>BSBM01001530.1:22615000-25370000 GCA_027924585.1 Larix kaempferi | reverse complement strand
GTTCAAATTCTGAACGTTGTGCATAAATGTAGAACTTGTGAATATTGAAGCGTCTTTTTCTCTACAGGTGAAGTGGTTGTTGTGGTTGTAGATTGTGTGGAAGACAACATAAGAGTTAAACAGATTTGTTGTATTAGGTATATGAGCTTATCCAAATCTAATTAATAAATAATACACATATTGTAGTGTAGTTTTTCTTCTTTACAGTTGAATTTTAAAGTCTAATGTGTTGTTTATCTACTATTGAACTTGAATTTGTTTATAACAATTGTGAATTTTTTTCATTTTGTATGTGTATGATATTGTAAAGAATGACAACCTCACTACATCACCTAATGCCACAATCAAGGAAAAAAGTGTTGAAATGATTATAGAATATATCACCTAATGCCACAATTAAGTGAATTTGAAAGTGCAACAAAAGAAAACAAAGTGGATAAAACCAAAGTAAAAATATAGCAGTTGTAGCATAAAGAGTTTATGGAAAAGAGTGGAGATTAAATAGAGCAACACTGAGTTGAATATGATTGCAATAAAGGAGTTGTTGCGGTAAAAAAAAAAATCAAAATGAGGAGATGCTTGAGGCAGTAGGCACCATTCAGAAGAAAAAAAAAATGATTTGAGGTAGTAATACCCATTGAGAAGAAGTATATTGAGGTAACGATCCCCATTTAGAGATATTTGCATTTATTCAACGAAGAAAAATGAGTTACAACAAGCGATAGAGGAAACTATGGCAATTATAATGAAACTGAACCAAGTAAAGAAGATACAAAGTTAAGAGAACATGTTAGGGTTTGCTTATAGTTGTGAATTACAAAGAGAAAGAAAAATAAGGCAATGTAGAGAAGAAGGAAGAAAAATAAGGAAGAAGAAAATAAAGAAAATACAATGATTTTATTGATAGTTTATATTTTATCAACAACTTTATGAGCAAGATGCTCACATTTTCCCAACTAGGGGATTCTAATGCAAAGGAACGCCTAGCCCTGAAGTTATCCTACATGAATATTGATTTTAGATCATAGTTAAATCTCTTATGTTAGTTTTATCTCTAATGTTAGTATGCAAAATGAAAGTCTTCATATTCTTAGTTATTAGACCCACTTTTAGGTCTTTCTTCTCTATCTTAAGTTTGTGCTAGATTGCGGAAGTGGTCAATTACATGTCAAGAGGTAGCATGGCATGCGACGTTTGAATAGACCATAGAGGTTTAAGGTTAACAAGAAGATTATTTTAGTTAAGTTGCAAGGTAAAAGAGGGTAAAGGTATCATGTGAGTGTCATATTGTAATAGACCTCAATGAGTGAATCAAATATACACCCAATACCCAACTCTCAAGCAAATTTGGAGTTCATGGATAGACCAAGACCATGGGAAAGGAAAAGTCAACACTATCTAATATTTTTAGGGAAAACTACAATAGAATAAATGAATTGCTTCCATTGGTAGCCGGAACATTAAAGTTGTGCATAAATGTAGAAATTGTGAAGATTGAAGCGACTTTTTCTCTACAGGTGAAGTAGTTGTTATGGTTGTAGATTGTGTGGAAGACAACATAAGAGTTGAAGAGACTTGTTGTATTAGGTATACAAGCTTGTCCAAATCTAATTAATAAATAATACACATATTGTAGTGTAGTTTTTCTTCTTTACAGTTGAATTTTAAAGTCTAATGTGTTTTATCTACTATTCAACTCAAGAATTTGTTTATAACAATTGTAAATTTTTTTCATTTTGTATTGTAAAAAATGACAGCCTCACTACATCACCTAATGCCACAATCAAAGAAAAAAAATGCTGAAATGATTATAGAATACATCACCTAATGCCACAGTCAAGGAAGAAAAGTGCTGAAATGATTCTAGAATTGAGCCACAAAAAGACATGCAAGCAAAAGCTTACCATGGAAATGAAAATTAGTAATTTCCTTGTCAAGCTTGAGTATGCTTTATCATTTTGTTTTTTGATATAGAAGCTAGAACATGGAATATGACCCCACGGGAAGATGGATATTGCAATGTTTTAATTGGATATTAAGCTACAACCAACCGTAAACTTTTTGTATTGTAAAGCTCTTGGGTTTGGCCATGACCTTTTAAAATGTAAACAATAATTTTATTGTGAAAAAAAAGGCTTTACCAACATGAACCATGGTGGCAATATTAAGATCATCTACCATGGCCAACGCGCTTAATATGAATGATTAATGGTGGGCATGGTGGAAATTTCACTATGCATAAATAGGGATTAGTGGAGAGGGTCCGAAAAGGAAGGAAGATTGAGATGTGTTAAAGATTGGGATGAACATTTGTTGCTTCACCAACATGTACAATGTTATTTTTTAATAAAATATTATTTTTATATATATTTAAATTATATTTTTAAACACTTAAAAATTTGATATTATTTTGTTGGAAATAAATTTATATTATAAAAAATTATTTTATTTACTTTTATAAAAAATTATTTTATTTACTTTTAATTGAGAATATATATTTCATATATTTATAAGGAAATGTTTATATGATTACATTTACTAAAAATATAATTTGAATAATTAGAAATTATATCCATTAGATATAATCATTAATAATAAGTAATTGACATAAAAAGTTGTAAATAAAAAATTAATGTTTTCAAATAACTTTTTATTAATTTAAATTTTTTATAAATTAAAAAAACAATAATATAAAGTTGAATTATTGATATTTTATTGTTTTGCATTTAGTTATTTTTAAAACATTATTTTATTTTGAGTTTTTACATTTTTTATTAGATTTTTTTAATATGATTATTTACAATTAATAAATATTAAATAATAATTTCTATTTTTTAAAAATAATTTTTATTTTTTTTAAATTATTTAAATAATAATTTCTATTTTTTTAAAATAATTTCTATTTTTCAAAAATAATTTTTATTTTTTAAAATTATTTAAAGAAAAATAAATTAATGTTGAAATTTAAAGATGTTTTAATATTTTTAAATGTATAGATTATTATTATTTTTTTAAAAATAGATTATGATTTTTTTAAATAAGAGATTGATAGTTTTTTGAATAATTCAAAATGATAAAATAAAGAAATTGAATACATAATTTCAATATAAATAAAAATAAAAAATTTAAAAAGTATATTATTTAAAATAAATTAAAATTTTATATTAAATACAACTAAATAAAAAATAGTGAAATAATTACAATAATTGAAATAAAACAACTTAATAATAATCTACTATATGTAAAAATAATAGGACTGAGTCATGGTTGCAACTTTCACAACTTTTACATAACCACTTGACTTGAGCTACCCCACTGGTGACAAACAACAGATGTCGAAATGTCGAACCAATTTCACAACTTCCACATAACCATTTGACAAACAACAAATATCTAAAAAATGCCAACCTGAACCCACGACCACAAGGTTAAGAGCCGTACGCTCTACCAACTGAGCTAGACCGGCAATAAAATTGCCTATCTTTAATATGAAAAGGATCTTTCTTTTCTTCATGGAAAGTTTCATAAAAAGAAACACACAAAGATTTATATAGAGAGAGCATGTTAACAAAATATTAATTTAGTTTACACGTTGATCTCACGCTTCATGCTTCGAGTTCAAATGCAAATTCCTTTGAGAAAGGAATATTCAAGACATACATAAAATTACGAACAACAACGGACCTAGCTCTTTCTTATCACGGGGTTTCAGAGAGTTACAAAACGAAATGGAGATGGTGGTGCAGGCGTATCAGAAGTTGGCGACTGAGCACATTCTTCTGATCTCTCCTCCTTGGGATGCCGTCCTGACACCAACATTACTGAGCTTCACCATGGATTGCGTGAAGGCGGAATTAAAAGCGTCTATTGAGTTTGCAAAAGTGTCGACAAGACGCCGAGTGTCAGGGTCAGATACCAAGCCTTCATCAGATTCTAGCACTGCATTTCCTGCTATCAAGTTCTGGAAGTAGCTTGTGTCCCACGTACTTTTACTGCCTTTGTCAAGACCCACTCTACTGTTTCCGTTGCCGTTCGCAGGGCAAATGCTCTGGAGTTGCCTCAATGAGTCTGGATTTATACTTGGATCTGACATTCCTGTGGACTTGTAGTTGTATAATCGGTCGTTGAAGAATTGACAGTCGCTCTGCCCGATTGTGTGACCTCCTGATCATCGACAATGAAATTACTATTCTAGCTAGGAAGTCTCATGAATATATAAGACTTTAGTTTTCACAGAAAAAACTTATAAATGGGATTTGATAATTAATTCACCTGAGAGAGCAACAAGGTCCCCAGTAGAGAGACCCCGAGCAGAGAACTTGTGTTTAAGGGCATTGATAGAGTCTCTGGGAGACGGAAAGTTCACTATGTCAGATGCAAGTGATCTTCGTCCATCCATTCTTCCTAATGGCACATCCCATGAAGGCCCATTGCTCTGTTTAAAGAGTCACCAATATTGCATATATCACCAAAACTGAATTACAACAGTTAACAGGCTCTGTTTAAAGAGTCACCAATATTGCATACATCAGCAAAACTGAATTACAACAGTTAACAGGTATATGGTTTGGTCTAGCTATAAGTAAGTAGGTGATTGGGTTTGCATTCATCACTAGGTAATCCAGCAAACAGCAAATTTGTATTTACTGTATTTATTAAATAAGTGGTGAAGTGATATTATATATTTACTGGTGAATTTATTTAGTTAGTGCATATATATATTAAATAAATTGTGAAGTGATTTTTTTCCTAGATTGTAAGAGAATGAGACAAATGTACTGTGCAAATTGATTTTGTGGTTGTTGTTTCGAATTCCAAATAAACAATTACAAAAAAAATCAAAAATATCTTGTAACAGATGCATGGATAACTAGTAGTCATAGGTAATGCATGGTAATGAATGGATAACCAGTGATTGTAATTAAGCATGGAGAACATACTATTTTATAAACATACCTATTTTCTTAACCACTGCTTAAGTGAAGCTTATTTAAATATTAATCAAGATGCATTTAAGCATAACAAGATGGGATGACCATGAAATGAATCCCCACTCTACACTTGTTACACTCAGGTTAATCTTGTTGATCCAATCTAGGAAGTCCAAAATCTCAAATAATATCTAAACATGCCTCTTTTCTTAACCACTGCTTAACTGAAGCTTATTTAAATATTAATCAAGACTCATTTGAGCATAACAAGATGACGACCATGAAATGAATCCCCACTATACACTTGTTACACTCGGGTTAATCTTGTTGATCCACTTAAGAAAGTCCAAAATCTCACATAATATCTAAATACCTATCAGTGTAACTAAACATGGAGAACAAGTAACATGATTTATAAGTGTTCACCAACCACAAGTTAATTGACTGTACTAGTCACTAAATAATCAAAAAACAATATAAGTGTTACTGTACTATTCAGCAAAACACCAAAAGATTTAAGCTTAAAAATCATATGTGTTGGTGCAAATGAACCAAATGCAATCTCGAATGGCTTTATCAACATAAATATGTACTGAGCCGAACAACTCAGCAAAGAGATATATGGGCATAGCGCAGCAGCTTAGCAAAATAAATATAGCCTCATAGCCTGGCATGTTAGCAAAAGAGATTCTATAAAGAGTGGAGTAGCTTATTAGGGTTTCTTACCATGACAACGGCATCGCGACTTGCCAGTGCAAGTATATCGGCGCAGGATACTATTCCTGGGCATTCTGTCTCTACACGGGATTTTGCGTCCATTATTACCTCAAAACCACGTAATCCTGTGTTAGCAGAAGCAGTTTTCTCCGCCGATGAACCGTCCAGCAATACAGATGCATCGCAGCCCTGAAAATCGATTAACGAACGATTTAATCCCACAATTTTTTGATCCCATCAATTGATATAAAATTCTTCTATGATAAAGAACTCTCTAGGCTACAAAAGACATATGTATTATTACTTGTACAAAGCAGTCGTGAAAGAACATGCGTAAAAGAGCCGGTGCAAAAGTGATATCAGATGTAAGGAAGAACTGCACGCTGGATTTCACCAGAAATTCTACATTCGGGCAGGTGGAAGAGTAGAATCCCACTCTGGTGGCTGCTTCTGCAGACTCCCCTGTGCACCATATCAAACTCACAAGTATAAGTAGTGTATGCCCAATTGATAAGCGAGTTCTCGCCATCTTGTGAGAGATTTTATGCTAAAAAATCCTCTTGGGCAGTGATGGAATTAGGATATAGAATCGAGTTTTATAGAGGGCAATTCCTAGACGAAGGCCAAGAAGACCTATAAGCTTTGTGGGCCAACTGGATACCACCACATTCATAGTAGGCTAACCCGTAATTCCACATCACACAAGAAAGCCTCTCCTTCCTACGCGTTGAGATGATGCGATTGTGAAGCTAATTTCCTCATCGACTGAAAAATCTGCAACAAAACAACTGTTGCCACTGCTCTGTGCGACCCCACATGCTTGCCTGATGGAAAGTCACGTTTATTCGGTGGAAGACGATGATAATAAGACTACATATAGTGGATATCCACATTTGGAAAGGATTCCCACTCATTCATATTGCACTTGCTTCAGTGCAGGTCCCATATTGAGCCCTTATCATTATCATGACCATGACTACCTCCTGCCATGTCTGAATAATTTATTTATGAATCTTTCCTTTTGGAAATGATATGAAAAGAGCCAACATATCCACCACTAATACTATATGAAATAAGGAAGACTTTTAATGAGATTTAAGCAAAGTTTGAAATGGCCATCCTGCAAACAATTCAACTTCCATTACAGAAAAGTTTGAAAAGGCCATCCTGCAAACAATTTTAACGAACATTTCAATCCATTTTATTGATCAAACATCTGTTAAAACAATCATTAACTTTGAAATCAATTTCATTGATCAAACATGCGGTTAAAACAATATTTTTGAATCCAATTATCTTCATTTCGTTATGGTTAACCTTCGACCGACTCATAATCTTGACAACAACCAATATTTCAACGAATACCTTTTGTGTCTCTGTCCTAATCTTTCAAGGATTTCTTGGTTAGGGATTAAATTTTCAAAGAAATGGGATAATGGGTTAACTATTTAACTTAACTTCGCTGAAATGTGGTTATTAAACTTATGCTAAGATCACTTCCAAATTAGTCCAAATCATTGATTTTGATTACAAATTTCATTCAGTAACATTTAAAACCCTGATCCCAACCCTAACATTTAAAATTCACAATTCAATAAAAAAATGGTCCACTGTTTAAATCCAATTTTAGAAAGATTATGGGACCCCTACCGAGTTTGGCTTTCGTTCCATGAAGATTATCTTTTGAGGCGGTGGAAAGGAAACCCTGCCTCTATTGGCAGATTGGAAATATCATTGTCTGTATGTGGATTCTTGAATGGATTTCACAACAACGCACGGTGGATAACAGTAAGATAGGGTGCAATAGTTCGCGCACTTTGGTATACATTATGCACAACAGGTCTCTAACATGGATGGATGGATTGCGCATTGCAAGTTTTAAAAATAAAAACGCCAATGGGACCACCTCACAAAGGAAAATATTGTCCGCATACCACGCTAAGTATCACTAGCGTCAAAACGGTGATCAGTGTAGTGCTGTGGCATTATTCTAGATTTGATTGTGCACTACATTGTTCAAGGATTTGACAACCATTGGACCTGTCCAGTTTCAGTTTTTTTCTGGCATTTTTGGTCTGTGCTATGTACTGGAATTTTCTATGCTCTTTTTGGACTAGTTTCTCTTTTTGATGTAAATCTTTGATCAGTCAGTCTAGAGTCAGTTTCTTATCATGTATTATTTGATTACTATTGAATATTAATAATATGCTTTTTTTTCTACTGAAAAAAACCATTAAACCTGTTCAGCAAGAAGTTGTGAAGTTGTAAGCAACTTTAAATCCTGAATTAATACGACATTGAAATTGATAAATAAATTTAGAAGTCTCGCCTTTTCTCACAAATCAAATTCTAATTATGGAAGGGATTCGAACTTAGATTTCCATTAGGTGAGTCACTAATCCCATCACTGGACCCAAACATCAACCCAGATCGATATCGATTTAGAATAGTTGCCTAACTTTATTTCATAGTTTTTAAAGGATAACTGATCATGAACTGAACCAGGCTGTGAAGATTAAAATTTTAATATCAAAATCATGGCTCCGAAGATTAAGATTTTAATATCCAAATAATTAGTACTGATCATGAACTGAACCAGGCTGTGAAGATTAAGATTTTAATATCCAAATAATCACTGATCATGAACTCAACCAGGCTGTGAAGATTAAGATTTTAATATCAAAATAATGGCTCTGAAGATTAAAATTTTAAGATCAAAATAATGGAAGTTATAATTGATGTATGTTGCGTTTACATAATAAATTAGTTATCCATTTTGGTTGGATTGTTCCCTTTTAAAAATAATGATGTACTTCAACTAGCCTGTCAAAATGATCTCAACATCAAACCAATAAAAGTTAAGATTGAATGCTGTTCTGTTTACGTAGCTATCGTTTCAATATATTTCATTCCAAACCAATAAAAGTTATGAATGAATGCTCGTATGTGTACATAGGTATCGTTTCATTATATTTCATTATTGTTGATTTTTTGGGGGAGTGATCGATTTTTCATTTTTTAATCATGGTGTGTGGGAATTTTTCCAGAACGATCCAACATCTCACTATATTTTATATTTCATTATTGTTGGATTTTTCTCTTTTGTGTCGGATCTTTTATTTTTTAATAATGGTGTGTGGGAATTTTTCCACTTTTGAGAGTGATCCAACATATAAATAAATAAAAATTAATGTTGGATTTTTCATTATTAAAAATAATGATGTGTAGGAATTTTTTAAAAAATAAAAATTAATGTTGGATTTTTCATTTTTTAATAATGATGTGTAGGAATTTTTTCTGGTTTTGAGAATGGCCCACCATCTAATTATAAAAGTTATGACTTACCAATGTCATATGTTCACATAGTAAAGTAATTTTAACACTGAATTTCTTACTGCTTTTACGATGATATGTCATAACTTTTTCTACACTTTTTGAAACGATCAAACAACTATGAATGTGTGTTTGAGTTTAACGTAAACACTGTGAGAGTGCCTTCGGTTGTCTTGGCCAGCCATGCAGATTGCTGGAGAGTATGCATGAGAGAAAGGTCCATGAACTGTTCAATCAAACCCTAAAAGGAGCAGGAAAGAAGCAGTTTGCAGTCCCAGGATCTTAATACCATCTAAAACCAGGCCTTGGAGATAATCATCACGGCTTTAGAGATGATCAATCGAGGCCCTAGAGCTTATGACGAACATAATTTATTCGGTAGTGTGATGTCTACACCAACATGTGAACATGGAGAAATTTAAGTGGCGTTTACAAAAATGAGAAATTGACATCGACAAAATTGGAGGATATGGATGTTGACAGTAAACAAATACATGATAATTGGTTTTTCTGGTTGTACACTGAAAATTATCAACATAAATTTAATTTAATAAAAATCAAATTTATAGTATAACTTTTTATCATTCCATTCTATTTTATATATTAATTTTTATTTATTAAATATTTAAAAAATATAATTCTATATTTTATGTTAATTTTTAAATAGTAATCGGGGGGGGGCAGGTGCGCGGGGGGTAATTTTTGATCCTGGAGGAAATAAATTAGTAGATTTCTCTTGGGGACTTGGAACTAGCACCAACAATCAAGCAGAATGGCTAGCCTTGTTCTATTCTCTAGAATTAGCAGTCACCCTCAACATGAATCGCCTACAAGTTTATGGGGACTCCAGGCATGTTATTCATGCAATGAACAATGGCAATTCCCTAAAGAATGACAAAAATCGGAGAATCCAGAAAAGAATAAAACATCTTACCCTCCCAAAGGACACACTCTATTATCATGTGCTAAGGGATCTCAATGGTAATGCTGACACTTTGGCCAACAATGGAGTCAAGTTATAAATGGGGCAAGTAATCCTAAACAATGTTTTATCATACCACTTTATCCCCTAATGGTCTCGTGTTTTAAGCACTCTCCACTATGGAAAAGTTTAAGGCATATTAGCCTAAACTCTCAAGGTGATTTTTGCATTGGTCTCTGCCTTCCCCACCGCCATAGCATGGCTCGTTTATCTCACCTCACACCACGTGCTCTCCTTGTGGCGAGTACTGTTCTCACGCCTGAGCATTTATCACCCCAGGCGACGGTAGTTGATATTACATTCAACATGGACAACCCTCCATTCGATGCTCTCGGCCCTGCTCTGCAAAACCTTTGTCTCGCTCAGGAACCTGCAGTGTTGTTCACAGGTCGCTACCTCCCGGCTGAATGCGAGATGGACGGCGTCAGGCAGGCGATTGTTACTCTGAGTCGCCTCACCTCCGACATCAAGGTTTACCTGTCAAGAACTTATGCTGCAGTGTGCAACACAGACAACAAAATTGATGAACTCGTGGTGGAAGACAAATACATTCATTCCAGGCTGTCTTGCTTGGAATCGCGCATGGAGGATATTGATAGAAACATCATTGAACTCATGGGGAAGCTGGAAAACGTCAAAAATGACATCTCTGCTCTTGTATACAAAATGCAATGTAGCTACGCACAGGAGGCTCCAACAGTGAACCTAGAAATGGCAAAGGCGGCTTCAGTCAACCAGCAGAACTATGGATAATGGCATTTCCTTGCTAGCAGGTTCTCCCAGCTGTTTTTGTTTTGAATGTATTTTTGCCTTAAATTATGTAATCAGTTTGTGAGGGTTTACCCCACTAGTAATTTCAGTGTTTTTAGGAAGTCTGATAGTAAAGAACTCCAGGGAACATACTTTAAAAATCTCTGCAATTTTCCTGCATTAGACGCAGAGAACTGGATTTTGCCAATGTACTGAATAGCTGTGCACAGCCTTTGTTAATACAACCTCTTTACCTGTTTCTGTTTAAAAAAAAAAAAATTTAAATAGTAATTATTTTCTCATTATAATTCATGTTAAAAATATATTAAAAAAATATCATACATCAATTTATATTTTTAAATTTGCTATTAATTGATATTTTTAAATTTATTATTAATTTGTTTTAAAAACAAATTCATTATTCAATGTAATATAAACGTAACATAATCATCAACATCTTGATGATGATGATGATGATTAACATCTAGACCAATTTTGGTTTATGGGATCTTAAGAAGGTTATTACTTGGTTTGTTTTAAATTTTTGTTCATATGCTCAAAAAACTTGGTAAGAAGCTTTCCAAGCTCACTATAGTTTTGGCAAGTTATGAGGTTAACAAGGTTTGTGTTGTAGCAAATACTATGAAACTCGTATCTAATGTGGGTGTAAGTTTCCCATGGGGTTTCGGACCAATGTCGGTTTCACTATGAAGCTCATGGGAGTTCATTCTAATCTTGGCTATATTAATTTTCTTCTTTTAACTAGTTACTATCCAGAGATATTAATAATCTTCCAAATTAAGGTTAATGACCTCCTTATAGTATCTTAGTTTTCTCTTAACCGCTATTTTTGACATTATCGATATTGGTAAAGTGTCATTTTCATAAATGCCCCAATGGTCTAACCAAATCATCCTATCTTTACACCAACTCCGCTTGAGGTGTAGTTGGTTTTGACTTGAATTTAAAGTAATTTTAGGAAATCTCTGGTTTTCCATGTTATTTATCTTGTTCTTGTACATAGGTACCTAGTCATAGCCATACTCTCGATCGAGAAAGACCCACTTCTCTCAGAGGAATAGAATAAGGCATATTGTTTTTAATTTTGAAGTTATAAACTTTATAAACAGCTTTTGGGTTTGCTCAATCTTTCTCCAAAATTCTCTAAAAATACTACACTCCATACTTAAACTAATAAACTAATAATTATAATATAAACAAATTACAATCAATTTTAAAATGTTCAACATAAACAAATTCATTATTCAAGGTAAATGCTAATAATTGCAATATAAACAAATTACAACCAATTTTAAAATGTTGAGATGAGGAGATGATATAAATTGTAACTTTAAATTAGATAATCAATTTTAAAATGTTCAACATAAACAAATTCATTATTCAAGGTAAATGCTAATAATTGCAATATAAACAAATTACAACCAATTTTAAAATGTTGAGATGAGGAGATGATATAAATTGTAACTTTAAATTAGATAATCAATTTTAAAATGTTCAACATAAACAAATTCATTATTCAAGGTAAATGCTAATAATTGCAATATAAACAAATTACAACCAATTTTAAAATGTTGAGATGAGGAGATGATATAAATTGTAACTTTAAATTAGATAATCTTATTTTTTGTTATTAATTATTAAAAAAAATCAATCAATATGGAATAACATATATTTAGCATTATACTTTCTTATGCAAGTGAAAGCAAATGCATAATACAACTTATACATTTTGAAATTGGTATTTATAAAATATTTATATTATAAACATTTTTATTAAATAAATTATATTAGGAAAAAAATTTAATATATTTTTACAAATTTTAATTTTTTTTGGTTATGACACCCATTTTCATATCTCTTTGTTTTAAACATAAAAAATCATTTTATTTTAAAATTATGAAAATCTTATATTTTAATTGTCATTTAATAAGATTTACTTGTATTGATTTTTTATATGAAAATTAAGATAATAAAAATTATTATTACAAATTTTATAAATATAAAGTTAATTATTGGAAATGAATGAATTCATTTTTATTTAATGCATGAAGTATAGTATCTTAGGTGAATATTTTGGATTGAGAAAAACATGTATATAGATAGGTAGGCGAATATTAAATATGAAACATAAAATTTACTACTCAAACATGTTTTATGTAAATATAGGCACTAAAAATGACTAAATAGTGAATTTTTTTTTTAAAAGGTCCAAAAAATAGCCAATTGGTGAAATTTCGCCCCTAAAAATTACCATGTTATAGACATACAATAGGGACATTCAAGGCTCAATGAATACCCCTTATCTCATACCCATTGCTCACACCATGCCACAATTACCAATAAGAGCATTTAATATGCTCTAACATTTCTTATCAAAGTTTTTAGCACCCAATTGAATCTGCTTAATAGGAAATCCCAATACATTTATAATTGTTGACCATGCGTAAATACCCTAAGAGATTGCAATATGCAAAACATTGGAAAACAATAATGGACCAATATGAAAATAGCATGCAACTTTTGGATAGAGATTGTCATCTCATGAAAAGAACAAGACACAAAACAGTAATGGCACACTAAGAATTACCACTCAAGTCCACATATGCACAATACCCCTTAATGTTTAATAGATGCAACAATGGTAACATTGTATTTCTTTGTGGCTAGTCTAGTTTGATTTTAGCTTGTTTTTTTCCCTTGGTCATACCTTCATCTTCATTTCCAACTCAGTCCTGTATTGTCATTATATTTGGGCTTACTTCACTATTGGGCTTCAACCTTAAGATTTTTGTTCCATCCTTATGTACCTACAAAAAAAATTGTTGATGTCCATATAAAATGAAATCCATCTATTGTGATACATGGGTCGCCAGGCATTGTATACACAAGTTCTATAGGAAACCTTTTCACCTACATGGTTCATCAACATGTTAGACTCCCCCTTAATCATAACTTTGTCCCAACATTTGAACACCTATTTTTCCCTTTAATCAAATATTCATCTTCTTGTATTCAACATCACACTAGCATATGGGTACACCTACCACCCCCATACCTACCAAGTGGTTAATTCCACAACTATATAACACAATTTATCTACCTACAAGAGGGAATCGCATCATGAGATTACATGCGCAATGGCACTACAACATGCTTGTATGAATAAAATGGCTCACAAATAATATGGAGAATACAACCCACCTATAGACATGTTTTAAAACTTGGACCAATCAATGTAGTGTGCATGCCTTTAATAGGTCTTACAACAATATGACCAATTTCATTTACCTTGGGTACAACAACAATACTTTCCTTTTTTCCCCATAAAAAAATTAGGATTGCAACTATGTCCATTACTTAGATCTTCTTGCAACTAGACTCTCTGTTTTTAATGTCTTTTAATGTTATGTGTTGGATTGTGCACACTTCCAACACAACAATTAGCTATGACATTGGTTTGAAAAACAAAAATGAAGCACTAATATCGTGGCTTAATATTTTAAGTGTGCCAAAATTGTTTTTACTTTTAATTTACAATGCAAACTTTAAACATGGGGTGTTAGGTACCATTGAATGCACCCCAAAATTCTCCTTGACAATGAAGAAATAATGTCATCATGAACTTTTCCTATGAAGTGGTGATGTCAATAACTTTTGCTAAACTTAAATTAGGAAATACTTTGGACTCGTATACCTTCTTTTACACATGCTCATCAGAACTAATCTCAATTCTTTAAAACTTTGGACATCTTTCACCGTTGGAGGAATCTAGTCAACTAGGTCCTCCCGACCGACCACTGATTGGTCATCCCAGTCTAGTCAAGTCGATTAGGCAGACTAACATATAATTATACATTTACAACTATCTAACCAATTGTATGATCCATATATATAGGTTGTTGAGCCAGATGATGTGTAGATGAGTATCCCTCTTTTGTACATTATGGCCTGCTAATAATATAAATACTTGTTGTTGGTGTGATCATTACTTTCATTATTTCTTGTTCCATTTATGTATGCATGTTCTCGTACTTCATAACTGATATAATGTGCTATTGGTAACCTAATGTAATCTCATAGATTACAACACTAGTTCGGTTGTCGGTAATATTGAACCGAGACATTAAATGATCATGCATACATAAATGGTGAGCGAGGAGGAAATAAGAGAGTGGTGGAATAGAAAAATCACAAACTACATTCAAAATTATGCCAGAAGAAACAAGTTGACTCTTGTGAAGGTCGAAGAGAAATTCTTCACAGAATCTCATGAGCGATTCATAAAGACCGTCCCTCATGAAACAAATAAATTTCTCAATAGTGTTCATAAGCAAGCTAGACAACCATAATGAAATATTGTTAATGTACAAGATCTATAACGGTAGACAGACAAACTTACATGAGTGGGTTGAAAATATAGCCAACAAATTCTATGAAGGGCAAGCCATAGAGTAACAAACTTCAATGGACGACATCGGGACCAAGTTTTATAATGACTTACATGATAGTTTTTTTGTATGATTTTGTCTTTGCTTCAAAAAATTTTAATTGAAAAAGGATTTGGCCATATAGTCGAATGGCAATCTCGTTTGGGACCTGGTTGTACAAACTAGGAAAACAGACAAAAAGACTAGGATCGCTTCGTTCACAAACGAGAGTGGGAATACTTTCACATTAAATGAATACCATTGTTGAACCCACAATTTTTGCCTATTAGTAGTCGGGTCAGCAATAGGGGGGTCACTAACCACGTGGAATGAATGAATAGACAATGCTAGGAAACGGAATAAAAATGGAATAAAGCCTAAAGAGAACTCAAGCATGACTCGACGAAAAATAGATGGCTAGACACAAGCAAAAAGCTGATATTCAAAAAAAGGAAAGGGAAAAAAGACAAAAAAAAGGAAGAACTTAGTGACATTCTAATTCCACTTCGTAATAAGAGGAATATGAAGAGACCAATCGAGAGAGTCAAGTAGCAAAAATTCCTACCTGAGTTGAGGGAAATTTGACCAGTTGAGAGAAAGGATGAGGCATTGATCGTAGGACTCATGCTAATGGAAGATACTCCAAAAGCATTGCATATTGTAATTTATGAAGTTGTGAGCCCTGTTGTAATCTAGGGAATTGCATCAATTACCAATAGTACATTATATTAACTTGAAGGAAGAGTCACATATACACACACATTACATAATCATACATAATGGAGTAAGTGGGACAACAACAACAAGCTCTTGTATTCACAGGACCAAAATAGAGTACAATATCAGTGTAGAGATATATTATGTTGTTGGCTCTACAACCTATTTATATCGATTACAAACAGTTATTCAGTTACAACTGCCTGGTTGGTTGTCTAATCGATCGACGGCTTTGGGCGGACCATAGTCAGCAGAGGACCTAGTCGGCCAGTCGACTAATCTCCTCCAACATATCCCCCACCAACAAGACGATTCTTTGTCCTGAAGATATCAAGGAAATGACTGAATAATGGAGTCAAAAATTGATAGTTGTTGTTGCTTATGGTTGCGAACTAGTGGATGCAGTTGATGGCTGTGGACTGATGTAGGCTTCCACAATGGTTGGGGATGAGGAAGCAAGACGTTATTTGTAGTCTTCCCATGTATGTAGAACTAGCTTAGAGCATAATATGGCACGGAACAACATCTATGCATGGATTCTGGTACTGAACAACATTGAACAACCCTTTGATTCTGTAAGTGACCAACAAGACAACCGATTGTTGTTTCAGAGAAGAAAATCATCCAACAAAACAGTTACTTGGTCTGGTCTACATTCCAAGCTCGCTCAAGATTGCAAATCGATCAGCGATAACGAATGGGGGCTCGGGAACATGATTGGTGGCAAGGAACAGAATAACAACTCCTATTCTTGGCACGTCGAGGTTTCTCTAAATGCTCATATATCATGGAGTGTAGAGAACCTGCTACTGGTGGGGCGTCGAAATGGTCATATATAACGAGAAGTGATGGGAAACGTTCAATGAGGTGTAGTGGATAAGATTTAGAATGCTCGAGGATTTACGATAGAATAACAAGGGGAAAGGCATAGGAGTGGGGAAAGAAAATGCCATGGTGTCCACAAAATTGCATGGTAGTGTTATATGGGGTATGGGTGGCCTTTTATAGCTGAAACTATGAGTGGTAAGTGAAGTTTTGAAATAATGGGGATGGTACTGATGAGAAGATCACAAATGTCTAAGTATGGTGCAAGGTTTGCCGTGAATATTTCTTGCAACTGTTGTAGATTTGCTCGAATAATTGTACGCGTGCCAACAGAGTGATGCCTTGGAACTGAAATGTATGCTCATATGGTTGTGAATTTAATGATGACACCTTGGGTGAGGACAACTTTAGCTTCACTGGTGGTGCATGATATATTTCTTAACTCATGTGAAGAATATTTTTAATTCGTTCTTTAGTCAATGGTCTCGTGATTTCTTCGTCGAGGTCGGTGGTATTGATGTCTATTATGAGATGGTCTACTCGTTCTTGAATGTTCTTTTGGTCGGTACTGGGTGCCTTCCATTCATAGGTCGGTTTTAGGTATATGTATGTGATCCATTATCCAGCTGTGACTTGTCTCGTGATCCTTATGCCAATCCACTGTCATTGTGATGCACTTAATTTCTACCAACCATGCATGATTTAGAGCCTTTTTAAACAATGTTTTCTTGGGTGTAAGTTATTTTTTGATAACTACCTTCTTCTTAACTAATGTAATTAATCTTGGTTAGAAGAGTTATCTAATTTACAGACCTGGGGCATGACAGTTGACCAAATGGTGATACATCCATTCGGTCAGCATCGTGCCCATGCTAAGCTTTATAGCGTTTTAATCTTGCACCATTGACAACTTTGTCAAAAAAATTTCCTTGTAGTGTTCTTAGTCGAACCAACCCATTTTGATTTATTTCTTCGACTACATATGGTCCAAGCCATGCTGTATGCAGTTTCTTAGGTTTTCCTTTTACTCGGTTGTCTACGGAGAAAAAACTTCCTATGGCTCGGGGCAGACCACAACCGACAGATGACTACCAGAAATAAACTCAATTCCCAATGCAATGCTATATAAATGAAAATGCTAAGATATGGAGAATAAGACCAACCTTCAACCGGATGTTCGAAGTAGATCCCGTTGAGCTTTCAATCTCTACACTTGACCCTGCAGATTAGTCTCAACAACAAATACAATCAAGTGCATATAATATATGAAATACATTAGCATAATCCATAGTGTGGTCCATGATATAATAAGCAAATGTAACCCAATGTAATTTAAACAACATTTACAAGATCAATTGGATGAGAAAATGAGTATTTCCATTAATAATAACAAGAAGTACATGATACAACCTCTTGCCGGCAACCAATCTGAACCAAGAACTAGGTCTCTCCACTTGTGCCTCCACCACTTCAATCCCCCATGCAATGTAGACTCAAGTCATGGCAAAAATCCAATAGAGTTACGGTGCTATCTCTTTCTCCTCCTTCCATGTACCATAAGAGCTCAATATATAACCTCCCAAAAGGTAGGTGAAAGGTCGAATCGAGTCATTTCAAGAGTACATGGAGGGCCAAAGGTCACCCTAAGACCGCTTTTTGGAGTTAAAAGTAAATTTCTATTATTTTTTACCATTTAACTAGGTGTACGCTGGCTATAGTGGAACAGCCTGCATGTACGTTGCCTATAATGGAACAGCTAGCATACATGAACAAAAATAGGAATTAATGTGTTCCTGGAGGATAAAATGTGGATCTGAGTCTATAAAATGAGTACTGAAGGCCAATAAGTGTTGATGCTCACAAGGTGTAAAATTACATTGTAGCAGATGCTCCCTAATGTGTGAGGTCAAACAAGGTACTACGATGGCCGAAATAAATTATAAATCTCAGAAGTGGAGTGATAGAGACACAAATGGAAGGAGTATCCTACTCGTCATAATACAATAATATCTCTGGATACATGTCGGTAAAATACAACAATCTGATACAATGGCCATGATAGGTAGTATATATTTCATAAGTGGTCATAGCCATGACCCATACAGTAAGATATGGTCTCATGCTGAAAAGGAAACAAGTGATGCAAACTGGAGGTACAAACTGTACAATCACGATAAGATCTCATAAGTACAATCACGATCATGAGTAGCATACTGAATGCCACTAACGTCTGGGGTCTTCTACACAAATCATCTACGGTGCAAGTCCCATCAAGTGAATAAAGGTGTTGAAGTCAAATCTGATGTGACATCGTCTGATTACCAGTCAATGATGAATACCGTAATAGACGCGAGATAACCCACCAATAATGAAAATGGGCATCAAGGCATAGAGTACAATCATCAAAGTGTGAATAGATGTGTTGAGGTCGAACACTAGGATGAATCCATTGATCAAGGGACATTGATGTATTCCCAAAAATATTGATGGCGAGAGGACCTACCACTAATGATTGCAAGCCTCAAGGTCCTCAACCGACTCTAAGTCTCAATTCAGGAATAAATGGGTTGAATTCGACGAAATGAAACTCGTTGGAAGGAGGGCATTAATGCATCCCCCATCAACCAGGACGAGGTAATAGCTATGCTGAAAGATTTGGAAGAACTCGGATGAACAGAACGAAATGACTCAATAAGGATGGTCAACATGCAATAGTCAAGAGATCTGAGGAGTGGCCGACTTTGGTTGTGGGACTTCCTTTGAACAAGAACATGAGCAGATGGATAGACTCGGGAAGCATAGACTCAAGTACTAGATGATAATAACATTGTGCGATGCAGGAGGCATCAACAAAGGGCTCCATGATGACTGGAAGCTTAACTAGCCGGTGAAGTAAAATCTGAGAAACGAGTATAGCTCCTAAGTTCATACTATAGTCCCAACTCATAATGAATGGAGTGGAATGAATTCTCTGTTCAAAGGCGACACAACAGCTACCAACAAGAAGAAGTAAATATTTTCTCATCCGTATTTTTCAGCTTTTTTTTTAATTTTTTTGGTCTTTTTCATATTTGGAAAGCTTGAAAAAGAATAAATTTGCTTATAGTATAATAGGTGAGGGAATGAGTGTCAAATGGAAAGCAAACTAGTCCCAAGTAGTGGAACATACCTATGAACAATGCAAGGAAGCATGTGCAAGATGTGGACACTTGGGGGGGTATTCCCTCACGATCAAGGGTCTTCAAATTGCAATGGACAAATAAAAGCTCTGCTTGGCTCGAAAGGGAAAGTGCTCAGGCACATGGCTAATAATTGTGTATGTGAGAGCTGGCACAAGGCTCAAGTGGAAAGCAGGATGATGCAGTGCAATCACAACTCGACAAAAGTGGGGAGCACTTTTTCGTAAAGTTAGTCTCCTCACCCGAAAAAGTGTAAAACAATGAGAGAAGAACTCTTCTACTCACATATGACTAGAGTATACCTTTTTCATAATTAATCCACAAAGGTCCGGAAAAGGGGTAAACTTATAACTAAGTGGATGTCGCTTCAAATCCTTTAACAAGTCTGAAATGACAACTATACTCGACAATCTTGTTTGATTTGAAAAAGTCTAACAAGGGCTTAAAAAAGACTATAAAAATCTTTTCCGTAAAGGTTTAACGAGCCCAAAAAAGTAAACTCGTGACCTCCTTGCTGTTTTTAGCGAGCTCAAAGGAGAGATGGAATAATACTCGTAACCTCCTTACTTTTTTTAAGGAGCTCGAAGTAAAGTTGGCACTACTACATATGGCTCAAAAGTCCCACGAACGTTTGCCACGAAATAGTTAAATTCGATGTTTTCATGGAAAAACAGTTTAATTTTTTGGAAAATTTTGAAAATTCCCCCAACGATCGTCACTATAGCCACGGATGGACATTTCGTTGCTATAGCAACTCACTGCCGTCGCTATAGCGACGAAATGTACATCCGTCGCTATAGCAACGAAAGCCGAAATAAAAGAAAACCTGTTATTTATTTATCTTTTTTTAAGGTCATTGACTTTTTCTTTTTTCTTTTTTAACGGTCATTTTTGCCGGAACCGCGACCCTCATTGATCTATAAATACAACCCACCTATATACATGTTTTACAAATTGGACCAATCAATGTAGTGTGCATGCCTTTAATAGGTCATACAACAATATGACCAATTTCATTTACCTTGGGTACAACAACAATACTTTCCTTTTTTTCTCATAAAAAAATTAGGATTGCAACTATGTCCATTACTTAGATCTTCTTGCAACTAGACTCTCTGTTTTTAATGTCTTTTAATGTTATGTGTTGGATTGTGCACACTTCCAACAAAACAATTAGCTATGACATTGGTTTTAAAAACAAAAATGAAGCACTAATATCGTGGCTTAATATTTTAAGTGTGCCAAAATTGTTTTTACTTTTAATTTACAATGCAAACTTTAAACATGGGGTGTTAGGTACCGTTGAATGCACCCCAAAATTCTCCTTGACAATGAAGAAATAACGTCATCGTGAACTTTTCCTATGAAGTGGTGATGTCAATAAATTTTGCTAAACTTAAATTAGGAAATACTTTGGACTCATATACCTTCTTTTACACATGCTCATCAGAACTAATCTCAATTCTTTAAAACTTTGGACATCTTTCACCGTTGGAGGAATCTAGTCAACTAGGTCCTCCCGACTGACCACTGATTGGTCATCCCAGTCTAGTCAAGTCGATTATGCAGACTAACATATAGTTATACATTTACAACTATCTAACCGATTGTATGATCCATATATATAGGTTGTTGAGCCAAATGATGTGTAGATGAGTATCCCTCTTTTGTACATTATGGCCTGCTAATAATATAAATACTTGTTGTTGGTGTGATCATTACTTTCATTATTTCTTGTTCCATTTATGTATGCATGTTCTCGTACTTCATAACTGATATAATGTGCTATTGGTAACCTAATGTAATCTCATAGATTACAACACTAGTTCGGTTGTCGGTAATATTGAACCGAGACATTAAATGATCATGCATACATAAATGGAGAGCAAGGAGGAAATAAGAGAGTGGCGGAATAAACAAATCACAAACTACATTCAAAATTATGCCAGAAGAAACAAGTTGACTCTTGCGAAGGTCGAAGAGAAATTCTTCACAGAATCTCATGAGCGATTCATAGAGACCGTCCCTCATGAAACAAATAAATTTCTCAATAGTGTTCATGAGCAAGCTAGACAACCATAATGAAATATTGTTAATGTACAAGATCTATAACGATAGACGGACAAACTTACATGAGTGGGTTGATAAGATAGCCAACAAATTCTATGAAGAGCAAGACATAGAGTAACAAACTTCAATGGACGACATCAGGACCAAGTTTTATAATGACTTACATGATAGTTTTTTTGTATGATTTTGTCTTTGCTTCAAAAAATTTTAATTGAAAAAGGATTCGGCCATATAGTCGAATGCCAATCTCCTTTGGGACCTGGTTGTACAAACTAGGAAAAGAGACAAAAAGACTAGGATCGCTTCGTTCACAAACGAGAGTGGGAATACTTCCACATTAAATGAATACCATTGTTGAACCCACAATTTTTGCTTATTAGTAGTCGGGTCAGCAATGGGGGGGTCACTAACCATGTGGAATGAATGAATAGACAATGTTAGTCAACGGAATAAAAATGGAATAAAGCCTAAAGAGAACTCAAGCATGACTCGACGAAAAATAGATGGCTAGACACAAGCAAAAAGCTGATATTCAGAAAAATGAAAGGGAAAAAAGACAAAAAAAAAAGGAAGAACTTAGTGACATTCTAGTTCCACTTCGTAACAAGAGGAATATGAAGAGACCAGTCGAGAGAGTCAAGTAGCAAAAATTCCTACCTGAGTTGAGGGAAATTTGACCAATTGAGAGAAAGGATGAGGCATTGATCGTAGGACTCATGCTAATGGAAGATACTCCAAAAACATTGCATATTGTAATTTATGAAGTTGTGAGCCCTGTTATAATCTAGGGAATTGCATCAATTACCAATAGTACATTATATTAACATGAAGGAAGAGTCACATATACACACACATTACATAATCATACATAATGGAGTAAGTGGGACAACAACAACAAGCTCTTGTATTCACAGGACCAAAATAGAGTACAATATCAGTGCAGAGATGTATTATGTTGTTGGCTCTACAACCTATTTATATCGATTACAAACAGTTATTCAGTTACAACTGCCTGGTTGGTTGTCTAATCGATCAACGGCTTTGGGCTGACCATAGTCAGTAGAGGACCTAGTCAGCCAGACGACTAATCTCCTCCAACATATCCCCCACCAACAAGACGATTCTTTGTCCCGAAGAGATCAAGGAAATGACTGAATAACGGAGTCAAAAATTGATAGTTGTTGTTGCTTATGGTTGCGAACTAGTGGATGCAGTTGATGGCTGTGAACTGATGTAGGCTTCCACAATGGTTGGGGATGAGGAAGCAAGACGTTATTTGTAGTCTTCCCATGCATGTAGAACTAGCTTAGAGCATAATATGGCACGGAACAACATCTATGCATGGATTCTGGTACTGAACAACATTGAACAACCCTTTGATTCTGTAAGTGACCAACAAGACAGCCGGTTGTTGTTTCAGAGAAGAAAATCATCCAACAAAACAGTTACTTGGTCTGGTCTACGTTCCACGCTCGCTCAATATTGCAAATCGATCAGCAATAACGAATGGGGGCTCAGGAACATGATTCGTGAGAAGGAACAGAATAACAACTCCTATTCTTGGCATGTCGAGATTTCTCGAAATGCTCATATAACATGGAGTGTAGAGAACCTGCCACTGGTGGGGCGTCGAAATGGTCATATATCACGAGAAGTTATGGGAAACGTTCAATGAAGTGTAGTCGATAAGATTTAGAATGCTCGAGCATTTATGATAGAATAACAAGGGGAAAGGCACAGGAGTGGGGAAAGAAAATGCCATGGTGTCCACAAAATTGCATGGTAGTGTTATATGGGGTATGGGTGGCCTTTTATAGCTGAAACTATGAGTGGTAAGTGAAGTTTTGAAATAATGGGGATGGTACTGATGAGAAGATGACAAATGTCTTGTGCAAGGTTTTCCGTGAATATTTCTTGCAACTGTTGTAGATTTGCTCGAATAATCGTACGCGTGCCAACAGAGTGATGCCTTGGAACTGAAATGTATGCTCATATGGCGGTGAATTTAATGATGACACCTTGGGTGAGGACAACTTTAGCTTCACTAGTGGTGCATGATATATTTCTTAACTCATGTGAATAATATTTTTAATTCGGTCTTTAGTATATGGTCTCGTGATTTCTTCGTCGAGGTCGGTGGTATCGATGTCTATTATGAGATGGTCTACTCGTTCTTGAATGTTCTTTTGGTCGGTATTGGGTGCCTTCCATTCATAGGTCCGTTTTAGGTATATGTATGTGATCCATTATCTAGCTGTGACTTGTCTCGTGCTCCTTATGCCAATCCACTATCATTGTGATGCACTTAATTTCTTCCAACCATGCATGATTTAGAGCCTTTTTAAACAATTTTTTCTTGGGTGTAAGTTAGTTTTTGATAACTACCTTCTTCTTAACTAATGTAATTAATCTTGGTTATAAGAGTTATCTAATTTACAGACCTAGGGAATGACAGTTGACCAAATGGTTATACATCCATTCGGTCAGCATCGTGCCCATGCTAAGCTTTATAGCGTTTTAGTCTTGGACCATTGACAACTTTGTCAAAAACTTTTCCTTGTAGTGTTCTTAGTCGAACCAACCCATTTTGATTTATTTCTTCGACTACATATGGTCCAAGCCATGTTGTATGTAGTTTCTTAGGCTTTCCTTTTACTCGGTTGTCTATTACGGAGAAAAACTTCCTATGGCTCGGGGCAGACCACAATAGACAGATGACTACCAGAAATAAACTCAATTCCCAATGCAATGCTATATAAATGAAAATGCTAAGATATGGAGAATAAGACCAACCTTCAACCGGATGTTCGAAGTAGATCCCCGTTGAGCTTTCAATCTCTACACTTGACCCTGCAGATTAGTCTCAACAACAAATACAAGCAAGTGCATATAATATATGAAATACATTAGCATAATCCATAGCATGGTCCATGATATAATAAGCAAATGTAACCCAATGTAATTTAAACAACATTTACAAGATCAATTGGATGAGAAAATGAGTATTTCCATTAATAATAACAAGAAGTACATGATACAACCTCTTTCCAGCAACCAATCTGAATCAAGAACTAGGTCTCTCCACTTGTGCCTCCACCACTTCAATCGCCCATGCAATGTAGACTCAAGTCACAGCAAAAATCCAATAGAGTTACGATGCTATCTCTTTCTCCTCCTTCCATGTACCATAAGAGCTCAATATATAACCTCCCAAAAGGTAGGTGAAAGGTCGAATCGAGTCATTTTGGGAGTACATGGAGGGCCAAAGGTCACCCTAAGACCGCTTTTTGGAGTTAAAAGTAAATTTCTATTGTTTTTTACCATTTAACTAGGTGTACACTGGCTATAATGGAACAGCCTGCGTGTACGCTGGATATAATGGAATAGCTAGCGTATAGGAACAAAAATAGGAATTAATGTGTTCCTGGAGGATAAAATGTGGTTCTGAGTCTATAAAATGAGTACTGAAGGCCAATCAGTGTTGATGCTCACAAGGTGTAAAATTATGTTGTAACAGATGCCCCCTATTGTGTGAGGTCAAGGAAGGTACTACGATGGCCGAAATACATTATAAATATCAGAAGTGGAGTGATGGAGACACAAATGGAAGGAGTAGCCCACTCGTCATAATACAATAATATCTCTGGATACATGTCGGTACAATACAACAATCTGATACAATGGCCATGATAGGCAGTACATATTTCATAAGTGGTCATAGCGATGACCCATACAGTAAGATATGGTCTCCTGCTGAAAAGGAAACAAGTGATGCAAACTGGAGGTACAAACTGTTGATGTATGAGAAATGAGATCTCATAAGTACAATCACGATCATGAGTAGCATACTGAATTCCATTAACGTCTGGGGTCTTCTACACAAATCATCTACGGTGCAAGTCCCATCAAGTGAATAAAGGTGTTGAAGTCGAACCTGATGTGACATCGTCTGATTACCGGTTAATGATGAATACCGTTAATAGACGCGAGATAACCCACCAATAAGGAAAATGGGCATCAAGTCACAGAGTACAATCATCAAATTGTGAATATATGTGTTGAGGTCAAACACTAGGATGAATCCATCGATCAGGGGACATTGATGTATTCCCAAAACTATTGATGGCGAGAGGACCTACCACTAATGATTGCAAGCCTCAAGGTACTCAACCGACTCTAAGTCTCAATTCAGCAATAAATGGGTTGAATTCGACAAAATGAAACTCGTTGGAAGGAGGGCATTAATGCATCCCCCATCAACCAGCACGAGGTAACAACTACGCTGAAATATTTGGAAGAACTCGGATGAACAGAACGGAATGAATCAATAGGGATGGCCGACATGCAGTAGTCAAGAGATCTGAGGAGTGGCCGACTCTGGTTGCAGGACTTCCTTTGAACAAGAACATGAGTAGATGGATAGACTAGGGAAGCATAGACTCAAGTACTAGATGATAATAACACTGTGCGATGTAGGAGGCATCAACAAAGGGCTCCATGATGACTGGAAGCTTAACCAGTCGGTGGAGTAAAATCTGAGAAATGAGTACAGCTCCTAAGTTCCTACTATAGTCCCAACTCATAATGAATGGAGTGGGATGAATTCTCTGTTCAAAGGCGACACGACAGTTGCCAACAAGAAGAAGTAAATATTTTCTCATCCGAATTTTTCAAATTTTTTTTATTTTTTTAGTCTTTTTCATATTTGGAAAGCTTGAAAAAGAATAAATTTGCTTATAGTATAACAGGTGAGGGAATGAGTGTCAAATGGCAAGCAAACTAGTCCCAAGCAGTGGAACATACCTATGAACAATGCAAGGAAGCATGTGCAAGATGTGGACACTTGGGGGGGTATTCCCTCACGGTCAAGGGTCATCAAATTGCGACAGACAAATAAAAGCTCTGCTTGGCTCGAAAGGGAAAGTGCTCAGGCACATGGCTAATAATTGTGTATGCGAGAGCTGGCACAAGGCTCAAATGGAAAGCAGGATGATGCAATGCAATCACAACTCGACAAAAGTGGGGAGTACTTTTTTGTAAAGTTAGTCTCCGCACCCGAAAAAGTGTAAAACAATGAGAGAAGAACTCTTCTACTCACATATGACTAGAGTATACCTTTTTCGTAATTAATCCACAAAGTTTCGGAAAAGGGGTAAACTTATAACTAAGTGGATGTCGCTTCAAATCCTTTGATGAGTCTGAAATGAAAACTATACTCGGCAATCTTGTTTGATTTGAAAAAGTCTAACAAGGGCTTAAAAAAGACTATAAAAATATTTTCCGTAAAGGTTTAACGAGCCCGAGAAAGTAAACTCGTGACCTCCTTACTGTTTTTAGCGAGCTCAAAGGAGAGATGGAATAATACTCGTAACCTCCTTACTTTTTTTAAGGAGCTCGAAGTAAAGGTGGCTCTACTACATATGGCTCAAAAGTCCCACGAACGTTTGTCACAAAACAGTTAAATTCGATGTTTTCGTGGAAAACAGTTTAATTTTTTGGAAAATTTTGAAAATTCCCCCGACGATCATCACTATATCCATGGATGGACATTTCATCGCTATAGCGACTCACTGTTGTCGCTATAGTGACGAAATGTACATCCATCGCTATAGCGACGAAAGCCGAAAGAAAATAAAACCTGTTTTTTATTTTTATTTTTTTACGGTCATTGACTTTTTCTTTTTTCTTTTTTAATGGTCATTTTCGCCGGAACCGCGACCCTCATTGATCTATAAATACATGTTCTTAATTCATATTTTCATAATCATTTGCTAGAGTTGCAGCGATCTTTCTGTTGGTTTTTCGTTCTGCGATTTCAAGAGTCCGGTACTGGTTTGACACATCGAATTTTTTATATCATACGTTTTCCAGGTTAGTTTGACTGCAATGCACTAGTCTTTTTTTGTTGTTGTGCCCTTTATGTTCCAACTAGGGATTCAATGCAATGGAGCAAATGCTTATATAGTTTGGGATTTTTGTGACAAAATGTAATTTTATAAATTTTTCATTTGTGTTAAAATGTAAATTTTTAAATTTTCAATTCTGTTAAAATGTAATTTTTTAAATGGTGGTTTGTGTTAAAATGTTAATATCATGACCATCATCGTATATTTCCAATACACAATCTAATTAGATTTAACTAGCCCCCTCAATATAGATAACCAATGAGACCACAATTCCTTAGCCCCTCTTAGGATTGGAATAAATGTCTAAGATCTCCCGTTTTAAAAGGGTTTGTCTTCCCCTTCCTACTAATCGATTACTGGCTCAAGAGGTAGGAACAAGAAAGAGTTTTAAACTTGGGTTGTTGAATGGAGCATGGAAATATGAGTTCTGATAAATTAAATCCCATGTTTCATCGAGAACATTGACATGGAGGAAGGATTGGTTGACCCATCATCGAAATAACCATTGATAGGAATATAAAACTAGAAAAAAGGATTAATCTACACTCTCCCAAGGCCCCCCCATGATGAGTGCTCTAAAATTTTCAAAATCATTTTTCTTTAGATAGGTGGTGCTTATTGACCATTCTTTTGTTGATTTCGCATTCATATAACTATGAAAGGACAATAAAAAAATGTAGCACACTCCAACCTTCATATTTTTTGCATGAATATTTAGGTGTTTCAACATTATCACAAAGGCTTTGCCTCACTTTTCCTTATAATCACCTTATTTTTACTCTTATTTCAATGTAGGAATATTTCCTCCTTTTGTTTGTCTTTGTTCCTTATCCTACATTGTACATTTTAAATTTGTTCACCACCTTGTAAGGGAAGGGAGTGAGATATCCCTATGTCAAGGTTTCAATCCTTTTCTAAAGCGAGTTAACCCTCCCAATAATATATCTTCCCATTGTTAAATTCATTATGATTATATTGGTCTTGATTCTAAATTTATGTGTAAGCAGTTCGATTTGGAACATTAAAAGAAAATTTGAGTAATTTTATATGTTGGCATCTTGCACGCATGGTGAGATTAAAAAAAATCAAGAGAATGTTCCATCTACAAGCAAGGCTAGTCCATATTTATATCATTTTTTACCAATTGCATATTTCTCTTAGAGAAGCTAGGGATGGAATAAAATAATGATTAATCACCCATATTCATGCTTTTATTTCACATTGATGGGAATATATGCACATCAATCACCTGTTGTGAATAGAAAATACAACAATTCATAACCTAACATGAAAATAAGGTGATTGTGGCATTATGTGAAGATGAAAATAGAGTAATATTTTAATCCAAGAAAACATAAATGGGTAAACAATTACAGTCAATACAAATGTTGTCATTTTTTTCACAATAACATGCAAGTGATACGATACATGGACCCTAAGTCACATGGAAAAGGATAGTGTCACCATCCCTTTCATTAACATATATGTACAAAATGAAGAGTTTGCATGTTCAGTAGAAATGTGGGATGTGATTACTTAATAAGAATATAGTTATATTCAATAGTATTGAGGCTTCCTATGAGCAGAAACCTCACTATCCTTTGGTGTTAAGTCATAATATGAGAGTGTGAGTTTCTTGCATTCATGAATCTATATATTACACAATAATTATAAACATGAATATAAAATTTGAATGACAATACCACAAAGAAAAGACAATTTAATGAAACCTTATACAAACACTAGAAATCAAAACTCTAAAAAATGCAATGTCATAGAATAATGTAAGTTGGAGGTTCAAAATACTCACAATGCTACACCCACTTTTTGCCATTCCTCTTTTTTATTTTCCAAATTCTATTTCTTTTTAAAAGATTCATTATTTTGGTTGTTATTATGTTATGTAGAGTGAATAGCCATTACCCACCATACACCAATACCTATATTGGAACAACATGTAGTAATCCAAGTGAATTATAACTTAGGTAATCCTCTTCACATGATTATGTAATCCTCTAGTAATCACCTCCTTTAATTTTCGGTCTCCTTTAACATACATATATATATATATATATATATATATATATATATACTCTATTCAATTTAGACGTACGTTATATATTGATTAATGAGTTTTTTTGTTGTTATAAGCTATCAGAATGTCAAATAAATATACTTGGGAAGAAAATAATAGGAGGTATGCTGAGGCTAAGGTAGCATTAGAGGCGAAGGGTGATGGAAAGTGTTATTTCCCTTGCAATGATTGCAGAGGTTTGAAAACCAGAATAATTTTAAGAACATCAGCTGAAAAACATTGTAAGGATAAGGGGCATGTTGAAGGGGGGTATGAATATCATCCCTTGGTAAGACGTTATTCATTACATATTGTACTTCTTGTAATAGTATTGATAATGTATTCACAATTTTTTTTATCATTTTAAATATATGTGTTGTATATTATACACTAATGTTATTGAATTGTTTGTAAATATAAAGACAATGCTCCCAAGATCTCGACCGCCAGAGAGCTATTTGCCACATAATAGTAGAAATACTACTTTACAAGACGACGAGCATGGAGATCATGCTATTGAAGATCGAGTTCTTAATGATCCTATGGACGAAGATGACGTTATTGATACTAATGGTGAAGATGAGATAAATAGATTGCTGCAAGACACATTTGCTCCATTGGATGAGGACAACCTCCATGATTTTCATGATGTTCCTCTTCTTGAGAAGTACCAAGAACCTCTTTATGAAGGCTCAACAACCAATATTCTATCTGCTATATTGTTGTTGGTGAACTTGAAGTTTTTGAATGGTTTATCAAAAACTTGTTTCACACAGCTCCTAAGGTATGTAAAGTTGATTATTTTCCTATATTTTAAGTGTTAATTAATTCGTAAATTAGGGATATGAAATATTTATGGCATATATTGTTTACATTTCACTTTTTGTCAACGTTGCAGATTGTTGGGTGAATTTCTATCACCACCATCAAATAATTTACCACGCACAAGTCGAGAGGTATTCTTGATTATGAAAGAAATTGGAGTGGAGTATCAATCTGTTGATGCATGTCTTAATGATCATATTATATATTATGGACAGTATGCATCAGAAAAAAAATGCCCACAATGTGAAATTAGTAGATATCGAACTGATCAATTAACAAAAGAGGTCCCTCGCAAAGTTCTTCGTTATATTCCCATAATTCCACGTTTCCAACGACTATTCAGGTGCCAAAGTATAGCACAGTTTATGGATTACCATGCGAAGAACAAAAGTGAAGATGGTGTTCTTCAAATGCCTGCAGATGGTTCTACATTGAAGAACATCGAAGAAAAATGGCCAATTTTTAAAGATGAACCTCGTAATGTTAGACTTTCATTGGCATCTAATGGTTTCAATCCATTTGGTGAGCTTCGTTCTACTTACTCAGTGTGGTCTATTTTCGTCATAAACAATAACCTACCTCCTTGGATGACGATTAAGAGAGAGCACACAATGTTGGCAATGATTATTCCATGTATTTTTTTGAAAGCTGTAATTATATTATTTCATAAAGTTATTTGTTTAATTGTTGCATGAGAACACCTTTTATATATTTGGAAGCATAACTAAATAGCAATATTGTATGTTTATTGATCAATTAGGTAAGTACCAAGTTAACGATATGAATGTATATATTGAGCCTCTTATCGATGAGATATTGAAGTTATGGGTTGGAATCACTATGTATTACATCTCTAGACCAATAGGGCAGAAACAATTTCAGTTCCATGGAATTCTTGCATGGACAATTCATGACGCTCCCGGGTTAACACATTTTTGTGGTATGTAACTTTATGTTGCATGTCGTTAAAATTATATGTTTTTAAGGTAAAAAACATGCATTTTTTGTTTGAATTAATAATCTTTTGATGTTATAACATTAATACATATATCTTGCAGGTCTTCAAACAAAGGGAAAATTTGCATGTCCAATATGTGGTCCTAGGATAAAATCTCGTCGTTCAAGAAGTTTAGCAAAGGAGGTGTTCGATGAGTACAGGCACTTCCTCCCTAAGAACCATAGGTACCGAACTATCGAAAAAACAAAATTCAATGGTAAAGGAGAGAATGCAAGGAAACCACAAAGAATGAGACCTCACCTATGGAAGTTGGAATATAACAGAAATTGTCGAGGTATGCAAATTGTATATGCAGCATACAATATGTTCACGCAATATTATGATGTTTATATTTTTACTAAATTTTCTCTACCATGGGTGTCATGAATTATTGTTAATGTGTTTTTGTTTATGTTTAATTACTGTATTTAAGGCATGAATGGGCTTCCATGAGGAATGAAGAGTTATCCCATACAATTCAGTAGGTTGCCTTACTACGAGCACCTAAAAATAGCTCATTTGTTTGATACAATGCATATCGGGAAGAATGTAACTGATATGGTATGGCGTACATTAGATGGAAGGTCAGACAAATATAAAATTGGAAAATTTGTAGTGACATTGCAGAAGCCAATCACGCATTGCAAAGTGTAATTATTTCCAATGCCGGAAATGGGAACCGAAATATTAGTCTTCCATGTTTATTGACGGAGCAACAAAGCAATGCTATAAAAGAGGTCATTCAAAAAATAAAGTTTCCGATGAGATTTTCGTCGAACATACAAAATATCTTAACCAAAAAAGGTGATTTTGGTGGCGTTAAAACTCATTACTGGCATACATTCATTAAGGTAATTATTTATGTATATAATTTCCATTAAGTAAATCTTTTTAGTAATTGTTCTCTCCTATGTGGAAACATTAGATAATGATTTGCTTTTTGCTACAGTACGTTCTACCTCTGGCTCTCCCATATAGCTTTGACGAAAACATAAAAACAAGTTACATATGATCTTGGTAAATAAATGAGCTACGTAACAATTTTATATGCATGAAAAATGTTTGTTCTTTTGGTTGCATTGCTTATTGACATATTGTGTTTACAGCTTAGAACTTTATTATATATTATATGCCGCAATCTGGTTGATCATTCATGTTATTTTCTTGCATCTTTTTTAGGTGGCTTTCATCGAAAGAAATCCATAAAGAAGATATTAGGTATTGGAAGAAAGAAATTCCTCGTCTAATGTGTGAAATGCAGAAGTATTTACCTCCGTCATTTTTCAATGCACAAGAACACTATCTCATACACCAAGTTGAGGAGATTGAATTGTGTGGACCTGTAAACTCAAGGTCAATGTGGATGGTGGAAAGGAATTTGAAGTCATTGAAGGCTTTTTTTAGACAAAGAGCACGCCCTAAGGGTTCTATGGTGCAGGGCTATATGCTATATCAATCCATGGTGTACATTAGTCAGTATCTTCCAAATTTAGCAAAAATATCAATCTGCCTCGCATTTGGCATGTCGACTCCATCAACAAATTTGAAGGGGAGGTCCTGTTGGGGAAAGGTAGAAAGAGGAAAGTGAAAGGTAATTGAATGGTGTACATTTTATTTATTATACAATCAATTTTTCAATTTATGTAATTTTTATTATTCCAACAGTATTTTAAGGTAAACTTAATTGCCTATAATGATAGCTAATTTACAATTCTTAATTGTTATTTTTTCATATAGTTGGTCGTGTGTGGGATGCAATACATTTATACATTGCAAACAATCTTGATTGGATGGAGGAATGGATTGAACAATGCACAGAATACTATGGTACCTTATCAGGGGAAGGGGTTAGTAAAATGATTAAAACAGTGCATCGTCATCAAGAAGAATATCCCGAACTTACGCAAAGGGAAATTGATTTAGCATGCAGTTTAAAAGATAAAAAGGAAAGTATATTTACCCTGCTCATTTTTTCATTGTTTCACATTGTATCAAAATATTTATCTCGTTTATGTCTTCTTATATATTTATTTACCGATTCGGGCATGATGCAGCTAATACATCACAATGCTATGTGGTGCAATGGTCGTAAATTTCGCATCAAAAAGTTGGATGACAAGAGGAAAACATTTGATTGTGGGATAACTCCAGTTTTTCAAGTCACTAGTGTTTCCTCTAGAAGTGACAGGCATCCAGAAGTATCTGAAAATAGGTACTATGGTTATTTGGAAGAAATACTTGAGTGTGACTTTAATTCCTTTAAAGTAGTCATGTTTGAGGTCAAATGGTACAGGCTACGAATGAATGAACGTGATCCTGAAAGAACTGATAGTGAGCATGCCAATGGATTTACCATGGTTAATACAAGGGCACTTGAACCAGGTACAGAGCCTTATGTTCTTCCAAGTCAATGTGAGCAGGTATTTTACTCATAGGTTCCAGGTAAAGCAGGTTGGTCATACATTGTTAGATACGATCCAAGAGGAAGACCAGTCAAGTATAATGCAGTAGAGGAAGAAGAAAATGTTGAAGAAGAAGGTGATGCAGATCAGGAGCAGTTGGCCATAGAAGTAGATGTGCCAGATGAAGAATCTGATCAAGAAGTTGATCATCCAAATGATGTAGCAGACAATTAAATTGACATTGATGATGAATATCTAACCGAAAATGACATTGATCATGATCCTAATATGAGCAATATTTTCAACGATAGCGATTCAGAACCAGATGATGATACAGATGTTGAGTAAGATGAAGAAGAATTCGAATGACATTGTAGCAATGTTGGAATCTAGGAGGTATGTGAGACGATCTTTATGCATAATGTATTATGTTTACGACTATTTAGTTATGTTTAAACCATCATTATCATCATCAATATCATCATCACCATCATCACAATCTCCTTCATCATCATCATATTCATCATGATCATCATCTTCACCACCACCATCACCACCATCATCATCTTCATCATCCTCATCCTCATCATCATCATCTTCGTCGTCATCATCATCATCATCATAAACCTCGTCATCATCGTCGTCATCATCATCGTCATCACCATCATCACAATCTCCGTCATCATCATCATCTTCATCATGATCATCATCTTCACAACCACCAGCACCATCATCATCATCATCATCACCACCACAATCATCATCTTCATCATCGCGGCCACCATCATCTCTGTCATCACAATATCTGTCATCATCATCATCATCATCATTATCATCATCTTCACCACCACCATCACCACCATCATCATCTTCATCATCCTCATCCTCATCATCATCATCACCGTCGTCGTCGTCATCATCATCATCATAAACCTCGTCATCATCTTCATCTTCACCACCACTAGCACCTTCATGAGCATCATATTCATCATCCTCATCCTCATCCCCATCATCTTCATCGTCACAGCCACCATCATCGTCATCGTCGTCATCATCATCATCATCATCGTCGTCGTCGTCGTCGTCGTCGTCGTCGTCGTCGTCGTCGTCGTTGTCTTCATCGTCATCGTCGTTGTCATTGTCGTTGTCATCATCATCATCATCATCGTCATCGTCATCGTCGCCATCTTCGTCATCATCATCATCTTCATAATTATGCTCATCAACATCCTCGTCATCATCATCATCGTCATCATCATCATCAGTACCGCCATAATCATCATCATTATCATCATCATCATCTTCATCATCATCATCATCATCCTCATCATTTATGGCGATGATGATCGTAATTGATATCTACTCTATATATTTTGATTTAATATTGCATTAGAATTAATGAATTTTATTGGTACGTATAAATTAATTGTTTCTTACTGTTATTTACATTTTCCTATATGTTGTGATATGCTGTAACACATTTTTTTAGATAGATTTTGTCGGGTTATGGGGAATTGAGAGTGATGTGATGAGGGGGAGCGACCATAAGAGATTCCACCTTCACGTGGTTGGCCCTGTTCAGTAAATAATATTACATTATTCTCGAAACAAAGAGAAGCTCATGGAAAATTTATCAAACCTAATGGCAAATTTATTATATTTTTCAGCACCAACGAACCTTTTTTGAATTTCATTGCTCTCAAATTTGAACAAGAACATGAACTAGGAAACTTAGGTGCTAGCTGGAAGTCTTGAGTTCAATGGAATTGTAGTCATACTGCATTTTATCCATGTAGACACAATTCACAATACATAATACTTTGAGGAATTTCCTTCAGATGTCTCATTAATGAATTGTAATCCTTAGTCTACCCCTGTTGGCAAACTTTCTCTTAAGCATCTTGACTATGAGGAGGAAACGAGCTTGAATTTATCCTTGGAAAATGTCTCATGTAGATGGATGTGGAATTTGGCCATTTGACCTCTAAGGCAAGTGATGAACTTGAGGACAATGGAAATCGGGAGCCTCTCTTATGGCATCTTAACCCTGATTCTTATTGGCATGATAATAATGATATCAAAAGTTTGCAGTCTATGATGGACTCTGAGCGTGGATTGAAGGCTGAGTGGACAATTGTTTCATCAATAAATACAACAAATTCACCATCATATGATAACTCTGAATAGATAAGTGGAATGAAATCCTTCTTAGGCAGGAAAGCATATGCATATGGTGTTGGAAGCATGCCATCTTGTAGATTTTGAAATTTTGTTCATCCATCTTCTGAAGGTATAACTTCTATGCCTCCATCATTATCTAAAATCATCCAATGGTTTTCCAATAACCCTTCTGTTGTACTGCATTACTCTTGGGATGGTGCTTCCCTGAGATACAAGGGTCGTCCGGTGCTTCCCCAGAGCACAGATCTTCAAGAGGTTGTCTTCTATGAACTCCATGCTTCTCCATCGGTAGGGCACACTGGAGGTAAGTGATGCTCTTAAAACCTAGGACAATTGGTGATACATGTGTGCAAGCACAATATATGCATAATACATGAACAAGGCCCCAAATCTCCTCTAGGTTGGTCACTCTTCTCCTCAGGATCTCTTATGATGTTGAAAGATGTGTTGGTTTCCATTTGTCAACCTTTAATGTAGGGTTCCCTCTTGAATAGTCTATCCTTCCAAGAAAAATGATAAAGTACGCTAGCAAATCCCAAAGCCATGTTTTATGGAATATAAAAAAGCACTAAGATGTCTCGTCAAAGGTGGATGGTGCCTCCAAGCATTAGAACAAATTTGAGGTCTAATATGATCCATCTAAGGAATATAACAAAATAATAGTTATATATTTTGAGGGAAAATATTATCTAATGTAAGGATAACAACCCCAAATTTGCTCTAATGTAAGGCTAACAACCCCCTTAAATAGATTATGTAACACAAATATGTGTAAGAACCCCCACCTCCAATTGTGCACATTTGAGACCTCTTCGCAAGGAATTCCCTTCTTCCTTGGAATGAGTTATCCTCAAATACCATTAACCAAATTATTTAAGGGTGACATCCCTCCCTTCGATGGATATTTTGAGCATGGCATTCCATATAATATGCCACAAAAAATTGTTGCTTTCCATGGAGAGCATTTCTGCAAAGGGTCTACTTCAATCATGGCAGTTAGATCTAGACTCCAATTGTTGCATGCTAAACATGGCTAATTCTTAAATCAACAACATTAACCTTCCCATACCTATGAAGGCTCAAACCAAACATTGACTCCAAATGTCTCTCCATAGAAATAATAAGACTTTGGCTTTCATATGACTTTATTGTCCAAACTATCAGAATGTTCTTCAAACATGACTTTAGCAAAACTAATATCTAGTTTACACATTTTCGTATTCTTCTTTATCTCCATCATAACATGCAAGAAGAAACACACCATAAACTCCAATATGTTGTCCAAAACCATGAAATGACCCTATTGGTACAAGATCTAAAGAAAGATACTATTCACAGCTTCTTGAAGAAACTTTTGCATTTCTTCTATATCTTTCAATTCTATTGCAATTGCAAATTGGAACTTCCATGCTTCTTGAAAAGAATCATACAAGAATTATCTTTCACTTTTAGTTGCTCTTGTAAAAGTTTTCAATCATTAAGATATAACAAATCAAAACCAAGAAATAAAACTTGAATTTTGATGTCACCAACTATAGCACCACTAAGAAACATTACCTTGCAACAAGTCAATTGTGGAAGGAAGCAACTTCATCATGTAGTTTGTGATGATATTCCTACAACATAACATTTTTTCTCACAAATCTCTTGTAGTTTTCCAAGAGCCAATTCTTCATCATCATCAAAATAATCCATGGTGAAAGGAAACATGGATACTTCGTAATGGTCAATATGATTGGGAAAATGTAGAATGTGTAAACAAAATACAATGAGTGAACTCCTCAAAAAACAATAATAATCACTTCTCTCTTCTTCAACAAAAGAATTTAGGGTTAAATAATAATGTCCACCCCTAAAATAAAATATTCAAGTTGCAACAATATCTTACTTATCATTCCATCCAAAAAAATATCTCCAAAGAAAGTTTTTCAAAGGGTTATTTTCTTTTTCAAAATGATCCTTCCATGACTTGTTTTGTAAAGGAGATGAAGTAACTTAAACATGTATGCTGTACGTAAATTGCCCCATTTTCAAACACTTACATTGGAATCCAATAAACTAAGAATAATTGAATTCGATCAATTTGTGGTTCAAATTGCAATTATGACATTATGGATTATTTAGAGGCTGACAACACTAGGGTTGTAGTTTTAAGTTGATAAACTTGTAGTTTTGCAATTTATTGAATTTACAATTCCCAGATTTGGGCCAAAATCATGTTGAAACATATGTTAGAAATGGGGTGTTTTAGTGAATGTTTATTCCATGTAGTGTTGTACTCCTTAAAATCAACAAGGTTCACTACCTGAGTTTGCAATTCAGTGCTCAAATAACTACAGTAAAGGTGCCTTTGAATGGAGTGGTACCAGAACTTGTCATTCAAAAGAAGGTGTTTTAAAAAATGGTTTTCTTAGCTATACCCCTCCATGTGTTCCTTTGACTTTGCAATTGTTCCCACTGTCTTTCCTTCATGACAAGAATTAACTGTGTCTATAATCAAGTTGGTGTAATTTCTCAACACTAATTGAGTCCCTTTGGTTTATAACTCTAAGCCTCATTAATAGGTTGATAAAAATAAGAAAAAACCCTTTATGTTGTCTAGCATGTAACAATATTTTAAAGATTCTACCTCAAGGTTCCAAAGCATTAGAGACAAAATATCCAAATTCTACTCATGTATATACCATATAAGAGTGAATAAGCCTTCCATTGAAACTACGCCCTCTCTAAAACAATATCAACCCTATCATTTAACGATCATACTTCACAGTATTTCCTGTTGATGGTTTCTAATGTTGGAGGGTATTCGCATACTTTGGAACTATTATATATCAACCTTATTAGCTTGCTAAATTAACTTTTCTTTGTGTCGACACAAAGATCTTGATCAAGACTCCTATGATTCATGGGTTTTGACATTTTGTAGGCAGCATAACAATCCTTTCTCTTACATGCAAAGATCAGAACCAATAAGATCAATTATGCATCATTCTTGATTGTTATTTCATCAAATCGGCCCTCTATCATTTGGATTGTTGCAGCATATATTACTTTGAATTAAGGTTTTAAAACTATTGGAAGTGTTTTCACATCTTGTGGCTGGCCTAAGAGCCCTAAATGGCCTTCAACATACTCTTTTGGTGACTTCTTACCAACATATATCTTGTCTCAGTTGATATAAAAATAACAAACTTCTCAATGATCCTTTATATCATATTGCAAACATGCTTTCTATGCCATGCATTTAAGGGTACTAGAATTATGCACTTTGGTGATATTGTAGGGCAAGTTTGACATTAATACAATCTATTGCTTGACTGCCCTAAACATCCTATTCAGCTCTCATTCTTTACAAGGCCTCGTGCATCATATTACCTTCATGTCCTTAGGGAATACGAGAAGGACTAGTTGCTACAAGAGTAGCCATAGATCTTTTCCACACCAAATACAATAAAGGTCAAAAGGTATTGTGGGTTTCTTCAAATGCATAACCCTATTTGGACAGCCATAGTGCAGAGAAATGAAATTGAGTAAACCCATAGAAGATGTGGCCTCTTAAACAAGAGTATGTCTCCTTAAATTAATTTTACTTATGTTGCTTGAAAATTTTTCCAAGTTTCTTTTTAGTATTGGGTGCTGAACTCAGAAGATTTTGACTGTTTGTTAATGTTGTCTTTTTTTAGATTTGAAAAACCCAGTAGATTTGTGGATAATTAATGACTGTTGGATATTTGGAGATATTTGGGTATATTTTGTTGGCAATCTGGCAGTGCAAGTTGTCATTGATGGCAACTAGATGACAATCAGATGAGACAGAGAATCTCAGCAAGCAGAATGATGACCTCTGAACATAAGGTAGCTTGGCATTTAAGGAAAAACACAGGGTGCATAGAATTGCTAAATAGTTCTGATATAGCTGCTATGTTTTAACATGAACCTATAGTGCAAATGCAAGCTTAACAGATTTCAAACATGGCTTGCACAGTTGTGCTCACGAGGAAAGTGAAGTACCAATAGATGTTCATATTCAAAAGGTGGATAGTATAGCCACATTGAGGGTTCCTTAATGCAGTGAATGGCAATTTGACTTATGTAATGATTCTGAGTTTGATCAAGTAGCAGAGGACATAGAAATTTCTAGAGTTGAGGAAACCTTGAGCGATGAGCGATGATACTCTTACCCTTATGGATGGCACCAAAATTTCATTGAGAGAGTGGTTTTGGTAGCATCAACAAACAGAGTTAATACAATTGATCTAGCATTGCGAAGACCAGGGTGTTTTGATGTTGAAATTGAAGTTAGTGCACTTGATGAGGAAGAGCGTTTTGAGATTCTTCAGCTCCATGCACTGGGGGAGCAGTTTGATGATGGTCGTGGTCATGGCCCCGTTCAAATTCTCACTTGACAGATGCTTTATGTGAATAATTGCAGATCGAGACTCAGCAGATGCATTACGTGAATAATTGCATATCGAGACTAAGCAGCCGTCGGATCAAACGATGGACGGTTGAGATTGCATTTGGTTTTGGGATATATCCCACATTGACCACGAAATTTTGTATATGTGCATTTATAAGGCCAAGGCTGAGTAGTTCTAATCGACGCGTAGTGCAAAGGATTCTTGGTGGGGGCTCTGGGTGATTCGACTCCACAAGAAGCTCACCAGCCCAGAGCCCGGGACAACCTCTCAGGCCCCCAATCCTTTTGGAAAATGTGGCATTGACGTGGTGTCGATATGGGCAGTGACATGGCATCAAACATGGATGATAATATGGCTTCGACGAGGACGAATGTGGAGTTGAGGTGGACAAGTGACATGTCAGTAAGGAAGACAGTGTGACCGAGGGATTAAGGCATATTGCCAATTATGGAAGATTGCCAAAATACCATATTTGTTGAAATTGGCGGGATGATAAAATCACTAAAGTTAATAAAACCTACATAAAAAACATAGTTAGAATCATTCACACATTAAAGGATAAAACTAAATTAAAAATGTAAAACTAAATTAAAAAAAAAATGTATTATCCCACATTCGTTGTGAATAATTTTTTTTTTGTGTTTATATACGTCGATCATTCCTAATACTATCGACGTGTAGAGAAAAGGTTTTGGTGGGGGATCTGGGTGATTGGACTCCACTAGAAGCTCACCAACCCGGAGCCCGGGACGACCTATCAAGCCCCCTAACCTTGTGGTAGACATGGCAATCACCTTTTGGCGGACGTGGCAATATGTATGGTCGACAGGTGGCAAACGTGACAATACGTGTCCTTGAGGTGGGCGATGAAATGGCAGAGATGGGTCCCTGAGGTGTTGAGGTTGTATGAACAAGGACGCCTTAAAGGTGCCATCGCATCCAAATCTAAGTCACAAGGAGGCCTTAGGGCCAGGATCGAAGAACCAAGGGCTGAGGATCGAAGTCCAAGTAAAATATAGAATAAAAAATATATATATAAATTCATAATCAAAATTAAAAAAATGTATTAATTTATAAAAATATAAATATAATTATGAAATAGATCCATATTAAATTTTATTTCAATATGATAAATATTGTAACATTTTATTTATATATATTGGCCCAATGCTCAATGTTCAAATATAATGAAGATCCATCATATTAGTCATGAATTTTTGTACTTTTCTATCTTATCTCTATAATATGCAGTCATGACAACAATTATTAGAGCTTCACATAAACTAATCCTTAGTGTTTAATAAGTATCATAATCACTAGTGGTCCCTCATTAATGACTAGACTATATTACATTTATAGAATGCTAACTACATATTGGACCTTATTTAGTAACTAACAATGAACATAGTAAGCCTTGTCCACATTACATTAATTGGCCACACATATTATGTGGCATTTCTAGCATTAAATATAATGGACCCTTAGGCCCTTATTACATCACTGGGGGGATCCCACTATTTTTTCCCCCTTAAAAAAGTGTTACCATCGATAGTTACACCTATGAGGTACATCCATAATCTTGGGTCCCATATGCAGGTGCTACCCTCAATGCTTGCAATGAAGAATTCCATTAGGTTCATTCATTACCCAGGTTCACATGTATGGGTGTTCATGCCACCTCCCAAGTACTAGTGACACTTGAAATTAAAGAACCGTTTAGTGCTTTACAAAAAATGCACACAAAGGCCATATGTTTCCAAATATCGTTCCACCAAGATGCTCAAAAAATCCATAGAAAAAATGCCATCCACATAACTGCAAAAGGTTAGTTGTGGATATGGATGAAACACTCCCTCTAGAGAAGATTCAAAATGAAATTTTTTATTTGCAACCTACTCATGAGTTTCCTCAATGATTGCTTCTTCATATAGGGGAGTAGGTTCAAAAAAGAGAAGTTGAAAATAGTTTACTTCACATAATTGGAACTTGACCTTAATCATAACAACTATTAAGTGTGTCAAGTAGTATTGTGTGATAAATGTACAGTTGTCAACCAATTTATATGCATAAACTCTGTTATATTTAAGAACCCTTTTGGGGGGGGGTTCTTAAAATAATCCCTGATGATGATGATGGACACGATGATGGTGATCATCATCATCATCATCATCATAGACATCATCATCATCATCATCATCCTCATCACCATCATCATCATCATCATCATCATCATCATCATCATCATCATCATCATCATCATCATCATCCATCATCCTCATCATCATCATCATCATCATCATCATCATCATCATCATCATCATCATCCTCATCGTCATCATAATTAGCATCATCATCATCATCACCATCATCATCATCATCATCATCATCATCATCATCGACATCATCATCATCATCATCATCATCATCATCGACATCATCATCATCATCATCATCATCATCATCATCATTGTATGATCGTCGTCATCATCATTATCAAAAGGGTATGTTCAAATCCAATGCGATGCCACGTCATTGGATTTGAACACACCCCTTTGATAATGATGAAAGTTACTTTTAGCATTCCATCCATATCAACATGCCATGTATATCAATGTGCCACCCAGATCAAGGAATGATAAACAAATCAACGAGCTAGCATGTAAATAAGATATAAACCAAATGAGAATAACTTATAAACCCCTTCGACCTAACCCCATTACCCTTAATCAATAACCCATCTAAACCCTTAAGTTTAATGAAACATAATAAAACCCTATTTCTAATAAATCATTGCCCCTAACCTTAGCAATATTAACACCCAACCTTTTGATCTTATAGGTTTTCGAATAAGTTATGAATCATGCTACAAATAACGACCATGAAACAACTGTGCAAAAGTATGGATAGAACCAAGCCTTAACTTCTCTACAAACTAGATGCATAGATTGACATTAAGGATCAAAGCCAAGTGGGAAGGAATTCCACTATACTTGGGCATTGTTGCTTCTTGCTATGATTGTATGGAAGCCACACATGAAGATATTACAACACTGATGTGACTGCATCTTTTCCTACACCAAAGTTCAACATTTGGCGGTTCAATATTGACAAGCAAAATAAGAAAGAAACAAACCAGGCATTCCTACGATGGTACACTTAGATGATACATGAAACTGTTGAGTATTTCCATATTTTTTTATTGTGGATAAGTATGACACTTGTATTGCTTTCAAAGTTGATTTACATCATGTTTATCTAACACCCCATGCAGATCTTCAAGTTCCAGCATAGGTGTTACCATTTTTTGTAACAGAGAAGGATATTCAAGATGCAATTGTAGAGTGTTCCGAGGAGATGTGACCGAAATTCGATGATGCAAACATCGAGATTACCAGATCCACCTAGAGAAATTCCAGGAGAGACAAAGCACCAGTGGGGGGACCTCAATATATCACTCTCAAACATTCCCAAAAGCATCAAAGTTGAAGATGAAGCACCCCCAAAATGAGAAGTCAAATACAGAAAATGGCAAGCGCCTTAAGACAACCCCTACACCATAGAAGTTTCAGTATATTGCGAGTGTATCAAAGTATAACATTGAACCTCAACATATTCTACAGCATGATTCTTCCCAACAGTTAGATGAATTGTGATTGTCCTTATAACTAAGCATTGTTCCATCAATACATCATGCCCCTCCGAGCGCGTTGAGTAGTTCGGTACCAGGAACATCTCATCCATTATTAGAACCTAGTATTGTATGGGAGACTAGCCATGGTGATAGGGTTGGAGGGAAGGTTCTTCGAATCAATCCTATGGTTCTTCTCACACATGATGGTGGAAATGCTCTAAAACTACCATACATCTAACCTGATCTTCCGAAGGTACCCTCCAATGATCATAATCCTTACATGGTTGAGATTATGACCAAGGTTGAAGAGTAGCGTTGTGCACAAGGAATATCGTTACTAGAAGCTCAACATAGGAATAGGTAATAAATGTATTTGCTACAACCAATTTACATGGAAAATATAATGGAGATGCTTTGTTATACAAACATAAGGTGAGACTAGTTGTAAAAGATTTTTCTTAGTGAAATAGAGTGGATTATGAGGAAACATTTAGTCCAACAAAGTGTTTTTTCACAATGAGATTAGTGTTACCCATGACAATATAAGTTGGATGTAATATTATGAAATAATTCTAATTTTTTCATTAATGATGGTTTAGAGGAGGAAGTGTTTATGTATTATCCATAGGGATTTTACGTAACATATAAGGAACATATTTTGTTTAGGGTGATAAAATATTTTTACAATTTGAAACAAGATCGAAGACCTTGGTATAAAAAAATGGCACGCATCTTATAGGAAGAAAAAAACTTCTAATCCAAATATTGATGTGAGACTAAAAGATGTATATTTGGTGATTTTAGTGGTTATGTATATGCAATATTAATCAATGGGTCAAGGTGCTGAGTATGAGGATGACCTTATTTCATCAATGATTTATTATATTAAATATTTCATTAGTATCACATTAATGTTAATGCTAATGGTACTTTATTATGATGTATAATCAATGTGACTTTATTATTATTATGTTATAAAAATTCTTCCTCCTTTCTCCAATGTTCACTAAGACCTTAGGAGATTAAACACAAGTTGATAGCAGATAAAAAGGGAAAGTCAAATCTTATCCATGAATTAGAGAAATCATGAGGGCATTTTTTGACCTCGTGTGAGATGCTCGAGCCGCATCGGATAAGCCAAAAGTAAATCATGATCAGAGCAAGTCATAGCCATCGCTATCATAAGTAGAGCCATCGTCATGTGAAGCCACCATTCATTGTGACCCTCTGAGGAGTAGACTGCAAGGAGTAGACCCACATTCTCTTTCGGCTGAGGACCGCCAGGAGTAGAACCACATTCTCTTTCGGATTTGGTATACAGAGAGCATAGTGCCACGAGGAGTAGACTTGGAGGTATTTCCAGAGCACCCACATTCTCTGGTATACCAAAAGCACAGTGCCACGAGGAGAAAATAACCTGCGAGGAGCACAGGGATTTGATAGAGTTGGTCGCAGAGAGCACACTGCGAGGAGCAAAGACCATAAGGGATTTATAGAGAAGATTGTGAGGATACTGGCAGAGACATAAAAGGGCCACGATGTCTTCGGTAAGCCATACCCTCTTCCTCTATTTGGCATTCTTTTCCATAAAAACATGATTTGGTTTTCTTCTGTGAATTGGAAACCTAGGTTTGAATTTATCTTGGATTTGGTGGTTTTCTTCATTGTACAAATTACTCTATCTGAGCCTAATTGTTTTGTGACATCTAAGGGTATTAATGAGTGAGAGGCATTAGAATCATACAAGGAATTATGTACATGCAGATATTGAAGTTCAAGGGTAATATAAAATGGTGGGGTAATATGATCAATCCCTGGGTAGGTTTCTTAATACTACTTTTGGAGAGTCATCTTAGAGGTTTATTAGGTGAGGTTGCACAGGGGTTTTGTAACTTAGGATCATCAAATTGGATATTTGATGGGATGGCATATCTTGGGTTGGTTGAGGCCTAGGATCCTATATTTGAAGATGTTATTTAAAACCTAGGAAGGTCAAAACCTCTTTTTATCAACAAGATACTTCAAAACTTCAAAAAGAGGCATGGGAATTTTAATTTTACTCAACTCATACCTAATATCAAATGAAGAAAGAGGACGAAGACTAGCTTCGGCCATTTTGGAAACATGTCTGGACTTCATGAAAATGAAATTGTGTTTTGCATTAACCTTATTTTGATATGTTGCTTTCAATTAAACTCTAATGGGGATTGTTGGTTTCTTGAAATTGGTTTCCTTAATCCTTTTTTCTTTCCTAACTAGAAAAATTTGGGCATCTCCCATTTGTTATTACCAAGTTGCTTAATGGAATTCTTCTCTCCTATAATTAGAAAAGTTTGGTCTAGGCCCTAGGTCATAATTCCTCCTCACCTCTACCATTATATCGTTTGTTACCATTTGGAGTTTAGTATGAGAGAGGATGAAGGGGTCATCCTCCCTATGGGAAATTTCTTCTTCACGGGGAGCTTCTTCTTCTCTAGTCATCAATAAACTTTTAGATCCAAGATGGACATAGCTAGGATCCTCAATCTCGTTGTATCATAGGTGGAACAACATATTTGGGTCTAAAGGTGCATCAAGCAACTTTTCATCTCTTGGATCATAATGAGAAGGAAAAGATTCCATTATGTTTACTTATGTGCTGCAATACTAGGGTAAATTTGCATTTCTTGCCTTAACTCTCTTTGAGGTGTAGGGGGGGGATTCTAAACTAGGGTTTACCTTTGATACATGGATTTTCTCTAGAAGTTTGTTCCACAATAGAAATGGTAGACTATCCTTTCTTCACCATGGTAAGATCATTGATCATAGACTTGAGGAGCTTATGACCTCTTCAAGTGTCACGAGGTCTTGTCGAGAGGAGGACACCTCAAGCTCCTTGCCCCTCCTTCTCTCAACATATTCTCTCCTATTAGGGGGATCCAATCTAATATCCAATTAAATTCTTAAACCTTTCATGTTGCTCTCCAAGTCTTCTCCATAATTAAATAGGGTCTCTATGTCAGGGAATCATCATTCTCTTAAATGGAAAGCAAAGTTACCCTTAAAAGAGGTACCATATGATACTATAGTAGAATTTTTTGAGGGCTTAGTTGCATCAAGAATGCAGGGGTACAATTTTCATAACCTACTTGTGAATTATTGAACACGTTTACCATTAATCCTTTTTAGAGTGTTCAACTCAGTTACATAGTATATGTTGTATTTATTGATAACACATTTCTTCATAAATTTCATGATGAAATACCACTAATAAGTTATGAAATTTTGGGTAGATTCATAAACCATTTCCTTGCTTCCCCTTCCAAATAATGGGAAAACGTTGTATCCCTTGGTGGAGAAGTTATCGATGCAATCTTGGAAATTTGTAAGATGGTCTTCTGCAATCAAGCAATTTTCACCATTAAACTTAGGTAGAAATTTTAAATATCAATCTAGTAAGTGTCCCATTAGATTTGTACAGGGTGAAACCAAAGGTTTAAACCTAGTAGCTAACCAATTATTTTGGTAGCTAATTTCCTGTCTATGTCCTCCACTCTATTTCTATTTTATTTCTAGTGCAACATCTATAATGAGCTCTGCACATCTTAGAGGATTTGTTGCATAATTACTTTCCCCTTTATGATGTTGGAAAGGGAAATTCTAGGAGCCTAACATGCACACCATCATATTTGACAATACACGCCTCTATAATGAAAAACACAGTCTCTGCAGTAGCTACTGTGATACAATTTAAACAGTACAAGGTGCAGGTCTAAGTCTCTGCAAATAGCTTACAGTATAGTGCTTTCTCAATACAACAATGATTTTGGAATTAAAGCTTTCTATGACAGCAGATGCAAGTCATGTCAGCTCACAAATGAGGTAAGAAACTAAAAAGCCAGCGATATGTGGGGAGAGGATTATAATAAGGGTGCGGCTTGCTCCACATTTTGGCACAATTTTTACTTCAAAGACTAAATCAGATCTGTATAACTATATTGTTGTTTGAGGGCACACAATACACCCAGATTGTCCTAAACAACATGCAACTGAGAATTTAAGTATCTTACCACTCCTACTTATGCCCAGAAATGAAATTTAACATTCAAATTTGGCCTAGAACTCACCAAAGCTAATTTTATGTTGTTGTTCATCACTTTTTAGGGCTACAACATGGATAGAATGGAGGTAGTAGTGCTCAGGTTTGATAAATGACTTTCTTTATCATTGTTTTAATACTTTAGATATTCCTATATCTCAACGTCATTGTTTTTTAGCTTCAAAACATGCCCAAATGGAAAGTTGAGGATGTTTGAGGGCTAAGAAATGCCCAAAATTACCTCTTAGGGGGGCCTATTGATGGTGGAAATTGTGCCCAGAACCTCCCAAAAACCACCCAAACTTTGACATACTACTTCCTTTTTTGCTTTCATACTCAACAATTGAATTAACCCAACATGATTCAAACATCCATATGCTCCATGAAGTTATGAACATCCATCTGCAACATCATTGTTAGGGCATCATCAAAGTACTAAGGAATGAACCAACAAAACATCATCATGGCATGTCACCCCCTCAAGAGTGATCAAAATCACATGTGGACACCCATACAAAATGGGGGTTAACAATAGGCTTCAATTGCGGGATGTATGCTTGATCTTGGAAAGGAGAGCATACAAGAACCCCAAAATCTTTGCAAGTAACTTGTGGGCTTTGACCATCAAAAGCAAGGAAATCAACACACGTCACATCATTGTTTTTATTTACAACAACACATCAAATGCTAATGCAAGAGCTTATTCATCCTACCTACCTACTCCAAGCATCATGAAATGAGCATATCAAGTAAAATCATACAATCAAAGAAGCCACCTTAGCATATCATGCATGCTAGGGATTCTCCCTTCGTCTTTGGCAATAGACCAAGACAAGACAACATCACTAATGAGCTAAGTACATGTAATTATTTTCATGGAAATAGGGCTGAAAAGATACATAAAATCATGAACAAAGATGTCTCCAATTTCTTTCCACATAAGATCATGAACAAAGATGTCTTCAAACCCTTGCCAAGGAGAAGAACTCTTTTCACAAGCTCATTCTATCCAATAATGGATAGGGATTCAGTACCCACCTTCTTCAGCACATAACTTCTCTTCAAAACATGTTTTCTTCCCCAAACCATCATCAAAACCTATAGAACCTTGAAATATATCGCTGGAAAAGATGCCTCAAATCTTCCCTAGGAAAAGGCAAAGTTTGTTGCTCCATATCTGCCCTAGGAAAGGGAAAATCCCATTGTTTTGGACCTGCATTAAAGCGTTCTTCTTGCTGTTCCAAACCTGCAACAATTCCTGAGACAAATGGATGAAAATAATGGCCCAAATTCACCCTAGGAGAGGGTAAATCAAGCAGTCCAAAATCTACATCATAAGCCTCCTTATGCAACCCTATTTCATTATCACGAGTGAGCAAGGATGGATGAAAGTTATCATAAGAGATCTCTCACCCATATCATGATCAAAATGATTAAATGTATATCATCATACCCATGGCCATTATATTCATTATAATAAAAAAGATCCTCAAATCTATCATCCTCAAAATGTTTGTCTTCAACAGCAAGAGGAAAAGGAGAGCTCACCAACTCCTCATCACCATGAGGAGAACAAGGAGATGCATCCATCCCATCATCAGCTAGGTATTCAATATGATCTTCGATGGAAAAGTGAAGTGGCTCTTCAATAAGGACTTGTGCAAACTAGACCTAAATATGTTGTATGGATTTACAACAACTTTCCAATAGTATATCATATGTGTAGTTTTGACCCCAGATTGTTGAAAACGTGCCTTTTCAAGTTCATGGATCTTTTTGAGGGAGTAGTTTGGTGATAGAGGTTTAGGGTTCAAAAATTGTTGTTGAAAAGCTCTAAATTAGAAAATTAGGAATTTCATGTTGTATCTAACTCCAACACCTTTTTATGATACCTCATTGGTCCCATTCCAAAATTGTATGACCTAGTTATAGCCATCTAAAAGATCTATATGCATTACCAGGGAAAAGAAACTTCCATGATTGCATTTCAAGTATTGAAACCATGCTTGCTAGAAACCATGAGCCGTGAATGATGTTTTCGGTATTGAAAATTCAATTACAACACGTTGTATCATTTCAATGATTGTAGGTACCACCAAATAGGTACTTGTCAGATCTATCTTCATCAAGTGAGGAAGATAGACTAGAAGAGCTTGAAAGCGAGACGTCTAATACAAGATCTAAAAGGTCAAGATAAACTAGAGGTGAAAAGGTAAGGAGAAAATTTCGTAGACAAATGGAACTTTTTGTTTCTGAAGGAGGATCATGTGGTTATGATAACGGTGCATAGGTGACATTGAGTTTCCCCTGAGGTATAGATATCTTGTCAAACAATGGCTACCCAAGGAGCTACCCCAAGTGGACACGGATTTCTTCCTCAATGGGAGGACTTATTGCATTGCTCCATCCTCTTTACATGGACTGGGGCTATTTTCCATGGATGGCATAAAGGTGTCATATGGCACTGAAACTGAATTGATGGAGTATTTTGGTCCATGCTACAAATACAATAACTGGTTGTTGTTGGTCCGATATACGTGAAGTATGCGGACATACGGAGTGGCAGCAAATTATTGTCAACTACTGGACAACAGTCTGAACAAAGGAGCAACTATGTATATTGATGGAAGGCCAAAAGCTTCAGGAAATATCACAGGGTTTATAAATAGCACACGACCAGGGTCAACACATAAGCTACCCAATTGCCTATTTGAGGGGCGTGAAGGAAATCGTGTATTCGTATGTGCAACAAAATCAATAGCTGCAGGTGAAGAGTTGTTGATCGATTATGGTTTGAATCGAACAGATGCTGGGGTTTCTATTATGGGGGTAATTTCCTTATACAACATTTAACTCAACCTTTGATCGATGACTTGTTATTTTTCTCTTGCATCAAGTTTATTTATGTCATGCTTTTTATAATATACACATGGTTAATTATATGTCATGCTTTTCATTAATCACATTTAAGAGACATTGTTATATATGTAATTTTCATTTTTAATATGTCTTAATTCTTATATTGTGGCAGGGTGATCGTGGCCATATGCCACAAGCTGGCTGTGGAAAGTCACCAATGGTGACAGATGAGGTAAATCTTAGTTTAATAGTACCTAATAGCATCAATGTAATAGTAACCACAACTCATGATTATATTACATCTGTTAACATTTGACATTTTTTTTTATATTGAGCTCAATATTTCAATATGATGTCATTCTTATTGTATTGTGGCAAGGGGTCGGTACTATGAGCACACCTAGAGCTTCTGGACACGTAAAGTTGACTCTCATAGTAACAATAATTTTTTTTTATATTAATCAAGTTTATTATACATGGTTCAATTTTTAGTGATCGATATTAATATGTCTTTCTTTTGTATTGTGGCAGGGTGACCGTGGGAAGGCACCAATGTCGTCGCATCAGGTAAATGATAACGTAATAGTACCTAAACATGATTATAGTACTTTTTTTTGTTATTATATGCATTATATATTTTTTACGTGATTTTTTTATTGACATTCGTAGAGCACACCACATCAAGGTGATGATGTGGTCAATGAAGTAGAGATATGTTATTCAATCGACCCAATGGTTACTGTGAAAATGGCTTTGAATAAGTGCAATGACGAACTTCTTCAACTGATTTTAGTCGATCCAATGACTGAAGAAATACAATTAAAAAATGATGAATTGAGGAGAAAGATAAAAAAAAATACGCGGTAAGTGGCATCTTTGAAAGTTTTTACGAACTACATATATTCATTTATGTTATTTTAGTTCTCTTTTTTTGATATCTTCTAATCAATTGAAGTTGTATTCCTTAGAGTTTTTTAGAGCCAAAACTTGTGTGTCAAGAACAGACTGGAGAGAGCGGTATAGTTAGTAGCGATGCTTCAACACTTCGTAAATCTACCATACCAACGAGGCTATTTTCCACTCCTACACAACAGTGCACTTTAGATACCACGCCCTCAACGGATGTTGGAGGTGAAGATGGCCCTTCAAACACCGCTACTCCACATGATGATAGAGAGGATGGTGGCACCAATTGTGATAGTTGCTATCCTGGCTCAATGCGTGTGGTTAGCAAGGTATCATTTCCCATTAGATTCTTGGTGGACGGTGAGTGTATTCCAATCAAGATACCGAAGATTGCAGGTATTATTTAATTTATTATGTGTTTTTTATTCATGTAATTCAAAGCCACATAACTCAACCTAGTTTTAATTAATGATCATATGTTTTTTGCAGGAAATAATGTATTTTATAAGAACCTGCATGAAAAGGCGTTAGATATTTTTGGGCCCACCATTCATACACAATGGAATGCCCAAAATGAAAAATTGAAAGATGATTTGATGAACCACATGGTCAGCTTGTTCGGTGAAACCTTCAACAAAAAAGGTGTCACCACAACAACTGGCTTAAATTTGAAATATGTCAGGGCAGAATATAGGGACCATCTGCAAATTAACCACAAGTATGAACGTCCTCCGATGGTTCAAGAGGAGTGGAAAGCGCTCATGGAGGATGCAAAGGAGCAGGAAGCGAGAAAACAAGGAAAGACTAAGCCAATCGGTTCAAGAAGGTATGGAACATATCATATTTTTTTTTTAACTTTTAAATATATTTAAGTTACAATATCTAACATATTTGAAACCTTTCATAGGCTCCCCAAAACATCTAAAGAAACAAAGGAAAGAATGGAAAAACATGGGCAGCAAAAACTAGGTCAGGGTGGATATCAGAAGCTAAGGGCACGAATTGTAAGAATCATTTGATCATTATATGTAGCCAACAATTAATTGATTTTTCTAACAAGCACTTTACATGGTGTTATGCATTGCAGGGAAATGCTTTTTTTAAGGAAGCCACTGAGGAAGACTTGAAGCTCAGCTTCAAGTACGGTTTTCAGCATGTGCTGGAACATCGAAAAAGCTAGGGGAAAACCCTAGTTTCCCCATTGATTCACTCTGAGGTAAATAAAATCAATAAGGACATCATTAAAATGAACTTGCGTAATCTATCCATGAATGATTAAATCGAAAAATGAATGTCTTTTTTTGTTTTCAGGGTGATACCTACAAAAGCAGCGAGGGTAGCGGTACTGAACCGGTACCACAAGATGGTGGTGAGTGTTTGACGGACAATCTACCAAGAGCGGACTCAATTCCTAATCTCCCTAGTTCAAGTGAATCTAGAACAAATAGGACAGAATATGAATCTACATCCCTAAATCAATTACAGATCGAGTACTTAGATATCGTACCTTTCATATCGTGGATCCTTCTCCTTGTTGTTGCTCCAAGTCTCGCAGTCGTCAGATCTCCAGCTGCAAGACAATATGGAAACGATACAAGCAGTACAATATATCTAAACAATAACTTATCTAAACTAACAGTTGATGAAGAAAGTTATAAACATCATCAATGAGACAACATTCATGGACAGAGATTATATTAACTGTATTAAAAGGTGGGAATACATAGAAAGGATGAAGCTACAACCAAAGCCTCAATGTCGCATCCTCCATCCAACATGTCCAAGCCAAGCCTCCAAGGTGGTACAAGCTTCCCAATCACCAATATGGATTCTATCAACATAAGGATACCATAGACCTTCTCCCCTTCCCATGGAGAGAGTGGGTGTTTATGTAGGGCTAAAGAGATAAGGTAGGTTGAGGATTAGGGGGAGATGGTTAAGGGATCCTCCCATTAGGTTAGGAAATCGAAATGTCACCTCACCTAGAGACTAGGGATAGGCCTCCACCTCGACAAACTTCTAGAGAGACCTCAAGACTCTCCAAAATAGCCTTTAACCAACCTCATCGCACCCTGGTAGAAGACACAGAGCGACAAAGGGGGCTGTCGCACCCTATAGGAAGACAAAGTGCGATAGTGTCTCACCCTAGCTAACCAAGAACTGCGACAGAGGGGGTCTGTCTCACCCTGTAGGAAGACAAAGTGCGACAACCTACTCGAAGAGGTCAACTAGGCAGGGAAATCTCTCAGTTGGATGTGTTTTATCCCAGAATGAGTTTAGGGGTCAGAGCAAATAGTTTACACAATGGTCAAGATGACGACATTATCACAATGGTCATGATGATGACACTTGGTCATGATGACGACACTTGCGACGGTCATGGTGACGACACTAGGTCATGATGACGACACTTGCACAAGGGTGACGACATTTTGGTGTAACAGAATGCCCCCCAAAGCATGAAGCTGACGGAATGAGACAAGTGAAATGCTTTGTAGTAAGAAAAATGGCAAGGAGCTGCTGCAGAAATGACCTGATATCCACAAGTCTCATATAACACAAAACATGGCTGCCGACCAATACACTGCAGATCCATGATAGTAAAGACCGACTGAACACAATCATGGCTACTAGACACAATCATAGATCCATGATGAGATGATAACATAGCCATGACCAATAAAAAGTGGATCCGTGTAATATAACTCAAACAATATCCATCGCAACCTGGGTACAATATGACTTCCCCAGGGTCTTCAATTCGAACCCACAATGATACGAATCTATCCATGTGATTACAATGTTTTGGAGTCGAACATGGTAGAAACCACTTGATTACCAATCATTAATGTATACCATTAACAAGCGCGAGGGAAATCACCATTGATGTCAATGATTCCCAAGGTATCATAGTACATATCACCAAGCATGAATAAATGAGTTGAAGTCGAACGCATGATGAAATATTTCAATCAAGATTCAATGATGTAAACTCATGTCGAAAGCGAGGTAACCTACCATTGAGGCATGCAGGCCCAAGGTACTTGATTGGTTTCTAGATTCAATCCTCGGATGATGTGTTGAAGTCGACAAGGATGAACCCATCGAAGGAGGGCCATGATGAATCCCCCATCATCGACATGAAACACAACTACAGATGTTTGGAGTAGATTGGATGGTACAGTAACACGCAAGACTGACTCAGAGTAGACCGAAATGATTGAAGCTGTACTGACTGCAGATAATGAACAACAAATGTCTCTTGAATGTGGGCATGGCATGACTTGGCAGTATTGACATGACGAGAATGATACCAACCCCTAATGCAAATGATGATGGAAACATTCTTTGGACGACCCAAAGGAGTGACAAGACTCATAGAATTGATAGGACTCGGAGACAAACGGATTACCCAAGTACTGAATGCAAATGCAAACTAGTGCCATGTTCAAGAGTGACTACATACTTCCATAATTAAGATGTAACACAAAATATTCCCTTTTTCCCCATCATGTTTGATTAGTACCTCATGTGTTTTTTACGAGCTTGATGAGGGTAACCAGATGCTCGGTATAGCTCATCTCATAGATGAGTCCAATTCCACATGTTTTACGAACCTGGAAAAGGAGGGGTTCGTCCCATAACGGGCCCTTCAGTGTTGAGTTTTAACAAGTCCAAAGAAGGAAAACTCGGTCGTCATTTCATGTTTAGAGAGTCTGAAAAGAACTAAAGAAGACTCCAAAGGTCCTTTTTCGTAAGGTTAGCCTCATTGCCCGAAAAAGGGTAAAACAACGCGAGAGAGAACTCTTCCAGTCATGATTGGATGGAGTATTCCTTTTTCGTAAGTAGTTCCCCCTGGTCCGAAAAAGGGGTAAACTATCACCAGGGAGACGACCATTCAAATCCTTTTACAAGAGTGAACGCATCAAGTTCACTTGGCGATCTTTTCCTATTTAGGGAGTCTGAAAATATTTTAAAGAGGACTCCATGAACAACTTTGTCATGGTTGGTGACCGAGTACGACAAAGGAAAAAGTAAACTTGGCACAATTCCTTTTCCGTAAATAGTCTAGCGAGGCCGGATAAAGTGATAAACCATGACATAATCACATCTAAGGAGCATATTGAAATATAAAGGACCTTGGACAACCATGACATCAACATAAACAATTTTACCTCCCAAGGTGATAGGTAACTGCGGAAGAATCCCTAAAGGTCTGGTAGGCCTTCTATTGAAATCTAAAATCTGGCCGGTAACCGGCACAAGCTGAGGTGACCCTATAGCTTGCCAAGCAGTTGAGGATAAAATACTAACAGAAGCTCTCTCGTCAACTATAGTGTGAAAGATTCCTTTATCGGCAACACCTACAGATATTTGGAAAGGAACATCTGAGGGGAGACGAGGTTCTGCTAGACTATTCCAATCAAATGAAATAACCTCAGTACTTGGAGGAGGCTCTGTGGATGAGACTTCTCCTTGCCTAGAACTGTCTGAACCGACCAGAAAGATATCAGCGATTTCTAAATCACTTTTAGTTGGAAAAGCAGGATACGATGAAGACTTTGTGATGGTGACTGCTTCAATCTGGGCATTTTCCAATGAAAGAGTCGAGTTGACCGAGGATAAAAATGGATCTACCGCTTGCGTTTCACTCTTCAAAGGAGGAGTGGGATCAACTGAAGATGAAGCTCGATTAATCGCTTGTATTTCACTCGCCATAGGAGGAGTGGGGTCAACCAAGAATGAAAGTTGATTAACCGCTTGGCTATCATCCCTAAAGGGGGGAATGGGGTCGATCAACGATGTCGTTGAATCGACCGCTTCATTTTCACTCTCTGATGAAAGAGTGGGGTCAACCGAGGGTGGGGTCGGATTGACCTCCCTATCAACCAGTGTATGATCAGGGGACAACCTACAATACTTCATTGGAAGGTGTTTATGGGATGTGTCCATGTCTTCCAACAATTGTGAAGCTTCATCCATACGAGGACAAAGGTGAGTACGGTGCATGCCCTTGCATAACCAACAAGGGTCTGCAGCTCTACCCTTTTGACCCTTAACTAAAATGTCACTAGTTGATGGGGTATCATCAGTATGATGTCCAGAGACTGATGACGAGGGCTGTTCAGAATGCGACCATATTTCTAAGACCTTGGAGATACTAGGGCATCTCTTAAGAAAATGGGACCCTTTACAAAGCTTGTAAGGGAATTTTGGTTTACGCAAATTTGAAACAGGTGTATCGGTGCCCCTAGCATGATGATCAGTGGCTGGTGAGTCCCCATCATGATGATCAATGGCTGGGGTTATGGCCTTATGCTTATTAGTATTCTTCTTAGTCTTCCCTTTCTTCTTCTTTTCACTCGCCTTCTTACTAACTTCATAGTTTTCAGTAGGAGAAGAGGAAGAGAGGGAAGTCGATTCAATTTTCGAGGAAGAAGGAGAAGGGTCATCATGATATTCAGGCTCATGTGATGAAGGACCTAGGTCCGACACAATCGTTGCACTTGGTTTAACTAGATAGGAGAATAACCATACTGGTAATCCTATCGTCAATCCAGGAAGACTCAACGTAGCCATAAAGGGAGGACCAACAGTTCCACAAGGGGGAATAACAAATGGAAGACCCTGGAAAGGGCGCCTTTGTTGGTAGTCCCGAAAGAATCTTCCATATATGAACTACCTAAGAGACTCTAAAGTGCCACACAAGTCAAACACTACTCAAGTCTAAAAGCAACAAGCAAACTGTGTGAATAGGAGTGGATGAAAAGTCAGGATCCTCATAGGATTATCAAGGCTTCGCAACTCGCTATATACTGCAGGGTCCAACAGTAAAATGCAACAAGGAGGATTGGGACCGTACCCTTTCCTGAATACCCGACTACCTGGATGGTACGTGCGTAGTAATCTCCCCGAGTGTTGTTCTCGGTGTATTGCGATGCCAAGACGGCCAAATGGTTAACTCGGTTGGTCATAGGAATCCTAGGAGTGTCTCCTGATATACGCTAGGTACGTGGGAGCTCAAATCCATAGTGATGATGTCTAATGCACAACCTTGGTTCATGATGGTTACTTGACTTGCATGTTTACGTTGACTTGCATGTTTACTTGTATGGGATGATCGTTTTTAGGGTCTTTTCCAATTCAGAGTTCTCTCCTTTAACCTGTATGTTGATCTAGTTGAGTCTCATGCAACTAAACAAACGCTAAGAGGTTGAAGTCTGAGGATAAGGGAGGTATGCCCCAACATCTGAATAAATTTTCTTTCTCCTTAGTCATTTCAGCATTGAAAATGATAATGTGACATGTCCACAATAATGAATTTGTTTGTCTTCTCGGTGTCAATGGGCATGCTGTAGTTTCCATATTCAAATGCAACTCAAAGTAGCAGTGCAATTATTTAATTTTTTTAATTCCTTATATTGCTAATATGTTTATTTGTATATGATTAACTTACATCTTCATACATTGCAAGCTATGCGTGACTTTAATGGATGTGCATTTGTATTGTTTATGATCTATCTAGCAGTCCCTCTGATGGTTTGACCTATTTATGGTGACATGTTGGACATTAATAAGATTATCTTATCTCATCTTATCTTATCGTATCTTATCTTTCATGGCTTAAACCTTCTATACCCTAATATATGCTTCAGTTATTTTAAACTATACAAAAATATCAAGAAGAACTAAGTAAATTTATGACCTTGTTTCGTAGACCTAAGGTAGCCTTTTACTGTAGTTTATATGCTTTGTTGTCACTGGCTCCTCAAAGCAGGAATTGGATGACATTGCATTCACATTGCCTGTTCTTCAAAATTAATATATTTGTTCTTGTATTAATCTATTTTCTCTTTCTTGATAGACCACCTTTGCTTGGTATGATAAGTAGCTACTATAGTTAAAGTTATGAGCACTTTATGGATTTACCTTGTTGTTTTTAAAATATCATTGGAATATATTTTTTAGCTAGGTGAAGACATCTAAATCCAAACATCAATGATCGGAAGTTTTGCTTGGCGGAATGCTTATAAGTTTGTTGTCTTCCATCAATTAACGTTTAGACAATGAACTAAATATTGAGTTATGAAGTGTTTGAGCCACGAGCATTTATAGATGATTGACAATCTTAGAATGTGGTTGAGTCATATATGATAACCATTAGTCAATATGCAATAAGTTTACGTCTGAAATAAATGATGCACATTACAAACTACATCGGTAGTTGTAGCCATAGAGACCAGGCAGATATATTAAGATCTTTTTGTTTCGGATCATCAGTGTTGACCCAAGTAAATGTTGTTTCTAGAGTATCTTTATCTGTTTAGTTATACAGAGAATTTTCTTGCTCTTGTATGAACCTTAAATGAAATAATATAGTTCGAGGGATTGCATGGCATTCAGTACTTCTGTATCTTAAGTTTTAACCCCTTGCATGAATGGAGAGTAAGATCATGATCCCTTGCATCAAGACTGCTATTTAGGTAAGATCATGACTAAATTATAAATTTAATTTTGCCATGTGGTTGGAAACTAAATATGATTGATGCCATTTTTTTCAAGTGGCAAGCTTGTGGAGTTTTGTACAGGAGTCACTACTAAAAATTTCAGTGCATACACAACATTTTGGCAGAAGCAAGTCAATGAATATTGGAAGATTATGAATGTGAGTAAATATGATATTCGAAATGTAATGGATATGAACTCTTTCTATGGTGGATTTGATGTTGCTTTAAGCATAAAACCAGTTTGGGTGATGAATATAATTCCTCCGAGCTTGAGGAATACTTTACCTGCTATCTATGACAGAGGCTTGATTGGAACTTTTCATGATTGGTCAGTAGCTTTCATTTCATGTTCCAATTAATATTCCAATGATCATTTTAGGTTTTTATGAATTTATGCATCGGCCTTATATTATGGGAAAGGAAATGCAAACTAATGCTTTATATTGCACTGCAGGTGTGAGCCATTTTCAACTTATCCACGTACATATGATTTGCTTCATGCATTTTTTCATGTCCTAAATTTGGCATTGGGTCACAATGGCCTAATCACATTGGCCATATTCATTAGAGTTGTCAAATTGATGTTAAAGGTCAAATAATTGCCAAGGAGGGAAATTACTAGTTTCCTAGGTTTGGGGTGGAAGCTTTGGGATTGTGAATAATGGAGATAATAAATGATTTTGGAACATTAGGATGGCATAAATATTTAATAAAGGAGATAAATAAATATATACAAGTGAAAATCAAAGTGGCATTTTATCATGAAGACACATGGAGGAAGTGGGACCCACACAAGCTAGAATGTATGTGCCCCATGGCATCCTCTTCTTGCAATTTCGAATCGATGGGAAGCCTAATGTTATTGGGATGAGTTATAAGGTCAATAATAATTGGAATGAGTCAATTAGTTCGAAATATAGAGGAAGAGTAACTCCCATGGAAGAGGAAGAGACAATTTGGAGCTAGTGAGACACTTGGGCTAGATTCCCTAACTCTATGACAACAATGATGAAGATGCTATGACACCTATGACACAAATCAGATCTGAAGGCTGAAATATGACATATATGACATGTCAGGGCTAAAAATATATCCCAAGAGGGCGCTCAAGGGTGTTAGGGCAGCTAAGATTCTTCCACATTTGATTTGGTGGAAGTGGGAGACTAGGAATTGTTGTACAAGTGGCGTCCTTTGGAATCTCTTCCCAACTTGAGTTGGCATGAGTATCTTGGAAGGAATTCGACCCATGGAGGACATTATAACTTTATAAATGTCAATAACAGAGAATGAAACCATCTTTTGATCATTTGTAGAATTTGAAATTGCATTTGTGAAGAGGGAGAGCTAGTGGATGACTAGTTTCTTGCCTTAGCCAATTTCGAGGGTGAAAGATTCCCATCCAAGTTGGTAATTGGAAAGGCCATTCAGACCTTTAATTTGGAGATTTAATGGAGTCTTTATTTGCAAGTGTAATCTATAGGGAAGCTCATGGTTTCTTCTATTGCAGCTCACTCCTTCAACCATTTCCAGTTTTGATGGCATATTCTTGATCCTTGAGGGAGGGAGTTTTTGGTGAGCTATTGTACTCTTTGGGGGAGATTATAATGCCCCATTTATTTTTTAATATGAATTAAATACTCTTTTACTCATCTACAAAAAATTTCAGGTCGAAATTCCAAGTACAAATGTGTAAATCTCATTTTTAATGAAAGAACAGTGCCATTTCCCCACTACCTTGTTGTGAACCAATGTAATGCTGATGATTTCGAATGAATGGATGATTATCTAATACATTTGTGATTAATAGACTTCCATGGATGTATTTTAAAATTTTCATGTACTGTACTTGAGCATTTGAAGTATTTTTACTCAGTTTAATTGCATTGGGAGAAGAAATAGTGTCATTTCACCAAGGGTCGAATGGGTGATTTTTGCAGCTGAATGGGAGAGGGTTGGAACAGATATAATAATCAATTAATGGTTCACATGAGACATTAATAACATACTTAATACATTCCCTACCTCTGTTCAGAAATTTGAGTGGGTTAGGAGGCATTTGGGAAGCCATTTTCAGTACTTATCCCAGGGGGATTTGAACCCCAAATTACTAGTAAAATTGCATACTTGGTCCAGAATCTTAAGAGAGCTTGCAGAGGTCTTTTGGTGGCCATATATCATCCCTGAACATAATATTCAATTCCTAATATCATTCATACACCTTCCTTGAATATTTGAAGGCATTTGGAGTCAATTTGAGACCTAGAGACCAATACTAGTCAAAGGGAAATTACTAGTAAAATTCCCTACATTGGCCAGAATTGAAAGAGGATTTTCAGAAGTATTTTAAAGGTCCAAAAGCATCCCTGAAACACATATTTATGTTCTAAAATCATCCATATACCTTCTCAGAATATTTTGGAGCAATTGGAGCAATTTGGGGACCTAGAGCTCAAAACTAGTCAAAGGTCTAACTAGGAAAAAAAGTGAAAATTTGCCATTTTAATCAAATTCCTAACAAGGGACATTACAGTGGTATCAGAGCATGATCTTGGAACCTTATGTGGTCTGATATTTATGACGACAAAAATTTAGGAACCAATCTTATACATTGGAATCAAAAGTAATATTGTTGAAGAGGAGGAACTAGGAAAAAAAAAAGTGCATTTTGAAAAAACTATGACTAGGGATAAAAAAGGAACCTTAGAGGAGAATGAGGAGTTTATAAAATTACTGAAACCATCCTTTGAGGACAAGTGGAGGCAACTAATGCAAGGGTTCAAATTTTTGGTTAGTCAACTTGAAAGCAACTTGGGAAAAAGAATGAGCAATGGTTTTGTTTTCAAGGAAAAGAAGGAAATGGATGAAATAATTGCCAAGGAGGAACCTCATGTAATGGTGGAACATGAGGTACATGTTGATATGAAAGTGCTTGAAGATGATACACTCAAACAAGAAGAAGAACAAGCACTTGTCTTTGTTCAGATGGATTATGCGTTGCCTCATGGGGAGAGTTGCAACACCTTGGAGGAGGCACGTGATCTCACAATAGTTGGACCAGCCAATTATGGAGAATATGAATTAAATATTTCGATGGGTAAGAGTTGTAAAGATTTAAAGTTGGTTCATAATTCCTCACCCCATACTTCTTTTTCAGCCACACCCATTGGGGATGAAAATTGGGTGAAAGGTTTTTTTCTAATGGTGCCACATGAGGGGTATGAAACTCCTACCTCTCCTTTTGATGATGACATGAATAGAGCACCTCATTATTTAAATTTGCAGCAGCATATTGTTTTACCTTATGATGATACATATCTTCCTGGATGCATTTATGATGTTCACTTGAGTCACTTGAAGACTCATGATTTTCCTTGCTCCTTGCTTAGTTCAATTGATGTTGGAGGAACTTCATTCACTTCTTGGAGGAAAGAATACATGGTTGAATATTTTGATGCATATCACATCCTTTTGGATCAGCATGAGAGGACATGGGATCCTCACCTATGTCATTGGAGAAGATATGATTGGTTACTTGATGCTTGTATTCACTTGGAAAATGGTGGTCTACTTGCTTGGATGTATAAGCACTTTCATGATTCTTTGATGAAGCATATTCTTGATGTTCATTTTCATTATGTTTTTTATGTACTTTGATGATATATATTTTGTATTCATGATGTTTGAAATAATGCATACAAGAAAATGGGATCCGGGAACTATGAATTGGAGAGCACTTCTGATTGTTGGAGTGCAATACAAGCAATGGGACCCTGGGATAAATCTTAATCTCATTGGTTTCAATTTTGGGGGGAAACAAGAAGTATGGGAGATGGATTTCCCACATAATAAAGTGATTTTTATCAGAGTAGTGCAACAGCAAGCATGGTGATTCCTCTCTAAAATCTTCATGGAAACTCAAAGACTCAAGGTTGGGCAATTCAATGGCAACTTCAAAGAATTATACAAAAGGCAGGTTCTTCAACACCCATGTTTGAAATTGCTTGAGGACAAGCAATATTGGAAAGGGAGGATTTGTCATGTCCCAAATTTGGCATTGGGTCACAATGGCCTAATCACATTGGCCATATTCATTAGAGTTGTCAAATTGATGCTAAAGGTCAAATAATTGCTGAGGAAAATTACTAGTTTCCTAGGTTTGGGGTGGAAGCTTTGGGATTGTGAATAATGGGGATAATAAATGATTTTGGAACATTAGGATGGCATAAATATTTAATAAAGGATATAAATAAATATATACAAGTGAAAATCAAAGTGGCATTTGATCATGAAGACACATGGAGGAAGTGGGACCCACACAAGCTAGAATGTATGTGCCACATGGCATCCTCTTCTTGCAATTTCAAATCTATGGGAAGCCTAATGTTCTTGGGATGAGTTATAAGGTCAATAATACTTGGCATGAGTCAATGAGGTCTAAATATAGAGGAAGAGTAACTCACATGGAAGAGGAAGAGACAATTTGGAGCTAGTGAGACACTTGGGCTAGATTCCCTAACTCTATGACAACAATGATGAAGATGCTATGACACCTATGACACAAATCAGACCTAAAGGCTGACATATAACATATATGACATGTAAGGGCTAAAAATAGACTCCAAGAGGGCGCTCAAGTGTGTTAGGGCAGCTAAGATGCTTCCACATGTGATTTGGTGGAAGTGGGAGACTAGGAATTGTTGTACAAGTGGCGTCCTTTGGAATCTCTTCCCAACTTGAGTTGGCATGAGTCTCTTGGAATGAATTCGACCCATGGAGGACATTAGAAATTTATAAATGTCAATAAAAAATAATGAAACCATCTTTTGATCGTTTGTAGAATTTGCAATTGCATTTGTGAAGAGGGAGAGCTAGTGGATGACTAGTTTCTTGCCTTAGCCAATTTCGAGGGTGAAAGATTACCATCCAAGTTGGTAATTGGAAAGGCCATTCAGACCTTTCATTTGGAGCATTAATGGAGTCTTTATTTGTAGGTGTAAGCTACAGGGCTCATGGTTTCTTCTATTGCAGCTCACTCCTTCAACCATTTCCAGTTTTGATGGCATATTCTTGATCCTTGAGGGAGGGCGTTTTTGGTGAGATATTGTACTCTTTGGGGGAGATTCTAATACCCCATCTCTTTTGTAATATAAATTAAATACTATTTTTTTCATCTACAAAAAGTCTCAGGTCTAAATTCCAAGTAGAAATGTGTAAAGCTCATTTTTAATGAAAGAACAGTGCCATTTTCCCACTACCTTGTTGTGAACCAATGTAATGTTGATGATTTCGAATGAATGGATGATTATCTAATAAATTTGTGATTAATAGACTTCCATGGATTTATTTTACAAGTTTCATGTACTGTACTTGAGCATTTGAAGTATTTTTACTCAGTTTAATTGCATTGGGAGAAGAAATAGTGTCATTTCCCCAAGGGTCGAATGGGTGATTTTTGCAGCTGAACGGGAGAGGGTTGGAACAGATATAATAATAAATTAATGGTACACATGAGACCTTAATAAAATCCTTAATACATTCCCTACCTCTGTTCATAAATTTGAGTGGGTTTGGAGGCATTTGGGAAGCCATTTTCAGTACTTATCCCAGGGGGATTTGAACCCCAAATTACTAGTAAAATTGCATACTTGGTCCAGAATCTTAAGAGAGTTTTCAAAGGTATTTTGGTGGCCATATATCATCCCTGAACATCATATTCAAGTCCTAATATCATTCATACACCTTCCTTGAAGATTTGAAGGCATTTGGAGTCAATTTGAGACCTAGAGACCAATACTAGTCAAAGGGAAATTACTAGTAAAATTCCCTACATTGGCCAAAATTGAAAGAGGATTTGCAGAAGTATTTTAAAGGTCCAAAAGCATCCCTGAAACACATATTTATGTTCTAAAATCATCCATATACCGTTTCAGAATATTTGGGAGCAATTGGAGCAATTTGGGGACCTAGAGCTCAAAACTAGTCAAAAGTCTAACTAGAAAAAAAAAGTGAAAAATTACCATTTTAATCAAATTCCTAACAAGGGACATTACACATTTTGAATGTTCTCACACTACAAAGGTGATGGTAAAGGTTTCCAAATAGAAGACATTATACTGGAGGTGGATCGCATTCTTCTCCCACATGTATGCTTTTTCATGTTGCACATTCTTAGTTCTAATTCTTGGCATTAAAGTAATCTTTTTGGAACGGGTGTAAGAAAGAGGGGTCACCTCCATCATAAAAGGAATAAATTCCAAGTCAAATGCTCATATTTCCACATAGAAATCATCAAGCATGTAGAAGCCCTCCAAGTGTAAAACTTTCTCCAGAATGTAGGCAAATATCCAAGATAAGTCTCTAGAAGAGGGATGTTTTCATCCACAAGGAAATCAACATAGATTCAAAGGCTAGCACTACAAAGAAGAGGCCCACAACATAATGAACAAACCCTATATGCCCTCAAATGGAAAAATGTCCAAGGGGATGGCCCCATCTAGAAGGCTCCATTCAAGTTGTCCTCCAAATCACCCAAGGCCCACAAGTAACCTCCAATGCACAACAATCCTTCTTAAGTTCTTACCCTCCAAATCGGCCAATCCTGTTGTTCATCGCTGATCTGATGCACAAATTTGGAGGTTGAAAGTTGCTCTCACAACCAGTTTTGCTTAGATTTGAAGAGTCAAACTTTTTGCTACTGTTCCACATCCACAGGGCTGCTAAGATTGGAGAAATAGGGTTGTTTACATGCCCATAAATGACCAGAATTCAAGATGTAATCCTGTAAGGGGTAGGACAGTCCTCAGAATTGCCCAGATTTCTCAGAAACTAGACCAGAAATACATCATATGCATATGTTTAATGCCATGTAATCACATAACTTAACAAGCTAATATACATATAACAATGAACAGTGAAAGTGCAAACACCAAATAAGGAAAGTTACCTTGTTGATAAGTAAATGGATTGGAACTGTCTTACATTGAATGTCTCGAGAATGGACCATATGTTGTCCCAATTACCTCTTCCACTCAGCTGGTGCTTTTTTTATTTATTACAGCAATATTACTTTGAAGAGATGATGACACAACCTTCTAGTCAACTCTGTCTAGTACAATAACTCTTCCCATCAATGTATACAACCACCCAAATGCAATAGAGTGCTGCCCAGGAATGTAAATAGATGCCCAACACTGAAGGAAACACTATCTAGAAGAAAGAATAGTCTCTATGAGTGGTTTATGGACTGTCCACTATGCATGTGAATACCCCCAGCAACAATACCCTACTCATAAAACTAATGTTTATGCCCGGGAATTATAATAACAAAAAATAGAAGATCATATTATGGTTTACAAAAATTGCATCTTAGTGTCATTTTGTCATGTCATGCTATTCTATCCCATTGTTCTTTAAAAAAAGATAGAAATAAATTTTGTATTTTTTGCATAATTGTTTTGCAATGAAAATATCAAGATATCACGTTTCTTTATGGTCAAAATGTTGCCATTATCAGTCTTTTAAAATTGATAGCTTTATTTGGCAATGTTTTCCTTGTTAGAATCTATGTTGCTATGCTTTTATTTTTGTTTCTTTTTTAATTTAAGCTTGAATTCTGCATTTTTTACCATGATTTTGTTGCCTTGAGCATGTATATATTGCTTTGAACATGTCATTTACATCTCAGTAGTTTTATTTGATTTATTTGTAGGTTCCCAATGGACATAAATTTCCTTCACTTTATCTTTTAGATGGAATTATAAATTAAATAGTGGGGACTATATCAAATACTTTGAAGCTCGGCCTCCTGAGGTGAGACATTATGTTTTGGTGATTTTATGTCACCTTTCTGTAATTTTGGGAATTGCCTTGTCATATTTGAAGATTTGTATTATGTTTTTTACTTCATGAAATCTAAATGTATCACTTAAAAACTTTCACTCATTGTTGGCCTTCAACTTTAAGTAGATTTTACTCTTATGTGCTGATGTTTCAATTTGCTTCTCTGAAAATGTTTTGCATGTCATAAATGCAAGTTAACCCTAGTTCCTAGGATGCAATGCATTTTAAATCTATTTTAATCCTTATGTGTCGATGTTTCAATTTTGCTTCTTTGAAGGTGTTTTGCAAGTCATATACGCAAGCTAATCCTAGTTCCTATCATGCAATGCAACATATTTTCTGGACATGGTGGAGAGTATTTCATTCTTCACCTCTCTATATTATCGAGGTGTGTCTCTAGTTTCTCCTGCTGCAAATGGTCCATCCTTTGGCACTACATCTTCAATACCACCGAAGGCTCAGGCTCAGCATCTATGTCCCGACATCCATGTAAATCCAAAGTATTTGAAGGCTATGAAACAATTTGAACAATCAAGCATGGTGGGTATATTTACCCACAGGCTGCATTAGAGAATGTTATTTATAAGTGCATTCAAAATTGAGTTTCCATTTGAAACACTTGGGCTATTGATGTTGTCTATGCAATCAGATACATCTCTATGTAGCATAGTCTCATATTAGATATTGGGTCACCTAAGCTCAAATCTATGTCAAGATTTGCCATAGGTGACCCAATATGAGATTGTGCTACATAGAGATGTATCAAATTTTCCATGGGTGACCCAATATGCACAGACTCTACGCATGAATTTTGTAGATAAGGTTTTATGAGTTTCCTTCAATGAACAAATCTTTGATATCTAGATATATGGCAGCAACTCAAATATCCCTCGTAGTGGTCAGGGATTCCAATATATGTTTAGTTGTCTCCCCATTGTTTCATGCAAGCACATAGATGGGGTAGTCATCAAAACTTCTGATGATATCTCCTAACAATTTTATTCTGGAGTCACATGAGGCCCCTTTAAAATTTAGCTTAAAAAAATAGGGGCAGGGTATTTCTATAAATCCTTGTCAGATTATTCTATCCTTATTTAGTTATCTTCTTTCTTTTACCTCTAGATGGAGGCACCCCACGTCTCCACTTTCTTGCCTCCATCCTTAAATACCATTAGGTATTCCTCATTCCAACATTTATTTTGATATGGTTTCACATATGCCTCAAAGATACCTTTAGGGTTAAATTACTAATATGACAACTTTTTTTCCTGAAGTTTCTTTTAAGATAAATGTTCCAAAGGAAAAATACTGGAATGATTTCCCATGTCATGTTTAACAGATTTAATTTGAAACCCCCATTGGGCCAATTTACAAGAAATTTATTGGCATCAATGAATTGTCTGGTGCTCCTTCCCAACAAAAGTTAGCCAAGTTACAATGGAGGAATGGATTCTTCAAGTTTTCAACATCCCGCTGGCATAAAACATATCTATAGGTTCCCTTCTATCCTCTTTTTCATAGGTTTTCCAATATTAAAATGCTTCTCCTAGATACCGACCAAAGGACAACTGATTTCTTTGGCCACATATCTGAATTCAAGATTTGATTTTCTGTACTATTAGAGAATTATAGGAAAGCTTGATTGGGTTGCATCCTGAAATTGATTTGCCCCTCCTAAGAGCATATCCTTTCTTGGAAGGCATGATTATTTTCTTTGAAATTTCCCAAAGGAGGGATTTCAATCCTACATTGTTCCTTCTTTCCATTGGGATCAGCATTTCCATTTTCTCATTGTCTGGGAATTGGAAGTTTCTTGGATAATTTTCTATCAAATATTACAGATTATCTAGGAATAGTTGGAAATGTTCATATTGTCTAGTATCAATTGATAAGCTCAACGTTGTTTTCATGAAATAAATATTTCCAACAATTTTGACACATTCTCTAGCTCACCTTTATCCTTGTGGCCTAATGAACTACGAAATAGTAATCTTAGTATCCTGGAAATGTTGGGTTTCAATGAGACTCTCTTTGATCCACAAGAAAATATTTTGTAGGTGAAAACCTATCTTTGAATATACTGATCAGAAAGGTAGCATTAGACATGAATCTTGAGAAATTGTCATGGACCTAGACTCTTTCATTAGAGATAACTAATATTAGGTTTATTCCATATTACAAGGACATATTTCCTCTCTTCTAAGATAGTACATAAAAAGGAGATATTTAGATGGCCATTTACATACTTGTTATTGCCTTTATTTAAATGATCTATATGTGCTTCTGGGAAGGGTATTCCTTGTAATATTTAAAACTTTTTCCAACTATTTCTATTATGATCTATAGCCTAGGGTTGTGTGCTAATGATTGTAAGATATCATTATTTGATGATTTAGTATCCAATTCTAGAATGAAATGCAAGAGGAGGTCCAATTATATGGGAAAATGGGTATTTTTGGTCCTTATTGATATAGTACCAATGTTGGTTTCTTGTGTGGACCCTTAATTCTTTCAATCTCAACCTATAAGTCATTGGTCTGTTACAATGGTACTAGGAAGAGATGCCCTTTTAGCTCATTATAGACTAGGGATATGAATTCTTGTTGTGTAGAAAACCTTTTCAAAGGAAGAAGCACAAAGTTCATCCTGCTAAATAAGAGCTATAGAAAGGGCAATTAGTTACCAATTGGGTTAACTTCATTTGACAATTATACATTAACAATAAAATACAACTTACATAAGGAGATATAGGGACGCAGTTATGGAATTTAGATGGTTGGTCTAATAGACATAATATTCTTGCAGTGTCACCGTACCCAAATCACATGGGCCTATCACAATTCTAATGTCAATCCATCCATATAGGGCCTAATATTGAGTTGCATGTTGAACATGCTATCATATGGGAATATCGTTCAACTTGTTAAAGCATTGTGAAAATATTGCACATCTTGACTTAGACAGTAACATATTATTTACATGATCCCTCCTAACTTGAGTTGCCTTATTCCATACTAATCACACTATTTTTTTTAAATGCTTCATAAATTGCCTCAAAGAACAAATAGGTACAACATAGTTCAAGATAGTTACATCATACAAACAACAGGGAAACTTGGAAATTCCATATTATTTATCATGTAATCAATACCACTTAATAATTATTTCATGGTCTAAGTCCCTGCTACAATTATGGGTCAATATCTCCAAAAGATCTAAGACTTTGAAGCACATATTATTTGATTTAGCACTTAGTAATTTATGCTTTGTTATAGTTCCCAACACATATTCCATATATTGTGATTCCAAAGGATGCAATCCACAATTATTTTTATGGACCTAGAGTTCAAGTCATTAGAGATTTTGTTGTTTTGCATGATGAGCTTGCATCTCATAGAGACTTTAAGAACTATCTATTGGTATTTTTCCCTTTCCTTCTCATCAATTTTGAATTATCGACCACTTGGATTATTGTATTGATCATTGAACTTCATGGCTAGTTGTAGGTCTCTCACTTCTCACTATTATTGCATTATTGGCCTAGACACTCAACCATTGACCATTTCATGGAAAAGCACCTCACATGTCTTGAATATATTGCAACATTTGGGAAAACATTTAGGCTTTGGAGCTGTGTGCAGAATATGAGAAACAGTTCTTAGAAGTGGTATTCAATTGTTGATGTCAAAGTAAAATGTGGATCATAAGGGGTGAGTTTGGGGATTGGGAATGCAAATATACTACCTTATAGTAGCAACCTTTTCAAATATGAATACTTTTTTATCACATATGGTACTATCTTGTCCTGAAGCAATAACCATATTATGTATTATGTACACAGGAATTACTTTTGACATATAGCAATTGTGACGTGGGTTGATTCTCATTTCCAGGGGTTATTTTAAAGCCAACATCCAAGGAGAACTAATTCCTGAGTATGTAAATTTCTAGTGTACAAGAGAAAGAGCTTAATGAAGAACAACGAAATTGCAACAGTAATGTTCTATCTGTTGCTTTTGAGCAGCAGTAATGCTCTATCTGTTTGAGGTTACTGCTGAGTTGGAGGAAATATTTTGTTTAGTATTTTAAAAGGACAGTGCATTATAATATTAGGAAATGTACTCATGGTGAGGGGTCGACCTATGCTAATAATATTTGTAGGGCCAACTTGTCCAATAAAACCTAGGGCCAACCATGCCATTTTTTATGACAAATGAATATTTATTGATTGGTATGGGAATTCTCTTTTGAAGGATAACTTCATCTTCTTTGGTCAGTCTTGAGTTCGAATCCTGTAACAACTATTTTTGGATCAATTTATTGGAGCATGAAACAAAGCTTGGTGACCCCTAGACTATTCAACTCAGGCCACAAACTATCTTCTTAGCCCTAACATATCCATGGAGAAATGGGGGGTTATTTGCATTGCCCACTTAGTTTCTACCTAGAAGGGGTCACGCATTATTGAAGTTTGGATGATATCTTCGAATTTCTAGTAAGGGATTCAATCTAGCTAGATGATCTCATCTATTTGCTGGTGAGGTATCTAGTCTACTCTAATGTAGAGGTTGTTGGCAAGGGGATATGGTCCCTCTAGTACACACTAATATTGATTTGGAAGCAATGTTGTTATCAATATCTCTCTTGGTTCCCCTACCTAATGGGAGCAAAATCACCTAAAGGAAAAGATTTTGTTGAGAGGAAAATATACAATAAAGATGCCATATACAAAGTCCATAAGAACATGCCCAATTGTGAGAAAATGTAAAGATTCTAAGGTTAATCAGTTTGTGCTCAAGTGGTTAGATTAAAGGAATTTTCATGCTCGAACCAAGTTCAATACCCTTGAAGGCACATTTCTGCCTTGATGTGGCCCCACGAAAAATTGACAGAATATATATCCAGGACAATCATTCCTAGTTGAAACTAACAAAATAGACAACCCTCAATAATGGAATATAGGCCAAAGGTACAACAATATAGGAAATTTATGTCAATGCATATACACAACCATGTTTCATTAGAACATATAATTATATCTCAATATGAAAGCCAATATACATTTGATCCCCAACCTAAACTTAAGTTTGTCAGTATTTGAGCATCCTTGGCATAAATTCCAAGCTGACTATAACCATCCTGTAGCGACCTATGTAGCACAAAAATTTACCAGCATATGAGGAGAAAGGGTGACTTCTTTTGGTAATATTTGTGGCAGTTTATAGAAGTAATCTATGAGAAACAAATCAGCATGAATTTATGACAGCATTGGAGACAATAGCATGAATCGTATTTTTTTTATTATTTACATGAGTTTTGGAAACTAATTTCCCAACCTTGTAAAGAAATTTATGGAGTAAAGAAACAAGGTCATCATCATCCAGCTCTTCCAAATGTCAAAAAGCCATGCAGTGATATAATGATCTGGAAATGGAGGCTATCAAGCTCTTTAAAATCTTCTAAGCAATAATATGCTTAAGATTTCTACCATAAAAATATATGGTACATACAGGAAAGAGTTGCAAAATAGAAGCTACTCTGTTAAGTGCACCACTACAGTTTAATATTAGTAAATATGATCAATTTTTTGCATCGTTTAGTTGTAGTGAAAACAAGTACAGGGAATGGAAAAATGAACATGGAATGGAAGGGACAAATTTTATAGGAGACAAAAACTGCTCCGCTGAAAATTAAATTATATGCCCAAGTCAGTAGGAAAGGTATATTGGTAAACACTAGGAAATGAATATATACCAGTCAAGCACCCTTTCATCTCAAACCAGTATATAAATTAGAGGAGCAGGTGCTGGTGGTGTTGCAGCCTCTTGAGGAATCTCTTTGCTTCATATCAAGTTTCTGAAGAAGTATATCTGGTATTTCAAGTTCCAATCCATTGATATCGATTCATGCTTACCCTTTCCGAAGAATAATCTTCCTAGCATAGAGAATGAAGTTGATTTGGATGTGTGGGTAGATGGTACTAGCATTCCTCAAGATGTCATGGAGCCTATTTCCACCATCCACCATAGAGTTTTGTCTGCATTATGAGGCTTCATTGTTGGACGAATGATTTCTGATGAGGAAGTGAGTAAGTGGCAGGGTGAAGAGAGGCAATTTTACTTAGAGAGTCTACCCAGGAAACTCGAGCCATCTCAGGTGTGCATTCTTTTCAAATTCTGTCTCCATGATCTTTTATGATCTTTTCTTCCATTGAAATTTTTTCTACTGAAAATGATAGAAGGGAAAAGTAACAACCACCCCCACAATATGAGATCTATTTGCTTGGCATTTTGCGCTCAACTTTGCTTATTGGTCAAAACCTCTATAAATTTCACGAGCACCACTTTAAATGGAGGGGTCAAAGGGACCATTCACTATGACATTCATTCATTTATTATTATTATTTTTTAAATAGACATGGTCATCGCTATAGTGACGCCAGGCCTAGCAAATTGCGACGAATTTGCTATACTAGCGACGGAGATGGCATAGTGAATTCCGTCGCTAGTATAGCAAATTCGTCGCAATTTGCTAGGCCTTCCGTCGCTATAGAAACATTTCCTTAGCAACACAACAAAAAAATCATAAGTATTTTCGTGGCTATAGCGACAGCCAAGCGTCGCTATAGAGACACCCACATGTTAGGATGTGCGTCGCTGTAGCGACCCTTCCTTAGCAACACAATGAAAAAAGCATAAGTATTTTTGTGGCTATAGCGACAGCCACGCGTCGCTATAGCGACGCCAACTTGTGAGGCCATGCGTCGCTATAGCGACCCTTCCTTAGCAACACAACGAAAAAAGCATAAGTATTTTCCTGGCTATAGTGACAACCAAGTGTTGCTATAGCGACACCAACTTGTTAGGTCATGCGTCGCTATAGCGACCCTTCCTTAGCAACACAACGAAAAAAGCATAAGTATTTTTCGTGGCTATAGCGACAGCTTTGAGTCTTTTGAAAGTACATCTGCACCCAACACGTGTCGTCCATCGCCTGTGGCTATAGCGACGAAATTTATGAAGTGTCGTTGTAGAGACGAAATTTGTGCCACGAAAAACGGGGATCTTGTTCGTCGCTATAGAGATGAAAATGTGTTGCAATAGCAATGAAGTTGCGTGGCAAAAATGGTCACATGTACTAGTGTGGAAGAATGCTTGTAATGGGAGCAGACGAGTGTCAGGGACATGCGAGACTAGTTCCAAGCACATGGAACAAAGCTATGCATAATACAAGGAACATGAGCAAGATAAGGACACTCAGGGGGTGTGTGTGAATTCGGATGGAAAAAGGTTCAAATGCATCATAACAAAGGGGAGGCATAAACCTATATGCCAAGTTCATAATACACCTGCCATGATCGAACCAAATGTTGAAAAGGACTGGTAAACAAGTATAAGTCCAGCTAAGAATCATGTCTCCAAGAAACATTAGTACCAACATCATATCTAAAATGTATGTAAAGGCATATCTGATACAAGTCATTATGGGATAAATACTTTAAACTTCATTATTATCAACCCCAGGTATAATGTAGGCAGAGCTCACCAATGAAGACTCTATAGTACCAAACCCTGAGGGATTACAATCAAAATGATCAACATTAGGATGAAGACCAAAGTTGAAGGACGTGGAAGAATCTGCAAGAACAAATTCATCATCATCGCAGGACTTGAAATCTCTGGAATCAAACTCATCAAGAACATCGATTTGTGGATCTATAGGGGAGTTCAAAGACTCAACATTAGGAAGATCATACTCAAATGTCAAACCGGGGCTGGACCCAACTACAACTGGATCAAAATCTAAATAGATGGCAGACTGTACTATAGACTCATCATGTTCGAGAATATCAAGGGTCGGAAGGAAATGAGATCTATGATGGAGATCCCCCCAAGGCTTGTCATTTCCAATCATGGTCTCGACAATAGCTTCATCCGAAGGTAAAGCACCGTTAAGGCAATCATGAGAGAAAGATGAGTCGGTTTCCCACGTGGTCAGCATAACGGCATCTTCTTCTTATGTCCATGAAGAGGATAGATCCGACTCTGCAGTGGCTTGTTGAATATCACGATATGCAATCTCGGTTGCAGACAAGGGCATAGCCATTCCAAAGTGCGAAACGTCTCCAGATGGGGAACTCGTGGAAGGTAAATTCCACGGATCACTAAAGTATGATGTCTGGAATGGTACATGATTCAACGAGGAAGGAGCATCATCAGAGATGGTTCCTATGAAGGAGATTGGTGCAGGGAGGTCGAAAGATACCATCAAAGAGGAATACAATCCTACACCAATATTCCCAGTTGTCGGCTGGGAATTTTCGATCTGGGGAACAACAGTTCCCGGTGATGCTTTGGTATTCGAACTAGAGAAATCTAGCTGATCAACTGTCACAATTCTTCCTTTGTGAGGAAAGAAAATAACTCTAAACACAGAGGACACGGTCGCTCTCATTGCGTAGATCCAATTCCTATCCAGTAAAAGGTTGTAGTCGATGGGCGCATCAACCACCTCGACCTCAAGGGAAGGGAGAATACCGTGCAGCCTAAATGACCAACCATCGAATGCTGTAAGCATGGTCATAGATTTTGATAAGGGAGGAGAGCCAAGAGCTTTCCAACAATCTAATGACATCACCGAGGTGGAAGCACCTTCGTCAACCACCATACGTTTAACAAATTTCTGTAAGCACCTCACATGGACTTGAAAAGCCACATGATAAGGCAAGCGAGGCTGGATATCAATAGTGTCGAATTTAATGATGTTAGGGCTACCCTCATCTTGGACTCCCAAAGTAGATAGAAGGGCGTTCCTCTGGGAAGGACAGGCCTGTAAAACCTCAAGAGCCGACATGGCACACGGAGTTTGGCCCAAATATTCTACAATGGAGTAGTTTAGGGTGGCTCGGGAATTGGGATTATGCACGGAGCACTTAAGAACACCTTTTGGTATCTGTGGCATAGTAGTGGGATTCTCGATATGCAAAGGAGAGTCAGGAGTAGGGGGCTCATTCCCCATATTTGGTTGTGGTGCACCATAATCGCGTTGGCGAGTAGCAATACTAACCTTATATTTAACCATGTTCACGCATCTGTAGCCACCGGTATGAGAAATTAGATCCCGTTGGAACACTACTGAATAACCAGCAACTCCCAGAGCTACCACTGAGAGTATACTCCCTCTCAGTCCTGGAATGAACAACACTCCTGATACCTCAAGGAGATCTCCATGGTCAAGTAGAAATCGAACTCTACCCACTCCTGTGACCAAGTGATCAGTCCCCTACACATACCAAATCATCTGCATGGGTGTGTGCTCAAGGACAAGGAATACATCTCGCATCCTGGTCATGTGACTGCTCTGCATGCAGTCAACCCTCCATCTCTAATCAACCTGAACCTCTGGCTGACTGCTATCATGCCCAGACTGAAATGAGTCTAATGAGAACTCCCTATCAAACCAAGAAGTAAACTCATCCACCTCCTATGCTACTGCTAACTGCTCATACTTTGCCTGCTTACCTTTATTCTTATGCAGACATTGTCTCGCATAGTGTCCATAATCATTGCAGGAAAAACACTTGATCTTGCTCAGATCCTTCTTCTGTTTGAACCGTTGTTTCCCCTTTGCTGCAAGTGCCACATCCTCCTCCTCTAGAATGGAGGAAGTTGATCCCTGAATATAACCTCTTTGGATCTCCTCTTGGGTGAAGTCGTCCCATAGAGGATCCCATTGGGGAAGGTTCTCTCTAGCAATAATGGACTAGACAAATACTGCCCTTGGAACAGTCACGCCATTCAGGGCTTGCCTTACCAACTCACTATCTTCAACCTTTTCACCCACAACTCCCAACTCATACCTCACCTGAGTTGTCTTGGTGAGATATGTGGACATGCTCTCATCCTTTCCCATCTTTATGCTTCTCAGTTTCTCTCTGAGAACCATCTTCATGTTGGCGTTAGAACTCTAGTACAAACTAGTCAATGCATCCCACATCTCATATACATTGTCTTTGGTTGAGACATGTGGAATGAAATTATCCTTGATAGCATCAAGTAGGATCCTCTGAGCCTTTACATTCTTTTTCTCATATACTGCTTTGGTAGTAGCATATGATGGAACTGTGACTGGACTTGCAACTGTGTTGTTCACAACATCCCACAGTTCGCACTCTTTCAACAAGAGTACAATTTGTGCCCTCCATGCATTGTAGTTGGAGGCCCCATCCAACCGGTCCTCCACTCTCAAGGTAGTGGCCATACTCTCTTAACTGAAAAACTAGAATACGCAGTGATACAAGAATCTCTTCGGATCACAAATTTGGCATATCTATCTCAGATCTATCCTTCGAACTCACAGATCTAACAGATTTGACCAATACAACCTCAGATCTGAGTTGTGCTCTTCAGATCTGGTAGATGTGGTCTCTATCTTCACTAATCTCAGTGTGATTGATCTCTGTGACCCTTACCAGGGCTCTGATACCATGTAAATTTTTAATCCATAGATCATACTCCCTCTGGATAGCCCTAAGATCTCAAGAGGTTTGAGTCTTTGTATATCAATAATGCTCTAAAGAAATAAGACTCAACAGCTATAGATCCCTTCACAACATAAACACAATCAATCACACATAAGACACTACATATACCCTAGAAAACCAGCAATCATGTGGGGATTTCTTCTATCTCGAGCCCAGAGCAATATAAGAAATGAACAAATACAACAATGTTACCTCAAATGCAACACTCAATCCTGAACTGGTCAAAACCCTAGATCTACATGCATCAGCTGATGCATGCACAAGGGAAATGTGCCCTAACTATCAATCTGGATATGAGTCACTCTGCAGGTAGCTCTGACTGTACCACCTCTCTCAATCCTCTGCTCTGATCTGCTCTACAACAGAAGAAGGCCAACTACTCAACTGGTGAATGCACCCTTCCTCTGCATGGAAAAGAGCACCCTCCCCTATGGATGTCAAATGATCGTACTGGGTCAGATCTCAACAGATTTGAGCTCTGATTGTCACAGACCTTCCTCAAACACTGAGGCAAGGCTATTCTGAAAGTCTCAGACATTCAATCGGTCAATCAGACTCTGAATGAGCTCCTCTCTCCTCGGGTAATGCGCCCCTCTCCCTATCTGGAATTCGTCCTCCACAATATTTGCAAAAACCACTCTAGTGAACTATCTCAGTCCACGGATCTAGGCGCCAAGTGCCTCTGGAGCAAGTGGTGTCTGATCTAGCTCAGATCTGACCACTCTTCCTCCTGCAAAAGCTCCTCTCTCTCTCTCAGAAAGTCGCATTGCATGCACTAATGTGCCCTCCTCACTCCAGACGATCACTCTCTGATAAGTCAACTAAACAACCTCATCCGAGGACCTCCTGCCTCTATATATAATCTAACTCATCAATTAGATTTACCAAAAACCTAATATTTGTGCATGCAAAAAGTCACTTTTGCATGCATCTTTTAATTACTAACTGGCCATGCAAATCTCATGCAATTACCTATAATGATAATTAGTCATCCATGTGCTTTCTTTTAATTTTATTTATGCTAAGCAATTTAATATGCATAAGTTTGTTTTCTCAACATTCTCAATAATTATGTTTGATACTAAGGGTGCCATGACTCTTCATTCCCTTAAAAGTATTAAATTTCCTTTGATGGGGAAATGGTACATACTACCTTGTTTGAGAGACTAATGGATATTGAGGAATAAGGTTTCACCGTATTGTACATCCCTCAATATAACATCATAAGTGATTGAATATGTCATCCAACTCCCATGACATCATGAATTTGCTGGGTTAAATATATAATCATTTTCAACTAATTCACATAAATGAATGCTAGTACGTAGAAGCAGGAACACTACTTATCCTCTCCCAATAAAACCAAGTACATCTTTCATACAACCATGTTAAGCATGTGTAGGCTCGATTGGCAAATATATCCCATCTCTACACACTAAAACAACACACCAATATATCCAATAAAAGTACTTTAACGAAATATTTTTCTTAAATCATAATGATATGTATAAACTAGACTCAATCCGAAGTCTTTACGAACTAACCAACACAATGTTTTCATGAATCTTATGACCTTCCCGTCACACTCATCAAACTATCAATAGCTTTGTAAAACATCATGATTTACAACATATTATAAAAGTAAATATCAATAATGGGGTTTACACATTTATCCAAATTGCATTCCATGAACATATCAAGTAATGTTGATTATAAATCATACAAAAGACATTAACATAGCATTATACTCTTCGGCTAAAGAGACTTTAGTGGTGAAACCCTCAAAAAATACCAATGCGGGTTTTTACCTTTATAACGAGGGTTTCTACAGATCTTCTTCGTCAAAGGGTTCTAAGGCTGTGACCACAAAGAAACTATGGAGGATTAAGATAAAACATTCAAATGTCCGTTTGGCTTTGGGCGTCGATGTTCCAATGAGTGGTGTATCAGACATGGAAAATCTCACTCCGGTAGGTCGTTTCTCTCGAAGGCAAATGAGCCATGATTCTTTCAAGAAATGGATTAGAGAAACTTGGTTCGGTCTATTAGGGTATATGCCCAGGATTTATTCTCTAGCCCGATGATGGCTCGGCATCATCCTCGATAACCCGAAAGATGCTCAATATATCTTGACAGGTGTCTGGTTATGGGATACAAAGTCGTTTAAGCTTCAACATTGGACAACGTTTTTTTGATGCAAAAAGGTCCAAATCTTATACTAGTTGATATGGGTGAAGCTCTTGGGCTTGCCTCCAAAGTTATGGACTTGCGACATTTTCTCTAGGATTGGGTCTTTTTTTAGGTCCTTCGTTTTAGCTTAAATGAGTTTCGAGAAGTCGGGAAATATGTCTATGGCCCACATCCTCGTGGAGATAGACCTCAGAGACGGCTTACTGGCTAACCTTAGAATTATGTTGGTAGCCATGTTTTCTCCCAACCGTTAGACTATTCTGCCATCCCCTTTTGATGTAGCAGATGCCATTCGCTGGATCATTTGGTCAAGGAATGCCCTATTCCCTTTCACAGAAGCCATTGGAAAAATAAAAGGACAATTGCTCTAGGAAGAGGGCTGTAGATGAAAACATATTGGATGATTTTTCAAGACCTGGAAGATGAAGGACTTTCTCTCCATAATTTGAAGAGGAGGCTTTTAAGCAGGCATACTACAAATTTGATAAAAGGATTCGGACCCAGAAGCCCATGGAACATATTCCTCGCAGGTTTGGAGTGGACATTCCAGGCCACAAAACCTCATCTGCTTCAAGAATTTTTGTTCTTCCATATCATTTCCAGGTAAGTCCTCACTATTTTCTCATCAGCCTCATATTCTTTCTTTCCCCTTCTAGTGTGGACTTTCTCTTAGGGTTAAGGCTCCGTCTAAATTTCAGAGAAAGGTTTTTTCGACTGTCTCCCCTCCTCTTTCATCACAGATAGGGTTTTTGGATTATGGGTTTTTTTCTAAAGGTCCCCCAGTTAATCTTTTTGAACCCCATCAATATGGTAATAAAGCCTCGAAGGTCCATCAGCCTTATTTTTCTTTGGTGATGAAGCAAGGCTTGGAAGAATTGTTTATTTCTCCTAGCCAGACTCCTCACATGAAGGCTTCAGAATTTGTTGTATTACCATTACCCTATAAGACCAGTCCCTATGTGACGGACCCCCATCCCCCCTTTCTCAGTTTGACCTCCTTTTATTTTTATGCCTCTTTTGGGTGAGACCCTTAGAAGTTTTCTTACTTTTCAGTACCCTCTCTAATGAGTGGCGGATCCCATAATCATGAGGACCTTTCCTTTGTAATTAATGACTCTGTTTATGCGCCTGAGGAATCTCCCCTTTCACCTCTTTTAGATTTCCCCCTCAAGTTATTATCCTCCTCCCCGAAGCAGAGTTGTAACACACCCGCGGTTTTGACTTATGTTGGTGAAAGATTGGATTGCCCAAGCGTCCCGAATCAAAGAGATAATACTTTTGAGAAGGATATTATTTCGCCCAAGAAACATTGTTATGATTTGAGACCCAGGTATGGATCCTGATCTATATCTGGATATAGGGTTAGGGGAGGTTTATCCAAATATCCTCCCTCTACTTCTCACCGATTAAGGGAAGGAATATCTTTCATGGCTTCGACCAGAGATCAAGCAGCCAGAGAAGTCAGATCCAACAAACATCTTACTATTAAAGGGACTATTAGAGCAAGTCATCCATGGACTGTGGTTACCCAATGATCCTTATGTCCTTGAATGTAAGAGGGTTAGGAATTCCCTCTTAAAAGGTCGCTCTGAAAAGACTAGTTCATTCAAAAAATATTGCAGTATTATTGATTTAGGAATCAATGGCGTGTTGTGAAGAGATAATAAATAATCTTAGACTATTGCTCCCTAGATGGGATTTCTCTAATATTGATACCTCAGGCAGGTCAGGTGGACTCATTACTGGTTGGAAAACCAGTGAGATGTTATGTTTGAATAAATGGGGATTTACTTCTGGTCTTGGTACTGTTTTTTTTCTAGGGAGGTTGATCTAGCCTATCTCGTTGTGAATATTTATGGGCCTTATCAACATCGAGTTTCTCTCTGGGAAAAATTATTTACCTTGGGTCTTATGGCAGGTGACATGGTTATTCTGGCAGGGGATATGAACTTTACCTTGGCTGAGGGAGAAATTTGGGGATTGAAAGCTCAGAAGGACCAGTTATCATATTACTTCCTCTGCAGGCTGGATGATAATTCTCTATTTGATATTCATCATGTATCCACTAGACCAACTTGGAGCAACAAAAGGGCGGGATCCGAAAGAATTTCCAAAATACTTGACTGATTTTTTTTATTAATTAAGCTTTACTTCTCTCTGGAGCTTCCTTCATGCAATGGGTTGGGGAGGGTGGAAACTCTGGCCACTTCCCCATTTATTTAGAGATTGGTTCGCCCCTTATTAAATCTCCCAGCTCATTTAAATTCAATGCATGTTGGTTGGAATATGAGGATTACAAACATCTTGTCATAAGTAATTGGATCCCTTATGACTCTGCTAGACTTGAATCTGTAGGTCTTCAATTTCTCCGTAATCTAAAAAGAATCAAAGGTAAATCCATAAACTTGGTAGCTAAAAGAAAACTGAGACTCGAACATGATCTGAAAGGCATTGAATATTCCCTGGATTTATTTCATGGTGAGCATAAATATGGGTTCTCATCCTATGATCAAAAGAAACAGACCTATGAGTTGGAGGCTAGAGGTACCAAAATTTTAGATGAAAAGGAAGCTACCTGGCGCCTGAAAAGTAGGGCAATTTGGATCCAAAAAGGAGATGCAATACGAAAATTTTCCATAATTTAGTCAAACACACACATCATACTAATTCTATTTGGAAAATCGATGGTGATGGGGGAGCCCCAGTGACAACATTTCAGGCTTTGGCCGCCCATGGTGTAAGCCATTTCAAACACCAATACAAAGAAGATGAGAGGCTATCAGTCGCTCATATGATCAGACTTATGGGGGTTTACCCTACTATGGTTAATGACGAATAGAATCAATAACTTTTGGAGGAGATAAGATTGGAAGAGCTTCAGGATGATGTTTGTGCTATGTAAAAAGAAAAAATCCCAGGCACCGATGGGTGGCCTTTAGAAATTTTTTGAAGGGTTTATGGATATTTTTTAGCAAGAATTATTAGCAGTTATTGAGGAGTCCAGAAGGTATGGGATAATTGCAGTTGCTTTCAATGACACTTTTATTGCCTTAATTCCAAAGGTCGATAATGCAATTAACTGGGACAACTATAGGCCTATCTCATTATCAATTGTGTCTATAAGTTGATAGCCAGAATTATAGTAAGTAGAATTAAACCCCTACTTTCTTCTTCTAGCTCTTAAGAGAAATTTGCTTTTCTAAAAGGAAGGAAAATCTAAGATGTTGTTGGAACAGCTCAGGAGGTCTTGCACTCTACAAAAATCAAAAGATTCCAAGCATCAATTTTAAAATTGGACTTATCAAAATCTTATGACAGGGTTAATTGGACTTTTCTTAGATTGGTCCTATTACAGGTAGGCTTCAACATTCATACTGTCAATTGGATCTTTTCTTGCATTCAATCAATCTCTTTTTCCCTTCTTATCAATGGATCGACCTCAAGCTTCTTTAGACCGGGCATAGGCCTCAGACAGGGGTGTCCCCTAGCACCACTTATTTTTATTTTGGTCATGGAAGGGATCAGCAAGTCTTTATTCCTTACCAGATCGAATGGCTCTATTCATGGTATAAAAGTAGTAGATAATCTTCATATTACTCACCTGCTTTTTGTCGATGGCATCCTCCTTCTCTCGGATGGATCTAGGAGGGATCTCGTGAAATTTATAGATATTCTTAACCAGTTTTTTGAAGCTTCTAATATGTAGGTGAATGTAAGAAAGTCCTCCATTTTGATGTTGAATCTCTCTTAGGATTCTATTGATTGGATGCTTGACTATTTTGAATATGCTAAAGTTAATCTTAATGATGGCTTCAAATACTTGGGGTTTACTTTAAATCCTAGTGAAAATTCCAAAAGAGATTGGGCCTGGATGATTGGCCACGTCGAAACCAGACATAACCTGTGGTGAAATAAATGGCTATCGTGGGGCGGCAGATATATTCTTATGAAATATGTTCTAGAATCCCTCTCGGTCTACTAGACATCCCTTGCTTATGTTCCTATTGGAAATCTAGATCAGATAAGGAAGCCGAGTTATCAATTCCTGTGGAAAGCAAATGATGAAGATAAATCCTTTGCATGGGTGGCTTGGGATAAATTTTTCTGGGTGGCTTGGGATAAATTGGCCCTCCCTAAAGAAATGGGGGGTTGGGAGCTGAAAAATCCACACCGCTTAGCCAAGGATTTGGTTGCCAAATGTATACAGCGTGTCATTAAGGGAGAGGTATTATGGGCCAAAGTGATGACTTGTAAGTACATTCATCTGCTTTCGATAATCGAATGGATAGGAAATCCTTATAAGAGATCTAGGAATGACTCAACTATATGGTAGGCTCATTTGAAAGTGTTTGATGTCATAGGTTCGGGTCTCCAATGGAAGATTAGTCCGCCTGGGACAAGACCCATGGGTGGGATGCTTTGAGGCATTCCAGCTCCCATATAATATCGTGGATCATCTCTTGAACAAGGATATTATTTCTATATGTCATATTGCACAAGGTGTCAACCTTCAGCACATGAATCAAACTTGGATGAGCGTTGTAGAATTGGGCCTAAATGCATAAGACTGTCTCCATTGGTACCTTTATATTATTAAAGACCTAAGGGACTCTCATATTTTCCCAATGGATAATGATTATTATCTTGTATGGTCAAAGAACACTAATGGGGGAATCTACTTGCCAAAACTGGGTTATTATGCTATATGAGAAGAAGAAGAAGATAACCCAAGACCCATATGCTGGAATAATGTTTTATGGAGATTAAATCATCCTCTTAAGATGAACTTATTTCTATGGTCGGTGTTACAGCGTAGGATTCCTATCTAGGAGACGATGTTACAACGGTATTGGAATGGGCCTGGTTGGTGCCAAATATGCATGAACAATTGTGAACTATATGACCATTTATTCCTTCTTTGTCCATACATAACCAGAATTTAGACGCACATATCTAGGATTAAAGGGGTGAATTTTATTTGGAAAGGTAATAATTTACAGGATGCTCTCTCTTCTTGGATTCACAATGATACTTTTAAAGATTATCGGGCTCTCCTTGCAATTATCATATGGTTCGTTTGGATAACTAGGAATAAGGCTATCTTTAAGGATTGCCTCATTCTGCCAGATTTATTTGGCATAAAATCTCTCACTACCCTTATTCTTTTTCCACATATTAAAGAGAAGAAAGGGCAGTGCATTGTGAGCAGGGAAACCATTGATAAGGCTAATTGTTGGGTCTACTTTGATGGAGCCTCACAGGGTCATCCTGTCAAGGATGGAGTTGGGGGAATTATTCACTTCTCAAATTATCATAGCCACAAATTTGATGTTGGTCTCTGATCTAGATCCAATAATCAAGTAGAGCTTTTGGCATTAAATCTCACGTTAAGAGCTTACAGTAATCTTGGTGTTCGGGAGTTACAGGTTTTTGGTGACTCTCGTCTGGTTATCAATTGGATGAAGAAAAGGAACCAACCAAGGAATATTCACCTCTCATCCATATTTGAGGAAGTGGCCAAGCTAGAAGACAAATTCAGGTTCATTAGTTTCCAACACATCTTCAGAGAAAGAAATGTAGCAGCTGACCAGCTCTCTAAAACTAGTCTCCGACAGATTGAAGGTTCGTGGATTAGGTCGGAACAAGATGGTGACCACATTATTGAACATGATCCAGGTAACTTCCTCTAATGAATCTACCCAACATGGATCTTAATTATTTTGATTAGAATATCATCTATTGGATAATCAATGTTAAATCTGGTTAATGGGAGAAACACTTACTTTTTGAAAAGCATTTTCCAGTTCTGCAGTGAAGCTATTCTAGGAATAGAAACTGTTTTTTGTAGCAGGTTGTCAAATTTGGAACAGTTGTTTTCTTTGGAACTATAGGCTTTACATTTCCAAGACGGACATCTTTTATGATGCATTAGTGCAAACAATATGATGGTTTGCAAGACTATGTATTTGTCTTTTATAGAACAAAAGAGTAGATATGATTATTTATAGTCTCTGTACAAAGTGTTTTGTTGTTATTAATGAAATGCGTCTTTTTTTTTAGGAAAAAAAACTTTAGAATATAGTTATTTCACCTATCCCTCTAAAACAATTTCTAACAATTAGGATGTTTGCATAAATCTAGCCAAAATGCGGCGTTACATCTTTCAATTCACCTATAAATTTTACATTTGATCTATCTATACGATTAATCCTTGGAGTGCACTTAAAAGGTGTGGCCGTAATCATTTTGTAGACCGAATAAGGCATGACATTGGAAGATGCTCTCAAATAGACCATGCAATTGTGTAAGTGTAGCAACTTGATTGAAATCCAAGAGATAACCCATTTTTATAGAAGCTTCAAAACCGAGGATGAGGACTTAGTGATGACATTTTTTCAACAATGCATCCAAAGAAACTGAAGCCAAAGTAAAGTGAAAAAACAAAAAAATTGTAAGAAAAAAAGAGCCTCTCAAATTTGTTTCTTTCAAAAAAAACTTGTGAAGAGGTTGTTCGTATGTATTTGAACATGATGAAAATTAAAGTACCAACATCATTATAATTTTAATGAGAAAGGAAACACTAAAATATGGAATTGCCACTTAAAATATCTATTATATAACTACTAAACACAAGCTAAATATGGCATACCCAAACCAAGTCAACTATATAGCCCATCAAAGACCAACTCCAAAATTACAGGAAGAGAAACCGATATTTTAAGTGGGAGATCTTTATTATGTTTTAACGTGATAGATTTGACCCTTTGTTGCCACTTTAGGATAATATATGTACAAGTCAGTTTTGTCGATTTGCAACAACTTAAATTATTACTGAAGGACGTACAACAAAACAAACGAGATTATAGACACAATACAAACGAACAATGGAAAGAAATGCAAGGCAGATAAGAGTGGACCTAAGAGAATATAATTAACCAATGGTAGTTGCAATTCCAATAGGTTGAGTGCACCCCCATCGTATTCCAACATAGCTATTGATAATGCTAACGACCGCAATTTCCAGTTGCACGTAGGAACAAAGATAAACTTTTACTTCCATTCCAAATATTTGTTCTCGAGACAAAAAAGAGGGATGGACAAGGCCATGTCAGTCATTTCTGCCCCTCTCAATGCCAATGCCAATTTGGAGATGGCCTCACTCGGTGAAATCACCAAGCCATATTTTCCCATTATCAAATAGGTATGTATATCTTATCTCTTCTACAATTCTACAAGCTTCTCTAATGTATATGTGTGTCGACCTTCATAAACCCTAGCTATCAAAGCATATAATATTAAAATGTCTTGCATTTGTGCTTGTTAGGATGCGGTATACTAATAGGCGTGTTGTACCGAGATGAAATTGGTGTTGGTGTTGATGTTAGGGTCAAGCGACTCAATGGTATAGTTGTTATTTTGACTATATGAATTCTACATGGGTTTTTAATGCAACCTTGGCCCAAGTTGAGTTCATTTGGATTTTCTATGTTTATTTTTTTTCCTTTGTAACAGTAAAAACATGAAAGAATTATATTATAGAATTATATCATTATAACAGCTATACTGGGGCTATACATGTAGGTGTTGTTTCTCATGGGAAAATTATCGTCATCGTATAGCCCATTGACTTAAGTACAAAAAGGTTGAATCCTACTAGCATCGCATACTTTCCTATCTCATACTCATACTGTAATGTCCCCATTTTGACCCCCTTCGCATTAAATTGTAAATGATGTAAATATTGTTATTTAATCATGGTGAGGAGCTCAAGGCCAAGGCCCCACCATTGATTAGTGTTTTATGTATCGGCAATTAAAAATAGATGCCTATGGTTCTTGAGCTAGACAGGCACAATGTAAATAAGACATCATGTAAATACGAATTTTAATGAAAAACCCACAACTAGCTATGCAATGCAACAAAGAGATGGGGGCATGATTCTACAAGGAATAGGGAGGGAAATTATTCAAACCCTTGAGCAAATGGTGTTAATCCATGTGTCAATGAGAAAACCCATAAACCACCATCTACCCATTTGGGGTTATGGACCCAATCGTTTAATTCTTCCAGAAATTGGTTGAGGCAGTTAATGCCTTGGGAATGAAGAGGTATGGCAGCCAATTTTCGTGTATGGGAAAGCCATCAACCTGGGAAATCGTATTTTGTCTCCTTGGGCAAGAAAACACCCACGAAATGGTGCCCAAAGCCATTATGAACCCACAATCTCTCCTCTCTCACGCAGTCTGAACTACTGGGTCTTTCCCCATCACATTTTTCACCATTTTGCCTGCATTTTCCATGCCTGGGAGCTCGTTTTTGCATTGTACAGCAGCTGGGAGAGAAGGGCCACGATTTGGGACTGTGATGGAGGTCGTTTTTGCCCCAAAATTCCCATGGACATTTTTCTAAAAATGATTTCTGCTCTCCAGGGTTGTTCCCCAATTGCCATTTCGTTTTTGGGCTTTCCCACGTTTTTCTGAATTGGTAGAAACCCCCTCTTTGGGCATCCCACTGTAAAAACGTTTTTCCTCATGCCCAGCAAGTGTGGTTCTGCTATTATCTGCATCCCTGTTTGATTTGGAGACTGTAAGCAAGAGATTGGAGTGGTAGTGGACAGAGAGGGCTTGATAAACCTAGTGGGGGAGATAACTTCTCAAGAAGATCAAGAGGGCTTTGGCTACTCTTCTATGCACACCCTGAGAGCACTAGATGGGGAAGGTATGGCTTGAGGAACTGTACAACAGTGAAAAGAATACTTCCTTGTGCTGGGTGTGTAGGTATTGTGGGTGCCAAGCTAGATAGATCTTGTAAGGTTACCCCTGGCTCTGTGCTTGAGCTCACTAGCTTAGCCACTCTTCCTTTCCATTTCCTAGCAGCCTGATAAACCCAATTGTAGATTGGCTTGGTTCATCTTGGTGTATGCTTCGCTATGTGTAAGTCTGCTATTCCCTGGTTCCTTGTAGAGATCATGCCCAGCTCAGGGGTGGCAGTTGTATCAAGAGGTTGATAAGCAAAACTAGCCTATGGTTGGGTGGAACGTTGCAGATGCATAGCTGGTTGTTTGGGACTACTTTGTTAAGATAAGTATTCTCTTTTATAAATTCTACAATGTCTTTATTTAATGGCTGTCACATAAATGTTTGAATGTATGTTAGATATTAAACATGATTTTTAATTCCGTTGTGTTTCTATAACATGCACATGTATATGTCTTTTTATCAATGAGTTTTTACTTAATGGATATGGGGTTAGATGCCTGGTTTTAGCATCACGTCCTCTCTATCATGTTGGTACGATAGGAGGGGACATTACATTTTGGTATCAGAGCTGTTGGTTGCAGCATTAGACCTCTATGGGCCAAATCCAATTACAGTCATCACAGGAAGAAGGAAAGAAGGAACTTGGAAATGGTTTTAAGTGTTTTTGAAACTTTTTATTTAAGTCTGTTTCGGGAAGAACTTGAAAATCTTCGCCGAAACAGTGGGAGAATTCAGCGAATTGCTCCGAAACCGTGGGAGAATTCAGCGAATTACTCCGTAGCTGCGGAAGAAATTCTCTTCCGAAACTGCGGAAAGAATTCTCTTCCGAAACTGCGGAAGGAATTCTCTTCCGAAACTGCGGAAGGAATTCTCTTCCGAAACTGCGAAAGGATTCCGCGAATCGTCCCGCAATTGCGGAAGAGTTCGGCAAATCGTTCTGAAATTGCGGAAGAGTTCCGTGAATCGCCCCACAACCGCGGAAGGATTCCGTGAATCGTCTTGCAATTGCGGAAGAGTTTGGCAAATCATTCCGCAACTGCGGAAGGAATCCGCGAATCGTCCCGCAATTGCGAAAGAGTTCGGCAAATCGTTCCGAAATTGCGGAAGAGTTCCACGAATCGCCCCGCAACTGTGGAAGGATTCCGCAAATCATCTCGTAATTGTGGAAGATTTCGGCAAATCGCCCAGAAACTGCGGAAAGAATTCCAGAATGTCTTCCGAAACGGTGGAAAGAATTCCGGAATGTCTCCCGAAACTGCGGAAAGAATTCCGGAATGTCTCCCAAAACTGCGGAAAGAATTCTGGAATGTCTTCCGAAACTGCGGAAAGAATTCCGGAATGTCTCCCGAAAATGTGGAAAGAATTCCGGAATGTCTTCCAAAACTGCGGAAAGAATTCCAGAATGTCTCCCGAAACTGCGGAAAGAATTCCGGAATGTCTCCCGAAACTGCGGAAAGAATTCCGGAATGTCTCCCGAAACTGCGGAAAGAATTCTGGAATGTCTTCCGAAACTACGGAAAGAATTCCGGAATGTCTTCCGAAACTGCGGAAAGAATTTCAGAATGTCTTCCGAAACTGCGGAAGGAATTCCCCCTTGACCCCCGTCGTCCCCCCCCCCCCTCATATGTCTTTAATTGTGAGAAAATTCTATGATCTGACAAATTGTCAATATAACATTTTCCCACGTGCATAAAAGTAAGTTATGAATTCTGAGAATATAATGCAGCTAACAATTGTGTTGATGAACACATTTTGCAGAACCACAGTTACATCAGGGTAGCACTCTAGATAGTACAGTTGGAAAGTTTTGGATCTTGGTTGGGCCAAGAAAATCAACATCATGGATGATGCACAGGATCCCTATGAGCCTGAGACAGATGCCATGGGAGAGAACATACATGTTGAAAATGCTGAAACGGAATCTAATCGGAGAAGAAATCAAGAGACTCCTCCAGGTATTGCAGCCACCATGAGAATCCTAAGGGTGGAGTTGCAAAGTTGTACGAAAGATAATGAAAGGATGATTAAAGCTCAGGAAGAACAAAATCAGTTGAATGCAGCCATGCAACAGAGTTTGACAGACATTCAAAGGCAAATAAACTCTCGGCATCAAACATCAAATCTAGAAAGGGGTGGGAGTGGTTCTAGAAGGAATTCTCGTAAGAGGGCCAGTAGCTCAAGAAGAGTTTCTACAGACAGAACATATACTCCAGAAATCTCTTCTAATGAATCATCTGACTCTGAAGAATCCATTGAGGGTTCAAGCTCTTCATCTCGCAGGAGTAAGAGGAAGAAGCACTACAAGAACAGTTCGCATGGGGAATTTAAGAAGGCAAAACCTCCTACATTTGATGGAGAGGTAAAATATGGTCAAGAAGCTGAAGCTTGGCTTCTTGGGATGAGAAAATATTTCCAAGTCCAAGACTACTCTGAGAATATGAAGGCAAGGGTTGCCATCTTCAACTTGAATGGAAGAGCATCTATATGGTGGGAACACATCAGGCAAGTGAAGAAGATCAACGAAAGGAAGATTGTGTGGAAGCAGTTCGAGAAATACTTCAAGCAGAAGTACCTCTCTGATAGGTACTATGATGATAAGATCAAAGAGTTCCATGAGCTGAGATTGGGACAATTGACCATGGAAGAATATGCAAACAAGTTCTTGGAGCTGCTGAGGTATGTCAGGTATATTCGAGATGATAAGGTGAAATTCAACATTTCCTAAGTGGACTTCCCCAGTCATATAAAAACAAAATTGAGTTCGATGAACCTCGAACTCTAGAGGAGGCCATAAGAAAGGCCAAGTATTGCTTTGATCAAAACAGAAGCAAACCAGAATTCCATAAGGCATGGAAGGATAAGAAAAATGAAAAGTTTGATCAAAGGAAGAAGGGGTTCGAGCCTCCTCAATTCCGGAATCAGCAAAGGCAACCATCACAGGTTATGACTAAGCCAACTAGGATGATGGGAGACAAGCCAAGAGATCCAAAGAAACCAAGAGAACCACTTCAATGTTGGGGTTGTGGAGGAAACCACATGCTTAGGAACTGTCCACATTGGAATGGGAATCCAAATCAAGTCCACAACATCCAGGGAGCTGAAACTGTGGGTCAAGTGGCAAGGACAATCCCTAGAATCTATGCAGCAGTAAAAGACCGCCAGGTAGATCATCAATCAACTGTGGTTGAAGTTGAAGGTAAGATTGCTAAGCAATCTGTTTCTATTTTGATTGATCCTTGATCTACTCACATTTATGTCACTCCTAGAATTGTTGAGATTTGTGCTTTCAAGAAATTAAAGCATAGTAAATCATGGTTAGTTCAACTAGCCACTGGAACCAAGAGAAAAGTTAGTGAAATAGTAGAGAAATGTCCATTAGAGATGGATGGGCTATTCACTTATGCAGATATGAATATTTTACCACTGGGTTCCTATGATATTCTCATTCGAATGGATTGGTTAGAAGCACACAGGGTTAAACTTGACTGCTACAATAAGACATTTGAATGCATGGACGAAGAAGGAAACCCGAGGGTTGAAAAAGGAATTCCAAAGGTGATTTCTGTTAGACAGGTTTCAACCATGCAGCTGAAGAAGTTCTGTAGGAAAGGATGTCAATTGTATGCAGCTCACATTTTAGAGGCAGCAGAGCATTAAACTCTTAAATTGGAGTACTATCATGTATTGCAAGAATTCAGGGATGTTTTTTCTGATGAGATTCCAGGAATCCCTCCAAAGAGAGACATTGACTTTACAATTGAACTTGTGCCAGGAGCGGCACCAGTGTCTAAGACACCCTACAGGATGAGTACACCGGAATTGCTAGAATTGAAAATGCAATTACAAGAGTTGTTGGAAAATAAATATATTAGGCCAAGTGTGTCCCCGTGGGGAGCAACTGTTCTATTTGTGAAAAACAAAGATGGAACACTCAGGTTATGTATTGACTACAGGCAGTTGAACAAAGTCACTGTGAAGAACAAATACCCATTTCCCCGAATTGATGACCTTTTTGACCAAATGAGAGGAGCAAAGGTATTTTCAAAGATTGACTTGAGGTCCGGTTACCATCAAGTAAGAATCAAAGAAAAAGATATTCATAAGACAACCTTTAGAACAAAGTATGGACACTATGAGTTTGTAGTGGTACCATTCGGTCTCACAAATGCACCAGCTACATTCATGTGTCTCATGAATAATGTTTTTAGCAAGTATTTGGACAAGTTTGTTCTTGTATTCCTAGACGACATTCTCATCTATTCTAAGAATGAAGAAGAGCATGAAGAACATTTGAGAATGACAATGCAATTACTAAGGGAGCATAAGCTGTATGAAAAGTTGAACAAATGTGACTTTTATAAAGATAGAATTCATTATTTGGGTCACATCATCTCCAACGAAGGAATATCTGTAGACCCTGAAAAGATTGAAGCCGTTATGAATTGGCCAACTCCAAGGAATGTGACTGATGTGAGATCTTTTATGGGTCTTGCTGGTTACTACAGGAGGTTTATCGAAGGATTCTCCAAGGTTGCAAACCTGATCACTTCTTTGCAAAAGAAGGGGATAAAGTTTGAATGGTCACCAAGATGTGAGGAAAGTTTTCAACGGTTGAAGAATCTTCTTACAAGTGCACCTATTTTGAAGATTGCAGACCCGGAAAAAGGCTTTGTGGTATGTACCGATGCATGCAATCAAGGACTTGGAGGAGTTCTTATGCAAGGCAACCACGTGATATGCTATGAGTCAAGAAAGTTGAAAGAGCATGAGAAGAACTATGCTACTCATGATATAGAACTTGCAGCCATAGTACATGCTTTAAAGATGTGGAGGCATTACTTAATGGGAAGAAAATTTGAGTTAAGGACAGACCATTGTGGTCTGAAATACTTGTTTGATCAGCCAACTTTAAATGCTAGGCAAGCTAGATGGTTGGAATTTTTGTGTGAATTTGATTTTGAAATCAAACACATAAAAGGGAAAGAAAACAAGGTGGATGATGCACTCAGCAGGAAGGTACATGAAATGCATGTGGCAGCACTTAGTACTTGCCAACCAGATTTGAGGCAGCAGATTGTTAACCATATGGTTGAGGATGAAGTGTATGAACAGATAAAGGGAAAATTGCAGCAGAAAAACCTTGAAAGGAAGTATGAAGGCTATCATTTGGAAGGAGATAGACTTCTCACTTATAAGAATAGAGTCTATATTCCAAATGCGGCAGATTTGAGGAGAATTGTTATGGATGAAATCCATAAAGCTCCATACTCTAGTCACCCAGGATATCATAAAACAATTGCTACAGCAAGAAAATATTATTTCTGGCCAGGCATGAAGAAGGACATCGCTGAATACATTTCTAAGTGCATGGAATGTCAGCAGGTGAAGAGTGAACACCAACATCCAGCAGGTTTATTGCTCCCAGTGCCAATTCCAGAATGGAAATGGGAAGTAATATCCATGGACTTTATTACAGGATTGCCAATGACTGTGAGACAACATGATTCCATCATGGTTGTGGTGGACAAGTTAACAAAGGCAGCACATTTTATACCGGTTAAGTCCACACACAAAGTCGATGCCATTGCAGATATTTTCATGAAGGAAATTTTCAGATTACATGGGTTACCTAAGGCAATAATTTCTGACAGGGATACCAAGTTCACTTCCAATTTTTGGAAAGGTCTCTTTGCAGATTTGGGTACACAGCTAAGCTTTAGTACTGCATACCATCCTCAAACAGATGGAAAAACAGAAAGAGTAAATCGAGTGCTTGAAGACATGCTCCGCATGTATGTAATGGACAAACCATCCAAGTGGGAGGATTATCTACACTTGGTAGAATTTGCATATAACAATGGGCAACAAGCATCGTTGGGAATGAGTCCTTATGAGGCTTTGTACGACAGAAGGTGTAGGACACCAGTGACTTGGGACAATCCAGTGAACAGAATTGTACTTGGGACAGAATTGCTTAAGGAAATGGAGCAAGAAGTTGCCAAGATCAGACAGAATTTAAAAACAGCCCAGGATAGACAGAAAAGCTATGCCAATAAGCATAGAGTGCATAGGGAATTCAATGTTGGGGATCATGTGTATCTTAGAGTGAAATCAAGGAAGAGTTCCTTGAAGCTTGGGAGTTGTGCCAAGCTATCACCTAGATATTGTGGGCCATTTGAAGTGCTTGAAAGAATAGGGCCAGTTGCATATATACTTGCATTGCCTGCTAGCACTAAATCTCATAATATTTTTCATGTCTCTTTGCTTAAGAAATATGTACATGATCCTAACCATGTGATTAATTGGGATGTGATCCAGGTGGAACCCGAGGGAGAATTCCAAACCGATCCATTGCGCATCCTAGACAAGAAGGTAACATTGCTCCGGAACCGAGCCATCGGACATGTAAAGGTGCAATGGAAGCACTACGGTCCCTATGAGTCTACATGGGAGCTGGAGGATGCCATGAGGGTGGCATATCCATTTTTGTTCAATTTTGATGAGCACTGAGGACAGTGCTAATGTAAGGGGAGGGGAATGTAATGTCCCCATTTTGACCCCCTTCGCATTAAATTGTAAATGATGTAAATATTGTTATTTAATCATGGTGAGGAGCTCAAGGCCAAGGCCCCACCATTGATTAGCGTTTTATGTATCGACAATTAAAAATAGATGCCTATGGTTCTTGAGATAGACAGGCACAATGTAAATAAGACATCATGTAAATACGAATTTTAATGAAAAACCCACAACTAGCTATGCAATGCAACAAAGAGATGGGGGCATGATTCTACAAGGAATAGGGAGGGAAATTATTCAAACCCTTGAGCCAATGGTGTTAATCCATGTGTCAATGAGAAAACCCATAAACCACCAACTACCCATTTGGGGTTATGGACCCAATCATTTAACTCTTCCAGAAATTGGTTGAGGCAGTTAATGCCTTGGGAATGAAGAGGTATGGCAGCCAATTTCGTGTATGGGCAAGCCATCAACCTGGGAAATCGTATTTTGTCTCCTTGGGCAAGAAAACACCCACGAAATGGTGCCCAAAGCCATTATGAACCCACAGTCTCTCCTCTCTCACGCAGTCTGAACTACTGGGTCTTTCCCCATCACGTTTTTCACCATTTTGCCTGCATTTTCCATGCATGGGAGCTCGTTTTTGCATTGTACAACAGCTGGGAGAGAAGGGCCACGATTTGGGACTGTGATGGAGGTCGTTTTTGCCCCAAAATGCCCATGGACGTTTTTCTAAAAATGATTTCTGCTCTCCAGGGTTGTTCCCCAATTGCCATTTCGTTTTTGGGCTTTCCCACATTTTTCTGAATTGGTAGAAACCCCCTCTTTGGGAATCCCACTGTATAAACGTTTTTCCTCATGCCCAGCAAGTGTGGTTCTGTTGTTATCTGCATCCCTATTTGATTTGGAGACTGTAAGCAAGAGATTGGAGTGGTAGTGGACAGAGAGGGCTTGATAAACCTAGTGGGGGAGATAACTTCTCAAGAAGATCAAGAGGGCTTTGGCTACTCTTCTATGCACACCCTGAGAGCACTAGATGGGGAAGGTATGGCTTGAGGGACTGTACAGCAGTGAAAAGAATACTTCCTTGTGTTGGGTGTGTAGGTATTGTGGGTGTCAAGCTAGATAGATCTTGTAAGGTTACCCCTGGCTCTATGCTTGAGCTCACTAGCTTAGCCACTTTTCCTTTCCATTTCCTAGCAGCCTGATAAACCCAATTGTAGATTAGCTTGGCTCATTTTGGTGTATGCTTGGCTATGTGTGAGTCTGTTGTTCCCTGGTTCCTTGTAGAGATCATGCCCAGCTCAGGGGTGGCAGTTGTATCAAGAGGTTGATAAGCACAACTGTCCTATGGTTGGGTGGAACATTGCAGATGCATAGCTGGTTGTTTGGGACTACTTTGTTAAGATAAGTATTCTCTTTTATAAATTCTGCAATGTCTTTATTTAATGGCTGTCACATAAATGTTTGAATGTATGTTAGATATTAAACATGATTTTTAATTCCGTTGTGTTTCTATAACATGCACATGTATATGTCTTTTTATCAATGAGTTTTTACTTAATGGATATGGGGTTAGATGCCCGGTTTTAGCATCACGTCCTCTCTATCATGCTAGTATGATAGGAGGGGACATTACACATACTTGAATAATGATTAGAATATAATTGATATCAAAAAGCATAGAGCAAGGACATCAACAATCAACATAGTAGAAACATCATGGATTGTATGAGTTTCAGGAAGATCTAGCATATTTCTTCTATTGTTTATTCTCTTTATTGGAGGATTTAGTGTCTGTGGAAACTATTTTCCCTCCCCCACGTCTTCCCCGCCCTGAATGCTAGATGGAGATGAATAGGAAACTATTACATGACTTGGGAGGGAAGCTTAACTCCCTATTATCTTCTAAAAGTTCAATCCTAATCCTAACTCTCTGATTGTGTGCTCCAATGACCTCAAAGCTTTGTTATCTCCCTCTGTTGATCTGTAAGGTTTCCAAACTTTGCTTCTATTTGGATCATGATCTTTCAAGTGCTAGGCATTAGCATCTATGTCGACCAACTGAGCACAAATCTCTCTTTTCTCAATTTACCTAACTATCAACCTTATATATTTTATATATCTTATATATCAATTTTATTTTCATATTTACGCAACAATGCATTTGTTTGATGTTGTCGATAAGTTATATTTTGGACCCTCAACGTTAAATTCATCGACAAGATAAATGTAACACTGAACATAACTTAAATGTAATCTAATTGTTGCAAACAATCGAGCTTATTCTTCCTACCCTGTTATTCAACAAGAATACAAATGATAGGTAAAATCAAAATACCAATGCAACCACCATATCATCTCCTCAACAATAAGGGATCTCCCTTTGTGTTTGACAATATACCATAACAAGGCTATGTCAAGCATATTGGGAGCATATGTTGGAATCTCCATCATTGCATGGTTGGGATTTGAAGTGAGCTCCTAAAGATGGAAGTAAACATCAAAATCATTCAAAAGTAAGTGTTTGCTACTACATACTTGATTTATCAAATATTGGATAGAGCTTATATATCCTCCAACATGTGAATATGGAAATCCATCATCATAAATATGGTTTGTATTTATTCTACAAAAGAGTTATAAAACTTACACCTTGAGATTTACACACATATATATATATTTGCTCTACACAAGAGCCATAAAACTTTAACCTTGATATATATATATATATATAAGCCAATGAATTTAATGTCAAAACATGTTAACATACATCGCATCTAATTATTCTAATTTCATTGTCATATTGTATAACGTTGGATCAAATGACACGTTATTGATGATAAGCCATTCATAGTTTCTTTAATCGCAGTTGCATGCATGATGATTGTTTATGGATGGAAAACTGGAAAAATATTTTAGATTGTGCTTGTTCGCTTCTAAATTGAGATCACAACGTGACCATAAAATTATTGGATTAAAACTTTTTAATCAAATTTCTTTGAAATGTATCACCCGTATGCCAACTATCTCATTGATGCTTATCTCGTACTCTTCATTTTTCCATGATTATAACGAAGGCTATGCCAACTATCTCATTGATGCTTATCTCATACTCTTCATTTTTCCATGATTATAACGAAGGCTATTTATTAAGTATTAAATGTTATGGTATTAAGTGTAGTCATTTAGAGTGTTAAATTGTTTATTTTATTTTATTGAAATAAAATCATATTTTTTTCTTTTTCAGTGGAAAAAAGCATACCATTGATGTTCATTAATATGAATCAAACAGTATAACAATAATCATCATATAGTGATCGAATGTCCATCAACAAGACAATATCCAAACTAGGACTAAAAAACTTGGGTTAAAATACAGCCAACTCAAAAATATCCAAAAAAACTATAAAGACTTGATGCCCTATAGAAAAGCTTCAATGTTTAAAAAAAAAATACAGAGTTCCTGTATCCTGATAGGAAGAATCCAGGAATTCTTCCCAAAATAAGAATCCTTCATCACTATCCAATGCCTACTTTGAGAGCTTGTCTGCCATGGAATTGTGTTCCCTATAAATATGTTGGAGGGCGAAAATGTTTGAGCAGTTGAGTTCTTGTCTTATTCTATTGCACCAGTGGAAAAAAGAAGACACTTTCAGATTGTACTCGCCACTTGCCCATTTAATTGTGACTCTTGAATCACCAAACACCATTAAATCAACAAGACCAAAGCAATTTGCCACCTTGATGACACACCATAACGCCAACAGTTCAGCTTTCATGTTGGTGCCATTACCACAATTGAGACGAAGAGTTTAATAATGATCAAGATTCAAATAAATAACACCACTCGCTGATTAGTTTTTATAATATATAAAATATATTGTAATTGAAAAGAGATAATTATTAATTTATCTAAAATTTATTATGTTTGTTTTTCTCGAAGAAAAAAAAGGCGCATTTCATTAATTTTAACACAGTGCATTGTACAGTATAGAGATTGCTTAGAGTTATAGCTTTCCAGAGAAGAGACATTCCTGAAGAAAAGACCAGACAACCTTACAACAAGTGCAAATGCACCAATAATCACTGCTCAAAGAACATATAGAAACCATAAACTTACTCATAATACACCCTATAATAGGGCAACAAAAATGTGCATAAAGCACCCATGCAAAAATTGCTCAAGAGAGCATAGTAACAGAAAAGAGGCCAATGGAAATCCAAACGAGTCAATAAAACTGGATACGGGGCATTAACCGTGCCGCATAGGCCAAGAAGACCGGCCACAGGAACCTAAAAAAGCCACTGCATGAACCTAAAGGAACCGTAAAAAATATTATGTTAATGGCATGAATAAAGCAATTAATAAATGTATAGTAAAGAAGTGTCAAATGCTCTTTCGAGATTGTTGTAGGGCGTCTTGTTTCCTGAATAATATATTATGAATTACTATATTATTAAAGGTTACATTGGTTTACATCATAACAGGAATATGAAAAGTACCTAAGCTACCAATGCCAATTTTAACTTACTATTTAGGAAAATATGGATATACCTGTGTTTAATGTGTGTTTCAAAATAATAAAAAGAGTAAAAAGAAATGCTACAAAATCATCCCATTGAGAAGCAATGCAAATCGCTAAATAATTTGAGGAAAATTGTCTTACAAATGCAAATGCAATATAGTTTATAGATATTATATAGGTTATGGATTATTCAAATGGAAGTATTAGATACTTCAAACTATAACACTTAAGTCCAGTTACTATATTCCAACATTAAGAATCTATATATTATAAACAATATCTAAGATTGATAAAAGAATTGTTGTATTTTTAAAAGAGAATAAGTCAACCAATTACGAATTCACTTAATTCTAAAGTATAGCAAGCAATGCAAAACCCACAACACTATTGTAGCTTATATATTTCACTAAGATGTCAGAATTCATTCCATGAAAGACATAATTCTACAAAATTGCACTAATTATTGTTTTCTAATTTAGGTAGTTGCAGTTAGTTTAACCAAATCTTCTCAATCAAGAGCTATAGAGATTCTTAGTCCTTTATTAATTTAATTAATCTAATAACTAAAATTATACCCTATTCGACATTCACAATTGGCACAAATAAATTAAATAAACCAACTTTCTTGTACATGCAATCTTTTGATCAATTGTACAGTCTCACATATAAAACATAATTAAAACGTTTTTATCAAAATCAATGGCAATATTTATTCATGTTTTATCTAAATATCCCAATATTGCAAATTAGAATCAATCATCAAATTGAGATATGTATAACTCACAGTAGAATTCTCATTAGGTTTTCTACATTTAAAATCGGTTGTCTATACTTTATATCTATTAATAATAATTCAATACAAATTTTATAATAAATCCATGGACCTGATCTACCACTTAAGGTGTATAATTGTTATGCTAAAACATAATTGCATCATCTATATTCATAGGAATTCCATATACAAATGTCTTCACTACAAAAAACAACTTCTTCTTCTTCTTTTGCTCGAATCTCCCTAACTTGCAAGAGTGGCATGTGGTCTGAGAAACCACTACCCAAGGGCATCTAAGCCATCAAAATCACCAAGGAATCGCACCCGACCTAGACTGCACCAGCCTCAACGTGACTGGGTTTTTTGGTGTCGCCTCCCAACTAAGTCACCCTTAAGGAGAATTTAACTTAGATTGCCTTCCTAACGAGACCCACACCTTAACCGAGTGAGCTAGCAGGAATTGACCACTACATAAAACAACTTCACTTTGAAGCCAAAAAACTTAAATAGTTGCATCCCTAACCAAATCATTGTTTCATTTATAAACTTACTTATTCTATCAATTTGTATTCAATGACTAAATATGCCTTGAAAACAAATCATATAAAATTTATACTATCTACAAATATATATTATTCTCTAGAACAAAATGATCTAAACAAGTTTCTCTATAGAAAGAATAAAAACAGTATGAAGAATACATATATTAAGTACAATCAAGGTTCAATTGAATTTAATATGAATGACGACGCTTCACTAAATGCTCCTTCATTTACCAATCTTTTATGCCTACCATTTAACCTCCCTACCAATTCCTAAGGGTGCTCTCCATCCCCAAGTATCCTTGAGCTACAAAGGGACTATAATAAGGATAACCAACTAACAAGTATAGTGGGTAGTAGTATAACCTACTTGTGAAGCTTCCCAACTATCAAAAAACAACTATTATCACTTCCAAACTATAAAAAACAATCACCAATTTTGCATTAGGAATATTACGTGCGTAATAGTGTTTTCCTCTTTACCCACACGCTTATTTTATAATACTCTAGACCCAAGCCACTTGTCATTACATGCAATATTATCTTTATTTAATTCACTAATCTATAATATTCACCCTTCCACTTGTCAACTCCTGCACATGAAATTCACTTTTATTTTAAATAAAAAGGCATTATTCATCATCTAGAACCTCTTTCCTATAATTATTCTTGAGAGCCCTCTAAATATTCAAATTGCCTTTTTCTATTTTATTTAAATTACTTTTCTTTAATTAAACTCACCCTTTCTCAAAATATCCTCCTATAGTTTCTTATTCTCCTTTACATCCTCTTTGTAAAGTAGTTAAACTTTGAGTGAATCATTTCCTTTCAATTTAAAATATTTCATATTTTAATTCATGCACAACTTCTAATGCATCTGTTTTTCTCATGAATTGCATAAACAATTTTTTTAAAAATAAAATATGCAATTGCCTAAAATGACACTTACTAATCCATATGGTAAGGATGGAAACTGCTGTAGGGTAAATTGGTTTTACTAGCTTGGTAAGTTAGGATTTTTACCAAGCAGCTATCATTGTCATTGTTAGAAACGTTTCCCAATATGGCAGCCTATGATGATTTGGTGGATTCATTCGCCGATCCTCTGGAGGACATTGTGGTTTTTACGAAGCAAGAAGGGGTTTGGTTGGAGAGCGTGGGTATGGAGCTTGGGGCGGTGGATAATTGTGAGGAGGGGAGGGTTTCTCTGGGTTTTTTTCCTCCTTTTAGGCAGACATATGGCATTACTTGGGCGGCTTCGGAAGTAGGGCATTTCATCAACTGGCCCGGATCTTGGCATGTGGCTCTTGGCATGTCAGATCGGGGTCAATAGTGGGGATGTTTGGGTGTAGGGTTTGCCCTGGGAGATTCGGATTTCTTGGAACCATTGGCAGGCGGTGAGTTGTCTGAGAAATTTTTTGGGATACCTCATTCCAGTCCTCTCCTTTAGGCCGGTTACGAAGATGAAGGGTTTAGGGTTCCTTGGTGGTCAGTGTCTGATTTGAGAGCGGTGCAAGAAGGCGAAGGCTTTTCATCTTTGCCACCTTCTTTTGAGGCATGTTTGGAACTTCTAGAAGAGGCAAGCGGGGATGCAAACCATGAGTAGGTCGTTTCATCGATGGTGAAGGATGTGGAGGCGGGCTGATGGAAGGAGGACCTTGGTTGTGTAATTACTAGTAAACCTGGGGGGGGGAATGAAGCAGAAGAAATGCCTAAAGGGAGGAAAGGAGATTAAGATGGTGTTAGGGGTTGATGTGCAGGTCTCATAGGCGGTCAAGACATCGAATTTGGCAGTAGTAGGAAGGGCAAGGGGCCACAGGTTTGAGATACAAATGTTGAAAGACTAGGCATAACGGAATTGGGGTGCTTCACTCGGCTATGTCCCAACTATTCGCACCTTGGCGCGGGGGTGGTTTGTAATAATTTTTCAGAAGGAAGAGGATGCTACGCTACGGGGGCTTCACTAGAAGGCAATATAATACCATGTTTATTCATATTGCGGTATTAAATATTCATGAAAACCTAAAAATTATATTGCTTATATATTAAGGGGCAAAAGGTTTTTTTATTTAATGTAACAATACAAAAATACTTTGGGGTCTTTTTTATATGGGCGGGCTGACAAATATCCACCAAATGGAGATGGCGGGATCACGGCCGGATGAGAAATCGGGTTGAGGCAAGGCTCGGGCTTATCAGTATGTAGGAAAATCGCGTCTTGAGGCCAAGGGGTTTCATGGTGAAGTGGGTTTCCAGTCGATCATAGTCGAGAGACAGTGGTCATCGACAGCCAATTGTTACCAATAACACTCAGCCAGTTGTTACCAATAGCCTTGGGAGGCTCTAAGCCTCCAGGGCCTGTTATAGGCCCTCAATAGGCCTTGGGGGCTTGAATACCCAACCACTCGTGCCTATTACAGGCCTTGGGAGGTTTAGTAAACCTCCTAGAGCTTGTTACAGGCCCTGGGGGCTTGGATACCTAGCCCACAACAGGCTTAGTCAGCGATTGGGGAACTGTAACATGCAATCTAAATGTTGTACTATGTGCATTGGCTCTAGTGACATACAAGAAGTGATCTCCTATCTCTTCATTAGATCATTAGATGTTGCAAATCATAATGATATGTGGTTGAGTAATTGCATTGTGGGTAAAGTAATGTGCATCCACAATATACACCGAAAGAAGCAAGGTGCATTGTAGAATGCATGTGGGGTCATAAGAGGGGTATCATATCAATATACTGGGTAGAAATATAAAGGGGTATAAAAAATGTTAATGAAAAAATTGATACATACAATATCTAGTGAAAATAGAGGTTTTTTTAAATTGGGAAGGCATATTGGGAGGGGGTTAAAAAAATGATTTTGGAAGGTATTTTCCAATATTTAGTGAAATTAGGGGTATTGTTTCATATGCCACGAACGAACATGCTATGATAGCGGTTTATTGAGTGAAGCACCCGTGTGCTACGTGAGTGCTGCAATGAAACTGGAGCATAGACTAAACTCTAGTCTCGTTGAAGCAATGAACCCCTCTTTTTTACTACCAATGGAATTATGGACCGATGAGGGGCGCAGGGATATAGGGAAGGATTTGGGAGGCTTTCTGGAGGCGGATATGTCCTTCCATACTACTGAGAAATGTCGGTAGCAAGAATTATTGTTTCCTTGGATATTCGGGGCAGCCTAGCAGAAGAATTGAAGTTTATATCGGGGGACCAGACCTACCATCAAAAGCTAGATTATGAAGGTTTGTCATTCTATCGTCGCAAGTGTCATCAATATGGCCATCTTGTTAACAATTGTAGGTTGTCGCTCCGGAACCAGGCAAGGAAGAAGAATGGGGTGCACTCAAACGAAGCGTTGAATTGGATGAGGGTGACTCACAGGAGGTCGCTAATGCAAAGCTTAGGAAATCTAAGGAGGCTCCCATGCCCATGGAATCTCAGTTTGATAACTCAGGGGTTGGAAAGAACATACTTGAGCCTAATCCGACAATTGAAGATTCCATGAAGTCAACTGAGAACTAGTTCCCAGTGGATCCGAAAGGGACATTTGCTAAGGATAAGGCGGGACAAGACCTAGTCGGTATAGCAAACACAATTTAGAGTATGCAAAATGCACCTTTTCCTCCTTTAAATTTTTTGATAAATTCTATGAACTTATTGGGGAAATATTGGGGAGGGTAGGGGCACTCTTACATTGCTCCTACTTTTTTGAATGCTCCTCTGCTTGGGTCCCTATCGGAAACATGAGTGTTGGGGGGGAGTCTTTAGGACAACCTGCTGGATCAGGTGTCTCATCCTTGGATTCGAAGGAGGAATCCATTCGTTTTCAGCTTCGCTCTAGGGTGATGTCATCCCTGACCGAATCTTCAAAGGTTTCTCTAAGGCTTGGATTGAATCCAATTGCTGGGGGGCACAGGAGGGGTAGACGTTCACATTTGCCCAAAGCATAAGATCGTGATCTGTTGAATTTAGCTGCGGGTAAACAACTTTCAATTTATGGGGTGCTTAGAGCGGTGATAACCTCTGGAGGGTTTCCTCCATGAATATTATTTCCTTAAATTGTCAAGGTGTGGCGAGCCTCTCCAAAAATTTAGCCTTGCATAGGCTGGTTGAGGAAAACCAACCGGACTTACTTCTGCTACAAGAGACTTTGGGTGACAATGATACTATTTCCCGTGTACTGGAAGGTACCCTTTTTGGATGGAGTTTTGTTGGTTCTAATGCTAGAGGCCATTCTGGTGGGCTAGCCATAGGGTGGAAACAAAAAAATATAAATGTCTACAATTTCTAGAGTGTGGAAAGTGGGATCGGGATTGAATTTGTCTTGGAATTCTTAGGGATTTTGGTTACTGTGGTAAATGTTTATGGACTGCATGGGGATCACACTCCCTTCTGGGATGATTTCTTTGGAAAATACTTTCTGACGAAGGGCCCTATGATTGTGGGAGGAGACCTAAATTTTTATGTTGGTGCTGTAGAGGTGTGGAGGCCAAAAGCTCCCGTGGACCCACAGTTTGAATACTTCCTGCACAAGATGATGTCTTATGGGCTGGTGGATGTTGAACCTGTGAAGTTGAGACCCACCTGGAGGAATAAGAGGGTGGGTGAGGAAAGAATTACTAAAATATTGGATAGGTTTTTTGTAACTGAATCGATGTTGGATCTTCTAATCCAGCTTCGATAGTGGATAGGTGGAGGAGGTGAAACTGATCACTTCCCAGTTCTTTTGGAGATCAAAGGGGGTATCCTCAAGCTAGCGAGTCCCTTCAAATTCAATGCAAGTTGGTTAAAGGAGGAGGTATTTTTGTCGATTACAAATGAATCATGGATACCCTATGATCCCTCCTCGGGGATTCCAGCAACAACCCTCTTTGCATCAAACCTGAAGAAGCTAAAAAATGCTATCTCTGACTGGGCTTTTAAAAAGAGACAATTAGATGAGGAATAACTTAGGAAAGTGGAGATTGCACTCTAAGGTATCTATGAGACAGACACTAGGGTATTCGAAACACAGGAAACCTGAGATCGAATCGCATATTTGGAAAAGGTAAAAAAGAAACTCTTGGATGAAAAGGAAGCAGCGTGGAGATTAAAAAGCAGGGCAATATGGCTTCAGTGTGGGGATGAAAACACTCTTTTTTTCAGGCTTATGCTAAAGGGTGGAAGTCTATTAATACTATTTAGGGTTTAAATGATCCTTACTGGAACTGGGTGACTTATTTTGAAGGGTTGGCGTAGCTTGGGAAGAATCACTTTAAAAATATTTTCAAAGTTGATCCTAGGGTCTCCATTGTTGAAGTGGTTTGAATGGCACAATTTTTTCCCAATTTTGTAAATGATGAAGACAATAGGGATCTAATGGAGGAAGTATCAGAAGATGAGCTCAAGGAAGTGCTTCACATCTTTCAAAAGGATAAAATCCCGAGGTCGGATGGGTGTCCCATTGAATTTTTTCTGGAATGTTTGACCTCATTAGGGATGATCTTCTACATGTAGTGGAAGAATCCAAAGCTGAAGGGTGGATGCATGTCCCTTTCAATTCAAACTTCATTGCACTTATTTCAAAATCTGATAACCATCTATCTCTGGAGGATTTTTGACTAATATCGCTCTGCAATTGTATTTATAAAATTATTGCCAAGTTCATAGCAAAGAGACTTTAAACAATACTCTCTCTCAATATATCCATTGAACAATTTGGATTTCTAGAAGGAGGGAAAATCCATGAATCCATTGGGGTGGCCCAAGAGGGGATTCACAGTCTAAAGACCAGGAATTTGAAGGTGTCAGTTGTGAAGATTGATCTGTCAAAGGCTTATGATAGGGTAAGTTGGATCTATCTCATAATTTTGTTAACTCACCTTGGGTTTGATGTTCCTTTTATAAACTGGATTGTGAATTTTATTTCATCGGTGTCTTTTGTTGTTCTGGTGAATGGGGAAGCCTCACCCTTTTTCCATGCGAAAAGGGGGCTGAGGCAAGGCTTCCCGTTGTCACCTCCTATGTTCCTATAGGTGGCTAAAGGTTTGAGCAGGGCTATAATTGACGCCTGCCAATCATGATCCTTCCATGGTATAAGGGTTGCTCAAACCCTAAAGACCACTCACCTTTTATTTTTAGAGGACATCCTAATTTTTTGCAATGGATCCATTAGGGAAGCAGAAAATATTTGTGAGATTATGCAATTATTTAGCCTTGCTACTGGAATGATCATTAATGAGCAAAACTATTCGCTCTCTTTCTTGAATATGGATGAGGAGGAAGTGATTGGGTATTGTAATCACTTTCCCTATGATATGAGACTGTTTGATGAAGAGATGAAGAATTTGGGGTTCTATCTCAAGACAAATTTCTACTCAAAAGAAGATTGGTCCTGACTTATAGCAAAGCTGGACAAAAGGTTGAAATCATGGAGTTTTAGATGGCTCTCCCGAGCAAGGCGGCTTGTATTAATCAAGTCAGTTTTGGAAGTGATCCCGGTTTATAGGATGTCTCTTACATGGATTCCCAAGGGTATTCTGGAAAAAGAGAGAAAGATGTGCTTTAGATTTTTGTGGGCAGACTCCTCATAAAAATTCATCCTACCCTAGGTTAAATGGGAGAAGATTGCTCTCCCAAAGCTTCTAGGTGGATGGGGGCTTAAGAACATCTTCTTGTTTGCCAAAGCTTTGGGATACAAATCGGTGTGGCGGATGGTGGTGAAGAATATCCTCTGGAAAGATGTAATCTTTTACAAATATATCAGGTCGGATTCCATCAAATATTGGATCAAGAACTCGGTTAAAAGTAAAGAAAACTCCTCAATTATTTGGAAATATATGATAAACTCTTTCCCGTTAATAGGCAAAGGCCTTGCTTGGCGTATTGGAAATGGATTGAGGGCACGCATTGGGGAAGACCCGTGGGTGGGATGCCAAAACAATCATATTATCCCCGTAGATGTTGTTGACAATATCCACCTGTGGGGATTTCGCTAGGTTTGTCAAGTGGTGGACCCCCTACAAACTATTGTGTGGCAGCAAGGATGGCGAACCGCTGTTGATATGGGACTCGAAGAAATCCATGTGGATGCGTGGACCACATGGCACTAATAATTTCACATGTTAGGATACCGACCAAGAGGATGAACTTGTATGGTGCCATGCCCAAAATGGGTCTTACTCTCCAAAACTTGGGTACATACAACTAAATCTTCTCAATGATCGACGAGAAGTTTTCTGGTCGGGGAAAGGAGTGTGGAAGTCAAAATGCCCATCACAGTATCATCTTTTTTTTGGTGCTTTCTTTCCAATAGAGTTCCTACCTGGGATCGCATGAGGAAAAGGAAAATAAGAGGTCCGAGTTGGTTCACACTTTGCAAGAAAAATGAGGAGACCATTGCGCATCTCTTCATTCATTTTCCGTTTGCGAGTTTGGTCTGGGTGGAATGATCTGAGCGAGTGGATATGAACTGTATATGGGGAGGTGAATCCATTGATGCTTCCTGGAGGTCATGGTGTGACAATTATGTGTATCATAAGATCGAAGCTTTACCTTTAATTATCTGTTGGGGCATCTGGATTGCCCGTAACATGGCCATCTTTTAGGAAAAAACTTCAATCCCGACCATCATTGCAGAGCTTGGACTGGACATAGTTTCACACTTTCCTCAAACAAAGGGAGATACCCTATTGTCACAACCCCTCCCATCTATTAACGCAAGGAAGGGAACATGATACCCAAAACCTGGGCTTTTATAAAACTTGGCCCATTTCACCATTAATAAACAAAGCAAATGGCAGTACAATAAAAGTAAATATGTGTGTAGATGCGATTCAAATCAAATGTGCACAACGGAATAAATTATAATCCACACACCTTTCACATGCATCCATCATGACAAGAACAACCATCCATTAATTAAAACAGCGCAGAAGTAAATGCCCATAAGAAATTATACTTATCTCACTGTAATGTTGTCCCAAGCAACTAGCTATGTCGCTACAACTTTCCATCCAACCGTAGGTCTCTGCCCAGCCTATATTCTTTCAACACTCAGAGACCACCCCCGAGCTGGGAATGATATCTACAAGGAAAAGGGGACTCTCAAGCTCAGTACAACTCAAAGCAATGGATACCCATCTCAACCCCAACATTCATTTACACACAGCAACTCAAAACTGGGCATGGACACACATTTTAACAATTGGATTCACAGAATACGGTCTATGGGTCTTTCCCAAATCGTTGCACACCCAAAAACAGATTGTGGGAAGAGGGAATCAACCCCAGGGAAGAAAACCGATTCCTCCCACGAATGTATGAGCCCACAGTGGGCCCAAACGGCCTCTATAAAACCCCCAAATCATTTTCCCTTCTTCCCCACTGTTAGCCACAAAAAAAACGCCCTTCCCAGCTATGAAAAAGAAGGATAACACAGGAAATCCATGGAGAAAAACGCCCAGGCAACTCCAAACTCGTGAGAGAGCAAAACTGACTGGTGAATAATGGCTTGGGGGCAATTTCGTGGCTCTTTTCTTTCCCAAGAAGCCAAACACGAAATTCTAGGAAGGGTGGCTTGCCCATACTCGAATTTGTACACCCATACCTCTCCATTCCCTAAGGCATTAACTACCTCAACCAAATCTTGGAAGAAATGAATGATTGGGCACAAAATTCAACATGGGTAGTTGAGGGTTCATGGGTTCTCTCATTGACACTTGGCTTGACTTGATTGGCTCAAGGGTTTGAATATTTCCCTCCCAATTCTTTGTAAATAACATGCCCCCATCTCTTGTTGCATTGCATAGCTAGTTGTGGGCATTTATATTAAAATGCATATTTATAATCCCCATGGTTCACGAGCACATGGGTAGAATAATGTCCAATACTTGCCTCTTCAAGTTCGAGCGTTCATTAGTGGGGCCTTGGCCTTGAGCTCCACGCTAGGAATCATACATAATATGCATACAATATTTACATTATAGCCCAAAATATCCTAAAGGTCAAAATGGGGGTATTACATTCCCCTCCCCCTTGGAATAACACTGTCCCCGGTGTTCCAATACTTAGGAATAAATACACGCTTTATACATGTCTAAAATTCACAAAATGTGGCAGGTCCATCCTCCGTTTCGTTAATTGGAGACATCAAGGTGAGGTTCTTTAACCCCTGCACATTGCTCCTGATGGTCGTCGCTTTTCTTGCTACCCCTTGCTGGACATTCGCGAAGGAGGTAACTTCCTCCACATCCCCAACATTCTTTTGGAGATAACTGCCTCTGTTTTCCTCTGTCAACATTCTTGCTCTCTTCCAGCCTTGGGCATTTCTTGATGGGGTGATTGGATGAATGTTTCATCATTGGTCCACTTTCCTTTCCCTTACTGATTGCTCCCATAATACTTTTTACCTCTTTTTGCAGACGAATAGAGTCCTGCAAAACCTTGTGGTTCATCACATTCTGCTACTTCTGTAGCTTGAGCATCTCTTCAAGGTTTTCTTGGGTCTTGGCAATTGTTTGAAGAAGACTTTCAGCTAAGTCCAATAGCCCTTGGTCTGCTGCCATGGTCAATGCGCACATCTTTCCTCACTTGCTTGCTAGCACCACTTGTTTGTTTGTAACGGCTGCAACCAATTGCGTTCAATTTCTCACCTGTGAAATTCATTATTGCAATTCTTTGTTAGGCCAAGCATAACATAAACATTAAAATTAGTCAAATAATTTCCCAATTGACATGGAACATCCATGCTTTATTCATGATACTTCCACACTTTTCATGCTTTCCCAGCATACATATGAACTCATTCATGTTCATCCTTTCACATGGAATTAGCTTTTTCAGCATTCACAATTTATTTTAAGCAAATAAACACAATATACTTTTAGTCATGACATGCATTCAATAATTTTATGTTTCTAAGATGCATCAGTCAAAAGGAAATAGAAGAGTAAGAGTTTTCCCCCTCTTATTCTTGTTCCAATCCAGAGCCACTCCATCACTGTGGTTCTAAGATCCTTAGCCTCTTTCACTTTAATGTGAATGCTTGACTTGCCCTTTCTGGGCTATGACATTTAGTGTCTAAGGTCTGTCTAAGGCTTTTCTCCATCAGGGAATCTCCTCCCCGTGGTTTTTCTACAAAACCTTTGGCTACTAGGACTCCCACACATTTCCACTAGCATCATTCTTATCATTGTTGCTCATGCTGATATTTATATGACAGTCATGTGTCCAAATGCATCCCTAGGATGCCTTCAGGGCTTTTTGCTTTCCTGCAAAGACCAAAGTTTCCAACAAAGAAACAACAGTGTGTCAGCTTGGCTGTCATAAGACTTGTTCATGAAATTTTCATTATCCAAAAATGAATGAAAATCAAATACTTATCTGTATTGGGCAGTTCCTTGCTACTCCACAGGTTTCCTTCTCTGCTTTACAAGCCTTGGATCACCTGTGGGGTGGATGTTTAATGCCCAACCAGTACACCTTCACGCCGACTGGGTTTACCAAGCATTTGTGGTGCCCAACCAGTCCCATATCTGGTTGGCCCTCTCCATTGTTGAGCCAGCACATTCGTCTGGGTCATCGACCAATGGAAGGAAAATGCGCAACCGACCATTATAGGTCAAAGCTCTACTATGGAGCCATAGGCATATAATAGCCTTTCACTAATACCTCCACAACAACCAAGTTAATAATGCCAAACCAGTGCACTGACTGGGTTTATTAGGCATGCAACAACCCTTCATAACAACCTTCACAACACCCACAACATCCAAGTAAATAATTTCAAACCAGTGCACCAACTGGGTTTATTAGGCATGCAACAACCCTTCCATTATGCTTCTTCTGTGTGCAGCCCCAAATAGCATTTGTTTTAGCTGACAACACAAGAGGGATAAGTAAACTCATCAGTATTGTTGCTCTAAAATTAAAGCATAATTCATAACATTCACTATCAAGTATTGAAACACCAGGAATGCATCCATTCCCTTAGGGTGTAGTCAATATTGAGAACCCTATCATAACCCAACACCCGAAAGGTGTGCACCCCTTTCCAATGTGAACCATGTAGGTCCTAATCTCACTCAAGCAGTCTGGAATAATAATGAAATAATAAAACATGCTATGCATATTAAATATAATAACCAGATGTGTATATCCTTAGTTAGGGTTACATAATACTTATCCTTTTTTCAGATGTATTCTCTCTTCATTGTGAAGAATGGGGCTCCCTTCTTTGGGCCAACAGTCCTTCGGTTTGCCACCCCAATCTTTTCATGTTCCATAACCCACACATGCCTTCTTGGCATAGCTTCACCATATCACTCATATGGCTTTCCAACATGCAGTTCAGTGGAGATGTCATCCTTAAAATATGCAATGGTGTTTCATCCGAAACCCATTTCCAAAGCATGGGGTCCTTCCCATGAAGTTTGGCTTCTGCAGGCCAGCACACATGGTCTTCCTACAATGTGTCTTCTTGGAACACTTATCAAATAGCTAAACAATCAACAATATTTAATAGTAAAATTCAAATTTGACTGTCTCATGGCCAATCAATGGCATTAAGAATTAAATTCAATCATGAATTTGCAATTCTGTCTACTACAGAAATTGACTTGCTTAGCCATAAGGTTATCCTCATATTGCTTGTCCCTTGCAAGTGGCACCTTTCTTCCCATTAGGGTTTTAGGCTTTCTACTATAACATGAACATCCACTTGCAACACGTCCTCCTGACACAGTTCTATGCAAGCCAACAATGATTAGCAATTATAAGCAAATTCTCAAATCTGAAATTTACAAGTCCAAAATTGACAACATGTTCTACACATGAACTATTTTTACAACCATGAGATTCCCTCTCATGAGGTTTGGCTCTTGCACATGGTAGATTCCAATCTTCATCATGGACTTATCCACATTGCCATGCCCAAAACAATCTACCTGGAATCTGAAATTTCAATTATCCAAACACTTTGTAAGTCCTTATGCATATATTATTTCATTGCTGCAACAGTCACTGAAGTGATCTCAGAATTACAACGCCCAATAACTCAAACACTTTCAGTTGTTAATATTTGGAATGCAATGAAATATATATATATATATAGGCATCATTATCATAATAGAATTTGCAAGACACGGTCTCATCATTTATGCAATTTAAAGGAAGCTTTATATACTCATTACTTCATATCCATACAAATATGTCCTTTCAACAGAGCACTCTTGGTAGCCCATCAACATGTCTACCTTCTTCATGCAATCATTCTCATGCATTCACAGCAGCTCCTGAAATGCCCTCAGGATTGACAATAGTTCACCATTTCATTTATTATCTAATTGTAATGAAACATACACCACAACCATTCATTCACACAATGCATGTCAACATGTGCACCTACACCTTATGCATGCACATTCACAACGTTTACAGAATGTTTCAATGCACATATCTTCAATGCAACCTTGCATTACTTCACGAACACTAAGCATTCAAACATACTATGGCCTGACCATGATTGCCACACACAGCATTCACTACCAAGGCAGGTCCATAAGTCATCACTTGATTGGGTTGTTAAACTCACAACCAACATACACAAATGGCATGATATAATTTCATATAAATGCATTGAGGTTTCTAAGAAACTATAGGGTGTAAGACTCCTTTCATTTTATTACCCACACCTTACCATACTTGGTAGGTTGACATTCACATTCAGGCATTCCATACCACATGCAAATCAATCAACATAGTTAAACATAGTTGAAGGGATCTTACCAAATCCTCTTTCAACATTCATGCAGTTAAGCACAAATATCCATTACCTGCATGGTTGTCATTAACATCGCTTGATGTTACCTAATCAGTTGGCCTCTTACCAAGGCTACACAGTCCTTTTTCCAACCTCATGATCACATATTTGTTGCACCATCCTTTCCTCATAAGGTTATTGGTCATATGCAACAACATCATCCACATCTTTAGCCACGCTTCGGTTATCTTTGGTCCTACAACCCATGCGAACACAACTAATTATTAGCAACCACAATAATTATCTTAAGTGGCTCATTGCATATGTAAAACCTCACTATTTTACCAATATGCAATATCATATATAAACGCACAAACATTTTCACATGCATTGTGCAATGTTTATTAGTATTCCAACTAGTGCATATTCACTTTATCCATTTAATCTCTTTAATTTCATTCATGCTTCTATGGTCTAATTCATATAGCCATTATCAACTACATTAATTGTCATCAGCCATAGACAATACCATTAATGGGATATTGCATGTGTAACTTCACTACCTTTACCCCTATGCAACATCATGCTCATGCATAATCAATTTACATGTACTATGCAATGACTCTTTAATAATGCACACTAATTTATATTTATTCTACTACTCTCTTGCATTTCAGCATTCCTATGCCATAATTTACATGCACGACCACTTCAGAATTATAAATACAATATCAAGAGGGTAGTGGAGGAATTCTCCCTTCCAATTCCTCATTGTAGCATGGAATTTCCTCTTCCGCATCATAGTTGATCCAATTTCATGGGCTCTCTACCATGCACACAAACAATTATTAGCTATGATCTTCTCACAAAGTAGAAATTCAATATATACATGCGTGCATAGCGTTCATTCTTGCTATTTTCCAAACATGCAATTATTATGTTATAAACATAAATAGTTTAAGGTGAGAGATTTCCCTTTCATCCTCCATAGTGGATATTACAACCAATTACCCTTGCTGAGAATTTGACACCCCCTTTATGCAACTCATGGAGCACATTCCAAGCATAGAGAATGCCTTTCACACTTTCAACGACTCTCTTCGGGGGACGACGGTGGTCAAGGGGGCTTGCGGGTCGAGGGCAGCGCCCTCGTTTTGTTTTTTTTTTTGTAAATCCTTTGATTTCACGCAATCTGGCGCATAACTTTCATGGCGATTTTCCATTTTCGGCACCTGAAAATCTCAGTGAAAAGCTGTTGTATTTTCCCCATTTGGCGGACTTATCGAATTTCCCTCCGACCGTGTCGCGAAGATTAAGTCTAAAAATCCCGCCCGTGTCGTGGAATTTTAGGCTAAAATTGCCGCCTGTGTCACGAAATTTTAAGCTAAAATTCGTCGCCGATGTCGTGAATATTTAGCTTAAAAAGCACTGCCCATGTCACAGAATTTTAAGCTAAAATTTGTCGTCGTTGTCGCGAAATTTTAAGCTAAAATTCGTCCCCATTGTCGCGGATTTTAACGTTATTTTCGCCGCGCGTGTCGCAGATTTTAGCGTTAAAATTGTCGCCGGTGTTCGCGGATCTTAACGTTATTTTTTCCGCGGTGTCGCAGAAATTAACATTAATTTCGCCGCGGTGTCGCAGATCTTAACGTTAAAATTGCCGTCGGTGTTCACAGATCTTAATGTTAATTTCGTCGCGCGCGCGTCGCAAAATTTAACATTAAGTTCGCTACCGCGTCGCAAAATTTAACATTAAGTTCGCTACCGCGTCGCAAAATTTAACATTATTTCCATCGCCATGGCCTTATGCAAAATTTCCAAAAACACTTAGAAAATTTTTCAAATTTTAAAAAACAGTTAGAATTTTTTTGAAATATTTCCTTCTTTTCTTTACATAGTAAGCCACTTACAGATCATACTCGCATAGAAAAAAAACAGTCAAAGTATTTCAATAAATTGCACCTCTTCCATGTCAAAAATAAAACAATTAATATGAAGATAGCAAGAGGTTGCACCTCCTTTCCCTCCTCCATGGAGGTAAGCAGACAAATACAGAACAAAATGCTACTGAATTGGAAACAATGTAAAGCAAGCATCCAACTTGAAAAGGGATTTTCTCCCTCCATCCTCACTTTCATAAGATGAAATCAATGCAAGCAGTTTTGAAATAATTCCCAAAACAGTCATGGGAATGATTTCCCATCCTAAACAAATAGAAGCCATGAGATCTTCAGGTTTCTTTAATGCATTTTAATTCCAAATACTAAATACATATACACACAATGATTTATATCTCTATGAAAGGCCCAACAGCCGCAGTGTTGAACCATAAGCTCTGATACCAATCTGTCACAACCCCTCCCATCTATTAACGCAAGGAAGGGAACATGATACCCAAAACTTGGGCTTTTATAGAACTTGGCCCATTTCACCATTAATAAACAAAGCAAATGGCAGTACAATAAAAGTAAATATGTGTGCAGATGCGATTCAAATCAAATGTGCACAACGGAATAAATTATAATCCACACACCTTTCACATGCGTCCATCATGACAAGAACAACCATCCATTAATTAAAATAGCCCAGAAGTAAATACCCATAAGAAATTATACTTATCTCACTGTAATGCTGTCCCAAGCAACTAGCTATGTTGCTGCAACTTTCCACCCAATTGTAGGTCTCTGCCCAGCCTATATTCTTTCAGCACTCAGAGACCACCCCCGAGCCGGGCATGATATCTACAAGGAAAAGGGGACTCTCAAGCTCAGCACAGCCCAAAGCAATGGATACCCATCTCAACCCCAACATTCATTTACACACAGCAACTCAAAACTGGGCATGGACACACATTTCAACAATAGGATTCACAGAAAACGGTCTATGGGTCTTTCCCAAATCGTTGCACACCCAAAAACGGATTGTGGGAAGAGGGAATCAACCCCAAGGAAGAAAACCGATTTCTCCCACGGATGTATGAGCCCACAGTGGGCCCAAACGGCCTCTATAAAACCCCCAAATCGTTTTCCCTTCTTCCCCACTGTTAGCCACAACAAAAATGCCCTTCCCAGCTATGAAAAAGAAGGATAACACAGGAAATCCATGGAGAAAAACGCCCAGGCAGCTCCAAACTCGTGAGAGAGCAAAACTGATGGGTGAATAATGGCTTGGGGGCAATTTTGTGGCTCTTTTCTTTCCCAAGAATCCAAACACGAAATTCTAGGAAGGGTGGCTTGCCCATACTCGAATTTGGACAGCCATACCTCTCCATTCCCCAAGGCATTAACTACCTCAACCAAATCTTGGGAGAAATGAATGATTGGGCACAAAAGTCAACATGGGTAGTTGAGGGTTCATGGGTTCTCTCATTGACACTTGGATTGACTTGATTGGCTCAAGGGTTTGAATATTTCCCTCCCAATTCCTTGTAAATAACATGCCCCCATCTCTTGTTGCATTGCATAGCTAGTTGTGGGCATTTATATTAAAATGCATATTTACAATCCCCATGGTTCACGAGCACATGGGTAGCATAATGTCCAATACTTGCCTCTTCAAGGTCGAGCTTTCACTAGCGGAGCCTTGGCCTTGAGCTCCACGCTAGGAATCATACATAATATGCATATAATATTTACATTATAGCCCAAAATATCCTAAAGGTCAAAATGGGGGTTTTACACCTATCCCATCAAATAGTTATTCAGCTAATCAAATTCTCAAAGCCTTGGGGGTATTTCGATGGGGCATCGCAAGAAGGTGGTTAAGCTTGTGGAGGGGGGCGAGGGTTGTTCTTTGCCTTTTTTAAAATCACTTTTTTAGCATGTGGATGGGTCTGGGAGCGGGTTGAAACAACTTTGCGGAGTTGCTGACATTAAAACTACTTATCATTTTTGCGAGGGAAAAAGGGTGTCATTTTGTGCAGCTTTTTGGTGATTCCATGAATGTAGTAAACTGGGTGATCGAAACTCAACAGTGTCATAATATTATTTTATTGTCCATTCTTGAAGATATTTTACGCTGCGAATCTTCCTTTGATTTTTTTGATCGCCATCACAATTACAGGGAACTCAACGAGGAGGCGGATCGCTTATCTAAAGTGGGTGTTCAACTGGGTTTCGGGCAATGGATAATTATAGAGTCAAAGCATGGTGAATCCTATGAATTCTATCATAGGCCTTTTATAGATGCTTTGGATGTGTTAATATATCACGATCCTCCAGACATAGAACAAACTTGATCTTCAGTCATTATGTGGGGATTTTCTAAAAATCATGTTTGCTCTTTTTGAGTTTTTCTTGATCGACCGGTTTTGAAGATGTTTAAAAACTGGTTCTGGTTCTCCTAGAACATATTTTTTTTATGTTAAAAAGGCATGTTTTTGCCTCCGTGCGGGGTTATTAGTCATTATACTGAAAACACTTGTGTTTTTTGGCTTGACTTGATCATTGTGAAGATAAACTTTATGTTTCTTATGTACTGAAATACATGGATATGCATCGAAAAAACTTAATTTTGTAACCTTTTGGATAATAAAATTACATTTTTTTTCAAGGAAGAGAAAAAAGACAATTACTACTCCATGTGTTTTCTTTTAATTTCCTTTATGCTAAACAATTTATTTATGCATAAGTCTCTTTTCTCATCATTCTCAATAATTATGTTTTATACTAAGGGTGCCATGACTCTTCATTTCCTTCAAGTATTAATTTTCCTTTGGCGGGGAAATCATACATACTACCTTGTTTGAGAGACTAATGGACATTGAGAAATAAGGTTTCACCTTATTGCACTCCCCTTAATATAACCTTGTGGTGATCAAATCCGTGATCCAACTCCCACGACATCATGAATTCTCTGGGTAAAATGAATCATCATTTTCAACTCATTTATGGAAATGCGTGCTAGTAGGAAAAAGCAGGGACACTACGTCTCCTCCCCAATGTAACTCGGTACATCTTTCATACAATCCGTCGTCCATGTCTAGGATTGAGTGGCAAATATATCATGTCTCTGCACACTAAGATGACACATTAATATATCCAATAAAGGTATTCTAACAAAATAATTTTCATAAATCACAATGATATGTACAAACTAAACTCAATTTGGAGTCTTTACCATCTAACACAATCCGGCGTTCTTATGAATCTTGTGACCTTCATGTCACACTCATCAAACTATCAATAGCTTTGTAAAACATGATGATTTCCAATGTATTATAAATGTAAATATCACTATTGCGGTTTACGCATTTATCCAGATTGCATTCCATAAACAAATGATGTAATGTTGATTATAAATCATACAAAATACTTCAACATAGCATCATACTTTATCATATACTAATTTCACATATCCCTCTAAAACAATTTATGACAATTAGGTTGTTTGCATAAATCTAGCCAAAATGGGGCATTACATATTTCAATTTACCTATAACATTTACATCATATCTATCTAGTTGATTAATCCTTGAAGTGGACTTAAAAAGTGTGGCATTAATCATTTTGCGGGCCAAATAAGGCATAACATTGGAAGATGCTTTCAAATATACCATGCAATTGTGTAATTGAAGCAACTTGATTGAAATCCAACGGAGAACTAATTTTTTATAAAAGCTTTAAAACCAAGGATGGTGACTTAGTGATGACATTTTTTCAATAGTGCATCCAAAGAAACTAAAGACAAACTAAAGTGAAAACGCAAAAAATTGTAGAAAAATGGCCTCTCAACTTGATGTTGGTGTTCATGTAAGGGTCTAGTGACTAATTGGTACATCTCTTAGTTTGATTAGAAGAATTATATATTAGTTTTTTATGTAACCTTGGTCGAAGTTGAGTTCATTTTGGTTTTCTATGTTTATTTTTTCTTTCCTTCATAATAATAAAAAGATGAAATATTTTTTATTACATAATTATATCATTACAACATACATACTGGGACTATACCCATAGGTGTTGCTTCTCATGCACAAATTAATACCAGCGTATAGAGCATCGAATGAACTACAAAAAGGCCAAATAATGCCACCATCACTTACTTTCCTATTTCAATACTCACAATGGAATAACTATCATAATATAATCGATATCAAAAAGCACATAGCATTGAAAATCACCAATCAATAGAGTAGAAACATCACAAATTGTCTTATTTTGTGTGAGATATAGTATCTTTCTTTTGTTTTCTATTCTCTTAGTTGGAGGATTTGGTGTCTATGGAAACTATTTTCCCTCCCCCACGTATTCGACACCTTGACTACTAGATGGAGATGAATAGGAAATTTTTACATGACTTGGGTAGAAATATTAACTCCCTATCATCTTCTAAAAGTTTAATCCCAACCTTGAATTCTCTGATTTTGTGCTTTAATGACTTCAAAGCCACACTATCTCCCTCTGTTGATATGCAATGTTTCCAAACTTTTCTTCTATTTGGATCTTGATCTTTAAAGTGTTAGGAATTAGAATCTATGTTGACCAACTAAGCACAAGTCTCTCTTTTCTCAATTTACTTAACCATCAATCTTTATTTTAGTTGTTCAACCTCTTCCTCCATCAAACAATCTAAATATTGATAATTCCTTGGTGCCATATCGAGTTGGCACTCTTCCCTAATGGATATATTTTCTTATAGGGGCCTAGTTGGATTGCCATGTTGGTGAGCAAATCCTTAACAATTCAACCATGTTGGCTTTCATCCTTACTTGGGAGAATTCGCTATGTTTAAGGTTTTCACATGTCTCTCTAAAGCATTGAAGTTGACCATTGCACAAGCTTCTCCATGGAAACACTTGCAGTCTTCCTCTTGAGATGATTGACAATAATCTCTGAGTCACCCTCGGAGTTTGTCTTTCTATAGACATTCATAAGGCACAATTTAATGCTTGCTATTAATCCAACTGTTTTAACCTAATTATTTGCCCCCATTTTAACCTAATTATTTGTCCTTGTGTTGGTTTAATGCACAAATCCCACAAGCATCTATCATTGGTCGACCTCCTGCTAAATCTCTAACACCTGCTTTGTGTGGATTTGTTGGCACCCCACCAAAGTTGAACTTAGTGCATCCTTCTTTGGGAGTTTTTTAGTATAGTTAGGGGATTCCCAAGCTTCTTACACATTGTCCTTTATTGGAATGTTGCATATTAACTTAGGAAGAATGCAATCATAACATTGATTTTATTTAACCGATTCATTAAATATTAGCTACAAGGGATTGCATGACTTGGAAAAAAACGAGCTTCTTACTAGACATTGGACATATATCTTATGAATCAAGTAAGTCTAGTTTTCCAAATTATCCTTTGTATAGGGTATTTTGAACTTGTTGAAGTGAAGGACCAAGATAGAAACATGAGATAAATTTGATGGGCACTAATTGGAGGTATTGTTTTGTAATCTTCATAGACCTTATGTCGATTTTCTAATGCACCTAGTATGCATTCCTTTGAGTACAAGGTACCAAATTTTAATTTGTCTTTTATTATAGCAATAGAAAAAATTGAACAGTGAATATGTTTTCCCAATCTTCTATGACAATGGTTTGGTTGAGAATCCACCATTCTTACATGCAACTATTGATCTAATATGCATTGATAAAAAAAGAAGTAAACAAACATTTACAACCGTATAAAATAAATCTATAAACTCAATGACAACAATCTCATAAATTTGCACCAAAAGAATTGGCCTATTGAACCCATGATTCCTACACGCAACTATTGATCCAATATGCAGTGATAAACAAATAGTAAACAACATTAGTAAACAAACATTTTCAATTGTATAAAATAAATTTATAAATTCAATGACAATAATCTCATAAATTCTCACAATAACAATTGGACGATCTTAATAATATCCGTGTTGTTATGGATTCATGAAGATTTCACCACCCAACCATAAGCAATTCCTCAAATAGAGATAACCTTGAGGTGAGGGGCGTATTTTTGAAAAGGGCATTTTATCAAAAACAATTATATATGTGGAAGCATATGGTAGCATTATTTAATGTACAACTATGGGTAGAGCTTTAAGCAAATGTTCAATAACAAATTTAGACCCTTGCTAACCCTAAGTAAATCAAGGAAAAGGTTAATATAACCCGAAGAATGCTACTGCTTCCAACCAAATTAAAGCATAGCAATCTCAGCTCTATTAGATAATAGAGATACACAATAACAGAAAACCTATATATAAGGAAGAGAGGGAAGAGAGAGATATTGTACTTGATTATCAATATGCGTAAGTGACATTACATATAAAGTCTAATGAGAGAGAGACAAGTCCTAAACTACCCATACAACCACCTTATTGTATCAAGATGCATTACCTCCATGGTTTGCACAAAAGATAAGTCCAATCACCAAGCACAAACCTTGTCAAAACACCGTCACCTCGACAACTTGAGGACACCACCCACCGTCACCTCAACATTCTTCTCCCTCCTCACTTCAGGCCAACTCTTCTCTGGCACAAGGGGGGATTCCCTGGTGAGACTACAAAATTGTCCTTTGCAAAGATTGATATAAAAGTCAGTTTTGTAGAATAAAGATACTTTCATATTAAGGTAATAAAGTGATGGTGAACTACCAAAGCCAATGTCTATGGATTGGGGGATGAAGTCAAAATTTGAGGCAATAAGGCTTGAGTATGATGGAGAATATTTAGTTAATACATTCATGGATGAGGTACAATTTGTCCAAGACAAATTTTTAGATTGTGCAAGAATTAGGGAGGGCCCTTAGGCCTTATGTAAGATGCATTGTCTTAACCATGTGATTACTTTCATGGGGAATTGGAGACCTGTGTGGAGTTTTTGTTCTCGACACGATTCGGCCTCCATACTTGAGTCCATCTTCAGGAGAGAAGGTATCTCAAATGAAAACTCCACGAATCTACATTTTTTATATTGTTTGTTTTTTATAATGTTCTTTATGAGAGAGCCGACCTAATTAATTATTGTTCCTATGTATATTTTTATTATTATTACTCTACATATTTTACTTTTATTTCAATTTATCATTAATTGTTATTATCTTATTTTATTCCAACCTATCATTCTAATTTATTTATGTTATTATTTATTTATGTTAACTTAGGAAATGTGTTTATTCAATTTTGTGCTCATGCAAAGACGTGTACATAGGTGAGACGGGATGCTCAATTCATATAAGGTTAAAAGAGCATTGTGCAGACGTTATTCATGAACGAATTAAGAAGTCAGTTGTGGCTGAGCATTCATCAATGACGAACCACCATGTATGCATTGAAGAAGCAAAAGTCATAACACTTGAAGAGAACTACAATAGAAGATGCATATGTGAAGCAATATAAATTGAGAAACACCCGAGAAACTTCAATAGAGATGACGACCTTACCCTATGTGATTCCTAGAAACCAATCATTCACTCCCTGCAAAAAAAAAAATAAAAAAAAAATAAAGGAATTAAGGAATTTAAATTTAAATATAGTGATGACGAAATTAAAAATTTAATAAATATAATATATAAAAGAGAAAATATAAGCTTTAAATGATAGTAAGAACTAATAAGACTTATAGGTTATACTTTCTAAAATAAAATTAAAAATAAATAAATAAATTTAATATTAGAAAGGAATTAAGAACTAACTAATAACATATAACATATAGGTTTAATTTAAATTTTGTTGTATATAAGAATAATAATAATTTAGAAATATAACTAGAATGCGTTAATAATAATAACATAAATAAATTAGAATGATAGGTTGGAATAAATAAGATAGTAATAATTAATGATAAATTGAAATAAAAGTAAAATATGTAGAGTAAGAATAATAAAAATATACATAGGAACAATAATTGATTAGGTCGGCTCTCTCATAAAGAACATTAACAAAAACAAACAATATAAAAAATGTAGATTCGTGGAGTTTTCATTTGAGATACCTTCTCTCCTGAAGATGGACTCAACTATGGAGTCTGAAACACGTCGAGAACAAAAACTCCACATAGGTCTCCAATTCCCCATGAAAATAACTGCAACCTGTGAAAGCCTTAACGAAACCATGACATTACTGCCAAGTAATAATGTGCAACCACAAACAATAGAGAAATCGACACATATAAAACCATAACTTAAGTAGATTGTGTATGATAACCTTCTAATAATATTATCATCAAACAACATATCATATCATTGAATCTAATTTCATCATAAGATGAAACAACTATAATGTACCGAACTTGATCTTCTTTCTTATTTACAATAGACTTCAAACAATGAGTGAACAACTATAAATTGAAAATTTTCATAAACAAATATTGTCAATTATCTAAGGTTACAACAAGAGTTAGGGGGATTTTACCTTAGCCCTAACTTTGACTTATTGGAGCAATAATTTCCTTCTACAAATATTATTTCGACAACAATATACAATGGCAAAACTTGCAAATCCCTAGTCATCCATGCAAGATGAAGGAGAATTGGAGAAACCTTACATCAAGCTTGATCCTGAACTTCTTCCTGCCAAGAGATCTTCGATTGAGCTTAGAGGGGAAATCCCATTCATCCTACCATGCCTTTGCAAATGAAAGCTCTTTTCCTTCTATAAAGCTTCTCCTCAAACATTTTACAATAAAATATTATTTGAGTAATTTCTAGATCCATGAACCTTCTAAAAACAATACTATTAAAATATATTAAAAAGGTTTAGAAGCCTCCATAAGATAGGGCTTGATTTAGTCTTTGTTGCCACATGTATCACCTTCCTAGCTTGGGTGCTCTCTAAGAATGACCATCTAGTTGCTTCTCATTCACCAAAATAGCTATAGAACTCAAGAAAAGTTTGGTTGCTCCATTAGAAATGGTCAAATGCGGCTAAGATCTCGAGGCGACAAAGTTAAAATCACCATAAATCCCTCAATGTTTACCATAATATCTATTACAACCACAATTTTGAAATGTTGTAGCCACTTTCCATCTACTTTCATTGGTTTGGTAGAAAACCAGGTAATCTGTTGAAAGATATATGCTCTTCTTTGGAAAGAGGACATAAAGGAGTCGTTCTAGATATTCTAAATGGAGCACTTCTCAGAAATGTCCTTCTCTTTTATGCCATGTGTGATATGAAAATGTCATCTTCTAACATAAGGTTTCAAAGTGTTTTCCAAGCTTACTACAACTGAATTCATTTTAACAACTAAATGAAGAAAACACTTTATTACAGTATTGTTTAGACTGCATCCTGTAGAGTGTTATGTTTTGATTCTTGCGCCTGGAGAGTTCTCGTTCACCCACTGAAAGCACTTCTCTATATAGTTGATATGCTTTATGCTTAAAGTCTTTAAAAATGCGATTGAAGGTCATGTCTTCAAAGAATCATGTTAACTCCATGATTATGGTCATGATCGGTCATAACTCAATCGATGATAATTGGATTTTTTCATTATACCAGTCAATAATGAGATAGAATCGCCCATCACCTGCAAGCTCTTCACTTGATTTTCAACAACAAATTTAAGAAACATCCACAAAGCATATAATTCATCTTCGTTATTAGAACCCAACCCCGTTGCCATATTTGAGCTGAAATTGTGTGTATTGTCTAAAAACAAGATGGTTCTGGCACCACAAGAACCTGGCCTCCCTTGACTAGTGCCACTGAAAAAATGCCATGGCTTGGAGTAATCAACACTCAGCATTAAAAGAAATCTAGGAACATAAACCTTAAGACCCTTTGAACCTTCGCAAAAGAACAAACAAATGTTATGTGTTAATCTTCCAATATCTTCCTCCTTACTGAAAACAATCATTTTCTTATTATTAAGCCATAAACCCCAAGCACGATAGACTAGAAGAGCTCTATCGTTGGCCACTGATCTATCTAGTATCAAAGATTCCAAACAATTTGTTAATCAATATTTGTCCCAACAAAGCTGAATGTTATAAGATATTTGAAGTTATCGCCACACAACCTTAGTAAAATCACAGTCCACAAAAAGACGATTAATAATTTCCTCAACATGTATACATAAGTAACACCAACCCGAACTGATCCAATTATGCTTATGTCAATTATCCCAGGTAAGTATCTTGTTTGCTAATGCCACCCACATAAGGATTTAAGTTTTAAGAGGGCTATTTAACTTCCACACCACCAAGCTCTCTCTGCTCCTTGGACTTCAAACATTTTGCTTTGTTCCCCAGCTTAGTAGTGAGCACCTCACAAAACTTGTTGTTTGACCATTTGAGCTCGATATCCTAATCCCTTAAACATATCTCATTATGTCTGAGGAGATTAATATACTGGGTTCGTTCCACAGTCATATCCTTGCTCAAGTCCAAATCCTTTGTTGATTTCCACCCTTGAAATCCTATTCCGAGAATCACGAAACTGTAAGCATCCACAAGTCGATCAATACCTTGCTCATGGAGCTTGATTCAAAGAGGATTTGAAAGCTTCTAATTGCCACAACACCTGATCTATGGATCTTCACTAATAGTCAAGTTGTTTCCCTTCCCAATTTCCCATGCCACCCACGGACCCAAAATATCAAATGCTTTCAATAATCCTTTCCAAACATTATGTAACATCCCAAATTTTCATAAAAATTTAAAACTTTTAAAAAAACAACATTAAATATTAAACTGCAAATGCGGAAGTAATAAATGCTTATTAAAACAGTATTAAATAACAAGATCATTAATGTAGAAAACAACTTAACTATTGTCTCATTTTAACCAATGACATTTAAGATAGTGACACGTCATACTTCTATAACAATTAAGATGCTAAATTATTTTCATTTGTAATATCTCTTTAAGACAGAGTTCTTTTGAGAGGGTACTAACAACTTGTTTCTTATTGATGATGAAAGGGGTCCCTTGAGGTGCCCCGAGGCTTACTTAGTTATGTTAGCTAAAGCATTTGTACCCGTCCTTCATGCGCAGATTCATAGGTAAGAGCAAAAGCGACAGAACAGGTGTTAAGAGTTTTAAAATTTCAATGGTCGTCAATGTTTTTAAAGAAATCTATGTAACTCTTTGCTATAGGTATGGATCTCTTATATGTTCTAAATATGATGTTTTGAACATGTATTCATCTTACAACATTAGCATCAATTCAATCGATACTTCTTTCAGAATGCATATGTCAACAAAATGCTTTTGTCTATGGCTTGTTATGATATAGGCTAGAATAAAAAAACTAAGTATTATGATGATACTTCTACTATCTATTCCAACCATTAATGTAATATGCATCGATCTATGGATACTTGACTGTGTGTAGGCTTTGAAACTATACAAAGATACCACATGAAATGTTATGATGCATTTAGACTTTTAATTCAACTCTACTTGAAGTTTAGTAACAATTTAAACTATGTAAAACCATATAAAAAAATCCTAACTATAGAATACTAATTGGATTCACATGTCAATTATGTATTCTAGGTATCACTCATTTCAGAACTATATGAATTAATCGATGGTGCAAACTATGAAGATTTATGGAATGTATAATATATCCCATAGTCAACCTATACAAACAAATTTATTCAACATACCTTTGATATTATTAAAACAATGGAATGATATGTGCATTTAACGTCGAGATTGTGACATGGCAGGTGTTACCATCGTAATGAGTATTGAGTACAGAAGGGTTGTGTCACGACGTCGGTCCTGGTCTTAGCATTGAAGTCTCCTAACCGTTGTAATTAGTGGAAACACGAGTGTAATGCTACCGTGGCTAAGGATATGTGAAGGAGTTTGCTAAAACAAGTGATACGAGTCTTACCTGTAACTATCCTTACCCATTGAACTGTTGATTTGCCACTTCGTGGTTGTAACAATTAATAGAGTAATAAATGTGGTGGTTGTCCACTTTCCAATACGCCCGGTTGGCAATGATCTCCACCGTTGATTTGTGAAACCTTGAGATTGTAATGAAAAACCCTATTTGCATACTACAACAACTCTGAACGTGTTTCTCGGCATTCATTTTGATAGGTAATGGTTTGGGAGAGAGGCCGACAGGCCGAGGAGTTTTAGGGTTTGTTAGTGGTAGGTTCTTCGAGTTCGAACCCGCGACCTTTGTGCAATCAACCTGTAAGTGACAGTCCTATTTTTAAGAAGCCGAGCTAAGGTAGTGAAAAGTCGCAGTGGTTTATTTGTTGAAGGGTTGAGCCTGCAACTTATTTCACTGTATGAGTTTGAGAGATGTTTATCTAAGGTATTTGTTGAGCGATGGCACTGGTTTCGAACCTCGGTACGTGGTAATCGTTGTTGTTTCACAAAACTGGAATTCTCGTTTTTCCGAGCTAGATGTTGGCTTCGTCAATCTTGTCTACAGGAAAGTCTCCTTGATACGAAGGTAAGAATCTTTCTTACCCATCTCTTTGTTTTACAAGCCTTCATACGTAATGTGGAAATCTTGTTTAATCAATGTGTTGTCTTTGTGGCAGGTTAGCCTTCGTCAGAGAACCATTCTCTTGAAGATGATGGAGGAATCTTGCGTGTCCACCGGTAAGCTTCGGTGGTTTCCTTACCTCGTTGGTCATCCTGTCAGTTGAGGTCCATGAATGATGTTTGACACAGTTCTCGGTATTTGGATTTTGACATGGTTTTTGTCCAAGAACTTTGTGGACAGTAATACTATGTTCCTAGCTCTACTATCGTGCTGGCTAGTAGTTTTGATGCAGTGTCTACTGTAAAAGTTTAGTGGAAATGTAACTCATTTTTTGGTATTGTAAACTCTAAGGGGTAAACTCTCGTCATTTGATTGTTACAGTAGTTTGAAACTACCAAATTTACTGTGTAATATTGAGATTCCCATTCGTCGATGAAGATATAAAAACAAAGTGTTTTTTATGACAATTGTTAAGATGGTGAAATCGTTTCTATAAATGAATAGATGGACTGTGGTCTTTATTTTATTTTATTTTTAAAACAATGTTTTTATAATGAAAAGTGTTAATGTTTTAGTATTCGAATGTTGGCCGAGAGTTTAAAGCTTGCATACTTATATGCCTGTACATCGTTTTCGCTGTTTGATAATCATGATTGGAAAATAGTTGAAGTAGTTTTTACTATTAAAAGTTTTTGTGAAGGTTTTGCCTCCATATTCTAGTTTTCGTTTACAAAGGATACCCTACCTGAGACTTTCAAATGCCATCGGGCCTATGCTAGGGTTTGACCAACTTTTACTTTCGGCTATTTGAAAATATTGATGTTTAAATACTTTGTGTAAACAGAAGTATTCGAAACCAAGAACTAGTTCTTCACTTGTATAATGTGATTGTTTCCAAGAACTGTCCATGTTTTCATACTAGAGTTATAACCTGTCGTTAAGTAAAGATACAAAAAATGCATTCTACTAAGTGAAGTTTACTGTAATGTAGTAGTCTCGAATGCTAGTTAGGGTTTGATACTTTTTTGCAAAAGATAAATCGGTAATTGAAATCAAAACAGGAAAAAATTAGTGAAGGAATAAAGTATGTATAAAGATAAGATAACTATATATTGATTAATTATTGCAACCGTTAAAATCCTTGGAAATACTATTACTTGGAAAAATATGACATGTATGATTTTTAATTGCATTTGTTTGCGATTTTAAATTAATAGAGATAAGAGAAAATAGATGACTATACACAAGTTAGACTATATTTTTCTTTCATGAAATAATAAGAGAATCCTATATTAATGTCGATACTATACAATGGATTTTTACTGTGTTTAAATATAGAACAGAATAGTAAACAGAACACTCACTGTAAATATTTGTTCAATTAATGGCAATTTGCCTATCTCTCATCTATCATTTAATTCGCTTCTCTATACTAGAGTACTATGCAGAGAACAACATGGGGAAAAATATAGAGATGATTATCTAATCAATAATTTACAGACTTTATCATTTAGAATCAACATAAATCAGAATAAAATAAATTCTTTTACTAAACAGAGTTTGATAATTCTACTAAACAGAAACATTAAACTGTAAACAAATAGGAACAACAAAACCTGGTTAACTGCAGAGAAACAAACAGACCAAGGAGCCTGTTCCACCCAACCAATTCCTGAAGACAGCCAAGTTACTTGCCTTAGGACCCCCGAGCCTATTCACTGAACCACCAAGAGAAAGAAACTTAGAAGCTTAGGACCTCAACTTGCAATAATAATAGTTATCCAGTCTTAAAGACTTAGCAGTCAAAGGGACCTGCACCAGCACCTCTGGTTCTCCTTCTCCGAATAATTTGCAGACTTACAATGCACTCACATACCCTCCCTATTCGAATCTCTCAGTCATCACCTGATGCACATGAGGAATATTTCTGCAGAAAATATTGTGTAAGAGCTGCCTGCTCAATTCGAATTTGCCTTATGTAGGCTACCTAGGCCTTTCAGTTGTTAATTGGTCAATAAATGAGCTTCCTGCTCACTCCCTCCACCTAGGGGATAATGCCACATTTGTAGGGGTAGTTGTCCCATAACCAACAGCTAGTGGTGAAGTGCAATTGCTGCCATCTGTCCCATGCCTTCTAACAGCTTCCATTCCTCCTAGTGGGTCAGTGAACACTCATTTAACAGTTGCCTTGGGTGTTTGTCTCCTACTTTAATTTATTAAATAATAATAATTCAGTAATTACATTCATCCTTAACCAAACTTGGTCATAATTACAAAAATTTGTAATTAAAATTTAACATAAAGTATTTTGCCAATAAAATAATAATTTCATAAATTGGGTAGGTGACATACACCCCCCCTTAAGTCTCAACATCGTCCTCGATGTTGGTCAATCACTCTCTGAGTGTTCCTGAAACAGAGTTGGGTATGCTGCCTGCATACTACTCTCCAACTCCCAGGTTGCCTCTTCCGGGCTAAGGTGCTTCCATTGAACCTTCACTTGCCCAATGGTGCGATTCCGGAGCAGACTTTCCCTCCTTTCGAGGATACAGTCTGGTTCCACCTGAAAATCTCTGTCTTGTCCCACCTATACATCATTCCAGTTTACAACATGAGTAGCATCGTGTACATACTTCTTTAAAAATGATATATGAAAAACATTATGTATTTTTAAATTTGGTGGCAAAGCCCGTTGGTATGCCACTGGTCCAACCTTGGACAATATTTCGAAAGGACCACAATACCTGGGTTCCAACTTGGCACAGCTTCCCAATTTCAATGAACTCTTCTTCGGTCTTACCTTGAGGAACACATGTTCACCAACCTGGAACTCTTTATGAGTCCTTCCTTGTACCTGTTTCACAATTAGTTCTAACTCCTGCAACAATTCAGGTCCTAAAACAACTCTATTTACTGGGTCATTCCAAGAAACAGGTGTATCACATTTCCTACCATAAAGAATTTCAAATGGGCTAAGTCTGGATGATGCATGATAATGGCTATTATATACAAATTCTGCTAAGTGTAAGTAGTCTTCCCACTTATCAGGTTGATCCTTAACATACATTCTCAGTAAGTCTTCTAAAACTTGATTCACCCTTTCTGTCTGTCCATCCGTTTGTGGATGAAATGATGTGCTGAAATTTAAGGTTGTATTCAACCCTTTAAACAAAGATATCCAAAAGTTTCCAGTAAATTTAGAGTCACGATCTGAAATTATAACTTTCGGTATACCATGTAGTCGAAAAATCTGTTTCATGAAGATTTATGCAATGTCTGGAGCCTTATGAGTAGTCTTCACAGGTATAAAGTGTGTTGCTTTGCTCAGTTTGTCTACTACCACCATGATAGAGTCATTTTGTTTCTGATTTTTGGGTAGTCCAGTAATAAAGTCTATGCTTACCACTTTCCATTTCCAACTCGGTATAGGTAATGGATGTAACAATCCGACGGGATGTTGGTGTTCAACTTTCGCTTTTTGACAATCCAAACATTTAGCTATGAACTCTGCTACTTCATCTTTCATTTTGGGCCAATAGTATTCTTTCCTGAGCATAGTAATGGTCTTCTGATAACCTAGATGGCCAAAGTAATGGCTTTTGTGCATCTCATTTAAAATCAGAATTTTTATTTCTGGTATGTTAGGTACATACAATCTGTTTTTGTATAGCAATAGTCCATTTTCCTTCATTATGTAATCTGCCATAGAATTTTCAGAACTGTTGTTTGTTGTCTTTTCCTTTAATTTTCCGTATTCTTCATCCGTTTCACTCCTTTCAAGGATCTGATTTTCTAAATTTGTTAAGTAAGTACTGATGGCTGAAATAAAATTCAGTTTTGCTTTACGACTCAATGCATATGCAACCTTGTTCTCTTTCTCTTTAATATGCTAAATTTCAAAATCATACTCACTTAAGAAAGTTAACCATCTAGCTTGTCTAGATTTGTCTGATCTAATAAATATTTCAGACCCATGTTGTTTGTCAATAAGGTAAATTTTCTGCCAATAAGGTGGTGACGCCACATTTTTAAAGCATGAATTACTGCTAATAACTCTAAATCATAAGTGGAGTAATTCTTCTCATGTATTTTCAGCTTTCTAGATTAGTTTGCCACAGCATGCCCTTCTTGTGTTAGGACTCCACTGAGTCCGTCATTACAAGCATCTGTGCAAACTATAAAATCCTTATTAGGATCTGTTATCCTTAGAATAAGTGTTGTAGTCAACAATTCCTTTAACTTCTTAAAACTGTCAGAACGTTTCTGATCCCACACAAATTTCTTCCCTTTCTTCTGCAAGGAGGTTATGGGGTTTGCAATCTTTGAAAAACCCTCTATAAATTTTCTGTAATATCCAGTAATACCCATAAATGATATTACATCCGACACATCCTTTGGAACCGTCCAGTCATTAATGGCCTTTATCTTGTCGGGGTCAACCTTATGGAAGTCACACTTACTAAACTTAGCGTATAGTTGATGATCTCTCAGAACTTGTAAAATAATCCGTAGATGTTCATTATGCTCTTCTTTGCTTTTAGAATACACTAAAATATCATCTATAAACACAACAACAAACTTATCTAAGTATTTGTGCAGAATATTGTTCATCAAACACATAAATACAGCCGGGGCATTAGTCAAGCCAAATGGCATGACTATGAACTCGTAATGTCCATATCGAGTTCTGAAAGCTGTTTTGAAAATATCCTCATCCTTAACCCGTACTTGATGATATTCTGACCTTAGATCAATCTTTGAAAATATCGTTGCTCCACGCAACTGATCAAATAGATCGTCGATGCAGGGAAAAAGATATCTGATACGAACCGTTATACCAAAACCTCGAGATGTTAGTGAAGGCCGCCCACCAGGATCTTAACATCCCACCACGCTCCGCAGTCCAGACTCTGGGCTGGATGTGCGCCCGTACGGTGGTGTCCCCTTTGCGCCGTACGAGCCCCGGGCGAACATTGCAATGCCGTCATTGCCACCTGCTCTGTGACTTGAACCTGGGTGGAGGCTCTGATACCAGATGATACGAACCGTTATACCAAAACCTCGAGATGTTAGTGAAGGCCGCCCACCAGGATCTTAACAATATCGATTCTTGATTGTCATCTTATTAAGTTGGCAATCATCTATGCACAGTCTTAGGGTTCCATCTTTCTTCTTAACAAATATAACAGGTGCTCCCCAAGGAGACACGCTGGGTCTTATGTAATTCTTATCAATCAGTTCCTTCAACTGTGATTTCAATTCATTTAATTCCAGTATATTCATTCTGTATGGAGCTTTAGAATTTGGTACTGCTCTTGGTATTAACTTGATGGTAAAATCTAAATCTCTTTTAGGAGGTAATCCTGGAATCTCCTCAGGAAATACATCCTTGAAATCCTTTAGGACAGGTATGTCTTCTAATTTCAGTTTGTCCTCTTTACAAATAAACTCATCATTTACTGCAAACAACTGACATCCTTTCCTAACTGCCCTCTTAACTTGCATGGCTAAAATCTGTCTAAGGGTTACCTTTCTTGGAATACCTTTTACTTCTACAATTTTTCCTTCATCATTTAAACATGTAAAACTTTTTTCATAACAGTTCAGAATGACATTATGGACTTCTAACCAGTCCATTCCGATTATAATATCATAGGATCCTAAAGGTAAAATATTCAACTTGATTTGTGTCTTTAACTGATTCATGGATAAAGCACAACTTTCTATAAAATCTGATACTTTCCTCTTTGTTCCAGTTGCTAGTCTAACTAACCAAGATTTACTGAACTTTTCTGTTTTCAATTTTAGACTTTCCACAATATCTGGTGATATATAACTTAAGCTAGCACCTGGGTCAATTAAAACAGTAACAGGATGATTTTGTAGCATACCTTCAATCTCTACCATAGAGATTTGATGATCTGCTTGCCTGTTGTCGAGTGTTGCATTGATTCTGGGCATCTCCCTCGCCACGTCTCCAACAGTAGGTTCAGTCTGAATAGAGTGAATGTTGTTAGCTGTCCGCTTCCTCTTGGGACATTTTGATGCATAGTGAGGACCTTGACACTCGAAACATTTGATAGGTGTCTTTTGTTCATTGGTCCTGGTATTATTGGGAGCATTTCTGGGTACTGTAGAATTCTGTTGTTGACTATTTCTGAAATTATTTCCTTGAAAATTCCGATTCTGAAATTTTTTCTTTTGGAAACCGAAATTCCCACTGAACCTGGAATTTTTCCTTTTCAGCTCAAAATTGTTGGGCTTATGACTTTTCCAGTTTGACATTCCTTCTCTTTTTTGATTAGTGTCATAACAGAAAACTGCCTTTCTCATAGCTTCTTCCAAGGTTTTTGGACTGTCATACTCGATTATGTCCTTAATATTGAAAGGTAGACAGCTCAAGTATCTTTGAATCTTCGGTTTTTCTTCCACGAGATATGGCACATATCTCAACAAGTTCAGAAATTTATTGTTCATTTCCTTCATGTTCATACTTCCCAGCTTTAAATCGTAGAATTATTTGGATTTTCTTCATAATATTGTTCAGATAAAAACTTCTTCTTGAAGTATCATTTAAAAGTACTCCAGTTTACATCTTTATCCTTGATACCCTTTACTCTTTTGATGTCCTGCCACCAAATATCCGCTTTTCCGGTCAAGTTATATATATAGCCATTTTTGCTTTCAAGGATTCTGAATAGTGATAAATCTGAAAATATTTCTTCATGCCGGACAACCATGCTTCAGCTGTCTCGCCCTTCTCAGTTTCTCCATTGAAAGTTGGAGGTCTAATCTTTTTGAACTCCTTAGAAATCTGTTCATACTCTTTATGGCTTTTCTTTCTGGGTTTGTAATCTCCTTTACTACTATCGCTTGAATAGTTACATTTATTTTTACGTACTTCAATAACATCTCCCGATGATGTTGAACTGTTGTTCACATCATCGGTTTTCATTTTCTTACTTTTGTTACCATGAGGCAGATCTTCAACCTTGGAGATATCCTCATTTTCTCTCTCCTGCTCAGCAATTGGGCACTGTTCAAACAACACTTGGTTTAACTCTTCTTGTGCCTTCAGAATTCTTTCATTGTCTTGTTTCACAGATCTAATTTCTGCCTTTAACTCCTGAAACGCACGTAACAATTCTGACGAATTGTCTTTCAATTCACCGTGGCCTTCTTCTGCATAGTGTTGTCCCGTGCTATGGTTGTTTGGTTGAAATCTGTCTTCTAAATGTTCGGCTGAGTTCTCCATACCTGTAACTTAAAATGATTTCTGTATAACACAATAGTTTAAATTTTAATTAGTAAGATTTTCTGCTGTAATAAAATTTTCTGTTGCGTGTTCTTGGACCTTTTTCAGGCCTAGAGTTCGAACATGAGCTCTGATACCACATGTAACATCCCAAATTTTCATAAAAAATTAAAACTTTTAAAAAAACAACATTCAATATTAAAATGCAAATGCGGAAGTAATAAATGCTTATTAAAATAGTATTAAATAACAAGATCATTAATGTAGAAAACAACTTAACTATTGTCTCTATTGTCTCATTTTAACCAATGACATTTTAAGATAGTGACACGTCATACTTCTATAACGATTAAGATGCTAAATTATTTTCGTTTGTAATATCTCTTTAAGACAGAGTTCTTTTGGGAGGGTACTAACAACTTGTTTCTAATTGATGATGAAAGGGGTGCCCCGAGGCTTACTTAGCTATGTTAGCTAAAGCATTTGTACCCGTCCTTCATGCGCAGATTCATAGGTAAGAGCAAAAGCGACAAAACAGGTGTTAAGAGTATTTAAAATTTCAATGGCCGTCAATGTTTTTAAAGAAATCTATGTAACTCTTTGTTGTAGGTATGGATCTCTTATCTATTCTAAATATGATGTTTTGAACATGTATTCATCTTACAACATTTGCATCATTTCAATCGATACTTCTTTCAGAATGAATATGTCAACAAAATGCTAAGTCTCCTGACAGTTGTAATTAGTGGAAACACGAGTGTAATGCTACCGTGGCTAAGGATATGTGAAGGAGTTTGCTAAAACAAGTGATACAAGTCTTACCTGTAACTATCCTTACACATTGAACTGTTGATTTGCCACTTCGTGGTTGTAACAATTAATAGAGTAATAAATGTGGTGGTTGTCCACTTTCCAATACACCCGGTTGGCAATGATCTCCACCGTTGATTTGTGAAACCTTGAGATTGTAATGAAAAACCCTATTTGCATACTACAACAACTTTGAACGTGTTTCTCGGCATTCATTTTGCTAGGTAATGGTTTGGGAGAGAGGCCGACAAGCCGAGGAGTTTTAGGGTTTGTTAGTGGTAGGTTCTCCGAGTTCGAACCTGTGACCTCTGTGCAATCAACCTGTAAGTGACAGTCATGTTTTTAAGAAGCCGAGCTAAGGTAGTGAAAAGTCGCAGTGGTTTATTTGTTGAAGGGTTGAGCTTGCAACTTATTTCACTGTATGAGTTTGAGAGATGTTTATCTAAGGTCTTTGTTGAGCGATGGCACTGGTTTCGAACCTCGGTACGTGGTAATCGTTGTTGTTTCTCAGAACTGGAATTCTCGTTTTTTCGAGCTGGACGTTGGCTTCATCAATCTTGTCTACAGGAAAGTCTCCTTGATACGAAGGTAAGAATCTTTCTTACCCATCTCTTTGTTTTACAAGCCTTCATACGTAATGTGGAAATCTTGTTTAATCAATGTGTTGTCTTTGTGGCAGGTTAGCCTTCATCAGAGAACCATTCTCTTGAAGATGATGGAGGAGTCTTGCGTGTCCACCGGTAAGCTTCGGTGGTTTCCTTACCTCGTTGGTCATCTTGTCAGTTGAGGTCTATGAATGGTGTTTGACACAGTTCTGGGTATTTGGATTTTGACACGGTTTTTGTCCAAGAACTTTGTGGACAGTAATACTATGTTCCTAGCTCTACTATCGTGCTGGCTAGTAGTTTTGATGCAGTGTCTACTGTAATAGTTAGTGGAAATGTAACTCGTTTTTTGGTATTGTAAACTCTAAGGGGTAAACCCTCGTCATTTGATTGTTACAGTAGTTTGAAACTACCAGATTTACTGTGTAATATTGAGATTCCCATTCGTCGATGAAGATATAAAAACAAAGTGCTTTTGATGACAATTGTTAAGCTGGTGAAATCGTTTCTATAAACGAATAGATGGATTGTGGTCTTTTTTTTTTTTTTTAAACAATGTTTTTATAATGAAAAGTGTTAATGTTTTAGTATTCGAATGTTGGCCGAGAGTTTAAAGCTTGCATACTTATATGCCTGTACATCGTTTTCGTTGTTTGATAATCATGATTGGAAAAGAGCTGAAGTAGTTTTTACTATTAAAAGTTTTTGTGAAGGTTTTGCCTCCATATTCTAGTTTTCGTTTACAAAGGATACCCTACCTGAGACTTTCAAATGCCATCGGGCCTGTGCTAGGGTTTGTCCAACTTTTACTTTCGACTATTTGAAAATATTGATGTTTAAATACTTTGTGTAAACAGAAGTATTCGAAACCAAGAACTGGTTCTTCACTTGTATAATGTGATTGTTTCTAAGAACTGTCCATGTTTTCTTACTAGAGTTATAACCTGTCGTTAAGTAAAGATACAGAAAATGCATTCTACTAAGTGAAGTTTACTGTAATGTAGTAGTCTCGAATGCTAGTTAGGGTTTGGAAATTCTTAGGGTTTGATACTTTTTTGCAAAAGATAAATCGGTAATTGAAATCAAAACAGGAAAAATTTAGTGAAGGAATAAAGTATGTATAAATATAAGATAACTATATATTGATTAATTCTTGCAGCTGTTAAAATCCTTGGAAATACTATTACTTGGAAAAACATGACATGTATGATTTTTAATTGCATTTGTTTGCTATTTTAAATGAATAGAGATAAGAGAAAATAGATGACTATACAAAAGTTAGACTATATTTTTCTTTCATGAAATAATAAGAGAATCCTATATTACTGTTGATACTATACAATGGATATTTACTGTGTTTAAATATAGAACATAATAGTAAACAGAACACTCACTGTAAATATTTGTTCAATTAATGGCAATTTGCCTATCTCTCATCTATCATTTAATTCGCTTCTCTATACTAGAGTACTATGCAGAGAACAACATGGGGAAAAATATAGAGATGATTATCTAATCAATAATTTATAGAGTTTATCATTTAGAATCAACATAAATCAAAATAAAATAAATTATTTTACTAAACAGAGTTTGATAATTCTACTAAACAGAAACATTAAACTGTAAACAAATAGGAACGTCAAAACCTAGCTAACTGTAGAGAAACAAACAGCCCAAGGAGCCTCTTCCACCCAACCAATTCCTGAAGACAACCAAGTTACTTGCCTTAGGACCCCCGATCCTGTTCACTGAACCACCAGGAGGAAGAAACTTAGAAGCTTAGGACCTCAACTTGCAATAGTAATAGTTATCCAGTCTTAAAGACTTAGCAGTCAAAGGGACCTGCACCAGCACCTCTGGTTCTCCTTCTCCGAATAATTTGCAGACTTACAAGCACTCATATAGCCTCCCTATTCGAATCTCTCAGTCATCACCTGATGCACATGAGGAATATTTTTGCAGAAAATATTGTGTAAGAGCTGCCTACTCAATTCGAATTTGCCTTATGTAGGCTGCCTAGGCCTTTCAGTTGTTAACTGGTCATTAAATGAGCTTCCTGCTCACTCCCTCCACCTGGGGGATAATGCCACATTTGTAGGGGTAGTTGTCCCATAACCAACAACTAGTGGTGAAGTGCAATTGACGCCATCTGTCCCATGCCTTCTAACAGCTTCCATTCCTCCTAGTGGGTCACTGAACACTCATTTAACAGTTCGCTTAGGTGTTTGTCTCCTACTTTAATTTATGAAATAATAATAATTCAGTAATTACATTCATCCTTGACCCAACTTGGTCATAATTACAAAACTTTGTAATTAAAATTTAACATAAAGTATTTTGCCAATAAAATAATAATTTCAGAAATTGGGTAGGTTACACATTAGAAAGCCCTACTAAACATTTTCGCTCCAATCTGATCCAATTAGATGGATCTCTGTCATCCAAAATATTTGGCATGCACAACCTTCCCCCAAAGGCCCTAATTAAATAAATACCTCCACAAAGTTTTGGCCACAAGAGCTTGCCCAAAAATGAACAAATTTTGTAAACCCAAGCCTCCAAGCTCTTTTGGTTTGGAAATTCAATCTCACTTTGTAGTTAGATCAAAGAAAATCGAAACACTTTCTACGAATCTTCTCCAAAATTCCCTTAGGAATGTGTGCAATTGATAGACAATAGATTGGGATGCTTTCCAGATTTGATTTAATAAGCACCAAGCATCCACCCCAAAACTATCACTAGTGGCACCACATACTGATATGCTCTTCAATAGTTTTTATGGGCCAAGACCAATCCTCCTTCATGTAGAGGTTAGGTTTCAAATGAAACCCCAAGTATTTGACACCAAGAACCAACACTTGAGTTTGCATTGAAAAAATCTATTCAATCTCGTGTTGCAAGCCTTCGCTCATGCCATTCACCAAAATACATGACTTATGGAGATTAAGATCTATAACCGTCGTACGAAGGAAAAGTTTCAAGTGAGATTTAAATTATGACAATTCCCTCAACCTACCACGACTAAAGATAATGATGTCATTGACAAATAACGTATGAGTGACCTCCACTAACCCCGCAATATTAATCCCTCTGATGAACCCTTCATGTTTGGCTTCAACTATCAACCTACTAAGCCCCTCGACCACTAGAAGAAACAAAAAGGGCGATAGTAGGCATCCTTTCCTTAAGCCTCTAGAGGCCTTAAAAAACCCAGAGGGAAAACCATTAATCAAGTCCACAAATTTTTTTGAGTCAAGGAAACCCATAATCCATTTGACTAAAAGGAGAGACAAACCATATTGTAACAAGACCAATCTAAGAAACAACAAGTTGACTTCATCACACGCCTTGGAGAGGTCAATTTTCAAGATCTTCATTGATTGCTTCCCGAATTTAATTGAGCGAAAACCCTCCTGAGCAATCCCAAATACATTATGAATTTGCCAATTAAAAGGGAAACCCAATTGCTACTTGGAGATGGCAACTGACGAAGCAAGCTTCAAATTGTTCGTGATAATTTTCAACATAATCTGTGAAATTCCCATATCAGATCTAAGAGCTGATGAATACCTCAAAAGAAATAATTGCAGAAAAGAATGAGCAGCAAAACAAGATGCAATAGAACTCAGATAGGAGCAGAATAATCACACATGTTTTATTAATCTGAATAATAAACAATAATGATACAATGCACGGGATTCGAATACCAGGGGTGTAATTCGAATTAGCTTGCATGTATAGATTAAAAGATCAATGGAGTGTCATCAAAGCATAACCAGGAGTACTCATCATCATCAGTGGAGTCATCAATGCACAAGTAATGGTCAACCAGGTGTCAAACTGAGTCTAACTGAGTGTGGCAAGTGTAACTGGCACATGGAAGCACTAATGTAGTGAAGGAGGCTCGGTGGAGGGTGCATGAGGAGCAATCTGGAGTCAGAATAGGTAGTCTAGTATCACTGGAGGTCCATCGAAGTGATACAGTCAATTGAGGAGTCAATCTAGCCTTAAATCAAGGAAAAATCTAAAGATAACTCAACTAACTGAAGTGCAACTAAGTGGTAGGTGAGAGAGGGCGCCTTTCATAAGTGGTAGGTGAAAGGAGGGCGCACTAAGCACTAGGAGCGCTACAACTAATCAGAAAGAAGCTCCCGGGGCTAGGTGCTGGGACTGATGATTGGGATGCATGCAAAATGCATGCATGACTGAAAATGCAAAAATGGAAAATGTTTAGGACTAGGATGGAGTATAGGAAAATCCCAACACCCCCCCTTAATCCATCCCGGGCCGTGGTAACTAGGACCAAAGGTCACCCATACAATCAAATAAATGATAACAAATAAAAACTGTCCATAAACCAAGGAAATGGGGAAAACTTCATGGGAAAAATACCCCCCCTCAAAAGAACAGTAAATAACTCAAAGAACCATCATACTAAGCAGAAAAGGAAGAAGCTTTCCTCAGTGAAAAATTTTGCAAAAAACTTGGCAAGCTGATCCTCTGTAGGATGCCAATGTAGGTGCTAGATCTGGATCTGGTCTTCTGATGTGCCTCCCACTGTGTAGAGGATGTATTGGACGAAGCAAGTCTTTCAGGAAACCTTTCTACTACTGGAACGAATGGATGATGATGAGTCTTCCTAAGGGATGGAAGAGTGAACCCCACCATCATGCTGCATCTCTTAGGAAGAGGTAGATGGCATAATGCAAGGTTGGCATGATACTGAAATATGGTAGTTCTGTGATCAGATGAATCCTCAACTGTGTTCCCAGTAGCTGCAAGGAATGTGTGAGCCCATATTGGCCTTGGCTCTGGATTGAGAACATGTGTTGGTTCTGGATCTGAATCTGAATGTTCTTGAACTTTGATCTCAACATCAAGATCTTGATCTTGATCTTCATTAGAAGAAGAGTCACTCGGATCTTCATTAGATTCCGAAGGAGTAGGAAGAGAGAAGGGCAGAAAATGTGAGAACTCATATGCCTTTGGAGGCATGATTTGCAAACCATTTCGCTATAGTCTTCCCAGTAGAGATCTCTGTAATCGCAACTATGTCAGGACCAAAACTCACCTTCTTTGGTGATCCGGTGTGAGTCATATGATATACAGACAACAAATTTGCTGTCAAGGAGGGAATGGATAGAACATTCTTGAACTTGCCATGCTCCATATGCACTGTACCCAACCCTTTGGCAGAGATCTGAGAGTTGTCTCCCATGTGAATAGTAGGCCCATCTTTGAGATCTAAAGAAGAAAATGATTCTTCAGAGGCAACCATGTGGTTGGAGGCTCCAAAATCTATGAGGAGGGCCTTTGATTTTGAAAATCCAACCATCAATGCATGGATCCTCATGACCATCAGATCCACTTCCAGAATCAGACACTTTTGCATCTTTTGGAATAGCAATTTTGTTCTGTTCAAGAAGCTTGGTTAATTGATCTATTTTCTTGTGCATGCAAGATCTCTCAGGGTGGTTCCCTTTCTTGCAGTAGGGACACTTAGATCCATCATATCTTTTCTGTTTGTCCTTCTTGGAGCTGGAGGCCCCTTTTGATGGACTTGCCTTGGCATTCGTCTTAGGTTCAGATGGCTTCTTGTCCTTGCTTTTATGCCTCCCTTTCTCATTCACACTATTTTCCTCTCCATCTAAAAGAGCTTGATCCTTGGAGGCACTGATGGCACCCATTTGGATCAATTTGTCTTGTTCTTGGATGAGGGTTGCAGTAAAAACTTCTAAGGTGGGCATCTTCCATCTAGGGATTGACATTCATCTAGAGTGGAAGGTAGATACAAAGACAGAAAATTTTGATCCTAGTTTACTCAGAATGGAGAGCACCAATTGCTCTTCCTTTTTCTTAATGCCACACTGCTTGCATTGCATAACCAAAGTTTTGAATTTCGAGAAGAATTCTTGAATGGTCTCAAAACCGCTTGGTTGTAGGGCAACCAATTCACTCTCCAGAGCATGGCCTCTTAGCTCATCTTGTTTGCCAAAGAGGGCCTCTAATTTCAACCATAACTCTCTTGGAGTATTCAACCCTTCGAGATGAAACAATAGATCTCTAGAAATATGAATGCACATGTAACCAAAGGCTTCATCTAATCGATTTAGATGCTTGGTTCTCTCCATAGCTAAATTTGGTTCGGTTTCTCTTCCCATTGTTATCCTGTGTAGAGAGTTGCTTCTCAAGGACATTTCCATATCAATCTTCCAATCAAAATAATTGAAAGGAGTAAGGATTCTAGGAGTGAGAGGAGTGTTCGAATTGCTCATCTCAACCGCTGGATCGAATACAAGGTGAAACTGCTGGAACTTCAATTTACCTGCAAAAAACTCTCAAGAATGGAGATAGACTATACTCTCAACATGCTCTGATACCATGTGAAATTCCCATAGCAGATCTAAGAGCTGATGAATACCTCACAAGAAAGAATTGCAGAAAGAATGAGCAACAGAACAAGATGCAATAGAACTCATATAGGAGCAGAATAATCACACAAGTTTTATTAATCTGAATAATAAACAATAATGATACAATGCACAGGATTCGAATACCAGGGGTGTAATTCGAATTAGCCTGCATGGATAGATCAAAAGATCAGTGGAGTGTCATCAAAGCACAACTAGGAGTCCTCATCATCATCAGTGGAGTCATCAATGCACAAGTAACGGTCAACCAGGTGTCAAACTGAGTCTAACTGAGTGTGGTAGGTGTAACTGGCACATGGAAGCACTAATGTAGTGAAGGAGGCTCAGTGGAGGGCACATGAGGAGCTAACCGGAGTCAGAATAGGTAGTCTAGTCTCACTGGAGGTCCATCGGAGTGATACAGTCAGTTGAGGAGTCAATCTAGCCTTAAATCAAGGAAAGACCTAAAGATAACTCAACTAACTTAAGTGCAATTGAGTGGTAGGTGAGAGAGGGCGCCTTTCACAAGTGGTAGGTGAAAGGAAGGCGCACTAAGCACTAGGAGGGCTAAAACTGATCATAAAAAAGCTCCCGGGGCTAGCTAACTAAGGGCTAGGTGCTGGGACTAATGACTGGGATGCATGCAATTGCATGACTGCATGCATGATTGAAAATGCAAAAATGGAAAATGTTGTTAGGACTAGGACGGAGTATAGGAAAATATCAACAAATATTACATAACGAAATGGGTTTTAAATCTCCGAAAGACACTAGATTGTTTCTTTTAGGGATTAAGGCAATGGAAGTAGAATTAAATGCGCCCAATATTTCCCTTGTCTTCTAGATTATTCGACAACCTTGAGCAGGTCCTCCTCCAAGAGATCATAAAAACCTTGATAGAACTCGATCATCCATACATCGATGCCCCAACTCTTGGATTTCTTAAAATCCCCCAACACATTTTTTAATTCCTTCTTTGTAACCTCAACTTCTATAGAGCAATACCTTCATAACCTCCCTAATATTAGAAACATGATTCTCCTTAAATAATGAGTAAAAGTGAAGCTTAACTGCATTAGTAAGATCACTGAACCAATAAACCTTCTTTCCATTTAGATCCTCCAACTCCCTAATAATATTAAAATTCTTCCTATAAATTACATTGCAAGGAAAAATGACCTTTCAAATTTATATATATATATATATTTGAATATGGTGGAAATAAAAATACAAAAAATGGCCAATTAAATTATATATTATATAAACACTAAACACAAGCTAAAGATACATACCAAAACCAAGTCAAAGAAATAGCTCATCAAAGCCTCTAAGATACCGTTGTAGTTTAAATAGTATAGGAACATGCCATTTTCCAACTCCAAAATTACAATAAGAAACACTTGGACTCCAAAGATTCTAGGAATATGCCCTTTTCCAACTCCAAACTTCAGGAAGAGAAACCAGTATTTTAAGTGGGAGATCTTTATTACGTTTTAACGCCATAGATTCGGCCCTTTGTCGCCATTATATGTACGTGTCAAGTTTGTCGATTCTGCAACAATTTAGCATTATTAAGGTACAACAAAACAAACTAGCTTATAGACACAATACATACGAACAGGGGCGAGAAATGCAGACCAGATAAGGGTGGAGCTGAGACAATAGCCTCAAACAATGGCAGTTGCAATTCCAGTGGGTCGCGTGCACCCCCGAACTTATTCCAACATATCTATTGATAGTGCCAATGGTCACGATTTCCAGTTGCACACGGGAATGAAGAGAAGCTTTTACTTCCAATCCAAATCTTTGTTTTCAAGGCAAAAAAGAGGGGTGGGCAGGGCCATGTCGGCCGTTTCCACCCCTCTCAATGCCAATGCCTATCCGGAGACGGCCTCGCTCGGCGAAATCACCAAGCCAGATTTTCCCATTCTTAAACAGGTATATCTCTCTCTTCTACAATTCGACAAGGTTCTCTAACATTGTACGTCTACCTTCATAAACCCTATCTGTCCGAGCATTCACTGCTAAATTTTTTCGCATTTGCGCTTGTTAGGATGTGATATACTGATAGGCGTGTTGTATCGGGACGAACTTGATGTTGGTGTTGATGTTAGTGTCAAGTGACTCTATGGTATAGTTATTATTTTGATTATATGAAGTTTATATGGGCTTTTAATGCAACCTTGGCCCAAATTGAGTTCATTTTGCTTTTCTATGTTTATTTTTTTTCTCTCGTGTGAAGCTTTTTGCGTTCATACTATGCCAGGGAGATAATAAGCGCCCTTTCTGAACTAAATTAAACCTTCCGTGCCTTTCGCTCACTCTTAAGGGCTGGAACATAAGAAGCAAGAAGTCCGATGAGGTATTGAGTTAGCAGTCTTTAGTTAAGTTATTCTTCGTGAGAAGGCCTGGGTGTTTGCTTCCCTGATCGATGGCGCTTAATGACTGGTGATGTGTTTCTCAGTGAGCCAGGTACCAATGAGAGGTTACGTTGCTGCGATAGGTGCTTGGCTGTTATTTCGTGGTGTTGATTATCTATCTTAAATCGGTGGTCGATTGTGAGTGTTACTACATCCCTACTTCCTCGTGTTGAGGTAGGTGGGGCATGATCCTTGCTTTGCCTTCTTCATATCAGTAAAAAGATATAAGAATTTTTATTACAGAATTATTTCATTAGAACATCCATACCGGGGCTATACCCGTAGGTGTTGCCTCTCATGGGCAGATTACTGCCATCGTATAGCCCATTGACTTAAGTATAAAAAGGCCAAATCCTACCACCATCACTTGCCTATTTCAATACTCAGACTGGAATAGTTCTCAGAATATAACTGATATAAAAAAGCACAGAGCATGGACATCGCCAATCAGCAGAATAGAAGCATCACGGACTGTCTTAGTTTGAGGAAGATCTAGATCTTTCTTTCGTTGTTTATTCTCTTCACTGGAGGATTTGGTGTCTATGGAAATTATTTTCCCTCCCCGACATCTTCGTAACCTTGACTGCTAGATGGAGATGAATAGGAAACTGTTACATGACTTGGGCAGGGAGCTTAACTCCCTATCGTCTTGTAAAAGTTTAATCCTAACCTCTATCGTCTTGTAAAAGTTTAATCCTAACCTCGAATCTCTGATTATGTGCTCCAATGACCTCAAAGCCTCACGATCTCCCTTTGTTGATCTGCAAGGTTTCCAAATGCTACTTCTATTTGGATCCTGATCTTTCAACTAAGTAGTGTGAGTACCCATACCCGAGGGTAGGGTATGTGTACTTGTACTAGATACTGGTACCCACGTACCCGAAACGGGGTTGGGTGATGTCACAGCCATACCTTCCATACCTGAAACATGGCCAAAGTACTTGGGATGTTTGTCATTGATTTAGGGGACGTTGAACACAGAGGGGACAAGGTACCCTTGTTTTGGGGATGCCTAGGGACCAATTTTGTACGGGGTACCCCTGTTTTGGGGATGCCTAGGGACTAATTTTGTACGAGCCCAGCCAGGTTTGTACAAGTGACATTAAAGTCAGTAATATTAAATTCTTAAAGTGTAAGAATAGAAAATGAAAGATAAGGAGAATGTCACTTTTGTTGAATTTTTCTTAGCAATTAAATGTTATTAACTTTGTCAAACATTTAGAACATTTCCATTCACATAAACATTCACTGCATGCATATAAGGATCACTAAAAGAATAACCATGCACAAAAGACACAAAGATTTATCCTGGGAAACCCTCTTGGGGAAGAAATCCTAGCAGAACTTCTTTAGTATAGATTCATCAACAAAGTACAATGTCAAGACTCAATACAATGAAGAGCTAAAGCTCTCTCACAGAAAGATATCCCAGAATAATAGATACACAAGAGAGAAATACAAAATAAACTTCCCTATAGAATAGTCTTCTTGAGAACAAGAGAGATAACCCAAAAGATGTCTTCACAATGCTGCTGCTTCTGCTCCTCTAGAGTTGCGCACTTGTTCACTTGCTTGAGCGAACTTTTTTGTGTGAGTTACTGCCTCCTGAAATTGCATATGTAACTCATCATTCCCTCTAACGAGGGAAGTCCATTTGGACCACTCCAAGCTTGTCCCTGAAGGATTTAAATTTTACCCTTGATAGAAGCTTGGTCAACACATCAGCTATCTGCTCGTCTGTCGCAACATACTGGAGCTTCACCGCTCCCTTTTGTACAATGTCACGAATGTAATGGTACTTGATTTTGACGTGCTTGGACTTGTCATGAAACATATGGTTCTCTGACAACTTTATGAAACTCTAGTTGTCACAAAAGATACAAATCACCTCTAACTCGAGATCAAACAACCCTGCAAGCAACTTTTGAAGCCACACAACTTCGCTACTGGTTGAACATGTTGCAATATACTCTGCCTCGGCCGTACTGAGTGCCACACTAGTCTGCTTCCTACTGAACCACGAGATCATAGCTGATCCCAAACTAAAGCAACATCTGGATGTACTCTTCCGATCTGTGACACTACCGGCCCAATCTGAATCAGCATAGCCTTGTAGACTTATCTCACGATTCGAAACATATCTGAGTCCATAGTCCACTGTACCTTTCTGGCAGCTCAACACGTGCTTTGCTGCAACGAGGTGAACACGTCTCGACTCAACCATATACTGACTCAATGTGTTCCCTGCAAAGCATATATCTGGCCTCGTGTTCGTCAAATACATCAACGAACCAATCATTTGTCTATACATGGTGGCATCCACTGTCTTTGAAGAAGTATCACTCAATAACTTCAGGTTCGTCACCATCGGTGTAGGCATGGATTTACAATCCATCATTTCGAATCTCTTCAGGATCTCTACAACATATTTTCCTTGGTTAAGGAAAATCTCGTATGGTTTTTGCCACACCTCTAGAACCAAGAAATAATGCATCATACCCAGGTCTTTCATCTCAAACTCTAGAGCAAGCTCCCTCTTACACTTAGCAATGAGCTTCTCGTCCCTTGTTAGAAATAGGTCATCGACATATAACAACAATATCAATGGTCTACTGTCCACAACCTTATAATAAAGGTTGGAATTTGCTTTACTCTTAGTAAATCTCAAGCTCATAAGAAAACTGTCAATTCTATGTTGTAGTCACTCCCTCTGAAGTAGAGTTTTCTGCTCCTTCTATAATTGAGCACTATCCTCCCTCTGCATCTTAACATCTTGAACTCTCTGCATTGGGACATCTACATATAGCAACCATCTTCAACCTTGTAGAAAAAGGTTGAAATTTGCATCAAATAACTTTCTATCCTGGCATACTATGCCTTGGGTGCCTTCTGAGCTTGTACAAAGCCTTCTACACATGTGATTCTTTGCTGAGAGTCTCGAATCCTGGAGGTTGCTCGATATACACTTCTTCTTTGATTACACCATTCAAGAAAGCTGTCTTGACATCTATTTGGTGTAATTTCCATCACTGAAGCTATAATAGTTTTGATAGAAGTATGTTTGGCCACTGGAGCAAACATCTCGTCATAATTGACTCCCTCTTTATGAGAGAAACCATGAGCCTTGCTTTGTACTTCTGTAGTATGCTTTATTTTGTAAATCTACTTGAAGGTCACTGTTGAACAATCATCACTTGTTCTTCAGAACAAGTCTCATCATCCTTCTCTTGTACGTCATAGCACACGATCTTTCCTACAAGTCAAATTCAGTCATATGATTAGTAACATTTCATAATCATCAAATCAAATTGACATTTTAATGACAAATTCTTATGCATATTGACATAATTCATACACTTATATAACCCAGTGTAGTCGAACTTGGCAGAGACTCGCAAGTCTGGCCGAGTTTGCCCGAGTGACAGCCGGGCCGGTTACTCGCTATGCACTCGCTTCCCAAACTTGCGACTCGGCACACTCGCAGACACTCGCCCTACTCGCATACACTCGTTGACATTCGCCCTACTCGCAAATACTCCCCGGACTCGTTGAGACCGTGTCACCCGCTGGAAAGCCCCACTCTGTTCCACATATGGCTTGTTTTTGGCGGGAATGCGCGGCGGGTATTTCTTTAAGAAGCGGACTTCCTTCTTTTCCACTCACATTGATTGTAGGGAGTGCGACCAGAGTGGAGACAGGAGTTGGATTGGAGCTTAGAGTCCACGGCGAGTTGTGAAGAGTCGAAGACCGTTATCAACCGGCCAAGCTGCCAGGTTGGTGAATGTTTTTTTTTTTTGTAATACAGTTTGTTTAAATGTTTATTTTATATTTTTTATATTTTATATTTTTATTTTTATGTATTAGGTGGCGTCCCTATCGGGCCTTTTGGCAGCCCGTGGAGACTAGCTACACGACCATCACGACTTGTAGGCAGCCTCCACAGGCTGCCAAAAGGCCCAATCGGGCCCTGAGATACATAACAATGAAAAAAAATATAATATATATATATATATATATATTTTTTTTTTTTTTAAATTTCAATTTAAAATAATATTTTTTAAAGTTTAAAGTTTTAAACTTTAAATATTTATGTTTTTTTTAATTTTTAATTAAGTCGTGTTTTTAACTTTTAAATTAAGTTTTGTTTTAAATTTTTAATTAAGTTTTTTTTTTAAATTTTATTTGTAATTTTGTTTTTATGTAATTTATTTATGTTTTTTTAATTTTTTTGTTTGTTTGGGTGCTCGGCCTGTTGGCAGCCTGTGGAGGCCGCCATCGTGGCCTACAGGCCTGTAGGCTGCCAATAAATTACATAAAAACAAAATTACAAATAAAATTTAAAAAACATATTTTTTTTTGTTTTTTTTCTTTAAGTTGCATTAGTTGTTAAGTTTTATGTTATTTATGTTTTTGTTTTGGGCCATTGGCAAGTTGTGATGGCAGCCTCCACAGCCCTGGGGAGGCTTGTGTAGGTTGTGATGGCAGCTTACATAAGCCTCCCCAGGGCTGTGGAGGCTGCCATCACAGCCCACACTATTGTAGGCTGCCTCCTGTGGCTGCCTATAGTTCTGTGGGTTGTGATGGCAGCCTCCACAGCCTGCCAAAAATGAATTAGATTCCTTTAAAAAATAAAAAATTTCATTTTAATTTTAATTTATAAATAAAAATTCATTTTAATTTTAATTTATAAATAAAAATTCATTTTAATTTTTTTCCACTATCAGATTGTCATCCATGGCACTTAAGGGCAGACCTAGAAGGCCTCTTGATAAAGCATGGGAACATTGTGTCCGGGTGGTCCCAGGGAAAGACAATCAAGTAAAGTGCAAATATTGTCCAACAACTATGTATGGGGGCATAAACAGGCTAAAACACCACCTAGATCGAGTTGTGTGCAAGGATGTTGTAGTTTGTGATGGCTGCCTTGAAGAAGTCACAGCGGAAATGCACGCTGCTTTGGAAGGCATCCAAGAACAAAATGCCAAAAGAACTAGGCTGAGGTTTGAAACAGCAAGGATGGGAAAATCTCCAATGGGACCTCCAGGCAGTTCCTCATCAAGTTTTGCACCAAGTCCATCTATCACCTCTCCTTTCTTCCTTCCTCGTACAACCCCGGGATCTCAACTAACCTTGGAAAGCTTTAATGAAAGGAAAAGGAAGGAGGCAGATATGGCAGTGAGGAGGTTTTGTTACCATGATAGCCTATCATTCAACATTGCAAGGTCTCCTTTTTATCAGCCCATGGTAGATGCTATTGCAAGTGCTGGCCCTGGATACAAAGCCCCCTCTTACAGTGCACTTAGGGGGGAAGATCTAGATGAAGAGTTGTAGTGTGTCAAGGCACAGTTGGAGAGCATGAAAAGCTCATGGGAGTTTTTACAGGTTGCACAATCTTGTCAGATGGGTGGACAGATCATAGGAGTAGAACGATCATAAATTTTCTTGTGGCTTGCCCTAAAGGAACAATATTCCTGAAATCTGTTGATGCATCTTCACATGTGAAAGATGCAAATCTGATATTTACATTGTTAGCATAGGTTGTGGAAGAAGTGGGGGCCAAACATGTTGTCCAAGTAATCACGGACAACGCTGCAAATTATGTGGCAGCAGGTAAATTGCTTTGTGCAAAATACCCTACTATTTTTTGGACCCCTTGTGCTGTCCACTGTATAGATTTGATTTTGGAGGACATTGGGAAGTTGGAGTGGGTGCAAGATGTGGTTCATGAGTGCAAGTACATTTATAACCGTGTTGAGCCTTATGAGAGAGCACACAGAAGGTGGACTCAGTCGCCGTGCTGTCACACGGTTTGCAACAAACTTTCTCTCCCCCCAAAGCCTTCTTAATGAGTACCAAGCATTGAGACAGATGGTTAGTAGTAGGGAATGGATACATTATAAGGACATCACAAAACCAGATGCAATGGCTATGAGTTTGTTTGTCCGTAGAGCTAGTTTATGGGAGGAATTCACTGAGATTGTCAGTATGACAGAACCACTTGTGAAAGTGTTGAGGATCATGGATGGTGACAAACCACCAATGGGGTATGTTTATGAGGGGATGGACAGGGCCAAAGAGGCCATCAAGGTCTTCTATAAGGGGGATGAATCAAAATATCTTCCTATATGGGATATTATTGATTCCAGGTGGGACAGACAACTACATTCACCATTACATGTAGCAGGGGCATATCTCAATCCGAGCATATTCTATAATGATGGGTCTAAAATTCAAAAAGATTTTGAGGTGATGAGAGGTGTGATGATATGCATTGAGAGGATGTACCCCAATCAAGAGACTCAAGACCTAATCAATATACAACGAGATATGTACAAAGAATCATCTGGCATGTTTGGATTTAGCTCAACACAATGCCTGAGGGAGAAGAAAATGCCATGTAAGATTCAATTCGTAATTTGTTAAATTTTATTTTGCTAGTTACATTTTTCAAGTTTGACATTGCAAAACTTGTAATCTTTGTTTCTCTGTTTTTTATAACAACCCATTGGTGGTTAGATTGTGGCATTGAGGCACCACAACTATAGGAATTTGCCATCAAAATCTTGAGTCAGCCTTGCAGCGCTTCAGGTTGTGAGCGCAATTGGTTAGTATTCGAGCACATCCACATCAAAAAGCGCAACAGGTTGGAGCATGAGAGGTTGGAGAAGTTGGTCTACATATACTACAACCTTCGGATGCTCACAAAACAGCTGTGGGCAAAGGATTTGGATCCAATTTTATTAGATCAGATTGATCTAGTCTCTAATTGGGTAGTGGAGGGTGAACCTCCTTCTGATTTGACTTGGCTTGATGAAGAGACCGAGGGTCCCTCTGGTATACCATTTTCTGAAATGGAAACGCCAAACACACCTGCATCACAGTTGATTTTTCCATCTAGTGATGTTGTCACTATCTCTAGTAGGGCCTATACTAGGCGTTCCACTGCTCGTAGTCATGCATGAGACTCGAGTTTGGACTTGGAGACACTATCTTTTTTTATTTTCTAGTTATGTATTTGAACTTGGTACTATTTTGGAATGTGTTCAAGGAATCATCTTTTAGTTCACTATTTTGCATACAAATATGGAGTGTCAAATGTTGTATTATCAAATTTTTGTGAGATGATCTAATGAATTTCTGCATAGAATTGTTTTTATAACTTATATGGATTAGAAATGCCATTATGTATGTTTTTTGTGCTTAAAAGTTACCACATTTTTAATTTTTTTCATATTTGCCGAGTCTTTGTCGAGTCTTATCCGAGTCTGCCAAGTCCCAAGCCAACCGAGTATTTGTCGAGTCCGAGTCTGACTACACTGATGTAACCATCTTAGCCAATGCTTCACCACAACACTCATCCATATCCCGTATACTCATGGTAACTATCTACTCGCCTTCCATCTCTACTAGAACATACTATCAAGAGCGTGCACTGCTCCCAACATGTTAGCAAAGAGGTTTCATTCTAGACGAGCAACAATGGCTCATGGAATGTTGTGCAACACTATAAGCTACTTACCCATCACATGCACATTAAGAGTATACTGTTCATTAATCCTAGCCATATCAATGCATTCAATATAACATTCATAATACATGTAATATCCCAGCCAAGAATTGGCCAGAATACTATCTCCAACTTCCAAATTGATTAGGATTTTAACTAGTAATTTTTAACATTTTTTTTTATGATGTGCAGGGTGTAAGTGAGGAGTACTGGTTCACTGATCATGGATGATAGGGATGACTTTTGATTCTGGAATTTATATGGAAAATGTGTAGCAACCAGATAAGTCACGGATAGACACTGAGTCCTATGCACAAGGTACTGGAGCCTTTCACTTTTCAACAACAAACAAGTCTGTTGCCTACTTCGAGGCTTCCTGGGCTTCCAACATATGCATACTAGACTGGGAATTGATTCTGGATGGAAGTATGGGCTATATCAGTCAGTATACTCAGTAAAACATATTGGTGCAGGTTTCATATGAGTTTGGGAGGTTACAGGTCGATTTGGAGGCAAACTAGCCAAGCGCGCTACTGGGGATTGCTCAACCAGGAGCATTACAGATTCCTCCAAACACTGTCAAATGCTTCCAAAAGCTCAGGGAGTGGGCTGGAGTGGCTTGTGTACTGTATTAAAAGACTCATACAACTTACAAAAATTAAAACTGATGCTCAAATAAAGAATAGCAGTAAATTTGGTAAAACTAGTTATTTAAAATTGTTCATTGAGCTAGTCTTGCATTCCTGATTCTCTAACTGCCTTGAAGGCTTACTAAATTCTGTTCTGAAGCATTAGATGATTTTGATAAATGTCCATTAACAGTAACAGGTCGAAAATTGAAGTCCATAATGCATATTTGATATCTTATTACATTTAGAATTACAAGGAGCCTTACAGGCTAGGAAAATCTTACACACTGAGAGAGAATGAGTGTAAGAAGTAGAGAAGTAAAGTAGAGAAGTGAATGGAACTCTGATCTGAAACTGATCTCTGACTGTCAGCAGGTCTGATAACTGATATGAAGGGTGCACTGGGCTTCTTGAGCTGTCCTGGGCGCATTCACTGAACTGGAACTTCACATGTGCGCTCTTTAACACATGAAACCTTGGCTCTGGTGAGAATGGGTGTATCTTGGTCATCCAGACACCTTTTTCGATGAGACAAAAAGTGTTTCCTACTGGAAACGGCCCTCCGAACGCAATGGAACAGGTCTCACAACCCATAAATGATCAGAAGTGCTGAACCCGAAACCTCCATTTCGGCCCTTCAACGTTGTCTCTGCCGAATGTACCCTCTATGACGATAACTCCTTGTAAGCTTGGGTTCTTCTTAGTATTGGAGTATATGGACCTGCATATCAAATCTCCATGACTGCAAATGCTGAGAGAATATTAGAGAAGAGAAGTAGAATAGAAGAATGGGGCACATCACCCATTGATTGGCTTGGGCACATCACCAAACCTTGAGAAGCTAAAATGCTTCACTCATAAACTCAAAATGACAAAAGTTGTGAAATGGAGTTGGAATCCTTCTTTGATAGAATTCATGTTGACCTGTTGAGCAAGTTACTTGGCTTGGTGACCTGTGAGAATAGGTCATCCATGAGTGGACATACTTTCCTTGCTTTTGCCTTACAAGCTTTTCTCCTTGAGAAACTGTGCCCCCCTTTGTCTCCATATGTTTCCTGCTTTGTAAAAGTTGCTTGATTTGTAAACTGACCTCCTTTTTGGAAACTGCACCCTCCTTCTGCTTTTTCTAGTTGTTTCCATTTTATGGATTTTAGCAACTCTTACACCTTTGCTTCTTTTGTTCTTTTTCTAAATCCACAAATTGCTTTAGCCATACTTCTATTTTCTTGTCTCTAGATCCCATTTGGAAACCTCATCTCCATGAGGGAGCCCTCTTGGCCCACTTGCTCCATTATTTAGGAAATTAAGTAAAGGAATTAATTTAAATTAATAAAATTAATTCCTCCCTTGGACTTAGGCTAATAATTACCATAATGATTTAAATTAAATAAATTAATTCCTCCAACATAACTTAGGCTAAAATTTATTATATAATTACAAGATTAAATTATCATTTATCTGCTTAGGGAAATAATGTCCCCTTTTACCCATGGTCACTGAATTAGCCCAAAATTGGGGACATGACAACTTCCTGATTCTAAGAATACAAATATGCATACAACTATTGTTAATAATATCATTTAAACACTTAGAGATTTAATAAATAACTCAAATGACAGTTTAAATACTTATCTTTCATGTGGTCGATACTTGTCCCACTCCTCTTATGATAGGTTGGTCAGGTTGTCAAATCTGGTCAACAGTATAGAACAACAGTCAATTGTCTTGTCCTTCATTATTTGGTGAGGACACTCAATCTGAGGACACTCAATCTAAGAATAACTGTTGTACTGGATATTTCTGCCCATAAGACATGGGTAAATCTTGATCACAAATCATTGCTTTCACAGCCTTCATAGTGGACCTGACAAAAATGTCCACAAGGGTTAACCAGTACTAATTTAAATAGTTATATTATCAATAAAAATATTTGTGCTATTTATCAATATGATAACAATTTAAATAAATAACACTTGTTTCATAAAACATTAAATACTTATCTTTGCTTGTTTGGTTGACTCCCTCTTGATCTTTGCTTCCTTGCAAATTCTAAAGCTTGATCTTTGTCTTCATCAAGTTCTCAACTTTTGAAACTTGTTGAAACTTCAACCTTGGTCCTCATGTCTTCTGGATGCTCTAGATCCTCTTAGATCTACCTTCATAGTTTAGAAAATATCTCTTGGCATTGTACATCATCATGCTATATCTGAATCTACTTCATGCTTGGACAAATTCTTCATCTGATTCTTCTTTTGTCTTCTTGTATGGAGTAGGCTCATCATCATCCACTGTATGAGTATGATGCTTTCTCTTTCCTCTTTTGTTACCTTGAGTGCAATTTTTAGCATAGTGTCCAATCTTGTTACAACTATAGCACCTGATTTTGGACATATCTTTCTTGTTTTCTGGTACTGGTCTTCTATCAATATTCTTGATAGATTTTCTTCTTCTTCTTCTATGAGCTGCAAGTGCTTGATTTTCTTCATCATTGGTCTTCTACAATTTGGAGATCAACCTTGGTAGCTTTCTTCATCATTGGTCTTCGACTAACTAGTTATACTTATAGCTGACAGCCAAATCAGTTAAGCTTGAGTTCAAGTTAACAAGCACAAATGGTGTTGGCATGTTGTGGGATGACTAATCAAGACTCAGTCAGTTGGAAGATGTGGCGACCAGTCTTGGAGTTAACTCGGCCTTCTCTATAGTATCAAATATAAATACTTAGTTGGTAGATGGCACATCCACTAAGCATTCGGTTTGTTGGTTAAGAAGGCGACCAAATTGATAGAGATTATATGTCACGTGGGAAAGACTGTTAGAGGAATAACCCCTTTTATTTGGAGTTCAAGTCTAGGTTTTTGCATGTTAGCTAGTTAAAACATTGAGTTAGCTCTTGTACTTAAATCTTTGTGGACTTGTGAGATGGCATTCAAGTCTGAGTTCTAGATTGGGCAATCTTTTGTGCATGCATGAATGATCAATTATGTAAAACTAAGTAGCAGATACACTGTTTGAAGACTCCTCTGCTAGATTGGGCGACGTTTTGGAGCGTCTATGAGATCTAAGATGGCACACTGGCCTCCTTGAGTTTCTCTCATGCATATCAGCCTGCTTACTTTGAGTTAACTCTTACACTTGGCACACTCTTCTAAGACTTTTGTAAGCCCTAATTAGGGTGACTTGCTTCATTGTATAGGCTATTTAAGCTAACTTTTAGCTCATTGTAAGGCGTGGGATGATGGTAGGGTTTTTCCCTTTCTAAGCTTAATTAAAACATCATTTTGGGGTATTTGAGCTTGTATTGGAGCACTCTTTTGATGTGTGGCGTGATCTTGTAGAACTTGAATAAGTGTGAATGCTACTAGACTTTAGATTTTCTTTTCCATGTTTGTGTATGGGGCCATAGAAGGGTGCTTCCCCACCACATAGGAAGGTGAAGAGTTTTAGCAGTTGCTATTCTCTTTCTCTTTCTAATCGTGCATATACGGGTATTGATCTTTACATCTTATCTAGTTTGATTGTGTAATATTGATCCCTAGTGTGTATAGCACACATACCATAGCTACAAAGGAAGAAGTAAATTTAGTTGTTTCACATTAGACTAAGCAAGGTTTGCTCAATCATGCGTTCTCTCTCCCTTAGTCACATATGACACAAGGCCCTCTTAGTTCTCTTTTGACTTCATTCCCCCCTTTTTGATATACTGGCACTGGTCTTTTCTTGAGGATTGGTCTTGCCCTCTTTCCCATCACTTGTTCATTCTACCTTTTATCCTACAACCGTTCCTCTAAGGCAGCCTCTTCAGTTCATGTTGCACTTCATTGCACCTGCCTTAGTGATACTACCTTAGGGAAGCCCCCCTTGAGTTGGAGAAGAGCCAACCATAAGTGAGGAAGAGAGGGGTGTGGTGACATTGGTTGCTCTTTTCAAAGTTGCCCTTGGGCTAGTATGCCTATTTTTTGGGCTATAGCACACGCACGCCAGTTTTGGTGGCAACATTTTGGCGCTGTTGCCGGGGACAAAGTCCAGTTCCCGAAATTTGAAGACACACTTCATTGACATTTGTGGGAGATTATATTGCGAATCTTGATTCTCACATGGCAAATCCACGAAGGTATGAAGCCCTTGTCCTTTTGCAGATTTAAATATTATATTGGGTGTAGAGGTGATCACACTCATAAATTGGAAGGCTTTCAAGTTCACCTTGGCGATTCCACAGCTTGGTGTGAGGTATGACTATATGCAAATTTCAGATTTGGTACCTCAATGATTGAAACGATGGATGATGATAAGGAAAGGCATCGAGCTTCCCTGCTCAAAACTTTCACCCCACTAGATTTCTCAAATATTCATGGTTTTCCTAATGATTGTTATGACCATGAGAAATTATATGATGTTGCTCCAGAGTTCTGTGGAAATGATGGTAATTCAACCACCCATCATATTGCTTCTTTCTGCGAGTTGATGGCTGATTTTAATGTTTATCATGAGGATGATCTGATGATCATATTTGCTTTAACCTTGCAGAATGATGCAATGAGTTGGTTCTATGGCCTTTGTGACAAAGCCATAGACTCAATGGCAACTTTTTTCGAGCGGTTCCTCCTTGGTTGGCATAATGGAACAGTTGATGAGATTGAGTAGCGTGCCAAAGAATATGATGCCCTCCTCCCTAGGGCACAGCCTGAATTTAAAGAAGAGATCCATGAAGAACACTTTTAAGATCAAAGTGGGCAGCATGAAGAACATATCATTGATAACCCCATTGAGGAAGCATTAGAAAGGCCCTTGGTTGAAGATATTATCGAAGAGCCTCCTGATATTGCCATAATAGAAAACATTGAAGATTTGGAGCTGCCTCATGTTTATGTTACCAAAGGTAACGACATTCGGCCTGCAAATGTTCATGGACAACTTTATGATGGAGGTTTATATATGAGCCCTATCCACCATTGGATAGAGGCTTCTTGTGCACATTCTGATTCTTCCTGCCAAAACTTCAATGATTTCTTATATCCTAACAATCTTATGTTACAGTTCAGCTTTACTGATGAGAAGATTTTAGGACATATCGATTTTATGGTGATTCTGTCCTTGTCTTGGTCTCTAACCAAGCACAGAGAAAAACAATTTGGCAGGGATGAGATGCTAGAATGGCTCCACTGGTTGTATGCATATACTTAACAAGTCCCGGTCTCATGTTAGAGTAGGTAGGATGAATAGATCTCTTGCATGAGCATTTAATGTTTTCAGTATGCCCTTTTCCGTTTTGTAATAAGTGTGTGGTTTCGGGATGTGAATCGAGCCATCCCCACCACACTGTTTATTTTGTTTTTAAGTTGGTTTGCGATAATAAGAGAATATGAGGTTCTCATGTACTCTCAATATGAGCACGTGTCCCGAAGAAGGAGCCAGATGTTAACACCTAACTTGGAAGGCAACTTTTGAAGAGTCGGTTTCTAAAGAACAGTCCTTGTTCAAGCATAACTAATTCATACTCAGCACAAGCTTTTGAAAATATGAATGAGGACAAACATCAAGCAAAAGATAAAGAGATATATACGGATTTATATGATGATAGGATTAAAGGGCCATAAAAAATTTCTTTTTTGTACTGTCAAGTAAGTCAGCGGCACATTGGGACACTTGTAAAGGGATCCATATGTAGACATCATGCATAGTCAAAACACTGACGATGTCTGTACATGAGACCCTTAACTTGTGCCACAAGTATCTTGCAGGTTAGCTGCTAGAACAAAGACACTAGTGGATAAATTCATAGCAGTCTGTAGCAAATCTAAAAAGGGCATTCTTCGTTGATGCACAGTGGGAAAAGATTGGCCACAGTAAGCCTTTGTGTAGACTTGAAAATACATCAGCCTTTACTCTTTCATCTGATGCCTTCTTGTAGCAGCATCTACCTCTAAAATCAATGAAGTGACCATAAATCCTTTAGCAGCTCGTTATCAACACTCATTTGTTGCAAAAGCCTTAATAGAAGTGTGGTTTTATGCTTGATGCTTTGAAGAGGGGGCGCCCTAACCTCATGCATGAATGGTAGAGTTTACAAGCTGTTAACTCATGAGAAACGACGATTATCCTTAGAGATGACTGCCAAATCAGTTATGCTTGAGTTCGAGTTAACAAGCACAAATGGTTTAGACATGTGGTGGCTTAACTAATCAAGACTCAGTAAGTTGGAAGATGTGGTGACCAGTCTTGAGTTAACTCGCCCTTATATACAGTATCAAATCTAAAGACTCAGTTGGTAGATGGCGCATCCACTAAGCATTCGGCTTGTTGGTTAAGAAGATGGCTAGATTGATAGAGATTATCCGTCGCTTTGCAAAGACTATTAGATGAATAACCCCTTGCATTTGGAGTTCAATTCTAGCTTTTTGCATGTCATCCAGGTAAAACATTGAGTTAGCTATTGCACTTAATTCGTTGTGGACTTGTGAGATGGCAGCCAATTCTGAGTTATAGATTGGGCGATCTCTTATGCATGCATGAAGGATAAATTATATAAAACTAAGTAGCAGATACACTGTTTGAATACTCCTTTGCTTGATTGGGTGACCTTTTGGATCATGTATGAGATCTAAGATGGCACACTTGCCTCCTTGAGTTTCTGTCTTGCAGATCAACTTGCTTTCTTTGAGTTAACTCTGACACTTGGCACACTCCTCTGTGAGTCTTATAAGCCCTAATTAGGGCGTCCTACTTCATTGTATAGGCTATTTAAGCTAGGTTTTAGCTCATTGTAAGGTGAGGGATGATGGGAGGATTTTTCGCCTTCTAAGCTTAATAGAAACATCATTTTGTGGTATTTGGGCATGTATTGGAGCACTCTTTTGATGCGTGCCATGATCTTGTAGAACTTAAATGAGTGTGAATGGTACTAGACTTTAGATTTTCTTTTCCATGTTTGTGTATGGTGCCATAGAAGGGTGCTGCCACCACATTGGAAGGCGAAGAGCCTTAGCAGTTGCAATTCTCTTTCCCTTTGTAAGCATGCATATATGGGTATTGATCTTTACATCTTATCTAGTTTGATTGTGTAATATTGATCCCTTGTGTGTATAGCGCGCCTCCCATAGCTAGAAAGGAGGAAGTAAATTTAGTCATTTCACACTAGACTAAGTGGGGTTTGCTCAATCATGCATCCTCTCCCCCCTTAGTCCAATATGACACAAGGCCCTCTTCAGTTCTCTTTTGACTCCATTCCCCTCTTTTTGGTATATTGGCACTGGTCTTTTCTTGAGGATTGGTCCTCCCCTCCTTCCCATCACTTTTTCATTCTACCTTTTATCCTACAATCGTTTCTCTAAGGTAGCCTCTTCAGCTCACCTTACCCTCCATTGCACCTGCCTTAGTCATCCTACTTTAGGGAAGCCCCCCTAGAGTTGGAGAAGAGCCAACCGGAAGTGAGGAAGAGAGGACTGTGGTGACATTGGCTGCTCTTTTCAAAGTTGATATTGGGCTAGTGTGCCTATTTTTGGCTTTAGCAAATGCACGCCAGTTTTGGTGGCAATATTTTGGCGCAGTTACCGGGGACAAAGTCTAGTTCCCGAAATTTGAAGACTATGCTTGATTGACATTTGTGGGAGATTATATTGCAGATCTTGATTCTCACATGGCGACTCAATGAAGGGACGAAGCCCTTGTCCTTTTGTAGATTTAAAGATTTTACTGGGTGTAGAGGTGAGCACACTCATAAATTGAAAGGCTTTCAAGCTCACCTTGGTGACTCCACAGTTTGGTATGAGGTATGACTATATGCACATTTCAGATTTGGTACCTCATTGATTGAAACTATGGATGGTGATAAGGAAAGGCGTTGAGCTTCCCTGCTCGAAACTTTCATCCCACTAGATTTCTCAAATATTCATGGTTTTCCTAATGATTGCTATGTGTTGTCCGCCGAGATGCACACCAGCAGCATAAATCTTTCAAAAGCTATCTTCTCACTACAAGTGGGAGAAGTGTGGCCTTGGGGACAAGCAATGAGCTAGGTACTGTCACCTAAATCCCAGGTCCTCCCTTTAGGCTAACTCCTAACGAAGCCAAGGGGGGTTGTCCCTACACAAAGAGTTGTCTATGGCTCTTATGTTTTAAGTGTTTTTTGGTGTATGGTGATGCAGATGAATGTTGTTTAAGAGTTTTTAAATGATGAGATCACAATTTATAATGAAATAAACACAAGATAAAGCGATCCACGTTGCGAAACAAGATATGAGATCAACAGTATAAAGAAGACTTGCAATATAAAGCATCCACAGATAGATAATGAATTCAGATAGAGACTTCAAAGGACAAATGGCCCAGATTAATTAAAACATGTAAGTGAAAATAGACCAGTGCCAAATGGAGTAAAAAATTTAAATGCTTGGGGATGCTGAAGATACAAGTCTTGAAGTAACTGTTTGTGAGAACGTTGTGCAAATTATCTTGGTTAATTGAAAGTTTTAATGATCTTTGATTATTAGGGCTAAGAAAATCAAGGCAAGCGTCCAACCGGAAAAGTATACTTTCAGTGGCTTCCCCTCTGGTGGTATGACGGACTGTCCAGTTATCAAGAATAGGTGTCCAATGATTTAACCACCCTTGAAGTCTAAGACAACGACACTCCGACCCCACCAGGTTTAGGAACTTTGCCCACTACCTGAGTATTTTTCGAAATAGCAACGCCGGTTCGTTGGTTGTGGGGTGTAAATTTTATTATGTTATCACTTTCGAGATTAACAAATCCAACACCGTTCTGAGTACGAGCCCAACCCCTTAGGGTCGGCAGAGCATACTAAGTGGAGGATAACAACGAAGATAAATTTTAAGGGGATGTGAAGTTGAAGATTTTATTATTAGAGCACACAATTCAACTCTCCGATAGAGAGCGCTCTTGACTTTGTTTTAAGACGAAAGTTCAAGAGACTTTAGCTAATCTATATGCTTGATGCAAGGTAGATGCAGTGGGAATGCTCTCCGATAGAGAGTGCTCTTGACTTGTGTTATTGCAAGTTCAAGAAACTTTGGTTCTTTGTTAAAATAGAAGCAGCTTAAAGCAAAAGAACACAACTACGAAGTTCAAATAATGATAAAATGAGACAAGACAATGATATATCAAATGAAATAAACTACTTGCAAAATGGAATAAATAAGCAACTAGTGTTCTACAACCAAAGAAACTATTCTAGCAAAGTGGAGTCAAAGAAAAGACTCCTACACAGTGTTCATGAAACTTCCAGCTAGCTGGTCGTACGCAGTACACAGTGGGAAAAGAGAAGTAGCACGCAAGGTCAATGCGGCACTTGGGATCAAATTTCAAGACACTTCTCAGGTCAAAACTGAAATGAAATTTAAAACTCTAAGCGAAAATGAAAATTATTCTAAGTACTTGAAATAAATCTAAGCTATAAGAACAAAGACACTCTTCCCCAAATGGGGAAGAAAAACCAAAATGTGGGAGGCCTTATCCCACTTAGCCTTTTTATTAATGAAGTACAAGTGCCTTTGGGAATGAAACCCTTGAAGGACTTTAAAGAAAAACTTAAGTGAAAAAAGTGGAAAAACTCCTATGAGTTTGTACAAAGGATAATGATGTCTTTTTTGGTTTTGGATCCTTGTCTTTGGGATCTAGTTTTGCTTTGCTCTTTATTGCTTGATTTCGCTTTGGTTCACCTGTAGATAAGAGCTTTGGACAATAACTAGTAAGAGTGTTAGGAAACCAAACTTTTACTTGTGATTCGAAATGATTAAGTGGATGAGAAGACAAGTGCCTTATGAGATGAAATAAAAGCCCAAAATAATGGAATGAGACCAAAAATCAAAACTTGGAAAAGACAAGGCAAGCACCGAATTTGATGTAAAATGCACGTTTTTTGATGAAACGACTTGAGATTTTTTAAGAATTTAAAATTAAAGATTTTTTAACATTTTAGGATAATTTCCAGAATTTGGAAAATATCAGAAAATTGCAGAAAATCAGTAAAAAATCAGCAAGTACGAAAGTGCACGTTTTTCGAGAAAAAGTAAAAAATAAAATTTTTTGAATTTTTTTTTGAAAATTTTTAAATTTTCAAGCTAATTTCCAGAACTGAAAATTGCAAAAAATCAGTCAGAAAACAACAAGCCTAAAATGGCACGCTTTTCGAGAAAAAACACAAAATTGAAAAAATTTAATTTTTCGAAATTTTTTTTCTAGAAATTCCAGAATTGAAAAAGGCCTAAAAACTCAAAAAAAACCAGCAAGCGAAAAGGGAGAAAATATGCATGTTTTTCAAGAAAACTAGTACACGTATCCCAAGCTATTTCTTAAGTCAAAACTTGGTCAAAAATGGATGATTTTGGGCAAAACTTAAGGTACTTGGCACTTATGAAAATGAAAAAAGAAAAACAAATAAAAGCAAGAGTGGATTTACAAAAGTGAAATGAGAAAGGATCTTAGATCTAGAAGAATTTAAAGATTTGAAAGACAAGTAGATCTAAATCCAAACAAGTAGATCAAAGTGTGAACTTTGATCTAACTAGCCAAATAGTGCAATATTTAGAAATATAGAAACTTTGAGAATATCACACTACTTGGAAAGCGAATAAAAATGAATAAAACCTGTGATTGTAGTAGATCCGTTTTTATAGTAACCAAGGTAACCAAGAAGTTTGAAAATCTTTGTTGTTGATGGATGAAAGGCTAGATCCTCTTTGTTGTGTTTCTTTTCGTTGAGAAGAGAAGGACTTGGAGAACCTGCAAGAGAAAAAGTTAGAGAGGAAAAGCCATTGTGTGAGCAAAGAAAAGCTTGATTTCCAAGCCACTCTTCACCTTGAATGATCCCTGCAAAACCCTCACAATCAAGCAAGCAAAACCGAACAAGATACTTCTAACATAGATTAGAACATAAATTGAATAATGAATTGCTTAAATAAAAGATGGGGTGAGAGAGATATCACCAAGACAATGTGAACCAAGTCTGAAAACTCATGCATAGACCTCCAAAGTCACTTCTTATTCCAATAGCATAAACAAATATTACAATGAGAATTTGGCAGAGTGTTCTTGCCTAAAATCTCCATGAGAAAAGAGGAGGCAATGCCTTCTTTATATACAAAAATAGAAGCCACTAAACCCTAATTCGAATTTGCCTTGAGAGAGACAAATGACACCTTGAGAAAATTGAATTTCCAATCACAAACTCCAAAAAATCAAAGCTTGGAGTGAGATCTACCCATAATTTGAGTTTTGCATTGATGTAGAGTGGGATGTGGCCTCCACCTAGGCAAGGCACCCACCCTAGCTCCTCGTTACTATCACCAAGCCATCCATCAAATCAAAGCTTGGAGTGAGATCTACCCATAATTTGAGTTTTGCATTGATGTAGAGTGGGATGTGGCCTCCACCTAGGCAAGGCACCCACCCTAGCTCCTCGTTACTATCACCAAGCCATCCATCAAGTGCCACATCACAAAAACGTCAAGCTAAAGGAGAGGGCAAATTTCTTCATGAAGATGCTCTGACAGTGCTCCGATACTTGACTAAAATGACTGGGAGTTGATTACAATCATCATAAGTGCTCAGTTCCATGTCATTTTGACTTTTACTTTATTTAATTTGGCCTTTTTTGGAGAGATTTAAATTATCTCCAATTTATTATTTTCTGAATATTTTAATTAATATTTCTCATTTTTTGATTTTTTGAGAAAATATTAATTATGAGGCCAAATAATTGTCTGAAACTTAGGCCAAGCTGGTCCGGGGGTCATGAATGATTTTTGGATTAAGGTTTAAGCTTTCAAACTCTGAATTTGGACCCCGAATGATTGACATATTACAAATTGAAATTTTTCCATTTAAACTATGGAAAAATTAATTAAAAAATAAAATAATTAAAAAACCCAAAATCGGAGGACCCGGTAAAATTTGTTCGAAATTTTTTCTGGGGGTCCTAGTGACTTAGGACATGACCATAGTCTATTCTAACAGTGTCTAGTAGACTTATATACATCAGTTGGACTCTAATAACCCCCCAAGGCTCAATTTTCAAAATCGAACATTCCAGCTTTGGAGGAAGCGGGAGAAAACCTCATCGATTATAGCTCGGCTATAGGCAAAGTATAATTGACAAGGGAAAAAACTCCTTGGAATACCTTAGTTGCTTAACCAAGTCATGAGGGACCGAGCCACTCAAAAAATCCTACTGGCACACTTTATTACAAACCCCGTGGGCCCATGGTCACTTTGACTAAAAATAAAAACTGGCTAATTATTGTCATCTGAAACCCTGATACTCTGGAAGTGAACACTGATGTGTTGCAACATTGGCGGCTCAATGGAGTTTCAACTATTTGTACAAAATAGGTGATAACACTATGACCATGAGAGATTATATGTTGTTGCTCCAAAGTTCAGTGGAAATGATGGTAATTCAACCAACCATCATATTGCTTCTTTCTGCGAGTTGATGGCTGATTTTAATTTTTATCGTGAGGATGATTTGATGATCATATTCTATTTAACCTTGGAGAGGGATTCAATGAGTTGGTTCTATGGCCTTTGTGACGAATCCATAGACTCAGTGGCAACTTTTTTCGAGCGGTTCCTCCTTGTTTGGCATAAAGGAACAGTTGGTGATATTGAGCAGCTTGCCAAAGAATATGATGTGCTCCTCCCTAGGGCACAGCCTGAATCTAAAGAAGAGATCCATGAAGAACACTTTGAAAGATCAAAGAGGGCAGCTTGAAGAACATGTCATTGATGACCACATTGAGGAAGCATTAGAAGGGCCCTTGGTTGAAGATATTATTGAAGAGCTTCCTGATATTGCCATAATAGAAAACATTGAAGATTTGGAGCTGCCTCATGTTTATGTTATCGAAGGTAATGACATTCAGTCTGTGGATGTTCATGAACAACTTTATGATGGAGGTTTGTATATGAGCCCTGTTGCCACCGAAATGCACACCTCGGGGGAAAAGGGGTTAACTGTTAGCGTGGCAGAAATCTTCAAGCCACTAGGTGCATCCTTGGGGGCAAGCAAAGAGTTGAGATACTGTCACTCAACACTCAACTCCTCCATCTAGGCCAAGTCCTAGCGAAGCCAAGGGGGGTGGTCCCTATGAAAAACAAACTAAGGCTTTTAAGCTAAGTTAGAGAAAGAAATTAATCTAGGAGTTTGAAGGGTGAATTAACAGTGAACCAGAGAAATGCAATTATGAATTACAACAACAACATGAATAAAGATACATATAACACATTGATTCACTTAATGTTTGATTGTTTGCAGATTAGACCAGTGCCAAATGGAGTCACATAAGTTGGAGTGCTGCTGTGTCATGAAAAGTGTTGCAAGTCTTGTTGGTAAGTTTTAATTGATTTTATTAGATGCGTGGATTAAGGAGTGGGTTAGTTCTTGGTTTGGCCCAATTCCAACTTAGTCCTTCGAATTGAGCGTAGTGACAACTAAACCAAGGGTCCAACTGGGTGAGGCATAACCTGCTTAAACTTTAAAGTAGCCCACTGTCTCTGTAGTTAGTTTCACGCGACCTCCCGAGTTCTAGAGATCAAGTTTTCGTTGGATTTCCCTATTAAACTAGTCACTTTAAATCCCTTTCTGATTAACCAATTGATTAGACTAAGCTGCAGCGGTCAAGAGCATACTTGGAATTTCAAGCCTTGGTAAATTTTATTAAGACAAAAGGAAAATTTTATTTTATGGATGAGAATCTCTTTTCACCTACCGGGGATTAAACCCTTTCAATTTACTTCGGGAATACATGGCCTTATATTTTATTGTTTATAATGTACAAAAATTGTAATAACAAAATTATTGACGGTTGAGAATCTCTTTTCCCTTTTGGTACTTCGGGAATGCACAACCGGATTTGGTTTTTGATATTCGTTAATTGCAAAGTAATATTGTAGTAGTAACAAATAACACTAACTATACAACCCTATTGGGGCGAAGTGTGTGCATGTGAAGATAAAATAAAATAAAGAAACAGTTAGAAAAATTTGCAGAACCATAAAAAGAGCCTGTGAGATCCCCCTAGGGGGGATGGGGTGTGGGTGCTAAAGTAGCTCACCTGCCCTTATTAATTATTTTACAATAAGAAGGTGGATGCCTTTGGTTCTTATTGATCTGGATCCAAAGGCCTTACAAGTTTCAAAATTGATGCAAGATGGAAGTATGTTGCTCTGGGAAGCCTTTGATGGCTTTAGATCTTCGATTTTCTGGCAGCACTTCCTCTTGTTATGGTGATAAAAGTACAAAACCAACCACCTGAAATGCACCAAATGTGCCAAATAAAGAGTTAGAAGCATAAAATATTAAGTACCGAAAGATAGAAAATTAAGCCTAAGTACTTAGTCGATCTAGATCTACAAAAAATAAAACTTTCAGATTAAGATCTAGTATTGTACTTAAATAAATCAGCTTTTGAATGTTCCTTTTTCAAAAGGGAACTAATTTACTTAAGCATATTCAAAGTAACCGGAACCAAAGAGGAAGTTTAATTATAAAAGTGAAGGAGAGAAGGAAGAAGGAGCTGTTCAAGTAGAATGCCTAGATCTAAGGATTCCAACAGTGGGAAGTAGAGGGATTATGTTTTTCTTGAAGTGCTTGAAGAATGGTAGATTCAACCAAGATCGTCCACTCCAATCAAGCTAGGAAACCTGCATCACTAACAATACTTGCACAAAAGGGGATCAAATCTGGTATTTCTACAAATAAAGATTGAGAGAGCATAAGTACAACCTAGTACAGTTTACTACTCCTAGATCTTTACAAGTAGAGAATAGTAAATGAAATCAAACTAGAATCATTTACCTTATATGTGAAGAACAATCTTAAGGCCAAATAGATTACCACAAGAAGCAAAGCAAAAAAAAAGGGGCAGCAATACAGTTACGTCGTAAGCCAGTGACAATATTCATCCACACTCAAATGTAACATACCATGGACCTCCAAAGTCTTTCTATTAATCAAAACAGAGTTACAGTACAAAGCTTTATAGGTTGGGTGGAGCCTTCAGTCCTTTGACCATAAGAAAATGGGAGCAAAGCCCATGCTTAAATAGATGAAGGAGGAGAGGGGGTGCATTCACTCCAAGAGATGGCGCATGAGCTAGATGAGGGCGTGAGCTTGAGTTGAGGTGAGTGATTCTTGGGATATGTTTGATGTGATCTCAATGTGGAGGTGCCACATCTCATAAGAGAGATGCGTCCTCACTCCAATCCCCACCAATCCATTCTTCATCCGCCACATAAACCACACGTGAGCACATATGAAGGGGCGCATCTCTTAAAGTGGAGTGATTCGATACCAATGAGATCTTTCTCAAATCACACGCCTTATCCACTAAAAAGAGTGATTTTGTCTTTTCTGAAGGTCGCCTCTCATGTTGGATGAAAAGCCAACTCATTTGGCACATGCCAAATTCCTTATTTAATATATCTATATTTTTTGATATTTTGGTGCAATTTGTCGCATCATTAGCATTAAAATGCCATTTTGTTGGCCCGATAAGGAAAAATGCTCTGAATGATAATTTAATCATCCGAAACGTAGGAAGATTAGGTCCCAAGGTAAAGAGGGCGCTCTGAGCATGAAAACGAGCACCCCCGCCCCAAATTACGCCTCCAGACCATACTTTTATTACATTTTGAAGTTTCCCATTTAAACTATTAAAAAATGGCCTAAGTTTACGGAAAAAATTATTTTTGCTGGAATTGACTCAAACTCCTAGGCGACCTAGTGCATGTCCATATGACTTTTTATTGATGACTAGCATGTAAAAATACATAGACGTGTAGGCTTTAATAACCTCCCAAGGTTTGACCACCAAGGAAAATACCCCAGCTTTGGAGGTGTGAGTGAAAAACGCAGGAATTATACATCACTGAAACGCAATGCATAATTCCTAAGGAAAAAACACTCTAGAGTATCCCCTTGACAGATAAACCTAAGGTAAGTCAAGCCTGTTACAAAAAGACCATGCTTAGACCAACTTATTACAATTCCCCATTGGGGGTATGGACATGCAATTTTTTTGAAAAAAAGGGCCAAAAATTGGCCTGATGGATCACAGAACACTGATGATGAACAATTTGATTGTTCAAGTCTTTGACGGTTCATTCGGAATCCACTAAGTGCAATTTCGTGGATAACAAGCCCTATCCACCATTGAATAGAGGCTTCTTGTGCACATTCTGATTCTTCCTGCCAAAACTTCAATGATTTCTTACATTAAGAATCTTATGTTACAGTTCAGCTTTACTAATGAGCAGATTTTTGGACATATCGGTTTTATGGTGATTCTGTCCTTGTCTTGTTCTCTAACTAAGCACAAAGAAAAACAATTTGGCAGGGATGAGATGCTAGAATGGCTCTACTGGTTGTATGCATATACTTAACAAGTCCTTATTTCATGTTAGAGTAGGTAGGATGAATAAAGCTCTTGCATGAGCATTTAATGTTTTCAGTATGCGCTTTTCTATTTTGTAATAAGAGTGTGGTTTCGGGATGTGAATTGACTCATTGAGCCATCCCCACCACACCGTTTATTTTGTTTTTAAGTTGGTCTGCGATAATAAGAGAATCTGAGGTTGTTATGTACTCTCAAGATGAGCATATGTCCCCAAGAAAGAGCCAGATGTTACCACCTAACTTGGAAGGCAGTGTTTGAAGAGTCAGTTTCTAAAGAACAGTTCTTGTTCAAGCAGAACTAATTCATACTCAGCACATAGTTTTGAAAATATGAATGAGGACAAACATCAAACCAAAGATAAAGAGATATCACTGGATTCAGATGATGACAGGATTAAAGGGCCGTAATTTTTTTTCTTTTTTGTACTGTCAAGTAAGTCATCGGCACATTGGGACACTTGTAAAGGGATCCATGTGTAGACATCATGCATAGTCAAAACACTGACGATGTCTGTACATGAGACCATTAACTTGTGCCACAAGTATCTTGCACGCTAGCTGCCAGAATAGAGACACCAATGCATAAATTCACAGCAGGCTGTTGCAGATCTAAAAAGGGCATCCTTCATTGATGCACAGTGGGAAAAGATTGGCGGCAGTAAGCCTTTGTGCAGATCTGAAAATACATCAGCCTTTACTCTGTCATCTGATGCTTTCTTGTAGCAGCATCTACCTATAAAATCAATGAAGTGACCATCAATCCTGTAGCAGCTCGTTATCAACACTCATTTTCAGCAAAAGCCTTGAGAGAAGCATGGTTTTATGCTTGACGCTTTGAAGAGGGGGCGCCCGAGTTTACAAGCTGTTAACTCATGAGAAAGGGCAAGTGACGGGCAACTAACCAGTTATCCTTAGAGCTGACAGCTAAATTAGTTAAGCTTGAGTTTGAGGTAACAAGCACAAATTGTGTTGGCATGTGGTGGCCTAACTAATCAAGACACAGTCAGTTGGAAGATGTGGTGACCAGTCTTGAGTTAATTCGCCCTTATATACAGTATCAAATCTAAAGACTCAGTTAGTTGGTAGATGGCGCATCCACTAAGCATTCAGTTTGTTGGTTAAGAAGGCGGCCAGACTGATAGAGATTATCCTTCACGTGGCAATGACTGTTAGAGGAATATCCCCTTGCATTTGGAGCTCAATTCGAGCTTTTTGCATTTCAGCCAGTTAAAACATTGAGTAAGCTCTTACACTTAACTCTCTGTGGACTTGTGAGATGGCAGCCAAGTCTGAGTTCTATATTGGGCGATCTTTTATGCATGCATGAAGGATCAATTAAGTAAAACTAAGTAGCAGATACACTGTTTGAAGACTCCTCTGCTAGATTGGGCGACCTTTTGGAGTGTGCATGAGATCTAAGATGGCACCTTGAACCTATATTGAACCTATATTACCTAAGCTTTAGTAATCCTATACCAGGGATACCCCTTGTGTTGGAGGAGAGTTGGCCTAAAGTTAGAAGAAAGTTGCTATAGTGACAATGGGAAGTCCTCTTGAGTTTTTCTAAAATAACACTTTTGTTTTACTGGTCTACCACAAGAAGTGTAGGTTTGGGAGGTAACAGGTAGTCACTTCTTATTGTTAACATTTAATGTAGTCAGTCTATGTTAGTTGTCATTGATTTCATATTTTCTTTTTAATTTTCTAGGTCAACTCTTGTTAGTTACAAATAATGTTCTTCATGAATGCAAGCTATGTTGCACGACATGGGGAAACAAGTACAAGTTTCTGAAACAGAAATGCGTTGGAAACATGACCCCTCTAAAAATTGGAAACAGGGAAACTTTGAAAGAAAGCATTTAACATTGTGATTCAAAGTCATGAATAAATGAACAAGAACATTTGATTAGATGCATAAACAACAAGGACACATCACAATTTTACTCCTAAACCCATCTCTATATTATTCTCATAGATAATTACATAATGTAAGCAGTAATATTAAAAAACAACCTTTATTAATGAGGCCATATATCCAAAATCAGCCGTTGATTATGAGGCTACAATGCTACAGTAAACATAGAAATAAAACACGAGTGACGCTGGTAAAGCCTAATAGTTGTCATCCTCATCTTTATATTTATCATGAAAAATTACAAGAAGATGCATGTTCAACAATGGATTGTAGAGTAGAAAAAGTATTTCCAATTCCATTTTTAGGTTCCTCAAGATTGAATGTAGCAAGAGAGATGTCCAAGTTAGATGATTCTGGGTCCACATCTCAATCTCTAGAGGGTCTATTGCTATTTTTTGGTCCTCTTTAAGATGCAAGGCGAAGGTTGGAATGCACATAAACAAGATCCTCAACCTTCTGGAAACCCAACTGTAGCACTTCACTAAATGATTAAAACCATAAGTGCTCCAATTCCTTTCTGTTGATGAAGAGCTTGCCACTTATGGAAGAATATGAATGGCAAGGGTTTTCACATGTACACCGTTTGTCCCTAGCTACTCCATGAAGCATGAATAGCTGTTGAAATATCCTCAAGAAGCTCCTCCTCATTTTTTAGCAGACCAGTTCAGAGTTTTTCATAGTTAGGCCCCTTGAACCCTTGAGGAGCTATGTTAATTGCTCTCACGATATCTTGCCGACAAGGAGCCCGAATTACATTAAAAGGGATACAACAAGCATAGATGACCCTTTTCACTCTTGTTTGAGCTTCTTCTCTCCCTTAAACATTCACCATTTTAGCTATTCTGCTCTCTTGAATTGCAAAAGATGAACCTTTAGAATTTTTTATGCTTGTAGTAGTTGTTGTTGTTGAGCTGCTTCCCTCTTCCTTTATTAATGCACAATACTTGGCTCAATGTTTGGACCTTGAGGAGTAGCATTAGCAAGCTGTTAATGTCTTCTCTTAATCCTATCAGCCTCTTTTGTGCACTCTCATACTTCCTCTTCTCTTTTGGGTCTTTTGTTTTTGGGCAACAATCAACACTCTTTCCTGGTTTGTGCAAACCATGTGGCTTCACTCTTGGGTAAGAGCCCTTATACGGGTTATTACAGAGATTGCACCACCATTCCCATGAACCACCACCGGGAATTCTTGCAATCTTTGTAACATGCTTCCAAAGAGGATAGTAGTCAGTCCTCTTGTTGGGCTTAGGCACTGGAGGAGAAGTAGATTGGTTGGAAGCCATTGCTGCTGCAAAAAAAATATAAAACAGATCTGCAATAAATAAAATGAATAATAGACGCATAAACCCTAAGAAAACACTAAATAACTAGTAAGAAACTTCAAGAAAGCTGGCCGCTCACCTAAACACATAGGAAATGGTTGTTGAAGCTGCCCAAAAACACCCCAAAACAACACACAATGATGACTGTAGCTGCTTAAAACACCACAAAACAACACATAAAGATGTCTGTAGCTGCCCAAAACACCAATGAAGTTCTGAATGCTTGCTGTAGCAGCCTAAAACATTGAACTCCCTCTTGCTGGAAACACTCTTTCCTCTCAAATCGCCCTTGCTCTAACCGTGTGAGGCAAAATGAGAGTGAAATCCTCTTTATAAAAAAAAAATCTGTTCTTAGAGGCTTCTAGAAGTCTCATTAGTTATTAATTAACCTCTAATTAGTCTCCAAGTCCAAAAATTGTAGGTCTCAGTAGTCAAACTGAGTCAATATTCACCCAATTAGAGATGGAAACATGTCGTACGGACATTGGTACAGTCTTGAAACGTGTTTCCCACATGTGGGACATGTTCATATGGCTTGAAACAAGTTTCAAGGTGGTACAAAATACATTTTTGCTTTTCTGTATGGAAACATGCCTGGTACAGCCCTTGATGTGGCGTTTTCTGTAACTTAGAATACTCACATATAAATGTGAATACATTTTTTAAAATCTTAGTACAATATCATATTCTCTCTCTATCTCTCTATTTTTCCAAGTTTAGTGTTTCTGCAATCGTAGAGTACTCTTTATTTTCTCACCTCGTTCCAAGTTTAGTGTTTATGCAATCATAGAGTACTTATTTTCTCACCTCGTTCCAAGTTTAGTGTTTCTGCAATCATAGAGCACTCCTTATTTTCTCATCTCAATTTGTTGATTGCTCAGATTAGGTTTTCATGGCTTGTAAGTTTGTAACTAATCCACCCAAGTAATAATATTTATAACTAATCCACCCAAGTTATAATATTTGTTCCAGCTAATCTGCATTAGTTATAATATTCGTTCCAGCTAATCTGCATTAGTTATAATATTTGTTCCATGCAATACAAGTAAGGTCTCTCTAGCTGGGATGTCTCAGGCAGCTGTGTTTTCTTTGTAGTTCTTTTGTTATGTATGCTTTACTAAACTATTTATTAAGAATACATTTTTTATGTAGGATATTGAGGCATATTATAGTTATTTTCTAACTGATTTTGTTAGCCTAGAGAACATGAAGGTTTTATTATCCAAGTTTGACAACAAATTTAAACTTGAAAGATTATTACCCACATTCATTTCTTAAATTTGATGACTTTAGAAGATATTATTGAGAGAATGCTAGTGCCTTCTATTCAATAATTACCAAAGAGATATGCAAAACTCAAATGCTTCCTTTATTCTTGTAATATTTTCTTTTTCTTTGAATGAGTGTTTTAAAGTCTGTTGCTTTTTATTTTAGTGTGCTGTCTATTGGACAGTTTATAATTTTGTTGGAGGTGCATTTTTATTGGATATTACATAAGTATCATTTTCAAAATTGATCTCTTAATGTGTTTTTATTCACTTTCAGATTACTTTTGTTTATACTATGGGGTTGTACTTGGTTGTCAATTTTTTTTATTGTTGGCACACAATCTTCTTATTAGTTTGTATTGGTAAATTTATGTTGTTTTAATTGAGATTTTCTAAGTAAGGGGCCTAATAAGATATGACATCTTATATTGGTGATGTGTTAATTTTTATTTCCAGAAGCTCGTGTTTTTTTTTAAACTGTATCATGATTCAGGACTGCATGACAATTTAGTCCAAGGTTTATTGTTCTTGCAGGAAGTCAATGGTTCAAGGCTAGTCTATTTAGATAATGCTGCAACATCACAGAAGCCACAATTTGTTATAGATGCAATAAGAGAATATTATGAGGTCTACAATGCAAATGTGCATCGCGGCATTCATTTTTTAAGGTGAGAAACAAATTCTTGACTTTGTTATATACTCAGATATTTTGGTTTTCTTGGTGCTTAAGTTGTTTGTCTGCTTTCACCATTTAAAGGGATTACACAGGTTGCATCTTTCTCCTTGTTCTTTGTTATACTTTCATTTATATTATTTTCACTTTTTACTTAAAGGTTGCAATTTCGATTTTTTACATTAAGCCAGTATTTAAGTTAACTCAGAGAATTTAAATTACTGAAAAGATAAATGGCAACAAACTGATAAGCAACCATTACAGAGAAAACCAAACACAAGAAGTACCCTGGAAACGCCAATGGGGAAAAACAGCCAACAGTTTTGTCTTTTATTGCAGATTTGTTAAACAACACATACAACACCAGGCTTCCGAATATGACTCACCGGATCTCAAAATCCTGACTCTCATTGTGCCCAAACCCTCAACAGAAAAGACAAACCCCAACAAGAGATATGACTCACTCCTATCACTCACAAGAGGTATGACTCACTCCTGTCCACAATAAGAGATATAACTCATTCCTGTCCAACACACAAGAGATATGACTCACTCTTGTCACTGTGTTTGACCACCACAAGAGATATGACTCACTCCTGCAACTGTGGTACATATACAACTCTCCATAGACTCTTTTATAATATTCACTTTATGTCAATACCATGGGCAATACCATGAGAAACCCAGTTCCATGGGACATATAATACCATGGACCCTCTAATACCATTGACTATAAAGTATTACAAAAGACACTTTTACAAGACCTATCTAGAGAGTTTCTCTTAGCCCCTTCTACCTTGCTAGACACCTCCAACATAGAAGTACCTGCTGAGCTACCAAAACTAACACTCCCTCTAAGCGAGGGAGGTACTTTTGGAAACACCATCTCCTCCATGATCAACCTGGTCCTTTGCTACTGCAGTTGCTCCCTCTAAACAGGAAAACCCTGCTCCCTTAGAATTGGAAGACGCCGTTGTTGCCTATGTTGGACTTCGATCTGATAATCTGCACTCCTCATCCATTAGTGTCATCTCATACCACGTAGGCCTGCCGAGATGAGCCTCACGTTCCCTCTCAGACACTAATCCAAATTCCAGACTCCCTTTGGAACTTTGCTCCAAACTCACTCTGACGCTGGCCACAGGCTGTCCCGACAACCTGTACAATGTGCCCTCCTTGATGCCAAGCATCATTGCAGCATCCTGGGCACCTGCTCTCGTTGCACATATGAGTACTGCTCTATTCCAGAACTCTACCTAATACCTCTCATCTTCCAAGGATGATACTTAGAGCAAACTGACCTCAGCTCTGGAATATGCATCACGTACTCCACCAGTAATAGGTTCCCAGACTTCCTCAGAAACTTCACAGTCCTTTCCCAAGTCCTTCTGGGCGCTGCCTGAGGGGTTTTCTGGGCTGCCCGATGCCACCCTGAACCTCTTGGGTCTTCCCACAGCATTGGGCCTATAGCCCACAATTGCCCTGGGCTGCCCTGATTATCTTCCCTGCTCATGGTCTACTGCCTTGTTGACTTGCGGCCTAGATGGCAGCTGTTGCACGGTCAAACTCTGCCAGCGGCTCGAACCCCTTGCCACATCCACTCTGCCCACGTGATCTGCAGTTTTCAGCTCTTGCTGCCGCTTTCCTTCATGCTGGTGGCTTGCCGATGCTCCTACGCCTCCGCTATCACTTGCACAACTCGCAACCCACAATGTCGGTTGCTCTGTTGGTCGCTTCAGTCCTTTGCGTGCCTCGGCTCCACTCCAGCTGCACCTTGCCGACCTGTCTGCAGCGCTGTCACCACAACTCGTTGGCCCATCCCCCCGATGGCAGCACGCTGTAGATCGCCTGCAGCCTGAGCTCCAGCTATTGGCCCATCCGCCCCCTATCGTGCTGATCTACCTACTGGTCGACTGTATGATTAGAGTCCCGATCCGTGCATCGTCGATCTCTGCTACACTTTCCTATCGGCACCACTATCTCCCTAGCTTCACACCCGTTCGTCCATGGGATCCCTGCTATCAACTAGTTCCCGTTCCATGCGGTGTCTACATCTGCTGACCCTCGACCGAGCTCGTAGCTGTTGGACCGCGACCTACTCCATGTAGGGCTTGCTTCTCTCAGTGCTCGTGTCCTGGTCTTCTGCCTCCATGCTCGCGTCCAGACTGTGCACACGCCTCTCACTACAGTCGATCTACAACTTCATCCTGTCGTCCTCCTCTGTGTGTAGCCGCTCTCCACGTCCGCCGCCCAATGAACCTCTGCTTTCGGTTTTTGCGTTCGATCTTACTGTTGCTCAATGGCCCGAACTCTACCCATGCTGCTACCTTGTCCGAATCCATTTGATCCCAGCGCGGCATGCAGTCAAGTCCGTGCCCATTTCTCCTGCACGCGTTGTGCTAGATCCTCCCACGTGTTCTCTTCTAGCTTGCGGGTCTCACGGCCGTGACTCTCTTGCTAACTCAGATCGTCCACACTAGCACGTTCGCAGTTGTTCACTTCTGTTGAGCACGACCCACAATGCTGCCGTAGAGGTCACCCACGAATCCGTACGCTGTATGACCCGTACTGTGGCCGTAAGGTATGAAATATATATATATATATATTTTTTTTTCTAATCTAGAGTGGGGTTTTCTCAAACCTGCTCTGATACCATATGAATTTTTCAGCTTACCAGGCCATGGTTTCAATTTCGATCTTTTATATTAAGCCAGTAATTAAATTAACCTAGCAAATTTAAATTACTGAAAAGATAAATGGCAACACACTGATAAGCAACCATTACAGAGAAAACCAAACACAAGAAGTACCCTGGAAACCCCAATGGGGAAACCAACCAACAGTTTTGTATTTTATTGCAGATTTGTTAAACAACACATACAACACTAGGCTTCCGGATATGACTCAACCACTCAGGCTAGACCCAATTGATAGCTCATTATGTCTTGATGTAGTAAGCCAAATGCGAATATTGCAAAGGCTTCTAAATGCTCATCCTTGACATAAGAAGATAATGAAGAAGTGGAAATTAAGGTGTCCAAGTTGAAAGAGAAAATAGCGAGCATGGAAACAATGTTAAAAATAAAAAACTGATAGCAGTAGCAGACTGTAAAATAAAAAATTGCAGAGATAGCTAACTGTAGATAAAACTAGAACAACATGCAATCACAAGAACACAACTGTTTACCCTGGGGAAAACCTTTTAAGGTATAAAAACCCCAGCAAAAATATCTTCCTTATGAGATGTCTGAGTTTTACAACAGCAGGCTAAATAAGCCTTTCCAACAATTAGAATTGTTACAATGACCAAGAAGAATCCTGTTGAACTGTAGCTGAAGCAGTCTCAACTTGTTTCACCAAACCTGCACCTGTCACTATCTGTTGTGGCCTTTTTCAGGGACTGTAATGGCTGTCAAGAAGTTAGGGACAGACCCTGAAAACTCAGCTAACATGAACCAATGATAGAACCCAGCTGTAACAGCAGTATACTCAGCAGTAAGAAACCACCCTTGACAGGGGCCGAGTATCAACAGTAACCAGCAGTAAGAACACCCTTAACAGGGCTCGGGTGGCAGCCAGTATGAGAAGATATATAACCCAGCATTACAATGTAGGGAACCCAGCAAATCGTGGAGATAACCAGCACTTTTGAATGCACAGCAGGTCACTTTTGAATGCACAGCAATAACTGGAGATAATCAGCAATAAGAAGATATATAACCCAGCAAACAATGGAGAGAAACCAGCAATATCACCGAGCTGTCTTTCTTGACTACTGAACTGTTCTTCTAGATGCCACCGAACTGTCCTTCTATACCAGCGAACTGAATTCTGAACTGTTCTTAAAGCCCATGAAATTGAGTGTGTAATAATGAGTTTTCTTTTGTATTTATAGTGGAATAAATTCCACTTTTATTTGGGGCCGACCTGTCCTTATTTATATATATATATATTTTTATTATTTATTTTTTTTCTTCTCTTAAAAAAAAGGAATGAGGCCGACCTTCCAATATATATATTTATAACATACATATTTTAATTTTTTCCACATCATCCATCATTATAATTTGTCTTTTCCTCCATTATTGAGTTGACCCAAAAATAAATAAATAAATACATATTTATTTTTCTTCTTCTAGCTGGTGGGTTCATGGACCAAGTCAAGTGGTGCTTGTGTTCTATAATAAATCATCCAGGTGTCCTTCAGGGTCTTCATGTCCACTCCAAGTACATCATCATAGGAAGATATTTAATTTCTTTACTTCACCCATCTATGGTCAACAAGTCGAAGTGGAGAAGTACTCCACTTGCCCAGACCCGGTCTGGGGCTTACAGTGAAATCCTGGTAACTGACCAGGTGCCTCCATTCTCCCAGAGAATGGCTCTCAGCCCCAGGCTGAGCTTCCAGTCCCAGACTGGATTAATATCCTGGTAACTGACCAGGTGCCTCCATTCTCCCAGAGAATGGCACTCAGCCCCAAGCTGAGTTCCCAGTCCCAGACTGGGTCAATATCCTGGTAACTGACCAGGTGCCTCCATTCTCCCAGAGAATGGCACTCAGCCCCAGGCTGAGTTCCCAGTCCCAGACTGGGTCAATATCCTGGTAACTGACCAGGTGCCTCCATTCTCCCAGAGAATGGCACTCGATGCTGCTCAGAAAAATCAACACTCCCTCTCAGCGAGAGGGTCATTCTCTGCAATACCAAGCTTGTCTCGAAAGTGCACAAGCTTTGTCAACGACAGGGGCTTGGTCAATATATCAGCAATCTGCTCGTCTGTACGAATGTACTGGAGCTTCATGGCACCTCGCTGTACCATATCTCTGATGAAGTGGTACTTCATCTCAATGTGTTTTGACCTGTCGTGAAATACAGGGTTCTCTGAAAGCTTAATGCAACTCTGATTATCGCAATGGATAACAGTTGGTTCAAGCTTTCCACCAAACAGGTCAGAGAGAAGCTTTCTAAGCCAAACTGCTTCTCTGCAGGCATCACTGGCAGCAATATACTCAGCTTCAGCTGTGCTCTGAGCTATGGAACCCTGTTTTCTGCTGGACCATGAGATCATGGCTGATCCCAAACTGAAACAATACCCTGATGTGCTTTTCCGGTCCACAGTACTGCCAGCCCAATCGGAGTCAGCATATCCAAGTAGCATTACCCCACTGTTGGAGGTATATCTGAGCCCATATGTAATAGTACCTCGCAAATATCTGAGCACATGTTTGGCAGCTATCCAGTGTATGTGCTTTGGCTCGGACATGAACTGACTCAATGCATTCACAGTATAACAGATATCTGGTCTCGTATGCACTAGATACAACAAACATCCAATAAGTTGTCGATACTGAGTAGGATCCACTGCCTGTGAAGAAGTAGCTGAGTCACGTAACTTCTTCAGATTTGATGTCATAGGTACACTCATGGGTTTGCAGTCATGCATCCCAAACCTCTGCAAGATATCAACTGTATACTTTCCTTGAGATAGAAAGATCTCATCGGGCTTCTGCCAGACCTCTAAACCAAGGAAATAGTGTATGAGTCCCAGATCTTTCATTTCAAATTCTGAAGTAAGCTCCCTCTTGCACTGAGCTATCAGTTGCTCCTCTCCAGTGAGGAACAAATCATCCACATATAGAACTAGGATCAAGACATGGTTCTGAACAACCTTAAAGTAGAGGTTGGGATCAGCAGTGCTCTTGGAGAATCCCAAACTGTGAAGGTAACCATCAATCCTGGCATACCAGACCCTTGGGCCTGTTTGAGTCCATACAAAGCTTTCTTTAGCTTGCACACATGAGACTGCATTTCATGTGTGCATACCAGACCCTTGGGCCTGTTTGAGTCCATACAAAGCTTTCTTTAGCTTGCACACATGAGACTGCATTTCATGTGTCACAAAACCTTCAGGTTGCTCAATGTAGACCTCTTCTTCAACTTCTCCATTAAGAAAAGCTGTCTTTACATCCATTTGATGGAGTTTCCATCCAAAGACAGCAGCGAGGGAGATAATAGTTCTAATGGTGGTATACCTGGCAAAAGGGGCAAATGTTTCATCATAGTCTATGCCTTCCTTTTGTGAGAAACCTCGTGCCACAAATCTTGCTTTATATTTCTCAATGCTGCCATTAGCAGCATGCTTGATTTTATAGAACCATTTGGAAGTTACCACAGACTTCCCTTTTGGTCGAGGAACAATTTCCCACACATCATTTTTCATAATGGAATTATATTCTTCTGTCATGGCATCAATCCATACCTAATGAGACTCTGCTTCTTTGAATGTAGAAGGTTCTGCATCAATGAGCTTACTCATAAGACTTGAGTATTTCTGGGGCTTCTTGCTTTCTCTGAATGTCCCAGATGGAGCTTTATGCTTCTCTGCTTCTTGCAATATTTCTCTTGCCCAAGTAGGTCTTCTCTTGGAAGGAGGAGCTTCAAGTAGTTCTTCAGTTGGTCTTTCTGGTTCTGAGTAAGCATGAGGTTCATCTTCTTCCTCCCTCTGATTCTTTGCATGAGGAGAGTCTGGAATGTCAGAAAGAGATCCTTCTGGATCTTTTGGAAGCTCTTTGGAGTGGCGGAAAACAGCTTCCTCATGAAATATCACATCTCTGCTGATTTCAATGTACCTTTGACCAGGAACATAGATACGGTAAGCTTTTGAATTTTCACTGTACCCAACAAATGTGCCTTTCTTTCCGGAAGGCTCCAGCTTTAATCTCTTTTCCTTTGGCACATGGATGTAGACTGGAGTGCCAAAGATCCTCATGTGGTCAACTGCAGGTTTCCTTCCTGTAAAGACTTCCTCTGGAGTCTTTTCTCCCAAAATGGCATGAGGACTTCTATTTTGAATATAGACAGCTGTACTAGTAGCCTCAGCCCATAGAGACAAGGGAAGATCTAGATCACACAACATGGCTTTAGCAGCCTCACAAACTGTTCTGTTCTTCCTTTCTGCCACCCCATTCTGTTGGGGGTTGTAAGGTACAGTTAACTCCCTCTTGATCCCTGCTTCTTGGCAAAAATCATCAAAATCATTTGATTCAAACTCACCTCCATTGTCTGACCTCAAGATGCGAATGTGTCTTCCTGTCTGATTTTCAATCAGTGCCTTGAACTCCTTGAACTTATCAAAAGTTTCACTCTTAGCCTTTAGAAAGTAAATCCAAGATTTACGAGAGTAATCATCAATGAACAGTACATAGTATAAGCAACCACTTAAGGAAGGTGAAGACATGGGTCCACAAATGTCAGAGTGAATCAAATCCAAAATACCTTTTGGTCTGCTGTGACTTTTGGAAAAAGATTTCTTGGTATTTTTACCAAGGGCACAACCTTTGCAAATACCACTATGTTCATTAGAAAACTCAGGCATACCTGTAACCATCTTTTGAAGACCAGGGAGAGCTGCATAGTGAAGGTGCCCAAACCTGCGATGCCAAAGTTCACAAGGGTTGATGGTGTTGTGAACCAATGCTTGAGTAGAATGCCCAGAGGCCTTGTAAAGGCCTCCCTCTCGAACCCCAATCAATTCTGCTGCACTTAACCTTTCATTCTTTGACCAAAGCAAAACCTTTTTGTCCATGAATATAACTCTGTAGCCTTTGTCTTCTAAACCAGCAACAGAAAGAAGATTTTTCTTCAAACCTGGAACATATAGTATGTCTTCAATATGCAACATGGTCCCTGAATCAAGTTGAAACGAGACTGATCCCACTCCCTCTATTTTGTAGGTGGAGTCATCTCCAAGTTCTACTTGAGTGTCAAACTTCTTCTTTCTGTAGCTTGTAAGAGCTTCACGGGAACCTGTCATATGTTTTGAGGCTCCATTGTCCACCAACCAAGAATTTGAGCTATTGGTGATGGACCCTGCTAGGGCAGAAATCAAATAGTATTCTTTTCTTGATTCTTCTTGCTTGGAAGACCTTGCATTTTTCTTCTTCTTTGGTTCTTCTTCTTCAGCTGTAGATGCTTCAAATTTTCTTTTGGGCCTTCTCTTTGGCAGCCTACAGTCCCTCGCATAATGTCCCATTTTGAAACAATTAAAACATTTAACTTGTGACATATCAAATTGCCTACCTTGTGGCTTGTTCTCTTTCTTCTTGGGATGGAAGGGCTTCTTGAATTGCTTCTTAGTTTTAGCTGCTAGTGCAAGGTTCCCTTCTTTAGGACCCTTAGTTCTGCTCTGTACTCTGCCTTCTTCTTCTAAACAGTCATGCCAAAGTCTCTCAAAATTTGGCTGAGTCTCACGCCCACTAACAGAAGCTAAGAAGGTTTCCCAAGAACTTGGAAGACCATCAAAAACTGTTTGTACAAGATCATCATCATCTACTGTAACCCCAATAGCAGAAAGTTGATCTCTTACCTGAGCAATCTTTGTGAAAAAGGAGGCCACTCCTTCATCCTTTTCCATCTTCAATGTACGAAGTCTATTTTTCAAGACTCTCTTTTGACTGGGTGCTTTCTTCTCGTACAAATTTGTCAAGGTGTCAAAACACTCCTTGGCTGTCTTCAGTGGTGTTATGGCAGGCATTATATTTTCCTTGACTGAGTCATAGATAATCCTCCTAGCCTTGGCTTGCTTCTTTTTGAATGCTGCCCTTCCTGTGTTTGACGTGGGTTCTTCTACAACATTGATGACCAAGTCATCAAGGTCATTTTCTTCCAAGGTGGCCATAATCCTTGCTTTCCATGAATTAAAGGTTGCTGAGCCTTCAAGCCTGTCCTCTGGTCTGAAAGAGGTAGACGCAGCCATCTCTTATCTGTCTGTACTATCCCAAGGTCTATGTAAGACACAGTCAGTTGCCCAAACACTGTGTGTTTTACAAGCAGAGCTCTGATACCATGTTAAAAATAAAAAACTGATAGCAGTAGCAGACTGTAAAATAAAAAATTGCAGAGATAGCTAACTGTAGATAAAACTAGAACAACATGCAATCACAAGAACACAACTGTTTACCCTGGGGAAAACCTTTTAAGGTATAAAAACCCCAGCAAAAATATCTTCCTTATGAGATGTCTGAGTTTTACAACAGCAGGCTAAATAAGCCTTTCCAACAATTAGAATTGTTACAATGACCAAGAAGAATCCTGTTGAACTGTAGCTGAAGCAGTCTCAACTTGTTTCACCAAACCTGCACCTGTCACTATCTGTTGTGGCCTTTTTCAGGGACTGTAATGGTTGTCAAGAAGTTAGGGACAGACCCTGAAAACTCAGCTAACATGAACCAATGATAGAACCCAGCTGTAACAGCAGTATACTCAGCAGTAAGAAACCACCCTTGACAGGGGCCGAGTATCAACAGTAACCAGCAGTAAGAACACCCTTAACAGGGCTCGGGTGGCAGCCAGTATGAGAAGATATATAACCCAGCATTACAATGTAGGGAACCCAGCAAATCGTGGAGATAACCAGCACTTTTGAATGCACAGCAGGTCACTTTTGAATGCACAGCAATAACTGGAGATAATCAGCAATAAGAAGATATATAACCCAGCAAACAATGGAGAGAAACCAGCAATATCACCGAGCTGTCTTTCTTGACTACTGAACTGTTCTTCTAGATGCCACCGAACTGTCCTTCTATACCAGCGAACTGAATTCTGAACTGTTCTTAAAGCCCATGAAATTGAGTGTGTAATAATGAGTTTTCTTTTGTATTTATAGTGGAATAAATTCCACTTTTATTTGGGGCCGACCTGTCCTTATTTATATATATATATATATTTTTATTATTTTTTTTTTTTCTTCTCTTAAAAAAAAGGAATGAGGCCGACCTTCCAATATATATATTTATAACTTACATATTTTAATTTTTTCCACATCATCCATCATTATAATTTGTCTTTTCCTCCATTATTGAGTTGACCCAAAAATAAATAAATAAATACATATTTATTTTTCTTCTTCTAGCTGGTGGGTTCATGGATCAAGTCAAGTGGTGCTTGTGTTCTATAATAAATCATCTAGGTGTCCTTCAGGGTCTTCATGTCCACTCCAAGTACATCATCATAGGAAGATATTTAATTTCTTTACTTCACCCATCTATGGTCAACAAGTCCAAGTGGAGAAGTACTCCACTTGCCCAGACCCGGTCTGGGGCTTACAGTGAAATCCTGGTAACTGACCAGGTGCCTCCATTCTCCCAGAGAATGGCTCTCAGCCCCAGGCTGAGCTTCCAGTCCCAGACTGGATTAATATCCTGGTAACTGACCAGGTGCCTCCATTCTCCCAGAGAATGGCACTCAGCCCCAGGCTGAGTTCCCAGTCCCAGACTGGGTCAATATCCTGGTAACTGACCAGGTGCCTCCATTCTCCCAGAGAATGGCACTCAGCCCCAGGCTGAGTTCCCAGTCCCAGACTGGGTCAATATCCTGGTAACTGACCAGGTGCCTCCATTCTCCCAGAGAATGGCACTCGATGCTGCTCAGAAAAATCAACAAACAACAACGACAAAGAAAGTTGACATACCAAATATGGTAACTAAAATGGAATATCGAAATTTTAAAGATGATACGAGGTCAAATAATGCAAGCAAAGATGATCTCAAGGAGAATCTCAAAGAGATGGCAAGCAAACATTATCTCAAAAAGATGAATGAGGACCTTTAAAAGAAACTAACAAGCCTCCATATCCTAAATTCTCCTCCTCAAGAAGAGGATAATGAGAACACGATCTAGTCCTAGTCACACATGAAGAGCATTTTTACACAGGAGAAACAAGAAGATTGAGTCCCAAACACCTAATTATTCATTGTTCCAAGATCTACACCATTGTAGTGTCAACTATTTCATTCCCAAGATTGATTGCGGACGTTTCATGGTAATGATACCATGCCATGAATATCCTAGATGGAGCAATTCTTTGATCTGCACGAAGTGACAAATCTACAAAAGGTAACTATTACATCCCTATGTTTAGAAACTGATCAATTTGTGTCATATCAATGGCTTTATGAACACAAAAAGGACTCTATTGTTTGGTGGTCTGTTTTTATGAAAGAATTAATAACACATTATGGAGATAGCATGAGCAACACATTCTTTATGTAATTGACAAATCTTAGGCAAAAAGGTCTTGTTATAGAGCACATTCAACAATTACAATTGTTGAACCATAGATTGAAGGACCTTTCAAAGTTTAAATGCTTGGATCTCTTTATGGGTAGTTTAAAGGAGACCATCCAACATGAGGTGCATCTCCTTGAGCCTAAATCCTTAGATAAGGCTTTTAGTGTGGTGATGAGAGTTAAAGGTAAAAATATGGCTACTGGGAGGGTTTTAATTAACACGTGCAGGGATGCATTGTTTTCACTCCAAACTTTACTCAACCTACAAGGTTAACACTTTAGGTATTGGATGAAAGAAGAGAAAAGGGTTACAAGAAGGGGCATAAGTGTGGTGAGAATAAATTATGCTACATATATTGTGAAGAGGAATAAGAACTAGTGTAGAACCTTCTCAAGATCCAAAACCAAATGAGACTACAACTATATCTTTTCATGATTTGGCTAGCATTAACACTCCCTAAATTCCCAAGATAAAAGTATATATCAAGGAAAAATCTTAACTATGATGGTTGATCGTGGTAGTACTCATAATTTCATTAACCACAAATTACCCAAACTTCTCAATTGGTTTATATATATATATTTTATTTATTTATTTATTTTTTCTAGGGAAAACCTCATAGGAAAATTCCCAAGACTTCCCCGCATTCACGGAAGGTATCTAGTGCAAACCTTTTGGCGTTGATTACAAGGTCAGACTTGATAGGGACATCGAGTAGGCATGCAACAAAAACAACAAGCTAGGGGAGTCAACCTCGAGACCTATTGCATGAAGTTCAAAGCACTCAACCACTTGAGCTTTCCCATTAGAGTGCTTTATATATCCAAGCCAAAGTTTCAAGTACTGATCGCAGATGGAGGTACCATAAATTGTTCAAGGAAGTGCCATAGTATTAAGCTTAGTATGGGGAGTTATTTCTTGGAAAACCCTATGAATGCAATCCAAATGGGTGGTGTTGATGTTGTCTTTGTTATCTTTCAGGTTACTCTGAAAGTGTTTACACCATGTTTGGGGATTCTTCATGAAATTTGGGGTACATGGTGTTTGTTCAACCCTTGGATGGTTCAAGATGGATTGACACATGGGAGATGACTTGTGATGGATTTGTGCATTGGATATAGCTTGCTTAGTGGTTGCTTGACCTTAGTTGGGTGCTTGCTTGGTATTCTTCGCTAGGGCATTGGAGTTCTCTTGATAGGTTGGGGGATGTTTTTCATGATGGCCACATGAAGAGGTTTACTTGCTTGGAGAACACCCCACTTAGGAAGAGGAGCACTGTGCATCTTGGAGGAGGGCATTAGTTCCTAGACAACATGGGGTAGCTTGGATTTTTGTATGAAGGCTTGGACTTGGCTCATGGATGCTTGTATTGTGATAGTGTTTGTGTGGGAGGAGTGCACCCCTCGAAATACATGGCTTAGGAGGAGTGATGGAGAACGTGTGGGCTTGTGATGGAGGGGTGTGGACACACCTTGTGTAGTTACATCATCTTGGAGCCCTTATTGCGTACGACAATGTCTTGGAGCTTGACATATGTGAGTGGAGTGCTTCACTTGTGTCAGCCTACATGTGATTATTGTTGGTTGCTTGTAAGGGCATTGGCCCACATGATATTGTTGGCCTCTCCCTTACCTCCCATATATCAAGAAGAAGGAGAGAGTCCTTCCAAACATTATCATCATTGTACTCTTCTCTTGTACTTGATCTTGTTGGAGTGATTTGCTAGGGTTCGTGAGGAAACACTACAAGAAGTTATACAGGGGATGATGATGTCTTTGTTGGAGGTTGTTCTTGTAACTAGCATTTACTCTTGTGAAGAAGAAGATGTTGGATATGATGATCCATTCATATCACTCGTCATTCTTATTCACTCGTGTAGAGATGTGACTACGAGAGCGCATTAGTTATCCCTTCTCTCTCTTATATCTTCATTTGTACTTGGTATTCTATGGATGCGTCTGGTCACCTCTTGCCTACCATGCAGGAGTTGAACAAAATCATCTGAGATGATATCTACAAGCAGTATGTGCAGCTCACATGGATCAATCCTCAAGGCAGGTTATGTCCAAAGATGGCCTTTTATGTTGAGCATTTGATGGATTTGATAGGTGGCCTCATTATTCGACCCCACTACACATTGTGCCATTGGACACATGCTCTTTGTATTCCTTTAGGCCCGTTCAGAGTGGGATCCCACCGTCTTAGGGTTGAAACAGATCACCATATTGATTGAATAGACAAGATATGCCAGGTTTGCCACCTTCGAGAGGTTGAGATAGAAGAGCACTTCATCTTTCGTTGTCCTGTATACTACGAGATCTGCGGATGATTCCATTGTCTTTTTAGAGAGCTTCATACCCTGACTAGGTTCTTTTAGTACCCTGACCAAAGATTTATGGTCTTGTATTTGTAGGAGGCCCTCCGGCTCCACTCTCTCGTCCTTCAGTCATGCTCCTCTATTAGAACAGTCTCTAGCTAGTAGATCACTTCCTTTTTTCCGGTGCTCCCATCTTTGAGGGGTACCAAGAGGTAGATAGATGGCGACACTTCTTCCTACTCTAGACCTATTCACATGTGAAGGATTTCCTCCTCTTCTGTCCAACCTCAGTGACATAGACACTATCGACCTTGTACCAGTGGTCAATGAGTTTCTTCTAGGGCATAGAGGAAGGCACATCACTCCATGCAAAGACACGTTACCTCGTCTACCTCCTCTTCCGACACTTCCTCTGGACAGGGTTCTATTCTGCGCTTCCTCCAGTCGACCTCGGATGTTAGGAGAGATGGCTCTGAGTAACATGACAGACATATGCCTTTTGTTTCATAGGCCCTAGATGTACTATATCTGTACATCTCTCTCCTAGATTGGATCTCTATCTGTGGAGTTTGATATCTAGATTTTGGTCTTACTTCTCTTTCTGTGTTTCATTTTATAGGAGCCGCCTTAGTGCTCCCACTTTGTATTGACATCTTGGTATCTAACAGTCCCATTGACCTACTTTTGTGGTCATTTGTTGGACATTAATAAAATTATCTTATCTTATCTCCCTCTCTTGGAGTCGCTAGTGTTTCTTGATCTTCATGGAGCTTCTTAAAGTCTAGGGTTAGGGTTTCATCCCTTGGGGATTTGGAGATTAGGGTTTTGAGATAAAAGCCTAGGTTGTATTTGGTGAAGAGGAAAAGCAGTCATCTTGCTTGAGTGATTCATGCTTGTTGGATCTCCTTGGTTGATTTCATTGTTTTTGCTATCTAGGGTTTTCTAGAGTTAGTGGATTGTATTAGCCTTGTGATAAGGCTATGGTATGTACAACAACATCATCTTATGCATACTAAGGTCCTAAGCCTATAGTCTATTTATATTATTCTCATTGTATATATATGTATATTATTATTGGCAATGCTATTTTATATATATAAGAAGATGTCTCTTGTATGCCTGGGTCTTCGATAATGTTCTTGCAGGGGGTAGCTGACCCAATGGATTACATTGCTTAGGAGCATTGATGGAGTCTGTGTAGGCTTGTGACAGAGGCATGTGGACTTAGCTTTTGTAGCTACATCTTCTTGGAGCCCTTATTATGTACGATATCACCTTGGAGTTTGACACATGTACTTTAGAGTGGACGACTCATTTGTGTTGGCCTATAAGGCTCATGTATGTTGTTTGTAAGGGCTTGTTCCCACATAGTATTATTTGCTTCCCTTATCCCTCATATAAACAAAAAGAGGGTCTTTCCATTCACATTATCATTTTGTACTCTTTTCTTTATACTTAGCCTCTTGGAGGAGGTTGCCGGGGTTTCCTCATGAACCCTAGGAGTTATGAAGTCTAGAGGAGATGTCTTTTTTGGAGCTAGATTCTCGTGACTAGGGTTTTTTCTTATGAAGAAGAAGTTGGAGATGATCATATCACTTGTGTGTTCATTCTTATTCACTCTTGTGTAGAGATGTGACTAAGAGAGTAGTGTGCAATAGCCCCCCTCTCTTTCTCATAGACTTCAATTGTACTTGTATTCTCTCTCTCTCTTGAGGCACTAGGGTTTCTTGGTCTTCTTGGAGTTTCTTGAAGCATCTTAGAGTTTTAGGGTTATGGTTTAGCCCTTAGAGATTGGAGATTAGGGTTTTGTGATAAAACTCTAGTGTGGATTGGTGAAGAAGAAAAAATGGAGGGAGTCTTGCCTTGGAGGTTGTGTTGGAGAGATTGGATCTTCTTGGTTGAGCTAGGGTTTGGTGATTTACCCTAGTTAGTGCCTTTTTGATAGTAGAAGTTTTTGTACTAGCCTTGAGAGAAGGCTATGGTATGTACTTGTACCTCATCTTGAGCTGATATATGAAGTTTCTAGCTATACATATATTGTGCAATTTGCAGAATTTTTTCAGCTATAATTGTTCTCTATGCATTGCTATTTACAACCATTTATGTTTTGAAGTGGCTGAAACTTATCTGATTGTTAGGTATCTTTTCTCCTTGAATTACTGTGAAGTTTGGGGTTGTTTGATGTGAATTAGTGTGATCTTTTTGCCTCTGTTTTATACATTAATTTACAGCAGTCCTGTTCCCACTCAAACTAGCACCTCTTTGCAAATCAAGGCTATGTAGACCTAGTGCTAGTGACGGTAAGCTTGAAAGAGAGTTAGACCCAATGTCACCAAAGTCTAACCCTCTCAACACTTCGGGTAATTCCAAAACCCAGGGGGAGACCCTAACCAATGAAAGATACTTGCAACCACCAACAGACCACAAATACCTTCCACAAAACCTTAATAGCTATGATCATTGCCTTATCAGAGTCAAACAATATCAAATCAAGACACAAAAATCATATATAAATGGAGTTATTCACCTTATCACAGATTCCAAATAATATCACGCCTTTAAAGGCAATTTCACGCTTCCCAAGACAATGCCACTCTTCCCTAGACAACCACTCCAAAAACTGCGCCCTCAAGGAAAAGAGGAGAATTGAACTAGGGCGAAGTGGTAGGTAAAGCCAAAAATACTAAACACATTCCAATTCACCAATTACAAGGTTTTCACGTATTCCTATGCACTTCCTCAAAAGATGATGACCTCTAAGGTTTGTGGATAAAACCCTAGGGAAATTTTTTAGGGTGGACCAAAAATACCAAATCATGACTATTTTTGGATTTTTGAATTTATTTAGATTTTTAGGGTTTTTCCAGTAGTAATATATTTTTATGCATTAAATAAAACATGTAAAAATTGATAAAAAGAGGATTGATAGATAGGGTATTAGATTCTTGTCTCAAACCCCAGGGCTATGAGAGATCGAGGCTAACGTTCCTCCTCTTGAGATGGTATTTAATACTTGCAACTAGGGCTAAGCTAGCAACCTCAAGGGTTAGGTAGTGAAATCCTAATTAGGGCAAATATAGAAGTCCAAGGCCCAACAAAACAACAGAGAGCTCCTTGTTAGGAAGGTCTCCTCAAGCAAGTTGATAAAATGCTAGCAAACAAACTCCAGCTCAGTCCAAAGCACTTCAAGAGCGACATTAACCTAGGCCGAGGAGATAAACTTACCAACATTAATCAAGAATGAGCAAGATAGTGCATCTTAGGTCACCCTTGAGCATGTGTTATTACAACTATTCTAGCATCAACTTGTTATGTGCAAAATCAAGCCCTAGAACATCATAAATTCGTCCTTCAAGCAAAAAAGACTTCCAAGAGAGGTGTGCATAGCTTCAAATACTCCAATATACCAAGAGAAAAAGAAAAGATCTCATATTTGAACCCTTGTCCATGATTTACAAATGAGGTGAGGTTGTCTTATTTATATGAGACAACCCTCAGCCTTTTACAAATTTGAGCCTACAAAGTTAATGCACATTATAAAATTTAAGGTTAGTGCACCCACAAATTGGGGACTAAACCATATAATAATTTAAAATAAGAATAAAAATGTGCAATTATGCTCCACCAAGTGCAAGGTGAGCCAAAAAGAGGGTGTCATGCCCCAACTAACTCCAACAGATGCTTGTACCTCAATGCCCTCCTTTTTAACAATGACGACCTCTTCTTTAAGGAATGACATCATGGGTAGGGAGCTACGTTGCGGGGGAGCACCCCTCCCCCCCTCGCCCCCGCTTCAGAAGCTCGCTTCCAAGGAAAGTGTGAAGGAAGCGCCCTCAATCCGTGCTCTGAAATCGATCCCGTTCGGAAGCGTTTTTGTAGAGCGGACTCTGGGCCTGATTTTTTTGCTCCCTGGTTATGTCCCGGAGCAATCGGGAGCGTTCGCTCCCTGAACGCTCTCCCATCGCTTCGGCGATTTAAAAAAACGCTCCCGAGATCGCTCCCAACGCTCCCACGAGTGCTCCGATGTCAAACCCGCAGATTGGGGAGAGGAAGACAATTTTTCTCTTTTTTGGAGGGGTTTGCTTGGGCTTTAAAGCACCCCCCAACCTCATTTCACTTCATTGTTGCCATTTGATTCATGTTTGCAAGGGTTTATGGAGCTTGGAGTAAATTTGAAGATTTGGTGAAGAACTTGGAGAGCAAGAAGGGAGATTGAAGGGTGCCATTTTCAAGATCTTGGAGGGGAGATTGAAGGCTGCCATAGGGTTCAACCACCATTGGAGAGCCAAAGAGGTAGGACACTAAACTCTTTCTTGTTTTTTCTTTTCCATATAAACTTGTATTTGTTTATGGCTTGAAATTTTGAATGCTTGTAGTTTTTCTTCTCTAACTCTTTCCCATTTCTTCTCCCTCATTCCATTGCAGGCAAAGAGTTATTCTCTAAATTTGTACAAGACTACAAGCATGGTGATGGGTATGCGAATGTGGTTTGTCCTTTTGGTTCCATTGTTTATTATGATGGTGTTGATTGGAAACCGGAGGAGAAATGATGAAGAGGATGAAGAAGTGGGTAGTGGCACATATCATGGAGAGTTGGGAGAGGAAGAGGAGGGTGAGGAAAATGATAGTGATGGTGGTGACGAAAAGAAAACCAAAGACAACCAAACACCCTTGTGGAAATATGTCACAAAACTTGGAGGAGGGAGAGGGGGTGGAACCTCAAAATTTACATGCCCCTATTGTGGATTAACTTACATAGGTTCATATATCCGTGTGAGAAAGCACTTATGTGGGGTTATGCCATGGGATGAAAACAAGACTATAGGAGTCAAAACCTGTACACAAGTGCCATCAAATGACAAAGCCAAGTATAAGAGGTAAGAGGAGGAAGCACAATACCTATGCAAGAAAACAAGGGCTGAACATGAAACCGTAAGCTCACATAGAACATTTAGTGCTCGACCCCCATCCACCCATGGCAGTGGATTCTCACCCTTGCATTCAGGGTGTAGAACATTATTAGATTGCTATGAATATTATATGTATGTTAATTAAAGTTATTAATTATTAAGTGAAAGGGTGTAACCCTTCACTATACACGCTCAAGCCTATAAAAGCGAGCCTCATTGTAAATTATTAATCATCTTTTTATCTATTAAAAATATCTATATAAGTTCGCCTATTAATGGCTTATTTGATTTACCAGGTCTTTTGGTAACTATTATTGTATGAGCGAATAGTGTTTCGCTGCATTTGGTATCAGAGCCTTTCGGCCCTCTATGATTCCGACTTTTAGCCATAGTTGTCAGAGTTTCTCTGGAAGATTGGTCATTGACCAAATTTTGGGCCTTTGGCTCTCACTCCCACTCTCACACTTCTCCTCCACCATCTACATCTGTCCCTTGTGCGTCCTACTCTCTTGCATCCCTCCCTTTGCTTCTCTCCACGCATCTCTCTTTCTCCCCCACTATCTCCCCACTCTCCTCCCCTCCTCCCACGCTCTCCATTCCCGCGCTACCTCCCTTCTTCCACCTCCGCTTCCTACTTCTCCCCTTAGCCCACACTCCACCTCTTCTTTCACGCTCCCTTCGCATTCCCCCTCGCCCTCCTGTGCCCTACGCCCTTCATCCTCCCTACTTCAAAGGCCAAACGCTTCCTCACACCACCTGCACCATACCCCGCTCCTCTGTCGAGACCCACCTCCACGCTCTGCCTCCTCTCCTCCTTGCCCCTCCACGCCTCCGCGCCACTCCCCAGCTCCCCGCTGCTCACTCCAGCACGCCACCTCACGCTGCTCCACACAACTCCACGTTGCTCCCCCCTGCACGCCAGCCACTGCCGTCATCCTTCCAGCCAAATCCTCCCATCCGACGTCCATTCTTCCCTCGCAGTTCCTCCCTCACACCTCATCGCCTCTCCCCATTATGCCTCTCCCCTCCACGCCATCTCCGCCTCCCTTTCCAGCTTCCGCTCCTCCTCCGACCACCCATCTGCTCCGGCCGCTCCTCCTCCGCGGGCCATTGAAACCCTAACCTAAAACAAAAAAAATTTAAATATTAAACATTATAATATATTATTATATTTGTTTAAATATTTTAATTTTTGAAAAAATATATATATATTAAACTATATATAGTTTATATAAGACATAAATAATAATATTATTAATTAACTAATTAATAATTGTTATTATTCAAAAGAAATAATAATTATTATTGAAATAATAATTATTTTTGAAAAAAAAGGGTTATTTGACCTAATAAGAAAGAAGTCAAGATTTTGTGATAATTATCGAAGAAAAGAGAAGAACAAATCAACAAGAATTCAAAGCAATCATCAAGAAGTCGAGACGCGCTATCATCAGAAAAATCAAAATCAAAAGAAGACTGATTATCGTTGAAAAAGTAGTCAAAGGAAGACAAACTTGAAAAAAAAAAAGTCGAAGACCATGGAAGCTGGGTTGCGACTACAAATAGAGAAATTAGAAGCCAAGTTAAAGCGCTATCGAAAAGACAATGAAGAATTACGAGACATTAATACACAATCAGAAGTAAGGATTGAACTACATAAGATACAAGAAACGTTCAATGAACAAACAATGTCCAACCAGAAAAATCACATAGAAAAATTATGTGCTCAAATCAATGAATTAAAAGATGAAAGTGATTTCAATCAGAGGTTGAAAAATCAAGATATAAAGAAGGAAATAAATAATTACGAAGCAGAAATAATACGCTTGAATAAAATCGTTAGCGACAAAGATGAAGAACTAATGCAGTTACGACATAAATTAGAAATTCAAGAATCAGAGGTCGGCCAGTGTCGACAACAGATAAAAGTTCTTCAACAACAAAATGAAGACTCTAAAAAGACACATAAGTTAGAGATCGCGAAGAGTAATAAAGCATTATCTAACAATGCTGAAGAAATTTTTAGACTAAAAAATCATAACAAGATACTAGTCACAAAAATTAAGAAGTTGAAAAATAGCCGAAAGATAGAACAATCTATGGACCGCATTGAAGGGAAACTTCTAGACAAGCAGGAAGAAAATAGTTGTATCAAAAGTCATAATGAAGATGTTAAGGAACAACTTAAGACATCTGAAGATGACAGAAAATCGCAAGTCGAATTGATTAAGAAGTTTCAAAATGATAACAGGTAGTTAGGAAACAAGTTGGAAAAGATACCGAATGAAACCTTAAAACCTCAAGAGACGAAAATAAAAATCCCAGCTCAGATCAATGCTCAAAAGACGACACTCGTAAAAGAAAATGACATTATGAAAATTCCCTATCGACACCCCAACCATAAAAACCGATATTCTGAAAAGAGGGAAATGTCGAAAGACGATGGTACTAATGTGATCAAAGCTCTTAACGACAGATCAATGGGGAATCCCAACAGTCAGCAACAAATCAATTTGGGATGGATTGACCCATCCACATATCGGAAGTTATGCTCTACACTTAGCAGTTCGTATCGACATGTTTCATCAGCCATGACATCGCAAAGAACAATGCGTCAAAATTATAAGGCTTTGAGGACAAAGCCTTTCTAAGAGAGTGGCAATGCTATGAATATTATATGTATGTTAATTAAAGTTATTAATTATTAAGTGAAAGGGTGTAACCCTTCACTATACACGCTCAAGCCTATAAAAGCGAGCCTCATTGTAAATTATTAATCATCTTTTTATCTATTAAAAATATCTATATAAGTTCGCCTATTAATGGCTTATTTGATTTACCAGGTCTTTTGGTAACTATTATTGTATGAGCGAATAGTTTTTCGCTGCATAGATTTCCTTGACCAAGGTGGTAGGGATGATGTGGATGCAAAAGTGTTTTGATTTCTCTATGCATGTGGCATACCATTCAATGTTCTTAGCTCACCCTATTGGCATGAAATGGTTGAAGCCATCCGAAGTGCCCTTGCGAGATACAGGAGCCTCGGGTATGACAAAGCTAGAACCATGGGACTTGACAAGGAAAAAACCAAGATCCAAAATGCTTTGGGGCAATTCACAAATTCTTGGAATCAATACGGGGTATCCATTGTATCTAATGGTTGGACAAATGTAAAGGGAAAGCCATTGATAAATATTCTTTGGGTGTCCGCCAGTGGTACAATCTTCCTTTCATCCCATGACTACTCGGATCGGTTCAAGACCGACATCAACATTGCAGAAGCCTTAATTAAAACCATTGAATCTATTGGGCCATACAATGTCATCCAGGTCATTACCGATAATGCTGCTAATTGTAAAGCAACGAGAGCAATCATTGAGGATAGATACCCCAACATATTTGGGTTCGGGTGTTTGGTTCACACATTGAACCTTTTAATGCATGACATTATTAAGATGAAGGAGAATGATTATAAATGGATTGGTTCACTGTACAAGAAAGACAAACACATGATAAGATTTATTACCAATCATAGTAATGGCCATCACATTTTCCACAGTCATTCAAGGTTGGAGCTTTTGAAGCTTGCAAAGACTAGATTTGCTAGCTATTACCTTACCTTTAGGAGCCTTTTGAAGGTAAGTGAGGCATTGGCTAGTATGGTGTCAAGTGATTCATGGCAAATTTTGAAAGACATGGCTACATCCGCATCCGAGAGGCGTGATTTTCAGGAGGTGGACATAGTTCTTGATGATCAGTTTTGGGTGAGTGTCAGGTATGTGTTGCAATTCACCAAGCCCATTTATAACATGATTCGGTTTATAGATACTAATCAGCCAGTAATTGGGGAGGTGTATGAGCAAATGGATACAATGCTAGGCCAAATAAAAGATATTGTTGAGCCAAAAGATCCCATCTTGTATGAGCATATTCAAAAGCATGTGGTCAACAACTGGGATAAACTTAATGTTCCATTCCATGCCTTAGCCTATGTCCTTACACCAAAATATTATTCTCGATCTTGGTTGGCAAAACCAGCACCTGGGGGTGGGGTTAGGAGAAAACCCCACACAGATCCAGAGGTACAGGCTAGGTGCATGCAAGCTATAGAGAAGTTGGTCCCTGATGAAGAGGAGAGCGCCATATTGCGTGCTGAATTGAGCAAATACCTTAGTCAACATGGGGTGTTCGCTAGTTTGCATGCAAACAAAGATTGAGATAGATTGGTTCCTATCGAGTGGTGGAACATGTATGGCTCCGCCACCACACAGTTGCATAAATTGGCCATCAGAGTGCTTTCATAGGTGCTTAATAGTTCTTCTGCAAAGAGGTGTTGGAGCACCTATAGCTTCATCCACAGTGTGAAAAGAAACAACCTTAATGAAAACCGGGCAGAAAGCTTGGTTTTTGTACACTACAACTTGAGGTTGTTGTCTCATTATTGTGAACGTGCCAAAAGTGATAGAACATATCTCACTTGGGACAAAAACCCGGAGGAGAACAATTTTGAGGATGGAGCCATGGTTTTAGAGTGCTTGGAAGCTAAACTTTTGGGTGATGATGATGGTGACCGTGCAACAACATCAACAACAGAGATGCCACCCCCCTCCAGTAGCATTATTCCACTCCCTCCTGTACCAGTTTTTCCTCTAGCTTCACAACCTCCATCCCTCTCGTGGGGGTCGTGTAGCTATGGACGTGGTTCACGACCACTTCCACTTACTCAGGATGAGGAGGCTAGCAGTGCTCATAGATCATGAGAAAAGAAATTAGAAGTTTCCCGTGGCAAGAGGAAATACTAGTACTTATCTTTTTCTAGTTTTTCATTACTTTGCAAATTGTAACTATTGACTCTTTAATATTTCTTACGGTGATTCTATGACTCTATGAAATATTTTGAAAACATTATATGACAATTTAAGTCTGATGTTTGATGTTGAAACTTGAACGGTGAACCTACCTTTGAAGTTCATTGCTTGCAACTTTCACTATTGACTACATAATAGCATATTATAATTGTTTGAAGTTTGAACTTTGGTCATTAGTAATTACTAATGAATATGTGCTTCGTGAATCGTTTCATTTCATGGTTGATCATTTGATGTTGTGACTTGTCTGTTATAGTTTGGTAACTTTAGTTACAAGAGATATGAGTTTGAAACTTTGATGAGTCATGAGTCATGACAAATGTTATATATTCAAAATGGTTGATGATTGATCATTTGATGACAATGCTATATAGTTTAATCCATGTTTTTATGCTTTTGTAACTAATTCAACATTCTACATGGTTTTGTTGACATATATGCATCAAAATATATAAAAATATATATTATATAAAAAACGCTCCCGAAAGTGCTCCCACCTCGAAAGCTTTTGAAAATTTCGCTTTTTGCTTCGCTCTCGCTTCTCGCTCCCGCTCTACGCCCCCAACAACATAGGTATGGAGACCCGGAGGAGGGGTTTTGCATTAAAACAATAGGTCCAAGTGGGCAAAATGTGGTGTACTAAACTGGGTATGAGAGCCCTTACACGCGGAACCACCTCTACAAAGAAAAATATGAGTGTGGCCATGTGTCCCAATGATTTTCCTCATGGGCACCAGACACCCACCCAAAGGGTAGTCAGCAGAGCCACAAGGCCAGCACCTCCTTGAGGTGGAAACCAAGGGGACCTGCCATGACTTGATCAGGGGTATTTAGCCCAAAAATCAACACTCTACATAATATAGCCCCAAAAACTTGGCCTTTACAAAATAAAAAGAAAACCCTCACTTAGGTACATCTGTAAGGAACACTTCAGACACTCTGAGGCATAACAAGTCCTAAGGCTGAAATTCTAGGGCTACGATCTGGGAAACCTTCTAGGAAGAAGGAAATTTTTTAGTTTTGCATTGGTTGCCAATTGGATGAAATTTCACCAGATCGAACGTGTGGCCATGCAGATTGAGCAATATCTACAACAATATTTTTGCCGGGTCAGTCCCTCACCCAACAACAGAGCTGGCAAGTTGAGGTGTGATCAGTGTAGCAGCACTGGCTTTTCCTGTGGAATGATTAGAGTACACACACTTGGCACCTGGCCAAATCGTGTACACTGCTGTACATTGCAGAAACACCTTTTTTTTGTTTGACAAAGTATGTCTTATAGTAACAGAAACCCAGCTATTTTGACTTTCTTTAAACACAAAAGGTTCAGTGGCATGCCAATTTAATTCAACATCTGGCAGACAGTATGATTTCTTTTGGGTCACTTAAGCCTTGGACATTCTAATATGTCACTTTCATTTAGAAGCGTCTGCATGGTGCAAAATTTTGGAGAGTTATTGTGCGCTGCTTAACAATTAATTCAAATTACTCATTGTCCTCTTAGTACCTTTCTAAATAGAACACTTTAGTCTTCTTTCCGTTAAATATAGTCCTGAGTTCGACTATTCGTTTGTTTCAATTTCCTTAACACATGGCTTAAATTTATTGCTTGAAAATATTGACCCAGTCTTGTGCTTCAGGCAGAAAGTGTCCTGGTAATCAGCACACTATCTCCATTTATTCCCAGCTTTTGTAACCTTATTTTAAGCAAAGTATCTGATCCCAAATGAGGACCTAAAATTTTGCCTCATTATTTGTCTCTTTACCAAGACCATTTTTTTGTATTGTATATAACTTCTGCTCATCTAAGTCAACTTCATTATGATGTTTTTGCAGTTGGCGACCTGTATTTTGTTAGAGTTTTGATACTTCTAGGATGGTTATGTTAGATCTTCAAACAATTTATATATATTATCACAATAACCATATGCAATAGGATCACTGAAAGATAGACAAGCACAACATTAAAAAGAGACAAAGATTTACCCTGGGAAAACTCTCTCATGGGAAAAACCCAGCAAAACTTCTTCAGTATAGATTCGTCACAAGTACAATGTCAAACTAGTACAATGAAGAGCTAAAACTCTTCCACAAATATCCCGAGAATATATAAGATAGAAAACCAAAGATAAGATGTCTTGACAATGCAGCTACTCTTCTTCTCCAGCGAACTTGTCTTTCTCTCTCTTGTAATGCGAACTTGTTTGAGTGAGTGACATACAAAATGAGCTAGGTGCCACTCTATTTATACTAGTCACAAGACTCACAACTGGCCTTTTTACTTAACTGGGCCGACTTAACTTCCCTAATTGGGCCGACTTGACTGGGGCAGTTTTGCCCATTGTTTGGGGCAGACTGCCCATTGTTTGGGGCAGTTTACCCACTGACTTCTGTGGGTCCGACTTGTCTATTTTACTTGATTTCTTTTAGGTTTTTACATGATCAATTACAATATGAATATTTCCCAAAGGAAGTACAATAAAAATACAATAATAATACAATAAGAATATCTTCCGAAGTTACATTCTTCAACATATTTTAACTGTAACACTGTTTTTGGGTTAGAAAGGGATGCTTGATTTATTATCTCTTTTCTTTAGAGGATGCATATGGGATCTTCAGGGATATTTATTATTGATCACCACCCTTTATCTCTTGCTTAGAAAGGAATTTGACTGGGGTACATTCTCTTTTCCATGCTTTTTGTTGGTTTCTAATAGCTAGCTATGTTTAGGATTGAGAACTTTTCTTTATTAGTTTGAGCCTATATCTTTTGTGCTGTTGGCAATCATTGGTCAGTTCTGTATATTTAAATTTGTGTTATGTAAGGAGTTCAAAATGTCTACTTCTTGTTTTCTCTGTTTTTCCTTGAGCCTATATTCATATTTAAATTTAAAATATGAGGAAAGTATTTTTGTAGTTTACATGCATTTGATGTCTTCATTTCAAGAGATCATCTAGGTCCTATTTTCTCACTTGTTGCCAAGTTTGGGTGTTTTGTTTTTGCATGTTGCTGATATCATATTTAGTATGCATTTTATACACTTGCGATGTCTTCATGCTTTAAAAATTTTCTGATTATTTGCATTGTTTATCTCAGTGCGAAGGCAACTGATGAATATGAACTAGCTAGAAAGAAGCTAGCGGATTTTATCAATGCAGCAGGCTCCAAGGAAATTGTCTTCACGCGTAATGCAACTGAGGCAATCAATCTAGTTGCATATTCATGGGGTCTTACAAATTTAAAAGCAGGGGATGAGGTTTGCCCTTCCCCATATTATATCTTTGCTCATCTCTATCCACAGGCCTACTTATTTATGGTTCACTACCTTGAGATTTTTGGGCAGTTCAACTTAAATCATTCGTTTCTTGTTTTCATTTTCTTGCTGAATCAAATACTGAAATTATTTTATAACATAATTATTTATGGTGGTAATTGGTCAGTTTTGGGTTTTGATTATCAGAACTCACAATATTGCCCTGATGTTAGTGTCATGCACACAATGTGGAATGTAGTTGGGTACTAATTGTAGACCTTCAATTTGAATACGAATCTAATAACCCTTTTGTAATTCTTTCATTTTTTATGAGAAGAGTGAGTGAAACCATTCTCATTTTTTATAGTGTATAAAATTGGGGAACTTAAAGATGATGGACCCTTATCTTTTATTTGGTTAAAAATATATAAGCATATTGATAAATTCTTTTGCTTGTAAAAGTCTTTGGAATTCTACTATGGGAAACCGATTAGTTGTGCAAGAATAAGATATCCCCACACCACAAGAAGGTACACCGTAGGATATTCCAGTACTCTTAAACTATATTTGAATCAGTTATTTTAGCTACACAAGATTTGAATAACCTGTTATAAAAAGAAGTCTTGGACATTGTCACAGTATTATACAGGGATATGTTCTTGGTGTTGGTGGATGTGCCCTCAAGTCCCTTTGTGTGCTGGGGAAGATAGGACAAGGAGAAAACATCCCTACCCATCCCCATTTATTGGGGAAGATTTGGGCACTTCTTGGGACAACATCCCCTTCTAGAAGTGAGTGCTCTTGGGATGTTCCACACAACAAGGATATTGGGAAACGCTTTAATACTGATAGTGGATGGAAAGGTGGTATCCATGGCCTATCAAAACTATAAATTAAAAAGTATGTATTTGAGACAAGTTTCTCTATTATCTTTTACTATAAAAATTTTTAATTTTATAAATTCAAACCCCTCAAAAATTGCTTAAAACTAAAATCAAGTTAAATTGAAAGAAGGCATTGTTATCACACAACTTGTAGTTGTCCCTAAAGGTATCCCATCCGGGATGGTAGAGGTGTTGGACAACTAAAGAGGTGACCCAAGAGATGCCATGGTTCCGAATGCAAGCTAGAGTTTGGGTGTCACGACTCACGGTAACCGAGGCACTCTTCACTTTAGATCAAGACTAATCGAGATCAAGGGGGAGGCCCTAGCCAATCAATGAAGACTAGCTAACCCAAAGACTCCTAGGGAAATGTGAAAGATGAAAGGAGGAGATTAATGGTGAGTTAGATCTAGGAAAAGTTAAGTGGACCCAATGATTAAGGTATGGTTGAAGAGGCTTAAAGAGTGACAAATGGTTCAACCAATGAATGACAAGGGCCACCTATGAGGTTCAATCAATAGATCTAAAAGATGACTTAGTACCATGAAAATTAGCCAAGTGGGACCCACTCCTTAAAAAAGTGGAAAATTGGTCCAAGTTGGGTCCACAAGGTCAAAGTTGGAAAAAGATGGTACTAGGGGTATGCTATGGCATGGATCTATGGATTGGACAAGAATTAGCAATACCCAAGTTTGAGATCTAGCAAAAAGCCACTTACCCAAGGAGTGTGAATTGACCCAAGGATGACTAGTGCCTTGGATGGAGAGGCTAATGGAGTCGGATGTCCACCAAATTGTAGATCGGGATAGTCAAGGTGCAAAGCAAGGTGGGATTTCAAGATCAAGGGCATGCCATGGCTAGATCTCACTAGATCTAATGCATCACTAAGTGACCCAAGTGGGGCACAACCCTCAAAATGAGGAATGAGGCCCACTAGGTAGAAATCACAAAAGTGAAGCACGAGGGGTAGGTTTTAGGGGATGATCTTTCCAATGAAGCAACAATCTCACCTACCCACGTACTAGAACCTATCAAATGACCTCCCTCAAGGAATGCGACTTCCCTTGGAGAGCCCAATGTGCCTTGGGAAATGGGTCAAATGGAAGCCAATCACCACCAAACTATAGATCCGAATTGCCGTGGATGCTATAGAGGTGGGTTTTAAAAATTATCCCCAAAAGCATGCTAGATCCAAGTAGATCTGAAAAATAAAAATTACTAGGGTTTTGATTATGAGGGTTTTATGATCTAGAAACCATGGATAAGCCAAGGAGAAAAAGACTAACCTTTAGAGCATACCTGGATGAAGAGATGGATGCTATTTGAGATGAGGATTACTTTTCCAAAGATCAAATGGAGGATTTTGAAGCCCTCTTGCCAAAACGTCTTGTCCAAGCCCACACGTGTGCCCCTCTAACTCGTCAAAACCAAGGAGACAAAGCATCAATCAGTCTAACAAGACGAGGGTAGATACAAGCAAGAAATAGATAAGCAAAGAATGATTGGTACAAAGACAAAACCACTCCCTGTTTGATCCACGATTTGGAAAGAAGTTGTAGGGAAAGCCTCCCCACCAATACGCATTCCTCCCAAGACGTCTTCTCCACCTGTAAATCAAAAGTATTTCAAAAGATGCAAGATAGCTACAAGATATCCTCCAGTGCAATGGACAAAAGCATTTACAATCATAACAACCAACATCCACTCCAAGATCCAAGCATTACTCCTAAAGATAGAATTTTATTCCAATAGCCAAGAGCCAAAAATCTCTAGATCCCTTTACAATGAGGGGGTCTCTTCCTTAAATAGGAGAGGAAAGACCAAAACCCTAACCACTTTTGAAATGAGTGGTTGAGATCAAAAGATAAAACATAATAATCAATGGCTAAGATGAGCCAATACAATATAACACATGGATCACTCAAAAGGAGGGTGACGTCATACATAAAATGTCTCTAAGGAGGGTGATGTCACACATAGGGGGTGGCTAGATAGCATGGAGCCACAACATAAGACATGGACAAGTCACTAAAAGCACATGGTGGGGCTAGGATGCATTAATATCCTTCACTAGCATGTCCCCATGGCACAATAATATAAAATATAAGTCTATGACATGTCCAAGTAACACAAATGATCAAATCTTGTCCCCATGATCTGAGAGAGACATGCAGTAAAAGACCTCCTGTAGCCACTGTGGACCCCACCGACTGGTGCAAACTGATCTGGAAGAAGGGGGGTTCACCATGGATGACCTCAGAGCAGACCAAGTGCCAAAACCATGCCTCAATTTCCCAAATCGAATTCCTAAGTGACCTTTTTATTCCATTTTTTTATCCTCCTGAAAACCCTAAAGGTGCCAAACACTGCCTCTAGGGTGCCTGCGCTGTTAAACTGAAGGTGCCATCATGTCCGGAAGGGGGGTATAATGGTAAAAACAAGTGGCTGGACCACCCCCTTCCTCTGTAGAGCCCTAGGCAACGACTTGCCTCCAATGCTCCTGCTGGACAGGCTGGATCAACATGCCCAAACTGGTCAACAGGTGGATAACTGCAACTATCATGCCCAGAAGTGCCCGTAACTGAAAGATGAGTGTCTCAATGGATCTAGAAGACCCAAATCCACTAGAGATGAGTACTCATACACCTCATGATAACCTGTGGGGTCATCTGTAGGGTCCACCATACCAGGACAGTGTAAAATATGATGATTTGGAAATAATATTAAATTGACCAACTGCATCAATCATCATCTGAAGCATATGTCCAACATATGGAATCGTCAATAGGTGTATGTGGGACCATAGATCAACATCCATAAGCACAAGTGGTCCATCTCATCACGGATCCCAAGAATGACCATGGTCAAACTATGTTTGACTAGGTCAAAATACAACCAAAGACTAGATTATAACAAAAGACTAAGACATGTTCCTTTAATCATATTCATAACTTAACTTAAAGTACAAACATCATTTAGTGGCAGTTAATACATATATATTTCAATATTGTTTATAGTAGTTTATAACCTATTTATTTACTAATTTATTGTTGTAGCAACTTGCACAAAAGCTTTAAAGACATACTCATCTAATGTACATGCCACATGGTCTAACTGCTAGCAAAGGGTGAGGGCTAAGGACAAGGTTAAGTAAAGGGGATGACTTGACCAACTTAACTAAGTGACACTTTGGACGGGGAGAGGGGGAAGCTACACTCTGTGCTGGACAAAATAAATAAAGGGAATGGCAGTGCCTCGCAAATGGGTAAGTTGTTTAGAGAGTGCTTATTCAACTTAGGGATCATGTCTACATCAAGTTGATCCAAGTTCATTAGGGTCATTCATTTAATTTCCATGGCCTTTTTGGCCTATATGACCCCTCTGGGATTTTGCATGCGCTAAAAAGCACAACTAATCGCAGCTTGCATCCGGGGCATATTTACATTTATGAGGTCAACAATATTTAGATATAGCATACATTTAACCATTGCATTTTTTAGACCTTTTTGGACCCTTCGAGGGGTACTTTTAGCATTTCATTGCTTTAGCCTTTAATTCATCGTGTGTTAAGAAACACATTCTAGAATTTAATTTCCATAGGCTTTTATAAGAGATTTCCAATATAAGTAGTACATGTGCTTTCGGTTTTAGCCAACAACAACTCATGTGACTAGAGGGAATTCCGCACTAAGCCAAACATCGGGGCAACCAACTAGAATGATCTAGGCATAAAATCCAACTTACCAAAGGCAAGTTCTGTCACCAACTCAGAGCCGAGACACAAAACAAACATGGATGCAATCCAACACAGAGATAGAAATGGGAAAGTCTTCCATATCAAACAGTCAAGAAGGCAAGTCAAGGTGAAAGCCAAAATAAGGATGGTCATGGATGGATGGAGCTAGGTGAATGTGGTGCCTAGGCTAGCAAACATAAAAGTCAAGGAAAACCATGTTCATGCTCACAGGAGGGTAATGAAACCAATGAGTATAGTCAATAAACCTTAAAGTGCAAGTAATACATCCAATTTAATATTTTAAATCCATCCAAGATATTTCATTTCATTATTTAAATAGTACTGCTACATCATGAGTTATATACCAAGTCAATGCTATGAAGATGACTAAAACAACAAAATAATAGTCCAACGCATATAGAACCACTGAAACACTGCTGCAACAATACAACTGGGCACTGAACTGAAACTGTATGAAACAAAAGGTCACATCGGTCATCAAATCTAAGCTCTCAAGGCTCAGCCTTGGCACAAGGTCTACTCAATGTATGATATATACTGCTTTGATCTGTAAGTGATCTCAAATAACTCTGCTCATCATAGCTGATCTCTGTAAAAATGAAGCTCTAGAAAGTGCAGATATCTGCTCAGCAAGAATAGTAGCCCAACTACTATGGTGTGAGAACAGACATTTTGGAGGAAAAGGTAAGATAAGACTAGCATAGATTCATCTTAAACCCAGATCTACCAAGCATTGAGAGGGATCCAATTTCTTGAGGTGTGATTTTTTTTAATCTTAATTTTTTTACATGTCCAGAAAAAATTTACACCTTAAGAAATTTGATTCCTCGAGGGGCTTGATAGATCTGGGTTTAAGATTATTTTTTTATCTTATGAGCCAACATGGATTTTTTTAACAACATTTTATTTGGTTTTATATTTTTATTTAATGAGCCGACATGGATTTTTTTAATTACTTTTTATTTCGTTTCAATGTTTTATTTTATGAGCCGACATGAATTTTTTTAATTACTTTTTATTTTTGGTATCATAACGCTACCTTATGTGATAACATCTCCCCCATATTGGGCTCTAGAACACCTCACAATTTTTTTAATTACTTTTTATTTTTGGTACCATAATGCTACGTTACGTGACAACATCTCCCACATACTGGGCTGTAGAGCACCTTGTTACTCTCGATGCAATAATTTTATTTATGTCCAACAAATGACCACTGTTATCAGCTATTTTGTACAATAGCTGAATTTCTTATGAGCCGCCAGTTCCATGAACATGATTCATGTTCATTGTCAGTGTTCAGAAGACATTTTCAGGGCAATTTTGCCCCATTTGTAATAACTGCATGTTCATACCCCCATGGGGAAAATGTAAAAAGTTGGTTTAAACGGGGGTCCTTTTATAAAAGACTCGGCTATCCGTAGATTTAGCCATTTGGGGGATACTCTAGAGTGTTTTTTCCTTAGGAATTATGCACTACTCATCAGTGGCGTATAATCCCTGAGTTTTTCACTCAAACCTCCAAAGCTGGAGTATTTTCCATGGTGGTCAAAACCTAAGGTGTTTATTAGAGTCTTGTGTCTAGGATTTTTTACGTGTTAGCCATCTCGATTGAGTCGTATGAACATGCACTAGGTCCCCTAGGAGTTTCGTTCCATTCCGAGAAAAATATTTTTTTCCATCAATTAGACCATTTTTTGATGGTCTAATTAAAAAATTTCAAAAAGTGATAAAAACCTCATCTGGAGGCGGATTTTGGCGTGCGGAAGCTTGTTTTGACGCTCAGAGCGTCATCTTTACCCTAGCGCCAACTTTTCTAGGTTTTCGGGCGGTTACGTCGCCTCTGGGAGCAATTTTCATTATTTTGGCATTTAGTGACCAAAAAATTCACTAAGTGACAAAAATCAATAAGTCAAAAAACATTAAAAAATTGTTTTTTTAAAGGTTGAAGTGGATTCTAATTGTACGACCCACTTAAAAGTGATAATGCATATGTTATATTAAAACCTTGGTATACGAATTGAGCTAAAGGAGGAGATGACATGAGCATTTATAGCGCGAGCCTCCTTCACGTGGGCACTCCACGCGTGCATACTCACGGATTAAGAGGTGGCCGCAATTACCAAAGGTAAAGCACATGCCAATTGAAACATTGGTTAGTAAATTGAATGTATGAAGGACGTTTTACGTGGGCCTTTGAGCATGGGCGGATTAACTCACGGGTTGGTAAGCGAGGGCTCCATTTTGGTGAGCACGTGTTACTATGGAGAATGGCGCCCTTCTTGTGAGGTGGCTGCCACCTCTACCATTCACAACAACCAACACACCTTTCACGCTCCAAGCAGCCACTCACACGGATCTCTCCACCGATTAGCTCATTCACGCCCACCACAACTCGGTGTTGATTGATGGATCAAGCTCCAAGCTCTCATTCGATTGGAATCAGCTCAGCCTTGATTGGAATTCGATGGCCATTGGCTCCCTCAGTTATGCCAATTCGAATTGCTCTTAGTTTGTCTATTTTTTGTATAAAAGGAGTGCCTTGCCTCCTCATTCTTCATGGAGATTTTAGGCAAGAACACTTTGCCAAAATCATTGTAACACTTGTTTTATGCTATTGGAATAAACAATCGACTTTGGAGGTCTATGCATTGGTTCAAGGACTTGGTTCACATTGTTTTGGTGATATCCCTCTCACCTTATGTTTTTTTTATGCAAGTCATTATTCAATATATGTTCTAACATAGCATTAGAAATATCTTGTTCGGATTTGTGTGCATGAATGTAAGGGTTTTGCAGAGATATTCCAAGGTGGAGAGTGGCTTGGAGATCAAGCTAGTCTTTATTCATACATTGGTTTTTCCTCCCTAATTTGTTCTTTTGCAGGTTCTCCAAGTCTTTCTATTCTCAAAGAAAGAAACACTACTAGAGGCTAGCCTTCCCTCCATCAAACACAAAACTTTCTCATTGGTTACTAGATCTACCATCTAAAACTGTGGAAGTCCAAAAGCCCTATCCCTCTCCAAGTTTAGATTTGGCTTAGTTTGCCCTTGTTTTTGGCATCCTTGGCTTTTTTGCCCTCATATCAGTCCCCTCTTTCATCCATGTTTTAGCCCCCTTTTGCCCACTGTTTTTTGGGCACTTTCCAGCTGCCTTTGACCACTGTTTGGGCCACTTTCCAGACTGTTAGTTGATGACTGTCTGCTCCCCCTTTTCGTGACTGTCTGCTGCCCCTTTTCATCTCTGTCCACTGCCCCTTTTCATCATGGTTTGCAGCAGCCCTTCATTCCCTGTTCGCTGCCCTAAAACACATAAAAAAGCAAAAATAAACATCAAAAAACTTGTTAGTAGTTAGAGCTTGTTAGTTTAGTAGTTGCATTTTTTTTCAAAAGTTAGTACCTAGTTTCTATTCTAGTTTAGAAGTTACTTTCATCTAGTTTGTGTTTAGTCACTTTTGGTACTTAAATCTCATCTTGTTTGCATTTCATTATTAGTTGCATTTTGCATTTAGATCTCTTTGAAAGTTAGGCTTGCATTGTATTTCTCTTTTTTAGGCCATCTTTTCATCATACTTTGCATTTGTTATATCTTAGCTTATACTTCCATACTAGCTTTAATTCAAAAAAGGTAAAAAGTTTGCATCTTGAAAGCGTTTGGCATATAGATCTCATTCTAGGATTGCATATAGATTAACTTGCATCTCTACTTAGTTTTTATTTTTGTTGATAGTTTCAAGATCTAAGTATTTCACTAGTTTATCAAAGTTTCTAGATTAGATCTTAGTTTCAAAGTTTATTTTTCCTAACATCTAATGGGTACATTGTTGAGATGAGTTAAGCTTGTGTAGATCTTTTGAAAGAGAAGAAAGTTGGGTAAGGACAATATTCAAAGAAGAGCAAAGTTATACTCAAGGAGAAGACTCAAACCAAATCATAAAACCAAAACCAATCTCCTTTTGTATTAGCCTTCAAGGGCTTCCAGGTTTTATTTCACTAAGTTGTCCTTTTTACTTTTCTCAAAAAAGACCTTACAAGGGCAGATTCCCAAGGCAAGTTGTAATCAAGATAATAAAAGTTTAAGTGGAGGAGTCCTCCACTTTTTTGGGTTTCTTCCCCATTTGGGGAAGAGTGTTGTGTTTTGTTAAGTTAGATCTTTCATTTCATGCTTTAGATTAGTCTTTTATTTCATTGTTCTCTCTTCCAAGTTTTGACCAGAGCAAGCTAACTTTGGGATTGTATCCCAAAGGCCACATAATTTTGTGGTAGTTTCTCGTTCCCCCGTTAGCCTCCTTGCCGAAGTTTCAGCTAGCTGGAAAGTCTCAAGGAATAACGGTTCTGAGTGATCGACCTTGTTCGGAGGTTGATCCTACCTTAGATTAACATTTGTTTGGTAGAACACTAAATCTTGCTTTTAGTTATTTTTAAGCATCTTATCGTATCTTGTTATCATATTTTTACTTTCAGTAATCTAAGCTCCATAATTGTTTTCACAACTGCTTCTTTTTTTCCAGTAAAATAAACAAAGCCTCTTGAACTTGGCCAAATCCAAGTCAAGAGCACTCTCTGTCGGAGAGCATTTTAGACTTGCATTTTCCCCCTGCATTAGGCATATTAGATTAGAAAAGTCTCTTGAACTTTGGTCTTAAGACTAAGTCAAGAGCGCTCTCTATCGGAGAGTTGAATTGTGCTCTTAAATAATAAAACATTTCAACTCACACTCCCCTTTTAATTAATTTACTTTGGTCGATTGTTCAATACCCGTATGCTCGGCCAACCTGAAAGGTTTGGGCTAGTACTCAGAAAGGTGTTGAATTTGCTAAGCTTACAAGTGATAATCTAATTAAAACTTTACCCAATCCAAATTGGCGTTAAATACTGAGGTTGCTTCCTGAAACAGGTGGTGTCGGGAATCCATTTTCAGACTCGAGGGCGGTTCAAACATTGGACACCTATCCTCTGAATCTGGGTGCTCCCGACCTATCATCTAAGAGGTTGCTAGTATTTTTCCCATTTGGTCTACTCTTTTGATATCCTTGTTCCTTAGCCTAATAATCAAAGATCACTAAAATATTCAATAAACCAAGATTAATAGCAGGACGATCTCGCGAACATTACCACTTTGAACTCTTGTATCAAGCAACCCAAGCACTCAAGACTTTTTGACTCCATAAGGCACTGGTCCTTGGCATCATTTTATTTTGCTTATTATCTATCTGGGGCATTTCTATTTTCGTGGTTGTCTTGCTTTTAAACTTACAAAGTGGCTTTTTTCTTCAAATCGTACTGTGTAATCGCAACGTGGATTGCTTTATCTTGTGCTTATTTCAATTATTTAAATTGTGATCTCTCATCATTAAGAAAACTCCTAAACAACACTCATCCGCATCACCCCACACTTAAAACATATAAAAAATAACAAGAGCCTTAGTGAAATTCTTTGTAGGGACTACCCCCCTTGGCTTCGTTAGGAGTTAGCCTAAACGGAGGAGCTGGGATTCAGGTGACAGTACCTGGCTCATTGCTCGCCTCCAAGGCCACACCTCTCCCCACTTCCAGTGAGGGAGACAACTTTCGAAAGATTTCTGCTGCTGGTGTGCAATCTGTATGTAAACTTTAGTAGGGCAACATGTAAAAAAAACCAAAATCTGATTTCCACAATGAATGATACTAAACCAAGTGAAATAACACCTTATGTGAATCAGATACCTAAGATCATTTTCCAGCTTATTGAATCAAGTGTATTAAGTAGAAATAGATGCAAACCAAACTAAAATAACTCTCCAGTATGCACAATGAGATCTGGACCTATGTTAGATTAGAATTAATATGCAATAGATAAAATCTCAGAATTCCTTTAGTGACTAATTTCAGATCTTTATACATCGAAGAGAGCAATACTAGCATTTACCAATCACCGTCATGCAAACATGTCCCAGTAAATATAGCATTAAGTGTCATTTAGAAATGTGTCATCAACTAAATGCAAAGATTATTTATTGTGTCCACATAAGAGCATTCATTAGCAAAGCTCAGTGCAGTGCCTTTCCCGAATGGTGGTAGGAGAGTCCTCCCATGTTGTTTGTTGTAAGTGCTGAGCCTTTCCCGAATGGTGGTAGGAAAGTCCTCCCATGTCAGTCGATGTAAGTGCTATGTCTCACATGGTGGTAGGTTGGTCCTCCCATGTTGGTAGACTTGTTATGTGCATTTGGGCTGTGCTCTGTGTGACGATGAGATGATCTGGAGGTGATGAGGCAATAGTAGGAGACATAGTTGATTGCTGTGGCAATGTAATGATTGGTCCTAGGCTGTACCTACTTGATGGCTTGCTCGCAGAGATAATGAAGACCTACATGGAGGCTAGGCCTACATCCAGCATGAAAAAGGGCTGGCTCTGTAGAACTTCCTATGACGAGTAGATTCGAGAGATGTCACCAATCGATGATTGAGATGATGAGGATTGCAGCAGCAACGACGACGATGATCCAGTGAAGATGATCCGGCATTGAAGACTTGTGTTGATGTCTGTGTCAAGAGAATACCTTCCTAGTTAAGAGGGAGTGTTAATGTAATTGTAACTTCGGAAGATATTCACTTGTATTTTATATTGTATTTTATTTGTACCTCCGACGGAGATGTTTATTCCTCCGGTCAGAGAAGTCATTATTGTATTTTGGTCATGTAAAGTCATTGAGGTTAACCCTCCATTGTATGTCGGGGCAATAGACCCTAGAGTCAGATTGTATTAGGGTTAATAGAGTCTTCTAGAGAATCGGCCCAGTCAGATACAACTGGGGCCAACCTAGTAAGTGAAAAATGTAAAGTGAAAGTAAAGTATAAATAGAGAGCTAGGCTCTCTCATTTATTCATTCACTCACTCACTCAAGTTCGCATAAGTGAGAGAGATGACAAGTTCGCACAAGTGGAGAAGAGAGAAGCTGCTGAAGACCATCTCTATTTTTGGGTTTTACTTTTGTGACATTGTATTGGTGATCATTCTATCTCTGAGGAAATTGCGGGGTTTTCTCCTTTATGGTTTCCCCGAGGAAATTCTTTGTGTCTATTGTGTTATGCTGTGCATGTTATTCTCTCAGATAAGATCCTAGATAAGATTGATTAAATTGTGAAAATCTAACAGATGTAACAGGGATTTCTGACTTTGGAGTGGCTACCAAGTTCTCTATCTTGAGATCTGATAATTAGTTGCTGAAACATCTGTATATTTCTTTACTATTCTTTCGTGGTAGTCAGTTTAGAGTAAACACCAAATGTGAAATTTAATTAATAGCACCTTTTCTTTAAACACTTGTTCTAAGAGAAAGGAATTGTGGAATTTATTTCTATCCTTTGGAGAGAAACCACCATTTTTTATGTTGATTGTTTGAATGCCACAAAAACCATTTATTTCTGTAGCAGAAACATGAGAAAGCCTTTGCATAAATCTAGTAGATAAGATGCTCTTCTCGACTAGATACTTTTATAATATTGGTAGCTAAGGAAGGTCTGAATCAGTGTCAGATGGGATGTATGCTTGAAATATCATATTGCTTTTATGGATGTCATCATAGAAGTGGCTTGCGTTACAGCTTTGTTTTCTGTAAGGCAAGAATATGGCTTTATCTATTACACTTATTCTTGATGTTGTCACATTTTTCATTTTTATGTAATTTTCAGATTTATGTGTTCTGTTCTTTCCGTTTTTCTTTTACTAACTTTGATTATTTCAGACATGCTTTGCATCTTAGGATTTAGATACTTAGTTTGGAAGATCAATGGCCATCCTCTAAGGAACCTTTTCATTTGAAAGCATTCATGAATTCATTGTGCTGCAGATTATATTGTCAATTGCTGAGCATCACAGTGTAATAGTTCCATGGCAAATTGTTGCTCAAAAGACTGGGGCTGTTTTGAAATTTGTTAACTTGAATGAGGAAGAAGTTCCAGATTTAGAACAGCTAAAACAGCTTTTATGCAAGAAGACAAAACTTGTTGCCATACATCACGTGTCTAATACTCTTGGTAAGCAATAAATATTAGGAAGAATGAAAGCAAAGAGAACGAATTAGTGTGCAACCTTTATACATCGTTCTTGTAATTTCCTTCCATTCCAAATTTTTGATGAATTGCCTTATTACATGTTAGATTGATAATTAATACACTTAAATTCAACTTGTGCAGTCTCTTGCCCAAACATGTTAGACTGTTGGTAGTAATAAATACCATAAATTGGAAAAACTGTCAATGGAAATTTGTTGCATGGAATAACTTGTGAAATTATTTATGCTCTCATATGTAGGTCTCCTGGGTCATCTAGTGGAAGATATTGGGTGCTTATGTTGTTGTGGAGAACCCTCAATGTATATACAACTTTGTCAGTATTTGCCCAAAACATGTTAACCTTTCTTTCGAAGTAAGTGCTATGAAGAGTAAAATCTTTGACATTGAAACATTCTTGCATGGTAAATGCATGTGAGCGATCTTGATGCTCTGATGTAGAGGTATTATGAAAACCAAACACACACAAACCAAGAACACAAAGAAAACTAAAAGAGAGAAATGATTATTCTATTATCAAATGAAGAGAACGAACTTCTCTGTAGAATAATTAGATGGCATAAACTCTAACTGCTCAAACCCTAATTGCAGAAACCCTAAAATGACTTATGTGTACTTTAATACAACAATTAAACTTGAAGTAACCTAAAGTCACCAAATGACTTTTTTGATCTTCCTAAGTCTGTAGTCTAGATGACCTTTATATTCTAACACCCTCCTTTAATGGTCAATCTAGAAAATACACCAAGTTTGTCCTTGAATTTTACAATTTTTTCGGGACCCCAAAAAACTCATGAGAATGTCCATGTTTTGATCCTTTGTAAGACAGTATTGCAGCTCAACTGTTCCATCTTCTACAAGCTGTCAGATGAAGTGACAATGGAAGTCAATACGTTTGGTATGCTCGTGGAAGACTAGATTCCTTGCTAGCTTAAGAACTCAATGATTATTATAGTACAATAAGGCAGGCTTGTTTTGTTGGATCTTCATATCTACAAGCATCTGTCCAAGCCAAATTGCTTCACCTGCTCCTTTCGCCGCTGCTCAATATTCTGCTTCAGTTGAAGAAAGGGAAAGGACATGTTGCTTTTTATTGGTCCATGTAATTGCTCTAGTACCAAGGCTAAAAACATAGCCTGATATGGATTTCTTGTCATCCATTGATCATGCCCAATCTGAATATGTATAACCACTGTTATCACGCAACTTGTAGTTGCTCTTGTTGGATGATCCTATCTAGGATGGTAGAGGAGACAGGAAACTAAAGAGGTGACCTAAGAAAGCCTCGATCCCCGGATGGATCAGTTGTCATGCCAATTGAGGCACTCTTCGCTTTATGCCACCAAATCCCAAGGTAGCAAAGGGGGAGACCCTGATCTAACTTGACATGATAGATCCAAACCAAATCCCTAGATCAAACTATATGGATAGAGTACGTAAGGTGATAGGTAGATGAAACCCTAGATTTGGGGGATGAAGCCACTATAGGGGTTGTGTTTGAGTTGAGAGGTTTATGACTAATGAATTATCAATCCAATGTGTTAAATTAAGTGACTTAAGAATTAGATGAAAGATTTAGGATGTAGGTGCTAGCACAAATGATCAATTCTACTACCTTGGGGGGATTGAAGGTAAATCTTGAGAAAGTGACCAAAGTAGTAGATCTAGAAGAGATTAGGGCTTTCTAGCACCTTACTGAGGATGCTTGAGGATAGATCTGACAATATCAAGGCATTCAAGCAGTACCTAGATCATACAACAACTGAAAGATAAGCAGACCCAAGGAGGGCGAATGGGTTCAATATCAGTGCCTTCCGGAAAGGGGAGATGGAGTTCTCCAAGGGTGACGCCCTTGAGAACCCTCTTTGGGTTAAGGCCAAGTAGAAATACCCAGAAAGAATTTGCCAAAATTTTTTGTTGTGTGACCCAGAGAATTTTGATAAGTTACGGAGTTAGGGTTTGAAGGTAAATGTAAATGATGACTAATGGAATAGATCTTGGAAATAAAATAAAATAGATGGGACTTACCTCTATGTCTTGTAGATGCCAAGTGCAATGATGCTCTAACCCCCTTGAATCAATTTCTGGCCAATTTGATGAGCTCAAAGGTGAAAACTATTTGCCCAAGTTGAGCTAGTGTACCCTCCTTGCAAAGACAAGCTACAGTGAGACTTGATTCACAAGATGAAAAGTAAAGGATGCAAGATAGATCAAAGAGCATAAATAGTGTTCAAAGATACAATGCAAACTACTCCCTGATTGATGGACTCATCAAATGGATAGATCTAGAGAAACCTCACGAAATCTCTCCAACTGAAGTTGCCCTTCTGCAAATCACACACTACTCTAGCATATATAGCATGGAAACATCATCATATGGATGGAACTTCTTAGGCTATTAGATCTACAATCAAGCACACGAACAATCTTCAACAAAGACACAAGATTTCCCCAAAAAATTCTTTTATTGCCAATAATCCAGAGCCAAAAGTCTCTTTACAATGACGGGGTCCTCTCTCTTAAATAGATTTGAGAGAGAGAGAGACCAAAACCCCAACCACTTTTTGAATGAGTGATTGAGATTAAAAATTACAATGAAGATCATCAATGGTGGAGATCTTTTTATTTGCCAAAATTTTTAGTTGTGTGACCCAGAGAATTTTTATAAGTTACAGAGTTAGGGTTTGAAAGTAAATGTAAATGATGACTAATGGAATAGATCTTGGAAACAAAATAAAATAGATGGGACTTACCTCTATGTCTTGTAGATGCCAAGTGCAATGATGCTCTATCATAGCATGGCCCACCACATTTTTCGCAATCACTCGAGGTTGGAGCTATTGAAGATTGCCAAGACTAGATTTGCTAGACACTACCTCACCTTCAGGAGGCTTTTGAAAGTAAGAGAGGCATTGGCTAGTATGGTCTCAAGTGATTCATGGAAAGAATTGAAAGACAGAGCTGCAAGCACAGCTAATAGACATGACTTTCAGGAGGTGGAGGACACCGTTCTTGATGGTCACTTCTGGGCAAGGGTTAAGTATGTTCTGCAGTTCACCAAACTTGTTTATAGTATGATTCGTTTTGCAGATACAGATCAACCGATGATTGGGGAGGTATATGGGCAGATGGATAGCATGCTTGGTCAAATCAAAGACATTGTTGAGCAAAGAGATGCAATTTTGTATGACCATATTCATAAACATGTGGTCAAAAGGTTGGATAATCTAAATGTTCCACTCCATGCACTTGCATATGTCCTTACTCCAAAATATTATTCTCCAATTTAATTGGCCCAACCTGCACCCAGGGGTGGAGTTAGGAAAAAAACACACACAGATCCAGAGGTGCAAAATGGGTATATGCTTGCATTAGACAAGTTGGTCCCTGATGAGGAGTGTGCTCAAGTACATAGTGAATTGAGCCAATACATCAGTGAACATGGAGTCTTTGGTACCTTGCATGCAACCAAAGATCGAGGTAGGTTGGATCCTATCCACTGGTGGAACATGTATGGCTCCAGTACCACATATTTGCATAAATTGGCGGTGAGGGTGCTTTCACAGGTTGTTAATAGTTCTTTTGCAGAGAGATGTTGGAGCACCTACAACTTCATCCACAATGTCAAGGGAAACAATTTGAATGTAGAACGGTAGAAAGCTTGGTTTATGTGCACTACAACTTGAGGTTGTTGTCCCATTATTGTGAGGCAGCCAAGAATGATAGAACATTTTTTACTTGGGACAACAATCTAGAGGAGGCTAATATGGAGGATGGAGCCATAGCATTAGAGTGCTTGGAGGCTGAACTATTGGGTGATCATGCTGGTGATCCAATTCATACAACAGAGATGCCACCCCCAACCAGTAGCAGGTTTCCAGATGCAGGAGCTTTTCCTTTAGCTTCACAATGTCCAACAATCCGTGGGGGTCATTCATCTTCTCATGTTCTACGATCACTTCCAACAGTTCCTATTCCACCTAGACCACGAGAAAAGAAATTGGATGTTTCTCGTGGCAAGCGGAAAACTTAGTAGATAGTATAATAGTACTTTGTATTTCATGTTTATTATGGGCTATTTTGTAAACATTATGGCCTACTTTGAACTTTAACCTTTGAATTTTGAACGGTTGAACCTACCTTTGAAGTTTAAACTTTAAATTGTTGATTGCATCGTACAACTCTTTGGTATTGAATATGATATTATGATGCTTTGTTTCATTTCATGGTTGATGTTATCTATGAGAGTTTGTTAATGGCAAATATTATATGTTGAAATTTGAAGGTTGATGTTGTTGATGATTGATGATTGATCATTTAATGAGATGTTATAAGTTATAGGTTCTAGATGATTGATGTTATATGTGTACTAAATGGTTATATCTATGTTTTCATGTTTTCTATAGCTAATTTGGCATAATCCATGTTTTTAAAATATATATGCATCAAAATATATTAAAATATGTATTATATAAAAAACGCTCCCAAAAAAGAAGCTTTTGAAAATTTTGCTTTCCGCTCCTGCTTCGCGCTCCCAATAGCATAGGGTTAGAATCCACATCACTCTTGGTGAAGCCCATGCTCATCAAGTATTTGTCAATCCCGGCATACCAAGCTTTGGGGGCCTGCTTGAGTCCCTACAATATCTTCTTTTACCAACAAGTTGTGTTGCAACTACTCCTTCTGTGTGGGAGCATCTCACTCCCTCTACACCTAAGTATTCTACTCCCTCTGTATCTGGACACTATGCTCCTACTTGGGCCAATCTTCCCACACCATATGACTCAGGATGATATAAGATTTTCCGCCCCTGTGTATCCATCTGTGTCACCTCTCATCAAGTGGATTCACTGAGAGCACTGAATATTATCCATGACTCCCTCTGATTCTGCAAACTGGCTGCCCCTCATGAGTCATATTTGATGTTTTGATCTGCATGTTTGATCTTATAGGTCTACTTTGAAAGTCATCACTGACTTCCCTTCTAATCTCGGCACTATTATCTGCATCATTCTATATGATGGATTTATGCTCATCCTATTGGCCTGTTGCATCCGCATAACTGAAAAATCAATGATGTGACTCATGAGAACCTCTTAGGTGTTTCTCTGAAAATCTCTAGATAGACCTCCGGATATGACTCACCGGATCTCAGACTTTATGTTTTTCACTATGTACTGTCCATCACAAGAGATATAATTCACTCTTGACTTTAAAGAATATATGACTCACTTCTGTTAATGCTTCCTCAAAATTCTGGTTCCCCAATATTCAACGAGGACACTTGATCTGAGCATAACTGTCGCACTGAAAATATCACGAATCATCGTCTCCAAATTTTGTACAATGGACCTATTCTATAACACATGAAATAAATGTCCACAAGGGTTAACCGGTACTAAATTAGATAGTTATGCTATTCATCAATAATAATAATTCAAATTTAAGCAAATAAAACTCATCATACAAAGTATTAAATACTTATCTTTGCTTGTTTTGTTGACTCCCTCTTGATCTCTTCCTCCTTACAGAAAATACTGGAGTTTCTAGACGGGTACTCTGCTCCATCGTCTGCTCTGAAGACCTTGATATTCTTCTTTATTAAGTCCTGAACTTTTGGAACTTGTTGAAATCTTCATGGAAGGAACCATGCATAGTATAGGAAGACATCCAAGGATGCCACTGTCACTGGTCTGCATGTGTCTAAATGTACTAGATCTAAGATCCCCTTGGATCTACTATCATTGCTCAGAAAAGATCCTTCAACATTCTTGCCAAGTATATAACCCCTGTAGATACCTTCATGTTTTATCTAAAGATTTTGGAATACTTAGAAGTACTCTCTACAATCTTCATCAAATCTGTCTTCTTTACTTATGAGGTAGAAGCTTTTCAACATTAGTTGGATGTTGCCGTTCTTTTCTTTTCCTTTGAGGGCACTGATAAGCAAAATGACCAATTGTGTGACAATTGTAACATTTGATCTTTGAAGGATCCTTCTTTTGTTTTGGAGTTTATCTCCTATTTTCCTTCTCACCATTTTTTCTTTTTATTTTCTTCTAAGAACATTGGACAGCATAATGACCAAAATTCTAAAACTTGTAACATCTTACTTTTGAAAGATCCTTTTGATCTTGAACTGGGGTTGATTCTTCACTTGTATTTCTCTTTTGGAATATCGTGTGCTTGGTTGCATTACTGTCCACTAACCAAGTGTCACTATTATCTATAATAGTGCCATTACGAACAGAGACAAAAGAATATTGGAGTTCATATGCAATCTCAACATCATCCAACCTGTTTTCTACTATGGACACCATCTTGACAAAATCTGAAAATCTGATTAAAAAACCCTAGCAGAAGTTAGGTCAACACTGAACTTTGTCAAAAGTGAAAACTGACTTCACAGGTAGGTGTGCCCTCTTAGGGTGAACTCCAAAACACTATTTTTCAGTCCAATCTATGGCTAAAAGAGTTCAAAACTGGAAGCCCTAATTCCTTGTTTCCGGCAGGAATTAGGTCAAAATTCAATTTTCACAAAACTGTGATCTGCTTTTTCCAACCCTATTTTTTCTGGCCTACTTTTTCGAACCCTAATTTCTCGAGCCTACTTTTGCGGACCCTAATTTTCCACGTCCTACTTTTTCGGACCATAATTTTTCGAGCCTATTTTTTTCGAACCTACTTTTTAGGTGCCCTACTTTTTTGGACATCCACAGGTAAATGCGACCTACCAGGGCAAGTTCCAGAATGTATTTTTCAAGTCCAATCTATGGACAAAAATGTCCAAACTTGGAAATCCTAGTTTCTAGATTAGGGCAGAAATAGTCTCTAGCAATAGCTTCTATTCAACACTTCTCTGATTCCAAGTTGAATTTTTAATTTACCAATATAGTTTTCATCTCTTTCAAATTTATTTCATAATTCATTTCATCCCACAATTATGCTTGAAAGAAATATCACCATTCATTTGCAGCGGAAATAAAACAATGATCACTAAAACATAAACATGCACAAGAGACACAAAGATTTATCCTGGGAAACCCAAACGGGAGAAAATCCAACAAATTTTTCTGAAAAGAAATCAATCCAACACAAGTACAATACCAATCATGAAGATGAAATTTAGCACAAGAGAGGTTCTCCCTCCTTTACAAAAAACTCTAGCTAGGGTAGCGAATCTTCCAAGAGAATAAGAGAACCCAAAAATTATGCTTCTTGCCTATCCTAGGCCTTCCTTGGAGGTGCACAAAAGTGGAGAGAGAAGATGTGAGATGAATGTGTGCAAATGAAGTGTGAGAGAACCCTTTTTATATTCTTCAATTGACTTGACTTTTCTTCCGACTTGTCTGGTGAGGCCGACTTATCTTTTGTCTTCTAGGGCCAATTTACCCCTTTTTACTTGGGCACTTTTGCTCTTTCTTGCCTTCAACTTTCTCTAGGACTTTTTCAATGGTTTGTCTTGACTTCTTGGTTATTTCTTCATCATAGAAAAGTTAGCCTCGTTGATATCTCTTCACATGCAGATCAAATTCTTCCATAGAGCTCTAATGTTGATTTGACCATATTCTAAGAAGTCTTGGACACTTCTTAGAGACAATGCCAAATTCAACATTAGATTAGAATTTGCATAATATACAAAGAGATAAGATCCCCTGTAACATAGACAAGTCAACTCACTCTATGAGAATATATCGCTCCATCACGAGCACTCCCACATAGAGTATTGAATGTGATCACTAGCCTTCCTTCACTCTAGTCAATCCACATGACTAGACAAAGGCTAAGCATTCGAGCCTCAATACACATAGTCAATACACATGACTAAATAGGGCTACAACGGGGACATTCTCTACCAACCATTGGTCCACATGATCACTCCGGGAAAATGATCTCCAGAATCAAGAATGCTTCCCCGATGCTGGAACCATGGAGAACATCAACAAATTTTTTCCCCAGATAAGGCTGCTCCTTAGGGCTGCTTGATGATTGTGAAAAATCTGCAAGTTTAAGAGAGAAAACGTTATTTGGAAAGCATTAAAAAAAACTTGATATGTTGGCCTGCAAAACTGTTATATATAAATTTGTAAGGCAGACTTAGGATTCAAACTAGGCAAATCTGAATTATATAAGACACTGACAACTATAAATAATCTCAGATTGCATGAATAGATCTACTTTGGATGATATTCAAAGAAATAAGAATGAATAAATTTAACAAAATTGAATCTACTTATGGTCCTCTTTAATATTATAGATTCCAACTTATAATAAATACGCCATGTTGCATTAGTTTTAGGGATGGGGGGGATTAGTTTCTTGCACAGCTAGAGTGCACCCCCAAATTTTGCAGGGGACAGTGGGTTGGGGATGGCAATACACACACACACACAGACTTATGGGCGACCTCAAATAGTCTTGGATTCTTTCAGGATGTTCAATAGTCATGGATGGTTGGACAGACATTCAACAAAGGTCATTCTTGAATATTATTGTCACATCTCCAGCAGGGCCCTACTTTTTGAGAGCAATGGATTGTAGTGGAAAATTGAAAGATGTTACCTTCATGTTTGAAATTTTGAAGGATGCAATTGAAGAGGTTGGTCCCTCAAATGTAATACATGTAATCACAGATGCAGCACCTGTTTGTAGAGAAGCGGGATTGATGATCCAAAGCCGATATAGGCATATCTTTTGGAGTCCATGTTATGTTCATGCCCTTAACAATGTCCTCAAAGACATTGGCAAAATATCTTGGATTTCAAAAATCATATTAGATGCAAGAGAGGCACAAATGTTCATTTGCAACCATCATGCCTCATTAGCAATCTACAGGATGAAATCAAGGAAACATTTTTTGAAACATGCAGAAACAAGATACACCACATACTTCATTCTTCTAGAATGTATGGTTGATGTATATGCATCTTTGCAAGCCACTATTGTTGCTCAAGAGTGGAATGCATGGTCCGAGTCTAAATCATCTCAAGCAAGGAAGATAAGAGATATGCTTCTTAAAGAAGATTGGTGGGCTGAGTGTAGACATGTTGTTTCTTTCACATCCCCAATTGTGGAGTTGATTAGGTATGCAGATTTTGATTCCCCTAGTCTTGCGGAAATATATGAATGTATGGATTGCATGGTGGGCAAGGTAAGGCACATAATTCGTCAGAGAAACCCCTCTTTGGATTTTTTCCAGGAAATACATAAGATTATAGAGAAAAGATGGAGCAAACTCAATACCTCTCTTCACATGGCTGCATATGCCCATAATCCAAAGTGGTATATGGAGGGACCAAATAGAGTTCTATCCATTGATGATGAAGAGGTAAAAGATGGGTTTTTTGATGCCATAAGCAAGATGTATACCCTGATGAAGCAAATGTTATGCGGGAACAATTTATTGATTTTGGTACTTTATGTCCCCCTACTTTCACTCAAGATGCAAGGAGGGACATCAATATTTATGCACAAAAAAATCCCATTGGATGCTGGAGAATGTATGGGGAGAAAGTTTCAGAGCTTCGACATCTTGCCTCACGTTTGCTATCTCAAGTTGCTAGTTCCTCAACAGCTGAAAGGAATTGATCCACTTATAGTTTCATCCACTCTGTTAAGAGGAACAAGCTTACCTCTAAGAGAGCAGAGATTGGTTTATGTGCATAGTAGTCTTCGACTTTGTTCAAGGAAGCTACCTGAGTATTTAGCAGGTCCCGCGACACAGTGGGATGTGGATGCTGAAGATGCTGCTCAGATTGATGAAGATGAGAATAATCCTTCACCAAATGCAGGCTTGGTTGGAATACCCTTAGATGACATTGCATCTAATCTTGATGATGATGGTGACAATGGAGGTGCAGAGCCTAGTGAGGTTCAAGCCTATATGATTATGGATAGTCTTGTTGTTGAAGATCGCACTTTATGATCACCTTCATTGTTATTTTGGGCCTTGTCCTTTGGGCATTTTTGGATTATGTACTACTTTGGTCATTTTGCCAACTTTTGGACTATGTAGTACTTTGGGCATTTTGCCAAGTTGTTGACTAGGTATTTGCTTTGGGCATTTTGATTTTAGTATTTTACCAATATAAATATCAATGTGATGTGAATGATTTAAATTTGTGTTTTTTAAATTTAAAAATTGTCTCTTCATTGTTCAATCATTTCAAAATATATGTAAGGTTTAGTTTTAGTAAGGATTAATTTAAATTACAAATCAATACTTAAATCATATATATCATTATATGTAAGACTTAGTTCTAGTTTATTTTAATATTTTTAATTTTTTAATATATTTTATTGTCATTCCAAACTTGCCGTTTCCTGCAAATTTCGGGGAAACCTTTAGCCGTATCCGACACTTGTTCCCACATTCCCAACATTTCCACGTTTCAGAAACTTGTGCAACATAGCAAATATTACAGGTTACAATTGAAAACATTGAGATATAAATTAGAACTAGTTATAAAATTCAGAAATTCAAATTAAAAAACTAAATGCAAAATTCAACTAACCTATTTAGACTTAGTAATCATTGAAATAGAAATTCAAATTAGAACTTGTTATAAAATTCAAATTATGAAACCAAATACAAAATTCAAATAAACTATTTAGAATAACTATTACTTTTAAGCTTCAATATATCATAAATTCATATATTGTCCAATCATCATTGCCCATTTTCAAAACTAATCAAACATGCCCAAGGTCCAAAACCTTAAGTTAAACAATTAAACTGAAGTCTTACACTTTAAACTTTTAAAGTCTACTAATTAGACTCTATACAAGTATACAAAATAATACACAGTGCAAGTGTCAAATGGAGAAATGCCTCAAAATAACAAGAATGAAAAAAGTGAGTCCTTGACCCAATGCCCATACTAGCATGAAAGTTGAATCCACTCATAAATTGAAATTTAGATCTTCTGCATTAAGCCTATCCAGAGATGCATGAGCCTCCACTCAGCGTATTACTTCCTCCTTCTAGGTGCTTCCTTCCTCTAGCGGCACCAAGAGGCAGACAGATACTACCTTTGGTCGTAGATCAGTTAGGACACGGAAGACCATCTCCACTTCCACCCAACACCAACGACTTGGCCAGTCTTGGCCCCATCCCAGCAACCAGACAACTCCACCTAGGACACAACAACAGGCTCCCCACTCCAAGCAGTGGCGTACTACTCACTACAACTCCTCTTACAGTTCTTCCTCCAAACAGAGTATTCTTTTGAGTTTTCTCCAGTCGGTCTCGGACTGTAGGAGAATGCTTCCAACACTCCACGATGGATTCACCGTTTTTGTATCACAGCTTTCAAATCCACTCTTTTATGGATCAAATCACTTTGTATACCTCTCTTCTGAACTAGCTCTCCATCTATGGAGTTAGCTCCTTTTGGTTTGGTTTTTAGGTTAGAGTTCTGCTTCCTGCTTTTATAGGAGCCGCCTTAGTGCTCCCACTTTGTATTGACATCATGTTACCACACGGTTCCATTCACCAACATTAGTGGTCATTTGTTGGCATTAATATAATTATCTTATCTTATCTTATAGCATCATCATCATTGCGCTGCACTTGCAATTCAATGTCATCTAATGGTACATTAACCAATCATGTTTGGAGAGATGGATCATTGTCCTCATCATTAATTTGGGAAGCATCCTTGAGATGTACATCCCACGGTGCCACTGGTCCTTATAAATACTCTAGTTCCTTTCTTCTAAGAAGGCGAAGACTGCTATGTACATAAACTAGTTTTTGTGCTCTCTTAGAGGTAAGCTTGTTCCTCTTAATAGAGTGGACACAACTAAATGTGGACTAGTTCCTTTCAGCAACTGAGGAAATAGCAACCCGAGATAACAAACATATAGAAAGACTACGAATCTCTAGAGCACTATCCCCATACATCCTCCACCATCCACTGGGACCTCTCTGTGCCATACCAAACAAATATTCCTTTGTAGCTCGAAAGAAAGTGGGGCTAGTGAGCAATGCAAAATCAAGAAATTGTTCTCGAATTATGGTTGCTTGCTCTTGTGTATAAATCTTTTCTATGGCCTCAATAAACCCTTGCTTCACCTCAGGATCGTCTATTGGTGCAACTCTACCTTCCCTCTCCACATACCACTTTGGATTCAGTGCATAAGCAACCATACAAAGAGCTGTGTTTGACGTGTTCCATCTCTTTTCTATCAACTTTTGGATTTCTTTAAATAACTCTCAAGAGGGGTCCCCCTAACAGATGATGGACTTGATCTTTCCAATCATGCAATCAATTGACTCATGTATTTCCCCAAGGTTAGGGATTTTGTTAGGGATTTTGAATCTACATATCTAATGAGCTCCTCTATTGGAGAGGTGAAAGAGATAATGTATTTCACATCAGCTCACCAATCGTCATTCAACAACATCTGTCGTACCTTCTTTCTCTAATCTAATTTGGATTCCCCCTATGCAGACCACTCAGAACTAATAATAGTGGCCTTTAAGGCCTATTGCACCCCTAGCATATTGTCAAGAGGAATAAAGTAGGCGCCATACCTCGTATCTACTAGTTTCAAGAACTCCTTTTCTTCGTTAATCTTATTAATTGCTAGGGAGGCATGGTGGTTGCAAATGAACATATGCACCTCTCTTGCATCCAAAATAGTACAGGTGATCTAAGAAAATTTTCCAATGTCTTTGAGTGCATTAGCTAAAGCATGCACAGAACAAGGAGTCCAAAATAGATGCTTACATACTTTGAATCATCAACTCTGCAGACCTACAAACTGATGCAGCATCTGTGATAACTTGAACTACTTTTGTAGGACCAATGTCTTCAATTGCATCCCTCAATACCTCATACTAGAAAGTTGCATCATTTATCTTTCCGGTACAACCAATTGCCCTTACGAAATAGGGCCCACTTAGAGAGGTGATAATGATGTTCAACAAAGGTCTTTGTTGAATATTTGCCCAACCATCCATGACGATTGAACGCCCAGAGGCAACCCATGATCTTTTAAGGCCCTCCATTAACCCTTGCATCTTCAAGACCCCTCTATCTAAAAATGTTATCCTCATGTTATTGTAACTAGGGGGTTGAAATGATGGGCCGGCAACAATGACTTTCTTAATCATTTCTTTATAGAGAGAACAGGTGGCATTAAATAATATTTGGAAAATCCAGCCACTGCATCCTCTGCCTCATCTTTAGGTTGTGCATTGAACATCTCTATCGCAACAGCTTTCTTACTTGAAATAGTATTACAAGAACCCCCTTCTGAATCAACTTGGTCATTGTCATTGTTTGCTCTTTGAGACAACTCTCCTGGGCCTATAATTCTGTAACAAATATAAATATTAATGTAATATTAATAATAACTACAATAATAATAATAAATAATAATTATTAATGACTGAATAAATAAATTGATTATATTAAATGAATAGTCAAAAGACATACCTATTCACTTGTGACCAGTCCATGCTTATGAAAGTATACTGTCACGAGGATAATTGTATCATTCATTCATTCATTATCAATTATACTTTATATATTCAATCTCTATTGCATAATTCTTTTGTGTTTATAGCACTACCACTACATTGGTATCAGAGCCAACACTTGGCTAATTGTGGGTTAAACCCGCATTGAAGCTACCAACAAAATTGTTATTCCATATACCAACCACTCCATTTGTACAACTACTGCTAGTGAATTAATCCGTACATTTCAATTGATCCATGCAATTTATACATCCACCCATCTATTTGATGATTTGACCATACATTCATTGCATTAAATAATTCGTGCATACTTTTCTGTGAATTTCCATACAGTCAATTGACTCAATTCCGTACACCATTGGATAGGTCTATACTCAGCCGCAATTTTACACTTACAGCCATAAATTGTACAATACATAAGGATTATAACCACCAATGATTCCATACAACTCTATCGTAATACATCCGTACAGCAACCGTAATCTACAGTTCATATGTTGTAATTCTCTATACTTAAACTCCGTATTGCTTCAGTCCATGGCATTAATTATCTGTATGATTTGCTATCTGTGCAGTAAATTAACCATTCATACAGTCAATTAAGCATTCGAGCCATTCTTTCGTACATCGTTCACACATCTGTTTGTCCCTTACATCTGTAAGATACCATTCGCTGTCAATTCTTTGGTGTTATACGATTCCATTTATCCATACATGTGCCTTTTGATTTATGTGTGATTCTCAAAGAGCAGTACCCTTTAATCATCCATAAGGTGATTTCACCTTGGAAGTTTATCCAAGTTGGCTTGGGTTAAAATCAAGGTAACCGTAAAACTTATCTTTTTATTTTTTTTATTACTTGCCAAAAATTAAAAGCTTTATATATAATATATAAAGTTAAACTTAAAGTGAGCCCACAAGAACCCATCACCAACATGGGAAAGAATAATGAGGAAGTGCAGGCACATGTTTATTGTTATGACGAATTAAACACAATACTAGAAGAGATGTCTAAAACATTTAAAAACAGTCTTAATAAGATAACAGAAACATTTAGAGTGGGTATAAACAGGATAACAGAAGAGCCTCACGCTCGATGCCAAACCCTATTACGAGTAAGGAAAGATGACCGGGATGAAACAACAAAGATAATCAATGAGCATAGAGAAAGATTTAGCCATCCCATTGAAAGACAAGATGAGTCAACGATCGAACCAATTACCTACAAACATATGCCAAAGTCCGAACTTTTCAACCCCAGAAAATGAAATCACTGTGTGGCATACAACTCAGATTTAGACAATGACGAAACACCACAAAATGTATGGCTATCATCTATTTCATGCATGCTACCAAATAGTAATGATGATGATGTGTCACAAAGGGTAAATATTACTCAAAAAATCAAAACAAAAGAAGTACCCTAAAATATGTAGGAAGATTGATGAAATCAAGGTTCCAAGAAAAGAGGCATGAAAAACAACAATTCCACCTGCAACTAAGACAAAATGATCGCAGCCTCAGACACTGAAGCTTAAGGGAATTGGAAAAAATAGAAAACTAACAATCCTCATATATTTTGGGAGTACCAATAACTCTATAGACATCAATGTCACTAAACAATTAAATCCTTTTGTGTATTTCACCAAGGACCTTATTGTTAAGGTTGTTGATGGACATCAGGTCGACAGCATAGGATGATGTCATAAAATACATGTTCAGATACAAGAACTAGAACTACAATCAGGATTCTATGCACTACGACTTGATGGGATATATATGGTACTAGGTGCAGAAGAATTGACACAATTGGGCACTTACACCACCAACCTCAAAAAACAGTTCATGGAATTTCTCTTACACAGTAAACATTATAAATTATATGGTATTGTGTTGGACACATTGAGCACACTGAGAGGGGGGGGGTGAACAGTGTGTATAGCTTTTATTACTTTTTCGACTTTAACAATCATTGGCAGCTTTTTCAATATTATGCAGAGTACGTAATTATCACATTATCATTATATCATCATCAGTATTATTAACAACTACAGCTCATCATCACATATCATCATATCATCATCACATAGGAAGCATTGCAAAACACAGTACATAATATTTTTACGTGGAAACCCAAGTCCTGGGGGAAAAACCACGGAAGCCTTTATAGTTTATAATAATAATTTACCAGCAACAATTGGAAGGAGGCAACAACACCCTTTGTTACAAAGACTTCAATTCTCCAGCTACAACTGGAAGGAGGCTACAACCCCCTGGTTTATAGTCTACAACCTGAAGGAAGCCTTAGCTCCCTAGATTTCCTTGCCCCGTCCTGCCACCCTGATATGAAGATAGATACTGAACTACTGAACCACAAACTACCTGCTATCCAACACATGTATCACACTGCACAATCTGTACCACATTGCACAATATGTATCACACTGCACAACCACTGTCACTGTTGACCACTGCTCATCAACTGTCCACTGACCCCTTGCACCACAACTGTGCCACACTATTCATCAACCTGTACAATCAATCTGTCCAATCTAGTTGTACCAATCAATCTGTTTGATCTAGCTGTACCAATCTATCTATCTGCATAAATCAATTTGTTGTTCACATTATTCGAATCAGTAAATCTGAGTTCAACCAATTGTATACCAGACCACCTGGGTCAAAGCAATTGCTCATACAACTTAGCCAATCTGAGTCAGACCAAATGCACATGTAGTAGCCTGTGCTCAACTGAACCAACCTGTGTCAAATCAAATATGTACCTGTGTCAATCTAATCAAATGTCTAATGTGTTCTGATAGTCAGTTAGTCACAAGGTTACGATAGTTCCTCAAAGACTCACTCACTCACCACGACCAACATCATCAAGTGCCAATAAGTCTGCATCAATAAGTCTGTATACATCACTGTATGCATCACTGTATATGCACTGTATACATCACTGTATGCATCACATTATATGCACTGTATACTACACAAACTACTACTCACTATTCATCATCCCTCATCATATCATAGGAGTATCAAATCATCATATCATGTACATCATCATATCAACATCATGGTGTGTAGTAGGGTTTGCATCATCAGTATACATCATCATCATACATTTTTACCACTGTACTCTTTTCAATGTGAAGACATCAACATACCTTATATAAAGACTTTCAGACTCCTCACCTGAGCTGTGTTGGTCTGTTGTAGAAGACCTTACTCCATCACTCACTTTGTAAGACATGTAGCATGATATGTCAAATGCAAACTTAAGGACAAAAACTGAGACCCATTTCTTTAATCACTGCATGAATGAATACTGGGATAGATCTGTGTATACAATAGAAGACCTTATATTTAGAGCTGTGTGTGAGTGACCCCAACCAACGTGTATCATTGCTCTTCTTCAAAAACATGTCATTGTATCATGTTATAGTTGTTGCTATTGCTGTCATCATCTGGTATCACAAATCACTGTCAATTTATAGCTGTCACAAATCACTGTCAAGGTCAATTTAGTCTCTGTCATTGTCAAGGGTTGTCACTAGACAAGTCACAAGTTAATTCTGCTGTCATTGTTTAGGTCAACATGTCACTAACAACTTCTTACTCTACTGTGGCTGCCATCAAAGCATATAAAACTTCAACTGCTAAAGATCAGATTTGAAACCTCTTCATATTGCAGTCATGCTTCATGCTCTGTATACCCGAGATCAGAGAGAGGAACTCCAACTCACTTGCTTTTGTGCTGTATCTACTGCTGCTGCGGGTCTGCTATTCTTCATACACCTTGATACCCGAAATTTTGAAAGCTTAAACTTCAAAAAGGGCACACCTGATTTTTGTTTGTTGCAGCTGCCTCAGACTGTATACCCGAAAATCAGAGTTGTAAAAATTCACCTCTGCTGCTACCTCAGTCTTCTATCCATCCGAATTTCAGAGATAAAAATAAACTTCTAGTTGCTGATGCTACCTCAGTGAAGGAAATCCGAAAATCAGAGCTATAAATGCTAACTGTGGCTGCGTTCTATCTTCAATTGGTCACACAAAATTAGAGAAGAATTCCACCACCAAAATTCAGAGCTTAACTCAGACTTTTACTCCTCTCAAGAGCTGTGGCTGCTTCTCTCCTTTAACCCAAGTTCAAAGCTGACAAACTTTGTCATTTTAGAGCACAAAGATAAAGTATTTCACTTTTTACTGTGGCTGCCTTAGACAGATCCAAAAATTTCAGAGCATATTCTTCAATTTTCTTACTTCAAAATGAGGCGGATTGCCTTTATTTATACACAATTTTTTTTTGAATTTTTATGGGGCTGACTTACTAATATATATATCATTTTTTATTAATTAAAAAATATCTTTCAAGGCTGGCCGACTTCACAAGAAGGGTAAAAATACTTCAACTTCAAAAATTTATATTTCTTCAACCGTGAAAAACCACATGACGTGCCACCTACCGTTGGAAACGGCATGACGAGGGCTACTACTTTGTGAGGGTCTTGCTGGAATTGGAAAGGTTCTTCACCCTTCTTTTTTTAATTTGCGCAGGACATCAGAAATTGACTTGAAAACTTTTGGATGGCTTCTTCAACCACAGTTAGGGCTTCTTCAATAGGTTTGGGGGTCAAAGAATAAGGGTATTGTTGCCGCCTAATACACACCTGGGGGGGACGCGGCAGGAAACCTTCAAGCCGCTCGGTGTGTCCTTGGGGGCAAGTGAGAGTCAAGTGCTGTCACCTGATTACTCGACTCCTCCGTCTAGGCTTACTCCTAGCGAAGCCAAGGGGGGTGGTCCCTATGAAAAATAATCTAAGGCTTTTAATCTACAACAAAAGATAAAAGTCTATTCTAGGAGTTAAAGATGACGAGATGATAAAATATAACAACAAAGCATTGCTTGTGAATTAAATCAAATAGCTAACCCAACATAAGATAAATAAGCATTCACGACATTTATGATTGTCTTAAACACAGAAAATTAAAGACCAGTGCCGAGAATGTAAAAATGCTTGTAAGTACTGTTGTGTGGGGTTGCTTGTGTAGTCTCAGTGAAAGTATTGCAGTGGCTCGGTTGGTAAATTTTATAGTTATTAAATGAGTAGTTAAGGAGTGGGTTGATTCTTGGTTTGGCCCAAAAGAAAACCTAAACTTCGAACTGAGTGCTCTAGCAACCTTACCAAGTGTCCAACCAGGTGAGGATGAACCCGCTTAAGAACTTGCTGACTCTGTGGATTCAGTCCATGCAACCTCCCGAGTTCTTAGAATTGGATTTTAATGGATTGTCCTATTAACACTAAATACCTTACACCCGTTTTTGATTGAGCCAACTGTTCCGACTAAGCTGCAGTGGTCAAGAGCATACTCCGAGTTTGGGGCGTTGTTCGTTTTATTAAATAGGTATGAGTGGATGATTAATATACACTAAACCCCAAGCATAAAGCAAGGGGGGTTAATTTTTAGGATTAAATTTTAAGCACAAAATAATAATTCGAAGTAAACACAAAAGCATGTAAAATGATAAACGGGTCCTTGGAAGACGTTGTGTGCTTGAGTGTGTTATTTAATTACTACTGCTTGAATGAAAACTAATCTAAAAAAAAAAAAAAAAATAAAAAAATAAATAAAAGGGTGCGAATCCCCCCTGGGGGGATTGGGTACAGGCGCTGGAATTGCCTGCTGTGCTCTTTTTATTTTTTTGATTACAACTTGGAAACTTAAGAGAAATATTGCTTGCCCTTTATCATTAGGGAACAAGTCAGTTTACAATGTTAGAATGATGTAAGGGAGGTAAAACTAGCTCTCCGGATGGTTACGGACACCTCCGAATCTCAAACTTTGAGCTTTAAAAAGCTCGGACCTGCTAAAAGACAAAAAAAACCAGCGAACTGAATTAGTCTTAAAAATGCCAAGAAACACTTAAAAAAGTGTCTTTGACGTTGCTACAAAAAATTGCAAAAATTTCTAACTTAGCTAGCAACCTAGAACTAAATAAAAATGAAGCTATTAGACTCTTTAGATTGCTACTTGCTTAGATCTATTAATCAAATGAACTTTGAAGCAAGATTTAGATTTAAATAGGACAGTAACCGAGATAGAATAAAAAAAATGGATCTAGAAAAGTGAACCCATGGGGGTTGAGCGTTTTGAAGAAAGAACAATGGAGTCAAGCTCCCAGATGCACCGATAGGATCGAAACTTGGTTTGTATTTACTGAATGAAGGCACGATCTAACATGTTCGTGGACTTCTCCAGCTTAGGCTACCTGTAAACAGCTGCAAACAACTAGCAAGGGGATAAGAGCATATGTGTAGATAATTAAAAGAAAGCAGCGATGCAATGAATTCAAACAAGAAATTACATTACTCTTAGCCTCCTAATATTATCAACATGAATAAGCAAACTATACAGTATTACTTACAGATCTTATAGAAGATAGCTTCCCTTTAAAGACATATAATCCCAACAATACTAGCTATGAAACATAATACGGTATACCTCAGATGTACAAGCATGAAGATCCAACCAAAGACAATCACCAGACTAGCCTCCAAAGCCTTCTTTATTAAACTCAAAAAAATATTACAATACAAATATAAGCAGAGGTTCCACACTTTCCGATCTTTACAATGGAGCCAAGCTCCTCAATTTATAGCAAAAGGAGAGTGAGCTAGGGCGCAAAACCCTAAGGAGACAAAACTCCTAGATTGTAGAGCAAGTTAGCAAGCAGCCCAATGAAGATGCACCATTTCATTTGGACAAAAATCAACTGAAATGGAAGATGCCGAATTGAAGTAGCTCACATGAGTGAGGATGAGGTCGAACTTGATGTTTCCATGCTGCAAGCTGTTCGTGGATGATGGGTGAAGGATCCGATTGGTATTTTGCAAAAGCTTACTAAAAACATAATGCCACCTCAAAGAAAGTAGCTGCCCCACCAATGACTTATCCAACCAAAATCTAAAGAGCTGCCGAGTGGAGATGACGCCCACGTGAGGCAAATGGCGGATGCTTTGAATGTTTCCATGCTGCGTTGAGGTAACAATGAAGACTTCTGATTGGTTGTTGTTTTTAGAAGGTCACCCACGTGGGTGATGCCATATGAGGTGGCCACTCCACCAATACGAACCACTACTCAAACTAAAAAACGTACGGCTGTGTAGATGCATGGCCCACGTGAATTTCAAATCATGGCATGAAATAATATTCCAATTGCTAACTTATGACAAAGGTTTCGAGGCATGGTTTAAAGTTTAAACGCCTATCAAATACCATGTCTCTCCTTCAATCACAACACTCACGACCATGTGGAGAAGGCCCCACGTGAGGCAACCGTACGGCTTTGGCACTAATCAAATGCTCAACCTCTTAAATATTTCACCCTTTGACCATGGTATATAAGCTTTGACATCATTCATTAATCGCTCTCCTTTGAGATCACATGCCCACTCAATCGTTGCCATGTTGAAGGAGATGGCCCACGTGAGGAGGAGGCCGTACGATTTTGGTTTAATACAATTTCTCAACCTTTTAAAAAAAACGACTTTGACATATGCTTTACCTCTTTAAAATGGTCGCACACCTTAAGTGATGTCATGCCATGTTAATTGGCATGTGACTTTTCAATTTTTTAATAATTTTGACTTTGGACCATGGTGCAATTTGTTGCATTTTTGGCATTAAAGTGTCAATCTGAAGCTCTGATAGGCAAAACTGCTCCACGGGGCGCTTTGACTGCCCGAAAGATAGGAAAACTGGGTACCAGAGTAAAGAGGATGCTCTGAGCTTGAAAATGAGCATCCCTGCGTCAAATTCCGACTCCGGATAAGACTTTTATCACTTTTTGAAATTTTTTAATTAAACCATTAAAAAATGGCTTAAAAAATGCGAAAAATATTTTTTCTCGGAATCGACTGAAACTTCAGGGGAACCTAGTACATGACAAAACGATAAAATTCTAGCGCCTAGCATGTTTATACATGTTACAAAATGGGCTCTAATAATCCCCTAAGGCCTAACCCCCACTTTGGGCATTCCAGCTTTGGAGGAGCAGGAGAAAACCTCATCGATTATACTCTGCTAAAGGCAAGGCATAATCGACAAGGGAAAAAACTCCTTGGAATACCTTCTTTGGTTGTCAAGTCCTAGGGAACCGAGTCACTCAAAGACCACCATGCTAGTACGCTTATTACAAACCCCGTGGGGCACAGTCATGTACTACAAAAAACTGACAAATGGGCCCTGAAAAGGCCAAACTTGGAACTTCTGAACTCTAAAAAAGGCACAAGTAAATGTGCAATACTGGCGGCTCACTGAAGTCCAACTGTAGTGCAACTCAGTTGGTAACAGGTATCAACACCAAGTCTTGTGGATCAAGGGATTTCATCATGGTTTTCAAAGGCTAACACAACACCAAGCTACCATATGTGAGTGGGTCATATGTCCAATTCATAAGAGTGCAAACCAAGTTTCATCATGTGCAAGAGGTCTTCATCAAGTATTCAAGATCCAGCTACCATATGCAAGAGTGTGAGGGCATCATGAAGAATATAAGAGCTCCAATGGCACAAGGCCACCATCATTTTGGTCAAAATGTTAAGTGCACTAGTATAAGGGTACAAGTCAACTATGTATGGGCTCCAAGGACTAAACTACCACATCATCCAATCAAAAGACCATCAATCAAAATACAAGCAGCATAGAAACCATCAACCAAAAGACAACCAGGAGCAAGGGATACAACAATGGATTCAATTGGGACCAAGATACAACTTAGGGTCACTAAACCAAGTTAATGGGTAGCCAGGGCTTTTGGCATTGTCCCAAGGCCTCTAAGGGCTTCAAGCTTGGGCTTGGACAAAGTCAAAAGGTCTCCTTTGACATTGACAACCACAAACCAAACACTAACCCTCAGGGGCTCCACAAGGGGCACCAAGACTTAACTGTTGGCATCAATGACCAGACACTGTTGGCATCAATGACAACCTAATCAACAATCTCCCCCTTTGTCATTGATGACAACACTCTGGCTTCCCCTGTACACAACTTCTCTCCCCCTTTGGCATCAATGGCAAAGGGAACATCCTTTGACAATACAGCTCCCCCTCAGGGCATGCTCCCCCTGTCAACAACTTCTCTTCCTTTTTACATCAATGGCAACGAGAACTTTCTTTAGCAATATTGCTCCCCCTATCACAAGGCACTGCTGCTCCTTTGATGAACCTGTATTATGTGACAAGGATACTGCTGAGATGAACTCCTTGTTGGTCTCAATTTTGGTAATCAGGTACATAGCGCCTCTTACACCTTCTTTGTACATTTCATATCACTGATCGACAGTCTTTAAAATGGTATTGGGTTTTTCCCAAAAATTTCTTCAGTTCTGTTTTGATCAATGGGGCAATCTGATTTTCTTCTCCATACTTTGGTAGATGGATTGTTGTTCATGACATTCAATTGAATTTGCTTTCTTCTCCAAACTTTAACTTGTCCCTGCATCCTGCAGTGTTTTGCAAAATGACCATAATGATAACAATTATAACATTGAATGGAAAAAATACCTTGACTTCTTTCTGGAGTGATTCTGTCATGAGCTCTGCAATGGATGGCTTTGTGACCATAGTTGTTACAATTGTAGCAGTGACCACTAAACATCATGGGATATCCTTGAGCAAAGGATCTTCTTTGTGATGCAACTTCTCTGTTTCTATTCTTCCTTGAATCTTGCTGATCATGGGATCTACTGAAAATATCTGTATAACTATTAGCCTTTTCTTCTTTTTCCCTAGAACTTTCACTTTCTTCAATGTTCTTTTCAATCTTTGAATTTGTCTTCAATTGAGCAACTGTCTTGTTCAGATCTTCCTTTAGAGTGAGGATCTTCAATTCTTGCTTTTGACAAATTTCTATCTTTTCTTGGAGTTGTCTTGTTAGGTCTTCTTCAATTTTCTTGACTTCTTCTATCTGTTCTTTCAGATCAATGACAATACTGTCTTCCATCTGTCCTTTTATTTCTTGATTTTCTTTTCTGAGTTCTGAGAGTTCCTTTTCAAATTCAAAATTCGTCAGACATACCCTTCATAATTCTATCTTCAAGGATTTGATTTCATCTTCTTGTTTTCTTCTTAGTTTCTCTTCAATCTCATGACTTAAATGAATTCCCCTTTTGTCACTTGGATCTTCTTTCTGACTGGTGGATCTTTCCTTCTGCATATTTTCAAGTAAGATATTGATCTCACTATCTTTGTCTTGAAGCTTGCGAGTCAATTCTTTCTCCTTATCTTCTAGCTGTCTTCTGAGCTTGTCAATTTCTTTTGATTGTCTTTTATTTTTAGCAGCAAAATTCTCAAGTTGATCTTTCAGAGAGTTGGATATGGCTTCTCTGATTCTGGTAGCTTCTTCAACTTGGAGATTTAGATCAATTATAGTCTGTGTGGCTTTCTCAAATTCTTTTTGATTCCTCTTCTCAGATTTGTCCAATTGCTCTTGTAATACCTGGTTCTGTTTACAAAGTTTCTCAACCCTTTGCAAAGCATTAGAAATATCATTGTTTAAACATTCATTTCCATCATTTATCAAGAAACAATGAGATTCATCACATTTTGATGTATTACAATCTATGAATTTTGAATAGCACTTATCCTCTATACCCGATAGACATATTTCTTCGAAAACATTACAAACAAGGTGTTCAATAGAATTACCTTCATACTTACCTGGAACTTGTACTGACCTTTCTATGGAGTTGTCTTCTGCTTTCTGTTTTTCAATGGAGTAGAGTTGATCTAACTTCAGTGACAATTCTTCAATTGAGTTGCACTTTCCTATTTTCTTCTTTTGGGATCTGTCAGATCTGCAGTCATGAGTTTCATAACTTCTTCTTCATGTTCCTTAGAGGAGTAGAGATGTTCTATTTTGAGCCATAGTTCCTTAGCAGTGTAGCACTTTCCAATCTTCTCTTTTATGGAATCTGACAAGCCTTCAAGAATGGATTCCATAGCCATTGAATTATTTTTCCTTGCTTCCTTTTGAGCTGTTGTTTTCACTTTCTTCGGATGATTGTACCCAATAAGCATTGACTGCCATACCCCACTGCCTTCTGCTTCAAGATAAGCTTGCATTCTTATTTTCCAAATCAAGTAATTTGTCCCATAAGACAATCCATTTACTGAGAACCCCATGGTGTGTCAAGGATCTCCTTCAAGCTGGTAAGGCTTTTTGTGAAGGACCCGCTTTGACCCGCTCTGAAGAAGAGCAATGATACACGTTGGTTGGGGTCACTCACACACAGCTCTAAATATAAGGTCTTCTACTATATATATAGATCTATCCCAGTATTCATTCATGCAGTGATTAGAGAAATGGGTCTCAGTTTTTGTCCTTAAGTTTGCATTTGACATATCATGCTACATGTCTTACAAAGTGAGTGATGGAGTAAGGTCTTCTACAACAGACCAACACAGCTCAGGTGAGGAGTCTGAAAGTCTTTATATAAGGTATGTTGATGTCTTCACATTGAAAAGAGTACAGTGGTAAAAATGTATGATGATGATGTATACTGATGATGCAAACCCTACTACACACCATGATGTTGATATGATGATGTACATGATATGATGATTTGATACTCCTATGATATGATGAGGGATGATGAATAGTGAGTAGTAGTTTGTGTAGTATACAGTGCATATAATGTGATGCATACAGTGATGTATACAGTGCATATACAGTGATGCATACAGTGATGTATACAGACTTATTGATGCAGACTTATTGGCACTTGATGATGTTGGTCGTGGTGAGTGAGTGAGTCTTTGAGGAACTATCGTAACCTTGTGACTAACTGACTATCAGAACACATTAGACATTTGATTAGATTGACACAGGTACATATTTGATTTGACACAGGTTGGTTCAGTTGAGCATAGGCTACTACATGTGCATTTGGTCTGACTCAGATTGGCTAAGTTGTATGAGCAATTGCTTTGACCCAGGTGGTCTGGTATACAATTGGTTGAACTCAGATTTACTGATTCGAATAATGTGAACAACAAATTGATTTATGCAGATAGATAGATTGGTACAGCTAGATCAAACAGATTGATTGGTACAACTAGATTGGACAGATTGATTGTACAGGTTGATGAATAGTGTGGCACAGTTGTGGTGCAAGGGGTCAGTGGACAGTTGATGAGCAGTGGTCAACAGTGACAGTGGTTGTGCAGTGTGATACATATTGTGCAATGTGGTACAGATTGTGCAGTGTGATACATGTGTTGGATAGCAGGTAGTTTGTGGTTCAGTAGTTCAGTATCTATCTTCATATCAGGGTGGCAGGACGGGGCAAGGAAATCTAGGGAGCTAAGGCTTCCTTCAGGTTGTAGCCTGTAAACCAGGGGGTTGTAGCCTCCTTCCAGTTGTAGCTGGAGAATTGAAGCCTTTGTAACAAAGGGGGTTGTTGCTGGTAAATTATTATTATAAAGGCTTCTGTAGTTTTTCCCCCAGGACTTGGGTTTCCACGTAAAAATATTGTGTACTGTTTTTTGCAATGCTTCCTATGTGATGATGATATGATGATATGTGATGATGAGATGTAGTTGTTAATAATACTGATGATGATATAATGATAATGTGATAATTACGTACTCTGCATAATATTGAAAAAGCTGCCAATGATTGTTAAAGTTGAAAAAGTAATAAAAGCTACACACACTGTTCACCCCCCCCTCTCAGTGTACTCGGTGTGTCCAACATACTGAATTGTCCATTCCCAACAAAGGAGAAATGGGACCATGTAAAAAAAAAGCACAAAAAGACATACAACATAAAAAGCAAGACAAGTTTATACTCTAGAAGAATCAAGAATTTAAGTTAAATAACCAAGTCAAAAGAATTCAGGGTATGATGCACATTTTGCAAAAGAATCTTGCCAATGATCAAATTGGAAGCCCAAGCAAACTTCTACAAGTAGACAAAGACAAAGATGTTACCACCAGGAAAGCATGGTCAGTTAGAGAGAACCCAATATACTATGCTTTAAAGAAAAATCTTTCCTTAGGAGGGTGGCAATGTAACAAATATAAATATAAGTGTAATATTAATAATAACTACAATATAATAACAAATAATAATATTATTGATTAAATAAATAAATTGATTATCATTAAATGAATAGTCGAAAGAATACCTATTCACTCATGACCAGTTAATGCTTATAAAAGTATATCGTCATGAGAATAATTGTGTCGTTCATTCATTCACTATCAATTATACTTTTATATATTCAATCTCTATTGCAAAATACTTCTATCTCTATTGCAAAATACTTTTGTGTTTATAGCACTTCCGCTATAGACTCTTGGTTTTTTAAAGATGGTGGAACTGTCCTCCTCCATCTCTATAATGCCACCTGTGGCAACCATGTGAAGTTTAGTAATATCAATTTTTTCCAATGAACAGTTGCATCCACTTACCCCATCCCCGGGAATAGCCAAGAGATGATGGTAAACTCTAGCATAGCTGCCCTTATATGTATGACCATAGAGTTTGTATTTCCATTCCTCTGAACCATCACTATTTTTCTTCTTTTGTTGGGTCATTTTTTTGACAAATTGCAACAAGGGTTTCTTACTGTTGATGGAAATTGCATTTTCGGTTGGCTCTGACAACATTATAGCTAGCCTCATTTCAGTTTGAGGCACTGGAGCAATGTTTACCTCCATTTGGTAGTTTTTGGAGATTTGAATAGTTGACAAATCTAGAATTTTAAATGCAAGCAACAAATCCCAAATATTCATTGTTCATTGGTTAAATGATAAAAATAATCACTAAAGTGACATTCTGAAACAAGCAACTGACTAATGACTAATGAGAAATGTAATGTGCAGCTCTTTTTAAATTTCAATAAAAAATTATTAAAGCAAATTTAAATAAGTAAGAAATAATGAAAAATAAAATGATCTGGATTCCAAGTCTAACTAACCTGGTGAAGGAAGAATAAAAAATTGGAATCCTAAATGCGCTTCAAAATCTCTAGTAAATTAGTGAATCTTAAAGGTGTGAAGAGCAAACAAATCTTGGAGTGTGTTGGCCTGCGTGTGAGTGTTGGACAATGGGATCTCTGAGTCTCTTGTGACTGTGAGCGTTGGACTGTCAAGAACACATTGGCGGACGAGAGCTCAATCCCATAGATGAGAGCGAGGCCGCAAGAAGAGCATAACACAGTTGCAACAAACTCTAGAAGTGGTGGATAAGAGTCGAGCGTAGAGATGCATGGTAAAAGAGAGACAACACGTATGAATAGGAGAAGAGGGCCACAAGGGTTAGGGTTTATTGTTTTAAGTTTTAACCTTGTGATTTCAAAGCCCAAGTTAGCGAGTTAAGAGAGTTTTTCATGCATTAGAGTAGGTTTATTTTTTGTTTTTAAATGGGAATAATTTGTTGACTAGAGGGACGCCTAGCCATTCCTAATTTTTTCAAGGGATGACAAGAATGTACCCTACATGTCCTCGAAAATGCACAGGGACAAAATGGGAACAGGTTGGACATCCCCATGTACCTGATGGCGTTCCTAGCAAAGACGGAACATTCCCAATCCATTTCTAAGTCCCTAAAATGTCGGAATGTGGGGGATGAGGGGTTTTAGGGGGGACACATCCCCATGCAACATAGTCAATAAGTAAAGCAAAAATTGAATATTCGTTTGAATTTTGGATGGTTTAGAGAGAAATTAGTGCCAAGGAAATGGGTAGTGGACTCAATGAAGGCCAACCCTAAGGGCCTTGCTTAATTGATCACCGAAAGAAGAAGGTTGCTCCAAGCTAACCTTGGTCTTCTCAATGATTGGAGGAAACCTACAAACAAGATAGCGAATGGGAGGAGAAGAAATGTCCTGATTGGGCTAGTCCTTTTAAATACAAAAATATGCATGCATTTCATTTACAACATCCCAACGGGACCATGGACCATATGATACAAAAGATGACTAGAAGAAAGAAGAAGAAGAAGAATTCTTGAAGAAGCCTTGGATTTGTAAGTCATTTAGTGTATCATCATCTTCAATCTTTAAAATCAACCTCGTGCAAATTGAGGGGTAACAACTTCCAAGTAGGCAAAGCCAAGAGGATATGGATTTTTCATATGATTAAATTGTAGAACTAGAGTCTAGTAGCTATTAGTCAAAGCTCAATGCTATGCTTACTTTAGGACTCTACATGACATTTAGAGTTGCTTTGTTTATGTATTTTGGTTCAAAACTTCATATATGTATTACGTGCCATGCTATTTTGGTTATATGCACCTTTACTTGTTATATGTTAGATTTTTAATGATGTAGCAGTATAATTTTCATCTCTTTCAATTATATCATAAGCATACATAGAAACACAACAGACACAATAGTTTACCCTAGGAAAACCCAAACTCGGGAAAAACCCAGCAATCCTTTCTTATTCAAAGATTTAGTACATAATACAAGTACAACCAGATATGAAAGTGATCTATATCAAGAGAGATCACAAATAGAGAAAATACAAAAGAAAGAGCCCCAAAAATTTGTCTTCTACAACCTAGAGCGAACTTCTCCTTGCTTGAGCGAACTTGAGTGAATGGTGCAAATGAGCTGGACGTCATCTCTATTTATACATGTTTTCTGGGTGACTTTTCCAACTAGGGCCGATTTGTCTTCTTCAACTGGGCGACTTGTCTTCTGGGCACAAAAATATTATTTATTTGTTCTTTTATGAGCCGACTTAGCTAGTGAGGATACCTAATGTAGCTACTATCATCAACATTCCCTCTTAGCTAGGGAGGTATCATCACTCTGGAACACATCTGTATATCATATGATCGTCACGGCTTGTCTCGTACATCTTGTCATCATAAGAAAGGCCTCTTCTGATCAAGTCCTTCTGACCAGAACAATTGTTCCTACTGGAACCTTTTTCCTCACTAGAACCACATCATCTTTCCAAAGATGATACCTGATCCATCTAATGAGCCTGGTCAACCTAGACCACAGAGGAACACATCCTCATGCTTTATCAGTCTAAAACCAAAAGGAGGTTGCACTCCTCAGGAAGACACTTCTTCCAAGCACTTTATCGATCTCAAATCGAAGGGAGGCTCCACATCCCCAGGAAGACTCTTCTTCCAATTTACCAGTCATTACAACTGGAAGGCGGTTATGAATGCAGCTACTCCACCCCTCTGGGCCAAAGCTCCACACAGGAGCACTCTCACCATTGGAGAACCTCCCACATAGGGACACACTCCACAAAGGAGTCCTGTCCACACTGGAGAATGTTCCACATAGGAACCATCCCACACAAGGACACACTCCAGAAAGGAGTTCTCTCCACACCGGAGAACGTTCCACACAAGAACCATCCCACACAGGGACACACTCCACAAAGGAGTCAGGCACAAGTCTCCGCTTGTGCCTCATCAACAACCATGCTGGTCATCAATCTCCCTTCCTGAGGAAAGGAATCTCCACCGCCCCAAGCTTTTCACGTAAGTATGCAAACTTCACTCTAGACAAAGGCTTCGTAAGGATATTTGCAATCTGCTCATCCGTGGAGATATACTGGAGCTTCGCTACTCCATTCTGAACTATATCTCTAATGTAGTGATATCTAATCTCAATATGTTTGGATCTGCCATGGAACACAGGGTTCTCCAAGAGTTTAACACAGTTTTGGTTATCACAGAATATCACTGTCACATCAAGTTCATGACCATGCAAATCTGCTATCAACTTCCGAAGCCATATGCTTCCTTGTAGGTTGCACTGGCTACGAGGTACTCTGCCTCTGCTATATTGAGTGCCACAAAAGATTGTTTCTTGCTGAACCAAGAAACCATAGTTGATCCCAAGCTAAAATAACATCCAGAGGTGCTCTTTCTGTCAATAGCACTACCAACCCAATCTGAATCTGTGAATCCCACCAGCTTTACTTCATTATCAAAGGTATATCTCAATCCATAACCAATTGTACCGCGAAGATATCTCAGCACATGCTTAGCTGCTACCCAATGTACATGTCTCGGCTCGACCATGTGCTGACTCAATGTGTTCATTGCATAACAGATATTTTCCCTGGTATTAACTAGGCACAACAAGGAACCAATCAACTGGAGGTACATGGTAGGATCCACTAGATCTGAAGATATGGCAGAATCATGTAACTTCTTCAAATTCGCTTCCATGGGTGTAGCCATGGAATTACAATCCATCATGCCAAATCTGCGCAAGATCTCAATAGTATACTTCCCTTGTCCAAGGAAGATCTCATCAGGTCCTTGCCATACCTCTAAACCCAAGAAATAATGCATCAACCCTAGATCTTTCTTCTCAAATTCATGAGTCAACTCCCTCTTGCATCTGACAATTAGACTCTCGTCCCCTGTGAGAAAGAGATCATCAACATAAAGTACTAGGATCAAGGGACAATCTTCAACAACCTTGTAATAAAGGTTCTGGTCTACTTCACTTCTGGTAAAGCCCAACTCTGTTAGGTATTTGTCAATTCCGGAGTACCAAGCTCGGGGTGCCTGCTTAAGTCCATAAAGAGATTTCTTCAACCTACACACATGAGACTCCTTCTCATGTACAACAAAACCATTAGGTTGCTCCATGTATACCTCTTCCTCAATTATACCATTGAGAAAAGCAGTCTTTACATCCATCTGATGTAATTTCCAACCCAATGGCAGAAGCAAGAGAAATAATGGACCTAATAGTAGAGTATCTGGCAACAGGAGCAAAAGTCTCCTCATATTCTATTCCCTCTTTCTAAGAGAATCCTCGGGCTATAAATTTGGCTTTATACTTTTCGATGTTGCCATCATCAGCATGCTTGATCTTGAATATCCACGTGGAAGTCACTACTGAAGTCCCTTCAGGTCTCGGCACAATGTCCCATACATCATTCTTCATGATGGATTGATACTCATCCATCATGGCATCTCTCTGCTCCTGATGTCCAACTGCTTCCTCAAGACTGGAAGGCTGTGAATCACTAATGTGACTCATCAAGGCTGAATATCCTGAGTATCTGTTAGGTCTCTTGCTTTCTCTAAATGTACCTTTAGGAGCTGCATGTCCTTCTGCATCTTGCAAAGTATCAAGAATCCATGTTGGCCTCTTCCGAGTAGTATTTCTAGGAGGCTCTGGCTTTGGGATAGGCTCTAAAGGGATCTTCTGATGATCTAAATCACGGTCATCAAGAATAGGAGCCTCTTACTCCTCAGTATCATCATCCATGTGAGATTCTCGAGATCTCATGAATCTCACCTCCTCATCAAAAGTCACATCTTTGTTGATGTCAATATGACAATGCCCCGAAATATATACTCGATATGCCTTAGCAGTCTCACTATACCCAACAAAGATACCTTTATCTCCTGAAGGCTCCAACTTTGTTCTCTTTTCCTTAGGAACATGAATGTAAGTTGGAGAACCAAAGATTCTCAAATGTCCAACTTTTGGTTTCACACCTGTGAAAGCCTCTTCAGGGGTCTTGTTCTCCAAGGCTCTGTGAGGACATCTGTTCTGAACATACACTGTAGTGTTGGTTGCTTCAACCCATAGAAACATAGCAACCCACTGATCATGGATCATTGCCTTAGTAGATTAAATGATGGACCTATTCTTTCTTTCAGCAATCCCATTTTGCTAGGGATTATAAGGTACAAAGAACTCACTCTTAATTCTTGCATTCTTGCAGAAATTGTTAAAATACTTAGAAGTGTATTCTCCTCCATTATCTGATCCGAAGACCTTGATTTTCTTGTCTGTCAAGTTTTCTACTTGAGCCTTGAATTCCTTGAACTTGGAGAAGACTTCATCCTTGTTCTTTAAGAAATAAATCCATGTTTTCCGAGAGAAGTCATCAATGAAGGTAGTAAGATACAAGTATCCTCCTAAGGATGGTATTGACATAGGACCACAAACATCGGAGTGAACCAGGTCCAAGATTCCTTTGGATCTTCTATCACTGGATGGAAAAGAGTGCTTGGAATTTTTTCCAAGTGCACATCCCCTGCATACACCTTCATGATCATTTGGAAGATCTGGAAGACGTGATACCATGTGTCTTAAGACTGGAAGAGCTGTATAATGTAAGTGAGCAAATCCACGATGCCATAGCTGACTTAAACTGTAAGAGTCATGAACGAGAGCTTGAGTTGGATGACCTGTCAATCTGTAAAGACCCCCAAATCTGGTAGCTATGACTCTGGCTCAATCACTGTTTGAGTCTTTAGTCCACATGAGGACTTGTCCATCCACAAATGCAACTCTCATACCCTTATCTTCCAGGGTTGAAATGGAGATAAGATTCTTTTTCAAACCTGGTACTAGAAGCACTTTTCCCAAATGTAAAGAATCACCTGAGTCTAGCCGAAAGGATGCTGCACCAACGCCCTTTACTTCATACTTGGTATTATCACCAAGTTCTACCTGAAGAGAGGCATGCTTATTTGACAACCTTGAAAGAGAATTTTGGGAACCTGTCATGTGTCCAGATACATCACTATTTATCAGCCATTCGTCACTGTCTAGAATAGAACTTGAGAGAGCAGTGACAAGAAAATAATCTTTCTGGATTTCTTCTTCTTGTTTCTTATTTTCTGGTGCATGCTTCTCTTTAGCCGTAGAGGCATCATGCTTGCCTTTTCTTTTCTTCCATCTTTTTGCAGCAAAGTGACCTTGCTTGCCACAATTGAAACATTTGAGGTTTGATTTATCCTTCTTGACCTTTGGATTTTGGACTGCCTTGATGCCTTTCTTTCCCTTGTTCGACTTTCCTTTCTTCTTCCCAATTCTGACTACAAGAACTAAATCTTCCTCCTTTTCCTTTGAGGTAGAGGCTAGCTCCCTTGTTTCTTCTTGAATACATTCTAACCAAAACTGATCAAAGGTGGGAAGTTGACCACTACCACATACCCCTTTCACAAATGGCTTCCATTCTGGAGAAAGTCCACTTATAGATGTCAACACAAGTTCTCTATAAGGGACACTTTAATTAACAACTGCCAGTTGATCTTTGATTTGAGCAATCTTCAAGAAGTAAGAAGAAACTGAATCATCCTTGGTGAACTTCACTTGACAAAGTTGATCCTTTAGGGCCAAGATTCTACCAGGGTTCTCATTCTCATATAGATTCTTCAAGGCATCATACAACTTCTTAACAATGTCTTGGCTTGCAATAAGGGGTACAAGATGGTCTTTCACTGAGTCCATCAAAATCTTCATGGCTATGGCTTCATTCTTCATGTGTCTTGTTCTCTCTCAGGCTCCCTCTGGCTTTGCAATATTTCTGAGTATATGATCCTTAAGATCATGTTCGTTCAGGAGCATAAGCATCCTACTCTTTCAAGATCCTAAGTTTGAAACTCCCTCCAATCTGTCTTCTACTCCGAGTCCAACAACCATCTTGATTGAACTAGGTGTAGAAACCCTAGCAAGAGAGGGTCAACAATTGAAACTTGGATTTTGATAAAAGTGAATCCATAGGCTAATGCGCCCTCCCAATGCGAGTTGGATAGATGTCCTTTTCTTCCACATCTGAGATTAGAACAACTTGTAATCTAAAACCCTAATTTCTGCAATTTCCGCAAATTTTAGGTCAAAATTGAAACTTTACCAAATTGAAGTTTGTCTCCACAAAAAGATGCGCCCTCCTAGGGCGAATTGAGCAATCCTCCTTTTCTTCTAGATTAGTGGACGAAAACCCTAGAATCAAGAAGCCCTAGTTTTCGGCAGTTGCACAGCGAGAACATGGTGTGGGTCCATAACCTGTTAGATTTTTAATGATCTAGCAGTATAATTTTCAACCTAATACAGTCAACCACTCACTTAAGATGAAGTATAAAGTGTTATCCTTCCTTATTCAGAGATTTAGTACATAATACAAGTACAACCAGATATGAAAGTGATCTATATCAAGAGAGATCGCAAATAGAGAAAATACAAAAGAAAAAACCCCAAAAATTTGTCTTTTACAACCCAGAGCGAACTTCTCCTTGCTTGAGCGAACTTGAGTGAATGGTGCAAATGAGGTGGACATCATCTCTATTTATACATGTTTTCTGGGTGACTTGTCTTCTTCAACTGGGCCGACTTGTCTTCTAGGCACACAAATATTATTTATTTGTTCTTTTATGAGCCGACTTAGCTAGTGAGGATACCTCACGTAGCTACTATCATCAACATTATACACATACGAAAATTTTGCATATTTGTGTCAAATGGTTTGGATTCACATGAATATACTTTTTATCAAAATTTGCATATTTTATGTATTTTTGGTTGACCGGTTTTTGTTTCCAGTTTCTTACCAGTTCTAATCCAGTTCCAGTCTAGTTCCGATTCTGGGGTCAATCAATTTGGCCATCGTTCTGGTTCTGATAACTTTGTTGAACTATGCATAAATGGAATGTTGTCCATGAATAACCAAAACACCTTTCAATCACAGTAATTTCACACTCAATCACTTTCACAGTTAAATATGTGACAGCTTCAAAATGATGTCCTCTGCACTTCTCCTTCCTGCCCCGCTTTTCAAATTTATTCACCTTCAACGATCACATCATAAAGAAGAAACATTAGCCTATAGCTCACAAACTGTCTTTAACATCAAACAACTTCACATCAATTTTTAGCAATCAAACTATGTGCATAACCCTAACGCACAACTCACTCATCAACCTCACTAGATGACTAAATCATTGTTTGGCCCCCTTGGCTCCAACCAATTCTTGTATGAGCTTTCACAATCTCAAGCTCTCATTCATTCAGCTCCTTAAGTTGAGCTTTGATCTCATATCTTTGTCAAACTAGGTTGTTAAACTATCTAAATAAAATATGGATGAAACAAATAAATGAAAAGCAGATACAGTCAACCACTCACTTAAGATAACACATTTTCCCAAAGACTAGATCAGTGTCACAAACATAGCTCTACTTGACATTTACCCAGAATGTTTCCTTTATGGAGGCAAAGCATTACATAAATCATGTGTTATTGGATCTACCACCCATGTGTGTAGGATCCACAAATCCGTGTATCCAGATCCACCGAGACCCACCATGGAAGCAAAGTCGGATCCACCATGATCCCTCCAAGATCCATCCTGGAAACGGATTACCTAGAGAAGGAAATGGATCCTAAGCCCATGAAACATATACAGTGGAAAATGAAACAGATCCTAAAATTTTGAAACAAATCCTAAAATTTCCAATGCTTTATTGACCCACTGATCCCAACCCTAAACCCCATTCATGTTCAAGGTCTGATCTGTCCTTATGTCAAGACCTACTCTCAAGTTCTAATCTATCAAGGTCTGCTCTCAAGCTTTGATCAATCATTATAGTCATGGTCTGTTGTCAAGGTTTAATCTATCCTTATATGATACATTGTTGTTCATTTCACCCACATTGTTATTTAGTCCTGCCATAGCCTTCAAAAAAACCACTCTATTCACCACTGATATGTGTAGAAATTTCTGATTCTAGGGAAATTAATGCAACTTTAGAAATTCCATCTCTTTACTAGAGGTTTCCCAAATCTAGTCCCTATGAAATTACAATCTTAGGGCTGATCTAAAATATAATAAAACAGCAGCAACAATGGACAATGTTTCACTTCTTCTCAATCCCAATCAACAACACAATTCAAGAGAAAAGATACAAATGTGTGCCAACAAGTTTCAGCCATCTAGGGCAATCTTATCATGCACAAACCGAATCTTAAATTCACTTTATCACAGCAGTAAATCCACCCTATTGTCTTTAATTTCAATGTAAAACCCTTAACAATTTCATCCTCAACTTGTGTCTAATCAGCAAGACATAATAGTGCCGGAAATTATCAAACCACAAAGATAAAGATAGCTAAAATCAAATCTGCAATAAGACAATTTTGGACAGCTGAAAACTTCATATAAGATAAGTTGGTACAACCCTCTAAGCTCTCCAAAAACCCTAGCAAGGAAAAACATGAAAAACCCTAGCTCCACCAAAGATACTCCAACAAGCTAGAGTCACACTAGCATGTCCTTGTTGGCCTCATGCAAGGCATCTCCTCCTCTTCCTCCTAAACAATTACAACCCTAGATTTTATCACCAAACCCTAACTCCTTGCCTCCTTAGGGTATAAAGCCTAACCCTAGACTTCAATAATGCTCAAGAAACCCTAGAGCCTCAAGACAAGAGAGATAAAGTACAAAGAAGAATGAACAAGAGAGAGAGACAAAGACCAGTGGTCCTCCTCCTACATCTCTAACTCGAGTGTAAATAAGAAGCACAAATGCATGAATGATATGATATCATCATCTCCAACGTCTTGTACCCACAAACAAACCCTGGCATCTCACAAGAGCAATATCCCGACAAAGACATCCTATTTCCTCCTTATAACTTCTCATAGGTTTCCTCATGAACCCTAGTGCCTTACTCCTATAAGACAAGTACAAAGAAAAGAGTACAATGACAACGATGACAATGACTCTCTCCTTCCTCTATATATATGAGAGGTAAGGGAGACCAACAATACAAAATCAGGCCTAAACCTTTAAAGCAAGCTACTACAAACAAGTAGGCATTAGGATTTATTTCTGTTTTGATTAGAATTTTATGACCGAAATTGGTCATAGTGGGCATCAATAACATCATTGTCAATAAGTTGTTCTTGTGGGCGTCAACAACAACTTAGCATATATCTTCTCTAACAATACCAATGGTTTACGTGAAACCATGGTTACAAACAAGGGGTGGACGATAATAATTAGTTACATCAAAATTGCAAATGAGTGAAGATTAGTCACTCTAACATATCGAAGATGCAACAACTACATCATGGAGAGGTGGCGCATGGCTCTTGAATTGGCTGCCAATCAACGCCATTCACTATGGTTAACTCTTCAATCAAACTCATGCACTTCTCTCTTGTGATTAGCGCCCCCCTCCCTCTTGAGATTCCTATTTAAGAGCAACTTTGGTCCATTATTATTCATGAGAAGGTGGAACCTCTGCTAGTTTGGTAGTGTAATCTTTGTGAAGTTTTAGTAATGAGAATAAAGGCTTTGGTGGCTAATTGATGTGTGGATCTTCATATGTGTGAATGTGTGGCTTCATTCCGAGATTAAGGTAATATTTCAATATCTTGTATCATTTCATTTGATTGTTGGTGTATATCAGGCTTTTGAAAGGAAATTTCTTTCCAGTAAGGTAGAATAGTAGATTATTCTATTATCTCTTCTGTTGAATTGCAATAGCTATATTAGATTAGTATGTCATTTTTGTTTAAATACATGCTTTCTGGATTGCTATTTTAGTTCACAACGGTGCTTTAAACCCACTTTTTGTAAGTTGATGTAAGTGTGCAGGTTACCTAGGTTGGAAAACAAGCAGTGCATGTTAGCGTCCTCTTGACTTCAAACCATTTTAAACAAGATTTTTTCCCTCGGATCCCCACTTCAAGTTACTCCATTTGCCCAAGTTCAAGGGCTTAACATACTTCACTTCTTCTCATCCTCTTTTCTTAAATAACTTTGGTTACTGGTTACCTATATCTAAAGTAGATCTGATTTTTATTTACTAGATCATAGTCATTTTAAAAAAGCATAAACTTCGAATCTAGATCTAGGATTAAAGCATTCTATTGTTGCAAATTAAAATCTAGCATATCTCAAGTCTTTAACATTAGTTTGTCAAAAGTATTAAAAAGTTTTAATTGGCTTGGAGTTATCACTACCAATTTGGAGCTGCCGTGTGGATGAAGCCGCCAATGTGAGGGAGAGGGTGCACATGCGATGAGGGAGTTGACGTGAGGTGCCAGGTCTTGGTTTTAGTGATTGGTATATGATTGGGAGTCGAGCTAAGATCTTAGCGCCACTTCTCCATGGGGTAGGCACACTCCATCACAACCAATCGTGAGCTCCCTTTGTGAGGATGATGCCAAGTTAGAGTGGGTGCACTCTCCAACATGGTATATTCGCTCAACCTTTTATTTGCCCACCATATAACTTAGAACATAAGGTTTTAATCCATTCACTTAGTCGCCCACCATGATGCCAAGTCATTTGACATGTGCTTAATTGATTTTTTAATATATATTGATTTTTTATTTTGGTGCAATTTGTAGCACCATTAGCATTAAAATGCCAATTTGTAGCCTTCATAAGAAAAACTGCTCCACGGGATGATTTGATCGCCCAAAACATAGGAAGACCGGGTACCAGGGTAAAGAGGATGCTTTGAGCGTGAAAACGAGCATCCCTGCGCCAAATTCCGCCTCCGGATCACACTTTTATCACCATTTGAAATTTTCCATTTAAACTATTAAAAAATGGCCTAATTTTGCGGAAAATATTTTTCTCGGAACTGACTCAAAATCTTGGGTGACCTAGTACATGACCAAACGAATTTATTTTAGTGTCTAGCATGTTTATATATGTTATAAAATGGACTCTAATAATCCCCTAGGGCCTAACCACCAATTTGCGCATTCCAACTTTGGAGGTGTAGGAGAAAAACTCGTCGATTATACTCGGCTAAAGGCAAAGCATAATTAACAAGGGAAGAAACTCCTTGGAATACCTTCTTTGGTTGTCAAGTCCTAGGGAACCGAGTCACTCAAAGACCACCATGCTAGCACACTTTATTACAAACCCCGTGGGGCATGGTCATGCATTACAAAAATTAAAAAGGGCCCCTGAAAAGGCCAAATTTGGATTTTCTGAACTCTGAAAAGCACAAGTAATTGTGCAACATTGGTGGCTCTCTGAAGTCCAACTGAGTGCAACTCAGGTGGTAACACTATCAACAAGATAACACCAAAACATTAGCATATAGGTATACATTCATCCTTGTGGAGCTAGGGTTTATATTGCAGTTGCTTTGTGTTTGTATTCATGGCATGGCTCAGATACTTCCATACATTCATCCTTGTGGAGCTAGGGTTTATATTGCAGTTGCTTTGTGTTTGTATTCATGGCATGGCTCAGATACTTCCAATGTAAGCCTTGAGAATCACACAGGGCTTATGAACATAGCTAAGGGGACAAACTTTTCCAATTAATGGACTGCTGATTATACACCTACCTGGACTCCTCTCCTCTCAACCATCCTATACAAATTCCAAGTGGTACACCATGGTTTTGACTCATGATGATGAGATACATTTATATGTTTGATGCCATTTTGTATCGTTGTCCACTTTTGAGTCCTTGATCGGACAGCTATCGGGGTTCAGTATTCAGTGTCGACTTTGATGTATCATTTTTGATTTGGCATCCATTACGTCATATGTATCAGTTTTTTCCCATATTTATGTGCCAAATTGCCAATGTGTTTATTTGATGTTATTGTCAGTTTATATGTTTAAAAAGTTGAAAAAATGATTTTTTTTTTGTATTTTTTAATGCGTGCCGTGGTTTGCTGTTTTTTATTGAAGTTACCGAGAAGTTGTGTTCTGGACCCTTGCTACCCTTGCTGATTTCTTGCTGATGCGGATTTTCTCAACAATGCATGAAACTATACAGGTTCAGTGAGGCTTATCTGGTTGTCTTATGCTACTTTTCATAGAGTACTCAGGTCGACCAGTAATATCTTAGCAGTCAGCTACAGCTACTGAAACATTGTGAACTACAACTCAATAACCAATCAAACATTGTCATATTTGAAATCTCATCTGCCTCAGTTTTTGCTCGATGTTTTTGATCCTGCAAGATGTCTGATTGTTTTCATGTATAATCGTAATGTTACGCTAATCAATATCCACCTTCAACACCATAGTTCTTTTTTCTTTATGGGCAGATAATCTGATTTGGTAGATAATCTGATAGGTTCTTCCTGATGTTAAAATGTGATTTCTGGCCTTGGAAGATCATCTACATGTTGAATTATCAGACTTGTGCTTTTGTGCATTTGATACACACCCACAATATATCTACTGGAATGATTGAATCTCCTTGAGGAAATTAATAGAGAATTTTTATATTATTTGTTTTATTCTTACATTTGGTGAGCACTTTTATCTACAGAGTTCAGATCACAGAGGCCAGTGATCTGTTTCTGTCTTAACTTGGTCATCATGGAATGCATGGTTTGATCTAATCTGTCTATAGCAATTTATGATCATCTGTTATGCGCTTTATTTTAGTTAACAAGTTCAACATTGAGCGAAAGAAAAGTTGTAGAGGTTTAGTGAGGCTTAGGTAGTTTTTATCTTGGACAGTGCAATAAAACATTCATTCATTGCTATCTGGACAACTAAGTCAATTATTAGTGACTAATTGTATGGAAAACATTTGGAGATCACTTCTACTGACAGAGTCCAGACCACAGAGGGTAGTGATCTTTTTTTGTCTTAACTTGGTCATCAAAGAACGCATGGTTTGATCTAATCTGTCTATATTAATAGTTATTTATCTTTTATGCTTGTTATCTTAGTTAACAAGTTCAACATTGAGTTAAAGAGAAGCTGTATACTGTGTAGGTTTAGCAAGGCTTAGGTAGTTCTTTTCTTGGACATTGCAAGAAGACATTTATTTGTTGATATATTGACAACTGAGTCAATTCTTAGTGACTAATTGTATGGAAAACATTGTTCCACTAAGTCATCTGCTGTCTAATAATTCTGCAGGGTGTATTCTTCCTATTCAAGAAATTGTGCGGTGGACACAGAAGTATGGGGCAAGGGTGCTGGTCGATGCATGCCAGAGTGTTCCACATATGTCAGTTGATGTACAACAACTAGGAGTTGATTTCCTCGTTGCTTCCTCGCATAAGGTTGGTGACACTCTACAAGCTCGATTTTGGCATAAAATTATTGTTTCTATGAGGTGTATGCTGCTAACTCCATACTGCAAACAATACAGTGAACAATCATAGTTGAAAATAATTTTATTTGCTTTGTAACTGAGAAGTAATCATTTTTCAGATGTGCGGCCCTACAGGCATTGGTTTTTTGTATGGAAAAAGTGAGCTGTTGACATCAATGCCTCCATTTTTAGGTTTGCTCTCTTGCTTGCTTCTATTGTAAGAGTTTATTGTTGTACTCTTTCTCTCCATGGTTTAGAGGAAGAAAGTGTTTCTGGTTATTTACTGGGTGTCTTTTATTTCATAAAATACTAATCTAGTATGATTAGATTATTATATCTTGTGATCATTGGGAACATGATATGTGTCTGTTTTTATTTTATAAGATGTTATGCAAGATCCCATGTAGCATTTTTATGGTTTGGTGTTGGTTTAGCAATTCCTTCAATCTCTTTCTTTTTAGAACTTCAAATTACTATGCACTATTCAGACATAAAATACGCATTTGCAAATCTTTCCGGCATTTATGTGATAAATATAAACATTGGGAAGGTATGCATATTAAGTTCTTCCTCTAAAAAGAAAAGTGCACATTTTCACAAGTTTGGGTATGATGAACACCAATGGGCGGATATACACATTCTTCTACTGTAAGTGAATAGAGAAGTAATAATGCATTAAGTAGCTTAACTTCGAGATGCTAAAGCTGCACTATCTTCAACTAATGACACATGTTGCAAAGAGCCACTTTTATTCAGCCAATCTAATCAATAGAAACAAATAACTGGATATTCCAAAAACTTAAAAAGAGTTGAAGGTAGAGATGCATAGTAAAACTGCAGGACCTAAATGATTCTCCTAAATGAAAATGACCACCATGAAGTGCATTTTACTGCTTACAACTCTTGTGGAGTCTAAGAAATCTAATATAGAGGCTATCTGAGATTTTACTGTCTCCTGCTTTCAGAAATTTAACTTGTATCCACGTGCTGTATTTTCATACTTTTGTTTTCTGATTTTTATCTTAATTATCTTTTTACAATTAGAATATTTTTACATGAGGCTATAGAATTCCAAGAATTGCATTTGTCTCTAGAATCTAGATGATTTTCTAGATGCAATGTTGTTGATTGGATGCTTGTTTATTATTTTATGGATTCTTTTGCCAGGTGGCGGGGAAATGATTGCAGATGTATTTCTGGATCATTCTACATATGCGGAGCCTCCTTCTAGGTAAGGGTTTTGTTCATTTCTCTCACAAAGCTGTGGATTGGTAGCTAGATTAAGTTCATTGAAATTCACAGTCTGCTGTAATTGAATTTTTCTTCTAGTTGCCTGAAGAATTACGTGTCTTCTATGAAATAGTGTGTCAATAATACTAAAAGTCTAAAACTATTTCATAATCATTTGTTAAACAGTATACAGTTATATTTTCCGAAATTATCCTAGGGTACATTTTTCTTAGTTCAACATTGATTGAACATGCATTTTCTGTTTTGAATGAGCTTGTATCCTTCCTTTATAGAAATCTCAAATCAAACAGATTTTAAATTATAGGTAAAGATTACAGTGCCAATTACCATTCTTGTTAGGGATGCATTTTGTGACATGTTTTTGGTGGTGGTAAGGATTGTATTGAATTATATACCTTTTTGAGGTAGTACCCTTGACTGAGGTGCATGTTACTCTGTTTTAGGTTTGAGGCAGGCACACCAGCTATTGGTGAGGCCATAGGACTTGGGAAGGCAATAGACTACTTGTCAGGCATTGGAATGCAGCGGATTCATGAATATGAGGTAAATAGTAGATCATACATGCCTTGAGGTATAATGGCAGACCTGTTTCTTGCATGCATTTGTATAACTCATGCAAATATAGGAGGGTTGAAAAATATTGGACAAGCCATATAACAGAACATGAATATGTTCTAATAATGGCTACAAGTACAAAGAGTACTCAAGATGTTCACTGAGTCAACTCAGCTCGCATCTAAAATGAGGTGAGTTTACTCTGAGTCAAACTAGGTTGAACTTTCCATGAATTGATGGATTTTTCAAGACTCAGCGAGTACTCTAGGACTCCGATCCAATAATCTGGGCTGGGAATTTGTTTTGTGATGTTTTGAGTATTTTCTTGGCTTTTATTATATGTCTACATTTACACCAAGTTTTTTTTTTGAGCCACTCTGTTGCTCTTAGGCTTTGCTGAATCATGTTTGAGCCCAAATTGCTTCTCTTTGGTTCTAATGATCATTGTTTTCTAAATATATTTTGTATTAAAATTTGAATTATTTACTTTTAAATGGATCATTAGTGGCAATAATAAAAGTATAGCTTAGGAATTGCAAACATAATTCTAGGCTCATGTTATGTGGTTCTCTGATAGAAAATATAGTAATTTGTTTACATTGTTTAAATACGTTTCCCTTTTTACTTAAATGCACTTGTTTCAAAAACTCAATTTCAGAACTGTGTTTCCTTTGTGATTTCTTTGGTCCGATAAAGATGTTGGAGCAGTGCCATGTGCCTCAGTTTCAATCAATGAATTGCAAATTTTGAAAGTGACATTCGATATTATAAAAGAAGCTAGGATCACATGCATTATTTTTTTTTGTTGCAAGGTTCATACCCATGGAGTTTCGAACTGGTGACTTTACACAAGGAGTGCCTTAACAGTACACCCATTCACCGTCTATTCCACACGTGCATTAACTTCACTATGTCATTAGAATCATAGATATTAAATACGAGTATAAAGTATTAGTTTTCAACCTTGTGAATCTCTTGTTTTTGGTCAAGGTTGGTGGAGTTTTCTTTATCATTGGAAGGGACCTCTTCCTTCTTCCTTTGTTAACATATCATCTTGGATTCAAGGCATAAGATACCATATAACAAGGCGTGTCCAATTTACTCCACTTCCCGTGCATTTCGTTGCCCTAATTGTTCTAAACATCCCTAATACCCTAATATGGTAGCCAAATATCATCCATGCATTTATTATTACCTACTACTTTAATGCATTTATTCCTCCTCCTTTGATGTGTATATTATCAATACATGGTTCCCTTAACATAGGGTACATTAAAACTATGGCCTCAATACAATGTGGTCAATACCATTGACCTGTTAATATAGTGCCATGTCAGGAGTCCACTATGAAAAATAATAAACTATTCTAACATGACCCCATAATGTTTATTTGGGAAGGATTCACGACACAATCATGGCTTATCATTAAATGTGGATTCACAGTATTGTGACTTGTCAATACATGGTGTCCTTAAATAGGCATTAGGGTACATTAAAATCACGGCCTCAATACCATTGAGCCAATCATATATTTGAATGTCATGAATCCACTATCACAAATAGACATTACAATAATAAAATATTGTAGCATACCCCCTTAATGTGTTTTTTTTAAATACTTCATATATTCACATAAACATATTTACAAATAAAGAGCTACCAAAAGAGATACAACATAATTCAACTTTTTGGCATCCTTCCTAAAACTGACTAAGAATAAATGAAATCATAATATACAATAGGATCCAACTTTTTGGCATTCTTGATCAACAAAGGGCCTGTTGCTGCCTAATACACACCTGGGGGGGACGCGACAGGAACCTTCAAGCCGCTCGGTGTGTCCTTGGGGGAAAGTGAGAGTAAAGTGCTGTCACCTAATTACTCGACTCCTCCGTCTAGGCTTACTCCTAGCAAAGCCAAGGGGGGTGGTCCCTATGAAAATAAATCTAAGGCTTTAAATCCATTAACATAAATAAAAGTCTAATCTAGGAGTTTGATGGAATCACTTAACAATAAACCATAATTCACTGCAATATGAGATGAAAATCCACAACTTTTAAGATACAACACCATTCATGACATTTGTAAAGATTAACTTAAACAAAAGGAAAAATTAAAGATCAGTGCTGATGAAAAATGGAGTGCTTGAGAGGGTTGCTTCTGTGGTCTTGGTGAAAGTATTGCAGTGTCTCGGTTGGTAAATTTTAAGATTATTAAATGAATGGATTAAGGAGTGGGTTAATTCTTGGTTTGGCCCAAAAGAAACCTAACCCTTCGAACTGAGTGCTTTTGCAGCTTTACCAAGTGTCCAACCAGGCGAGGATAAACCTGCTTAAAGTAGCCTGCTGACTCTATAGTTTCCGCCCATGCAACCTCTTGAGTTCTTAGAATTTGGTCCTAATGGATTTTCCTATTTAAAACTAAGTACCTTGCACCCGTTTCTGGTTAACCTTATTGTTCAGACTGAGCTGCAAAGGTTAAGAGCATACTTTGGGTTTGGGGTGTTGGTAAGTTTGATTAGAAAATGTGAATGGATAATTAATCTATAAGCTAAACCCCAAGGGTATCTTTTCTTCACACCAAAATATGATGGAGTACTTCGGTAGATCAAGGGGGTTAATTTTCTCTTGAAAGTTATAGAACAATTGCAGTTGATGATTAGTCTAAGCTAAACCCTAAGGGTATCTTTTCTTCACACCAAAATATGATGGAGTACTAAGGTAGATCAAGGGGGTTAATTTTAGTTTGCAAATTTTAGAACAATTGTCGTTTATTTTGTTACACTTAAGTGAAGATTGTAGAAGATTGTAAGTCCCCCCGAGACGCCTTGTGTGCTTTGTGAATGTTTTGTAACTATGTAGCATGGGTACCCGTACCCAGGGGTAGGGTACGTGTACCCGTACCGGGTACTTGGGTACACGTAAGGTACATCTCCTGCTGTACCCTGCCGTACCCCATACTGGCTCCACGTACCGAAGACGTCGTTATAAAAAATGGGTACTTATAGGCTAAATGGTACGGTGTACCCTGTGTTTGGGTACTCTGTACCTCTTGTTTGGGTACTCCGGGGGTACGTCCAACTCAACAAAATGCAATTCCACTGGAGAAAATATAGTGACCCCCAATCAAATTTGAACTAAATTTTTGCTAACTGTGTATAGAGTCTGGTTCAAGACTTATGCCAAGCACTTTGCAACACTGTTCAAATTCCACTGAATATTGTCCAAATCTGGTAAACTGATTTTGAATTGATTTACAAGGAATGTTTTTATGGTTTTGCGTTCAACACTCATGGAACATAATTTGACTTCCAAATGTGCACATAAAAAATATATGTATGTATTTAATACTAAGAAATACACTCACATCAGCCCACTATTACATTTGCAACTTTTTATCGCCTATAATAACAGTACAAATAGGTGTTTAAAATCAGATTTCAAGTGTACCTTCAGATTACAGTTTGACTATTTGTTACAACTACCTGGTACAGTTATTTATCAAATTTGATCTAACTTCCAGTCTTCCACTTGATATCTACTATGAGTCTATGATTTTTCAAATTTTCAATGTGAATGTTCATTGTTCAATGAATCATGATTCATAATTTATGAAGAAATCTGAAATATACATGTATAAAGTGGCTATGACATGTTTTATTTTTATAATATATATTTATATATATACAGTACCCCCGACGTACCCAATTACCCTGTTTCAAAAAGTGGTGTCCCCGTCCCCGTACCCGTTCTTGTACCCAAGTTTCCTGACAACTTAGTTTTGTAATTACTAATGAAAACAAGTAAACTAATCTAAAACAAAGGAAAGAAGAAAAATGCAAAAAACGGAAAAAAGTGAAATGCAAATCCCCCCTGGGGGGATTGGGGTTCAGGCACTGGAATTGCCTGCTTGCTCTTTTTATTTTTTGCTTTTACAAAATGAAATTGAAGATGAAATACTGCTTGCCCTTTATGCTTAGGGAACAAGTCTTACAATTTATTGGAAAAAATGGATCAACACTTGAATTGCTGGTTCTTGAAGATGAGGGAGCTTCGATATGGTAAATTTCTTGGTTCTTTGGGTTCAACCTGCTAAATGAAAATACCAGACCAGCGAACAAAAGTTTATCAAAATGACAAATCAGAACACTTTAAGAGTGTTCTGACAACACTACAAATTGCCAAATTGAACTAGAAATCAACTAGTATGTAAAACAAAGTTTTTTGGGCACTTTTTTGGATTTAAAACTAATTTTTAATTTATTTTAAATGTTAGGACTGATATTTAATTGTAAAAAAACCAGCGAACAAATTTTGTTGTAAAATGGCCAAAACACTTAGAAAACGCTATGGCAACCCTTACAAAATTTGCACAAAAAAATTCTATACAAACTAGTTGAACGAAATGAACAAAAATGAACCAAGAATGCGAACTAGAAAGTTTGTTTCTTGGGATCTTGGCTTGCTCTTTTAGGGCAGCCAATACAAGACTCTAATCAGTCGAATGGAACTTTAACACAAGCAAAACCCTCCTAACTAGACTTTTGGATTTTACAGAAAATGAAACCTGTAAGGGAAGAGCTATTTCACTAGATCTAAATGAGAAATTTTGAATACTTGAGATCTAAGATCTAATGAACAAATAATCAAATCTATTCTAGATGTTGCAATATTTATAGATCTGAATATGAAAACACAAAGTAACCAAGATAGAAAAATGAGTTTGAGGTAGAAAGATAGAACCCATAAAATGGAAGAGAATTTGGGCGAATGGAGTCTTCTTTGTAGTGGGATTGAGAGGGACTAGGCTCCTTTTCGAATGTGCTTGAGAGGTAGCAATGCTAGCATGCTTGCTACAATCCTCCCGCTTAGATATCCTGTAAACATTCACAACCACTCGCACAAGAGAATCAAACTATTGAGGCTTCACCAGATAAAAGACTTATAATGAAATGCTCATTCAAACAAGAATTTACAAATTTTTAAGCATTTATATATGGCTATCCAATAAGAAACAAATTATAAATATTGTTTCTTACCCTATTGGAATGTATATTCCCTTCAAAGGTCGATAAATTCCAACAATGAACAAAGTTGCGAAAAAGATACAGTTTACCTCAATGGTTCAGAGCTTCAGACATCCACACAATGGACAACAACACAATGCACAAGCCTCCAAAGCCTTTATTCTTTATTCCAATTAAAAAAAAAATTACAAGCAATAGATCAGAGGTTCAGCTTTCACACACTTTACAATGGAAGAGAGCTCTGTTTATATAAGAAAATACAAGTGAGGGGGGCGCTAATCAAAGGAGGGCGCACAAGAGTGATTGAAGGATTAACGCTAGAGTTGAATGGCATTGATTTGGATTTGATTGGATGCTAATCCAATGGGGACTACACCACCTCTCCATGAGGTAGGCGCTCCCTACCTTAGTTTTATCATACCCAAACGGAGGCTGCCGTGTGGAGAAAAAGGCCCACGTGAGGGATGGGCGAATTACAGATTGAAGAGTTAACGTGAGGTTCCAAAAGATGGTTAAATGTTGATTGGCATGCGATTAGAAGCCAAGCCAAAAGCTTAGCGCCACCTCTCCATGAGGTAGGCATGCTCCAACACCACCAATCCTGAGCTGCCCTCGTGGATGATGCCCACGTGAAGAAAGGGGGCGCTCCTAAAAAATTGAACATTCGCTAAACCTTTAGTTCCTCCACCAAATGACTTTGTAATATTATGCTTTATCCTTTATTTAGTCACCCACCATAATTCCAAGTCATTTGGCATGTGACAATTTCATTTTTTAATATATAATTTTTTTTTTAATGGTGCATTTTGATGTATTTTAGCATTAAAATGCCACTTTGTAGCTCTGATAGGCAAAATTGCTCCTCGAGACGATTTGAACTGCCCGAAACATAGGAAGACCGATTACTGGGGTAAAGAGGATGCTCTGAGCTTGAAAACGAGCATCCCTGCGCCAAATTCTGACTCCGGATCACACTTTTATCACCCTTTGAATTTTTTCATTTAAACCATTAAAAAATGGCTTAAAAATTATTTTTCTCTAAACTGACTGAAACTTCTGGGGGACCTAGTACATGACCAAACGACATTATTTTAGCGTCTAGCATGTTTATAAATGTTACAAAATAGACTCTAATAATGCCCTAAGGCCTAACCACCACTTTGGGCATTCCAGCTTTGGAGGTGCAGGAGAAAACCTCATCGATTATACTCTGCTAAAGGCAAAGCATAATCGACAAGGAAAAAAAATCCTTGGAATACCTTCTTTGGTTGTCAAGTCCTAGTGAATCGAGTCACTCAAAGACCACCATGCTAGCACACTTTATTACAAACCCCGTGGGGCATGGTCATGCATTACAAAAAATAAAAAAGATGGCCCAAAAAGGCCAAGGATGGAACTTTTGAACTTTGATAAGCACAAATAAATGTGCAATACTGGCAGCTCACTGAAATCCAACTGAGTGCAACTCAGGTGGTAACAGCGCCCTTAGCTAATAATTGGTGGCGTTCCTCATCTTTCCAAAGATCAACAAAAGCATAAATAGAGCTATTCTATTGATAAAAACCATACTTGCACTTGAGCTTCCAAAGCACAAACAAAGCATAAATCCTTAAGCAATGCCACAAACAAGAAAGTGATTCCCATACAAGAGAATATTCGTCTCCAAATGAAGTTGCCCTCCAGTAAAGCTTGTTCAGAAACAAATCGGAATGGTGATCCTCTATAAAGCTCCAACATTGTCCAACACTATGTTGCGTGGGAGCGCCACCCACCCCCTCGCTCCTGCTCTCGAAGCTCGCTTCCTTTGGAAGCTCTCTCCCAAAATGCTTCCATTTTTGAGAGCACGCTCCTAAGCCGCTCTCGAGGTGCTCCCTACCTCTCCTATACTAAAAGCTCCTATACTAGGTTAATCATTTGATGACAATGTTATGGTACCTCCCTTCATTGCCAAGTTCATATAAATGTAGTTATGGTTGATCATTTGATGATAATGTTATAAGTTATAACTACTAGATGATTTGATGTTATATGGTTTAATCCATGTTTTCTATAGCTAATTCAACATCCTACATGTTTTCTAGATATAAATCCATCAAAATATATCAAAATATATACTATATAAAAAACGCTCCTGGAACGCTCCCAAAATGGGAGCTTTTGAAAATTTCGCTTTTCGCTTTGCTCCCGCTCCCCGCTCCCCGCACCTTGCTCCCGCATCTCGCTCCCAACGACATAGGTCCAACAAACCTACAGTCCTAGAAAATGTGCTTAACCATCTCCGATCTTTGGCATCTTGAGCAAAAGCCGTCCGATACTCAACTTTTGGCCAACTTGGACTTGAAAGGGAGCACTCTTGATAGATAACCAGCCAAGCAAAGACGTGTAGCTTGTAGGAAAGCCAAATCGACTAGATACTATGTAACAGATGAACCCACTGAGAGTCTAGATTTGACAGCTAACACCTTGCATTAAGTATTGGAGAGAGAGGATGACTTTGATAAAGAACTGAATACAATTGATGAAAATTATACTGCAAAAGTGGTGTTCCAATCCTATCCCGCTTGAAGGACCAAGGCATGCCAATGTTCATCTTAAACAATTTTGATTCAGGAAGAAAGGTCTGCAACTCCATGATCGAGGGATGAGGGAGGATTTGAGGCCAACAGTTCAAACTCCCGAGCAAGCAGTCTCCACTCTTTCCAGAGTCCTAGAGGTCCCGCCAATGAAAGATATCCTCCCGACTTTGTCAATGCACCTGAAACAACGGTAACTCTACTATACAATCTCCTTGGTCTCGTAAACTCCAGATCATACGAGAGGCAATGTCCTATCTAGATTGGCTACCTTCCCACTGTCAACGAACCAACCCAACTGCTAATCTCTAGGATTCCCAGATACTTCTAAATAAATAGAGCCCCCAACCTAGAACAGAGAGGGTGAAGAGATGATGTCGCATAAACCAAATCCTCCGTGAATCCTGCCTAGATGTTGAGCAGACAGAACTTTATGCTTGAACAAAATCTGCCAAGATGCTGAACCCACAAGACACTGCACCACCCACTTGGCTGCCAAGATGATGCCCTGCGTTGTCACATCAAGCATAAACTCCCCTCATCCTTAGGGATTGTGTAGAGATCCTAAGCAGCTAGGGGAAAACCTCTGGCCCCTGCATGCTTCGACCACATATAAACTCTCAAAATCTGTTCAAGATGCTTTAATTGAGCCCTACTGGGAATCCAACAAGACACATAGTAAACATGCGAGGCTTGAAGGATATGCCCTACAATCGTTGGCTCCCTTGCAAAGAGAAGATCCTTATGTTGCGACACATGAAGCTTGTGATGCAATCCTTGAAGGCACCAATCCCACATAGCCATTAGAGATAAACCTGTCCCAGACGAATACCGAGGTACCACATAATCACCCCTGGGCGAATATGTGACTAGGCCTCCAGAATCCAAGATGGGGCGAATTGATCCCAATCAACCAAAAGTTGGTTTTATAAGGACTGATAATGGCACCAGCAGCTCTACAGAAGGTGTTTAGACAAGATAAGGCCTTGTCCACTGAACCCTGATCAACACTCACTGATAAGAGGGAATCATTTGCAAAATGGTTATTGATCATTTATGAATCATTAGTGTTGGATTTTGTGCAACTTCGGAAGATATTATTCATTATATTTTATTGTACCTTCATTGTACTTGTTTATACCTCCTAAGGGAGAAGAACCTTATGTAAACAATTATGTAATCACATGAAAGTATCAATGTAAGTCTTGGGGTGCAAAAGGAATTAATAAAATTATTAAAAATAAAATATTTATTGCCCCCAAGACAAGTCGGCTCCATAAGGAATTTTCCAGTTTGCACATGTATAAATAAGAGGCTTGTGCACCTCATTTGATCATTCTCACACTTGTGAAGTGCGCATCACTTGGAGGAGCTGATTTTCGCATCACTAGAAGAAGGAGGATTATTTGGGTTGGTTACTTGTGGAAGATACTCTCATCTTCTCTCTCTTTGTTCATTTGTACTCTGATCTCAGAATTATCATCTCTCTGCGAAGGTTGCTGGGTTTTCTCCCTATTGGGTTTCCCAGGTTCAAACTCTGTGTTGTTGTTTTGTGCTTTGTCTTACTTCTAGTGATCTTGGTAATGCATTTATGTTTTATGCTATGAATGTATGACATTTAACATGGTATCAGAGCCATTCTAGAAGAAGCCATTGCCGAAGCATTGTCGGAACCTTGCCGGAATTAGGGTTTCATCTTGTGAAGTCTTCACCCCTTATTTTGAAGAAAAAGAGCCATAGGAATTTCGTTTTTGGCTAGACTAATCCATTGGTGAAGACGAAATTCAATTCCGAGAACTTTTATTTTTGACCTAGCTCCTGCTAGGGTTTCTGATCCAGATCCGCAAATCAAGATGATTGGGATGAAGGTTGAAGATCGGTTGGAAGGAGCCTCCAACTTTATTTCCTGGAAATCTAGGGTTCTCTTACTCCTAGAAGAAAATGATCTTCTACTATATGTAAATGAGAAGGTCCCCGAACCAGAAGCCGAAGAAGATAAATCTCGATGGAGGAAGAATGATGCTAAAGCAAGAAGGATTCTTGTGGATTCTGTGAGAGATCATTTGGTTCCTCAGATCTCAGGTAAGAAGAATGCTAGGAAGATGTTCAAGACCATTATGAAGTTGTTTGAACACACTGGTCTAAATGTGTCCATGACTTTGAGAAATCAACTCTCAAATATGAAGATAGCGATGTCGGAATCCATTGCCTCATACTTTATGAGGATCACAGAACTCAGAGACAAGCTCAGCACCAGTGGAGATCCTATTGGCGATAAGGAGCTTGTCCTTCACACCTTAAATGGTCTTCCACCATCATGGGAGTCCTGTTATCACACCATAGTAGCAGGGCTACTATTCTTGTACAACAGATATCTGCACATTCCAGAGCTTCCTTTATTCCAGAGCATGGCTATATATTTTGGATCACTCATGATCAGAGCAGTACACTATTCAGCCAGTTCCTTTACATTTGAGATGCTGAGATGAGCATCTATATTGGATCACTATCAGATTGTGGACAACAGTTGTATTCCCCATGCCATGACTGAGTTTCAGGACACTCAGAGAGATGACCGATGTAGCCATTATACCATTGGTACAGAGCAGACAGTAGTGCCCAGAGTTACAGCAGCAGTTTCAGAGGACAGATGATGGTACAGGTTGATGAGCTTTCAGGTATATGACTCAGCAGGTATATCGTGGTGTTATGGTTAAATTGCTTTTATACTTATTCTTATAGCATGTCTTAGCACTTAGTGTCATGATTTGGCGATCATATAGATATATGGACTTGGTTGATCTATTATATATATTATATTGTCCCTACTCAGACTTAGAAGTTCACTATTCATACTCATTGGTACATACCCTCCTTAGGGAGAATAGAGGTGATCATTACACCATACTTTGGCTTGCTAGTGTTGGCTCCATCATTTCATTGTCTTCATCCATCCATGGCCTACCTTTTAGATTATCACCCTGACTTACTACTTAACTAGTGGCATGGAGGACTTTTCCCCACTGTAGCCTCTGTATTGGATGAGCTTCCCTGTTTATTGTGTCTCGGCTCTGAGTTGGTGACAAAACTTACCTATGGTGAGTTGGAGTTCCTTGGAATTCCCCCTAGTCACTTAAGTTGTGTTGGTTAAACCTGAAACTTTTAGTGCTGCCATGAATACAAAATCTGGAAAAATGAAATGCTATATCTTGTATGAAAAGCCCATTCATGCAATGTGTTTTTAAACACACATGAATGAAAGGCGTGCCAAATGAAAATGGCCATAAAAATAAAATGTTATATCTTGTGGAAAATAAATACCTAGGTAAACAAGCTGTCCATGACACACCTAGAAGTGCTCAGGTAAACAAGTGCCTTAAAAACACACCTGCAGCAGAAAGCCTAAAAGAAAAATGTAAATCTATGCAATGTGTTTGTAAACACACATAGATCAAGGCTATGGAAACTTCGGGCCCAAAAAGCAATGGAACTTAAAAGCTACATCTAAACAATTGCTGGCCTTATTTGTATTATGGATTGTGCGCATCTGTGAAGGTGAATAAACCCTCTTTAAACAACTCATCCATTTGTGAGACACCGCCATTCCCTGTGTTATTGCTCATTCAGTATATACTATGGTGTATTCCCTTTCCCTTGCCAAAGTGTCACAAAGTCAAGACAGTTAAGTCATCCCTTAGCCTTGCCAGTTAATTTAAGCCTTCACCCTTCACTAGCAAATTGATCACAACTATGAAGTGAGTATGATCCTGAAAGTCTAGTCTGAGTAATAATAATAATTAACGACACTATATATTTGGATTTAGATCGCCAGTCATGATTACTCTGTGTTATAATTGTTATTTGAATAAGTTGTAGAGCATATATTAACCTTGACACTTTGCAGCAGTTATTAATGATGATCTGAGTTATATTTGGTCTTGGTTAGACCTAGTTTGACCATGGAGGACCATGGGACATGAGATGTTGGACCTTATGATGATATGAATAGATGATATATGGTCTATGTATACATACATGATGACTCTATGCAGCAGCTACAGGGTTATGATGATGATTCTGGGGTTGCAGCAGTGTTTGTATATGTACAGCGCATTATTATTGGCCTTGATCCGGTATATTGGATATTTATTTTGATCATGCAGAGATTCATATGGTGTATGAGTACACATCTTGGATGGATTTGGACCTTCTGAGTCCAATGGGACAGTTTGTTTTCAGTTCCGGGCACTTACAGTGATGATTTAGCCTCAGTAGGCTGTCCTAGTGCAGTTTTGGTCTGTCGGAGGCCCTGTCGGAGCAGATGTGATTTTTATTCGGTTGACCTAGGGCGCTGATGATGGAGGGGGTGGTCCAGCCACTTGTTTTTACCATATTACCCCCCTCCCGGACACACTGGTGCCCTCACCTTGACAGCGCAGGCACTCCAGGAGGCTGTTTGGGGCAGTTTCACGCTTCCCGAGGCATTTCAGGATTGGTAGAAATGGCTATTGAGGAAATCGATTTGGGCTACTGAGGCAAAGTTATGGCATGGGATGATCAGTGATGATAGATCGGGACCTTCCACACCTTCTCCAGCAGTTTCAGCTTCATCGGGGCCCGCATTCATCACTTATGGCACTTTCTGTGGATTTTTGAGGTCTTTTGAGGACCACGACTTCACTATGGAGGCACGATTTGGTACATTCATGATTATTTTTTGGTTATTGTGCTATGGGGATTGACCAAGGAGGGATAAAATTACCCCTTGGACCCACCATAAGCCTCTTATGATATTTTGTCATCATGATTTGGTGGGATTCCCCTCTTGTAGGGCGATTTTGTCCACTTACATTATATTTTATTAGTGATCCATGTATTTTATTGTTGAGCTCATCTCAACCATTGATTAGATCATGAGATCTTTTAATCTTAGCCACTCATGTAAAAAGTGGTTAGGATTGTACTCTCTCCCCATCCTATTTAAGGAGGGAGCCTCTCATTGTAAAATTCATCTAGAGATTTTTGGCTCTTGGCTCTTGGAATAAAATTTCTATCTTTTGGAGTACATGCTTGGATTGGAGTGGATGTTGGTTGTTTCGATTGTAAATGCTATTGTCCATTGCACTGGAGGATCTATTGTAGCTATCTCGCATATTTGCCATACTTTATTTGCAGGTTGAGAGGGCGACTTTGACAAGTGCGAATTGGTGGGGAGGCTTGCCCTTCAAGCTTGGAAGAAGTCGTTTTGGGTTTGACAGGGAGTAGTTTTGCCTTTGTGTCAACTATTCTATGTTTTTCTTTCTCTTGCTTGTATCTACCTTCAATTTGTTAAACTAATTGATGCTTTGCTCCTTGGCTTGACAGGTTAGAAGGAATCACATGTGGCTTGGAAAAATCGATTTGGCAAGAGGGCTTCAACAATTCTCCATTTGATCTTTGGCAAAGTAATCCTCGTCTCAACTAGCATTCATCTCTTCATCCAGGTATGTTCCAAGAGGTATGATCTTCTCTTCCTTGAATCTTCCATAATTTCTAGATCACAAAAACCCTAATCAAATTAAAACCCTTGTTTTTTGGTATTTTTTAGATCTACTTAGATCTAGCCTTGCAATTGAAAAGATATTAAAAACCCACCTCTATAGGATCCACCCCTAGTTGGATCTATAGTTTGGTGGTGATTGGCTAAGAATTGACACACTTTTCAATGCAAAAAGCCTTCTTGAACCTAAATCGATTTTCCTAAGAGAAGCTTGTTGGGTTAGATCTAGCACATGGGTAGGTGAGATCCCACTTGATTTGAAATCTAGACACTTGATAACCTATACCCATATCCTTACTTTGGTGAAAACTACCTTGTGGACATCTCTCCATGTTTTAAGGGGTTGAAACCCCCTTTTGATCTTCTTGGTACCTTAAAACTTAGATCTACTAAGATCTAGCCATTGGATTCACTTGAATTTTTGAAGATACATAGATCGGGGTACAAGCCACTTGGATCTACAGTTTGGTGGCCATTGGACTTGATTTGGTCCACCAAACCCATCTTTTGCCCTTCCTTGAGCAAGTCGCACCCCCTTGAAGATTTGAGTTGGTCCACTTCTAGGAAGTGGGTGTTTGAGATTTTCGTGGATTTGGGATGCCCATGCCTTGAAACCTAGGTCTATACTGTCCTTCCGTCAAGATCCGCCTTGGGGATTGCATTCCTTGTTTTAAGGGATTGTGGTCCACTTTTGGTCATCACTTAAAAACCTAGATCTAGTAAGATCCAACCATTGGATCTCATTCAACCCACTTGACTTGGCTTCTAGGTGTCCCGATCTACACTTTGACATACTTTTTGACCCCATTAGCCCATCCAACAAGGCACTAGTCCTTCTCCAAGCAAGGCGCACTCCTTGGGATTAGTGTCAAACCCTAGATCTAGTACATGGGTAATCCTAGAAGCAACTCCAACTTATAGATCTAGCCTAGATCTAACCTATAGTACCATCCTCACACCTAACTTCACCTTGTGGGTCCACCTAGAACCATTTCACACTTCCCAAGACAACAAGACCCACTTGTGTAAACACATGGTACTACACCTAGTAATCATACCCCATCATGTGGCCTAAACCATACATAGGTTGAAACACTTATTATCCATTACACCACCTTCAACCATCTCTTAACTCTTAGGTCCACTTAACCTTGCATTGGTTTCCGTAACTCATCATTTACCTACCCTTAGAGACCTTTGTTTGGGTCCAATCAACTGTGATTGGGGTAAAGGGTCTCCCCCTTGGTCTAGTTACACCTTGACCTAAGCGAAGAGTGCCTCGGTTGACGTGACTCCCGCATTGCATTGGGAACCGTGGCATCTCTTGGGTCACCTCTTTAGTTGCCTATCTCCTCTACCGTCCCGGATGGGATACCTCTAGGGGCAACTACAAGTTGTGTGATAACAAGTCCTTTATCCAAAGCATAAGTGGTAGATCTAAACTACCAAAGTTTGACAAGCTTTGGGCAGATTGCTCTCAGGAGGAGACAAGGATCGCAACACGTCAAAGACTCCATGGCCATGGTACTCAACCTGAGGAGAACCAAGCTTTTGTTTCTCATGCCATGAAGGGTAAGGGAAATGGTAGGAAGTTCCATAAATACAAGCACCAAGGTCAGAGACCAAGTCCTCACCCAGATCCAAAGGAGAAGAAGGACATATCTCAAGTTCAATGCTATAGGTGCATAAAGTATGGACATTACGCCAGTAGCTGTCGAAGTCAAATCAAAAGGAAACATGAAGCCTCAACTGCTGATGTAGAAGAGGATCATCATCGCAAGAAGCAAAGGGATGATGATCGTACAAAGTTCCTCTTCTAGAAGATCCAGAATGCAAGAACATAGATCTCTTATGGTTCCCACAAGAAGGCAGTGGGGGCCCACACACCAAAACAATAAGAGATAAGTATTTTGTTTTCTTGCTTACATAGATCTATTTTTGTCTTATGTGCTTTTTATATGCAGATCTAATGTATTGAGCAGTTGATATAGTTTGCATTGTTATATTATGCATATGAGCTACACAACACTCATGAAGCTAGTCTAGATAATATCTCCTTTATGCATGCTTAGGGTAGTGCACACTCTTGATGGCATGTTATAGTGGAGATAGCAGACATCTAGATAGTTCCCAGATATGTTTGGTAGACATGCTCATGATTGTTGTGATAAAATATTAGCTAAGATGCCTGTGTAAACTATTTGTTTTCTCATTTGATTATAAAATGTCACCGATCATCAGTCGGGATTTGACTTGTAGGGAAAAGACCATGTGATTTGGCCTACAAAAGAAGACTTGTTCCGATGGACATATGAAACCCATCGATGTTCAACAAGAAGCTTCCTGGAATATGACTCTCAGCCTAGAAGGATGACCTCAGAGGTAGCTTTCATAGAAGTGAAACCAGAAGTGAGCCACCTTTAGATATTTGGCTGTCCAGTCTTTGTACATGTGCCCAAGTTGGAACCTTCAGGCAAGAAGGGAACCTTAGTGGGATATAGTGAGTCTTCAAAGACTTACAAAATCTACATCCCAGGGTCCAGACAGATTGAAGTTAGTAGGGATGTGACCTTTGAAGAAGAATTAGCTGTCGGGAAAGGCAGAGGATCAGACATGGAGATCGATGATGATATGACAGAACTAAAGAAGATGAGATCATCTTCCCCTCTAGTTTAAGAGGGAGTTAGCAGAAAAGGATGAACCTATAGATTCCATTGATCCAGTTGATATCCCCAGAAATAATGCAGTAGGTCGGAAAAGACCTAGATAGGAACAACAGACCTAGCATGGAGCATATGGGAAACACAAGGCCAGATTTGTTGCCAGAAGATTCTCTCAGAAAGAGGGAGTTGATTATGATGAGACTTTTGCTCCTGTGGCCCGATATACTTCCATCAGAACCATTATCGCGATTGCTTCAGCTATGGGATGGAAGTTGCATCAGATGGATGCGAAGACATCTTTTCTCAATGGTGTTATTGAGGAAGAAGTTTACATCGAACAACCAGATGAGTTTATTGTCCAAGGAAAGGAGTCTCATGTATATAGACTGAAGAAGGCATTGTATGGCCTCAAGCAAGCACCCCGTGCTTGGTATGGACGAATAGACAGATTCTTGGTGAGCTTGGGATTTTCCAAGAGTGATGCAGACCCCAACCTTTACTACAAGGTTGTACATGACGAGCCACTGATCTTGGTATTATATGTTTCTCACTGGAAATGAGAAACTCATTGTATGGTGACAAAAGAATCTCGCCTCTGAGTTTGAAATGAAAGGCCTTGGTTTGATGCATTACTTCTTGGGATTAGAAGTATGGCAGAGGCAGAAAGAGATTTTCCTAGGACAAGGAAAATGCACCATCGATATATTGAAGAGATTCAGAATGTTGGACTGCAAGTCCATGGCTACTTCGATGGATGCAAATTGGAAGAAGTTGAGAGATTCTACGTCGGAGTCTGATTTGTTTGATCCCACCATCTATCGCCAATTGATTGGGTCATTGATGTATTTGACCAACACCAGACCAGATATATGTTTTGCTATGAATGCCCTCAATCAGTTCATGTGCGAATCGAGGCAGATTCACTGGATTGTTGCAAAACATGTGCTCACATACTTACATGGCACTGTGGGATATGGATTGAAATATGCTTCAGATGGTGACCTGATATTGCAGGGGTTTACAGACTCAGATTGGGCCGGATGTGTTGCAGATCGGAAGAGTACTTCTGGATGTTGCTTCAGTTTGGGTTCTGCAGTTATTTCCTGGTGCAGTAGGAAGCAGAACTCGGTAGCACTCAGTACTGCAGAGGCCAAGTACATGGCTGCTAGCACAGCAACTCGAGAAGCAGTCTGGCTTCGTAAACTCCTAGCAAGATTGTTCGGCCCAAATTCCAGAGCCAACCGTGATTCACTGTGATAACTAGAGCTGTGTGTAGATGTCAGTGAATCCTGTATTTCACGACAGGTCGAAGCATATCGAGATTCGATATCACTTCATTCGTGATATGGTGCAGAAAGGTGCAGTCGAGTTACAGTACGTGCCGATAGACGACCAGGCTGCAGATGTTCTCACCAAGGCACTTCCCAGAGTGAAGTTCGAATACTTTCGCGGAAGACTTGGAGTCGAAGAGAACGTTTCCCTCCTTGAGAGGGAAAGATGAGATGCTTGCCCTGCTTTGCCCAGGTGCCTCTGTAGTCCAGTTACTCAGCCAGATATGGGAGAAATCTCATAGGCAGATGAGTAGGACAGTCAGCAGTTGGCCGGGCTCACCCAGGTACCTTCTGCAGTCCAGTTACTCAGCCAGATATGGGAGAAATCCCATAAGCAGATGAGTAGGACAGTCAGTAGTTGGTCGGGTCCACACTGGTGCCTCTGCAGTCCAGTTACTCAGCCAGATATGAGAGAAATATCATAGGCAGATGAGTAGGACAGTCAGCAGTTGGCCGTGTGGTTGCACAGGTGCCTCTACAATCCAGATACTCATCCAGAAATGGGAGAAATCTCATAGGCAGAAGAGTAGGACAGTCAGTAGATGGCCGTGCCCTTTTGCTCGTCTGAGATCTCAGCCAAATATGGGAGGACCCCATTAGCAAATGAGACAGACAGGTAGCAAATTGAATAGTAGAGATGGTATAACTGTATATCTCAGATATCCAGGATTGAATGATTCTCCTGGATCCAGGATTGAGTGATTCTCCTGGACTCACCGAAGGACTGGTGATGATGATGCATAGAGATTGTGTGGACAACCTTCAGTATGCAGAAAGATAATAGAGACAGAGTTGAGTACAAGATGAAACCCAGATGATTGTGATGTTGATGAAGACCGAAGAATACCTTCCTCGTTGAGAGGGAGTGTTGGATTTTGTGCAACTTTGGAAGATATTATTCATTATATTTTACTGTACCTTCATTGTACTTGTTTATACCTCCTAAGGGAGAAGAACCTTATGTAAACAATTATGTAATCACATGAAAGCATCAATGTAAGTCTTGGTGTGCAAAAGGAATTAATAAAATGATTAAAAATAAAATATTTATTGCCCCCAAGACAAGTCGGCTCCATAAGGAATTTTCCAATTTGCACAGGTATAATTAAGAGGCTTGTGCATCTCATTTGATCATTCTCACACTTGTGAAGTGCGCATCACTTGGAGGAGCTGATTTTCGCATCACTAGAAGAAGGAGGATTATTTGGGTTGGTTACTTGTGGAAGATACTCTCATCTTCTCTCTTGTTGCCGCCTGGTTCCACACCTGGGAAAACGCAGTAGAAGTCTTCAAGCTGCTGGTGTGGCCTTGGGGGCAAGTCAGAGTCAAGTGCTGTCACTTGGGACTCGACTCCTCCGTCTAGGCTTTCCTAGCGAAGCCAAGGGGGGTGGACCCTAAAAAATAAAAAGAAACTAAGGCCTCTAACCTAGGAGTTAGGAAAATATTTTTGGTAACCAAGAATAAATAGCACATACATTTGTCAAATAAAAAATTTCATTCATCATTTACTCTCATTTAGAATAATCATTATTTAAATGCACATTAGCAATAATATGAAAATAAAATCGAACAAGACCAGTGCCTTATAATGGAGTCAAATTAACAAATGCATAAGCAGAAATAGTAAATGTTGTGCGAGTGTTCTTGGTTTATTTTAAAATTAATGTGAATGTGATCTTTTTATTATGGCAGGTGGGTTCCCAATATACGCGAGGTACGGGGGAACATGTCCGGAATTTTGAAGCGTGGCTTCCATCTCAGGCTTGGGCTGAATCAGAGTCTCGAGGAGGTGTTCAGATGCTATACCAACGAGGGCAAGCCTAACGGTTTCCAAGAGGTCACTACTCAGTGTTGTCCCAAGCCTTCTGGGAAATTTGCCCACGACAACAAAATACGTGTTGTGCCGGATTTTCACAAAAAGGATTTTTTATTAGGGCGGTGTTAAATCCTATTACTAGTCATCCCCTCCTTTCTGATGTGTACCAACTGGATCAGACTGAGCTGCAAGTTGGCCACAGAGCATACGGGAGAAGACCTTGGTATTTTTATAAAAATTTTATGAAACCTAAATTTTATCTTTTTAAAACCCCAGGAGTCTCTTTTCAGGCACGTATTTCAAGCAAGCCCTCATACAGAGACCCTACTTCGGGAAAGCAAGGGGGGGGGGGCGTTTTGAGTTTGTAAAAAAAAAATGTGAAAAACTATGTTGTGAGTGAACTTGTGGCCCGCCAGTGGAACGGACCAACAAGGTTTATTTTAATCCTAATTAATTTTATTAAATGCCGGAAAACAAAGAAATAAACTACTCTAAAAATCACGCCATGAAAAGAGACGACACAGGCCACCCCTGGGGGGATGGGGTATGGGCGTTGGCTAGCCCACTTGCTCTCGTTTAATATTTGTTTACAATGATTAGAGAAGTGCCCCAGTCCACTTTAAGTGACTTGGTGGCTTACAAAATTTGAGGAAAAAATGCCCGGTTTTTTTTAAAATATAAAAGTTTGTCCTCCGGATAGCCTGGATCCTCGAAATTTCGGCAGCACCTCCTCCTACCTGCTCGTCTTTTGTTGCAAACCAGCAAGTGATTATTAGTATAAGATGCCCAAAAACACTTTAAGAGTGTCTTTGGAACACCTCCTAAAAAACCCAAAAAATTCTAAGTTAAAAACTAAGTAAAAAATGATGAAAAGTAACCAAGCAAAACAAGCTATGGGGCTTGTCTACTTGGGATCTTTGCTAGCCTTTAATGGCTGCAAATTTCAAGCTCTAGGGCAGCCAGGTAATACTTTTGAAATCAGATCTACTACTACTTCAGAAAAACTTGAAAGATTTTGACAACTTAAACCAGTTTTTGAAAAGAAAGTGCTAGATAACCAAGAAGCTTTGATCTATGAACAATAAACTCTTTATGAAATGGAAGAATAAAACTTCTTGATGACAGAAATCTGATTTATTTAAATTTTTATCAGCAGTATGTAAATCAGATCCACTTTTTGATTAGTAACTAGTAACCATAAAATTTGATTTTTTCTTGAATGAGAGAGAGAGAGATGGAACAAATCCTTGTTGAAAATCGAAGCTTTGAAGGGACTATATCTGCAAACAATGATTAGTAAAAAGGGGAAACAAACAAGATCCTCCTTCTTGCCAACTCAAGAAAACACCTGCACATCACAGATCTCACCAAAAAAAATATTAAGTGTAGATATACGCTCACGAGAAACTACTATTGCATATCCATAAACAAATGAAAGATACAAAAATAATCTCTTACCAAGCACACATCACTAAGCTGCTGCAATAAACAAATTGAAAACAACTTATCTCATAGGTTAGTAACAATCTTTCCGATGAGCACACCACACCCTTGAAGAATGAAATTTATGCACAAGTCATCTTGGAAAAGGACTCAAGATAGTACATCCACATATGACAAAACACCACAAGCTGACCTCCAAAGTCTTCTTTTATTCAAACGAGAAAAGTATTACAATCATAGGTCTCTTGCTCCAATTCTCACTAACTACAATGGAGAGAGCAAGCTGCAATATATAGGAAAAATGCCCAAGTGAGGAAGGGCGCACTTTCTAAATGGGAGGGAGAAATGGTGGCATGGATGGTGGAGGAGAATGGGCTGCCATCTCCATGAAACAAGCTGCCCAAACCAGCACAAATGGTGCCCAACGAATCAGCACCAAAGGTGCTGCTCCTCCCTCAAAACGTGGGCTGCCCACTCAACAAATGCGCCCCCCTTCTTTAGTGAATGCGCCCCTCTCAAATGGGCATGACATTCTCCACACTTGGGGCTGCCAAAACATGTCATAAGCAGCCCAATATGCTCCACTTATGATGCTGATCCAAAATTGACTTGTCATTACTCCCAAAAATTATTAATTTTTTTAGTCATTTTTTCACTTTTTTGAATTTTTTCATGACTTTTTGACTTTTTTGGGTTTTTGGGCCATAGGAAAAAATTGAAGCACCCAAACTTTAGAAAAGATGGGTTTAGGGGTTAAGGGGGTGCTCTGAGTTAGAAAACGAGCACCCCTAAGGCAAAAAATACCTCCAGACGCCCCTTATAGGCCAATTACAATTTTTTTTAATTGAACCATTAAAAAATGGCCCAATTTACGGAAAAATTAAAACATGCCGAAAATTAAAAACAACCTAGGGGGACTTAGCACATGTCCATATGACTCAAAATTAACGCCTAGCATGTTCATATACATTGACCCATAGACTCTAATAATCCCCTAAGGCCCGTCAGCCTCCCCAGGCATTCCAGCTTTGGAGGAGCAGGAGAAAAACCAATTAATTATATTATGCACTAATGCAAAACATAATAGATAGGTGAAAAAACTCCTTGGAATACTTGACTTAGCCAAAAAGTCCTAGGGGACCGAGTCTTTTACAAAACCCCATGCTAGTACGTTTTTATTACAAACCCCGCAGGGCCATGGACATGTGGAAAAAAAATTAAAAACGGGGGCCTTTAAAAGGCCAGCTGGTCATCAAATCACCAAAATTGAACATGTGTCATGTTCCACTCAGCCCGCTCGCTTGACAATCCAACCAAGTACAACTTAGTTCGCAACATCTCTCTTTGTTCATTTGTACTCTGATCTCAGAATTATCATCTCTTTGCGAAGGTTGCTGGGTTTTCTCCCTATTGGGTTTCCCAGGGTAAAACTTTGTGTTATTGTTTTGTGCTTTGTCTTACTTCTAGTGATATTGGTAATGCATTTATGTTTTATGCTATGAATGTATGAAATTTAACAATTAGGAAGAGATCCCTCTATTCTGTCCAACAATCCTGACGGCCTCCAACAAGTAACCCAAAGCATCTTCCATCAACACATATAAGTAAGGTGCCAACATACACCCCTACTTGATAGACTGATGTAGGGAAATCCTAGGGGGTAGGGTTTTGTTCATAGAAACAAAGGCCCAGGCATTGGAGAATAGAGTGTTCACCATGCCAACACATCGGGAGCCAAAATCCAAACAAGTCAACATCTCTGTAATGAAGGACCAATCCACCCGATCATAAGCCTTATCAAAATCAATCTTAAGCATCATACATTGCTGAACTGACTCCTTGGCCCACTCCATAGCCTCCCAAGCCAAAGCTATTGTGTCTAGAATGAATCTCTCCTGCACAAACCAGTCTGCTCTTGTTGCACCATAAATTTGGCCACTGCCGTGACCCTTAGAGCCAAAGCCTTGGCCATAAAAATTTGTATGCAATCGAGAGGAGGGTGATAAGAGGCCATCCTCCATTGGGGTCATGTGCCCCATTCTTGGGGATCAACTTAATCAACACCTGATTAGGAGTCTCAAAAAGGAAATCTAAACAGAATAGTTCGGCATTTTGACAATAAAAGTCCTCAATAAAGTCCCACATGGACTTATAAAACTCACATGGGAATCCTTCCAACCCAACAGACTTCCCATTCTTTATAGACATGAGAGCTACATGAAACTATTCCCATGTCAAGTTCTACTCCAACTTGTCCTTGTCCCAACATCACAACCCTGCAACATGCATCCCGAGCATGCAAAATAACATCAGACGAAGGATATGATGCAATTATAGCTTGGAAATGATCATTGAAAATTCCGCAAACCTCAGCTGCACCTTTAGTGATGAAAAACAGGCTTGGAAAAGCCATTCAACCACCCAGCAAAACCCAGATTCCAGACTTAGGTTGTCACAATTAAATTACAATTGACAGGCACTTAAATAATGAACAACAAGTTGAAACACTCATGTTGAGATAGTTTAGCAGCGAAAAAAACAATTATAACAACAGTCTCAAAATTGCATGCACAGTGAAATTTTGGTCAAAATTGACCCTGGAAAAACCCAGAAGGGGAAAACCAGTCCAAGAGCAATTTTTCATTAAGCATTTTCAAGCATAAAACAAAGTTACAACAACAATAAAATCAACATTTAATGAACTATACCAACACCTCGATTTTTGTGCCCACCTCGATTTTCGTGCCCAGAATAGCTATACGGCCCAACAGAAAGTAAGGCCTCGATTTTTGTGCCCAGAACAACAGTACGGCCCATCAATATTGTATGGTCTCAACCTCGATTTCTGTGCAGCTCCTCGATTTCTGTGCCCACCTTGATTTCTGTGCCTAGCAATCTTCTAGAGATGTGTTCCAACTGAGATGTACGACCCAACAAATAAATGCAGCAGAGATTCCTTGGTATTTGAGCCACCTCCTTTTTGGGATGAATCCCTCACCTAGGGAATCGAGCCACCCACTAGAGAACTTGCTCTTCCTCTCGAAAACTCAAAAATGCCAAAATGTTGACACTCTTGGAAAATTGTGTCTTGCACACTACCCTAGGCTTGCTCTTATAATTTGAAAATGACTTTTCACCTTCCCAATCCCTAAATCCAACAGTCAAGATCTAATCTTGTCTTGATAAGATCAAGGGATGTAATTCATTCCCTCCAAAATAAATCACTTACATTTTAAATAAAGTAATTTTCACTTTATTAAATACGTGCACTTTTATTTCATAAAGTCACTTTATAAAAAGTCACTTTATAATAGACTAGGAACATTACATAAAAGTCACTTTATAATAAGAGCCACTTTATTACAACTTTATAAAAGTCAAGTGCCTAGGTAATGTAAGGTCACTTTCGCATACAAGACAAAACTATGCGGAGTGCCTCCTGAGCTGAAAAGATAACACTCCCTCTTAGCGAGGGAGGTACTCACTGCCATCACCATTCATTGGTCCGGTCCTCAGGTCCATCACATTGTTCATAGTAGGAGCTCCCTCTCAACCTGGAGCGAATGCAACCACCTGTAATGAACTCAAATCTGAAGACACCCTCCTGGCAACAACCCTGAACCCTGAGCTACTAGGAGAATCCATCCTCCAATCTTGAGCATCGGTCCTCTCATACCAATTGAGCCTCCTGCCGGTACTTTGAAGAGAGTCCCTCTCTTCCATCAAAAATCAAGATTGAAACCTTGGCGCCATTGTTGTAAATCTTTGATCCAGAGATCACTACTCCCTCTGAATCACCTTGAGAACTCAAGTAGTTTGAGCATCGATATCAATATATACTCATATAAATATAAACTCAACAGCTAGTTCTCTTTACCAAACTGAAACATACATGCAATCACACATAAACACCAAATATACCCTGGAAACCCCAACCGGGGAAAACCAACAATCTGTGGGGCTATCTTCTCTCTCGATCCCAAAGCATATATATAAATAGACAAGTACAATACAGGATTACCTCAAAGGTATCTCAAACCCTGAATTGGACAGATTCTAGATCTGCATGCATCAGCTGATGCATGCACTGGAAGAGTAAGCCCTAACTGGTAAACTAGAACTGAGTGTCTCTGCAGGTGCCTCTGACTGTTCTGCCTCTCTGTATCACACTACTATGATCTGCTCTATCTGAAGTCTGCCCTCTGAAGAATGCGACCTCCACTGCATGCAGAAGTGTGCCCTCCCCTCTGGATGTCTAATGCTCGTACCAGACTGGATCTCAGCAGATCTGAGCTCTGATCGTCCCTAACCTTCCTCGAATGCTGAGGCAAGGCTATCCTGGAAGTCTCAGACTCTGAATCGGTCGATCTGGGTCCAAATGAGCTCCTCCCTCCTTGGGAAATGCGCTCTCCTCCAAGGGAACACGTCCTCCTCTACAGTGAGCAAAATGCTCTCTGATGGACTGTCTCAGTCCATAGACCTGGGTGCCTAGTGACTCTGGAGCTGAAGGTCACTGATCCAGCTCAGATCTGACCTTCCTAGCTCCTGCAGCAACTCCTCTCTCTCAGAAAGTCGCCCTGCATGCACAACTGCGCCCTCCTCACTCCAACACTATCACTCTCTGCTAATACAACTGAGCAACCTCATCTGGGGACCCCCTGCCTCTATAAATAATCTCATCGATGAATTAGGTTTACCAAAACCCTAATTCTCGGTGCATGCAAAAGTCACTTTTGCATGCATCCAACGATCGCTGACAGGTCATGCAAAACTCATGCATGTAAAGGTCAAATCACCCCGGAAGTTCCGCATGCAGCCACCACTAGACTCATGCCATTGAGTAGAGTGTATCTGACCCTTTACTCCATCCTGATGCCTATAGTACTGATGTACCTCCATGCAAGGCATTTGAATCATGGAGGACATCCCGAAGTTACCACACTCTAACACTCCCTCTTAATGAGGGAAGTCCTACCACTGATGCCTGGATCCATCAAGTCCCCCGCTGCTGACACTGATCTAACTCATCTGCCTGTCACTACTGCCCTCTGACTTGAAGAACTCTAATCAATCTCCATAAGTGTGGCTTCAGACGAAGCCCTCTGATCAACCACTGCTGACTGTGTCACTGCACTCTGACTTAGACTCCCTCTGAGTCTCTGCTGCTGTAACCACTACTGTCAAGTGGATCCACCGCTCTGTAGGTGATCTGTCTATGTCCCTGAGTTGACTCAGCTCTATAAGTCAACTCCCTCTGTCTTTGAACTGACTCAGCTCTCTCCTGAGCTAAGTCCATCTCAACCATCTCCCAGCTCAATCTCTGACTGGTGCCTGCATGAGAAGCATGCTCATCCATCTTATATGAGCCCAAGGGCTCAATCTCCTGAGATTCATCACTGTCAAGAGCATCTCGCTCATCCATCTGAACTCTAGAATCACTCCCCTGATCCTCATCATGGTGAGCATCTCGCCCACCCATCTGGTGAACAGACTCACTCCTCCTGGCCTCATCTCTGCTATGAGCATCCCGCTCATCCTCCTCCTTTGCATCTAAAGAGGATGTACTTAGCCATCTTGATGTGCCCGAAGTAGGCTGTCCATGAACCAAGTATTCACCGTCGATCCTGTGACCCAACAAGACTGGGTCTACTCCTCTAGGATAGGTGAAGAACTGATCTCGTTGAAACACTACTAAGTAGCCCGTAGCTGCCACAGAGAGGACACTCCCTCTCAATCCTGGAACAAAGAGCACTCCTGAAACCTCCAGGAGCTCCCCACGATCAAGCAGAAATCTCACTCTGCCCACTCCAGTAACCAAATGGTCAACCCCTTGCACATCTCGAGCCAACTGCAAGGGTTTATGCTCTAAAATTAGGAATGCATCTCGCACTCCTGTCATGTGATTGCTGAGAGTGTTGTCCACTCTCCACCTCTCGTAAATTTGAGCCTTTGGTAGGCTACTATCATGTCCTGACTGTACTGAGGCTAATGAGAACTCCTTCTCAAACCGAGAAGTAAACTCATCAACCTCCTCTGCTGCTGCTAACTGCTCATCCTCAATCAACCATCTCTCAGTCTTCATGTGCATGCATATCTCATGCACATGCAGCATGCATATCTTATGCACATGCATCATGCAAGACCTCATGCACATGCATATCTCATGCACATCTCTGTAGAAACACTCCCTTTTAGCGAGGAGGGTACTACTGGAGAAGCATCTACCAGGATCAAACACATCATATGCTGCTGCAGCTACTCCCTCTGAACTGGAAGACTTTCTAGCTGCATCTGCTGCACTTTGATATGCAGATCTGCGCTCCTCTATCAATGTCATCTTGAGAAAAGCATCATACTCTCCCTCGGTCACTAATACTGAAACTGTATCTAAGGTCTCCTTGGACCCACATACAGGCTTGCCCAACAACCTGTACTCTACTCTCAAGCTAGTGGCCATAACTCTGCAAAACTAATAACACTGTAACCCACAATGAAACAAGAATCTCTTCTAATCACAGATCTGGCAGATCTAACCTCTGAACTCAAAGATTTGATAGATCTGGTATCTATCCTAACAGATTTGATCTCTGCACTCATAGATCTAAACTCTGCTCTTCAGATCTGGACTCTGCTCACAGATCTGAACACTATGCTTCAGATCTGATATATCTACCACAGATATGGACTCTGCTCATGTCAGATCTCACCTCCAAACTCACAGATCTGATAGATCTGACCTCTACAACCTCAGATCTGAGCTGTGCTCTTCAGATCTGGTCTCTATTGTCACTGATCTACTAGATCTATCTCAGATCTAGTCTCCAATACCACAAATCTGATAGATCTGACCTCTACAACCTCAGATCTGAGCTCTGCTCCTTAGATCTGGTAGATCTGGTCTCTATCGTCACTGATCTCTGTGTGATTGCCCTTCTTGACCCTTACCAGGGCTCTGATACCATGTAAATTTTTGATTCAAAGATCACTACTCCCTCTGAATCACCCTGAGAACTCAAGCAGTTTGAGCCTCAATATCAATATATACTCATATAAATATAAACTCAACCGCTAGTTCTCTTTACCAAACTAAAACATACATGCAATCACACATAAACACCAAATATACCCTGGAAACTGTTAGATTATGGTAACTTCGGGATGTCCTTCATGGTTCAGATGCCTTACATGGAGGTACATTAGCTGCATAGGCATCAAGATGGAGTAGAGAGTGAGATACACTCTACTCAATGGCATGAGCCCAGTGGGGGCTGCATGCGGAGCTTCAGGGGAGATTGACCTTTGCATGCATGAGTATTGCATGACCTGTCAGCATTCAGTGACTGCATGCAAAAGTGGCCTTTTGCATGCATGTATGCAAAAGTGACCTTTTGCATGCATGTATGCAAAAGTGACTTTTTGCATGCACCGGGAATTAGGGTTTTGGCAAACCTAATTCATCGGTGGGATTATTTATAGAGGCAGGGGGTCCCCAGATGAGGTTACTCAGTTGTATCATCAGAGAGAGATACTGCCAGAGTGAGGAGGACAAATCTGTCCATGTGGGGCGACTTTCTGAGATAGGGAGGAGTTGCTGCAAGAGCTAGGAAGGTCAGATCTGAGCTAGATCAGTGACCTTCAGTTCCAGAGGGACCAGATATCCATTACTGTGAGCTGAGAGAGCTCCACAGTGTGATTACTGATTAGATTGGAGGAGGCCGAGTTCTCTTGGAGGAGGATGTTTTTCCTGAGGAGGAGAAACTCATTGTGAGCTGGATTGACTAATTAGGAGTCCGAGACTTCCAGGATAGCCTTGCCTCGAGATTTGAGGAAGGTTAGGGACGATCGAAGCTCAGATCTGTTGAGATCCGCAGCAGTACGAGCATTTGACATCCAGAGGGGAGGGCGCACTTGCGCATGCAGAGAGGGCTGATTTCATCAGTGGGCAGTCTTCAGAGCGAGCAGATCAGAGCAGAGAGATCTAGAGCGGGTAGATCCATCAGAGGCACTGTCAGAGCACTCAGATCCAGATTGGCAGTTAGGGCATACTTCGTCAGTGCATGCATCAGCTGGATGCATGCAAATTAGAGTTTGTCCTGGTTAGAGGGATTGAGTTACCGGCTGAGGTAATTCTGTATTGTACTGTCTTTTATACTTCTATATGCTCTGGGCTCGAGAGAGAAGATATCCCCATAGTTAGCTGGTTTTTCCTGAAAGGGTTCCAGGGTATATCTGTTGTCTATGCTGTTGATTGCATGTATGTGTTACTTGGTATATGCAGATCTAGTGGTCGAGTCTATGTTTTTATGAGTATGTACTGACATTGAGATTCATACTACTTGAGGTCTTAGACTGATCCAGAGGGAGTAGTGATCTCTGGATCTAATATATTTACAAAAACCCCAACCGGGGAAAACCAGCAATCTGTGTGGCTATCTTCTCTCTCGATCCCAGAGCATATATATAAATAGACAAGTACAATACAGGATTACCTCAAAGGTAACTCAATCCCTGAACCCGACAGACTCTAGATCTGCATGCATCAACTGATGCATGCACTGGAAGAGTAAGCCCTAATTGGTAAACTGGATCTGAGTGTTTCTGCAGGTGCCTCTGACTGATCTGCCTCTCTGTATCACATTGCTTTGATCTGCTCTCTCTGAAGACTTCCCTCTGAAGAATGCGACCTCCACTACATGCAGAAGTGCGCCCTCCCCTTTGGATGTTTGATGCTCGTACCAGACCGGATCTCAGCAGATCTAAGCTCTGATCGTCCCTAACCTTCCTTGAAGTTGAGTCAAGGCTATCATGGAAGTCTCAGACTCTGAATCTGTTGATCTGGCTCCAAATGAGCTCCTCCCTCCTTGGGAAATGTGCCCTCCTCCAAGGGAACGCGTCCTCCTCTACAATGAGCAATGCTCTCTGATGGACTGTCTCTGTCCACAGACCTGGGTTCATAGTGACTCTGGAGCTGAAGGTAACTGATCTAGCTCAGATCTGACCTTCCTAGCTCCTACAGCAACTCCTCTCTCTCTCAGAAAGTTGCCCTGCATGCACAAGTGTGCCCTCCTCACTCTAGCACTATCACTCTTTGATAATATAACTGAGCAACCTCATTTGGGGACCCCCTGCCTCTATAAATAATCTCACCAATGAATTAGGTTTACCAAAACCCTAATTCTCGGTGCATGCAAAAGTCACTTTTGCATGCATCCAACGATCGTTGACAGGTCATGCAAAACTCATGCATGCAAAGGTCAAATCACCCCGAAAGTTCCGCATGCAGCCACCACTGGACTCATGCCACTGAGTAGAGTGTATCTCACCCTCTACTTCATCCCGATGCCTATAGTACTGATGTACCTCCATGCAAGGCATCTGAATCATGGAGGACATCCTGAAGTTACCACACTCTAACAACTGCAGCCTCAGGAGCCTCCTGCTCCTCTTCCGATTCTGGATCATAAATCATGGGTTGTCCACCTAACTTGTAGAGCTCACCAAACCGATCACCAATCAACTTTGGCTGGATCAGTTCCGCTCCCTCTGAGTATATAAGAACATTTCCCAGAACTTCCCTCTCTGGAAAAATGTACAGATGTCCCCTCCGGAATAATGTCGAATACCTTGCATCCTCCAAGGCTGACACAGTGAGCAAGTTTACCCTCAACCCTGGAACAAATAGAACTCCATCCTGCTCAAGGAGTTCACCCTGTTGAACTTGGAATCTGACTCTCCAAAATCCACTCACTGAACGTGCCGTTCCCCCTTCACTCTCAACCATCCGGTCTGGATATTTTTCAGTAATGATGCGGAATATATGATACATTTTGGTCATGTGACGAGAGGCTCCACTGCCAATGAACCAACTACTGTTCATCACAAATCCATTGCTCCCGGCACTCGATGCAAGAGAGAACATCGAGAACTATTTCTCAAACTTTTCCCGAAAGTCATCTATCTCAGCAGTTGTAGCAACAACCTCCTCCTCCTCCTCTTCCTTCTTCTTCTCAAGACACTGTGAAGCAAAATGGCCATACTGGTTGCAAGCAAAACATTTGACTTTGCTCAAGTCCTTAGTGGACTTCTTCTTGCCCTTAGTTGAAACAACAACATTTTCTTCAACAACACCCTCCAACTCTCCACTGCTTGAGATCCTTCCCGGATCTCCTCCTGAGTGAAATCTTCCCACAGTTTGCTCCAATCTTGAAGTTGTTCACGATCAACCACACACTTCACGACGACTTCCGAGTCTTTGGTGAAGCCTTTCAAGGCTATCCTCACCAACTCAGAATCAAAGATGACCTCCCCAACTGCAACCAACTCATCTTTCACCTGTGCCACCCGGGTAAGATAGGATACCACACCCTCACCCTTGGCCATCTTGGTTGCATGCAATTTATCCTTGAGTGCCATCTTTCGGTTCTCATTCTTCGCCTCATACAAGTTTTTCAGTGTGTTCCACATCTCATAAGCTGACTTCTTCTCAACCAAGTGTGGGATGAGATGTTCCTTGACACCATCTAGAATAACCCTCTGTGCTCTAGCCTCTTTTACTTCATGAATGTCAAGAGCAATAGGTCAGCAGTGGGAGGAGTTATCACAGTGCTGACATTAGCCCACAATCTGCTTTCTTTAAGTACAACAGTCATCCTGACTTTCCATTGCAAATAGTTGGAAATGCCATCCAATCGGTCCTCAAATCTGATGCAACCAGCCATCTCTCTCTACTGTACAAAAGAAAAATAAACCAAGATATCCCTTGTCTACCCAACGTTTGCAAAACACTTGCAGATAGATTTTTCCAATACACAAGTTGTCAAAATGAACAATATTCTTGCCCAACAACTCAATACACTGCAATAATAATAATGTACTGCTATCTCAGAGTCCCAGCTCTGAGATCATGATGAAAAACAAACTTGGAAAAGCCATTCAACCACCCAATAAAACCAAGATTTCAGACTTAGGTAGTCACAATTAAATGACAATTTATAGGCACTTAAATAATGAACAACAAGTTGAAACACTCATGCTGAGATAGTTTAGTAGCGGAAGAAACAATTATAACAACAGTCTGAAAATTGCATGCATAGTGAAATTTTGGTCAAAATAGACCCTGGAAAAACCCACAAGGGAAAAACCAGTCCAAGAGCAATTTTTCATTAAGCATTTTCAGGCATAAAACAAAGTTACAACAGCAATAAAATCAACATTTAATGAACTATACCAGCACCTCGATTTCTGTGCCCATCTAGATTTTTGTGCCTAGAACAGCTGTATGGCCCAACAGACATTGCGGCCTTGATTTCTGTGCCCAAAATAGCAGTACGACCCAGCAGTACTGTACGGCCTCAACCTTTATTTCTATGTAGCTCCTCGATTTTTGTGCCCACCTCGATTTCTGTGCCCAACAATCTTCTAGAGATGCGTGCCAATTAAGATGTACGGCCCATCAAATAAATGCAGTAGAGCTACCTTGGGATTCGAGCCACCTCCTTTTTGGGATGAATTCCTCACCTAGGGAATCGAGCCACCCACTAGAGAACTTGCTCTTCCTCTCTAAAACTCAAAAATGCCAAAATGCTCACACTCTTGGAAAATTGTGTCTTGCACACTACCCTAGGCTTGCTCTTATAATTTGAAAATGACTTTTCACCTTTCCAATCCCTAAATCCAACGGTCAAGATCTAATCTTGTCTTGATAAGATCAAGGGATGTAATTCATTCCCTCCAAAATAAATCACTTACATTTTTAATAAAATAATTTTCACTTTATGAAATACGTGCACTTTTATTTCATAAAGTCACTTAATAATAGACTATGAACATTACATAACAGTCATTTTATAATAAGAGCCATTTTATTACAACTTTATAAAAGTCAAGTGCTTAGGTAATGCAAGGTCACTTCCGCATACAAGACAAAACTATGCAGAGTGCCTCCTGAGCTAAAAATCTAACATTCAGTAAGGGAACCATCCACGTGACGGAGACCAAGCACACTCTCCATTGCAACCTTCCTTTTTCAGGAAATCAAAATAAAACTTGGACCCCTCATCACCATCTTGAATCCACTGAGATCATACCCTAGCTCCTCATGCAAGATACTCCTCTCCTCATCCGATTATCAGATAATCCTCCTCTCCTCTCCTCGCATAGAGTTTGGTAGTTGCCTCGGGGTCGGATCCGTGGTACATGTGTGTGTGGCCTCTTAATGTTTATTTGGGAAGGATTCACAACACAATCATGACTTTTCATTAAATGTAGATTCACATGGGAAATTGGCATAACTAAAAAAAAGACCAAAAAAGACATAATAAAGCCAAAAATCAAATCCCATCGATTAAGGAATTTGGTCTGGGACATGTTTCAATCCTCTGCAGTGTTGGCGATTTGGTTGATTTATGAAGGGAGCCAAGATATTTGATTGAGATTTTGATTGAGGTTATGTGTCAAGAGAAGGAGGGCGCATCTCATTTAGTGAGGGTGCATCTCATGATGTGGAGAGCTTGCATTGAAGATTGAAGAATCCAAGGGAGGGGGTGGACCTCTTCATGAGAGGTGGCGCCATCCTATATAGATTGAATCTAATTTAATCCCTAAGTTTCCTCAAGAACTCGCCCTCTTGTCTACTATGTGGCTGCCACTTGTAATGCACCCTCCTCTTGGCAAAGTCACCCTCTTGGGCTGATTATTCTATTTAACCAAGCCTCTCTTCCCATTGTGCTCTAGTTGGGGTATTTGGGTGAGAGCTTGTGATTGTACTTCTTGCTTATTGTTTTGAGAAATAAAGAGACTTTCGAGGTCGATCTTGTGTGTTGCATTTGGTGAGTGGATGAACTATCTTGATCTTTGATGGAGGTAACCTGTACTTGAGTTTCATTTTGTTTTACTTTTGCATCAAGCTTAGCTTACTAGAAAGATTGGTATCAATTTGTGAGGAAGATTATTCAATTGTTTTATTGTTTAATCCTTTATGTATGTATGCTTAGAGAGCTTAGTAGAGTGCTTCATTTGTTTACGTGCATTCTATATTGATTTCTAACATATATGCTTCTAGACTTGATCCATTGTTTGCAAAGTGATATGATGTGCAGGTGCTCTTCGTTGAATGATTTGAAGATCTTGTTTGCTTCTTCTTTTCCTCACTTTCTTGTAGATACAGTCCCTCAACATCCCACAAGCAAAACTTTGAAGTTTCTCCATCTCGCCTCAAGCTTTTCCCTTTCTCCCCCTCTCTGCAACCCCTTTTTCTGGTTACAGTTACTTTTAATGAGTAGTGGTTGATCTACAATAGATTTCATATTCATAAGTAGATCCGTTATTTGCTCTTAAGATCTAGCTAAATGTTTAAAGTTTTTATAATTCATAGTCTAGATCTAGTATTGCTAAGCCGTCAATCAAGTTATTTTATTTTGCACATCTAAAGGCTTGGTTAGAATTGTTTAGTAGTTGGTATCTTTTTCATATCTAGCAATAGAGTGCTTATCATTTGCTTGCCTTCTTCAAGAAGCAAGCAAAGATCCTAAGGGAGGAAGTGTTGACCACCAAAACCAACTAGGTGGACCACGTTGTACCATGCACATGTTGAATCTTCCTTGAAGATGAGAAGGAAGTACTTAATGATTTATTCAAGCGAGGCAACGCTTTTTCTTATCTTATCTCCATGAAATTTCCGCACCCCTGCAGGGGATTTTGTAAGAATATGTCAGCATGAAGGTCTATTTTTGTGTAACTTAGTCACCTAAGACTTTATCATTAGGGAAGTCCTTTCATTGAGTGTTTTTTCACTTGGATAATCAAAATTCCTTTTTAGTGATTTTAATTATTTGAGTTTTTCACTAAAAAATACCTCCAAAGTGGTGAAAGGCGTTCTAGTGATCGAGTCCATGGGGTGATTGGGCCCTAGGAATGTTCTATATGACCATGCTAGATATTATCTAGAGTCTTGCGGAATTTCATTAGGTTTTACATATGATTTTTTAATTTTTGGTCATTGAAAAATGTCCCTCAGCATAAAATGTTGTACCGTGAAAGAGGGTTACTTGGTCCTTTTTGATGTTGTATAGGGGTATGGGTATTCAAGATAAATGGCATGAGACCCCCTACACCCTTGGGCCAAGTTTGAAGTCATTCAGACAAGTCTTGCTATGGTTTTGGACACTTTTGCCCAGGTCAGTCATGGAAATCAGGAAATTGGGCAATTAATTAGTAAGACACATTTTTTGTAAAGTGACTATAGTCACTTGGGAAGGGGAAGTAAAGTTTTCTAAGCTCATATTATGTTCCTAGGATGAATTTAAGATCCAAAGGCCCCCCCCCCCAAGCAAGCATATCACAAATTGTGAAGTGCCCACTCTAGCAAGTGCGCCCTCCTCTCTTTGGTTGGTGGAATGAATGAAAGTCAATCGGAGGGGGCCCGCTATGGTGGTTTCCCCCCCATTTGGCATAGAAATAAGGTTTAAAACCTTAGAGAGGGGTTTCCCCTCCTCATTATTTGGTTTCAACTTTGGAAACCCACTCTCTTTGAGCAAATGCGCCCCCCTCTCTTCCCTTTGACACTTGGCACTCATGCAAGAGGGGTCTCCTTCCTCTCTTGGGCTACTTAAGGAGGCTCTTCCTCCTCTTTGTGGCTACATTCACTCATACTCTTGCTCTCTTTCTTTTTGTTGCTCTCTCTCTTGCTCCATTTCTTGTCCAAGAAGAGAGCCATTGTATTTTCAAGCTTTGATATGTTAATGAAGAAATCTTTGGAGGAAATACTGTCCTTGCTATGTGTATGAGGTAACATTGTTCCATTCGTAGTTCCATTTTGCATTTGTGGATCTCAAACAAAGTTTTTTGCTTGAGAATAGCATTGTAATAGTTTTGTTGCATGTTATGTGGGTTGTCTCTTAGCATTTGAGAAGTTAATATATTTCTAGTTTGGATATCTTGTTTCTCAAGTCTTTGTTGATCTCTCACTCCCATTTGCATGTTGAGCTAGTTTGTTACAGGTTGCTTAAGTTTGGAGAGTGGGATTCCCAGGTGGGATACCCCATTGTTCAACAACTTTCAAGAGGACTTGGCATCTTCATACTAACATTCTTCTTATTGCAGTTTTTTATATGCTTCTTTTGCACACTTATATCATTTTTTTTTCAAGTTTTTACATGTTACATTACTCCATAAAAAATTTCTAAATTTTATATGCAAAGTTTCAAGTTTATTCCAAACTTATTTTCATCACATTTGTACTATATTAGCTTGCTGTTTTGTGCATGTTTATGATCATATAGGGAGAGGGAATGCTCAAATTTAGTCAATAGCAAACACCAAGAGCACCCAAGAGTGGCCACTTCAAGCCCTTCACAAAAAACGGTCAAAAACACTATTTTCTCCTATATATTAAGTGCTGAAATATACATCATTATAACAAGCCCAAGAGAGTCTCTTGGGTTTGAGTTTATTGCATTTCATTTCAAGTATTTACTTGGCTAGTTTTATTTCGGTTGCATGTAAGAGAAGAGGCTTTGCCCATCCTTGCATGGTTTTGTAAGTAGCTTGGGTTTAGGCATCTTTTATTTTCTTGCACTTTCCTTTTTGCCCACACCTTGCATGAGAAGAGGCTCTGCCCATCCATGCAAAATTGTTGAGGGTTGTGTTTATTTTTTAGTTATTTGCTTTAAGTTATTTTGTTTTTCCCGCACCTCACAAGTGAAGAGGCTCTGCCCATCCTTGTCAAATCGTGCTTGGCTTGCATTTATTTCAATCATTTTTAAGTTATTTTGTTTTGCTCGCACCTCACAAGTGAAGAGGCTCTGTCCATCCTTGTGAAATCGCGCTTGGCTTGCATTGCTTTGTAATCTTTGCTTAAAAGGATAAAATTTAACTGAAGCCCCGATTTTTGCCCCGTATTCTCTCCCCTCGCCGGTTCGACCGATTTTGGGTGACAAGAAAGGGAAAAGATTTGTGTTGGCTAGTCTAATAGGCACCCATAAATATATCTTCATTAGAACAGAGAAAAAGAGGCTTGACCTGTGGAGCTAGTGGGGAGCCTCGTGGCACTTTGTGTCCTCCAGTTGAGCACCCAACAAGTTTCGGGATTAACCCGTGGAGCTAGTTGGGAACCTTGTGTTTTCAGGTTGAGCACCCGACATTCTCTCTCTAATCGAAGGAGATAGTCTCTTGGGGTAGACACATAGAATAGTTCAATTTCATTGCAGCAAAATCCTTAATCCCCTAAGTTAAAGAGAGACCTAAAATATATTAAAATTTACAGGACCACTTGCACAACATTGTTGTTTTTGTTCTCAATACTTCGTTCCCAAAGCATTTCATTTACAGCTTAATCTTGTTATATGTACCTTTGATTCACTAAGTTGTTCATGTTCTATAATTTGATACTTTAGGTGACATTTTGATTATCTTATTGCAAGCACATTACATTAATTTGTCCATTTACTAGAAATTGTCATTTCTTGTCATATTTGGCTAAATGAATGAGTTAATCCTTTAAAAAAGTATTTGATTAATTGATTATTGTGACTCCATAGCCCGAGTAGAGACGACACTGGTTCTATTGGTTAATTGTTTATTTCTCTCTTGCAATCTTCATGAGTTCATTGTAAAAGGTTTTGCTTGTCATTAAAGAAACATTGCATTATTGCACGTTTGACTCTCATTCAAATTTTTGATAATTTACAACTCCCAAAAAAACAAACTAAAAAGAACTTAGTAAGTAGGGACTATCCCCCTTGGCCTTTAGGAGTTGTGGTCTAAACGGAGGAGTTTAGGACCGAGGTGACATTGGGTTCTTAACTCATAGTTCCCTCAAGAACACACGTAGCGGTTGGGAGACTTACCCGTGGTCAAGTGTGTTTTAAGCGGCAACATGAAGCTTTTTAGATCACTCTCCTTAGTTATTTTTATGCCTTTTTAGTCCTTCCTTAGAATTTTTTGAGTATTTTTGTAGGTTCTCCCAAAGCACTCTTAAAGTGTTTTTGGGTGTTTTAAACTAATATTTGCTTGCTAGTTTTCTGATTTTTGCAATCAGGTAGAGAGGCACTTTGGCCGACTTTTCAAGATCTAAAGCTTTCAAAACATTCCAAACACCCTCCTCTACAATTAGCCATCTACGTAAACCATTGTCAGCCTACTGAATGCTCGATTATAAAGGATCAAAGACATTCCAAAAGAAAGAGGAGATTTGTAATAAACATAATAAAAGAGAGCAAGTGGGCTACTGAGCGTCCACACCCCATCCCCCTTGGGGGGATATGTGTCTGTGTCAATTTTCATGGCGTGAATGTCTCTAACCTTTTACTTTGTTTTCTTCTATTCTAATCAATAAATCTAGGATAAAATTAACCGTTTGTTGGTTCCATTTCAACGATGGACCACAAAACTCACTCAGGACTTAGTTTTAACATTTTTTTAACAATTTGATTTCAAGCTTCAGTAATAAACCTCCTTGCTTTCCCGAAGTACGGTGCCATGGAAAGAGCTTGCTTGAGTACTAGAATTCGACCGGAAAAGAGATTCTTGGAATAGATTAATTAAGTAGAAAATCTTAAATTTGTTTAATAAAATTAACCAACGCTTATTTTCCTCGTATGCTTTGGACTAGTCCGACTTAGTCCGACCAGTTGGTCAATCCAGAAAGGGAGGTAAGCATTAGATTAACAGGATAATCCAAACAAACTGAATCTCTGAGAACTCGTGAGGTCGCAAAGGGTGAATACCATAGAGTCAGGGGGCTGCTTTAAGCAGGTCATGCCTCGCCCCGTTGGACACTTGGTACAACTGCTTTAGCGCTCAGTTCAAGGAGTTAATTTTATTTGGGCCAAACCAACAAATAACCCACTCCCTTAATACTCATTAATAAACATAATATTTATCAACCGAGACACTTGCAGTACTTTCCTGACACAACATTTGCACTCCAAAGCATTTTCATTTTTTGCATCTTTTATATTGGGCACTGGTCTATTTGCTTATTATCTTGCTCTTATCTTTATTTATGCAAATGATGGTAATGATAGATGTTTTATGATGTTGAGTTTCAGTTTTCATATTGCTGTCGTGGTTGAAATAAATATTTATTTGACTCCTAGATTCATTGTTTTTTGTTCATAGATTAAATAGGTTATATTCTTTTCATTTATTAGGGACCACCCCCCTTGGATTTGCTAGGAGTAATCCTAAACGGAGGAGTCAAGTTTTGAGTGACAACACTTGACTCTGACTTGCCCCCAAGGCCACACTATGTTGCTTGAATATTTCTCCCGTGTTCCCCCTTAGGTGTGCATCCAGGAGGCAACATTTTGGCTCTGTTGCTGGGGATCAATCTTTCTAATCCCGGAATACGACTTTTGAATTTTGCTTTTTGCTTTTTCTTTGCTTGATGTATGTAGTTAATTTTTCAAGTTGACTAAGATCATCAGGCGACTCAACTGTCATTAAGTTTACCATTCTACGAGAAGGAACTCAGAGGGTTTGCTTCAGTTCATTCCTGAACTTGAAAAGGTTTATCACAGGAGGAAAAACAAACTAACTTCCCATAGAATCCTTAAGGATCTTGGATCTCGGTCATATACCCCAAGGTTCCCCTTGTTGAAATATTGTAACTTCTAAGAATATTATATTTGTACTTTATTATTTCGGAGATGTTCCATCCCTCCAAGGTGACCCTGTTGTATATCCGGAGATGTTTATTCCTAAGATGGATTGTGGTAACTAGGGTTATTAGATCTCCCATGTGGGGGTCAGCCCTGAGTTAATTTATTAGGGGTTATTAGACTCTCTTAGGCGAGGTTGGTCCCATAGGGTAAAAAGTCAGTCGGGAAACAAGTATAAGTAGAGGAGGATGTTCCTCACTTATCTCACTCATCCATCACTCGGAAAGTAGCGCACATGTGAGAGAGAGGTCTGCATAGGAGGTAGAGAAGGAGCTTTAGTCTTGGACTACATTTTGTATTTGGTTGATCATCTTATTGAGGAAAGCTTTGCTGAGTTTTCTACCCCATGAGGGTTTCCCAAGGTAAAATCTCTGTTTTTCTTGTGACTGTGTTTCTTTCAGTGATCTTGCTAGTCAAATTAGTATAAATTTAACATGATATTAGAGCTAGCCTGGATAGGACATCTTTCACAAGGTGAAAATATCTCTTTCTCCTCCTCCGGTGAAAATTAGGGTTTCTGCAAAAGTTGGAATTTTTGGTTTTTGATTACATGGCTGGATAGCCCTCCTCAAAATCGAACTTTTGAGCCCTAGATCGAACTTTTTGGTTGGATAGAACTCTGGGAAAGTCAAACCCTAATTTGACAAAAAGTGCGGAAAACCAGAAAACCAGAACCAGATTTCCACAGCAGGTCCGAAGTTTGTTGGTCAAGTTTGGAGGCTGAAAAATTGAAGTTTCCTGAAAGTAAGTGCATCAGTCACCTCGCCTCAGTCAAGCCAATCTCCTGGTAAGGTCAGTTTTTCATTTTTGGAATTTTCAATTTTTGGTAACCCCCTGGGCAAGATGGCCCCAAGCACTAAGCTTGAGGACAAGCTAGAAGGTTTAGAGAATTTCCTGGCATGGAAATATAGAATTGGTTTCATTCTTGAAGAGAATGATCTTGCCCAATATATCAAGGATGAAGTTGCAGAACCTGTGGAAGATGAAGCCAAAGAAAAGTATAGGAAGGATCTGATTAGGGCAAAGAGAATCATTGCTGATTCTATCAAGGATCACTTGATTCCCCAAGTGGCATCCAAAAAGACCCCAAAGGAAATGTATGATGCCCTAGGAAGAATGTATGAAGGGAAGAACATCAACAGGAAGATGAACCTAAGATCTCAGTTGAAGAGTACCAAGATGAACAAAGGAGAATCTATTCAAGAGTATTTCTCAAGGGTTTCCCAAATCAAGGAACAACTAGATGCCATTGGAGATACCCTTGATGAAGATGAACTAGTCATGACTGATCTAAATGGTCTTACTAGATCTTGGGAGTCATTCATCCAAACTATGTGTGCTAGAAAAGAAAGCATGAAGTTTGATGTGGTATGGGAGGATTGTATTCAAGAAGAAGCTAGGGTAGCCAATAGAGAAGCTCTTCTCAAAGAGGATGACCAAGCCTTGCCTACTCACACCAAAAGAAGAAGAAAGGGTCACCAAAATGACCACAAGGAGTCTCAACCTCCCCACAAATTTAAAAGGAGAGGAAGAGCAAACTTAGAAAGAGACCTATCCACAGTTCAATGTTTCAACTGTCTCAAACTAGGACATTTTGCTAGAAATTGTACTTCACAAACAAAGAAGAAGATGTTTGTTCACAAAAGACATCATGCACATATGGCAAAAGATGATAGTGAAGAAGAAGAAGAAGAAGAGGAAAGGCCTCAAAAGAAAAGAACTAAAGTAGAGAAAGAAGATGCGGAAGAATATGTTCTATTTTCTGCACTCTCAGGGGCTGTGACACCTGGAGAAGATACATGGCTCATTGATAGTGGTGCTTCAAAGCACATGACATGTCAAAAGAAAACTCTCTCAAGACTTGAAGAAAAGACCTCTCCACAAAAGGTATCTCTAGGAGATGATTATGAATATCCCATCAAGGGAATAGGTGAAGCAAGCTACAAGCTTGATTCTGGAACCCCATTGAAGATGAAGGAAATCTTATATGTACCAGGCTTGAAGAAGAACCTACTTTCTATCTCAGCATTAGATAAGAAAGGCTTTAGGGTTGCATTCATAGATGGTCAAGTACTCATGTGGCCTAAAGGAAAATCAATTGAGGATGCAATTGTTATTGGTGAAGAGGAAGGAGGTCTTTACAAACTCAAGGGCCACTCAGAAACTGCCCTTGTTCATGAAGCCACTAGCCCAAGTGAGCTATGGCATAGAGGACTTGCTCACATTAACTACAAAGCCCTACCTCATGTGAGCAAGGTAGTTATAGGACTACCAGACTTAAAGGTTGATCATGATGGCACATGCAAAGGATGTGCAAAAAGAGAAGAATATAAAGAACCCATTTCCAAAGAGTGAAACAAAGACTAAGAATACCTTGGAGTTAATACATTCAGATGTATGTGGACCAATGCCATCCACATCTTTGAGTGGATATGAATACTATCTCACATTCATTGATGACTATTCAAGGAAGACTTGGATATACTTTCTAAAAGGAAAGAATGAAGTTGTTGGAAAGTTCAAAGAGTTCAAAGCATTAATAGAGAATCATTCAGAAAAGAAAAGCAAAATACTCAGAACAGATAATGGCGGAGAATATACTTCAAAGGATTTTGAAGATTTTTGTAAGGAAGTTGGAATCAAGAGGGAGCTAACTACTCCCTACAATCCCCAACAAAATGGGGTTGCGGAAAGAAAGAATAGAACCATCATGGAAGCTGTAAAGACAATGATACATGATCAAGACCTACCCATGTATCTATGGGCTGAAGCAGCTAGAACCGCAGTCTATGTACAAAATAGACTATCTCACAGTGCTCTTAATTTCAAGACTCCAGAAGAAGTGTTCACAGGAAAGAAGCCTGAGGTAAGTCATCTTAAGATATTTGGATGTCCAGTGTATATTCACATTCCAAAAGAGAAGAGGACCAAGCTAGATCCTTCTAGGAAGAAGGGAATATTTGTTGGATATTGTGAATCATCCAAAGCATTCAAATATACATCCCAGGTTTTCATCATATGGAAATAAGCAGGGATGTGACATTTGATGAAGAAGCAGCTCTCAAGAGATCTAGGAAGTGCCAACATGAAGAGATATATGAAGAAGAAGCACCTCCTAGAACTACATAAGCTATACCCATCCCTGAAGACATATCTCTTGAAGACCATGACATACTAGAACCTCAAGAACCCCCCCTTTCAAACATTTCAAGGAAAAGAGGCCAGCATGGGCCAGAGACATTATACTAGGAGCTGAAAAGTTTGGGGCTCCTGAAGGCTCCACTAGAGTGAGCAAGAAACCAAAGCCATTATCCAACTATGTGGCCTTGATGTGTGATCTGGTGGATCAAGAACCTACTAGCTATGAAGAGGCAGCTCAGAAGAAAGAGTGGGTAGAAGCGATGACGGAAGAATACCAGTCAATAATGAAGAATGATGTTTGGGATATAGTTCCCAAACCAAAAGACAGGAGTGTGGTATCCTCCAAATGGATATTCAAGATAAAACATGCTGTAGATGGTAGCATTGAAAAATATAAGGCAAGATTTGTAGCCAGAGGTCAGAAAGAGGGAATTGACTATGAAGAAACATTTGCACAAGTTGCAAGGTACACTTCCATCAGAACCATCATGGCACTTGCATCTATGATGAAATGGAAATTACACCAAATGGATGTTAAGACAACCTTCCTGAATGGTGTGATTGAGGAAGAAGTGTACATAGAACAACCACAAGGATTTGAGGTTGAAAATGGAAGAACACATGTATGCAAACTGAAGAAGGCTTTGTATGGATTGAAGCAAGCTCCCAGAGCTTGGTACGGAAGAATTGACAGTTTCTTGACGAGCATGGGCTTCACCAAGAGTAAAGCTGATTCTAATCTTTATCTCAAAATCATGGATGATGAACCTGTCATATTATTACTGTATGTAGATGATCTATTTCTGACTGGAAATGAAAAACAGATTATTGAATGCAAGAGGAAGCTCTCTTTAGAATTTGAGATGAAAGATCTCGGATTGATGCACTGCTTCTTAGGTCTGGAAGTATGGCAAGACCAAAAAGGAATCTTTCTAAATCAGGGTAAGTATGCTGTGGGGATTTTGAAAAGATTCGATATGTTGGAGTGCAAAGCCATGGCCACCCCCATGGACTCCAACTTGAAGTTATTGGTTGATGACTCATCAGAGTTAGTGGATGTAACACTATACAGACAGATTATTGGGTCATTGATGTATTTGACAAATACTAGACCAGACATATGCTTTGTCGTAAATACCTTGAGTCAGTATCTAGTGGAAACTAGAAGAGTTCACTTAATAGCTGCAAAGCATATGAAGAGGTACCTAAAAGGTACGATAGATTTTGGTCTATATTATCTTGGAGATCATGACTTCAGACTACATGGCTACACAGATGTTGATTGGGCAGGAAGTGTCTCAGACAGGAAGAGTACATCAGGTGGATGTTATTGTCTTGGATCTGCCATGATCTCGTGGTTTAGCAGGAAGCAGTCTAGTGTGGCTCTCAGTACAGTTGAAGCGGAATATATAGCTGCTTGCTCTGCTAGTTGTGAAGCAGTATGGCTTCGAAAGTTGTTATCAGGACTATTTGACTTAGAGATGGAACCCACTGTGATCCTGTGTGACAACCAGAGTTGTATCAAGATGACAGAGAATCTAGTGTTCCATGATAAGTCAAAGCACATAGAGATCCGATATTTCTATATACGGGATATGGTGCAGAAAGGAGCTATCAAGCTCGAGTATGTGAGCACTGACGAACAAGTTGCTGATATATTGACCAAATCTCTATCTCGAGTAAAGTTTGAGTATTTCCAAGACAAGCTTGGTGTAGTTCAGAAGGACCCTCCTCGAAAGGGGGAGTGATGTGGTCACTTATGATGAGATTGCCTGCATCGACAGTGAGGTCGATGATGTGGATACCTATATTGGTGATGCCGACAGAGAGGTTGGTGGATGGTCCTTAGACAGGGTCTAAGTTGACGAGGGGATTGCATCATCCTTGAACACATGTTCTAAAAGGATCCGTAGACATATGTCTTCGAGAAAGAAGAGGGATTGCATCATCCTTGAACACATGTTCTAAAAGGATCCGTAGACATATGTCTCCGAGAATGTGGTCCCTAGTGGATAGGTGGGGATTGTATCTTCCCTGGACTTTGGTTCCAGAATTGATCCGTAGATAGATGTCTCCGAGAATGAAGTCCTTAGTGGACAGGTGGGGATTGTATCTTCCCCGGACTTCGGTCCCAGAATTGATTCGTAGACAGATGTCTCCGAGAATGTGGTCCTTAGTGGACAGGTGGGGATTGTATCTTCCCCGGACTTCGGTACCAGAATTGATCCGTAGATAGATGTCTCCGAGAATGAAGTCCTTAGTGGATAGGTGGGGATTGTATCTTCCCCGGACTTCGGTCCCAGAATTGATCCGTAGACAGATGTCTCCGAGAATGGGTCCTTAGCGGACGAGTGGGGATTGTATCTTCCCCGGACTTCGGTCCCATAATTGGTCCGTAGACATATGTCTTCGAGAATGGGTCCTTAGCGGACGAGTGGGGATTGTATCTTCCCCGGACTTCGGTCCCAAAATTGATCCGTAGATAGATGTCTCCGAAAATGGGTCCTTAGCGGACGAGTGGGGATTGTATCTTCCCCGGACTTCGGTCCTAGAATTGATCCGTAGACATTTGTCTTCGAGAATTGATGATAGGACTGCCTCGTCCCTGGACCCTTGGTTCAAAATGTACGTGATGGGATTGCATCGTCCCTAGACATGAGACTTGTCTTAAAGTGATAAGGATTGATCATCCTGGAACTTGATCTGGATTGTATCATCCATGGACCTATGTCCTAAAGAGAGCGGGATTGATCATCCTGTAAATTGGATCATGTGTATTGCAGAGTATGCTACTATGATGATCCAGATGTTGTAGATCAAGATGATCCAGATGTTGTAGATCGAGATGATCCAGATGCTGTAGATCGAGATGATCCAAGATGCTGATCATATGATGACGATGCTGATGATCGTGTGATGACGATGCTGCTTATCGTGATCGAGAGATCCAGATGATGCTGTTGATCAGAGGATCCGATGATGATGATGCTGTAGCTGTTCTAGTGCTGCAGAAAGATGAAGATTCGGTACTGAAGATGTTGATGTTCCAGTATTGAAGATCTTGAAGATGTTCCAGTAATTGCTTGAGTTACTGATGATGATGTATAAAGAAAGCTTCCAATGATTTATAGATGTATCATGTATGATGTAGTCGATGACTCCTTGCTCCTGCAGATGTTGTTATAATATCCTTCTCGTTAAGGGGGAGTGTTGAAATATTGTAACTTCTAAGAATATTATATTTGTACTTTATTATTCCGGAGATGTTCCATCCCTCCGAGGTGACCCTATTGTATATCCGGAGATGTTGCCGATGGATTGTGGTAACTAGGGTTATTAGATCTCCCATGTGGGGGTCGGCCCTAAGTTAATTTATTAGGGGTTATTAGACTCTCTTAGGAGAGGTCGGCCCCATAGGGTAAAAAGTCAGTCGAGAAACAAGTATAAGTAGAGGAGGATGTTCCTCACTTATCTCACTCATCCATCACTTGGAAAGTAGCGCGCATGTGAGAGAGAGGTTTGCATAGGAGGTGTTACCAACTGAGTTGCACTACAGTTGGACTTCAGTGAGCCGCCAGTATTGCACATTTACTTGTGCCTTATCAGAGTTCAGAAGTTCCAAGTTTGGCCTTTTCAGGGCCCATTTGTCAGTTTTTGTAGTACATGACTGTGCCCCACGGGGTTTGTAATAAGCGTACTAGCATGGTGGTCTTTGAGTGACTCGATTCCCTAGGACTTGACAACCAAAGAAGGTATTCCAAGGAGTTTTTTCCCTTGTCGATTATGCCTTGCCTTTAGCTGAGTATAATCGATGAGGTTTTCTCCTGCTCCTCCAAAGCTGGAATGCCCAAAGTGGGGGTTAGGCCTTAGGGGATTATTAGAGCCCATGGTGTAACATGTATAAACATGCTAGGCGCTAGAATTTCATCGTTTTGTCATGTACTAGGTTCCCCTAAAGTTTCAGTCGATTCCGAGAAAAAATATTTTTCGCATTTTTTAAGCCATTTTTTAATGGTTTAATTAAAAAATTTCAAAAAGTGATAAAAGTCTTATCCGGAGTCGGAATTTGACGCAAGGATGCTCGTTTTCAAGCTCAGAGTGTCCTCTTTACCTAGGTACCCAGTTTTCCTACATTTCAGGCGACCGAGAACCCCCGTGGAGCAGTTTTACCTATCAGAGCTATAAAGTGGCACTTTAATGCCAGAAATGCATAAAATTGCACCATTGCCAAAATTTAAAATATTAAAAAAAAGGGAATTTGGCACATGCAAATGACTTGGAATAAGTCAATTTAAGGTGAACGACTACATCCAAGTGAAAAGCTTATGATAAAAGTTGGTTTAAAAATCAAAAAATTTGAATATTTTATTCCATGCTTCACGTTAACTCCCTCATGACCATACGAATTGAGACTTGAAGAGTAAATTCGAAGGTGGGGCCACCCTTTATGACATGGCACTACTCACTTAAGAGGAGCGACTTTACTAAAGTACCAAGGCATTTAATTTTTGGCAAATTTAAAGTTTATGACATGAAATCACAAAACCGTACAGTTGCCTCACGTGGGGCCTTCTCCACTTGGCCGTGAGCGTTGTGATTGGAGGAGAGATATGGTATTTGATGGGCGTTTAAACCATGCCTCGAAACCTTTGTCATAAGTTAGCAATTGGAATATTAATTCATGCCATGATTTGAATTTCACGTGGGCCATGCATCTACACGGCCGTACGGTTTTTGGCTTGAGTAGTGGTTCGTATTGGTGGAGTGGCCACCTCATATGGCATCACCCACGTGGGTGACCTTCTAACTACAACAACCAATCAACGTTTTCAGCATAAAGCTCCTCAACTTGGAAACATCAAACGACTTGCCAGCATGCTTTCCTCTTTCCTCACACGTGAGCTTCACAAGGGGGCAGCTTCTTTACCAAATTCGACACATTCCTCTTTGAAGTGTTTTTGTCTTTTGGATATGGTGTTTTACCATTGGTTGAGAGCTGTGTTTGCTCTACAAGTTAGGAGTTTGGTCTCTTAGGGTTTTGCGCCCTAGCTCACTTGCCATTTGCTATAAATTGAGGAGCTTGGCTCCATTGTAAGGATCGGAAGGTGGAACCTCTGCTCTATTATTGTTGTATTATTTCTGTGTTCTTGAGAATAAAGTTAAGGCTTTGGAGGCTATATTGTGGACTCGTGTTAAATGTGTGGATGTCTAATGCTTAAATTCCATGGAGGTAATCTGTGTCTCTTCATAAGCTTTGTTTATTGTTCGGATTCATGCTGACCTTTGAAGGAAATTTATTATTTCAGTAGGGTAAAGAGTAGAATCTATATTTTATTCTTTATTATCAATTGTATGAAGTATATCTTAAACATTGTTCATATCTTGTTTGAATGTCCATGTTTCAGTTTAACTTTTATATGATTTATATCGGTGTCTCTTAATCCGCTTGTGCAAGGTTTGTTGTGAGGTTTCTTGTAGGTAATCTGATCTCATTGAAAAGGCATACACGCTAGTTTGCCAATCTTTGAAGTTATAAAAGGAAGCGTAGTCCCTCGCGTGTTCACTTGCATATGGTCTCAATTCGCCCAGTCTTTCTCACTCAAAACCGGTTATATCACCTTCGTTCAAACCCTCATTCATCCTATCTTTGTTACTGTTTCTATATTGTTCTAGATCTAAAATATTGATATCCTAAGAAGTGGATCTAGTATCCTTTACTAATGCTTTCATTTTATCGAAGTCCAAATCTTAAAGGTTCATTAGTGAAGAAGTGCTTATAAAAGATTTATCTAGCATTGTTAGGCTTGTAGTTTGGCTTGCAAACTCGAAAGAGAGCAACCAAAGATCCTAGCAAGGCAAGTTCCCTAGCTTGTCTTCCTAGTTACCTTTTGTCTCGTTTCATTGCACCTTTTAGCTTCATTTTTCAGACTTAGTTTGCATTTTGAAGAAGAGTAATTTCTTAGTTGTTTTTAGGCTTTTTACAAACATTTTAGCTCGCTGGTTTTTTGGTTCTGCACATAAAAAGTCATTTGAAAGTTAGTTTAAAAACCCAAAAAATTGCCCAAAAATACGTTTTCATATACTAGTTGCATTAGATCTCATTCTGATAATTTTCTAGCATTGTCAGAACACTCTTAAAGTGTAAGAGTGTTCTGATTGTCATTTTCTAACTTATATAGCTCGCTGATCTGTTTTGATTTCATCACAGGTTGGAGTGAGAAATTTCAATAAAACTTGCATTTGGAGCTTCCTGAACCACCCAGAGAGAACCAGTTTCAAGCACCATCGTCATTTCTCTCAAACATTGTAAACTGACTTGTTCCCTAATGATAAAGGGCAAGCAGTATTTCCCTTAAGTTTCCATGTTGTAATCAAAAAATAAAAAGAGTACAGCAGGCAATTCTAGTGCCTGAACCCAATCCCCCCACGGGGGATTCGCACCCTTTTTTAATTTTTTTAATTTTTTCGTTTTAGATTAGTTTTCATTCAAGCAGTAGTAATTAAATAACACACACAAGCACACAACGTTCTCCAAGGAGCCGTTTATCATTTTATATGCTTTTGTGTTTATTTCAAATTATTATTCTGTGCTTAAAATTTAATCCTAAAATTAACCCCCCTTGCTTTATGCTTGGGGTTTAGTGTAGAATAATCATCCACTCACACGTCTTAATAAAACGAACAACGCCCCAAACCCGGAGTATGCTCTTGACTACTGCAGCTTAGTCGGAACAGTTGGCTCAATCAGAAACGGGGCAAGGTAATTAGTGTTAATAGGACAATCCATCAGAATCCAATCCTAAGAACTCGGGAGGTTGCATGGACTGAATCCACAGAGTCAGCAGGTTCTTAAGCGGGTTCATCCTTGCCTGGTTGGACACTTGGTAAGGTTGCTAGAGCATTCAGTTCGAAGTTTAGTTTTCTTTTGGGCCAAACCAAGAATTAACCCACTCCTTAACCACTCATTTAATAATCATAAAAATTACCAACCGAGCCACTGCAATACTTTCACTGAGACTACACAAGCAACCCTACACAACAGCAATTGCAAGCATTTTTACTTTCTCGGCACTGGTCTTTAATTTTCCATGTTTAAGTTTCAATCTTGAATGTCGTGAATGCTTAACTATCTTGTGTGGTGTTAATCAATTGATTTAATTTGCAAGTGGTGGTCAGTTGTTAATTTTTCATCTCATCATCTTTTTAACTCCTAGAATAGAATTTTATCCTTTGTTGTAGATTAAAAGCCTTAGATTATTTTTATAGGGACCACCCCCCTTAGCTTCGCTAGGCGTAAGCCTAGACGGAGGAGTCGAGTAATCAGGTGACAGCACTTGACTCTCACTTGCCCCCAAGGACACACCGAGCGGCTTGAAGGTTTCCTGCCACGTCCCCCCAGGTGTGTATTAGGCGGCAATAGGAGGTAGAGGAGGAGCTTTAGTCTTGGACTACATCTTGTATTTGGTTGATCATCTTATTGAGGAAAGCTTTGCTGGGTTTTCTACCCCATGAGGGTTTCCCAGGGTAAAATCTCTGTCTATCTTGTGATTGTGTTTCTTTCAGTGATCTTGCTAGTCAAATTAGTATAAACTTAACACCCCTACGCCTCGGCCTAGTCATAGAGGGTTCTGCCGATCCTTTAGGGGCTTGTCTAGGGATATAACAGCCAAAAAGACAGCCCTTCACTCCTGCTGTCCTAGGTCTGCAACAAAATTGTAGACTGTACACTTTGACAGTCAACCACCTTGTCTTCTTGCCTACACTCAAAACCAACCAAGATTAAGTGGTTAACTACACCTTGCTACCGTGTTAAAAGTCTGCCACATTAGTGATAAATGAGGTCTGAATTTACTTCAAATACAGTCTCAAAGTTTGTGTTAAATGCATGATTAAAGTGGTTGAAATTTGTAACTAATATTGTTTGCATCTTTCACGTATCTCTGTTGTTATAAATTGGTACTGAAGTGACTATTATATTCAAAGTTACAAATATCGGCCGCGAAATCGCGAGTTGCCGATAAATCGCGATATTTTCGCAGCGGCGATTTTTTAAGAGAAAATCGGGCACCAATATCGGGCCGATTTCCCGCCGAAATATTGCCGATTTTTCAGTAAAAAATCGGAAAAAAGCGCCGTCGACTCGCGGTTTTCTGACAGGGTGAAAAAAAGTTCATTTTTTAACATTTTATGCCCGCGGTTAGGGCTCATTTGCTCATTTGGTCGCTCGCTACAGAGGTCGAGAGGAGAGCCGGCGATTAGGGTGCAGCTGAAGGTAAGTAATCTGTAAATGCTACGTTTTTTTTTTCATTTAAAATTCTGAACGCCTCCACCGTGTGCCTCTCTCCGCACCCGGCTTCCACAGTCCTCGCCCAACACACTCCACGGCGTCTCTCCGCGAGTCCGCGGCTTCCACATCGTGCCCCTCCTCTGCCTGCTGCTCACAACCTCACACATGGCCGACCCATCACTTCCCAGTTCCCAGCCCACTGCAAATTCGCAAACCCCTGCACGGTGCACATTCCAGAATCCACACTCCTGGCTTCCACGAATCCAGTCTGCGGCTTCCACACAGTGTAGGTTTAAAAAATAAAAATATGCCTAATTCATATTAAATATACAGTGTTAAATTATATGAAATTTGCCCCTTATCGTAATAGGCATATTAAATATAATTTCCACACAGTTCCTTTTCTATTTCTGCCTTTTAAAGAAACAGTGAGTGTTTTCCACACTGTTCCTTTTCTCTTTCTGCCTTTTAAAGAAACAGTGAGTGTTTTATAGTAAGTTTAGTAGGGATGTCCTCGATTTCAGGAGATGTTCCTTGATTTTATGAAAAATCTACTGGGGATGTCCCTCATCAGGTTTTGGGTGTGTACCTAGCAGACAGGGATGCTTCGGCCCCTATTTCAGGGATGGGAGATGTAACCGTCAATGGGATGAAATTTTGAAATTCTGACTTTTAAATGCAAATCTGAAATTTCACCTCACACTAGAGGTTTCCTGGATCCAAACCCTATGAATATTCAGCCTTAGGGCTAACCTGAAATATAAATTATAGCAGCAAATAGTGGACAATATTTCAATTCACTTCAACCCCAATCCACAAGGCAATTCAAGAGTAAAGAGACCAAACATATGCCAACAAGTTTCAGCCCTGAGGGCACACTTTCATTTAATATACAGTCTTAGTCTGTTGTCATCTTAAATATACACTAACTTCACTAAGTCACATGGTTCGTGTCCATGTTTGAAATTTGCCATATAATTGAGCTCCGAGAGAAGTCTGATATGGAGTATGTGTCTCTCATTGTGGGCCTGAAAAGGCAGTTTTTAAACTTTCTTCTTTAAATTATTAAAAATTTAAAAACATATTGTAATTTTCCTGTAAATTATTAAAAAAACATATTGCAGCATGTTATTTTTTTACTGTTTTGTTATTTAACTTATTTGTTATTTGCAATTTTGCAGCGTGCTAATTTTTTTTTTTTGTTGCCCTAGGTTTACTTGAAGTTGAAACTTCATTTCTTCCATATACAAGATGTCGAAATTGGATGCATTTTGGGAATTTGGCACAACGATTGATCCAGAAAATCGACAAACGCTCACTTGCAATTTATGTGGGAAAAGAATGGCGGGAGGGATAAGCAGGCTGAAATATCACATTGCACAAATATCGGGGCATGATGTGATTCCTTGTACCGCAGCAAACGAGGATCACATTGACAAGGCCAAAAAAGCAATTGAGGAAACTAAGCAAAAGAAACAATTCAAGGAGGCTGTGAGACATCAAATTGCCTCAAGATCCGGGTCCGGATGTGGAGTGGGGGCTAGTGGGACGAGTCCGGAAACCTTCTCCACGCAACAGTCCACAATGCCTTCACCTTCGACTGCATCACCAATGGGTGCCTTTGTGTCGAGATGCTCAGCTGGTGGACAACCTTCTGTAAAGTCCATGCTGAAATTAAAGGAGAAAAAAGATGCAGATACACTTGTGGGTCGATGCTTGCTATGGAGTGATATTCCATTTAACTTTGCCAATAACCCATTTTATATGTCCATGTTTGAGGCAGCTGCTGTTGTTGGGCCGGGGTATAAGCCCCCCGCTTATGAGGAGTTGAGAGGGCCCATTCTCCAGAATGAAAAGGCCGAATGCACTTACAGGTTGGAGGATCTTCGAAAATCATGGGAGTTAACAGGATGCACAGTGATGTCAGACGGTTGGACTGATATGAAGGGTAGGACCCTTCTCAACTTTTTGGTTCACTGTCCAAGGGGCACTATGTTTTTGAAATCCGTGGATGCATCTGCACATGTCAAAGATGCGGGTTTACTATGTCGCTTGTTGGATGACTTCATCCAAGAGGTTGGCCCGTAGCATGTTGTCCAAGTCATAACAGACAACGCTGCGAACTATGTGTCTGCTGGTAGGATGCTTATGGACATGTATCCTTCACTATTCTGGACTCCTTGTGCGACCCATTGCCTTGATTTGATGTTAGAGGATTTAGCCAAGATTGATTGGATCAAGGATACCATTGATTCAGCACGGGGCATCACAAAATTCATATACAATCATGCAGCGGTGCTGAGCTTGATGAGAACTTTCACAGGTGACAGAGAGTTGGTGCGTCCTGCCATCACACGCTTTGCCACTAGCTTTATTTCTCTCCAGTCCCTCTTGGATTCTATGTGGGACTTGCAGCAGATGTTCCTTTCACCTGAGTGGCGTGCTTTATCATTTAGCACTAGACCAGAGGGGCAAGCCATATGCAGGCTAGTGAATTTCCATCAGACCTTTTGGGATGACGTGAGGGAGGTTTGTGTCGTCACTGAACCTTTGGTGAGGGTTCTCCGCTTGGTTGATGGAGATAAGCCTGCAATGGGCTACCTGTATGAGGCCATGGATAGGGCCAAAGAGGCCATTCGTGCCTATTACGAGGACAAGGGAGATTGGGGGCAGGAGAGACAACAGATTATATGGGGGATGATTGATGCGCGATGGAACAACACACTCCATCGCCCCATTCATGCTGCAGGATTATACCTCAATCCTGCGTTTGGTTACTCCTGTGGCTTCAGATTTGATGGAGAGGTTATGGATGGATTCTACGAGTGTGTCCATAGGATGGTGCCGTCTGCAGATGATCGTGCAGAGCTTTCCCAAGAGTTGGAAGTGTATAAGAGAGCCGCAGGATTACTTGGGTTTCATTTGACAGTACATGACAGGACCAACCTGATGCCAAGTAAGCTTCACCTTGTTTCAAATTTTCGTTTTCTTTTTCTAATTCTTTTTTTAAATTAAATTGTTTTTTCTTATGTTTCTTTAATTCGTTGTAGATACCTGGTGGGAAAACTATGGTGGTTGCGTACCTATTCTACAGAAGCTTGCCATTCGAGTGCTCAGCCAGACATGTAGCTCTTCCGGTTGCGAGCGCAACTGGAGTGTATTTGAAAAAGTACACTCCAAAAAGCGCAACAGGTTAGAGAATTTTCAAATTCATTAGAAAATATAAACTATTGAATTCTAGTTTATAATTTTATCATTTATCATTATGCCCCTTTGCCTTCTAATTTATGCATTACAAATTGAAATTATTAACTTTATAATTTAATATCTAATTCTATGATCCTCCTGCAAGTTGGATACTCCGCGCCTTAATGTTTTGGTCTACGTCCACTACAATCTCAGGTTGTGGGTGAAGCAATTTCAGAGAAAAGTTGATGCAAAGGCCATTTCATTAGATCAGATCGACACCACTGCAGCTTGGAGGTCGGAGTGTGAGGAGCCTGCTATGGAGGTAGCCCCTGATTGGCTAGCGGATGATCATGATCATGATGATGTTGCAGAGGCTCCATATGAGGGTGATCCAGTTCCAGAGGAGTTTCACATTGAGTCTGGGAGTGTGCCACAGTTAGATCCAGAGCCACAGGCAGGGTTAGAGGGAGATAGACCCGATAGTAGCACTGCTACTAGTAGAGGAGTAGCTATAGGACTACCTGCTCGAGCTCCTTCTTCTTCTTCAGGACACCAGTTTCAGCCACCTTCAGGTTCTAGAGGACATCATGATCCTTTTGCAGGGTCTTCTAGTTCTTCAAGAGGACGTCAGATACCAGTACGAGGTCGACAAGCCTCGAGGGCACATAGTCCTAGAGGAAGGGCAAGGGCTGTTTCCACAACGATTACCTTTTCCCGTAAAAGGGGTAGAGGGAATCCATAGTTTATTTACTTTATTTCACTGTAGATGACTCATGAGTCATGATGATGATCATGAGATACATTTGTTATAAGTTATAACTTATATTTTTGATGATTCAGACATTCAGTATTCACTATTCAGGAGTAGGACTAGGACATGATCCATTTTGATGTGTGATGTATCTCTAGACATCTTATATATCTTATATATCAGTTTTATTTCCATATTCATGTGGCAATGTGTTTATTTGATGTTATTGTTGCTTTAGATGTTTAAAAAATTGATAAAAAATGAATATTTTTGTGTTTTTTAAGTTTGCCGATTTTTGCCGATGTTCTGCCGAGATATCCCGAGACGATGTTTCCTGGACCCTGCCGATTTCCGCGCCGCGCCGATATTTGTAACTTTGATTATACTGATGTTAATACTCATACATACCCTGAAACCTACACATTCGCTTGTCATAAAAGTGGTTTAAGTGTTGAACTTACATTGAATATTTGGACACCTTCATTACACATTTGCACTTTACCCTACTGCTATCTACAAGTGTTTTGGACTGTTATCATACTGCTGTACTGTATTGACTATGACTTTATATTATATCAGTCCTTACATGTGTTATTGGTGATTATATTCTTTGTCATTGGATAATCTATGCTACATTCTCAATGCTAATCGTTGATGAATGATACTTCTTATATGCTAATAAAGTGGCATTGAATGTTCTCTAACTTTGGGTGGAATACATTGACTTGATACATTTATATTTGGCGTCTACAAGCACATGGTTAACTTAGTATGTCTTCTTCATTCCTAGAATTACTGAGTTGAAGGCACTTGTCACTAACTAGGGCATCTAGGAGGCATAATTTTCCTTGTTATAAGTGTCTCGCGGATCATGGAAGGGATCTCCCTTTGGAGGTTATGACTCTCCAAACAAGTTGGGGGTGTGACTGAGGTGATAGTGGTCACATTTCTTTACAATTGTCTATCGGACACTAGCCCTGCTAGTTAACCTGTTAACACTACGGACACGATCATCATCACAGCTGCTGCAACTTTGTACTTTGACCATTGACTTCTGACATCTCTCGAATCTATATATCACAAAAAGTTCTCCACGAGCAAGCCATCATCTCAAACATGCATCTGTCACGATCATACATACGGGGACATCTCAGTAGCAACTCATTAGTAAGGCAGGAGCACACATTACGTCATTATGGGACTTCGTCTAGCTCACACAGAATATAGACACACATCCAACTGGATACACGACTCGATTGGATACACATACTCGGTTGGATACGCATACTCGATTGGATACGCATACTCGATTGGATACACATACTCGATTGGATACACATGCTCGACTGGATACACGTACAAAAGTATGGTCACTCTCTCCAGTCATCACAAGTATGGTCACTCTCTCCAAACTGCCAGTGTATGGTCACTCTCTCTAGTCATCACAAGTATGGTCACACTCTCCAACTTGCCAGCATATGGTCACTCTCTCCAATCCTCATGAGCTGGTCACTCTCTCCAGTGTACACACATATACTAGCTCTAACTGGATACGCAGCTCGTCTGGATACACATACAAAAGTATGGTCACTCTCTCCTATCTGCCAACGTATGGTCACTCTCTCCTATCTGCCAACGTATGGTCACACTCTCCAGACATCCTACGCTGGTCACTCTCTCAAGTTGTCTCAGAGACTAGTAATACATGCCCGTCAATGACCACCTACTGCTATCACATCATCAACTACATCCTTGAAATTGTATATCGGACTCATCCCTCCCTCTTAAGAGGGACATCTCTTTGCATCACGCCAAGCTTGTCCCTGAAGTACTCAAACTTTACTCTCGACAGAGGCTTGGTCAACACATCGGTTGTCTGCTCGTCCGTCGCAATATACTGGGGCTTCACTGCTTCCTTCTGTACCATATCTTTGAAATAATGGTACTGTTATCACACAACTTGTAGTTGCGCCTAAAGGTGATCCTATCCAGGACGGTAGAGGTGCTAGGCAACTAAAGAGTTGACCCAAGAGGGTCTTGATCCCCAAGATGGATTGGTTGTCCCACCAATCGAGGCACTCTTCACTTCTTGCTATCCAAGCCCCTGATAACAAAGGGGGAGATCCTGATCTACTCTCAAGGAGAGAGATCCAAATCAAACACTAGATCAAGATATTCAGTGATGAATCCTAGATTTAAGGAAAATAGTTACTGTAGAGGCTTAGGGGATATGAAATATAAGCATTAATTAGATCAATTATGGTAACTTGAGATTAAGGATGAATCTAGGACAAAGATGCGAGGGTAAATGATAAAAAACTAGCTTCCTTGGGAAATGTGTACATAAAAGATGGAAAAATGGTCCCAAGGAGTAGATCTGGCAAGTTTAGGGCTTCCTAGCACAGCGTGATAGTAGATCTGATAGTATCACAGTACACAAGCTCAGAAAAGATGGATTAACCACTCAAAAGACCAACAGACCAAGGAGGGCACAAGCATGGAGAGATCAGTGCCTGGGGCATCAGATAGATGAAGTCCTTAGAGCTAGACGCCCTTGAGAACCCACTTGGGGCTTGGCCTAAGGATGAAAACCCATAAATGGTTTGCCAGTAACCAAGTAACTAACCTTAGAGAATTTTTAGAAATTTCTGGAGTTAGGGTTTTGAAGTAAATGACGGATGGGTAAGTTAAAGGAACCAAATACGTACCTTGTGAGCGTACCTGGATGATGAGAATGAATCCCGGTATGATGAGGATTACTCCTGCAAAGATCAAATGAAGGCTTGGTCTTTTCTCTTGCTCCAACGATTTTCCCAAGTCCACTAATGCGTCCTCCTCTCTCTACAAAATCAAGGAACAAAATTCAATTAGCAAACAAAGATGGAGGTAGATGCAAGCTAGAAGTAAAAGATAGAGAATAATTGGTACAAAGACAAAATTGCCCCCCATGTAAACCAAGATCTGACAAAAGGTAGCAAGGTGAGCTTCCCTGACCAATGCGCCCTCTCCAAATTGCGTCCACCTGCAAATCGAAATAGTGGAACAAAAATATGCAAGATAGCTACCAAGATCCTTTAGTGCAATGGAAAAGTAGTTTCAATCACCCTAGCCAAGTATTCAACTCAAGATCACAAGAATTCTCCAAGATATTTCTTTGTATTCCAAAAGCCAAGAGACAAAAGTCGCTTTACAATGGGGGGGTCTCTTCCTTAAATAGGAATGGGAGAGACCAAAGCCCTAACCACTTTTTAAATGAGTGGTGGAGATCAAAAGATATAACAATAATAGTCGAAGGCTAAGATGAGCCGAAAATACAATACATGGATCAACTCACAAATAGAGGGGGGTGCACTCACTAAATTGGCCAAAGGGGACACACCACATGATAAATGACTAAGACACATGATATAAGCACATGGTGGGGCTAGGAGGTAATAATATCCTTCACTAGCATGGCCCCATGGCACAATAACAAATAATATGACCATATAACATCATAAAGTGACCATAAGACCAAATCGTGCCCCCCTCAAAGAGACAATAAAATAACCAAAATGACGAATACTGGGATGTGTGGACCCCACTAATGCCGGAACAAGTGCTAGAAGGTGTGGACATCATCATCAAAAGTATCCTTGATCAATCTCATGCTATTTCCTTGCCCCACTAAGCCAAATCAATTTCCTCAATGAGCCATTTCTCTGCCGGGAAAACCACCTCTGAAAGTACAAAAATGCCTGTAACTCACTACCAAGTGTCCCAGACAAAAATCTGACTACACCAAAATGTCTGGAGATTGGGTAATATGGTAATAACGACTGGCTGGAACCCCCATCCTCTCAGGAGAGCCCTAGGGGAACGTGCTAGCTCAATGCAAGTGCTGGATAGGCCATTTCTTCATGGCAAACTGGAGAAAAGTGGCAATCTGACTATATCATCACCTGTAAGTGCCCATAACTAATAACTGAGTGCACCAATGAACTCAGAATGCTCAAATCTACTAGGAATGAGTACTCATACACTGTGTGACCATCAAAGGATACCTCTGTTAGCTCTACCATGCCCGGAATAATAAAAATAATGGTCCGTAAATAATAATAATCATAAAAAATCTATCAAACCATCATCTGAAACTGTTGTCTGAGGCATGGAACCATCTAATGGATACATATGGGCCATGAATAATGCATCTCGAACACTGTTTGCCCAAACTCATCCTTGACTTTGCGGTTGACTTGGTCAAACTAGGTTGATCGGGTCAAGAATGATCAAAATAATGATCTAGACCATGAATAACTGCTGCTGCAAGTACAAATGGTTATGATATGCTTCTTCAATTATATAAGTAGCTAGACCAAAGCATAGAATGATGTTTAACTGGCGTAAGCATGTAAATAATAATGTAAATAAGTCTAGATCAAAGTAACTAGCTACTAAGAACAGGATTTTCATGTGTATACTCGTTTACTTATTTGAACAATTTGCTAACCATGGGTGAAGGTGGTAAACAAAGGCTAGGCTAGGGGAAGGACTCAACAACCTCAACATTGCAATCTCTCGGATGAAGGAACCAGGGAGACCACCTAGACATATATTGGATAGAAGATAACACAAGGAAATGAGGTGTCTCACAAATGGGTAGAGTGATGAGAATGCTTCCAATAGACTCTAGATAAGCAACCTTTTAGCAATTTATTAGTTGTTAGCTTTTTCATTTAACATTTAACATTTATTCCACTTTATAGATTTTCACTAGCCAGCGTCCAAGAGCAGGTGCCCTGAATAGCCTGGCGGGTCTCAGATAATGCCTCGGTATGACCTCCATTGCCCGCCACCGTCCATAGGTGCGATGGAGTGACCACCCTGTGTCCCTGTAGGGGCAAACGACCTTATACCATACAAAGGGTGAGTGTGCGTTCCTTGGCCAGTGACTAGCTAATATATATATACATGTTTAGTGTTTAGCAACACTGTTTCTGCTGACTAAGCATCCCTTAGATATAACATTTAAGATCCGATGCTTTAGTGTTTAGCAACACTATTTGTGGGAATACTTGTTTTTGAGGACTAGAGGAGAACAACCACTGTGACTAAAATCACACACTCCAGAGCTGAGACGCAATGTAAACTAGGAATCTATCCAACAGAGAGGTCTAGGTGGGGGAAGTCCTCAAGATCACTAGCTAAGGTGTGAGTCGGGATAAAACCAAAACTGGAAGGTAGCAGATGGACAGAGGGAATGACTAATGGTGCTATGAATAGCAAAGGCCCTAAAATAAGGGAATGGACAAGTCAGTACTTCATGGAATAAGGGTATGACCATCGAGAATATTCAAGAACCTCCTGTTAATAGTAACCAACCACTTTTAATCTAAACAACAAGTAAGCATCAAATAAGATAGAGCCATCAACCATCACAATATACTCAGTCATAAACTACGTAGGTAAGAGGAAGAGCACATCAACAACCCACATGTACCAAATGTTGGAAATATTGTAATTAATGAGCTGATAGCGTATCTGATATGCGCCGGCTCTGTCAGACACTCAGTCAGTCTGCAATGTCAGAAGTCAGTCAGTCAGTTTGCAGCCAATCCGGCGCACGTCAAATTAGTATTTATGTGATCGCTTTAGTATTCTGCATATCAATAATTCTTAGGTGGAATTTATTTACAGTCTTTAATGAAACCCTGTAGCTTCGAGGAGAAGCCAAGCCAAGTTTGTGTATAAATGAAAATCACTCTCAGAAGATTAGATAGAGATGAGGAGAAGAGATGTAGGAGTGGAGAAGAAGAAAAGAAGTGAAAACCCGTGAAGTGTATGAAGAGCTGAAGCTCTGTGTAATATTGTGAAAGATTGAAGTAAAACTCATCTCTCTGTAAGTGCGGCAAAGTTACTCTGTTTTACAGTGGTAATATATATGTCTTTTAGTTTTATGTATTCATTCTCAAGAATGTTGGTTTATGCATCCCGCACATCTACTTCATATTGACCTGTGTATATGTTGTTTACATTTACGGTCTGTAAATCAAATCAAGATTTCCAAGTATTTCACGGTGGAAAAAGTCATAGTTTAACTGCGCAGTAACTTCTATATATGTTTCGGTTCTTATGCTTTAGCATGAAATACATGTATACAAAGTTTGTTTAAGATTGGGTTGTGCACAACTAAATAGGAATGCGAAGGTAACTTGTGCGCAGTTAACCTTCGTAAAGTTAAAAGAAGTTATGCAAAGGTAATTTGTATGAAGTTCGAAGCTCATGCAAAGTAAAGTATTCCGTAGAGGTTAGAGTGTTGCGCAACAAAGTTCACCTGCGCAGTAGAAAGTCGAAATGCGCAGGTAATCATCGTGCAACAAAAGGTAGAATTGCTCAGTTAATCTGCACGCAGTAAAAAGTGATATTGCGCAAGTAATTTCCGCGCAGGTGATTTGTGAAGAAAATTATTTGGCAAAATAATTTAGAGCAAAGTATTTGCTAATTGGAGCGCAGGTCCTAAAAGCAAGAAAATAAAGTATTTATTTACCGTGCAGGTCAATTCTTTTTGACTGCGCAGGTTGCCCCCTTTTCCCTTGACCAAAATATACCTGCTGGATCATGCATCTGAGTCCTTGATCTGAACTACCTAAATAACATTGAAGCACTGCATCTGAATATAATATGGGCACTGTCATCAATCTGCTCTGGATGATAGAGGAATGGCTATCTTAGTCATCGATTTGGGGTCATGGGGCTCAGTCTTGGCATGAGACTGTAATTGTGCAAACTCTGGATCCACTGAATATATGTGAGTGATCATCAAAAAGATGCACATCATAGGGTGATCTCATAAAAAATGTGTAAAGGACTGGCTCAAAAATATATTGGAAACTACTCTGCAATCATGGTAGTGCGACTATGGATGTGATAACAGGTACCTGATTTGGATATGCTTGGACTTGTCATGAAACACTGGGTTCTCAGACAACTTTACACAACTCTGGTTGTCACATAAAATACAAGTCACCTCTAATTCGAGATCAAATAACCCTGCAAGTAACTTCCGAAGCCACACTGCGTCAGTGGTAGCTGAACATGCTACCATATACTCTGCCTCAGCTATAGTTAGTGCCACACTAGTTTGCTTCCTGTTGAACCAGGAAATCATGCCTGATCCCAAACTGAAGCAACATCTTGAAGTACTCTTCCTGTCTGCGACACTACTGGCCCAATCTGAATCAACATAGCCTTGCAGGCTAATCTTCTGATCTGTTTCATATCTGAGTCCATACTCAAGTGTACCATTTAGGTATCTCATCACATGCTTTGCCACAATCAGGTGAACACGTCTCGACTCAACCTTGTACTGACTCAAAGTGTTCACCGCAAAGCATATATCTGGTCTCGTGTTTGTCAGGTACATCAACTGTCTGTATAAGGTGGCATCCACTGTCTTTGAAGTAGTATCACACAAAAACTTCAAATTTGATGCCTTTGGTGTAACCATGGCCTTACAGTCCAAAATCCCAAATCGCTTCAAGATCTCCACAACATATTTTCCTTGGCTAAGGAAATTCTCATCTGGACTCTGCCACACCTCTAGACATAAGAAGTTGTGCATCATACCCAAGTCTATCATCTCGAACTCAGCGGCAAGTTTCTTCTTAGTTTCTGCAATGAGTTCCTCATCGCCTGTTAGAAACAAGTTATCTACATATAAAAGCAATATCATTGGTTTCCCATTCTCAACCTTGTAGTAAAGGTGTTGTTGTAATTGTAACTTCGGAAGATATTCCCTTGTATTTTATATTGTATTTTATTTGTACCTCCGACGGAGATGTTTTTCCTCCGTTCAAGGATGTCATTATTATGCTTAGTCATTCTAGGTCATTGAGGTAAAAGCCTCCATTGTAAGTCGGGGCAATAGATCCCCTAAAGGTCAAATGTAATTGTATTATTGAGTCTCCTAGAGAAGTCGGCCCAATCAGTTTAGTTAGGGCCGACCTAGCTAGTGAAAAGGTCAAGTAAAAAGTAGAGTATAAATAGAGAGCAAGGCTCTCTCATTTGGACACACACTCACTCACTCAACTTCGCATTAGTGAGAAAGAGAAGACAAGTTCGCATAGGAGGAAAGAGAGAGAGCTGCATAAGACTATCTTGTTTTGGGGTTTTCCATTTTGTGATATTGTATTGGTGACGATTCTATCTCTGAGGAAGTTGCGGGGTTTTCTCCTTTATGGTTTCCCCGAGGAAAATATTTGTGTCTCTTCTGTTATGTTGTGCTTTTTATTCTTTCAGTTAAGATCCTAGATAATATTGATTAAATGTAGAAAAACTAACAAAAGGTTGGAATCTGCTTTACTCTTGGTAAAGCCCAAGTTCGTTAGAAAACTATCAATCCTGTCGTACCACATCCTGGGTGCCTGCCTCAGTCCGTACAAGGCCTTCTTTAACTTGCACACATGTGTCTGCCTGTCATGTGTCTCAAATCCCAGTGGCTGCTCCACATACACTTTGTCTTCTACTACAACATTCAGGGAAGGTGTCTTCACGTCCATCTGGTGTACCATCCACTTCATCATTGCAGCTATCGCAAGTTTAGCTCTAATTGAAGTGTATCTTGCTACAGGAGCAAATGTTTCTTCATAGTCAATTCCTTCTTTCTGGGAGAAGCCACGAGCCACAAATCTTGCCTTGTATTTCTCGACATTGTCGTCTGCTGCATGCTTTATTTTGTAGATCCATTTGGAAGACATTACTGACTTCCCTTCTGGTCTCAGAACCACATCCCAAACATCATTCTTCATGATTGAGTGGTACTCTTCGATCATAGCTTCCTTCCATACTTTCTTCTCGGCTGGTTCTTCATAATTGGAAGGCTCTGCATCAATGATATCACAAAGTAAAGCCGCATAGCTGGAATATGGTCGAGGGCTTTTGCTTTCTTTGGAAGTCCCATATGGAGCACCATACTTTTTGACATCTTGAATAGCCTTCCGTGCCCAGGCTGGTCTTCTATTGTGTATATTCACTCCTCTGGGTGGATCTACAAGCCTCTGTGGTTCAACCATATCATGGTCTTCTGGAGTCTGATCTTCTGGAACCACATCTTCTTCTGCACCAGTGTCGGTAATTCTGGGAGCCTCAGTCTCCTCATGAACTTCTTCAGAACGAATCTACCTTGATCTATTGAAGGCTGCACCCTCATCGAAGGTTACATCTTTGCTTGTCTCAATTTGCTTCAATCCTGGAATATATATTCTGTATGCCTTCGATGTTTCATTGTATCCCACAAATATGCCCTTCTTGCTTGAAGGATCCAACTTTGTTCTCTTGTCCTTGGGAACATGTACATATACTGGACAAGCAAATATCCTTAGGTGACTGACCTTTGGTTTCTCTCCTGTAAACATTTCTTCTGGTGTCTTGTTCCCAAGTATACGGTGGGATGTTCTATTATGCACATATACTGTGGTTCTAGCTGCTTCGGCCCATAAGTGCATTGGTAGATCTCGATCATGGATCATGGCCTTCACTGCTTCCATGATCGTTCAATTCTTTCTTTTTGCTATTCCATTCTGTTGAGGATTATAGGGAGTGCTCATCTCCCTCTTAATCCTAGATTCTCTGCTTAACTTTTTGAAGTCTTTTGATATGTATTGTCCACCATTATCTGATCTTAGAGTATGTATCTTCTTCTTAGTGTGGTTTTCCACAAGAGCTTTGAATTCTTTGAATTTGCTAAACACTTCATCTTTAGTTTTCAAAAAGTAAATCCAAGTTTTATGAGGATAGTCATCAATAAAAGAACATAATATGCATACCCGCTTAGTGAGTTTGATGACATTGGTTCGCATACATCTCAGTGTACAATATCCAAGATTCCCTTTGCTTTGTTGTTGCTGCTTGGAAACAGACTCTTCACATTCTTGCCAGGAGCACATCCTTTGAATACACCATCGTGGTTTTCCTGTATATCTGGTAGACCTGTCACCATCTTACTGATAATTGGCAAGGCTTGTAGTGGATATGAGCAAATCTTCTATGGCAAAGTTCACATGGGTCTACTGTGTTATGAATCATGTCTTGCTCGGCTTGACCCTTCAATTTGTATAGGCCTCCATCTTGTTCTCCAATTGCAACTGCATCATTAATAGTCTTTCCTCTTGGCCACATAGGAACTTGGCCATCAACAAAAGCAACTCTGAATCCTTTCTCTTTTAATGCTGATATGGAAAGGAGATTTGTCTTCAAACCTGGTACATACAAGACATCTTTGATTTTTATGTTTTTGCTGGAGCTTACCTTGTAGGAAGCTTCTCCCACCCCTTATATGTAGAGAAACCATTTAGTGTTGTGGGAACCAACACCTTGTCCTTGACCTTCATCCTGATCATAGCAAGTTGATCTCTCAATTCAATGATCTTCACCAAGTAGATAGTCACCGTGTTTGTGTCACTTGTGTGTGGTGGTGAACTTGTTCTTCATGATCATCTTGAATGAAACATTCACACTAGGTGAACTTGTTCTTCATGATCATCTTGAATGAAACATTCACACTATAATATAGTGATCAAGGCATCATACATGTCTTTAGATGGCTTCTTCTCCACGATGTGAGGGATCAAATGGTCCTTCACAGAATTTGAGATGATTCTCTATGCTTTGGCCACCTTCTTATTGTGTCTGTCCAGCGGTGTGGGATCAATGGTCCCTATAGTCTTCCCTTCTACAATAGTCCAAAGATGAAACTCCTCCATCAACATGTGAAGTCTGCACTTCCAAGGTATAAAGTTGGAAGTGTTACTGTTGTCTAACTAGGCACACTCTCTAAGATGTGGGTTAGCCATTCATGTAATTTTTGACCACACCTTAAAGAAACATATCAGCAGGAAATAAAACAATTCTACACCTGTCACGGACACAGATCACCTTTCCTAGGGATCAACCAACATTCCAATCACTAGAGCTTCTTGAGTATCTCACCCACAAACCCCTCACAAGGCATCAGACTAGTTGAAATCTTTTGACAACAACTCGTCTTCATAGGAAACAAGCTTCTCCATACATGGATTGGAAGATCATGTGTTCTTATACCATGTTAATTTTCAGGAAATAGTAAGCAGATCTGCATTCCTAAAACAAAATCTCTATGGTAGGAAACTGTAATTGAGTTTAGTAGTTTACCCTTATCAAGACAACAGATAAAGGAATGCTGGATCTACAAACACGTCAATCTGAAAATCGGAACAACAAGCTATGATTACAGCAGCCAATCACATCACTCTCGAGTCTCTATTAATTGAACTAATGGATTACAATGCAATAAGCTCAAAATTGTCTAACCAACCTAGCATTGCACCCTGTGTCTCTTTTATATAACAAGAGACATAGGGAATACAATGAACCTATACATACCAAGTGGTGTGCCTCCCTAGAGGAGGTAAAACCCTTACCCTAGGATCCTAGGATAGTGCACCCTCATGCATGGATTGGATCTCTTGACATAGAACGCCCATCGCTAGAAAGGAAATCTGCATGCAAGCACTTGCCTCCTAGCTTGAAACTCATGTTGTCCTAGAATAGATCAATCTCACATGCACTACACACTCATAACTTGGTAACTGCACCTTCCTAAAGATAGCACATGCATGCTGCAAGCATACATGCACCCTCAATCACTGGTTGCCTACTAAATTGTTATGCCTCCATAGAGACTTCTCTAATGCTGAGCCCTCCGATGACTCCAATGCCATCACTGTAAGGATCTGCTGAGTGCACCAATGCCAATGGTTGAGCAACTAGGGAAAATTTAACACTATACACCCTCTCTCATTTGTATATCAACCATGGTGGACCTTATATTGAGTTTCGTATCTATATGCCCACTCTCATCTGTATTCATCATTTTTCTATGTGGCCTCCTGTTCATCTTGAGGGAGGCTGTTGAAAATGATGTAGGCTTCACTTCGGCTACAGCTGATCCTATATTGTATTATTTAATATTATATTTAGGTTTGTTGAAGGCTGACTTTGAGGATGCATGCTCATAACTCCTCTTGGGGAAAGCACCCTACATCTTGAGTTGGGTATTTATACACCCGTTCATTGGTAATTTTCTCTTTCAAGTGATCTATTGATCACTAATCAAAGTGATTTACCTAAGGGTACCTTAAAGTGTTGCACACTATTTCATTTATGGGTTTCTTTCTCTTTTGAACACACTTGTTCTCTGGTTATTTCTCTTTTAGGGTTACACTCCTCTTGCTGATTTCTCTATAAGAGTTGGACTGCCCTTAATGCTGGTTCATGTGTTTTAATTGCATGATTTGGGTTTGTGTAGGTTCCATTCAATTTTCTCACACTTTGTTGTGAATCTCAACATAGATGAGAAATTGTTAAAATAGGAGAAGCATTCTTTTCTAAAATTCCCTTTCATCTTCTATCGAGGACTGCCTCTGATAGGCAATTTCAGGGGTAAGGGAAATTATGACCTCTCTGATTGAATAACTATAACAGAAAATTTATTTAGCATATTGAACAAAATATAATGCTCTTAAGAAACCTATGACCTCTATATGGGTTATAAAATTATAAATCATGTCACACTTTCACATTTTAATTCTACTAGTGCATTTTAGTAGGATGCTGGCAGAAAAAATGAAGTTCTAACAAGTTTCTCGGAAATATGTTTTGTATAACTTCGTCATGTACAAGAGTCCATGATATTTTTCATTGGCAAAATGAATATAATTCATCTTCCAACATCTGATTAGGCTTCTCTTTGAAGTCAAAGTATACCTAAACATATAGGGAGGATTTTGTTTGAGCTTGAAATACAAAATTTAAATCCATAGTGATATTCTTCTATTTAGAATTGTTTGACTCATTTTTGAACCAACATAAATTATAGCTGAACATTAAACACTTCCCATTCTATAACATTTAGTGCAAGTCCTAGATATACTTCAATTATTTTCGTATGAGATTTTTTTAAGCCAAACTTGCAATGACATTCTGATGCACTTTGGAATTGGTCCCAAGTAACATTTATCATAGGGAAATTATTTTAGATGTTCTCCATAGAGATTTGGTGATAATAGATAGGGTTGTTAGTAAATATTTAATTGATTTTTCTTTATTTCCAGCTCGAGTTGGCAAATTATCTTTATCAGAGCCTGTCAAGTGTCTCTAATGTGCGGATTTATGGACCTGCTCCAAACGCAACTAGTGGACGTGCTGCACTTTGTTCTTTTACCGTGGAAAATGTTCATCCAACTGACATTGCTACTTTTCTTGATCAACAGGTAAATTTTTCAGTCATTTGCTTCATAATAGCATTGATCATGTAGCCAAACATCTAAAACTTGTGCCATAGTTTAAATTCCTCTCATTTTATCCAATATTATGAATGAAGCAGCTAATAAAAAACAACCAAAAACTTGCAGCATGGTGTTGCAGTTCGCTCAGGACATCACTGTGCTCAGCCACTTCACCATTACTTGGGAATAAATGCAAGTTGTAGAGCAAGTCTCTATTTTTACAATACAAAAGATGAGGTGGATGCTTTCGTAAAGGGACTTAAAGATACAATCGGTTTCTTTACTTCATTTCAGTGACCCATTCTTGGGTTATGGCCATCCTATTTTGGGATCATGAGAGATTTTTTTATTACTCGAGGTAAAGATGGAGTATGTAATAAATGGCCTGGTAAATATGTATCACAGATAACTCAAAATAATAGTTGTTTTGTATTAAATGCAATATTCAAAGGTTATATTTCAGAGAGAGAGAAGGTAATAATGTGGAACATTATCCCACTGTAAAAATATGCCACTGTGTTAGCTTGTACTATATCACATAGACAGAAACTGCAAGCTAGAGGGGGCTCACAAGCCAACCTCTCGATTGGAAAAGCTCTTGGTGCACCCTTGCCTAACAACTGTTTTCCATGTCGAGAGAGATATAACCTTTAGCAGCAATGTGTTATTATTTATTATTAATAATATATTTAATTACAAATAATTTGTTATGTCAAGTCACCTCCTCATGAATTGCGTTCACTTCAAGGAATTCAGCTATGAAACCACGTGGCTTATTCAACGATGAGGAAGATTGGATCAGTTTTTAGTGAATTTGGGGCACATTCATTTGGACGTGTTAGAAGACATTCAAACCTATTTTTTAAAGACATCACTTCACTTGTTTGATATGTGCCTCTCTTGCTCTCTTTGACGAGAGGAAATATATATCCTTCGAAGATTTGATCCCTACGTTAGTTGTAACATCTTGAAAATTGTTTTTTTTTTCCCTCTATTCAACTCAAGTTTTGAGCCATTGGATTTCAAGTTGAATGTTAGCAGCTCCACTAGGTGTGCAACAAAATGGAACGTATTTTTAAATTGTTCATGGTTAAATGGGGCCTTATGATACTTTAAGTTCCATCATAGAATAAATAATTGTAATCGGCAATTAATCAGTGACGCTCTTAGAGCAACATTAGATAATCACATTGCCACACAAAGCCATAGTTTAAACATAGTACGAATTGGCCCTTTTCTGACAACTCAAATAACGAGAAGGGAAATTGGTGATTTTGGCCTGAAATCTGGCAAGAATCATTTTCAATTGATGAAGTTATAGATATCAGATGTTAACATTGAACAATCTGGTTGCAGTAGGGATATTCTAGGGTGCTGAATGAACAATCTAACAATGAACTATTGATTCCCTCTTTCTATTTTATGGGAAAATGTATGGGCTCCTCTGACATTAGAAAGTTCTACAACATCAGTTTGACATCTACTGGTGGGTGCTGATGATGGCATTGCCTCATAAGCCTCCTCAATTCCAATGTTCTCTTGTTGGACTTGCTCCTCCCCCATCCTAATGGGGGTGGATCATCCAAATCCTCCCTTAATTCACGCTCAGGCTCCTCCTCTACCTCTAACCATGAAGGTGCCTCCTCCATAATAGGCCTCTCAGACTCCACCCTCCACTTAGTCAAGGTTTTAATGCTTTCTAAGGAATGGTGTACATGCCAATGGGTGCTAAATCTACTTTACCATCTATTTAAAGGTGAGATTGAATTTACCTTTGCTGGTGGAGCAATCCATCTTGATGGAGCATCACACACAAAATCTAGGACCCATTTGCATAGAACAGAGATAATTATGTTGGATGTTGCAAAGGACAATGATACATAGTACCGTGCAAATATTGAGGTGGTATAAAAGATAATAACAATGCACATAGTGATTACAATAAGCATGCAAAGTTGTGTAATGGTTCATGAGAATAGACTATGGATGATGAAAGGTCATTTACTAGGGGGTGAAGCGTAGTGGTAGACACGGGGCATTACATAGGATAACAAGCAAGTGCAGATGCATGGGAGAGAGTGGTGAGTTAAAGAATGTAGAGAAGGTATTGACACACACATTGGGCAAAGTGACATAGAACATGTGAAGTGATTTGTAGGGAAGTTGAAGGGTTAGGAAAGTTGTTACTGAAGGATAACTATATGTTAGACATATAGTAGGTTATAAATAAGATGCTAAAAAAGAACAAGTTTGCTAATCAAAAGAAGGCTGCTATGAAGTGGGTGGCGAAGAGAATTGTGATTGCATTAGAAGCAAGTTGTTCTAGAATATTTAATAGGAGAAGAAGTCGATCAAGAGTTAAAGAGCTCAAAGATGAACAGATAGGACTACTGTGGACCAATAAACAGAGGGTGGTGATGTGAATATTGTTGAAAATGATAGCTCAGGATGTCCTTTCATACGATGATGCCTAGTATGAAAGGGACATTAAATATGTCTCTCTAGAAAAATGACTTTATAATTATAATGTAACTTTATATTATGAGGTGTAAAAGTGATATTTTATATTATTTTTAATGACTTAAATGTATTTAATGAGAAGTTAAATCCTAACTGTTATTGATGAGAGTGAATCTCATTCATTAGATCAAAAGTAGTTTTGGAAGTTAGGGTTAGGTCATTGAATGTGCAAAAATAAAATATGTTTTTCTAGAGGGAGGGCGTAGTAGTGTGTGTGAGATACACATGATCATTGTGTTGATACACAAGAGGAGATTGAGAGAGCTACCTTCCTTGAGAGTTGAGAGAACATAGACCAAGGGAGGGTGCACATACCGAGACACTTATACATTCAATGTACAGTCTGTACAACTGATATTAAACAGGTACTGTCAGAGTTTGCATAGATCTCGAGGTGAAGTGACAGCATTTTTACTGCTGGAAATAACGTACTGTCCAGAGCAAATTCAGGGCACGGTTTTCAAGAGTTGGCACAGAAACCAAGGCATAAATGCCACAGCAGCAAGACATACAGGCCGTACTTCTGTACCTTCTTTAGTGGGCACAATTTTCAAGAATCATTGGAGTGAGATAAGTATATATGCATTTGATCTATCAGTTTGTAAAAGGAAAAATACGGAAATTTTCTGAGTGATTTTTTGAGTGTATATTTTGCTCATAATAATTAAAAAGATACTCTCTCACAGGTTTTCCCCTTTGGGGTTTTTAGACCAAAACTATTGTGTCAATGTGTGACTGTCTACTGTGGTTTTCCGTTGCTTAAAGATCATACTTAGTGGTGCATTTATGCTCATTAATTTTCAGATTTGAAGCATTGAGTTCACATGCATTTATTTTTTACTGTATTAAATGGAGACATAAATCAGAGTACACTATGTGTTTGACAAAATCTGTGAATGAAAAATTTATTGATTTTGTGAGAAAAAGTTAACATGGTGTTAGTCCTCAGGTCTGCATCTAGGGATGTCTACTTCCATAAAACTTTATCTTCGAAATCCAAAGTCCTCACAAACCTTTCTGAAATATGACCTTAAGCCTTTCATTCTCAATGAGCTTGTATTCCTAAAATTCTGTAATATGAATTTTGTGCTGACTGTATTATGTTCTTTTTAGCCTAATAGTTAGTTTATCAGCATGTAAGTTGGCACAAGTTTGTTTGTTGTTGCCCTATTGGTTTTGCAGGAATTTATTGTGCAATATTCTAACAGTTAAGAAGAGTAGGAAACTGGCTTCAATGACCAAGTCATTACAAATGGTCGCGCTGCATAATGGTTCCAAGACCGCACTGCAGAACTGTCAGGCCACTCATTATTTCATCTGCCTTCAGTCACATCAGCGTTCTGTGAGAAACAAATGGAGATTGTGGGCAATTATGAAAGGATTTGGGTCATGCATTCAATGAACCTGTTAATGCTATCATGGAATTAAAATCTGTGGCAACACAATTCCCAATACCACAGCAAATCGGGGTTATTTTGATTTTTTCTTCTCTGAATTAGTCTGAGTTAGTTTAAGCTTTGAAGCATGTTTTGCTCGCCTGTAAACATTCATTTTCTGTTTTTAGACCGTTAAGATAGCATCTAGCCGAAGCAGGCAGCTTGTCAGATATGAGCCAGTGGGTTCAGAGGTACTAGAAGCATATCCTGAGTTCGGACAGAAATTTAGAAAAGTCGGATGGTTCCGGTATTGCGAGAAATTACAGGGGCATTTCACCCCTGTGGCTGAAGCATTTTCCCATAGCTTCGATGTAAAGAATGTTACTGTGGGTTATTTAACCTTCCCTGTAACCAAAAATTCAATTGCAATAGCTTGTGAGCTACCTCAGGAAGGAGAACATTGGTTCAAGTTGCAAGGAGTAAGTATCTAGACTACAACCGGTTCCTATTAGCCACCCACCAGAACCCTGACTGGTGCAAAGGCATCCCGAGGGCTTGGCTCAAGATGGAATACAATGATCTACTCAAATTGGTTCAGAGATACATAACCAGAGAGGGAAGGTATGCAACTGTACACTTATATCATATGCGGTTTCTGTTGCATCTGGATGGTATTTCACCTATGAATTTGCCCTACTTTTTTCTCAAAAGCCTGACCAAGATGGCCGCAAGGGCACAAAAATCTCCAGATAGCTGGCATGGGATATACCACCAAGCCCTAATTAAATTGTTGATTTTGCAAGAATTAGGTAAATTTAATCACGGTTGGGATCAATTCCTAGTGAATTCTGAATTCATGACCTCGGATAACCCTCTGTCATCATCCCGAGTCATTGAAATTACCTCGAATAAAACAGAGTTGACCCAACCAATTGAAACCAGTATGATAGGAAGTTCTTCTACAGAGCCGAGCCCAAAGGAAAAACATAGAAATCAAGCCAACAAGAAGCATAAAGGGGAAACATATTTTAAGGGATCAGTGAGTAAAAGGCAGTGATTTTCATCACAGGAGGAACCAGAAAACCCTGAAACAGTTGAGGCATGTTTTGAAAAAGAAGAAAATAGAGTTATGACTTGCAGGACGAGAGGAGCATTGAAAACACCTCCTAATCAAGATCCAATTCAACAAGAGATTATTAAGGGTAAAGGCCGAGCTGAAGACAAGAGGAAACAAGCTAAACCTAAGCCGTATCCTCTCTGTAAACCCCATACCAGGCCTACTAACAAATTGCAACTAAATTTCAAGTCTTAGTTTGATCCCTCTCTGAAGGATAGCAAAGTTATTGACCTGGAATCTTCGCCCAGTAAAAATGTAAAGAAGTATGGAAGGCAAAGAGTTAAAGTGCAGAAACTAGTTCGAGTTCCAATAGGTTGAGGAAAAGAAGCAGCCTCTCTCCAAGAATTTTCAGAGGATGAATCATAATCGTTTTTAGAAAAGGAGAGAAAAGTCACACAAGTTTTGGCAGGTCTGGAAGAAGCCATTAATACTATTCCATGCTCTCCAGAACCCGAACCTGTTAATTCCACGATTTTTGAAGAGATAGAAGAGAAGCCGTGTGTAAAGCTTGTTGCAGATAAGAAATTGGATCCAGATTTTACACCACCTCAGAAAATCCACGAGGAGAATTCAATCACACCCCTGATTAAGGAAGAAATTGCTTCAACAAAATCTAAAATTAAAACAGAAGAAGCTAGTCACGGTTCAAAGAATAAAAAATTGAAGATAAAGGTGAAAAAATACGAGGATTTGGTCAAAGGATTGAAACAGGAGAATCGATTGTTACATGACAGAGCAAACAGAGCTAGTAATAAAAAAGCCAAATTGATGGTTAGATTCACAAGGGTATGTCGATTTGCTAAAAAGTTGAAGAAAATCAATGCAAAGTTGTTGAGACAGAAAAATTTTTGGAAAGAAGAATGTAAACAACAAAGAAAGAAAGCTGCAGAGAGCACTGCAAAATTGAGGATTTTAACAGATATGGGCACACACATTCTCCAGGACATGATGCAGAACCAAAACCGACCACCAAAAATCAAATAAGGACAAGTTGGATCTCTAGATTCCTGTTGCAGATGTTCGGTGTTTTCTACTGGCAGAAAGCAGTACCATCTGATAGCTATCAATATTATAATTCCTAAGTCTTTAGCTTATTAATTTTGTATAAACTCAGTTCTTAGTATTTTAGTTTAGTAAGTCAAATATGAGATAAGACTTTGAGACTTAGTTTTAATTTGATGAAGTGTCCCTCATAAATAGGATCCAGGATCTTTTTGATTAAGAATATTCTCTTTTTGTTTAACTCAATCTATTTTTAGTAAATAGATATCTCTTGAGACCCATAGAAGTGTCATGTTGGTTATGTTGAAAAGCCTATATATTGTAAAATAGATGATAAAGAAAGGGTTCGATTTTTGGGATCTACGGATGGTCACGCCTCTATTGTAAGAACATATTACTGTTTGCTATGAACTCTGTTGATAAATGAAATATGAGTCTTGTGCCTTTTTATGTGTTAATGGCTGATTGAATGGGTTATAGAACTATATGCGTTGCATAATTTCAATTACAGAACTAGTGATATAAACGTTGTTTATAAACACCGCCTGTGGTTTTAAATATGTTCCCTCTTAATTTCTTTATGTAACTCTTTTATATATGGAATGAAAAATGATTGCATAAAAGATATAGCTTTTTTCTTTGATGTATTTGTTTTAACCTTGTGATTATGATTTCTGAGGCATCTTGCTCATCACTTTAAACTTCTTTTGTTCATAGTGTATGATGTAATCTGTGTTATTCATATGCTCTTGTGTAGACCTCCCTTGTACCCATCCTTCAACCACCTTTTAAAATCAACCAAACCTATTCTATTTCCCTTCTCAAGTGCCCTAGCTTTACCCTATTCCAGTCCAGAGCAGACCTTAGGGATAACACATGGTATCAGAGCTGATGCTCTGAAAAGACAATGTATAGTTTTTTTGTCTTTTTGAGATAGCAAGTGGGTAGTTTGTTGACACAGTGATATTACAGAGAGTGTAGAGTGATCTTGCAATGTGTGCAAGAGTGTTAAGTTTGGAAAACCGAGAGGAAGAAGGAAACAATAAGTGTTGCTTGTCAGCGAAAGATGGCTTTCGACGTTAGATATGAACACAAGTTGGAAGGGATTTCCAACTATCTTCAGTGGAAAGTCTGGATTGCCTCTGCTCTCAAGGAGAAAAAGATATGGCAGTATGTCAGTATCACTATGGTACCACCTGCAGATCCCATTACTTTCGATCCCACTTGCAAACCTTTATGAGGTTAAGGAAGCAAGAGCACAAAGGATCATTCTAGATGGAGTTAGAGACCGCCTTATTCCACATTTGGTTGAGAATTCAACGACGACAGAGATGTGGGACACTCTGAAGAACATGTTTGAAGCCAAGAACAAGAACCAAAAGAGGGCCCTTAGAGACAAGTTGCACAGTACCAGGATGACCAAAGGAGAGAGTGTGGCATCCTAACTCACTTGGGTGGCTCAGGTGAAGGACGATTTTGCAGTTGTAGGAGAGGTCATTGTCGATTATGAGTTGGTGCGTATTGCTTTAAAAGGATTTACAAAAGAATGGGATGTGTTTGTCAAGTGTGTGGTTGGTAGAGAGAAACTGCTAGACTGGAGCAGGCTATTGTTAGATTTTGAGCATTAATTCAATATACTCTAGGATCTTTACTAAGAGAATAACATGTACAGTATATCAATACATATCAATCATAGCAAACATGTCAATCATCACAAGAAGCAAAAGCATGAGAGACAATAGACACACAGAGTTTCTGTGGGGAAAACCCTAAGGTGAAAAACCCCACAACTTCCTCAGAGATAGATACAGCAATGATACAACCAAAGTACAACCAAAGTACACAGAGATAGACTCCTCCTAGCAGTTGATCCTCCTCCTCACATGTGCGCCACTTTCCGAGTGATGGAAGTGTGAGTTCTGAAGTGATCCAAATAGAGATCAAGAGATCTCTATTTATATTTGTCCTGACTGCCCAATAATCTTATGGGGCCGACTTGTCTAGCTTAGCACAATAACCTCATGTTACATTAATCCGGGCCGACCCCTTACAAGGTGGTCTAATAACCCATCGGCAAGTTAACACACTTGCGACACTTGTCAATACAAATGACGACACTTTCGTATAGAGGAATAATACATCTCTATAGGAGTACAATAAATATATATATGAAATACATTCCAAAGTTACATATACATCAACACTCCCTCTTAACTAGGAAGGTATTTCTCGACACAGATCTGCTAGCACAAGTCTTCTTCTTTGGATCATCATCATCGATGCATCGTCCTCGAATCATCGTCATCGTCACTGCTGCTGCTATCTCGCTCAATCTCAGAATCTACTTGTCATAGGAAGTTCTACAGAGCCAACCCTTTTTCATGTTGGATGTAGGCCTAGCCTCCATGTAGGTCTTCATCATCACTGGTCATATTGTGGAAACCTCAGGACTCATTACGTGCGTCGACAAAACCTCGCAAGAGCATCCCAGGGCTTTTACGAGCACACAACTCAACCTATCGAATCTCCCAGGATTTTTTACATGCCACTGCACAACCTGTCCACGACCACAGAGTATCAACCTGATACTCACCATACATCCACCCGATGTATATCATCACATGATCATCCTGATCATCATCATCTCTGCGAGCAAGCCATCAAGTAGGTACACCTCAGGACTGATTACACTACCTCTGCAAAACCTGCAAGATCTCTCAAGACTGATTACACTACCTCTGCAAAACCTGCAAGAGCATCTTAGGACTGATTATATGCCTCTGCAAAACCTGTGTACCCAACTGTTACATCATCATCTTCAGATCACCACATAGTCCACGAAGCACAACCTAGATGCACATCACACAGTCTCCAGTATGGGAGGACTTTCGTACCACCATATGAGACCCAGTCTACCAACATGTGAGGACTTTCCTACTAGCATGTGAGACTTTCCTACTAGCATGTGAGACACAACACTTACATCAACGACCATGGGAGGAATTTCCTACCACCATGCCGGAATGGCCCCGACACTTATGTCAATGGCCATGGTTGGACTTTCCTACCACCATGTCAGACTGGCCCCAACCCTTACATCTTCACCATGGGAGGACTTTCCTACCACCATGTGAGAATGGCTCCATCCCTTACATCCTACCATGGGAGGACTTTCCTACCACCATGTAAGAATGGCTCGGCCCTTACATCTATCAACATATGAGGACTTTCCTACCACTATGCGAGAATGGCCCATGTGCATCTGTGTCTCAGGACTTCATCACTTCCCCTTGGAAGGCATCTCGATCTGAAGTACACCAAGTCTCCCTCTGAAGTATTCAAACTTCACTCTGGCCAGTGGCTTGGTCAACACATCAGCTATCTGCGCGTCCGTTGCAACATACAGGAGCTTCACTGCTCCTCTCTGCACCATATCCCTGATATAGTGGAACTTGATCTCAATGTGCTTCGACTTGTCATGGAACACTGGGTTCTCTGACAACTTCACACAACTCTGGTTGTCACAGTATATACAAGTAGCACTCAACTGGAGATCAAATAAATCAGACAGTAGCTTCCTAAGCCATACTGCCTCACAACTAGCCAAACAAGCTGCGACATACTCTGCTTCGGCCGTACTCAGTGGCACACAGGACTGCTTCCTGCTAAACCAAGAGATCATACCGGATCCCATACTGAAGAAACACCCCAAAGTGCTCTTCCGATCAATGGCACTGCCTGCCCAATCCGAATCAACATAACCCTCCAGGTTAAACTTCTGATTTGCATCATACTTGAGCCCATAATCAATTGTACCCTTCAGGTACCTCAGAACATGCTTTGCAGCTATCAGGTGAACATGTCTCGGATCTGTCAGATACTAGCTCAAGGTGTTCACCGCAAAGCAAATGTCTGGTCTCGTATTCATCAGGTACATCAAGGGCCCAATCATCTCACGATACATCGTAGCATCAACCGGCTCAGATAAAACATCATGTTAGGAACCCATGTCTTTACTTTGTTAGTATATTGTTGTTGGACGCATATGCTTTGTAAGTCGTCCTGTAGTATTTGTTGATCCATAGTTTATATTAGCCCATAGTATTGACCCATAGTATTGGACGCATATGCTTTGTAAGTTGTCCCATAGTATTATATGTCCCATGGTTTTGACTCATAGTATTGGTGCCTAGACTTAGCCCATGGTTTGTATTGACACATAGTATTGACCCATGGTATTGGTGCCTAGACTTAGTATATAAGTGTGTGTTGAGGCCTATGAAGGCACCGTGAAGTTAATTGTATTGAGCTTGCTCAAAGGAGGTTGCCCCCTCGAAGTGGCCCGTGATCAATATAAAAGTGATTCTGAGTTCTATTATTTCTGATATCTCATGTATTTGCATTAATTAATTATTGCAGGTTCATCATACATCACATAGAAGCTTCAGGTTCAATGCCATAGATGTGGCCATAGCCTTGTAGCCCATCATCCCGAACCTCTTCAGGATCTCTACTGCATACTTCCCTTGTCCAAGGAAGATTCCATCTGCACTCTGCCACTCCTCCATACCAAGAAAGTAGTGCATCATACCCAAGTCCTTCATCTCGAACTCGACATCAAGCTTCCTCTTCGTATCGGCAATCAATCTATCCTCATCTGTTACAAACAGGTCATCCACATACAATAGTAGAATCACAGGATTGCCTTCCTCAACCTTGTAGTAAAGGTTGGAATCCGCTTTACTCTTGGTAAAGCCCAAACTAGATAGGAAGCCATCTATCCTGCCATACCAGGTCTTGGGTGCCTGTTTCAAACCATACAGGGATTTTTTTAGTTTGCACACATGAGTTCCTCTATCACGTGTCTCAAACCCGAGTGGCTGCTCCACATACACTTCCTCTTCAACTACACCATTCAAGAAAGCAGTCTTGACATCCATTTGGTGTACCTTCCATTTCATCACTGCAGCCAGAGCAAGTACTGATCTAATGGAAGTGTTCTTGGCCACAAGAGCAAAAGTCTCTTCATAATCAATTCCTTCTTTTTGGGAGAAGCCACGAGCTACAAACCTAGCTTTGTATTTCTCTATGCTGCCATCTGCAGCATGCTTGATCTTATAGATCCATTTGGAAGTCACCATAGACTTCCCATCTGGTCTTGGGACCACATCCCAAACATCATTCTTCATGATCGACTGATACTCTTTGACCATGGCATCCTTCCATTCTTTCTTTTCCGCTACTTCATCATAACTGGAAGGTTCTTTATCCATAATGTCACAGAGCAAAGCAACATAACTGGTATGTGATCTTGTCCTCTTCCTTTCTTTGTGTTCCTCTTCTGGAATGCCATATCTTTCTGCATCTGGGATGAGCTCTCTAGCCCATGTTGGTTTCCTCTTGTGAGAGTTCTTCTCACGAGGTGGATCTACAGGTTCTTGTGGATCTTCCATTTCACGGTCTTCTTCAGGAATTGCTTCATTCATAGTGGTGTCTTGTGTTCTAGATATTCTGGGTTCTTCATTGTCTTCAACAAGTGTCTTTTTTGATTTGATGTAAGCTGAACCTTCATCAAATGTTACATCTCTGCTGATGTCAATCTTCTTGAATCCTGGAAAGTAGATTCTATAAGCCTTTGAGCTTTCACTGTAACCCACGAATATGCCCTTCTTTCCCGAAGGATCCAGCTTTGACCTCTTTTCTTTTGGGATGTGAGTGTATACTGGACAACCAAATATTCTGAGATGGCTAACTTCTGGTTTCTTACCAGTGAACACTTCTTCTGGTGTTTTGTTGTCAAGTATCTTATGAGGTGTTCTGTTCAGTACATACACAGCTGTCCTGACTGCTTCTGCCCATAAGTGCATAGGTAAATCTTGGTCATGAAGCATTGCCCTTGCTGCTTCCATGATTGTTCTATTCTTTCTTTCTGCAACCCCATTCTGTTGTGGATTGTAAGGAGTAGTCAACTCCCTCTTAATCCATGCATCACTGCATAGTTTCTTGAAGTCTCCTGAAGTAAATTCTCCATCATTGTCAGATCTGAAGATCTGAAGATCTTAATCTTCATGTCAGTTTGATTCTCTATCAAGGCTTTGAATTCCTTGAATTTATCAAACACTTCATCTTTGTTCTTCAAGAAGTAAACCCAAGTCTTCTTGGAGAAATCATCAATGAAAGAAACATAGTACACATACCCACTCAGAGAATTGGATGACATCGGACCGCATACATCAGAGTGGATGATTTCCAAGATTCCTTTTGCTTTGCTTTCACTGCTTGGAAATGTCTTCTTTGTGTTCTTTCCTTTTGCACAACCTTTGCAAATGCCTTCATGCTTTGTCTGGATTTCAGGAAGACCTTCCACTGCTTTGCTTGCAATTGGTAGTGCTCTGTAATGCATGTGTGCAAGCCTTCTGTGCCAAAGTTCACTTGGCTCTACTGAGTCATGGACCATGGCTTGTTCTGGTTGGCCCTTTAGTTTGTACAATCCTCCCTCTTTCTCTCCAATCACAACTGCATCATCTATAGTCTTACCCTTTGGCCACATTAGGACTTGGCCATCTATAAATGCAACCCTCATGCCTTTTGCATCCAATGCAGATATGGAGGGTAGATTCTTCTTGAGACCTGGAACATAAAGTACATCTTTCATCTTCATAGACTTTCCAAAATCTAGTTTATAGGAGGCTTCACCACTCCCTTTTATTGGATACTGGTAGTCATCCCCAAGTTTCACCTTGTGGGGTGAATCATGTTCAGATAGATTCACAAAGGATTCTTTGAATCCTGTCATGTGTTTAGAAGCCCCACTATCTATAAGCCAATCATTACTTCCATGAGTAATGGTTCCAGTGAGAGCAGAAATCAAAACATATTCTTCATCACTAGAAGAATCTTCACTATCTTCTCTAGCCGTCTTCCTGGGAGGTTCATCATCTTCTACAGCATGAGCATGATGTCTTCTTTTGAAGTTCTTCTTCTTATGAGAACCCTCTTTCTTATTCTTGGGACAATCTCTGGAATAGTGTCCCTTCTCATCACATGTATAGCAACGGACATAGGACATGTTCCTTCGAGGTCTAGGACTACCTCTTTGATTCTGATGGTGATGTCTTTCTTTCTTGCCATGGTGGTGAGCTTTCTTATCACCATGTCTTTTGGAGCGAGCTGTGAGAGCTTGGTCTTCATTTCCCATCTTCTCTTCTCGAGCTACAATTCGAGCTTCTTCCTGTGAGCATTCTTCCCACAGCCTACTGAAGGTGATGAGTTTCTTGCTAGCACAAATTCCTTGGATGAAGGAATCCCATGACCTAGGAAAGCCATTAAGAGTGGTCATCACCACTTCTCCATTCTCTATATCTTCACCCACAGCTTCAAGTTGTTCTTTTATCTGGGAGACCCTTGAGAAATATGACTGCATAGTTTCTGCATTCTAGATCTTGAAATTCTTCAATTGATTCCTCAGGGTCATCTTCCGATTTATGTTCTTCCCTTCAAATAGTTTGGTCAAGGAATCAAACATCTCCTTTGGTGTCTTTAGGGATGACACATGGGGTATGAGATGATCTTTGATATAATCAACAATGATCCTCTTTGCCTTGACCAAGTTCCTATTGTGAAGAGCCTTAGCCTCTTCTCCCTTTGGGACAGGGATCTCTTCACTTATATAAGTGTCCAACTCATTTTCTTCAAGGACTAACCCAATCCTATACTTCCATGCACGGAAGTTATCAACCCCTTCAATCTTATCCTCACGCTTGGTGTGGTGAGACATCTTAAAGAGTACTTCAAATGGAAATAGAAGAGATTTTAGGTCTTACCACTTGATTTGCTGAAAACTGGATCTGGTGCCGGATTAGGGTTTGTCAGAGAAACCCTAAAATTTCAAACTTTGAGTTTCAACTTTCTGAAAGGATAGAAAGATGTGCCTTGATGAACTGATCATCCTTGTATATTCAGAAATTGAGATCTGCAAAGTTTCACCCTTCAGAAATGCCTTTTAGTCTTTCCGGATTCACTAAGGAAAAACCCTGAATTAGGGTTTGAGTTTCCCGGAGATTTACTCAGCCAAAAATCTCGATCCAAATCTCTAAGCTTCGATTTTTCCAAGGAGCTTCCAGCTATCTCTTCAGATTTCAGAAATTTCTATTTTTGTGGAAACCCTAATTTTTAGGGCCAAAACTGAAACAACTCAGAATTGAATTCTGATTGGACAGATAGATTCACCTTACTGAGGAGAGTCAATCTATCATTTTACTTTTCCAAAATCTGTGGAGAGAAACCCAAAAACAAGAATCCCTAGCTTCCGCAACTGCAGAGTGTCTTCTTCTCAGGTTAGCTCTGATACCATGTTAGATTTTGAGCATTAATTCAATATACTCTAGGATCTTTACTGAGAGAATAACATGTACAGTATATCAATACATATCAATCATAGCAAGCATGTCAATCATCACAAGAAGCAAAAGCATGAGAGACAATAGACACACAGAGTTTCCGTGGGGAAAACCCTAAGGTGAAAAACCCCACAACTTCCTCAGAGATAGATAGAGAAATGATACAACCAAAGTACACAGAGATAGACTCCTAGCAGCTGATCCTCCTCCTCACATGTGCGCCACTTTTCGAGTGATGGAAGTGTGAGTTCTGAAGTGATCCAAATAGAGATCGGGAGATCTCTATTTATACTTGTCCTAACTACCCAATAATCTTATGGGGCCGACTTGTCTAGCTTAGCACAATAACCTCATGTTACATTAATCCGGGCCGACCCCTTACAAGGTGGTCTAATAACCCATCGGCAAGTTAACATACTTGCGACACTTGTCAATACAAATGACGATACTTCCGTATAGAGGAATAATATATCTCTATAGGAGTACAATAAATATATATATGAAATACATTCCGAAGTTACATATACATCAACAATTATGGGATGACTTCACTCGGGAAGAGATTCAAGAAGGGTCTCATAATGAGAAGACAAATACTGATGCAGGTGAAGAAAATGTAGCTCTTATGGGAAAGAGAAGAGGCAAGGAGAAGGGGAGTGGGGGATTTGCTTCCAGAGAGAAGGATATGAGCAAGGTTCGGTGTTATGCATGTAACTAGTATGGTCACTGTGTAGGACAATACCCCAATAAGAAGAAGGAAAAGGGGGACAACTAGGTGGCAACCACAACTGAAGTGGAGGTCTTTACCTAGAGATTCAAGAGGGATTTCTGACTTGTCTTCTTAGAGTTGAGTTGTGGCAGTACTGATTACAAGGATACCAGGACTTGGATAGTTGACAACGAACCATCTTGACACATGACAAGAATATGGGATGTATTCCTCATCATTTCAGAAATAGGTCCAAGCCATTATGTAGAGAGTGGAGTGGACATAGTACATATGGTGAGAGAATTGGGATGAGTCAAGTTTTAGCTTGAGTTTGAGGAGTTTCTGGAGGTGAACGAGGTACTCTTTGTTTCAGGGTTGAATTTTAACCAACTCTCAATCTCAACATTGGAAGATGATGGGTACGTAGTATTGTTCAAGTGTGAACATATATTAATATATTCAGTGAGAGTGCATCCGATTGAAGTAGCGTTGTTGGGTGATCGAAGAGGTAGGATGTACATAGTGCGAAGACAACCTATGGTTGAAGGATTTGGGTGGATAACAGGTTCCGAGTCTAAGACAAATAAAGAACGAGATGCTCCGAGGATTAAAGTGGCGTTTTGTAGTCATTCCTCGAAGAAAATTGACTTTAAATGTGAAATTTGCTCATTCAAACATTTTGTCAAACACTTTGAAAACTAGGGTTTTAACTTGAAATTCTGAAAGTACCACAACTTCAAATTGTACTTCGAAGTACTGAAAATAACTTTAAGCAAGATGAACACAGGTAATTTTGGTCAAAGATTGGGCAAAACCCCATCAACTTGGGGAGAACCCTAAGAGAAAATTTTCATTAAAAAGAATTCTGAAACCTCTTTTACACAGAAATTTCCTTCACTCATAAACTGACAAATTAACCCTACTTATTTTTTTAGACGATTGCCTTGAAATTCGTGCCCACATAATAGTGTATGGCCTATTGTACAACCTTCCTCACGTGCTAGATTATGTTGCATGGACTATTCCTTTTCTGTATTAATTGTTGCCTCAAAATTCGTGCCCAACTCGTGCCAGAAACTCTGTTGTACGGACCAGACTGACATCAATTAATTTTGTACCTTATGCAACAATTTCAGTGCCCACACGTGCTGTGCGGACTGCTACTCGAACTGTCTTGGGAACCGTGCCTTCTTGCTGGTTGTCTTCGAAAATGTGTTGCTAGAAAAATTCCTTGGGAAATGTGCCAAGTCTTTTCTTGGAAGCTTTCTTCTTCTTCTTCTTATTTTCTCTTATTCCTCTTTGATGGTGAATGTTCTTCATTTATCCGTTTCTCTTCTTTTATACTTTACGTTTCACTAACTAACCCTAACTACCAAAGAAACTACCTAATCAATGGCTAGGATAAGATTAAGAGATCTATGGTTCACAATAGATGCACTTTTTTCAATTCATAAAATAATTAATTCAAAAATACATCACTTAAGTGACCCACTTTTTATAAAGTACAAAACATCACTTTATTTACATAAACGTCACTTTATTACATAAATACACAAAGGACAAAACTTTATGGTCCCCTCATCACACCCACACCAAAAATATGGGACGGCCTCTAGAGTTATCTTTTTCAATAGTCCTCAGTTTAGAGAGAAGAGTGGGAAGCTCATTCCAGTATTGGTAGGAGGTTGACTTGGTTTGAGATGACACAACTAGAGGGTGCTCATGAGCAGGATGAGACATCTCGAAGCACCATAGGTAGGAACAGGTCTTCAGTTTGGAGTACAAGATTAGTAAAGGGTCAAGTTCCAGAGTCAGAGGGAGTTTCTACAACGGATAGCGTGAGGCTGGAGAATGATCTTGGTGTTGGACATGCCAGAAGGACCTCCCTCGCTAAGAGGGAGTGTTGAAAATGATAGCTCGAGATGTCCTTTCATACTATGATGCCTAATATGAAAGGGACATTAAATATGTCTCTCTAGAAAAGTGACTTATAATTATAATGTGACTTTATATTATAAAGTGACATTTTATATTATTTTTAATGACTTAAATGTATTTAATGAGAACTTAAATCCCAACTGTTAATGATGAGAGTGAATCTCATTCATTAGATCAAAACTATTCTTGGAATTTAGGGTTAGGTCATTGAATGTGCAAATATAAAATATATTTTTCTAGAGGGAGAGCGTAGTAGTTTGTGTGAGATACACATGATCATTGTGTGAGATACAAAAGAGAAGAGTAAGAGAGTTACCTTCCTTGAGAGTTGAGAGAAGATAAACCAAAGGAGGGTGCACATACTGAAACGCTTATGCATTCAATGCACAGTCCGTACAATTGAGATTAAATAGGTTTTATTGTTAGAGTTTGCACAGATCCCGAGGTGAAGTGATAGCATTTTTATTGCTGGAAGTACCGTACTATCTAGATAGCAAATTCAAGGCACAATTTTCAAGAGTTGGCACAGAAACCAAGGCATAAATGCTGCAGCAGTAGGTTGTGCTGTTGTACCTTCTTTAGTGGGCACGATTTTCAAGAATCATTGGAGTGAGGTAAGTATATGTGCATTTGATCTATCAGTTTGAAAAGGAAAAATACATACATTTTCTGAGTGTATATTTTGCTCATAATAATAAAAAAGATACCCTCTCACAGGTTTTCCCCTTTGGGGTTTTTCCTGGGTCTTTAGACCAAAACTATTGTGTCAACATGTGATTGTCTACTGTGGTTTTCCGTTGCTTAAAGATCATACTTAGTGGTGTATGTATGCTCATTAATTTTCAGATTTGAAGCATTAAGTTCACATGCATATATATTTTTAACGTATTAAATGGAGACATAAATCAAGGTAAGTGTTAGATAAAATCTGTGAATGAAAAATTTATTGATTTTGTGAGAAAAATTTAACAAAGATCATAGATTGAGGGACAAGAATTGATTAAGCTAAGTGTTAAGGCACGTGAATGTTCTTATTTTATACCTCCAAAGCATTAATTAAAATGTCATGAATCTTCCTTATTTGAATGCTTTTGCGTATCTCATTTCACTTTTCGAGTTATTTGTGTGTTTTCATGGAGAAGGGATTGTTTTGCGTTTTCTTGCACTATGGTATTATAATGAGGCAAGACGTAAGTAAAAATATGAGGTGGAGAAAAGGACTTTGTTAGGTTATGTGTACCATAACTATTGAAATATATCACAGAGGTGGAAGAATGATCATAAGTAGAGAATTGCAATAACTAATGAGGCAAATATAAGAACTTGAATCCATATATAGTGGTGAAGAAGAAAGTGCTTTTGGACTAGAACCTAAAGTGAATGAAGAACAAAGCTGAAAAAATAATGATCCTGGAATATAGTGGATTAGGTTTTTAAAAATAGAGGAAATGCGAAGGTGGAAATCTTGAGTTATGATGGTATAGGTTGCAACCCTAATAGATTTGTTGGGTGAAACAAAGTGTTACTTTGAATATGAAAAGGTCGAAGATCTTCATAAGGTGAAGTTAAGAACCAATAGTTTGGAGGTGCATGTAATGCTTTGGTGGGATTTTGTGAAGCAAGAACACATGCAATCAAGGAGAAGATTTGAAGCCATGACAAAATGGTTTAAAAGTTGCACAATAAGTTATTTCTGGTATACCACAAGCAAACACTGCTTAGGTAGATGCAAAATATGCAATAGGAGTAGTTTGTGATAATATAGTGAAATTTTTTATAGGTTCTCCATGGGCATTGGACATTAGGAAGAATATCAGAGATTTTAGAGATATGTGTATGGCCTAAAACTCACCATTCAAGATTAGATTAGTCTGCACAAGATGCCTTTAGTTGAAGAAACTTATTGGTTGGTGTTAAGGTTGAGGAGAAAAAACTTTGGCAACACTAAATGAGGTTATGGCATTATACGCTATGGTGGAACACACAAATGAGATGATGCATGTAGAGAGAGAAGAAAATGTAAGTGATGGGGAAACCTTATGGCACACACAAGGTAGAAAATGCACATAATTTAGAAGACATAGACAAGGCAAGTTGTGAAGAAACATCTATTGTTATACCTATGGAGAGGAGGCCATAAATCCTTTGAATGTCCACAAAGGATTGATGTGAGGAAACATGAATGAAGAGCTTAATTAGCACGAAGAGACAAATATGAGGATATAGAAACAATTGCAAGGGTAGCACTAGAAAGTGGAGAGAACCTAATGATGCATGGAGGTATGATTGTGTGAAAACAACAAATACTAGAAGAAGAGAGAGGGACAAGTAAAACCTTTTCAGAAAGAAATGTAAGTTTGGAGGTAAGAGTTGTAAGGTCCTAATTGATTTTGGTAGTTTAAAGAATATAGTCACTACAAAGATGGTAGAAAAATGGAGGTCAATAGGATAGAAGCACCCTTGACCACAAGTTATCTTAGTTCCAAAAGAGTTACAAATTGATGATAACAGATTAATATAAAATCTCTTTTCATATAGGGGAAGGTAGGGATGAAGCATTATTTGATATAATTCTAATGGATGCTTGTCATTTGTTGTTGGAAGACAATGACAATTTGACATGCTCATACTGCACGATGGAAGGAAGAACTCATACACCATCACAAAGGATGGTAAGAGCATATAGTTGTTATCATTGAAGGATGAAAACCAACACGAAGTGTTCTTTCGGATGTTAATGGAGTTTATGAGTGCAATCAAGGAGAAATGAGAATTCCTGGTGATGACAATGGAGTTTAGGAGCGCTATTAAAGAGACAAGAATGCTAAGTAGTGGTGCAAAGGGAAGTTGTTGGTCATGTAGCGCAAGGGTATAAAGAGGATGATCTTTCCTATGAAGAATGAGGTTCTTGAGGAAGTGCACATGATGTTTGAGGAGTACATATATATTATATAATAAGATGATTGGAGGATTGTTGTCAAAGAGGAGAATTGTGCATGTGATTGACTTGATTCTAGGGGTGAGTTTGTTGAAGCACACTGCAAGTAGGATGAGCTTGATGGAGAATAAATAATTAGATGGAAAGTTTGTAGAATTGTTGTAGGAGTGATAACTATGAGGGAGCATAAAAACATGTATGGTTCTAACCCTAATAATGCCAAAGATTGATGAGAGGTGATGAATATGTACATACAATAGAGCATTGAACAAAATCACAATACGATATAGATTCCATTATCGAGGATGGATGAATTTATGGACTATTTATGTGGTATAAGTTAATGGTCAAAGATTGATCTGAAGGGTGGATACTAGTAGTTGAGAGGAGATGAGTGGAAGATTGCATTTAAGATCGAGGATGCATTGTATGAATGGTTGGTTTATGCCATTTGGGTTGACTAGTGCACCTAGTATAACAATGCAATCGATGACAGAAACGTTGTGCCAATATAATGGTAAGCTAGTGGTTGTATATTTGGATTTTTTTAAACATAAATAATGTAGGGCATCTAAGATGGTATTGGAAGTGTTGAACATAGAGCCACTATGTGTTAATTTGAAGAAATGCAAGTTCATGAAAGATGAGTTGGTGTATTTTGGATTTATTATCATCCAAAATGAGATGCACATGGATATAGAGAATGTCAAGAGCTATTTTATATTGGCCCACATGAAAGAGTGTTCATGTAGTAAGTCATTTCTAGGGTAATTTTTAGGGGCGAAATTTCGCCAATTGGCTATTTTTTGGGTTTTTTTCAAAAAATAAATTTTCTATTTGGTCATTTTTACACTCTAATATCGCCTATATTTACATAAAATATGTTTTTTAATCATAATATTTGCCAAAATTTACAAGTTTTACTAGTAAATTGTATGTTTCATATTTAATATTCGCCTATCTATCTATATATATGATCTTTTGAATCCAAAAAAATTGCTTAGAATACTATATTTAAGTATAATATTAGAATCCTTAAAAAATACCCTGACTCATTTCCATGGTATTGTCAAGTTTTATAGGAAGTTCATCAAGGGATTTAGTGACATATGCACAACAATGATTGAGAGTATTAAAGCACACAAATTTAGTTGGGATGCACAAGCACATAATAGTTTAATATGTTGAAGAAGAAAATCATTGAGGCATCAATATTTGCTATGCTTGATTTCAGTTAGTATTTTTGTTTGACTGTGATGTGAGAGAGAATCTATTGACCTAGTGTTGGGTCAATAGGGAAGCCCAACAACATACTCTAACAAGAAGTTGACTGAGTTGTAGGGTTTGACATGTGGAAAGGATTTTTATGTGATAATATAGACACTAAAACATTGGAGACATTATTTGTTATTAAAGGAGTTTGTTTTGTTTGTGGGTAAAGTATTTAAGTTTATTCAAAATCAAACAAAGCCAAACTAGACATGTAAAGTGGATTGAGATCATGCATGTCTACATATTTGTGCTGAAAAACAACTTTGAGGAGGAGAATAAGGTTGAAAAGAGAATTCATTTTACAGGTTGAATAGCTTATTGAGTAAGATGGAATTACTTGTTTAAGGTTTATGAAACCCAACGTTTCGGACTTCAAAGTGAGTCCATCATTAGGGGTGAGCTTGGTACTCTTCTGAGAAACGGTGTGAGAGAGTATTTATAGGTGAGTGAGATGTGTGAGTGAGATGTGTGATGTTAGGTTTTTGAGAGGAAGTCGGCTAGGTTTTGGGTCTTAAGGGAGAGTCGGCTAGGTTTTGGGTCTTAATACATTAATTAATACACTATTTAAACACACGACCTAAAATTATTCACCAAGACCTAAACCTAGCCGACTCTCCCTTAAGACCCAAAACCTAGCCGACTTCCTCTCAAAAACCTAACATCACACATCTCACTCACCTATAAATACTCTCTCACACCGTTTCTCATAAGAGTACCAAGCTCACCCCTGATGATGGACTCACTTTGAAGTCCGAAACGTTGGGTTTCATAAACCTTAAACAGGTAATTCCATCTTACTCAATGAGAATAAGGTTGTTGATGTGTTGAAGAGAACATTGATCCTAACAACAATGAAGAGTGAAACAATCAAATTTGCACAAATAAGAGAGTTGTATGCACATGACAAGGATTTTGTGCAAACATGGGAGTGATGTAGAAATCCCATTTGGAAAGAAAAAGTGCAAATTTGGGATATTTCGTATAGGTTGGATAATGTTTTCAAGGGGAAGTAGTGGTGCATACTAGATAGCTTGATGCACAAGATTTAGATTAGATAGTTGCATGGGTTATTATAAGGACACTTGAGACAAGACAAGAACATTAGTTCACTGGGAGAGATATCAAATTAGTTGTGTTGATGGTAGCACCATTTTTTTAGGTTTAAAATTATAACATTTTGCAACCATGGCTTTGAATTCTCGCGTTGTTGCTAAAACAACTTTAAATCAATCAATGAATCAAAAATTAGTGTTAAGTAACACCATTTTATTAAAATCACAACTTGTTTGAAACCATGACTTTAACGATTAACACTATTGCAACCAAAACCTTTACAATTAGTATTGTTGTAACCAACACACACACACACACACACACACACACACACACACACACAAACTTAAAATTTGAATTGGTTTGAAACCCGCTATTGCAACCAAAACCTTAAAATCAAGCTTCGAAAAAAATGTTTTTAATAGTGCCACCATTTTTAGGGTTAAAATTTTAACATTTTTGAAATAGAGGCCAAAGAAATTAGTGTTATTCTAAACAAAACCTTAAAATCAACATTAAAACTAACACTCCTATAGGGTTAGTGTATCATCCAAGCACCATTTATTTAGGGTTGGAATTTTAATGATTTTTAAAACAATATTGATATAGTTACATATTTTTTCAAATACTAGTTCAACAACAATTTTCAACCAAACTATAAGTAATGCCATGTAAATGTCAAACCATAATTTAAAATTTAACATTGCAATCATATAAGTTAAGAAATATTACTACATTATTCATATTCAAATTATATAAGCTAAGAAACATACATACAATGCTTCATGGAAGATCACATGTAAATTCAAACATTCCTTTAGAATTAACATACAAACATCATAGTAACTAAATACATATAAATGACAATTATAAAACTCGTTCATGGATTTTGAAATACCATCAAAATCTATGAATAATTGGATGAAGATGTAGATGACTATGTTTCTCTTATTATTAATGAGTGCACCATATAAGTCTTCATGTATGCCCAATATTTCATGTGATAAAATCCTTATGGATCAATGCTCAAGATCACTATACTCCCGTCTTTTAACTATATGTTGTATTAGGAACATGATTCTTGAAAATCTTTGTATCCATGGAGCGAAGAGTGTCTCTTTGTCAAATCAAAGTCATAAACAAGATTGTCAACATATTCTAATTTGAAAATGTCAATGCAGTGACAATTCATAAGTTGACCCTTTTCTTTTCTCTTTTCGTTGATTTATTTCTTGACTACCATCTCTTGTGTGTACACACCATTAAATGAGTGTGTATTTGTTGGAAACCATTGCACCTCAATTGTTATAACTTCTACATTTTCTTTGTTGACCTTCATGAGCATTTCAATCCATAATAGATAACCACATGGATATTCAATTTATAAAAAATCAATCATGCAACCATCCTTAATATCTTGTATTGAGCCCATGTAAAGGTTTTCCATGGATTCATGGTGTGCACTGTTGGTGTAAATGTAACTTCGAAATATATTCTTCTATTTATTATTATTATATTATTATTGTATTTTTATTGTACCTCCATTGGAGATGCTTTTCCTCCGTTCGTGGATGTCATTATTATATTTGGTCATGCTAGAATATCGAGGTAAAACCTCCATTGTAAGTTGGGGAAATAACTCCCCAAAAGATAAATGTAAATTGTATTTTTGAGTCTCCTTAGGACAGGTCAGCCTAGTCAAGTTAGAGAGGTCGGCCTTATTAGGAAAAAGGTCACCCACACTTAAAGTATAAATAGAGAGGATCACTCTCTCATTTGGTATCACACTCACTCAAGCAAGTTCGCATCAAGTGAGAGAAAAGACAAGTTCACTGGAGGAGAAAGAGAGAGATATGCAGAAGACATCTTATATTTTGGGTTTTCCATCTTGCTTGATATTGTACTAGAGACGAATCTATTTCTGAGGAAGTTGCGAGGTTTTATCTTTTATGGTTTCCCCGAGGAAATATCTTGTGTATTTTGTGTCTTGCTGTGCTTGTCTATATTTTAATTTAAAGATCTAACTAAATTGAATTAAAGAAGGCACCGTACAATAGCCATCCTGAAAGAAGGCACTATACAATAGCGGGAAACTAGGGATTCCTAGTTCAAGGTCTTCTCTCCATAGATAATTAGAAAAAGAGGGCTAGGATAACTCGCCCTAGGAGGGTGAATCTTTTGGAGGAAGCAGAATTCAATTTGAAGAATTTTTATTTTTGACCCAATCACTAGTGTCGGGAGAAAACTAGGGCATCAAATTTTTGGGGTTTTCCTTCATCAATCCGGAAAAAGGAGTACATTGGAAAACTTGCCTTGAGGAGGCGCATCTTCCTGTCAAATTAGAAGTTTGAAATTCTAATATTGGAAAATTAAGTTTTATCTGTCAAACCCTAGATCAGCCAGCTCCAGAACCAGGCTGGGCATCTCAAATTGGTAAGTTCTAAATCTTTACTATTTCCTTTTGAGGTTCTCATTTTCAAAATGACAACTCATACCAAGATTTAGGATAAGATTGAAGGCGTTGACAACTTCTGAGCATGGAAGTATAGAATCTCTCTTGTCCTATAAGAGAATGACTTGGACAAGTATGTTAATGAGGAGGTTCAAGCACCAGAGGGATATGAGGCAAAGGAAATCCATAAGAAAAACTTGGTCAAATCCAAGAGGATTATTGCAGACTCCATCAAAGATCATCTCATCCCTCATGTATCATCCTTGAAGACTCCCAAGGAGATGTTCGATGCTTTAACGAAGATATTCGAAGGGAAGAACATAAATAAGAAGATGGCACTAAGGAACCAACTCAAGAATGTGAAGGAGTACATTGGACAACTCGCCTTGAGGAGGCACATCTTGCTGTCCAATCAGAAGTTCAAAATTCCAAGTTTGGAAAATTAGGGTTTCTCTATCAAACCCTAGATCAGCCAGCTCCAGAACTAGGTTGGGCATCTCAAATTGGTAAGTTCTAAATATTTACTATTTCCATTTGAGGTTCTCATTTTCAAAATGACAACTCATACCAAGCTTGAGGATAAGCTTGAAGGAGCTGACAACTTCTGAGCATGAAAGTATAGAATCTCTCTTGTTCTAGAAGAGAATGACTTCGACAAGTATGTTAATGAGGAGGTTCCATCACCAGTGTTAGGAACCCGTTTCAACCCTTCTCTTTACTTTGTTAGTATATTGTTGTTGGACGCATATGCTTTGTAATTCGTCCTGTAGTATTTGTTGATCCATAGTTTGTATTAGCCCATGGTATTGACCCATAGTATTGGACGCATATGCTTTGTAAGTCGTCCCGTTCCCATGGTATTGACCCATAGTATTGGGCATAGACTTAGTATATAAGTGTGTGTTGATGCCAGTGAAGGGACCGTGAAGTTATTTTTATTGATCTTGCTCAAAGGAGGTTGCCCCCTCGAAGTGGCCTGCGATCAATAAAGTGATTTTGAGTTCTTTTATTTCTGCTATCTCGTGTATTCTCATTAATTAATTGTTGCAGGTTCTTCACATCTGGTATCAGAGCACTTTGTTGGGCTCGTTGGGTGAAATTTATGCCAATTTTTTTTTTCGCATCTATTGCATGTTCGGATCTAGAAATAATCCCTATTCGCTTAATTGTTGGAAGTACTTGGGCATAATCCCTAAAACTCATTGTGAGGAGTACCACAGGAACCCCAAAGTAACTAGCCCATTGAGAGGACCTACCAGTGAAAAGGGAAATGACCCCTACCTGATTGACTAGTTCCCACCCGTGAGGTAAACCAAGAGCTGTCGTTTGTGGCAAAGTGGTTATTAGTTTTACCTGAGCCATGGAGTGAGGGGTACTGCCCCAATACGCAAGCCGTCAGACAGCATTGGTGGCCGACTGAATCCCTTGAACCGTTAGGAAGCCAAGCATATAGGGTCCATATCTATTTTTCGCTGATAAATCAAAGATCCGTCTGTTGCTGATCCCTTCTGCGTCATCGCAGATCCATCTGTTTCCGATCCCTTCTGCGCCGTAGCAGATCCATTCTGAAAAAAAAAATTTGTTTTTTCGCCATATCTCCTTGTTTTCACTTCGTTTCCCTTGAAACTTCCCTGACACCCATGTAATTCCATTCTACATCTTTCATTCTTGAGGATCCTATCCCAAATTCCACTTCCCAAAGCCAAAAATCTCACATTTGTCTATTTTTAGGGTTTGCCATAACTTCTTTAATTTTCACCCAATCGCCTTCAAATTTTGCCACCGTGTTCATTCCCTATTTCTGCTTCTTTGTCCCTCTCTGACAAATTTTCCCATTCTTTCACCCCTGCTTCTGAAATCCTCATTTTCTGCTTCCCTATCCATTCGAAAGTGTATAAAACCTAGTCAAACCCAATTACCCATCAGAGTTTTCCCCAAATCCAAATTTCCCTTAAATAAGCTTTTGTTTGTGTTTTTCTACCCATTCAAAAAAAAAAACTCTCCTGGTTATGGTTTTCACCCGCACATGAGCAAAAACCATGGAGGAAGCACTTGCAGCCATCCAAACCAAACTCCAAGATCTTGATGAAAAATTTCTCAGCCTCCATCTTGAGCATTCAGCCATGAACAACAAATGACAGTCTGAGTCTTCATCAGACAATGGGTTCTCTTCTTCCAACAATTTCCGTGGTCCGAAGCTTGATTTTCCTCGCTTCAATGGTACTGATCCGACTGGATGGATCTATCATGTAGAACAATATTTTAGTCTGCATAATACTTTTGATGTCAACAAAGTTCCACTTGTATCATTTCATTTGGAACAGGAAGCTCTTCAATGGTACCATTGGTACATCATGGCTCATGAAGAGCCAAAATGGCTAGATTTTTGCCACTCCTTTTGCAACGATTTGGTCCTAGTGCTTTTGATGAATTCACAGGAGCCCTCACTAAACTTCGCCAAATTGGCACTGTGAGAGAGTATCAGACAGAATTTGAGAAACTAGCCAATCGCATAGAAGGATTGTCTGATGAATTCTACAGGAGTTGTTTTATCAATGGTCTTAAGGATGAAATCTGTTCATAGGTTAAAATGTTCTATCCCAACACAATGATGGAAGCCCTAGGGTTGGCTAAGTTGGAAGAAGACAAGATTGCAGCTCAACAACGCTCCAAACCCACTTTTGTTCCCTTTTGAAATATGGGTTCTCCACGACCTCCCATCCCGCCAGCTCCTCGACCAACTCCTATCAAGTATTTGTCTGAAATAGAGATGTAGGCACGTAGATAAAAAAAGGATTTATTATAATTGTGATGAGAAATTCACTCGGGGACATAGATGTGTTCAACAAAAGCTCTATCTCTTGGATGTGGATTCTCCGCCTGCCTCTGAAATTGGTGAAGAATCTCCAAATACAATGGATGATTAGGTCGACATTCAGGAGCCGCCTATTGACCCTCCATCTCAGGAAGACCACCCAGAGATATCTCTCCATGCTTGAGCAGGAATCACCACCCCCCAAACAATGCGGATCGGGGGTTGCTTCAAGAAGCTTCCTCTTACAATACTCATTGATTCCGGTAGCCCTCATAACTTCATTGACCCTCGGATCACCAAACGGGCTGATTGTTTTCTCCATCCTTGATCCAACTTTTAAGTCATGGTTGCCAATGGGGGCACCTTACCTTGCAAGGGGAAGTGTCACAATGTGCATATCTCTATGGAAGATTATAACCCGCACTCTGACATGTTTTCCTTGTCCTTAGGCGGATGTGATGTGGTTTGTGCATTCAATGGTTACGCACACTTGGCCCCATCTTATGGGATTTTGCTGAACTTTGGATGCAGTTTTCAGTCAATTGGAAACAACAGAAATTTACAAGCTTATAACCAGGGTCTCTCCGCATCATCAGTTCACATCACCTGGAAAAGATCCTTAAGAAGAATTCACATGGTGGCATCACTCAACTCCATTCCATTCAGATGCACCCATCAATGGTCTCCACTACTTCCTTGGATAGATATGTAGGTGTCTTTGCTGAACCAGTGGGCTTGCCGCCTTCAAGAGACCTTTCTGGTAAGAATTTAACCGCATCTACATCTCAGTAGGAAATGATGGCTATTTTGCATGCAGTACAGAAGTGGCAGCCATACCTCTTAGGGAATTATTTATGCATCAAGACTGATCTCTAGAGTCTGGAAAATTTCCTGGAACAACAGGTCTTCTCCCCAACACACCTGAAATGGGTTATCCAACTCATGGGTTATGCCTATGCGATCACTTACAAGAAGGGTAAGGAAAATATGGTGGCAGATGCTCCTTCTCGCACATTTAATGACCTAGTTTCTCTTACAGCTTTTTCTTCGCTTGTTCCAAATTGGTTGCAATCTGTTCAACAGGCTATCTCTTCTATGAACTCCATGCTTCTTCATCGGCAGGGCACTCTAGGTTCCTCAAAACGTATGACCGGGAATAATGTAAATTCTTTTGGAAGAGACTGAAAATGACAATTCAACAGATGGTGGCTAACTGTGATACTTTCCAGGTCAACAAGGGTGAAACGACACTCCTTTCGGGACGGCTCGAACCCTTTCCATCCCTCCACAGATTTGGACAACTATTTCTATGGATTTCCTAGAAGCACTCCGTTTGTACAATGCCACATCTAAAAGGACACCATATGAAGCAGTCTATGGACATGCACCACCAGTTCTTCTTCTATACACCCTTAACAACTCCCCAGTTCAGGCAATTGACTTGGTTCTTCGAAACCGCGATCAGATTCTTCTCATTCTGCAAGACAATCTTCACATGGAAAGAATTCGACTGAAACAACAAGCGGATCAACACCGTTCTGAGCCCACTTTTCATGCAGCTGATATGGTTCTTCTTCGTCTACATCCTTCCAAGAAATCCTCCCTGAAACTGAAAAGGCGTTAGTGGCCCAGAATGCAACTCGAGGATGCTCCAGGGGAACCACTCCTTCAGTTTCTGTATCAATTTCTGCATCTAAAGCTTTGAGGACAGAGAGAGGGGATGTTAGGAACCCGTGTTAACCCTTCTCTTTACTTTGTTAGTATATTTTTGTTGGATGCATATGCTTTGTAAGTCGTCCCGTAGTATTTGTTGATCCATAGTTTGTATTAGCCCATGGTATTGACCCATAGTATTGGACGCATATGATTTGTAAGTTGTCCCGTAGTATTATATGTCCCATGGTATTGACCCATAGTATTGGGCATAGACTTAGTATATAAGTGTGTGTTGAGGCCAATGAAGGGACCGTGAAGTTATTTGTATTGAGCTTGCTCAAAGGAGGTTTCCCCCTCGAAGTGGCCTGCGATCAGTAAAGTGATTCTGAGTTCTGTTATTTCTGTTATCTCGTGTATTCTCATTAATTAATTGTTGCAGGTTCTTCACAGCCAGAGGGAGATGAGGCAAAGGAAATCCATAAGAAGAACTTGGTCAAATCCAAGAGGATTATTGCAGACTCCATCAAAGATCATCTCATCCCTCATGTATCATCCTTGAAGACTCCCAAGGAGATGTGCGATGCTTTAACGAAGATATTCGAAGGGAAGAACATAAATCAGAATATGACACTAAGGAACCAACTCAAGAATGTGAAGGAATATATTGGACAACTCGCCTTGAGGATGCGCATCTTCCTGTCTAATCAAAAGTTCAAAATTCCAAGTTTGGAAAATTAGGGTTTCTCTATCAAACCCTAGATCAACCAGCTCCAGAACTAGGTTGGGCTTCTCAAATTTGTAAGTTCTAAATATTTACTATTTCCATTTGAGGTTCTCATTTTCAAAATGACAACTCATACCAAGCTTGAGGATAAGTTTGAAGGAGCTGACAACTTCCGAGCATGGAAGTATAGAATCTCTCTTGTTCTAGAAGAGAAAGAATTGGACAAGTATGTTAATGAGGAGGTTTCACCACCATAGAGAGATGAGGAAAAGACAATCCATAAGAAAAACTTGGTCAAATACAAGAGGATTATTGCAGACTCCATTAAATATCATCTCGTCCCTCATGTATCATCCTTGAAGACTCCCAAGGAGATGTTCGATGCTTTAACAAAAATATTCGAAGGGAAGAACATAAATCAGAAGATGACACTAAGGAACCAACTCAAGAATGTGAAGATCCAACACTCAAAGACCATGCAATCTTACTTCACAAGGGTCTCTCAAATCAACGAGAAACTTGAAGTAATTAAAGACAAAGTAGAAGAAGGAGATATAGTTATGACCACCTTGAATGGTCTCCCAAGATCATGGGGCTCATTCATTCAAGGAATATGTGCCAGGAAGACGCTGATCACCTTCAGTAGACTATGGGAAGAATGCACCCAAGAAGAAGCTCGGCTGGTAGCAAGAGAATAGAAGACGAGATCTAATGATGATCATGCCCTATCTGCTCACACTAAGAGAAATAATAACAAGAGGGAGGAACATCATCACAGAAGATCCAGAAGGAACCATGGACCTAGAAGGGATCTCTCCAGTATCAGATGTTACACATGCGATGAGAAGGAACATTACTCAAGAAATTGTCCCAGAAATAAAGGATCCTCCAAGAAGACCAACAAGAAGAGGCATCATGCTCACACTTTTGAAGATGATGAACCAACAAGGAAAAGAACCATAGAAGAAAGGGATGATTCTTCAAATGATGAAGAATATGTCTTAATCTCAACACTCACAGGAACCATCACACATGGGAGCAATGATTGGATTGTAGATAGTGGATCATCCAAGCATATGATGGGGTACAAGGAATCTTTCATCAACCTATCAGAACATGAATCACCTCACAAGGTGAAACTTGGGGATGCTTATCAATATCCCATCAAAGGAAGTGGAGAAGCTTCCTACAAGCTAGATTCCGACAAATCATTAAAGATGAAAGATGTTCTCTATGTACCATGATTGAAGAAGAACCTTCTCTCCATCTCATAATTAGATGCTAAAGGAATGAGGGTTGCATTTGTTGATGGCCAAGTTCTAATGTGGCTAAAAGGAAAGACAATAAATGATGCAACAGTAATTGGAGAGCAAGAGGGAGCCTTGTACAAGTTGAAAGGTCAACCAGAACAAGCATTAGTTCATGAATCCATGGAACCAAGTGAGTTATGGCACAGAAGGCTTGCACATGTGCATTATAGAGCACTACCAATTGCAAGCAAGTCTGTTCAGGACTACCATGAATCCAAACAAAGCATGAAAAAATTTGCAAGAGATGTGCGCAAGGAAAGAACGTGAAGAAGACATTCCCTAACAGTTGTCAAGTCCCCTCCCATCAGACCGAGCCAGGGAGAGAACATGGCACTAAAACTAGGCATATAGCCCCATATCCATCAAGAAAAAAACTCATTGATAATAAAAGACATATACATATGCATATTGTAATTAAACACAACAGAATTAAAAATCATCTACATATCTAACATACATTCAAGCTTTCTCATGAAGTCATTAAATAAATACATTGCAGAATTTAACACAAGAGAGTACTTATCTTGAAACGAAGTAGTCTCGAGCAACTGGCTTTGCAACTGCAACGTTCCACCCAACCATAGGCCAGTTGTGCTCATCAATCTCTCAACACAACGACCACCCCCGATCCGGGCATGATTTCTACAAGGAAAAAGGGAACAACAAACTCACACATAGCCAAAATACACAAAAATCTGCCAAGCCAATCCACAGTTGGGTTTATCAGGGTGCTAAGGAAATGGAAAGGAAGAATTGCTAAGCTAGTGAGCTCAACCACAGAGATATGGATGCCCTCTACAAGATCTATCTAGCTTGGTTCCCACAATACCTACACTCTTGGAACAAGGAAGTATTCCCTTCACTACTGCACAGCCCCTCAGGCCATACCTCCCATTCTAGTGTTCTTCCAGGTATGCATATAAGAGTAACCAACCCTTTTGATCTTCTTGAGAGGTTACCTTCCTCACTAGGTTTATCAAGCCAATTTTGGTCCACTTCCACTCCACATTTCTTGCTCACAGGTTCAAACCAAAACAAAGATGCACATAACAGCAAAATCACAAGTGCTGGGCATGAAGGGAAACATTTTTACGGTGGGATGTCCAAAATGGGGTTTCCATTAGCTGCAGAAAAATGTGGGAAACTAAAAACGAAATGGAAATTGGGGAATCAACCCCGAGAGAGCAAAATCGTTTCCAGAAAACGTTTATGGGCATTCAAGGGACAGAAACAGCCTCCATAAACCCCCAAATCGTGACTCCCTTCCTCCCAGCCACTGTGCAATACAAAAACGAGTTCCCAGCCATGGAAAATGCAGGAAAAAGATGGAAAACGTGAAGGAGAAAGCCTCAGCTAGCTCAGACTGCGTGAGAGAGCAAATGCCATGGGTGAAAGATGGCTCTGGGCACCATTTCGTGGATGTTTTCTTGCCCAAGAAGAAAAAATACGATTTTCCAAGTTGATGGCTTTCCCATGCACGAAATTGGCTGCCATACCTCTTCATTACCAAGGCATTAACTACCTCAACCAACTCTTGGAAGAATTAAATGATTGGGTGCATAATTCAAAATGGGTAGTTGGGCTTCATTCATTGACATTTGGATTACACCATTGGCTCAAAGTTTTTGAATAATTTTCTTCCCTATTCCTTGTGAAATCATGCCCCCATCTCGTTGTTGCATTGCATAGCTAGTTGTGGGTATTTCATTAAAATTCGTATTTACATGATGTCTTAATTTACATTGTGCCTATCTAGCACAAGAACCATATGCATCTATTTTTAATTGCCGATACATAAAACGCTAAATCGATGACGGGGCCTTGGCCTTGAGCTCCTCACCATGATTTAATAACGATATTTACATCATTTACAATTTTAATGCAATAGGGTCAAAATCGGGATATTACAACAGTGAAAGCAAGGCAAAAGGATATTGGAGATAGTCCACTCAAATGTGTGTGGTGCCATGTCTTCCAGCTCATTAAGCAAGTATGTATATTATGTTTCTTTTATAGATGTTTCTTGTAAGACATGGATTTATTTCTTGAAGGGAAAAGATGAAGTATTCAGCAAATTCAAGGAATTCAAATCCTTGGTTGAAAATCACATTGAGAGGAAGATCAAGACTTTACGATCAGACAATGGCGGAATTCACTTCAGAATAATTTAAGGACCTTTGTAGAGAATATGGGATTAAGAGGGAGTTGAGCACTCCTTACAATCCTCAACAAAATGGCGTTGTAGAACGAAATAACATAATGATAATGGAAGCAGCGAAGGCAATGCTACATGATTAGGATCTTCCGATGCACTTATGGGAAGAAGCTACAAGGAAAGTTGTGTATGTAAAAAACTGTACACCTCACCGTGTATTGAACAACAATACATCCGAAGAAGCTTTCTTAGGTGAGAAACCAAAGGTCAACCATATTAGAATATTTTGCTTCCCTGTGTACATACACATCCCAAAGGAAAAGAGAACCAAGCTAGATCCTTAAGGAAAGAAGGGAATATTCTTGGGATACAACGACACATCAAAATCCTACCGAATATATACTTCCCAAGATTCAAGAAGATCGAGATCAACATAGACATAAATTTTGACGAAGATTCAACATACAAAAAATCAAGAAAATTACCTAATGAAGAAATTGAAGAACCTGAAGTTCCTAGAACCAGAGACATAGTTATGGAAGAATCAATTCAAGAAGATCATGAAGACTGCGACATGACAGAACCACAAGAACCTGTAGATACACTTCATGATAATAAATCCCAAAAAAGAAGAGCAACATGGGCACGCGAAGCAATACAAGATGCAGAGAAGTATGGTGTTCTAGATGGGACACACAGAGAAAGCAAGAGACCCAGACCATACTCCAATTATGTGGCCCTAGTATGTGACATCATTGATAAAGAACCTTCCAACTATGAGGAAGTGACAGAGAAGAAGGAATGGAAGGATGACATGATCAAAGAGTACTAGTCGATTACGATGAATGATGTCTTGGAGATAGTTCTGAGACCAATAGGGAAGTCTATTGTGACTTCAAAGTGGATCTACAAGATCAAGCATGCTGCAGATGGTAGCATTGAAAAACACAAGGCAAGATTTGTGGCTCGTGGCTTCTCCCAGAAAGAAGGAATAGACTACGAGGAGGCATTTGCACATGTAGAAAGATACACTTCCATCATATCTATACTTGCATTGGATACAATAATGAAATGGAAGGTACACCAGATGGACGTCAAGACAACATTCTTGAATGGTGTAGTAGAAGAGGAAGTGTACATGGAGCAGGAACTAGGATTCGAGACACGTGACAGACAAACTCATGTTTGCGATTTTAAGAAAGCCTTGTATGGATTGAAGCAGGCACTGTTATTGGACAATCTACTCGAGCGGACGCGAGCCAGATATACCTAGTTCAATGTGAATCTAGAACAAATAAGGATAGAATATAAAGCTGCTTTCCTATATCTAGTTATAGATCGAGTACTTAGACATCTTACCTTAAGATTGTAGATCTTCTTCCTTGTTGTTTCCCCAAGTCCCGCGGCCGTCAGATCTTCAGCTGCAAGACCTGCCAAAACATGTGGAAACAATACAAGCAGTAAGACATGTCTAAACAATAATTGATCTAAGTAAACAGTTAAGGAAGTAAGCTACAAACATTATCAACACAATAACATTTGTGGAAAGAGTTTATATTACTATATAAAAGAGGGAAATACAAATTAGAGAGATGATTACAACCCAAGCCTTAACGTTGCAATCTTCCTCCAACAAGCCAAGCCAATGCCTCCAAAGGAAATGTAAGCCTCCCAAGAGATGGATAGGGATCACCTAGGCTAATTACACCAACATGTAAGTGTTATAGACTTCCTCACTCTAGAATGGATAGGGGCCTTGTATTTATAGGACTAAGTGGATAGAGTAGGTTGAGGATCATGGGGAGAGGTCTAAGGGATCCTCCCTTGAGGTTAGGGAACCGTAGGACGGCTCACCTAGGAGTTAGGGATAGGGATCCATCTCATCCAAATCCTATAAATTGCTCGAAAGCTACCTTTATCCCAATTAACCAACTCCGGTGCAAGCTGCATGAGGTCAACCCGCGTCAGGGAAGGGAAGCGCAAGACTAACCATGACAATTTGCGTCGCAGACCCTAGTTGGGCGTTAGTTGGGTGCTTCTTGCTCAAATACAACATGTGCCGACCCAACTAGAAATATGGACAAAGGGAATCAACTTGCTCTAACTGACTTGCTTGATCACAAGAACTTCAGGGACTGAGGCACTAAGTTAAGAAGGGAATATTGATGACGAGATTTTGGTGTAACAGAATGCCCTCCAAAGCATGAAGCTGTCAAAACAAGACAGGCGAAGTGATTTGAAATATAAATGGCAAGGACTTGCTGGCTGGAGGATGCTGCTGCAGTACAACTGACTCTGAGATACTAGTCTCACATGACTCACAACATGGCTACCGACCAATACATTGCAGATCCATGGTAGTAAAGACCAACTGAACATAATCATGGCTACTAGACACAATCGTAGATCCATGATGAGATGATAACACAGCCACGACCAATATAAAAGTGGATCCATGTAATTATGAATCAAAAAATATCCATCACAACCTGGGTAGAATATGACTTCCCCAGGGTCTTCAAGCCGAACCCGCAATGATACGAATCTATCCATGTGATTACAATGTCTTGGAGTCGAACATGGTAGAAACCACTTGATTACCGGTCATTGATGTATATCGTTAACAAGTGCGAGGTACATCATCATTAATGCCGATGATCCCCAAAGTATCATAGTACATATCACCAAGCATGAATAAATGAGTTGAGGTCGAACGCCTGATGAAATATTTTAATCAAGAGTCAATAATGTAAACTCATGATGAAAGCGAGGTAACCTACCATTGAGGCATGCAGGCCCAAGGTACTTGATTGGTTTCTAGATTCAATCCTCATATGATGTGTTGAAGTCGACAAGGATGAATCCAATGAAGGAGGGCCATGATGAATCCCCCATCAACGAAACGAAACTTAATAACAGATGTTTGGAGTGGATCGGACGGTAGAGTAATGTGCAAGACTAACGCAAGGTAGACAGATATGAAAGAAGGTGTACTGACTGCAGATTATGAGTAATGAACATCTCTTGAACATGGGCATGGCATGACTTGGCAGTATTGGCATGAAGAGAAAGATACTAACCCCCAATGTGACTGATAGTGGAAGCATTGTTTGGATGACCCAAAGGAGTGACAAGACTCGTGAAACTAGTATGACTCGAGGACAAACGGATTACCCAAGTGCTGAATGCAAATGCATATGAGTGCCATGTTCAAGAGCGACGATGTACTTCTGAAAATAAAGTGTAATACAAAATATTCCCTTTTCCCCCATCATGACTGGTGAGTGTCCCATGTGTTTTTTAATGAGCTTGAGGAGGGTAACCAGATGCTTGGTCTATATCATCTCATAGATGAGTCCAATCCCAAATGTTTTATGAACCTGGGAAAGGAGGGGTTCTTCCCATGATGGGCCCTTCAATGCCAAATTTTAACGAGTCCATAGAAGGTAAACTCGGCGTCATTTCATGTTTAGAGAGTCTGAAAAGAACTAAAGAAGACTCCAAAGGTCCTTTTTCGTAAGGTTAGCCTCTTCGCTTGGAAAAGGGTAAAACAACGGGAGAGAGGACTCTTCCAGTCATGATTGGCTGTAGTATTCCTTTTTCGTAAGTAGTGCCCCCTGGTCCAAAAAAAGGGTAAACTATCACCAAGAAGACAATCATTCAAATACTTTTACAAGCGTGAACGCATCAAGTTCGCTTGGTGATGTTTTCATATTTAGAGAGCTTGAAAAGAGCTTAAAGAGAAGACTCCGTGGGGTTCCTTTTTCGTGGGAGTTTAACGAGCCCGAAAAAGTGATAAACCATAACTTGGTGACTTATTCTCATCGTTTTACAAGCACGAGAAAGAACAAAGAATTAGCTTAGTGTCATTAATAATTGAATTTAATGAGCGAAATAACGAAAAAAAGATGCTCTATGAGTTGTTCATACCTGAAAATACGCGTGAAAAGACCACAACTGCGAAAAACAGGATCAATGTGGTACTTAACTTCACCTGCAAGCTTCAAAACTAGGTAAAAAATGATTAACCGATTATAAATGAATCCAACTATAGCAAAATAACCCACATTGGAATAAATTAAAAAATGAATATGCTCTTTTTCGATATAAATAGGGGTAAATAGTAAAAAGAATTACTATTTGTTTTTTACCATGTTGGAGAGGTGAAAAGTGCCAATTGGAGCCGTTCTTCTTTTGTTGATTCTGGGAGCTATGATCCATCATTTCAGGTGCCGTCAGCGACATGTAACCCTAAACTTGTCCCTTTGACTTTCTAGTGGATTAGAATTTGCTTTTTATTTCATTTAGGTAGTTTTTGAGCTTGTTGGGTTGGGGTATTTGTGCTCATGGGCCGCCGCAGGTCGCCCTTTCAGGATTTGTGCCGACACAAAACCTGAAAGGGTGTTCTGCGTCGGCGGCGCACTGTCCAAAAGGACGTTCTACACCGACGCGAACCTCCAACTCAACCCAAAAACCTACCCAAATGGAAACTCTTTTGATGGTTGGTAAAAGTTCTAAAGGTGTTAAAATGTCCTTATTGATAGGTTTGGAGTGAGCACAATGGTTCTTGAGTGGAGAGAACACGAGCATGAGGTCGATGATGCGCAAGCGGAAAATGATTCGCAATGTCTTGCTGCATTGAGAAACTATGAGCTACTCAAGTATTTTCAAGTGCCGGGGATGAGGTCCCAAGTACCTTTGTTGATACACCTGGTCCAATGTCGGGACCCAATACAACAACATTTCCATATTGGTGAGCACACACTGACCATATATGTCGAGGACATCTATTTTTTGACATGGTTGTCCCGGCGAGGAAACCCTGTGTCCTTGACTGGATCACGAGGTGGTGATCGTACCGTCGAGGACATGATCGAGCAGTGGTGTACCCCAGGTACATCGATGACTGGTGGGGAGATTCCCATCAAGGATGTTCGAGACCAAGCTCTTCGGACGGTACTTTTTACCATTGTGCAGGTAGCTGGCAGTCGATCTGCTCATTTGGCGAGAAAATTGCAGATGATGTACACCGAGGAGTGCATGGATCCTGCCGTGTTTAACTGGTGTGAAGGGCTTTTCACCAGTCTCCGAGATCAGTTGACCAAATACCAGCGCGGGGTGCTAAAGCAGTTTGGGTATGGTTCGGTGGTGTTGTCTTTCATGCTGGAGCGGGTACCACACTTGCGCCCACAGGTGGATCTTGAGGACCGAGATGCACGAGATCCCCACATGACCAGGTGGGCAGAGGTGATGGCTCGCCATGGTGGTGGGGGTCCCATCATCAGTTTTGGTACAAGTTTCTTTACGTGGTTACAAGGACAGATCCTCATGGTGGAGGACTATCCATACCACGGTACAGACTTCTGAGGAGACCCAGACTTGGTGCTTCCTGAGGGAGCGCAATGGGATGATATCGATAAGAACAACTGCTTGTGTTTTTTCCTTTTATGTATTTATGATATTTTTTGGATTAGTGTTGATGACTTACATGTTTCTTGCAGATGTAGGTCCGGTGCGAACGCTTGGATTTTCTCGTCTTGTACGGAGAGGGGCAACACCCAAGATGGGCCCCGCAGTTCAAGATGCTCTCAAGGAGCTAGAGGAGGTCGAGGAGAACCTCCACAGGATGAAATTGGATATTCCGGAGCTAGGTTTCCATGACTTACCCCATCGCTACCAGAAGCTGACGGTCGGGGTGTCATTACGTTTCGACATGCTGCTCCAGAAAGTGGCGAGGGCCGTAGTCTACTTCCATGAGCATGTTAGAGATTAGGCTCATGTATTATATGTATACTGAAAGCTTATGAGCTTCATATTTTTGTAGAGATGACTCTTACTGAAAGCTAGTATGCTTCAGACTTTTGTATCAGCACTAACACTTTTTGTACTTTTGTACTAATTTATATATACAGACACTATTGGTGGTTTTTATACATCTTGTGTTCTATTGGTGATTAATGGGATCTCATTTACATGTTTTATCTTATAAAATGGATAATTTAGATATTATGTCTTCTTTTATATTTTATGAATATGTTATGTGTGTGCAATGTACCAATCTAAAATGAAGTTGGCCATCGAGTGAACAACTGCGTTCATATCTCGTGGAATGTGGAGGCATTGAATAGATTCAAAGGACCTTTCTAGGAGACGAACTCGTCGGAAGAGACGGAGTAGAGTGGGGTCGCGGATAGCGTAGATCTGGTTAAGATGAGAAACCAATAGTTGTGAATCCAGATGCATGACAATTTGGTTCATACCCAAGGAAAGAGCGTCAGTTAGGGTTCCAATCATCGCCTGGTATTCTACGACGTTATTGGTTGCGTATCCTAGACAACTTCCTCCTGAGCTGATAAGCTTGCCAGTGGGAGAATAAAGTACCTAGGTTGCCGAAGCAAGGTTACGGGTATGCCGGCTGGCGCCGTCCGTGAATCCATAGCAGGTTGCCATCTGCATAGGAAGACATGACATGGTATAAGTAGGGAAACAAAACCCAGACACACTAAAACAAAGCGTCACACCACACAAAACACACGCCATGTATAGTATATACAAGATGCCTATGCATGAAAGACTCAGGCATAGTACTTCTTCAGGTAGAGCCCATTGCGGGGATATCCCAAAGATATCCCATCGTAATCCTCTAGTTCGTAGGCTCCGTTTTCCAGAACATGTTTCACTATGTATGGACCATGCCACTTGGACTCAAACTTACCTGCCCCCAACTTATAGTTCTTTTGGTCGTATGTGAGGACCAAATCACCCTTGTTGAAGATGTGAGGTTTAACTGACCTATAATAATATGCTTTCATGCGTTTCTTATGTGCCTCATTGGCAAGAGAAACATCACGGCAAGTGTTATCGAGTTTCACTAGGTGGAGGAAGCGTTCTTCCTCGGCAGTGGTGTTCGAAAGGAGTTCAACTACAAGTTTGAGAGATGGAATCTCACACTCTATTGGTAGGACTGCATCCAGTCCATAAACTAATTTTAATGGTGTGAATCTGGTGGTTGTCTTGACGGAGGTCCAGTATGCCCATAGTGCGAAAAAGAGCATGTTATGCTAGCTTGACTTATGTGTACACACCATGCGTTGGATCATGGTTTTCAAGACCTTTTTAATGGAATTTACTTGTCCATTGGACTATAAGTAGTAAGGGGTTGAGTTTTCGTGACAGAAACCCAGTTTGGCGCTCAATTCATCTAACATATGGTTTTGGAAATGAGATCCATGGTCGGTGACTATGGCTTGTGGAACTCCGAACTGTGCAATAACATGATTGGAAATGAAGAGTGCGGCGGTTTTGCGGTCTTCACTGTATGTAGGCATATCCTTGACCCATTTAGTAAAATAATCCAAGGCTACTATGACATAACCATGCTCCCCGGTCAAGGTAGGTTTAAAGTGCATGAAATCTATGCCCCATTTTGCAAAGGGGCCAACGACAATAACCGGGTGTAAAGGGGCTGGGTGGGAGCGCTTTTTCGTTTGAAAATGCTTGCATGGGGGACATTTCTTTACAGCCTCAATGCAATATTTAAATATGGATGGCCAATAATATCCCGCGCGTAGTATCTTCTGGGTCGTAGCCATCCCAGAGAGATGACCGCCACAAGCCCCAGCGTGACAGTCATTCAAGACGTGTTCAGCCTCCTCATGTGTCAGACAACATCGAATAACATAATCGACACCGCGACGATACAAGGTATCTCTAATGATCAATTAATACTTGGCATGTTGGCGTATACGACGACGATTGTCACGAGAAAATTGGGGGTTGAAGTGTTGGGTCTAAATATATAAGGTAATATCTCCATACCATGGGTCTGACATGCTGATGAGGAACAACGACTCATTTGGAAGAGAATCGTTGGGCTCAGATCCTAAATTAACAAGGGGAAGATCACAAATGAGCTCGGCAAACACCAAAGACTTCTTGGACTTGGCCTTCTCGAAGAGGAGGTTAAATTCCTGAAGTATCACAATCCAATGTGAATACTTTCCCCCAAGCACTTGACGTGTCAACACGTGGTACATGGGGTTTGAGTCGGCGATAATGGTGGTGGTGCGGAGTAGGATATAATGATGGAAGTTTTGGATGGCAATGACTGCCGTGAGAGCGAGTTTCTCGACATGTGAGTAATGACTCATGAGTTTCAGATTCAATAAGACCCTTACTGAGGTAATAGATCACATGTTCCTGGGCATCGTTGTCCTCCTGGACTAAGACCATGGAAATCATGGTGACAGAAGAAGCAAGATAAAGGATGTAATCCTTGTAGTAATTTTGTGGTTGGAGCACAGGGGCATGGGTAATGGCATGTTTCAGATTGTTGAAGGATTGTTGCGCTTGATCGTCCCATATGAACAGGACATCCTTCTTCAGTAATCTCATGTAACCCTGTGTCTTCTGAGCAAAATTATAGACAAAACACCATAGGTAAGTTGCCTTCCCTTGCAAACTTTGCAGTTCCGTAATGCCAGTAGGAGGTGGGAGAGCGATAATAGCTTCCACCTTCAAGGGATCAATGTGGATCTCGTATTTTGAAACAATAAAACCTAGGAGGCATCTAGAATCGAAACAGTAAATACACTTTTGAGGGTTCAGACAGATGTTATACCGCCTACATCTGAGGTATACGGCCGTCAAATGATCGATGTGGAACTCACGCTGCTGCGAATGGGTAGGTAGATCATCAATATAGGGTTCCACAAAGTCCTTCACATCATGAAAAGCGTACGACATGGCCCGCTGGAATTTATCACCAACATTTTTAAGACCAAAAGGGAGTTTGCGATAAGCAAATGTGCCCCAAGGGAAGATGAAAGTGGTCTTATATTGGTCGGTTGGGTGGATCTCCATCTGCTTGTAACCGAAAAATCCATCCATGAATGAGAAGATGACACTTCCGGCACAATTGCCAATGATCTGATCGATGAAGGGAGTGGGGTAGTTGTCCTTAGGACAAGCTTTGTTCAAATCTTGATAATCGACACATACTCAGATGGTACCGTGCTTCTTAGCCATAGGGACGACATTTGAGACCCATTCTGTCAATGGAACAGGGTAGATGAAGCCGGCCTTCAAGAGCTTTTCAATTTCTGCCTTAATAGCCGCAGTTTTTCAAGGGTGTATTGGTCGTAACTTTTGATGGACTGGTTTAGCATTGGGATAGGTTGTAATCTTATGCGAAATGATGGCAGGATCTATCCTAGGAATCTCCTCGTAGGTCCAAGCAAATACGTCGCGAAATTGCTTGAATAAGGCTATGAAAGTTGTGATCTCTGCGGGAGAACACTTCTGGCCTAAACGAATGTGTTCCACGACACCAGGGGTAATCGAGATGTCAACCGGAATGGTAGGTTCAATGTTTTCTAGGTTTCCCTCTGTTGGGCCCAAGTTGGGACAAAGTTTTGGTAACACTTTTGATAAGCAGGAGTACTTTTGTCTAAGTGTTGAGGGTGCTGTGAAGTTGTGCGCAACATCCAAGTTTTGACCATGCTGCGAAGTTGTGCGCAGCATCCGAATTTTGGAAGTACCGCGAAAACCAGTGCTACGAGGAAGCAGTGCTGCGAAGCAGTTAGGACACGTGGAGCCAGCAAAGCGGAGTGCTAGACGAGGATCAGGTGCATGTACTGGATGCACCAGTAGTGGTCTAATTTTGGAAAGATGCTCCAGAAGTGCCGAGCGGAGGGCACGAGAAAATCAGGAAGGAGGCCAATGCACGAGTTTGTTAAGGGAAGAACAACTCAAGGAAAGCGACGGCTTGGACTGATGGGCGAAACCGTTAGAGATGAACGGTTCAGTGAAAGAGACCTGTTGGCACGCATGCGACAGGAAGGCCGATAGCGACAATGTGAATACGTGGAGAACCGCCACGATGAAGTAGAAGCTACCAGATGCCAGCAAGGCGGTTTAGGGAAACCGACATAGTTTTGTAAACCCTAAGGGTTTTTGGGTTTAGGTCTTCAGCATTGTAAAGACATGACCTTCGGGAATGGTCTATTTAAGAAGACAATTTTGTATGGGATGGGGTTACTATGTGTTGTTACTTTTTGGGGGATTACTTGTTATTATATTGTAAAATATCTTGAGTCGAGAAGATTGTAAAGGCTCTGCAGCTGTGTGCATAGAGACCTATCTGAGAGGAAGGAAGGTCTGCAGCTGAGTGCACAGACTAAGAATGGTTGTCCCCATCCATTTTTAAAGATATATATTACCAACCGTTCTTGTGGACGTAGCTTCCCACCCGGGGGAGTGAACCACGTTAAATATTGCGTTGTGCGATTGTGTTTTATGAGTGAATGATTATTTGTGTTTTCTGTAAATGAATGTCTAGATGTCTCCTTGCATGTTGTTATGAGATAAATTTGATATGCATTTGCCTTCAGAAGAAGTATGGAAATGATATGTTAAGTTCTGTATGACAGACGAATGATGAACATTTAGTGTTGTGTTTGAAGAACAATGAATCAATCATTTAGTTAAACACTTTCTTATACACAGTAAAAGAATGCATAATAGTTGGATTGTATAGTCATATATGTTCAAATCGCAACATTCCAACTTAACGAATGAATGTTAGAAGAATAGTCAGTTAAGTGCCTGAATGAGTGGATGAGTGATATTCATTTCAGTGCCTTAAGTGTTTTCAAGATAATCCAAGTATAGAGTAAAGTTGCATTGTTCACAGCTTTAGGAGAAGTCCCGCGGTAGAAGAACATAGTGGTGCAGACCATAGCGTTTCCCATCGCTGCGTAGTCTCACCTCGCAGCACATACCCCCTGTCGTGATGCGCAGTACGTCCATCCAAGCAACTTGTCACTTACTGTGGAAACCTGATTCCACAGTACCCCATAGATACACCTCGGGTGAGACCTCAACCGGCTCGCAGGTTGTTTCCGAAAGGGCTGGTGTGAAGGGGTTTTGTTGGTCAAAGGGAAACCGCGAAGAACCTGGGTCTTATAGAAAACCTCTGGGTCAGTTATAGCCAACAAATGGTTCCGTTGCCTCGCTAGAATCCATGATGAGTTGCAATCGTGATGTGTGACGAAGAATACCAGTTTCCGGAAGGCTCTGACAACTGGCATCCTGAAAAAATAGAAATCCAAGCTTGGTGGGACAAGACCATAAGAGACTTTGCAAGGCAAGAGAATAGACATCCGCTACTATGTGACACATAGTGGTCGGATAGATATTTGTGGAAAGATATTCACGATATTTTCTGGACATCATTTCCAAACGAGCCGCACGCATGGATCTCGCGGCTTGCAGAAAAGAAAACCTGTTTTCAAGGAGGAGTTTCGACAGAGTGGACTCCTGAGCTCATAGCGTAGCTCAAAGCAATAGACATCCCATTGACACACGTAGTTGAATTTTGGGTCGATCATATGCTAGAAGGCTTCGTAATAGAATTTGCTGTAGACACACTCAAATCCTACAGCCAAGCAAAAGCATACTTTTTCGGAGGATTCCAAGGTAAGTTGCTGAACAATCTCAGTCTATATATTAAGATGCTGTTAGCTGAGAAAGTTGTTTTAAGAATGTAGTAATATTCGTAAGTTTGTCATGGTAAACAGTATATATAGTGATTCTGACTAAGATACCCATAATCTTAGAAGTGGAAAGAGGTATAAATTTAATAAGAATCTTGGAGGCCTTGGACTCCATATTGATACTAAGATTCCGTGTAACATTGACAACGAAGCCACACCACCATTTACCCCTGAGAACCCACCGGCTGCAGAGACCACACCACCTTTATCTCAAAACCCACCCGCTACGCAGCCCACCCCGCGGAATACTCAGCCCAGTACATCTATCCCGATAAGCCAATTTGTTTTCACTGCGCAGAGCCCTTCACAACAGCTGCACACTAATTCGAGCGCTCCACCACCTAATATAACAATGGAAAACATTGATATGAAGCTTCCAATATTCAAAGGAACTGGCCTAGAAGACCCTGATCAGCATTGGTTTCTTTGTGAAGCCGTATGGATTGTAAGACAAATCCAGGATGATGCAGTGAAGAGAGAACAGCTCATCACCACTTTCAGGGACAGAGCTTTACATTGGTTCATGAAGTACTCTAACACACAGTCGAGAAACCTCGTAGAAATTAAAGCTGCGCTTGTGGCAGAGTTTAAGAAACCCAAATCTGAATCTCAGTGTATAACTGAGTTGAAAGAAATAAAGCAGAAACCGACTGAAATGGTTTGGGAGTTTGATCAGAAGTTCAAGACCTTATTAGAACAAGTAAGCTTTGTTATAGCCCCGTAACAGCACAAGGAATGGTTCATTGCTGCGCTGTTGCCTCATATTCGATTACCATTGATGCAGCAGAAGGTTACGTCGCAGGAAGAGGTCTTGGAGATCCCAATGAAGCTAGAAGCTTCGCCGATTGGTGAGAGTAGTTCTGGGATGTCTTAGATCCAGAACCAGCTGACCACCCTGACACTAGAGCTGCAAATCATGAAGAATGGCAAAGAACAAAGGTATGAACCTAGACATGAGGTCTGGTGTACAAGTTGTAAAGGAGAAGGCCATGACCAGGAGCATTGCCCGTTATTTCGCGGCTATCTTAATAGTGGTGCACCCAACCCAATAAATCAGAATCAGGTCCCATGGTGTGAAATTTGTAGAACTACAGGACACAGACCTGAAGACTGCTATCTTATACAGAAGTATGTAAAAACACCTAAAAATTTATACTGTAATTTCTGTAAATTAGTTGGACATGATGAATCCAACTACTGCGCATATGAACTAATGAATGAAAGAAAATGAGATATGGACTCAATGAGAGGCACTGGCTTGTACCGCATAAAGAAGATAACCAGCCGAAACAAGAGAATGCACAATATGACCAAGGAGGATACAGAGGCCGTGGTGCTGGATACCGTGGCAGAGGAAGAAATGTTGGCCCGATGTAGGGAAGAGGCCGCGGCCAGGTCATTTGTTATAATTGTGGCCAGCTAGGTCACGTATCTAGAGATTGTGTTAACCCATGCACTACGTGAAATTATTGTAAATCATTTGAGCATGTTATTGAATATTTCCCGGTACTAGAGGTGGAAATGCAGAAAAGAAGACGGACGGATGCACTAAACATGAACATCCAGTGGATCGCAGTAGAGAACAGACCAGTAGACCCGAGCATCAATGTGGTCATGCGCCGTGGCGCTTAGACAGGCCACGATAGGGGAGTAGAAGCTTCCATGTCAGGGGAGGCTCACACAAAGCAGATCCCACTTGAGACAGTATGGATAAGGAAAGCTCCAGGAAAAATACCTGCTCTCGACCTACGAAAGAACAAGGAGGTCTTTGTTGACGCCCGGGATACCGTCAGAGAACCAGCAATAGAGTCACAGAGGATCCCATTGCGTAGTGAAGCATCGCATGTTGAAGACATGCCAGCGACCTATGACAAAATAAGCACTGCGATGGATGTCAGCACTTCCGTTGCGTAGTTCCTGCGAAGATTCATGAAGCTACTTAAAAGTGAAAATGCCATAGTAGAACTACAGAAGCTTTTAAACCAGTATGAACCGCAGACTGGAACAAAGACTTTTGATAGCGCAGTACATCACATAAGGAAGCATAAAAGAACATACCGAGAAATGAAACTTACTGCGCAGATAGGAGATTTCGAAATGGATGAAATCATCCTTGATCTGGGGTCCGAAGTAAATGTCTTAACTAAGCAGACATGGCAGCAGATGGGTCAACCAAAGTTGTCATGGTCACCTATACAGTTGAGAATGGCTAACCAAGAGAAAGTCATATCTTTTGGCCGGTTAGCTGACGTGATAGTCGACATCGATGGAGTCCAAATTCATGCAGACTTTGAATTTATCGAGATTGTGGATGATAGTCAGCCTTTTCCTGCACTGCTAGGGATTGACTCAGCTATTGATAACTTGGCTATCATCAACTTAAAAACAAAGAAAATGATATTTGAAGGGAATCATCTTAGGGTCATCGCACCGTTGGATCCTGCAGATGGTGATAGATACAGTGAGCCGATTCAGGAGGAATCCAAGGCTCAAGACTTGGATAGACTATACCTGCTCACAGCGAACCAGGAAGATTACATTAATCCTACTGCAGATGGTACACTTAGCTAGAGATGTGACAGCTCTTGTGTATCTGATTCGGAGGCAGGACTGGAAAACTGGCAAAGCCGGATGCATGAAGTATCAGCAAGAAGGTGCGCGCAGGTTACGAAATCACTGCGATGGATCGGGAAGGAGGTAAGTCCTATTCCCACATATGATGGTTCTGCTAATGTTTATACTTTCATCCAAGAATATACTATAGCTATTGTAGATGAGTACAGATTAACAGCATTGGATATGGCACTGTGTGACACACCCGCCAGATGGTGGAATGCGCACAGGTAGACATTGACCACTTGGGACCAATGCAGGACTAAGATGCAGATTCGGTTCGTCGATAGGGTTACTTTACCCTTTGAGAATTTTAATGGACAGACAGACCCTAGTCAGCATATTGAAGTCTGTTCGCAGCCATGGCTGGAAAGGCCACAAGAAGAATGGGTGCATCTATTTGTACACACGCTGGAGGATGACATTCCAAAGAAATGGTACCTAGACCTGGAGTTGCGCAGGGAAACCACTGATTGGGAAGTGTTGACTGTGAACTTCCAGAGGGACTTCATATTCAAGGATGAAAACCCGCTGATCCATGAGGCATTGCAAATAATTAAGGAACGCATATTCAGGGAAGACTGTCCTCACAGAAATATGACATTGGAGGAATTCTTCGGGGCAGATCACGTTCCTGCGAACCTACAGCCGGAATGGAAGGAACATGAAGAACACCTTATCGAGTGTTACAACCTAGCTGAAGACACTGATGATAGAAATGAATACGATGAAAATGATCTGCGCAACATAAACATACCAGAATTGGAGGGTGCGAACGACGTGGAAGGACCTCCGTTAGAAATCCCAGATATGAGCGGACTAGTGAAGACACAGAAGGTGAATATTGGCACAAAAGAAGAACCAAAGTTCGCAGCAATCGAAGACTATTGGGACGATCAGACTGTTGCAGAGATCGTAGACACCTTGCATGAATATCAAGAACTCTTTCCAACTAAATTCACAGAAATGAAAGGAATTCTGGGAGACCTAGGAGTCATGAAAATACCTTTGAAGCCAGGCTCAAAGCCTGTAAAGCAGAGACCGTACAGAGTAAATCTGTGCTACAAAGAAAGAGTACATGCAGAGATGGATAAGATGCTTGAAGCAGGAATCATTGAACTTGTCTAGGAATCTGAGTGGATTAGTCCCATGGTCGTTCAAGACAAGAAAACGAAGGGTGAGATCAGGATTTGTGTGGATCTCAGAAAACTGAATGATGCTTCTATGCACGACCCATTCCCCACTCCTTTTACTGATGAAGTGCTTGATAATGTTGGAGGGAATGAGGCCTATTCTTTTGCTGATGGTTTTTCGGGGTATCATCAGATAAGGATTGATCCCGCAGATAGGCATAAGACAACTTTTGCTATAGAATGGGGGTCGTTCAGTACACACTAATTCCTTTTGGCCTGAAGAACGCACCTGCCATATTTTCCAGAGTGGTCGTCGCAGCATTCAAAGAGTTTATGCATAAGTTTCTCGAAGCCTATTTTGATGATTGGATTGTGTTTGGTCTATTGAAGAACCATTGTGCGAACCTCAGAATGATGCTTGAAAAATGTCGACAACATCAGATATTTTTAAATATAAAGAAGTGTATTTTTTGTGTTCCTTATGGGATCCTACTTGGACACATTGTTTGTAAGAAAGGACTGATGGTGGACCCTGCGAAGATTGCTATTATTGTGAACTTGCCAACACCAAATTCAGTCAAGATGCTGTGCTCTACCTTAGGCCATACTGGATACTATAGGAAATTTATAAAGGGTTATGCGCAGATAACCGCAGCAATGGAGAAGTTGATAAAGAAAGACGCACCATTCATTTGGAACGCGGAATGCGAACAAGGTTTTGATACACTAAAAGAAAAGATGGTGACTGTGCCGATTCTAGTCTTTCTAGACTGGAGGAAGCCATTTCATGTCCATGTTGATGCATCATGCATTGCCTTGGGAATCGTATTAGCTCAGCTAGGGAAAGGAGGTATTGACCACCCTATTACATTTTCAAGCAGAAAACTCTCAACAGTAGAGAAGAACTATACTACTACCGAGAGGGAAGGCCTTGCGATGGTATATTCCCTACAGAAATTCAAGCATTACTTGCTTGGTGCGCACTTCCTTATGTTCACTGACCATTCTGCGTTGAAATACTTGGTCAATAAGCCAGTGTTAGGGGGGCGCATATGCAGATGGCTGTTACTATTCCAGGAGTATGATTTTGAGATTGTTGTTAAGCCAGGTAAACTGAACTTGGGACTTGATCATCTGTCAAGGATTGAGTCAGGAGAAGAGCCGACGAACATTGAAGATAGTCTACCTGATGCACAACTATTCGCTATACAGGTTGCCAATGATTATTATAAGGATATCATTAATTTTTTAACAACAGGGCTAGCACCAAAGGAATTATCTATCGAACAGAAGAAATAGATAGTGGTGCGTGCTGCAGACTTCACTATAATTACAGGTCAGTTATACAAACTCAGATCGGATGAATTTCTGCACAGATGTGTACTAGATCATGAGAAACCATTTATTCTGGCAGACACACATTTAGGGATCGCGGGAGGGCACTATGCAGGAAGGGCTACTGCGCAGAAGATATTGCGCGCAGGGCTATGGTGGCCCACGATCCACAAAGATTCCAAAGAACACTGCAGAAACTGTGATGTCTGTCAGAGGACAGGGAAAACTTCACAAAGAGATGAGATGCCATTGAATCCGCAGTTGACCTTGCAGGCGTTTGAGAAATGGGCAATTGATTTTGTGGGTCCTATAAACCCACCAGGGAAAAGAACTGGTGCGAGGTATATTATCACTGCTACTGATTACCTCACCAGATGGGCGGAAGCAAAGCCAGTAAAGGACTGCAACGCTAGTACTGCTGCGTAGTTTATTTTTGAAGACATATTGTCAAGATTTGGCTGTCCAAAGATTTTGATGAGTGACCAAGGTACTCACTTTTTGAACAAGACCATTGAGGTACTTACAGAGGAATTCCACATTCGTCATCAGCGTAGTACTCCATATCATCCACAGGCGAATGGCACTATTGAGGCTTTCAATAAAATACTAGAGAACGCACTGACTAAGGTCTGCAATGTAAATAGAGATGATTGGGATCTGTGCGTCTCCTCTGTGTTATGGGCATATAGGAATACATGCAAGAAATTGACAGGACATACACCTTTTCAGTTGGCTTATGGGCAGGAAGCTATAATGCCAATGGAACATATTGTCCCTAGTTTTAGGATCGCTGCGTTCATAGGGATGGCAGACCGCACAGCATTAGAAGAAGGTTTGCTACACCTCGTTGGGTTGGAGGAAGTTCGCTTTATTACCAGCTTCCACCAGCAAGTTCAGAAAGACCGCAAGAAAGCTTGGCATGACCACCATATAAAGAACAAGTGCTTTCAGGTAGGTGACCTAGTCCTCCTATATGATAGAAAATTCATGAAGTTTCCTGGTAAATTTAAGATGCATTGGCTTGGTCCATATACTGTGATACATGTTACTAACACTGTTGCAGTCCAGTTAGCCAATTTAGCTGGCGATACCCTACCAACTTTGATAAATGGAAGCAGACTAAAGCTGTACCATGACAGCCCTGCTTCGCAGAATCCTGAATGATAAGCAGAGGAAGAGATTTCCAAGTGTCGGGTACATTTGAAATTGGACACTAGAAATGTAAAGGAGTCTATACATGTATGATAAGTAGAACAATGTGTGTACCGTGCAGCACTGTGAAATTGGACACTGGAAATGTAAAGGAGTCTGTACATGTATGATTAGTAGAACAATGTGTGTACCATGCAGCACTGTTGAAGCTGCGCGAAAAAGAAAAAAAAGAAAAAAAAACTGCATAGTTGAAAAATAGTAGCACTACGAAGTATCTGTGTAGGACCACATATGGCTTGCCGTGTAGCTCGGTGTAGCACTCAGAAAAATAGTCATTGCACTGCCTTTGAAAAAAAAAATAGCCGTTAGGTGATCATTGCAAGCGATCGCTTCAGCATTTAACGAAAAAAAAAATCGCGCAATTGAAAAATAGTAGCACTATGAAGTAACTGTGCAGGACCGCATATGGCTTGCCGCGTAGCTCGGTGTAGCACTCAGAAAAATAGTCGTTTCACTGCCTTTGAAAAGAAAAATAGCCGTTAGGTGATCGTTGCAAGCGATCGCTTCAGCATTTAACGAAAAGATAGCCGTTCTGGACACACTGACGACAGAAGGGACCGAAGGATTCGCTCAAATTTTCCAATGGACACTACATTAAATGCCCATCTAGCCATTGGAAGGCACGGGGGGCGACTCGACTATACCTATAAATAATGCCGCATAGGGACTCGCGGGCATTACCACACACTTAGAATTTTTCATGCCTTCATTCATGTGTTAGCAATCCTTAGTCATATCTCAGAAACAGTTGCCTACTCTCGCTAGTGAATGTCCAAATCACCATATAGCGAACAAGAGCTTACACTTAAAGAAGCAATCCGAATCATTCAGCACAGGGGAATTGCAGAGTTAATGAAAACCCCTGCCAAGAAGACTGTACTCAAACCCAGTCAAGCATCCAGAAGATCACCTCGCCATACTCCAATCATGCAAGACAAAGGGAAAGACAAAGGGAAAGAAGTAACTGCACCACGAAACAAGATTCTAAAGACGGGCCAGACGATGCAAAGATCGCCGGTATTTCAGAAGGAACCCCTGAGGTTGACACCAGAGTATATATCACCACGGGCGTTGGATGCCCCAGTCTTTAAATTGACCAAGACTGCTAGATATGAAATTCCACTGTCACCGATTTCAAAACATGTAGAGGTTGCCAAGAACTTGCTCGGAAAGATCCTGGACTTCAATTTGGAGGATTTTGATCTCCTAGGCGTGCAAAAGGAAGAGCCCCACGCACCTAAGTACCCACAGTTCCATCCTGACTAGTATATGTGCTGGAAAAAGGATGCCAAGGGAACTTTTAACTTGGTTGCCAAAAGCTGGCTGACACCCATTGTTCAGTCAGGGCTGTTGAACTTATTAAGGTTGCCACATTTTGATCGATCACCAGAATTAAATGTGGTGGTTCGCACGCTGATGGCGCGAATACACCAAGGATATCTGTGGCTCGACAGAAATGTCGATGTAAACATTGATTTAATCCATCGCATCACAGGGTTAAGCAAGCGTGGTAAGGATCCCAAGAAATTCTTCCAGGGGAAGAATAAGGAGAAAGAAGCGGTCGAAAAGATGAAGAAAACTCATGCATTGGTGAAAGGGAAAAGAGGTTTTCCCATAGAACAAATTGAGGACAAAGTGACAAGATTTGTCACCCAACTACTCGCAGGAAAAATACTAAGAACAGCTAGGCCTCTGGAGGTGCCTATGGGCGTAGTGCTACTCGGTGTCGCAGCGGCTGAAGGCACCGAATTCAATTGGTGTCAGTATCTCCTAAATGAGCTCTTGGATGAGCTTAATGATACCCAGGAGAATGGTGGACAGTTCCACTTTACATGGCTGATCATCCTCATCTCCTTTTTTGGATGGAAGGAGCCAAAGGACTACGTGGGTGTCATTACAGAAACCAACTATCCTAGAGGGTTCCGTTATGCCAACCTCTGGGAAAACATCAACGCAGAACGATAGCACGCGACATCTGAAGTTTTCTACCAGTATTACACTCAACTGCACGATGTGATCACCCAGTCGGCCCGCATCACAAAGCAGGTAATGTCGAGACACATTCGCATTCTTGATTTTCAGGCTGACATGCGATGTATCTTTATTTCACCCAAAGAGAAAATGAAGAAGCCAGAATGGTACGCGGGTAACTACCATATGTATGAGGAGGACATTGACATCCTCATGAAGGACTGGCCGGCTAACTTCTGTGTTGAAGTCATAGATGTGGAAACTGACTCAGAAGAAGATGAACCCATCCCACTATCATGCCCTATTGTTGAAGAAAGAGGAAAGAGGAAGGAACCTGAAACCCCGCAGAATCCAAAGGCACAGAAGAAAATGAAAGCAACAAAGAGTCAATATGAGACAGTGCTGAACGAAAAAGACTTCGACATAATTGCAGAAAAGATCTCAGAGCAGATGGGGGAGCTAATGACAAAAAATGATAAGAAGGGCAAGGTCATCCAGGATGACCTACAAAAGACTAGGCTCGCACTGCAAGGTCTTATGAAGAAAATGGACGATGTCCAAAAGAGCCTAACCTTGCCGCGCGAAGCAAGAGCTAAAGGGAGGTCGGTAGAAACCTCGCAGCAAACACCGCCGTAGCTAGCAATAACGTTTCCTTCTAAGACCAGGGTTTTCCATTTGGACCCATTGGCTATTTCATTACCAATGACAGAACAGATCGTCCTGGACACAAAGGGTGTCGAGCGGGTAGAGCTCGACTTGGAAAAAATCTCTTTGCCAGGATTACACTTTTTGCACATGCAGATAGTGGAGGAGATGTATGAAAGAATAGTAGATTCCATGAAGTCACAGGTGGAGCTACACACAGCAAATAGGCAGCTCAAGTTGCGCACAGACATGCAGCTGCATGATGAACAGGACCACTGGAAACAGTTGGAGACTACCATATCTACTGTTGCGCAAGATATTGAAGGTCTAGAACTCCAGGATGATCTTGTGGACACAGTTCTCAAAATCGGAGACAAAGTGAGATCTTTGAAGATGGAGATGTAGGATAAGGACTCTATAAGGTCGAGCTTGAAGCCTTGAAAGAAAAACTGAATACACAGACGCCATTAACTGAGTAGCAGTTAAGAGAGCAAGCAGTGAGTGCTGCTGCGTAGAGCATAACAAGTGAGATGGCTAAGTGCCAATATCTCTTGGAAAAAGTTTCAAAGGCGTTCACTGCCCTTGTAGAGGATCAAGGGCTACTACAGGTAAAGACCGCGGTAAAAGAAAAGCAGAATGTGCTAGAGAAGTTGGACGCAGAGCTCAAGGCTCTTCCACCCAGGGAGAGGTTGTCTAGGTATAAGGAAATACCCGGCTTGAAGAAGGAATTCCAGGCATTAAGAGAAAAAGAGATTGAGATGGATAATCAGTCACAGCAACTCCTGGAGGATGCCACAACGGTGTCGCAGCAGATAGAAGACAAGCTGAAGGAACTGCGCGACAACCAGGAGCAGGTACAAGGACAGATTGGAGAAGAGATAACTCCAGTATTGCTTGAGACAGTACAACAAGTTGAACAAGATACCAGAGAAGCAGTGGAACAGTTGTTCAGTACATATAATGAGTTCGCGGCCAAATTAGTCCCGCTGGTCACGGAGTAGAGCGAGACGACCGAAGCAGCAAGTGGCTCGAGGATGAGCCACATGTAAGTGTTAGGGGCATGTTGGGCCCAAGTTGGGACAAAGTTTTGGTAACACTTTTGATAAGAAGGATTACTTTTGTCTAAGTGTTGAGGGTGCTGCGAAGTTGTGCGCAACATCCAAGTTTTGACCATGCTGCAAAGTTGTGCGTAGCGTTCGAATTTTGGAAGTACTGCGAAGACCAGCGTTGCGAGGAAGCAGTGCTGCGAAGCAGTCAGGACATGTGGAGCCAACAAAGCAGAGTACTGGATGAGGATCAGGTGCAGGTACCGAATGGACTAGTAGTGGTCTAATTTTGGAAAGATGCTCCAGAAGTGCTGTGAGGAGGGCACGAGAAAATCAGGAAGGCGACCAATGCATGAGTTTGTTAAGGGAAGAACAACTCAAGGAAAGCGACGGCTTGGCATGGCTCATGGGAGAAATCGTTAGAGATGAACGGTTCAGTGAAAGAGACCTATTGGCACGCGTGCGACAGGAAGGCCGATAGCGACAGAGTGAAGACATGGAGAACCGCCATGATGAAGTAGACGCACTAGATGCCAGCAAGCCGATTTAGGGAAACCGACATAGTTTTGTAAACTCTAAGGGTTTTTGGGTTTAGGTCTTCGGCATTGTAAAGACATGACCTTCGGGCATGGTCTATTTAAGAAGAAAATTTTGTATGGGATGGGGTTACTATGTGTTAAATTTTCAGAATTTACTTCAATATGATCTAGGATCTTAACTGAGAGAACAACATGTACAGCATATCTACAGCATATCAATCATGGAGACAATAATGCAAGCACACAAGAGACACAAAGATTTACTTGGGGAAAACCATAAAGGTGAAAAACCCCAATAACTTCCTCAGAGATAGATAGAGCAATGATACAACCAACCAAGAGAGATAGCCATAACCTAGCAGCAGATCCTCCTCCTCCATAAGTGCGCCACTCCTCCTTGAGTGCATGTGTGAGAAGTGAGTGAGAAAATAGAGTGCCTCTCGCACTCTATTTATACTTGACTTGACTTGCCTTTTTACCTAACTCATGTAGGCTCGAACTTTACCACATAACATAATGCTGAGTGGGCCGACCCCCAATAGGGTGGTCTAATAACCCTTTGAACCACATGGCCAACCCCCAATAGGGTGGTGTAATAACCCTTTGACCCACATGACTTATACAGGGCCGACCCCAAATAAGGTGGTCTAATAACCCATCAAGTATAAGTTACGACACTTACAATATAAATGACGACACTTCCTTATAGAGGAATAATACCATCTCTATAGGAATACAATATACATATATGTGAAATACATTCCGAAGTTACATATACATCAACACTCCCTCTTAACTAGGAAGGTATTTCTCAGCACAGTTCTTCTAGCACAAGTCATCTTCTCTGGATCATCGTCACTAGATAATCGTCATCGAGTCATCATCATCGTCACTGCTGCTGCTATCTCAATCAATCTCTGAATCTACTCGTCATAGGAAGTTCTACAGAGCCAGTCCTTTTTCATACTGGATGTAGGCCCACCACCTGCAGGTCTTCGTCATCACTGGCCATACTGTGGAATCCTCAGGACTTTTACGTGCGTCACAAAACCTCAAAAGAGCATCCCAGGCTATTACGAGCACACAGCTCTACCTATAGGATCTCCCAGGGCAACGAATTACATGTGACCTCACCACAAAACCTCGCAAGAGCATCTGCCAGATATCCCAGGGCAACGAATTACATGCCATAGGCAAAACCTCGCAAGACTATCTGCAGATCTCCCAGGGAAACGAATTACATGTCCTCCCAGAGCAAAACCTCGAAAGAGCATTTGCCAGATGTCCCAGGGCAACGAATTACATGCCATAGGCAAAGCCTCGCAAGACCATCTGCAAATCTCCCAGGGCAACGAATTACATGCTCATTTGCACAACCTGATCCACGGCCACAGAGTATCAACCTGATACTCACCATACATCATCCTGATGTATCCATGATCATCCTGATCATCATCACTGCAACGTCCTGCTGCATGTCATCCGGAGCAACATCCTGAAGCTCGTCATCTATGATCATCCTGATCATCACTGCAACATCCTGCTGCATGTCATCTGGAGCAACATCCTGAAGCTCATCATCTATGATCATCCTGATCATCACTGCAACATCCTGCTGCATGTCATCTGGAGCAACATCCTGAAGCTCGTCATCTATGATCATCCTGATCATCACTGCAACATCCTGCTGCATGATCCACCTGATCATCAATGCATCTACCTGATGCATACCAAGTATCTACCTGATACATATCATCATACATGATCCTCCTGATCATCAATGTATCCTCCTGATACAAATACATGATACATATCATCATACATGATCCTCCTGATCATCAATGTATCCACCTGATACAAATACATGATACATATCATCATACATGATCCTCCTGATCATCAATGCATCTACCTGATGCATACCAAGTATCTACCTGATACATATCATCATACATGACCCTCCTGATCATCAATGTATCCATCTGATACAAATACATGATACATATCATCATACATGATCCTCCTGATCATCAATGCATCTACCTGATGCATACCAAGTATCTACCTGATACATATCATCATACATGATCCTCCTGATCATATCTAGCATCCAACATGATGCATACATACATAAATGATCCAACTGATCATATCCAGCATCCAACATGATGCATACATACATACATAAAAATGATCCAACTGATCATATCCAGCATCCAACATGATGCGTACATACATAAATGATCCAACTGATCATATCCAAGCAGAAACCAGAACATCATCCTGATGCCCATTATCCAGCGCTTACATCCACAGCCATGTGAAGGATCCTCCTTCCAACATGCTTGGAATGGCTTCAGCAAATGTGTCCATCACTTCTTCCTCGAAGTGTCCTCGATCTGAAGAATGCCAAGCCTCTCTCTGAAGTACTCGAACTTCACCCTGGCTAGTGGCTTCGTCAGCACATTTGCAATCTGCTCGTCTGTCGCAACATATAGGAGCTTCACAGCTCCTCTCTGCACCATATCCCTGATATAGTGATATTTGATCTCTATGTGTTTCGACCTGTCATGAAACACTGGGTTCTCGGACAGCTTCACACAACTCTGGTTATCACAGAAGATACCAGTAGCTTCCAATGGAAGATCAAATAGCTCAGACAGTAGCTTCCGTAGCCATACTGCCTCACAACTAGCTGAGCAGGCTGCAACATACTCTGCCTCAGCTGTACTCAATGCTACGCAGGACTGCTTCCTGCTAAACCAAGAGATCACACCTGATCCCATACTGAAGCAACACCCAGATGTGCTCTTCCTATCTGCAGCACTGCCAGCCCAATCTGAATCAACATAACCCTGCAGGTTAAACTTTTGATTCGCCTCATACCTGAGCCCATAATCCACTGTACCCTTCAGGTACCTCAGAACATGCTTTACAGCAACCAGTTGAACACTCCTCGGATTCGTCAGGAACTGGCTCAATGTGTTCACAGCAAAGCAAATGTCTGGTCTCGTGTTTGTCAGGTACATCAAGGACCCAATCATCTGACGATACATAGAGACATCAACTGGCTCAGATGAGGCATCACATAGAAGCTTCAGATTCGATGCCATAGGTGTGGCCATGGCCTTGCAATCCATCATCCCGAACCTCTTCAAGATCTCTACTGCATACTTCCCTTGTCCAAGGAAGATTCCATCTGCACTCTGCCACACCTCCATGCCAAAAACAAATAGTGCATCAACCCCAAGTTCTTCATCTCGAACTCGGCAGTAAGCTTCCGCTGCATGTCGGAAATCAATCTATCTTCACCTGTAACAAACATGTTATCCGCATACAAAAGTAGTATCACTGGATTGCCTTCCTCAACCTTGTAGTAAAGGTTGGAATCCGCTTTACTCTTGGTAAAGCCCAAACTGGATAGAAAGCTGTCTATCCTACCATACCAAGTTCTGCACACATATATGACTGCACCATGCTGTCGTGAAATCCATCTGGTGCATCTTCTATTTCATCACTTCTATATTTCTTAATGCTGCCATCTGCAACGTGCTTGATCTGATAGTTCCATCTGGAAGTCATAACAAACTTCCCTTCACGTCTTGGGACTACATCCCAAACATCATTCTTCATGATCGACGGATCATGGCATTCTTCCCGTATCCTGGGAACCTCAATAACTTCAATAGATAATTTTGTTGTTGAACAAATGTTGTAGTTCTTCTTTTGTAGGAGATGGCATATGATCTTTCCTACATAACAAGTTAAATTGCATGATTAGAAAACATCTCATAGTTTTCAGAACAAATTCTTACACATAAAGAAATATGTCATACAATCATGCATTTATCTTAGCCAATGCTTCAATACAACATTTATCCATATTCCGTAACTTTCTAGATGTCTTCCAATCTCTACCAGAACATTGTTAAGAGTGTGCACAACTCCCAACATGTCAGCAAAGAGGTTTCATTCTAGATAAGTAGCAATGGAATGTTGTACAGTGCCATAGGCCACTTACCCATGTATATTAGTAGTATACTGTTCACCAATGCAACTATTCTAATATGCATAATACACAACCTAATTCTAGGAACATCAGTATATACATTATTGAACAATATTATTTAAACAAACAAATATGCAAGAAATGATGATTAAAATACTTATCTTTCTTTGTCCGTTGGGTGGACTCCCTCTGAGTCTTTGCTTCCTTGCAGGAGCTGCTGGAGTCCTAATCTGCAGTAGCTTCTTCTATACCTTTCTGTTGAAAGATGGTCAACTCCCTCTGAATATGTGCATTCTTGCAGAAACTACTTAAGTGTACTCCCTCTTGATCTTTGCTCCCTGGATTACCTGTCCTTGAACTTATATACATTCTCGATCCCTATGCATGCTTGTTAGTATCATCATTGTGTTATATCATACATTCATTAGTATACTTTTAAAACACAATAATCTCAAGTATGTATAGTCATGATCATTTCAAACAAAAATAGTAAGCATTATTATTCAAGGTTTATGCAGGATTCTTATGGTTAGTCAAATCATAAGAAACATAACATATCTAAACCTATAATTACTCAAACCTATGACTCTTCAGGTTAGTTGAATCATCAATCAAGATAAGAGATATAATATGCATAAAACCTGTGATTATTCAAACCTATACCATCATGATTCTTCTGGTTAGTCATATAATCAATTATGGTAAGAAACATAATATGCATACAACCATGATTATTCAAACCTATGACTTCATGAATAATCATTATCAACAACAGTATAAGATCCTAACACAAGATAGGATTCTATCTTGATATAGGAAAAACATACCTGGATTAGCATGCTAGCTATTTATGTCTAACATACTCACATGATGTCTTCTTGTTCTTCTTCAATGACTTGTGCTAGTAACCTGTATATCTCATAGGTTAACTATTACAAAACCAAGTTATACATACCTCGTAAATGGATCTTCTATGAGATCCATGACAATGGATGAATCTTTGTCCTCATGTTATCATGATCATATGTTCTTGGACCAGAACATGATCTGTCTTTCTTGGTGTACCTTTCATGTTAGTAGACAACATAAACCTCATACAACACCATAATGCATTAGTACAATCATAAGTGTCAACACCCTAACCAATGAATATCTTCTATCATGCATTCATAATTTTGTTAAGGTGATACAACAAATCTAAAATCAAAATTGTACTAACCGTAATAAAATGAAGACAAATCATACCATAAACTTAATCATGGACAAATATCGAAACATACCTCGATGAGTCATACCTGTCGAGATCGCTTGTAATCTTCTTATGTAAGGCCTTATCCTCATCTCCCTCTGAGACAGGAACTTCTTCACTTATGCAGGTGATCAATCCATCTTATTCTAGGATTAACCCAATCCACTTGATTTGCAAGAACTGGACCTTGAGCTGGATATGGGTTTGTCAGAGAAACCCCAAAAATTCAAACTTTGAATTTCAAACTTCTGACAGGATAGAAATATGTGCCTTGATGAGCTGATCAAGTTGGTATATTCAGAAATTGAAAACTGCAAAGTTTCACTCCTCAATTTTGCTTTTGAAACTTCTGGATTCACTGGACGTGACCCTGAACTGGGGTTTGATGAAGCCCACTCTTCTGCCCAATCAAAATGTTTGATCCAAAGCTAGAAGCTTCTATTTTTCTGAGGAGCTTCCAGCCGTGGTCACAGATTTCAAAAATTCCCATTTTTACAGAAGCCCTAATTTTCCACTTTTCTGATCAAAGTCCCGAACTAGGGTTTAATCAAGCCCGGCCTTCTGCCCAACCAAAAATTCTGATCTTGGTCTCTAAATTTCTATTTTGATGAGTAGCATCCAGCCGTGGTCTCCGATTACAAAAATTCCAACTTTCTCCAAAGCCCTAAATTCCGGAAGCCATGAATGAAGGTACCAAAAAATAATTCTGTTTTGACATAAATATGTACCTGATTGTTTCTGGTGTAACTCCGAAATTTTTGATCCACAGGGTCTGAAAAAGTTTCCTGAGATAGCCTGACCTGTTATCTTTCCATCCTGACAGGTCTGACCTCAATTGGATTCTCTGAGAGAGAGTTATGCCAAATGTCGCAACGTGACCTGTTTTGGGATAAAAAAAAGGAGAGCGAACTTGTACGGTGTGCCACGTGTCACTGTTTTAACTTCGGCCTCTGAAAACGTTTTCTGAGATATCTCGGCCTGTTACCTTTCCATCCTGATAGGTCTGACCTCAATTGGACTCTCTGAGAGAGAGTTATGCTGAATGTCGTAACGTGACCTGTTTATGGGATAATACAGGAGAGCAAACTTGTACGGAGTGCCACGTGTCACTGGTTCAACTTCGGCCTCTGGAAAAGTTTTCTGAGATAGTACAGACTATGTACTACCTGTAACTTTTTATGAAATTTCATTTGGAGCTTCCTAGCCCAAGATATGACCTTTTTCCCAAGGTCACCTGATTTTGACTCAGATCTGGAAGAGGCAGAAACCCTATATTGTACAGATCATAAATCACAAAGTACAACGAATTAGAGGTTGTCCTTTGGACACAAGATACCTAGAGATCTTAGCTTCGGCCTGTAACAATTTCAGATCCGAAACCTTCGCCAAAACGGATTTATAGCGAAAGTGCTACGACGACTGGTTTTTACTATATCAAGCCCTAGCATCGTAAATGCAACAAGTGTCATACATGCCATATCATGCCTTCTTTCAGGCTAGCTCTGATACCATGTTAAATTTTCAGAATTTACTTCAATATGATCTAGGATCTTAACTGAGAGAACAACATGTACAGCATATCTACAGCATATCAATCATGGAGACAATAATGCAAGCACACAAGAGACACAAAGATTTACTTGGGGAAAACCATAAAGGTGAAAAACCCCAATAACTTCCTCAGAGATAGATAGAGCAATGATACAACCAACCAAGAGAGATAGACATAACCTAGCAGCAGATCCTCCTCCTCCATAAGTGCGCCACTCCTCCTTGAGTGCATGTGTGAGAAGTGAGTGAGCAAATAGAGTGCCTCTCGCACTCTATTTATACTTGACTTGACTTGCCTTTTTACCTAACTCATGTAGGCTCGAACTTTACCACATAACATAATGCTGAGTGGGCCGACCCCCAATAGGGTGGTCTAATAACCCTTTGAACCACATGGCCAACCCCCAATAGGGTGGTGTAATAACCCTTTGACCCACATGACTTATACAGGGCCGACCCCAAATAAGGTGGTCTAATAACCCATCAAGTATAAGTTACGACACTTACAATATAAATGACGACACTTCCTTATAGAGGAATAATACCATCTCTATAGGAATACAATATACATATATGTGAAATACATTCCGAAGTTACATATACATCAACACTATGTGTTGTTACTTTTTGGGGGATTACTTGTTATTATATTGTAAAATCTCTTGAGTCGAGAAGATTGTAAAGGCTCTGCAGGTGTGTGCACAGAGACCTATCTGAGAGGAAGGAAGGTCTGCAGCTGAGTGCGCAGAATAAGAATAGTTGTCCCCATCCCTTTTTAAAGATATATATTACTAGTCGTTCTTGTGGACGTAGCTTCCCACCCGAGGGAGTGAACCACATTAAATATTGCGTTGTGCGATTGTGTTTTATGAGTGAATGATTATTTGTGTTTTTTGTAAATGAATGTCTAGATGTCTCCTTGCATGTTGTTATGAGAGAACTTTGATATGCATTTGCCTTTAGAAGAAGTATGGAAATGATATGTTACGTTCTGTATGACAGACGAATGATGAACATTTAGTGTTGTGTTTGAAGAACAATGAATCAATCATTTAGTTAAACACTTTCTTATACATAGTAAAAGAATGCATAACAGTTGGATTGCATAGTCATATATGTTCAAATCGCAACATTCCAACTTAACGAATGAATGTTAGAAGAATAGTCAGTTAAGTGCCTGAATGAGTGGATGAGTGATATTCATTTCAGTGCCTTAAGTGTTTTCAAGATAATCCAAGTATAGAGTAAAGCTGCATTGTTCGCAGCTTCAGGAGAAGTCCCGTGGTAGAAGAACATAGTGGTGCATATTGTAGCATTTCCCATCGCTGTGCAGTCTCACCTCGCATCACATACCCCCTGTTGTGCTACGCAGTATGTCCATCCAAGCAACTCGCCACTTACTGTGGAAACCTGATTCTGCAGTACCCCATAGATACACCTCGGGTGAGACCTCAACCTGCTCGCAGGTTGTTGCCGAAAGGGCCGGTGCGAAGGGGTTTTGTTGGTCAAAGGGAAACCGCGAAGAACCTGGGTCTTATAGAAAACCTCTGGGTCAGTTATAGCCAACACCCTCAGTGAGCATATGACATGTAAGTATCAATAAATAGGGGCAAGGGTAGACATACGGTGTGAAAATGGTGGTGATGTTGTTTTGCACAGAATCCAATGGGGGTAGGAAAGACGATCTATGATGGAGGTCTTCCCATGGAGGGTCATCCACACTCATAATCTCCATGATGGGATCATCATTATTAAAATTCGGGAGCAGAGGGTCTAGTAAAGATGACGTCCCCTGTAGGGAACAAGGTGTAGAGGCCACAACCAAGTGGTCCTCATGTGCTGACTGGATATCCTCGTAAGTGATTTCAACAGGTGAAAGAAGAATTATGTCTCCAATAAAATGCATGGTGGCTTCATCGGGTACGAGGCATTGATCGGTAGAGTTGGGAATCATGGAGGAGATCATGTTCACCGTGGCAACATGGTTAGGGGGATCCGGGGTTGGAAAGACACCCATAAGAGATGAATCCTTTATGAGGCCGACCCCCATGCTCTCATATAGCTGTGAATATTGCCCCAGTAATCAGACATATGCTGGAAAGAAAGAAAGATATGGAGCATATGATTTGGTGGAGTATATAGAGTCCAAGAAGAAACTCCACAGAAACAAGAGAACGCGCAGTATGACCAAGGCACATAAAGAGGCCGTGGAGGATTCCGTGAAAGAGGAAGAAATACTGGCCCAGGACAAGGAAGAGGAAGAGGCCAGATGATTTGCTATAACTGTGGCCAGCTAGGTCACTTATCTAGAGATTGTACGAATCCATGTACTACTTGTAATTATTGTAAATATTTTGATCATTTTATTGAGGACTGCCCAGTGTTAGCGGAAACAATGCAGAAAAGAAAGCAATATGTACCTAACCCGAACATTCAGTTGATCGTAGCAGAGAGAAGGACTGCGGATCCAAGTATCAATGTAGTGACATGAAATGGCGCTGCCACAGGAAAGGATAGGAAAGTAGAAGCTTCGACTTCTGGAGACTTTGAAACTAAGCAGACCCCTGTTGAAACAATATGGATCAGAAAAGCTAGTGGGAAAACACCTGCCTTCAACTTGGAGAAAAACAAAGAAGCCTTTGAAGAAATGCGGGACATTTTCAAAGAGCCAGCACTGATGTCACCAAGGATCCCATTGCGTAGTGAAATACCTCATATAGAAGATATGCCAGCATCTTATGACAAAACGTGCCATGCAGCAGAGACAGGCACCTCTGTTGTGCAGTTCCTAAGGAGCTATATGAAATTATTGAAGAGCGCAGACATTGTACTGGAATTACAAAAATTATTAAATCAATATGAACCATGCAGTCAGAAAGATACTTCCTAGAGCGCAGTTCATCACATCAAGAGCCACAAAAGAACAGGAAGAGAAATGAGGCTCCGTGCGCAGATAGGAGACTATGAGATGGATGAGATAATCCTTGATTTGGGATCAGAGGTAAATGTCTTGAATAAGCAGACATGGCGGCAGACGGGGAGACCAAAGTTGTCCTAGTCACCCATACAGTTGAGATTGGACAACCAACAAAAATTCATACCTTTTGGGAGACTAGCCAATATTATTGTTGACATCGATGGAGTATGAAGTCATGCAGACTTTGACGTTATTGAAATTGTGTATGATAGTCATCCTTATCCATCACTATTGGGTATAGACTGGGTGATGGATAACCTCACAATCATAAATCTGAAGACCAAGAAGATGAACTTCGAAGGGCGAGATATTATGGTCATTGCACCATTGGACCCTTCACAAGGAGAAAGATACAGTGAGCCGATTTAGGAAGAATCCAGAGCACAGTATCTTGATCGCATTTACAAGATGACTGCGAATCAAGATGACTATGTTAACCCTACTGTGGATGGAATGCTCAGTTGGCGTTGCGACAGTTCTTGCATCTCAAACTCCGACGCAGGACTAGAAAATTGGCAAATCCGTATGCATGAAGTATCTGCAAGAAGATGAGAGCAGATCAAAAAGTCACTACGCTGGATTGGAACTGAGGTAAGTCCAATCCCCACCTATGATGGTTCGAATAATGTTTATTCATTTATTCAAGAGTATAATATATCAGTTGCAGCTGAACATTGCATACCAACATTAGATATAGCACTGTGCGAGACACCTTCCAGATGGTGGGATGCACATAAGAAGACTTTGACCACATGGAATCAGTGCAGACAAATGATGTAAATCACACTACAAAAAATTTGACATTTAGGGGCGGTTTCTTTCCACCTCCAAAAGTGACTTTTGGGGGCAGTTTTGGATTTGGAGGCGGTCTTTCCAAAACCGCCCCTAATAGCACCAATGCTAAAAGTTTTCACTTTTAGGGGCGGTTTTGGATGGGATCAAAACTACCCCCAAAAGTGACTTTTGGGGGTGGTTTAAATCCCCCCTAAAGTGACGTTTGGCGGCTGTTCTAAAACCCCCTAAATTCGCTTTTGGGGGCAGTTCACAACCGCCGCCAAACGCCACTTTAGGGGGAGTTTAGAACCGCCCCCAAAAGTCACTTTTGGGGGCGGTTCTACCCCCCTACCCTCCAAAAAAAGTTACTTTTGGACTGTTGGCAGTGGTTTCCTTCTGCCTCCAAAGGTTACTTTTGGGGGTAGTCTTTAGAAAACTGCCCCTAATAATGCTGATGCTAAAAGGTTTGAATTCTAGGGGCGGTTATGGAAGAGATCAAAACTGCCCCTAAAGTGACTGTTGGTGGCGGTTCGAAACCCCTGCAAAAGTCACTTTTAAGGGCAGATATAAACCCCTCGTAGGTACCTATAGGAGCGGTTTCGAACTGCCCTTAAAAGTTTTTATGAAAAACCTTCGGGGGTGGTTTTAAACCCCCCTCGTAGGTACCTTCGGAGGTGGTTCACAACCCCCCCTAAAACGCTTTACAAACATTTGGTGCGTTTATAAACCCCCTTCGTAGGTGCCTACGGAGGCGGTTCAAACCTCCCCCTAAAAATCTTTACAAACATTTGGGGGCGGTTATAAACCCCCCTCATAGGTACCTACGGAGGCGGGTCAGAATGCTCGCTAAAACACTTTACAAATCTTTGGGGGCGGTTATGAACCCCCCTCGTAGGTACCTGCGGAGGCGGTTCAGAACCCCCCCTAAAAATATTTACAAACCTTTGGGGGCGGTTATGAACCCGCCTCGTAGTGACATTTGAAGTCAGTTTAGAACCCCCCTTGTAGCCATAATAAATCATAATAAAATATATTTTATTTAAAACATCAATATTGCAATATCATCAGGACACTAAGGAATCGAACCTTCAACCTCCCGCTTGGAAACCAGGCACTCTACCATTGAGCTAGAACCCTTTAAGAATTAGGGAAATGGGAAATATTAACACCAAGATTGCATCATTTGTAATTCTAAGAAAAGACTAATAATCCCAACATTGTTTCTGACTCGATATACCTAAGAAAGTAGTCTGAATGGCTCTGACCTTATAAGTTGGCTGAACTTGAAAGGTTTCATATGCAGCATTGATTCAATAAAGAAAACAGTAATACATAAATGTTTTGTAGGACAAAGTTGGCATTCAAGTTCATACACATACTCATAAAGTGAACATCTAACTAGAATTTCAAGTATTCATGGATAAAAACGAGCATCTTTTCTAATGGTTTCTTGATGGATCCATGTAAGAGTAGCCTTCTCTTAAAATTTATGTTAGTAGATCAATGGGTTCTACAATTATAACATATTTAGACCCAACTCAATTGATTTTTGTGATATAAATAGCATTCAACTATAGGATGGAGAAATACAAAGATTAAAAATTGCATAGCACGGATAAATCTATAAGATTTTCTAAGATAAACAACTCATAATAATGCATTTATAGATATAGAATACCTGCAACTGATCTAATCGCGAATGAACACCACCATCACTCAAAAGGCCAATGAGATGAAGTGTGCCATTTTCAAAGGACTCCTTAATGTATTTAAACCCTGCTCCCTCGTATATTTTTCTAGAGGCAAGAGAATAATCCAATAATTTTGCTCTACACCCAAAGTCAAAATCAAAGTTAATATGTTTCCCATTCTAAAAGATGTAGCACAAATAAATAGTAGAAATATCCTCAGTTACCATTTATACAATTATAAAGTATATCTTATACAATTATCATATGATATCACCCCAATTTGTAAGGTGGTCAATAAATTAACTATTACACAACCATGATTTCAACAAAATGTTAATGCTTACCAAATCTTAATAATGCAGGGAAAAATACCCAAAGTATAGGATTCTCATAAGTCACTCTGAATGCATAAATGATCCACATGCAAGATATTCCTCCTTCACTCTAATCCTTGACAGTTTTCATCAATAATTTTCCAAAAGTAAAAAAGCCACAGTAAGCAAAAATCAAATGAGCTACTTGTTTACCATACTGGAAAATAACAGATATCAAGCATAGTAAGTCATAGAGGATAGCAAAGTCGAATAAGGACTTTGTTCCTTCTTTGAAGGATCTGGAAAACAGAGTAAGAGTTATATTTAATCCAGTTGAGCCATTTAGATGGATAGCTTAGCTTTAGCTTAAAGATCTTGTTAGGTCGCAGAAGATTTTAGGTAGCTTAGTGGAGCTTAGTTAGCTCGAGGAAGGTTCGATCAAGAGGAACAAGCTCAGAGTTTTGACTCTTGGAGCTTACACAGAGAGAGAGAGAGAGGTCTCCATTTGTAATGATCGATCCATTGTATTTAGGTTCAGATAAAGGACCATTGTGAAATAAGATCATATGCTTGTATTTTTGGCTTAATTGAGTTTATTGATTGAGTTTGGAAGCAATTTCCCATTTGAATCATATCTTGTGACCACGTTGACTGAAGAAATGTCTTGAGTATTGACATTTACACAAATTAGTCAATGGGATTACTAACTACATTACGTAAAATTCTTTAATAGTGGTCCGGGCAGCTTCAGGAGACCTATAGGTGATAATCCCAATGCCTAAAAGGAAACCTATAGGTGATACTCCCAAATAATGTTGAAATTGTATTGATAATAAGGATCTATACCTCTTAATCCCGGCCCGGCCGGCTATGGGTGTGTTCTCACGAATACAGAAGGGTTAATGGTCAGATTCAAAATTGGCCATCTAGGGCATGAGACTAATAATACAGCTGAGATGGAAGGTCATCTTTAGGAAATCCAGTTGGCTTGTACCCATAATTGTACTCCCCTTGTTGTGGAGGGCGATGCTCGGATTATTCTCCACATGGCCAAACGCATCTCAAAGGTGGTGACGTCGTGGCGGTTGGAGGGAAAGCTGGATAATTTAGCATCTCTGCTATCTCTGGGGCTGGATATTTCTTTCTCCCATGTTAAGTGCAATGGGAACAAGCTGGAGGACCTACTCGCTAACCTTGAGGCGGTGAATCACTTGGACCTAAGCGCCCAAACGTGGGAAAACTTGTCGAATTCGGATATTCTTTCCCGCGATATGATGAGTTACCATGCTAATGACGGAGGGCGACGTGAGGAAGAGGATCGTACTACCATGTGATCCATTCCTCCCTCGTTCTTTCGCCCTTCTTTTAAAGGATGATCGATGAGCATTCTTTTCATCCCTTTCCCGTGCAATTTGCTGTCTTCTCACTAACTCGGAAAGGTACTTCTACCATGATTACAGGAGGGAAGGATTTAAGTGAAGCACGATTTGCCATTAATGGACAGTGCGAAAGGTCACCACCTTCAGTTGCAGTACGATTTTCCATTAATGGACTGTGTGAAAGATCACCACCTTCAGTTGTAGTATGATTTTCCATTAATGGACAGTGGGTGGCGGAACTCTTTTTAAACCCAAGGAAGGTGGTAGACATGAACGTAGAGTTCAGAGATTTAGTTGCATGCACCACCATTGTTTTCTTGTTAGATATTATGGGTGATCATGGTAATTGGGATAGATGCAGTGCCACTGCAGGCCGTCATCATTATCGGGTGGGTGAGACTTCTCAAGGTGAATCCGATGGGAATTTCTCTTGTGCCCAGCAAAAGGCCCGTTGGGAATCCAGTGCCTTTGTTCGGGATGTTCCCCCGGATCTCCAGAAAGAGATTTGCATTGTGGCACGAAAACTTTGGAACCATCTTGATAAGGTGACTTTGGATGCGGAGTGTCGTCAGACTGCAAATTGGGTTATGGATCTAGGAAACACCACGGGTCATTTCAGCCTGTATGAGCGCACCATTGTGCTCTATTGGGTAATGAAAAATATTATGGGTTATGCTCTCCGGGATAGGATGGAGCATTTGGTTTTAAATGAGATGCTCAACTATGAAAGAAGCATTTTGGAGGAAACCAGGGCCGTCCACCGTAAGCTAGATTTTCTCCTTCAGGCTATGCAACTTCAACTTTCTCCTGTGCATTCGATGGCTTCTGTGGTTCCTCCTCCTGAGCGCTATCTTGATTTCCCCTACATTCTGTTCTAGGCTGGCGTGGGGGATGTTTAGTGTCTGGTTTGTTGGGTGTCGGTTTATCGTCTATTATGTCTGTGGGGATTTGGTTTTCATTTCCATTTCATGAGGTTTTGTTATGTAAAGGAGTGATAATGGGAGTCAAAAGGCTTGCGTGCACGTGTTTTGTTTTAGTTTTGCAGTATCTGTAGTATTTGTCTCTGTAGTATGTATGGTCAGGCGAAGTCCTCTTCGGAGGTGATTTTGTTCAGTTAGGTGACTCAGTGTGATGGCAGGGTTATGACCTTTTTGGGTTTAGTTGTAAATCTTTCTCTTTTAATATAAAGTTCTCTCTTCTTACTTCCAAAAAATAAATAAGGATCTATACGTCAAAGTTTAGCTCTGATGCCAATAACGTCAGATGATCTTGGCATCCTCAATGCTTTACACAAATATTTCACACAAATTAGTTGTTACACCATCAATCTGGTATACTTATGGTTGTAATAAATGTGTTGTAATTAAATTTGTTGTAATCAAATACTTTCAATATTTTTCATTACATTACCTACCCATTCTCAATAGCTATCTCGCAATCAACTTTTGTCCTTCAACAAATGTGCAACAAAATCAATTCATAAAAAAGACAAGTACAACTGTACTTAAAATGAAGAAATCAACACGTTATAATCAATGAAATGACAATAAGATATCTAATTGACAAGTTCGTTATGGTGATAACTTACAAATATGCATTAGAGAACGATAAAAAATGTCATTATATTGATTTCCATTGCGAAGACCTACATATATCATGACAAAATGGTATTTTCATATAAGTGATTGATAGATATTTAAAAAAATGCATAACATATATGGAATTCTAAAAAAATGAAATGAAAATACCTGAATGAGCTTCTCTTGGTTTCAAGAATATCTTATTCTCTACTAAACATGGCCAACCACGTGAAGGTTGAAGCTTATATGGCCCCTCCCCCCCCTCACATCACTCTCAATTCCCCACACCCAGTCTATCTACTGTAAAAATAAATGAAAGTTACATAACACAATAAAAAAGATTAGATCCATGCATAAATAGTAGCAAAACAAAAAACATATGCATGAAATGTAATTCCAAGTAATAATCTAAGACATAAATTTTCACAAATACAACTTAAATGAGAACTAATTCTTAACTATGTGTTCATCACCATGCTTAATTTCTCGAGGCAAATCATGCATCTCTGTTGTGTGGCATTTCTTGGTCTTGTCAAATATATAGTCCTGAGTAGGAACTCTCTCTCCATGGAAAAACCGAGTTTTATATGAACTTATTATACCATGAATCATCAAGTGGTCTTGTACTTCCTCAAACATCAATACTGCAACATTGCAACATTTTTTACAAGGGCATCTTGTGGTGTTATTATCCTCTGAATGTTTTTTTGCAAACTATGAATTCTTCAACCCCGACTTGATATTCCTTTGACATCCTACATAGAACCAATTTGCACATCACGCAAGAAAAAACCACTACAAATTACAATGAAGATATATGTTATAAAATATCATATTGAAGAATCAAATTTAAAATGTATACCTCATTTTCAAATCTGTCCAATCCCTTTTTTGGCCATTTGAAAATAAAACAACCCAATTTCTCGAATTGGGTCCTCGAGAGTGACCTCTCAACTTCCTTCCAATATACGGTTACGAATATTCCTGTAGTACACCCATATGCTTTCCAAAATAGCCTTTACCAGCACATGAAAACCATATATTACACCATACAAGCTTCCACCTTATAATAACCAAATCCAAACATCAATTACATAATATTTTGGTTTTAACTTGGAGCCGAGATAAGAATTTTGGGGAAGCTACAGTCTTGATGCTAATCGAAGGATTAAGTATAAACGAATGTGCCTGCAGCGCTGATTAACGCCTATAGACAGTTTAGATCAAAAGCGGGGGAGATCAACGGTCATGAGCCTCCTTCGCGGAAAAATTTGAAGGTCTTTTAAACACTAGCGGGGTGCTAGCCTGCGGGCAAGTCAAGGAAGATCGACGGCGGAAGGCTGAAAAAAGAAGAAGAGGATCTGCGTTTGTGAAAAAGGTTATGATTCAAATCCGCGAACTTTTGATAAAGTTCGACATCTCCCAACAGTGCAAATCTAGTGAGATGAAGATTGACGGCTCAGGATTAGTTCACGGATATAACTTGCGTGTGAAATCAACAGACCCAAAATTCTCAAACTCGGTAAAGGGCACATCCTATGATAGTCAAGATCCAGGAGGAGAGCGGATCGATGGTTGAAAATGTTTTTGCAGATTAAAGGTGCTGTCGAGTTGATATGTGGCGGGGTTGGAAGCCACGGGGGATGATGCAGGTAAAGGTCAAGGAGATATACGGATGAGAGTTGATCATATGGATAGACGGTTGACATGACTCCATCACTGTCATAGCTGTAAGGGTGATATGGCATGTTTATATTATAAAATGCCCATCTGCACAAAGATTCACATCCTAGTTGACTTGTGTGCATTGGAAAGTTGTTGGCGGGAAATACTACCCTATAGTGAGGAAATAGACACTATCAACTTAAGGGGGTGACAGGTAAACATACTAATTGCATTACAGAAGTGTTTATGAAGGTAAATAGATCAGAGACCTTGAGGACATACCTTATGAACGAAGTTTGATCCTAGCTTTTGTCCAACCTTGTGCTCGATCCTCCACTCGATCTCCCATCTGATAAACATACAATACAAAGACCTTTCTCAGCGTATCTTGGACAATATAATAATGATGGAATTGAAAATTAATTCAAACATCAAGCATTAACCAACATGATCCAAACAAATGCATAGTCCATTAAGCATTTGATTTGGGACGAGAAAGATGTTTCAACCTTTTATTGTAAAAAATAGATGATTAATACAAAGTATACCTGACTTTGCAGCATGCTCATGTAACCTGATCCTAGGCTCCTGCTCCTCTCTGACTTCAAAGTTTCTCCAGCATAACCACCTTCAATACAAGCTTCTCATATAATAAGAGTCTCTCTATGGCTCTCATGTCTAACCCCTCTCTTCAATCCTCCTTGTATTTATAGGACAAGGTAGGCAGTTCAGGTCGAGAGGTGGTTGAAGGGGAAGTTGGGGAAGTTGGAAACCAACTGCAACTAATCCCAATTCATCAAATTAATATTTTTTTGATCATATTTTAAGATGTGCGCGACTATTTCACAGTGGAGTAGCGCCCAACATGCAACTACAGTGTTTAAGAACTAGCGTTTGCCACTTTTTAATGTTGTGCGCTAGTTTACTGAAGTAGAGTAGCGCATATCAGGAGGTGTGCGCTACTATATAGCTTACAAAGTAGGCATATGCATTGGTTTTCTTAAGAAGAGTAGCGCCCATGCCGAAATATGATATTTTTTAGGGTTTTGTCAGCTTGCAGGAGGGTGAGTCAGGTCAAAGTCTCATCTAAGGTTATCATGCTCTTGAATCCAAGTTGTCCTTTTGTGTGATCTACAGCTCAAGGTGATCACGGATGGAGAAGTGCATATTTGACCTATAACAGATGCCCCCTAATGTGTGAGGTCAGAGGGAAACGATGGCCGAAATACATTATAATCCAAAGCCAGAGGAGGAGCAAGAAACCACAGGACCAAGTCACAGAAACACCTGAAACAAAGATCAAGGTTAGCGAGCAATTACACTCTTGACATCATATAGATGTGTAGTGTGATACAACATGATCTTCGATACATAACGAGGAGATGTATATATAGCATGGCCACTTGAAATACAAGCGTGGATCCATGTCAAACTAAGAGATCATAGCCATAACAATAGACTGGATCTATGTCTCATGGAGATCCGAATATAAGTGAGGCTCAGTCTTGCGCAACTTGGGTGATAACATAATGAGGTAATGTCATCAACATCCCAAGGTATTCATCCAAAACAACCCAAGGTACAAACCCTAACCATGTGAATAATAGAGTTGAAAGTCGAACATGGGGAGTATCGTTTGATTACCGGTCATTGATGTATACCGTTGACAAATGCGAGGGCTTCCATCGATAATGATAATGGGTCCCAAGGTACCTAGTACGATCCGACAAGTGTGAATAAGTGGATTTGGAGTCGAACACTTGAGGATCCTGTTGAATAGGAGACATTGATGTATTCTCATAATTCAACAGCGAGGAAAATTGCCACTGGTGACTGCAATCTCCAAGGTACTAACTGAAACTCTAAACTTCATTCCCAGAGTAAAATGAGTTGATGTCGATGGGAAGAAGTACGTTGGAAGGGAGGCCTTAAGGCATCCTCCATCATCCAATATGAGGGACACTCAACTGGTATGAGCTGATATGGAGTAATATATGTAGCAAGACTGACACAAGGATGGCCGACACATGAGTTCAAGGTAAATTGCAGCATGGCCGACGCAGGGTATATCCTTGAACAATGAGCACGACATAAAGTGACTTAGGCAGTTTTCAACATAATGAGGAAAATGATATAAGCCTATAATGTAGGAGACATTAGAAGACCCTCCATATGGTTGGAAGAATAACCAACTGGGGGAGTAAACAACTTGGAGATCAGGTTCACCCTAAGGTCAAAAACTAAACCCAACCAACATGATAGACTCAAGTAGGCAGGAACTACTACCCTATAGTGAGGAAATAGACACTATAAACTTAAGGGGGTGACACGTAAACATATTTATTGCATTACAGAAATGTTTATAAAGGGAAATAGATCAGAGACCTTGAGGACATACCTTATGAACGAAGTTTGATCCTAGCTTTTGTCCAACCTTGCGCTCGATCCTCCACTCGATCTCCCATCCGATAAAACTGCAACACAAAGACCTTTCTCAGCGTATCTTGGCCACTATAATAATGATGGAATTGAAAAGTAATTCAAACATCAAGCATTAACCAACATTGATCCAAAAAAATACATAGTCTATTAAGCATTTGATTTGGGACGAGAAAGATGTTTCAGCCTTTTATTGTCAAAAACATATGAATAATACAAAGTATACCTGACTTTGCAGCATGCTCATGTAACCTGATCCTAAGCTCCTACTCCTCTCTGACTTCAAAGTTTCTCCAGCATAACCATCTTCAATACAAGCTTCTCATATAATAAGAGTCTCTTTATGGATCTCATGTCTAACCCCTCTCTTCAATCCTCCTTGTATTTATAGGACAAGGTAGGCAGTTCAAGTCGAGAGGTGGTTGAAGGGGAAATTGGAAAACCAACTGCAACTAATCCTAATTCGTCAAATTAATTTTTTTTATCATATTTTAAGATGTGCTCAACTATTTCACAGTGGAGTAGTGACCAACATGCAACTATAGTGTTTAAGAACTAGCGTTTTCCTGCTAGTTTATTGAAGTAGAGTAGCGCATATTAGGAGGTGTGTGCTACTATATATCTTACAGGGTAGGGAATATGAGCTAGTTTGCTTAAGAAGAGTAGCACCCATGCCAAAATATGATATTTTTTAGGGTTTTGTCAGCTTGCAGGAAGGTGAGTCAGGTCAAAGTGTCATCTGAGGTTATCATGCTCTTGAATCCAAGTTGTCCTTTTGTGTGATCTATAGCTCAAGGTGATCACGGACGGAGAAGTGCATATTTGACCTATAACAGAATCCCCCTAATGTGTGAGTTCAGAGGGAAACGATGGCCGAAATACATTATAATACAAAGCTAGAGGAGGAGCAAGAAACCGCAGGACCAAGTCACAGAAACACCTAAAACAAAGATCAAGGTCAGAGAGCAATTACATTCTTGACATCATATAGATGTGCAGTGTGATACAACATGATCTCAGATACATAACGAGGAGATGTATATATAGCATGGCCACTTGAAATACAAGCGTGGATCCATGTCAAACTAAGAGATCATAGCCATAACAACAGACTGGATCTATGTCTCATGGAGAGCCAAATATAAGTGAGGCTCAGTCTTGCGCAACTTGGGTGATAACATAATGAGGTAATGTCATCAACATCCCAAGGTCTTCATCCAAAACAACCCAAGGTACAAACCCTAACCATGTGAATAAGTGAGCTGAAAGTCGAACATGGGGAGTATCGTTTGATTACCGGTCCTTGATGTATACCGTTAACAAACGTGAGAGATTCCATCGATAATGATGATGGGGCCCAAGGTACCTAGTACGATCCAACAAGTGGGAATAAGTGGACTTGGAGTCGAACACTTGAGGATCCTGTTGAATAAGATACATTGATGTATTCTCATAATTCAACAGCGAGGAAAATTGCCACTGGTGACTACAATCTCCAAGGTACTAACCGAAACTCTAGAATTCATTCCCAGAGCAAAGTGAGTTGATGTCGATGGGAAGAAGTCCATTGGAAGGGAGGCCTTAAGGCATCCTCCATCATCCAACATGAGGGACACTCAACTGGTATGAGCTGATATGAAGTAATATATGTAACAAGACTGACACTAGGATGGCCGACACATGAGGTCAAGGTAAATTGCAGAATGGCCGACGCAGGGTATATCCTTGAATAGTGAGCACGACATAAAGTGACTTAGGCAGTTTTCAACATAATGGGGAAAATGATATAATCCTGTAATGTAGGAGACATTAGCCAACCCTCCATATGGTTGGAAGAAAAACCAACCGGGGGAGTAAATAACTTGGAGATCAGGTTCACCCTAAGGTCAAAAACTAAACCCAACCGACATGATAGACTCAAGTATGTGCTGTGTTCAAGGATAGAACTGACTTAATTGCCTTTAACACTGAAGATATGATACATCTTTCTCATCCCTTATTCTTTTTAGATAAAAGAATACCTTTCTTGTTGTTTTAATGAGTCCAAGAAAGAATGAAAACTCAATAGGTCCAACCATGTAAAAAGTGTAATGAGCCCATGGGAGGAAAAATCAGGACCTTCTTCATTGTTTACAGAGTTCGAAGAAGAGATAGAAGATTGCTCTATATTATTGATCTCTGGATTTTAATATCGAGCCGAGATCTGTTCCTGCTCACCGGTGTTTTCAATTTTAAGGAGTATGAAAAACTTAAACAATAACTCCATACACCTACTCGTGGATTTTAATATCGAGCCCAAGTAGGTTAATGCTCGCTGGTGTTTTCCTATTTATAGAGTCTGAAAAACTTAAGCAATCCTCTTTACAACTATCCGTGGATTTTATATCGAGCCCAGATTGGTCTGTGCTCGGCGGTGTTTTCTTGTTTATAGAGTTGAAAAACTTAAACAATCCTCTATTTACCATCTTGTGGATTTCACATCGAGCCCGAGTAGGTGAATGCTCGCTTGGTGTTTTCATGTTTAGAGAGCCTGAAAACCCTAAAGAAAGGCTCTGAAAGGTCCTTTTTCGTAAAGTTAGTCCCCTCCCCCGAAAAAGTATAAAACAATGGAAGAATAACTCTTCTAGCGCATACAACAGTATACCTAGAGTATACCTTTTCCGTAATTTATCCACCAAGGCCCGGAAAAGGGGTAATTCTATACCTGAGTGGATGTCGCTTCAAATCTTTTAACGAGTCTGAAATGACAACTATACTCGGCAATCTTGTCATATTTAAGGAGTCTAACAAGATCTTAGAGATAACAGTCCGCTCGAAGTAAACACTATCAACGAAATAGACACTATCAACTTAAGGGGGTGATAGGTAAACATACTAATTGCATTACAGAAGTGTTTATGAAGGGAAATAGATCAGAGACCTAGAGGACATACCTTATGAACAAAGTTTGATCCTAGCTTTTGTCCAACCTTGCTCTCGATCCTCCACTTGATATCCCGTCCGATAAACCTGCAATACAAAGACCTTTCTCAGCGTATCTTGGCCAATATAATAATGATGGAATTGAAAATTAATTCAAACATCAAGCATTAACCAACATGATCCAAACAAATACATAGTCCATTAAGCATTTGGTTTGGGACGAGAAAGATGTTTCAACCTTTTATTGTAAAAAACAGATGAGTAATACAAAGTATACCTGACTTTGCAACATGCTCATGTAACTTGATCCTAGGCTCTTGCTCCTCTCTGACTTCAAAGTTTCTCCAGCATAACCACCTTCAATACAAGCTTCTCATACAATAAGAGTCTCTCTATGGCTCTCATGTATAACCCCTCTCTTCAATCCTCCTTGTATTTATAGGACAAGGTAGGAAGTTCAGGTCGAGAGGTGGTTGAAGGGAAGTTGGGAAACCAACTGCAACTAATCCCAATTCGTCAAATTAATATTTTTTTGATCATATTTTAAGATGTGCGCGACTATTTCACAGTGGAGTAGCGCCCAACATGCAACTACAGTGTTTAAGAACTAGCGTTTGCCACTTTTTAATGCTGTGCGCTAGTTTACTGAAGTAGAGTAGCGCATATTAGGAGGTGTACGCTAGTTTACTGAAGTAGAGTAGTGCATATTAGGAGGTGTGCGCTAGTTTACTGAAGTAGAGTAGCACATATTAGGAGGTGTGCGCTAATATATAGCTTACAGAGTAGGGCATATGTCCTAGTTTGCTTAAGAAGAGTAGCGCCCATGCCAAAATATGATATTTTTTAGGGTTTTGTCAGCTTGGAGGAGGGTGAGTCAGGTCAAAGTCTCATCTGAGGTTATCATGCTCTTCAATCCAAGTTGTCCTTTTGTGTGATCTATAGCTCAAGGTGATCACGGACGGAGAAGGGAAGATTTGACCTATAACAAAAGTGAAAGGAGTGGATTGTTCAGAGCCGACCAGCTAACCAGAGACCCAGAAGCTCCACCTAGTTTTCAACCGACCAGGTAGGCCATCCACCTCCACCCTAAACTATTTAAATGGCTGGACCCGTGGTACCCCCAGGATTTGAGCCTCTAAAGATAATTGACCTATTAGAGGATAAATACTGTGAGGTTTACGATCCCATGCTGATAAATAGCACCATAGAAACTGCCAAAGAAATATTGGAGGTCACAAGGGCTAGACAAGTGGATGCGCATAAGATTTATCAATCCTTTTTGCATTTGTTTACAACCAACCAAACCCCTAGTTTCCCTGAATTTGTAGACTGGTGTGTTGGACATTACTCCTTAGACCGAAGAGCAATAATGGATGCCTCAAACTCTAAAATCCTGTGCTATGTAGACACCCCTACTATTAAGAAAGCTTTAGCCGTTCTAGAAGACAAAAATTGAATTTATAAGACAAAAATTGAAGGTGGAGTGTGAACATTTCTTGGATGACAGGAAGTCTTCGGACATCAGATTTCCATGGACATTGGGCTCCTTCATTGTCAAAAACAAAATAGCTCTCCCAGCTATTGAGTGAATGATGGGTGATCTGGGATTCCCATCTAAAGCAGCCATAAACTATGATCCTCACCAGATTATCTCAGAAAGAAGGAAGGAAAGTAATAGGAAAGGATATGAGCGCTTCGAACTAACAGGTCTAGCTGAGATGGAAAACTGGTTAGAATACATTGACAAAGGCTAGTTGGAAGTAGACTCACCGGAAGGTTCTTCATCTTTAGCATTCATTTTTCAAAGTAGCACATCAGCAGTGCCTGGTTCACATGGTAATACCCTAGCAATATCAGCAGCCTTTTCCCTTACCATTCCTCCAGAAAAATATATAAAGGAAGGGGGTAGTGAGCCCATGGATGTAGATAGTGATGCTGAGAGAGCCTCGAAGAGGTAAAAGGTAGAGGAGCTTGAGCAACAATTAGTACAGGTACAACCAAAGCAACCCAAGAAAAAACAAGTCAGATCCTTGGTGCCATCCTTCGAGGTTAAGCAACATGTGTTCAACATAACACCTACTGGAGCTGCAACATCAAGCCTAAGCAGGGCTAAGTTACTGGAGGGATATGAGGAGAGCCCATATACAATCTCAGAAGAAGCTAAACTTTATGCTGATGTAAGAAAAATGTCCAAGAAGGATGTATCCTTGATGGCAAGCAGGAACCTTGCCCATAATACCTTGAGTCTTTCCTTAGCCACTAAGAGTAAGGCCACCGAACTAAAAGTAAATCTGGAAGACATCTATTGGGCCCAAGTTGGGGCAAAGTTTTGGAAACACTTTTGATAAGTAGGAAAAGCTGAGCTGAGCGCAACTCTGAAAAATATAAAATTTTGTCTAAGTGTCGAGGGTGCTGCGAAGTTGTGCGCAACATCCAAGTTTTGACCATGCTGGGAAGTTGTGGGCAGCATCCGAATTTTGGCAGTACCGCGAAGACCAACGCTACGAGGAAGCAGTGCTACGAAGCAGTCAGGCCACGTGGAGCCAGCAAAGCGGAGTGCTGGACGAGGAGCAGGTACAGGTACCGGATGGACCAGTAGTGGTCTAATTTTGGGAAGATGCTCCAGGGGTGCCAAGCGGCGGGCATGAGCAATTCAGGAAGGCGACCAATACACGAGTTTGTTAAGAAAGGGACAACTTAGGGAAAGTGATGGCTTTACATGCCTAGTGGGCGAGACCGTTAGAGATGAACGATTCAGTGAAAGTGACATGTTGGCATGCGTGCGATAGGAAGGCTGATAGCGACAGAATGAAGACGTGGAGAACTGCCACGATGAAGCAGATGCTACAAGATGCTAGCAAGCTGGTTTAGGGAAACCGACACAGTTTTGTAAACCCTAAGGGTTTTGGGTTTAGGTCTTTGGCATTGGTAAGACATGACCTCCGGGCATGGTCTATTTAAGAAGACAATTTTGTATGGGATGGGGTTGTTGTTTTTTTTGTTCTGGGTTCTAAGGTTCTCTCAGAGTTGTTGAATAAGTTGAGTGGCTGTATTGTAAAATCTCTTTTGAGTTGAGAAGATTGTAAAGGATCTGCAGCGTGTGCGTAGAGACCTATCTAAGAGGAAGGAGAGTCTACAACTTAGTGCACAGACTAAGAATGGTTGTCCCCATCCCCTTTAAAGATATGTATTACCAACCATTCTTGTGGACGTAGCTTCCCATCTGGGGGAGTGAACCACGATAAATATTGCATTGTACGTTTGTGTTTTATAGATGAATGCTTATCTATGTTTTCTGTAAATGAATGTCTAGATGTTTCCTTGCATGCTGTTATGAGAGAACTGTTGTATGCATTTGCCATCAGAAGAAGTATGGGGATGATATGTTAAGTTCTGCATGAATAGATGAATGGTGAACATTTAGCTTGTGTTTGAGAATAGTGAATCAGTTAGTTGGTTAAGTGTTAAGAGATCACTCAGGTACTTCCTTATGCGCAATAGAATAAATGCATAACAACTAGATTGTATCAATAGAATAATCTCAAATCGTAACCATACCAAATGGATGAACGAACAGTAGATGGATAATCGGCTGAGTAGTTGAATGAGTGGATGAGTGATACTCATGTCAGTGCCTTAAGCATTTCCGAACACCTCAAGTATAAAGCTGAATGGTATTGTTCACAGTCCCAGTAGAAGTCCCGCAGTAGAAGAACTTAGTGGTGCGAATTGCGACGTTGTCCATCGCTGCTCAGTCTCACCTCGCAGCGCATACCCCCTGTTGCAATGCGCAGTACGCCTCTCTAAGAAAATCATCACTTACTGTGGAAACCTGATTCCGCAGTACCCCATAGATACATCTTGGGTGAGACCTCAACCTGCTCGCAGGTTGTTTCCGAAAGGGCCGGTGCGAATGGGTTTTGTTGGTCAAAGGGAAACCGCGAAGAACCTAGGTCTTATAGAAAACCTCTGGGTCAGTTATAGCCAACAAATGGTTCCGTTGCCGCGCTAGAATCCGTGATGAGTTTCAATCATGATGTGTGACGAAGAATATCAGTTCCCAGAAGGATCTGACAACTGGCATCTTGAAAAGACATAAATCCAAGCCTGGTGGGACAAGACCATAAGAGACTTTAAAAGGAAAGAGAATAGAAATCCACGTCTATGTGACACACAGTGGTCGGATAGATATCTGTGGAAAGATATTCACGATATTTTCTGGGCATCGTTTCCAAAGGAGCTGCACGAGTGGATCTCGCGGCTCACAGAAAAGAAAACCTGTTTTCAAGGAGGAGTTCCTACAGAGTGGACTCCCGAGCTCACAGTGCAGCTCAAAGTGATAGACATCCCATTGTCACGCGCAGTTGAATTCTGGGTCGATCATATGATAGAAGGCTTCGTAACAGAATTTGCTGTAGACACACTCAAATCCTACAGCCAAGTAGAAGCATACTTTTTCGAAGGATTCCCAGGTAAGTTGCTGAACAATCTCAGTCTATACATTAAGATGCTGTTAGCTGAGAAAGGTGTTTTAAGAATGCAGTAATATTATTAAGTCTGTCATGGTAAACAGTATATATAGTGATTATGATGAAGATATCCATAATATTAGAAGCGACAAGAGATATAAATTTAATCAGAATCTTGGAGGCGTTGCGCTCCATATAGACACTGAGATCCCTTGTGACCTTAAAAACGAAGCCGCACCACAATTGACCCCTCAGAATCTGCCGATTGCAGAAACCGCGCCACCTTTGCATTAGAGCCCACACATTACATAGCCCACCCCACAGCATAGTCCGATATCCGCATTTTTTTTTGCTGCACGAAGCCCCTCGCAGCAGCCGCGCGCTAATCCGGGTGCCCCACCACCTAATATAACAATGGCGAACACTGATTTGAAGCTCCCAATATTCAAAGGAATTGGCCTAGAAGACCCTGATCAGCATTGGTTTCTCTGTGAAGCCGTATGGATTATAATATTATAAGACAGATCTAGGATGATGCCGTAAAGAGAGCACAGCTCATCACCACTTTTAGGGACAGAGCTTTACATTGGTTCATGAAGTACTCTAACACACAGCCGAGAACCCTCGTAGAAACTAAAGCTGCACTTGTGGCAGAGTTTAAGAAACCCAAATCTGAATCTCAGTGTATAACCGAGTTGAAAGAAATAAAGCATAAACCAACTGAAATGGTTTGGGAGTTTGATCAGAAGTTCAAGACCCTATTGGACCAAGTAAGCTTTGTTATAGCTCCAGAACAACACAAGGAATGGTTTATTCCTGCGCTGTTGCCACATATTAGATTACCATTGATGGAACAGAAGGTTACGTCGCAGGCAGAGGCCTTGGAAATCACAACGAAGCTAGAGGCTTCGCCGATTGGTGAGACTAGTTCTGGGATGTCTCAAATCTAGAACCAGCTGACCACCCTTACACTAGAATTGCAAAGCATGAAGAATGTCAAAGAACAAAGGTATTAACCTAGACAAGATGTCTGGTGTACAAGTTGCAAAGGAGAAGGCCATGACTGGGAACACTGCCGTGTGTTCCGCGACTATCTTAATAGTGGTGCGCCCAACACAATAAATCAGAATCAGGCCCCATGGTGTGAAATTTGTAGAACCACAGGACACAGACCTGAAGACTGCTATCTCATACAAAAGTATGTGAAAACACCTAAAAATTTATACTGCACTTTCTGTAAATCAGTTGGACATGATGAATCCAACTGCCATGCATATGAGCTAATGAATGAGAGAAAACGAGATATGGACTCAATGAGAGGCACTGACTTGTACCGCGCACAAGAAGATAACCAGCCGAAACATGATAATGCACAATATGACCAAGGAGGATACAGAGGTCATGGTGCTGGATACCGCGGCAGAGAAATAAATGCTAGCCCCACGCAAGGAAGAGGCCGCGGCCAGGTTATTTGCTATAATTGTGGCCAGCTAGGTCACGTATCTAGAGATTTTGTTAACCCATGCACTACATGCAATTACTGTAAATCATTCGAGCATGTTATTGAATATTTCCCAGTGCTAGAGGTGGAAATGCATAAAAGAAGACGGACGGGCGCACCAAACACGAACTTCCAGTGGATCGCAGTGGAGAGAACACCAGTAGACCCGAGCATCAATGTGGTCGTGCGCAGTGGCGCTGAGACAGGCTGTGATAGGGGAGCAGAAGCTTCCATGTTAGGGGAGGCTCACACAAAGCAAATACCTCTTGAGATAGTATGGATAAGAAAAGCTACAGGAAAAATACCTACTTTCAACCTACGAAAGAACAAGGAAGTCTTCATCGACGCGCGGGTTACCTTCAGAGAACCGGCAACAGAATCACAGAGGATCCCGCGAAGTTGCATGAAGTTACTAAAAAGTGAAAATGCCATAGTAGAGCTACAGAAGATCATTAACCATTATGAACCACAGACGGGAACATAAATTTCTGATAACGTTGTACATCACATAAGAAAGCATAAAAGAACAGGCTGAGAAATGAGGCTTACTGTGCAGATGGGAGATTTTGAAAGGGATGAAGTCATCCTTGATCTGGGATCTAAAGTAAATGTCCTGACTAAGCAAACATGGCAGCAAATGGGTTGACGAAAGTTGTCATGGTCACCTATCCAGTTGAGAATGGCTAACCAAGATAAAGTCATACCTTTTGGACGATTAGCTGATGTGGTGGTCGACATCAATGGACTCCAAAGTCATGCAGACTTTGAATTTATCGAGATTGTGGATGATAGTCAACCTTTTCCTGCACTACTGGGAATTGATTGTGCTATTGATAACTTGGCTATCATAAATCTGAAGACAAAGAAGATGATATTTGAAGGAAAGCATCTTAGGGTCATCGTACCGTTGGATCCTGCAGATGGTGACAGATACAGTGAGCCGATTCAGGAGGAATCCAAGGCTCAAGAGTTGGACCAATTATACCATCTCATAGTGAACCAGGAAGATTACATTAATCCTACTACAGATGGTACACTGAGATGGAGATGTGACAGCTCCTGTGTCTCTGATTCGAAGGCAGGACTGGAAAATTGGCAAATCCGGATGCATGAAGTATTAGCAAGAAGGTGCGCGCAGGTTACAAAATCGCTGCACTGGATCGGGAAGGAGGTAAGTCCTATTCCCACATATGATGGTTCTGCTAATGTTTACAATTTCATCCAGGAAAATACTGCAGCCATTACAGATGAGCACAGATTACCAACATTGGATATGGAACTGCGCGACACACCTGCCAGATGGTGGAATGCGCACAAGAAGACATTGACCACTTGGGATCAATGCAGAATTAAGATGCATATAAGATTTGCAAGAAGGGATACCTTACCCTTTGAAAATTTTAATGGACAGACAGATCCTAGTCAACACATTGAAGTCTGTTCACAGGCATGGGCGGAAAGGCCACACACAGAATGGGTGCATCTATTTGTACATACGATGGATGATGACATTCCAAAGAAATGGTACCTAGACCTAGAGTTGCGCAGAGAAACCACTGATTGGGACATGTTGACTGTGAACTTCCAGAGGGACTTCAGCTTTGATGATGAGAATCCGTTGATCCATGACGCGTTGCAGATAATTAAGGAACGCATATTCAGGGAAGACTATCCTCACAGAAATATGACATTGGAGGAATTCTTCGGGCGAGATTGCGTTCCTACGCACCTACAGTCAGAATGGAAGGAACACGAAGAACACCCCATGGAGTGCTACAACCTAGCTAAAGACATATATGATAAAATGAAGATGATGAGGACGACCCGCGCAACATAGCCATACCTGAATCGGAGGGCATGCGCGATGTAGAAGGAACTCCGCTAGAAATCCCAGATATGAGTGGGCCAGTAAAGACATAGGAGGTGAATATTGGCACAAGCGAAGAATTGAAGTTCGCAGCAATAGGAGACTATTGGGATGATCAGAATGTTGCAGAGATCGCAGACACCTTACATGAGTATCAGGAGCTGTTTTCGACAAAATTTACAGAAATTAAAGGAATTCTGGGAGACCTAGGGGTCATGAAAATACCTTTGAAGCCAGGCGCCAAGCCTGTGAAGCAGAGACCATACAGATTAAATCCGCGCTATAAAGAAAGAGTACACGCAGAGCTGGATAAGATGCTTGAAGCAGGAATCATTGAACCTGTCGAGGAATCAGAGTGGATTAGTCCCATGGTCATTCAAGACAAGAAAGCGAAGGGCGAGATCAGGATTTGTGTGGATCTCAAAAAACTGAATGATGCTTCCATGCACGACCCATTCCCTACTCCTTTCACGGACGAAGTGCTTGATAATGTTGGAGGGAATAAGGCCTATTCTTTTACTGATGGTTTTTCAGGGTATCATCAGATAAGGATTGATGCCGTAGATAGGCATAAGACGAATTTTGCTACAGAATGGGGGTCGTTCCAGTACACAGTAATGCCTTTTGGCCTAAAGAACGCACCTGCCATATTTTCCAGAGTGGTCGTCGCAGCATTCAAAGAGTTTATGCATAAGTTTCTCGAGGCCTATTTTGATGATTGGACTGTGTTTGGTCTATTGAAGAATCATTGTGCGAACATCAGAATGATGCTTGAGAAGTGTCGACAACATCAAGATCTCTTTAAATCTAATGAAGTGTATTTTTGTGTTCCTTATGGGATTCTACTTGGGCACATTGTTTGTAAGCAGGGATTGATGGTGTACCTTGTGAAGATTGCCATTATTATGAATTTTCCAACACCAAATTCAGTCAAGATGTTGCGCTCTACCTTAGGCCGGACTGGATACTATAGGAAATTTATAAAGTGTTACGCGCAGATAACCGCAACAATGGAGAAGTTGCTAAAGAAAGATGCATCGTTCATTTGGAACGCGGAATGCGAACAGGGTTTTGATACACTAAAAGAAAAGATGGTGACTGCGCCGATTCTAGTCTTTCCAGACTGGGAAAAGCCATTCCATGTCCATGTTGACGCATCATGCATTTCCCTGGGAATTGTATTAGCTCATCTAGGAGAAGGAGGTATTAGCCATCTCGTTGCATTTTCAAGCAGAAAGCTCTCGACAGCGGACAAAGATTATACTTCTACTGAGAGGGAAGGCCTTGCGATGGTATATGCACTGCAGAAATTCAGACACTACTTGCTTGGTGCGCACTGCCTCATGGTCAGTGAACATTCTGCGTTGAAATACTTGGTCAATAAGCTAGTGTTAGGGGGGTGCATATGTAGATGGCTGTTGCTATTCTAGGAGTATGATTTTGAGATTGTTGTTAAACCCGATAGGATGAACTTGGGACCTGACCATCTCTCTAGGATTGAGTCAGGAGAAGAGCCGATGAACATTGAAGACAGTTTGCCTGATGCGCAGTTATTTGCTATACAGATTGCCGATGATTATTATAAGGACATCATCGAGTTCTTAACAATAGGATTGGCATCGTAGGAGTTCTCCGTCCAGCAGAAGAAGCAGCTGGTAGTGAGAGTCGTAGACTTCACTATTATTGAAGTCAGTTATACAAACTCGGACTGGATGAAGTCTTGCGCAGACGTGTACTAGACCATGAGAGACCATTCATCTTAGCAGATGCGCACTCAGGGATCGCAAGAGGACAATATGCAGGAAGGGCTACCTCGTAGAATATACTACGTGCAAGGCTATGGTGGCCTACGATCCATAAAGACTCTAAAGAACACTGCCAGAACTGTGATGTTTGTCAGAGAATAGGAAAACCTTCGCATAGGAATGACATGCCATTGAATCCGCAGTTGACCTTGCAGGCATTTGAAAAATGGGCCATTGATATTGTGGGACCTATAAACCCACTAGGGAAAAGAACTGGTATGAGGTACATCATTACTGCTACTGACTACCTCACAAGATGGTCAGAAGCAAAACCGGTGAAGGGCTACAGCGCAGGCACTTCCGTGCAGTTCATTTTTGAAGAAATATTATCAAGATTCGGGTGCCCAAAGATTTTGATGAGTGATCAAGGCACTCACTTTTTAAACAAGACTATTGAAGTTCTCACAGAGGAATTCCATATCCATCATCAGCGCAGTACACCATATCCCCCACAGGAAAATGGCACTGTTGAGGCTTTCACTAAAATACTGGAGAATGCGTTGACTAAAGTTTGCAATGTGAATATAGATGATTGGGACCTACGCATCTCATCTATGTTATGGGCATACAGGACCACTTGCAAGAAATTGACAGGGCACACACCTTTTCGGTTGGCTTACGAACAGGAAGCTATAATGCCAATGGAGTACATTGTCCCCAGCTTAAGAATCATTGCATTCACAGGGATGGTAGACCCTGTAGCGCTAGAAGAAAGGCTGCTACACCTAGTTGGGTTGGAGGAAGATCGCGTCATCGCCGACTTCCACCAGCAAGTCCAGAAAGACAGCGAGAAAGCATGGCATGATCGCCATATAAAGAACAAGTGCTTTCAGGTAGGTGACCTAGTCCTCCTGTATGATAGCAAATTCATGAAGTTTCCTGGTAAATTTAAGATGCATTGGCTTGGTCCATATACTGTGATACATGTTACTAACACTGGTACAATCCAATTAGCCAATTTAGCTGGCGATACCCTACCAAATTTGATAAATGGAAGTAGGCTAAAACTGTACCATGACAGCACTGCTTCGCAGAATCCTACATGATAAGTAGAGGGAGAAATTTCTAAGTGTCAAGTACAGTTGAAATTGGACACAGGAAATGTAAAGGAGCCTGTACGTGTACGATAAGTAGAACAATGTGTGTACTGCGCAACACTGCTGAAGCTGCGCGGAAGGAAAAAAAAAGAAAAAAAAAGGGAGCTGTGCAGTTCAAACACTGACACCGTGAAGTAACTGCACAAGATCAGAGATGCACTGCTGCGTAGCTCGGTGTAGTACTAAGAAAAATAGCTGTTACCTTGCTTTTGAGGAAAATATAGCCATTAGGTGACCGTTGCAAGCACTCACTTGAGCATTTAATGAAAAGATAACTGTTCTGAACATGCTGACGACGGAAGGGACTGAAGGATTCCCTCAAATTGGCCAACAGACGCCTCATTAAAGGCTCATATAGTCGTTGGAAGGTGCAGGGGGGGAGGGGGGACTCAACTGCACCTATAAATAACGCTGCATTAGGTCTTGCGGGCATTACAAGACACTTAGAATTTTCATGCGTTCCATATTGTGTTAGCAATCCTTAGCCATATTACTGAAACAGTTGCCTACTCTCGCCAGTGAATGTCCAAATCACCAGACAAAGAACAAGAGCTTACACGTTAAGAAGCAATCCGAGTCTTTCAGCACGGGGGGATTGCAGAGTTAATGAAAACCCCTTCCAAGAAGGTTGTACTCGAACCCGGTCAAGCGTCTAGAAGGTCACCTCGACATAATCCAACCATGCAGGACAAAGGGAAAGCCACATCTAGACAACGAAGCAAGATTCCCAAGACAGGCCAGACGGCACAAAGATCGTCGATCTTTCAGAAGGAACCTTTGAAGTTGACACCGGAGTACATATCACCTCGAGCGCTGGATGCCCCTATTTTTAATCTGGTCAAGAGTTCCCATTATGAAATTCCCTTGTCGCCCATTTTGAAGCACGTAGAGGTTGCTAGGAACATACTAGGAAAGATACCGGAGTGTAAATGGGAAGACTACGACCTCCTAGGCATACAGAAGGAAGAGCCCCATGATCCCAAGTACCCACAGTTCCAGCCTGACTAGTACATGTGTTGGAAGAAATATGCTAAAGGAATATTTAACTTGGTCACCGAAAGCTAGTTGACGTCGGTAGTGGAGTCCAGATTGCTGAACCTGCTCCGCCTACCTCATTTTGATCGTTCACCAGAACTTAATGCAGTGGTTTGCACTCTGATTGCGCGAATTCACCAGGGATACCTATGGCTGGACCGAAATGTGGATTTGAACATTGACTTAATCCACCGCGGCAAGGATCCCAAGTAGTTCTTCCAAGGGAAGGGTAAGGAAAAAGAAGTTGTCATGAAAATGAAGCAGAGCCATGCATTTGTGAAGGGAAAAAGAGGGTTTCCCATAGAAGATAGAGCGACAAGATTTGTCACACAGTTGCTTGCAGGAAAAATCATAAGAACATCCAGGCCTTCGGAGGTTCCTGCGGGCGTAATACTACTCGGTGCCGCAGCGGCTGAAGGGACCCAATTCAATTGGTGTCGGTACCTTCTAAATGAGTTCGTGGATGAACTCAATGATACCCAGGAGAATGGCGGACAGTTCCACTTTACATGGCTCATCGTCCTCATCGCCTTTTCTGGATGGAAGGAGCCAAAGGAGTATGTGGGGGTCATTACAGAAAGCAAAGAGACTAGAGGGTTCCGTTTTGCCAACTTCTGTGCAAATATCAACGCAGAGCGACAACATGCGATAGCTGAAGTTTTCTGTCAGTATTACACTCAGGTGCACGATGTGATCACCCGTACATACCGCATTTCAAAGAAGGTAAAAACAAAGTATATTCATGTTATTGATTTTATGGTGGATATGCGATGTATCTTTATTTCACCCAAAGCGAGAATGAAGAAGCCAGAATGGTACGCGGGTAATTACCATATGTATGGGGAGGACATTGACATCCTCATGAAGGACTGGCCGACTGAATTCCTTGTTGAAGTCATGGATGTGGAAATTGACTCAGAAGAAGATGAACCCATCCCGCTATCATGCCCTATTGTTGAAGAAAAAGGAAAGAGGAAGGAACCTGAAACCCCGCAGAAGCCAAAGGCGCAGAAGAAAATGAAAGCAACAAAGAGTCAATCTGAGACAATGCTGAACGAAGAATACTTCAGCATAATTGCAGAAAAGGTCTCATAGCAGATGGGGGAGCTAATGACAGAAAAAATATAAGAAGGACAAGGTCATCCAAGATGACCTGCAAAAGACTAGGGTCGCACTACAAGGTCTTATGAAGAAAATGGACGATGTCCAAAAGAGCCTAACCTTGCCGCGCAAAGTAGGAGCTGAAGGGAGGTCAGTAGGAACCTCGCAGCAAACACCACCACGGCTAGCAATAATGTTGCCTTCTAAGACCAGGGTTGTCCATTTGGACCCATTGGCTATTTCATTACCAATGATAGAACAGATCATCCTGGACACAAAGGGTGTCGAGCGGGTAGAGCTCGACTTGGCCAAAATCCCTTTGCCAGGATTACACTTTTTGCACATATAGATAGTGGAGGAGCTGCATGAAAGAACAATAGATTCCATGAAGTTGTAGGCGGAGCTGCACGCAGCAAACAGGCAGCTCGAGGACTCTCGGTCGTTAGCATAAATGCAACTACGTGATGAACAGGACCACAGGCAACAATTGGAGACTACCATATCTGCTGTTACGCAAGATATTGAAGATCTAGAACTGCAGGATGATCCTGCGGACACAGTTCTGAGGATCGGAGAAAAGGTGTGATCTTTGAAGATGGAGATGCAGGATAAGGACATCTTCTATGAGGCTGATCTTGTTGCCTCGAAGGAAAAACTAAATACGCAGATGCCATTAACTGAGCAGCAGTTGAGAGAGCAAGCAGTGAGTGCCGCCGCGCAGAGCATAACAAGTGAGATGGCTAAGTTCCAAGATCTCTTGGAGAAGGTTTCAAAGGAATTCACTTCCCTTGAAGAGGATCAAGGGCTACTGCAGGTGAAGACCGCGGTAAAAGAAAAGCAGGCCGCGCTAGAAAAGTTGGACGCAGAGCTCAAGGCTCTACCACCCAGGGAGAGGCTGCCGAGGTATAAGGAAATATCAGGCTTGAAGAAGGAAGTCCAGGCATTAAGAGAAAAAGAGACTGAGATGGATAATCAGTTGCAGCAACTCCTGGAGGATGCCACAGCAGTCTCGCAGCTGATATAAGACAAGCTGAAGGAGCTGCGCGACAACTAGGAGTAGGTACAGGGACACATTAGAGAAGAGATAACTCCAGCACTGCTTGAGACAGTAAAACAAGTTGAACAAGATACCAGAGAAGCAGTAGAATAGTTGTTCGGCACCTATAATGAGCTCGTGGCCAAATTAGATCCACCGGTCGCGGAGCAGAGCGAGACGGTCGAAGTAGGAAGTGGCTCGGGGACGAGCCACATGTAAGTGTTAGGGGCATGTTGGGCCCAAGTTGGGGCAAAGTTTTGGTAACACTTTTGATAAGCAGGAAAAGCTGAGCTAAGCGCAACTCAGAAAAAAGATAAAATTTTGTCTAAGTGTCAAGGGTGCTGCGAAGTTGTGCGCAACATCCAAGTTTTGACCATGCTGGGAAGTTGTGTGCAGCATTCGAATTTTGGCAGTATCGCGAAGACCAGTGCTGCGAGGAAGTAGTGCTGTGAAGCAGTCAGGCCACGTGGAGCCAACAAAGTGGAGTGCTGGATGAGGATCAGGTACAGGTACTGGATGGACCAGTAGTGGTCTAATTTTGGAAATATGCTCCAGGGGTGCCGAGTGGCAGGCACGAGCAATTCAGGAAGGTGGCCAATACACGAGTTTGTTAAGAAAAGGACATCTCAGGGAAAGCGATGGTTTGGCATGCCTAGTGGGTGAGACCGTTAGAGATGAACGGTTCAGTGAAAGTGACCTGTTGGCATGTGTGCAATAGGAAGGCTGATAGCGACAGAATGAAGATGTGGAGAACTGCCACGATGAAGAAGACGCTACTAGATGCCACCAAGCCGATTTAGGGAAACCAACACAGATTTGTAAACCCTAAGGGTTTTGGGTTTAGGTCTTTGGCATTGTAAAGACATGACCTTCGGGCATGGTCTATTTAAGAAGACAATTTTGTATGGGATGGGGTTGTTGTTGTTTCTGTTCTGGGTTCTAAGGTTCTCTTAGAGTTGTTGAATAAGTTGAGTGGCTGTATTGTAAAATCTCTTTTGAGTTGAGAAGATTGTAAAGGCTCTGCAGCTGTGTGCGCAGAGACCTATCTGAGAGGAAGGAGAGTCTGCAGTTGAGTGCGTAGACTAAGAACGGTTGTCCCCATCTCCTTTAAAGATATATATTACCAACCATTCTTGTGGACGTAGCGTCCCATCCATAGGAGTGAACCACGTTAAATCATGTGTTGTGCATTTGTGTTTTATGGATGACTGCTTATCTGTGTTTTCTGTAAATGAATGTCTAGATGTTTCCTTGCATGCTGTTATGAGAGAACTGTTGTATGCATTTGCCATCAGAAGAAGTATGGGGATGATATGTTAAGTTTTGCATGAATAGATGAATGGTGAACATTTTGCTTGTGTTTGAGAACAGTGAATCAGTTAGTTGGTTAAGTGTTAAGAGATCACTTAGGTACTTCCTTATGCACAATAGAACAAATGCATAACAATTAGATTGTATCAATAGAATATGCTCAAATCATAACCATACCAAGTGGATGAACGAACAGTAGATGGATAATCGGCTGAGTAGTTGAATGAGTGGATGAGTGATACTCATGTCAGTGCCTTAAGCGTTTCCGAACACCTCAAGTATAAAGCTGAATGGTATTGTTCACAGTCCCAGTAGAAGTACCGTAGTAGAAGAACTTAGTGGTGGGAACTGCGGCGTTGTCCATCGTTCTGCAGTCTCACCTCGTAGCGCATACCCCCTGTTGTGCTACGTAGTACGTCTGTCCAAGTAACTCGTCACTTACCATGGAAACCTGATTCCACAGTACCCCATAGATATACCTCGGGTGAGACCTCAACCTGTTTGTAGGTTGTTGCTGAAAGGGCCGGTGCAAAGGGGTTTTGTTGGTCAAAGGGAAACCGCGAAGAACCTGAGTCTTATAGAAAACCTCTAGGTCCGTTATAGCTAACAAATGGTTCCGTTGCCGCGCTAGAATCCGTGATGAGTTGCAATCGTGATGTGTGACAAAGAATATCAGTTCCCAGAATGCTCTGACAACTGGCATCCTGAAAAGACAGAAATCCAAGCTTGGTGGGACAAGACCATAAGAGACTTTGCAAGGCAAGAGAATAGACATCCGCGTCTATGTGACACACAGTGGTCGGATAGACATCTGTGGAAATACTTTCACGATATTTTCTGGGCATCATTTCCAAATGAGCTGCACGGGTGGATCTTGTGGCTCGCAGAAAAGAAAACCTGTTTTCAAGGAGGAGTTCCTACAGAGTGGACTCCCGAGCTCACAGCGCAGCTCAAAGCGATAGACAGCCCATTGTCACACGCAGTTTACTTCTGGGTTGATCATATGCTAAAAGGATTCATAGCAGAATTTGCTGTACACACACTCAAATCCTACAGCCAAGCAGAAGCATACTTTTTCGAAGGATTCCAAGGTAAGTTGTTGAACAATCTCACTCTATACATTAAGATGTTGTTAGCTGAGAAAGGTGTTTTAAGAATGCAATAATATTATCAAGTCTGTCATGGTAAACAGTATATATAGTGATTCTGATGAAGATACCCATAATCTTAGAAGTGGCAAGAGATATAAATTTAATCAGAATCTTGGAGGCGATGCGGTCCATATAGACACTGAGATCCCTTGTGACCTTAACAACGAAGTCGCACCGCCATTTACCCCTCAGAATCCCCCGGTTGCAGAAACTGCCCCACCTTTGCATCAGATCCCGCCCGTTACACAGCCTACCCCACAGCATAGTCCGATATCCCCATTTGATTTTGCTGTGCAGAGCCCCTTGCAACAACCGCACGCTAATTCGAGCGCCCCACCACCTAATATCATAATGGCGAACACTGATATGAAGCTCCCAATATTCAAAGGAACTGGCCTAGAAGACCCTGATCAACATTGGTTTCTCTGTGAAGCCATATGGAGTGTAAGACAGATCCAGGATGATTCCTTAAAGAGAGCATAGCTCATCACCACTTTCAGGGACAAAGATTTACATTGGTTCATGAAGTACTCTAACACATAGCCGAGAACCCTTGCATAAATTAAAGTTGCGCTTGTGGCAGAGTTTAAGAAACCCAAATATGAATCTCAGTGTATAATCGAGTTGACAGAAATAAAGCAGAAACCAACTGAAACGGTTTGGGAGTTTGATCAGAAGTTCAAGACCCTATTGGACCAAGTAAGATTTGTTATAGCTCCTGAACAACACAAGGACTGGTTTATTGCTGTGCTGTTGCAACATGTTAGATTACCATTGATGCAACAGAAGGTTACGTTGCAGGAAGAGGCCTTGGAAATCACAATGAAGCTAGAGCCTTCGCTGATTGGTGAGACTAGTTTTGGGATGTCTCAGATCAGGAGCCATCTGACGACCCTGACACTAGAACTGCAAAGCATGAAGAATGGCAAAGAACAAAGGTATGAACATAGACATGATGTCTGGTGTACAAGTTTCAAAGGAGAAGGCCATGACTAGGAACACTGCCCTGTGTTCCGCGACTATCTTAATAGTGGTGTGCCTAACCCAATAAATCAAAATCAGGCCCCATGGTGTGAAATTTGTAGAACCACAGGACACAGACTTGAAGACTGCTATCTCATACAAAAGTATGTGAAAACACCTAAAAATTTATACTCCACTTTCTGTACATCAGTTGGACATGATGAATCCAACTGCCACGCATATGAGCTAATGAATGAGAGGTGCTGGCTTGTACCGCGTACAAGAAGATAACCAGTCGAAACAAGAGAATGCACAATATGACCAAGGAGGATATAGAGGTCGTGGTGCTGGATACCGCAGCAGAGGAAGAAATGCTAGCCCGCCGTAGGGAAGAGGCCACGGCCAAGTTATTTGCTATAATTGTGGCCATCCAGGTCACGTATCTAGATATTGTGTTAACCCATGCACTACATGCAATTACTATAAATCATTCGAGCATGTTATTGAAGATTTCCCAGTGCTAGAGGTGGAAATGCAGAAAAGAAGATGGACGGACGCACCAAACAGGAATGTCCAGTGGATCGCAGTGGAGAGCAGACTAGTAGATCCGAGCATCAATGTGGTCACGTGCAGTGGTGCTGAGATAGGCCGCGATAGGGGAGCAGAAGCTTCCACGTCAGGGGAGGCTCACACAAAGCAGATCCCTCTTGAGACAGTATGGATAACGAAAGCTCCGGGAAAAATACCTGCTCTTGACCTAAGAAAGAACAAGGAAGTCTTCATCGACGCGCGGGATAACTTCAGAGAACCATCAACATAATCACAGAGGATCCCGTTGCGCAGTGAAGCACCACATGTTGAAGACATGCCAACGGCCTATGAAGAAACAAGCACCGCAACGGATGTCAGCACCTCAGTTGCGCAGTTCCTGCAAAGCTGCATGAAGTTACTAAAAAGTGAAAATGCCATAGTAGAGCTACAGAAGCTCATAAACCCATTAGAGGAAATTTGGGTAAAAAATGGGCCTCCTAAGGAGAATAATAAAATAATAGTAGAGAGAGAGTAAAAAAACTAATTTTTTAGATCGTATTTTCAACTTATATCATTGTAGGTTTACTCAAATTTCAAGCGGGAGGACTCGTTGGATGCATAATTAAATTATGCATCCAACGAGTACCCATGTTGCATACTTTTAATAACATCCACAACATGAAAAATTGAAAATACATTAAAAAACGTGTTTCTAGTGAGAGAAAACACATTTTTTAATGTATTTTCAATTTTTCATGGTGTAGATGTTGTTAAAAGTATGCAACATGGGTACTCGTTGGATGCATAATTTAATTATGTATCCAACGAGTCCTCCTGCTTGAAATTTGAGTAAACCTACAAGGAGATAAGTTGAAAATACGATCCAAAAAAGTAGTTTTTATTTTTTCCCTCCAATTTTTTTAGGTGCTCCCTTTTTGAATTTTAAATCATTTTGATTGGCTAATACATGATGACATGGAATTTGTATTATTTTTTGAAGGCCCATTTTAAATTGAAATTTCCTCTAATGAATATGAACCACAGACGGGAACAGTAATTTCTGATAGCGTCGTACATCACATAAGGAAGCATAAAAGAACAGGCCGAGAAATGAGGCTTACTGCGCAGATAGGAGATTTTTAAATGGATGAAGTTATCCTTGATCTGGGATCTGAAGTAAATGTCTTGAATAAGCAGACATGGCAGCAGATGGGTTGACCGAAGTTGTCATGGTCACCTATCCAGTTGACAATGGCTAACCAGGAGAAAGTCATACCTTTTGGACGGTTAGTTGATGTGGTGGTCGACATCGATGGAGTCCAAAGTCATGCAAACTTTGAAGTTATTGAGATTGTGGATGATAGTCAAACTTTTCCTGCACTGCTAGGGATTGATTGTGCTATTGATAACTTGGCTATCATAAATCTGAAGACAAAGAAGATGATATTTGAAGGAAAGCATCTTAGGGTCATCGCATCGTTGGATCCTGCAGATGGTGACAGATAGAGCAAGCCGATTCAGGAGGAATCCAAGGCTCAAGAGTTGGACCAATTATACCAGCTCACAGCAAACCAGGAAGATTACATTAATCCTACTGCAGATGGTACACTCAGCTAGAGATGTGACATCTCCCGTGTCTCTGATTCAGAGGCAGGACTGGAAAATTGGCAAAGTCGAATGCATGAAGTATCAGCAAGAAGGTGCGTGCAGGTTACGAAATCACTACGTTGGATCGGGAAAGAACTTCCTCAGAGATAGAATAAGCATCAATACAAGGATCACAATGATCAAACCCAAGAGATAGATATCTTCAGCAGCATGCTCCTCCTCCACTTGTGGGCACTCCTCCTCTCTCTTACTAATGCAAAGTGAGTGAATGAGAGAGATGTGTAAAATGAGAGAGACACACTCTCTATTTATACACTTACTTTCACTTGACCTTTACTCAACTAGGTCGGCCCCAACTTAACCACATAACATAAGGCTGACTGGGACGACCCCACTAGGGTGGTCTCATAACCCTTTGACCCACATAAATTATACAGGGCCGACCCCATCAAGGTGGTCTACTAACCCATCAAGTATAAGTTACGACACTTACAATATAACTTGCGACACTTGCAAGTACACATGATGACACTTCCAATAAGAGGAATAATACATCTCTGTTGGTAATACAATAAGGTACAAATGTAATACATACAATATTACAAGTGAATATCTTTCGAAGTTACATATACATCAACACTCCCTCTTAACTAGGAAGGTATTCTCTTGACACATGTCATCAATACATATCGGCACAAGTCTTCAATACTGGAGCTAGATCATCATCACTGGATCACGGAGCATTATCGTCATTGCTGTTGTACTCAACATATCGATCTCTAGGCTATCTATTCAATTATTCTTATCATAGGAAGTTCTACAGAGCCAGCCCTTTTTCATGCTGGATGCAGGCCCACCTCCTGTAGGTCTTCATCAACACTGTCCATACTGTGGCACCCTTAGGACTTATTACATGCGTCACAAAACCTCTAAAGAGTATCCCATGATCCTTTATGTGCCTAAGCACGACCAGCAAAAATAAGCATCATGTATGAAAAAGGATTGGCTCTGTAGAACTTCATATGACAAGTATATTCATAGATTGGTTGAAATAGTAGTAGCAGTGACGATGATGATGACGATGATCCAGAGAAGAAGACTTGTACTAGAAGATCTGTGTCAAGAAATACCTTCCTAGTTAAGAGGGAGTGTTGATGTATATGTAACTTCGGAATGTATTTCATCTATGTACTTCATATATATTTATTGTACCCTTATAAGAGATGTGTTATTCCTCTATAAGGAAGTGTCGTCATGTGTATTGACAAGTGTCGCAAGTGTGTGTACTTGCCGATGGGTTATTAGACCAACATGTGTGGGGTCGGCCCTGAAATATATATTATATTGTGGATGTACCTAGCTAGACAAGTCGGCCCCATAGTGTAACTGGGAAAACAGGTTAAGTATAAATAGAGATCGGGAGATCTCTATTTGATCACTCAGAAACTCATACTTCTATCACTCAAAAAGTGGCACACTAGTGAGGAGGAGGATCATCTGCTACTAGGAGACTATCTTAGTGTATTTTGGTTGTACTTTGGTTGAGCCATTTCTCTCTCTATCTCTGAGGAAGTTGTGCGGTTTTTCACCTTAGGGTTTTCCCCACGGAAACACTGTGTCTCTTGTCTCTCATGCTTTTGATTCTTATGATGCTTGTCATGCTTATTATGATTGTTATGCATTGATATACTGTACACGTTATTCTCTCAGTAAAGATCCTAGAGTATTGTGAATTAATGCTCAAAATTTAACACTGGGATGTCTCAGATCCAGAACCAGTTGACCACCCTGACACTAGAACTGCAAAGCATGAAGAATGGCGAAGAACAAAGGTATGAACCTAGACATGATGTCTGGTGTACAAGTTGCAAAGGAGAAGGCCATGACCGGGAACACTGCCCTGTCATAAATTATAGAGACACTAACTGCGACTATCTTAATAGTGGTGCGCCCAACCTAATAAATTAGAATCAAGCCCCATGGTGTGAAATTTGTAGAACCACAGGACACAGACCTGAAGACTGCTATCTCATACAGAAGTATGTGAAAACACCTAAAAATTTATACTTCACTTTCTCTAAATCAGTTGGACATGATGAATCCAGCTGCCATGCATATGAGCTAATGAATGAGAGAAAATGAGATATGGACTCAATGGGAGGCACTGGCTTGTACTGCATACAAGAAGATAACCAACCGAAACAAGAGAATGCACAATGTGACCAAGGAGGATACAGAGGTCGTGGTGCTAGATATCGCGACAGAGGAAGAAATGCTAGCCTGGCACAGGGAAGAGGCCGCGGCCAACTTATTTGCTATAATTGTGGCCAACCAGGTCACGTATATAGAGATTGTGTTAACCCATGCACTACATGCAATTACTGTAAATCGTTCGAGCATGTTATTGAAGATTACCCAGTGCTAGAGGTGGAAATGCAGAAAAGAAGACAGACGGACGCACCAAACACGAACGTCTAGTGGATCGCAGTGGAGAGAAGACCAGTAGACCTGAGCATCAATGTGGTCACATGCGGTGGCGCTGAGATAAACCATGAGAGGGGAGCAGAAGCTTCCACGTCAGGGGAGGCTCACACAAAGCAGATCCCTCTTGAGACTGTATGGATAAGGAAATATACGGTAAAAATACCTTCTCTCGACCTACGAAAGAACAAGGAAGTCTTCATCGACGTGCGGGATACCTTCAGGGAACCGACAACAGAATCACAAAGGATCCCATAGCGCAGTGAAGCACCACATGTTGAAGACATGCCAATGGCCTATGACAAAACAAACACCGCAACGGATGTCAGCACCTCCGTTGGGCATTTCCTGCGAAGCTGCATGAAGTTGCTATCATTGTACCTGCTCCTGGTTGTCGCGCAGTTCTTTCAGCTTGTCTTCTATCTGCTACAACACTGCTGTGGCATCCTCCAGGAGTTGCTGCGACTGATTATCCATCTCAGTCTCTTTTTCTCTTAATGCCTGGACTTCCTTCTTCAATCCTGATATTTCCTTATACCTTGGCAGCCTCTCCCTGGGTGGCAGAGCCTTGAGCTCTGCATCCAACTTTTCTAGCGCGGTCTGCTTTTCTTTTACCATGGTCTTCACCTGCAGTAGCCCTTGATCCTCTTCAAGGGCAGTGAATGCCTTTGAAACCTTCTCGAAGAGATCTTGGCACTTAGCCATCTCACTTGTTATGCTCTGCGCGGTAGCACTCACTGCTTGCTCTCTCAACTGCTGCTCAGTTAATGGCATCTGCGTATTCAGTTTTTCCTTCGAGGCAACAAGATCAGCCTCATAGAAGATGTCCTTATCCTGCATCTCCATCTTCAAAGATCGCACCTTTTCTCCGATCCTTAGAACTGTGTCCGCAGGATCATCCTGCAGTTCTAGATATTCAATATCTTGCGTAACAACAAATATGGTAGTCTCCAATTGTTGTCTGTGGTCCTGTTCATCACGTAGTTGCATTTATGCTCACGACCGAGAGTCCTCGGGCTGCCTGTTTGCCGCGTGCAGCTCCGCCTACAACTTCATGGAATCTATTGTTCTTTCATGCATCTCCTCCACTATCTATATGTGCAAAAAGTGTAATACTAGCAAAGGGATTTTGGCCAAGTCGAGCTCTACCCGCTCGACACCCTTTGTGTCCAGGATGATTTGTTCTATCATTGGTAATGAAATACCCAATGGGTCTAAATGGACAACCCTGGTCTTAGAAGGCAACGTTATTGCTAGCCGTGGTGGTGTTTGCTGCAAGGTTCCTACTGACCTCCCTTCAGCTCCTACTTTGCGCGGCAAGGTTAGGCTCTTTTGGACATCGTCCATTTTCTTCATAAGACCTTGTAGTGCAAGCCTAGTCTTTTGCAGGTCATCTTGGATGACCTTGTCCTTCTTATATTTTTTCTGTCATTAGCTCCCGCATCTGCTATGAGACCTTTTCTACAATTATGTCGAAGTCTTCTTCGTTCAACACTGTCTCAGATTGACTTTTTGTTGCTTTCATTTTCTTCCGCGCCTTTGGCTTCTGCGGGGTTTCAGGTTCCTTCCTCTTTCCTTTTTCTTCAACAATAGGGAATGATAGTGGGATGGGTTCATCTTCTTCTGAGTCAGTTTCCACATCCATGAATTCAACACAGAAGTCAGCTAGCCATTCCTTCATGAGGATGTTAATGTCCTCCTCATACATATGGTAGTTACCCGCGTACCATTATGGCTTCTTCATTCTCACTTTGGGTGAAATAAAGATACATTGCATATGCGCCATAAAATCAATAATGCGAATATACTTCGCCGTTATCTTCTTTCAAATGCGGGATGTATGCGTGATTGCATCGCACAGCTGAGTGTTATACTGATAGAAAACTTCAGTTGTCGCGTGCTGTCGCTCTGCGTTGATATTTTCCCAGAGGTTGGCAAAACGGAACCCTCTAGGATCATTGCTTTCTGTAATGACACACACATAATCCTTTGGCTCCTTCCATCCGGAAAAGGAGATGAGGATGATCAACCATGTAAAGTGGAACTGTCCACCATTCTCCTGGGTATCATTGAGTTCGTCCAGGAACTCATTTAGAAGGTACTGACACCAATTGAATTGGGTCCCTTCAGCCGTTGTGACACCAAGTAGTATTACGCCCGCAGGCACCTCCAGAGGCTTGGTTGTTCTTATGATTTTTCCTACGAGAAACTGTGTTACAAATCTTGTCACTCTATCTTCAATTTCTTTTGTGGGAAACCCTCGTTTTCCCTTTACCAATGCATGGCTCTGCTTCATTTTCACGACAGCTTCTTTTTCCTTACCCTTCCCTTGGAAGAACTTGTTAGGAACCCATATCTTTACTTTGTTAGTATGTTGTTGTTGGACGCATATGCTTTGTAAGTCATCCCGTAGTATTTGTGATCAATAGTTTGTGTTATTGTTGTTGGCGCATATGCTTTGTAAGTCGCCCGTAGTATTGTTGATCCATAGTTTGTAACGGCCCATGGTTTCGACCCATAGTATTGGCGCCTAGAATTAGTATATAAGTGTGTGTTGAGACCTATGAAGGACCGTGAAGTTATTTGTATTGAGCTTGCTCAAAGGAGGTTGCCCCCTCGAAGTGGCCCGTGATCAATACAAAAGTGATTCTGAGTTCTGTCATTTTTGCTATTTCGCGCATTCTTGTTAATTAATTGTTGCAGGTGCCTCACATCTGGTATCAGAGCACTTTCTTGGGCTCGCTGGGTGAAATTTCTGCCAAATTTTTTTTTTCACATCTGTTGCAGGTTCGGATTTGGGAATAATCCCTATCCGCTTAACTCTGGGAAGTACTTGGGCATAAGCCCTAAAACTCATTGTGAGGAGTACCACAGGAACCCCGAAGTAGCTGGCCCATTGAGAGGACCTGCCGGCGAAAAGGGCAACGACCCCTACCTGATTGACTAGTTCCCACCCGTGAGGTAAACCAAGAGCTGTCGTTTGTGGCAAAGCGGTTATCAGTTTTACCTGAGCCATGGAGTGAGGGGTACTGCCCCAATACGCAAGCCGTCAGACAGCATTGGTGGCCGAGTGAAAACCCTGAACTGTTAGGAAGCCGCACATACCTGGGGTCCATATCTACTTTCAGCTGAACTATTGTCGATCACTGCTGCGCCATTTCAGATTCATTTTTCAAACCATTCCAGATCCAGCCGTCGGCGTTGTTCCAGAATCCTTCGAACCGGAAATCCCATTCTGCAAGCAGAGCCGTAGCCGCTCCAGTCTGTAAAAAAAAAAAAAAAAAAAAAAAAAAAAAAAATATCAGGGAACCCCTATCATTCCATTCTGCATATTTCATCCCTGAGGACCCTATCCTCAATTCCCTTTTCTACAGCCCGAAATCCCACATTTGTCTATTTTTAGGGTTTGCCATAACTTCCTCAGATTTCACCCAATCACCTTCAATTTTTACCACAGAGTTCCTTTCTGAATTCTGCTTCTTTGTTCCCTTCTGCCAAATTTTCCCATCCTTTCACCCCGCTGCTGAAATCCTCATTTTTGCTTCCCTGTCTATCCAACAGTGTCCAAAAAACGAGTCAAACCCCAATTACCCTTCTGATTTTTTCCCAAATCCAAATTTTCCTTTACTGAAGTAGTTCCTGTTTTTATTTTCCTACCCAATCAAAAAAAAAAAAAAAAAAAAAAAAATCCCTGGTTATGGTTGTCACCCGTGCAGGAGCAAAAACCATGGAGGAAGCCCTTGCAGCCATCCAAGCCAAACTCCAGGATCTGGATGAAAAATTTCTTGGTCTCCATCTTGAACATTCAGCTATGAACAACAAACGACAGTCCGAGTCTTCAGTAGACAATGGGTTCTCTTCTTCCAGCAATTTCCGTGGTCCGAAGCTTGATTTTCCTCACTTCAATGGTACCGATCCAACTGGATGGATCTATCGTGCAGAACAATATTTCAGTCTGCATAATACGTTTGATGTCAACAAAGTTCCGTTGGCATCCTTTCATTTGGAACAGGAAGCTCTTCAATGGTACCGTTGGTACATCAAGGCTCATCCAGAGCCCAACTGACCAAACTTTTGCCAGCTCCTTCTGCAACGATTTGGTTCTAGTGCTTTTGATGACTTCACAGGAGCCCTCACTAAACTTCGCCAAACTGGCACTGTGAGAGAGTATCAAACCGAATTTGAGAATCTAGCCAACCACACCGAAGGATTGTCTGATGAATTTTACCGGAGTTGTTTTATCAGTGGTCTAAAGGATGCCATCCGCTCCGAGGTCAAAATGTTCTGCCCCAACACAATGATGGAAGCACTCGGGTTGGCTAAATTGGCAGAAGACAAGATTGCAGCCCAACAACGCTCCAAGCCCACTTTTGTTCCCTTCAGAAATATGGGGTCTCAGCGACCTCCTATACCGCAGGCTCCTCGACCGAATCCTATCAAGCGTTTGTCGGAAACAGAGATGCAAGCACGCAGAGAAAAGGGTCTTTGCTATAATTGTGATGAGAAATTCACTCGGGGGCATAGATGTGTTCAGCAAAAACTCTATCTCCTGGATGTGGAGTCTCCACCTGCCTCTAAAATGGGTGACGAAGATCCAGAAACACTAGATGCTCTGGTCGACATTCAGGAACCACCTATTGACCCTCCGTCTCAGGATGACCAGCCAGAGATATCTCTCCATGCTTTAGCTGGAGTCACCACCCCCCAAACAATGCGGGTCAGGGGTTACTTCAAGAAGCTTCCTCTTACAATCCTCATTGATTCTTGTAGCATTCATAATTTCATTGACCCTCGGATTGCCAAACAAGCTGATTGTTTTATCCATCCTTGCTCCAACTTTGAAGTCATGGTTGCCAATGGGGGTACCTTACCTTGCAAAAGGAAGTGTCGAAATGTGCGTATCTCTATGGGAGATTATACCTTACGCTCTGACATGTTTGCCTTGCCCTTAGGCGGATGTGATGTGGTTTTGGGTGCTCAATGGCTACGCACACTCGGCCCTATCTTATGGGATTTTGCCGAACTTTGGATGCAGTTTTCCCTCAATGGACACAAACACACATTGACATGATTACAACCAGGTTCTCTCAGCATCATCAGTTCACATCGCATGGAAAAACTCCTCAAGAAGAATTCACATGGTGTCATCGCTCAGATCCATTCCATCTAGATGCAACCATCAGCGGTCTCCACTACTCCTTGGGATCTACAACAAATTCTGGATCGATATACAGGTGTCTTTGCTGAACCAGTGGGATTACCACCTTCCAGACCAGAAGACCATCGTATTCAGCTCCTTCCTGGCAGCGCTCCTCCCAACATCCGGCCCTATCGCTACCCATTCCACCAAAAAACAGAGATTGAAATGCTCGTTCCGGACTTATTGAAGCAAGGTATTATTCGCCCAAGCACTAGTTCCTTTTCTTCTCCAGTTATTCTCGTCCGCAAAAAAGATGGGTCATGGCGCCTCTGCATTGACTTCCGAGCACTTAATCACCTCACCATCAAGGATAAGTTTCCAATTCCTGTTGTTGATGAACTTCTTGACGAGCTTCATGGGGCTCACTTTTTCTCCAAGTTGGATCTTCGTTCTGGGTATCATCAAATTCGGGTTCATGAGGATGATATTCCTAAAACAGCTTTCCGCACACATGATGGCCATTATGAGTTTTTGGTCATGCCCTTTGGCCTCACTAATGCTCCTTCCACATTCCAGGCCTTAATGAATAAAATATTTCGACCCTACTTGCGGAAATTCATTCTGGTATTCTTTGATGATATCCTCATCTATAGTAAAACATGGGATGAACATCTCCAGCATCTGGATCTTGTCATGCAACTTTTCTCTGACCATCATCTCCATGCCAAGCAGTCTAAATGTGTTTTTGGACAAAAGGAAGTTGAGTATCTCGGGCACATTATCTCAGCACAAGGGGTTCGCGTGGATCCTGCCAAAATCGACGCCATGAACAATTGGCCATGTCCTCAGACACTCAAGAGCCTTCGTGGTTTTTTGGGGTTGACTGGCTACTACCGCAAGTTTGTCAAGGATTATGGGAAGATTGCAGCTCCATTAACCGCTCTGTTGAAAAAGGATGCTTTTACATGGACACCTGCTGCTCAGTGTGCATTTGACAAACTCAAACAAGCTATGTGCACTACACCTGTGCTAGCTATGCCCGATTTTTCCAAGCCCTTCACTATTGAGAGTGATGCTTGCGGAAATGGACTTGGTGCTGTTCTCCTTCAAGATGAACACCCCATTGCGTTCACCAGCAAAGCCCTTTCAGGTAAGAATTTAGCAGCCTCTACCTATGAGAAGGAAATGATGGCTATTTTGCATGCAGTACAGAAGTGGCGTCCATACCTATTAGGGAATCATTTCTGCATCAAGACTGATCACCAGAGTCTGAAATATTTCTTGGACCAGCGTGTCTCCTCCCCGGCACAACAGAAATGGGTTAGCAAACTCATGGGTTATGACTATGAGATCACTTATAAGAAGGGTAAAGACAATATCGTGGCAGATGCTCTTTCTCGCACATTTGGTGCCCAAGGTTCTCTTTCAGCTATTTCTATGCCTGTTCCAAATTGGTTGCAATCTGTTCAACAGGGTTATGTCAATGACTCTTCCTTATCTCAAATCATCCAACGCTTGACCAACAACCCTTCTGCTGTACCACATTACTCTTGGGATGGTGCTTCTCTGCGATACAAGGGTCGTCTGGTGCTTCCCCAGAGCACAGATCTTCAACAAGCTGTCTTCTATGAACTCCATGCTTCTCCATCGGCCGGGCACTCTGGGTTCCTCAAAACATATGAACGAGCACGACGTAACTTCTTTTGGCAGGGCATGAAAAGGACAATTCAACAGATGGTGGCCGAATGTGATACCTGCCAGCGCAATAAGGGGGAAACCACACTCGTTCCAGGATTGCTTGAACCCCTACCCATACCTACACGGATTTGGACAGATATTTCTATGGATTTCATTGAAGGGCTCCCTAAATCTGGCGGGAAGATAGTGATTCTCGTTGTGGTTGATCGCCTCTCCAAATATAGTCATTTTTGTGCTCTCAGTCATCCCTATACAGCCTCCTCAGTTGCTCAAATTTTTATGGACCATATCTTTCGTCTTCATGGCATCCCTTCTTCCATTGTCTCGGATCGTGATGCGACTTTCACTAGTCATTTTTGGACAGAACTATTTCGCCACACTGGCACCAAACTGAAGATGAGTTCAGGGTATCACCCACAAACAGATGGTCAGACTGAAATTGTCAATAAATGCTTGGAAACTTATCTTCGTTGCTTCACCTCATAACAACAACATCAGTGGGCAAAGTGGCTCCCTCTTGCTGAATGGTGGTACAATACCTCTTACCACACTGCCTCTAAAATGACCCCATATGAAGCAGTCTGTGGTCAAGCACCTCCAGCTCTTCTTCCATACACCCCCACCAGTTCACCAGTTCAGGAAGTTGACACGGTCCTTCGCAACCGCGATCAGATTCTTCGCATTTTGCGGGACAATCTTCACATGGAAAGAAATCGCATGAAGCAACAAGCGGATCAGCACCGTTCAGAGCGCACTTTTCAAGTCGGCGATATGGTTTTTCTTCGTCTCCAGCCGTACAAACAATCCTCCTTGAAACTCAAAGGGCGTCATAAGCTTGCTCCAAAGTTCTATGGGCCATATCGGATTCTTCAGAAGATTGGGTCCGTTGCTTATAAATTGGAACTTCCTCCTTCTTCCCGCATTCATCCAGTCTTTCATGTCTCTTGTTTGAAGAAAGTTCTTGGCACCAACATCAGCGGCCAAACGATTTTACCCGAACTGGATAATGAAGGATCCATCCTTTTGGAGCCAGAGGCCATCCTCAATCGGCGCACACGTCAGCTTCGCTCTCACTCTATCACAGAGGTCTTAATTCAGTGGCACGGCATGCAACCAGAGGATGCTACATGGGAACCACTCCTTCAGATTCAACAACAATTTCCACATCTGGAGCTTTGAGGACAAAGCTTTTTTTAAGGGGGAGGGGATGTTAGGAACCCATATCTTTACTTTGTTAGTATGTTGTTGTTGGACGCATATGCTTTGTAAGTCGTCCCGTAGTATTTGTGATCAATAGTTTGTGTTATTGTTGTTGGCGCATATGCTTTGTAAGTCGCCCGTAGTATTGTTGATCCATAGTTTGTAACGGCCCATGGTTTCGACCCATAGTATTGGCGCCTAGAATTAGTATATAAGTGTGTGTTGAGACCTATGAAGGACCGTGAAGTTATTTGTATTGAGCTTGCTCAAAGGAGGTTGCCCCCTTGAAGTGGCCCGTGATCAATACAAAAGTGATTCTGAGTTCTGTCATTTTTGCTATTTCGCGCATTCTTGTTAATTAATTGTTGCAGGTGCCTCACAGAACTGCTTGGGATACTTGCCGCGCTTGCTTAGTCCTATTATGCGGTGGATTAAGTCAATGTTCAAATCCACATTTCGGTCCAGCCATAGGTATCCCTGGTGAATTCGCACCATCAGAGTGTGAACCACTGCATTAAGTTCTTGTGAATGATCTAAATGAGGTAGTCGGAGCAGGTTCAGCAATCCGGACTCCACTACCGGTGTCAACCAGCTTTCGGCCACCAAGTTAAATATGCCCTTAGCATCTTTCTTCCAGCACATGTACTGGTCAGGCTGGAACTGTGGGTACTTGGGATCGTGGGGATTTTCCTTCTGTATGCCTAGGAGGTCACAGTCGTCCCATTTACACTCCGAGATCTTTCCTAGTAGGTTCTTGGCAACCTCTATGTGCTTCGAAATGGGCGACAAGGGAATTTCATAACGGGCACTCTTCACCATATTAAAAACAGGGGCATCCAGCACCCGAGGTGATATGTACTCCGGTGTCAACTTCAAAGGTTCCTTCTGAAAGACTGGCGATCTTTGTGCCATCTGGCCTGTCTTGGGAGTCTTGCTTCATGGTTCAGTTGTGGCTTTCCCTTTGTCCTGCATTGCTGGATTATGTCGAGGTGACCTTCTAGATGCTTGACCGGGTTGGAGACGCTTGACCGGGTTGGAGTACAACCTTCTTGGCAAGGGTTTTCATTAACTCTGCAATCCCCCCATGCTGAAAGACTCGGATTGCTTCTTGAAGTGTAAACTCTTGTTCTCTGTCTGGTGATTTGGACATTCACTAGCGAGAGTAGGAAACTGTTTCAGGAATATCGCTAAGGATTGCTAACACAATATGGAAAGCATGAAAATTCTAAGTGTCTTGTAACGCCCGTGAGACCTGATGCGGCGTTATTTATAGGTGCAGTTGAGTCCCCCTCCGTGCCTTCCAATGGCTAGATGAGCCTTTAATGAGGTGTCTGCTGGCCAATTTGCACGAATCCTTCAGTCCCTTCCGTCGTCAGCGTGTTCAGAATGGTTATCTTTTCATTAAATGCTTAAGTGAGTGCTTGCAACGGTCACCTAACGGCTATATTTTCCTCAAAAGCAGGGTAACGGCTATTTTTCTTAGTACTTGGCCAAGCTACGCAGCACTGCATCTCTGATCCTGCACAGTTACTTCGCAGTCTCGGTGTTTGAACTGTGCAACTCCTTTTTTTTTCCTTCCGCGCAGCTTCAGCAGTGCTGCGCGGTACACACATTGTTCTACTTATCGTACATGTACAGGCTCCTTTACATTTCCAGTGTCCAATTTCAATTGTACGTGACACTTAGAAATTTCTCCCTATGCTTATCATGTAGGATTCTGCAAAGCAGTGTTGTCATCGTATAGTTTAGCCTGCTTCCATTTATCAAAGTTGGTAGGGTATCGCCAGCTAAATTAGCTAACTAGACTGCACCAGTGTTAGTAACATGTAACACAGTATATGGACCAAGCCAATGCATCTTAAATTTACCAGGAAACTTCATGAATTTGCTATCATACAGGAGGACTAGGTCACCTACCTGAAAGAACTTGTTCTTTATATGGTGATCATGCCATGCTTTCTCGCTGTCTTTCTGGACTTGCTGGTGGAAGGCGGCGATGACACGATCTTCCTCCAACCCAACTAGGTGTAGCAGCCTTTCTTCTAGCACTGCAGGGTCTGCAATCCCTGTGAATGCAGTGATTCTTAAGCTGGGGATAATGTACTCCATTTGAATTATAGCATCTTGTCCGTAAGCCAACAGAAAAGGTGTGTGCCCCGTCAATTTCTTGCAAGTGGTCCTGTATGCCCATAACACAAATGAGATGTGTAGGTCCCAATCATCTCTATTCACATTGCAAACTTTAGTCAGCACATTCTCCAGTATTTCATTGAAATCCTCAACAGTGCCATTCGCATGCGGGTGATATGGTGTACTGCACAGATGATGGATATGGAATTCCTCTGTGAGAGCTTCAATAGTCTTGTTTAAAAAGTGAGTTCCTTGATCACTCATCAAAATATTTGGGCACTCGAATCTTGATATTATTTCTTCAAAAATGAACTGCGCGGCAGTTCCTGCGCTGCAGTCCTTCACCGGTTTTGCTTCTGCCCATCTGGTGAGGTAGTCAGTAGCAGTAATGATGTACCTCACACCAGTGCTTTTCTCTAGTGGGTTTATAGGTCCCACAAAATCAATGGCCCATTTTTCAAATGCTTGTAAGGTCAACTGTGGATTCAATGGCATCTCATCCTTGCGCGAAGGTTTTCCTATCCTCTAACAGACATCGCAGTTTCAGCAGTTTTCTTTAGAGTCTTTATGGATCGTAGGCCACCATAGCCATGCAAATAGTATCTTCTGTGCTGTAGCCCTTCCTGCATAATGTCCTCCTGCGATCCCTGAGCGCGCATCTGCTAACACGGATAGTCTCTCATGGTCTAGTACACATCTGCGCAAGACTTGATCCGGTCTGAGTTAGTATAACTGACCTGCAATAATAGTGAAGTCTACGGCTCTCACTGCCAGCTGCTTCTTCTACTGGATGAAGAACTCCCGCGGTGCCAATCCTATTGTTAAGAACTCGATGATGTCCTTATAATAATCATCGACAATCTGTATAGAAAATAACTGTGCATCAGGCAGACTGTCTTCAATGTTCGTCGGCTCTTCTCCTGACTCAATCCTGGAGAGATGGTCAGGTCCCAAGTTCAGCCTGTCGGGCTTAGCAACAATCTCAAAATCATACTCCTGGAATAGCAACAACCATCTACATATGTGCCCCCCTAACACTAGCTTATTGACCAAGTATTTCAATGCAGAATGGTCAGTGAACATGAGGAAGTGCGCACCAAGCAAGTAGTGTCTGAATTTCTGCAGTGCATATACCATCGCAAGGCCTTCCCTCTTAGTAGTAGTATAATTTTTCTCCGTTGTCGAGAGCTTTCTACTTGAAAATGCAATGGGATGGTCAATACCTCCTTCTCCTGGCTGAGCTAATACGATTCCCAGGGAAATGCATGATGTGTCAACATGGACATGGAATGGCTTTGCCCAGTCTAGAAAGACTAGAATCGGCGCAGTCACCATCTTTTCTTTTAGTGTATCAAAACCCTGTTCGCATTCCGCGTTACAAATGAACGGTGTGTCTTTCTTTAGCAGCTTCTCCATTGCTGCGGTTATCTGCGTGTAACCCTTTATAAATTTCCTATAGTATCCAGTATGGCCTAAGGTAGAGAAAAACATCTTGATTGAATTTGGTGTTGGCAAATTCACAATAATGGCAATCTTCGCAGGGTCCACCATCAATCCCTGCTTACAAACAATGTGCCCAAGTAGAATCCCATAAGGAACACAAAATACACTTCTTTAGATTTAAGGAGATCTGATGTTGTCGACACTTCTCAAGCATCATTTTGAGGTTCGCACAATGGTTCTTCAATAGACTAAACACAATCCAATCATCAAAATAGGCTTCGAGAAACTTATGCATAAACTCTTTGAATGCTACGACGAGCACTCTAGAAAATATGGCAGGTGCGTTCTTTAGGCCAAAAGGCATTACTGTGTACTGGAACGACCCCCATTCTGTAGCAAAATTCGTCTTATGCCTGTCTGCAGCATCAATCCTTATCTAATGATACCCCGAAAAACCATCAGTAAAAGAATAGGCCTCATTCCCTCCAACATTATCAAGCACTTCATCCGTGAAAGGAGTAGGGAATGGGTCGTGCATGGAAGCATCATTCAGTTTTCTGAGATCCACACAAATCTTGATCTCACCCTTCGCTTTCTTGTCTTGAACAACCATGGGACTAATCCACTCTGATTCCTCGACAGGTTCAATGATTCCTGCTTCAAGCATCTTATCCAGCTCTGCGCATACTCTTTCTTTATAGCACGGATTTAATCTGTATTGTCTCTGCTTCACAGGCTTGGCGCCTAGCTTCAAAGGTATTTTCATGACCCCTAGGTCTCCCAGAATTCCTTTCATTTCTGTAAATTTATTTGGAAACAGCTCCTGATACTCATGTAAGGTGTCTGCGATCTCTGCAACAGTCTGATCATCCCAATAGTCTCCTATTGCTGCGAACTTCAGTTCTTCGCTTGTGCCAATATTCACCTTCTGCGTCTTTACTGGCCCACTCATATCTGGGATTTCTAGTGGAGGTCCTTCAACATCACGCGCACCCTCCGATTCAGGTATGGCTATGTTGCGTGGGTCATCTTCATCGTCTTCATTTTTATCATAGATGTCTTTAGCTAGGTTGTAACACTCCATGGAGTGTTCTTCGTGTTCCTTCCATTCTGACTGTAGGTGCGCAGGAACGCGATCTGCCTCGAAGAATTCCTCCAATGTCATATTTTTGTGAAGACAATCTTCCCTGAATATGCGTTCCTTAATTATCTGCAATGCGTCATGGATCAACGGGTTCTCATCATCAAAGCTGAAGTCCCTCTGGAAGTTCGCAGTCATCATGTCCCAATCAGTGGTTTCTCTGCGCAACTCCAGGTCTAGGTACCATTTCTTTGGAATGTCATCATCCAGCGTATGTACAAATAGATGCACCCATTCTGTGTGTGGCCTTTCCGCCCATGTCTGTGAACATACTTCAATATGTTGACTAGGATCTGTCTGTCTATTAAAATTTTCAAAGGGTAAGGTAAACCTTCCTGCAAATCGGATCTGCATCTTTATTCTGCATTGATCCCAAGTGGTCAATGTCTGCTTGTGCGCATTCCACCATCTAGCGGGTGTGTCACGCAGTGCCATATCCAATGTTGGTAATATGTGCTCATCTGTAATGGCTGTAGTATATTCCTGGATGAAATTGTAAACATTAGCAGAACCATCATATGTGGGAATAAGACTTACCTCTTTCCCGATCCAACGTAGTGATTTCGTAACCTGCATGCACCTTCTTGCTGATACTTCATGCATCTGACTTTGCCAATTTTCCAGTCCTGCCTCTGAATCAGAGACACGGGAGATGTCACATCTCTAGCTGAGTGTACCATCTGCAGTAGGATTAATGTAATCTTCCTGGTTCGCTGTGAGCTGGTATAATTGGTCCAACTCTTGAGCCTTGGATTCCTCCTGAATCGGCTTGCTCTATCTGTCACCATCTGCAGGATCCAACGGTGCGATGACCCTAAGATGCTTTCCTTCAAATTTCATCTTCTTTGTCTTCAAATTTATGATAGCCAAGTTATCAATAGCCCAATCAATCCCTAGCAGTGCAGGAAACGTTTGACTATCATCCACAATCTCAATAACTTCAAAGTCCGCATGACTTTGGACTCCATCGATGTCGACCACCACATCAACTAACCGTCCAAAAGGTATGACTTTCTCCTGGTTAGCCATTCTCAACTGGATAGGTGACCATGACAACTTCGTTCGACCCATCTGCTGCCATGTCTGCTTATTCAAGACATTTACTTCAGATCCCAGATCAAAGATAACTTCATCCATTTCAAAATCTCCTATCTACGTAGTAAGCCTCATTTCTCGGCCTGTTCTTTTATGCTTCCTTATGTGATGTACGACGCTATCAGAAATTATTGTTCCCGTCTGTGGTTCATATTCATTAGAGGAAATTTCAATTTAAAATGGGCCTTCAAAAAATAATACAAATTCCATGTCATCATGTATTAGCCAATCAAAATGATTTAAAATTCAAAAAGGGAGCACCTAAAAAAATTGGAGGGAAAAAATAAAAATTACTTTTTTGGATCGTATTTTCAACTTATCTCCTTGTAGGTTTACTCAAATTTCAAGCAGGAGGACTCGTTGGATGCATAATTAAATTATGCATCCAACGAGTACCCATGTTGCATACTTTTAACAACATCCACACCATGAAAAATTGAAAATACATTAAAAAACGTGTTTTCTCTCACTAGAAACGCGTTTTTTAATGTATTTTCAATTTTTCATGTTGTGGATGTTATTAAAAGTATGCAACATGGGTACTCGTTGGATGCATAATTTAATTATGCATCCAACAAGTCCTCCCGCTTGAAATTTGAGTAAACCTACAAGGATATAAGTTGAAAATACGATCTAAAAATTTAGTTTTTTTACTCTCTCTCTACTATTATTTTATTATTTTCCTTAGGAGGCCCATTTTTTACCCAAATTTCATCTAATGGGTTTATGAGCTTCTGTAGCTCTACTATGGCATTTTCACTTTTTAGTAACTTCATGCAGCTTTGCAGGAACTGCGCAACTGAGGTGCTGACATCCGTTGCGGTGCTTGTTTCTTCATAGGCCGTTGGCATGTCTTCAACATGTGGTGCTTCACTGTGCAACGGGATCCTCTGTGATTATGTTGCTGGTTCTTTGAAGTTATCCTACGCGTCGATGAAGACTTCCTTGTTCTTTCATAGGTCGAGAGTAGGTATTTTTCACGGAGCTTTCCTTATCCATACTGTCTCAAGAGGGATCTGCTTTGTGTGAGCCTCCCCTGACGTGGAAGCTTCTGCTCCCCTATCGCGGCCTATCTCAGCACCACTGCACGTGACCACATTGATGCTCGGGTCTACTAGTCTGCTCTCCACTGCGATCCACTGGACGTTCCTGTTTGGTGCGTCCGTCCATCTTCTTTTCTGCATTTCCACCTCTAGCACTGGGCAATCTTCAATAACATGCTCGAATGATTTATAGTAATTGCATGTAGTGCATGGGTTAACACAATCTCTAGATACGTGACCTGGCTGGCCACAATTATAGCAAATAACTTGGTCGCGGCCTCTTCCCTACGGCGGGCTAGCATTTCTTCCTCTGCTGCGGTATCCAGCACCACGACCTCTATATCCTCCTTGGTCATATTGTGCATTCTCTTGTTTCGGCTGGTTATCTTCTTGTACGCGGTACAAGCCAGCACCTCTCATTCATTAGCTCATATGCGTGGCAGTTGGATTCATCATGTCCAACTGATGTACAGAAAGTGGAGTATAAATTTTTAGGTGTTTTCACATACTTTTGTATGAGATAGCAGTCTTCAGGTCTGTGTCCTGTGGTTCTACAAATTTCACACCATGGGGCCTGATTTTGATTTATTGGGGCAAAATGTTCACCATTCATCTATTCATGCAAAACTTAACATATCATCCCCATACTTCTTTTGATGGCAAATGCATACAACAGTTCTCTCATAACAGCATGCAAGGAAACATCTAGACATTCATTTACAGAAAACACAGATAAGCATTCATCCATAAAACACAAATGCACAACACAATATTTAACGTGGTTCACTCCCCTGGATGGGACGCTACGTCCACAAGAATGGTTGGTAATATATATCTTTAAAGGGGATGGGGACAACCGTTCTTAGTCTACGCACTCAACTGCAGACTCTCCTTCCTCTCAGATAGGTCTCTGCGCACACAGCTACAGAGCCTTTACAATCTTCTCAACTCAAAAGAGATTTTACAATACAGCCACTCAACTTATTCAGCAACTCTAAGAGAACCTTAGAACCCAGAACAGAAACAACAACAACCCCATCCCATACAAAATTGTCTTCTTAAATAGACCATGCCCGAAGGTCATGTCTTTACAATGCCAAAGACCTAAACCCAAAACCCTTAGGCTTTACAAATCTATGCTGGTTTCCCTAAATCGGCTTGGTGGCATCTAGTAGCGTCTTCTTCATCATGACAGTTCTCCACATCTTCATTCTGTCGCTATCAGCCTTCCTTTCACACACATGCCAACATGTCACTTTCACTGAACCGTTCCTCTCTAACGGTCTCGCCCACTAGGCATGCCAAACCATCGCTTTCCCTGAGCTGTCCTTTTCTTAACAAACTCGTGTATTGGCCGCCTTCTTGAATTGCTCGTGCCTGCCACTCGGCACCCCTGGAGCATCTTTCCAAAATTAGACCACTACTGGTCCATCCAGTACTTGTACCTGATCCTCATCCAGCACTCCGCTTTGCTGTCTCCACGTGGCCTGACTACTTCACAGCACTACTTCCTCGCAACACTAGTCTTTGCGATACTGCCAAAATTTGGATGCTGCACACAACTTCCCAGCATGGTCAAAACTTGGATGTTGCGCACAACTTCGCAGCACCCTTAACACTTAGACAAAATTTTATCTTTTTTCTAAGTTGCGCTTAGCTCAACTTTTCCTGCTTATCAAAAGTGTTACCAAAACTTTGCCCCAACTTGGGCCCAACATGCCCCTAACACTTACATGTGGCTCGTCCCCGAGCCACTTCCTACTTTGACCGTCTTGCTCTGCTCCGCGATCGGTGGATCTAATTTGGCCACGAGCTCATTATAGGTGTCGAACAACTGTTCTACTGCTTCTCTGGTATCTTGTTCAACTTGTTTTACTGTCTCAAGCAGTGCTGGAGTTATCTCTTCTCCAATATGTCCCTGTACCTACTCCTGGTTGTCGCGCATTTCCTTCAGCTTGTCTTCTATCAGCTACGACACTGCTGTGGCATCTTCCAGGAGTTGCTGCGTCTAATTATCCATCTCAGTCTCTTTTTCTCTTAATGCCTGGACTTCCTTCTTCAAGCCTGATATTTCCTTATACCTCGGCAGCCTCTCCCTGGGTGGCAGAGCCTTGAGCTCTGCGTCCAACTTTTCTAGCGTGGTCTGCTTTTCTTTTACCGCGTTCTTCACCTGCAGTAGCCCTTGATCCTCTTCAAGGGTAGTGAATGCCTTTGAAACCTTCTCCAAGAGATCTTAGAACTTAGCCATCTCACTTGTTATGCTCTGCGCGGCGGCACTCACTGCTTGCTCTCTTAACTGTTGCTCAGTTAATGGCGTCTGCGTATTCAGTTTTTCCTTAAAGGCGGCAAGATCGGCCTCATAGAAGATGTCCTTATCCTACATCTCCATCTTCAAAGATCGCACCTTTTCTCCGATCCTCAGAATTGTGTCCGCAGGATCATCCTGGAGTTCTATATCTTCAATATATTGTGCAACAGCAGATATGGTAGTCTCCAATTGTTGCCGGTGGTCCTGTTGATCACGTAGTTGCATTTCTGTGCGCGACCGAGAGTCCTCGAGCTGCCTGTTTACTGCGTGCAGCTCCGCCTACGACTTCATGGAATCTACTGTTCTTTCATGCATCTCCTCCACTATTTTCATGTGCAAAAAGTGTAATCCTAGAAAAGGGATTTTGGCTAAGTCGAGCTCTACCCGCTCGACACCCTTTGTGTCCAGGACGATCTGTTCTATCATTGGTAATGAAATAGCCAATGGGTCCAAATGGACAACCCTGGTCTTAGAAGGAAATGTTATTGCTAGCTGCAGTGGTGTTTGCTGCGAGGTTCCTACTGACCTCCCTTCAGCTCCTGCTTCACGCGGCAAGGTTAGGCTATTTTGGACATCGTCCATTTTCTTCATAAGACCTTGTAGTGCGACCCTAGTCTTTTGTAGGTCATCCTGGATGACCTTGTCCTTCTTATCATTTTCTGTCATTAGCTCTCCCATCTGCTTTGAGATATTTTCCACAATTATGCTGAAGTATTCTTCGTTCAGCATTGTCTCAGATTGACTCTTTGTTGCTTTCATTTTCTTCTGCGCCTTTGGCTTCTGCGGGGTTTCAGGTTCCTTCCTCTTTCCTTTTTCTTCAACAATAAGACATGATAGCGGGATGGGTTCATCTTCTTCTGAGTCAATTTCCACATCCATGACTTCAACATGGAAGTTAGTCGGCCAGTCCTTCATGAGGATGTCAATGTCCTCCCCATACATATGGTAATTACCCGCGTACCATTCTGGCTTCTTCATTCTCGCTTTGGGTGAAATAAAGATACATCGCATATCCACCATAAAATCAATAACGTGAATATACTTTGTTGTTACCTGCTTTGAAATGCGGTATGTACGGGTGATCACATCGTGCACCTGAGTGTAATACTGACAAAAAACTTCAGCTATCGCATGTTGTCGCTCTGCGTTGATATTTGCCCAGAAGTTGGCAAAACGGAACCCTCTAGTCTCTTTGCTTTCTGTAATGACCCCCACATACTCCTTTGGCTCCTTCCATCCAGAAAAGGAGATGAGGACGATGAGCCATGTAAAGTGGAACTGTCCACCATTCTCCTGGGTATCATTGAGTTCATCCACGAACTCATTTAGAAGGTACTGACACCAATTGAATTGGGTCCCTTCAGCCGCTGCGGCACCGAGTAGTATTACGCCCGCAGGCACCTCCGAAGGCCTGGATGTTCTTATGATTTTTCCTGCGAGCAACTGTGTGACAAATCTTGTTTCTCTATCTTTAATTTCTTCTATGGGAAACCCTCTTTTTCCCTTCACAAATGCATGGCTCTGCTTCATTTTCATGACAGCTTCTTTTTCCTTACCCTTCCCTTGGAAGAACTACTTGGGATCCTTGCCGCGGTGGATTAAGTCAATGTTCAAATCCACATTTCTGTCCAGCCATAGGTATCCCTGGTGAATTCGCGCAATCAGAGTGCAAACCACTGCATTAAGTTCTGGTGAACGATCAAAATGAGGTAGGCGGAGCAGGTTCAGCAATATGGACTCCACTACCGACGTCAACCAGCTTTCGGTGACCAAGTTAAATATTCCCTTAGCATATTTCTTCCAACACATGTACTGGTCAGGCTGGAATTGTGGGTACTTGGGATCATGGGGCTCCTCCTTCTGTATGCCTAGGAGGTCGTAATCTTCCCATTTACACTCCGGTATCTTTCCTAGTAGGTTCCTGGCAACCTCTACGTGCTTCGAAATGGGCGACAAGGGAATTTCATAACGGGAACTCTTGACCAGATTAAAAATAGGGGCATCCAGCGCTCGAGGTGATATGTACGCCGGTGTCAACTTCAAAGGTTCCTTCTTAAAGACTGACGATCTTTGCGCCGTCTGGCCTGTCTTGGGAGTCTTGCTTCGTGGTCCAGATGTGGCTTTCCCTTTGTCCTGCATGGTTGGATTATGTCGAGGTGACCTTCTAGACGCTTGACCGGGTTCGAGTACAACCTTCTTGGCAGGGGTTTTCATTAACTCTGCAATCCCCCCGTGCTGAAAGACTCGGATTGCTTCTTGACGTGTAAGCTCTTGTTCTTTGTCTGGTGATTTGGACATTCACTGGCGAGAGTAGGCAACTGTTTCAGTAATATGGCTAAGGATTGCTAACACAATATGGAATGCATGAAAATTCTAAGTGTCTTGTAATGCCCGCAAGACCTGATGCGGCGTTATTTATAGGTGCAGTTGAGTCCCCCCTCCCCCCCTGCACCTTCCAACGGCTATATGAGCCTTTAATGAGGCGTCTGTTGGCCAATTTGAGGGAATCCTTCGGTCCCTTCCGTCGTCAGCATGTTCATAACAGTTATCTTTTCATTAAATGCTCAAGTGAGTGCTTGCAACGGTCACCTAACGGCTATATTTTCCTCAAAAGCAAGGTAACGGCTATTTTTCTTAGTACTACACCGAGCCGCGCAGCAGTGCATCTCTAATCTTGTGCAGTTACTTCACGGTGTTAGTGTTTGAACTGCACAGCTCCCTTTTTTTTTCTTTTTTTTTCCTTCCGTGCAGCTTTAACAGTGTTGCGCAGTACACACATTATTCTACTTATCGTACATGTACAGGCTCCTTTACATTTCCTGTGTCCAATTTCAACTGTACTTGACACTTAGAAATTTCTCCCTCTACTTATCATGTAGGATTCTGCGAAGCAGTGCTGTCATGGTACAGTTTTAGCCTACTTCCATTTATCAAATTTGGTAGGGTATCGCCAGCTAAATTGGCTAATTAGATTGCACCAGTGTTAGTAACATGTATCACAGTATATGGACCAAGCCAATGCATCTTAAATTTACCAGGAAACTTCATGAATTTGCTATCATACAGGAGGACTAGGTCACCTACTTGAAAGCACTTGTTCTTTATATGGCGATCATGCCATGCTTTCTCGCTGTCTTTCTAGACTTGCTGGTGGAAGTCGGCGATGACGCGATCTTCCTCCAACCCAACTAGGTGTAGCATCCTTTCTTCTAGTGCTGCAGGGTCTGCCATCCCTGTGAATGCAATGATTCTTAAGCTGGGGACAATGTACTCCATTGGCATTATAGCTTCCTGTTCGTAAGCCAACCGAAAAGGTGTGTGCCCTGTCAATTTCTTGCAAGTGGTCCTTTATGCCCATAACATAGATGAGATGCGTAGGTCCCAATCATCTATATTCACATTGCAAACTTTAGTCAGCGCATTCTCCAGTATTTTAATGAAAGCCTCAACAGTGCCATTTTCCTGTGGGGGATATGGTGTACTGCGCTGATGATGGATATGGAATTCCTCTATGAGAACTTCAATAATCTTGTTTAAAAAGTGAGTGCCTTGATCACTCATCAAAATCTTTGGGCACCCAAATCTTGATAATATTTCTTCAAAAATGAACTGCACGGAAGTGCCTACGCTGAAGCCCTTCACCGGTTTTGCTTCTGACAATCTTGTGAGGTAGTCAGTAGCAGTAATGATGTACCTCGTTGTTAACACCCAAAAAGTGCTCACTAGCTCATTTCCCTATTCACATGACCCATTTGTCCACTTTTTCACCATCTGAGCCTCCGAAACCAACAAAAGGTCACCAAAAGACCTTAGTACACCCCTTTTTCCATTAAAAAAGATTATTTTTCTAAGAAAATCATAAAAAACCCTCAAAAAGGGTCCAAATTCCCAAAAATATTAAAAAGGGAATTAAAATATTATTTTTATTCAAAAAAAGGAAAAAGGAGGGAAAAGTACCTAAACCATGTTGGTCAATACCATTTGGTTTCCACAAAACCACAAATGGTATTCCTCACCACCAAAACCTATAAAAAGGTGGTAGGGGCTCCTCATTTCACATCCTTCCATTATCTCATCCTTATGCTGCTGAAATCTCCCCTGAGCACTTTTAGCCATTGAAGCAACCTTGGAGAAGGAGACCTCTTGGAGTTTGGAGCTACTCATCTTGGGAGTTTCTCAACATCAACCTTCACCATTGAAGGTAATATCGCAAGCACTTGCTTGCCCCCCCCCATTTTTCAATACAAAAAATTATTTCTTATGTTTCTTGTTCTTGATTTTGACATGTTTACATTATTTGCTTAGATTCTTGCTTAGATTCATGAAAAGTATTGTTTATTTAGTTTATTGCTTTTATTTCTATTGAAACTGCTGCTACTAGTTAGCAGGTGCCCATAGCACTAAGCCTGGTTGCAAAACCGGGCCAACAGTTTTTGGCGACTCCGCTTTGGTTTGAACTTTAGATCTCTAGTTTTGCCTTTAAATCTTAGTTTTTATGAGTTTTTAACCTTTAAATCCATAGATCTGCCATCTTAGACAGCAGATCCATTGCTGTTCTGAGATTTGGCCCCATAAACAGCCCAAAATTTTCAATTTTCGGGTTCGTTTCTTGGTTTCCGTGCACGGCTTCCGCCTCGCGGCTTTTTGCCAGACAGTCGCGCGGTCCATCGCGACTTTTCTGGGTTTTTCCGCGCGGTCCATCGCGGCCTTTTTCCAGACAGTCGCGCGGTCCATCGCGACTTTTCTGTGTTTTTCCGCGCTGCACACCGCGGCTTCGCGGCCTATTTCCGCGCTGTCCATCGCGACTGTGCGCCCAAAACCCGCGCGGTCCATCGCGACTGTGCGCCCAAAACCCGCGCGGTCCATCGTGACTGTTCGTCCAAAACCCGCGCGGTCCATCGCGACTGTGCGGCCAAAACCCGCGCGGCCCATCGCGGCTGTTCGTCCAAAACCCGCGCGGCTGAATTTTTTCATTCGGCCATCCCGATTTTGAAAAGTATTTTTTACTGTACTTTCTGCCCATAGCACATTTTTTACAGTATTTGCATTCTGCATATTTTACAGCTTTGAAATTTTTTTTTCTATTTAAAAGTGCATATTTAGAAATCTTTTTCAAAATTTTCAAGAAAGTGAAAGAAAGACTCATTTTGCATTTTCATCCAGATTCAAATTTTTTCTTGTTTACTTCTTTGAAATCTTGCCCTTAGCAATTTTTCTTGAAACGAAGAAATCCATTTATTTCTTTTAGAAAGGAGTTTATTATTTGCTTTCATAAATCCAAGAAATCCTTTATTTTTTGAGTTATTTTTTGAAAAGCATATTAATTCCTTTTTAGTGAAAAAAGTCTTAAATATTTGCTTTTTATTTTCGAAAAATCCTTTATTTTTTGAAAATTTCCCTTAAAGCATTTAATTTTTTCAAAGTTCAGTTTACAACACCTCACGTGCACTCACACGATCACTTAATTGAACTAAGCCTTAAAACGCACCTTAATTTGAACACACTTTTAACCCCACTTGGGGAACACTAAAAGAATTCTTATAGCTAGGTAGTATTGGGGGGATAGGTGTTCCAATAACACCCCTCAGTTCATACATCTGAGACATAGAAGTTGTCCAATTAGGGAGCTAAAATCTCTTAGTACTTTTTGGCGCGGTCACAACCGGTTTGTGGGAAGGCCTCTCCCTTAGGAGGGTTGAAGTCGCGAGGATGGTTCCGGAAGCCTGAGTGGGATACCGAAACCCATTCAGTAACCGAAGGGCTACCATTCGCAGTTCTCGGGATATCCCTGTATTGGGATATTGCGATCAAAGGACCAAACGGCAGATTTACCTTTTCTCGACGCGTCATGAACGGAGTATCCTAGTAGCCTGTCTTTTTAGGATTGATTACCCGGTGTCCCTCCCGGTAGGGGGATATCTAGCCGTTGTCTCAACATCCATATTGTCTGACTTGGATTTCATCACCTTGCAGAGGATATCGTCTGTTTGAGTCACAATACTTTTAGATTAGGTGTTTGCATGATCTTTACCACCTTTTGAGTCTAGTTACACCTATTTTTTCTAGGAGCCGCTTGCATGTTGGTATTCTGACCAGTTGTTGCATTCCTCCACTTATTGTAGCACAGCTGCTAGAATAAGTGCATTTTTTGAGGATTGATTTTTTGGCCTGTGAGCCTTCTTTTTTCACTCCCCTTCTTGCACCCTTGGTTGCATTAGGGTTTTGAGTCTTTTACATATATATCACCACCTGATACTTAAAACACATTTTTTACATAAAAAACATATTCTCACCATTGAGAATTCTAGACGTTCTCGTCGTCTACAGGGCGAACTCCCAGAGTTTAGTCCACTTGGCTCTCCACGTCACGGACGCAGAGCATTGTCCCTTGATTCGACACATCGTCAATCAATTAGACGGTCATCCGATTCTGACATACCCCACTTCACCTTTGATTTGGAGGTAGAATCCGAAAACCCCACCGAGTTACCACCAACCACAAATATGTCTGAAACACCAGTTGATCCACAATTTACATTAACCATAGGTCAGACATCCACAGACCCTTCTGCGGCAGTACCATCCACGGCAACAACCACCCCCTTGGGTATGCCCAATATGGGTAACACTCCACATTCAGGAATGCCTAGCACAGGACCACCACATTCAGGAATGCCTAGCACAGGACCACCACCTGTCATGGGCATGCCCAACATGGGGGTCATACCCCCTTCAGTTTCCACAAACCCTATCCCAGGAATCCCCAGTGCAATTCCTAACCCAAGTGTAACTCATGTTGCACTTGGCAGTTCTATACCAGGAATCCCTGGTGCGATTCCTAACCCAAGTGTAACCCAAGTTGCACTTGGGAGCGCTAACCCATATTATGCCACACCTTTTGGAGGGCACATACCCTCCATACCTAGCATACCTATAGGCGCTACTGGACCCCTACACCATACCACAATGGCTAGGCAGGTCCCGGTTCCGGTCACCACATCCGCTAGTCTACCATACATGGCAAGTCTCAACCTGCCAGATTTAGCTAGGCTCACAAATGACCCCATCAGACATGATCCTGCTTGGCCCCATATGCCCACTAAGCTTCCCTCTGACATCCCTAAGTTCGAGGGTAAGGCTGGAGAAGACCCCCAAAATCACATCATGTCCTTCCATTTATGGTGTTCCTCAAACTCCATAGTGGATGACTCAATCCGCCTACGGCTTTTACAACGCACCTTCACTGGCTCCGCAGCCAAATGGTATATCGAGCAACCCCATGGGACGCATTCCACATTTACCTCCCTTGCCTCGACCTTTCTACAATTCTTCCAGCTACCTGTACGCTACGATGCGGGCGTCGAGATCCTACTGTCTTGCAGACAGAACACGGCCACGCATATCACTGACCATATTCATGATTGGCGTCGGCGCCGAAGCCTATGCAAGATCAAATTAGACGACCGAATCTTTTTAGACTGGTTCCTTAAATCCCTCCTTCCTCTCATTGCGAAGGATGTAGCATCTGAAAGACCCCAGTCTGAGGAGGAGGCCATCCTTAAGGCCCAACAGTTTGATCTTATCTATGCCCAGTCAGGTTACCTATACACGATCATACCTGACGCCCCACGAGGTGACTCTGCACGCGGTGACACACCGGGGGCATCACATGCCGCTGATGGAATTATTGGCCAAATTACACCGCAAGCAAAACCTTTCAGTATCGTGAGCACCATGCCTGCCCCAGACCTCTCTAGGGCTACATCCAGTTCCGGAGCGACAACTTCTTATGCTCCAACAAACCAGACCCATCACATTCATGGACCCTCTTGTCCACAACATTGTTATGGCCAAGCGCCACCAGCATATGTACCTCCTACATACTATGCTCAACCTACGGTACAGACCCCCATGCAGTTCCCACAACAGCATATGCATTACCCACAACCGATTGCACGGGCTCACTTCACAACTCCACTAGCTCAGGGGTACCAACAACCCCAGCAGGCAACTGGACCACCTCCAGCTCCACCTGCGTACTATCCACCGCAACCTTCTCCCGCACCTGCGGCTCCTCAGAATCCCCCCAATGCTCAAGGGCATGTGTACGCACAACAACATCAGCCCCAATACCAAAATAACCAACGCAACCAGGGTGGGCAACCAAACCGCGGAAGAGGACGCAACCGTGGAAACAATCAAAACCGTAACCAAGCTCCACAACCTACCCATCCTCCGCAAGAAAATAACGCGGCGCCCGCTCATCAGAATCCCGATCGGCCACCTAAGCAACCCAAAAATGCTAATTTACGAACAAACCATCCTTGTTCCATTTGCGGTGTCTATGGTCACTATACCCACGCTTGCCCACATCTGGAGCGAGCTCGACAACTATGGACAAATGACGCCCATCGTCAAGGGCAGGCAGCTCCTCAGCCGCCACCCAACCCCCCACCACCTCCACAACAACCTTTGGTACTACAAAACCCTTTTCCAACACAAGGAGTGGTGAACACTCAGCAATTAGCCCCCCCACAGGGCAACGTGCAACCACAACAAATTACTTACGCAGCTCCAGACCAACCCATGTTTGATTCAGGCACCCATCATTTATTGATGATGTCCACTGCCGACGTCAATATCAAAACCCGTCGGAACCAATATGGCTCCACGTCTGAAGCCCCTCCCGCCGACAAGAACACTAAGGTTAATCCCACAGATCAAACGTTATGTATACCTCCGGCTCCACTTGATGGCGCTTCCAAAGCACCTAGCTTCCCACTTCGTCGCATCAACAGTAATCCCAATGCTCACGCTGCGTCGAATTACAACATTGTCGACGACTTAGCCCAGTCTCCTGCAGCCATGTCTGCTTTAGAAGTTTTGAAAAAATGTCCTTCGCAACGCAAAACTTTACTCTCTGCCATTGGCGCCATTGACCCCAATGATTCACAGTTGATCGCATTCGATTCAGACCAGTCTGAACCCCGCCTGCCTTCCTCTTTAGCATTCCAAGTTTCCGTTTCTGTTCGGAATCTTGTCATCCATCGGTGCATTATCGATGAAGGGGCCTCCACATGCGTCATGTCCACATTCGTTTGGCAGAAGTTGGGATCCCCTACTCTCCAGCAGTCCACCACTGCATTACGAGCCTACGACGATCATTCGGCTCAACCCCAAGGTCTTTTAGCCAATGTCCCTGTCTTGCTGGCGGGTAAAACCGTGCTCATTGACATTGAGGTCATCAATGCCCCACTAGACTATAACCTTTTACTTGGTCGCAACTACATGTACGCCATGAAAGCGGTTGCCTCATCCGTTTTTCGTACCATGATGTTCCCCCATGAGGGACGCGTGGTCAAGGTCGACCAGCTCACCCATTACGATCCCAAGGCCCCTACCACACCTGAAAATGGTCTCACCATGGTTGAACAACCTGTTTGTGGTGCAACTACCTCATTCATTTCCTCAGTAGGACCCAGACTTTACTCCGAGGCGTCGATAACCTCTACATTCCAGGCCATTCCACCACCGTCACCGGAGACCCAGGTCGCTAACCTCTGCACTCTTTCACAAACACCCGGTAATCAACCCTCCTTGTTACCCAAACCACCATTGGTCCCTAGTCACATCGGTGTTACACCTATCCACACAATCCCCTTTCTATTTCCTCCTTCGGGTGTAGTAAGCGCCCCGTTTATGGCTACCCTTAGTCTCCCCGGGTTAACATTAGGATTACCTGTATGGTATATTACGCCTCCCATTCCTCCACCGACACCAAATGTCATCCTACAACCGGTGCAACCCATTGTTACTTCTACCCAACCACCTCCCGGTATCACGACTCCTTCGTCGTCGACGAATCCCCCTCCATTCGTCAGGCCCACTGGGGGCAGAGGCCCACAACCATACACTGCGGTTCCTCCACCCAAGGCAGTTAAACCTCCCCCCATATTTCGTGCTCCTCCAAAATGCTCGCTGTGTGATGAGTTAGGCCATCCAACCCATCAGTGCCCACAGTTACCTGCATTGCAGGAACACATGCAAATGTTGGACGACGACCCCAACATCCCGGTGGTCAAACTAGATCCAAACCCTATGCCTCGTGATAAATCACTGCGTACCAACCACCCATGTGCGATATGCGGTATTTATGGCCACTGCTCGCATAACTGTCCTGACATCCCAGACTACAGAGCAGCTCTCTACGAGATGAACAATTTGGACCTAGAGACGGCACCCTCTACTATCGAGGAGATCTACCCTCCCGCATCATCCTCATCCGGAGAGATTAACACCATCTATATGATCTCTTCGACTACCACTACCTCATCACTCGATTTGACCACTCAAAGGTCCCGCAATGATGAAGAGGTTCTCGAGACTCCTACTACCTTTGATTATCCCGGGGAAGACATGCACCATCGTCCATACTTCCTCCTGGAAGAGACTTCATCCACCACCGCTACCCAATCCGCGGTTGAGTCCAAGGATTTCCTTCCTACTAAAATCGATTGGTTAACGGATCCCATGGCCGATATTTCTCCCGTCATCCACATTGACATCTCTGACCCACTTGGTGCCCTTCATACCATCACATTAGGAACCTCCCACAGTGAGCATGAGATCGGAGAATACCAACAACTGTTCCAAGAATTCACTGATGTATTTACTTGGTCAGATACCGAAATGCATGGCCTTGACCCCGCCATTTATACGATCTCCACTGGATACCCCTATGTCCGGTCGGCCCCTTCCATTGATCCCTTTGACACACAGGTTGAACCCTTTCAAATCAACCAGGAAACCACATGTCCACAACATGGGGGCATGCCCAAAACCTTGCCTACTCATCATCACCGTGATCCTCGTCGGAGATACTGGGGGCATCCACCCCACAAAGGGAATCCCCCATCATCATATCATCACTTCAGTATGCCACCACGACCCACAGCCTCATGGTATAACACCCCGCCAGTAGTTGCTCAATTCCCTATTGATCTCTCTATGAGACAACATCTGCACCACATTGACACCTCTGAGTTAGGGGGCATAATAGATTACCTCGACCCCGGGATAGGGGGCATGATCAATCATTTTGAACCTTCCCCATCATCTCTATCTCAACACCTCAATGAGCCCATCGTTCAAACCAACACATATGTGATCCACAATCACAAACCCCATGCACATAGCATGGGGGCAGGTCATTAACCCTGCTCACTTTTTCATATTCGTGATCTCAACCATTTTTGAGGTCATGTGTCACTTGTATATTTCAGTTGATTTGATACACCTAGTATTTTTCCCCCACGGGTCATCATTTCTCCCCACCACTGCATCCTTCGCTTGGTGGGATCACCTTTATTTGTAGCCATTTTTTAACCTAGTTCTTTCCTTTAACCATTCCGGAGTCCTTATGACCTCCGTTTTTCGCACCATTTGCACTGCCGGATTCATATTTCCGTTCCCGTAATGATGCTTGAGATCATTTCTCGCTCTCACCTTTAGATTTTTCGGGCATCTTTTCCACGCCCCCCTCGTCACCTCGGTTAGCGTGCCACATCGGCCGTTCTCCTTTTTCGAAAATCCTTATGTCACCGGATCCAGTTTTCCGCACAGATGACGGTGCTTGAAACCTTTTCTCGCCCTCATCAATCCATTTTTTGTTCGGTATAATTTTATCCCTTTTTCGGGTCGAGCAACCCCTTTTACTAAAAAGGCACTTAGGGAGTTTCTGTTAAGCTCTTTTCTGACTCCTAAAACAATGAAAAGATTGCCGAGCAATCTTGCTTCCTTTCATGCTCGATAAACGTATCTGAAAGGGCGTCTACCTGGTATAAGTTTACCCCTTTTCCGGACCTTGTAGACTAATTACGAAAAAGGTATACTCTAGTCACATCGGCTAGAAGAGTTCTCCATCCGCATCATTTTATGCTTTTTCGGGCCTTGGAGACTAAACTTATGAAAAAGAAACACCAATAGAGTCCACTTACCGTTTTCAGACTCTCTAAACATGAAAGCAACCATGAGCATGCGCCGTCCTGGGCTCACAAAATCCACAGGACCGTACCATTTCAGAGCATACTTTTATCCCTTCTTGGAGCTCATTAAAACCACGAAGAAGGAATCAATGGTGCCTCTTGGCGCTACAACACATCACGTCTACTCACATAGCAGCTTCCCCATTTTGGTCGCCTTTGTTCAGAGTATTCTGCAGTATGTCACCTTGACAATTCCTCGACGGCACCTATCAGCTCGTCCTCCCCCCCCAGAGTAAGTACATACCCTTCAGTCCCTAAAATATGATCCCCACACCTACAAGTCAGTCCCCTACGCTGCCAGGTCAACCATGTCATCATGCTCTGAACAAAGGAAGTTTGAGTCTACCCATTTTTTGACCCAGTTATTTCCCATCCCCACAACTATGTCAGTCCTACCAGCAGTACTACATCACTTCAGTTCTACACCTCGAGCTCCTATTAAGGAAACATCATTGCCTTGTTAGTTGTTGGTCTCCCTCTGTCGACGACAACCACATTGATTCCAGAGGATAGGCCTAGAGGTCCCTGTGTCTTGGACTCATTACCATTTATAATGAGTGCCTATGGATCATTTCGAGAGGAATCCTCAGTGCCTCTCCAAATGGTTGTTTCTCACATGCTCGACTTCAACACCTTGATCGCATCGTTGAGACTCGCACAGGGTATTGGTCCGTTCAGTTATTAGTCGAAGACCCCGGATACCACCTGACTCCTCCACGTTTGAGAGTCTACCTATGGATACAACCAGTTACATTTTTTCTATAGATATCCGGGTTGCGTATGGCGACAGTATTCAGATGTACCCCGATTTATACTCCCTCGAGTATACAGATACAAATACTCCCCAGAGATGGCTCACAGTCATTGAGTCCATACAGATGTTGGACACCTTCAGTTTCAGCAGTTCAAACAGTTATTCCAGTGTATCAGTTATTGAAATCAGCCATGATCATGAGTATATCCCACAATAATGTCCCCTCTGGACCATTATGATGTACCAGTATATTTCTTTAAGTATTAGATCCCCCGTCTTGGGACTAATTGTTTTGTATATGTCTTGATACGAGCATGGGAATGCCCGCCTCGTCCTTTATCAGAGATTATACCTCATTCATATTGAGGCCATGTAATATTTTTTGTTTTTGCAGCTTCCAAGGGCCGTGGCTCCAGTCTCCAACCGGTCTCTTCTCTCCCCTACTCCCAGAAAAAAGGACAAAAGAACTATGATGTCTATCGGCCATACGATGAGCTCCTGCCCTCACACATCAGGGGGCAATCTGTTAACACCCAAAAAGTGCCCACTAGCTCATTTCCCTATTCACATGACCCATTTGTCCACTTTTTCACCATCTGAGCCTCCGAAACCAACAAAAGGTCACCAAAAGACCTTAGTACACCCCTTTTTCCATTAAAAAAGATTATTTTTCCAAGAAAATCATAAAAAACCCTCAAAAAGGGTCCAAATTCCCAAAAATATTAAAAAGGGAATTAAAATATTATTTTTATTCAAAAAAAGGAAAAAGGAGGGAAAAGTACCTAAACCATGTTGGTCAATACCATTTGGTTTCCACAAAACCACAAATGGTATTCCTCACCACCAAAACCTATAAAAAGGTGGTAGGGGCTCCTCATTTCACATCCTTCCATTATCTCATCCTTATGCTGCTGAAATCTCCCCTGAGCACTTTTAGCCATTGAAGCAACCTTGGAGAAGGAGACCTCTTGGAGTTTGGAGCTACTCATCTTGGGAGTTGCTCAACATCAACCTTCACCATTGAAGGTAATATCGCAAGCACTTGCTTGCCCCCCCCCCATTTTTCAATACAAAAAATTATTTCTTATGTTTCTTGTTCTTGATTTTGACATGTTTACATTATTTGCTTAGATTCTTGCTTAGATTCATGAAAAGTATTGTACCAGTTCTTTTCCCTAGTGGGTTTATAGGTCCCACAATATCAATGGCCCATTTTTCAAATGCCTGCAAGGTCAACTACGGATTCAATGCCATCTCATTCCTATGCGAAGGTTTTCCTATCCTCTGACAAACATCACAGTTCTACCAGTGTTCTTTAGAGTCTTTATGGATCGTAGGCCACCATAGCCCTGCACGTAGTATATTCTACGGGGTAGCCCTTCCTGCATAATGTCCTCCTGCAATCCCTGAGTGCGCATCTGCTAAGATGAATGGTCTCTCATGGTCTAGTACACGTCTGCGCAAGACTTCATCCAGTCCGAGTTTGTATAACTGACTTCAATAATAGCGAAGTCTACGGCTCTCACTACCAGCTGCTTCTTCTGCTGGACAGAGAACTCCTACGGTGCCAATCCTATTGTTAAGAACTCGATGATGTCCTTATAATAATCATCGACAATCTGTATAGCAAATAACTGCGCATCAGGCAGACTGTCTTCAATGTTCATCGGCTCTTCTCCTGACTCAATCCTAGAGAGATGGTCAGGTCCCAAGTTCATCCTGTCGGGTTTAACAACAATCTCAAAATCATACTCCTAGAATAGCAACAGCCATCTACATATGCACCCCCCTAACACTAGCTTATTGACCAAGTATTTCAACGCAGAATGGTCACTGACCATGAGGAAGTGCGCACCAAGCAAGTAGTGTCTGAATTTCTGCAGTGCATATACCATCGCAAGGCCTTCCCTCTCAGTAGAAGTATAACCTTTCTCCGCTGTCGAGAGCTTTCTGCTTGAAAATGCAACGAGATGGCTAATACCTCCTTCTCTTGGATGAGCTAATACAATTCCGAGGGAAATGCATGATGCGTCAACATGGACATGGAATGGCTTTTCCCAGTCTGGAAAGACTAGAATCGGTGCAGTCACCATCTTTTCTTTTAGTGTATCAAAACCCTGTTCGCATTCCGCGTTCCAAATGAACGATGCATCTTTCTTTAGCAACTTCTCCATTGTTGCGGTTATCTGCGCGTAACACTTTATAAATTTCCTATAGTATCCAGTCCGGCCTAAGGTAGAGCGCAACATCTTGACTGAATTTGGTGTTGGCAAATTCATAATAATGGCAATCTTCACAAGGTCCACAATCAATCCCTGCTTACAAACAATGTGCCCAAGTAGAATCCCATAAGGAACACAAAAAATACACTTCTTTAGATTTAAAGAGATCTTGATGTTGTCGACACTTCTCAAGCATCATTCTGATGTTCGCACAATGATTCTTCAATAGACCAAACACAGTCCAATCATCAAAATAGGCCTCGAGAAACTTATGCATAAACTCTTTGAATGCTACGACGACCACTCTGGAAAATATGGAAGGTGCGTTCTTTAGGCCAAAAGGCATTACTGTGTACTGGAACGACCCCCATTCTGTAGCAAAATTCGTCTTATGCCTGTCTGCGGCATCAATCCTTATCTGATGATACCCTGAAAAACCATCAGTAAAAGAATAGGCCTCATTCCCTCCAACATTATCAAGCACTTCATCCGTGAAAGGAGTAGGGAATGGGTCGTGCATGGAAGCATCATTCAGTTTTTTGAGATCCACACAAATCCTGATCTCACCCTTCGCTTTCTTGTCTTGAACGACCATGGGACTAATCCACTCTGATTCCTCGACAGGTTCAATAATTCCTGCTTCAAGCATCTTATCCAGCTCTGTGCATACTCTTTCTTTATAGCGCGGATTTAATATGTATGGTATCTACTTCACAGGCTTGGCGCCTGGCTTCAAAGCTATTTTCATGACCCCTAGGTCTCCCAGAATTCCTTTAATTTTTGTAAATTTTGTCGAAAACAGCTCCTGATACTCATGTAAGGTGTCTGCGATCTCTGCAACATTCTGATCATCCCAATAGTCTCCTATTGCTGCGAACTTCAGTTCTTCGCTTGTGCCAATATTCACCTCCTACGTCTTTACTAGCCCACTCATATCTGGGATTTCTAGCGGAGGTCCTTCTACGTCGCGCATGCCCTCCGATTCAGGTATGGCTATGTTGCGCGGGTCGTCCTCATCATCTTCATTTTATCATAGATGTCTTTAGCTAGGTTGTAGCACTCCATGGGGTGTTCTTCGTGTTCCTTCCATTCTGACTGTAGGTGCGTAGGAACGCGATCTGGCCTGAAGAATTCCTCCAATGTCATATTTCTGTGAGGATAGTCTTCCCTGAATATGCGTTCCTTAATTATCTGCAACGCGTCATGGATCAACGGATTCTTATCATCAAAGCTGAAGTCCCTCTGGAAGTTCACATTCAACATGTCCCAATCAGTGGTTTCTCTGTGCAACTCTAGGTCTAGGTACCATTTCTTTGGAATGTCATCATCTAGCGTATGTACAAATAGATGCACCCATTCTGTGTGTGGCCTTTCCGCCCATGCCTGTGAACAGACTTCAATGTGTTGACTAGGATCTGTCTGTCCATTAAAATTTTAAAAGGGTAAGGTAGCCCTTCTTGCAAATCTTATATGCATCTTAATTCTGCATTGATCCCAAGTGGTCAATGTCTGCTTGTGCGCATTCCACCATCTGGCAGGTGTGTCGCGCAGTTCCATATCCAATGTTGGTAATCTGTGCTCATCTGTAATGGCTGCAGTATATTCCTGGATGAAATTGTAAACATTAGCAGAACCATCATATGTGGGAATAGGACTTACCTCCTTCCCGATCCAGTGCAGCGATTTTGTAACCTGCGCGCACCTTCTTGCTGATAATTCATGCATCCGGATTTGCCAATTTTTCAGTCCTGCCTTCGAATCAGAGACACGGGAGCAGTCACATCTCCATCTGAGTGTACCATTTGCAGTAGGATTAATGTAATCTTCTTGGTTCACTATGAGCTGGTATAATTGGTCCAACTCTTGAGCCTTGGATTCCTCCTGAATCGGCTCGCTGTATCTGTCACCATCTGCAGGATCCAACGGTACGATGACCCTAAGATGCTTTCCTTCAAATATCATCTTCTTTGTCTTCAGATTTATGATAGCCAAGTTATCAATAGCACAATCAATTCCTAGTAGTGCAGGAAAAGGTTGTCTATCATCCACAATCTCGATAAATTCAAAGTCTGCATGACTTTGGAGTCCATTGATGTCGACCACCACATCAGCTAATCGTCCAAAAGTTATGACTTTCTCTTGGTTAGCCATTCTCAACTGGATAGGAGACCATGAAAACTTTGGTCAACCCATTTGCTGCCATGTTTGCTTAGTCAAGACATTTACTTCAGATCCCAGATCAAGGATGACTTCATCCCTTTCAAAATCTCCCATCTGCACGGTAAGCCTCATTTCTCAGCCTGTTCTTTTATGCTTTCTTATGTGATGTACGATGTTATCAAAAATTTATAATGGTTAATGAGCTTCTGTAGCTCTACTATGGCATTTTCACTTTTTAGTAACTTCATGCAGCTTCGCGGGATCCTCTGTGATTCTGTTTCCGGTTCTCTGAAGGTAACCCGCGCATCAATAAAGACTTCCTTGTTCTTTCGTAGGTTGAAAGTAGGTATTTTTCCTGTAGCTTTTCTTATCCATACTATCTCAAGAGGTATTTGCTTTGTGTGAGCCTCCCCTAACATGGAAGCTTCTGCTCCCCTATCACATCCTGTCTCAGCGCCACTGCGCATGACCACATTGATGCTCGGGTCTACTGGTGTTCTCTCCACTGCGATCCACTGGAAGTTCGTGTTTGGTGCGCCCGTCCGTCTTCTTTTCTGCATTTCCACCTCTAGCACTGGGAAATATTCAATAACATGCTCGAATGATTTACAGTAATTGCATGTAGTGCATGGGTTAACAAAATCTCTAGATACATGACCTAGCTGGCCACAATTATAGCAAATAACCTGGCCGCGGCCTCTTCCCTACGTCGGGCTAGCATTTATTTCTTTGCCGCGGTATCCAGCACCATGACCTCTGTATCCTCCTTGGTCATATTGTGCATTATCATGTTTCGGCTGGTTATCTTCTTGTGCGCGGTACAAGTCAGTGCCTCTCATTGAGTCCATATCTCGTTTTCTCTCATTCATTAGCTCATATGCGTGGCAGTTGGATTCATCATGTCCAACTGATTTACAGAAAGTGCAGTATAAATTTTTAGGTGTTTTCACATACTTCTGTATGAGATAGCAGTCTTCAGGTCTGTGTCCTGTGGTTCTACAAATTTCACACCATGGGGCCTGATTCTGATTTATTGTGTTGGGCACACCACTATTAAGATAGTCGCGAAACACAAGGCAATGTTCCCGGTCATGGCCTTATCCTTTGCAACTTGTACACCAGACATCTTGTCTAGGTTAATACCTTTGTTCTTTGCCATTCTTCATGCTTTGCAGTTCTAGTGTAAGGGTGGTCAGCTGGTTCTAGATCTGAGACATCCCAGAACTAGTCTCACCAATCGGCAAAGCCTCTAGCTTCGTTGTGATTTCCAAGGCCTCTGCCTGTGACGTAACCTTCTGTTCCATCAATGGTAATCTAATATGTGGCAACAACGCAGCAATAAACCATTCCTTGTGTTGTTCTGGAGCTATAACAAAGCTTACTTGGTCCAATAGGGTCTTGAACTTCTGATCAAACTCCCAAACCATTTCAGTTGGTTTATGCTTTATTTCTTTCAACTCGGTTATACACTGAGATTTAGATTTGGGTTTCTTAAACTCTGCCACAAGTGCAGCTTTAGTTTCTGTGAGGGTTCTTGGCTGTGTGTTAGAGTACTTCATGAACCAATGTAAAGCTCTGTCCCTAAAAGTGGTGATGAGCTGTGCTCTCTTTACGGCATCATCCTGGATCTGTCTTATAATCTTATAATCCATACGGCTTCACAGAGAAACCAATGCTGATCAGGGTCTTCTAGGCCAGTTCCTTTGAATATTGGGAGCTTCAAATCAGTGTTCGCCAGTGTTATATTAGGTGGTGGGGCACCCGGATTAGCGCGCGGCTGCTGCGAGGGGCTTCGTGCAGCAAAAACAAATGCGGATATCGGACTATGCTGTGGGGTGGGCTATGTAATGTGTGGGCTCTAATGCAAAGGTGGTGTGGTTTCTGCAACCGACAGATTCTGAGGGGTCAATTGTGGTGCGGCTTCGTTTTTAAGGTCACAAGGGATCTCAGTGTCTATATGGAGCGCAGCGCCTCCAAGATTCTGATTAAATTTATATCTCTTGTTGCTTCTATGATTATGGGTATCTTCGTCATAATCACTATATATACTGTTTACCATGACAGACTTAATAATATTACTGCATTCTTAAAACACCTTTCTCAGCTAACAACATCTTAATGTATAGACTGAGATTGTTCAGCAACTTACCTGGGAATCCTTCGAAAAAGTATGCTTCTACTTGGCTTTAGGATTTGAGTGTGTCTACAACAAATTCTGTTACGAATCCTTCTAGCATATGATCGACCCAGAAGTCAACTGCGCGTGACAATGGGCTGTCTATCACTTTGAGCTGCACTGTGAGCTCGGGAGTCCACTCTGTACGAACTCCTCCTTGAAAACAGGTTTTCTTTTCTGCGAGCCGCGAGATCCACTCGTGCAGCTCGTTTGGAAACGATGCCCAAAAAATCTCGTGAATATCTTTCCACAGATATCTATCCGACCACTGTGTGTCACATAGACGCGGATTTCTATTCTCTTTCCTTTTAAAGTCTCTTATGGTCTTGTCCCACCAGGCTTGGATTTATGTCTTTTCAAGATGCCAGTTGTCAGATCCTTCTGGGAACTGATATTCTTCGTCACACATCATGATTGCAACTCATCACGGATTCTAGTGCGGCAACAAAACCATTTGTTGGCTATAACTGACCTAGAGGTTTTCTATAAGACCCAGGTTCTTCGCGGTTTCCCTTTGACCAACAAAACCCATTCGCACCGGCCCTTTCGGAAACAACCTGTGAGCAGGTTGAGGTCTCACCTGAGATGTATCTATGGGGTACTGCGGAATCAGGTTTCCACAGTAAGTGATGATTTTCTTAGAGAGGCGTACTGCGCATCGCAACACGGGGTATACGCTGCGAGGTGAGACTGCGCAGCGATGGACAACGCTGCAATTCACACCACTAAGTTCTTCTACTGCGGGACTTCTATTGGGACTGTGAACAATACCATTCAGCTTTATACTTGAGGTGTTCGGAAATGCTTAAGGCACTGACATGAGTATCACTCATCCACTCATTCAACTACTCAGCCGATTATCCATCTACTATTCGTTCATCCATTTGGTATGGTTACGATTTGAGATTATTCTATTGATACAATCTAATTGTTATGCATTTGTTCTATTGCGCATAAGGAAGTACCTGAGTGATCTCTTAACACTTAACCAACTAACTGATTCACTATTCTCAAACACAAGCTAAATGTTCACCATTCATCTATTCATGCAGAACTTAACATATCATCCCCATACTTCTTCTGATGGAAAATGCATACAACAGTTCTCTCATAACAGCATGCAAGGAAACATCTAGACATTCATTTACAGAAAACATAGATAAGCATTCATCTATAAAACACAAACGTACAACGCAATATTTAACGTGGTTCACTCCCCCAGATGGGAAGCTACGTCCACAAGAATGGTTGGTAATATATATCTTTAAAGGGGATGGGGACAACCATTCTTAGTCTGTGCACTCAGTTGCAGACTCTCCTTCCTCTTAGATAGGTCTCTACGCACACGCTGCAGATCCTTTACAATCTTCTCAACTCAAAAGAGATTTTACAATACAGCCACTCAACTTATTCAACAACTCTGAGAGAACCTTAGAACCCAGAACAAAAAAAACAACAACCCCATCCCATACAAAATTGTCTTCTTAAATAGACCATGCCTGGAGGTCATGTCTTACCAATGCCGAAGACCTAAACCCAAAACCCTTAGGGTTTACAAAACTGTGTCGGTTTCCCTAAACCAGCTTGCTAGCATCTTGTAGCGTCTGCTTCATCGTGGCAGTTCTCCACGTCTTCATTCTGTCGCTATCAGCCTTCCTATCGCACACATGCCAACATGTCACTTTCACTGAATCGTTCATCTCTAACGGTCTCGCCCACTAGGCATGTCAAGCCATCTCTTTCCCTGAGTTGTCCCTTTCTTAACAAACTCGTGTATTGGTCGCCTTCCTGAATTGCTCGTGCCCGCCGCTTGGCACCCCTGGAGCATCTTCCCAAAATTAGACCACTACTGGTCCATCCGGTACCTGTACCTGCTCCTCGTCCAGCACTTCGCTTTGCTGGCTCCATGTGGCCTGACTGCTTCGTAGCACTGCTTCCTCGCAGCGCTGGTCTTCGCGGTACTACCAAAATTTGGATGCTACCCACAACTTCGCAGCATGGTCAAAAATTGGATGTTGCGCACAACTTCGCAGCACCCTCGACACTTAGACAAAATTTTATATTTTTCTGAGTTGCACTCAGCTCAGCTTTTCCTACTTATCAAAAGTGTTTCCAAAACTTTGCCCCAACTTGGGCCCAATAGATGTCTTCCAGATTTACTTTTAGTTCGGTGGCCTTACTCTTAGTGGCTAAGGAAAGTCTCAAGGTATTATGGGCAAGGTTCCTGCTTTCCATCAAGGCTACATCCTTCTTGGACATTTTTCTTACATCAGCATAAAGTTTAGCTTCTTCTGAGATTGTATATGGGCTCTCCTCATATCCCTCCAGTAACTTAGCCCTGCTTAGGCTTGATGTTGCAGCTCCAGTAGGTGTTATGTTGAACACATGTTGCTTAACCTCAAAGGATGGCACCGAGGATCTGACGTGTTTTTTCTTGGGTTGCTTTGGTTGTACCTGTACTAATTGCTGCTCAAGCTCCTCTACCTTTTGCCTCTTTGAGGCTCTCTTAGCATCACTATCTACATCCATGGGCTCACTACCCCCTTCCTTTATATATTTTTCTGGAGGAATGGTAAGGGACATGGCTGCTGATATTGCTAGGGTTTTACCATGTGAACCAGGCACTGCTGATGTGCTACTTTGAAAAATGAATGCTAAAGATGAAGAACCTTCTGGTGGGTCTACTTCCAACTAGACTTTGTCAATGTATTCTAACCAATTTTCCATCTCAGCTAGACCTATTAGTTCGAAGCGCTCATATCCTTTCCTGTTACTTTCCTTCCTTCTTTTTGAGATAATCTGGTGAGGATCATAGTTTATGGCTGCTTTAGATGGGAATCCCAGATCACCCATCATTCACTCAATAGCTGGGAGAGCTATTTTGTTTTTGACAATGAAGGATCCCAATGTCCATGGAAATCTGATGTCCGAAGACTTCTTGTCATCCAAGAAATGTTCACAGTCCACCTTCAATTTTTGTCTTATAAATTCCAAGGTGATTACTCTAGGGGTTAGGAAGGTAGGTAGCATATAGGGGGCATGGGAGTAGCCATAAAATTTAATCATAGTCCCATGCTCCAGCAGGAACCAATCCCCAACCCTCTTCTCCATGGATGGCTGCAGTAGGTCTTTCATCTCAAGCAGTACCCTAGGCAGTCTCTTCTGGAAAAAGATGAAATATATCTCTGCCATAAGATCATTCATGATGGTTTTGTAGTATGAATACATCTCCTTAGTCAACTGCAGCTTTCAATCTGAGCTGGGAGTGGATGTTGTCTACCAAGGCTTCATCAAACTTTAGGCATGCACATTGGGTAAGCGAATTTGGGCCTGCTGGCTCAATAGGACAATCTTAGAACAAACATCAAACTTATCAGGGGATCGGTTATGTATAGGTCATTGTCTAAGCCTAGGAACTCGGCCAACATGGAGATAACACACTTCAACTCTTCCCTAAAAAGGCTGGCCTCACCAGGAAAAGGTGCACCTTGAGAGGAGGTATTTGGTAGCAGGGAAGCATGATAAAAGCTCTGTTTGAAGTCATCTAGGGCTTGACGAAAATGTTGGATCAAGGTTTCCATTCTGTAACTTTGGGATTTTTGGCAGAATTCTTCTAGAACGGCTAAAGCTTTCTTAATAGTAGGGGCGTCTACATAGCACAGGATTTTAGAGTTTGAGGCATCCATGATTGCTCTTCAGTCTGAGGAGTAATGTCCAACACACCAGTATACAAATTCAGGGAAACTAGGGGTTTGGTTGGTTGTAAACAAATGCAAAAAGGATTGATAAATCTTATGCACATCCACTTGTCTAGCCCTTGTGACCTCCAATATTTCTTTGGCAGTTTCTATGGTGCTATTTATCAGCATGGGATCGTAAACCTCACAGTCTTTATCCTCTAATAGGTCAATTATCTTTAGAGGCTCAAATCCTGGGGGTACCACGGGTCCAGCCATTTAAATAGTTTAGGGTGGAGGTGGATGGCCTACCTGGTCGGTTGAAAACTAGGTGGAGCTTCTGGGTCTCTGGTTAGCTGGTCGGCTCTGAACAATCCACTCTTTTCACTTTTGTTATAGGTCAAATCTTCACTTCTCCGTCCGTGATCACCTTGAGCTATAGATCACACAAAAGGACAACTTGGATTGAAGAGCATGATAACCTCAGATGAGACATTGACCTGACTCACCCTCCTCCAAGATGACAAAACCCTAAAAAATATCATATTTTGGCATGGGCGCTACTCTTCTTAAGCAAACTAGGACATATGCCCTACTCTGTAAGCTATATAGTAGCGCACACCTCCTAATATGCGCTACTCTACTTCAGTAAACTAGCGCACACCTCCTAATATGCACTACTCTACTTCAGTAAACTAGCGCACACCTCCTAATATGCGCTACTCTACTTCAGTAAACTAGCGCACAGCATTAAAAAGTGGAAAACGCTAGTTCTTAAACACTGTAGTTGCATGTTGGGCACTACTCCACTGTGAAATAGTCGCGCACATCTTAAAATATGATCAAAAAAATATTAATTTGACGAATTGGGATTAGTTGCAGTTGGTTTCCCAACTTCCCCTTCAACCACCTCTCGATCTGAACTTCCTACCTTGTCCTATAAATACAAGGAGGATTGAAGAGAGGGGTTATACATGAGAGCCATAGAGAGACTCTTATTGTATGAGAAGCTTGTATTAAAGGTGGTTATGCTGGAGAAACTTTGAAGTCAGAGAGGAGCAAGAGCCTAGGATCAAGTTACATGAGCATGTTGCAAAGTCAGGTATACTTTGTATTACTCATCTGTTTTTTACAATAAAAGGTTGAAACATCTTTCTCGTCCCAAACCAAATGCTTAATGGACTATGTATTTGTTTGGATCATGTTGGTTAATGCTTGATGTTTGAATTAATTTTCAATTCCATCATTATTATATTGGCCAAGATACGCTGAGAAAGGTCTTTGTATTGCAGGTTTATCGGACGGGAGATCAAGTGGAGGATCGAGAGCAAGGTTGGACAAAAGCTAGGATCAAACTTTGTTCATAAGGTATGTCCTCTAGGTCTCTGATCTATTTCCCTTCATAAACACTTCTGTAATGCAATTAGTATGTTTACCTGTCACCCCCTTAAGTTGATAGTGTCTATTTCGTTGATAGTGTTTACTTGGAGCGGACTGTTATCTCTAAGATCTTGTTAGACTCCTTAAATATGACAAGATTGCCGAGTATAGTTGTCATTTCAGACTCGTTAAGAGATTTGAAGCGACATCCACTCAGGTATAGAATTACCCCTTTTCCGGGCCTTGGTGGATAAATTACGGAAAAGGTATACTCTAGGTATACTTTTGTATGTGCTAGAAGAGTTATTCTTCCATTGTTTTATACTTTTTCGGGGGAGGGGACTAACTTTACGAAAAAGGACCTTTCGGAGCCTTTCTTTAGGGTTTTCAGGCTCTCTAAACATGAAAACACCAAGCGAGCATTCACCTACTCAGGCTCGATGTGAAATCCACAAGATGGTAAATAGAGGATTGTTTAAGTTTTTCAACTCTATAAACAAGAAAACACCGTCGAGCACAGACCAATCCGGGCTCGATATAAAATCCACGGATAGTTGTAAAGAGGATTGTTTAAGTTTTTCAGACTCTATAAACAGGAAAACACCAGCGAGCATTAACCTACTTGGGCTTGATATTAAAATCCACGAGTAGGTGTATGGAGTTATTGTTTAAGTTTTTCATACTCCTTAAAATTGAAAACACCGGCGAGCAGGAACAGATCTCGGCTTGATATTAAAATCCAGAGATCAATAATATAGAGCAATCTTCTATCTCTTCTTCGAACTCTGTAAACAATGAAGAAGGTCCTGAGTTTTCCTCCCATGGGCTCATTAAACTTTTTACATGGTTGGACCTATTGAGTTTTCATTCTTTCTTGGACTCATTAAAACAACAAGAAAGGTATTCTTTTATCTAAAAAGAATAAGGGATGAGAAAGATGTATCATATCTTTAGTGTTAAAGGCAGTTAAGTCATTTCTATCCTTGAACACAGCACCTACTTGAGTCTATCATGTCGGTTGGGTTTAGTTTTTGACCTTAGGGTGAACCTGATCTCCGAGTTATTTACTCCCCCGGTTGGTTTTTCTTCCAACCATATGGAGGTTTTGCTAATGTCTCCTACATTATAGGCTTATATCATTTTCCCCGTTATGTTGAAAACTGCCTAAGTCACTTTATGTCGTGCTCATTATTCAAGGATATACCCTGCGTTGGCCATTCTGCAATTTACCTTGACCTCATGTGTCGGCCATCCTAGTGTCAGTCTTGTTACATATATTACTTCATATCAGCTCATACCAGTTGAGTGTCCCTGATGTTGGATGATGGAGGATGCCTTAAGGCCTCCCTTCCAATGGACTTCTTCCCATCGACATCAACTCACTTTGCTCTGGGAATGAATTTTAGAGTTTCGGTTAGTACCTTGGAGATTGCAGTCACCAGTGGCAATTTTCCTCGCTGTTGAATTATGAGAATACATCAATGTATCTTATTCAACAGGATCCTCAAGTGTTCGAATCCAAGTCCACTTATTCCCACTTGTTGGATCGTACTAGGTACCTTGGGCCCCATCATCATTATCAGTGGAATCCCTCGCGTTTGTTAACGGTATACATCAAGGACCGGCAATCAAACGATACTCCCCATGTTCGACTTTCAGCTCACTTATTCACATGGTTAGGGTTTGTACCTTGGGTTGTTTTGGATGAAGAACTTGGGATGTTGATGACATTACCTCATTATGTTATCACCCAAGTTGCGCAAGACTGAGCCTCACTTATATTTGGCTCTCCATGAGACATAGATCCAGTTTGTTGTTATGGCTATGATCTCTTAGTTTGACATGGATCCACGCTTGTATTTCAAGTGGCCATGCTATATATACATCTCCTCGTTATGTATCTGAGATCATGTTGTATCACACTGCACATATATATGATGTCAAGAATGTAATTGCTCTCTGACCTTGATCTTTGTTTCAGGTGTTTCTGTGACTTGGTCCTGCGGTTTCTTGCTCCTCCTCTAGCTTTGGATTATAATGTATTTCGACCATTGTTTCCCTCTGAACTCACACATTAGGGGGCTTCTGTTATAGGTCAAATATGCACTTCTCCGTCCGTGATCACCTTGAGCTATAGATCACACAAAAGGACAACTTGGATTCAAGAGCATGATAACCTCAGATGACACTTTGACCTGACTCACCTTCCTGCAAGCTGACAAAACCCTAAAAAATATCATATTTTGGCATGGGCGCTACTCTTCTTAAGCAAACTAGTGCATATTCCCTACCCTGTAAGCTATATAGTAGCGCACACCTCCTAATATGCGCTACTCTACTTCAATAAACTAGCAGGAAAACGCTAGTTCTTAAACACTATAGTTGCATGTTGGGCGCTACTCCACTGTGAAATAGTTGAGCACATCTTAAAATATGATAAAAAAAAATTAATTTGACGAATTGGGATTAGTTGCAGTTGGTTTTCCAACTTCCCCTTCAACCACCTCTCGACCTGAACTGCCTACCTTGTCCTATAAATACAAGGAGGATTGAAGAGAGGGGTTAGACATGAGATCCATAAAGAGACTCTTATTATATGAGAAGCTTGTATTGAAGGTGGTTATGCTGGAGAAACTTTGAAGTCAAAGAGGAGCAGGAGCTTAGGATCAGGTTACATGAGCATGCTACAAAGTCAGGTATACTTTGTATTATTCATATGTTTTTGACAATAAAAGGTTGAAACATCTTTCTCGTCCCAAATCAAATGCTTAATAGACTATGTATTTTTTTGGATCAATGTTGGTTAATGCTTGATGTTTGAATTACTTTTCAATTCCATCATTATTATAGTGGCCAAGATACACTGAGAAAGGTCTTTGTGTTGCAGTTTTATCGGATGGGAGATCGAGTGGAGGATCGAGCGCAAGGTTGGGCAAAAGCTAGGATCAAACTTCGTTCATAAGGTATGTCCTCAAGGTATCTGATCTATTTCCCTTTATAAACGTTTCTGTAATGCAATGAATATGTTTACGTGTCACCCCCTTAAGTTGATAGTGTCTATTTCCTCACTATAGGGTAGTAGTTCCTGCCTACTTGAGTCTATCATGTTGGTTGGGTTTAGTTTTTGACCTTAGGGTGAACCTGATCTCCAAGTTGTTTACTCCCCCAGTTGGTTATTCTTCCAACCATATGGAGGGTCTTCTAATGTCTCCTACATTATAGGCTTATATCATTTTCCCCATTATGTTGAAAACTGCCTAAGTCACTTTATGTCGTGCTCACTGTTCAAGGATATACCCTGTGTCGGCCATGCTGCAATTTACCTTGACCTCATGTGTCGGCCATCCTTGTGTCAGTCTTGCTACATATATTACTCCATATCAGCTCATACCAGTTGAGCGTCCCTCATATTGGATGATCGAGGATGCCTTAAGGCCTCCCTTCCAACGTACTTCTTCCCATCGACATCAACTCATTTTACTCTGGGAATGAAGTTTAGAGTTTCAGTTAGTACCTTGGAGATTGCAGTCAGCAGTGGCAATTTTCCTCGCTGTTGAATTATGAGAATACATCAATGTCTCCTATTCAACAGGATCCTCAAGTGTTCGACTCCAAATCCACTTATTCACACTTGTCGGATTGTACTAGGTACCTTGGGACCCATTATCATTATCGATGGAAGCCCTCGCATTTGTTAACGGTATACATCAATGACCGGTAATCAAACGATACTCCCCATGTTCGACTTTCAACTCACTTATTCACATGGTTAGGGTTTGTACCTTGGGTTGTTTTGGATGAATACCTTGGGATGTTGATGACATTACCTCATTATGTTATCTCCCAAGTTGCGCAAGACTGAGCCTCACTTATATTCGGATCTCCATGAGACATAGATCCAGTCTATTGTTATGGCTATGATCTCTTAGTTTGACATGGATCTACGCTTGTATTTCAAGTGGCCATGCTATATATACATCTCCTCGTTATGTATCGAAGATCATGTTGTATCACACTACACATCTATATGATGTCAAGAGTGTAATTGCTCGCTAACCTTGATCTTTGTTTCATGTGTTTCTGTGACTTGGTCCTGTGGTTTCTTGCTCCTCCTCTGGCTTTGGATTATAATGTATTTCGACCATCGTTTCCCTCTGACCTCACACATTAGGGGGCATCTGTTATAGGTCAAATATGCACTTCTCCATCCGTGATCACCTTGAGCTGTAGATCACACAAAAGGACAACTTGGATTCAAGAGCATGATAACCTTAGATGAGACTTTGACCTGACTCACCCTCCTGCAAGCTGACAAAACCCTAAAAAATATCATATTTTGGCATGGGCGCTACTCTTCTTAAGAAAACCAATGCATATGCCTACTCTGTAAGCTATATAGTAGCGCGCACCTCCTGATATGCGCTACTCTACTTCAGTAAACTAGCGCATAGCATTAAAAAGTGGCAAACGCTAGTTCTTAAACACTGTAGTTGCATGTTGGGCGCTACTCCACTGTGAAATAGTCACGCACATCTTAAAATATGATCAAAAAAATATTAATTTGATGAATTGGGATTAGTTGCAGTTGGTTTCCAACTTCCCCAACTTCCCCTTCAACCACCTCTCGACCTGAACTGCCTACCTTGTCCTATAAATACAAGGAGGATTGAAGAGAGGGGTTAGACATGAGAGCCATAGAGAGACTCTTATTATATGAGAAGCTTGTATTGAAGGTGCTTATGCTGGAGAAACTTTGAAGTCAGAGAGGAGCAGGAGCCTAGGATCAGGTTACATGAGCATGCTGCAAAGTCAGGTATACTTTGTATTAATCATCTATTTTTTACAATAAAAGGTTGAAACATCTTTCTTGTCCCAAATCAAATGCTTAATGGACTATGCATTTGTTTGGATCATGTTGGTTAATGCTTGATGTTTGAATTACTTTTTAATTCCATCATTATTATATTGGCCAAGATACGCTGAGAAAGGTCTTTGTATTGTAGGTTTATCAAATGGGAGATCGAGTGGAGGATCGAGCACAAGGTTGGACAAAAGCTAGGATCAAACTTCGTTCATAAGGTATGTCCTCAAGGTCTCTGATCTATTTCCCTTCATAAACACTTATGTAATGCAATTAGTATGTTTACCTGTCACCCCCTTAAGTTGATAGTGTCTATTTCCTCACTATAGGGTAGTATTTCCCGCAAACAGCTTTCCAGTGCACACAAGTCAACTAGGATGTGAATCTTTGTGCAGATGGGCATTTTATAATATAAACATGCCATATCACCCTTACAGCTATGACAGTGATGGAGTCATGTCAACCGTCTATCCATATGATCAACTCTCATCCGTATATCTCCTTGACCTTTACCTGCATCATCCCCTGTGGCTTCCAACCCCACCACATATCAACTCGACAGCACCTTTAATCTGCAAAAACATTTTCAACCATCGATCCGCTCTCCTCCTGGATCTTGACTATCATAGGATGCGCCCTTTACCGAGTTTGAGAATTTTGGGTCTGTTCATTTCACACACAAGTTATATCCGCGAACTAATCCTGAGCCGTCAATCTTCATCTCACTAGATTTGCACTGTTGGGAGATGTCGAACTTTATCAAAAGTTCACGGATTTGAATCATAACCCTTTTCACACATTTCACAAACGCAGATCCTCTTCTTCTTTTTTCAGATTATATATTTTAAACAATAACAAAAAAATAATAATTTTTATAATTGAAATTGTCCCTAGTACCTGTAGGTGCAATAGGGGGGACTTCTAGATTGGAAGTAATGGATTTGGTCTCTAAAACTGGATCATCATGAGGATCAGGTATATCTGCTTGTCTTTCCTACAATAACATTTGTAGAGTTGTTATAGAACCTCACAATGTAGAATTGTACTTTAAAATTAATTATTCAATCAAAACCCATTGAGTTTGTATACCTCATCAGTGTTGACAGTAGAGGTGTCAGCTGCATTAGCCTTTTTTCTTTCAATAAGGGTGTTGTAGCCTCCTTTGAAGGCAATTTTGAGGTCATCAGTTGTGGGAACAATGACAAAGTCAGTGGACTACATATCCCATAACATAACGAATTCTGTCAAGGAAAGTGTTTAAAACCCAAAAGAAAATACATCGAGGACAATTTGAAAATCTTAACACTTACATATTTTCCCTTCACTTTAACGTATCCCCCTGGGCCAAGTTTGTGTTTCCCAATCTTCTCAATTTTGGCCTATGTGGCCTTTTTGTGTCTTTCAACCTACGAAAATGGCCAAGTACATGTTTATGCAATTTAAAAATCCTGGTCAAACGCATTATACAAATTATAATTTCAATGTTCAACACATTATTTTACCAAACTTGGTGTTTCCGCCACACTTGGAGGAAAGGACCCCTCTTTTGTCATCTTCTTCTCCTTGGCATCCTCTACTAGTGCATCCCACTCACGTTCTTGAATTAGTATAGAATTCTCATAACCTAACTACTAACCGATATTAGTGCAGTAATTGTCCCTCATATTTCAAGTACGTCCCAATCATGGTTTGGACCGTCTTTTGGTTGAATAGAAGACCAAACAATGTGGTCATGTGGTTCATCAACTCCTTCTTCAAGTTGTTGATCTGATATTTATAACTTGTTCTAATGGTTGGTGCAAATAGGGAAAATGATTTTACATGCAAATTTTGGTAGAACACATTATTTCCTATAATGCAATAAATTTTTTTGATTAGATAGATTAAATGAATATAAAAATATTATTATTTGTATAAATTCAACATATTGCAATGGAGTGGATGTAATTAACATGGGGTTTTATTCCCTTTACTGGCATCAAATCATGGTCCATCTGTAACTCAATTGGTAACTGACCGGTTCTCTTTACTACCATGCTTGGCATCATGGAACTCACATTTGCCTCTGATGTTTGAGGTGCAACAGTACTAGAACCAGTGTTGATTCTATGTGAAGTCAGGATCGTGCTCTACCCCCCACCAACACTGGGTGTAGAATTAGGGGCTGACCCGACAATACTAGGATATATTGCATCAATAACATTTGCATCATGAGCAAGGGGTGAAACCACAACTACTCCTCCGCTACTCCCAACACCGGGTACTGCTCGTCTCATGAATACCTAAGAAAATATATTTCACCAAGTCATATTCTTGGATTCCTTTAAAAAAGTATCATATAATTAAACATATATAATGGAATAAAATTTTAAAAAAATTACATTGAACCTTTTGATGCGGTCCTTCAAGAATTTGATTCTCCTTTCATTTTCAGGAGATTCTTTCACATACGTTAATTCACCTAGTTCATCGCCCATTATTTTAACAGTTTTTTTGAGAGCTACTAAAGGTTCATTAGTTTCCTATATCTCCATGTCAGCCTCATCGGGATAAGGCATCGACATGGGAGACTTCAAAAAATCATATCATATAAGTAAAATAATCAACGTAACAAGGATCTTCATGATGGGATAAAAGAGAACAATACGGAATATATATATATATATATATATATATATTATCTCACCTTGCCAAATGCCTTTCCCTTTCCCTCAATCATCCTATATATAATAGAATCCATGATTTGTTAATCATGTATACAAATATGACTTGTTAAAAACATAATGTATACATAATGAAAAATAATAAATTAACATTGTACGTTCTTTTTAGTAAATCATGAGCACGATTTTAATCCATACTTACCCAATTCCTAGATCCTCATGTTCATATGATAATTGAGAAACAACTCCTTTCCCGTGGGTATTGATTTTATTGCACTGACCAAAACTATGTTATCATCACCCTCAACAAAAACGCAATTGGGAAGTTTGTTTGTGCTCCCAGGACGAGTACTATTTATAATCCCAGCTACATTTCCACAGGCCTTGGGGCTTCCATCAATATATGTGGAAGATCCTTTATGTTGATTGTTTTCTTTCCTTTCATTATAATTTGCACAAATTATGTATATGTGCATACTCTTTAGGTATCTTGTCATACTACCCCAATGCACATAATCATACTTTGGGCCAACATATTCCATCAGTTCCACTTCACCGTTATATGGAACGTTCACACTGTCCATTGTAAAGAGCCCCAAACCGTGTAAAGTAGATGGAGCAATGTGATATGTTCTTCCATAAATAGTGAAATTGGTGTTTATTTCAGGAAGTGGGTTTGGTTTCCAATTATTCAAACAATGCATGTAAATTAATGGAACTTCTTGGTCTTCGTCAGACTCATTGTCATAAGACAATGACCCTCCTTCAGTAAGAAATACATCCATACGTTTTTTGAATTTTTTGATAACATTGCTACCTCTAGTTGATCTCAACGTACTGCTTTACGCTCTCCCTTCTTCAATTTGTTCAGGAAAACCATTGCTATCTGATGATAGATAAGATAAATATATGCTTGTTGGTTCCTGTAATTAATGTCAAATAAAAAAGGTCACGTTCCAATCATACGATTTAGATAGAAAAGGTATCAATTAAATTATCCTATATATGATTTAGATAGCAAAGGTAACAATTAAATTATCCTATATACGATTTAGATAGCAAAAGTAGCAATTAAAGTATCCTATATTTCACGTGATGTGATGTTGTTTGAGCCTCCTACTAAGAATGGCCTAGCCTATTTGGGGGTTCTTAACACATATATTGTTATATCATTACATAGAGGTGCCCCTTTGATGAAGTGCTCCACTTGTGCACACATAATGGTTGATTGTGTCCATTTAACAACTATTTTGACCTTCTTTGAACTTTGGGGACTATTTGAATAAACAACCTAGTTTATTTTGCTTCATTTCACACTTGATTGGTTAGATCATGAGGTGGACTCATTTTCCTCTTTGGTTTCTCTTAAAAAATGGTAGTTTTTAGTTCCATAAGTTTTCAATTTAATAGTTTTCATACATGTAATAGCAATATTTTGACTTCCAACATGTCAAGAGAAAAGCTAATGCACTTGCAGACTACCTAGCCAATGAAGGGGTAACCTGCAACAATGCTTATTTTGAAGACGTCCTCTCTTCTTCAAACTCCAGAACAATTGCCCTGCAATGTCAAACTCTGGCCAATTTGGACCTCACTCCCCCGGATGCGGGTGATACAGATGGACACAAGAGGGATCCAACAAGTGTGAGTGACTCTAGGGGACACGTCACTAGGTCTGACGACATCACGACACCCATCCCAAGTGGCAATGCTGAGGTTAGCAGTGAGTCTCACCCAAATGGAGGCGCGGAAGCTAGACAGAGGGGTAGACATGAATGCGAAGCGACATCAATTCGTGGGGAGCATTAAACTCCTCGAACTTTGACGTTGCCTCACTCTGCCTATCCTACACTTGTGTCATGCCACCCAGGCATGTGAAACCCTGCCAGCTAGCCACCTAGCTTTAGCAACCTTCCTTCAAACTTTTTCCTTGGCTCCTTTCCCTGCTCATTCATGTTTTCATCGCTCAAATCCTGGCTTCTTTTCTTCTTCTAGCAGTGTCCCCCAAGATTTGGTTCGATAGGCTCTGTAACTCCCTCAACATGGGCAAGCCGAAAGACTCCAAGAGCGGAAAGACTAAGGACACTCCTGATACTGACCAGAGCAGGAAAAGCTACAAGCATGAAATCTCCATCCATGTTCGTCTTCTGATAGACAGTTGGGAAGCTCGTCTCATTGTTGATAATCTCTCTCATAGGGACCAGGAGCATCCATGGGACCCCTACTGGCTTGCAAAAAACATGTTAGGAGATTTAATGGAGGATATGCTGTCGAATTGGTCCTTTGCCAGGAACGCTACCCAGTCTCTAAGTGCCTCCCTTCCCAATATGGCAGCGATTCTGAGCAACTTGGAGAGCTCATTCTCCTGGGACTCCTACGCTCCCGCTCGGCACCTTCGCTGTGACCTTCACCCCAGTAGCAGCATACCTGGTTCTTTGGCCATAAACAAATGCAATTTGGCTATGTCGCATGGCCTTGGCACTACTCAAGGATTTGGTAATTTGGCTACCTCTCTTGGCTTGGGCACTTTGTCCAACACATTGATCTCTAGGGCCACTACACTTGGAAATATGACCACCTCTCCTGCAAAGGCCACTCCACCTAGAATTCTGGCACCTTCTCTTGGCAAGGCCACTTCACCTGGAATTCGGGCTTCCACTCCTACCAGTGATCGGAACATAACAGCTGGTTTCAATTTGGTCCAGCCTCATGGCAGCTCGCAGAAAGATAAGGAACCTTCTCGTGTATCCTTTCCCATCCCCTCCACTCTGGGGCCGATTTTTGCAAAGCGCACACACAATGAATTTGGCAGCGGCATCTCTGCGATGAGGAAGATGTCTCCTTTTCCCATCAAGCTTTCTGTGCATGACACCAGGACTTCAGCAAAGAACTCCCTGCCACCTATGAAAAGCACCCCGCCACCTGCTCAGATTGAGGAGGATGACACCTGCTATAGTTTCCCCATCCTAGAAGAAATTCCTTTTGATGCTGAAGCTCCCTGTGCATCTAGTTAACAAGGTTTTTCTCTGGTTCAATTTTAGTTACCTATTTTTTGTTAAGTATCAGACTGTTGTTGATGTATATGTAACTTCAGAATGTATTTCATATATATATATATATATTGTACTCTTATATAGATGTAGTATTCCTCTATACGGAAGTGTCGTCATTTGTATTGACAAGTGTCGCAAGTGTGTTAACTTGCCGATGGGTTATTAGACCACCTTGTAAGGGGTCGGCCTGGATTAATGTAACATGAGGTTATTGTGCTAAGCTAGCCAAGTCGGCTCCATAAGTTTATTGGGCAGTCAGGATAGGTATAAATAGAGATCTCCCGATCTCTATTTGGATCACTTCAGAACTCACTCTTCCTTCACTCGGAAAGTGGTGCACATGTGAGGAGGAGGAGCAGCTGCTAGGAGGAGTCTATCTCTGTGTACTTTGGTTGTATCATTGCTCTCTCTATCTCTGAGGTTAGGGTTTTCCCCACAGAAACTCTGTGTGTCTATTGTCTCTTATGTTTGTATCTTGTGATGATTTATATGCTTGCTATGATTTATATGCATTGATATACTGTACATGTTAGTCTCTCAATAAAGATCCTAGAGTATTGTGAATTAATGCTAAAAAATTAACATGGTGTCAGAGCTAACCTGAGAAGAAGACATTGTGCAATGGCGGAAACCAGGGTTTCTTGTTTATTGGGTTTCTCTCCACATATTTTGGAAAAGTAATATGATAGATTGACTCTCCTCAGCAAGGTGAATCTATCTATCCAATCATAATTCAATTCTGAGCACTTTCTGTTTTGGCCCTAAAAATTAGGGTTTCCTAAAAAATAGGAATTTTTGAAATCTGAAGACACAACTGGAAGCTCCTTGAAAACATCGAAGTTTAGAGATTTGGATAGAGATTTTTGGCTGGGTAAAACTTCGGGAAACTCAAACCCTAATTGAGGGTCCTCCTTAGTGAATCTGGAAAGACTAAAAGGCATTTATGAAGGGTGAAACTTTGCAGAATTCAAATTTTGAGTATACCAGGCTGATCCGCTCAACAAGGCACATCTTTCTATCCTTTCATAAAGTTGAAATTCACACTTTGAATTTTTAGGGTTTCTCTGACAAACCCTAATCCGGGACCAGATCCAGTTTTCGGCAAATCAAGTGGTAAGACCTAAATCTTTTCTATTTCCATTTGAAGTACTCTTTAAAGATGTCTCACCACACCAAACTTGAAGACAAGCTTGAAGGGGCTGATAACTTTCGAGCTTGGAAGTATAGGATTGGGTTAATCCTGGAAGAGAATGAGTTGGACTCATACATAAAAGAAGAGGTCCCTATCCCAGAGGATGAAGAGGCTAAGATATTGCATAAGAAGAACTTGGTCAAGGAAAAGAGAATCATTGTTGATTCTATTAAAGACCATCTCATTCCACATGTGTCATCTCTAAAGACACCCAAGTCTATGTTTGACTCCCTGACCGAGCTATTTTAAGGGAAGAACATAAATCGGAAGATGACTCTACGGAATCAATTGAAAGGGGTCAAGATGTTGAATGGAGAGACCACTCAATCTTATTTCTCCAAAGTCTCTCAGATCAAGGAACAACTTGAATCTGTAGATGAAATGGTGGAGAATGGAGAAATTGTGATGACCACTCTGAATGGCCTACCTAGGTCATGGGATTCCTTTATTCAAGGGATCTGTGCAAGAATAAAGTTGATCTCCTTCAGTAAACTATGGGAGGAATGTTCACAAGAAGAGGCTAGGCTTGTAGCCCGAGAAAAAAAGATGGGAAGTGAAGACCAAGCTCTCGCAGCTCACACCAAAAGAAGCAAGCCTAAGAAGGAGCACTCTCAGCAAAAGAGATCCACTCACTATCACCAAAAGAATAAGAAGGATTGAAGGTGCTTCACATGCAATGAGAAGGGTCACTTTGCTTTAGAATGTCCCAAGAAAAAAAGGGACAACAACAACAACAAATTCAACAACAAGAAGAAGAATAATAAAAGGAAATATCATGCTCATGTTGTTGAGGATGATGAATCCCCCAGGAAGAAGGCTAGAGCAGAAAGTGATGACTCATCAAGCGAAGATGAATATGTTCTAATCTCTGCTCTCACAGGTACTATTTCTCATGGATGTAATGATTGGATTATTGATAGTGGGGCTTCGAAACACATGACTGGGTTTAAAGAATCTTTTGTAAATCTATTTGAACATGAGTCACCCCATAAGGTGAAACTTGGGGATGACTATCAATACCCTATCAAGGGAAGTGGTGAAGCCTCCTATAACCTAGACTTTGGAAAATATTTGAAGATGAAAGAGGTTCTATATGTACCTGGGCTCAAGAAAAACTTACTCTCCATATCTGCATTAGATGCAAAAGGCATGAGGGTTGCATTTGTAGATGGCCAAGTTCTAATGTGGCCATAAGGTAAAACTATTGATGATGCAGTAGTGATTGGAGAGCAAGAGGGAGGATTGTATAAATTGAAGGGACAACCTGAACATGCCATGATACATGAATCCATGGAGCCAAGTGAAATTTGGCATAGAATACTTGCTCATATGCACTATAGAGCACTTCCAATTGCAAGTAAGGTTGTAGAAGGTCTTCCTGAAATCAAGACCAAGCATGAAGGTGTTTGCAAAGAATGTGCAAAAGGAAAGAACATAAAGAAGGCATTTCCAAGCAGTGAAAGCAAGGAAAAATGTATCTTGGAAATTATCCACTCCGATGTATGTGGTCCGATGTCATCCAGTTCCCTGAGTGGGTATGTTTACTATGTCTCTTTCATTGATGACTTCTCCAGGAAGACTTGGGTCTACTTCTTGAAGAACAAAGATGAAGTGTTTGATAAGTTCAAGGAATTCAAAAACCTTGATGGAGAACCAAACTGAAAAGATAAAAACATTCAAATCCGACAATGGTGGAGAATTCACTTCATGTGACTTCAAGAAGTTATGCAGTGATTCAGGGATTAAGAGGGAGTTGACTGCTCCTTACAATCCACAATAGAATGGAGTTGCATAAAGAAAGAATAGAACAATCATGGAAGCAGCACGGGCAATGCTGCATGACTAGGATCTGCCTATGCATCTATGGGAAGAAGTAAGCAACTAGGACAGTTGTATATGTGCAGAACAGAACACCCCACAAGATATTGGACAACAAGACACCAGAAGAGGTCTTCTCTAGTAAGAAACCTCAGGTCAGCCATCTCAGAATATTTGGTTGTCCAGTATATACACATGTCCTAAAGGAAAAGAGGACCAAGCTGGATCCTTCAGGAAAGAAGGGTATCTTTGTGGGTTATACTGAAAGCTCGAAGGCTTACAGAATATACTTTCCAGGGTTCAAGAAGATTGATTTCAGCAGGGATGTGACATTTGATGAAAACCCAGTATTTATCAAATCAAGGAAGACACCTGTTGAAGATTATGAAGAACCTAGGGAAACTAGATTTCAAGACACTACCATGACTGAAGCAATTCCAAATGTTGATCATGAAATTGAAGATCCACAAGAACCTGTAGATCCACCTCGTGAAAAGGACTCTCACAAGAGGAAACCTGCATGGACTAGAGAGCTCATTCAAGATGCAGAAAGATATGGCATTCCAGAAGAAGAACACAGAGCAAAGAAGAGAACTAGATCTCATACCAGCTATGTTGCTTTACTATGTGATATCATGAACAAAGAACCTTCCAATTATGAAGAAGCAACATAAAAGAAAGAATGGAAGGATGCCATGGTCGAAGAATACCAATCAATAATGAAGAATGATGTTTAGGATGTTGTCCCAAGACCTGAAGGGAAGTCTATTGTGACTTCCAAATGGATCTACAAGATCAAGCATGCTGCAAATGGAAGCATAGAGAAATACAAGGCAAGATTCGTAGCTCGTGGCTTCTCTCAGAAAGAGGGAATAGATTATGAAGAAACTTTTGCTCCTATAGCTAGGTACACTTCCATCAGAACAGTACTTGCTCTGGCTGCAGTGATGAAATGGAAAATACACCAAATGGATGTCAAGACTGCTTTCTTGAATGGTGTAGTTGAAGAGGAAGTGTATGTGGAGCAGCCACTCGGTTTTGAAACACATGACAGGGAGTCATATGTGTGCAGATTGAAGAAGGCCTTGTATGGCTTGAAGCAAGCTCCTAGAACTTGGTATGGTAGGATGGATAGTTTCCTATCCAGTTTGGGATTTACCAAGAGTAAAGCGGATTCCAACCTCTACTACAAGGTTGAGGAAGGTAGTCCTGTGATACTACTCTTATATGTAGATGACCTATTTGTAACAGGTGAAGATAGACTGATTGCCGATACAAAGAGGAAAATTGCTTCCGAGTTTGAGATGAAGGACTTGGGGATGATGCACTATTTTCTAGGTATGGAGGTGTGGCAGAGTGTAGATGGGATCTTACTTGGACAAGGGAAGTATGCAGTAGAGATCCTAAAGAGGTTCGGGATGATGGACTGCAAGGCCATGGCCACACCTATGGCATTGAACTTGAAGCTTCTGTGTGATGCTTCATCTGAGCTGGTTGATGTCACAACGTATCGTCAGATGATTGGGTCCGTGATGTACCTGACGAACGCAAGACTAGATATTTGCTTTGCGGTGAACACATTGACCCAGTTCCTGACGTATCCGAGGAGTGTTCACCTGGTTGCTGTAAAGCATATTCTGAGGTACCTAAAGGGTACAGTTGACTATGGGCTCAAGTATGATGCGAATCAAAAGTTGAACCTACAAGGTTATGTTGATTTAGATTGGGAAGCAGTGCTATAGATAGGAAGAGCACTTCTAGGTGCTACTCTAGTATGGGATCAAGAGTGATCTCTTGGTTTAGCAGGAAGCAGTCCTGTGTGGCACTGAGCACAGTCGAAGCAGAGTAAGTTGCAGCTTGTTTGGCTAGTTGTGAGGCAGTATGGATTTGAAAGCTACTGTCTGAGTTATTTGATCTACCACTAGAGGCTACTGGTATCTTTTGTGACAACCAGAGTTGTGTGAAGCTGTCTTAGAACCCGGTGTTCCACGACAGGTCAAAACACATAGAGATCAAATACCACTATATCAGGGATATGGTGCAGAGAGGAGCAGTGAAGCTCCTGTATGTTGCAACGTATGAACAGATTGCAGATGTGTTGACGAAGCCACTAGCCAAAGTGAAGTTCGAGTACTTCATAGAGAGGCTTGGTGTTCTTCAGATCGACGACACTTCGAGGAAGAAGTGATGGAGACATTGTGCTGAAGCCATTCCAAGCATGGTGGAAGATACTTCACATGGCTATGGATGTAAGTGCTGGATGATGAGCATCAGGATGATGTTCTAGTTTATGCTCTGTATGATCAGTTGGATCATTTATGTATGTATGCATCATGTTGGATGATGGATATGATCAGTTGGATCATTTGTATGTATTTGTATATGCATCATGTTGGATGCTTGGACCATGTATCTGTATATGTATCAGGTGGATACATTGTATGATCAGGTAGATCATGTATGTTAATATGTATCAGGTAGATACATTATGTGATCAGGTGGATCATGTATCTATGTATGTATCAAGTGGATACATTGTATGATCAGGTGGATCATGTATGATGATATGTATCAGGTAGATACTTGGTATGCATCAGGTAGATGCATTGTATGATCAGGATGATTATGGATGACGAGCTTCAGGATGTTGCTCCAGATGACATGCATTAGGATGATGCAGTGATGATGATTAGGATGATCATGTGTACATCAGGATGATGTATGGTGAGTATCAGGATGATACTCTGTGGTCGTGGAACAGGTTGTGCAGATGAGCATGTTTGGGAGATCCTATAGGTCGGAGTTGTGTACCCGTAACAGCTTGGGATGCTCTTTGAAGACATTTCTCTGGGAGGACATATAATAGCGCCTTGGGAGATCCTACAAGTCAGAGTTGTGTACCTGTAACATCCTAGGATGATCTTTCGAGGTTTTTTCCTATGGCATATAATAGCGCCCTGGGAGATCCTATAGGTCGGAGTTGTGTACCCATAACAACTTGGGATGTTGTTTTGAGGTTTTCCATGACCACATATAATAGCGCTCTGGGAGATCCTACAGGTCGTAGTTGTGTACCCGTAACATCCTGGGATGCTCTTGCGAGGTTTTGTGGTGACCACATGTAATAGTGCCCTGGGAGATCCTATAGGTCGGAGTTGTGTACCCGTAAAATCCTAGGATGCTCTTTCGAGGTTTTGTGGTGGGGTCACATGTAATAGCGCCCTGGGAGATCCTACAGGTCGGAGTTGTGTACCCGTAACATCCTGGGATGCTCTTTCGAGGTTTTGTGACACACATAATAAGTCCCGAGGATTCCACAGTATGGCCAGTGATGATGAAGACCTGCAGGTGGTGGGCCTACATCCAGTATGAAAAAGGACTGGCTCTGTAGAACTTCCTATGACGAGTATATTCAGAGATTGATTGAGATAGCAGCAGCAGTGATGATGACGATGATTCGAGGACGATGCATTGATGATGATGATCCAGAGAAGAAGACTTGTGCTAGATGATCTGTGTCGAGAAATAACTTCCTAGTTAAGAGGGAGTGTTGATGTATATGTAACTTCAGAATGTATTTCATATATATATTTATTGTACTCTTATAGAGATGTATTATTCATCTATACGGAAGTGTCATCATTTGTATTGACAAGTGTCACAAGTGCGTTAACTTGCTGATGGGTTATTAGACCACCTTGTAAGGGGTTGGCCTGGATTAATGTAACATGAGGTTATTGTGCTAAGCTAGACAAGTCGGTCCCATAAGTTTATTGGGCAGTCAGGACAAGTATAAATAGAGATCTCCCAATCTCTATTTGGATCACTTCAGAACTCACTCTTCCTTCACTCGGAAAGTGGCGCACATGTGAGGAGGAGGATCAGCTGCTAGGAGGAGTCTATCTCTGTGTACTTTGGTTGTATCATTGCTCTCTCTATCTCTGAGGAAGTTGTGGGGTTTTTCACCTTAGGTTTTTCCCCACGGAAACTCTGTGTGTCTATTGTCTCTTATGTTTGCATCTTGTGATGATTGATATGCTTGCTATGATTGATATGCATTGATATACTGTACATGTTATTCTCTCAGTAAAGATCCTAGAGTATTGTGAATTAATGCTAAAAAATTAACAGCTGTTAGCTCATCCATAGCCTTCATGGCTTTGAACTCGCACCTTGGTATTAGGTTTTTTTTTTTAATCTTTTTGGGTCTGTATGGCCTTGGAAATGATGTTTTTCAAGGTTGGCAACTGATAAGACCACCTCAGTATGTAATTTTCTCTGTATTTTTACTTCTTCCAGCTTAATAGAATTTGCAGCAATTACAAAAAAAATAGCAATATTTTGACAAATGAGGAATTCCTATTCTAAAGCAACATATCTCATAAATGGATGTAAGTAATTAGTCTTTGGAATCTTCCATTGGATTTTTAAATGAGGTCCACTCTATGACTATGATGGTGATAGTCTATGAAACAATATGCATATGGTCTTTAAATTAGTGATTTTTATGACTACTTTTAGTGTGAACCATCGAGTCACATGGATAGGTATATGAAGGTGTGAGTATCAACACAAGCATATTAATTTGTAAATTGAGATGTGTTGTTCCCCATTGACCAAACTACACTCAAGCTAAACTCCACCAATGTGTGGCATGTCTCTCAATGAGAGTACCTATTCAAATTTGTAATGATGACTGGTGTTCTAACTTTCTTGGAACCCTTAACATTAAACAATATTGTTTCTCCTTGTTTGCTCTCAATGCTCATTGTATATGACAACTAGAATTTGGACATCACCTTGACTTACTTGACAATGTTCTTACCTTGTTCCATAGCCATTATTCTACACATGTAATAAGAACACTAACCACGGTGATTGAGTTGGTTTTTCTTCCCAAGACAACTTATATTTCATTGAAGAATATCAAGGCTTCACGGGGATGATAATATGGGAATAACCAATACTGATTTCATTCCATTAATATTTTTACCTTCTTCCATAGCCAATAAATTTGCTCATGTAAGAAGAACACTAGCCATGGTAATTGAATTGGGATTTAGGACTTGCATTTCATTGAAAAACGGCAAGTACTCAAAGGGATGGAGAGTAGAGAGCCAAGTACCATGACTCCTAGTGTCAGTTGGAAATTAGTGATTCATGCTACTTTCAATGATACCTAAGAGATCCAGAAATAAGAAATTAAATATAAGGGGAAGAAAAAATACCATGTTAAAATGACCTAAAGAAAAATTATATTATATTTTTTTGTGAAGCCCCAAACAATTTAATTTTTCCAGTACCATGGTTTCTTGTTACAATCTATGAATGCATGCATGCATGCTGGATTTCTTACCCTCTTGTTGGACGTCATGTTTGTAATCTAACTCTAGTGAATGTGTCATTCTAATTTGATATATGTTTAATTTTTTTGTTAGGAGACCTATGACTTATTGCCCCTATGGTCCTCCAAGAACCCAACCAATCCCTCTCATCCCCAAGCACTCCCAATATCCTATAGGAAATTATCAAGTGTTGCACTTGCACTCTCATGATGATTGATGGGGATGCATATGGATATTCTCCCTCATCTACTTCTATATACGTTTCTAATGTTGCATAGATCTTATGTATTTTCTAGGGTTTATCTTTTTAGGTCACCCTTTGTCACTCTTTTCTTTCATTTTCACTCATATATCTATAGCTTGTAGCTTTCAGGAGTTGCCTTTTCACTCCTACATTATGTTTGTTACTTGTTCTATTTTCTAATTCCATTGAACTTTTATTTTTGTCCCATGTGGACATTGTAAAATGATCTTATCCTATCTGGGGATATTTTCGTAACATGGAAGATTGTACCAAGCACCCGTGAATCTTGATTTTTCTATTTGAAGATATTATTTTTTTATGTTGACAACTTGTCTATGACTTTCCTTTTTAATATGATAATTTCTTTAGCAAACTAAAATATTGGCATGTCATTTCATATACTGAGTTTCTATTGCATTGTAGTACATTGGAACATGGATTATGATGATATTTAGTTATTTCTTGAGTATTTGGACACTTGGTGACACCTCAAGGGCGTAGATCACTACAGATAAAGTAGTTGTCACACCAAATCAATGCTTTCAGTAAAAAAATCCCATCCCACTATGAATTCTTTCAGTCAAAAAATACCATCCCACTATGAATGCTTTCAATCAAAACATTTTTCAAAACCCCAAAATATGACTTGATTCAACAGGTTCAATTTACCAAGAAAATTGTGAATGATAAAGTCTAATTCCAACTACTTGCAATTTTTTTTTTAATTAGACAAGAGATACCCGGGGTGCTAGACATTAAATTTAAATGGTAAATCGACCCTCTTTAACTCTGGAATGAATTGATCGTGAGAGAAAATCATAACTGTTAATGGGAAAATACTCTTGAAGTAAAATATTATTCAAATTTGAAGCTGCCAAACAAATATTTCTGAATAATAATAGTGAACTTTCACATGGAATGCAACTTTAACCACCGAGATACGAGGGATTTGATTTTATCACTGATTTATGGGGCATTATCTCCTCTACTTGGTGAATGCTGCCTCTTCTGTGACCTCCGGACTACAACCTATGACTATTTATCCTATGTTTCCTATGATTTTGGCGGTGGTTAACGGGGAGATGTTGGTCCCCAAGCTGAATTATATTTGAAATAGTAGTCTGCCAAGGTTTTCTCTCTCTTTGCGTGCATGCGAGGGATTAAGGTGAGTTTTTGGTTTTTATTTTCATTTATGTTTTGATATATATATATATATATATATATATATATATTACAAATTTTTTTATGTATTTTTTTATGTATGGTAATATATAACATTACTTCAAGTGGCATTATATTAGACTAAGCCAAGAATAAGGAGTTCAAGTATGTTGGAAAATCAAGTAATATTGATAGGGGGTGAATCAGTATTTAGATATTTCTTCAATTTTTATCACTTTTAAGACAAAATCAACAATAGAAACAGAACACGGAATTTTATCGTGGAAACCCTATTGAAAAAACCACAAACACTTTCTATACTGCAAAATTATATTTACAAGTATTTGCAAGCACCAACTTGTTAGATGCTACAACACCCAAAATTTTCATATACAAATGAAGGATGCAATGACACCCAAGGTTTTCAGCTACAACTAAAGGATGCAACGACACCTTATTTACCAGCAACAGCTGGAAGGAAGCTACAACTTCCTACAGGATTTTGTAGCCTATCCTTGCACCTCCAAACCACCCTTTAAATTATTATGCGTTATATGTTTTATGTACACCTTCTAATTTGCTATTTGAATGTACAAAGACATTTTATTTGAAGGATTAAAGCCTTGTTTCTATACCCTCAATTGTGCCTCTTCACCTAATAGTCATAATCTTTATCGTGACCTTTCACAAATAAAACTAATTCGAAATTACCTCTATGTTTTAAACTGTGAAATTAACAACGCAATTATGAAGAATTTTGACCCTGCAACCCTGAATCCGACATGCTGATTCCGACTTTCTTATTCATTGATTTAAAATATGTCGATATTCGCAATTGATTCTGACTGGTCGATTCCGTTGTTGGGAGTTAATTCAACGTCTTCGACTCCGTTGTTCCGATTCCGACTAGTCAATTTTGATGTCGAACTCCGACTCCTACTTTTTGATTGCGACTTCGACTCATGACTCTGGTTTTGACTGTCAACTCTGATTTCGACTCCAACTCGACAAATACAGGGTGAATCCATGAAGATGGGTGTCTATTTTGGGGGGTCTTATGAGAAAATAAATCTGATTTTTTCATGTTTTTCAACTTTGGGCGAACAAAAGTGATATTTTTGTTTAGAATTTCACTTTTCAGTAAAAATAAAACTTTTAGAGAATTATATTAGCTTTCTATTCATAATATTTTCAATTTTTTTTATTGATATTTGATATGTCAATTTGGCAAATGTTTGACAGTATGTTCTTATAAAATGAAAGGACTAAAAAATAGTCATGTTTTGTGATGGGCCTAAAATCATTGTTAAACTTGTGTTTTGCAAAAAAAAAATATGCTACGACAATATACACACAATGCACTACTGCATGACTATAAGTTTGTAACCAATGGATCTATATATTAATTATTATATTTTTTTGAATTCGATCAATGGGGAAAGCTTGTCGATTTTCAACATGTTTTTTGTGGTGGGACATTTCTCTCAATTTACTAGAGAACTAAAAAATCTAAGAATACCCTTTTGAAGTAGACACTCCAATTAACTGCACCATATTTGTTCCAATTTTTTTGGTGGTGTGTTTTTGAAGTTATGGATTTTTCATTTCACCGCATTTTGAAAGAGATGAAACCAAACTGGACACATGTTAACAAAAAAAAAATTAAAATTATCAGATCTCACCTAAACACAACAAAATCTATACCTACGAAAAGTAGATTCAATGATGAAACTAATGGTATCAAGTCCTACAATCGATTTGTAGAGTAGGAGATTGTTTTTACCTTCCGAAAATGAAGAAACCTGAAAACTATGAAGAACTATGAAGTTTTCAGGTCGCAGAAGTTATTCGGCCGAAGAAGTATTTTCCATTACCAAACCGTTAAAAATAACAACGATTGTTCGGATGAAAAACAAAACGCAAAACTTTTTTCGTCGGCCGGATAAAAAAAAAACAAGATATTAGATTAGTTATAATTATATAAATAAAACTAAATACAGTCATTATTTCGCATCTTTTGTTTTCGTAGATGTCTATAAAATATTTTTGAAGGGGTTTTTTCAAAGAGTTTTTTTCCAAGGTATTTTTGCAAATGAGGTTTTTTTCCAAGTGGGTTTTTCATAGAAGTTTTTTTTTCAAGGTATTTTTTCAAATGAGTTTTTTTCCAAGGGGTTTTTACAAAGAATATTTCTTTACAAGGTGTTCCCAAGGGTTTTTTCAAAGAGTTTTTTTTTCCAAGGTATTTTTCCAAATGAGATTTGTTTCCAAGTGCTTTTTTCAAGGAAGTTTTTTTTTCAAGGTAATTTTTCAAAGGAGTTTTTTTCCAAGGGGTTTTTACAAAGAAGATTTCTTTACAAGGTGTTCCCAAGGGGTTTTTTCAAAGGGTTTTTTTTCCAAGGTATTTTTGCAAAGGAGTTTTTTTCCAAGTGGTTTTTTCAAAGAAGTTTTTTTTCAAGGTATTTTTTCAAAGGAGTTTTTTTCCAAGGATTTTTTACAAAAAAGATTTCTTTACAAGGTGTTCCCAAGGGGTTTTTTCAAAGAGTTTTTTTTCCAAGATATTTTTGCAAAGGAATTTTTTTTCCAAGTGGTTTTTTAAAGAAGTTTTTTTTTCAAGGTAATTTTTGAAAGGAGTTTTTTTCCAAGGGGTTTTTACAAAGAAGATTTCTTTACAAGGTATTCTTATTTCTTTCCAAGGGTTTTTTCAAAGGAGATTTATTTCCAAGGAGTTCTTATGTCTTTCCAAAGAGTTTTTCTTCAAAGGAGATTTATTTTATTCAAATGACTCTTACAAGATTTTTATAAGGTAAAGTAAATTTCAGTTCATGTTTTTATAAATTTCGTAATTGTTTTTAAATCTTAAATTTTTTTATTTTTTTTACTATAAAGTGACGATTCTTTAATTTATCCTCTATAGATTAAACAATCATGGGCAATAAGAGAAACCACCAAAGAAAAAGTGATCGTAAACGTTATGATGATGTTCATAGGGAAAAACAAAAAGTCAAATATCATGCCAAAAATACAAGGGTTGTAGAAACAGAAGAGACAATTATTGAAGATATAAATACAAATTTACATGATAATGTTGATGAAATGGAAATTTAAAATAGAGTAGAAGAAGAAAAAATTGAAGTTGAAGAGAACATTGTTGAAGATGTAAATAATTATTTACATGCTAATGTTGATGAAGTCAATATTGAAGATCAAGTTCAAGATCCAGAAATTGGACTTGGCATGTATATATCATGTATTTTCCAAATTCATTTTTGATAATGAATGGTATTTTTTGATATGTGTTAAATTAAATTTAACTTGATCTATAGGTACTTTCACCATTGATGATGAAATGTTAGAAGACATTGATTGCGATAAATATGGAGAAAAAATAACCATACATGTTGCACAATATCGTGTTATGCAAATTTATGATGATATTCTCAAAGACTATTCAATAGCAGGACAAGCACAAATTTTGAGATGTTTATTAGTGTCCAAGAAGTTAAAAGGTGCTATGAAATTATTGGGTATTTTGAAGGTGACAAAAGAGTCGAAATTGAAACATTATGTGATAGAAAATATAAGTGATGCAATAATTTTTTTTGGAAAATCCAGGAAGAAAGATACGAAAGCTGCACGTAAAGCAATTCAGACAGCAATTATTTCAGCTAGTACTAGACAAAATCATTTGACAACACAACTAGCAAAAACAATAGGAACCTCATGAAAGACATTATACAAACATAACAAATTTAGAATGAAAATAGATGAAAATGATGAACTTGCTTGTTAGGAAATTATTTGTAGACATCCTTACAAAGATAGAATGGGAGAAGGTGTTAAAGATATTGTACATAAATATTGGTTGGCACATGCTCGAGTTTCACCAAATTCAAGGGATGTGATATGACAAAGAGTATCACGAAATGTATATGAAAGCCGTCCAAAACATATAATGGAATTGACACAAGTACAATTGTTCAATAAATTCAAGGAGGATCATCGTGGAATTAATATGTCAATCACTACATTTTCGCAACAAAAACCATGGTATGTTAGACCTATTACTATACGTGACACATGTTGTTGCCATTATCATGTGCAATTTGAATTATATTATGACACATTTCTTGAATTTGGTAAAATGTTTTGGACAAATTCACCACCTCCAACCACAATACGTGAATTCATATCTCAAATTCTATGTGAGAGAGATCACGATGAAGTATTTTATAATAAAAAATGTGTCAATGGAAAACATTATCATCATTGTGGAAATCTGGTTTTATTCCACAATAAATATCATATTGATAATGATCAGTTGCTATCAAATGTAACCGTTGATTGGAGAAGATATGAATACAACAATTATGCTACAAGTTCTAGTGATGCACATTCCAAAAGAATTGATTTGTGAGAAGATAAAATATGTGTGACATATTTTCTGAAGAAATTTGAAAGTGAAATTTATAAATACACCAAGCATTCACATAGAGCATGATGGAAAGACCTTCAATTCAAGGATTCTCGTGAAATATTTACACCCAGAACAATTTTGTCTGTGGTTGATTTTGCAAAAAACTACACATTTGTTGCACAAAAAGAGATACACAGTGAATACTATCATTCTGACCAAGTTTCAGTATTTGTCCATGTTCTATATAGACATTTTCAACAGGATGTTGATGCCATTGAAAGCACGTGTGACAATCGAGATGTGATTAAAGAATGTCACTTTTATATCAACGATGATCATACACACGATACACATTTTGTTCAGCATTGTATTGAAAATATTTTCTATGATTCACTAAAAAGACGTGAAGTTAAATTCAATGAACATTGGATATGGTCGGATGGATGTGCGGGACAATTTAAATCTTAGCGATCATTTTTTTGGTTATGTCGACTCCATAAAGCATTGAACATTAAACATCGTTGGAATTTCTTTGAAACTGGACATGGAAAAGGTGAACATGATGGTGCAGGAGCATGCGTAAAAAGAGCACTTCGAAGATGGAAGATGAACCATTCTTCTGCCCGATTTCATTCAGCTGCAGAGGTTGTCCAATGTTGTAAATTACATCTAAGCCATGATTATAATCAACAATCAAAAGATGTGCGCAAGTATGTACACGATTTTTTTAATTTATATTAATTGTCAATTAAAAAAAATGTTATTTGCAAGTCTATCATTTAAGTATATGTACACTAACATTAAAAGTTGTCATTTGTGATTTATCATTTATTGTGTAGGTTCTTTTGGCTTATTGGAATCCAATATATAGATAGATCAATTCCATACGAGGCTAGCACCATACATGGGACTAGAGATTTACACTCTATTCAAACAAAATCCTTCCAAAACATTTTCGCATTTGACAGCAGAAAGCTATCATGCTTTTGTCATATTTTTACTGAAAATGTTGAATCTACAGAAGTTTGTGAAAATATAACGAACAACTACATAAAACATTGGAAACACACGGAGATTAATCCAAAGGGGGAAATGCCACTAGCAAGCTTAGAAGAATTAGAATCAGAAGAAATAGCAATATCATCTGATGGAGATAGAATTTCAGATCTTGTTAGAGAAGGTAATGAACTTACAAATTCTTTGTTTATTGTTCATTGTTGTCCATCACCTTATGTGTATAGTCAATTTAATTGATTTAAAAACCCTCACTCTAATTGTAATTTGCATAGGATATGTTTTCATTGTGATTGCACCTTTAGACAACAACAAATAGGTGAAATATTATTTGATGCGATGCACTGAAGGAAATATGAAGTTATTGAAGGACTACAATGACAAAGGATTTACATACGAGAGAGGATCCATCATTTTAAAAGGTTACTTTTTTCAGTAGACCCATATGACTGAAAATTATGTCTACTTTCAGGATTATGAACATGATATTGTATGTTGTCAATACAGTCATTTGGTATGTGCATATCGAATAAAATTGGTACAAGTTCCATCGACAAAAAAATGAAAAACTAGAAAATGGAAACTGTCAAAATATGACCATGAACGGATAATTGAGGACGACATTCCATTGTGATGTTTTCAACTATATAAAAAAAGAATTGATCGATGTTTTTGTGCATGTCAAATGTTGTGTGCAATATATTTTTTTCTTTTAACTATGACTATAATCTTGAATGAGAACTAGAATAAGAGTTTAAATGATTGTATTTTAGCATGTTGAAATCAATTTGATGATTATTTGTTAATGAGAGGTTTAATAGAAGTTGGAAAAAGTTGAAAAATGTTATATTTCAGCTATATGGAATGTTGAATACAAATGTAATTTTACAAGTATTAGATTAAGCTAATTGATTCCATTATACTGAGGGATCTATCAAGTATTTAAGTATGTGAAGGAAATCCTAAATTGTAATCCTTATCAATTTAAGTCTGTCTAAAGTTCTTTATTTGGGTCCCCATATGTCTATTAGACCACTTAAGGGATGAGATAATGGATGTGGTTGTCCCCACACTCCATCACGAATCTTTAATTTTGATTGAATGATGTCAGTGAGGAATCACCGGGAAACCGGCTAGATTTTGTATTAATCTAATCCATTTCATGCTTCTGAACATACATTGAACATATGAATCATTAGTTAAAAATTGCAAGCATGAATCATTTATATAATATTCAAGTTATCATTTATATGAAATTCAAATTTATTGTTGAAACCAAGATTATATATTAAAAGACAACCAAGAGAATTGAAACTTTCACTAAACTTTATTTACATTTCTACACTAAAAATATTTTACATTTGCACTCATAGAGTTTTACATCTGCACTAAAAAATTTAAATATATGCCATAAAAAATTCAAATACATTATTCATAAAATAAAGTAGTTTAAACATTAAAACATGTGTACTAATATATTTTAAAATCATTTCAAGATTGAACATACATTCATGAACATCATGCAAAATCATATTCTAAGCATTTACCACATAAAGTATGCTATGTAATTAGCCAAAAAAAAAAGTTAAATCATTCAAAGCAGGTACAGAATATATGCCAAGATCACTGTACATGTATATAATCCAAAAAAAGGGTTCTTGAACATGTGAATTCAATGTACATATATAATCCAAAAATAAGGTTCATAGATGTCCAAAACAGCTACATCATATGTATCAACATGAAGATGTATGCAATATGGTAGTATGGAAAAACAAAGAAAGACTAATATAAATCATTCTCTGAATGAAAGTCCACCACTATCATCCATTGGGGTCTTCCATTTGCCTTGAAGAGACCCAACCTGCAACATGTATAAAAGCAAATTATGAATCTTATAAATTATTCAAACAATTAAGAACTAAATTCAAAAAAAAATATTAAACTAATAAATTTTTTTTGAAAAGAATAGTTCAATTATTAACAAAATTACCTCAGTTCCTCTGAATGAAAGTCCACCACTATCATCCACTGGGGTATTCCCTTTTCCTCGAAGAGACCCAACCTGCAACATGTATAAAAACAAATTATGAATCTCATAAATTATTCAAACAATTAGGAACTAAATTCAAAAAACAAAATATTTAACTTATAAAAAAAATTGAAAATAATAGTTCAATTATTAACAAAATTACCTCAGTGCCAATATCCACGTCCATCAAAGAACCTATATCCTCACCACCAATTTCCATACATTCTCGTGTTTCCTAAAATTTAAATTTTGTTAATAAATAAAACATTGTGCAAGCAAAATAAACTAAAATTAAACAATTCACTTAAAAACCAAAACAAAAAAAATAAAATCATGAGCTCACAAGAGATGGAAAATCATAAAAAAGTTTGAATCTAAATGAACCTGCATGGATAAGTCACATTAACAATAAGATACATAGATAAATTTAAATTCAAAAAAAGGATAAAATATCTTTCAAACATAAATATAAATATGTATATAATGAATATACCTCTCCAAGATGCTCTTCTACATTTTCTACATTTTCACTAGTGGAGAGTCGAAAATTATGTTCATTCAACATTCTAGAAAACTGCAACCAATAAATATTTACATAATGTATTTATTACTATACATCAAAAAAGACATAATGTCATAGATATAATGTAACAAAAAGTTCAATTCAAAATGAATAAAAAAATTAAATAGATTGTAAGTACGTAAACAACAAACCTCTCCTATACTCGATGTGTCATTGGATGGGACATCCGAAGCTATATTGCGACAAACCTTAGCATAAGCCCCGAGATTTTCAATGCTCATTCCATCTACCTCATCATTCATTTTGTAAACAGACTTTTGACGAATAGTGGCTCGACCCCTCTCTCGAACCAATCCCACATCAAATCCTACAAATGCCGACGTTAAACCTTCGGCAAAAAAATCTCTTGCAGTTGTCCCAAGTTGGGATGTGGGCTCCATCTCCGATTTTAATGCCACAAGCTTGGGTGGGCGAGATATCTGGGGAGGAGGTCGAAGAATTGTGGGATCTCTAAGAGCACCTTTTTTATCGTATATTCGCCCCTTTCCCATTCCATAAAAGTCAGAATGAACATTAGTATAGTCTGGCTTCATATTTAAAAAAAACTCCACATAAAAAAATATGGAAAAATAATTAGGAACCTCATCGTTCCATGGCAACCGACCATAGGCTGCAAGGAATCGATCATATATTAGATGTGCAAGTTCAGGGTGCTTGAAATATTGCACTTTCAACATTTTTCACTTTAGGCCTTCTTTGAAGTTAAACATTGAATTGGCCTATTCTTTGGTCACTCTCTCCTTCACAATAACCCACTTGTCCGGAACCATCACTTGTGCCCTTCGCCTCCGCATCAAGTCAAAGAAACCGTTCGTAGTTGGTCCAAGATCCTCATATGCCTCAATGAATTTTCGCAATGATCTCAAAACAATCTCTAGACTTTGTTTGCTCTCTGGAGGGAGATCCAAACTAGAAAGATCATTTTGCAACTTGTCATAGTGGGATCTACAAATTGCAAGAGTCGTTTGATGAACACCACTTTCCCATGGAAGCTCCTTAGGTAAATCAGATGGATAAGTTGTTATGGGTGTACAACCCACCTCTAATTCAACATATGTCGTCCTTGCTTGACCTCTGTCCCTTTGTGTAGAATTGCGAGTCTCTTCCGAACCTTGCTCTACGCCCACATCTGGTTCAACATCTATCCTCCTTGCTCGAACTTCGTCGCTCTATGTAGAATTACGAGCCTTTTCGGAACCTTGCTCTGCTTCAAATACAAACAAGTTCAAATTAAACATGTACAAAATTTTTGAACACGCACAAAATTACAATTGATACATGTATTAAAACATAAATGTTCATACCAATAGAAGGTCGGGATCGACGTTCTCCCATAGAAGATACAAGGGAATCATTTGTACCCCTTTGGCCTCTCCGATGATCAGATGAATGTGAACTATACAATAAGCTTGAATCCTGAAGTGAAACAAGAAACCTTTGGTCATCAATCGAGACACCAATTCCTGATGACCGTGATGACCTCCTACGCTTTTGCCTCAAAGACTCCTCTCTTTCCATTTGATATGATATCTACATTTACACAACTATCAACTCATAACATATTCAAATTCTACATGTTTTGATATTTTAACATTCCAAACATTTAACCTAGTCTCCCAAAAAATGATATTATGTTATATAAGACAAAATAAAGATTGTAAGTGTTGTTATGATCAATTGTAATTTTGACCATCCAACCATTATTGGTACAACACCCATGTCAAAGGGAGTTCTTTTTATAATAGTTTTATTTAATACACTTAATTTAACCTACGTTATTTATTATTAATCCAAACAATCAGCATACGAGCTGACGGATGAATAGGATCCATCTCTGGTTTGTTTGACACCTTTAAAAGTCTTCCTAGCATGATTGTTTTCTGATGGATACAAGCTCAGTACTTGATAGCTGCTAACGAAATGGTAATGCATAAAGGTTTTAAGCCATAGCTGGTAATCAATGATGATGCTTGATGTTATATAATTAACATATATTGAGAGTGTATCAACATAGTGTATTCCCCTAATTTTCACACATAAGCTAATATGGGTAATGACTGCAATATAACATGTAAAGCTGGAGTCCATTGGTTCAACTCTTATAACCATTGTAATCATAAGTACTAGTAAATACCTGTAAAGTAACATAGGGGTTAGCTTAATACTACAACTCATTCAATATGCAGCTTGCTTATATCAATTTTAGTGTGAATGCATCGAAATCAATATTGCACATTGAGAAACGCATACAACATTTAACCTTGACAAAAAATAGGTATATGATTTATTTAGGACAGCATGTCAAATATAGGGAAGCATCGATCACCTTGTGCCTCCTAATTTAATCTACACCTTCCATTTACATATTTTAGGAGCTTGGCATACCCTCAAAATCAGCACCCACCCTTTCTTTCTCCCATTTTGGTTGGTCGTAGTTGGATCATACGCTAAATTATTTTAAGGATATGGGATTAGGTAAGCCAATCTATGTGGACAAATTTTGTGCTGCCCTTGCCTTCTCACATCTCACCCTAAATTAATTTAAGGTTATGAAATTAGTTAAGCCAAGCTATGTGGACAAATTTTGTGGAGTCCCACTCATTCTCATTTAAATAAAATTAAAGACTACGTACAATGATTAAAAATGCATGGTTATTGGAGAAGATGAAGGATGGGAATAGAGAAAGAGGAGGCCGTGTGAAGAAGTGGCAGCAAAATATACTTTGGATTTTTTTTTTTTGGATATGCGAGCAAACAAAGAAAACGGAAATGAAAGAACCTGCACATTAGGAAGAGAGAAAACAAACATAATAGGAGGTAGTAGCAGAAGGCAGCTATCAGGTGAAAATAAAAAGAAGACGTTGAAAAAATGAAGAAGATATTTTCTTGAAGAATGAAAGGGACTGGAGATTTTAGGTAATTTGTGGATGTACAATTCCTTTTCAAACTTAGACCAGAGGGTTATTGTAAGTTTTAAAAAAAAATGAATTAACATAGGTTGAGATATAAAATTTTAGTTATTTTAAGCGACTCTGAATGTTTTTATTTCAGTGAGATTTTGTGTGTGCATGCTTGAGATTGTGATTGTGTAACGTAAGATAATTTGCACCCTTCTTGTGTTTAAATATTTATATTCATAGCAAGTTTGCACAAGCATGACAGCTTTGTCAAATATTAAGGGCATGAACTATTCACACCAATAAATTATAAACATGCCGTGAAAAATCTTTAAAGAATTAATTAGTTGGATTAATTTAGTTGCAAATTATTATTTAAAAGTACTGCAAATTAGATTGTGTGAAGAGGCATGTTAATTAAAGGATCATGCTATATAATGCTTATAGCTCATTGAATATCATAAAGATAAGGGATCATGCTATATGTTAATTAGTTGTCTTAGTGTTTGCTCTTTTTAAACATTCTAAGAGACAGTCACAGTTTTGGCATGTCTGCCCATTGGTCGGATTCAAACACCAGTTGTTGCCTAGCAAAAGGATTTCTATGTTTTACTATTTTTTACTATAGGTAGCTACCATTATATCCTTGTCTTGTCTACCATTAGTATATTCTATGTATTTTCATTTATCATATTTTTATTGTTGATGTTGGGTGAAATAATTAGACAATCTCTTTTGCTAAATTCCAGGAAAATGCTGTATTAAGTAGTTTTTGGTATTTAGTAGTATCATTGCTATAATTTAAAGGTTGTTTCCTCTGTTTATCTATTCTTTTGTTTATGAAAGATAAAAGAAAATATAATATACAAATCTTAAAGATAAGGAAAAGTATTATGTTCATGAACAGAGTTGTGCATGAACTCTATTCTAAACAGAGTTCATGAACAAAAAAAACCTCCAATTTATCAAAAATTCAATTGAAACAGTAAAGGAAATTTAATTTAAACAACATACCTATATTTTATTTTTAGTTAATTATGAAGGTTTTAAAAATGTCGAATCTCAATGAGTGAGAGTTTTGGAATACCTGTTTTTTTTCAATGTCGAACCCTAATGACGAAACCGAATGCAAACGAATGAAGCCCAACAATGAAACAACACCAACGACCGAAGCCCAACGAAGCCGATCACCAAAAAAACAAAACCAAAACCTGCCAACAATGAACCATTGATTAAAATATCAAAGATAACAAAAAAAAAGAAAGAAATTGACAAATATTACCTGCGCTGGATGCTGTCCAACTCCATGAAGAATGAGCACCCTGCAAATTGGGCGTCGTCCAACTCCATGATGAATGAGCACCCTACAATGGATGCTTTCTAACTCCATAACGAACAAGCGGTGGATGGTGAAAGGGGTGGCAGAACACAGGGTGGCGAAAGGGGTGGCAAAAGGAGTGACAGAACACAGGGTGGTGAAAGGGGTGGCGAGAGGGGTGACAAAACACATCCTCATAAACAGGCGGAGTCCACCAACAGGCGCGGACGGGGTCAACGTACAAGCGGGGACAATCAAGCGTGGGGTCCAGCAGCTGCAGGCAGGGTCCAAAAAGCTGCAGGCCGAAAATGAAAAATGATGGCCACAACCAAGCTTTTATGCAGAATAATTATTCGGCCGAATAAATAAAAAAACGTCAGACATTTTTCACGGTCGGCAATGCCTCGCACACACATCGAGGTCTCCGTTATTTCTAACAGTGAACCGTTAAAGGTTATTCAACCAAACAATCTATAGGTTATTCGGCCAAATAATCATATTTATTCGACCGAATAATCATATTTATTCGACCGAATAATCATATTTATTTGGCCGAATAAATATGATTATTCGACCGAATTAATAAATATTTTTATTCGACCGAATAGATTCCGCTATGTTTTTCAGGCACCCAATTCTCACGGAATAGACACCCATCTTCATAATTACACCCTACATCTCCGACTCTATGATCTTTGACTCTGACTCGACTGACAATGGTCGACTATTGACTTAATTTACAAGGACTCGACCATAATACAAGAGGTCGGCACCAATCGACAAGAGGTCAACTATTTGAATTAATTTATAAGGACTCGGTCATAATACAATAGGTCGGCACCGACTAACTTTATATGAATTTTGACCACTTTTTTGCTTCGATGTTTTCGACTAGTTTTAAGAGCCAACTAGAATTAAGCATTGACTAAATATGGTGTCGACCATTTACACTAAATTGCTATACTTTTCCTTTGTCATTAATGAAATTATTTAATATCAATGACAATCATACTCGACAAAGTATATAGATCAAAGTTTAGAAAGGAGTGCATCCAAGTAGGCATTACCCATATGATAGGATATTGATGACAAAGTACACCAATAGGTTGTTCATCCAAATAAAAAATGGATTGATCCTTTTTTATTGTTTATCCACATCCACATGAGGCATGTAATAAGGAAATGTATATTGAAGGAAAGCATAGTGAAAAGCAATATATAGAATGATATCATTCGAATGAGAAGGGAGAAATACAAAAAAATCAATTGCATTATGAGAAATATAAGAAGAATGGTGATGACAAGAACAATTGGTGGTTTTATAGCCTCCATGTGATGGTTTGACTCCTCTTCATGGACCTCAATCCCAATAAGCCTCTTGTAGGGTATAAGGTGCTTGTTTTCCTCCTCAACCATTGTACAGGGCCCAAAATCCATTACTTATGTGAAAAATGTACCAATGGCACATATTTGTAACAAGAGGCCAAGAATTTCATACAAATATCTTGCATATTGGTGTATTAATGATTGCTTCACAATGATTGAACCCAAGAAGATTTATATAGGGCCAAAGGATATGTTTTCCCTTCCTTGCATGGTCAATGCCATGAATCCCAATAATGATGAAAAAAACATTCTAATGGAATCCATATCCCACCCAAAATCCAAATAATCCTTAAGAGTAGATCCATGGAGTTATTTGAGTCCATTCATGGCCCTTAAGCCTAATAAGTTTTGTTTAGGACCAAATGCCCTTGTTTACCTCCCCCATCTATGGTATAGGTCCACAGACACATTATTTGAGTGAAAAGTATACTAATTGTTCCCATATTCATAATGGGATGCCATGATCACCTAAATAAGTCGAGTGTGGTGGTTCAAGAACTCTTGCATAATGATTAATCCTAAGAATATTCATATATGGCCTAAGGATTCATTTTTCCTTCTATAACCATGGTCAAGGTCTTGACTCCCAACCATGGTGTACAAAAGCTCATAATGGCCATTTTTGTTGTGAAAAAACTGCTAATGATGATCATGATGATGATGAACTTGAGATTGAGTGTGAATATCATGATATATGATGATGACTAGGGTGATATTAATGTCAATGTATACGATGATGATGATGTACTTGTTGATGATGATGTCGATATAATGTATGATGTTGATGATGAATATGATGACAATGTGGATGTCCATGATAATGATGCACGTAATCGCACTTCTAGATCCGGATTGATCCTAATTCCATCTAAATGACGATGGAATATGAGTGACCCTAACAATGATTATGAAGATGATGTACTTGATGTTGATGATGAAAATGATGATGGTAGTGATGATGATGATGATGATGTACCATATGATGTTGGAGATGATGATGATGATAATGCCAATGTAAACAATGATGATGCATGAGATAGCACTTCTAGATCATGATTGATCTTAATGGCACCTAAATGACCGTAATGGTGTCTAAGTGACCCTAATGTCACCTAAATGACTCTAGTGGAATTCGAGTTTCTCTAACAAAATTTTAGTGATCCTAATGGAATCTCAATGACCCTAAAATTATGACGATGATACATTATGACAATGTTGATGGCATTGATGATGATTCGATAATAATAAGATGATATCAATCACAATTGATGCCTACATTCCCACTCAGAGCCCAAATCTCTTTTACAAAATTTGTAATTAATTAGGTTATTTGATTCCTTTATCATTGTCACAATGATGATCTTGACATTGACTGTGATGATCATGATATATGATGATGACTATCGTGATATTAATGCCGATGTCTATAATGATGATGATCATTATAATGACGATGATGATGTTGATGATGATGATGATGATGAACCCAAATTTAAACTAGGATTAGCAACATGTTTAGCACCTAATTCATCTTCCTAATTTGGCCATTTGTTATAGGAGTTGAGAGTTATATTTGGGAGGGTTATCCTGGACATTGGTGTTGATTTCTATTATGATGATGATGATTACGATGTCTATAACAATGATGAGGAGGAGGAGAAGGATGCATTTTGTTGCACTATTTGACCCTAAGTTTCCCTAATGGCACCTAAATGTACCTTTTGGAAACTAAGAGACTCTAATGGAACCAAAATGACCGCAATGGAATCCAAGTGTCCCTAGCGGAATTTGAGTGACCCTAATGGCGTAACGATGATAATGGTGATGATGCATATTGATAATGACAAATATGGCTTTGATGATTTGTTTGATGTTGACAACGATTACTAGGATGATGATGATGATGACTACGATGTCCTTGGCCCCAAAACCAACGCCAAGGTCACCAGGAAACCCAATGGAAGGTTGAATCAAGATAAATGCATAGTGGATTAAGGTTATATAAGGCTAGGCCATCATACCAACAACCTAATTAAATAAAACAACCATCCTTTTTAAAGACAATGCAAACTTGCGTCGATGCATATAATTTCCCATATGCACATGCTATGCAAGGGTAAATGCAACCAAGAATGTAAACATATCTGAGAAAGATATTAACATGTCATCAAACATAAAATAATAATATCTACTATAGCCATATAACCATTAACAAAATCATATTTGCAAGATAACTTAAACAATATAATTAAAAATATCTATAGGATACCACAATCAACCATATTAACAGTGTTATGAAACAGATCTGTTGACTGACACCTACATCAATATTAAAATAAACATAACCAGATATGAGGGATTGCATCTAAATCCATATAAATGATAATAACATCATATTTAATTGTTGTCACCTACATCCATACAAACCATAAGAAAACCGGGTCCAAGAACACACACATACATAAAAAATACAATAAATAAACACAAAATAAAATACTCATCATTGACTACCAAAAATATCCATATCAACATAAACCAGTTCGGATATGAAATATGTCATCTACAGCCATATAAAATCAGATCTCATGACTATCATGTACATCCATACAACTCATAAGCAAATCATATCTATAAGCACATATAATTAAAAAATGCAATAAACAATCTTATAATGAAATACTCATCTCAATCATGTGAAACTAGCTTCAAAGGACAATGTTCCACCCTTCCATAGACATTCCATGATCATGCATATTTCAAAATGAGAGTCACCCCTGAGCCAAGGCCATGGATCCATGGGAGAGGTACTCTCAAACCAATAGGAATGGTGTGCTCATCTCAACACTAGGAACATTGCCATACAAAAACAACTGTATCTCAGTCATACAGAAAGATTTTTAAATGAAACAAAATTTTTTCATTAATGGAAAGGTCTCTCCAGACACAATGGAATAGGTCTCACAATTGAGAAATGATCATAAATAGTTTAACCAGAACATATGGTTGCGCCCTTTCCACACTGTCAGAAACCACAACTACACATTTCTCCGTCTAAACTTTCCCTTCCATCTACACTACCTGGTGCAATGGGATTCCCTTCACTACACAAGTCCATCAGGACATCACCATCCACCATTAGGATTCACATGCATATATTTGAACATGGACAAGCAATGGGATAAGGACTCATATTGTGTTTTGCACAGTCAATCTTCAATCCCCATTATAGGGTCTTCAAACCTCATTACAACACCTTCAATATTCTACAATGCAATGTATATCCTACTTGAGAGAATGTATTCCCAAAACAAGAGAGAATTCCACTACATTGGAGATCTCAAGAAAAAAACTAGAGAGCATAATGAGAGGAAGTTCATTCCAATTCACAAATAGCTATTCGAATCCCCAAGTGAGTGATTCGAATTCCAATAGAGGTAACTCCAAAGGTTAAAGTACAAATCGAATTGGTAGAGGAATTACTCAGTCATGATAATCCATTCTAAAAATAGCAAAAGGGTGCATCAAAAGTTGGGAGTTTGTTGGCCCCCCAACAACTCCCCTTCATTTTGCAAATAAAAGGGCCCCCATTAGAATTGTGTAAATATTAGCTTTTTGTTTTTTTCCTTTTATATTGATTTATTTGTTAGGTCATGTCATGGCTTTCTTTCTTTGGTTCTCTACTCTTTCTGGTCCTTGTTCTTTGGCTTGGTTTTCATGGTTTTAAGGATTTGGTGATGTTGGATGTCTGAGATTTTCGACCTCCTGGTGGCTGGATAATACTTGCTTGATCTCATTTGAACTTATCTGAGTCTATTCTATGTCTCCGTTCATTTGCATTGGATTAATTTTCTCCTTCGACAATATTACGAAGTTTTGGTCTTCAATACTTTAAATGGTTAAGAAGGGCATTTTTGTGGATCAACATAAATTGGCTAGATGTTTATGTTAGTTCACATCTTAAAGAAGTATATATTAAGGTTTGGAGATGAGGTGATGCTTTTCAATTTTGCTTAAATATTATATTTCTCTTAGACTCTTGTAAATTTGCATTTTTTCTTATTAGAGCTGAATTTAATTATTTATTTTTTCTAAATCACAATTTTAATTAACTTCGCTATGACTAAGAAAAGTCATTTAATGACCAAAGTTTATTCATAATTACCTTATTAATATTTTGACCTAAATTTATATGTACTCTAGTTGGTCATTAAAATTATATATATTGAATCTAAGGATACTATTAATTTAAACATTTTATCAATTCATATATCAATTCTAATTATTTCAAGGTATTTGTATCACTTATTTCAAACATTTTATAACTTCATTGATGATGAGATTATGGTATTGTGCACATTAAGGATTAGGCCCTATATTAATATATTTCTAAACCAATAAGAAGTGAATCACAAGAAATATATTAATATAGGGCCTAATCCTTAATGTGCACAATACCATAATCTCATAAGAAGTGAATCACACTATTAGAAAACAACCTTTTTTAGACACCTTTAGTGTTCTCAAACATACACATAAAGTCTAAAGAATACTTGCATGATTTATTTATCACTTTTTTTAATATATTATTTTTAAAGTATCTCATTTCTTGTGGCTAATATTCACTCTTTTTGACATTATAATCTTTAATAAAATATTTTTATAAAGTTAGCCATTTGACTTCATGCAGGCTTATAACATTTCAATGTGATTCGCTTTTGGATTTAATCTTTTCCATTTGTTTTAGATGAGCGTCCCCTTTCATTCTCATTAAAATTCAAAGCTGGGTTAGGGAGGGATTCATATGTTTATTTTTCTCAATTATAAATTTATATTTTCTTTTGACAGGTTATACCGTATACGTTATTGCATGGAGGAAACGAAGAAAGATGCCAACCCAAAAGGAAGGCGATAGAACCAAATTTGAAATGGATCACATGGTCAAAGATTGTTTGATTACCATCGCTTCACTAGATATTGATACGTCTCCACCAAGCTGCAAACGTTTTGGTTGGTCATTAGATTATGATATTCTGTCATCAATATTCATGCAAATGAAACTCGATGAAGGAGGAGTTTTGCTTACTAGTTCCATCAACTTGATAAAAAGGCATCACGTAATTGTTGAGAGGGAGCATCTTCACGTTTTCCATTATTTCACAAAGAATAAAGGGACATTCGCTTAATGATATACCATAAATGTTATTGAAACGGAATGCCACGCAAAGAGGAGGGGAGACTGCCATGAAGAAGGATTCTATGTAACTTCAGTAGAGATTGTAGCTTTATTGTTACACAACATCAACCCAATTATATCAGCAGAGATTGTAACTTCAGCAGAGATTGTAGCTTTATTGTTACACAACATCAACATCAACGCAAAGAGGAGGAAGGACTGCCATGAATAAGGATTCTATGTAACGATGAAGATGGAGGAGGTTACAACACAATCATTTTCTAGAAGAGCTCTGAGATTATGTTCAACTAAACATTATATGGAAGAATGGAAGTGCAGATTGTAACCAGAAAATAGCGATTGTTCAACGAGAAAATGAAATTTCCAAATCATAAAAGATTATCGAGCCAGTTGTACCGGATAAGGATAAATCAAATATCTTATTAGCTTAACCAGATCTCGAACTTCATGGAGCACACTAGATATTATCTCTTTTTATTTTTCAAAATTGTTGTATAAATATGGATCTCATTCAAAGCGTGTGAGGGGGGTTCTCCAAATACCTGTAATGAACTCTGTTCTTCTCTGTAGATTGTTTTCTTTGTAAACCTGGTTGATCTTGAAAGGATGGAGAGGGAGACACCACCTAGGTTAATATATCAAACTACTTTGAAGAAATGATTTCTGCATATCTGTTTTGTAAGCTTTGTGCAAGTTTATTCCTAATGGAAATTGATTGTTTATTCTAGTTATCATTGTTTTTCAATGAAATTAAGTGAATGCCTAAACTTAGTTTTTTTTTATGCTTACTTTCCTTAGGATCATAATTTCTTAAAGTTTATTTTGGAAGATTATGATTACGTTATCACTTGATTGACAAAAAGTATATTTTGATTTGCATACCTAAATGCTTCTTACAATTTCTCATGATTTTACTCTGTTAATTTGCATAAGTTTTTAAGTTATTTAACATGTGATAACTTGATTGTAAAATTTGTCCTCAATTCAGATTATCACATGCTTAATTTCTAAATGCAAATTAAGTTTATGATTAGATTTAATCTTGGCTGCTACAGGATAAATTAAGTAGAACAAATTTTAGTTTTAAATCTAGATTACAGTTTATTTCATAACGGAAACCTGCATATTTTTTAACAACTACTAAACTATTTGTTTCATCTATTGGAAGTTGTGTCATAGGGTAACTTTGTATTTAAATTTAGAAAAGCTTAGCATTTAGTAACTTAGAAAAACTTCACTGTGAGACTCTCTTGTTGAGAGCAAACCCATATAGGAATTGGAGGGGCCTTTGTTCCCATGAGAAGTGGCTATCCAAACACACAAAGGGCTTCTTTAAGCACTTTGTGTGGGTTATTTCTCCTCGTTAGCGAGCAGGTCAGATATTCCCATCAAAAAATGGCGCTAGAAGGAGGGCCAAGGTAAAACAAATGGTTTTTATTTTTCAATTATTTTAATAACCATTTACCCTCCAACTCTTGGATTTCATTGCTTTTATTTATTATTCTTTTAGTTGTCATATATATGTACTATAGGGATGGTTAGATGGAAAACTAACCTCTTAGGAGTAATTTTTTTAATTTTTATCATTTATGCCTTCTGCTCTAATCTCTGCAACATGGGAGTCTAATTCTGCATTGAGCCTACAAGGGCCTTTGCATGAACTTCCAAGAAAGGCAGTAGATCTTTTGCAAAAATTTAATGGTGAGGGAAATGATTCAACTATTGAGCATATCAGAAAATATGAGTCAATTATATGTCTTCTTAATATTATTCATGAAGATATTATTTGCAGGTTATTTCCACTCACTTTCAAAGATAATATTTTTAATTGGTTCAATGTTTTACCTGTCAATTCAATTCATAATTGGTCACAATTCAAAAGTTTGTTTAAAAATGCTTTTGATGATTATAATCCAATTAAGGCTTATCAATATCTTAGTGAAATGCAGGTGAACGATGGTGAATCCATTGGCGATTTCAATATTCGCTTCCAACAGGTATTTTACAGCTTACACGAGAATCATAGACCTTCAGCAAACATCATTTTAGAATGGTATGTACAATCTCTTCCCAAAGACATGTCCATGTTCATTATACAAAAAGGCATAACGGATTTACATGAAGCATGTGAGTATGCCCAAAAACTTGACAAATATTTCAAAAGGTATTCTTTTGAAATTTCTCCTCCTTTTTCTTTATATGATGAAAAGTGTGTTGAAAATTAGTCAAAAAATTTGGAATTATCTAGATAGCAGAGCAAGTTAAGGTTTTATGCAATGACATAATTTCTTTACAACAAGGAAGACACATTCAAACAATTACACAAAACACAAAAAGTGAATTAACCTCAAATTTTATCCAAAGTTCTAATTTTAATTTTTCTTCCCCAAGTAGATATACTGAATGTCTCACTTCTAATCTTCATTGTCTAAAATCTGAACCCGAAATTTTAAAAGAAAATCCTAACTCTAATGCTTCTAATTTGTCAGATAGAGATTTTATCATATCTAATCATTTTCCTTTTTCTAAATTTGATCACATCTATCCAAACTTGGATGAGAATAGGGTAGGGAATAAAGAAGATTTATCATTTGCCTCCAATTATTTAAAAAGTCATCCTTTGAAGACTAACAATCATAAATATAATTGCTCTATCTCATTTGATAAATATACGAATCTTGATGCAAATGGAGATTTAGGAATTTCTAATTTAGTCTTTGAACCAACTACTTCTAATTCATATTTCGAAATACATAAACATAATACTAACTATTATGAGAAATCTGAATTAAAAGATCATCCTTCCTCGTCATTTGCCAGCTTAAATAATTATCACGAAGATAGATCTTTGGAAGAAGAGTTGGTCAAAATTGAAGATGATTTTCAAAATATTTGCTCTAAATACACCTTGCTTAAAGATCAAGTTTCTAAGGAAAAGTTAATACATACAAATAATATGAAAAATAAGAAAAGCCATGCTTCTGTCTACACAAAGAAAAAAGAGGATAGAAATCAATCAAGTTGTATTCTCGATAAAACACAAACCTTTGATACTAACTTGGTTAATACACAAAAGTGTAAGCTCCAAGAAAAACTTGGTGATAGTCCACCATGTATCAATTTTGCAAACATGAAAGGTTGTGAACAACCACAAATTTCACATAATATGATTGATAAAGATGTTATGCATGATAACAAAACTTTTTTAAAGAAAACATTCTCTATTCAGTATTTTTCTCAATCCTCAAACCATGATTTTTTGTGTGCTTATGATGTGATATCTAGTCAATTCATTGAATCTTCACCAACTAACTTCCCATCTATTTTTCATGACCCAATTTATGCATGGTTGGAAGAATCATTTTTCAAAACGTTTCCATGTCAAAATTTTATTTTTGTGAATAAAAAGACAATTTTAATACTTCCTATCATTTGTCATGAATCACCTCGATTCCCAATACTGATGTTTGATGGGTTCCATTTTGCAGAATTGGAAGTGTTTCAATGGCTTCATTGGTTGTTTGATTTTAAATGATCTTTTGTATATATGTAGTTTAGTGTAGGAGTAGGATAAATAGTGATAATTACTTTACTTTTGATTTGAATAAAGTAGATATCAATAACTACAATGAAATGTGAGCCACCATCAAAACACGTTTAAGAAAGTTTTCATTAATTCACTAATTACCTTCTTGTCCATATTATTTTCTTAAACATTTTTGAAATTATATCTCAAATTCATGATCTTTATTATGTAATGTTTAATCCATGTATTACTTTAACATTATTAAGTTTAGAAGAAAATCCTAACTCTAATGCTTCTAATTTGTCAGATAAAGATTCTATCATATCTAATTAAGATTCTATCATATCTAATCATTTGCCTTTTTCTGAATTTGATCACATCTATCCAAACTTGGATGAGAATAGAGTAGGGAATAAAGAAGATTTATCATTTACCTCCAATTATTTAGAAAGTCATCCTTTGAAGACTGATAGTCCTAATATAATTACTCTATCTAATTTGATAAATATACGATTCTTGATGCAAATGGAGATTTAGGAATCTCTAATCTAATATTTGAACCAACTACTTCTAATTTGGATTTCGAAATACATAAACATAATACTAACTATTATTAGAAATCTGAATTAAAACATCACCCTTCCTCGTCATTTGCAATCTTAATTATTATTAAGAAGATAGATCTTTGGAAGAAGAGTTGGTCAAAATTGAAGATGATTTTCAAAATATTTGCTCTAAATACACCTTGCTTAAAGATCAAATTTCTAAGGAAAAGTTAATACATACAAATAATCTGAAAAATAAGAAAAACCATGCTTCTGTCTACACAAAGGAAAAAGAGGATAGAAATCAATCAAGTTTTATTCCCGATAAAACACATACCTTTGATGCTGACTTGGTTAATACACAAAACTGTAAGCTCCACGAAAAACTTGGTGATAGTCCACCATGTATCAATTTTGCAAACATGAAAGATTGTGAACAACCAAAAATTTCACGAAATATGATTGATAAAGAAGTTATGCATGATAACGAAACTGTTTTAAAGAAAAAATTCTCTATTTAGTATTTTTCTCAATCCTCAAATCATGATTTTTTGTGTGCTTATGATGTGATATTTGGTCAATTCATTGAATATTCACCAACTAACTTCCAATCTACTTTTCATGACCCAATTTATGCATGGTTGGAAGAATCATATTTCAAAAAGTTTCCATGTCAAAATTTTCTTTTTGTGAATAGAAAGACAAATTTAATAATTCCTATCATTTGTCATGAAGCACCTCGATTCCCAATACTAATGTTTGATGGGTTCCATTTTGTAGAATTGGAAGTGCTTCAATGGATTCATTGGTTGTTTGATTTTACTTGATATTTTGTATATATGTAGTTTAGTGTAGGAGTAGGATAAATATTGAGTTAATTAGTTTACTTTTGATTTGAATAAAGCAGCTATCAATAATTACAATGAAAGGTGAGCCACCATCAAACAACGTTCAGCAAAGTTTTCATTAATTCACTATTTACGTTATTGTCCATATTATTTTCTTAAACATTTTTGAAATTATATCTCAAATTCATGATCTTTATTATGAAATTTTTAATCCATATATTTCTTTAACATTCTAAGACAAGAAAATATCTTTAATTTTGCTTATGATTTCATTCTTTTGACATAGAATTTAACGTGTCTCGCTTATTTTCAAATTGATATCATTCTTAGCTAAACACTTAGTTAGGATTGCTTATATATAGAATTTCTAGTTTAAGATTTTCAAATAAAAGCCTGGTTAATTTAAACATCTCTTTCATTAATCACAATATTAAAGGAAAATAAATTTTCTATTAAGGATTGGAATTGTCGAAACTTGACTCTACTGACGAGCTGATAAAACATTTTCACAAAATCACCTTCATGTGTATATTGTATCTCCGTTTATATTTTTATTAGACTCTTTTTGCAAAATTATCGAAAGTTTAATCCTTTATATCAGCATATTGCGGTCAAATTAAATATTGGGAGATTTTTCGTTCTTCTTTATGCATGTCATGATTTTGTGTTTTTTTTCAATATTTTGTATTTTTCGTCTCATAGATTATGACCATATCTTGGTTTCTAATTTTAAGTTTAGTTACCTTATTCAATTGTCAGCTTAAGTTTTGACAAATATCAATCTTTTTGCTTATCAGTTGAGGTTTATCAACTTTGTTAATGCCTAATTCTTTTCTTTTGAATTGTGATACATACTTTCTTGGCTGATATTTCAATTTAATAAGGTCTTACCTTAGGTTTCTTTGTATATGTGTTTGGGTGTTTTGGTTAAATTAGTCAGTTTTACTTTTCATTTTTTTTTCTTAGTTTTCTTGAAGTTGGAGGGGGTTATTGTAAATAAATAACATTGTGATGGCTTGCTACTAATAAGCCTAACATCTTTTTAGGGAGGCATTTTAAGCGGTTTCTTGTTCTATCAAACCTTCTTAGTGTGACCAAAATACTCCTATTTTTGAAAAAACCTTTTATGAACTTAGCCAAGCAATTAGTTAAACCCCTGGGAATTATCCTCAGACTTTTATCTTTTAAATGGTATCAAAATTTAGTAGGTTCACCTATCAAGGACGTTTCTTTGGGAATCTACATGAGTCTGTAACATTATCCATCCTTAGACTGTCTATACAATTTGAGGAGTTTTATCTTGATTTTTCTACCCATCCATTAAATTTTTTTGTAAATAAAACCAATCATTTTAAGGCTTTGGTTAAAGAATAGGAGGTCTCTTAATAGAGTCGACCTATCATGATCATTAGCCCTATCGGAATGACATCACCATATATGTCACCAAGATAGGGTGATGGCTCTTGGTTGAAAGACCAGGGGACAGGAGGTCTCATCACGATTCAGCCTATTCATCTCTGATAGTTCTCATGAGTGGTGTTGTCAACATCTGGTCACCGAGCCAAGACAATAGTCTCTAACCAAGGTTCTTATAAATATCACCATCTCATTGTAAATAATTATGAAATAAATGAAGAAGTTAATTAAGGAATAGGAGCTCTCATAAATGAGTTGACCTGCTCATGATCATGGGTATCATCAGACTGACATTGCGCACATTCGGTCACCAAGCTGAGGCAGTGGCTCTCAGTTGTGAAATTGAGAGATGGGGGGTCTCATCACGAGTCAGCCCACTCACTTCTGATGGTGCTTGTGAATGACATTGTCATCATTTAGTTACCAAGCTAAGGAAATGGTCCTTAATTAATCTCTTGTAAATACTTTTTATCCCAAAAAAAACCAAAAAAAGAAGAAGAAGAAGAGAGAAATAATATAAATGTAAATAATTGTTTGTATTTGAATGGATGGGATAGATTATCTTGATGTCTTATTGTGAGTATGGTGGCCATAACTTTATAATGGTGTTTACTTGACTATCTTTAGCTTTTGAAGATTCTTTTTTGATGGATTTTCCTCACTATACATATATCAATAATCGTTTATCTTTGTAAAGTTTCAGATATAATGCTTGCGGTAATTTATTTGGTCGTAACAGTATTTTAAGTTCAATCCTTACTATAATCTAGTGAGTTAAGGAGGTCATGTGGTGCAAAATTTGATACTTTGAGAGGTCTCTTTATGCTTCCTATCTTTATCATTTTCAAGTATATTTGCAAAGATAACTGGTGCTCCCAACGTGTTGCCATTTGTTGGACCCCCAACAACTCCTTTTCATTTTGCAAATAAAAGGCCCCCCATTAGAATTTTGTAAATATTATCTTTTGGTTTCTTTTCCTTGTATCATGATTTATTTGTTAGGTCATGTCATGGCTTTCTTTCTTTGGTTCTCTACTCTTTCTGGTGCTTGTTATTTGGCTTGGTTTTCATGGTTTTAAGGATTGGGTGATATTGGATGTCAGAGCTTTTCGACCTCCTGGTGGCTGGATAATACTTGTGTGATCTAATTTGAACTCATCTGAGTCTATTCCATGTCTCCATTCATTTGCATTGGATTAATTTGCTCCTTCGAGAATCTTACAAAGTTTTGGTCTTCAATACTTTAAATGGTTAAGAAGGGCATTTTTGTGGACCAACATAATTGGCTAGATGTTTATGTCAGTTCACATCTTAACGAAGCATATATTAAGGTTTGGAGATGAGGTGATGCTTTTCAATTTTTCTTAAATATTATATTTCTCTTAGACTCTTGTAAATTTGCATTTTTTCTTATTAGAGCTGAATTTAATTATTTCTTTTTCTAAATCACAATTTTAATTAAATTGGCTATGACTAAGAAAAGTCATTTAATAACCAAAGTTTATTCATAATTACCATATTAATATTTTGACCTAAATTTCTATATACTTTAGTTGGTCATTAAAATTATATATATTGAATCTAAGGATAATATTAATTTGAACATTTTATTAATTGCACCGAGTGTAAACGAGGTGCTTACAACCCAATATGGGGGAGATCCTATAACGGATGTCACATGTCACATTTGTCACATTTGTCACGTTACGTTACAACCCAGTATGGGGGAGATGTTGTAATGTTTGTCACATTTGTCACGTTTGTCACGTTACGTTACAACCCAGTATGGGGGAGATGTTGTAACGTTTGTCACATTTGTCACGTTTGTCACGTTACGTTTCCATGTCGGCTCATAACTTATAAAAAATCAAAAGTAATGAAAAATTTCATGTTCGCTCATAACTTATCAAAAATAATAATAAAATTAAAAGAGAGGGATCCAATTTTTTGAGGGGTAATTTTTTTCTTAATGTGTAAAAAATTTAAGATAAAACAAAAAAAATTACACCTCAAGAAATTGGATCCCTCTTGATGCTTGATAGATCCGGGTTTGAGATGGATATATGCTGGTTCATATATCAATTCTAATTATTTCGAGATATTTTTATCACTTATTTCAAACCTTTTATATTAATAGTGAGATTATGATATTGTACACATTAAGAGTTAGGCCCTATATTAATATATTTCTAAATCAATAAGAAGTGGATGACACTATTATTGAATTAAAGTGAAAATGAGAAAACAACATTTTTTATACATCTTTATTATTCTCAAACTTACACATAAAGTCTAAATAATACTTGCATGATTCATTTATCACTTTTTTGAATATATTATTTTTAAAGTATCTCATTTCTTGTGGCTAATCTTCACTCTTTTTGACATTATAATCTTTAATAAAATACTTTTATAAAGTTAGCCATTTGACTTCATCCATGCTTATAACATTTCAATGTGATTAGCTTTTGGCTTTAACCTTTTCCATTCGTTTTGGATGAGCGTCCCCTTTCATTCTCATTAAAATTCAAAGCTGGGCATCCAACGTATAATTCTCGGAGGGATTCATGTGTTTATGTTTCTCATTTATAAATTTATCTTTTCTTTTGACAGGTTATATCGTATGCGTTATTGCATGGAGGAAACGAAGAAAGATGCCAACCCAAAAGGAAGGCGATAGAACCAAATTTGAAAGAGATCACATGGTCAAAGATTTTTTTATTACCATCGCTTCACGAGATAATGATACATCTCCACCAATCTGCAAACATTTTGGTTGGTCATTAGATTATCAGATTCTCTCATCAATATTCATGCAAATGAAACTCGATCAAGGAGGAGTTTTGCTTACTAGTTCCATCAACTTGATAAAGAAGGCATCACGTAAATTGTTGAGAGGGAGCATTTTCACGTTTTCCATTAGTTTACAAAGAATAAAGGAACATTCGCTTAATGATATATCATAAATGTATTGAACGGGAACGCCACGCAAAGAGGAGGGAGACTTCTGGTTGTGATAATTGCCACTCAAATCTTTTTGGTATTTCGGCGGTGATTGGTGATGGAAACTTTTTTGGTGAGGCACAGTTCCATTTTTTTTGTTTTTTTTTTTGGAATTTCGACGATCTGGGTCGTCTTAAAATGGGCCAAAACCCCTAGGGACATAGTTCCATGGCATAATTCCGCAGTAAATAAAGTATAACTATGATTCCGCGGGTTTTTATAACCAGATCTAGAAAGCAAATCGCTAGAAAGCAAATGAGCTCATGAAATTGGGTTGATATTGTGTAACAATAAAGTAGTTACACAACGAGCTACATTCTCTGCTGAAGTTATATAGAATCCTTATTCATGGAAGTCTCCCCTCCTCTTTGTGTGGTGTTCCTTTTCAATACATTTATGATATATCATTAAGCGAATGTTGGGCATGGAGTAAAGTTAAAAGTTGATCTTGCTTCATGCTTGTTGGATAGAGGGAATCAACAATCTAGATAAGCTCATTCTAAGATGGAATTAATAACAACATGTTTCATAATTCATTAAAATCTTGAAATTACGTGGTATATTAACAAGGTTATCAAACTGCTTCATTTACCCGAACAAAGAAAATGCATCGACTCATAGAAAAGAAACCAACTCATTATTAAAAGACTGCTACAACTGCCACGATAACACAGAGTTGTCTTACTGAATGTAGCAGTATTGCAACCTGATCTTCAGAGATAAAGGCCAGTTTGGACTTTTTTTTTTTTTCTTCAAAAAATCACACAGACCGCTAGATCATTGAATGTTATTTTCAAGTCACCCAATATGAAGAGGAAACGTTGCCAGGAAAAGTGAATGCGCAGAAATTTTACTACCCGAATCTTGATTTGCAGCAAGAGATTGTTTCATACTCAAATCTGCAGTGTATCAAAATGCACAATTTATGCCAATAAACTCGCAGAAATTGGAGATTTGGTTAGCCAGTTCATACTACTAGATCGATGCCTTGCTACAAGTGTCAAAGGATTTCCTGAGTTGTTGATCTATCCACCGAATTTGTCTAACAACCCCAATTTGGGCGGTAGAATTCATGATCGAGGATACCATATTCCTTATGAAATTTCTCTTATTCTCCCGCTTTATTTTACAGAAATCTTTTATCCATATTTCCTGTTACGTTACCTTTCGTGATTATTCTTTCATTTTCCTCCTCTCTCATTTTTTCAGGTTAAACGATGAAGATGGAGGAGGTTACAACAAAATCATTTTCTAGAAGAGCTCTGAGATTATGTTCGACTAAATATTATATGGAAAAATGGAAGTGCAGATTGTAACCAGAAACTAGCGATTGTTCAATGAGAAAAGGAAATTTCCAAATCATAAAATATTATCGAGCCAGCTGTACCAGATAAGGATAAATCAAATATCTTATTATCTTAACCAGATCTCGAACTTCATGGAGAAGACTAGAGATTCTCTCTTTCTTTTTTTTCAAAATTGTTGTATAAATATGGATCTCATTCAAAGCTGAGGGGTATCCAAAGACCTGAAAGGAACTATGTTCTTCTCTGCAGATTTTTTTCTTTGTAAACCTTGTTGATCTTGAAAGGATGGAGAGGGAGACACCACCTACGTTAATATATCAAGTTACTTTGAAAAATGATATTCGCGATGGATTTGTAGATCTGTTTTGTAAGATTTGTACAAGTTTCCTTCTACAGAGTAATGGAAGTTGACTGTTTATTCTGGTTATCATTGTTTTTCAATAAAATTAAGTGAATGTCTAAACTTAGTTTTTTTTTTTGTTATGCTTACTTTCCTTAGGATCATAATCTCTTAAATTTTATTTTGGAAGATTATAATTTGACAGAAAATAGATTTAGATTTGCATACCTAAAGGCTTCTTACAATTTCTCATAATTTTACTCTGTTAATTTGCAGAAGTTTTTAAGTTATTTAACATGTGATAACTTGATTGTAAAATTTGTCCTCAACTCATATTATCACATGCTTAATTTATAAATGAAAACTAATTTTATGATTAGTTTAGTCTTGTAAGTAGGTCAAATTTTAGTTTTAAATCTAGATTACTGTTTATTCGTAGGGGAAACCTGCATATTTTTTAGCAACTACTAAATTGTTTTCAGTTTAACAGCTACTAAATTGTTTGTTTCAACTATTGGAAGCTGCGTCATAGGGTAACTTTGCATTTAGTTTTAGAACAGCTTAGCATTTGGTAACTTAGAAAAACTTGATTGTGAGACTCTCTTGTTGAGAGCAAACCCATATAGGAAGCGGGGCCTTTGTTCCCGCGAGAAATGGCTATCCAAACACACAAAGGACTACTTTAAGCACTTTGTGTTGGCTATTTCTCCTCCTTGGCAAGCAGGTCAGATATGCCTCTCAACAGAGTTATACATCAAAGAGTGTTGGCTAAAAATAGCTAGTGAGGGCGTACTAGAACATGAGGAATTATAAATGACACCAAACCCAGGTCAAGGAAGGCGCACTAGCCAAGAGGGTCCCACCAAACATCCAATAGGGTGTAATAGTACCTCCATAAACCAAAATAACCAAAAATAGGGTCCAACAAGCAATGTTAGAGAGAGCAACAACTCCTATTCCCCAACCCCCTCACAAGTGTATTCCATGGACCCCCATTCTCGTTAGTTGTCCATATTGAAGCTAGTTATTTAAATAAACAATAAGAATATTAGTAATAATGTCCAAATTCTATAGTCCCAGAACCTAGTTCCTAATAACAAAAAAAATAATAACATATGTCAGGGGCTTAACAATCGAGGTGTTACATCCTCCTCCCCCTTAAAACAATGCATCGTCCTTGATGCATACTTATTACATACATGCCACAACAAATTTTTTTAGATAAGATGAGGGCATGCCTCCCACATGGCATCTTCCAGCTCTCAAGTAACATCTTCATGGTTTTGATGAGTCCATTGGACCTTTACCTTCCTGATCTCTCAGTTCTTGAGAAGATTGAATTTTCTGCCCAATATGGAAACTGGCAATACCAGAAAATCCCCTTCTGGTTCGACCTAGATCATACTCTAATCAATCACATGATTATCATCAGGTATATATTTTTTCAACAAAGATACATGAAATACATTATGCACTTTTATACAAGTAGGAAATGCAAGCTCATATGAAATGGGACATATCCTAGCTAAGATCTCAAAGGGTCCACAATATCTAGCAACTAGCTTGGAACAGTTTCCCAAGTTCAAGGAGCTCTTCTTGGGTATAAATTTCAAAAGGACATGATATCCAACTTTAAACTATCTATAAGTTATGTTCTGATCTATATAAATTTTATGTTTGTCCTAAGCTGCTTTCAAATTTTGCTTGATTATAACCATCTAATCTTCCATGTCATTCAATAATTATGGTTTAATAATGATTATGTATGTTGGATTGTCCCAACTAATAGGAGTATTTCACTTTATCCCTTACAATGCCTCAAAAGGACTCATCTTTAGAGAGGCATGATATCCATTATTATAAGCAAACTCTACCAAATGAAAACAATCCTCCCACTTGGATGGTTGATCCATCACATACATTCTCAACATGTCCTCAATCACTTGATTGACTCTTTATGTCTAACCATCTGTCCAAGGATGGTAGCCTTATACTCATGTTCAAATATGTACCAAAACCTTTAAACATGCCTTTCCAAAATTTACAAGTAAACTTGGAATCTGTGTCTGACACTATAGCTTTTGGAATTCCATGCAACTTGGCGACTTATTTCATAAAGATGTCTACAATATTAGTTGTTGTATGATTTGTCTCCACTAGAATAAAATGAGCTACTTTAGTTAACATGTACACCACCACCATGATGGCATCATGCTATTATATTGTCTAGGCAACTTTATGATGAAATCAATAGTGACTGCATCCCACTTCTGTTCCACTATAGGAAATGGTTGTAACAATCCAACTGGATGCTTATTCTCTAGTTTAACTTTATGGCACTCCATGCATATAACTATGTACTCTTCAACATAAGTCTTCATTCCTGGCCATTAGTACTACTTCCTTACAACTACTACCATTTTATGATAACCTAAATGTCCAACATAAGCCACATTATGCATATCTTTCATAACCACATACCTTATATCTATAGAATTTGGCACATAAACTATGTCCTTATGCATAAGGATTCCATCCTCTTCCAACCTATACTTATCAAACTTTGGTGGTACTTTTTGTTGCTGCAATCCTTCTCTTACCTGCTGGTAATGTTCATCTATAGCATTGGATTCAATGATCTTATATTTTAGGTCTAATGTATCGGTACTGATAGATTCTACATACATCACATGTGTCTTCCTACTAAATGCTTCAACTACCTTATTCTCATTTCCTTTAATGTTCTTGATATCAAATTCATATTCACATAACAATTCCATCCATCTTCTTTGTCTTGTATTCAAAGTAGGTTGTTCAAACAAATACTTCAAACCATCATGGTCGGTCCTTATTTCAAACTTCTTACTAATCAAGTAGTGCCTCCACATCTTCAAGACATGAACAATAGTTGCAAGCTCCAGATCATGAGTGGTGTAGTTATGTTCATGTTCTTTTATCTTTTTGTATTCCTAACTGATTACATGACCATTCTGAGTCAATACTCCACCAATGTCTTGCGTACATGCATCGGTGCATACTGCAAATATTTCATTAGGATCTGCAATCTTCAAAATTGGTGCACTGGTAAGCAACTCTTTTAATCTGTGAAAACTATCTTCACACTTAGAATTCCATTCAAATTTCACTCCCTTCCTTTGAAATGATGCAATACGATGAGCTAACTTTGAGAAGCCTTCAATGAATCTTCGATAGTATCATAATAACCCCATAAATATATCACTTCTGATACATTCCTTGGTGTCGTCCATTCCATATTAGCTCTTATCTTTTCAGCCTCCATTGAGATGCCTTCTTCTAATACGATGTGTCCCAAGTACTGAATTCTATTCTAATAAACACTTGTTGAGATTGGAATACAACTGATGCTCTATGAGTACTTGCATCACCAATATTAGATTTTATTCATGCTCTTATTCTATCTTTGAATAGATGATGATGTAATCTAAGAACACAATTACAAACTTATCCAAATACTTTCTAAAAACTCCATTCATTAAACACATGAATGTTTGTGGTGCATTTGTCAATCCAAAAGGTACCATTGTAAACTCATAATGACTGTAACTTGTCCTAAATGTTGTCTTATTGATGTCTTCATTCTTGATTATGACTTGGTGATATCCTGGTCTTAAATCTATCTTTTAAAATATTATGGATCCTCTCAACTAATCATACAAGTCATCAATCCTTGGAAAGGGATACTTTTTTCTAAATGTTTCTTTGTTCAGTTGTCTATAATCTATACATAGTGTTAGAGTTCCATCCTTCGTCTTTACAAACAACACAGGAGCTCCCCAAGGTGACACACTAGGTCTTATGTAACATTTCTTCAAAATCTCTTCTAACTGCATCTGCAAATATTTCAATTCTAGAGTACTCATTCTATAAGGTGCTTTAGATTAAGGAACTACACCTGGTACCAAACCTATGGTGAAATTGATCTCTCTCTCTGGTGGCAATATTAGAAATTCTTGAAATACAAATGCAAACTCTTGTAACACTAGGTAATCTTGTATTTCTGGTTATTTTCCTTCCCTTGGTTCTTCCACATGAGCTAAATACAACTAACAACCTTTCCTAAAACACTTCTTCAAATTCAAAGTTGTGATCTGTCTCAAAGATATGGGTCTGGGTATACCTCTCACAGTCACTCGAATTCCCTCTTCATCTAGACAAGTATAAGTTTTGTTATGACAGTCAAGGATGGCATCATGCACATCCAACCAATCCATGCCAATCAACACATCATATTAGCTTGGAGGTATGATGTTCAGGTTTGCAAAGGTTTCCAGGCCATTCATTTCCAAAGAACACTTTCATATAGTTTTTGTGACCTTCCTCTTGGTTCCTGTAGCCAACTACACTAAACGTGTTATCTCACAGTCACTCGAATTCCCTCTTCATCTAGACAAGTATAAGTTTTGTTATGACATTCAAGGATGGCATCATGCACATCCAACCAATCCATGCCAATCAACACATCATATTAGCTTGGAGGTATGATGTTCAGGTTTGCAAAGGTTTTCAGTCCATTCATTTCCAAAGAACACTTTCATATAGTTTTTGTGACCTTCCTCTTGGTTCCTGTAGCCAACTACACTAAACGTGTTATCTCAAGCTTGCTTTTCTTCAAATAACATCTCTCAACTATGTTAGGTGCAATGTAAATATGGATAGCTGCAAAAAAAATAAAAATAGCTATGTGTAAATTAGCAATCTTACATGCTACCTCAATCATCCAAGACTGATGATTAACTTGTCTACCATCCAAGGCTGCATAGATTCTCAAAATACTTATTCCAACATCACCAACAGTTGAGCCTTCTTGAATGTTATTAAGGATACTTTATTTAAGTGGAAATTGATTGGCATAATGATTCCCCTTACATGTCCAACATTCAACAGGTGGTCTTGGATTTCTATCTCAATGTTCTTCCCCTCTAGTTTTTCTTTTCTCTTGTTGATAGGAATTATCATTGTTTCTGAATGATGGAGGCTTGAATCCCTTCCTTCTATGTTCATGCTTGTATCTTTTCTTATCCTTCCAATCCTTCTAATATGAAGCTTTGTTCTTATTCTGATCATATAGGTTCTTTGCTTTCCAAATGACCTCTTTAAGAGTCTTTGGTCTGTCATATTGAATCTCATACCATTGAGGAACCTCTGAATCTTCACGTTATCATACTTTATGAAATTTTCATACTACAAGAGTTCTAGGAACCTATTCTCATAAGCTTCCATGGTCATGCTTCCAATCTTGGGTTCAAATAACTCCTCCATCTTCTTGTCATAGTAGTTCTCCAAGAGATATTCTTTCTAGAAGTATTTATTGAAATTTCTCCAAGAGATTCTATCTTCATCAATATATTTTAGTTTAACTAGTTGATCCCACCAAATGCATACTTTACCTTGCAAATGGTATATGGATACCCTTGCTTCCATGTTTGATGTGTATTGATTCAACTGGAAAAGATTTCTAAGTCCCAACAACCAAGCTTCAACATCTTCTCCGTGCTTCCTTCTCCATCAAGGTTTGGAAGTTTGATTCTTCTTAGTTCTCCCACCACTTCATTCCGTGAAAACCTTCTCTTCTTATATCTTACTGGGGATCTTTCAAGGTTGATTTTTGAGCTACTTGATGAATATTTTTTCTTCTTTTATGCAGAGGGTTTGTGATGAGTTATTCTTGAGGATTTTATAGATGTTTCATAATCCCTTCTTGGTTCATGTCTTATAACTTCTTGGTGGTTTATTGGAGTTGATATTTGGGTTCCTTGCAATTGTTTCAAGTCATGCATGATCTGTTCTTGAATTTGAATGATCATTTCATCACCCTCTCTTCATTTTCTTACTAAATATTCCATGCTTAAGGATTCATTGCTTCTCTTATGTCCATTTGATCTTACTTCTCTTCTTCCAACATAACTCTCTTCAGGGCTATATGGCATATGTCCTTCAAAGTCCATCTCTGATCTTTGTTGTTGTAGCTTCCTCTTCACTGTATTTCAGAGTCTTTAGTATTCACTAGTTTGATTAGGAGTTTATTTTTATTTTTTTCAATAGTCACAATGCATGTTCATTCATCAATTGACATAACTGAAAACTGCAATGTGTTCATTGTCAATTACTGTTAGCATAATAAAACTCTTCCATTTCAAATATAATGCATAAAACCAACTCTTCCATTTCATAAAGGAGGTCAAACTTCTTTCACAACAAATTCCAAAAAAAAAGTTATAAAACAATATAAGGCCCAACATCCGCAGAGTTGAAACCTATGCTCTGATACCACTCTGTGATGTCCCTGACCCCCCCAAAAAGGAAAAGGTCACCAGAAAACCCAAGGGAAGGCTTAATAAAATATAAATGCATAATGGATTATGGTTATATAAGGCTAGGCCATCATTCCAACAATCCAATTAAATAAAATAATCAACCCTTTTAACGACAATGCAAACCTGCGATGCATATCATTTCCCATATGCACATGATATGCAAGGGTAAATGCAAGCATGAATGTAAACATGTCTGAGAAATATATTAGCATGTAATCAAACTTAAAATAATCATATCTACTACAACCATATAACTATTAACAAAATTAGATTTTCAAGCTAACTTAAACAATATAATTAAAATATCTATGGGATACCACAATCAACCATATTAAAAATGTTAGGAACTAGATCTACTGACTGCCACCTACAACCATATTAACATAAAAATAACCAGATAAGAGGAATTCCATCTATAACCATATAAATGATAATAACATTAGATCTCATGGCTGCCACCAACAACCATAAAAACCATAAGCAAATCCGGTCCAAGAGCACACACATACATCAGAAATACAGTAAATAAACATTTAATAAAATACTCATCTCTGACTACCAATCATAGCCATATAAACATAATCCAATTCAAATATGAAATATTTCATCTACGACCATATAAAATCAGATCTCATGAATGTCACCTACATCCATACAACTCATAATAAAATCAGATCTATAAGCACATATAATTTTAAAAATGCAGTAAACAATCATATAATGAAATACTCATCTCAATCATGGGAAACTAGATTCAGCAGGACAATGTTTCACCCTTCCATAGACATGTGATTCTCATTCATCTTTCAACATGACTTTCATCCCCGAGCTGAGGCCCTAGATCCACAAGAGAGGTACTCTCAAACCAACATGCATGGTGCGCTCATCTCAACATCGAAAACACTGCCATTCAAAAACAACTATATCTCAGTCAAGCTTTTTAAATGAAACAAAAAGTGTTTCTTACTGAAAACATCACTATGGATGCAATGGAATAGGTCTCACAACCCATAAATTATCATAAATAGTTGAATTAGAACATATTTTTTCTCCCTTTCCACACTAGTAGAAACCACAACTACACCTTTCTCCATCTAAACTTTCCCTTCCATCTACACTACCTAGTGCAATGGGATTCCCTTCACTACACAAGTCCCTCAGGACATCACCATCCACCGTCAAGATTCACGTGTAGAGAATTAGACAGGGACAAGCAATGGGATAAGGACTCATGTTGTGTTATCCACAGTCAATATTCAATCCCCATTATAAGGTATTCAAACCTCATTACAAGGCCTTCAGTCTTCTGTAGTACAATGCATATCCTACTCAAGAGCATGTATTCCCAAAACAAGAGATCATTCCACCACACTGGAGAGATCAAGAGAAAAACCAAAGAAGATAATGAGAGGAATTTCATTCCAATGCACAAATATCCATTCGAATCCCCAAGTGAGTGATTCGAATTACAAGAGAGGTAACTCCAAAGGTTAGTCTAGTCCAAATCCAACTCAAATTCGTATAGGAATCACTCATTCATGAGATTCCATTCTCAGAATAGAAAAACGGTGCATCAAAATTTGGTAGTACTTCAAAGAGTGTTGGCTAAAAATAGCTAGTGAGGGCGCACTAGCACATGAGGAGTTACAAATGACACCAATCCAAGGTCAAGGAAGGTTCACTAGTCAAGAGGGTCCCACCAAACATCCAAGAGGGTGTAATGGTACCTCCATAAACCAAAATAACCAAAAATAGGGTCCAACAAGCAATGTTAGGGAGCGAAAAAACTCTAGTCCCCAAACCCCTAACAAGTGGAATCCATGGCCCCGCATTCTCGTTAGTTGTTCATATTGAAGCTATTTATTTAATTAAACAACAACAATAATAGTAATAATGTCCAAATTCCATAGTCCTGGTACCTAGTGCCCAATAATAAACAAAATAATAACATATGTCCGAGGATTAACAACTAGGGAATTACAATGAAAATGCCCCTAATAACGTTTAAGTGACCCTAATGGTATCTAAGTGAACCTAACAACATTTAGGTTCCACTAGAGTCACTCTAATTCCATTAGGGTCACTCTACTGAAGTTGGTTTGATGAAAATCTGAACACACTATCGAAATATATTAGCTCTTCAATCCACATGAACATCACTTAAAAATAAACCTAAAAATATTTGATTCCAAAACAATCAATGATGTCGATGTCAATGTTGATGATGCATGTGATAGCACTTATAGATATTGATTGATCCTAATGGAACCTAAATGACTGTAATGGTGTCTAGGTGACCCTAATGTCAACTAAATGAATCTAATGGCATTCGAGTGTCCCTAACAACATTTGGCAAACCTTAATGGAATTTTATTGACCTTAACAACATGACAATGATGTATTATGATAATGATGATGGTGTTGAGAATGAGTTGATAGTTATAAGATGATATCAATCACATTTGATGCTAACATTGACTGTGATGATGATATTTATGATGAATATGGTGATAATGTTGATGTCTATGATGATTATGATGATGACAACAAGGATCATGACAATTACTAATTATTAAGACCCATCGACCCAGTTAGGTGAGGGAAAACATCCTTTACAAAAAAAAATTAAGGTAGTAGGATGCCTTGTTCATCATCACAATGTCGATGACATGAATGACTAAATTGATGATATATGATGATGACATTAATGGTGATGATGATGTTGATGATGACTACGACGATGATGACAATGTTGATTCCAATGATAATGATTTGTGTGATAGAACTTATGGATCCTGATTGACCCTAATGGAACCTAAATGACCGTAATATTGTCACAATGACCCTAATGTCACCTAAATGACTCTAATGGAATTTGAGTGTCCCTAAAACAATTTGAGATACCCTAATGGAATCTTTTTCACTCTAACTAAATGATGCATTATGGAAATTATGATGGATATAATGATGATTTGATCATTATCAAATCATATCGATCATAGTCGATGCCTACATTCCCACACAGAGACCAAATATATTTTACAAAAAAAATTTATCTTGTAATTAAATCATCGTCAACTCCAACATCATTGGCATCATCGTCATGATGTTAGGGTCACTCAAGTTCCATTAGGTTTGTACAATTGTTGATTTATGTCATTGCATAAGTCAAATCCCTTGCTAGATTTGTTTTCTAGGTGCACATCATATTTTTGTAACCTGTTTTTTTGTCAACTTTTCATTGAGTTTGCATCATGAATGTGATGCAAATATCTCCATTTATACATCAAAAAAGTCAATACACGTCAATAGTCAATACATCAAAATAGTTTTCATTGATTCACTATCAATGAAAACTAAAAATAAATGATTCAAAATTAATATTTGTGTCACCCTACATGTGAAATTCTAAATTAAGCAATGCAAATAGATCCTATAATATATTTTAAACCTTGTTCAAATTAAGCAATGCAATAGATTCTTGATAAAAGTATAAATAAAATAATAGTGCGAGAGCGGGCGCGCGCACACACACACAATGATTTACCATGGAAACCCTTAACCATGAAAACCAACAAAACTTAGAATCACATTGATCTCATCTTCATTGTATTAAATTCACTATTTTGTTGGCATAAGAGCCATAAACATAGGTTGAGTATACATTATATCATAATATCCAAAAAAAAAAAGGCAAAAACATTAAAATCCTAGAACCCTCACCTTAGGAGCTAACATAATGAAAGAATGATGGCCTCCATAGAGCCTAGTTGGTACAACAACTTCTTGTGTTTATACCTTCTTTTTAGATAGATCGAGAATGCCATTTGTATGCATAGTAGAAATAATATGGGACAGTTGGATAAGCTATTCATTGGTAGTGATTTCGACCTCTTTAAAGGTGGAGGCAAATAATTTGTGTAGATATATTGGTATCCGGAATAACCATGTCCCCATGTACAACCGATTTGATGGTTTTATTTGTTGGTATTTTATGGAGGCTTGGAATTCTACTTGTTGTGAGGAAGGTTTTGAATTAATGTTCCTTGGGAGCTACAGTCCTAGGATTTCTTTGGAATGGTGTAGTGTGACAATGGTTTCTTAGCCTTCTCCTTGTCTCAAGGAGATAGGTGCTTTAGTAGTGGGTCTAATCATCAGCGTGCTATTTTTCAGGTAACTCATAGAAGATCCAATCTCTCTTTTGTTTGGAAAGTGTGGGATATGGGGGCTTAGGAAATTTTGGTGGATTATTTGGGGTTGAGGCTTCTATATACTATTTATTTTGTTAACAGCCTCTCCTTATATCTGCCTCATGGTAGTGTGGAATTTTTTTCTCTGCCCTTTGGTTGTCCTGCCAATATATTCACAATTTTTGGTAGAGTCATCCCTCTTAGTGAGAGTTCCCGGCTTATATTTTTTGTCTTTCCAACTCGATGTGGATTTTTTATGTGTTTGTAGTTTTTTATGGAATTGTGTCACCCCAATGAATATGGAAATTGAAAAATGTTTTCATGAGCTTTCTGAACAAGTTAATGCAACCCAAGTCAGTATTCAGGACTTTGGTTGTCAGATGAACTGGATGCGCAAACGAATGGACAACTTGATTGATATGGTTCATTAGTTAGTTGTCCATTGTCCCGAGGTCAATAATCGTTTGAATAAAATTAACCAATTCTCTCAGTATATCAACTCCAGTATGGAAGCTCATTTTAATGGATTGCAAGCGACAGTAAAAGCTTGTGATGATAAATTGCAAGAAATTACCCTTGTTGTTTGAAAGCATGAAGACTCAATTGGGGGGGAGGATTTCTAAATTCAATAATGTAGTCTTTCCGTATTTTCACTAGTTCAATGGAAAAGGAGGATAATGAGGGTGTGCAAGTTCACCATGATGATGACAGAGAAAATGATGAAGATACCTCCAACAAAGAGCAAGAAGAAGATTCGGATAAAGAAGAATATATTGAGTTAAAAATGGAAGAAGACTCCTATGACGCTAAGCCTGTTTTTTATTCAGATATTTCCGAAGAAGTTGTTAACAACTTTGATAATGAAGAAGACAATGATGAGGTTCTCTATATTGATCAGGGAACCGACAGTGATATTAGCAGTTAGCTTAAGTTTTGAATGTTTTTTTTTTTCATTTTGCTTGTTGATCAATATGTAAAAATCTATAGTATTTTATGGATTACTATATGATGGAAGAGCAATCCCCACTTTTGGATGACTATATATATTAGTTTCTTTGAGAACATTTCAATATCAAAACCTCTAAAACAATAATGGAGGATATTTGTATCTTTTTGTTGAATTTATTCAGCCTTTTATCAACATAAATATATCCGTTGTTTTCTTAATTATAATAAGGGAGCGTATGAACTAAGAGAGTCCTTTGGATTCTACATTAGTTGTAATCAAAACCCCATAAATATTGTTTAGGATCCAAAATTGCTATAAATATGATTATAGGGTTTAGGATCGACTTTGAGATGTTGGAAATATCGAATGACCACCTATATCATCCTTATTATTCATATTCATCCTCCTTCTTCTACTCCCCTTTTTTTCAACTCCTTCATCTGCATGTTCTTCTTCTTCCCCACCTCTTCATCTTCATCATACCCTCCTTCCTCTTCTTCTTATTTTTCTCCCTCTATTCCTCTTAACCTTTTTCTTTGTATCCTTCCTCTTCCTATTTTTTCTCTAATACTTTTTCATTTATCAACTTATATTTTTTATTAAATAAATTATATTCTTCCATAATGATTATGACAAAGATAATGAAATGGGATCATAGGGGACTGACAAATTTTTAACCTTTATCCTTTTGTATTGCAACTTTAAGTGCTAGAAAAAAATTATTTTATTGAAATGATGGTTTTTTATTATGTTTTTACAAAGTGAGGATGAGTGTTGAAAAGATGAGGGAACTGACAATAGTTCAATCAACTTCTAATATCAAATTCATTTCATTTCCTTATATTTGTATATTTTTTCGTGGAATGTTATATACAAAGTTGAAATTTGCCTTGGGTGCGGTAATGTATTACTTGTTTATAAGAAAAATAATTATATGGTTATTTTACAATTTAATTTAAAATTTCATCATTGAATTTATGTATACATGGTTTTATGATTCCACAATGTGAAATTTACTAAATGTTACTATTGAAAGATTTCATAATGAAATTTTTGGATACATAATTTGTTTCTACCATGATGTGAAATTGAGTAAATGCTAGTGGGGTATCACATTTATATACACATGGATTTTTCTATCATGATTAGTGTGCTATAGAATAGACTTATACTAATCATCACTCTAATCAATATTTAAATATTGTAAAATTGCTAATTATAAAAAATACTAATTACTAAATAATCAATCATTATTAAATAGTAAATAATAATTAAATATGAAAAAATATGATTCAAACACGATGTACACATGACACAAATATGATGCAAATGAAATGAAAAAATTGTGTATTTCAATTTTAATATGATGCAAATACAATGCACTACAATGCTAATACGATGATAATGCAATGCGACATATACATGTTCAATGCCTAAGTGAATTTTAGTATTTTTTTGCATTAATATGCGGCACTAACACAATGAAGGAAATAATTTTGTGTCATATTATTCATCGCTAATATGATGCCTTCTAGAGGGAACATAAATAAAGATTACATAGAATCATGTATGCAAAGTTGACACAAATCATATCTTATACAATAGCATCATGTTTTGCATTATCCAAACATGGTTTGTTTTAAATGAAAGAGGAGATGACAAGAATGATAACACTAAAATAATGTATTGTAGTAGTGATTATAAATTCCCAACACCCATTCATTGTGAAAATCCTACTAATTGCACCTGTATTCTTAATGGGAGTTCAAGGATCACCTAAAGAAGTAATGTGTGGTGGTTTGAGGACTTCTTCACAATTTTTTAATATAAGAATATTCATATGGGACCTAAGGAAGAATTTTCCCTTCCCTAGCCATTGTTAAGGCCCCAATACCTGACCATGGCGTGTAAAACCCCTTAATGGAACTCATGTCCCTATTGGAATCTAAATATCCATTAGACACGATATATGTAGTATTTGAAGACCTCAGTCAAATCCCTTTAGATTGATCAACTTCATTTAGGGCCTAAGACCATTTTTTTCCTCCCTCGTATTGGTAAAGAATCAAAGAGCCATTCATAGTGTATAAAACCCAATAATTGTTCCCATATTCCCAATCAAAGACTATAGATTCTTTTTTCCTCCCCCAACCATCCTAAAGACCCTAGGACCAACTCATAGTGTGAAAAAACTACCAATGAATCTCATATTTTTAATCGAAGGTAAAGAATCACCTATATAAGCCCTATATGGTGATATCTTATAAGTGTTGGGGGCTAGGGATTAAGGTTTATAATCTTATGGAGTTGTGAAGTGGGAATTCAATACCTGTTGCAATAAAATAATGACAATTGGCTCTTATACTAGTAGTGATAGATGGTGGTTGTGTTGAAGATATGGGAAGAAAGTAAATCCTACAAGTAAAAGAAATTAATCTAACCTTGGAAGTAAAGTGGGCCTTAATGGGGGAAGTATGCAATTATTTATAATATTATATATATTTTAATTATTCTTGTAATTTGGTGATAAAAAAAAATAACAATATAAGAATAGTAATAATAATAAATAAAATAATTATATAATAGGAAGTAATAATAAAAGAATGACTATAATTAAATGAAGTGGAGTTTAAATGAAAAGATAATAAAACCTATAAATAAAGTGGAAATAAAGTAAATCTCACTCTTCATCCTTTAATAAAGTATTTTGCGCTAGCTCTATTTAATCTTCACTGATAATTATGCTAGAAGTTGTTCCATAGTATATGGCAATTGGATGCCACATTGTGAAAACCCCACATTGAAACACACTTCACATAATATAAGCTAAGAAAAAGAGTGGTTATATATTTGTTAAGAAAAAGAGTGGTTATATATTTGTTGGTTAGTGGGTTAGTCTATGCATATGTCTTTGAGTTAGAGGGTTAGTCTCTGTCTATTTTTAGATGTCAATAATATGCATGTATATTTTCAATGTCCATGTCAAATTATGCATATATTTTATTCCACAAGTATTATATAATTACTATTAGCAGTGAATATAATTACAAATCCTAGGGCCCTCCAACATAACATGGACATAACACAAGTCGAATCCTTTCCATTTACATGGATGGAGTCATAACTTGGTACTCACTTGGCCCCTTTGGGTGTCAGGATATCCTCTCATCTTTTGGTCAACCATCCTTGGATTGTATTGCTGTGATTTCAAATCCAAAACAAAAGGATAACCATTATATTAGTGGTAACATAAGTGGCATCATATATTGAGATCTACCTTCCTTGTCTGGATGTTCAAATATCCTCTCAGCATTTTCCCAGTTGTGTTGACTGGAAAAATATTGAAATTTAAATAAAACTGTCAACTTAAAACACCTAACACCCTTGCCCCTCTCTACCTCTAACCCCGTAACACCCACCTCTCTCTCTACCTCTTCTAAAACCCCTCTCTCTATCTCTCTCATACTCCCCCTACCCCTAAAACCCCCTCTCTATTACACCTAAATCTCGTCATCATGAGTCCCATGTTAACTCCATTCTTTGATCCCTGAAGTTTCCCTAATCAAGAGGTCGTATAGAGCAAGTTGATGCCCTTTGTCCACAATGTCTATTTGAGTCGACGCATGTTGTATTTGATCAAAAAGTGCCCAAATAGGAAGGCACAGGATGCACTCTAGCAGACTGTACCGGTGGCTCAGGTTTCCTTTGTGCAGCCTGCGCTTCCCCTCAAGCGCAGGTTTCCCTCATGCAGCTTGCGCCGGGATTGGTTAATTTGGATAAAGGATTCTTTCAAACGATTCATAGAACTTGGATGAGGTGGATCCCTATCCCTAACTCCTAGGTGAGTTGTCCTACGGTTCCCTCACTTCAACGGAGGATCACTTATTCCTCTCCCCATGATCCTCAACCTACTCTATCCACTTGGTCCTAAAAATACAAACCTCCTCTCCATTCCAAAGGGAGGAAGTCTATATCACTTACATGCTGGTGGAATTAGCTTAGGTGATCCCTATCCATATCTTGGGAGGCTTACATTTTCTTTGGTGGCTTTGTCTTGGCTTGTTGGAGGAGGATTGCAGCGTTAAGGCTTGGGTTGTAATCATCTCTCTACTTTGTATTTCCCACTCTTTATACAGTAATATAAAATCTTTCCATTAATGTCATTGTGTTCATGATGTTTATAGTTTACTTCCTTAACTGTTTACTCGGATCAGTTAGTGTTTAGATATGTTTTACTACTTGTATTGTCTCCACATGTTTTGGCAGGTCTTGCAGCTACGAATATGACGACCGCAGAGCTAGGAGCAATACCGAGGAGAAATATCTACAAATTCGAAGGTAATACATCTAATTACTCGATCTCTAATATGATCTAGGAAACTAGTTTATGTTCTATTCCTATTTGTTCTAGATTCACATTGAACTAGGGAGATCTGGCTCGCATCTGCTCGAGTAGATTGTCCAATAACAAATCTGGCGACCATACTGAGGAATTACATTGTTTTGATTTCAAGTTTGAATGTGCTATTCATTGATTTATTAATGTGCCACTGCTTTGCCTCCTAAGCCTATTTTCACCATCAAATTCTTTTCTTTGAGTTTGCTGACTTTCTCTAGGTCTATTTGAACCACCTTCAATCCATTTACTGAGTCATTGTTTGGGTATGTTTCATTATTTGCATTGAGTTATTCGCCCGACGCACTTGGGTGGTGCATCTAGTGCGCCTGTCTATCCAGAGCACATTTTTCCTTTGAGCATACTGCACCATCGACGCTTTCTCTGATCTGACGGTCTGTGCCGCCGACACTTTATCCCCGCCTACAACCTGCACCAGGCGCTCTATGCCTCACCACAGCCTGTGTCGAGATTTCAAGCTTGATGCTTGACATCTTTTCTCCAAATTTTTGGTTTTTTGGATTGATCAACAAACATCTCTGCACTATACTTTCCAGGAAGAGCCCCTTTTGTTCAACTTTGTTTGCGTTTGGTTTACTTGAGTTAGTTTTTGGGTCCTTTTGGTCAAGTGAGAGTTTGATTGAAGTGGTGGGAAATTTCAATCCCCCACGATCATCCACTCCCTCTTGTATTTTCTGGACACCTCTTTGAGTCTATCCCACATGCTAGATCCACTTCCAAACCATCATTGAGCTTAGTCATTAAGTGTTTGCTTGCATTTGATTGTTTTTGAGTGAGTTTTGTGTCTTTAGGTTATTGGAGTGCTTGTCATGTTTCTTTGAGAATTTATGAGTGATTAGAGTGCTGCAAGTAGTCTCTTCTTTTCTACCATTTAAATTTGAAAAGCGTCATTATTATCAAGTTTTTCCTTGGTATATACATTGAAAAGTTAAAAGTGCTTCGTTTTTACCATTTTCAAGTTTGTTTGAGAATTGTTGTAAAAATTGTTTCGTGCATTGGAATTCATCATCCATTGATTTTTGGGAAGTTTGAAAAGAAAAAATTAACTATTGGCATTTTTCTTGAATTATGAGTTGCTCATCTTCTTGAAAAATCCAAGTGAAGTCAATTTTTTTGCAAAGTGATTCCAAGCTTGAAGTGTCATATGCATTTTTGGTTTTTCATATGCTTTTAGGCTACCATTGTCAAAATTGAAGGGTTAGCGTGCTCTAAGTAGAGATCCTCATTTTTCATCATGTAGTTCCATTCTAAACGAAAAAGACAAAAAGAAAGTACTTTGATTTGGATTTGATGTGTTGTTGTTTTTTATGTTTTGCTTGAAAAACATAAAAGAGTGCTTTCATCATTTTTGGTAGATTTGGGATTTGTTGAAATTTACTGTTTCGTGAGACCATTGGAAAAAGATTTCTCCTCCCCTAACTTAGATTTCATCAAAATAAAAGGTGCATTTTCATGTAGATAGGGTACATTATGTTTACATTTATGTACTCACCTCATGCATTCACCTAACCGTCCAGATAAAATTTACCGGTAGAACTAGGTTAAATCTTACAAGTAACTTGTGTGTTAAGTTAGAGACGTGTTCCGGCATCGTAAAACATGGCAGCTGTCATTATTTTCATGCACTGTATCCTTGGGGAACTGTAGTTCTTCCACGTACCAACCGGAATATCGAAGGCTCTTTCACGTACATTAGGGTATATAGAAAGGCACTTCACGTACTCGGTAGTATAGCATAAGGCTCTTGTCGTACGGTTGTGCATTATACAACACCACTACGGATTTGAGCTCCCACGTACCTTGTGTATATCGGGAGACCCTCCTAGGATTCCTGAGACAAGTTGAGCTAACCATGAGGTTGTCTTGGCAGAGAAATACACTGAGAACAACACTCGGGGAGCTACTACACATGTACTATCAGGTAGTTGGGTTATATGGTCAGGGGTATGGTCCTAATCCTCCACGGTTAGTGCTTTGAAATATTGGGCAGAGTATAACTGTTGGACCCTAGAGTATATCGGGAGTTGCGAATCCTTGACAATCATGTGAGGTTCCAGACTTTTGAATACACACCTATCACATAAGTTTGCTTGCGGTGTTAGTTTGTATAGATTTTTCTGGATTGCTTTTCTTTTTGTTTATAATACACTTAGGAGAAATTCTGGTTCGGTCATTCTGGCTGAACAACCTTTGAGAAGGTCCCGCAGAATTTTGAACTTACCTCCCAAATATCCCCTTAATCCGGAGGTAATTTTAAGGGTAAGCATGGACCCACAAGTTACGGTCGTGTCACCTGAAGTAGAAAACTCCACTTTGGAGTCTGGAGCGAATATGTTTCCTCCTGATTCACCAACCTCTAACCCACCAAGGGCTGAAAAGGCGGAACCATCCACTTCATGAGACACATTCTTCCACCACGTAATGGAAGGAGAGCTTGGATCTTTAGAATGGTTAAATTCATCCCAAGACGACCCTGTATCTGCAACATTCGGTCCATCTGCATCCTTTTGGGACACATCTCTGGGCCAACAATGGGCTCACCTGTCTTTACATCCGGAGGCAGAAGCCACTCCTTTTCATTGGGATCCCCATGTTGAGCGCTTGGCTCCAGTCTATGAACTAATGGACCAACTACGCCAATGTGGCGACAAATTCAGCGCCAAATTCTCACACAAACAAGATACACCTTGGAAACACCCATGTTTCAGTATACCCCAATGTTAAATTTTCAGAATTTACTTCAATCTGATCTAGGATCTTAACTTAGAGAACAACATGTACAACAAATCTACAGCATATCAATCATGGACACAATAATGCAAGCACACAAGAGACACATAGTTTACTTGGGGAAAACCATAAAGGTGAAAAACCCCAATAACTTCCTCAGAGATAGATAGAGCAATGATACAACCAGAATACAAGAGATAGTCTTCTCCTAGCAGCAGAGCCTCCTCCTCCACAAGTGCACCACTCTCCAAAGTGTGAGTGAGAGAATAGAATGTGTAAAATGAGAGAGACACACTCTCTATTTATACACTAACTTGACTTGACCTTTACTCAACTAAGTCGGCCTCAACTTAACCACTTAACATAATGCTAACTGGGCTGACCCCCACTAGGGTGGTCTAATAACCCTTTGACCCACATGGCCAACCCCCATTAGGGTGGTCTAATAACCCTTTGACCCACATGACTTATACAGGGCCGACCCCAACAAGGTGGTCTAATAACCCATCAAGTATAAGTTATGACACTTACAATATAAATGACGACACTTCTGTATAGAGGAATAATAACATCTCTATATGAATACAATATACATATATGTGAAATACATTCCTAAGTTACATATACATAAACACTCCCTCTTAACTAGGAAGGTATTTCTTGACACAAGTCTTCTAGCACAAGTCTTCTTCTCTGGATCATCGTCACTGGATAATCGTCATCGAGACATCATCATTGTCACTACTGCTGCTATCTCAATCAATCTCTGAATCTACTCGTCATAGGAAGTTCTACAGAGCCAGTCCTTTTTCATACTGGATGTAGGCCCACCACCTGTAGGTCTTCATCATCACTGGCCATACTGTGGAATCCTCAGGACTTATTACGTGCATCACAAAACCTCGAAAGAGCATCCCAGGCTGTTACGAGCACACGGCTCTACCTATAGGATCTCCTAGGGCCATATTATATGTGACCTCACCACAAAACCTCACAAGAGCATCCCAGGCTGTTACGATCACACAACTCTACCTATAGGATCTCCCAGGGACAGATTATATGTGGGCACCACAAAACCTCGCAAGAGCATCCCAAGCTGTTATGAGCACACAACTCTACCTATAGGATCTCCCAGGGACAGATTATATGTGGTCATGGAAAAACCTCGCAAGAGCATCCCAGGACTTATTACGAGCACACAGACCAACCTATCGAATCTCCCAGGGACATATTATATGCCATAGGATAAAACCTCGAAAGAGCATCTGCCAGATATCCCAGGGCCAGATTATACGCCATAGGAAAAACCTCGAAAGACTATCTGCAGATCTCCCAGGGCCAAATTATATGTCCTCCTAGAGCAAAACCTCGAAAGAGCATTTGCTAGATATCCTAGGGCCAAATTATATGCCATAGGAAAAACCTTGAAAGACTATCTACAAATCTCCTAGGGCCAAATTATATGCTCATCTGCACAACCTGATCCACGGCCATAGAGTATCAACCTGATACTCACCATACATCATCCTGATGTATACATGATCATCCTGATCATCATCACTGCAACATCCTGCTGCAAGTCATCTAGAGCAACATCCTGAAGCTCGTCATCCACAATCATCCTGATCATATCATGCATCTACCTAATGCATACCAAGTATCTACCTGATACATATCATCATACATGATCCACCTGTTCATACAATGTATCCACCTGATACAAATACAAATACATGATCCACCTGATCATACATGATCTACCTGATCATACAATGTATCCACCTGATACATATACATATACATGATCCACCTGATCATACATGATACATATCAACATACATGATCTACCTGATCATACAATGTATCCACCTGATACATATACAGATACATGGTCCAAGCATCCAACATGATGCATATACAAAATACATACAAATGATCCAACCGATCATATCCAGCATCCAACATGATGCGTACATACATAAATGATCCAACTGATCATATCCAGCATCCAACATGATGCATACATATACATATAAAATATCCAACATCATCCTGATGCATATACAGAGCAGTAACTGGAGCATCGTCCTAATGCTCATCATCCAGCGCTTACATCCACAGCCATGTGAAGGATCCTCCTTCCAACATGCTTGGAATGGCCTCTACAAATGTGTCCATCACTTCTTCCTCGAAGTGTCATCAATCCGAAGAACACCAAGCCTCTCTCTGAAGTACTTGAACTTCACTCTGGCTAGTGATTTCGTCAGCACATCTACAATCTGCTCATCCGTCGCAATGTACAAGAGCTTCATAGCTCCTCTCTGCACCATATCCCTGATATAGTGATATTTGATCTCTATGTGTTTCGACCTGTCATGAAACACTGGGTTCTCGGACAGCTTCACACAACTCTGGTTATCACAAAAGATACCAATAGCATCCAACGGGAGATCAAATAACTCAGATAGTAGCTTCCATAGCCATACTGCCTCACAACTAGCTGAACAGGCTGCAACATACTCTGCCTCAACTATACTCAGTGCTGCGCAGGACTTCTTTCTGCTGAACCAAGAGATCACACCTAATCCCATACTGAAGTAGCACCTAGATGTGCTCTTCCTATCTGCAGCACAACCTGCCCAATTTGAATCAAAATAACCCTGTAGGTTAAACTTTTGATTCGCTTCATACTTGAGCCCATAATCCACTATACCTTTCATGTACCTCAAAATATGCTTTACAGCAACCAGGTGAACACTCCTCGGATCCGTCAGGAACTATCTCAATGTGTTCACCGCAAAGCAAATATCTGGTCTCGTGTTCGTCAGGTACATCAAGGACCCAATCATTTGACGATACATAGAGACATCAACCAGCTCATATGAAGCATCACAAAGAAGCTTCAGATTCGATGCCATAGGTGTGGCCATGGCCTTGCAATCCATCATCCCGAACCTCTTCAGGATCTCTACTGCATACTTCCCTTGTCCAAGGAAGATTCCATCTGCACTCTACCACACCTCCATGCCAAAAAAAATAGTGCATCATCCCCAAGTTCTTCATCTCGAACTCGGCAGCAAGCTTCCGCTGCATGTCAGCAATCAATCTATCTTCACCTGTAACAAACAGGTTATCCGCATACAAAAGTAGTATCACTGGATTTCCTTCCTCAACCTTGTAGTAAAGGTTGGAATCCGCTTTACTCTTGGTAAAGTCCAAACTGGATAGAAAGTTGTCTATCCTACCAAGTTTTGCACACATATACGACTACACCATTCAAGAATGTTGTCTTGAAATCCATCTAGTGTATCTTCTATTTCATCACTTTTATATTTCTCTATGCTGCCGTCTGCAGCATGCTTGATCTAATAGTTCCATTTGGAATTCACAACAAACTTCCCTTCAGCTCTTGGGACCACATCCCAAACATCGTTCTTCATGATCGACGGATCATGGCATTCTTCCCGTATCCTGGGAACTTCAATATCTTCAATAGATAATTTTGTTGCTTGAACAAATGTTGTAGTCCTTCTTTTGTAGGTGAAGGTATACGGTCTTTTCTACAAAACAAGTTAAATTGCATGATTAGAAACATCTCATAATTTTCAGAAAAATTATTACACATAAAGAAATATGTCATACAGTCATGCAATTATCTTAGCCAATGCTTTAATACAACATTTATCCATGTTCCACAACTTTCTAGATGCCTTCCAGTCTCTACCAGAACATTGTTAAGAGTTTGCACTACTCCCAACATGTCAACAAAGAGGTTTCATTCTAGATAAGTAGCACTAGAATGTTGTACAGTGCCATAGGCCACTTACCCATCACATGCATATTAGTAGTATATTGTTCAATAATGCAATCATTCTAATATGCACAATACATATCTTAAGTCTAGGAACATGAGCATATACATCATTGAACAATTTTATTTAAACAAACAAATATGCAAGAAATGATAATTAAAAATACTTATCTTTGTTTGGTTGCTGGGTGGACTCCCTCTGAGTCTTTGCTTCTTTGCAGGAGCTGCTAAAGTAGCTTCTTCTACACCTTTCTGTTGTGGAATGTAGAAATATGGTCAACTCCCTCTGAATATTTGCATCCTTGTGGAAACTACTGAAGTGTGCTCCTTTTCTTTCTTGCAGGAACAACTGGAGTGTGCTCCCTCTTGATCTTTGCTTCATGGATTACCTGTCCTTGAACTTACATCCATCCTTAATCACTATGCATGCTTATTAGTATCATCATTGTGTTATCCTTGAGGTCTCATACATAATCACACATTTATTAGTATAATCTTAATACTATCAAAACACAATAATCTTAAACATGTATAGTCATGATCATTCATAGATAATAAACATTAGTATTCAAGGTTTCGGGGAAGTCTTCTTTTACTCATGCATATTCTTATTTGATCATAGGACTCTTCTGATTAGTTAAATCATCAATGCATAAACCCGTGATTACTCAAACTTATACCTTCACGATTCTTCTGGTTAGTCATATCATCAATTATGGTAAGAAACATAATATGCATACAGCCATGACTATTCAAACCTATGACTTCATGAATAATCATTATCAAGAACAAAACAGTATAAGATCCTAACACAAGGTAGGATTCTAGCTTGATATAGGAAAAATATACCTGGATTAGCATGCTAGCTAGTTATGTCTAACATACCCGCATAATATCTTCTGGTTCTCTTCAGTGACTTGTGCTAGTAACCTGCATGTCTCATAAGTTAACCATTGTAGAACCAAGTTATACATACCTCGAAAGTAGTTCTTCTATGTGATCCATGACAATGGATGAATCTTTGTCTTCATGTCACCATGAGCATATGTTCTTGAAGTAGAACATGATTTGACTTTCTTGGTGTACCTTTTGTGTTAGCAAACAACATAAACCTCATATAACATCACAATGCATTAGTACAATCATAAGTGTCAAAACCTTAATCAATGAATATCTTCTATTAAGGTGATACGACAAGTCCAGTAATTAATCAAGATTGTACTGTAATGATATGAAGACAAACATTTAATAAACTTAACCATGAAACATACCTGTAAGCCATACCTATCAAGATTGCTTGTAATCTTCTTATGGAATGCCTTAGCCTCATCTCCCTCTGAGACAGGAACTTCTTCACTTATGCAGGTGACCAATCCATCTTCTTCTAGGATTAACCCAATCCACTTGATTTACAAGAACTGGACCTAGAGCTGGATTAGGCTTTGTCAAAGAAACCCCAAAAATTCAAACTTTGAATTTCAAACTTCTGAAAGGATAGAAATATGCGCCTTGATGAGATGATCAAGTTGGTATATTCAGAATTTGAAAAATGCAAAGTTTCACCCCTCGAAATTGCCTTTTAGATTTCCAGATTCACTGGGGAGGACCCTGAATTAGGGTTTGAGTTTCTCGAAGCTTCACCCAACCAAAATATTTGATTCAAAATTCTAAGCTTCGATTTTTCTAAGCAGCTTCCAGCTGTGGTCACAGATTTCCAAAATTCCAATTTTTGTAGAATCCCTAATTTTCCATCTTTCCGATCAAAATCCCGAACTGGGGTTTGATCAAGCCCATCCTTCTGCCATATCATGCCTTCTTTCAGGCTAGCTCTGATACCATGTTAAATTTTCAAAATTTACTTCCATCTGATCTAGTATCTTCACTGAGAGAACAACATGTATAGAAAATCTACAGCATATCAATCATGGACACAATAATGCAAGCACACAAGAGACACAGAGTTTACTTGGGGAAAACCATAAAGGTGAAAAACTCCAATAACTTCCTCAGAGATAGATAGAGCAATGATACAACTAGAATACAAGAGATAGTCTTCTCCTAGCAGCAGAGCCTCCTCCTCCACAAGTGCGCCACTCTCCAAAGTGTGAGTGAGAGAATAGAATGTCTAAAATGAGAGAGACACACTCTCTATTTATACACTAACTTGGCTTGACCTTTACTCAACTAGGTCGGCCTAAACTTAACCACTTAACATAGTGCTAACTGGGCCGACCCCCACTAGGGTGGTCTAATAAACCTTTAACCCACATGGCCGACCCCCAATAGGGTGGTCTAATAACCCTTTGACCCACATGACTTATACAAGGCTGACCCCAACAAGGTGGTCTAATAACCCATCAAGTATAAGTTACAACACTTACAATATAAATGACAACACTTCCGTATAGAGGAATAATAACATCTCTATAGGAATACAATATACATATATGTGAAATACATTCCGAAGTTACATATACATCAACACCCAATTCATTCATTATCTCTTGCTTCACCGGAAACACCCACACACAATGTGACCACTTACGAACCTGGTCAACCCTCGTTTCCTATGAGTTCACATCTTAAACAAGAGACCAGCTCCATACCCCAAATGACTCAACATGTTGAGGGACAATAGTCCAACACTCCTCCTACTACTGGAATGTTACCCACCCCTCCCCCACCCCAAAACTCATGGGGAGGGTACTCTTTACCTCCGAATTTTATTACGAGTAGTGTTCCTCCGATAGTAAGTAGTCAACAACCCATTATGAGTCAACCTTCCACTAGTGGTCAACACGTTGTTACTGGGGGGAAACCCCCGTTTTATAGCCATTAGTATGAGTGGAGGACTGCCAATTGGTCATTCCCTTGGTAGCTCCTTACCCGTTGTAGGATCCACCATGGTATCATATCATGGTGGAGGTCTATCCAACTCAACTCAACCACCATGGAGTCAAGCGTATCGAGGTTATTTTAACCCCGTGTTAGGACAATTCAAACTCAGAAACATACTCCACGGCATACCTTATCCCAGAAACCCATACACTCCATGGGGACATTTCAATGTTGCACCAATTGGAGCCCCACCAATGTTTCCTCATGTCCCACCAACCCCCACCTTTTGGCGGAGGTGGAGGGCCACCCCATTCCGGCGGTGGAGGGCCACCCCATTCCGATAGTGGAGGTCCACCCCATTTCGACGGTGGAGGTCCATCTTACTCTGACAGTGGAGGCAGAGGACCACCACCTTCTGGTACCGGAGAACCCCCACCTTATAGAGGAGGCCCACCTCATTATGGAGGCGGTGGACCACCCTATTCGAGTGGCGGAGGCAGTGGCCCACCCTATTTCAGTGGAGGATGCAGTGGCCCACCCTATTCAGGTGGTGGAGGCGATGCCCCCCCTATTCTAGTGGCGGAGGTGGTGGCCCACCCTATTCCAGTGGTGGAGGCGGAGGCCCACCTTATTCCGGTAGAGGTGGAGGACCACCTTATTCCGACGGTGGAGGAACCCACCTTCCAGCAATGGACTGCTCGACCCCCACCTTCCAGCGACGGACTGCCCTACTATGGAAGCAAATCTACATATGATCCACCACCCAACCCTGGAGGAACACCCCATTATGGCCAATTCCTAACGGGAACACCTTATAATCAGTCGATTCAAGGTCCTATTGGTCCATATATTCCATATCGATACTATCAGTATCCGCAGCTAAACCAATAGCTGTCATTTTTGGCTACTTTGGACCTACCCGACCTATCTCATCTAATCAACAATCCCATCCTACACGGTTATAATTGGCCACCCATTCTGGTCAAGCTACCCTCTGATATTCCCAAATTTGATGGAAAACCCAGTGAAGACCCGAAAAACCATGTGATGACATACCACCTATGGTGTTCATCGAATTCCTTGATGGATGACTCGATCCATCTAAGTTTTTTTCAAAGGACCCTCACCGGCCCAACTTCCAAGTGGTATATTGAGTTACCACCTCACTCATTTCCCAATTTCTGCTCTCTCGCTATGTCTTTCCTAACTCATTTCTAGTTACCCATACACTACGAAACTGGTACGGACCTCCTGACTTCGCTCCGTCAAACCACCGCAACTCATATCTCTGATCATATCCATTAGTGGCGGAGGAGACGTCGTCTCATTAAGGCTCCCATTCTAGATCAACTCTTAGCTGACTAGTTCACAAAGTCTTTTTTACCCACCATAGATCGAGACGTGGCCATGGGAGGGGCCGTCACCTAGGAACAGGCTATTGCTCATGCCAATTACTCAGACCTTGTCTATGCTCAATCCGGCATGTTGTATGACATTGTTCCTGACACACCTTTCCCTACATATGATCCTACAAAACCACCCAAGGGACCTCAGGCCGACGACATTATTGGTTCCCTTAACTCCCATCCTTCTACTCAAACTGGTGGATCATCGAACCTCCATGGTTCTTCCCCACCCCCACCACAAGATAGAAGTAGCACCACCAAATCACCCACTCCTACTTCCACCGAGGAGGTGAATTCTGTTCAATCAGCTTCGCCTCAGAAATACGGTGGCAAGAAGAAAAACAAAGGAAAACCCAAGAAATATTCCAACCAGCAGGAGCACAAGAACCCCCATGAAGACATGAAACAAAAACGGAAGCTAGAGTATTCTTGTTTAATGTGTGGTGGTGACTATTTCTCCAAAGAATGTCCCCGTCGAGACAAAGTGCAGAAGTTTCTCAAGGGAAACTGCACACCCATAGTTCTCAATGATCCATTCCCCACCCAGAATCAACAAATGATTGCTCAACCCTCTCCTTCTCAAGGAGACACATCTTCCACTGTGCATGTTCTCATTATGCGTAGTGAGACGATTAACCTGAACACACGATCACGTTCATATGAATCAATCCCTCTGAAGGAACCCATTGGAAATAATACTGAAAAATCTTCCACCTCTCTTCCTGACGTTATCGTACCAAAAGTTTCTCTTATCGTTGAGAAACCTTCTTTAGAGTCAGTGTTGCATCCGCCTAAGAGCACAATTCGAAAGGCAGTTTTCAATCCCTATGCTCGGGCAGCTAAGAACTACAACATTATAGAGGACTTGGCACAATCCCCTTGTTCCATGTCGACGCTAGAGGTCTTGCATAATTTTCCTAACCAACGCAAGACTCTTCTCGCTGCCATTGGTGTAGTAGACCCGGATTCCTCGAATACAATCATGTTTCGACTTGAGTACTTTAAACCGAGGCTTTCCCACCAACTGGCATTCCAATTTGCTATGAAGGTTTGTAATACCCCAATTTTGACCCTTATGAAATATTGGCTTTTAATGTAAATATTGTATACATGTGATGTATGTTTCCCTAGCGTGGATCTCAAGTCCAAGGCCCCGCTAGTGTATGTTAGTATTTTATTTAAAATGGACAAGCATTTGATATTTTGTACCCATGTGCTATTAAGCCATGGAATATTGTAATTTGATGTAAATATTAATATTTCAATAAAATACCAAAACTTGCTATGGAAGCAACGAATGAGAAGGGGCCATGTGTATTCCACTAGGGAGTGGTGAGGGGGTTGTGGGGATGAACCCTATGCTACCAAATGTCATTGTGAGAACCTATTTGATTTTCCTTGCTGACATTTAATTTTGTTGTAAGGAAGTTGTCAAAGAATTCAGTCCATGGCTTCAATGGAGCATGGGCAACCCAAAAATTCGTATGGCAGGTATGGGCTCTATTTTTTCTTGTACCAAAAGTCACTCTACCTCATGGGAATGGGTTCTTCCTCATTCCCATTCCATTGTTGAAGATCCCAGCATCAGTTTTCATCCATTCTGAATTCCCAGCAGTGAGAAAAAACAGAAATCGTAAATTTGCAAGAACCCATGTTTTGAAGAGCCATAAACGCCCAGAATTTGGTATTGACAATAAAATCCAATGGGAGATCCATAGATATGAACCTTGGGATGAATTTGAGAGCATTAGATACCTCAAAATCCATAGAAAAACCCAGTGTTTATAGCCCATAAATCCAGTGACGGGATTGAGTTAATTGATGACAGAATTGTGACAAATCCAAGTGTGAATGACCGAGCAGAGGTTGGGTTTGCTTGATAAACCCAGTGAAGGATAGAATATCAAGGAATTAGCAGTTGGACCTTTCTATGCCCACCTTGAAGAGCACTGGAGGGAATGGACGCCCAAGGGACTGTGCAACAGAGAAGGGGACCTTCCTTGTGTTGGGTGTGGTGGGTATTGTGGGTGCCATGACTGTTGAGTTCATTTGAGATGCTTGTAGCTTTGTGGTTGAGCTCACTGGCTTAGCATCCTCCTCATTTGTCTCTGCATGCTTGATAAACTCAACTGTGTGTTGGCTTAGCATGACTGTTTGTGCAAAACCATGGCTATGAGTGAGCTTGTTTAGTTCCTCCTTAGTGGATACACAACCCATCTCGGGGGTGATCTCTCAGCTGAAAGATTATAGGCTGGACAGAGATCTATGGTTGGGTGGAATGTTGCTTTCACATAGCCAGTTGTTTGGATAGCTTCATCTCAAAGATAAGTAAACTCTGTGGTTTAAATTATGATCATTATGTGTTTTGTTTTGAATGTTAATGGTCCATGTTAATGAACTAAAATGGTTATATTAATGAAACTGACATGAAGTCTTTGCATAGCATGAGAACAAGATTGAATTCTCTGCATGTTAATTCATCATATGCCCATGATGGATATGTTGATGCATTTTTGTTTGTGTGTGTGTAAATATGATTTAATTTTGTTGTGTTTATATTGAGTATGTATTTGCACATAGAAGTTTTTATTTATCCATGAATTTCTTAGTAATGTATGCGGCTGAGATTTCCAATAAGTCGGTATGTTGGTAATGTTTCCTTCCTGGCACTGGATTGATGGAAGGGGACGTGACAAGGTTGTTTGGAAGACATCCCATCATACTATACTAGACGAAGGTGCTTCCACCTTGGTCATGTCGCTATCTTTTTGGAGAGCCATTGGTTCTCCCGAGTTAAACCGTTCTCCCACTACCCTGAAAGCATTTGACGGTCGTGGCTTCCAACCCTATGGGCTATTACAAGACTTAGCAGTAGAGTTTGGAGGTAAGACTGCAACCATTAACATGGAATTAGTTGCAGCCCCTTTAGATTATAATCTCTTACTTGGTCGTAATTGGTTTTATTCCATGACTGCGGTCACGTCATATGTCTTTCGCATTGTGCAATTCCCCCACCAAGGCCGAATTGTCACTCTTGACCAACTGGACTTTTGTACACCGGAAACCACAACTCATCCCGGCGATAATGTGCCATTACTCGGACAATCTTCACAGCCATATGGGAGCGTGGGGGTCGGCCTCATAAAAGACTAATCTATTATGGGTGTATTTCCAACCCCAGATCCCCCTAACCATGCTGCCACAGTGCACATGATATCCTCCATGATTCCATATTTTCCCAACTCTACCGATCAATGGCTTGTAGCCGATGAAGCCACCATGCATTTGATTGGAGACGTAATGCCTCTTTCACCTGCTGAAATCACTTATGAGGCTATCCAGTCAGCACCCGAGGACCACTTGGTTGTGGCCTCTACATGTTGTTCTCTATAGCAGATGTCATCCTTACCAGATCCTCTGCTTCGTACTTTTCATTCTGACGAGTCCATCATGGAGATTATGAGTGCGAATAACCCTCCGTGCGAGGACCTCCATCACCGGTCGTCTTTCCTAACCCCTTTAGATTCTGTCGAGAACAACATTATTGCCATTTTCACACCGGATGTCTATCCTTTCCCCAGTCACCGATCCTCACTTGTCACATGGTCACTATGGGAAACTTGGCGAACATCGAACCCACCATTCCGATTGACATCTCGGTTACCCCTAGTGTCGTGGAACATATCCGTTTAGGCGAAAATTGTTCTCCCGAAGAGTCACTGCGTACACGACCTTATCCAAGAATTTTCACGACGTATTTGCGTGGACCTACGAGGAGATGCCCGGGATAGATCCTGCCATCATTTTGTATAAGATTAAAACCTATCCTGACGCTAAACTAGTCTGTCAAAAGTTGCAACCAGTGCAACCTTGAAAGACTGCGGCAATTAAGGCTGATATTGAAAATCTCTTGAAGGTCGGCTTTATATACCCTATCCCTTTAACATAATGGGTCTTCAATATTGTCATTGTAGCCAAGAAGCAGGGCACCATCTGATTCTGTGTCTATTATAGGGATTTGAACAAGTCTTGTCCTAAGGACAACTACCCTACTCCCTTCATCGATCAAACAATTGACAATTGTGCCGGAAGTGTCATCTTTTCCTTTATGGACGGCTTTTCTGGTTACAACTAGAATGAGATCCACCCGACCGACCAACATAAGACTGCTTTCATCTTCCCTTGGGGAACGTTTGCATACCGTAAACTCCCTTTTGGTCTTAAAATGTTGGTGCTACATTGCAGCAGGCCATGTCGTACGCCTTTCATGATGTGAAGAATTTTGTGGAGCCCTATCTTGATAATCTCCCTGCTCATTCGCAACAACGCGAGTTCCACATTGATCATTTGACAACAATATTCCTCAAATGCAAGCGATATAACATCTGTCTGAACCCTCACAAGTGTACTTTATGTGTCGAGTCTGGACGCCTCCTAGGTTTTATCATTTCAAAAGATGGGATCCACATTGATCCCTTGAAGGTGGAGGCCATTGTCACTCTCCCACCTCCTACCGACATTACAGAACTACAAAGTTTGAAAGGGAAGGAAACTTACCTATGGCGTTTTGTCTGTAATTTCGCTCAGAAGACACAGGGATATATGCGATTACTGAAGAAGGATGCCCCTTTCATATGGGATGATCAAGCGCAACAATCCTTCGACAGTTTGAAACATGCCATTACTCATGCCCCTGTGCTCCAACCGCCCAATTACTACCAGGATTACATCCTTTATCTTGCCTCTTCTGCTACCACGATCGCCATGGTATTGGTTCATGAGGACAACAATGCCCAGGAACATGTGATTTATTACCTATGTAAGGGTCATATAGACTCTGAAACTCATTACTCACATGTCGAGAAGCTCACTCTCATGGCAGTCAATGTTGTCCAAAAGTTTCGTCATTATATACTGCTCCGCACCACCACCATTATCTCCGACTCGAACCCCATGTACCACATCCTTACACGTCAGGTGCTTGGGGGCAAGTATTTGCACTGGATCATGATACTTCAGGAATTTGATCTCCTTTTTGAGAATGCTAAGTCAAAGAAGGCTTTGGTGTTTGCTGAGCTCATTTGTGATATTCCCCGTGTTGATTCAGGATCAGAACCCAAAGATTCTCTTCCAGATGAATTGTTGTTCCTCATCATCACATCGAACCCATGGTATGGATATATTACCTTATATTTTCAAACCCAATGGTTCAACCCCCAACTGTCTCGTGACGATCATCATCATATATGCCACCACACCAAGTATTACTTGATCATCAGTGATACCTTGTATCATCGTGGTGTGGATTATGCTCTTCAACGTTTCCCGACTCACGAAGAGGCTGAACACATTCTGAATGACTGTCACGCTGGGGCTTCTGGCAGTCATCTCTCTAGGATGGCTGCGGCCCAGAAGATACTACGCACGGGATATTACTAGCCATCCATCTTCAAATATTGCATTGAGTCCGTCAAGAAATTTCCCCCATGCTAGCACTTTCAAATGAAAAGGCGCTCCCACCCAGCCCCTTTACACCTGATTATTGATGTGGGCCCCTTTGGAAAATGGGGCATAGATTTCATGCACTGTAATCCTACCTATGTCGGGGGGCATGGTTACGTCATAGTAGCTGTGTATTATTTTACTAAATGGGATGAGGATATGCCTACATACAACGAAGACAGAAAAACCACCACACTCTTCATGTTCAACCATGTTATTGCACATTTCGGATTTCCACAAGCCATAGTCACCGATCATGGATCTCACGTCCAGAACCATATGGTAGATGAATTGAGCGCCATACTGGGTTTTCACCACAAAAAATCAACCCCTTACTACCCACAATCCAACAGACAAGTAGACGCCATCAATAAGGTCTTGAAAACCATGAGCCAATGCATGGTGGGTACACATAAATAAAACTAGAATAACATGCGCTTTTCCGCAATATGGGCATACTGGACTTCCATCAAGACTGCTATCGGATTTACACCATTCCAATTGTGCTATGGATTGGAGTAAGTCCTACCAATAGAGTGCGAGATTCCATCTCTCAAACTCGTAGTTGAACTTCTCCCGAACACCACTGCTGAGGAAGAACGCTTCCTTTACCTAGAAAAAATTGTTGAGACCCGCTATGGTGCTGCTCTTTCCAATGAGGCACATAAGAAACGCATAAAAGCTCAGTATGATAGGTCGTTCAAACCTCATGTCTTCAACTAGGGTGACTTGGTCCTTACATATGACCAAAAGCATGATAAGTTGGGGGTAGGTAAGTTTGAGTCCATGTGGCATGGACCATACATTGTAAAACGTGTTCTGGAGAAGGGAGCATATGAGCTAGAGGATTATGATGGAATATCTCTGGGAGAGCCTCGCAATGCTCTACCTGAATAGGTACTATGCCCGAGTATTTCACGCATAAGTATCTTGTATATACTGTACATGACGTGTGTTTTGTGTGGTGTGATGCTTTTTTTTGGTGTGTCAGGATCTTGTTTCGCTACTTATACCATTTTCTGTCTGCATGTGCAGATGGAAACCTGCTATGGATTCATAGATGGTGCCATCCAGCATACCCGTAACCTTGCTTCGCCATACTGGGTACTCTACTCCCCTACAGGTGAGCTTATCATCTCAGGAAGAAATTTTCTAGGATACACAACCAACAATGCCGCGAAATATCATGCGGTGATTGGAACCTTAACCGACACTCTTTCCTTGGGTATGAACCACGTTATTATGCATCTGGATTCACAACTAGTGGTTTCTCATCTTAACCAGATCTATGCTATCCACGACCCTAATCTGCTCCGTCTTTTCCGACAAGTTCATCTCCTGGAAAGTTCTTTTGAATCTGTTCAATACCTGCACATTCCACGAGACATGAACACGGTTGCCGAATCGATGGCTAATTTCATTCTAGATTGTTACATTGCACACACATAAGATATCCATAAAATATAAAAACAGACATAACATGTAAATTATCCATTGTATAAGCAAAACATGTAAACAAGATCCCATTAATCACTAATAGAACACAGTATGTATAAAAACCTCCAATAGTGTCTGTGTATATAAATCGATACAAAGTACAAAAATGGTAGTGCTGATATAAAAGTCTGAAGCATGCTAGATTTCAGTAAGAGTCATCTCTACAAAATATGAAGCTCATAAGCTTTCATCATATACATATAATACATGAGCCTAATCCCTAACATGCTCATGATAGAAGACTACAACCCTCACCACTTTTCGGAGCAGCATGCCGAAACGTAATGATACCCCGACCGTCAGCTTCTGGTATCGACGGGGTAGGTCATGGACACCTAACTCCGAAATGTCCAAATTCATCCGTTGGAGGTTCTCCTCGACCTCCTCTAGCTCCTCAATGGCGTCTCGGGCTGCAGGGCCCAGCTCTGGTACTTCCCCTCTCCACGCACGAGGAGAGACTCCAAGCAGTCGTGTCAGACCCACATCTGCAAGAAACATGTAAAATCCATTAGCACTACCCCAAAAAAATCATAAATGCATAAAATGAAAAAACACAAGCAGTAGTTGTTCTCACTAATATCACCCCACTGCGCTCCCTCGGGAAGCACCAGGTCTATGTCCCCTCTGAATTCTATCCCATCATATGGGTAGTCCTCCACCATGAGGAGCTGTCCCCTCAGCCACGTGAAGAAACATGTGCTGAAGCCAATGATAGGACCCTAGTCAGCATGGCGGGCCATCACCTCGGAACACCTAGTCATGTGAGGATCCTGAGCATCTCGGTCCTCAAGATCCACCTACAGGCATAAGTGTGGCACTGACTCCATCATGAAAGCTACCACCACTGAGACATAACCAAACTGATTCAGTGCCCTGTGCTGGCATTTGTTCAACTGATATCGGAGACTGGTGAGGAGCCCCTCACACCAGTTGAACACAGTAGAATCCATGCACTCCTCAGCATACATCATTTGTGACTTACTCGCCAGATGAGCAGATTGGTTTCCAGCCACCCTCACAATGGTAAAGAGTACAGTATGGAGGGCTCAGTCCCGGACATCCTTGATGGGAATATTCCCACCATTCATCTATGTACCTGTAGTACACCAATGATCGATCATGTCCTCTACAGAGTGATCACCACCTCGTGATCCAGTCAATGACACAAGGTTTCCCCACCGGGACAACCCTGTCAAAAAATAGATGTCCTCAACATCTATGCTTAGTGTGTGCTCAGCAATCTGAAAATGTTGCTATACTGGGTCCCAACATTGGACCAGATATGTCAACAAGGATACTTGGGACCTCATCCCCAACACTTTGAAGTACTTTAGCAAACCATGGTTTCTCAATGCAGCAATACATTGTGGATCATTTTCCACTTGAGCGTTATCGAGCTCGTGCTCGCGTTCTCGCCACTCGAGAACCATTGTGGTCATTGCAAACCTATCAAAAAGGCCATTTAAACACTATTAGAACCTTCCTTAATCATCAAAATGCTTTTTCTTTGGATATGTTTTGAGTTTGGTAAGTGGGTTTGCATCGACGTAGCCCGTCGTTTCGGACAGGGCGCCGCCGGCGCAGATCCCGAAAGGGTGACTTGCATCGACCCGTGAGCGCAAACCCCCCCACATAACAAGCTCAAAAATAACCTAAATGAAAGAACAACAAAATTTTAATCCGATGGAAAGTTAAAGGGCTAATTTTAGGGTTACATGTCGCTGACGGCACTTGGAATGGTCGATCACAACTCCCGGAATCAACAAAAGAAAAACGACTCTAATTGGAACTTTTCACCTCTCCAACTTTGTAGAAAACAACTAGTAATTATTTTTACTATTTACCCATTTTTATATAAAAAAAGAGCATATTCCTTTTTTAATTTTTTCCATTGTGGGTTATTTTTCTATAGTTGGAATTATTTATACTCAATCATTTTGACCTAGTTTTGAAGCTTGCAGGTGAAGTAAAGTACCTCATTAATACTGTTTTTCACGGTTGTGGTCTTTTCACGCGTATTTTCAGGTATGAAAAATTTGTTGAGCGTCTTTTTGTCATTGTTTCTCTCATTAAATTCAATTATTAATGACACCGAGATAACTCTTTTTTCTTTCTCGTGCTCGTAAAACGATGAGAATAAGTCACCGAGTTATAGTTTATCACTTTTTCGGGCTCGTTAAACTTCTACGAAAAAGGAACCCCCCAGAGTCTTTCTTTAAGCTATGTTTAGGCTCTCTAAATACGAAAATATCGCCAAGCGAACTTGATGTGTTCACGCTTGTAAAAGTATTTGAATGATTGTCTTCCTGGTGATAATTTACCCCTTTTTCAGACCAGGAGGCACTACTTACGAAAAAGGAATACTCGAGCCGGTCATGACTGCAAGAGTCCTCTCTCGCATTGTCTTACCCTTTTCTGGGCAAAGAGGCTAACTTTAAGAAAAAGGACCTTTGGATTCTTCTTTAGTTATTTTCAGACTCTCTAAACATGAAATGATGTCGAGTTTACCTTCTATGGACTCGTTAAAATTAAACATTGAAGGGCCTGTCATGGGATGAACCCCTCCTTTCCTAGGTTCATAAAACATTTGGGATTGGACTCATCCATAGGATGAGCTATACTGAGCATCCGTTTACCCTCCTCAAGCTCATTAAAAAACACATGAGGCGCTCATCAGTCATGATGGGAAAAATCAAATATTTTGTGTTACACCATAATTCGTGAAGTACATAGTCGCTCTTGAACATGGCACTCATTTGCATTTGCATTCAGTACTTGGTTAATCTGTTTGTCTTCAATTCATACTGATTTCATGAGTTTTGTCACTCCTTTGAGTCATCCGAAGAATGTTTCTATTATCAATCACAAGGGGGTTAGTGTCATTATCGTCATGTCAATACTCCCAAGTCATTTTGTTCCCATGTTCAAGAGATGTTCATTACTCATAATCTACAGTCAGTACACCTTCCATCATGTTGGTCTACCCTGAGTCAGTCTTGCATGTTACTCCACTGATCTACTTCAAACATCTGTTATCGAATTTCGTGTTGTTGATGGGGGATTCACCATGTCCCTCCTTCAACGGATTTGTCCTTGTCGACTTCAACACATCATCCAAGGATTGAATCTAGAAACCAATCGAGTACCTTGGGCCTGCATGCCTTAATGGCAGGTTACCTTGCTTTCAACATGAGTTTACATCATTGACTCTTGATTGAAATATTTCATCAAGCGTTCAACCTCAACTCATTTATTCACACTCGGTGATATGTACTATGATACCTTGGGGATCATTGACATCAATGGTGATTTCCCTCACGCTTGTTAATAGTATACATCAATGACCAGTAATCAAGTGGTTTCTACCATGTTCGACTCCAAAACATTTTAATCACATGGATAGATTCGTATCATTGCGGGTTCGGCTTGAAGACCCTGGGGAAAATCATGTCTTACCCAGGTTGCGATGGATATTTTTTGAGTCATATCACAAGGATCCACTTTTGTATTGGTCGTCGTTGTGTTATCATCTCATCATGGATCTACAATTGTGTCCAATAGCCATGACTGTGTTCAGTCGGTCTTTACTACCATGGATCTGCAATGTATTGGTCGAAATCCATGTTGTGTGTCATATGAGACTGGTATCTCAGAGTCGGTTGTACTACAACAACATCTTCTAGCCAGCAAGTCCTTGCCATCCATCTTTAAAATCACTTCACCTATCTTGTTTTGCCAGCTTCATGCTTTGGGGGGAATTCAGTTACACCTAAATCTCATCATCAGGAGTCCCATGTTAACTCCATGCTTTGATCCCTGAAGTTTCCCTAATCAAGCGGTCATATAGAGAAAGCACAGGGGCTTCACTAGAAGGAAATATAATACCACGTTCATTCATATTGTGGTATTAAATATTCATGAAAACCTAAAAATTATGTTGCTTATATATTAAGGGGAAAAGGGTTTTTTATTTAATGTAACAACACAAAAATACTTTGGGGTCTTTTTTATATGGGCGAGCTGACAAATATCCACCAAATGGAGATGGCGGGATCACGGCCGGATGAGAAATCGGGTTGAGGCAAGGCTCAGGCTTACCAGTATGGAGGGAAATTGCATCTTGAGGCATGCTTGAGTCTGGGGGGTTTCATGGTGAAGTGGGTTTCCATTCGATCATAGTCGAGAGACAGTGATCATTGACAACCAATTGTTACCAATAGCACTCAACCAGTTGTGACCAATAGCCTTGCGAGGCTCTAAGCCTCCAGGGACTGTTATAGGCCCTTGATAGGCCTTGGGGGCTTGAATACCCAACCACTCGTGCCTATTACATGCGTTGGGAGGTTTAGTCAGCCTCCTAGAGCTTGTTACAGGCCTTGGGGGCTTGGATACCTATCCCACAACAGGCTTAGTCAGCGATTGGGGAACTGCAACATGCAATCTAAATGTTGTACTATGTGCATTAGATCTAGTGACATACAAGAAGTGATCTCCTATCTCTTCATTAGACCATTAGATGTTGAAAATCATAATTATATGTGGTTTAGTAATTGCATTACGGGTGAAGTAATGCACATCCACAATATACATCGAAAGAAGCAAGGTGCATTGTAGAATGCATGTGGGGTCATAAGAGGGGTATCATATCAATATACTAGGTAGAAATATAAAGGGGTATAAAAATGTTAATGAAAAAATTGATACATACAATATCTAGTGAAAATAGGGTTTTTTTAAATTGGGAAGGCATATTGGGAGGGGGTTAAAAAAAACGATTTTGGAAGGTATTTTCCAATATTTAGTGAAATTTGGGGTATTGTTTCATATGCAACGAACGAACGTGCTATGATAGCGGTTTATTGAGTGAAGCCCCCATGAGATAAAGTTGATTCCCTTTGTCCAAAATGTCTAGTTGGGTCGGTGCATGTTGTATTTGAGAAAAAAGTGCCCAAATAGGTCAGGCGCAGGATGCACTCCAACAGGCTACGTCGATGGATCATGTTGCCTTTGTGCAACCTGTGCTTCCCCTCTTAGGCGCATGTTTCCCTCATGCAGCTTGCGCCGGGATTGGTTAATTTGGATAAAGGATTATTTCAAGCGATTTCTAGAACTTGGATGACGTGGATCCCTATCCCTAACTCCTAGGTGAGCTTTCCTATGGTTCCCTAACCTCAAGGGAGGATCCCTTAGTCCTCTCCCCATGATCCTCAACCTACTCTATCCACTTGGTCCTATAAATACAAAGCTCCTCTCCATTCCAAAGGGAGGAATTCTATAACACTTACATGCTGGTGGAATTATCTTAGGTGATCCCTATCCATCTCCTGGGAGGCCTACATTTCCTTTGGTGGCTTTGGCTTGGCTTGTTGGAGGAGGATTGCAGCGTTAAGGCTTGGGATGTAATCATCTCTCTACTTTGAATTTCCCACTCTTTATACAGTAATATAAACTCTTTCCATAAATGTCGTTGTGTTGATGATGTTTATAGTTGACTTCCTTAACTATTTACTCAAATCAGTTAGTGTTTAGATATGTTTTACTACTTGTATTGTCTCCACATGTTTTGACAGGTCTTGCAGCTACGGATCTAACGACTGCAGAACTAGGAGCAATAGTGAGGAAAAAGATCTACAAATATGAAGGTAATACATCTAATTACCCGATCTTTAATCTAATCTAGGAAAGTATTTTATGTTCTGTTCCTATTTGTTCTAGATTCACATTGAACTAGGGAGATCTGGCTCACGTCTGCTCGAGTAGATTGTCCAATAACACTCTCTTTATCGCTCTACAATTTCGGGCCTACCAAAACCTCCTAACACCCCCTTTCTCTCTAGCACCACTAACTAGCTTGATTTTCATATTTTACTTCCAAAAGACGTCGCTTCCAAAAGATGCCGCTTATGTGACTCCCTACCGATGACAAAGCTATGCTACCGATGTGTAGTTAACATCGATATCATAGAGTTGTCGTCGATAGAGCATCGTTTAAGCGATAGATTTCAGAACTAAAATTTTAAACTATAGGGGAGATATATTGTTTTGGTTGACTCATTCTCTATGTTCCATATAAGGTTTAGGTATCACTTTTAATATTTTCCATAGAGTTTTTATTTCAATTATACAATAAGCAACATGTTTTTTCCCTATACTATCTCATACAATGTAAATCCTATATTTTTTTTCCAAATTGTGTTGTAGGAAAATTGTGTTTAAACTGTCTTGGTAATAATGTTCTCAAGCTCCTTGTTATAGCTTCAACTTTCCAATTCGCCTATCAATGGTATGATTTAGTATTCCTATGATGAATGTTGTGATAATAATATAAATTTTGAAATAGTTGTGAAGTGAATTGTGAATCATGATTTGTCACTAACTTCCATGGAACACTAAATTTGGTGAAGATAATTTCATATAAAAACTCAAATTCCTTGTATTATTTTGCATTTAGAAACACTTTGAACTCAACCAATTTTTAAGATAATATGTGTATACCAAAATATAATGATGTTGATTGGAAGGAGGTTCAATTGGTCCCACAAATTCCAAGCCCATTTTTTCTAATGGTTTGAAGGAGGCTTGTGGGTGATGAAGCATTGGCACATTCACTAGAATATTGGTAAAGTGTTAGCAAATTGTATCTAGTGTGAAAAACCTTTAGAGTTGTTATTTTTGCAACAAAATGATCCCCATTTGGTTCATCATGACATCAATGAAGAATATCAAAAAAAGTATTCTCGTGTAACTAATATCATGGTATCCTGATCCAAATGCTTTAGAGATAAGGTCCTCAATCAATTGCAATAACAAGCTAGACAATAATTAAAAAAAGTGTATTTACCTCCATTGGATCAAATCCATAAGCAATGGTCACATATACTAACCTATAGATACAATTATATAGTTTAGAGTCCAAATTTATAGCTACAATTCTCCAACTATGGAATTGAAAATTTTTATGAGGAAAATTAGGTTGAAGAGAGGGTTGACCTTAATTACCTCACATAGTCTCAAGATTTGAAATGTAGGTTGATACCCTTTTAGAAAAATGACCATTGTCTATAAGACAACCTTGAAAAAAATAAACTATGGATTTGGCATAAACAAAACCTATGGAATATTTGACTTAAACATAAAAATAGTGAAAGCTTAAAATAACAAATCTATTTATAGTGCATTATATTTCTCTTATTCTCTATCTTTTTGTCACTCCACATTTTATCTTTAAATTTAGTTTTTATAGTGTTTCTATAGGAATATACGTTTTGTAGAATGGCCTCCCAATTTATCCTCCAATGACTTAATGAAGAATCAACATATTTATGCCATCCTCTATTAAATATCAACACAATTTTAGTTAAATTTGAAGAAATGCATGTTAATTATTTTGTGCTTGTATATTACATACCTAATCACAACCTTACTCTCAATGGATGGATTCCAATTGATATTTAAGATGAGGAATGGATATCATGTATTGATTTAAATTTTGATATTCTAAACTCAATTGCAAGCCTTGTATGTGCATGTTTCATAAAAATACACAGTGCATGATGCCAATAGTGTAGACATAAATATGCACAATAAAAATATGACTTGGATATTTAGGAAATGAATGGAGCAAGTATATTGTGAACAAAACAAGAAATTGGATCGACATTGCATGTGAAAATCAATTCATAGGATGATCTTGCAAAGAAAACAATTACTCTCACAAAATTGTTAAGCAAAACTTGTCATAGATCACTAAAAACAGTCACTGAATTGATGCACACAATAAAATTTTATTGAATAAGAGTACATCAGCCAAAATTAGGCAATGTAAAGGATGTCCAAATATATAATTACTTCATATATTTGAAATACAATGAAGGAAATCCTCACAAAAGAATGCTTACTAAACTTGTAAAACAAAAACCCTAGGTGACAAAATCACTTTCCAAATCAGTCATAAGGCTCACGAATTCACAAAAGGGGGAATGTGAGGTGTTAAGTGATGGAAAATAAACTAAATTATGTATTTTGGAGAGAATAAAAATAAGGAGGGAGAGTTGGCCAAAAAATATCTAGTTTACAAGTCAAACTAGCTTTACCTTATCCACTAAAAGCAAAAAAAGTAGAGTAAAGTTGTCTAAAGCAAGCAGGCACACTTCTACTCTAGGAATAGCATAAAATCAGATAGAATAAGAAAATATATTATCCGTAATCTATCCAAGTGCACCCGTATGACTCATGATGGCATGTGGTGGCATAAGAAGCCAAAACTAGGCCAACTACCTAGTCAACACCTAGGAAATTAATAAAAAATGACTAATAAATGATATCCTAAGTATGGAGTGGATTTTTAATTTTCTAACACCCCCCCTTAATCATAACTTCATGTGATCAAAATAAGAATTATAGGGCCCAGAAAAATTCTTGGTCACCCTTTTTACATACTGCTTGTCCACAAAACAAGGAAAGAAGGAAAACCACATGGGAAAAAACCTCCCCTCAAAACATGGACATAAACAAAATTGAAAATTTTGATTTTTAATCCTTCTACACCACATGTTCACCCATCCTAAGTAGTGATCTAATATGGATGAAATTATTCTCATTGATTTCTTTGGTGAATATGTCTACAAATTTCTTAGAAGATGGGAAAAACTGTAGAGGAATGATCTGATCATGCACTAGACTTCTAGTGTAGTGCATATGTATCTCTATATGCTTGGTAATTTTACTTTGTACTAGGTCAATTGATATCCTTATAGAACTTTTATTGTCACAAAATATGATTGTGGGAGTGCTAAAGTCAATCCCAAATTCTGAAAGTATACCTTGCAACCACACACATTGAGTAGCAGCATTCACTGCTCCTCTATACTCAGCCTTTGCTGAAGAGAGGGAAATGACACTTTGCTTTTTACTTGACCACAAAATTGGTCCTCCTCCAAGCATGAAAAAAAATATGGAAGTTGATTTCTTGTCGGAGCTATCACCATCTAAATTGGAGTCTGAAAAACCATGAACATTCAAGAAAGAATCTACAACATAATGAATACCATGAGACTTGGTGCCTTGCACATAATGAAATATTATTTTGGAATCCCTCCAATGAATCTCATGTGGTGGATCCATGTACCTTTATGCTACACTCATTGCATATGCAATATCAGTTTGAGTGTGAGTAAGATACAACAAACTGTCAACTAGTTGTTTATACAAGGTGTTGTTCACCAAAGGTGTAGATTCTACATCTTCAAGTCTTACTCTTGAAAGGAAGGGAGTGATTGATGGCTTGAATTATTCCATTTTGAATTTATTTAGAAGGTCTGATGCATATTTTTACTGAGATACTTTAATTCCTAGGTTGGACTGAGAGATCTCAAGTCCCAGAACTTGTCTAAGTATTCCCAAGTCAGTCATGGAAAAATATTGATGCAAAGAAGTCTTCAATGAAGCAATCTCATCAATGGAGATTCCTATGATCAAACGGTAATCAAAATATAACACAATAATCAAAATAGAATGATTTATTAGCTTCGTGTACACATTCATATCATATTTGCATCTATTGAATCTTTTTGATAGGAGAAAACTATCCATTTTGGCCTACCAAGCTCTAGGATCTTGCTTAATATAACCTTTTGGATGCTTCATATAGATATCCTCCTCAAGGTATCTATGGAGGAAATCACTTTTTACATCCATGTGATGCACTTCCCAATGCTTAGATGCAGAAATTTCCAAAACTAGTATTATTGAATTCACTTTGCAATTGGTGCAAAGGTCTCATTGTAGTCAATGCCTTGGAATTGGGAGAATCCCTTAGCCACTAGAATTTATTTTTACTTCACTATTGCACCACCAGCAAAAAACTTTGTTTTGAATATCCACTTACACTTTACCAATTTTCTGCCAGGTGGAAGCTAGACTAGCTCCGAAGTTCCATTCTTTTAAAGAGAATGAAACTCATCCATGGAAGGCTACCATTTTGGGTCTTGTGAGGCTTCTTCATATGACTGAGTATCATATTCAAACATCAAAAAACACTTCTCAGATAGGAAAGGATATTTGAAAGAAAGATCATTCTCAAACAGAGATATAGTCCTCCGAGGATCTTGAGGATGACCCGCAAGTTCACCAGTTGCTTCAATTTTTTTTGCAGCCCACTTAGGCTATTTAGGTGAGCTTGGATCTTAAATCACGAGGTATTCATCATCAGAAATATAAGAATAATAAATTTCATGAGAATCTTCACTTACTTCAACAGGTAGTGGTTCAAAGGATTCTTCAATTTCCATTGCTTGCAAGGGTTCTTCTTCAAATTGAACACTTCTTTCAATGAAATATTTTTGAGTGGTCATATTAAATAAATTGTAACCATTGGACTCTTCTATATGGCCAACAAATATGCATGGTTTTCTTTGGGGCTGCAAATCCCTTCTCTTCTCAGGTGGAATTATAGCCCATGCCTTTAAGCCAAAATTTCTGAAATGAGGCACATCAGGATTGTGCCCACTCGAAGCTTCAAAAGGAGTTATTCCTTTCAATGCTTTATGTGGAACCATATTCCAAATATAGGCTTCAAATTTGATGGCTTCATCCAAAGTCTTGTAGACAAATACTTGGACTCCAACATGCAAGTAGCCATCTCCTTGATAGATCTATTCTCTCTCAGCAACACCATTATGTTGAGGTGTGTATGGAATTGTATGCTGCATCTAGATGCCAGCATCAGTACAAATTTGTTGAAAATTATATTTTATGTACTCCCCACCATTATCAGTTTTGAGGGATTTGATCTTCCTACCAAACATATTCTATACATAGGCTTTAAAAATCTTGAAAAATCCAAAGACTTCTGACTTGAATTTGAGAAAGAAAACCCAGCAGAATCTAGAAAAGTCATCAATGAAGGTAAGGACATATTTTTCCTTATTCAAAGACAAATTGGGGAATGGAACTGATATATCACTATGGATAATCTCAATGGGTGCAAAGGTTCACTTAGATATATCTCTCTCATACTTATGCTTAGGGTGTTTTCTAAGGATGCAACCTTGGTAGATTCCTTTAGAAAATTTTATGTTGGGAAACCCTATGACCGTTTTCTTCTCATGAAACTGATGAAGGTACTTGTAGTTAAGGTAGACAAATATCTTATTGGCATGAGTGAGGAGAGTAGAGGGTGACGAGAAAGGAACAAAGTGAGAAAACTTGTATACTTTTGAGCTATGATCAACGGTTCCTATGGAAATGACTCTACTATGGAAATATAAAAAAATTCCACATCATTTGGGGCGAAGATGAACTTTTTAGGAGACCTAGTATGAGTCATCTGATAGAGAGACAAGAGGTTGGTAGCAAGACCTGGGACAAACAAAACATTATTGAAAGAACCATGGTATAGATCAATGTTTCCTTTTCCTTTGGAAGTAGTTTCAGAGTCATCTCCCAACACAATTGTTGGAGCACTAAAAGAATCAAGAGAGGAAAAATACTCTCTTGCAAACACCATATGTCTGGATGCTCCAAAATCAATGATGAAAGAGGAATATTTTGATCATGTGTTGGCCATCAAAGCATGAACTCTCTACTTGTCTTCAGAATTTGAACCTCCTTCCTTCTTCCTTCTTCCATATGGAAGAGGGATGTTCTTCTTCTCGATAATTTGAGACACCATGTTAATGGTGTTCTTCATTCAGTAACTCTTAGTATGAAACCCCCTATTGCAGTATGCACACTTGCAATTCTCTTTCTTCTTTTTTGGATTCTTCTTGGAGCTTGAGGAACCCTCTTCATGTGATTTTTGCTTCTGTTTCTTCTAATCTGGTGTATTTTTAGTATTAGCCTTCTTATTTATTTTTGAATTCTTTGAATCTACAGCATACAAAGCATGGTCCTTTGATGGCTTTATGGTTCCCATCAAGACCAACTTTTCTTTCTCCCGAGTGAGTGATTCCGTGAATTCTTCTAGTGAAGGGATCTTCTTGTTTCAAACTATGAGTTTGGTGGCATGGAAGGTTGAAACAAACACTGAGTAATCAAGGCCCAATTTTGAAAGAATGGCCAAGATCAATTGCTCATCTTTCTTATCAATCCCATGCCACTTCAATTGAAGAACCAAAGACTTTAACTTGGATAAAAAATATTGTAGGGTCTCGAAATTGCTTGGACTCAGTGAAACTAGTTTATTCTCTAGTAGGTGGCCCCTCAATTCATCGGTCTTTCCAAATAAAGTTTGTATTTTGAACCAAACGTCATTAGGAGTGGTAATACCATCTAGATGGAAAAGAATACCCCTAGAAGCACTGAGACACAAGAGACCATAGGCTTCATCTCTTCTGTTATACAATTTGTCCTTATCTATGATTGTAGTAGGATAGTTTTTAGTGCCCATAATCACTTTATAGAGGCCCTTTCTCCTCAAAATAATATCCATATATGTCTTCCAATCAAAATTGTTGAATGGAGTTAAGATGATTTATTGGTATTGCTCCATGGCTTCACTGAATTGCGCCCCTGGGAGGCTAGATTGCACCCTTGTGAGACTGGTTTGATCATGCAAAAAAAAATAGGATAATACTGCTTCTAATGGAGCTCTGATACCATGTGAAAATCAATTCACAGGATTATATTGCAAAGCAAACAATTACTCTCACAAAATTGTTAAGCAAAACTAGTCATAGATCACTAAAAACTATCACTGAATTGATGCACACAATAAAATTTTATTGAATAAGAGTACATAATCCAAACTTAGGAAATGTAATGGTTGTCCAAATATATAATTACATCATAGTATTTAAATCCAATGAAGGCATTCGAAATCCTCACAAAAGCAGGCTCACTAAACTTGTAAAAACAAAACCCTAGGCGACAAAATCACTTTCCAAATCACTCCTAAGGCTCACGAATTGGAAAAAATAGGCATGTGAGGTGTTGAGTGATGGAAAATAAACTAAATCATGTCTTTTGGAGAGAATAAAAATAAGGAGGGCGAGTTGGCCAAAAATATCTAGTTTCCAAGTCAAACTAGCTTTACCTTATCCACTAAAAGCAGAAAAAGTAGAGTAAAGTTGTCTAAAGCATGAAGGTGCACTTCTATTCCAGGAATACCATAAAATTAGATAGAATCAGACAATATCTTATCCATAATCTATCCAAGTGCACCCCTATGACTCATGATGGCATGTGGTGGAATAAGAAGTTAAAATTAGCCCAACTACCTAGTCAACACCTAGGAAATTAATAAAAAATGACTAATAAATGATATCCTAACTATGGAATGGGTTTTTAATGTTCTAACATTGCATGTAAAAAAATAAATAAAAAACCCATATAAATTCATAAGCATGCTTATGCATAAAAAATTCATAAGTGTTAAGGAGATATCCATTCAACAAGATATTTTACAATTCCATATCATATTGATCTTGAACTTCGTCAAAGTCAACATCTGATTCATGAAGATTGGAATTTGTATCCATCCCTTCAGAATCATTGTAAGGATTGTCCAAAACAACATTTGCAACATGTAGTGCTAATTCATCATCTATATAGTCATCATCATCAAGATGTGAGACAATGACTGTTTGGTCAACTTGATTCCCCCCTACATATTCTTCTTCCTGATCTTGATCATATTGATCTTATTATTCTTCTTGATCATGACCACCTTCATCTTCTGGAAAAGTATACTTTACAAGTCGTCCTCTTGGATCAAATCTAATAACAAAATACCAACCTTCTCTACCTAGTACCTCTGAAAAAAAAATACCTACTCACATTGACTTGGAAGTACATAGGGATCTGTATTTGGCTCATAGATATTAGTATTAATCATGGTAAATCCTTTGTATTGATCAATTACTGTCCTTCCATCACCTCGCAACAACAATTTGTACCAGCTCACCTTAAACATAACTAATTTGAAGGATTTACAGTCTGTATCCAATATGTCTTCCAAATATCTATAGTACTTCAAATCTAAGGTGACCATATGTCTATAACCCCTGTGGGAAATATTAGTAACTTGAAAATTTGCAGTTATACCACTATCACATGTTTTCCTCCTATCATCCAATTGTTTGGTGCAATATTTTTTTCCATTGCACCACATAGCCTTATGATGTTTCACCTGCATTGTCAACATGTTAAAAATAAAATGTCAATATTTGGTAAGTATATGTATAATATAATTTGCAAGAAGAAAACAATTATGGATTTGAAATATAAAACCTAAAGTTAGATATTGCTTACATTTCTATCTTTTGCACCATATGCTATATCAATTTCCTATTGGGTTAAATATGTATCATGACCCAAATGATCTTTTCTGATCAACTCTACCACCCTATTCCATGATAAGGAACCATACACTTCTTCACATTGTTCTATCCATCTCTTCATCCAATCAAGATTATTTGCAACGTATAAATGAACTGAATCCCACTCTATACTACCTATAACAATTAAAAAAACAAATATTTAGCTAAACAACCAAGCTACTAACCAATCTACCATAAGCATTTATGAAAATATTAAATACAATCTAAATATCTACCTTTCACTTTTCTCTATCTACCTTTCCCCAACAACACCTCCCCTTTGAATTTGTTGGTGGAAATGGCATCCCAAAGGAGAGGCACATCCATATCACCCACTATTTGGGGTAAGCACTCACTAAAATATACAATGGATTGATATAGCATGTAGCCTTGAACCATTGATCCTTATGGATGTGTTCTTTGTCTAACAAGGCCCTTTTATGCCTTCAGGTGCCTCTCCACCAACCACATTGACCGTGTGTGTATGGGTACACATATTTAAATCTCTTCTACCATGTGTATGAGGTAGTGTTCCTATGCATTGAAAAATGTTGGAGGCATATACTTTTTCATCTCACACATTATTTGGGGAATTTCTCTTTTCCAATACTTGATATCTTCTTTATGTATCTCTTTATATGACAACCACCTACAAGTGCAAAGAAATTTGATGTATCACCATTAATATAAATAAGGAAAGCAAAGCAAGTATTGATTATACAATCAATAATTCAACTATAACACTATACATGCGTCATGTACTTTTCAAGATCACAAATAACCTTCTTTATGTTGTTGTCAAATCTATTAGGTAGAGCTAGAGGTAGAACATACTGCAACAATGATGTAATGTATATTACTAACAAATAAGGTATAGATCATTACATATAATTGAAATAGAGATAACCATCAATTGCTAACATATCATCTATATATCATAAAATAATTGAACTTGCAAAATGTCAAACCTTCATAAATGAATGCCAATCACGAGTTTTAGCCCCACCAAAATCATCTTGCTTTGTTAATATATTAGTTATGTTTGAAGCAAAAACAGTGGGAAATTTTATCTTCCGTACAACATCTTTTACAACAACACTCTCTTTCTCTGTTAATAACCATGGAATATTGGTGTAATTTCCACTACCATAGAAATCTTTCAAATGTTGCAATAAGTTGGATTCCTGAATGTCACTTATACTTTTTGCAATGTTTTCCTTGTTATCCATCCCATCTATAATTTTCCACAAGCACTTTGTGACATTATTTCCAATATGCATTGTGTCAAACAAATGAGCTACATGTAGGTGCTCATTGTATGTCAATTGACTGAATTGGATAGAGTATCATTTTACACCCCGTGGAATCTGACCGTGAAAACCTATGAGAAGTAACAATGAAAGATAAATATTTTTTACTAGTCATGCTAAGTATGGGAATATAAAAATAAACACAAGTGAGCAAGAACATGGTAGTAACTACAAACAAGTATTGCTTCCCATGGATCTTTTGAAATTCTTTTTTTTCATATTTGAGGCGTCATTCTTCGTGTTTTTTTTCCCACTCTCTTCCTTCCCATTAAAGTCATTTCTTCCAGTAATTTGATGCCTATGGTCCTTATGGAGAAAATGCCTAAACTCATTGTACACCGCCTTTCCTAAACTTCTTGAACATCTAGATATTGTTCTTAGGCCATATACATGACATGCATATTTTCCCTTTGTTTGAATTACTGCAAGTTATGGAATACTCAATTAATATATAGAATTCCATAAATTATAAATGATGCATAGCGATACATGAAAAATTTACATACCAAAAAAATGTGTAAGACCAGGCGCATCGTGAATTGTCCATGTAAGTATTCCATGCAATTGAAATTTTTTTTGGCCTATAGGTTTGGATATGCCATACATACTGATGCTAGACCATCATTTTAAAATTTCATCTATAAAAGGCTCAATATGGACATCCATATCTTTAACTTGATGCTTACCTAACAGATATTTGAAAAGTAGAATACATAATTAATAAGTTCTCAAGCATGCAATAATGGAAAAAAATGGATTCCTTATATTGTGTTAACATTCTTAAAAATATAAGTACCTGGAACAATTAATTCCAACGTGACATGATCTCTTTTAATTGTCATCCATGGAGGAAGGTTATTGTTTATAACAAAAACTGGCCAAACTGAGTAACTAGTTTTGAGCTCTTCAAATGGACTGACACCATCAACTACGAATGAGAGTATAACATTGCATGCTTCTTCTTTGAAAATTGGCCATATTTCCTCAATACCTCTGAATGTAGATCCATATACAAGTATTCACATGACACCATCTGCACTTCTGTGTCGTGCATGGTAATCCATAAATTCTGCAATGTTTTTACACTTGAATTGTCATTGAAAACTTGGAATTATCAAGATATGGTGAAGAAATTTGTGGGGCACCTTATTTGTTACTTGATCAGCATGATATCTACTAATTCCACATTTAGGGAACTCACTCTTTGATGCATGTTGTCCATAATATATGATATTATCATTGGGACATGCATCAATTGTGTTATACTCCATTCTTATATCTTTTAGGATGACACACATTTCTCTGCATGTGTGAGGTAAAGTATTTTATGATGATAGAAGAGTATCACCTAACAATCTACAAAAAAAAATTGTAACAATCGTAATTATTACCTGAGCTTACATATGACAATGATAAATAAATAAAAAACATCCAATTTCAATTATAAATGTATAAATATTACATACCTTAGCAACGGTGTCATTGTTATTTTTGAAATACCAAAGATGACCGTCAAGTTGACTAGCAACAATAGAGAAGAAAGAAGACTTGTCTTTGAGTCTTTGTATATGGATTTTTTTTTTACTTATCAATTAGAGTTACATCATGAATGTCTTCATAGATCTTGTCTACAGTTGCATTCTCATCTGTGGAAACAAATATTTTGATGATCGACATATCTATCCCTTCATTCTCAATATGGTTGTGGTCATTTTCTTCTATTGTATCAACCTCAATGCTGCCACCCTCACCATCTCTACATGAATTGTAGCGAATGGATTTGCAAGTGTTGGTGCATTCGTCTGTGCAATAATTATGAAAAAATAATTCCAATTAGTATCGAAAAGTACATCAATATTAATAGTATTGCAAATGAGAAAAAATCTTTTTTTATATGTTGCCAGGGGATAATATTTTGTTCCACCTTCCAAGTTCCCATACTGATAGCATTGTTTCCAGGATGTTTCCCTAACAACTCTTATTCTTTTTATCCCTCTGCATTGCGGACAAGGGAAATAACTTTTTCCATCACCAATTACATCTTCACATTAAAGGCTTGATTCTGATCATTTGCATTACCAGGTTTGCTTGTGTAATCGTATGTAGAATTGATAGTTTCTTGCATAGCAGCAATTCATTCAGATCTACTAGAAAATCAATGGACACGATTGTTCAACATTGTTCCCTATTTCAATAAAATGCATTATCAAAGTAAGAAGAAAGACAAAAAATTCATTAACGAAATGAAAATAAATTCATTCAAGGGATAATCTCAGTAATCCACAAACTTTATTACATAAAATCAAATTTCTCCCTCCAAAATTCTTCCACGAAGTATTCTTGTTGAAATGAACCCAAAACAAAAAACTGAAAATGTGTTAAATTTTTCTCAATTGAACCAGAAAAAACCTCCCCAAAAAACCTAGACATGTGTTAAATTTTGTCCAATTGAATCGGAAAAAACCTCCCCCCCCAAAAGCAGATGTGTTAAATTTTGTCGAATTGAACCGGAAAAAACCTAAAAGATATTGTGTCCGAATATGTTTTAAAACTTGTTGAATTTAACCAAAAAAGAGGAAAATACATTCAACTTTTACTCATCTCTTAACTAACATTAAGAAATTATAGTTCTATTGGCTGACATTTGCATGCAAGCCATAGCTTAAGCGAGTGCAATATGCAATCGCTTAAGTGACATCTTGTTTGGCGTCTCTTAAGCGACATTAGGTAGATATTATTGAAGCAACTTCTAAAAAAAACTGATAAAATGACCTTTTTTCGACGTTTCAAGTGAATTTTCACTTTACACGTCGGTATACATGTCAAATTTTGACCCCAAATCTAGTAGTGAGGCACATGGAAGACATTTGTTGTAAAATCAATTTATCATGACCTAATACATTTTTACAAAAGGGACCTTCGCAATGATCCTTTGAAGAAAAAAGGAATCATAGTTGCAGCTACTCGAAGGGATGCACATAATGTAGATGGCATTACTGTGCATTCAACACTCCACTTGTCTCTGACACTATTGTACATGCTCCCACTAAGTTTTGATTCATTGGATCTATTTAGTAAGGATTTTGAACAACTTCGTCTTCTGCTAGTAGAAAAGGTATCCTTAATTGGCTCTCAAATGCTATGCAACATTAGAAATAAGGCACACACCTAAATCTCCTTTTGGAAATATTGACATCATCTTTTGCGAGGAACTTTGTCAAGAACATCCTATAAGAGACTCTTGGATATTTGAACATGCAATTGTGATTTCACATCCAATCCTTTATAAATTTTGGCTAAAAAATGTCAAATACTTTGAGCTCACAGAAGTCATGAGACAAGAAGACCCAACCTTTGTGTTGATCTTGAATAGAATTAGAACATGTTCACAAACATATTGCAACATTGCATTCTTAAATAGACTTTTCTATAGACCACCACCAAATGACCCTACATTTCCTTATTTGTTTAATAGAAACAAAGATGTTGAAGAGCACAACAAGAAAATGTTGACACTTGTCTAGTCAAAGTCATATATGTTGGAAGCGATTGGCAAGGACATTGATGCAATGGAATCAACCTTCCAGAAAGTGACATTATAGATTTATCTTTTGTAATTGTGCTAAAACAAGAGATGCCTATCTAACTATTTGGAGGAAGCTTCGTTATTGACGACGGGATTGTTAATGGTGCATAGGGAATTTTTAAAGATCGTACTAATGATAATATTGACATAATATGGGTTGAGTTCATATCACCATCAATTGGCTCGATTCAATGAGAAAGAATGGAAGAATATTTTGCACAAAACATTCCATGTATTGGGACACCTATCACAAGAATATCTAGGAAAATGGCATCAACAAGTAAAAGGTGTATTCTTCGACAAGAATTCCCCATTCTCCTAGCATGTGCACGAACAATACACAGGTCACAAGGGTGGAAAATGGATAGCTTGGCATTTGATCCAAAATTAATAAATCAACATGGACTAGTATATACTGCATTGTCACACATTAGAGACATGAACAATTTATATCTCCTAAACAAATTGCAACCGTGAAATTTGTGCATCTCATATAAATTTTCTAGAGAGATAGAAAGGCTCCAAAATGAAGCCTCTTTAGATTTTCAATATGGCTTCTTGTCAATGGGAAACACATAATGGTTTCTACTATGTTCATTGAACATGATAAGTCTCATGTTGCACATTTAAAACATTGTCAACAACTACGATTAATGAGAAGTGATATCCTATGTCTACAAGAAACACATACACAGTACTTACTAGATGATAGCTTTCTTGAAAAAAACTACTTCTACCAGTGCGCGTTCAATCTACATGGAGTTCTTACATGTTATATAAGAAACATAGCTCTACAGAAATAAAATATATATATATATATATACAACATACATGGTTGAGGAAACTATTTTTCACTTTCAAATTAACAAGACAATTGCGAGGTTAGCAAATGTCTACATTACACCACATGCACCAATTCAAGAAATATATTCATTGATTCTTAGTATCATAAAAGACAATCATGAAAATGAATATATTGTTATTGTAGGTGACTTTAACATTGACATGTTGAAAAATTGCAATGCACAAAAAAAAAAAAAAATTCTCTTTCATGAAGAGTCGTAATTTCCAATTGCACACAACAAAGGCAACAACTATTTTTTGTCTTTTTGCTTCACCACTTTTGGACAACATTGTCAGTTGAAAATATCAAATTTCAAGTTATTGAGGCTTATTGGACATACCACCATGTTATTTTTCTTTCCATCCCTTTGAAAATATTCACGAATTCATCTGACCAATGAAATTTGCACATCTTCCACAACTGCAATAGCAAGATTAGAAGTAAATGCTTTCTGGAAAATAAATCATAGCTATTTAGATTGGGCTCTATATCTTCCCTTTGAAAAGTAAATTTAAAAAACAAATATCCATTTGCATTCTTCACGTGTCATTTCCTCTTTTACCTCTCCTACATGAAATTTTCCTTGCATTCTATTGATATCTTTCTATGATTGAATTATAAGAACCACAGTGGAAATAAACAAAGAAAATGAGGCCAAAAAAAAGAAAAATAAATGTAAGCATCCATCCAAAATTTTCTCATTTCTATTACTATAGCGATCCGTTTTGTCTATAAATTTAAGCCATGTTATTTAACTAATAACATATGCTTGTTCCATTTTCAATATATTCCAAAGGAAGGTGTTTCAAATTGCAATCTCATTGAACACATGGCATCAAGAACCAATTCAAGCAATAGATACGAAGAAACAAAATATGGAACACTTGATCATGGACAAGTGAAAAGGTGCTTGTAATTGTGTCTCTTCATGTATTCCTATGATTGGAAAAAAATAGGCACCTGCTATATTTTCTTCCAAACATCTTATTTCCTAACCCTAATAACCTGCTTCTCTCCTAACTATTTCAGAAGCAAACAAATGCTCCAAGCACCATCCTCTATCCTACAAATCTGGTCAACAACACATACAAGTGTATTTGAAGGAGATGTGTTGGCCTTGTATGGACCTACACAAAATAAAAGCATGGTTTCACCAAGAAATTCATAGTTGATGCATGTTGATTTAGTAGATAAAGAAGGGAAATTAACCATAACAGTAAATATGAATGATAATATTATCTCTTGGTTCATTGATTTCTTCAATCACGGTAGCAGTGTCTGAATCTTAAAGTTTGAAATTAGACACAAGGGACCATATGATCGAGGTGATGCAAAGTATTGTATTCTCTTACAGAATCAAACTTTTGTTGAAACAATTTCATAGGTTTTCCAAGACCACAGACTAGCTCCAAACACAACTATATATGGCATTTCCAACTCAAAAAATTCCTACTATGTTGGATCTATCGCAACAATCATAATTTCTTGTCATCAAAGTAATAGAATCTATGAACTGTTGATCAAAGATGGGATGAAAATAAATGATTCTACACCTATATGTGCCTCAAAAATTTCACAAAATTTGCTCATGTTGTTTAAAGTTTGTAACTATCTTCTGCATTTTTTAGCTAATTTTCATTTTTCCTTGATCTTCTAACATGACACAAAACTTTGCAGTTACAGCTAAGTGAAATAAATTTTCTCAAAAGTCAACCAAGATATGTTGGAAGAAACTTTTCCAATGTATCTTTTTAAGAGTGTAGTTAGAACTAGCCCAAGAGGATCGCAACTCTTGCACTTTTCCCTTGCAACATTTGTTGATGAGATCAAAGATGATTATGCAAAGGAACATTTTATTGTTGTTCTTCAAGCAAAGACACATGCAAGTATTCCATATCCACTTGCCATTGTTTGTCTTTTCATTGGAGCAGATTTTAATGCAAGCATTGTATTGCAAAATTGAGTTCAATATAGTTCAAAATTTGAACTATCAATTGCAATTGCCTAGATTCCAATCAAAACAATGGAAAACAAAACCTAACATTCATTTCCTTGCTATAGGTACAAGGAACTTTGAAATAAAAAAAATGTCTACTTGCCCCCATTTCAAAGAGTTTGCAATGCCTACAATCAAGTAATGCCAGAGAGCTCATTTTAGTGTGCAACCTATAAACAAAATGCATTGTTCAAACATGAGCATTTTCTGGAGTGCATTTTGGCAACAGAAGATAGAACTATTGATGCAACATTTCATATGCCACTGCTGCAGCGACACTGCTCAACACTTACAACAATTCCATATGAAGCTTATACAAAGAGCATAACAGTTGTGGTATTTCAATTTCCCAGTATGTGCATGCAGGCTCTGTTTACACTGACAATCCATAATACCATTCATGGAAAATTTTAGGGGCTAATCTTATCCCATGGGCTAAATTTAGGAGTTTTAAATTTTTAATGGGCTAATTTTTTAATAAGAACCGGAACTAGGTATGATTAGCCCACATTTTATTTACTTAGTTTTAATGAATAGGAGGTTAGCCCCATCGAATTTAAAAAGGGGATCCAAGATAAAACAATTTAGCCCTTCTAAAAATGGATTTAAACCTCTATTAGCCCACAAAAATTACTAGGCAGCTCCCATTCGCCCCTGATTTTGAGAAATGGCAGTTGCTAGGAGTTCTTTCACCTTCTATCAATTATGGATATCGAAGTCGAAGTTACATTCGTCCATATTTTATGGGTTGAATCTTGTTTTGCAAGTTGCTTAATCTCCACATGAGAAGGGCAATTTCCCTAAGAAACATGGGGATTTTGAAGCTTGCGATCGAGGGAGCGGTAATAATGTTTTTGTGGTTGTTTGGGGCATCATGCTTGGGGGATGAGAATTCATTTATAGCTGTGTAATTGAGCATGCAGGGGTCCATGACTTACTAAGGACAAACTTGCCAAAATATTCGCCAAGACTTCACAAGGTTTTATAATTTAGCAAAATATTCGCTAAGAATTTACAAAATTATATAAGTCAATGAGAAATTCGACAAAAAATTATATATACATAATATAACATTGATAAAATAGCCTTCATATTTTCCTATATATCATGGGGATTCGCCCATTTATTATACATAGAAATTTAGGGGGTTTCTTAAAATTTTCCCTGATACCATTGGTGAGATCACATATCCTGAGTGATTGAAGCTATTTCCAAAATTGCCAATTTTGTATATCAAAATCCTAAGAGGAAAAAAATAGAAAACTTGTATATGTAATAGCCTCTCCCACTAGTTTACAGTTGAGGAAACACTAGTGCAATGTTCCTTTTTGCATTTTAACATAGTTCTTCCAGACTACTGCTTCTTTTTTGGGTCTATTTCCACCTTACTTAAAAAGGTTTCAAAGAGATCTATTGTAGTTGTAAAGCCACTAGGGTTTTCCTTTTTTTTCATTGGGACAAAGTTTCTTTGGGTTTCTCCATGTGTTTTTTTCCATTTCAAGCTTATTTCAAAAGAATTAAAACCATCTACTTTGCAAATATCTACATGGATTATTCTCTTCAATTTTTTTTTTTGTGTTTGTTCATCTTGTGCAAAGCAAAGTTGGTTCCCCAAATAGCAAAACTGATGTATCATTTGCTTGACTATACATCATTTGCTTGACTATGTGCACAATTGACATGCCATTGTTATACAATTCATAGCTCTCATCAATTGTCATTATTATTGTGTCATTTGCTTGCATTAGTGCATAGCTGGATTGAGAAATTACGATTTCTTATGGATTTGTAAATCATGTGATGATATATTACTATCACAAAAAAAACTGTTTATTTTCCAACCAATGCTAAGTACTTCTCTTGTTTAATGAAAAATGGTCCTTAGAGAAAGCATGAAGACATATGCATGCATGTTTGACAAAAACATAGAAATGGCCTTGTAGGATACATAATAGAGTTTATTCTATGATAGAATAGGGTTAGCTTGAACTCTATCAAACTTGACCTTCAACAACCTTTGCTTCCATAGAATTCAAGCACTTGAACCCCTGAAGCATGAGGCTACTTGGAAAACATGTGAATAGTGGTAACCTTTCCATTTTCCTTTTAGCTAATTCCAATGCCTTTACAAACGTTGGTAGCATTGATTCTTAGAAAAACAATTGCATGTTCATAGTTTCACAACTAATGTATATGTAAGAATACTATCACTATGCTACAACTAACAGCCTTTGCTACTAGTTTACATATTGGGAAACTCTTGCACATTGTTCCCTTTTTCATTGTAGCACATTTGCTTCATACCGCTACTTCTTTTTTTTGGTCCCTTGCTACGTTACTTAAAAAAGTTTTAAAGAGATCTATTGTAGTTGTATAGCTATTGAAACTTTCCTTTTTTGCATTGGGGCTAAGTTCCTCTAGAATGCTCCACCTTTTTTTTCTATTTCCAACTTATTTGAAAATAATTACAACTATCTATTTTTTAAAATGTCTACATGGATTGTTCTCTTCATTTTTTCCCTGCCTATTTATCTCCTGCAAAGCAAAGTTGATTCCCAAAATAGTGATAGTAATGTATCATTTGCTTGGATAGGTGGACAATTGACATGCCATAGGAATACAATTACAAATGGTCTTTAGAGAAGGCATGAAGACATATGCATGCATGTTTGAGAACAACATAAAAATGGCCTTGTAGGAGACATAATAGAGTTTATTCTATGATAGAACATGCTTATCTTGAACTCTAGAAAACTTGACCTTCGACAGCCTTTGCTCCCATAGAAATGAATCACTTGCACACCTGAAGCATCAGTCTACTTAGAAAACTTGAGAATAGTGGAAATCATGCCATTTGTCTTCTAGCTAATTCCAATGCCTTCACAAATTTTTGTAGCATTGATTCTTACAAAATCAATCGTATGCTCATATTTTAACAACTAATATTTATGTAAGAATGCTATCATAAAACTGTATTTTGTAACTCTATTCTATTTCTAAATGCATAATTTGTGATTGCACTTGCATAATAATAACAATGTTAACATAAACTGTGATTTTTCAATGATATCGCCTTGATGTTTATGTAATCATGTTATGGTAAACTAAATTTTGTGGATGTAGCTTCTCATTTCAATGTTATAAACTATGTCAAGGAACATTGCATGGTTTGTGGATGTAAATTTGTTTTCAATATGCAATGTTGTAAATGAATATGAAAAATTTCTGATTTGCAGTATGGCAGCTAGCAATCATTTTCTCAATAGTACCGATTGAAATTGGCAATTTCGCAAAACAATTAAACTTATGCGATATCCTTGCATGGATTTTCACAATGCTCTTATGACTATGCTCTATTATGATTTGTGCTTGTATAAATGCTCATATTGCTAATAATTTTCATTTTCCCCCCACACATGGTTATACCAGAAATCATTCTAATAATTGTCATGTTCCTGAGTACAACGATTAAAATTTCTTTGATTTGTAGTGTGTCTACTGACAACAATTTTGTCAACAGTCCTATTGAGATTAGTGATTTTACAAATGATTGACAAAAAAGGATAAAAAAGGAGACACGAGGAGAATGAATTATTTATTCATACTAAGTATGTATCTTAGCTAAAAGGTAATTCACAACTACTTCTAACTTCGTTTGAAAGGGCAAAAAGGTAGAAACGAGGAGAATGAATGCAAGAGTGGAAACATAAAAATGTCATTCATTTCTGAGTTTTCAAAGGTCTAAGTTCATCCTGTTGACATTAGGAAAGTATTGAAGGTGAGTATCAGATAACAACATTTTTGTTTATGATAAGCGGTTCAATATACTCACTAATTGAGCAAGGATGATCCTTGCATGATTTTTAATATTTTTTTATTTGCAATGTGCCTGTTAGCAACCATTTTGTCAGCAGTATTATTAAGATTGGAAATTTTGCAAACCAACCTCAGCTTGCACTAGATGCCTAGAATTTGTGTTAGTGTTCATTTTTCCAGTAATTGCCATTCCTTGCACATGGCTATACAAGATCGCGGTCTAAGTATTGCCACGTTTCTCAACATAGTAATATTGTATTTGCATATATAATTTGTTGGTTTGCATCATGGCTATTAGCAACCATTATTTGGTTAGTATCTCTAGATTTTATATCTTGTCTCTTGTTATTAGTATCTTATATAATTTTTATAAGTATAGCATATAGTTGAAAAAGGGAGACATAAGGAGAATGAATGCAAGAGTGGAGACATAAAAATTTCATTCATTTTTGAGTTGTCAAAGGGATGAGTTTCTCTTGTTCACAACAAGAAAGTATTGGAGATGAGTATCAGATAATAGCATTTTTTTATGATAAGCATTGCAATATACTCACAAATTGGGCAAAGACAATCCTGACATGATTTTTTAGATTTTTCAATTTGTAATGTGTTTGCCAACAACCATTTTTTCAATGGTCCTATTAAAGTTGGCAATTTTGCAAACCAACGTCGGCTTGTGATAGGTCCTTGGCATTTTTGTTAATGTTCATATTGCCAATAATTTTCATTCCTTGCACATGGTTATACAAGAGATCGGTCTAAGAATTGTCATGTTTCTCAACATAATAATCTTGTATTTGCATATTTGTTGGTTTGCAGCATGGCTATTAGCAACCATTATTTGGTTAGTATATCAAGCTTTTGTATGGAATGATATCATTGTCTCCTGCTATTAATATCTTATATAATTGTTAAAGTATAGCATATAGTTGTAAATGTGTTATATTATTCTAATGAGGTATAGCATAAATTTATTGATTACACATAATGAAAATAAGCATATCAATTGCATTAATACTTGTCATAATTGTCATTGCATACATAATTGGCATGTTGTCATTGTCTCTTGCTATATAATTTTTATCAATATAGCATATAATCATAAATGTATTTGCATAGACCCTTCTTTTGCTAAAACTATGGTGTTTCTCTGCTAACTATTACAAATTAGATTGTTTTCAACTACACCCATGCGTGTGCCATTTCTCTTGCATATCCATTCCGCTCTGGTCACGTACATTGCCACTCATGGCACTTGTTTATATAAACTTCCAGATGCAATGTCTTATGTATAAGCTTAAGAATTGAAATTCAAATATGTATGATGGAATTACAAGAGAAGATGTCGTATATAGTGTTGGGAGAAATCTTTAAAATCGAAGAGTGAACAACAATATAAGAATAGAAAGTTAATGACTGAGATTGGCTTTGTTGAGTTTTATATATGATTCACAATGATGGGTGGTAATAATTTTATATACCTACCTTAGATTGATGATAGCATGCAACGTGTGATACACAAAGGAACAAGTTAAATGTTTATCTTCTTAAGGGTATAAGAAAAAATGTCAAAGTGTCCATCGTAAGGGATTATTATGACAACTTTTGTGCACACCGGGAAATTTTAGGGGCGAAATTTACCCTATGGGTTAATTTTTTACTTTTTTTCAAGAAATATTTGCTAATGTCCATTTTTTTTCTAAATCGATTCCTCCAAATTGCATGGGATAATTTTTTTTTACTCTAAAAACCGTCAAAATTGACCAGGAACTATTTAAAACCCTTAGAAATTTGAATCTTTTAGAAAAATATCACCCAGTATTTTATGGTTGGAAATTTAAGAATTAGTAAGATTCACCAAGATTTTTACACTTAAGAAAATTGTAGATCCTAAAAATTTTCCCCACGAAAAGAGAAAAAAACTCCTTAAAAAATCTAGATTCAAAATATGCAATTTGAATCTCCCTTCATGTCTATTTGAAGTTTCAACCTCTTTTCCTACGAATTATATGTTGAATGGTGAGTATATATTTGATAGAGTTGGATTGGTTAAAGCTCTTAATTTCTAAGGATTGGTTAGTAATTAAAGCATTGAATTATATAACTATTCTTTTTTCCTAGAGGTACGGGTAGCTGAAAATTTATATATAAGTATTTAAAGATCATGGAATTATAAAGTGAGATGTGATTTTTGAACACATATGATATAGTCTCTTGAATATTGATATATTGAAAGAAACTAGAAATTAGATGGAGACCATCAAAGAAATCACATAGTATATAAATTCAAGTTAGCATTCCAAGGTGATATGTGAGTGAATACTTTATTTCTTCCACACTTAATAGTGCATAATGCCACCTTGTTAAGGTGATTCAACATCAAATGGAAAAGATCCATTTTAGTCATATGTTGATAAGCAAACTAACACATGCAAACAAATAATATAAAGTGTGGTATATACAAGTACAATTTTGGATAATAGTCACTAATTTTTGGGAGAGACTTGCATTTATGGATTATTCTAGAGTAGAAGTAGTACAATGAACATTTATGCATGGGAATATACTAATATTAATTTTTTCAACATGGTAGAGTTCATGATGAACTTTGTAAGGGGCTATTCCTAGTTGAGAATATTTCATTTAATTTATGGTTTATCTAATTAATATCTTTTCAAAGAAAGGAAAATAAATATATGTTATTGATTTTATGCTTAGTTAAATGATAACACATATCGTCATTCATCAAAGAACCATAAAATTAAGAAAAGTGATTCAACTAACCCTTTAAATGGAAGTCAAGTTTCACTAGTGTGATTGGTTTTTGAGGGTTATGTTTGTTAGGCGGCCCAGGGTTCGAAACTATGTGGTAGTGGGAGGAGACATATACACTATAGCCATGCTAAGGGTTGGTGTGTCCTAAGATAGGTACAATATCCTAGTGATTTTGACTTCTTATATTCCCCTCGGTCACGGTTTCTTAGATCATGGGCTAGTCCTGCAAGTCACAAACACTCTAGCAAACAAACAAAAAACCATTTAAATAGAAACATTTTCTTCCTTTTTATTCAAAACATGAAAATGCAAGTAGAAAGGACTTATTTGTTATAAATATTGGCTTGAGTTACAAAGGTATCCTTTGGATATCACCAAACTTTATTAAACTATATAAGGAAGGATCATATTAAGCAAAAAATTAAGTACAACATCCGATCAAGTTCACCCTCCTATAAATATGGGGTCCTCTCTCTTATTTAGAGAACATGCTTAGAGTTCAATCCAATGATTCAAATCATATGAATAGTGTGTGAAGGGTTTCAATAACCAAAAGTTACATCCCTTCCATATAGTTATTATTTCTCAACGATAATCTACATAATTAAATGTTGTAATGCACCTTTTTATAATATTTTCCCTTTTCAACATTAATGCCTATTATATGGAAAATCAATACATGATGAACACATGTGATGAATACCAAAGCATCAATGTGATGTGCACAATGAGGTTCAAATTTGATACAAGTTCATGCAAATTATTGTATAATGAATATGAACACACCATATGTACATATAGTCATTAAGGGAGATTTTTTAGGATTGATTCCTATTGGTTATGATTGCATTGGTTTCCAGTAGTCTTAATGTTATGTTTTATATAGATTCACACGCCTTCATGCACACATTGAAATCCACCACTCTATTAGATTTGGGATAATAATGATGTATATATGTTTACACATTGAAATCAACCATTTCAAGAAAATCATCCTATTTTAATTTACTTAAATTTTGACATTATTTTGTAAACATTACTATAGTGACATCCTTAACAAAGAACATATGCATATCTAATTCATGCATATAAATGTGTTGACTTGCATGTGATATTCATTTCTTCTCAAAATTTCAATTTAATGATGACTAGAAGGTCTTTAAACTAACCACTTGGAAGCTACCAATTCATATTGATGGGAAGTTGATCTTAGAATTAATGTCATTTTATCGATAAATGGAAGTGTGGAAGTTTTGATGTTAAGTAAATCAGAACAACATCTAAACATTGTTATATCGACATTATAGCAAGTAGACAAATTGATGTGTATACATCAATTTACCGACATCAATGGGAGAAATTTTATTATGTGATCCCCAACCCACAGTTCTTTAATTATTCCATTTGAAGTACACTACTAGTGATGCAATATAGGAGTGCTATTTGTGATATTGAATTTGACCCTAACAATGATGATGATTGATAACAATAGTATCTTGGCAATGATGGTAATTCACTAAAAATTGTTGAGATATTACAACCATGAATTGTCATCATTGTTACGTCAAAATTGTGACCACATGCAACATTACTTTGGATCATTAGTACATGTCATATTCAAAGAGAAAAAAAAAAGTGTGGAATCATGGGGATTCAATAGAAAAACATGTAGGGAAAGAAATATCATTAACACGAGAAATTGTGAAATTACTCTATGATGTATTTGTCCTAGGTTTTTATTTCCTACAAAAATCAAATGTCAAGTGCATTTCTATCACTTATATTTTCATTTTTAGTGATTTCAGAGTGTGCATTAGTGAATAAATCTAACATAATACAATTAATATTCGTAGAAGTATAAAGACAATATTAGATTCAAGGACGATGCATTAATGTCACTATCATTCTTACATACCTGTTGATGCCCAAAAAACTTAGCATCGATAGTAGGGATTCTCCCCAATAAATGACCCCAATTAGATCACTCACTGTTTGGTATGGGGAATCCGTCCGGTTAACGGTCCGGCTAACGTAGGTGTGTTTGTTTTGTTTTACCGGTTACGGCACGGCCCACCATTTATGTGTTTTAGTTTTAAAGTATGAATATGCAAGTGTTGTAACTAGTGCATTTAACCTAGAACTGATAGGCAGAAGCCTCACAAGTGATGTGTAGGTTCTTACCTCTGTCTTAACACTTCTATCTTATCAATACTCTAAATTCTATTCTAAACTAACTAGTTTATCCCTCAAGGGAGAAAATTGGAAGTACGAGTAATAAGCTAGAAATGTTCAGACCAACCCAACAGATAGTTGTTCAGACAAAGTGTTCACATTTACAGCAGAAAAAAGATATCAAAGATAGCTTCAATACAATTAAAACAATTTATACTCGGTTAACACATAAACATTTGCATAGAAAATGAAATCATTCATCACCATTTGAATCAATTCATTAAAGTTAGAACAATCTCATAGTATGAGTTACGAATGAAAGAAGAAATAGTTCCACATTTGGCATTCCGCACATTCCACGCAAAGTATCTTTGTGCACGCTTTTCCTAGCAAACAGTTCCTTCTCATTAGCATAAAATTAGTTCTCTTACAGAATGTCCAGCTTCTATTATGCTAGCAAAAGTCCATTCTCTAGTATCCCTCCCATATATTTATATTACAAAAGGTTTTGTCTTTACATGACCATTCGTTTCAATTGCCCCCAAACCTTTGGACTACCTTAACTTGTCCTCTAGTGTTTGCACAAGAAGTGCAATTAATTACAATTTAAAAATTAATTCCCTAGTGGGCCCTCTAAACTAGAAAGATAATTATCCCACAAGTCATCCTCTTCAAATATAATATTAAATTGGAGAGGTTCTAATAATTTTAAATATACTTCATGATAGGATAACTCATTTTCTACACTGATCACTCCTTTTGCGGCGGATTTGTAGTTGTCTTCTAGAAAATAAGCATTTATGGATGCCTTCCCAATATACTGATGGAGGTCTTCTTCATTCAGCACATCCAACTTTTTGATATACTCCATTTATTCCTTCAACCCATTCTGCAACCCCATTAAGCACTGATCTTTTGTAGGCAGCTCGTCCATATCTGGAGCCATGGGAAGATGACATTTTTCATGAATTTGATAAATTCTCATGTAGAATCCCGCACACTTTTCGATGGATTTAGGTATTTCTAGATATATTCTCCTGGAAGCTTTCCTGCAAAATTCAAGGAGTGCCATATCCAATTTAAGATTTGCGGTTGTCTTGCTTGGCAAGTGATCAGGGAAATCTGCATTTTCATTCATCCAAGCCATCTGATTTTTTATCTTAATTGCAGCATTAACCAACCTCTGTCTTATCACCAAATATTATGCAACAATCTCTTTCATTCTTACTATCATTTGTTTCATTTTATAGATTTCTTCGGTCAGCAATACTTGTGAGTGGCCTATCTTTTCCTGTATTTTACATGCTTTCCCATGGAAAGGGGTCATATCCTGTTTCTAATTGTTTTCCAACTCGACCTGTTCTAATAAAGACTCCTTATCCTTCATTAGTTCTTCCATCTGAACTTTCAATTCTTCTATCTTCTGATTCACTGTGGATTCTTTCCCTTCCAATTCACTTATGTGGGAATCAAAATCACTTATTTCTCCCTCCATGATCATTAGCTATACAGTTAAAGCATCCTTTTCAGTTTCCAAATCTTGATAATCAGACAATAATCTGTCTTTTTCAGCAACTGCGGCATCATGCTTCCTTTTCAACTCAATTCCCTTGCCTCGCGCTTTCAATAGGTTATCTTTTAGCTTCAACATTTTTTCTTTGTTGTGCTCAATGTCATTCAATGACCTATCAACATTATATGCACTTGCTTGTGTAGCTTCTACGTTCACTGATGTTGTGAACTTGGGGTCTTTGTGGGTGCCTTGCATGATGGTGTTCTCTTGAATAGTTACCGCATTAGGTTGTGCTCCCATCTTCAATATTTGTTTGTCCTTCTGGTGACTGTCTTCCTCTTCGAGTCAAAGATTATGGCATCTAACTTTGCCACAATATGTTGTTTGAATGTGAAAGGGGTGAGTCCAAGCTCTACAAATGGGAGGTCTCCCCCGGTAAGTGTGACTCTTGACACTCCTGGTGGGTCTATGTCCATGTCTTGGGGACTTTTGTTTCCACCTTGGGCTTCTTCTCTTTCCAAAGCTTCCTTGGACTTGTCCTCTTCCTCTTTTCGCTTTCCTTGCTTCTTCTGCCTGTATTTTATCTTCCTCTTATCTCCTTTGTTTATCTGCTTCTTCTTCCTGTACCCTCTCTTCTTCCTCTCTTTGCTTCCTTTCTATTTCTTCCATTTGCTGCCTTTCTATTTCTGCTTCATGTAACCTCTCGACTTCTTTTGCAGTACTATCAACATGACTGGGGTCGGCACCACTTTTCCGAACAAAACGTTCATTTATATCGGTCATATTACTTTCTCTCCAATACACATCCTCGTCCTTAAGGAAGTAATTCGTGTATTCAAATTAATTTTGCACGACCCACAAAGTTGGGCGACCTTTTGCCGACTATCATTTCTCACGAAAACCTTTTCTCCAAAATGGAACGCTTCTAAGTCTTTTATGAAAACTTATTCTCCTTTCAGCTTGGGAAATTTGTAGGCCCCAATAACAAATGGTAATGATGGGTAAGAGGCCTTCTTATGCTCATTCAAAAAGTTGCCTATCCCATTAATAAAAACCTGCTTCATTGCCTCCTTGTGCACTACAAAATCAGTCACATACTTAGGAATTAGAGATGGGGATTTGGTACCCCCATACATCCTAATTTAGGTGCCTTCCGGAGAAAAGTAGTAGTATCCATACTCATTTATGACGGTCATAGAATTATCAGACAGGCAATTTGGTTCTTCATTAAAAATCAACCAATGAAAAGGAATAACAAGTTCTTCACAGACAAGCTTGTAGTAGCTTGCATATTTGTGGGACCATGTGATCTAATAGGCCACAAAAAGGGGGGATTCAACTTGATTCCACACACATCCCAAATTAGGAAAAGGATTTCTGACCAGTATGCAGTCCATAAGGTATGAGGACATGAAAAGTCTGCTTTATTTTGGGTCATTCCTCCTTGGGATGTAGCTATCGTTGACGCCATTCTCTCTGAGATAATATCATCCCAATTGAAAATAGTGCCATGGAAGGATATATGATACATCAGTGGTACCTAGTTGAGCTTGTATATGTTCTCGTTTTCTCTCTCGAAACTCTGCTCAACATCAAAGCTATGATTCTGAACGGTTTCCTCAGGTTCTGGCTGTCGTGTTCTCCACTCGCTCTCTACCTCAGATGCTTTCTTGGGATCATCATCTTCTTGGCATATTCAAAGTGTTATATATTCACACCTCTTATCTAGTACTCCATCATCATGACTTTGGGTGATGGTAATTGATATGCCGCAGTGATGTGACTAGGTTGGAATGAAGCAAATCCTTCCCCTCTTGTATTGTATATAATCCTTGTGCCTACGTCTATGTAAGGTAGAATCCATCAGATGACTTCAGAACATGGGAAAATATATGGTTAGGTAGCTACTTTATGGAGACCAAATTTCTTGACATTTTGATACACCATAATCCCTTCAATGGATGCATCGGGTACATTCTGATCTCTAATGAGATTATATAGTTCACCCCATTTGGATTCTAGGATGATTCCTGTTGCGACTTTGGTGTCTTCAAATATAATATCCATTGGAGTTTCTGCAACAATCTCTATGTCAGAGTCTGCTTTAGCTATCTTGAGTTTTGGCTTAGCAGCTCTTTTTTGCATTTCTGAATCCTAATGAGACATTGAACCAATGTATAAGCGTATTTTAATGTTAAAGCAATAGAATCAAGAAGCATGTAAAGACATCCTTTATCAATATTGTTTACAGAAAAAATGAAGTCAGAAAATTTATTACTTCCATGATTCCTGGTGGATGTTGATTATGTTGGCTATGTTTCAAAATGTACACTTGTGTGCAATAGCTAATGTGAAACTGAAATTGCCTGTGGAATCACTCTAAAAAGGTCACCAAAAAGTTTTCAAACATGGTCTCATTATCCGATCATATTTCTATTTTGGAAAAGTTATAGTTAAAGGTTATTGCATACCAAAATCGGATTCTCTCTTAAAATATTCGGGGTTCTAACTCCTTAAACATATTAGAAAGTTAAAAGTACACAACTCATTCCAATCCCCTTAGGTTGATTTTGCTTTCACTGGTTGGTAAGTATGGCTTGAGGCATTCGTTCAGATGGGAAGAACCCTAGAACGATTTGGAAAAGAGAGCACGACAAAGTTTAATCCATGCCCAACTGGAAAATAACAGTTTGCCTAAGGGATTCTGAAATATATATATATATATATATAACAAAACTTAGACAACCTAAGAATAAAAAATGTTTCAAACACGGGCATAGTACCAATGAAAGGATGTTGTTTTGAACATAGAACACAATGGTAAAATACAGCCTACTTTACGGTTGAAGACTGGTCAAAGAAGAAATGCTCAACGACATTCAACGTCTATCATATGGTGGAGGATCGGGTTGCAAATGGTGTTTTTAAAAACTATTTTTACCCTTTATACAACCCCATCAACCGTAGTAATAAATGCATGAGAGGATATGCTGGCGGGGTCCACCAATTGGTCAAGGTCGTTTCGGCATAAAAATTTTAACTATTTCCTCCTTAGGCATCGCAATGAATTTGTTTTCGCATCGAAGCTTATCAGCACTTTCCCGATTTTTCGCCAAAGCGTTTCGACGTGAATTGGCATTTTCCACTGAATCGTTTCGACGTGAATTGGCATTTGCCACCAATTCCTTTATGAGCTCCCCTTCTAGATTTGCGTTTTCCATATTTCAGAGCATTTATCTTTTCTCACTCGGAGGGATTCTTCATTCGCCAGCGACGCATTTCGGTGCCATCATCTTCTCCCTTCACGCCGAAACGTATCGGTGTCTTTTCTATTTCATGCTGAAACGTATCGACGTCCTTTCTATTTCACGTTGAAACATATCGACGTCCTTTCCACTTTACGCCGAAGCATGAACTTACCACTTTTCGAAGCGCCCATATTTCAGCACGTTCCAACCGTTTCGGTGGAAAATGGCAAGTCACCCCGAAACAGGAATTTTACCAAGAAAACCAACATTGCTCCAACCATTTCGGCATGAATCGAGGAGTTGCTCTGATTCATTTCAACAGAATTAGGGAATTGCTCCGACCATTTTGGCGGAATTCGGGAATTGCTCTGATTCATAAACTTTCCCTTTTCACTAGTTTTTTTTCAAAAATTTCTAAGTGAAAAGTAAACTTATTAAGCCAAACAAAATTTTAAGTAAATAAAAAAATAGGAGGGGCCCTACAATTTTAAGAAAATTTTGGGGATAGAGTTGCAGCAACAACAATACCTTGAAGACCGAAATTCATCATATTTTTTGGCACAACAATGTATAATATATTGGTAGTTGAAAAACTCAAGGAATATAATATAATGAACTAATCATGATCTGCATAATCATTATTACCACTTGATAATGCATTGTTATTTTTTTCCCATTTTTGGAGGCATTCTTTTATCAACAAGCACGATGGATGCAATGTGAACACTTTGGAGTGATAATTGCAATTCGTCAACAAAATAAAGGAGCACATGTTTGAGTTTGATCTTAGTTTGGACATCCCTGATGGTTGATCAAGATATTATATTTTTAAAATGGATGGGTGTGATAATTCACCGAAGATCCCATTCATATGACAAATAAGTATATTACCACATATTTGGAGGAGTTCCTACATAGTAGGAACTTCTATGTATTTTAAGGAACATCTCACCACTGAGATTCCTTTGGCTTTCATTACACATTGTTCAAGGAAATTCACATATTTGGAAGCATGCTTCACCATTGGAGAGTTAATGTGGACCCTTTGGTATATTACTCAAGCAAGTTTGCACTCATATAGAGGATATCCTCCTCTAGAGGAGGTTCTAAGGTTCCATGTGGCTTTAAATAAACTGTTACAAGGTTAAACTACATACTTTATAGGAGTGCAAAACATTGGATTTGGGTTGTGGAACCAAGTGTACTCTTCTTATCTAGAGATATTTGACACATTTTGAGGGTTATTTTGGCTAAGAGAGGAGGTGTGGCTATGATTTATTGATCCTAACATGTGTTAACATGTGTAATTATGTCACTTGACCCTATTAATTTGTTGGGAACCATGTTAAGGTGTTTTTATATTTGGATTGATGTGTGTTTATAAAATAGGTACACATGGAATGATTGCAATGGTTTAGTATGGAAAGTTGGTCATGTTGGTTTCCTTACAATTTAGGTATTTATGTATCAATGTATCAATGGATGATTGCATATTATGAATATGGTATGACATTGGTTGACTCAGTTCTTGACCCGATAATTACATGAAAACAAGAAAAGTTCATGAGAATATTCCATTAGGCTATCATCGAAATTGAGATATTTGGTAAATATAACATTTTAATAAGCCTAACATTATAACCAAATGATTTGTATCCTAAATTTACATATAATGGGACATATGGGAATTGATCCAAGATTTAATTCTTCTTTTGGATGTTAATAAAAAACAATTTTCAAATAATTAAAATCCTCCTAAAAAACTTTACAATCCATGCATTCCCATGACATACATAATGAGACTCAACATAAAATTGAATGGTGATGTTATAAGTATTAATGAATGCTACTATAAATTTGTAAACACTCACATAACATGGGTGACCATAATAGGGCACTCATCTATCTATATATGGAGATATTTTCTTACCAATATAGAGGGGTACCTAAAATGGGGTAACAAATGGTTCCAATTATGGTACCAGATACCCCCTATGGTCACAACTACATATGGACTAAAATACGACGGCCTTTCATCGGATTTTCGATATGATGCAAACGGTTATCCGATGAAAACAAAGTCCAACAATCGTCAGTGTAATTTAATTGGTTATCTGACACTTCACTTATTGTTGGATGTCCGACATTAGCATCATCGGATAACCGACACATTTAAGCACTCAATCGTATATTTTTTTTTATATTTTAAGTTTTGATCATTGGATAGCCGAAGATGTTCCGTTGGATTACTGTTGAACATTTCTTATTTAGTGATCATTTATCCGATGACCATTCTTGGATAACCAATGTATATTCGTCAAGTTATCATTGAACATTTATTGTTTAAGCGTCGGATATGCGATGACTATTCATCGGATAACCAGTGACATAGATTTATTGGGCCATAAACTACCCAATGGTATTTCGTCGGATGGTCAATGCTTCCCCTCACTGGTTCGTCGTCTAATCGATAATGTTGCGTCGGGTGCCTGATGACTGCTCGTTAAACAACCGATGCTTCCACTTATACCAATGATATAGAATCGGGTATCCGATGCAGTGCCTTTGTTTGTTCGTTGACTACCCAACAAGTGTTCTTCGGTTATCCGATGCGCCACCCATCCTAATTTTTTTCCTATCTGATGAACTTACCTTATTGTTTTGTCAAATAATCGATGAATTGGCGTCATATATCTGATGAAAAACAATGGATATAAACATGTATTTCCAAATCGTATCTGACAGTCGTGTTGTGGTTCTGACACTTGTATGCGTTGGATATCCTACGGATAATTGTCCTAAAAAAATTTGCAATTCTAGCACATGAAGTTATTCGGATCCTAAAGCTTGTTTCCCAAGTGTTCTTTCTAATTCACTCATGAACATTAGAATCAACAATTTCAGTATGAAGTTCCTCAATATTTGAATCAACATTCCTTAGCATATTTTTTGCATCTTCAGTCAAGGTACAAGAGTTTCATAATGATCAAAAATATTATGCACCTCATGAACAACTTTATCCCAATCAAATCAATAAACATAGCAATGAAATTTAATTTTTGCTAAATAAAGGTGGCACATTTTGATTTCAAGATCCATATAAACAAAATTTTAGATAAATGTGAAATTTCTATACATAATATACATAAAACCTTATGCTCAATCTACTTTAAACTCTCTCTTTTATGTATCTAGTGGAGATGGCGCAACGAAATAGAGATCCTGATCATCTATTGTTTTAGATCTATTTTTTATTGAACCAGTTTTTCTCTGTGTGAGATCTGAAATAGTGACATTTGTGCTAGTAAACAACTGTTGCGTGCAAAAAAAATGAGTGGAAAAGTTGCTTCTTGCTTATGTTGTTCTAGTCTCATGCTAAATATTCATAAAACATCATAAACATGATTCATCAATATCACATGTGGATTTAAGTGTTTTGTATACATAAATAACAGAGCAATAAAATTGAAAAAACAAAAGAGAAACATTTCTCAAAACAATAAAGTAAGGACGCAACTAAAAAGCATAATAAAAAATACAATTAATGGATAATAACCTTTGCAAGAGTCGATAATTTTCCAAAATGCATGCTGAAGAGGTCCTCAATAGGACTGATATGCACCAACTGAAATTCTCTCTCTCTCTCTCTCTCTCTCTCTCTCTCTCTCTCTCTCTCTCTCACACACACACACACACACACACACACAACTAAAATAATATTCATAATCCGGGGGACAAAGAAATATAAAGACAATTTAGAATCGGAACATAAAGTGGAAACCACCATCCTAGCACTAACCTTCACTTGAAAATGTAACAAGAGAAAAAAGTCGACCATAAGAATGAAAAACAATCACAATCCTAGTAGTAATTTTACTTCAAAACATAACAAGAAAACCAAAGCAAACATAATATTAGCACTATCACTCCAAGATATATTGGTCCTCTCCTCATCATCATTATCAAAGAGACACCACTGCAACAATACAACTATGCAAGGCTATACAACATATTGGAAACAAACATCACAATATCTTTTGAATAATCATTAGCACAATACAATAGAATGCCTATTCTTCAATAAGACTATATACCAAATATAAATACAAAGTATGAACCTTTAGAGACTCAACCAGTTCCCCAAACTTTTGTAGTGCACTTACAACACTTTCCCTAGTTGTTGAATTTTTAAGAATAACTAAATTATAAATATAACGAATATACATGCTAGGGTCTGCAATCTTTTGTCCTTCATTACAAAGAAAATGACGAATCTGCAATAGAAATACCTTATCCATATTATGCCACACAAATATCTGACATAATAAGTCAAGTAGATGGATAAATTAAAATATTTAATCCTTGATAATATATATATAGTGCATTAGAATTGACTTGTTCAAAACTTAGCCATAAATGGACTGAACTCTTGTATAATTCTCTCCATCAGATTTTCCCTTTCCATATCTGAAGGTTAATTTTTTCACACTTATTACCATTTCAACATCTTCAGTTGCCATAAACATTGTGGCAAGGAAATTCATAGGTTCACAAAATGTTAATTTCCTGGATAGATTGTATAGATTTATGTTCACAAGCTAGTTTATTTTTTATAGTAAATGTGCATGCATGGGTGTAGACTAAGTTGTAAGTATTTGTACTTAGATTTTCCAAGAGTTTGAAATGCTTATCTCTCATAAAAATAATTTTATACTGCTTCCTTTCTGTTACAGCATAATTTTCCACCTTCTGAGCATCGGCACGCTTTGGCCTGTTGGATCCATTTTACTGACTCAGATCCACTTTATATCCTTCAAACACTATTTTTCCCTATTTTTTTCCCTATATGCTAGCTACATCACTACAGTGGGCATACCCACAAGTTGCATCACTATAGCCCACGGGTAGCATGTAAAATGGTAAAAATCACTAGTTTATTACTTTTTACTCCCAAAAAGCGGTCATAGGGTGACCTTTGGCCCTCCATTTTCCTCGAAACGCCTCGATGTGTCCTTTCACTTACCTTTGGGAGGACTATATATTGAGCACATATGGCTTATGGACGGGAGGAGAAAGGAGAGCAAGAAAACTCTAGTGGATTTTTTCCCTATCTTGAGTCTACACTCATTGATCCTTGTAGTTGTAAACCCTTTATGTTCACCTTCCAAACTCCTATCATAGTTTGAGTTTGCCATTCCATGGAGGATTGAAGTGGTGGAGGCACAAGTGGATTGACCCAGATCTTGGTTCAGATTGGTTTGTGGAAAGAGGTCATATCTAATTGTACTTCTTGTTGTTTATTAATAGAAATACTCATATTATCGTCCATTAATGTTGTGAATGTTGTTTATACTACATTGGGTTGCATTTACGTATAATATAATGGACCATTTCTATTGATGATGTTACTGTCATTTATATATTATATGCACTTGTTGTATATTAGTTGTTAAGACTAATTTGCAAGTTCAAGTGCATGGATTGAAAGCTCCAACGGGGATCTACATCAAACGTTTGGATTGAGGTTGGTTATATTCTTCATTATCTTACATTGTCATTTATATAGCATAGTACTGAGAATTGAGTTAATTTCTGGTAGTGAGCTATCTGTTGTGGTCTACCCCAAGCCATAGGAAGTTTTCTCCAACACAGAAATGGCGACTCCCCTGGGGAAAACATCCATTTTTGGGGATTTTTGAGCATTAGTCCTTATTTAGAGTTGATGTTTGTCGAAGCTCTGTGTCACTGATTGGCCATTGAGATACACTATAGAAAACTGGTTTTTTTTTTAGCCATTGGACTCTTTGTTTTCCCATTTGCTTTTCCCTACCCGCGAGTGAGCTTAGCTCTGCCCGCGTACACCCACCTCTATTTACACTACTGCTCGCATGTAGCCGCATGTATTCCTTCGACAGTAGCGTACAACTTTGGATTTGGTTGTTTCATGACCTTTGGTTGTTGCTGGGTTGGATTTGGATGATGCCGAGTCTTTATTGGCCTGATTCTTAATTGTTCCATGCCTTGTTTGTGACCAGAACTCTTCTTTTCTCTTGGTTGAGCCTTGTTGGTGTTTTACCCATCTTTGGATTTATCCTTGTTTCTCCTATCGAGCTCACTCTGTTGGCTAAGTCTTACTATTTGGGATCTGTTGGGTTGTCTTAGTGATCTCCCCTGCATTTCAATGACTAGATAGTAGGATTTTGCTTGCATTTTTCATTTCATTATATTGAAAAATACAAAAAAAAATATAGTTTTGCATTTTCCTTTGTTTATAAGAGAAAATACAAAAAAAAATAAAATTACTTTTATGTATTGCATCTTGCATTGAGTGCTTGCTGCTTTCATTTAGGTTCTGCTTGTGCATTGAAAATATAAAAGAGTTGCATTTTTATTTCGAAACCGTTGGATTGATTTTGCATGTTAGTGGCATTGTTTTTATTGGATAGATGAGTCTAGAGTTTGACAATTTTGCATACTATTGAGTCATATACATCACTAGTTTCACGACCATATCCTTTGAGTAACCACATCCATTAAAATTAATGCTTAATCTTATAATTGATTAGAACGATTTTATTTATAGGGTACACCAACTAGCATAGGTTTAGAGTCTTGGAATAGATCATTGTGAGTAAACAATCAAAGACTACTAAACAAAACATTATGTGTCTGACCAGGGAGTGGTGAAATCCATGGTATACATTGGTGTTCTTAGGAAGCTCTACTCAGACCAAAGCTAAGCACGAGGTCACGGGAGGTTGGTTGAGGAGATATCCCTCCAATACCGGCTGAACATGGGAGATATTTCCAGGGTTTGTTCGTATCTCGGGGTACCGGAGGTTCTTCCTCTTGTGCTTCGGGCTTAGCTACCCTACCCATACAACGAATCCAACCTGTGACTGTCCCCCTGAGCATTGGTTATATTGTGGTGACCATAGTTTTCTTACCTAGGTATCACATAGGGTACTTGCAGTGGTTATGTTGTTTGTGTCCTGAGTCAGATAGGGGTTGGATAGCACAGCTATCGTTGTATAGGGACTTGACCCTATGCACACAGTGAAGTCTGGGGGCCATTATAACTGATTATGTTACCTCGAGCTATAGTTTGGGAGTCTCAAGCCTCTCCTAGGCGAGACATACCAGCTCTAGTGTCAGGAGCTCATTTAGCCACTCTGTTTGTCTGCTCTTAGCTGTAGTTTCTCTAGGTGTGTGCTTTTGATTTACTGTTTTTGATCGATAGTTGGCCTTTAGAGGATGTTTTGATTTTATAGTCTCTTCGAAGATATCGTGGCATGGAGTCTTGCTCTCCATCAATCTCGTTGGTTGGTTGGTTTACCAACTGTCGAGCTTTCACGTCGTGTCAAGAAGGGACCTCGTCGAGCTCCATCCAAATCTTCGGATTCTTACGAGACATACGTTATCGACGCCGTGACTGCACATTCTGGCACGGGAGGAATCCCGACCAGTCCATTGGGTAGAGTTGAGCACACTTCAGACACCCCTACTCCTCGTGAGGCATGGGGGGGTGATCCACCTGAGACCCAACCTAGTTTGTTTCATCCGGATCCACCCGAGACTCGACCTAGTTTGTTTGGTCTGGATCCACCAAGGATGACCCATTTGATCCTTCATATCCACATAACTATTTATACAGGATACCAAAGTTACATGATGACACAGGTCCTATGATCAACCCTACCACGTTCTCATATGGTATGCCGAATTACACCACAGTTGATCCTTCCACTACTTTTGGTAGTCATGATGGCACCATTCATGGTGTTAGCAACACTGCACCCACTGGGGGTAATACCCTCGCTGGGGGGCACCATGTTGTCCACTCACACACATAGTATGGGGACCGGCCATATTCCTCCTAACAATTCTAATGTTGGAAGACGACCACCTCCTAGGGCTACCCAACCTAATAGGAACATTGTTCACACCACGACTTGCCATCCACCACCTAATACACATGCCACTACCCGTCAACCTAGGACCACTTTCACAAATGTTAATGCTCCTCCCAACCACGAGGGTGGACATATACCACATACTTTTGCGTCTGTTGCCGCTACTAGTAATGCTAATGTATGAGGTGGTAATATACCTCATCCTCATGGTCATAACACCACCATTCCTGCTACTAGTAACACCAATGTTGGGGTTGGGAATACGTCTCATGCTTATGGTCACCACACGACTGCTAAAGCTAATCCTAATGCTTACGCTAGGGGTGGGAACATACCTTACCATTATGGTCATTACAACACGGTTCCCGCTATGAATAGTACATATATGCCCCATAATTATGGTGGCAACCCTTACTACAATACAGTCGGTGCTAGCCACAGTACAACCCACCTCAATATGGTGCCCAAAACGCTTATATACCTGCTTACCCTCACACAAGTTAGGTCAAAGGAGGTTATCAACCTTATGGCCATGGTCAAGCTTATGGTCAGTCAGGTCCGTATAATTAGCAGTTTAATGCTCATCGTCAAGCATTTGATCCATCTTATAATTTGGTTCTGTACAACCAACCTTTTATGGGAGCTTATAATCAAGATTTCCAGCCGCAGCTCCCATTCCTTGCACGTTTGAATCTTCCGTATCTTTCGAAGCTCACGAATGACCCGGTGTGTCATGACTCTAATTGGCCTCTAGTCCCTACCAAGCTCCCTTCGGACATTCCTAAGTTTGAGGGGAAAGGTGGTGAGGATCCAAGTGATCATGTCACAACATTTCACCTTTGGTGCTCTTCCAACTCATTGAACCATGATTCCATTCAATTACGACTATTTCAACACACCCTCACGGGGGCAGCTGTGAAGTGTTATGTTGAGTTTCCTGGGAACACTTATAGGGGTTTCAATGAGATCACTTTGGTTTTCTTGGATCATTTCCAGTTACCGGTTCATTACGATACTGATACTGAAATTTTTTCTACCTTCCGTCAGAACAAGGCCACACATATTTCTGACCATGTTCAAGAGTGGCGTCGGCGGAAGCGATTCGTGAAAGACAACATTCCTCCAGAGTTCTTGTTGGAATGGTTCCTCAAGTATTTACTCCCATATATTGGTAAGGATGTTTCGATGTCCAGCATTGTGACTGAGGAACAAGCCATCTTAAAAGTACATCAGTTAGATTTACTATACTCTCAGTTTGGCATTTTGTATGACATTATTCCTGACGCACCGCGAACACGACATGAACCCAAGTCAGTTCCTGAACCACATGCCGATGGCATTGTGGGATCCGCAAGCACTCGCCCTGTAAATTTGGTGTCTAATCAAATGCAAAATTTGTCGCTAAACCAGTCTACTCCCGGATAGGTTCACACCTTATCCACTTCCACCCCGTCATCCGATGTACACAATGGGAAATCGACGAACCCATCAAGTAACCAACAACCTGGTGGTAAGAAAAAGGGTAGAAACAATCGTAAGGGTGGAAACAATAGGAACAATAATAGCAATCTCAATACCCCTCATAAAGAGAATGCCAACCCTCCTTGGGAAGGCAGAAATGTTGGTGAGAACCGTAAACCTAGGCATAAGGTGAAATTTCCTTGTAAGCTTTGTGGGGAAGATCATCTTACTCACTTGTGTCCTCGAATCGAAGAAGCATCGAAGCATTTGGCACAGAGCCCAGCTGTGTTGAAGGATCCCCTTCCTCATCATCAAAACATGGCTTCGCATGCTCCCGCTACTGGTTATGGACCTAATGAGACTCCAATGTATTCTTCCAATACTAGTGGTTATGGATGCGTGAATATAGTTCAATCGGAGGTTAGTGTTGCTACTCGTCAACGTGATTATGGTGCACCACAACCTAATATGGGGAGTGAGCCTCCCCCTCCTCCTAATAATTCCTTGCATATCGAGAATCCCTCTATTATGCCACGGATACCGAAAGGTGTTCTTAAGCGCTCTATGCATAATCCCAATGCTCAAGCCACCCAGAACTACTCCATTGTAGAAGATTTGGGCCAAACTCCGTGTGCCATGTTGGCTCTTGAATTTTTACATGCGTGTCCTTCTCAAAGGCATGCCCTTTTGAGTGCGTTAGGAGTTCAGGATGGGGGAAGTCCCAACGTTATCAAGTTCGACACTACTGATATTCAACCTCACTTACCTTACCACGTGGCATTTCAAATCCATGCGGAGTGACTTAATAATTTCGTGCAAAGAACGGTGGTTGACGAAGGTGCTTCTGCGTCAATGATGTTGTTAGCTTGTTGGAAAGCTCTTGGCTCTCCTCCTCTACTCACGTCTAGAACCATGGTCACTGCATTTGATGGTCAGTCATTTAAGCCGCATGGGATAATCCCTTCCCTTGTTGTTCACTTGGGGGGTAAGCCTGTGCCTATTGAAGTCAAAGTGGTTGATGCGCCCATTGACTACAACCTTTTACTGGGTCAGAATTGGATGTACTCTATTAAAGCTATCGCGTCTATTGTATTCAGGATTATTTTCTTTCCACACGAAGGCAAGACAGTGACAATTGATTAGCTGGATTTCATTAATCCTCCTCCTGAAGCATCCATGGGATCCGTAGTCCCACAGGTTACAGATTCTCAGCCGAAAATTGGGAACATGAGTGTTGGTATGTACCCCTCATTGATGGGATCTTATGATTTTCCCGCACCCGTGAATTTTATTGGAACCATTTTCGACAATGCATCTCCTCCTTCACATAATGTATCATTCCGTACTTCATATTTTGATGATCCATGGACTTTACCATCTACGAGTTCTACATCTGGAGACATTACACACGTCGAGATGTCTATGCCACTATCTGTAGCTGAGCTTGCTTACCAGGATATTCAACAAGCCACTGCAGAGCCAGATCTCTCTTCTTCTCGGGCATATGAGGAAGATCCCATTACGTTGCCAGTTTGGGCAGCCAACTCATCTTGTTCGAATGATTTCCTTGATGGTACTTTACCTTCAGATGAAGCTATTATTGAGGCCATGTGTGTTATTGAGAGGCCTTGGGAGGATATGCACCATCGCTCTTATTTCCTTCCCAACCTCGATCTCGCCGAGAAAGAAGAGTTTAGGACGACTCTTGCAGAGATGGTTGGTCACCTTGTGGCTCTTTTGGGTTCACATGATATTTTTGCGGAGGGGAACATGGCTAATATTTCCCCGAATTTACCGATCAACATCTCTTGTACTCTTGGGAAGATTGAAAATGTTACATCGGTGCTGATTGCTCTCCTGAGGAGGTAATTGCCATCTACACCAAATTGTTTACAGAACTTCGGGAAACTTTTGCCTGGTCATACAAGGAGATGCCAGGAATAGACCCTAGTATTTTCGAGCACGAGATTAGAACGTATCCTCATGCTAAACCGGTTCGAAAACATGTTCGAGATGTTAACCCTAAGAAGGCAGTCGCTATCAAGGCAAAGGTGGAGAAACTGCTCAAAGCTGGATTTATCTACCCCGTTCCCCTTACCGAATGGGTGTCAAACCCCGTTCCTGTGGATAAGAAGCAGGGAACGATCCGTGTATGCACTGATTTTAGAGACCTGAATTGTGCATATCCGAAAGAAAACTTCCCCATGTCATTCATTGATCAGATCTTGGATGCTTATGCGGGAAGTGAGATTTTTTCGTTCATGGACAGCTTTTCAGGGTATAACCAAATTCAAATCAAACCTGAGGACCAACATAAGACTGCTTTCATTTGTCCTTGGGGTATGTTTACATATCAGAAAATTCCCTTCAGCCTTAAAAACGTTGGAGCTACATTTCAGCGTGCCATGACCTATGCATTTCATGACCTTAAAAGTATAATGGAGGTTTTCTTGGATGATCTTGCCGGCCATTCACGCAAGAGAGTGGACCACCCAATGCACCTCCATTGGATTCTCGAACAATGTATACGCTACAAGATCTGATTGAATCCCAACAAATGCATCTTTTCGGTGAGGTCAGGTCGCCTTCTAGGATTCATAGTTTCAAAAGAGGGTATTAGAGTCGATCCTCTTAAAGTTGAGGCAATACTTCAATTGCCTCCTCCGTGCAACTTGTTTCAACTTCGGAGCCTCCAAGGGAGAGCTACTTTTCTACGTCGATTTGTAGTCAATTATGCTAATCTTACCAAAGGTTTTGCACACCTGTTGAAGAAAGACACACCGTTTATCTGGGATGAGCGAGCCCAATAGTCTTTCGATGCTCTTAAGAAAGCTTTGGTATCAACCCTTATGGTTAGTCCGCCCGACTTCGCACAAGATTTTATACTCTATGTGGTTGCATCTCAAGAGACGATTGGCATGGTCTTAGTTCAGGTTGATGATGCACTCGTCAAGCATGTCATCTATTACCTTAGTCGAAATCTAGTAGATGTTGAACTGAGATATACTCACGTGGAAAAGCTGGCACTTGTGACTGTCCATGCAGTCTAGCGGTTACGACACTATATTTTGCTTAGAACAACCACAATTGTAGCGCATATCAATTTGTTTTAGTTCATGCTATCATGATGCCTTATAGGGGGGAAGTACAATAAATGGATTGTGATCCTTCAGGAGTTCGATCTCGATTTTGCTTCGACGAAGTAGGTGAAATCGTTGGTGTTTGATGAGCTTATCTCGAACCTTTCGAGACTTGATGAGGATGTCATCCATGAGGATTCCTTTGTGGATGAACACTTATTTCTTATCTCGTCAAAGGACCCTTGGTATGGGGATGTCATTGTGTATCTCCAAACTTTGAAGTTTCCTTCACATTATTCACGGGATGAGCGATGGCATGTGAAACATCAAGCTAAAGATTATACTATCGTGGATGACACTTTGTATTGCCAAGGAAACGATTCTATTCTCTGTCGTTTCTTGACTCACGAATAAGCGAAGCGTGTGCTGAATGATTTCCATGCTGGGGCATGTGGCGGTCACTTATCCGGGCTTGCTACAGCCCAACGTATTATGCGAGTTGGTTACTTTTGGCCTTCAATCTTTAAAGATTGTATTAACGTTGTGAAGAGATGTCACCCTTTCCAGGTGTTTTCTCGAAATATACACTCGCATCCAGCGCCCCTTCATCCGGTCGTCACCGTCGCTCCCTTCACCAAGTTGGGGGTGGATTTCATGGATTACAAACCAACTTTAGCTGGGGGGCATCACCATATCATAGTAGCCTGGAACTACTTTTCCAAATGGGCTAAGGCCATGCCTACCGTAAAAGCCGATGGTGCTACAGTATCCCATTTCATGTTCAATCAGATTATTACTCTGTTCGGTTTTCCGAAAGAGATTGTCACTGACCATGGCAGTCACTTCCAGAAAAAAATGATGGAGGATTTGTCTCTCAAGCTTGGGTTTCATCAATAACACTCATCTTCTTACTATCCCCAAGCGAATGGTCAAGTTGAAGCAGTCAATAAGTCTTTAAAGACCATTCTCCAACATACCATCCAACAAAACAAACTTACAACTGGCACATTATGTTATATCCTGCTTTGTGGGCATATCAAACCGCAGTCAAGACTGCCACCAGGTTCTCACTGTTTCAGCTAGTGCACGTTGTGGAGTCGATTTTACCAATTGAATGCGAAATCCCTTCACTTAAACTATCCATAGAGCTCCTCCCTGATACGACATGTATTGAGCAAAGTTTAATCCACCTTGAGCAACTTGACGAGCAATACTGAGATGCCGCTATGGCTATAGATGACAATAAATTTCGTGTCAAGGTTCAGTACGATAGGTCTATCCATCCCTTGTAGTATGCTGAAGGTGACTTGGTCCTCTTATACGACCAAGCTAAAGAACCCCTGGGGGCAGGCAAGTTTAACCCCATGTGGCACGGTCCTTACATTGTGAGGCGTGTCCTGGAAAAAGGAGCCTATGAATTAGAGAACTATGAGGGGAATGTCTTGAAGGAGCCTAGGAATGGGCTCTACCTCAAGCGGTATTACGCTTGAACTTCTAGTTCGAGCTAATGCCTTTGTATACTATTGTATAGTTATTTATGTACATAGTTTAGATTTATTTTGATCTTCGGGTTTGCTGATTCGCTTCCATTTGATTGACAGATGTCAATGGAATCTCCTAAGTTCTTAGGTTTCACGGATGGTGCTAGCCATCATACGCAACAGCTTGCTTCTGATGCCTGGGTTATTTATTCACCTGACCATCTAGTTGTGTCTTCAGGAAGTGCTTGTCTCGGTCCTACATCTAACAATGTGGTTGAGTATAGTGTCGTGATTGAGCTACTTCGGGATGCTATTTCACATGGCGTCCAGTCTTTAGAAGTCCGCCTGGATTCACAACTGGTTCTGTCTCAGTTGAATGGTCAGTACTGTGTGAGAGATCCTACACTACTACGAAAATTCCTAAGGGTAAGACTCTTGGAACGACATTTTGTTTCAATTACATACATTCATGTTCTAAGAAGTGTTAATCATATATCTAATGCATACGCTAACTATGTATTATATTGGAATTTGTCACATTCACAATGAGGCACACAAATAAAAGAAGACATTCATACATTTGTACATACACACATGTAGTAGAACTGGAGAACCAAAGTTTTTTATAAATAATATGTCCAAAAAGGTAGTGTCATAATATAGAACTGGAGCCCATAGCCCTCAAAATATACATATCAATACAAAAATGGGACCCTGAGATATCTACTCTCTACGAGGAGGCCTAGCTTCCGCCCCGACAGGATGTGTCTCATAGTAATATTGTACTGCATTTGCTATACACTGCAGTAGTCGTACCCAGTTACCCGACACCCCCACTACCTGGCGATGCATATCCTCTAGTAGTCGTGCCACCTCTATCTGTGGTACCCTGGCAGTCATCTGTGATAGATTACCTTGCAAAGTCTCTACTGTACGCTCTGTTGCTACACCCCGTGCCTCATCACCCCTGCCCCGACAACGATGTCTCGGGAAGCCCTCGGGTCTCACTGGGCCCTTATCTGGGAGCAAACAGTAAAACATTAATATATGATACTACCCCCAAAAAATATTTTTGCATTTACATCTATAATCAAAATCCATAAAAAATTAATACACCAAAAAACTTAAAAAGAGTACTCACCAATGTCTCCGAACGCGACATCCTGTGGAAGAGGCATGTCACGATCCTGTTGGAAGTCTATCCCTGCATAGGGGTATTCCTCTATGGATATGACCTGTCAGTCCCACCAATGAAATAACTCCTCTGTATATGGTGACACCTGATGGCCACCACCCTGTCGAGTCAAGACCTCTGCCCATCGAGTTAGGGATGGGTCGCGGAGACTATGAGGAGGGACCTCAACCCTCAGACTGAGCCCTGAAACTCGCTCAAAGAAGAAACAACACAATATACTACTGCATCCAAATTTTTTTTCCTCCCCTTGCTTGCACTCTGTTAGCTGGGTCTTCATGGACCCCAGTAGCGTTGTACACCAGTCAAATATCATGGGCTGCATACACTATGACGCATAGAACATTACTGGCATGGATTCCTGGTGAAAAGCTTTCGAACCAGTAATCCACACTAGGGTTGCCACTATGATATTCATACTCAAATTAACTATGGCTCTGATGGGCACCTGACTCCCCACTGCCCGAGTATCTGGTATACAATACCTCTCTATATAGTTGGGGATGGTGATCCCACTACCCACAGAACGAGACCGAAGGCTTGCCACCTCACCTCTGTGGGACAAACCAGTAATGAAGTAGATATATTCAACTTCTAGTGAGAGTATTTTCCCGTCTAGATTGAAGTTATGTGCATCGAAATACCAGTAGTCTATCAAGCGGCGAAGTAATAGGTTTTGGGCCCTTAAACCCCCTATGCTCCAAAATTTGTATAGCCCACATGCTTGCAGTGCTTGCTGTGCATGCACATCATTGCGGATGGCCTCATACACTTGGTCATGTTCCCTCTCTCTCCACTCTAGAACCATCCTGGAGGGAGAAAAACAACAAATTTAGTCAATTTCATTTAAAAAATGAGCTTCACGGCCATACCCGTGGGCAAGTTTGCTTACAGATGCTGGTACCTGCGGTCAACGCATGTGTTGACTGTGAGTACCTTGCCCTACCCATGACCCACATAGTTATAGCCTGCGGGTAGCACCGAAACCATTTAGGGCTTGGCCAAATTAAAAATCCAACCGATAAAAATTGAAATAAAGTCATTGAAATGGAAGGGATGGATGAGACTACCAACCTGCTCCTGATGGTTCGATGATCGGACGCCCGTAGCTCCCAGAATCAATAGCTGAACTTTGAGGTGAAAACTAACCACAAAACTCCAAATGGGTGAATAGTAAAAATGAATTGTAAATTGTAAATTCTTGTTACTATTTATAATTTTTAAGACCCACTTGTCTATATTTTTCGCCATTATATGCTGTTTTGGACTAATATAACGTCTTGGAGTAGCATTTTTTACCAGATTTCTTCGGCGAGACTTGTTTTGGACCATTTCACACCTAGGGCAGGTATATTTCACACCTGGCATATAGGTTAGATGTCATTTTCACATGTATTATGCATTTGACCTTTTGACCATTTTCATAAACCCTAGGTGCGACCCTGCTTCTTAACCGACACAGAACCTTCACACTGTTATAGAAATGTCGTTATGTGGCGGTAGGGCCCTTCTGAACATGGGCACCCTATTTAGAACCCCCTGTTGCATTATTGTGCTCATGTCGTTGTGTGTCCTTAGGATTGGGAGTCCTTTGTAGTTACGCCATGACTTTTCTATAAAGACTCATACTCTACTTAGTCTTATGTTGGCCATCTCCCATAAGGACTCCCCCGAGTTATATCATGTTGTGATTGCATTGCATCGTCCTGCTTACCGCTTGAGCCTTGTGCCGGCTCCCGCTCACTCAGTTGTTAGCTTGGTGCCTGAGCACTTTTCCTTGTCGAGCCTTGCAGAGCTTCCATTTGTCCTTCACAATTTGATGACCTTTTGACCCTAAGGAAACACCCCCCCCGAGTGTCCACATCCTACACATGCTTCCTTGCATTGATCATAGGTATGTTCCACTGCTTGGAACTAGTTTTCTCACTATTTGACACTCGTTCCCTCACTTGTTGTACTATAAGCAATTTTATTCTTTTTCAAGCTTTCTCCAAATATGAAAAAGACCAAAAAAATCAAATATTCCAAAACTCTAGATGGGATTATGGTTACTACTTCTAGTTGGAAACTGTTGTGTCATCTTTGAACAGAGTATTCATACCACTCCATACATTATGAGTCAGGACTATAGTTGGACCTTAGGAGCTGTACTTGTTTCTCAGTTTACTCCATCGATTGGTTAAGCTTCCAGTCATTATGGAGCCCTTTGTGGTGCCTCCTACATCACACAGTCTATATTGAGTCTATGCTGCCTGATTCTATCCATATGCTCATGCTCTTGTTCAAAGGAAGTCCTGAAACCAGTGTCGACCACTCCTCAGATTTCTTAACTATTACATGTCAGCCATCCTTATTGAGTCAATCTGTTTCACCTGAGATCTTCCAAATCTATCAGCATAGTTGGTACCTCATGCTGGTTGATGGGGGATTCCTTAATTCCCTCCTTCCAGCGAGTCTCGTTCCGTCGACTTCAACCCATTTATTCTGGTACTTGAGGCCTAGAATTCGGTTGAGTACCTTGAGGCTTGCATTCATTAGTGGCAGGTTCTCTCACCATTGACAGTTTTGGGAATACATCAATGTCCCCTGATCGATGGATCCATCCTAGTGTTCGACTTCAACACATTTATTCACACTCCGATGATTGTACTCTGGGAATGATGCCCATTTTCATTATTGGTGGGTTATCTCATGTCTATTAATGGTATACATCATTGATCGGTAATCAGACGATGTCACATCAGGTTCGACGTCAACTCCTTTATTCACTTGATAGACTTGCACCGTCGAAGACTTGTGTAGAAGACCCCAGGCGATATTGGAATTCAGTATGCTACTTATGATTATGACTTTACATTTAATATATCAGCAATTTGTACCTCCAGTTTGTACCAGTTATTTCCTTTTCACCAAGAGACCATATCTTACTGTAGAGGGATCATGGCTATGATCACTTATGACATGTATTCATTATGTACTTCCTATTCATGGCCATTGTATCAGATTGTTGGACTATACCGACATGTATTCAGGGTTACTATTGTATTATGACGAGTGAGCTGCTCCTTCCACTTGTGTCTCCATCACTCCACTTCTGAGATTTATAGTGTATTTCGGCCATCGTAGCATCAACCTCTGACCTCACACATTAGGGGGCATCTGTTATAGCGTAATTTTCCACCTTGTGAGCATCAGCACTCTTTGGCCTGTTGGATCCATTTTACTGACTCAGATCCACTTTATATCCTTTAGACACTATTTTTTTCTATTTTTTCCCTGTATGCTAGTTGCATCACTACAGTGGGCGTACCCACGAGTTGCATCACTATAGCCCGCGGGTAGCATGTAAAATGGTAAAAATCACTAATTTATTACTTTTTACTCCCAAAAAGCGGTCATAGGGTGACCTTTGGCCCTCCATTTTCCCCAAAATGCCTCGATGTGTCCTTTCACTTACCTTTGGGAGGACTATATATTGAGCACATATGGCTTATAGACGGGAGGAGAAAGGAGAGCAAGAGAACTCTAGTGGATTTTTTTCCTATCTTGAGTCTACACTCATTGATCCTTGAAGTTGTGAACCCTTTATGTTCACTTTCCAAACTCCTATCATAGTTTGAGTTTGTCATTCCATGGAGGATTGAAGTGGTGGAGGCACAAGTGGATTGACCCAGATATTGGTTCAGATTGGTTTCCGGCAAGAGTTCGTATCACATTGTACTTCTTGTTGTTTATTAATAGGAATACTCATATTCTCGTCCATTAATGTTGTGAATGTTGTTTATACTACATTGGTTTGCATTTACATATAATATCATGGACCATTGCTATTGATGATGTTAATGTCATTTATATATTATATGCGCTTGTTGTATATTGGGTGTTGAGACTAATTTGCAAATTCAAGTGCACAGATTGAAAGCTCCAATGGGGATCTACATCAAATGTTTGGATCGAGGTTGGTTATATTCTTCATTATCTTAGCATTGTCATATATAAAGCATAGTACTGAGAATTGATTTAATTTCTAGTAGTCAGCTGTCTGTTGTGGTCTACCCCAAGCCATAGGAAGTTTTCTCCAACACACTTTCAACCTCTCCTTATTTAGGTGCAACAAGGCTTTGACTCCTACATTGAATGTCTTCTCAATATTATGCTAATCATGTTTGGGCCTATACATTTCATGCAATTTATTTAATTCTCCTATAATTTCAAATGAACATGTTTTATTTGACCTTTGAATATTTCAACGTTTAGTTCTTTGATTGTGGCACCTTCCTTTCATCCTCAATGATGTCCATACATCATATTTAAAGGTGAAGGTGGAAAATATCCAAAGCAAGTTTCAAAAGGAGACTTCGTAGTGGAAGTTTGAACTACTTTATTGTACAAGTCCTAAATGTACGTCAAAATAGAATTGCAAGTCTTCGGATGGTTTTGGTTTTAACCCTCAAAATTTGAACAAATGATTGTTCACCACTACTATATGTGCATCCGTCCAGGGAAGGAAATCCATGGATCTCTTTAGTTTCATTCCCATCTCATACTACACTAATCTAGTCCAAAAGGCATTGAAAAATATTGTATATGTCACGTCCCCTTCCATCAATCCGGTGCAAGGGAGGGAAACATGACTGACATACCAAGCTTATTTGACAATCTCAGCCCCATACATTACTCATAAATTCATAACAATTAAAATCTTCTGTGTGCAGACTCATACTCAATATAAACATAGCGAAAATAAACATATTTGCAAGCACACAAACAGTAATGCATCATCATATCTAACACAGGCATATGATGGTTCCTTATGTAGAGAATTCAATCTCATACTCATGCTATGCACAGACTTCATGTCGATTTCATTAAAACAATCATTTCATTTCATTAACACGGGAAATTAACATTCAAAATTAACACACTGCAAAACACATAATGCATATAATGTAAATCACAGAAAACACTTATCTTGAAGATGAAGGTGTCCAAACAACTGGCTATGTGAGAGCAATGTTCCACCCAACCATAGATCTCTGTCCAGCTTGTATTCTTTCAGCTGAGAGATCACCCCCGAGCTAGGTTGTGTATCCACGAAGGAGGAACTAAACAGGCTCACTCACAGCCATGGTTTCACTCAACAGCTATGCTAAGCCAACTCAAAATTGGGTTTATCAAGCATACAACAGACAAAGGAGGGCAATGCTAAGCCAGTGAGCTCATCCACAGAGCTACAAGCATCTCAAAGGAATTCAATAGTCAAGGCACCCACATTACCTATCACACCCAACACAAGGAAGGTCCCCTTCTCTGTTGCACAGTCCCTCAGCTGTCTCTTCCCTCTGGTGCTCTTCAGGATGGGTATAGAAAGGTCAAGATGCTAATTCTTGAGATTCTAGCCTTCACTGGGTTTATCAAACAAACCCAACCTCTGCTCAGTCATTCACAATTGGATTTCTCACAATTATGTTCATCAAATAACTCAAACCCGTCACTGGTTTTCTGGGCTATAAAAACTGGGTTTTCCAATGGATTTCGGGGTATATAATACTCTCAAAGTCGCCCCAAGGTTCATATCTATGGATTCCCCATTGGATTTTACCATCCAATACCAAATCTTGGCATTTTTTGCTCTTCAAAACATGGGTTCTTGTAAAGTTGCGATTTCTGGTTTTACTCCCTCTTGGCAATGATGCTAGCTTCCTTTACACTGAGATGGGAGTGAGGAAGAAGAAACTCCCATGAGGTAGAGTGACTTTTGGTACAAGAAAATAGATCCCATACCTGCAAATACGAATTTCTGGGTTGCCCATGCTCCATTGAAGCCATGGACTGAAATCTTCAACTACTTCCTTACAACAGCAATAAATGTCATCAAGAAAAGTCAAATGGGTTCTCACAGTGACATTTGGCAGCATATAGTTCATCCCCACAGCCCCCTCACCACTCCCTAGTGGATACACATGGCCCCTTCTCATTCCTTACTCCCATAGCCAGTTTTGGTATTTTATTGCAATATTAAATATTTACATCAATTTACAATATCCCATGGCTTAATAGCACATGGGTAACAAAATGTCAAATGCTTGTCCATTTAAAATAAAATACAAACATATACTAGCGGGGCCTTGGCTTTGAGTTCCACGCTAGGGAAACATATATCGCATGTATACAATATTTACATAAAAGCCAATCAATCACAAGGGTCAAAATTGGAGTATTACAGTTTCTATGTCATAAATGATACTCCCTATTTCTTACAAACTACCCATAAATTCTAAGACACACTACCAAGGCCTAGTAGGTACACATAAGGGTATATATTTGACCATGCTTCTATCTTGAGTTTACTGGTACAATAAAGTATGGTTTATTTAATGTATCAATATCTTCAAGGAAACACTCGGCCTGCTTTTTCACCATGCATCCACAAGTTTGACATATGAAATGAATCATGTTGAAGAAAAATTTGTAGGAAAAATTTGTCTTGTAGATGGAGGAGGAAGACTTGGATTCTTTTGAGGATCCTCTTGATGATCTATAGATCCAGTCAAATCCATTTATTTGCAAATGGATATATGGATCATGAGGTTTCACATAGAGGGGAAAACCATTGGGGTCAAGGCCACTAGAAATTGAAACATTGGAAGCATTAGAAACTGTGGCTAAATCCCTTGATCAACAAAATTGATATTATAACTTAATTCAATTGATGGTCCTCATGCAAGTTTCAAATTAGTACTAACATATATGATTACCTATTCGTAGAGTTTGAGGCAGAATGGATATCTATGTGAATCTATGATCCACGAGAAGGAGGGTGAGGTAGATGAGATCAGAAAATAAACTTTACTACCAAATAAATATGGAAATATGGAAATGCCTTATCAGGTAGGAAGAGGTAATATGGACCTCCTGAGGGTTTTTCCTCCATTGTGTCTAGATCTATTGATTCCCCCACCTCATGAGTGTTTTAATATGGATGTATTGACATTTGAGTGTTCCTATGGTAGATACTTAAACTGTGATTGTAGTGGACATGCATAGAGTTTTTTGGAAGGTTATATTTATACACAATTATATCTTCCAACTTTGAGTGGTGCACAATGTTTCTGCAATTGGAGGCCTCCCTCGCTATTATAGAATTCGTCCTAGCTAGTTGGAATTTTAGGGTTTCAATGGACTTCAAGAAAAAAAACAAATATGTTAAGAAGATATAAACTCCTTTAAACTTGATTCTTGGAGAGGCATTTAAACTTAATGAATCAATTTAGATTGTGGATAAGACATTGGCGGGAAGAATTAGAGGGCATAAAGTTGACATCCATATTTTAGAGGAATGGGATCAATGAAAATTGGTGCTTGTTATTGGTTATCTTACACAATGTATGGTAGTATCTGATGGTTGGTTAGCAATGGTGTTCAATTTGGAAAAATATTCAAAGATAATAATTAATAAATGTTGGAATATTGGCACATGTCCTTTTGTTCTAAAAAATGGTCACCATCATTCGAGACCAGCTTAGAGAAGATGATTAGGGTACCTATTTGGTTGTGACTATTAGGTCTACTACTCACATTCTAGTTGGAAGAAGTTTAAATTACTAATATTTGTAATTATTTAGGAACTTATATTTAAAAGATGATGATTTATCTTTCAATTTTTTTAGTTAGCTTAGATTTTAAGGGGGGTTTGGTTGAGACCATTATGCTGAATAGAGGCCATATGGAGCAATATAAACTATTGGATTATGAAGCAGTACCCTTTTACTCTAGTTATTTTCACTCTTATGGAAATTTTTCTTATGATTGTTCCCTTCCACAACGGTGATAGATATGGGTCAAAACATTAATGTGGAATCCAAGACATAAAAAAGGGAAATGGTTAACAAGGGGAGAGGAGTGAATAACAAGTTAAAATTCCATCAGATGGGATCCACCTTGTTATTGGTTGAGATTCGGGATAAATTTAAAATTCAGACCCATGTTGCACATTGAGACATTGTGAAGGAAAATTAAAAGGGAGGTTTGACTATTGAACCACCATTTTCAACTCTGGTTCATTAGTCAAACCTCCCTTTACTCTCACAAAATATATGTTTGCAGCAGTATTACGCATATGCAAAAAATCATACCAGAGTTGATACAATGGCCAAAGCTTCTAACCCTAAATATTAGTGGGTGCTCTGAGTTAGAAGAGATGCCAATTATGGAAACATTAGTATCTTTGGAGGTGTTGTGGACATACAGATGTGTGAATATGAAGAGAAAACATGGTTTGGTGCAGCTAACAAATATTTGACTGTTAACTGTTAGTGGGAAGATGTTTGTAGCATAGATAAAAGAAGGGTCAACAAAAAAGCTAACCACAATTCAACACACCAAGAGGGATAACCACAAACATAACAGAACCACTGCACTAACCACAAAGTCAACATAACATAACAAGTGGGATAACCACAAAGTCAACATAGTATAACAAGTGGGACAACCAAAAATTCAACATAACATAACAAGACTCTCTGTCAAAGATATGTGGTCCACATATGTCCCATGCAACAATTGAATGTTTATCATCACTGTATAGGAAGGGTTCAACCTAGAAGATGTGATCCTCTCATCCTCATTTGGGTTATTTTTGAGTTTTAATTTCAAAACACCCAACCAAGGGGAAACCAAGCATGGAAGCATGGGGCTAATGAAGAAAAAAAAATCCCCAATACACTTGCACCAACAAACTTAGTGAACCGAGATAGCACAGTTGTAACATTAAAACATAATTTTCATCTCTTTCAACTACTACATTAAAACATAATTTTCATCTCTTTCAACTTTAACACTCCCAAGAGGTCCCTATGTTATAATTGAAACATATAGTAACAATAAAATGTAAATGGCAGCAGCAATAGTATGACTATTTAGACAAAATTATAACAACAATAATAGATCTAACTCACAATACAAAAGAACAAGTCTGATTACTTAACAAATAAAATAACAAAATAACAAATATAGAAAAGGAGAAAGAACAACATACAAACTTTACTCCTATATTTTAGCAAAACACCCAACCAAGGGGAAACCAAACATGGAAGCATAGGTCTAGTGAAGAACAAAAAATTCCCAATACACTTGCACCAACAAACTTAGTGAACCAAGATAGTATAGTTGTACCATTAAAACATAATTTTCATCTCTTTCAACTACTACATTAAAACATAATTTTCATCTCTTTCAACTTTAACACTCCCAAGAGGTCCCTGTGTTAAAGTTGAAACATACAGTAACAATAACATGTAAATGATAGCATCAGTAGTATGACTATTTGGATGAAATTATAATATTAGTAATAGATCTAACTCACAATACAAAAGAACAAGTCTGATTACTTAACAAATCAAATAACAAAATAACAAATCTAGAAAAGGAGAAAGAACCGAAAACGAACTTTACTCCTATATTTAAGCAAAACACCCAACCAAGGGGAAACTAAACATGGAAGCCTATGCCTAATGAAGAACAAAAAATTCCCAATACACTTACACCAGCAAAATTAGAGAACCAAGATAGTACATATGTTGCTATAGGTCAAATCTGCACTTCTCCATCAGTGATCACATTACTACATCGATCACACAAAAGGACACCATGGATTGAAGAGCTAGGTTGACCTGGATGAGTTACTACTGGAACTACACTCTTCAACTGAAAATCTTACTGTTTCTATTGATTTCACAACATGTGCGCTACTATTGGTATAGTAAACCAGCGTTCTAAACACTGCTTTTCTCAAGGACAACCAGCGCACACCTTAAAAAATGTTGCAAATGCTTGTTGTAAAACACAAAAGTTGCATACTGTGTGCTACTATGGTTGTATGAAACCCACACACATCTTAAGATGAAGTCAAAAAATATATTAATATTACGAATTGGGTTAGTTGAAGTTGGTTATGCAACTTCCCCAACCTCCCAATTCAACCACCTCTTGATTCCAACTGCCTACCTTGTCCCATAAATACAAGGAGGATCCATGAGAGAGGGACCTAGAAGGAATGCTTTAATTGCTGTTACGCTGGAGGAATTCACAAGTCATTGTGAAGAGCAAGAGCCCAGGACTCAGTTGTAGAAGCATCTGGATAGATCATGTATATATGTACTGATTTATGTTTCTTTGACAATAAAAAGGTGGAAATACCCTTCGCGTCCCAAATCGAATGTCTATTGGATTGTATGTTCATTTGGTTTAATGTATGATTGTATTTGATGTTAAGTTGTTTCTTATTTCATCATATTTATTACAGTCAAGATACATTGAGGAAGGTTTACTTTGTGTTGCAGGTTCATCATAGAGGAGGATCAAGTGAAAGCTAGGACTAGCCGTCAATTAAAAGGTACTTCTTTCGATATCTCGATCTCTTTCCATTTGTAGTAACTAATGCAAGACAATGAATGTATTTACCTGTCACCCCACCCAAGTTGGTAGTGTCTTCTCCTCACTATAAGGTATTTTTCCTGCACAACAGACTAGCGACTCCACTAGGGAGTAACCAATTGTTTTTTCTGCTCTAGGAGACCTTGTTAGGTTTGTCTTCCAGTCTATTTCAGTCTTTTTGTTCTCTGAGAGGTCTTATAGGTCAATGTTGCATGTTCTTTATGTCTAGACTCATCTCAGTCTACTGCTGCAAATCCTTTTTGTCTACTTTTGAGCCTTGTGCGCTGGTTTACCCTACGTGCAGTAGCGCATTTTATCTGATGAACGCTGCTTTGTCCACTACACAGTAGCGCATCTTTCCTAGTGTGCGTTGGTTTATGTACTACACAGTAGTGCATTTTCTTGTAGGTTTCAGTTCTTTGTTAGGGTTTGATTTCTAGTTGTTTGGATTCACTTCTATCCTTTTGCTTTGCTCCCCTGACTGACCCCTGAGACTTTTATGTCTCTTTTGAGTCGTGTTTGCCTCTCTAAAGTCCTTTAGTTTTCCTTTACTTGCTTGAGTACTTGTTTAAGGTGTCTTTACTGTTTTTAACCCTTTTGAAGGTTATGCACTACTCTCTGTTAGACATAGCTGCACATTTCTTGCCCTAGATGCTTGTTGCAGTCATACAGACCTGCGTTCTTAACGTTTGTTGTCTGTGGCAACATTAGCACTCTTTTACTATGTCTTGTCCTTTTTTTAGGGTTTGACCCCAAGTTCGAGTCTTTAGGGTGGCTTTGAAAGTTTGTTTGGTCTAGATACCTTCTGGTTATCTTTTCATTTCAGTTCGAGTGAGTTAAAGCTTTCTAGTTTGCTTTTCTTTTGAGTCTGTGTGTTGGTAAGGTCACTTTTTGGTTTGCTTACCTACTCCTTTGTTTGGCGAGTGTTTTTCTTAGGGTTTTTGTGCTTAGGAGCAGCCTTTTAGGTTTGTATTTTCGTTACAGCCATATCTTTTCCTTACTTCTTTTACATTTTGTTCCAAGCCTAGAGTTTTTTCTGTCGAAACAACTCGGTAGGTGGAGTCTTTCTCAAGTCTTTGATTTGATTATTTTGAGCTTTAGGTTGTCTTTCCTTACTCACACTTTGCATTAGGTATTGCTCCTTTCCAAGTTACTTTTTCTTTTACAATTATCAAAAAAGACAAAAAGTGAATTCAGTAGCTTAGTAGTAATATTTATCATCTATTTGAAGTAGCATAGTTTGCTTTGAAATTTAAAAGAAAATTAAAAATAAATTTGATTTAGGATTGCCTAGTTTCAATTTTTGAAGGAATATAAACGAAAAGAAAAGAGTCTTTTGTGAATTTGAATGCATTATTTATTTATGCACTTTGCTTTCTGTCGAAACCATTCCACACACTGCACTGCCCTTATTGAGTAAAAAGTAGCCCTTAAAAAGAAATCTTAATAAAATTAACTAGCAACATTTTTCTTTTAGGTATACACATCATCAACTAGCTTAGGCTAGGATTTCGGGTTTAAATCACCTTAAACCACCCTAAATCGGCTTCATTACTCAACAATCATATTACGACTATCTATTAGGTAAATCCACCTCTATCAAATTGTCCTAGGAACGCTTTACTCAAACCAGAGTTAAGCACGAGGCCATTGGCGATTGGAATTATTGAGGATACCCCCTCACTTTCCTATCAACCATAAACTAGAGTTGACTCACGTACGGGGGTCCACTAGTGCTTTTGGATTTCGGGCTTTGCTACCCTGCTCATGCGTTTCGACTAGGCTGACGATTGTTCCCCAGGTTCTTTCGTATTGGTGGTATCCTTAGTATCATAACCCTAGGGCTCTACACAGGTAGAGTGGAAGGCTATTTCCAATTCACCTCGGACAGACGTGGAATGTAACCCTTTGGCAGTAATCCCGGGAGGGTGGTTTGGTGATTCAAACGCTTGCACCTAGAGGACCTCCATTGGACGTCGCGTAACTGACCGTCGATACTCTATTAGTTTGTATTGGGCCCTAATCATCCCAGACTTGCTTCTGAGAGTATTTTCCTTGTTTGCCTGTTTTTTATCACTGTAGGACATTTTTAGTGGTGTGCTCTTTGTGATGCTTGTTTTTAGTTGGCCTTAGAGATTTCTGGCCCGTTGAGTCGAAAACCATGGATAGCATCTTGGTGAGCACCAATAAAGGGACTCATGTTCAAGGGGCTCCTTGTGCTTTTCCATTCATTGGGAAAATTGGTACTCCCTTAATGTCTACCTTGAATCTTCTGGGATTCACTATAGGGCTACCGGTTTGGTTGTTTTCCACTCCGAACGCCTTGCATGCTCCTGATGCTTCTCAAGTAAGCACCTCACATCAAGAGCATCAAAACCCTATGCCTGCTTCGCCAGTAACATCTTCTCCTCCTCCTTATACCTCATGTGGTGAAAGTAGTAATACTAGTAACCAACAGTCTAAAAGGAGTAGACGGAGGAAGAATAGGAAGAAGATGCCAAAGCAAGGGGGTACCCACCCAGCCTCTGGAAGTCATGCTGGGGCACCTACCCAACCTCTGGAGGTCATGTTGGGAGAATTCACTCAGTCATTGTAAATCATACTAAACCCACCCACCCAACCTCTGGAAGTCATGCTGGGGGAAGCCACCTAGCCTCTGGAAGTCATGCTGGGGGCACCTACCTGGCCTCTAGAGGTCATGCTGGGAGTAAACTTTCAGTCACTGCAAATCATACTGAAATCATGTATTCAACCACTATTTCTCATGTTGAAGAAACGTCATTGATCACTATTGGTCATATTAATGACAAGTCATCAGTTACTACGAGTCATAATGGAGACACTGAATCAGCCACTGCAAGTCATGTTGAGAAAGTTGACATTATCGACAAACCTAATAAACAGAATCTTAAGTTCCCTTGTAAGTTTTGTGAGGGAGAAAATCTGACCTATTTGTGCCCTGTACTTCTAGAAGTGCAAAGAGTGTGGTCCATAGTTCAAAAATATTCTACTTCTGAGCAACCAGCCACTGCAAGTCATGCTGGGGGAAAGCTGTCAGCCAATGCTAGTCATGCTGAGAGTACTGTTGTTTTAAAGGAGTCTAAGCTTATAGGACGCAAGCCAAAGTTCCCTTGTAAACTTTGTATGGGAGATCACCTTACTCACCTGTGCCTTGCTATTCCAAAGGTGCAGAGAGTGTGGTCCATGTCTGAAGGATCCTCTACTCTTGAACTGTCTATAGATTCCCGACATCCTGATCAACCTTTGGTTAATGAAGTGGTTGAACCAATGCAATCTTTGACTGATCCCATCAGTCCTTCAGAGACTGATGCACCTGTCCCTGAAGTCTTTTGCATTACCAGTTTGGATGTTTCTGAAAATGGGGGCACTACATCTGTGCCGAGTGGACCCCTACCAAGCTCTGGGATCATTTCCTTTGATTTGAATAGTCTAAATAGGCCTCGCCTTCCTTCTTCTTTACCTTTCCAGATAAAGGTTGATATCAGAAACCATGTGGTTCACTGATGTATTGTAGATGAAGGAGCCTCTGTTAGTGTCTTATCCCCTTATGCTTGTAGAGATTTAGGTTTTCCTAACCTTGTTCCAGCTATTAATTGGCCGTTGACTTTCGATAAAAGACCTAGTGAACCGGTGGGATTCCTCCCTCAAGTACTTGTCACTTTGGGTGGAAAAACAATCTTAGTTGATATTATGGTTTTAAAGGACCCTATGGATTTTGATATGATCCTCGGGCGTGATTACGTATATTCTATGCAGGCTACGGTGTCTACTCTCTTTCGTGTGATGCATTTTCCTCACAACAAAAGCATTGTCACTATTGATAAGATGACATTTGTTGATCCCTCTTATTACCCAACTATAGACCAAGTATGTCCCCCGTCAGTAGGCACTACCATGTCACAATCAAATTATGTGGCATATTGTTCCTTGGGTCCAATTGCTACGAGAAGAAGCCTCTGAATTCATGCTTACCTTCTCGGTACTGGGTCCTGGCACTTGACCAGGCGATAACTCCATCTAAATGTTTAGACATGCATTCTATTTGGAATGATATACTTCCATCTGATGAAGTTTTTCTAGAGTCTATAATGCAGTCTGCCATTCATTTGGACATTGATCCATTGACGAGCATTCTTCTACCTTCACTTCGAGCTCATTAAAAACAGTAAGGAGGCTACGAGCATTCTTCCACCTTCAATTCGAGCTCGCTAAAAATAGTAAGGAGGTTATGAGAATTCTTCTGTATCTCCTTTGAGCTCGTTAAAAACAGAAAGGAGGTCACAAGTTTACTTTTTCGAACTCGTTAAAACTTTACGAAAAATATTTTTATAGAGTTCTTTCACGCTCTTGTTAGACTCTTTAAATATGACAAGATTTACAAGTATAGTTGTATTTTCAGACTCATTAAAGGATTTGAAGCAACATCCGCTTAAGTATAAGTTTAACCCTTTTCCGGACTTTTGCGGATTACTTATGAAAAATAATTACTCTAGTCATCCGTGGCTAGAAGAGTTCTTCTCTCATCATTTTACACTTTTTCGAGGGAGGAGACTAACTGTACAAAAAAGGACTTTTGGAGCCTTCTTTAGGGTTTTCAGGCTCTCGAAACATGAAAACACCAAGCGAGCATTCACCTACTCAGCCTCGATGTGAAATCCACGAAAGGGTGTATAGAGGATTGTTTAAGTTTTTCAGACTCTATAAACAAGAAAACACCGGCGAGCATATATCAAATCGGGGTCGATATTAAATCCACGGGTAGGTGTATGGAGTTATTATTTAATTTTTTCAGACTCCTTAAAATTGAAAACATCGACGAGCAAGAATAGATCTCGACTCGATATTAAAATCCAGAGATCAGTATTATAGAGTATTCTTCTATCTCTTCTTCAAACTCTGTAAACAATGAAGAAGGTCCTGAGTCTTCCTCCCGTGGGCTCGTTAAAATTTTTACATGGTTGGACTTATTGATTTTTCTTTCTTGGACTCATTAAAACAACAAGAAGGGCATTCTTTTACCAAAAAGAATAAGGGATGAGAAGGGTATGTCACATCTTTTCAATTTCAAAGGCAGTTAATTCAGTCATGTCCTTGAACACAACACCTATTTGAGTCTATCATTCAATTGGGTTTTAGATTTTGACCTTAGGGTGAACTTGATCTCCGAGTTTTTACTCCCCCAGTCGGTTATTCTTCCAATCATATGGAGGGTTTGTTAATGTCTCCTACATTGCAGGATTATATCACTTCCCCTTCATGTTGAAAACTTCCTAAGGCACTTTGTGTCGTGCTCACTATTCAAGGATACAGCCTATGTCGGCCATTTTTTGCAGTTTCCCTTGACTTCATGTGTCGACCATCCTGGTGTCAGTTTGTTTGATCTTGTTACTTGTCCTACTCCACCTCAGCTCATACCTTTTGAGTGTTCCTAGTGTTGGACGATGGAGGATGCATTAAGGCCTCCCTTCCAGCAGACTTCTTCCCATCGACTTCAGCTCATTATGCTCTGGGAACGAAGTTTAGAGTTTCGGTTAGTACCTTGGGGATTGCAGTCATCAGTGGCAATTTCCATCATTGTTGAATAATGGGAATACATCAATGTCTCTTATTCGACAGGTTCCTCAGGTGTTCGACTTCAAGTCCACTTATTCACACTTGTTGGAACATACTAGGTACCTTGGACCCCATTATCATTATTGATGGAAGTCCTCGCATTTGTTAATGGTATACATCAATGACCGGTAATCAAACGATACCCCCCATGTTCGACTCAAGCTCATTTATTCACATGGTTATGGTTTGTACCTTGGGTTGTTTGGATGAAGACCTTGGGACTATGATAGCATCACCATATTTATGTTGTCATCCAAGCTGCGCAAGACTGAGCCTCACTCATTTTGGCTCTTCATGAGACATAGATCCAGTTTGTTGTTATGGCTATGATCTCTCATTTTGACATGGATCCACGCTTGTATTTTAGTGGCCATGTTATATATACATATCCTAGTTATGTATTGGAGATCATGTTGTATCATGCTATACATCTATATGATGTCAAGATTGTAATTGCTTGCTAACCTTTGATCATTGTTTTAGGTATTTTTGTGACTTGGTTCTACGGTTTCTTGCTCCTCCTCTGACTTGGAATTATAATATATTTCAGCCATCATTTCCCTCTGACCTCACACATTAGGGGGCATCTGTTATAGGTCAAATCTTCACTTCTCCGTCCGTGATCACATTACTCTGTCGATCACACAAAAGGACACCATGGATTGAAGAGCTAGGTTGACCTGGATGAGTTACTGCTGGAACTACACTCTTCAGCTTAAAATATTACTATTTCTACTGATTTCACAACATGTGTGCTACTATTGGTACAGTAAACCAACATTCTAAACACTTCTTTGCTCAAGGACAACCAATGCACACCTTAAAAAATGTTGCAAACGCTTATTGTAAAACACAGAATTTCCATACTGTGCGCTACTCTGGTTGTATGAAACCCGCGCACATCTTAATATGAAGTCAAAAAATATATTAAGATTATGAATTGGGATTAGTAGAAGTTGGTTCTGCACTTCCCCAACCTCCCAATTCAACCACCTCTCGATTCCAACTGCCCACCTTGTCCCATAAATACAAGGAGGATCCATGAGAGAGGGACCTAGAAGGAATGCTTTAACTGCTGTTACGCTGGAGGAATTCCCAAGTCATTGTGAAGAGCAGGAGCCTAGGACTCGGTTGCAGAAGCAGCTGGATAGATCAGGTATATCTGTATTGATTTATGTTTCTTTGACAATAAAAAGGTGGAAATACCCTTCCCGTCCCAAATCGAATGTCTATTGGATTGTATATTCATTTGGTTTAATGTCTGATTGTATTTGATGTTAAGTTGTTTCTTATTTCATCATATTTATTATAGTCAAGATACGCTGAGGAAGGTTTACTTTGTGTTGTAGGTTCATCATAGCGGAAGATCAAGCGAAATCTAGGACCAGTCGTCGATAAAAAGGTACTTCTTTTGATATCTCAATCTCTTTCCATTTGTAGTAACTAATGCAAGACAATGAATGTATTTACCTGTCACCCCACCCAAGTTGGTAGTGTCTTCTCCTCACTATGAGGTATTTTTCCTACCCAACAGCTGTAACATAAAAACATAATTTTCATCTCTTTCAACTACTATATTAAAATATAATTTTTTAATGTCCAATGAGTGACCAAAAGATAGGTCAATGGAAATACTGAGTATAGTGATGTCAAATACCATGCAGGAGCACTAAAGTGGCTCCCATAAAGCAATACAATGGAAAGCAATAAAGAGTTTGAATTGGATCGAGAAAAAAGCGGGAAAAAATCAAAAGATCTCAACAAGTACAATATTATAAAGATATATACATATTTTGACATGTGCCCAACAAAGGTTGAATTGAGTGAGTCTAGCTCAGGCAAACCAGGCTTAAATTTTTATTAATCATGAGTCAAATTTTGACTCATGATCATTCACTAGTCAAACCAAGTCTGAGTAGAGAAGATCCCGAAAAAAATCATTTGGAGTTTAATCATAGTCAAATTCATTGAATTGCAGGTTTTACTTGTGATATGAGTGGTAGTTATGTTGTACAGTATTGTGGGCTTCATAACTGGCACACCAAAGTATTCCTCAAATAGTCAAAGGCAATCAACGCAACAAAATTGCAGAAGAAATATGAAAAAATCAAATATGGTGGCTTACCTGATGGGAAGAAACTTCATTGTACTCATATTTTAACTTTCAGATCAAATATTGCCTCTCATAGGCAATTCAATAACTTGAACAAAATGGGACTTAGTTAAGGGGACAAACATACCTGAGAGAGAGAGAGAGACCATAAATGTTGATAAAAGGAAAGAAAAGTATAGCAGAAGAACCATCCACTCAAAGAGGTACGACACAGTCAAGATCAGCCCCAAAACATCAACCAACGCGCCAAAGTATCCCTCAAACAGTCAAATAAATTCAATACAGCAAAAACGCAACCACAACAAGCAGCAGTATGGAATCACACGCGTGAAGGATGGGGAACGAAAATTTCTATAGAAACACTCATAAAGTACAGTGCTAAGGACAAGTTCGGTGTTGCAAGTGGATCCAAAAACCAAATAATGCTCAAGCAAAGAAAACCTTCAAACCCTTGGTGTCATAAACATGTGTGCATGAAAACCCTATATCAGTCGTGCCAAAACAGATCTCAAAGTGCCATAAAGACATCGCTCTCAACAAAGGTTATACTAGTTCTTATAGTCTCTCAAAGACTTCTTAGAAGTTCCTTCTAAGTGGCATTAGGGATTCTCTTACAATTAGTCTAGGAATGACGTCATCAATTTATAAGTCAAATCAAAGTGGTAATTAAACAAATTAAGGAGGGCACATAGCTAAAAGAAGGGTCAACTAAAAAGCTAACCACAAGAGGGCTAACCACAAACAGAACATAACAAGTGGAATAACCACAAAGTCAACATAACAAGTGGGATAACCACAAAGTCAACATAACAAAAGTCAGCATAACATAACAAGTGGGCTAACCACAAATTCAACATAACATAACAAGACTATATCTCAAAGATATGTGGTCCACATATGTCCCATGCAACAACTGAAATTTTATCATCATTGTATAGGAAGGGTTCAACCTGAAAGATGTGATCCTCTCATCCTCATTTAGGTTCTGCCAGAATATGACTTTCAAAACACCTAACCAAGGGGAAACCAAACATGGAAGTGTAGGCCTAATAAAGAAAACAAAATCCCCAATACACTTGCACCAACAAAATTAGTGAACCAAGATAGCACAACTGTAACATTAAAACATAATTTTCATCTCTTTCAACTACTACATTAAAACATATTTGTCATCTCTTTCAACTTTAACACTCCAAAGAGGTCCCTATGTTAAAGTTGAAACATACAGTAACAATAACATGTAAATGACAACAACACTAGTATGACTATTTAGAAAAAATTATAGCAACAGTAATTGATCTAACTCATAATACAAAAGAAAAGTCTGACTACTTAACACAATGTTCAATATCACTACAAAGCTCTCATGAGGTATAGACATTTAAACAAGAAAAATATTTATGACCTTGACAAGAAAAAGGCCCTAAAAGTTCCATAATCCCAAGTACAATCATTTATTTTCTTGATTTATTTTACTTTTGTAGTATCATGTAATCTGCAAGGATGTCAAATGTGCCTTCTTTCCCTTCAACTGTTGTGGTCTCTGTATGTCTCGTTAACGACCTGATGCTACGTCAAGGCTGTTGCAGGGGGGCGGGGCACCAATTGCAATAAGAAAGAAATGTTAAATTGGAATTTTTAGTTATTATTATTACGAGTGTTTTATATAAATAATAATAGCAGTAGAGTGTTCTTTACCTGCTTCAGTAGTGGAGGCAAGTTGATTAGTTTCGAATGTGGAAATATGTTCCCCATCTTGTCTGGGCTCATCCACTACATGCTTTGCAGTTGAAAGAAGAAAGGTTATAATTCATACACCATTTTCAATTAAATATTTTTATTTGTAATACATACTACAATTTTTTTTTAACACATGAAATACCTCTAGTGCCAAGCTAAGAACTGCTTTCAAGTGGCACTCCACCGTCACTGCGCTCATTTGTTGATCTAGTACTTGGGACATTTATATTTAGATTTATTTCCTGGTTAAATGAAACAAACACATTAATTGATGGCCAAAAATAATAACCAATATTATATTGTGCAAATAATAAATTATAAATCCTCTTCGTTGATTTTATTTACATGAGCATCAAGTTGGGTGTCGGAAGCTTGTGTTTTCCCCAAGCTTCTCCTATGTTCAACCAAGGCTTTATAGCTATGGTAGTATGCAAGCATGAGGTCTTCCTCTGTAGGAGCCTCTTTGAATTCTGCACCCTGCAATTATGCATAAGGGCATGAATTTTGCTTCTTTTGCGATATTAAATTAAAATTGCTAACAATTTATAATTTGGATGCAAATTATTTTATTCTATACTTACAAATCGTGCAGCCACTTTCGAGAAACCACCCGGGCCAAGTTTATGCTACCCATGTTTATCTATCCTAGCCTTGGTGGCTTTGGATGTATCTGGGAGCCTATATTCAAAAGATTCAAATACTTAGTTAGTTCTTGCAATGATGATAAAGCATCATAAATACATTATTAAAAGTGCCTCGTACCTTCCTGGTTCAGGTAGTGTCTTGCCTTCTTTTTGGAGTGCCTTTTCTTGTGCATCAAGAACGAGGGCCTTCCACTCCATATCTGGTATTGGTGGAGGGCACTCATAGTTAGGTTCATTTTTCAGATGAACCCTATATTGGTCACAGATATATCTTAAATATAATCCTTTCTTTGCGACAACTCCAACTTTGTTAAAGGTACCCTCACCAAACAACCCAACCAACTTGTTCATAAATTCATCCTTTAATTTTGAACTTTAGGAATTCCACCTTGTTTGTATGGTGGGCCCAAATATATCCAAGGCTAGATCATTCATTGGTCCATAAAATACATCGTTTCTTGGAAAATGATATTATCATTAGTTTGAAATAATTTGTAATTGTATGTAAATTTCAATTGGATTATACATAATATTGAAAATACTTCTTACATACCTGTAAGCTTATTAGTTTTCATCGGGATGAGGTCATCCTCTACCAAAAACGAAATCTTTATTTTTCCCATGTTAGTAACATGTTTAGCTCCACGAAAGATTCCTTCACAATATTCCATGGAATCACACTCTGCATCCACTCCATCGTGTGCAGATTTTGGCATGTGATGTTCAGGCCGAGGTGCACTACTAGTGGCATCAGGGATAGTGAGTGTAGCGGTCAGAGTGACTGGTGTGTCAGTCACAAGAGAATCAAAGGTGTTTCTACTGGCGCCAACCCCACTAGTCCTCTCACCATAAGGATCACCCTGCACCTCCAAAAACACCTATACAACAAAGAGTTTTGTTTTAAAGAGATAGGATAATTATAATCATGAATAATTAAAAAAATAAATGGGATAATTGAATATGTTGCTTAACCCAAGCTCACGAATATCATGTGTCAGGGTATCCATTCTATCTCTTATCTCTTTTGTCTTTGGCATAGTCAATAATAAAGAAGTGAATTCCCTATTTTTTATTAAAAGCTTATTTATTGTGTGCATAGGGTCGAATGACAAAAAAATTCTTCTTCACTTGGCACTTCCTCAGTAGAATCTGTGGACTTCTCTGATGCTACTTCCTTGCCCCTGTTGTCTTGTTGATCAACGTGGAAGCATACATAATAATGCACATAATGCATCCACCATTTCACACAAATTGGTTATGACAGCATTCACAAATTGGTTATGGCAATTTGAAATTAACAAGAATCTATGCATTTTGTCAATTATTACTTTTTCTCCTTATATTTGTATAAAAAATCAAACAAAAACACATTATTCATATTAAGTCCAAATACAAACAACTTTGTATCTATAATGAATGAAAGTAACATTAACTAAGTCTCAACTATAACAAAACTAGTGTTTTTCAAGAACCATGAATTATTCAGATGTTGAGTTCACCGACATAACGCATGGCAACATTTTACAATAAATATTAAATATAAAATAGAAGATTCATTGCTTATTGGGTAAAATAGTATATGTACTACCGTATATATTTGATTCAAATTGTAGTCAATCAACAACTTTGTCCCTGCAGCTATTGATTTTTTTGCACATAAAAATACCCAGTTTCCTTCACCCCCATCAAATATGAAATTGGGTTGCTTATTTGTTGTCGTGGGTCATGTGCTATTTATAAACCCTTCAATATTCCCCGTTGCTTTTGGCCTTCCGTCTATATACATTGATTCTCCTTTGTTCTAATCATTTCCTTTTAGTTGTAAATAATTTGCAGCTACGCCATATCTTTGCATACCTTTTGTATATTGGACTTGGCATATCCAATCTATGTAGTTGTAACAGGGTCCGACATACTCCATCAATTCAATTAATACGCCATTGTGGACCTTTATTCCAACCATGGAAAATATCCCTAAACCATGCAATGACGATGGAGCAATGCGGTATATCCTTCCATCGACAAAAAAATCAGTGTTGATTTGAGGAAGATCCCTGGGTACCCATCGTTTCACTAGATGTTTGTACCTCAAGGGCACTTAAATGTCACCTATGCTCTCATCACCATAAGAACATGACCCCCCTTTAGCAAGAAAAAATATGATTCGTCTATTGAATTTTCTTCTGATCTTTTCATCTCTAGTTTATCTCTGCTCGTTAGACGTACTAGATGTCCCACTTTCCTCTATTCTACCTGAACTTCCCTCGCTCGATGAGGATAGATCTTACAAGTATTTGTTTGGTTGTATGCCCTATAACACTCCTTTGAGTGAGAGAAACAGTTAGTGAGTGCCATAAACTTAGCGTGACTAGGTCAATCATATATAATATAAGGTAAAAAACTATATGATAAAAATGTTAATTTATGCTACTTAAATTATATGGTCAATCATATATAATAAAAAGAAAGGAAAATACATACATCAATATTTTTTTCAAGTTGTTAAACAAGTTAATGAAAGAAAGGTCATATAGGAAATATCACTTTCATATGATATTCTTTCCCATGGATATATACATGTTTCATGATCCCTATCCCAGGGTTTGGCTTAGAATATGTATAAACTCCTCAATTATTCAGTGCTACAATAGATAATTGCTAATTCCAACCTATAGATGTTGGTCTCTTGTAAGTCAGTATGGAAAGTAGAAAATGAATTCCATGACATCATGGTAGATAAATGAATGATGGGAATGATATGCATTTGGATATCTTATACTCAATTTTCATTTTTTACTTGAATTCAGTTTTCATTTGGATGTGGCCATTCCTCAAATATAAATTTGGTTTTTTCTAGTTATTTTTTAGGCTCGAGGGAATAAGGGCAAGGAACTCATGGAGGAAAGGCCTACCATTGAATTTTTCTAGCTTTTAAATGCATTTTCCTAAACTGATGAATCTATTTTGCTAAGAATCTTTTCAAGAACTTAGACTATCGAGAGCAACTAAGCTATATTAAATTACGTCATATTTTTTGTCAAGATCATCCATTCTTTGTAGAATTTTAAAAATTGAATTTCCTTTGCTTTTAATTGCAAAGGCTACTAACCCCTTAACTTGTTGATACAACTCTAACATGTAGGCATATTTGGAATCTTTACTCTTGGATTGATCAAAGTTGGGTACCTATGTCATCATCTATGCATCAATACTTGCACTTGAATTTTTCCCATGATTGTTTTTTACGTATTCCTCTATGGTTTCTACGCCATGTTTAACCTCTATGAAGAAGCGAACATGATATTCCTTTGTAGTAACCATTGCAAGGCTAGGCTTCTTACTTCCCTTGACCTCCCCTTCTTTTGACCTTCCATATTACTTAGTCTTAAGTGGATGCTCTTTATAGGAATTCTTAGAATCCAACATGTCTAAGGGATTGAAATTTGGTTAGGTAATAACACAGATAGTGTTGAAGCCACAACTGCCAAACTTTCTATCACAATTATTAAGAGATAAAATCATGTATTATGTTTCCCAATAGTGGGTAAAGGGTAAAATCTAGCTTCTTCCCTTATTTGACTTGGGTCTTCCAGGAGGGTTGATCCAAGTGGGAGTGGGCCCCTGTTATGTTTCAGTTCCTCCTCGTTTAAATCAAAAGAATCATTTATTTCTCTTGGTTAAGGAATGTCTCTATGGAGATAAAAAGGAGTGGCTGGAACATATTTCTATGTTGATTATTGCACTATAATAAGGGGTGGAATTTTAAGGAGTGTGGGGTTCTTTCCTAATGTTAAATGAGGGTTGTGAATATCTACCCATGTTTGAATCAAATATCTAATACTAGTTGTTGGAGGTATGACATTGTGACCTACAACGGTCCTTGTATTTTCATAAATTGGGATACTACTATTGTTGCCTATAGGTGGGAATGATATCTGAAAGATTCAATAATGTGCATAATGTGGCAATGTTGTGGCCATTATATTTTCTCTTTTACTCTTATATAATGAATTGTGAGTATGATGGATTTGGAAATGAGCTTAGGGTGAATAGTGTAGTGTGAGGGTATTGTTCTATCTTAATTGAGTACACGTATGAGGGAGTATGTAGATTGATTTGGAAAAGTTGGGAGGTGGAAGAGAGGATACAAAAGATAAAAAAATCTTGTGGTTGGGGTTAGTAAGTGTTGGAGGAGAGAAGTTGATAGTTCGAGGGATGGTCTCTAAGTCAATAGGTGTATAAATATTAATGGATTTGGTTGTTTGGTATGTTGATGAAGTGCAACTTAAAGAGATTGGGTAGTGCAAGAAGGTTGGAAGGGCTAGCATGAGACAATAGTATGTAGGCATTGTGTGCGATATATGTTTGAGGAGATGCATTGACACATCACAGTGTTGGGTAGTACTGGGAGCTATTTGCTTAAGTATGAAACAATATGTAAAGGAATGGCAAGATATTCGGTGATGGTGGCACCATTGATTTGTAGGTGGAGAAGGATAATAATAAGATTAAAGGGTTTTCAAGGTTAGTTTTTAGTCCATAGATAGATATATAAAAGCTTCAACAAACTATTTTTTTTTCATCTTGTCAACTTTGTCAAAGCATATTGGTCATCATATTCTATTGTTGAGACAAATTATATACAAATTAAGAATGTCACATGATTTGATTATTTTAGTCTACATTAAATTTACTAAGGCCATTCATGGACACATAACTATTCATAATTAATCATAAGTAGATGAATACTTGTTCCTGTATTGTAATATTGTAATTTATCAAACACTTGTTCCTATTTTGTAATATTATAATTTCTCAAAATCCAACATAGCTCATACAAGCATTTTAAATATTAGGAATGTAGAAAAAACAGTATCTCCAATGCCAAGCTCCTCTATATCCATAGGGAAGGGATACAATTGTAGTGCAAAATAAATTTTCATAATTTCAAAAAGATTGTTAGAGTTTCTATTATTTACTTCAAGAGTAAAATATACAAAATTGCAAAGAGTTTGTTAGAGTTTCTATTAGATACTTCAAGAGTAAAATATATAGAGGCTACAAAAAAATTGTTGAAGCCCCCCTATCAGAAAAAATGTAAATCACATAAGATATCCAAAACAAACATAGATAACAACTTAAATAATAATTACACAAGTGTTTTTTAAAGTTCCAAAATTGATATCAATTTAGCTCATATTCATGATATATTGTGAGGGTTTGAATAATATTGATAAGTTGCTAAAACTCATGAGAAGAAGTGGATTGTTGGATGTAGAAAAAATCCATCTAGGTAGGTGAATCATTGCAAGAGGAAGGATGTAGAGGAAACTTAAGTTATTTCCATGTGGCCTCAAATTCCATTATACTATTGTCCTTAACTATAACCAATTTGCAACCACATTGCATGTGACCTTCAAGTTAAGGTGCTCATACAACAACTAAACATTTTCAAGTAAAATATTCAATTTTTGATCTAGCTATTGTAAGTGGTTGTCTTACTAGGTCTTTTGATCCTCAAATCAACTTGCCAAGCTCTATGATGCATCTCAACGCCATGGATTTGCATCCATCTATTTGGTTTATCTTCGAAGGGAATTACTAGCAGCAGCTATGTGACACTTTTATTGAGGATCTATTTCAAGATATGTTCATTGCATCATTTACTACAATGATGCACACATTCTGAGGTTATTATTGACACAATTAACTCTATCGCTAACTAGCTAAGTGGGGTGCTTCCATATGAATTATTTCCAGCTACGCACTTCCAAAATATTAGTAAGGTTGTGGAGAAATTAAGGTTTAATATTTTTTCATATCATCACCCCAATACCTTATTTTGATTTATTCTTACACACTTGCTTAACTTCACCATCATGCAATGCCTTACATAATTGCAGAGATATCGAGGAAAGCAATGTACTTCTAGAATCAAACATTAAAACTTAGATTGTTGATATTTGTTTTGGAAAAAGGGGAAGTACTTGTTACCAAATGAGTGAAGGGATTACTAGGTTATATTGCACATGAATATGATATGTGGAGGTAATACTATGCAAGTTGTGATGTATACAAATTTGGAAAACTATTGTTTGAACTTGTAAGTAAGAAGCGAGTATACTCAAATGTATAGCATACTATTGTTGCCTTGACATTTCTGTTCATTTTAGAAAGATAATATGATCAACCAACTAACCCAAAGTTCCATTAAAAAAATACAATGAATAAGAGATAAGATAGAACCATCTTATGAAACCTGATATGGTGTAAATATGTTCTCTAAGTTCTTTGTTGGTTGGGAGAAAGAATAATAATTGCATGTAGAAAATAAATGATAGAGAAACCCCTTGACTCTATTTAGATCTTATCACTTATTCATGATTCTTTCTTGAAAATGAACTTTAAACCAACACCTACGAAAGCATAATTGCTTCTAGTTGATGAAACAAATAGGGTTAGGGTTATAGAACTTCATCATCATCCTTAGATGAAACCTAAGCATATTACTCTCTCTTCTGTTTTTTTAAATGCTTTCATTTCGGGGGATGGTTCCATTCTCTTTGTCTATCAAACATATACAATGTGTTCACACCACAAAGAGGAATTCATTTCATCATGTTTCAAGAAACTACTCAAGAAAGCAAGGTTGCATCAGAATTTCAGCTCAAAGTTTACATAGTAAAGACATTGCTCCTTCCAATCAAAACCCCTGCTCTCCTACTCGTGCTTGTGCAATGGAATCCCTGCGACACCCCTGCTCTCCTACTTGTGCTTGTGCAATAGAATCCCACGGATATCTAGAACCACGGATCTACCCTTCCCCCTGGGCGAGGAATGAGATATAATGCCTTTAACCCTTCATCCCGATACAAATATAGATACATATACATAACTGCTACCGTTGAGGAGGGAAGGGACATGTGAAACAATAAAATGGCGCATAGTATGATCAGGGTTGGGGTTTCAACCCTAATATTCTCATCCTCCTAACGTGGTAAATAAGAAAATGGCGCAGCGTATGCTCGTGGTTGGGGTTTCAACCCTTCTCTTCTCATCCTCCTAATTCTTGGTTCCAAGCACAAGTTTGGTCGAATGGAGGCATATGAGGGGTAATTCATCACCATATAGAGCTTGGGATTGCTTGATTGAGGCCATATCTAGCTATAATGGATTGATGAGGGTTATTTAGTTAATTTATGAGATGTATAGATTTAGGCTTGTGAGGCTATGGAACGCACAATATTTCTAGTTACAATTTGTATTAATTAGATTTTTAAATGATCTCTTCTTTGGGGATTTCCTTAATTGATGGGTGCATCACCTACGATTGGTCTATAATCATTTTGTCATTAATTCTTGAGTCTAGACTTAGGGTTTTTTCATGTAGAAAACAATTATTTAGGCTTTGGTTTTTTTTTGTTAAAAAATGATTATAGTATATTAAATGCAATGAACATATTTCCCTTCTTTCATTGAAATGATAGGTTTAAGTTCACGCTTGAAAAAGAGGACTATATTTTTTTTTGTTTAATTCTTAAATATGCAACATATTTGATAGGATTACGTATGATCCAAATTTTGATTTTTGTCCCTTGAAGAGGCTTTATCAAATTGTTTGAGGTCTATGGTTAAATCTTTTTTTTGCAAAGCAATGTAGTGTAACTTATATTGTAACAAAGTTATAAAAAATGTTAAGTTTAATTAAGGAATGCAAGGAATTTGTTTTGTTTATATTTATCTCCAACGAAGGACAATGAGCATACATGAAAAAAAAAGCGGAAACATGAAGAATAAAATAATAAGATGAAAAATAAATAGCTAACCAAACAACTAAACTCAACTAAGCTATATTATATTAAATAATTTTTTCTACCCAAGAATTTCTTCCCTAAGTGTAACTTGCTTAGGGTCGAGGGGTTCTCACTCATAGGTTATAGTATTTTCAATTTCTAATAAATTTCCTTTTGCTAGAGGCCCCCAATTATGGAAACCGAGAACTTTGATATCATTATGTAACAACCATACCCAACATAGATGGTTGGGAGGGTGTTATATGCTAAGCTTTATTTCTTCTTTAAATAAATCATATATAAAAAACATGAAGGAAATCAACCATATGTAAACAAGAAGGTAAATAAACCATGTATAACTAATTAGGTAAATCAATGATGAAATAAAACTATAAGAAACATAACATAAATAGTTGAAACCCTTCACCTTGTTGATGACCCCTAGTCCAAACCAGTGCTCTGCAAGTAGAATGTCAACAAGAGGGAAATCAAACCAATCAACCAATGAAATTGCCTCAATGAAGTGATGCTCCATGAGTAAGGATGAATATAAATACTTAGAAATATCACTCACTATGACCAATAGATCAAATTATGGACTAAACATCCTAGTTATCATCCATAGTGTGGTGAAGGAATTTAAGGACTAACAATGGATCAATTTCCATACTTAATGAACATTCGTAACCCTAGTTATCTAGATACACTCCTAACCTCATCTACCCACATATACTATGTTAGAGTAGTAATCATATTGCTCTTATCAAATCACAATCCACACATGATTATCTTTTTCAAGGTATGAATCTACACCAATCCACAAACATTCAACCCCCTGACATAGGTATACATCCCATCTATCCTCTCAAAGGAGAAAAAACACTACCCAAGGATTTATCTTGGCCTTCTCATTCCCTCTAACTAAATAAACTTAGGGAAAATTTAGGCTTTGGAGCATAAACACAAGTGTTACCAAATGTACCTACTCAGGGGTTGTGTTATCCTAAGTACCAAATAAAAATGTTTTGAGGGAAACTAAATCAAATGAACAACATTATTCACACACACAGGTGTTGGTGCTCTAATACCAACTTGTACCAAATTTACCTACTCAGGGGTTGTGTTATCCTATGTACCAAATAAAAATGGTTTGAGGGAAACTAAATGAAATGAACAACATTATTCAACATGCATGCAATGTAACACAAAAGGAAACTAACTAAAAATGAAACAAAGTATGTGATAAAGAATTTTGGTTTTGTATTAGAAACAAAATAGAGATGATGATATAGACCTTGGTATTGGATGTAATTGATGTCAACTTTTACATCTAACCCAAGGGAGGGCTTTTATTCTCCTTTGATGCTATACTCTTAGCTAGGTGATGTGTGTGAAGGACTGCAAATGATGAAAGGAAAGAGATGCAAAATGTTCTCTCTCTCTTTCTATAGGTAATCAAGTAACATAACCTTGCTTTTATGAATGTGTATGGTATTTGGGAGTGATATTTAGGGATTTGTTTAAAGGAAATGATGTAGATACTTCTTAGATTGATATCCAATGTGAATTATCCCTTTTAATTGATGACATAGTGGAATAAAGATAGGTATTAGAGACTACGTCAAAGAATATATTTAGAAATAATAGTTTGTGAGCATCCAAATTCAACCATTGCACCTTTTTAAAAGGAAGACATCAATTATGAATGACTCAACCAAAAAATGAGTGAACAGCTCAGTCCAAGAGAAACATTAACACTCCTATAGTAAGGTAAGAATATGTTTTTCTTGATTACTTTAAAACCAATTCTCTATGATGAAGGGTCTTGATCAACCTAGCATTCATCACTTTCTAGGAATGTTTATTTCCATATACAAATTATGAGACCTAATGCACTTATGAAAATGTGCACCGAAGTCCAACATTTAATTCCCTTGGCCATGCTCAATCATTAGCCACTAAAGATTATTTCATTTTGATTCTCAGACTTGAATAAAGGAGCAAGCCAATAGACATTAGAGATGGTTCTCTATACCTATAACATGGGTTAGGTATAAATATATAAATTTATGGCCTACAAGACAGTTTTATGACTCATTAACCATGATTAGGATCCAAAACTACATGTAAGTCGTATATAGGGGAATTTTGCCTTACTAACATTATGTCAACGTGATTACTAGGTTTTTCCCACTTGGGATGATTCTTGGGTTTGTATATATGTTATGAATGTAGATATGGAATGATGTTGAATACTAGGATATTAAAGCATTAAAAATGATTCTAGGGATCATGTACCATGTGTAAGGTCCAAAATAGACACGCATTCCCTTTAAATAGAATCTTTGGCCTACAAATGCCATATTGGACCCATTACAAGGTTTTGCACACCAATGATATTTATCAAGACCCTAATGATGGTTCATGGAGGAACATAAACATATCAAAGCATAAATTTTTTTAAGGGCTCATGTACCATGTAGAAAGTACCAAACCACCACAAATATTATGCAAATATTTGGCGTACATGTGTCATATGGGTAGTATTATGAGGTATTTTGCACCAAGTTATATGGTTCTTGGGGCCTGGACATAGTCCAATAAGGAACATCGACATATTAGAGCATAAATGATTATTTAGGGATCATGATCATGCGCGAGGTTAAAAACCACTACACATGGCCTATAAAGGGAATCTTTGGCCTATGAGAGTTTTTGCAATAGAGATACTTCTTTGGGTCCTAAATAGATTTCAAGGATAGAATTCAACAACTTATGGCCTAGAATATGCTTCTAGGGTTCATGGATCATGCATAGGGTCCAATCCCACCACACATGGCATGCAAAGAGAATATCCCAGTTTGAGGATATTCTCTTTTCATGCCATGAGTGGTGGATTTGGACCCTATGCATGATCCATGAAATATTCCTTGGACATAGTTTGAGGATAACCACTAACATATAGGACTAAAATAAAAGATTCTTTTAGGGCTCATGTTCCATGCATAAGATCCAAAAGCATGACACAATCCTTGTAAAGAGAATCTTTGACCCACATTTTTCATTTGGGGTGCTTAATTATGAGGTTTTTCACAAGTGGTTCTTAGGTCCTTGGACATTTTTAATGAAAAAAACTAGCATCTTATGGCATGCAAATATACTTTTAGGGATGATACACCATGCAAATCATCAAAAGCTACCACATAGGATTATAAAGGGAATATTTGGCCTACAATGTCATATCAAACTTTGATCCACAAATTACATGAACACTGGAGTCTTCATCACAACTGCAATTTCACCTTCTAAGAATCTTCCAACTTTTTAAATGGTCAAAGACCCATGGATGGGGCCAACGTTGAAATTTTTTCAAACTATTTATGAATGCACTGAAATTTTACATGGACTGGCAGTTCGCATGCCTCCACGATATGGGAGGGTTTTGAGACTCAAATATGATGGAAACACCCAATACTCAGCATCTTCGATCTCATCATACTTTCATTTGAACTTTCTCGGATTGATGTGCCTAGAATTCCCAACATACCCATCCATGTCATGGTCGTCATGATGATATTTATACTCATCTTCCATGTCATTCAAAATGAAAATCATGCATGACAATTAGTCCCCTGATATTGGTGGCAAGAAGAAGGCGTCATCCAACATTTCATCAATGATTTCGAGCTACGTATCTGGTGAATGGAGCGCAAAAAACTTAGATGAGAGAAAAACACAAAGATAAGAAATATATGATGAAGCTTATGCAATTTATCAAGTACTTTTTTTTGGATTTATCTCCCTTGCACTAGATGCGTCAACGTGCATGTTGAAAGAATTTTAAAAGAAACACCTAAAATATCTAGTACTATAGTGAATAGACATGGGCAACAGTGACCTGTGGATGGGGCCAACGTTGAAAAATTTTCAAACTGTTTCTAAATGCACTGAAATTTGGCATGGATTGGAAGCTCACATGCCTCCACAATATGGGATGGTTTTGAGACTCAAATATGAAGGAAATTCCCAGCACTTGGCATCTCCGATCTCATCATACTTTCATTTGAACTTTCTTGGATTGACGTGCCTAGAATTCCCAACATGCCCATCCACATCATGGTCATGATGATGATATTTATACTCATCTCCCATGTCATTCAAAATAAACATCATGCATGAAAATTAGTCCCATGATATTGGTGGCAAGAAGAAGGCGATAGTCGACATTTCATCAATGATTTCGAGCTACTCTGATGAATGGAGCATAAAAAAATTAGATGAGAGAAAAAAACAAAGACAAGAAATATCTAATGAAGCTTGTGCAATTTATCAAGTACTTGTTTTTCAACATTATCTCCCTTGCTCTAGATGCATCAATGTGCATGTCGAAATAATTTTAAAAGAAACACCTAAAATACCTAGTACTGCAAAGACTAGACATGGGAAACAGTGGCAGGCCTGTGGATGGGCCAATGTTGAAAAATTTTCAAATTGTTTTTGAATGAACTAAAATTTGACATGTACTAGAGGTTTGCATGCCTCCACGATATGGGAGGGTTTCCAAACTCAAATATGATGTAAACACCCAATACTCAGCATCTCAGAGATGAGTACAAAAATGACGATGGTATAAACTTGAATGAGCTTCTCTTGGTTTCAATAATAATATATTCTCTACTGAACAAGGCCAACCACGTGAAGGTGGAATGTCATTTGGCCCCTCCCCCCCTCACTTCACTCTCAATTAATCAATACCCAATCTATCTACTATTAAATATTTGAAGGAAACATAATTAATAACAATCAAACATAGAAACTAAGAAAATAAATATTTAAGGTAAATGAAAGAGAACAAATGAACTAAAAACATATGAATACATACCTCGTACATTTCAAGATTTTGATATCATTAATATTCTTCTTCATCCAACTCATCATCTATATCATCTAGTTTGTAGTTCATGTTCAAAATATTGGCCATATCAGCCTCATCATCATCAATGTCGTCAGTTCCAAACATATCATCATCTGAAGCATAGTCTCCTACATTTGGTTTGACTTCTTCAAGTTCTTCGTGATCTGACACATCATTAATAACATCTTCATTCAGAACATTGTATTCCACATCTCCATGAACTTCTTCAACGTCTTCGTCTAATTCATGAACTAACTGCTCCTCTATGTCATCTTCTTCTTCAATTTCATCTTCTTCTGCTACAGTATTCTTTATCGGACTTCCTCTTGGATCATATCTAACAACATATGAACAACCTGATCTACCTGGAACCTCTGAGTAAAATACATGTTTGCATTGGGTTGGAAGAACATAGGTCTCTAATCCTGGCTCAACATTATTAGTCCTTGTATTAACCATGGTAAAACCGTTAGCATGTTGAATAACGGTTCTCTCTGGATCACGTTCATTTATTCTTAGCCTGTACTATTTAGCGTCGAATAGAACTATTTTGAATGAATTAAAGTCACACTCAAGTATATCATGCAAATACCCATAGTATCGATTTTCAGATTCTCGGGGATGTCTATCACTCCTAAAGTGGACATTAGTAACCTGAAATATTATTTTTATCCCACTATCAGAATTTTTCCTCTTTTCATCCAACTTTTTGATGCGAAATTTGTGACCATTGCACCACATGGCCTTGTAGTGTTTCAACTACAATATGCCAAACACGTAAAAAAAATGTCAATTCATAAACATATTTATACTTGGAAATGATGCAAATTATAAAAAAAAACACATCATATGCATCAATAAAATAATATTCTAAAAAAATAAGTAGCATGGTTGAAAATGCTTTCCTGTTTATTTTTAAAATCATGTGCTAAATCAATTTCCCTCTAAGTAAGATTTGTATCTCATCTAAGTTCAACTTCTTTGACCAATGTAGACACACCTTCCCATGTTAACCTACCATTCTTATAATTTTTACATTGTTTGACCCATATATTCATCCAATCAAGATTGTTTGCAATGTAGAGATGTATCACATCCCACTCTACACCAGTTGTATTAAAATAAAACAATTAACATACAATTAGTTACCATGGTATACCTTCATATTAATAATGGATTATGTAGGATGACTAAAAATTAAATAAGTATGACATAAATAAAAAATAATCAAATATATTATAAATATCCAATATCTACTTACATCTCACTTTCCTCATTCTACCTTTCCCCAAAAGGTGCTCCCCTTCAAATTTGTTGTTGGATTTGACATATGAAATGCGATCCTCATGATTAATACTTGCATATATTTGAGGACTATATTGAGTGATATAAACCATGGTTTTATATACCATATATCCCTCTACCATAGAACCCTCAGGATGTGCTCTTTCTCTGACCAAAGCCTTGAGTGATTTCAAGGGCCTCTCAACCATCCACATTGACCTTCTGTGTACAGGTCCACACTTCTCAATCTCCTCAACTTGGTTCATGAGGTAGTGTTCTTGTGCATTGAAAAATGACGGAGGTAAATACTTTTTTATTTCACACATTAGAGGAGGAATTTGTCTCCTCCAATACTTTATACCTTCTTGATCTATTTCTTTAGATGACAACCATCTACAAGTGATGCAAGAAGATCACAGGTTTCAACAACAAAGTATAGAGTACATTACAAGAAAAACACATGCATGTAGTCAAAATTAAAATAAGGTGTACAACGAATTAATGAATAAATTACACTTTGCATCTAAATCACCACTTACCTCATGTATTTTTCCAAATCATACATAACTTGTTTCACATTGTTGTCAAAGCTTTCTCGAAGAGATAGAGGTAGAACATACTGTATCAAAAAAATGATCAATCATTATTTATTCCCAAATAAGTAGAGAAAAAAAAACACTAACAAGATCATGTTTCACCAATATACAAATATATATACCAAAATAATTACCTTAATGAAGGTATGCCAATCATGAGTTTTTACCCCACCTAATTCACGTTTCTTTGTTAGGACATTCTTCATGTTTGAACAAAATCTAGTGGGAAATTTAATTTTCTCAATAACCTCTTTAACATATATGCTTTGTTGTTCTGTAAATAACCATGGAATTAGGGCACTGATATTTTGGGCATCTCCCTCGTTATTTGAACGAATCACACTTTGCATTGCATGATTGGCCTCCTTAATGTCATTACAAATCTTGACGAGTTTTTCTTTATCTCTCCTACCATCTAATATTTTCCATAAGGTCTATGTTATGTTCTTCCCGGTGTGCGTTGTATCAAAAAATGAACAATTTCTAGATGCTCATAGTAGGGGATCCTGTTGAATTAATTGGGATAAAGTTTCATTCCTCATGGAAGCACCTCATTATTGATGCCTTTATCACGACCTTCAATACGAAGCATAATTAAAAATATTATAAAAACACTTGTCAATTAGTAAACAGATCAAAATTCAATAAAAATATAAAATATTCCAAACATTTCATGTATATATTGATACAATGACAATTTCATCCATACCATTCTGATTTGAATATCTTTTATATTTCTTCATCCATAGACCAGGTGTCATTCTTCGTGGTTTTAATCTAGTCTCTTCTTTCCCATTGAAAAGATTATTTTCAGTAGTCTGATACCTATGGTTCTTAGAAAGGAAGTGCCTATACTCATCAAACACCTCCTTTTGTAAACTTCTTGAATGATAAGATCTCATCTTAGGACCAAAAACTGGACATGCAAATTTACCCTTTGTTTGAAGACCTAAAAGAGATGTATTAATTTTTATATCAATTATTTAAAATGAAGTATGTATAATTATGCACAGTAAAGTTACAACATACCACATAAATGTGTTAGCCCTAGGGCATCGTGAATTTTCCATACAATCATTGCATGGAATTGAAATTCCCTTTGTGCATTTGTTGGTCTAGAGATATCATACATAGTGACGCCCTTCCATAACTCTAGTAACTCATCGATAAGAGGCTCCATATATACATTCATATCTTTGACATGGTATTTGCCTATTTGATTTAACATACAATACAAAAGTATGACATATATGAGTAAATAAATATATATAAGACATTATTTTAAAACATAATTGAACATATATTAATAAACAAAAAAGAAGAAGACATAATTATGAAACAAACAAGACAAATGAGATGTTATAGTTTTAAAAAAAGTAATATAAACAAATTAATACCTGGAACAATCATTGCCAACATTATGTGCTCCTTCTTTATTGACATCCATGGAGGAATGTTATTGTTAATAACAAAAGCAGGCCCTAGCAAGCAAGTAGGTCTAAGCTCTCCAAATGGATTAACACTGTCAATTGCCAATGAAATCCTAATATTATGAGTTTCTTCTTTAAACTTTGGCATCTTTCTTCTATATTAGTCCATATAGATCCATCCGCAGGCATTCAAAGAACACCATATTCACTTATGTTATTTGCATGGTAATCCATTAACTATGCTATGCTTTTGCACCTGAACAATTGTCGCAAACGTGGAATTATGGGAATATACCAAAGAACCATGTGAGGCACCTTTTTTGTTATTGTATTGACTCGATATCTACTCTCTTCACATTTCAGGCATTTGTCTTTCGACGCATGTTCTTTATATTAGGGAATATCAACATTAGGACATGCATGAATAGCTTTATAGTCCATTCCAATATCTTTCATTATGGCATGTAAATATCGGTATATGCGAGATAAAAAATTTGACGGTGCTAACAAAAATTCACCTATCAATCTACAACATAATTAAAAAACAGTACTACTTGTTAACGTAAAGAATATTAGTAATACATATTGCATCCAAATGTTACAGATGATGATCAACTAACATTAAAAACAGGGCAAAAAATAAAAACTTTGTCATCATGTACTAAATGGGACAAAATTAATATATTACATACCTTATGATCTATGTCACACATGTGTTTGAATACCATTTACAACCTTTAGGTTCAACAACAACAATATAGCAGAGAGAAGACTTATTTTTTAGCCTTTTTAAAGAGGTTTGCTTGCCCTCTGAAGTACAGGTATATCATAAGCAACAACGAACTGATTTCCATCGTCATTGATTCCAACATTATTAAATGTCTCCTGGATAAATCTATGTGTACCATCTTCTTCACCTTCTTCAACTATGTTATTAGCATCATTATCTTCTTCCATGGGATCATTAGCTCAATCCTCAATATTTTCTCCATGCAGTTCTTGATCAACAGGTGCTTGTACAAACTGCACCTCTTCCTCCTCGAGCAATTCCATAGGGCTATTTCTCTTTACAATTACAAACAATAAAGTAGCATTAGTGTATATAACAAATATTTAATGATACAAATGTTTAAATATATAAAATAGGAAAACAAAGACAACAGAGACAATGGCAAAGAAAACTTAGGTGAGAGTGAGAAACAAAGACAACAAATCAATGATGAAGCATGTGCAACTTATCAAGATAATTAAGAATGCAATTAAAAAGATGCCCCGACGTGCATCTTGAAAGAATTTTAAAAGAAACAACTAAAATACATTGTACTGGGACTAGACATGGGAAACAATGACCTCTGAATGGGGCTAATGTTGAAATTTTACCAAATTGTTTATGTATGCAGTGGAATTTGACAGGGACAGACTATTCGCACTCCTTGATAATATGGGAGGGTTTCTAGACTCAATGATGACTCAAATCATTATCAATTTTTATATATTTAATTTATTGTTATAAAACGTTTATCAACTAACATTGCTATTTATGAAAAATGATGAATAGATATTTGGACTATAACACTTTTTAACCCAAAATATATATAGATATAGATATAGATATAGATATATATATATATATATATATATATATATATATATATATATATATATATATATATATATATATATATATATATATATATATATAATTAGATTTAGAATTAAAAATTAGAAAAAATTACTTATTTTATTAAATAAAAATAAATTCAATTCTAAATATAACCCCTAACTCTTTAATCCCCTAAAATATATACAAAAAAATAATAATAATAATACATTTTTTTCTTCTACATTTAACATATAAACATTTATGAAAACAGTCTACAATACAAATACATATAATGAATAACTTACTAAGGGATGATATTCATGCATGCCTTCAACATGTCCATACAATCTACAATGTTTGACAACCGTTGTTATTAGAATTCTCCTTCGTTTCAACCCCTTGCATATTTTACAAGGGAAATAGCATTTTGCACTTCGAAGCACTCGATGCAAATCCCACATTTAATTAGCCTCCTTGAGAAATGTTCTCTGACATGTTTCCTCACCAAACCTTCAATGATGATTATCTTCAATAACTTTGTATTATGAATAGTAAAAAGTAATCCCTATAGCATTCGAAAATCGTCGGAAGCACATCAACAATGTCGAAGCTATTAGATTGTATAGACTGTCTAGTACCTAATTATAGACGCTATCAAATGGATAGTGCATTGAATGCATTTTACGTGGGATATCCAACAGTTCTTCATATTTCGTTGGATATATGACGATATCGGGCATTATAAAAATAAAAAATACATTTACGATCTGGCATTTTTCTTCGATTTTCATATATTGTCGGATTCCACTGTCGGATTTTCTGCCCATATGTAGTAGTGGGTGTTGATAGTGCCTATATTATTGCATGAAGTAATAATTTATCAATTGAGACTTCAAGCTTGAGGAACTTGCTCAAATACAATGTAACAACAATATTAAAATCTTACATTTTGTGAACATATGTTATGTCTTCAAATAAATAAATATGAAGATCACTAGAATACAAGGTGATACAAAGAACAAAAGGAAATAAAAATGGAAGGGCATATGGCATGATTGGATATTTCTCCTAAAGGATGACACCTTTAGCCAATCATCCTGGTATCTAAAAATAGATAACAATATTAAAACAACAAATCATATGGCATCAACAAAATGAAAACTCGAAATCAATTTTCAATTTGTAACATTTACTCTAACCCTAGGGGTGGAAAGGGAGGGGGAAGTGGGTTGGGAGGGGTTCATTTTTTTTCCTAAAGGTATTTATTGTAATACCTCAGTTTTGACCCATGGAATTATTGAATCAAAATATGTAAATGATGTAAATATGCTAGTAAATATGTCTAGAGTAGAGCTCAAGGCCAAGGCCCAACTAATGAATTGCTAAGCATGTAAGATGCAAATATTTCTATATGTGTTGTTCATTAGGCTTGTCATGATGACTCAAAGCTATGCAAATCTTTATATTGGAAATAAATGGTACAATATTGTCCTGTAAATAGCACTAGCAGGGATATGTTCCACTAGAGGTGTAACACCTTGTTTTTGACCCATGATGTGATTATGTATGTAACAAAGCAAAGGCAAGATTCCAAACATATATGGTCCAAGAGAACATGAATATTGTAAATTACATACATTACATTTTAATATAAAAATCCCTAACAACTACAAATGAAGAAGCATGAACAAGAGTTGGGAGGCTATGATTTCACAAGTGGGGGAAGTAAGAAGGGGCTAAGGGAGATGACACAAGTTGGGTTTAACTATTTCCCTTAGCCTTCATTATCATTTTTAACCCAAAGTCCCTTAACCATGGTTACAATGGTCGCTTTAATTAATTATTGGTTAATTATCTTAATATGAGATTAAAAAGGGACAAGTGGCCTCTTATGGGGAAGCCACATGTCAAGACAAATCCATGCATATATAATGTTAGAACTCACTCATTCCTCATCATTCACTCCATAAATCTATTTGAGCTTTAATTGGTATAACTAAGAGAAATCAGTGTTCCATACTTTCTCACGCCAATTACCTAGGAAACTAGTGCTAGTAGGTTTGGTTCCCTAGTGAGTGAAACTTGGTCAGTGGTTGAAATCCCTAGAGTCTGAGTATGGAGACCCATGGATGGCATATACTAGAGCACTAGAAGGGAATGGGTACACTTTGAGGGGCTGCAGTGCTAAGGAAGGGGTCCCATTCCTTGTGTTGTGTAGGCTAATGGGGGTCGATGAATGCTAGAGGATTTGGAAAAATATGGAAAGGGTTCCAATGCCAAAGGGATGCATGTGTGTGCTTGGTGAAAGATATTGGAATTTCACTCGTTATGGGATGTTATTCCCATATCGAGGGTGGAATTTTTCAAAGAAATACCAGGCTTAACAAAGTACCTATAGCTGGGAGGAATGTCCCTCACTTACAGCTAGTCAGAGAACCATTTACTATAAAGATATAAAGTGTTAATTATGCTTGAATTTCCTGGTTTATTTTTTGTCATGAATTTCTTTAATGTTGTTAATGAAAATGTTTGTGGATTGAATTAATGGTAACAATATGTATGAAATCATTATAGGAATGCATGCAAACTGTAGAATTAGTAATTTGGATGATTGATTACTCTAAATTTACTTCATTTGTTAATGAATTGCTTAGTAAGAGAATGCAATTTTGAATAATACATCATAGGTTAAGGGATTTTGTTATAAATATAAAATAGGAAAATATTATATTATTTAATATTAATATTATTATGAAAAGGTACCTATGTAAAGACGTAACCTAATACGAAGTTTCACCTTAATAGTCTATAAAGGCCAAGACCATCTTCTCTTGTAATCATTCATTTTTTTATTATAAAACATTATATACATGTATATTTACTGTCTTACATAAATAATCACTTAAATATTTTAAGCTTTTGTGATATTGTTGCTTCACTAGTACCAGAGCCTAACAATTCTACTGGGAGTAATATAAGAGATCTGATACCTATTAGAAGAATTAATACAAAGAAATAGCCTTGCAGTTGAAAGGAACCGTTAAAGGGACCATAAATCAAGGGAAACTATAGGCGAAGCTCTTGAACTAATAAAAGACATAAAGGAAAGTGAACAAGAGCATGATAAATATATGTTCAGGTTCGAAGGTGGAACTTAGTCCAGATGAAGAACCCATCAACAACCAATGTGAAGTGCCTTCCTTTGACTTAGTCGATTTGTCCGAAAAACATTTTGAATGCTCAAATTTTGTTAGAGACGATGACCACTCCTCCCAAGACTGGGCAAGTTCTTCCAATGATAACAACAACTTAAGTTACAATGAAGCTAACCATGGCTATGTTGCAGAAGTTAGAGATTTAAAAAAATATATATGCTTAGAATGGTATCCATAGAGAACTACCGCCAATTAGAAAATGAAATCGAGGATAATCTAAGTACGGTACCCTATATCGGACATTGTGGAAATTCACCCCAACCATGGGGGCTTGAACCACATTTAAGTGAAATGGTGCACGACTTTGGTGCATGACTTTTCACAAGGCGACTACTAGCAAAAGTATTGAAATATTAAAAATAAGATAACCAAAGTAAGTTTAACATTACTACATAGAGAGAGTGTATGTATTTTACAGTGGATATTTATAAATTATTTCTAATATTAACTTTAAAAAATAGAAGGGGAAGTCCATTAAAAACAAGTATCTAAGTTTTGGGTGAAAAAAAATTCGAGGTTCCATAATATTAGATACATGCTTTTAGTTATTAATTAAGATAATTTAAAAGGGAGCAATGGTCTTAATTATGGATTTTTTCCAAAGTTTTCAAGTGATAACTAAAAATAAAAATTATAATATACGCAAAAATTAGTTATAGATATGTGGGAGTTAAAATTAGTTATAGATATGTGGGAGTTAAGTGAAGATAAAAGTGGCATATTTTATATTAAAAAAAGATGTGATGTTAAAGATAGCATATTAGTTTAAAAAGAAAAAAACATTATTAAAATCAAGGATGAAGATAGTTAATATAGCTTTGAGGACAAAGCATGTTAAAAGGGAGGTATGAAAATAAAATAGGAAATATTATATTATGTAATTATATTTAATATTATTATTATTATGAAAAGTTGCTCATTTAATGACACAACCTAATACGAAAGGTCACCTTAATAATCTATAAAGGCCAAGACCATCTTCTCTTGTAATCATTCATTTTTTATTACAAAACATTTATACATATATATTTACTATCTTATGTAAATAATCACTTAATATTTTAAGCTTATGTGATATTGTTCCTTTAGATTTTAGGCAAATTAGAGTACCCCATAACCTCAATAATGCTATAGAGGTGGTTGGGTAATCTAAAAGAGGGGAAGAGGAAAAGGGTCCTATGGGAGAATACATCATCTTTTTCCAAGTGTCATCCTTAGAACTCATCCATTTTTTCCATGTGCCTTGAATAAACCATTTAATTATTTTGACTTATCAAATCCAATCATTAAATGCATGTTGGGGTTGGTAGGTAATTATTGTCATGAAGTTTGTTACAGAGAAAAAATTCCTATGGCTTGGGGTAGACCACAACAGACAGATGACTACCAGAAATCAACTCAATTCCCAATGCATGCTATATAAATGTAAATGCTAAGATGTGGAATAAATGACCAACCTTCAACCGGATGTTTGATGTAGATCCCCGTTGAGATTTCAAATCTCTACACTTGAACCTGCAGCTTAGTCTCCACAATAAACACAAGCAAGTGCATATAATATATGAAAAATGTTAGCATAAACAATAGCATGGTCCATGATATAATAAGTAAATGCTACCCAATGTTAATAAACAACCATTCACAAGATCAATTGGAAGAGAAAATGAGTATTTCTATTAATGTAAACAAGAAGTACATGATACAACCTCTTGCCAGCAACTCATCTGAACCGAGAACTAGGTCCCTCCACTTGTGTCTCCACCACTTCAATCCCCCATGTAATGGCAAACTCATGAGTAAAGGATAGAGTCCTTCACAAGATATGGAGAGCCAAAGGTCACCCTATGACCGCTTTTTCGAGTAAAAGAGGAATTTTTACTATCATTTACCATTTTACTCGATGTACGCGGGCTATAGTGGGATAGCCCAAACGTGCGCGAGTTGCAGTAAAGCAGATCACGTATAGGAACAAAAATAGGGAAAAAGAGGTTCCTAGAGGGAAAAAAGTGGTTCTGAGTCAATCAAATGAATAACAGAGGCCAAATAGTATAAATGCTCACATGGTGGAAAAATACGTCGTAACAAACTTATGGAAGCATGGGATGGATATACATTTTTTACAACTATAAGAGTCCTTCCTTCTATGGTTAGAAGTTATTTTAAGTGTATTTTCACAAATCCTTTCATATCCATTGGAGTCTGTCACTGAGTTTCTATGCAGAATTTAGGGTATGTAATTTTCCCACATTGTTCTCTCCATTGCCAATTACCAGTCTAAAAATTAACTAGAAATTAGCACAATGAAGAGGAAATTGCATACATTAGAGTGAAGAGTATGGATTTAGGTGAGCATAGAGGCTAGGAAAGTTAGGAAACCTTTATCCACCATATAGTTTTTGCTCCTTAGATGCTTAAGCAATCATGAATTGATTTTACAGGTAACTCTGTAAAAGCATATAGTAGGTTGGATTATTTCTACACACACTTAAGAGCACTATAAGGGTTGGATAGCCTAAGGGATTGTTCAACAAAGAAAGAGTAGGCCTTCCTTATGTTGTGTGGGGTAGTGGAAGAGATTTCCATGGTCATGATGGCTGATTAAGATGCTTGTAGTTCTTTGTGGTGAGAAATTTGGCTAAGAATGAGAGAAAATAAATTGTGCTAAGAGAGAGTGAAGCTTGTAAGTGTTTCCTTCTCCCCAGTGACATCATATCCTAGCTTGGGGGTAGTATATGCAGTTTATACCTATGGTTGGGTTGAAATTTTCTCTTACATAGCTAGTTTCATGGATATTCTTCAGTTAAAATATAAGTATCCATTGTTGTCTATGAATGTGAAATTATATTTACTTCTTGTTATGAAAATAGTTTTTATGCATGGTATGTGTGTATGGATATAGTTTTGATTATGTTTTATTTTGCCTCTATGCACTTGCACATGCATTTAATTGCACTGAGAAGGCGCATTTCTATAGCTCAGGTGGAGGGGAAGTGTCTGTTTGTCCCATAAAAAAAAATTAAGAATGCATGCATTATTGTGTTGTATCATAGTGGATCTCAAGTTGTGGGAAGTGTCCCTCTGTCCCATAAAAAAAAAAATGCATTAATAGCATAGTGATGAGAGGAATGTGTTGTAGTTTAGTGGTGAAATATTTGCAGATTTGATCCCTCTTGATTCTTTGTATAACCGGAGTTACATGGGTCTATACTGGTAAATAATGGCACTCATAGTAGGCTTAAATTAGTTTGGAATTCAAATAATAGCCTCTGTGGGGTGAAATTTTGAATTGTGGAATTTGTAACCACCCATTCTATGGTTGGAATGATGTTTGGAGATGCTATAATCATGAAATGAACTTTGAATGAAGATTAGGGAAAAAAACAAGCAATTAATATGAGGTGATAGCACTCTTCCAAGAGATAAAAATTCATGATCCAAGGCATATCAAGAATCTTCTTGACATAGGCGATTGAATTATTGTCATTTAATTATGAAAAGTACCCCATTCCATATGATGGAAAAATTTCCAAGTCCATCCATATTCATAATACAAAAAGGAAGAAAGTAGGTACGAAACCATTGAATACTACCATGTGTTAAGAGAGAAAACTTTGCAGGTTAGGTCAACTAGCCAATGTGGAATTTCGCATGAACGAGGGAATTATAAGGGTAAAAATGGGACCTCCTTCTTCCCCATACCATATTAGCATTATCAAATTGAAATATTACATGCCTTCAATGTTTCAAAGGTGGCAAGGTTAATAAGAAAATGGGGCAAGCATTCAATTAAACATCATATCCCTTGTACCCTCACACATTTCTATGTTAACGAGGAGTTAGAATAATCAATTGGGGATGGAACTATAGATACTTTTATTGTTTGTTGGTAAACGCCTTTGACATCTTGGATGTTGGATTGTGGGATATTTCACTCATGATTCGAACCCTGGTAACATACAAAACCTATGATAGTCTTTATGTTAATAAATATGGATTTTCCTTCAATTTATTTGAGTCTATTCATTTGGTAAAAGTTTGGGATGGTGACTTGAGTATAGATGAAAATGTTGGTTAGGATTGTCAATCCTTCTGCCTCTACATCTAGTGGGGAATTATTAGTCCTTTTTTCTCAAACTTAAAATATATGGAAAGTTACTTTTCACCCTCGTATATTTTGGGAACTATCACTCATGTTCTCTCTTACTATTTATGGAACATTACTTTTAAGCCTCCCATATTTGGGGAACTATCACGTTTCTTCTCTATGAATGGTCTGCTTGCACTGAGAATTGGCTTTAGGATTGATTGGAAAAAATTATCCTCTTGATACTGGGTCTATCATGGTTATCTATCTGGGTTATTGTGATCCTTCTTTATGTCCATTTTGGAACTTAATCTCTTGTGTTTTGTATACTTGAATAACATTGACTATGTCATTTAATCAATTGTTTGCACAAGAAAATGTTATTTGGGGTATAGTGACTTTGTTTCCTTAGACCTAGGTCTATGGGAGGAACTTGCAAAGCATCCTAAGAACCTAAGTTACATATAAGAAGGTAATTTCCCCCTAATTCTAGGGATAATGGATAGTCTAGGACACCACTTCCCCCTTGAGCAATGTCTATCATGTGAAATATATGATATCCATAGGGTCTTGAGAACACGTGAGGAGTTAATAGTGGGTAACCACACATCAATTTTACCAATGACATGGAAGGTTCATGTGTAAGAGGAAATTCCTAACAATGGATATGTTGTGGTGATGGAAAATTTCTCCAACACTAAAGGAAAATTCAAGCATTAGAAAGATAAATACATATAATGAGAAATCTCAATATTTATAGTGTAATAACTCAAACAATGTCAATTATACCCTATTCAAAATATTGTTTATCAATAATTCGCCCCTTGCACATATTGTTCTCATTGCATATACCACAATTGAAGTTCATTTACACTCATCAAACACACAATTACAATTTTATTTTCTATTGTTATAATTTGTTGAAATTCCATGTACTACATGCTCTTAACATATCAAGTCAAGATCATCCAATCTCCATATTTGTGCAATGGTCCAACATACTCCATTAACTCAAATTTGTATCTATATTAAAATTGTACACCATATATGAAAATAACTCCCAACCCATGTATTGAAGATGGAATAGTGCAATATGTGTGCCCAATAAATACAAAATCAATGTCCAACTTTAGAAGTGGGTTTGGGTTCCACTTCTTGACAATTTGCTTGAACTCTATTGACCGGTCAATATCATCCTCTCTCTCACTAGGAAATTATGACCCAAAATCCGACGAGAAAATCCGACGGCATCCGACGAAAAGGACTGTGTCGTCGGATTTCACCTTCAAAATTACGAATTTTGATAATAATAAAAAAAAAAATTGATAGAAGGACCTGTCGGATATCCGATGCCCATCGGCTATCCGCCGACTATAGTCGAATATCCATAAAATATCAACGGATATCCAACACATATTTCTAATCAGTTTAGTCGGAGGGTTGACAGTGTTCCAGCGGAGAATTGGTGGAATTTCGGCAAGAAGCAGAAGAGTTAATGAAGCTTTAAGCAAAGATATAGCATAGTTTTAGCAGAAAGATTAGCAAGGTACAACCGCAAACGGGAATGCGAATAAAGTTCATCCAAAAGTGGAAAGATTAGCGGATTTTCGGCAAAAAGCGTAGAAATTGGCGGAGTTTCGGCAGAAAATGGAGAAATTGGAGGAGTTTCGGCAAAAAACAGAGAAATTGGCGGAGTTTCGGCAGAAAGCGGAGAAATTGGTAGAGTTTCAGCAGAAAGCAGAGACATTGGTGGAGTCAAGTCGTCATATATCCGACACGTATTTTATAATGATAACTATGGTCATGTCTTCGGATATCCGACAAAAATTTAAATTTTAAAATCTATAAATTATGGAAACATTTCGACATGTTTGTTATACAAGCGACGGTTTGAGGAAATTATTTTATTCTTCGATGGACTATTTTCCGTAAAAGAATACATAATTATTTATATTGTTTTTGTAATAAAAAATAGTGAAGTGTGGAGCTTGATTTTCTAAGACCAATAATCTTGATTCAAGATCTTTATGAAAAAATGTCAAATAGCAATATTCTTGATCCAGACGAACAAAATTGACAATTGATTGCTAGATTGTGGGATGGACTGAAAAGAAAGGGTGATGGGAAATGTTATTGTCCATGTAGTCAATGCAAGGGCTTTAAGAGGAGAAGAATAAATATCACAGCAGCCAGAAAACATTTTAGGGAACATGGACATGTATTTTATGATGATAACTATGGTCATGTCTTCGGATATCCGACGAAAATTTAAATTTTAAAATCTATAAATTGTGGAAACATTCCGACATGCTTGTTGTACAAGTGACGGTTTGCGGAAATTATTTTATTCTTCGACAGACGATTTTCCATAAAAGAATACATAATTATTTCTATTGTTTTTGTGATTAAAAATAGTGAAGTGTGGAGCTTGATTTTCTAAGATCAATAATCTTCATTCAAGCTCTTTATGAAAAAATATCAACTAGCAATATTCCCGAACCAAACGAACAAAATTGACAATTGCTTGCTAGATTGTGGGATGGACTGAAAATAAAGGGTGATGTGAAATGTTATTGTCCATGTAGTCAATGCAAGGGATTTAAGAGGAGAAGAATAAAGATCACAACAGCCAGAAAACATTGTAGGGAACATGGACACGCTGAGGGGGGGCATGAATATTGTCCATTTGTAATTTTTTCATTATATATGTTTTTATATTGATTTCTTTTGTAAATGTATGTATTATTTTAATATTTCTTATATTAACTTATATTTATTGATGCTTTAATGTAATTATAAAGGAAATACATCCTACGACATATCGTCCGAAGGAAGTGCTTTCAGAACTTGTACCGGAGGAACATGAATAATGGAGAACAAGTTAATGATCATATTGAAGAAGATGATCATACTGATAACATAGTTGAAGATTATGGTACAAATACATTGATCCATGATTCATTTAATGTTAGAATGGATGATGATGATCACTTTGATGATATTCATGATTTACCTCTTCTTGAGAAGGCATACGAACCCCTTTATGAGGGCTCCAACACAAATCTTCTCTCTACTATATTGTTGATAATGAAATTGAAGGTTATGAATGGTCTTTCAGACATATCAGTCACACGGATGTTAAGGTATGTAATATATTCCATCACATAATATATATGATCGCGCTAAAGGTTATCACTATTTGTCTAATAATTTTATTGTTAATTAATGAGTCAAATTAATACGAATGAAATGTGTTTCATTAATATTATTTATATATTATATGAACTATATTTTTATTTTTATTTGTTTTAGCTTGATAGTTGAATTTTTGTTACCACCGTAAAATATTTTACCTCGCACATATCAAGATTTATCTTCCATCATGAAAGAAATTGGAATGCAATATGAAGCAATTCATGCATGCCCCGATGACCATGTTATATATTATAATCAACATGAATTTGCAACAGAATGTCTGGAATGTCATATCAGTAGATATCGAACAAATCAAGTGACAAAAAAGGTGCCTCGCAAGGTTCTTCGTTAAATTCTCATTATTCCATGTTTGCAACGATTGTTCAGGTGCAAAAATATATGCAATTTATGGATTACCATGCACAGAACAGAAGTAAAGATGACATTATTCGAATGCCTGCAGATGGGTCTGCATTTAGAGATATGGAGGAAAAATGGACTCACTTTAAAGAAGAACCTCATAATCTTAGGATTTCTTTGGCAGCAAATTGTGTCAATCCATTTGCAGAGATGAGATCTGTTTACTTGGTGTGGCCTATTTTTGTTATCAACAACAACATTCCTCCATCGTTGTCAATAAAGAGGGAGCACATAATGTTGTCGTTGATTGTTCCAGGTATATTGTGTCTACAGTTTTTTTTTAATGTAGTGGCATCTCATTTGTCGTATTTTGTTGCATAATTTCTATATTTTTTATTTTTATCTTGTGCATGGTTTATATATCTAAATGGTACTCATAATTATATATTTTATATGTTCAAATCAATCAGGTAAGTACCAAGTTAAATATATGAATGTATATATCGAACCTCTTATTGACGAGCTACTAAAATTATGGAATGGCATCACTATGTATGACGTATCTAGATCAATACAAAAAAGAAAATTTCATTTCCATGCAATGCTTGTATGGACAATACATGATGCCCAGGGGTTAACCCATTTTTGCGGTTTGTAATTATAAGTTCCACTTTAATTGCATTTAATTTTATGAACTAGATAATATACTATGCACGCATGTTTTTTTAAATAATCCATTCATTTTATATATAATTATAATTGACCTAGATAATCCATATCTTTATGTAGGTCTTCAGACAAAGGTAAAATTTGCATGTCCATTTTATGGTCCTAAGATCAAATCTCGTCGTTCAAAAAGCTTAGGAAAGGAGGTGTTTGATGAGTATAGGAACTTCCTCTCTAAGAATCACAAGTATCGAACTACCGAAAAACATATGTTCAATGGGAAGCAAGAGACTACATTAAAACCGCAGAGAATGACACCTCACCTATGGAAGTTGCAATATAATCGAAATCGTCAAGGTACGTATGAATCATCGTATATGAAATGTTATGTATTTTTTTTATTATGTGTTATTTACTGTAATTGACATTGATTTCTGTAATTTCTTTATAAACTGCGATTCATGATGGCCATCGTGATCATGAAGGAATTAATGGGCTTCCACAAGGAATGAAAATTTATCCTAAACAATTCAGTAGGTTTCCCTACTATGAGCACCTACAAATTGCTCATATGTTTGATACAATGCATATCGGAAAGAATGTGATTGAAACATTATGGCGAATATTGGATGGAAGGAGTGAGAAAGAAAAAATTGTCAAAATTTGCAAAGACATTCAAGAAGGAAACCATGCAATGAAAGACGTCATTCAATTTCAAAGCAACGGAGACCAAATTAATATAAAATCACTTCCATGGATGTTAACGGAGCAACAAAGTAATGTTGTAAAATAACTCATTCGGAAAATTAAATTACCCTCCGGATTTTGTGCAAACATGAAGAATATCATCACAAAGAAAGGTGATTTTGCGGGGGTGAAAATGCATGATTGGCATGTATTCACGAAGATAATTATTATGGTATGCATATAATTATTGTTTTTTTATTCCAGTGCATATTGTTAGTATTTTGTTTATCTACTCTTTGTTTAAAAAATGAAAGGATTTGTATATTGTTACAGTATGTTCTACCTCTCTCTCTCCAGGACAATTTTGACAACAATTTCAAACAAGTTATATATAATATTGGGAAATACATGAGGTAAGTAGAGATTTTTTGCATACGCTTAGTGTTTGTTTACTTCATCGTAGAACTTATATTTGGTTTTTGTGCACTAATTCATGTTATGCAATATAATTTTTTTTGTTAAATCGCGTCATTGGTTTGCATCACTTGTAGATGGTTGTCATCTAAATAAATACATAAAGAATATATAAAGTATTGGAGGAGAGAAATTCCTCGTCTCATGTGTGAAATGTAGAAGCATCTACCTTTGGAATTTTTCAATGCACAGGAACACTACCTCATACACCAAGTTGAGGAGTTGATATGTGTGGACCTATGCACTCAAGTTCAATGTGGATGGTTGAGAGGCACTTGAAATTTATGAAGGGTTTGGTTAGACAACGAGCACGTGTTGAGGGTTCTATGATGGACGGATATATGGTATACCAAAATATGTTGTATATTAGTGAATATATTCCTAATTAGCGTCAAAGCTCAATTAATTACGTCGCATTTGTGATCCAGACTCCAATAAAAATTTCGAAGGGGAGTACCCGAAGGGGAAAGGTAAATCGAGGAAGGTGAAAGGTAATTATTAGCTAGTGGAGATTAATTAATAGTGTATACTTTATTAAGTGAATATACATTTGTATTGAATTTTAATTTTATTGTCATCAACTAGTTGGTCGAGATTGGGATGCACTTCATTTATACATCGCAAACAAGCTTGACTGGATGAAGGTATGGATTGAACGATGTGAACAATCTGGTCATGGAATATCATGGGAAGGTGTGGCTTCATTGGTTAAAGCAGCACATTGCAATGGAGATACCAATCTTACACAAAGGGAAATCAATTTATCATATGGTTTAAAAGATAAGCAGGTAAGCATATTAATCAACCACACTATTTATTTATTTTGCAAACATATTGATGTACACGTTGATTTTTTTCCCTGTATGGCATAAACATGCACTTAATCATAAATATTGGATCATTATGTAATATTTTTGTGTATGGATTGTTGTAGGTAAAAAATCATAAGGCTATGTGGTGCAATGGCTATAGATATCGCATCAAAACATTGGATGAAACGAATAAAACATCATATTGTGGGATATCTGCAGTCTTGGAGGTGACCAATGTTTCCTCTAGAAGTGACAAACATACAGAACTCTCAAAAATTGATACTATGGGTATCTGGAAGATATTCTTTAGTGTGACTTTAACTCCTTCAAGGTATTTCTGTTCGTTGCCAAATGGTATAGGTTACGATTGAATCAACGTGATCTCGATAAAACTATTATTGAACATGATAATGGATTTACCATGGTTAATACAAGGTTGTTTGAGCCAGGAACGAAGCCCTATGTTCTTCCAAGCCAATGTCAACAGGTATTTTACTCTGAGGTTCCAGGTAGAGGGGGTTGGTAATTTGTTGTGAGACACGATCCAAGGGGAAGGCTAGTAAAGTATAATGTAGAGGAAGGTAATGAAGAGGGTTGTGAAGAAGAAGACGATGTTGAATATGATCAACAGGAGTTATATGATCATGTTCCAGAAGAATATCTCGAAGAATTAGTTGAATCATATGATGTAGCAGAAAATGTCCATGAAGATGATATCGACGATGACAGGATGATCGTAACCGACATCGATGATGATGATGATATGGCCAATCCTTACAATGTTGAATCTGGATGGATGATACAGATGATGACTTGGATGAAGAAGATAATGAAGTCCATTGAAGTGTATGAGGTATTCCTTAATATATCTACTCTATATATTTTGATTTAGTATTGTGATAGAAATATTGAATTTTATTGGTATGTATAAATTAACTGTTTCTTAGTGTTTTTGTCACTTTCCTATACGTATAAATTAACATTACTTCTTATAAAGTATGGCAAAAAACACAATTATTTTTTTTTACATAGATTTTGTTGGGTTATGGGGAATTGAGAGTGATGTGAGGGGGGGGAGGGGCCATAAGAGATTCCACCTTCATGTGGTTGGCCCTGTTCAGTAGAGAATATTAAATTATTCTCAAAACAAAGAGAATCTCAGTAAGGAAATGCACAATTATCATGCTAACCAAAATGGCGTGCTTGATCATGTACTACACGGGTCCATGAAAGAAATTAAATCATACTTGTAGTTTTCAATCATAAAAGGAATCAACCCTTCTTCTACTCTGTAATTCCATGTGTAATCTACATGTTCAACAGTTCATGAAAGAGATTTATCAATAGTAATACGCAGTAGCAGAGCGCAGATGTAATAGTAATAATAAACCACACTTGCAGAAAGAAATTTTACACTACCCAGTCGACTGTTTCAGCAATTAGCTAATGAAAGGAAATCCTATTCCTAAAGCTCACACCATTCAATCAAGCAAAAGGAATTCTTAATCAATTACATTCTATACCAATTAACCAAACTGTTGTAGCAAACTGAAAGTAATCTAATTTCAATTTCACACCACACAGAGCTAAAAGATCAAAGAAAACAACAACTAACTAATCTCAGTACCTTTGTGAGAAGGTGGGCCCTAGCCTTCTAACAGAGATGCCACTAAAGACTCTCAAAACTTAATACACAGTAATCAGGAAAATGTTGTTTTTTTCATTGATAATGGATCGCAATTACAAATTTCTTCACTCCTACTACAAGTTCTCCCAAAATAAGCCTAACCTTCTGGATGATCTCATCTTCCCATATATACTTAAACAAGGCAGTTCAAGTTCCTTAATTCAGTAATCCCTGAAGATCTTCGATCTTCAAGCTTCCAAATATACAATGCAAAAAATAGAAACAGTTACAATGATTGTTACATTAGAATGAATTGTGTTCCATAATCAATTGCACCTTTACAACTGGAACTGATCCAACGTTGAATGAGTCTCAGCTGTCCGCATGGAGGGATAGCTTGAGTTGCTTCAGCAACGATCCAAACTGAGCCCTGGGGATGTGCAACTGTCGCCAAGTGCTTCAGCGCCCAAGTGTATTAGCAAGGCGATATTACTGGATTCCCTGAGGTCTTCACTTACTTCTCTTAAATTCATCACAAATCAGCATAACGAGGAATAAAATCCATAATCACAAGCATTTCTAAGCCTTAATGTAACAAAGCAATAATTAATTATACATGTTCGAATCCATGCCTGTTCTTGGGAGAGATAATGAATTGGTTGTAAATAAAAGGCAAAAACAGGGAAAAATGGTTGAATAGGAGTAAGCAACCTCCATCTAATCTGAATCTGAGTCTGACTCAAAACTTCTCCTGTGGAAGTTGGTGAAGTTAAAGGAAGATTAAGGTTTCTCACCTGTATTCAAAAACCCATTGCTTGCAATTAAATTATCCCAACATTTCTTCTCTACTTTCTTTGTCAATTTGTAGATGCTCTTATACTGCCTCTCAAGTATCCATATAAGTGGAAATCTGAACTTCAATCCTAACCAGCTTGGTCCACACGTTTCCATGCATTTAAAATGTTTTGGCACCCAAGACAAGGCATACTTGAAAATTTCAAAACAGTATGGATCCTTTGATCTTAAGGATGTGGAAGAGGCTTCCCACCGATGCTTGCTTCCTTCCAAGGCATAAGGCTCCTCCTAAGAGATCATGCTGACACAGGTGGAAATAACCTCCTACTAGAATGTCATTAACTGATTAACCTTTTGAGAAGATGAAAGGTGTCTTTTGTGTTTTGCAACCAAGGACACAAGTAACTGAGGTTCACTTCGAATCCAAAGTGTGGAATTGTTCTCATTCTCTTGAAGAGTCTGAGAAGCGTTCCACCAATTCATATGATTAGTGACAAAAGAGGTGAATGCCCTCAGATGAATGTCTCCTATGTGAGGAACAGGGTTAGATCGAAAGTCCATGAAACATGCCATTTAATGTAGATATATCTCACATAATAGATTCTTCCCAGGAAAGTCGCTCTAAGTAGAGGTATCCAAAACTTGAGGGGTTGTCATAATCTAATAAGGCTTACCTTCCTTTAGAGCTCTTATTTTGAATAGAGTCATCTGCTCAAAGAGAAATACAAATAGGATGGCGATGGAGCTCTGCATCTTAGCAATTATTGAATTAATGTGTACATTTTCTCCTTATCCTTCTGCATAGGCTTGAACTTCCTTAATTCTTTCAGCTCTTCCTGTAGACTCTCCCAACAAAATTTCTGGAAAATTAGTTTCTCAGCCCACCTTTCTCTAAGCTCTTTAATGGCCTTCTTGTGCTCATGAAGAGGGACCATTCCTTCCTCCCACAGGGAAGCACGATATATCCACTTGCTTATTTCGAGCTTCATTAGTGAAAGCTCCTTTTCCATCTCGTGATTTCCTTCATCTCTTATGTCTTCTTCATTCTCAGTATCCAGCTCAATGATCTCTTGTGGTTCCCAAGATCTTGCTTTATCCTCCATTTTTCCAGGCAAAGTTAAGTTATGAGTTTCAACAACTCCCTCTTGCTCCACCAATTCGGGGGTCACGGCAATTTCTTGTTGTCCTATTGTTTCAGCATTGTCTTCTTGACACAACACTTCAGGGACCTTGGCAATTTCCTCCTGTATCATTGTTTCAGCAGCTCCTTTTTGACCCATTATTTCAGGAATCCCACCAATTTCTTGCTGTGCCAATATTTTAGAAGCTTCCTCTTGACCCTCTCGCTCAGGGATCGCAATGAATTCTTCATATGCCATTGGTTCTTGTGGTTCAACATCTTTTTCTTGAATAGCTAGTTCTTGTGTTTTAAAATCCACTTTTTGAATTGTTGGTTCTGATTCCTCAACAACTTTTCCTTGTGATGTTGGTTCTTATGTTTCAATGGCTTTTTCTTATGTTGTTGGTTCTTGTGTTTCAACAGCCTTTTCTTGAGGTGTTTCAACAACCTTTTCTTGAGGTGTTTCAACAGCGTTTTCTTGAAGTGTTTCAACAACCTTTTCCGATGAAATGACAATTTCAGGCTCTTCACCTTGGTTATCCAAGGTTGGAGGATCTATTTTCATATTTCGATTCTGCTCATCCTCCATCATTGGCTCTGGTTGTGCTGTTGCATTCCTTTCCTGTCACAATTTCCCAAGTTTCCATGCCGAAAATCCCATGATTGTGACTTTATACCCTGACCTTTTGAAGATATCCCCACATTCAGGGCACACCAATTCATCATGCTCTAAACTCTTTTCTTTAGAAGGAATATTTTCTGCTTGGTCAACTACTTTATCCAATGTGCTTAGTCTCTGAATTGTCTGATTCCTTAATACTTCCTTCAATCCTTGAAGCTCTTCCCTAAGCACTTGTACCTCCTGCTTCAGCAAATCATTTTCTAAAAGGAGGGTTTCTATTTTCAATTGACCCCCTTCTGCAACAGGTTCTTGTGTATCAATGGACTTTGGTAATGCATTTGAGCTACCCCCTGGTTCTTTTGTTACAGGGAGTGATCGAGGCTTTAAGATTGGGGTTTCAATGTCTACCTCGGCTCCTTTTGTTGCCTCTGTTGCAACAATAACTCTGGTCTTTGCTTTCTTTGATGGGATGAGTGATTGTTTCTTGGTGCATGACCTCCTCTTGTTTCTCCGTGGAGTAGGGGGAGTGAAATATTATGCAACTATTTCAATATCTTCTGAAGCAAAGAAAGGAGAATCATTCTTTTGGGAAGATTATTCCTTTTTCTGACTGAATTCTTCTCCTGGTACAGTAGGGAATTCCTCCTCTTGAATTATAACCCTCTCTTGTTCAAGAGAGGTTTCAATTTCCTGAATTACTTCCACCTAGGCTTCCTTTTTCTCCCTTGTTTCTTCTACATTGGTCTCTGTTTGATGGACTGAGATTCCTATAGGCTCTTGGGGGTTTATGGTTTGAGACCCTTCTATTGTTACAACTTCCTCTAAACTGCCTGCTTGATCATTTTCATCTTCCTCGGCTTCCTTGTCACTCCCCCCAACTTCATTTGACAGGATCCGATCGTCATCTTCCTCCTCATCATCTTCCTCTTCTATAGCCACACGGTCTACCATGGCCCCAACAACAAATTGCTCCCAGGTTTTGTTTCTTCACTCAAGGTCCCATAATATTAATAATTTAATAAGGTCGTGGTTAGTGATAGAGGATTGGGGGTGCTAAGACCCTCTGGCATAGTGTGTCATGTTTTGTAATGTCTTCCTAAGGTAGTAAGGCATGTTAATTAGTGTACCATGGTGTAGATGAGAAAGAAAGACAAAATCATATGTATATACAACCCGGTACCTACCTTCACAAGTGATGTACTTCTTCAGGAATATCGCAACCTGATCCCAAGGCTGAGGTAAACTCTCCAACGTTGTTCCCCATCCCCTGGGATGAACACCTTCCCCTGCTGCAAGGAAATTATCTATTACATTTGGGTTGGGCCTCTTTCTTCCAAACCACTTCCTCCCAATTCTGGGTAGCCTTGTAAATTCTGTTATTGCTCGGCCTGAGGCTTCAATTCTCAAACCTCTAACCATTGAGTGATTCCCCCTCAGATTCATGGTGAGCTGTAATGCCATTTACTCATGGAAGCCATTTAATCTCTCAAAGTATTCCATCCATCCATCCTCCTCAAAGATACCGAAGGATTCTCTATTCTGCCGCAATGCGTCTGTTGTCTCAGGCTCATGACGAACTGCAAACCCGCCCATAATGTTCTTCTACTGCAATTTCAAACGTCGAAAACGAAAAATTTCTCAATTTGGACGATGGTGTGAAATTTATTTCAAACCAAGATCTGATCAAGAAATTACAACTCTCACAAGTAATTCTCACACAACTAATCAAGAACACTAAAAAACAGTCACATATGATGCAAACAGAATTACTCTCATGATTAATAATACATCATCCAACCTTGGGAAAGTAATAGGCTGTAAATATATAGAGTTACATCAGAGATTTGAATGCATAAGGATTCCATTCGAATCCTCACAAAAGTAGACTTACTAAAATAATGCAACCCCCCCCTAGGTGGCAAGTGTGTTCTCCAAGTCACTCCAAAGGATCACGAATTTCTGATTTAGTGATCAGATATTGATGTGTGATCTAAAATCATTCCAAATACAAAATTTGGAAGGAAGAAACATCATGGAGGATGAGTTGGCCAAAAAATAGTTATGACTAGTCAACTAGCTTTTAGCTTTCACCAAAAAGTGGTAAAAAGCATTAAAAGAAGCTAATGCGCCTTTCTAATCCAGAATTGACTAAAAATAGCCAGAATCTATTCCAAGATCTCCAGTAATGCGTTCTAGTGGGTTTAGGAAGCTTGTGTTCCACACAATGGTGACTTGTGGTCCACACCATGATGTTTTATCCAACTACCTAGTCTAATACATAGGAATTAATCATAAAATGATTAATTAATGATACTAAGGTATTAAATGACATAGATGTGGGTTTCAAATATTCCAACACCCCCCCATAAGTCTGAATTTATGTGCTAAAAATAAAAAGTAAAAACTAGGGCCCAGTAACAAGACATGGTCACCTGTACAATACCGCCTTGTCCATGAAACAAGGAAAGAAGGAAAACCTCATGGGAAAAACCTCCTCTAAAAAATGGAAATAATCAAAATCAAAATATTGTTGATCAATCCTTCACTCCATCACATGTTCAACCATCCCAAGAAGTGATCTTAGATAGCTAAAAATCTTCTCAGTAAATGCTTTGGTGAAGATGTCTGCAGTTTGCTCACTTGTTGGGAAATACTGCAAGTCAATGATCTGGTCATGCACTAAACTCCTGATGTAGTGCATATGGATCTCAATATGCTTGGTCCTCTGTCTCTATACCGGATCACTTGAGACCCTTATAGCACTCTGATTGTCACAAAATATGATAGTGGGAGTACTAAAGGAAATCTCAAACTCTAAAAGAATACCCTACAACCACACACACTGAGTAGTAGCATTCACTGCTCCTCTGTACTCGGCCTCTGCTGAAGATAGTGCAATTGCACTATGTTTCTTGCTAGAACATCAAACATGACCACCTCCAAGCATGAATACAAATCCATATGTGGAATTTCTGTCAAGGCTATCACCAGCCCAATCTGAGTCAGTAAAGCCAAGAAGATCTAGGCTAGAATTTGCAACATAGTGAATCCCATCAGTCTTGGTGTATTGCACATAATGAAAAATTCTTTTTGCATCCCTCCAATGGAGCTCATGTGGCTGATCCATGTATCTTGATCCCACACTCACTACATATTCAATATCAGGTCGAGTATGAGTCAAGTATAGCAAGCTTCCAACAAGCTTCCTATACAAGGTGATGTCCACCAATGGTGTAGATTCTGCTTCTTCAAGTCTAACTCCTGAAAGAAAAGGAGCCTTTGAAGGATTGAAATCAGCCATCTTGAACTTCTTTAGCAGGTCAGATGCATATTTGGATTGATATACCTCAGTTCCATTCTCAGTTTGAGAAATCGCAAGCCCCAAAAATTGCTTAATAATTCCCAAGTCAGTCATGGAAAAAGCTTGATGCAAAGCAGTATTTAATGAAGCAATTTGATCAGTAGAGCTACCTGTGATTAGTAGGTCATCAACATATAACACAATAATCAGAATTTAACCATCAATCAACTTCATGGAAACATTTGGATCATATTTGCATCTAGCAAAATATTGTGACAAGAGAAAGTTGTCCATTTTGGCATACCAAGCCCTGGGGGATTGCTTAATCCCATATAAGGACTTCTTCAACCTGCACACATATTTATAATCAGATGTATAGCCTTATGGCTGCTGCATATAAATATCTTCCTCAATATCTCGATGGAGGAAGGCACTTTTGACATCCATGTGATGTACTTCCCAACGCTTGGGAGCAGAAATTGTTAGAACTAGTCTTATCGAATCCTTCTGTGCAATTGGTGCAAAAGTCTCATTGTAGTCAAGGAAATGGACTTGGGAGAATCCCTTTGACACCATCCTATCCTTATATTTCACTGCTGCACCATCATCTACACACTTGGTCTTGAATATCCACTTACACCTTACCAATTTTCTTCCTAGGGGGAGCTTGACTAGCTCCTATGTCTCATTCTTTTGCAATGAATCAAACTCCTCGTCCATAGAATCCTTCCATATTGGGTCATGTGAGGCTTCCTCATATGTCTGAGGATCAGAATCCACCATCAAATAACATCTCTCAAATAAGTAAGGATCATTCACATTGAGATTATTCTCAAATTGTGATCTAGTCCTCCTTGTGTCCTGAGGATTTCCCACTAGTTCACCAGCTGCTTGAAGAGTCTTAGAAGCCCACTTTGTCATTGTTGGTGAATTAGGATTTGTAATAAAATGGTCTTCATGATCAGAAATATCAGAAGCAAAAAATTCAAGAGGAACTTCACTTACATCTTCAGGTGGTGGTGTGGATGGCTCTCCAATTTCAACATTCTAAGAGGGCTCTTATTCGAATTGGACACTTCTTTCTATGAAGGCTTTTTGAGAAGTCATGTTCAGCAAATTGTAGCCTTTGGATTCCTCTGAATAGCCAACAAAAATACAAGGTTGGTATTGGGGTTGCATAGCCCTCCTCTTCTCAAGTGGAATTCTAGCCCAAGCCTTGGAGCCAAAAATCCTCAAATGAGAAATATCAAGTTTGTGCCCAGTACAAGCCTCAAATGGAGTGATTCCTTTGAGAGCTTTGTGAGGCAATCTATTTTGAATTTATGTGGCACAATTTATTTCCTCATCCCAAAGCCTTGGAGATAAATACTTTTCCTCAAGCATGCATGTTTCCATCTCCTTCAATGATATGTTCTTCCTCTCAGCAACACCATTCTGCTGAGGTGTGACATTATCAGATATAAGGATCTTGATATGTCTACCAGACTGGTTTTCAACTGAGGCCTTGAAAATCTTGAACAGACCGAACACTTCTGACTTTAGCTTGATGAAATAAATCCAACAGTACCTAGTAAAATCATCTATGAAGGTAAGGATGTATTTAGCATGGTTCAAATACTAATGGGGGAATGGACCTGATATGTCACTATGAATAAGATACAGGGGTGCTGAGGTTTGCTCAGTTTTGGCTCTCTCAAATTTATGCTCTGGGTTCTTTCCTAGGATACAGCTTTGACAGAAACCTTTAGAAAACTTGATATTGGGCAGCCCTATGACCATTTCTTTCTCATGGAGTTGGGAAAGGTATTTATAATTTAGGTGGCCAAATATTTCATGCCATAATTTGCTTGACTCATTGGCATGGGTTAATAGAGAAGAAGGTGAGGGGAATGGAAAAAAATGAGAAACCCTATACATTTTTGAGCTATGGTCAGCAGAACCTAAGGCAACAATTCAGCCTGTTGACATTTCACGGATTTCAACATCATTAGGTGTGAAGACCACCTTTTTGGGTGATCCTATGTGAGTCATCTGGTATACTGAAAAACATTTAGCAGCAAGTCCTGGAACGTACAAAACATTAGTGAATGTACCAAAATATATATCAATGTTGCCTTTAACTTTGCTTGAAGTTTCAGAATCATCACCCAACACAATGGTTGAACCATTGGAAGATTCAAGAGATGAGAATCTCTCTCTTGTGGACACCATGTGCCTTGAAGCTCCAAAATCAATGACGAATGATGTAGGCTTTGATGTGATTTCCATCAGTGCATGCACTCGCTCCTTATATTCAGAATTACGTCCTCCATCCTTCCTCCTTACACTCTCAGGAAGAGGAATGTTGGCTCTCTCCAGGAGTTGAGCCATTTGATCAATGGTCTTCTTCATGCAGGAGATTTAAGGATGAAAACCCCTACTGCAATAGTTACACTTTTCCTTCTCATTCTTCTTGTTTGGATTTCTCTTGAAATTTGAAGAGTCTTCATGGACTTTATGCTTGTCCTTCATATGATCAGTGGGCTTCTTGAAGTTGCCCTTCTTCTTTCCTTTCGAACCCTTTGAATCTACAACATTCAAACAATGATATTTTGATGGATTTTTTATGGCTCCCATCAATACCAACTTGTTTTGTTCTTGTGTAAGAGATTCCATGACTTTTGAGAGTGTAGGGATCTTCCAGTTTCGAATTGCCTTCCTTGTGGAGTGGAAGGTTGAAACAAAGACCGAGTAATCAGGGCCAAGCTTGGAGAGAATGGACAAGATTAGTTACTCATCCTTTTTATCAATTCCACATTGATTCAACTGTAGAACAAGTGACTTTAATGAAGGAATATTGGTCAATACTGAGAAGGGGGCCGTGAATCATTATTGTTAACTTTTTACCTTTTAACCACTTATTAAACTTTAATCAAAACATGGAATCAACGAGATACACAAAAACACATAATTTATCATGGAACCCCAATTGGGTAAACCACCAACACTTTCTATACTGCAAAATTATGTTTACAATAAGTTTTGCAAGCCACAACTTGCTGGAGACACCAATCCCCAAGTTTCTCAGCCACCACTGAAGGATGCACCCACACCCTAGTTTCTTCCTGCACCTACAGACAAGGATACACCAATACCCTGATTTTCCAGCCACTATTGGAAGGAGGCCAAGACCCCCCTTGCAGGCATGTAGCCTGCCCTAGCACCACCCTACCTCCCTTGCTTGATATTATTAATACTTCTCTGGTCTTCTTCAACTTTTGTCTCTTTCTATCTTGACTTGGTCACTGCCTTGCTACTACAAGAATCTTCACTGTCTTTTTACTTTGCTGGTCTCTGTCTTTTATTTTGCTCTCTTCTTCTGCTTGATTGTGCACTCCCTGGTCTCTGCCTCTTCTTATTGTAGCTTCTACAAAATTCTTCATTGGTTTCTTATTGGTCTCTGTCTTCTGTTTTACTCTTGCTCTGCTTCAGATCTTCATCATTCTCCAGACACAATTTTTCTGATCTTTATACTGCTTCAGATCAGCATCATTATTTAACTATAGAGACCATCTTTAATACTGGATCTTCATTATTTATGTCTTCTTCAACAAACTCGACTACAGAGCCATCTTCATGCTTCTTAAAATATTCATTATCCATCCACAAAAGAGACACACAATTCGAATGACTTTGTTTTCTCAATATATATACCTCTCCAATAGTCATGTGTATTCTTTGGAGATAACACAACTCTTCAAAACAATGTGACCCTTTTAAAAACATGACTCTTCATTTAAAATCACTTTTTAATTATATCTTTTCATTTTACTTTTTACTTCCAACAAAAAGGTTAAATACTTATTTCTTTCGAGCAACAAGTTTTCCCCTTTTTTAATTTTCAATTTACATCTCTTATATATTTTTATTTAACTTTTCACTCCAACAAAAAGTTAAATATTTCTTTATTTCTTTCCAGCAACAAGTTTTTCCCCTTTTTTTAATTTTCAATTTACATCTCTTATATCTTTTTTATTTAACTTTTTACTCCAAAAAAAGGTTAAATATTTATTTACTCTCACATGCTTTAACATATATTTTAATTATATATTTAACATATAGAAAACCTGTCCAAAATTTGAAGGTCATGTCTCTTCATTAAGAATTTAACTATCATGTCCTTATCTTTTATAAAACATCATGACTTTTCACAAGATGTGCCTCTTTATGTTTTATAACATATCACTTAATTCCTATATTTATTCTTAACAACATGCAACTTCATAAAGTATTACTCGTCATAAAACTTCGTTGACTTCATAGTTGTGAAACTTAGCAAGGGATTCTAAACCATCGATCACTTCATATGTTTTATAAGATATCACTTAATTCTTATATTGTTATTCTTAACAACATGCAAACTCAACATTTTTCTTGGTTTTGGCAGGTTAATAACTTGCACGTGTGAACACTAGGAGAGGATCTGATCTCATGGCTGAATAGCCATTTCATCAAAGAACATGATCATGCCATCTTTGGATTTTACTGACACACACACACTCTTTGGAAGGCATTTGAAAATAGCCTTCCAACTTGTTTAATTTCAACACTTAGACAAAATTGTCAAACCCTAGTCATTACTGTGCCAGGAGGCATTTTGGCAAACTCATATCTTTGTAATCTTACCATCACTAAGCAAACTGAAGGTATGGATCGATAGCCAGTCTACTAGGAAAAAAAACCATGTCACCTTTAGAATTTACTGAGACACCCTGAGCTTCTGGCGGGCATTTCAAATCAGCTTCTCAACCTCTTTTGAACATCAAAACACATTTCTTCCTATTTTGGCAGACTCATATTTCACACGTGTGAACACCCATAGGAAAATTGTCTCCTTGGATGGATAGCCAGTTCATCAATGAACATGTTCTATACTTTCTGATGAATTTATCATCACTCAGACAGGCTTGGGCGGGCATTTCAAAATGCCTTTTCAACCTTGTGAATTTTACACAGTCAATTTTAGGACTTCCTCCAAAACTTATTCTGAGACCCCTTTTTGGTAGATCCATAACTTTGTCTCCAAACATGTTCAAGGAGAACTAAGGCCATGGTTAGATAAACAATCAAACCAACTACAAGACCCTCATGTGCTGCGGGAATTTACTCTAACCCATAAATTAGGGCGGGCATCTTTCTGAGGTGATTTAGTCATTTTTGCTTTCTAAACCCCTGTTTTGGCAAGTCCATAACTTCTCCCTCAGGCACGTTCTGGACAAAATGAAGAGATGGTCAGGTAGGAAAAACAACAATCTAAGAGACCCCCTTATGGTGCGGGCATTTATATTCTCCTATAAATTATGGCATGCATTTCCTTAAGATAGTTTTTACTAAATTTCCAATACTTAGTCATTTTCTTGTTTTTCACCAAATTGCCATATTTTTCCAAAATGATGTCAGATTTCTATAATGACTTCCTGGTAACTCCAGAACACCATCATGTGTTTTTCCAGCCTCATCACACATGCCACATCACCATACATGCCATGTCATCACTACCAACCATGCCACATCATCATACATGCCATCCTTTGACTTTCACTGAGTTCACTCTTGCCATCATGTCCTTGCTTATTCCTTTGTCATCACTGAACTCCTTTTGACATCAATGACAACCATATTCCATATTGCCAACTGTTATCCCTAAAGTTGAACCTGACTGCTAGGGTCAAGCTTAAGGAAATCTTAGATAGTAGACATAGGATATCTACATAGTAATTCTATCAGTTTTGGTGACAAATGAATGTATGGTTTAGGTTGGATATCCAAAATCAAATGACAGGGATAATATGAAGTTTCAATACTTAAACAGAAACAGAAAAATGACTGTGATAATAAATATACAAATGTAAAAGCTCAAGTTTCATTTCATAATAGGGGCATAGTTATATATTGGTCAAGAGAATCACAACATGAAATTAAGACCATGCATAAACAGAATATTGACAGTATACACTTCATAAATTAAAATAAGATAGGCTCAAATATCATAATTCATTTCAAAAACAGTCATTTTCTGCAAAAGATAATATAAGAAACAACATACATGCATGTACATAGCTGTATCAAACTAACCCCTGCCTCAGCCCTCTCGGATGGAACTCTACCTCCCACTTCATAACATAAAAATATATATAATAGAACTTCTTCTAACACTCAGGCACTAACATCTAATAATAGAATATTATTTTGATTAAGTTTACAAATAGAATTAGGAGAGCAGATAATCGAATCCTTCAAATCTGAAATTGCTAGATGTTACTTTGTTGTTTGTTGCTTGTTGACCTTTAAAATCTGGAGATGATCATGACTGCCACATAATCTGGAATTGCCTCCTTAACTACTTAACTATCTAACAGATGCCCTGTTTCCCTACTGATCCAATGCTTGGAATATAGAGAAAGAATGTGGACTTAGGAAAGTAGATCAGTCCATCATTATCACTCAGTAATTGATTTGAGAAAATTGCCCCTCAAATATGGTCCTTTAAAGATTTGTTAACTTGTACACTTGTAAATATCAAAGCTTTCGATGAGGACAGGTGGTTTGACATTTTGATGTTGGACATTATTCAGATATTCCTCATCAACGTTATGGGCTTGACATTTTGAACTTTTGAACATTGCTATATCACTTGACACCTGGGCGTTCTCCTTACCGTGATTGAAATGTAACCTTGGGCAAGCAACACAGCCTCTTGCATTTGAAGTATCACGAGTGCTTATTGGCATCATTCGCTAAGGTGCTTTTGGTTGGCTGCTCCTTTCCAAAAGTCGGGTTTGTAATTCCGTCTCAGAACCAATCTTTAATGTTGATTGAATTTGAGAAACCCCAAGTGTCCGACCTCTCCCTGGAAAATGAGGATCTTGCAAAGACTGAAAATAAAACCACATCAAAGCTTATATGACATTGGGAGTTTTTTCAATCTGACGATTCATATATACCCTCTAGACAAATGGCGAAATCTCTCAAATCCTTCGCGATTTGGTAATAGTAGTAAGCCCTGCGCTAATCTCTGCCTTTGAGAAACTCTAGTGTTCTTTGCACCAGAATTCTTCATCGTGAGTGTTTGCGTATTGTATGACTTGGTATTTGACTTGGGAATGGTGCATGATGAACAAGTAATTGAATCCAGAAAACCTCCTTTCTTGATGTGAATAGAGTTTGCCTTCTTTTAAATCTCCTCAAGACATGTGTCTTGCACAGCAATAGGAAATGGAATACTTGTTGTTTATATATATATATGTGTGTATCTTCTACTTCCATATGATTTTTCACCATGTGGACGCTGCCTCAATACCTGAATTATTCATGTGATGTGTGGAGATAAAGCATGGCGGTGGATAGGGGTAGCAAATTGTGATTATAACGAACCAAAACATATTTTGAATGAGAGTATTAATGATATGTAGATTTCATAACTAATACGATCAATCCCAATCAACGCTAATATGCCATATAGAAAACATAACATATAAATGAATAATTTGTTTAATGATGCTTATTTGCTTGGCATGAATGGATCCAATTTACTTGGAGTTGGGAGACTAGTATCTCTTGTGAGGTATCTTGGTGCGCTGTATGAACTTCGAACCAAGTGGGAGATACTAACTTTCCTTGTAATGAAAAATGCTAAGACTTCACCTTTTTACATCCATGCTGCCAGATTTTAAAACTTTTTGAAGGAGGGTAATTCTAGTGACAACATCTTGCCTTATTTGGGGATGGAATGCTTCCTACGAGCTGCCAAGAACTTGCATATCTATGCCTTATCCATTGGGTTAGACGGTCAACTCTTCAATCAAACCCTGAAAACTTCTGAAATCTGTCACCACTTATTCAAACCAAAATAATTGATAAGCCTGCTAAAAATCTAATCACACTGTAAAAACTGCAAAAAGTAAATGCTTATGAACGAGTTTATTTATCCACACATCTACTCTGCTCTTGGAGAGATCAAGTTGATCATGTGTAGCTCCATTTCTAATAAAACCAAGCTAAAAATTGATTGAACATCATAACCCCCTGCTTGCCATTGTTTGAGAACACCAACAAAAGATGTAATGAATACAACTGACAGTCTATAAGTAATTGATACTTACAACTAGAAATAGGAAACATGCCAAAAACTAGGGAATTAGAAACTTTTGAAAAATGTAACTCCATCCAATCAGCAACAGGATCCTGAAATGCATGTTGTATTTCTAGCTAATGTAAGAGATATAATCACTGCTTTATGGAATGAACTTCACTATTCAAGTTATGCTACATCCTTTGTTCATGGTGTCTTGTAAATTCTGATTCAATTATGACAGATATAACCCTGTTGTCTTTTGGAAACTGTGAATCAAAACCACACATGGTGGACTGATCCAATAACTCAGCAACCTTCCTCTTGTTGTCTTCATAATTATCATCCACATGTTCGGTGCTGAAAAGTTGTATTGACTCAAAAGATTGCTTTCCTAAATCATCTGGGTTTTCATCATATATAGGCTTACTACTTAAAATTTTTACAGGTGTTGAAACATAAATCTCTCCCTCTCCATGGCTACCTTCATATGGATAATTGTCATACACTAGCTGGTTGTTCCTCAAATCAACAAAAGGTGATGGAGGGATCTGATCTTCTTCATCTGAATATTCATCATAGATAGGCATATCTTCATAATGAATCAGTTGATGTCGATCCCGATCTAGAGCTTCAATGTCTTCATCATAAAGTGGGGCAGCAAAATGACCTTCAAAAAGATTCGGAACAGCTCCTGTATCGTAATCATCACTAAGAACATCCAAATTGGTACCAAATGTATTTAAAGTATTACCATTATCAACTTTAATATCAGATTTTTGAAAAACCTCCTGCTGTGAAACCAAATTGGGGAAAGATACAGCTGACAACAAATCCTCTTTTTCTTCTTTAACCTGATCATCCTCCTCATCATATACATGAGAAACTTCATAAATATTTTGAACAACAATTTCATCTTGAAAATGACTATAATCTTTTTGAGACTGATTAAAATCAAATTCCTCTTCACCAATCATTTCACTACAAAGCTGATCCTTATCGTAACCATGATGTCCATCATTAAAATCATATACTTCACAACAATTTTCAAATAAAATCTCATTTGAAAAGTAGCTTTTACAATGCTCATGGAATAATATGTGGAAACTCTTCAACGATGAAATTCTAGAAGAAGGTAATGAGAAATACCATTCACATGCATCACCATCCAATGAATGCATGAACATCTTCATACGAACATCTTTGTGCTTTAGATCTAGTAGATCCATGCACTCATGAAACTTAAGGAGGTGTTCTGCAGGGTTGTCTTCTTTCTCCTCTTTGAAGATAGGTAAGAAATCTCCCCACTCTAACATAGTGGGTACTGGATGCGGGAAACCAGTAACTTCAGAAAAATCAAGAGATGAAAACCTCTGAGCCACCATAGCAGCCATTAGATCATTTGATGGCATTCTGGATCCTCAATCAGTGATCTTCAACCAGTGGAGTCGCCTCTGGATTCTTCGGAGTCGCCCGGTGAAGAAATATGCAATCATATAAATGTCCACTCCTTGTTCACCGTCAAGAAGAAGATCTAATCAATATCAAACCCCGGGGAAGATGACTTCGCTTTCCTTCGTCCCCGGCAACGACGCCAAAAGATGTTATCCCTAAAGTTGAACCTGGCTACTAGGGTCAAGCTTAAGGAAATCTTAGCTAGTAGACATAGGATATCTACATAGTAATTCTATCAGTTTTAGTGACAAATGAATGTATGGTTTAGGTTGGATATCCAAAATCAAATGACAAGGATAATATGAAGTTTCAATACTTAAACAGAAACATAAAAATGACTGTGATAATAAATATACAAATGTAAGAGCTCAAGTTTCATTTCATAAGAGGGGCATAGTTATATACTGGTCAAGAGAATCACAACATGAAATTAAGACCATGCATAGATAGAATATTGACAGTATCCACTTCATAAATTAAAATAAGATAGGCTCAAAGATCATAATTCATTTCAAAAACAGTCATTTTCTGCAAAAGATAATATAAGAAACAACATACATGCCTGTACATAGCTGTATCAGACTGACCCCTGCCTCAGCCCTCTTGTCTGGAACTCTACCTCCCGCTTCATAACATAAAAATATATATAATAGAACTTCTTCTAACACTCGGGTACTAACATCTAACAATAGAATATTATTTTGATTAAGTTTACAAATAGAATTAGGAGAGCAGATAATCAAATCCTTCAAATCTGAAATTGCTAGATGTTACTTTGCTGTTTGTTGCTTGTTGACCTTTAAAATATGGATATGATAATGACTGCCACATAATCTGGAACTGCCTCCTTAACTGCTTAACTATCTAACAGATGCCCTATTTCCCTGCTGATCCAATGCCTGGAATATAGAGAAAGAATGTGGACTTAGGAAAGTAGATCAGTCCATCATTATCACTCAGTAACTGATTTGAGAAAATTGCCCCTCAAATATGGTCCTTTAAAGATTTGTTAACTTGTAAACTTGTAAATATCAAAGCTTTCGATGAGGACATGTGGTTTGACATTTTGATGTTGGACATTATTCAGATATTCCTCATCAGCGTTATGAGATTGACATTTTGAACTTTTGAACAATGCTATATCACTTGACACCTAGGTGTTCTCCTTACCGTGATTGAAATGTAACCTTGGGCAAGCAACACAGCCTCTTGCATTTGAAGTATCACGAGTGCTTATTGGCATCATTCGCTAAGGTGCTTTTGGTTGGCTGCTCCTTTCCAAAAGTCGGGTTTGTAATTCCGTCTCAGAACCAATCTTTAATGTTGATTGAATTTGAGAAACCCCAAGTGTCCGAACTCTCCCTAGAAAACGAGGATCTTGCAAAGACTGAAAATAAAACCACATCAAAGCTTATATGACATTGGGAGTTTTTTCAATCTGACGATTCATATATACCCTGTAGACAAATGGCGAAATCTCTCAAATCCTTCACGATTTGGTAACAGTAGTGAGCCCTGCGCTAATCTCTGCCTCTGAGCAAATCTAGTGTTCTCTGCACCAGAATTCTTCATCGTGAGTGTTTGTGTATTGTATGACTTTGTATTTGACTTGGGAATGGCGCATGATGAACAAGTAATTGAATCCAGAAAACCTCCTTTCTCGATGTGAACAGAGTTTTCCTTCTTTTAAATCTCCTCAAGACATATGTCTTGCACAGCAATAGGAAATGAAATACTTGTTGTTTATATATATGGGTGTATCTGCTACTTCCATCTGAATTTTCACCATGTGGATGCTGCCTCAATACCTAAATTATTCATGTGATGTGTGGAGTTAAAGCATGGTGGTGGATAGGGGTAGCAAATTGTGATTATAGCGAACCAAAACATATTTTGAATGAGAGTATTAATGATATGTAGATTTCATAACCAACACGATCAATCCCAATCAACGCTAACATGCCATATGGAAAACATAATATATAAATGAATAATTTGTTTAATGATGCTTATTTGCTTGGCATGAATGGATCCAATTTACTTGGAGTTGGGAGACTAGTATCTCTTGTGAGGTCTCTTGGTGCACTATATGAACTTCGAACCAAGTGGGAGATACTAACTTTCCTTGTAATGAAAAATGCTGAGACTTCACCTTTTTACATCCATGCTACCATAATTTAAAACTTTTTGAAAAAGGGTAATTCTGGTGACAACACCAACATTTAAATTTGAGAAGAAATCCTGGAGGTTCTCGAAATTCTGTGGACTCAATGAAATAAGTTGATTATCCAATTGGTGGCCTCTTAATTCATCTGTCTTGCCAACAATTATTGAAGCTTTATCCAAACTTCATTGGGAGAGGTAAGACCATCTATATGGAATAAAAGATCCCTAGATGTAGTGAGACACAAGAGAAAATAGGATTCATCTATTCGATTATGCCACTTTGATTTCTCAATTGCTGAGGTTGGCTCAGGTTCAGTTGCCATAGTCACCCTGTAGAGGCCTTTGCTCTTCAACATGATCTCCATCTGCGCTTTCCAGTCAAAATAATTGAATGGAGTGAGGATGATCTGATGTGACTGATCCATGGAAACTCTGAAATATATTTTAGAGTGGTTTGGGTGCCTCCCAATATGATTTTTTGCGCACTCTTGGTGATTGAATGCGCCCTTTAGATGACTGAATGCGCCCTGTAGATGAATGAATGCGCCCTCCTTGAGACTGGTTGGATCATGCAAGACAACCAATGGAGAAAATAATAGCTTGATAGATTTGATACCATGTGAAATTTAGTTCACACCAAGATCTGATCAAGAAATTACAACTCTCACAAGTAATTCTCACACAACTAGTCAAGAACACTGGAAAACAGTCACATATGATGCGAACAAAATTAATCTCATGAATAATAATACATCAGCCAACCTTGGGAAAGTAATAGGATTTAAATATATAGAGTTACATCAGATATTTGAATGCATAAGGATGCCATTCGAATCCTCACAAAAGTAGACTTACTAAAATAATGCAAAACCCCCCTAGGTGGCAAGTGTGTTCTCCAAGTCACTCCAAAGAATCACGAATTTCTGATTTAGTGATCAGATAGTGATTTGTGATGGAAAATCAGGCCAAATCAAAAATTTGGAAGGAATAAACATCATGGAGGATGATTTGGCCAAAAAACATTTATGACTAGTCAACTAGCTTTTAACTTTCACCAAAAAGTGGTAAAAAATAGTAAAAACAACTAATGCGCCTTTCTAATCCAGAATTGACTAAAAATAGCCAGAATCTATTCCAGGATCTCCAGGAATTCTCTCTAGTGGGTTTAGGAAGCTTGTGGTCCACACAATGGTGACTTGTGGTCCACACAATGATGTTTTATCCAACTACCTAGTCTAATACATAGGAATTAATCATAAAATGATTAAATAATGCTACTAAGGTATTAAATGACATAGATGTGGGTTTTAAATATTCCAACATCTGGATTTGTAGCAAGGAGGAACAACAATGAATAGTGGAGAGTCATCGGCTATTTTTGCAAAGTTGGTGTAATCATGGAATAGACTCGTGCTAAAAATTATCGCATGGGTTGGATGAGATGGAGACGATCAATAGGTACGGAAAAAGGGTAGTGATGTGGCATTTATACTGAGCAAATCGGTTAGAGGTTGCTGAAAGGGATGTACGAACATAATATAATCATGATTATTCTGCCACTTCATGTCTAGTCAGACTTATGATCGGAACTCATACCTCCATACTTATTGTGATGAATCGTCAGCCTCCAAGGTGGCTTGCCCTTTTTTTCAAATCAATTGATGAAGAAAACTCTTCACACGCGGCTTCATAAAGTCGGTTGGCCCATATCCCAGAATGTGTCCATGTCAGCATTAATTATATGAATGAGTGGCCGTTTTAGCGGATCGTTGGCTTCATTTTTGAAATTATACTATAACAGGCGTAATGTTATTTATCAAACAGGCACATTAAGATTACCTCCAATTCCGCTGGAATCTAATCAGTTTAGTGGGAGGGTTGAAAGTGTTCAAGCAGAGAATTGGTGGAGTTTCGGAAAGAAGTGGAAGAGTTAATGAAGCTTTAACCAAAGATATAGTGGATTTTCAGCATAAATATTAGCAAGGTACAGCCGCAAACGGGAATGCGAATAAAGTTTATCCAAAAGCGGGAAGATTGGCAAAGTTTTGGCAAAAAGCAGAGAAATCTTGGATCTCTCTTTCTGAGATTGCTTGAAATCCTCGATTTGCTCTCTTTTCAAAAATATTTTGCTTGCCCTTTTTATTCGCTCTTTTGGCCTCAACAGTTGTAAGGGCCAAATCCAACTTTGGTTTGATCATTCCCATGGAGATTAACTTCTCCTCCTCTTGAATAAGAGATTGGATGAAGTCATCAAGTGAGGGAAACTTCCATTTTGGAATGGACATCTTAGCTGACTGAAATGTGGAGAAAAAAACTGAGAAGTTTGGACCCAATTTAGAGAGAATGCCAAGAATGAGTTGTTTGTTTCTTTCACTATCCCATATCTTTTCAATTGACAAATCAAGCTTTTGAACTTGGTTAAGAATGCATTGATGGATTCGAAGCTTTCAGGACTCAAAGAGATGAGTTCATTCTCCAATTTATGACCTTTCAAATCATCTTTCTGTCCAAAGAGGGATTTGAGCTTGTCCCAAACCTCTTTTGGAGATGTTAGATCGATGACATGGAAGTGAAGATCTTCATAAATTGAGAGAAGAAGTAATCCTACTACTGCATCAATCCTATCCAAGTACTTGGATTTCTCTACTACACTGATTGGTTCGACCATAGTTCCATTTAGTATCCTTGTGAATATATTGGATCTCATGAAGAGAGCCATCTTATCTTTCCATTCTACATAGTTGGAAGAGGTGAGCTTTAGATCCATCTGAAAATTGAAGGTTGAATTGAAGAAGAATTCGAATGGGTGAATAAACCTGCAAAACAAGAAGAGTTTTGTTGATGGAGATTTGCTACACTTCGAATGAACACTACCTTAAGACACCTGAGCACATATGACTAAGTCCTTCACACATGGATAGACCTTACTGGATTTCCCCAGTGAATTCAAGGTAATAGCACCAAGATTTGTTGTGGAAACTCAGACTATTTTGGTGCTCAGGGAAAGATAGCCGCTCAAAGAAATGCTGCAACTGCTACAATGGTTGCAATTCGAATAGCTGCTGACTGCTTTGATACCATGTGATGATATGTAGGAAGATCTCACAGCTCCTATACCATGTGATAATCTACAGAAGGATCTAACAGTTGTAACAAACTCACAATCAAACTCTCAAGAAGTTGCAAAGAAGAAGAGAAGAATGCACTCAATAATCACTCATGAACACAGAAAATGGCGAATAGAAGTACCATACATCAGCTCTGAGCTGGACTTGTGAATAATGAATACAATAATGAATGACTATGTAGAGAATTCAAATTAACCAAGGAGGTCATTCAAATCATGCTCAATTTCTACCTTGGAGTACAATGGAGACATCATCCAGTCAGTAGTATCAGTCATAAATGGTAATAGTCAATCAAGTGAGTCTAACTTAGTCTAACAGAACCATCTAGGCATAAATCAGGGGATGGAGACTCCAAGGAGAGCGCATGAGGTTGTCAAATGGTCAAGTGGCACTCTAGAACTAGCTAACTAGGAGCTACAGGCAGTTAGCATGAGCAATCAGTGGAAGAAATGCTCACTAGTACATACGGTCAAATTTGCCACGATTTTTCATTGTAATTGCCACGATTTTTCATCCATGTTGCAACGATTGGGGTTTCGTTTTTTCGTGGAATGAAATTCGTGGCTATTGGTACGACCATTCCCCATTGTGGAAATAGCAACGCTTCTTGGTGGGCAAGTGTCAACTACAGAACAGTTCTTAGATCTATGGAAGATGAATCCTGCCACGACATTTCATCTCTATATCGACGTTCAGCTTCTACAAGTTCCACGAATGTGCGTGGAAACATGTTTATAGTTCCACGAATTCTCGTCGTAATATCAACGCAGTGATCCAAAAACTTTCGTGGCAGGTTTAGCACCTGCGTCGAAACAATTTTACATTTCCACGAACCATCGTCTCAGTATCCATGCACCAATTCACAAAGTTTCGTGCCAATTTCAACACCTGCGTCGAAACAATTTTATATTTCCATGAATCATCGTCGCAGTATCCACGCATCGATTCACAAACTTTCATGGCAGGTTCAGCACCTCCATGGAAAGAGTTTCTATGGCATACACTAATGTTCGTCGATATATAGACGATACCTGGAAGTGTTAAAAAAATGAATTTGAATGTACATGTTCTGGCCTACTATGGGTGAGCACTAACTACAAAGCATGAAAGCAGGAATAGTCAAGGGGACAACTACATGACATTCCACATGCAATATTCCTATTGACAGTTTGTCTAGGCTTCACCCTAAAAAAACTACCGTTCATTCAATGTTTAGTTACTATTGCATTAGAAAGACATTATTTAAAACTAAATGCATCGCAATAAAGTTAACAGTGAGAATTGAAGAAAAATCCACAGTGGAATGGTCAAGTCCTTCAGCTCCTTGTATTAAAAATAATAGTAAAAGTCCTGTAGTACATGCATGAGTCGGTATTTATAGATTGTGGCCCGGGAAGACAAAATTGATAAAAATAGTCAGTTTATGTAGACAGTACACAAGGACTATGAAAACAACAAACTGATAAAGTCTGGTTATAGTATCTGCCAATTAGAGTCATTAGATTACAAACAAAATTTCTTCACAAGAATCAAGAAAAAGACATACCTTGTATATCAATAAAGAGATTGATTTCATCAAATCACCAACAATAATAAAATCTCCACGAGACTAAACATAGAGTGAAAGAACATGACCATGATGGCCACATTCAAACTGCAACTCTCTTGAACCATCATCACGGAGTACCCACTTGTATAACTGAATCTTTTGATTGATGCCAACAAGCAACTTTCCATTAAATGCATTCAGATTATAAATAGAGCCCTTTGTCTCCTTCTCAGTAACAAGTTGCAGTTTACCATCTTCAACAGAAAATACTAAAATTATTCCTTATTAATAAAAACAAATGAAAATAAAATAATTGACTGAGATTTTAAAAAGTGAAAGAGACTGTTGCATGGCAAGTACAAGACATCCATCTAGCATGAACCTTTGCTGTATTTACTATTCTCATAAAATTGTAATAAAACCCTATAAAAAATGAGAGAATTAGAAGAGCAAGCATGAGTGATTTTATAAAATAAGAAATAGAAGTTTCAGATCTTGCCTTGTTAGGTTCGTTCTCCTCAGGCAAGACATATGTTGTCCCAACGCAATAATAGGCATTATTGTCATCAGAAAATGAACAACTGAGGATCATAAGCATCAAGTTGATATGATTAAATAGTTTCAAATGTCTGATCATCTAACAGATGCACAAAGTGTGTTTCTGACTCGTCCACATTCAACTAGGAAGGCTTCACACTGCAAATGGCAATTAAACAATTAAACAATTAAGCATTTCTACATCTTACACCTTACAATGCAAATATAAAACAGACAGCATACTATGATATTGCATTGTATGTGTTTCTACAACTTCAGGTTCTCAAGAATTGTCTCGATATGGGTAAGACTCTTCAAAACACATCAAAATCTAACTGCAGAAAAATATAGTTTTTGTTCTAAGTTGCAGGAGCATTGCATTATTTCCCTTGAGTTAAAAAAGAAGACTCTATCCCATGAAATCAATACTTAATTACTTAAGCTGACCCATCATCTTTATTTTCTTTCTCAGATTCTTACAACTTAAGGAAATCAACATCTTAAACACTGTGATATGGTAATCGATACTCGTGTTTACATAGGAATCATATTATCAGGATGCTAACAAACAAGGGATATATGGTTAATCACCTGACACCCCAAATGATACCCAAGTTGTTTCACATGCATACTTACCTCTTGTAACCAAGAACTCCAAATGTACAACCCATAAGTTCTTAACACAGGCTCTTTGGTATATTCAAAACTGCCATATCAACAGATTGTAATGAGTTACACTGACAAGCAAACTAAAACGATAAACTAATATTCAGTAACATATAAAAAAATAAACATATATATCATATAACAAAAAGAGAGAGATAGTTGAAGATACCAACTTGGGTGTGAAACTATTCTTGAAAATATACTTAGAAGTGTTACTTTCAGAAAAGACTGTTTGTGCCTCGGAGAGGCCAGTCTTCTCTAGGAACCAGCTGACCCTACAAGAGGGTGTGTACAAACCAGAGAGAGAGAAATGACTGCATTTGATTAGGTCAATGACAGTCAAGCACAGTACATAACTCAACATAAACAAAGTCACAAAAATTATAAACTTCAACCAAGTCTTAGCAGAAGAGAAGTGATTATCAGCACACCACAACTGATCACAGGTGATCAAAGTCAAGTACTCTATAAGACCAAAAATTCAACAAGGTGGTATAAAAAAAATGAAGGAGGGTAAATGTCCACATTAACCACAAGTCAAAGACAAGGTACCACAAGTCCAATAATAACTCAATCAAGGTGGGGAAGGTACAGCAAGTATTTAATAACTCAATGAATAACAGGTAATAAAATAAACATATTGATCATATAACAATAAGAGAGGTATAGTTGAAGATATCCACGTCAACATTAAACCAAAAATCTGACAACATAGATGTCCATGGTAATCTATTCCATCCAAACCTATCAAGTGTACTTTTAGGTCAGCAGTATTCTTTTCTCCGAACTGTAGCAGCTGCTACAATTTGGAGTCAAGAATACTGCTGACCTAAAAGTACACTTGATAGGTTTGGATGGAAACCATTTTCAATGTTGATGCCACTACTCTCCTTATTGTCTTACAAAAAGGCATGAAAATGAGGAAAAAGACTTAAAATTGTGGACTTCACCTTCAAAGAGTGCCTTACAATCACATTGATAAGGACTTCACCTGTGACCTATGTCTAGTCCCAAGGCTACCACCTTCAAGCTTGAAGTGCAGCTGAAAATGGAAGAGACAAGTGTAGTTTATTACCACCATGCAAATTTAATTTGACCTTTCAATTCCCATCGCCATTTCCTCTCATACGACGTCCCACAACCATTTCTCTTGACGCCCACTCTTCATTCATTCTGTATGCCTTTCACTATGCAACCATCTCAGATTCTCACTACATTTCTCCTCAATTAGTTTATCAATTCAGTATGACCCATGCCCGCCATCCGAGGAGTGTTTCCAACGGTCTTGAGTTTCATCCTGGAAATGGTGATGATTCATGGTATTATGTTTAATCCCTTCGACTGCAATATGGAAAACTCATAGTTCACTACGAAGGTTTGTCTGACAAATGTGATGGTTTGGGTTCCGTGCCCCATGAGCAATTCCTCAAAGTGTCCCTGAATGGCATCGGAGTTACGGAACCCAAACCATCTAATTTGTCAGGCAAACCTTCATAGTGAACTTTGAGTTTTCCATATTGCATCCAAAGGGAAACATTATACCATGAACCATCACCGCTGCCAGGATGAAACTCAAGACCACTGGCAACACTCCTTGGACGGCGAGCATGGGTCATATTGAATTGATAAACTAATTGAGGGAAAACGTAGTGAGAATCTGAGACGGTTCTATAGTGAAATGCATACAAAATTAATGAAGAGTGGGTGTCAAGAGAAATGGTTGTGGGACGTCGTATGAGAGGAAATGGTGATGGGAATTGAAAGGTCAAATTAAATTTGCATGCTGGTAATAAAATACACTTTTGTCTTCCATTTTTAGCTGCACTTCAAGCCTGAAGGTGGTAGCCTTGGGACTAGACATAGGTCGCAAGTGAAGACATAGGTCGCAGGTGAAGTCCTTATCAATGTGAAAAACAAAAAATATAAAAATTCATTTTTTTAACCCACGAATGTTGAAAACGTGGAAATATTTTGTGGAAAAATCCGCCCATATGTAATAGTGAATATAACCCTTAAACCTAGACCTATATCACCTCTTCCATGTATCCTCTAATCCTTAACCCCTAAACCCTCTAATACCTAACCCTTAAAATAGATAACCCCTAACTCTTACCCATGTCACATAAAACCTCTCAATTTTTACCCTATATAATTATCCCATAATCCCTTATGCTTATAATCTATAATAATTATAACCTATAACTCATAACTAATACAAATTGTAAACCCTTAATCCCTATCACCTATAATCAATATCACTTCAAAACTATAGATATTAAAACCCCGACTCCAAATACGTATAACATGTTACCCCTATTAAATCCCTTACATCCATTGACCTTATTTACATATCACACATTATCCACAAGGACTATAAACCACAAGCATAATTTCTAACCACTACAAATGATAATGACTAACCCCTATAGATTTAACTAATAACCCTTATAACCCATAATCCATTATCTTTGAACCCGTTTAACCCATAAACTACATCACATATAAACCCTAATTATTATTACTTCAAAACTTCTAAGCATTAATTTATAAGAACTATCACCCCTAACTAGTAACCCTTATTAAAATTACCCTTTAATCTTCATCAACTTGAACACCTATACTTTGATTTCTACAACCCAAACCATAATAACCACCAACCCATACAATTCCTAACTCCTTACCCTATCAACCCTAATCCCTCTCAAGGATCAACCTTTAAGATTTTAACCCTTAATCCTTGTCACTTGTAATCCTTTGTAATCCCTAGCTTGAATAAGCCTTGAAATATAAGTATTATAACCCTTAACCAATACCATATTAATTAATAATTATCAACCTTGACCTTTGATCACTATAAAACCTAAGTATTAAAACCCTTAAAACACCTAACTATAGCAACTAACCACTATAGCATGTAAACACTAACACTCTTAACTAGTAATCATTATATCCTATAAAACCTATGAGCATAAAATACTATAACCCATAATCCCTTTAAATGTAATCATTATCACCAATGAACCATAACCTCTAAACCCCAATGGTCAAATTTAATAAGTACAACAAGTATTTAATAACTAAATAAGTAACAGGTAATAAACTAAACATATTGATCATATAACAATAAGAGAGGTATAGTTGAAGATCTCCACATCAACATTAAACCAAAAATCAGATTTGAAGTGTGGGTACAAATATAAAAAATTGTCATAAAATAAGAAAATATAAACAATGGTCATAACATAGGTGTGGGTGGTAGAAGACCCATGACCCTTAGAACCAAGGGTATGCTCCAAATGTGTCCAAACAACCATAGTACTCTATAAGAGCAAAACTTCAACAAGGTGGTTTTAAAAAAGTTACTCAAGGAGGGTAAATGACCCCATTAAACACAAGTGAAAGATAAGGTACCACAAGACCAATCATAGCTCAATCAAGGTGGGGAAGGTACAACCAGTCATATCTCTCTCAAATGTACAGCCATCCAATATAACCTGAAAGTTCATCATCATAGTATAAGGAAGGGTGGTGGGATGCCAAATAAAAATATCCCTCATTTCTCTCTATGCAATACTGATAGCATCACATCACAGATAAGTACCTTGTACTATAGAAAATAAAATCCACCTGTGTTACCTTTTCAATTTAGGAATATGGTCTACAAAAGCAAAATTTCATCGCAATTACCATCCAAATTTCTGACTAGTGGTAAAGAAACAGTAAAAGATTTTATAACATAATTTTGATCTCTATCAACTTTAGCACTCCTCTGTGGTCCCTATGCTAAAGTTGGTCCTCGAGATGTAATGGGTAGTAATGAAATTATAACATATGCAGCAGCAGTAAATAAGCAATGAAAAAAGCGAATAAAAATTATTTGATTAGGCTTCCTTTCAAGGGACAAGTCACCAAGGGAACGTGAAAGTACCTTGAGAGAGAGGAAAAGTTAAGTACATGCCTCAAATAGGTTAACACGGTCCACATACTACAACAATTAAGCACATAGATGAAAGAAAGGTACAGTAACATAACAATTCTACAACTGCATTATAAAACGGTACTATATTTGAATAGTGCTAAAGCAACAGTAAAACATATTATAACATAATTTTCATCTCTTTCAGTAAAAGGTAATAAAATAAACATATTGATCAAATAACAATAAGAGAGGTATAGTTGAAGATATCCACATCAACATTGAACCAAAAATCAGATCTGAAGTGTGGGTACAAATATAGTACCTTGTACTATAGAAAATAAAAGCCACCTGTGTTACCTTTCAATTTAGCAATATGGTCTACAAAAGAAAATTTTCCTCACAATTACCATCGAAATTTCTGACTAGTGCTAAAGCAACAGTAAAAGATTTTATAACATAATTTTGATCTCTATCAACTTCAGCACTCCTCTGTGGTCCCTGTGCTGAAGTTGGTCCTCGAGATGTAAGTTGCTTACACAAATAACCATTGCATGACTGCACAATCTTCTAGCAGATTGACTCCCATGTGTGTCTCCCTTTTCAAACCAAAAGCTTTACAATATATTGGAAAAGTTTAGATCTGAAGTTTGTTTTAGGATCCACTTTTCAAGGCTTTGACTTCTAAATATAGAAAAAATGTATAGCTAAAATATTTAGTCTAACTAATCTTGACAAGTGTCAAAACTATATTAAACTTAGAAACCTAATCAAAGTCTCGTGGATGCCTGAGCCAAAACAGCTAACCCATCTAATGCCTTTTCCTTTGCTTGTAATGTGATGATCTCTTTCTTCATTTGGCTGAGTTGTCTCTTGAGTTCCTCTTTATCTTTCTCGAGCTGAACATTCTTTGGGCCGCTCTTCCTCTTTTTACATCTTCATCAGCTACCTATGTCACTTCTGCAAAGTTTTCATTCACTTCCTATAGGTCTTGCTTCAACATATTGTTGGCTTTCATCAAACAATCATTAATTTGTCTCATATGTTCATTCTGGCATCTGAAATGATCAAGTTCCTTTTTTTGCTTTTCTTTTTCAAGTTCTTCCATTTCATCATCTGGATCTTCAGATTTTTCATCGAAAATTATCTTTTTAAAACTTGCTTGCTCTTTGGAGGATTCAGCCACTTCAATTATTACTTTCTCTTTTCCCTTCGAAGTCATTGATACTCCATTATCTTCCATACTTCCATTGTTATCATCGAGAAAATTATTAGGAGTTATATCTGGGATTTTTCTGAGACTTTGATCAATACCCTCAAGAATCTGTTTTAAAGCTGATTCTAAAATTTTTGCTTTCATGTCTTCCTCATCATCACTTGCTGAATCCTGTATGCTTACAATTTTATCCTTTTTGAGTTCAAGATTCAATGTGGCTTCCATATTCATCCTAAACCTATTTCCAGGTCTTGTCCTTGGCCTAAAATATGCTATGAGTGGTTCAGATGAGCACTGTAAGGATTCTGAGGGTTTGTTATGAGAAGAGACAGGGTCTTGCTTTACTTCTAGTGAAGTTTTTTCATCTTCTTCCATTGCATCATCAGGCTGTATAACATGACTACAATTTAACTCTTCGGGCTTTTTCTGTTTCATCTTTGAAGGCGTTTGTATATCTGTCTCTTTTTCAGGTAACTCTTCTTCGTGGTGGCATTCTTCATTTTCAAACAAGATATTTGTCTCTGTACAATCAGAAATGACCTCTTCTCCAGAAGGATTTTGTTTTCTTTTTCCCTTCTTCTCTTCCTTAAATTCCACTTTAAATCCCGACCAATATAAAAAATGAGACCAAGTTCTGCCCTGCTTTTCTACTTCTTTAGAAATTAACAATTTTATCAGGCGATGGTGAAACATATTGTTATTGGGAGTATCAGACTGATTCTTAACCCTAGATGCCATTTTACTTAAATTGTTCTGCAAGTAATAGGGTAAGTTTAATTTCTTTGTACCTGAAACATGCTATAACAAACGCATATGATAACGGTATACAGTGGCGAACCTGCCTTCACATGTTATATACCTTTGGGTAATTTGCAGAACATATTTCCATTCCTTGATTAGGAAAGTATTCTGAATGCCTTGGCTCCAATCAGGATCTCGGTGTGCCGGAAGGAGGAACTAGCTGAAATCTTCATCCATTGATTGCCTCTTATATCATTTTTCACCCTCGGGAGTAACCCCAACATCCTATGCAATGGTTTCTTCTTCTGGGCATGATTTCTTATCTATCTCCATGACTGAATTCGTGACTGTAGAAGCAATACTTGAACGCAAACTTTGGGGAGAAGATATTGAAAACCCTCTTTGAAGCTCGAAATCCATTTTTTCTATCAACGCTGATATAATCAGTGATCTATCGGGCTTGAAATGATTCAGAGATATGGAGAGGTACGAGCCCCCAAATCTGATGCTTGCTTCATGAACCATCTTCGAGGCCTAATCGCTCTCATAATTGCACCCTGTACTCAAAAACCTAATCAATAGCAAGCTGGCAGCATGCATGTATTTGAATAACGATATGTGCTACCAACTTGGGTTAATAAATCAATACTATATAATTCAACTCTAGCACATTTGTCATATAATGAAAAGACATTAACTGGTCTATAGGATATTAGGTTAAACAATATGCATTAAATATTCAAAACAATTCAAACCTTAAGAAAATGGGAAAAGCAAAGGTTGGAATAAACAAAAGGAAAAAAGGCTTAAAAATGAAAAATAGACCTAGGGAGGAAAGAACATGACTCAAAACACAGTGATTAAACATATATGGATAATGTTTTGAACATTAGTAGACATGTTTCACCTTCTAGCAGCCTCATCATTTAGTTTCGGGCTAGTTTTGTGGATGTGAGGTAGTTTTGGGCGCAAATTAAGACTATCCATGTCTTCTTACAACATGAGACGATTGCAAAATTTGAGGTATGGAAAGGATAAGAGAAGAAATCATGGGTGTACTGTTGAGTGGAGTTTGGATAAGTATGAACCTTTTCATCAGATTTGCTCTGGCTACAACAAACTCCTGCAATATGCAGTAATTGGGCATCATGCCTTCCAATACAAACTTTTAACACAAGTGACCCTAATAATCACAAGTCAGCTACGTGGGCATCATCTCTTGCTAGCTGACTAGTGGGATGACTTTAGGGTTTTCGAACAATCCGCCCATATGTAATAGTGGTATAATACAAATCTACGTACCACCTGTATTACAAAGCTTTCTTAAAATCTCTCTACAATAGGTGATATAAGCATTAGATTATGTCTATGATTCTCTGTATCTCTTGATCATGGGAGTAACAGTAAATAGAGGGAACCTCTGCGATTGCAATCTCAATAGACATATCCAGATGCTTAAATTTATCTCTGTATTCGTGCAACCAAATGTTGGTTTCCATTATTTATTAAGTTAGTTAGAATGTATGGTAGTTATCATGCATGCGCATTCGAACCCTACAATACATAAATGCAACTGCAAATAGAGATGCTATTGATATTAAAATTTCAAGCAGGGAATCGTGGAGGAAGTAATTATGTCCAGATGCTGAAATTTATCTCAGCACTGGAGCAATTGAAAGTTGGTTTCCATTAATTATTAAGTTGGTTAGAATATATGGTAATTCTCGTGCTTGGTGCATTCCAAACCCTATAATACATAATTGCTATTGCAAACATTCTATAAACAACATATGTTATTTATATTCAAATCTCAAGCAAGAAATCAAGGAAGAAATAGATGCTAAAAGATAGACAAGGATTTCATATTCCTTTTGCTGATGAACATACAGTTTTTTTCTGACAATTATGGTTTATTTTTATCAATGCCATATAGATGCTTGGTAGATGTATGATGAAGCATGATTCATGATTGATGTTAGATGTAAAACTATGATGCATTGATGTATTTAGTATTTGGCATTTTAGAGTCCATGATGTTACATGATTCTATGAATCATTTTATTTTGAGATTTTTTTCTTTTATATTTTATTATTTTCATTATAAATTAAAAATTTTAAAATATATTTATAAAAAATATTAGGGTTGGGGTTCTGATTCCCGGATTCCTGTTTTCAGGATGAGTGTCGAATCCGCACTGGATTCTTCAACCGATTCCGACCGCACCCACGATTCTTGTAACCTTGCTTATTAGTAACCATTGTGGTACTTTGGTGCATATGTTTTTCCTAACTCATTGTTTCTCCATATTATGTTTTTCCTCACATGTCTTTGAAAAGGGATTTGAAATTAATGTTTCCAGCCTCAGCTTTGTCCATGATGGAGATAACCTGATGACCTTTTCCTCCCTTCACGTAAGTATCTATCTACTGGTTGTATACTCTGTAATGTAGGGAAATTCAAAAGATAGAATGTACACCTATTGAAGATAATGAAGTTACATATTATGGGTTGAAATTGCATTCTACAAATGAATTGCCTACTGGTACTGGACCTACTTCTGCTTACAATTTGACTTTGGGTGCCTTAACTACTAGAAGTGAAAAGAGTGTGTCCATAGACATTGATAGTGACAAGAGAGCATCTCTATATATTGATGGTGACATGAGTGATCTTGCACTTGAAGTTCACAAAGTTCCATCTTCTAATTTAGAGTTTTCATCTAATAATGGCTTGCCGGGTGATACTAGACCCACTTCAGTTTACAGTCTCCCTCCAGGTGCTGAAAATACTACTAGAAGTAACAAGAGAGAATTTGTAGATTTTGATGGAGACAAGAGTGTTGTAGATGCTAAGAATGACAAGAGTTTTCTTTTGCAGACATAATGTACAGCTGATGAAGTTCATGAATTTCCATCATCTGAGTTGGAATTGCATGCTAATAATAAGTTTCCTGCTGAAACTGGGGCTATGGTATCTTACAGTCTTACTATGGGTGTTGAACCTACTATTAGAAATGAAGAATTAGCATCTATAGATGTTGATGTTGAGAATAGTGCTTTCATAGATGTTCAGCTGGTTGATGTTGGGGATTATGATTACATGTATACAAGTGGGGAGACTCTGGTCCAAGGCAATCAACCTACAATAATTGTTGACATATCAAAGATAGGTTTTTCCCTCCATAACCAGTAACAAATCACAAAACCATATGGAATATACCATGAATTCATAATCTTTCCAAATCTCCAACATATCATTCACCATACGCTGAAATTACTGATTATATAATACTAGTAACATAACCAGTTACATAAACAGTTATCCAATACAAATATCCATAACCAGTAACATAAATAGTTATCCAATACAAATATCAATAGTTGGATGAGGATAGTGTTGCACTTGAATATGAATACATGTTGGATGCCCTTCACAATTATAGGTTGCTCAAATTCTACCAAATTCCCAACATGAGATCCCAAAAGAAATTGCTACAATTGTTGGTGGTTTATTGGGATCCTAAGTAAAATGATTTCGTTATAGATGGGGAGGTTTTAGATTTCACATTAGATTATCTATAATTCATCACCAGACTATCTCGGTGAGGATTTTCAGTTAAACTAAAAGGAGGTGGAAAGGGTGTACTGGTGCTTAGAGTACAAGGGTATGTGGACACTTGCTACTCCACATGTACTATAAAGATCGAGATCCATATTTTGATCACCAACATAGACACTTTACCTTTGAAGGTACTCATGTTGACTATTGCATGAGTGGTAGGCTCATTTGCTTTAAATTAGGCATCCCAAGCTTAGATGTTTTATATTATGGAGTGATTGAGACCCATGATATTTTATTGGTGCACTTATCGAGATGCATATCCAGCACTTCTAAATTTAGTTGTAGTACTAGTTTACTAAGGTGAGCTCCATAATTTATAGATCCGCTAGGTTGTGGGTGAGATTTAATAGGAGGCCAGTAACACCTATAGTTTAATATCCATACCCAGAAGCTAGTAGTGCTTGTAGCACCTAGAGATGTCCTCACCTGAATCTGACTGAAGACCCAGCTCTTCGGAGGCAATATAATAGAGGAAATATAAGTGAATAGACCATATGTTTCTGAAAGATACTCAGAGGATGATCACTTCAAAGAATGGATGTTGCTCACTTAATTGAAAGAATGAGGATATGCGCTTACGTGAAGATAATTCTTTGTATTAAAGACTTAACGTTCTAGCTTTGAACGCGGAATTATTGAAGTGAAATCCAATCTTCTTCAAAGAGAAGTCTTACTTACATAGAAGACAAATCCAAGTTAATGAGGGAAGAATGGATTTCTGGAACTTATGACTCTCAGGAATAAGGAAAGATCAAAAAACAGGACCCTTACTTACCGGTCCTACCCAGCTTACCCGAATAACCCGTCTCACCGAACATGAAGACCCAACTTACAGAGTGCAAAATAGGGAAACAAAAAAACTTCAAGTATGGAAGCATATAGTATCATTCTTCCTTGAAAGGCTTCTACGGTGTGTGCTTGCACAAGTCTCGACCCTCCTTGACCTATGCAGCCTAGGATGCTCCAAGGAGAAGACATGATGTACCACTTAGGAGGAGGGAACACGACACATGCATTTGATGATGTGTTATTTGATTGGTGGTACTGTTAGTTGTTGATGATAGAGGATTTCCCCTGTGTTGGGATGGAATACAACCGTGATGTTAATCTTCCACTCCCTCCCAATGAGTAGTGGGGCTTCATGGGTAAGACAATTTGTATTTTTTATTTATATCATTTTTTATATTTTGTCACAAATTTTTCAAACGAAAGCTAAATAATATTTTGGCATGAAAAAAGTAACAAATTTTTAGGATTTTGTATATGCAAGACCAGTACGACCAGTGAGTCTCTCCCAACTCATGCGCCATAACTAACGTTTTGGAGAGGTGGAGCAATTACTTCAGTATTTTCAGCTAAACCTTGAGGGGTTAACCTTTGGGGAAAGTGGTAGGAGCACCATGTACATGGCTCTGCCTCGTTCGTTAGGTGGCTACTTCTATAGTTTGTTACCACATAACAAAGAAAAAATCCTACCAAAGCACTCCCAAAATCTATAGTTGGCAGTAGACAATACCACACACTAAGCAACCGCAACTAGGTGCAGAATTGTTATGCCACCTCCTTCATAACACAAGAAAAACCCTACCTTGACAAATACTTACAACAAAATACTTAGAAATTAAAACAAGGAACAACCCATAACTCTGCAAATAAATTGCAAATCTCCTTCTAGCAATACCATATGGGCTTTCATAGGGATTGAGGGAAAAACCATATCTCAGCAATCAACACAAGCAACCATTTAGGGTCTACCAATACTGTTAGGATATTCCTATACTCCATCCTAGTCCTACTAGATTTTCAGTCATTTTCATTTTCAGTCTCTTAGGGTTTGCATGCACTTTTAGGGTTTGCATGCATTCTAGGGTTTGCATGCATCCCAATCATAAGTCCCAGCACCTAGCCCTCAGTTAGCTAGCCCCTGGAGATTCTTCCTGATCCGTTTCATCCCTTCTAGTGCCTAGTGCGCCCTCCTTTCACCTACTGCATGAGAGAGGCGCACTTCTTCACCTACCAGTCCAGTTATGTTTAGTTAACAAGAGTTCTCTCCCTGATTTTAGGCTTGACTCACTCTTAACTGACCTTATAACTCCGATGGACCTCCAGTGTGACTAGATAACCCATTCTAACTCTAGTTAGCTCCATGAGCACCCTCCACTGAGCCTCCTTCACTACATTAGTGCTTCCATGTGCCAATTACACCTACCACATGTGCCAGTTACACCTACCACATTCAGTTAGACTCAGTTTGACTTCTGGTTGACTATTACTTGTGCATTGATGACTTCATTGATGATGAGTTGGACTCCTAGTTATGACTTGATGACACTCCACTGATTATGGATCTGTCCATGCAGGCTAATTCGAATCACACCTAATGTATTAGAATCCTGAGCATTGTATATTTACCTTTTAACTATTTAGATTAATGTAACAAGTGTAATTATTCTGCCTCTATCTGAGCTCCTTTGGATCTATGTTCTTCTGCTCTATTCTTCTTCTGTCATTCCTAAATTCTTTCATTATGAGGTTTACATAATCTCTTTGGATCTAATGTGAGCATTTTCACATGGTATCAGAGCCATTTCAGAGTATATTCTACCTCCATTCTTGAGAGTTTTTTGCAGGTATTTTGAAGTTCCAGCAGCTGCAGCAGCAGCAACAGATTCAGCAGTTTCATTTTTGCACTCGTTCCAGCAGTCAAGATGAGCAATTCGAATTCTCCTTCTCCTCCTATAATTCTCACTCCATTCAATTACTTCAAATGGAAGAGTAAGATGAAAGCACACTTGAATTCGAGAGGCTTTTCTAGAATGGTTGATGAAAAAGATGCCATACCACCTACAGTTGTAGAGAGAACCAAGCATCTAAATAAAATGTATGAAGCCTTTGGATTCATATGCCTTCATATGTCTGAAGATCTACTATTTCATGTTGAAGGATTGAAGTCTCCAAATGAGTCATGGAAAAAATTGGAGAGTCTGTTTGGCAAATAAGATGGGCTAAGAGGCCACATTATCGAAAATGAATTGGTTTCCCTACAACCTAGCAATTTCGAGAGCATTCAAGAATTCTTCTCAAAACTTCACAAGTTGGTTTTACAATGCAAGCAATGTGGCATCACTAAAAGTGATGAGAAATTGGTGCTCTCCATTTTGAGCAAACTTGGATCTAAATTTTCTGTCTTTGTATCTACCTTCCATTCTAAGCGAATGTCAATCCCTGGATGGAAGTTTCCCACCTTAGCAGTCTTTGCTGCAGCTCTCACTCGAGAAGAGGACAAATTGATTCAAATGGGTTCCATCAAGGCCTCCAAAGATCTAACTCTTCTAGCTGGAGAAGCAAGTGGAGCGAATGCAAAAGGGAGGAAAAAAGACAAGGACAATAAGCCTTCTAAATCCAAAAATGACAAACACAAGAGACCTAATTGCTCCTACTGCAAGAGAGGAAACCATCCTGAGAAATCTTTCATGCACAAGAAAATAGACCTACTAACCAAGCTTCTTGAACAAAACAAAATTGTTGTTCCAAAAGAAGCAAAGATGTCTGATTCTGGAAGTGGATCTAATGATTGCCATGCATTGATGGCTGGTTTTTCAAAGTCAAAATCCCTCCTCATAGATTCTGGAGCCCCCAACCACATAGTTTCCTCTAAAGAATCTTTTTCCTCTTTAGATCTCAAAGATGGGCCTACTATTCACATGGGAGACAACTCTCAGATCTCTGCCAAAGGATTGGGTACAATACATATGGAGCATGGTAAGTTCAAAAATTATTTATGTGTTCCTTCTCTAACAGCTAATTTGTTGTCAGTATATCAGATGACTCATACAGGATCACCAAAGAAAGTAACTTTTGGTCCAAACACAGTAGAGATTACAGAGATCTCCACTGGAAAGAATATAGAAAATGGGGTTGCTAATCATGCCTCTAAGGCATATGAGTTCTCAAATTTATGAGGCATCCTAGTTATGAGTTCTTGACACTCCTAGTTATGAGTTCTTGACACTCAGATTCTGATCAAGATCAGAGTGAATCCTCTTCTGATGAAGAAGAAGATCAAGATTTTGATGTGGAGATCATAGTTCAAGAAGATTTAGATCCATAACCAACACATATTCTGAATCCAGATTCAAGGTCAATATGGGCTCACACAGTCCTTGCTACTACTGAGAACACAGTTGAGGATTCATCTATTCACAGAACTACCAGACTTCAGCATCATGCCAACCTTGCATTGTGACATCTACCTCTCCATGATAGATGCAGCATGATGATGGAGTTCTCTCTTCCATCACTTGGGAAGACTCCTCATGTTCCATTTGCTCCAGTTGTAGAAAGAATTCCTGAGAGACTTGCTTTGTCCAATACATCCTCTACACAGTGGAAGGCACATCAGAAGACTAGATCCACATCTAGCACTTGTTTTGGCATCCTACAAGGGATCAACTTGTCAAGTTTTTTGCAGAAGTTTTCACTGATGAAAGCTTCCTTCTTTTCTGCTTAGTATGATGGTTCTATGATTTATTTACTGTTCTTTTGAGGGGGGGTATTTTTCCCATGAGGTTTTCCCCATTTCCTCGGTTCATGGACAGTTCTTTATTTTATCATTATTTGATTGCATGGGTGACCTTTGGTCCTAGTTACCAGGGCCTAGGATGGATTAAGGGGGGGTGTTAGGATATTCCTATACTCCATCCTAGTCCTACTAGATTTTGAATGCATCCTAGTCATCAGTCCCAGCACCTAGCCCTCAGTTAGCTAGCCCCCGGAGCTTCTTCCTGATCATTTTCATCCCTTCTAGTGCCTAGTGCGCCCTCCTTTCACCTACTGCATGAGAGAGGCACACTTCTTCTTCTACCAGTCCAGTTATGTTCAGTTAACAAAAGTTCTCTCCCTAATTTTAGGCTTGCCTCACTCTTAACTGACCTTATCACTCTGATGGACCTCCAATGTGACTAGACAACCTGTTCTGACTCCAGTTAGCTCCATGAGTGCCCTCCACTGAGCCTCCTTCACTACATTAGTGCTTCCATGTGCCAGTTACACCTACCACATGTGCCAGTTACACCTACCACATTCAGTTAGACTCAATTTGACTTCTGGTTGACTATTACTTGTGCATTGATGACTTCACTGATGAGTTGGACTCCTAGTTATGACTTGATGACACTCCACTGATTATGGATCTATCCATGTAGGCTAATTCGAATCACACCTAGTGTATTCAAATCCTCAGCATTGTATATTTACCTTTTTACTATTCAGATTAATGTAACATGTGTGATTATTCTGCCTTATCTGCGCTCCTTTGGATCTATGTTCTTCTACTCTATTCTTCTTCTATCATTCCTAAATTATTTCATTGTGAGGTTTACATCATCTATTTGGATCTACTATGAGCATTTTCACAAATACTAGTTCTATCTCCAACATTATTTTTTAGACAAATTTGAGTTCCATTACTGCAAATCTGGTGAATGAGAATCCACCTGAAATACTAAATTAATGTCCCAGGAGAAGACATTCGAAATAAAATAAAAACCACCTAATTAGCAAATGAAATCAAAACCACCTAATTCGCACCCAAAAATGCAAAGATTCGACTCAATGGAGGAGGGTTTCAACTTACTGTTGCCATTGAGGGTCTGCGGGGATATGCAAACACGGTCGGAGCACAGTGAAAGTTGCACAATGAAGGAGGAGCACAGTGAAGGAGGATCACAGTGAAGGCAGAGCACAGTGAAGGAGGAGCACAGTGAAACTAGAGCAACACTAGAGCGTTTTGGCCCAATTAGCACGACGGAGACAGTTGTGGTTTGTTTGATGTTTAACAAATTATAATATCATATTAATTTCATTATAATATACATTAATTTCAATATTATAATTTCACCAATATACATTAATAATAATTTCATATATTAATTTCACAATGGTAACAACAATCCTAAAATATTGTGGTGAAGCAATGTTGTTGTTTGTGATAAAAGGGCTATTCAACATATTTGAATGTTGGCTAGATGTAAATTTAATTGTAATTTTTCAAGATTCCTCTCCAAACAAGCATTTAACATTTCACTTAGTAGATACCACTAGTGCCCTTTGTAGTTTGATATCAATAAGAGATAACCAGCCTTGATCCTTGAAAAGTATGCATATTTCCCTTGGACTAGTGGAAGGGGTTTAGCACCTCAAATATTAGACCAAACGAACCACCTTAAAAAGTTCTCCAAAGTAGTAAGATGAAAATAAGAAGGGAACTAGAAAGATACATAGTAAATATGAAGATCCTCCATAATAATGCTAAGAACCGTGAACCATTTAGCAATTGAAGATCCTTGTACCACAAACTATGCATTTTTTCCTACATCTTTTCAAGGCACCATTCCCACATGTTTAACAAAGAGAGATTCACACCAAACATAATGTCTAAATAGAAAACAATAAGTGTGTCTCCTACGTGTCACCAATGACATATTAACCAAGAAGGTTTATCCTTAGCTCCAATCAACCAAAAATTAATCTTGTCATCACTAATGCTTATGCTATTCGCCATAAAAAAAACATTCAAACAACCCAATGCTTTTTCAACAAGAATTTGGGAAAGTTAGATGGAAAGTAGGGAGTCATTTGCAAAGTAGTTATTATATTTGACTTGAAGGAGTTAGATAAAATACACATGGATAGAGTATATGTTGAAGAAGGTAAGATCAACATACTTTGGAAGCAACAACATGGTTATTGAATAAAAACAAGGTATAAATTGTTAAAAATGTTATATCTACTATTAAAACACCAACAAGATATGGTTCTTCATTAAAGAAAGTATTTACTATCTACCATAAAGAGCACCAACAAACAACATATGTTGTTTCATTATAGAAAGTATTTAATGTTGCTTGATCATATGTCATTAGCCTTAAGTCTTGTGACCATCATAATCTATTGAATAAATGTTATTCTAACTCATGATTTGAAAAAGAAATACTTGGTCTATAAGCACACATATTTTGCACAATAGCACACATAAAAGTGTGTACGCTTAAATTATTGCTATACATTCCAACATTTTAATTGATGGTCCATTTTTTATGTAGTATTTTTATCATATAACTTTACAAGGTTAGTTCAGTGGAAACTTCCTCAAAGACCAATCAGTAGCCATGACAAGGTTGTCCAATTTTGAGGTAAATATCACTAACGCTATTACTAGTTAATCTATCATTGCATTAAAAATATGAACATTGATGACAATATTGTTCAAAATATTATGACATTCATCTATATTGCAATGAAATGTGAAACCTAAAAACTTCGTCGATATAGGGACGAAAGTTCATGGAACATTAAAAATTGTGGATATTGCCACGGTTTTTCCGCCCTGAAAAAACAAAAAATATAAAAATTCATTTTTTTAACCCAGGAATGTTGAAAACGTGGAAATATTTCTTGCAACAATCCGCCCATATGTAGTAGTGGCTCAATCAATGCACTAATTGACTGTCATTCAACTGGTAGGTGAGATGAGGCGCTCTAACTGAATGATAACTGGTGGTAGGTGAGCAAAGGCACACTTTTCATGCAGAAGAGTCAAATAGGGTGCATCAGGTGGGTAGGAGGCCAAATGGGGGCTAAAGACAGGCTCTAGAGAGCTGAAAATAAGCTCTAGGTGTTGGGAGGACCACTAAGATGATGACTGGATGCATGTAGTTGCATGCAAATGCATGCAGCATGCAGGCATGCAAAATATAAAAATGATGGTGAGAATATTCCAACACAGGCCTGCAATTACAAATTGCAGACCTTTTGTGCCCTTCCCTCCATATGCACACCATACAAAATAGAGATTATAAGTTAATGTAGACTAGTTTGTAATAAGTTCAATAATTCTAATGTTCATAACTGCTAATACTGGTTTCAATTTATATCTTGGATGCACAATAATCAAAAGCTAATTTTGCGTTCTATAAATATTCAAAAGCTTGAGAGTAACTCTGTTTACTTATGTAGATCTGAAAGTTACCTTGAGGTTATTGGGATTAGAACACATTTGTTTCCCTTTTTTTATATAGTTAATGCTGATTATTGATAGTTTGGCCATTATTGCATTCAACACTACACTTTGATGATACATTTTGCATTGGCAAGTGATCTTTGCATTTCGATAGAGATGGTTATGATCTTTTGAGTAATGTCGTTTTACTATTGTTATGGTACATGTTGATTTATCTTTATATTAGGATCTCTCATTGACCCTACTAACGTTGGATAATTAACAGTTGTTATCTCGTGATCTATCATTGAATATTACTATATATATCTAATGGCATACCTTGTCTACATACTCTTACATTAAAATTACATTTAATTGAATGATCCAAGTGGTACTTTACATGTTGAAATATTATCTCGGTTTGTCTTTATTAAAACATCAAAACATCAACATAATATTACCATTCTCTTCTTGTGGCTCGGTTGTGGTAAATTGATGGTTCAGAAACCCTTGTGACTCCATCCCAACGTAAGGATATTGCACAAGGTCAAATATTTTTTGATCCTCATGACAATGTAACTTATGGATGGAATACTCTTGAATATTGAAGCTCAAACACCCTCTTGACCATTGAAATTCCTTGGGTAAGTTTATGACCTTCATCCCAAAAACTAGGGGCATGACAACCACAACATTTTCCCAAATTTCCATTTACATAGAGCAAAGGTATTCCTAATAAAATTGTGTTGGAGTGTGATATCCTTAGATGGGAACAACTATTGGATTATTAACATATTTATTTCATTGTAGGTGTTAGTACTAATATAATCAGCATGATCATCTGAAGGCATCTCTAGTATAGGCCAAGATGATGAAGACCTCTGAGTGAAATTCTTGAGCAACAACAACGGAGACAGAGTGAAAAGAAGTCACCCCTTGGCGACAAATCGATTTAGGAGCAGATAAAGGCAGCTAGAGTACAGAGGACCGATTATTCACAAATCAACAACTGATAGTTTAGTTGGGACCCCCAAATGCCTGATGATTATCAAGCTTATATCACCTCTGACTGAAAAGCACCACGAACACATGGAATCCTAAAAGCAGTTCAAGGCCTTGAAATCAGTTTGGTTAAACCATTTTTTCGGATCCCTAAAAACAACTAAATTCCGTCGCAGTGGTTTCTAATCACTGTGACGCTGAAGTAGTTGAATTTCCAAGACGGGTGGGTCCGCGTGATAAAGTTGCACCGATGAATTGCACATCTTGAGGAAGTAAGGAGGTAGCATCGATGGATGACCGAAATTCAGGGTGATAAGGTTGCTCGGAGTTTAACACTCCCAATACGTCCCTGGAAAAAAGCCGCTACTTCCACGTGGCAGCTCCAGGATTGTTTAGGGGCCGAAAAGCAATTTGTCCAAACCACTTTTTCAAGGCCCTAAAACCGCTAAAGATCACCATAGTGGTTTCCCATGCCTCGGACCGCCGGGAAGATAAGTCGTATAAAGAGAGGGACCCACTCGTAAAGTTGCACCTACCTCGCATGAATATCAAGAAGGACTTAGCGGAGGATTGACAATCTCCTATTCATCAGGGCGTCGAAGTGCTCAAAGTTTAACCTCTCAAATTCTACCTTGAGTAAGAGTCAATAAGTCCATGTGGCAGTTCCACAACGAGTCAGGTCCCTAAAAGCAGTTTTTCTAAACTACTTTATCAGGGTTATGAAACCACTTGTGGTTTATAATATACGACTTCTCGCTGCAGTCCCTCCTCCGCATGTTTCAAAAAGACTCCCTCAAAACGGTCTTGTTTGCTGCCACCATTGGTCAAAAGTAGGAATCTCTCAACACTCATTACTACCACCTTCGTTGTACAAGAGTAATCTTCCCTCCAGCATGCAAAAAACACTACGAGTGGTTTGGTGATTATCTCTCAAGGATGGCACGATTATCAAGGAGAAATCAAGGGAGGTTAGAAATAATCGAGCAGTTGCAGAGCTTGAATCATGGATTTTTTTCCTAAAGGGTCAGATATCTCTAAGCGTAATGTGTAAGTCTACCAGAGCTGGCAAGTGAAGCAGTGAGGATACGAGGTTTCGATGGCTCATTTTATTTCCAGTGGAAGCACACAAGGAGCATTAAGGGCATGGAATACCAACGTTCACGAGCAACCCGCAAATGCGCATTCGCAGACAGTCAAGTGGAAAAGGTTTGAAGTCTCAACCAAGATGTCTAAGGAAACTTTAGTGGTTGAAAAGGAAACAGGCCTTCTGAATGCAAAAGCACGGAAGGCAGGGGCATGCCAATCCCAACAAAGGATGATCAAATTGTGAAGCGGTGGTACCTGAATGGTTTCGATTGTTGAGAGAGATATTAGGTCCTATTTCACAACTCGGTGATGTCGATGAACTTTTGCCCCATCGAAAGCAAGGTTCGAGAGAAAATGGATTGGATGGGGTAGAAGGGATATATGATGAAGGTTTTTAAAAAAAATGTTTTAGCAACACGTAATAATGAAGTAGCTGCATCAACATCTTCATGGCGCCAAAAATGTTTAACGGTTATCAAACTCAGAACATCCCTAAAAATAAAGAAGCATTGCTAATATGAGGTTGCCTCGGAGCAGCAGGGGTTTTTCCATTCAGCAGGACGTACTTCTTCACCAGCAGAGTGGTCCCCAATCGCAGTTGTAGATTAGCCAATATTAGTCAGTATGACTATTTTTGTAACAGACTTTGTTGGAAAGTACAAACAGAATTTCATAATTCGTTGGGCTATAACAAACTCTCTTTAAGAACTTATTTTGTAAATCATGTGAAGGCTATATATAGTAGAATAGGCAATGGCCAATGGTCAACTCTTTTTGTAAGAAGTATAACTTATGATATTTGGCAGTCTGATCAATATATAAAGAAGAACCTCATTTTTACCAATCTTGGTGTATTGTGGATTCAAACTTTTGATATGTCTAGTTAGTATTCTTTCTCTTGTTAATTCATCTTTTTCATATTGTTCATGATTTATGAATTTCATTCTGGTTTCAATATGAGTGTTGTAAGCTTAAATTATTGTTCCTAAGATTATTATGGCATGAAGTATTCATGTTAGGTTATATGGAAATAATATCCTCATATTGTTCAGGTTTATTTTTGTGATCATTTTTGTTAAACTACTGAATTCCTCTCTTAGGCTCAGTACGTTATTCTCAAACACAAAACAAATATTTACTCTCTCTGAAGTACCTTTGTTTTTTGCAATTCCATTAAACATCAACTCGTTCAAATTCTTGTCATTGGCATATTGAAATACTACCCACATTATTCCAATATTTGCTTTCTTCATTATATTATGGTGAATGTGATTTTGATCAAGCAAAAGAACACAGTGAATTTTATTGATGCCCAGGAACAGTTCTAAAAACAACCTTAGAACGTCTCTGGGACTAACATATTTTTTGGCATTGTTTTCGGGGATTGAAATCTTCCCTGGGGACAACGACAAAATTGAATGATCCTAATTTTCATATTGGATGAAGCTAGGTTGCAGGCTGTAATCCACTTGGCGACTCCATCGAAGCAAACCTGGAATCTGGACAAAGACATACCCGCCAGAACCCCAGCCACAATGAATTTGTGGCTTTAGAAGACTCAATCTCCTGGAGACATAAACGTGGAAAATATCAGTCTACTTCACCAAGCCATCGGCGAATTTTCTCCCCACCTCTGTTTGGTCCTCAATTCCATGAATATGAATTCATTGTCCAAACCCCTGAAAGAGAACCTTCTCCCCAGAACCCTCACACTCCTTATGGTTTTCCTAGATTTCAAACAATCCTTGCTATAAGTGGAGAATTTCCATCTCGTATAAATCCACTCAAATATTTCATTTCTCCTCAATCCAAGAAGCTGATCGCCAACCACCTCATGTCAAGAGGAGGAGGAGGAATACCACCACCACCCAGAATACCCAGATGGGTGGCTAGCTGACATGGACCTCTGCAATTACCCACGCCCTTGAATTATATGCCTTCCCACTATTTGAAGTTGTTACCAAAGTACGATGGAAGTAAGGGAAGGTCTGTTTAAGATCACATAGACCGATTCCAAGATTTCACTAACAATATCCTAATTGAACATGATGATGTGTTCATGAGATTTTTTGCTCAATCGATGGAAGGAGAATCCAGAAAATGGTTAATATCACTACCCAATGCCTCTATTAGCACTATGGATATCCTGGAAACCAATTTTTTCAAGAAGTGGGAGTTAAGTATGATAGTCTCTATTATTTAACATAATTCTCTGCCCTGAGAAAAAGCAACTCCGAAAATGCGGTAGACTTTACTATGAGATTCAACAAAATATATTTCAGGATCCCCGAGGATATTCAACCTACTGAAGCCGCAACTCGAGTCACATATGCAGCATCTTTCCCCTCATATTTTTCCATCACATTGAGAGAAAGAAGGTTGCTCTCACTTAGTGTAATGCAAGATTACGCCATAGACGTCGAAGGAAACATGAGGGTGGGAGGCAAGATAAAACTAACCAATGAGGTTGAACAAAAATAAAAAGGGAAGGCCAAAGAAGAGGGCGGCTACTCAGGAGCCAAAGACTCTCAAGAAGCAAAGATTGATGAGATGAATCGCATTATAAAGAATCTATCAAATAAAGTTACCAGAATGGAATTAGAAAGTAGCAATCCTAATAAACAATCTCCTGCTCGACCTCCTACTTAGTTCCGAAGGCCTTATAATCCTCAAATGGAATACAGAGAAAAGAGGAATGATGAACAACCATTGAGGCCACCTATTCGCGAGAATGATAACAATCTGATTGAAATTCTAGCGGAAGAAGTATATGAAGAATTTGAAGAGCAACTCAACTGGATGGAAGAAGATTCCTATATTATGCACCTCACTAAAGATGATTATGAGATCTCACTCCCATATAATCAGACTGCCCTAGATCTTATGAACCCCCAAGAAAGTGATCAATTCCATGGTGAATATCCACTATTTCAAAATGCTCAACTAGATGAATTGCAAAGGAAGTATGACTTAAGACCAAGACCAAAATTGGAAAATAGATAGAACAAGGTTCCTCCCAAGGATTCTCCCCAAAAATTGGCTCAAGCTCGGTTTCCTCAAACAACCCCCCTTTTAAAAATCAAAATCCTAGTAAAGGATAAATCAAATGAGGCCACGATCCCAAATAGCCATTCTAATCTAGGCATAAGCCTTCCAATGTGGTCCTCACATCGATAATAAAGAGGAGCCTACTGCTCCTTTTTATGTTACCCCGAACGTGCATGAGAAACTACTCCACAACTGTATGCTAGACTCTCGAGCTTATCATAATTTGATTCCCAAAGTGATCATGGAACAATTGGGACTAGAGATCACCATGCCATATCATGATCTTTACAGTTTCGACTCCAGAAAAGTGAAATGTATAGGTATGATAAAATATTTGGTAGTCACTCTTGCTCAAATACCAGCCAAAAGTGTAATGATGGATGTAGTGGTAGAAGATTTCCCAGCGAAATATGGTATGCTCCTATCAAGGAGCTGGGATAAAATGTTGGGAGGCACCATGCAGATGGATATGAAATACGCTACAATTCCCATATTCGCTGGAGATACTAGACAATTGTATAGGGAAGCTATGTTTTCCTATGTGATAAGTGATCAAGTCAGTCCTATGAATTATCCCATATATGCAGCTAATGAAGATATGGGTTGTTACAGGTTATCATTGGGTAATTCTGAGGAAGAGAAAATTATGCAACCTCAAGTGGTGGAACCCATTGTTGAGGATAACAGCAATCTGGTTTGGAAACTACATTTTGATGGAGCCTCTTCTAAAGAAGAATCTCGAGCTAGTGTAGTACTATCATCACCAGCAGGGAACGAGATTAGTCTGTCTTACAAACTAAATTTTGATACTACAAACAATGTTGCTGAATATGAGGCTCTCATCCTTGGCCTATGAGCTGCTAAAGACTTAAAAATCATTGAGCTGGCATTATTTGGAGACTCTGAACTGGTGGTAAACCAGATTAAAAGTGTTTCTCAAACCAAACATCCAAGACTCATAGCATATCAAAATCTCACATGGGACCTTATTCAAAATTTCTTTAATGCTTTCAACATTGCTTGTGTTCCCCGAGAAGGCAATCAACAGGATGATTCATTGGCCTTGATGGTGCTTTCTTTCAAGCCTCCCAAGAAGCCAAAGCTAAAATATGAGGTTGAAATGCGATATCGCCCCTCCATCCCTGACAATGTAAAAAGTTGTCATGTCTTTGAATATGACCAACAAATCAAACGCTTTCTGCAACTTGTGGACGAATTTTCAAATATTGATATAGATAGTCATTCAGGAGAGACGGAGGAAAATATTCTACAAGAAGAAGATGAGAAAATATTTGGGTTGACACAATAGATTGTTGACCATGAGATTCTACAACTGAAGAATAATTGTATTCCTAAAGGACTGGTTCCTTTAGAACAATTGTTCAACAAGAATGAGATCCCAGTAAAACCAGCAATGCAGCCAACTACTGAGGTTGTGCAAGAAGTGAATCTTGGTACTGTGGAAGAACCCAAGTTCGTAAAACTTTCACAGTCCCTTAAAATCAAGCAAAGGAAAAGCTATGAGGAATTGTTTAAAGATTATGTATATGTTTTTGAATGGAAATATGATGAGCTGAAAATATATGATACGACTATCATACAACATAGGATTCCCTTGAATCCAGATGTTAAGCTGGTAAATCAAAAGTTGAGATAGGTAAACCCTATCTTGCTTCCGGTGATCGAGAAATAAGGGAACTTCTTGATGTGGAAATCATCATTCCTCTAAGATATTCAGAGTGGGTGGCTAACCTGGTACTAGTTACAAAGAAGAATGGAGAAATCTGTCTATGTGTTGATTTCAAGAACCTAAATAAGTGCTCTTTAAAGGATAACTACCCCTTGCCCAAAATGGATCACATTCTACAAAAAATATTTGGGTCGACTAGAGTGTCAATGATGGACAGATTCTCATGCTATAACCCGATTTCCATGCACCTAGATGATAGGGAAAAGACAGCTTTCACTACACCATGGTGAAGTTTCATGTATGATAAAATTACCTTTTGTCTTATTAATGTCGGTGCAACATTCCAAAGGGCCATGGATATAGAATTCATACGTGAAAAAGATAAATTTATTGTTATATATCTGGATGATATGACAGTATTTTCAAAATCTGACGAAGACCATCTTCAACATCTGAAACAGAATTTCAGGAAATGAAGAAAGTTTGGTTTTTCTTTCAACCCTAAAAAATCCTTTTTGCAATGACAGAGGGAAAGTTGTTGGGGCACATTGTCTCCAAATATGGGGTGAGGATAGACCCAGATAGAGTGGCCGCTATCAATCTGATTGAAGTCCCAAGAAATTAAAAGGAGGTGCAGTCTTTTATTGGAAAGATAAATTTTCTACGAATATTTATCCCTAACTTTGCTGAAATAATGAAAGAAATTACTGACATGCTAAGGAAGGATGCTAAGATAAAATGGACCACAGCGGTGAGGGACTCCTTTAAACAAATAAAGGATTCCTTAGGAGAAGCACCTGTTTTGACGAGCCCTGATTACACAAAAGAATTTCTTATATTCTCCTTTGCCTCTGAGGTTACTATTGCAGCAGTTCTCTTACAGAAAAATAATGAAGGGCACGAGCAGCCCATTGTTTTTTTCAGTCGAGCATTGAGAGATGCAGATCTGAAATATAGGACAATGGAAAAGCAGTCTTACACACTAGTCAAATCCCTCAATTCAATTACGAATTATGTCCTGCACTCCAGGTTCATCGCATATGTCCCAGGAAGTACCATCAAATATATCCTGTGTCAACCTGACAGCGAAGGAAGAAGAGGGAAGTGGATCTCCAAAATCCAGGAGTATGAAATGGAGATCAAACCTACCAAATTGGTGAGGGGACAAGGACTAGCCAAACTCCTATCTAAGTCAAATTACCAATCCCTTGAGATCAATATGATTGATCGACTTCCTAGTCAGGTGGAAGAAGATAGTCAGCAAAATCTCCCTGACAATGTTGTTGATAAGTTTACTGGGTCATACTGGTACAGGGACATAGTTTATTATCTACAGCACCTCACATGTCCTCCATACTGGTACAGGGACATAGTTTATTATCTACAGCACCTCACATGTCCTCCTGGTCTAGATAAGTCTAAAATGATATCTCTTAAAATCAAAGATTTCAAGTACTGCGTTCTAGATGGATATCTATTCTGGAAGGATCCACTTGGTATTCTACTTAATTATATTGTTGAAGAATAAACAAAAGGCATAATGATAGACTTTCACAAAGGGATGTGCGGAGGACATCATGCATCGAGAGAAACTACTTATAAAGTCCTACGATCTGGTTACTTATGGCCTACATTATTCAGTGATTCTAACAAGATTGTCAAATCATGCAAATAATGTCAGCTATTCACCGAAAGGCAAAAGCTTAAACCATTACCCCTTAAACCCATCAGGGGAGAATCACCCTTCCAACAATGGAGCATTGATTTTATTGGAGAAATAAACCCTCATTCCAGTAGCCAACATAGATGGATCCTTACGGCCACTGACTATTTCACAAAATGGGTGGAGGCAATTCCCACGAGGAACACCAATGACACTGTCATAATAAGTTTCCTAGAAGAGAATATTCTGTCAAGATTTGCATGCCCAAGGAAGATCGTTACAGATAATGCTCAAGCTTTCAAATCCTACAAAATTATGAGTTTCTGTCAAAATTACAACATTGAGTTGATTCATTCAACTGCCTACTATCCTCGGGGAAAAGGTTTCGCTGAGTCCTCAAATAAAAGTTTGGTGACTATTATCACGAAAATGCTCAATACAAACAAAAGGGCCTGGGACTCCAAACTAAAATTTTCACTATGGGAAGACATGATTAAGTTCAAGAGAGCTATAGGCACTTCGCCATTCCAGCTAGTCTATGGAAAATAAGTGGTCCTCCCAATTCAGTTGGGTCTCCCAGTGATGAAACGATTACAACCTGAAAACGAAGAACTGAATGACATGGAAAGAAGAATTCATCAATTGATTGAGGCTCAACAGGTCAGGGAGTAGTTAGATGAATCCTCCAAGATCCACCAGGACAAGATTAAAGCGACTTTTGACCGAAGGGCTATTGCTCGATATTTTTAGCATGGAGATCTTGTTCTGAAGTGGGATGCTAGGAGAGAAGAGAGAGCTAAACATGGGAAATTTGACAACCTGTGGCTGGGCCCATTCAAGGTCGTTACAGTCGATGACAACAACACATATGAATTGGCTCAACTCAATGATGAAAGCTTCGGGACCCCTGTAAATGGAAGATTCTTGAAGCGTTTTTTTAATTACTAATTTCTATCCTACTCTACAAATGGATCCTATGTACCATGTCTGTAACATATGTTTTTCCCTTTTTCCTGTTTTACAAAATTTATGCTCATATTGTTACTTTTCCCTCTTATTTCGCTATGTTACTTGATTTTAAATACAAAGGAGAGGTACGACTCCACAGCCCAATGGACTTAAAGGCACTAGTCTATTGATTTTCAACCCCTTACGAAGGAAGAGGCTATCCCCATTGAAACCAATGTTAGTACTAATATCATCAGCATGATCAGCCGAAGGTAGCTCTAGTATATGTCAAGCTGATGAATACCTCCAAGTGAAAGTCTGGAGCAAAAATGGCACTGACAGAGTGAAAATAAGTCACCCCTTGGCGACAGATAGAACAGTCACCCCATGGCGACAGATCGATTTAAGAGCAGATAAAGGAAGTTGAAGTACAGAGGACTAATCATTCACAAATCAACAACTGATAGTTTAGTCAGGACACCCAAATTCCTAACGATTATCAAGCTCATATAACCCATGACTGAAAACCGCCACGAACACGTGGCAGCCTCAAAGTAGTTCACGACCTTGAAAGCGGTCTGGTTAAACCATTTTTTTGGAGCCCTGAAAACAGTTAAAGTCTGTCGCAGTGGTTTCTAATCACACAATGTTGAAGTAGTTGAATTGCCAAGACAAGTGGGTCCTCCTAATAAAGCTGCACAGGTGAATTGCACATCTTTAGGAAGTAAGGAGGTATCATTGATGGATGCCCAAGCTTCAAGGTGATAAGGTTGCTCAAAGTTTAACACTCCCAATACGTCCCTAGAACAAAACCACTACTTCCACGTGGCATCTCCAGGTTTGTTCAGGGGCCAAAAAGCAGTTTGTCCGAACCACTTTTTCAAGGCCCTAAAACCACTAAACATCACCATAGTGGTTTCCCATGCCATGAACCGCCAAGAAGATAATCCATATAAAGAGAGAGACCCAATCGTAAAGTTGCACCTACCTCACACGAATATCGAGAAGGACTTAGTGTAGGATCGACGATCGCCTATTCATCAGGGCATCAAAGTACTCAAAGTTTAACCTCTCAAATTCTACCCTGCGTAAGATTCAATAAGTCCACATGGCGGTTCCACGACGAGTCAGGGCCCTAAAAGCGGTTTTTCTAAACTACTTTATCAAGGTTCTGAAACCACTTGTGGTTTATAATATACGACCTCTCGCTGCAGTCCCTCCTCCGTATGTTTCAAAAAGACTCCCTCAAAATGGTCTTGTTTGCCGCCACCGTTGGTCAGAAGCAGACATCTCTTTGTTGACACTTTGATTCAGTTGTCATTGATGGTTGGAAAGCAACGACTAAGTTTTTAAATACAAGAAAAGAATGTTGTTAGACAAGCTCTGACTCAAACAGTTGCAACTCAGACAGCTATGACTCAGACAAGTTGTGACTCAGACAAGCTATAACTCAGATAGCTGTGACTCAAACAAGCTCTAACTCAGATGGCTGCAACTCAGACAGCTACAACTCAGACAGCTATGACTCAAACGGTTGTGACTCAGATGGCCTTGACTCAGATAGTCGTGACTCAGATAAGAACACAATGATTCGCATCTCGATTTTCAGGCAGCTGGAGACGAATCTCGAACATATGGGACATGGGTTTTGTGCGTAACGGCGTCATTTACTTGACTAGAAAGGAAATCGCCAAACAAAGCTACGGTTTGAGCTATACAAGTGGTTCTCTGAACATGTAATTCTCAGATTTACTGTTGCGGCCGGTTTTTACAAATTAGCAATTGGTTGAAACAACTGTGACTCAAACAGCCGTGACTCAAACAAGCTGCGACTAACAAACATTTTTTTTTTTTAATTAGTCAATTACAGTGTGTAAATTTTGGAATTCAAAGAGACAATTCAAATATCAGTTACAGCGTGTAAATTCTGGAAGTCAAAGAGACAGTTCAATTTTCGAATTGGGAGTTAAAAAGACAGTTTCAGTTTTAGAATTGGTATATCTGGAAGTTAAAGAGACCGAGGCATATAACTTCAACATCTATAAAAAACAATTGATGAGAACAAAAATGTGTGTGAGAATCGAGAGGATGAAGAGGAGTGGTTGCTGATGAAGCTGTGATTCGAAGAAAATGAGAACAAAAATGTATGGCTTGATTTAACGAAGAACAGAATGCCCAAAAACTCAAGCTGTAGCAGCATGGAACAAAATAAAAAGGGTATGTACTGAAATATCTGAACCAGTGTGATATAATTGACTGAATTTTTTCTTACATAGAGTGGTAGGGAGGAGCAAGGGAAGACTGTAAAGTCTTCTTTGCAAGTTGGTGCTTGTACATTTGGGAGTTGTAGCTTCCATTCAGTTGGTGCTGAAGAAACAGAGGTAGCAGCCTCATCTGGGTTGTAGCTCAAATAAAATAGAATGTAAAGAGAAGTTGGAGCTTGTCTTTCATACTAAGAACAAGAGGTTTTTTCCCTTTATGGGTTTCCTCAGGAAAATCAGTGCCTCTGCATATTTATGTGATTGAACATTGTTTATATGCCTTATATTTAATTTTGTTATAACAATATACCTGCTATAAAGGAATGTGCATAGAACATATCATATCATATTGATCGTCACACTTCATCAAAGTTAAAAGGGAAAAGGAATGTAAGATTGTTTAAGCACAGTAATAACTGATTCACCCCCCCCTCTCAGCTATTTGAATACTTTCAACAATTGGTATCAAAGCCAGACCCTTTAGTCTAAGGAAGATTTGATAAGCTTAAACATGGCAAGTCATGATGGTTCAACCAATAAAGCTCCTATGTTTGATGGAACAAATTTTTCCTTTTGGAAGGTTAGAATGAGAACATACCTAATGTCTTTAGGTGCTGATGTTTGGGAAGAGGTAGAAACTGGATATACAAAACCTATTGTACTAGCTTCCAAAGATTATAAGCTAGAGTTTAGTTTTAATGCAAAGGCAATGAATGCCATTCTGGGTGGTCTTTCTGAATCTGAATTTGTAAAGGTAATGCATCTTGAATCTGCCAAAGAAATGTGGGATAAACTCATTAGTAGCTATGAAGGAAATGAAAAAGTAAAAGATGCCAAACTTCAAACTTACAGACTGAAATTTGAACAGCTAAAGATGAATGAGGATGAGTCTGTTAGTAAATATTTTTTGAGAGTTGAAGAGCTTGTGAATTCCATGAAGGGTCTTGGTGAGAAGATTGGAGAAGCTCCTCTAGTTCAAAATATTTTAAGATCTCTACCTGATAAGTTCAATCCAAAAGTCTCTACAATAGAAGAAATGAGTGATCTGAAAACTTTATCTATTGATCAACTTCTAGGAACTTTAACTGCCTATGAAATGAGAATCAGTAAAGATAAAGCTACCGTTAGAGAAGCATCTTTTAAATCAGATAAACAAATAGAATCTGAAATGGAAGAGATTGAGGCAAAATTTGTAAGAAGACTGAAAACTGGATCAGGAAAATATAAAGGGAAGTTGCCTTTTAAATGTTTCAATTGTGGTAAGGTAGGGCACTTTGCATCTAAATGTCCTTATAAAGAAAAAGGTCAGAATTCTATTGATGAAGAGAAACATACATTTAAAAGATACAATAAAAATAATAACTACAAAAAGAAAAGTTTATGTGCAAATGATGTTGACCTCTCAGAAGTTTCAGACAGTGAGTCATCTTGTGAAGATAAAATGAATGATTTTGTGCTTATGGCCATAGAAGATCTTGAATATGATGGAAGCGATATGAATGATGAAGATGTTATTGTTGATATGGAAGGTGGGTTGATTAGTGCTTTGGAAGAAATTGACAGACTCGGATTAAAGAAGAGGAAACAAAAAGAGTTGTTAGTGCAGTATGAAAAGAATGCTAAAGAACCGAGTACAGATTGTAGCTTGTTAAAGATAGAACTAGAAGAAACAAAGAAAATAAATGATGTTCTAAAAGAACAGTTATCACAGAAAAAGATGAGATGTGAAGCATTAGAGGAAGAAGTTGTAAAATTCAGAAAAGAATTGGAAAAATTTCAATCTCTCTATCATCAAAACTTGCCAAGTATTAAAGTAGCAGAAGAACTAAATAACATTCTGAATAAACAAAGATCTCCTTTAATCAAGACTGGTTTAGGTTATGAAGAAGGGAGTAGCAGTTTGTCAGAAAACAAAGAAACAACTAAGGTAATTAACTTTCGGAACAGTAATCAGTCAGAATATACAAAGTCAACAAGTTTCATCAAAACTGAAGAAAATAAAGACAAAAGTAAAGTTAATCTAATGAGTGGAAAAGATGATATAGCTACTGGTCTGCAGTCAAGAAGACATGAAAAAGAATTAAAGAACAGAATGACATGGCCATCTATTCCAAGAAGACAGTCGAGATTCAGGTATCAAATTTTTTTCAATGGATATTGTTATTGTTGTTCTGATTTTGGTCATAAAGCTGCAAATTGTGTTTTTCACTTTAGAAACACACAACGAAGAATGTTTAACAGTAATCAAGTGCTGCAACATAAAGAGAAACAGTCAATGAGAAAACAAGAGTATCATACTACACCTTTTCCACCAATAAGAAGAGATTATGCTAGAAATATAAATTCTTTTGAGTCTTTGTACAATCAACTAGAATGTTATATTTGTCAAAAATTTGGACACAAGGCCATAGACTGTTGTTTAAAGAATTATGAATCAGATTCAAGAATAGATTTTTCTGTTAAAAAGGCTAAAGTATGGAAAAAGAAAGAAAATAACCAATGTGGATTAGTGCTTTCTGCTCAAAGAAAAAAGGACCCTTGGTATATTGACAATGGTTATTCCAAGCACATGACTGGAGATAAAGGTAAATTTCTATCTCTGAGTGAACACAAATCAGGAAACGTAACTTTTGGAAATGATGCTCCAGGAAAAATCAAAGGCAAAGGATTGGTACATCTAAGTAGTAAAGGAAACGCTGAAGATGTATTATTTGTGGATGGATTGAAGCATAATCTTCTTAGTGTCATTCAGGTATGTGATAGAGGATGTGAAGTTGTATTCAATTCTAAAGAATGCAAAATAAAATATGTATCTTCAGGACAATTGGTTGCCAAAGGTATAAGAACATAAAATAATGTCTATGTGTTGAAAGAAGATAAGGAAGAGTGTCATCTAAGCAAGTATGATGAGAGTTGGTTATGGCATAGAAGACTTGGACATTTGAGTTTTGATCATTTAATCAAACTTAGTAACAATGAAGCTGTAAAATATTTTTCTAAGATTTCAAAACCATATGATGCTGCATGTAAACCTTGTCAAATGGGAAAATTGACTCGAACTCAGTTTAAATCTAAGAGCTTCACATCAACAAATAAACCTCTTCAATTAGTACATATGGATTTATGTGGACCATCAAGAAAGGAAGGAACGGGTAAAGAAAACTATTTTATGTTGATTATTGATGATTAATCTAGACTAACATGGGTTGCTTTCTTGAAAGAAAAATCTGAAGCATTTGAAAAATTCAAAGTATTTAAAGCTTTGACTGAGAATCAAACAGGAAAAAGATTAAAAGCAGTAAGATCTGATAGAGGAGGAGAGTTTTGTTCAAGGGACTTCAAAGAATTCTGTGATGAACAAGGAATCAAAAGAGAATATACAATTTCAGGCACTCCACAACAAAATGGAGTAGTTGAGAGACACAATAGATCAATTCAGCAGATGGCAAGGTCAATGATGAATGAAAAAAATATTTCTCAGACATTTTGGGTAGAAGCAATTCACACAGCTGTTCATGTTCTTAATAAAGCTCACTTAAGGCCTAACAGTGATAAAACTCCTTATGAATTGTGGTTTGGGAAACCTGCTTCAATCAAGCATTTTAGAGTTTTTGGAAGTAAATGTTATATCAAAAACAATGATAAACATCTTGGAAAATATGATGATAGGGCTGATGAAGGTATCTTTCTGGGGTATGCTACAAATAGTAAAGGATACAGATGTTACAATTAGAGGTCACGTAAAATGGTTGACAACATTGAAATTAAGATTGATGAAAGTATGCCTGTAAAAGATATCCAGATAAACAATGTTGACACAGAAGATGCAGCTGAAGACGAAGAAGAACAGGTCCAAGAATCATAAAAGGAAGAATCTGAGTCAGAAAATGAAAGTTTAGGTACACAGCAACAACCAGTAAATCCTTCTTCAAGAATTATTCGAAAGAATCATCCTGAAAGTCAAATTATTGGCAACAAGAATGAAGGTGTTCAGACAAGAAGTAAGTTACTTAAGAATTCAGAACAGTCTCACATTGTTTTTTTAGCTGTCATAGAACCCAAGAATGTTAATGAAGCCAGTAAAGATGAAGATTGGATAAAAGCTATGAATGAAGAGCTTGATCAGATTGAAAAAAATAATACTTGGGAACTTGTTCCTAGGCCAACAGACAAGAATGTGATTGGGTCCAAATGGGTGTTTAAGAATAAAATGAATGACCAAGGACAAATTGTCAGGAATAAAGCTAGATTGGTCTATAAAGGATATGCTCAAGTTGAAGGACAAGATTTTGATGAAACCTTTGTGCTTGTGGCAAGAATGGAAGCTATCAGAATATTTCTTGCTTATGCCTATCACAAGAAGTTCAAAATTTATCAGATGGATGTCAAGTCAGCATTTCTCAATGGAGATTTAGAAGAAGAAGTTTATATGGAACAACCTGAAGGATTCTCTCTAACAAACAATCCTGATCATGTCTGCAAATTGAAGAAAGCTCTATATGGATTGAAACAAGCGCCAAGAGCCTGGTACTATAGATTAAATAAATATTTACAAGAAAAAGGATACAAGAAAGGCAATGTTGATAGCAATCTGTATATCAAAACATAAGGTGATGACTTATTAGTTGTTTTGGTTTATGTTGACAATATCATTTTTGGATGTACTAATGCTTCTTCTGTTCAATGGTTTGCTAATGCTATGCAATCCGAGTTTGAAATGTCCATAATTGGAGAACTGTCATACTTTCTTGGTCTTCAAATTACTCTGAGTTCTAAAGGACCATTTATCTCTCAAAAGAAATATCTACAAGAGATGTTGAAGAAATTTCAGATGGAGGATTCTTCACCTATTAGTACCCCTATGATTGTTGGCTGCAAGCTTAGCAAAGATGATATTTCACCATATGTTGATCAAAGAACATATAGGTCAATGATAGGAAGTCTTCTGTACATTACTACAACTCGTCCTGATATTATGCATGCTGTTGGAATGGTAGGAAGATTTCAGTCTACTCCCAAACAAAGTCACTTGGTAGCTGTGAAGAGAATTTTCAAATACTTGAAAGGCACAATGACTTATGGTCTCTGGTATCCTAGGAATCAAAACTTTCAGTTGATTGCATATTCAGATGCTGACTGGGCAAACTGTTTGGATGCAAGAAAGAGCACTAGTGGAGGTGCATTCTTCTTAGGCGATTCATTAGTAGCATGGATGAGTAAAAAGCAAGGTTCTGTCTCTCTATCTACTACTGAGGCTGAATACATAGCTGCTGCAACATGTTGTACTCAGGTATTACGGATGATACAAACTCTTGTTGATTTGGAGGTGAAATATTCTGAACCTATTCCTATTCACTGTGATAACACAAATGCCATTAGTGTGTCAAAGAACCTTGTTCTTCATTCCAAGACCAAACACATTCCAATCAAGTATCATTTTTTAAGGTAGCAGGTTACAAACAGAGTTGTCCAATTACATTTCATTCCTTCTAAAGAACATATTGCTAATATCTTTACTAAACCCTTATCCAAAATCCAGTTTGAATATCTACGCCAGAAGTTGGGTGCCATATCTTGTTCCAACTAACTTGTTCACTTTGGCAGGGGGAGTTTGTGCTTATTGCATATCTGATGTAATTCTGAGATGGTTCCAGAATGTTTTATTTGCTCATTTATGAGTTAATATTGATAGGGGGAGATGTATTGTCATGATTTCTTTGACATTGATGTCAAAGGGGGAGAAGTTCAGGTAGTTGCAGATAACAAGCAGTCAGTGATTACACTTGCAACATCATAATTTTTAGGTTTCCATCAATGCCAAAGGGGGAGATTGTTGGCACTTTGATTCAGTTGTCATTGATGGTTGGAAAGCAGCGTCTGAGTTTTTAAATACAAGAAAAGAATGTTGTTAGACAAGCTCTGACTCAAACAGTTGCAATTCAGACAGCTGTGACTCAGACAAGCTATAACTCAGACAATTGTGACTCAAACAAGCTGACTCAGATGGATGCAACTCAGACAGCTACAACTCAGACAGTTGAGTCACAACCGTATGAATCTCAGCTATGACTCAGACGGATGCGACTCAGACGGCTGCGACTCAGACGGCTGAGATTCAGACGGTCGTGACTCAGATAAGAACACATTGATTCGCGTCTCGATTTGCAGGCAGCTGGAGACGAATCTCAAAAATATGGGACATGGTTTTTGTGCGCAACGGCCTCATTTACCTGACTCTCGAGGAAATTGCCAAACAAAGCTGCGGTTTGAGCTATACAAGTGGTTCTCTGAACATGTAATTCTCAAATTTACTGTTGCAGCCGGTTTTTACAAATTAGCAATTGGTTGAAACAGTTGTGACTCAAACAGCCGTGACTCAAACAAGCTGCGACTAACAAACATTTTTTTTTTTTTTTAATTAGTCAGTTACAGTGTGTAAATTTTGGAATTCAAAGAGACAATTCAAATATTAGTTACAGCGTGTAAATTCTAGAAGTCAAAGAGACAATTCAATTTTCGAATTGGGAGTTAAAAAGACAATTTCAGTTTTAGAATTGGTATATCTGGAAGTTAAAGAGACCGAGGCATATAACTTCAACATCTCTAAAAAACAATTGATGAGAACAAAAATGTGTGTGAGAACAAAAAGGATGAAGAGGAGTGGTTGTTGATGAAGCTGTGATTCGAAGAAAATGAGAACAAAAATGTATGGCTCGATTTAATGAAGAACAAAATGCCCAGAAACTCAAGCTGTAGCAGCACAGAACAAAATAAAAAGGGTATGTACTGAAATATCTGAACCAGTGTGATATAATTGACTGAATTTTTTCTTACATAGAGTGGTAGGGAGGAGCAAGGGAAGACTGTAAAGTCTTCTTTGCAAGTTGGTGCTTGTAAATTTGGGAGTTGTAGCTTCCATTCAGTTGGTGCTGAAGAAACAGAGGTAGCAGCCTCATTTGGGTTGTAGCTCAGATAAAATAGAATGTAAAAAGAAGTTGGAGCTTGTCTTTCATGCTAAGAACAAGAGGTTTTTTCCCTTTATGGGTTTCCTCAGGAAAATCAGTGCCTCTGCATATTTATGTGATTGAACATTGTTTATATGCCTTATATTTAATTATGTTATAACAATATACCTGCTATAAAGGAATGTGCATAGAACATCTCATATCATATTGATCATCACACTTCATCAAAGTTAAAAGGGAAAAGGAATGTAAGATTGTTTAAGCACCGTAATAACTGATTCACCCCCCCCTCTCAGTTATTTGAATACTTTCAACACTCTTAACACTCATTACTACCACCGTCATCGTACAAGAGTAATATTCCCTCCATCACGCAAAAAACATGACAAGTGGTCTGGTGATCATTGCTCAAGGATGGAACGATTATCAAGGAGCAAGCAAGGAGGTTGTAAATACTCGAGCAGTTGCAGAGATTGAATCATGGAGTTTTTTCCTCAAGGGTCAGATATATCTAAGCGTAATGTGTAAGTCTACCAGAGCTGGCAAGTGAAGCAACGAGGATATGAGGTTTCGATGGCTCATTTTATTTCCAGCGGAAGCACACAAGGAGCATTAAGGGCACGGACGACCAACGTTCACAAGCATCCCGCAGATGCGCAATCACAGACAATTAGGAGGAAAAGGTTTGGAATCTCAACCAAGATGTCTAAGGAAACTTCAGTGGTTGAAAGGAAACAGGCCTTCTGAATGTAAAAGCACAGAAGGCAGGGGCATATCGGTCCCAGGAAAGGATGATCAAATTGTGAAGCGGTGGTACCTGAACAGTTTCGATTGTTAAGAGAGAGATCAGGTCCTGTTTCACAACTCGGTGACGTTGATGAACTTTCGCCCCAGCGAAAGAAAGGTTCGAGAGAAAAGGGCTTGGATGGGATAGAAGGGATAGATGATGAAGGTTTTTAAAAAAAATGTTTTAACAACACATAACACTGAATTAGTTGCATCAACATCTTCATGGTGCCAAAAAATTTCGACAGTTATCAAACTCAGAACATCCCTAAAAATAAATAAGCACTGCTAATATGAGGTTGCCTCGGAGCAGCAGGGGTTTTTCCATTCAGCAAGACGTACTTCTTCACCAGCAAAGTGGTCCCCAATCGCAGTCGTAGATTAGCCAATATTAGTCAGTATGATTGTTTTTGTAACAAACTTTGTTGGAAATTACAAACAGAATTGCATAAGCCGTTGGGATGTAACAAACTCTTTGTAACAACTTATTTTGTAAATCATGTGAAGGATATATATAGTAGAATAGGAAATGGCCAATTGTCGGCTCTTTTTGTAAGAAGTATAACTTCTGATATTTGGCATTCTGATCAATATATAAATAAGAACCTCGTTTTTCCCAATCTTGGTGTATTGTGGATTCAAACTTTTGATAGGTCTAGTTAGTATTATTTCTCTTGTTAATTCATCTATGTAATATTGTTCATGATTTATGAATTTCATTCTGGTTTCAATATGAGTGATGTAAGCTTAAATTATTGTTTCTAAGATGATTATGGCGTGAAGTATTCATGTTAGGTTATCTAGAAATAATATCCTCATATTGTTCAGGTTTAGTTATGTGATCATTTTTGTTAAACTAATGAATTCCTCCCTTAGGCTTAGTACGTTATTCTCAAACACAAAACAAATATTTACTCTCTCTGAAGTAACTTTGTTTTGTGCCATTCCATTAAACATAAACTCATTCAAATTCTTGTCATTGGCATATTGAAATACTTCCCACATTATTCCAAGATTGGCTTTCTACATTATAATATGGTGAATGTGATTTTGATCAAGCAAAAGAACACAGTGAATTTTATTGATGCCCGAGCATAGTTCTAAAAACAGCCTTACAACGTCTCGGGGACTAACAGTAGGTTCTATTTTAGAATGGGCATGTGGTAGCATCTTGTCTAAAGGCACACTTTTCTCAAGCTAAAAAGTGGAAAAATATCAAAACCACTTGGTGAAAAGAATAAGATTCAAATCACTTTTGGATGGCACAAAAAAAAGTTCCATGGGAATCATAGCTTTTATAAATGACCCCAACCTAGCCACAAAGAAATGTGGTGTATAAATTGATATGATGAGGACTTAGGATTCAAACCCTTTACCACTTATATAATAGATCAAGAAGTAGAAGTGATTATTTACTATGCCATCGATCTAGGCCTCAATTCAAACAATGTAGCACAATTTTAGGAATTAGTATGAGGTTTAGGAGTGGCACTTAGCCTTGACCTAGAGGGTGATTCCACAGTAATAAACAGTGAAATTAGAAAAGGATCAACCCCTCAATGGTGTCAGAATGCCATTATTGAGGAGGCATGCAATCTTAAATCTCACTTAGGCAATACTTTGTTCATTCATTGTTTCAAGGAATGTAACAAGGTGGCTAAACATGTGCCAAATAAAGGAGTTGATGTCAATTTGCATTTGAGCACCATTCTATTGAAAGTGGAGATTATGATATTTTTCGATATGTCTAACCATACTTCTCATAAGAGCACACCTCTGTTCTCATAAGAGCACACAAAATAGTTCCTTTAAATTATATATTTGGCCCAATAATGGGATGCATTAAACTAGATTTTGATGTTTGGTGTACTATGAAACAGTCTTCTTATCAATGGCATCATTTAGCACCAAAATATAATGTCTTGTGCTATGAACGAGATACTTATTGGATACATTGGATATTCATGAGGCCCTTGACCACAAGACAGAACATTTGGATGAAGTATTTGGCATATGAGTGGGACACATACTTGATTGCAATGTTTTTCACACTAGGGAGGGGTCTTCTTTCCAAATACATACTTCATGGTTAATATCCATAGGCTGAGAATCTATATTCTTCTTAGAGGACATGGTATGGATTCAGTAACCAAGGGATTAGGTCCTACATGTCGATTTTAGGGCCCATGGTTTATTAATAGGGGCCCATAACACAAGACATGCACTCTAGCATAAATATTGGTCCCACAAGTGAGATACAAACCCAATTGAAAGGTTTGTCACATGAAGAGTACTCTCCTGACCCAAGACATTATTCAAGGCCAAAAATAAGCAATTTCTATCCCAAATGTTGAATATATGACTTGTGGTTCATCCATAAATCCATAGATCATGACACATGCCCTAGGGAAGGAAATTTCCATGATTAACATATGGGATAGATGTTGAGCTTTAGGTCACCAAGGATGTTCCTCTTGGACTATGGTAAGCTTCAAATCTAAAAACTAGGGGTTTAAGATAACATCATTATTTCTATGGTTGGTTGACAAACCCAAATATTAATGCAACACCAACTATCCCCTCCTAATTATGCACCTAATTGTTTTCCCCGTTTATGAATATTTTCCTATTATGCATCTTAGTAGAGGAAACCACAACTAGTTATTTGGCCATTCTTCCATAAGGATTAGAGCTAGGATGAGCAAAGTCTAACCAGATAATATTGATAAATGGTCATGACTAGACAACATGAGTATTTTCCTCATGGGATAGAGATAAGGACGGTGACACATAAATTTCATGACATTAATTTTCTCATCCGAAAACCCACAAGCATGACATTAGTACTATATCTATTACAAAGGGTGAAGGAAACCATCATTACGTTAATAGAGCAAATTTTGTTTTCAGAGGTTATTCCTATTGTGTTAAATGAAGAAAAATGGGTTGGGAATACTTTATGATATGAACCTCACAATATTCACTGACATGGTAATAAATTGTTCATTATATGCACTTACCTGTAGCATACACCTAGCAGAAAGCTATCAAGAAATACTAAACAGATATGACTCATGCCTATATTGTTGAATTCAGGTTTTTGTTGTTGTTCCCAAAGGTAGGTTCTTGGATTTCTTATTACAGTTCAATAAGGAACCTTTGTATTTTTTCCTACAAGGCATGACATTTATCATTGAAATTCCCATATAATCTCTGATAAGAGTAGTTACTAGGTGACAACAGGGAGTGTTATTTAGTATTTTTTCTTGCACTATTTTTGTCAATTTATTAACTTCCACAATAGGGTGTATGCTAAAATCTTGGAAAATGTAAGTCCCACCTAAAATTTTTCCTTTATTTTACTCTATATACTATATTTCAATATTGTTTAGTTAAGAGGGTATGATAGAGAAATCAATACATTTCTAGCCATGTGGATGGATTTGTGGAATTATCCTTCAAGAATTGACCTTACAAGGAGCTATTGCATATATTTGACCTTATTTGACCTTGCATCTCTGTGGCAGGTCAAATAAGAGGTAGTTACAAGGAGCTATTGCATATAAAAGGTAGTTACAAGGAGCTATTGCATATATTTGACCTTATTTGACCTTCCATCTCTTTGGCATGTCAAATAAGAGGTACTTACAAGGAGCTATTGCATATAAGAGGCAGTTACAAGGAGATATTGCATATATTTGACCTTATTTGACCTTCCATCTCTTTGGCAGGTCAAATAAGAGGTAGTCACAAGGATCTATTGCATGGATGCATGGATGCATGGTTACCCCACATTGTCATGATTTTATATAAAATTGGCATCCAATATGCTAGTTTAGATGTGATATTGCTCATACTCTAGATATTGGGTGTGCTTGATAGACTCAAACCTTAATTCTTTTCCAAATTGCATGCCAACAATTATGGGCATTCCTTTGCCAATTATGGGCATTAATGTATGAGATTTGTTTGTTTAGCGTCAAACTCATTCCCATGACCGATATACCTCATCACACATATACCTCATCATTACCACATGATCCGTGTGGACCCTTCTTCATACAGTGATGATGAACTTTCAAATTATATGGAACATTTGTACATTTGAGAGAGAGATGGTTGGTTGTTTGGTTGATTTACTTTTGGTCCTTACACCTTGTTGTTTATTGGTCTTGTGGAACCTTGTCCTTGGCGTGTGGTTAGTAGGGTCATTTCTCCCATCTTGAGTTGTTTGTACCACCCTTTAATGTTATTGGTCCTTTGGGTACTATGGTTGTCTATCCCCTAACCATCTCTCTCTCAAATGTACAAATGTTCCATATAATTTGAAAGTTCATCATCACTGTATGAAGAAGGGTCCACATGGATCATGTGGTAATGATGAGGTATATGTGTGATGAGGTATATCGGTCATGGGAATGAGTTTGACGCTAAACAAACAAATCTCATACATTAATGCCCATAATTGGCAAAGGAATGCCCATAATTGTTGGCATGCAATTTGGAAAAGAATTAAGGTTTGAGTCTGTCAAGCACACCCAATATCTAGAGTATGAGCAATATCACATCTAAACTAGCATATTGGATGCCAATTTTATATAAAATCATGACAATGTGGGGTAACCATGCATCCATGCAATAGATCCTTGTGACTACCTCTTATTTGACCTTCCAAAGAGATGGAAGGTCAAATAAGGTCAAATATATGCAGTATCTCCTTGTAACTACCTCTTATATGCAATAGCTCCTTGTAAGTACCTCTTATTTGACATGCCAAAGAGATGGAAGGTCAAATAAGGTCAAATATATGCAATAGCTCCTTGGCGTGTGGATATGAGATTTGCAGACTTAATTTTTGGAGGTGGTTAATGTGGGTTTCGACCCCTTGTTTGTTGGATTTTCTTCCAAGTGTGACTAGGGAAGGTACCAACATTAGAATGAAGGGTCCTAACACCCTTAGGAGGCATAAACATCATGTTTTCCATGGTGGTGAAACATGTATATTCTCACTTACACATGGTGTGGCAATTTGAGGTATAACAGATGCCCCCTAAAGTGTGAGGTCAGAAGGAATCTGATGGCCGAAACACTTTACAAATAATAAGTCTGCAAGGATATCTGAAGGAGAGTTGGAGAAGAGCTACAAGCAAATATCGACAATATGTCTAACGACCTCGAGGCGGGCATACCAATGCTCGGAACAACTGACTGAAAGCATGGCTGTCGACCAATACATTGCAGATCCATGATAATACTGACTTAACAATGACTGGAGACAAATCATGGCTACTAGACTACAAGCGTAGATCCATGAAAAGACAATGACACAGCCACGACCAATACAAGAGTGGATCTGTGTGACAGTACATCAATGAGGTCACCAACATAATATGTGGGAACCTACTCAAAAAATATCCATCGCAACCTGGATGTGCTAAAAAGACTTCAGAACTATCCAGGGTCTTCTACTCGATCCCAAATCGATACGAATCTAACCATGTGATTACAAGGTGTTGAAGTCGAACATGGTAGAAACCACTTGATTACCAGTCAATGATTGAAACCGTTAACAAGTGCGAGGGAAATCACCAATGATGAAAATGACTCCCAAGGTATCATAGTACATCTCGACGAAATGTGAATAGATGAGTTGATGTCAAACATCCGTGAGATCATTTGATCAGACGTCAATGATGAAAACCTACTGTCGAATACGAGGAAACCTGCCATTGAGGCATGCAGGTACCAAGGTACTAAGGTTGGTTTCTAAGACTAATTCCTGGATAATGAGTTGAAGTCGACAGGAATAGACTCGTCGAAGGAGGGCCATAATGGATCCCACATCATCGACACGAAACCGACATAGGAAAGTGATATGAAGTAATGAATCAGATGAGTATGGACTAACACAGGGATGTAAAGGCTAACAATATTGCAGAGTATGACTAAGGTAAACTTCCCTTGAACATGAATGGCACGACAATAATGACTCGGCAACATTGACTCAACGAGGCAGAGACCAAGACATAATGCAACGATGACTAAGGCATTCTTCAGATGATTTGAAGGAGCGGGACAACTCATAGAATTGGCATGACTCAGAGATAAGTAGATTACGCAACTGTATGACGAGACGCAAAAAGGTGCCATGTTCAAGGGCGACACAAGCTGCCATGAAGCTTTCTAAAAGAAACTTAACTTATTCTTCCCCAATCCCCATCATGTTTGATGAGTACCTCTTTGCTTTTAAATGAGCTTGAGGGGGATAATAGATGCACGATATAGCTCATCCTTTGGACAAGTCCAATCCCACATGTTTTATGAACCTGAGAAAGGAGGGGTTCGGTCCCAAAAGGGTCCTTCGATGTTTGATTTTACGAGTCCAAGGAAGGAAAACTCGGCAGTTTTTCATGTTTAGAGAGTCTGAAAAGAACTAAAGAAGACTCCAACGGTCCTTTTTCGTAAAGTTAGCCTCATCGCCCGAAAAAGGGTAAAACCACGTGGGAGAGGACTCTTCCAGTCATGATTGGCTGAAGTATTCCTTTTTCGTAAGTAGTGCCCCCTAGTCCGAAAAAGGGGTAAACTATCACTAGGGAGACGATCATTCAAATCCTTTTACAAGCGTGAACGAATCAATTTCGCTTGGCCATCTTTTCCTATTTTAGGAGTCTAAAAAGAGCTTAAAGAGGACTCCATGTACAACTTTGTCATGGTTTATGACCGAGTACGACAAAGGAAAAGTAAACTCGGCATAGTTCCTTTTTCGTAAATAGTCTAGCGAGGCCGGATAAAGTGATAAGCCTATACTCGTTAGACACACCTTTTTACTTTAATTTGTTTAATGAGCACGATAATGGTATCAAAAGCACTCAGAATCTTTTTCATGTTTGGATCCAGAGCACGAAAAAGGAAAAAGTAAGCTCAAACCACTTTTCATGTTTTTAACCAGAGCACGAAAAAGTGAAAAGTAAGCTCAAACACCATCTTACTGTTTTTAACGAGCTCGAAGATAGGTTGGAAGAATGCTCATGATGTCTACTTCATTTTTTAACGAGATCGTAACAGAAAATGAACTATGCTCGGGATAATTTTCATTGTTTAATGAGCTCAAAACCTAAAAAGGAAAGTATGCTCGAAAATGTTCCCAATGGTGAACTTCTTCCCGTCATGAAAACCAAAGGTTGGTACATGCCCCCAGCATGATTGCTAGAAGTAAGTGACTTAGCTCCAACGTGGTGTGGAGAGGCGATCGAGTTGACTTCAACATAACTTTTAGAGGTTGAAGACATGCCCCCAAGCTTCATTTCATTCACCTAAGGTATAGGCGAGTGAAAAGAAGGTTCAGGTACTAAGTCTACGAGGAGACTCGACTCAAAGGGAAAGGATATGTTTCATTTTTTAATGAGCTTGACACAAGAGTAGAACTTTGCTCAGACTACTGGTTTTATTTTTTAATGAGCTTGAAGCGAAAGGTAAACTCTGCTCACGGTTAAGGCCCATTGATGGGTTCCCTCCCAACATGATGACCAGAGGTTGGTAAAAGCCCCCAGCATGATTGCTAACGGCTAAACAAATGGAAGGGAGATCTATTTCATTTTTACACAAGCTTGAAATAGATAATAACAATGCTTGAAAGGGTCCTTTTTATTTTTTAATGAGCTTAAAACAAAAAGAAATTATGCTCGAAGGTAGTTTCATTTTTACGCAAGCTTGAAACCGAACGTAAACTATGCTTGGGATTGGTTTCATTTTTACATAAGCTTAAAACCAAAAGTAAACTGTGCTTGAGGGTCGGTTTCATTTTTTAACAAGCTTGAAACAAAGAATAAATTATGCTCATAGGAACCTATTTCATTTTTTAATGAGCTTGACATAGAAAGGGAACTATGCTCATGGTGACCTGTTTCATTTTTTAACGAGCTTGACACATAAAGGGAACTCTGCTCAAAATGATGGTTGGTTTCATTTTTACACAAGCTTAAAACCAAAAGTAAACTATGCTTGAGATGATGGTTGGTTTCATTTTTACACAAGCTTAAAACCAAAAGTAAACTATGCTTGAGATGATGGTTTCATTTTTTAACGAGTTTGACACTAGAATAGAACTTTGCTCTAGAAGTCCCCCCCCCCCTAGGGGGAAGAAACCACTAAGACATGTGGAACATTTAGGGAAGTCTGGTGACTAGGAGTCATGCGATGAGTGGGCGTCACAAAGGAAAGTTGATCAATGATCACAATGTTCCCATGATGGGAAAAATACATCACTCGGAAGAGTGAGGACACTACAGCCTTCATTGCATAGACGTAATCACGTCCAAGGAGTAGATTAAAATCTAAGGGACCTTGGACGACCATGAAATCAATACAGACAGTTTTCCCTCCCAAAGTGATAGGTAACTGAGGAAGGGACCCTAAAGGTCCAATAGGCCTTCTATTGAAAGCCAGTATCTGGTCAGTGACGGGCACAAGCCGAGGAGAACCTAAGGCTTTCCAAGTAGTTGAGGATAGAATACTAATAGAAGCTCCTTCATCAACTATCGTACGAAAAATTTCTTTATCAAAAACTCGTACAGATATTTGAAAAGGAACACTCGAAGGAAGACGAGATTCTGTTAGACTATTCCAATCAAAGGAAATAACCTCAGTACTTGGAGGGGGTCTCACGGAAACGGACAGGGTTTCCCCTTGCCGAGGACATTCTGAACCGATAAGGAAAACATCAGTGGTTTCCAATTCACTCTCGCTTGGAAGATAAGAATGAGACGAAGATTGTGTCAAGGTGACTGCTTCAGTCTGGACTTTCTCCAATGAAAGAGCGGGATCGAGTGGGGATGACAGCGACTCAATCACTTCACTCTCGGAAGGGAGAGTGGGATCAATTGCAGATGAAACTGAATTGATCACTTGGTCAACCAGCGGGGGGTTGAGGGATGACTTACTATGGTCTGTTGGAGGCACCAGTTGAGAACTAGTAATATCTTCCAACCATCGCGAAGCTTCATCCATGTTCAGACAAAGGAAAGTACGGTGCATACCCTTGCATATCAAACAGGGATATAGGACTTTACCCTTCCTACCCTTCACCAAGGGGTCACTGGTTGAGGGAGTGTCATCGACATGATGGTCAGAGGTCGACGATACAATTGGTTTGGGGTTTTTAGACCACACTTCTGACACACGGGAAAGGCCAGGGCAATCCTTGAGAAGGTGATCACCCTTGCAAAGTTTGCAGGGGAACTTGGGCTTACGAGGTGTTTTCGTAGAATGAGTGCCATTAGAGGCAACTGGTTTATGCTTGGTCTCTTCTTTATCCTTCTTCTTCTTCACTTTCCTTTTCTTCTTCTTCTTATCCACCTTATTACTAACACTATTGCTTTGGTCAGGCAAGGAAGAAGAAACAAAAGAAGATTCATCCGACGAAGAAGGGGAAGGATTAGTTTGGGATTGACTCTCTCGTGGTGGAGAGTTAACATTCGAAACATTGGGCGCAATCGAAATTACCGGATTGAATAACCATACCGGTAATCCTATGGTTAATCCAGGAAGATTTAACGTGGCAATAAAGGGAGGACCAATATCTCCAACTGGAGGAAAAGTAAAAGGTACCCCTTGAAAAGGGGTCTTCGGATTGGTAGTCCCAGAAGGAGCATGGGTGCATGGAGGTGGATTCTCCATGGAACAAAACTAAGTGATGCGGACGAAGTCTTGTTAAAAAGAACTCAAAAGCCCTCAGGAAACCTAGCATGCGAAAGGGGAGCTAGGAAAAGACAAGGCTCACAGGCCAAAAGAGCAAGCTCAAAAAACTATACTGAGGCCACTGCCACAGTAAGCGAGCTGTACAAAAAAATGGCCAGAATGCCAACAAGCAACCCTACAAAGAAAAAGACCCTCTACAAGATAGCAAGCAAAACCTCCTAACTAAGAGCTAGATACCTCAACAAGTTGTATCCTTTGCAAGGTGATGAAATCCAAGTCGAACAATACAACGTGAGAGACCAATATGAGAAGGATATCCCTCTACCGAAAGGGATCCTGGGTAAAAGAGCCCTAGTAGAAAATTCACTACGCTACCTCGTTCATGACACGTTGGAAAAGGTTTTGGGCACTTCTACCTTCCGAGGAAGACAATGATCGATGTTGCCTTAGGGCTAAGTGGAGTGCGGCATTCCACAGAGTCCGTCCAGTTCTCAATCTCGCGGCTGTTTAACCCCTGAAAGTTAAAAATAGTCAGGAGGCCCCTCCACAAACTGGCTGTGACCGTGTCAATAAATACTAGAGGATTTTAGTTCCCTAGAGGACAACAACTATGTCTCAGATGAAATGACAAGGGGGAATTATTTTGATGCCTATCCTCGGTGTCCTACCTAACTACCAAATTCTTTTAATTTCCTCAAGTGAGGTTAATGTTGGTTTAGTTAGGGAGATTAATTTTAGAGGCTGTCTTACTCAATTGGGTTATGGAAGCGCAACTTGATGGTGTTGTGACGACTCAAACCATGCAAATAAAGATGAATCGAAATGAGCCTTTCTCTTCGATGAACACTAGCTAAAGTAAGGAAGAATTCTTTTCGTTCCCAATATGCACAACCCAATGCATATGCAATTTTATTTCTTTTCAAAATGATAGAAAGAAGTAAAATATGTACCCAAAGCAAAAAAAAATTCTTTGTATGAACACCAAATGTAATGATTCTAATCCATTTCCTATATTTTCACACTTGAAAAAGACACATCCAAGCTACGGAAAGAAAGATTCTACAAATGCTTCCAATCAAATGCAAGACAAAGAGAAGAACCTAATAATATCGTCTAACTCAAATGCACATAAATATGAAACAAGCATTTCTTCTTCTCATAAATTTCAAATGATTAAATTAAGGCAAGAAGAATATTTTTGTGTTTCAATTTCATGAATATGGTAAAAGAACGACAAAATCAAGCTTCTCTTTGAACTAAAGCGGAGGCAAGGAAACAATCTTTTCAAACAATCATTAAATAGGATGTAAAGGAAATAAGATGCCAAGCAATCCAAACACACCAAACCAAAAAATGATCTCAAAACCTTTGGAATATTACACTAAAGAGATTTATGGAAAAAAAATGAATCCAATCACAATCCGATGGCGAGAAGAAGTTTTAAAAACCAATGCAAGCTATTGGGGCTTGAAAAGAATGACAATTCTACCCAACAAGCAAACAAAGCACTAGTCTGACTCAAGAAACCAAACAAAGGCTTTGATCTTCCAAAAGATGCAAAGAGTTTCTAAAACAAGCTAAAAATGAATTGTATCAGTCCAAATTAGTCATGTAATGGTCACAAAATCACTGATCAAGAGACTCTAAATCAGAAAAATTGAAAACGTACACAAGGGATCAAGTTAACCCAAGGGGATTTCAACTTTCCAAGATAGAACTTAGTCTTCCAAACAAAGAAAAAGGGGCACAAATCTTACCAAATGAGGTTTGGAAGGGTTCAAAGTTATGCTATAGAGATCCTAAAGTGACTGGGAAGGTACACTTGACTCCCAGAACTAAAAAATGGCTCAGAGGACTCAAAATTGACCAAATGGCCTCAAAGATGCCAATGAAGGACTAGAGACAAAAATGTGGATGAAAAGGACTCAAAAGAGACTCAAATCTCTTCAAAAATGTGTAAAAAAGAAGCCCATGGACCATATGGAGGCACCCCAAGACTTTGGAAACAAAAAACCCAAGGGAACCCCCCCAAATAAGCTCAAAAATGACCAAAAAATGACAGTGCCGCCCCCTGGAACACTGTGGGGGAGCGGTAGTTTGACAGTACCGCACCCTAGAACACTGTGGGGGAGCGGTAGTCTCCTGTAGGATTAAAAAAATCAAAGTTTGGCCAAGATCTGAGCAAGGATAAGGTCCTAAGTTTAAAATGGTCCTCAATGATGATCAAAGAGGATCTAAGGTGATCAGAAACAACACTTAGAAGAGGATTTGATGATCTAAACAAGCAAGCAAAGGTGAAACTAGGGAAGAAAGGGTCCCCAGTATGGTCGCCAGATTCTGTAGTGAGAAAATCTCCCTACGGATAGGTAGATATCTCCTTGGGATTAGAAAAGGTCCCTGATTGCCTACCCAAGACAGAAATGAAACAAATAGACACTATAGACCTCCTAGATCTAGTTCACACATCAACTAACAAGCTATGGAAATACAAAGCAAGTAGATGGCATACCTTACTTTGATGGTTGTCCTGCTGCTCCTAAGTTGCTACAGCTCCAGCCTTTGATTATGGACTTATGAACCTGTTCACAAAGGAAAGACAACACCTTCTCCAACGCAATATATGTATAAACAAATATCTAACTATATAATAGAGACAATTTCATGCATTCATCATTAAAGACATGAAAATGAGAGGAATAGGCTAAGTTATATTAATGATAAGAAAGCCAAAAGAAGCTGATTACAATGTTATACCTTGATGTCCAAAGTAGTAGCACCTCCTTCCAAGCTCTCCAACATCACCCTTGCAAGACTCATAGGATCATAGGTTTAGTGTTTCCAAGATCACCCCCCCTAGCTCATGGATGGCTCTCTTTAAGTAGGATTTGGGAGGCCAACCACTAAGAGGAGATTACGGATCTAAGTGAATAATATGTGGATCAAAGATCTAAATCATGTCAAGGAGGGAAAGTGAGATGGCATTCGAAGGGGTACCTCATCCCAAGAAAATCTCCATGAGATCCAAGATCCAAAATAAAAGGGATAAGCCTAAACCAAAACTACCGCTCCCCTATAACTAAGCAAAGCGCGGTAGTACCGCTCCCCCCATAGGCATGCAGAACGCGGTAGTTTGACACTACCGCTCCCCCATAGGCATGCAGGGCGCGGTAGTTCCAGAAGACTTAATTTTTGGAGGTGGTTAATGTGGGTTTCGACCCCTTGTTTGTTGGATTTTCTTCCAAGTGTGACTAGGGAAGGTACCAACATTAGAATGAAGGGTCCTAACACCCTTAGGAGGCATAAACATCATGTTTTCCATGGTGGTGAAACATGTATATTCTCACTTACACATGGTGTGGAAATTTGAGGTATAACACCCACATTATCATGATTTTATATAAAATTGGCATCCAATATGCTAGTTTAGATGTGATATTGCTCATACTCTAGATATTGGGTGTGCTTGACAGACTCAAACCTTAATTCTTTTCCAAATTGCATGCCAACAATTATGGGCATTCCTTTGCCAATTATGGGCATTAATGTATGAGATTTGTTTGTTTAGCGTCAAACTCATTCCCATGACCGATATACCTCATCACACATATACCTCATCATTACCACATGATCCGTGTGGACCCTTCTTCATACAGTGATGATGAACTTTCAAATTATATGGAACATTTGTACATTTGAGAGAAAGATGGTTGGTTGTTTGGTTGATTTACTTTTGGTCCTTACACCTTGTTGTTTATTGGTCTTGTGGAACCTTGTCCTTGGCGTGTGGTTAGTAGGGTCATTTCTCCCATCTTGAGTTGTTTGTACCACCCTTTAATGTTATTGGTCCTTTGGGTACTATGGTTGTCTATCCCCTAAATGACCCTAGTAGCCCACTTATGATTTATGTTATTATTTATGAATCTGTTTTATTTTATTTGTTATTTTATTATTTTACTTTTAATTTTTATTTTTTATTTTTATTTTTATTTTTTATTTTTTTATTAAGTAGTTAAGACTTGTCTTGTCACACAAAATTGTTGGTGATCAGATCTGTGTTTTTTTCTTAAGCTTTTACTTGCACTAAGACTTTTGTTGTAATCATTCTTTATGCTTTATTTAACTTTTGTTATGAATGTAACTGTCTTTGTCTAACTGCGGTTGCATACAACCTTTCTCACTCTCTGGTTTGTACTTACCCTTTAGTAGGGTCAGTGGGTTCCTAGTGTTGGCTAACCTCTGAGAGGTATAGTTTTGACTAAAAGTATATTTATGAGTATCTAACAAGAAGGTTCCACATTACGGTGTAAGTAACCTAAACCTGTCTTCTTTACTCATGTTAATGTTGATTAACTATTGTTAATAATTACATGTTACTGAAGATTACTTTAACACAATGAGCCAACTGGAATTGTTAATATAGAAAAGTCAAAAGAGATGAAAATTATGTTTTATTACTGTTGTACTATTTAGTTTTAGTACTTTTTTATTAGATGTAATAAAAGAAAGGAGTTTGCATACCACAAGTCATATCTTAAAACCCAAGGGTGTCTACCTCTATGGATTTTCTAATAATATGACATGACCCATGACATAATTTTCTCATGCAAGGGAATTAATTCACCTTAGAGCACCATATCATCATCCTCTTTTATAATTGGGATCACCTTTACTCTCTTTTTTTTATCCAAATCTCAAAGCATATTCCATTAGGTTCTGACCACTTTTTATATCCAAATATCAAAGCATATTGCATGATGATTTCAAACTATGTCTCACATAGTTTAACAGCACATAAGCTCGAAATTTTGATGATTCCTTCTTATACGAACTCGAGGCATTCAAAAATTATTTTTGGCCATTTTTTCCAATTTTGAACATGCAAGACAATTGAAGGAAAAATCCCTTACTAATCAACATATGCATTTTCAAGCTTGGTGGAGGCATGCTAACTATGTATGATGATAGTGGAAAATGCATGCCTTAATTCCTTGTAATTTTCTAACTTGAATTATGCATACCCAACAAGGTCCTATTTGAACGGTTATCCCATGGTGCAGGTAGAACCAAACAGTTATTTTTCTGATCTTTCTTCCTCGAGCGATGGGATTTTAGTAATACTAGATGAAAGTGAGACATCCAATAGGTATACAAGAGTTATATCAACTAGATGTAAAAAGATCAGAAGAAAATTCCATAAATGCAAGGAGTTTTTTCTCGCTGAAGGGGGGTCATGTTCCTATGATGATGAGACAATAGGCGACATCGAGGTGCCCTTGAGGTACAAACATATAGTGAAACAATGGGTACCCAAGGATATTCCTCAACTAAACACAGATTTTTGTGTGAACAAGAGGATATATAGAATTGCACCATCGTCATTACATGGTTTGGGGTTGTTTTGCATGGATGACATCAAGGTCAATTACGGCAGATGTACATAATTGATGGAGTATGTTGGACCCTGTTACAACTACAAATATTGGATGCACCTGGTCCAATATACACGAAGTATGCACAGATTTGGATTGTCAGCAAATTATTTACAGCTAAAAGACAAAGATCAAAATAAAGGAGCAACGTTGTACATTAACGGAAGGCCAAAAGCCACAGGGAATATTGCGGGGTTTATAAACAGTACACAACCAGGGTCTACAATTAAGCAACCCAACTGCATATTTGAGGGGCATGAAGGAAACCGTGTTTTTGTATGTGCCATTAAATCAATAGTTGCAAGGGAAGAGTTGCTTATTAATTACAATTTGAATCGAGTAGATACAAACACGGTTACTATGGGAGTGGTACATCTAACAATTTACCCAGCCTTTTATTAATGAATTTAACATATTATGTATTTTTTGTTAGTCTATTTTTATAATTTCGTTGTAATTTTCTATATTTATTTCACAGGGTAGTGATCGGGGCATCTCCCCGGAAGCTGGTCAAAGGAGTACAACTTCCTCGAGGCAGCAAGTAAACATCTTTGTAATATTACAAATATAATATGAAAAATGTGTTTTTTTGTTGTGTTTTTCATGAGTATATTCATTTGGTTTAATATATAATCTTATTTGTATATTCGTTGCAGAGTGTTGATCGAGGAAACCACCCGGATTTTGATCAAACAAAAACAACCTCGGGGCAACAGGTATACCTTATTGTAATTGTACAATTTAAATACGTCAAAATGTTTTCTTATTATGTTGTTTCCGTGAGTATTTTGGTTTCGTTTGGATAATGTTTTTTATGCAGGGTGTTGTAAGGGGCACCTCCCTAGCAGTAGATGATACCAGACCTACCTCAAGGCAGTAGGTATACATCGATGTAATTGTACAAATAATTTGAACAAAAAAAAAAATTGTTGTGTTTTTTCATGAGTATATTCTATTCATTTAGATAATGTTATCTGTATACTTGTTGCAGAGTATTGATCGAGGAAACCTCCCAGTTGTTGGTTAAACGACAGCAGCCTCAGGGCAACGGGTATACCTGATTGTAATTGTACAATTTAAATACATCAACATGTTTTCTTATCAATATTTTTCTGTGAGTATTTTGGTTTTGTTAGATTATTTTTTCTATGTTTTTTATGCAGGGTTCTGATCAGGGAAGGTCCCCTATAACCATTGATCCGATGAGTAGACAATCCTCGATGCAGCAGGTATAATGCATTGGAATTGTACAAATATAATATGGAGCATAATGTTTTTTTGTTATGTCTTTTTTGTGTGTATATTGGGTTCGTTATGATAATGTTTTCTACTTGTTTTTTGCAGGGGGGATGATCGGGGAAATCCCCCAACTGTGGATTAGACGACACCATCATCGAGGCATCGGGTAAACCTAATTGTAATTTTAGGAATCTATCATGATTGATATGTTTTGTTAATACACTTTTTTCCTCATTCTATTGCTTTCACGTCAGCAATGTTTTATATATTTTTGTTGCAGACCAATGATTCGGCGTATGAACCAACATCAAAGCAATCAATAGATTTTGATGTGGATGAGTTGATGCGCAATGCTGACATTGGTTCTTCTCTAGACCTGGTTAAGATGATATAGAAGACCTTGAGAAAAATTAATGAGGATATCCTTCATCTTCTATTCATTCAACTGCACGCAGATGAGATTAGAGCCAAGGTTTATGTTTTGGTAAAGAGATCTCATGCCTTGAAAGTAAGTTGCGGAATATTGAATCATAATATAAATTCATTTAGAACTTTATAATTTTTACATTTATATGATAGTGAACTTATCAAATATGGTTTGTATTTACAGGATTTTAAGCGACCACACACTAGTGGTCAAGGCAGTGTTGGCCCCAGTGATGCTCATGGAGAGTCGTCACATGATAAAACGAATCCACATACATATCGTGTGCCATTGTTTTCAACTGAACATTTGGCAACACGTTCCGCTACACCCTCGAGGCCAGTTGTGAGTTCACCCGCTAGTGACCAACGCACACCAAATCGTGGAGAAGAAGGGGTCGATGCAGAGCCTGCTAGTATTGATATTGTTGAAGCAGCATTTCCTGGATCTTCTCGTGTCACTAGCACGGGTACAATACAGACAACATTTTTGGTGGACGAAGATCTCGTTCCAATAAACATAGAGAAGATCCTAGGTAATTATACATTATTAATGTTAGTGTTTATAATTTGATTGTAATATACCGATAAAACATTGTTTTTCAACTAATGATGGCATGATCATTTTCCAGGAAATGATGTTTTCTATAAACATATAAATGATTTGTCCTTGGATATATTCAGGCCCACCATCCACACAAGGTGGGATAAACAAATTTAAAATTTAAAAGATGAGCTCACTAATCAGTTGGTTGGTACGTTCGGAAACGAGACCTTCGATCAAGCCGCGGTCCTAAAGAAGGTTGGACAACATATGAAGATTGTCTGGGACCAATATAGGTTTCACCTAGAAAGGAACCCTAGGTATGAGCGCCCTCCGATGATTCCAGCAAGAGAGTGGAAATCCCTGGTGGAATATGGAAAGGAGAGGGCTCTAAGAAAAGAAGGAAAGCTACCACCAGGCACAGGGAGGTATGCAATACTTTCCACAATGTAATTGTAAACCTTATTATTGTTAATTTTTATATCGAATTTGGAACATATAACGTATTTCAACACTTGCATAGGTTGTCAGACACATCAAAGGCCACAAAGGAAAGACAAGAAAAAATTGGTCAGCACAAGCTTGGGCCTTGTGGTTATTCGAATTTGGTGGCACGAATTGTAAGTATTGAAAAACCAATAATGCATCCAAATAATAAATTGCAAATTATTTTCGTTTTATTGCACCGCAAAAGGTAAATTAATGACGTTATGAAAATATTTAGGCCAAGCGATTCAAAGAAGTTCCCACTGAGGAAGACTTGAAGATCGGCTTCCAGCACGGCTTTGGAGCTGTTGTTGATCGCTGAAAAAGCTTGTCTGGGAAAACAAATTCTTCTGGTGATCCATCTTGTGCACAAGTATATAAAATCTATATAGTTTAATGAAGATTTATTACTTGTTCAATCTATTCGTTATAAATAATTTCCATAAATATTGACTCTGTTTTGAGCAGGAAATAAATAATCCACTTAATGTTGAGGATAGACAACAACCAATCGAAGATCATACTTCGAATCCTGGTAATGAATTTATTCATATGCTACAATTTTATATATAGCATTGCAGATGGTGAACATTGATTGTACTTCTCCATGTTTCAACTGCAAAGCATGTAGAGGGTCACATTGTACAAGCTGAGCCTAGACAAGAATATGAATAACATGATGTAGCAACAACAGGTAAAAAAACACCTTTGTAATGTTTTTTTAAATGAAATACTTGTCATTATAATAACATAATATATCAATGTAACATTTTCACATTATTGCAACAAATCCAGACCCCTTGCCGCAAATCCATGTCATGATTACTAGGCAGACATCACGGCAAGTTGATGAAGCACCAAGAACTAAACAACAAGTTCCAGAAGATGAGATTCTTGTTGATTTTGTAAAGAGAAAAATAATTAGAAAGAAGTGACTGAAGAAATATTGTGTAATTATTTTTTATAATATAATGTCATGCATGATTTTTTTCCTATTGAATGAATGAATGGTTTAATGAATGTTATCTTTTATTGAATGAATGGTAAATGTTTGTTTATGATGAAATATTTATGTTTGCACGTAATGTTTTTTTTCAAGTACATGCATTGGGTATGGGGAATTGAGAGTGATGTGAGGGGGGGGAGGGGCCATAAGAGCTTCCACCTTCATGTTGTTGGCCCTATTCAGTAGAGAATATTAAATTATTCTCGAAACACAAAGGAGCTCAATGAATGGCTACAGTGGTGCCTTTCTACAACCCACTTGCATGTCATCTAAATTTTGACAATTTCTTGGGGCTTGTTATGAAACTAAAGCATATTATCCTACTTTCCAAGCCTCTGAGAAGGTAAGGAATTATTCATTTCTCACTTACTTATGACATTTTGAGAAAAAGTAAAATCGAATGAAAGTAAGCACCAACTATATAAAATAAGAAAGCAATTCTTACATAGTGATATTGTCACATAGAAGTCGTTGAAATCAAGTTCCACAAACCTATGTATGTTCAAGATCCATTTTCATTTGCAAGGCATAGTGGATCCTATAGATCTCTGCACATCTTATCTCTTGCCCCACAATTGTCAGAATGTCCTTGTATATTCATGACAGTGCTAGAGATCATTTCAACCTGCAACCTTCCTTGGTGGTCTGCATCTCTGACTACCCACCATGCTCTATGGCCACAACAAAGGCTCTACAACAAGCTAGCACCAACACCATCAAGTCCAATTTTGTTATTTCACTAAGCATGCCTCACAGAAGCTCTCTAAGAAAAAATCTCCAAGTATCCTCTAGGGTTTCTTTGTCACATGCCCTAGGATCTACGTCCATCTCACAAAAGGACTCAAACATTAACACTTCAAGTATCCTCTAATTTTCCCCCAAATCCCTAGTTCCTTCCTTGCTTGCATAAATACAAGTACAAATACTCAAAACAAATTCATCTTCGAGATACAAATGATGTAATGAACTCGCAAATGGATTAAGGAAAGATGAGGATCAAAATCAAATAGGTAGGGCAATTAAGACATGGAATACTTATGATAGTTTGAGAAAGGGTAAAATCAAATGAAATTAAGCATAAAAAACAAACAAATAAGCAAGCAATTCTTACATAGCGATATTGTAAGATAAAAGTCATTGAAATCAAGTTACACAATCCTAATTATAGGCATATTTGAACAAGAATATCACTAATCAATTCAATGTTTAACAATAAACCATGGGCATGTAGCTATGGATGACAAAATATAAGATTGATAAGATAGTGCATCCTACAGATCTTTACACATCTTATCTCTTGCCCCAAAATTGTCAGAATGTCCTTGTATATTCATGACAGTGCGAGAGCTCCTGTCAACCTGCAACCTTCCTTGGTGGTCTACATCTCTGACTACCCACCATGCTCTCTAGCCACACCAAAGGCTCTACAACAAGCTAGCACCAACACCATCAAGTCCAATTTTGTTATTCCACTAAGCATGCCTCACACAAGCTCTCTAAGCAAAGAGCTCCAAGTATCCTCTAGGGTTTCTTGTCACATGCCCTAGGATCTACATCCATCTCACAAAAGGACTCAAACATTAACACTTCAAGTATCCTCTAATTTTTCCCCCAAAACCCTAGTTCCTTCCTTTCTTGCATAAATACAAGTACAAAGACTCAAGACAAATGCATCTTCAAGATACAAATGATGTAATGAACTCGCAAATGGATTGAGACAAGATGAGGTTCAAAATCAAATAGGTAAGGAAATCAAGACATGGAATACTTATGATAGTTTGAGCAAGGGTAAAATCAAATGAAATTAAGCATCAACAACAAACAAATAAGCAATCAATTCTTACATAGCAATATTGTGAGATAAAATTCATTGAAATCAAGTTCCACAATCCTATTTATAGGCATACTTGAACAATAATATCACTAATCAATTCAATGTTTAACAATAAACCATGGGAATGTAGCTATGGATGACAAAAGATAAGATTGATAAAATAATTTTATCAATGCCCATTGAATCAAAACAATAGTAGGTCAATAAACTCTAGGGTTGCAGCTAGGACATAAACCCTAGTTGTTGGAATAAACCAATAGAGAAATGAGTAAGGAATTCCCACACTCTCTTGTATACCATGTTGAGGTTCGTAAGAGACCGCAAGGATGAAATTGAACCAACCAACAAACCCTAATTCCTGTAATAAACAAGGAGAAAAACAATGTTAGGGTAGCACAACATTACAACCTAAGAAGTTTATTAGAGATGATTTATGGGTGCACTAGAGGGAGAATCCATAAGTGTGCTAGAGAGAAGATGCAAACCAATAACAAGAGAGTTTAGGGTGATCATAGTCTAAATCACTTGTATTCAAGAGATTAGGAAGTTCACATGAGGAATGGGTCCTTGCCCAATTTATGTCAAATGTAAAATTGTGTCATTCTAGGATTTGGGAGGGTTTTAGTTCTAGTTATGGTACATTTCTGGGTTTTAGTTCTAGTTATGGTACATTTCCGGGTTTTAGTTCTAGTTATGGTACATTTATGGATAATTCATTGAGTGAACACCCTACTATACTTGTTGTATTACAATGCTAGAATGTAATCTTTGCATTTCTTATTTATAATGGAACTAGGATGAACAAAATTTATTACATCTGTTAGATTTCATCTAATTTTTTCTACAAGCTAAGGCAATAAATGAATTGGTGATGTTTTTTAATTCACGAGTTTGTTAGCAAAATAATGTAGTCTTTACAGTTTTGGAATATATGTTTTATCTCTTGTCATCATTTTTCATGGTACTAATAATATTTTTAATATGATGTAGTTGTGAGGGACCCTGCATGAGGTCTTTCCATCCAAATAGAGAATCTGGAGAGGATTCCAACTATAAATCTCTAGGTTTAACAAAAGCGCAAGCAAGGGTAATTTCAAGATGCCACCACTTCTTTTCAACGGGATGCTAATTTTTGAGCTTTTCCAATTCTTGTTATTATCTTGATTTCCCATGATTACTCGTATTTGGTGCAGGATATACAAAAATTCTACTACCTAAGTTGTAAGCACAAGAAGCATCGGTACAACTTTATAAAATGGTATGCTATTTAAAGTAACACGTTGTCTTTATGGACATGAGTATATTCATGTGAACATATATAATATATATTGACATGGTGTATGGCAGGTCCCATATATAGATTCATCCTTGGGGGGTGACAAGCTTGGCACAAATAGTCATAATGACCTGTTTGACTGGGTCACTATACAACTTACAAAACTTAATGATCAATGTGATGTTGTACAACTTTTGAAACCGACATCCCTTGCTCTACAAGTATGACATATTGTAGTTGTCCATATTTTCAGTAATCATTGTCTTTGGAATATTTCATTGAAAATGCTATGGATATTAGGACAATTCATACTAGTGATGGTATTATCTATAATTGTTAAATTAGAACACATACTATTTTTCTTTTTTCAGACTAGTTTCCTATATATTATAGATTTTATCGCTTGATTCTTAGATATTAGATCTTTCCTTTTTTACAATAGCTTATATATTAGATCGCATTTGCACTCATACTTTGTACTAACATATTGTACGTTACTTTAGTCCCATGGACTTACTTCTATGGTCATTTATTGGGAGAGAAAAAGAGCTCGAAAGCACACAGGTCATGATCCATAGGACAACATAAAAATATGCTACTAATGTTAATAATTCTCTTTTTTGATTGTTTTGATTTCCATATTGATGACCACATCTCCTTTTTCACTAGTACTCCTATTGTTTCATAATATTCCCTTCTTATGTGATTATATTTTGACTAATATTGTCTTCGACTAGGTGACAAGGATTATTCCTCTAGATGCAAGTATCCATATGATGTGTTGGGATTGAATAGAGGTGCATCGGCTAAGAGCATGAAGAAAATGTAATTATTTTAACTTATCCTAAAGTATTTGGATATTAATTAGCATAGTATCTATGTATATTTGAATGAATCAGTATTCTAAACAATAATGCATTATATTTGTTTAGACCAAATTGCTTCCCTTTCCAATTGGTGTCTTGGTCAAAATTCAATGGATCCTTTTTATTTTGGATTCATCGTTGGCTATGTCTAAGCTTGAATAATCACACACTAGCTCAATTCTTATGACATCTTATGTAGTAGAATGCAGTTTCAAAACAATAATTGACCCAAAAATGGACCAAGGAACACATCATAAATTGAACAAGCTCCTAGCATAGAAAGAAGCTTGATCCATAAAATTCTACCTTGCAAGGGACATATGTATTGGAAAAGTCCTATTTCCTAGTAAGAAGCATCTTGGCTTTCAAAATTTATTTCAAATGTATTTAGTAAGAGAATTTATTGCTTGGTCCAAGGCTTAGGCATTGCTTAATTGGGTTTTTCATGTAATTAACCAACTTTTTGCTTTGATAGTTGGACATTGACCCCATAGGGATGGGTTTCATACCATAGGACCTCTTTAAGAAAAAAATAAGTTTATCACAACTATAAGTAGGATTATCAAAGGATGATTTATGTGCTTGTGAAGAGTTTGTGTTTTGTTGTGCGTGTTTATCTTTCAATTTAAAGATCTAACTTAATTGAATTAAAGTGCAAACACTAACAATAATTCACTTCACGTGCCCATGATTGCGCTCTGTTTTCAACTCTTGAAGAAATAGCCTTGAAACAGTGACTCTTGAACAACCAATCATCCATAATATCATCAAAATTCCCTTCAATCAAATTTTCCAAGCACTCTGAATCATCAGGAAAGTATTTCCCTAGTTACCCCTACAATATTTGGGGTAACACACCTCATTGTTCATAGTATTACTAAGCCTCCAAGTATATTACAAGTCTTTCCTTCCTTCAATGTCATGGATGACACCCCTTTCTCCCTCCACCCCACACTTGCTTACCCTATAAGTAATTTATTAATAAAATGATTGAAATAAAATCAGCACATAGAACCTACTTCCCCTACAAGTAATTTATTAATAAAATGATTGAAAGTAAATTAGCACCTAGAAACTTGTTTCAATTTGTTGCATCAAATAACATCTAGCAAAAATTCGATGACAACAATTGCATGCAAGGGTTTACATTCAATGGTTTGTATGTATTGTCAAATGACATCTAGATTGGATAGGTAAGAATGGGTAACTAGGTTCATCGCTAATATAGATTATCATGAAATTCTAAAAAGCTAGTGGACTAAGGAAAAATTATTTAGGGCAACACATAGAGGTGTTTATCCCATCTCACATCTCATATTTTCTTATATCTATGCAGTGGCACTAGTTAGCAGGTCATATGGTGAAAATATGTTGTATAGTTCAAGAAGCATGTATCCCATTCATATATTAGGTAGCTAAAGTGGGACAACTTTTTAAATTGGTTAAATCTTTTATCTACCACCTTAAATGATGTTATCTCTAGGAAAATAGATTCTACTCCAGCTAGTCCTGTGGTTTTTTATATGTTATATTTCATAGTGTATATTGTTTGTGTAGCTAATCACTTCCAAGGTATGGGTCGGCAATGAAAACCATAAGGAAAACCCATTCATGTTTATTTCCAATTCCTATGTGAACACAAGTACATGAGTGAGCTTATAGGGATATGTGCTAATTTTATCACTTCCCTATACACTTTGGTGTTCTACAATCCAGCTCCCTATGTGATAGAGAAAGAAGTGCAAGTAATCTGTACAATGGATGATATGATGGAGTCATACACTTATATTAAAATATATTGAGCATTAAGACTCCACATTTTCTACCAAATTTCATCCCTAATAATCTTGTTATTATTAAGTTTCCCTATTAGACTTTTGTGCATGGACTTGCAACATTATTGATAAGAGATAAGAAATAACCATGTCCTTCATTACATTGTCCATATGATTCTACAATATTTGTACCACCAAAGAAATAGTAGCAGAAGAAAATACATTAACGGCATATAATTTGAATGAAGAAAGATTAGGAGGCACGATCCCTTAGGCATGACTATGCATCACTATTGGTTTTTCAAGTACAATTGGCCCTGTCAAAAAGAAACTTGGATAGATGAAAAAAAATTGAAAAGAGGGAGGTATTATGAAGATGGTATGATGATAATGAGCCAGGTTTAGAAGGACAAACAAAGAAGAAAAAAGACTAACCAAGAGGCCAATGACAAAGAATTTGAATAGGAATGAAATTGTAAAGAAGAATAAGATGTAGTGGAAGTAGCGAAGGTTGAGCATGAAAAATAACAAGAAAATAACAGAGAAGAAGAACAAGAAAACAAAAGGAAACAAAAGGAAACAAACAAATATCAGAGAGTTGGAGATGCATGGGCCAAGTGTCCCAATTTGAACTAGTATGATAAAATTACAATCAATGACGGGGTGCCATCTCACAATAAATCTAAATATCTCATAAGATCAAGAATTTGTTGTAACCATTGAGGTCTGAGTTATTAAAGACACGGATGATAATCCCTTAGCTGCAATATCAGTATCAGTATCCCTTTCCAAAATAAACGAAAGTGACTAGGTTGATGAAGGAATTGCAGGAAGCAAGGAAGAGAATAGAGATGATGGAGCATCAAGTGAAATACTACCAAAATGAGATATCCATCTTGATAGAGTTTAAATCTTGTGTCATGGAAGTGAAAAATGAATTAAGTGCAACACAAATGATCTTATATGAGAAATATTTAGAATTAAAGGATTTCAACTCCTCCAGTTTTTTGAGAAGGTGAAGGTGAAGAAAGATCAACAAGAAGGCACTCATATTGGTTTTGACAAGCTAAGAAAATGAAAATATGAATAGAAGGATGATCATGATACTTTCCACAAATGAGTAAAAAGGAAATTGAATACACAATAATAACAGTAATGAATTGGAACCTTGAACAAACATATGCAACTATGTCAAGTAGTTGAAAGACTGATCCATAGGAAAATATACATCTTTCCCTTGAAAAATACTTCATAGGAAAATTTGAGGATGAATCAACTCCAGTTTCATTCTTAAAAGAACTAATTGCCATAAAAATGGATAAGAGAGAAAATATCATAGATTTCAATCAATGTTTCACTACCATCCTAAACAAGTTCCCATCATATTCTCCTCTTGATAAAATTATAGTAGTCAAATATTACACCTCTCTGCCACATGTATCAATTCCATGTTTGTAAAAATATCTAGTAAAACATTTTCAATAGAAAATTTTAAAGAAGTTAAGAATGTAGAAAAGAAATGTCAAGTCTATCTAGTAATCTTGAGGTAGAAGACACTAAAATCACTACTTCTACTAAAAAATTTATTATCCTACCTAGACCTTCAATTAAGGCCAATGTTGATACCCAATACAACGATCCCATGGATATGGATAGTGGCATATGCATGGTTAAAAAATTGTTAATGAAATTGTTGGTTTAAAAAATAATTCCAAAGGTGATTCAAATAAAAAACTTATAGGTCCTTTTAAAGAAAAATCAATTACACTCTGAAGACCTCCAAATCCTCCTTGTTTTTATGCATCTATTTGTTGATTTATTGCTTGATTGTTTAATCAAGTTTTTATTCCAAATGGTTAATGCATTTCCTTTAAAGCTTTGTAGAAGATGTGTATGGAGGTGGACTCGAAGTGGAAGATCCCTACTGTTGGTTGTGGAGCCAGATCTTCTAGTCTCATAGATGATATTGTATCAGCCATGTTTGTACCCCAATTTTATATGATATGTAGGTGGACTGTACAGTTACCCCAGCGGGCGGGTGTGGGGGGGCATCGCCCCCCCACGGGGTTCTAGGGGGGACCATCCCCCTTGGTTGGGGGGTCCGGGGGCCAGCGTTCCCCCGGTGGGGGTTCGGGGGCAGCGCCCTCGAGAAATGGGGGTTTGGGGGAAACGCCCCCGAAGAAAAATTTTGGGGCTGTTTTCGCCAGCTGTTTTGCGGGCCCATGGTTTTGGGTATCTCGTGGTATTTTCCCATTGTATTTCCCTTATAAAATAAAGACATTGTAATACGGCTATGGATGATGATGTATTAGGTTTTATGAATTGTAAAGATCTCTGAGATCAGGAAAGAGACTGTGAAACAGAGAAGAGGAAGTGCAGCGGTTGTGCTGCAGGTTGTATCCCTTCACCTTGCTGGACAGTAATAATAATAAGGGTTGGAAAATTTAGTGTGGACGTAGCCCAAGTTGGGTGAACCACGATATATCTGTGTCTCTCTTATAATGTGTATGTGTGATTATATTTGCATTTTTGTTTATTGTTATTGCTCTGCGATCCTGTTTTTCTAACACCTACATTTTTATCAATGTGCACTATTGATGGAATCAAACAATGGAAATTTTGGTACCTTAATTAGCCAAACACTTGATTTGCATGTTACCCACATGATCATTTGATTCGTCTTTCTCTTGATCATAAGCTTGGGTTTAGGGAGGGAAATGGCAAGGGGTTGACCCCTTCTAGTCCAAGTTCTTAACCCTTTTGTCCTGAGGATATCACTCCATAGTTGGAGGAGCTAGACGTTTTTCTGTACATAAGTCCATACCACTGGGTCAGACAAGCTTAAATATTCCGTCATTATGGATTTTGATGTCCATTTTTTTAACCCAGTTTTGAAGCAACATGGAACCAGCCTAAACCTTCAATGGCTCCTAAGTTTCCACGGTAATTTCAAACATTTACATGGCTTGAGAGGTTCTTTCTACACTTACACAAAACATTGAAGGAGGGGGGGCTACTGAGAATGTCTTCAAATTGTGACACCTGAACAGTTTCTTGTATAGCAAAATCTACATAGAACTAGTTTTTTCTTTTTTAAATTCCCCATAGTGGTCAGATAGTCGGCAACCCTTCCAACGATTCTAACGACCATGCCATACCAGCGACGGCAATGGTTGTCGAAGTTTTTATTTTTTTGTGGGTATATGCGTCGGATATTCCGACGACCATGCCATACCACCGACAGCAAATGTCGTTGGACTATTTCTTTTTTGTGGGTATATGCATTGGATATTCTGACGACCATGCCATACCACCGACGAAAAATGTCGTCAGACTGTTTCTTTTTTTGTGGGTATATGCGTCGGATATCCGATGCTCATGTGGTCAGATATCTGACCTTTTGTAGTATAATTAGGGTCGGATATCCGACGGCCTTGTGGTCAGATATTGGGCATTCCAGAAAGAAACTGTGATCGGATATCCAACGTGTATGTGTCAAATATCCTACGTGTATGTGTCAGATATCCTACATGTATATTAATATATTTTGGTCAGATATTCGACAATGACTTTTCGTATATCCGACGAGACCATATTAATGTCTAATATCCGCCGAAGGTCAACCGACGTTTAAAAAACGAGAGTCTTGTTGGATTGTCGACAGCTTCATGTCGAAAATCGGACATATATGTCGTCAGATTTTGGGTTCATATTTTCATGTGTATGTATGACAACATTATATAAAATGCACTTATCAAACCTACTACTATTGTGTAGATCTAGTATTTACTCATGTAAATCATGGGTAAATATTGCAACAATAGTACCCAACAAGCATAATTCACCATATACTCCTATAGGCTCTTGTTATACTTCATAAATAATTAATGCAATACACAAAAAGGTGAGGCACTTCATGTCCCTCCTTCAAGGAACTTTGTCCTAAAGTTAACGTTATTCGATAAGGTTATGGGAAGTCATGTTACTTGTAGGGTTTAATTCCTCCCCTCACCATCTACACTCTTTAAAAACACACCATTCACAACCACAAGATATCCACATAGTCCCCCTCATGATTGTCCCACTTTCCATGTGGGTCCCTTTGATGCAATATAACTTTAAACCCATATCTATGCGATTGTGGTAGGTAATGAAGGTTGAGAATCATAGATTTAGTGGAGTGTGATTCTAACTCTAGGCATCTCTCGGACCTTTGATATCCATATCTTTGGCCTTCTCATCCTATCTAGGATTCCTATACCTAGCCCTCATTTTGATGATATTATTGGACCCTCAAGCATTTGGTCAAGTTCACTAACCTGTATACCCTAGGAAACTTGAAAGTTTGGCCCAAAACTCTTCCATGAATCTTACTAGGTTCTCATTACCAAACATCAACAATCCAACAACATAGTTCCACTTGTGAGTATAAATCCAACCATATTCTTGGAATTTCAACATGAAACGCTTTGTCCCACTTATTCTTAGTTAGGATCAATGTATCGAAGGGATTATTTGGATTGTATTATGCCCCCCCAAGCATATATTAAGGTATGCTAATTTGAGCACGTTAACATCCATATCCATCCCCATCCATCATTTTGACCATAGGATAGGTAGTTATGAATTCTATCTTATAAAATAATTCCCCATGGAGGCCAATATTTGGAATCACAACTATTTTAAGCCAACTGTGAGTGCCAAAATTTATGAAATGCATGTGCAAGTGCATAAATATAAATTTCAATGAAATTAACTATATCCACACACACAACATGCATAAACAATCACATTCATAATAGGAAGCAATTATAATTTTGCATATTCATAGACAACAAGGAAAGTTTATCTTTTAACTAAATAAAATCCAAGCAATTGGTTGTGTGAGATAAATTTTACACCCATATATAGGTAGTAGTTGTAGATAACACCCCTAAGTTGGGTTATGAGGTCACCAAGGTGAAGGAAATAGCTACAAGATTATCTTCCTCTTAGCCCAACCTATTTCCCTCATGCTTAACCAATCTTCTCACCAAATAGCACTACAAACATCACATTCAACCATACCAACCATGGAAATCTCTTCCACTGCCCCATACAACAAAATCAATTCCTACTCTTTCTCTTCTCGATAGTCTCTTAGAGTACCCAACCCTTACAATGCTCTTCAGTGTGTGCAGAAAGAGCCCAACATGTTCTATGCTTTCAAATAATCTTCTGTAAAATCAATCCATGGCTTCTCAAACATACAAGGAGAAACAAATGTTTAATGGGTGAAGGTTTACTATATTTCCAAGCCTCTATAATCACCTGCAACCATCATTCTTCACTCTATCTCTACCATTTTTCCCTTCACAATGTTAATTCCACGGTCTAGTAATAAGAAATGGAGAGAACAACATCGCAAAAACTATGTAGTATGAGATTTGTATAGAACAAAATGAGTGATAGACACCAATAGAGATGAGAGGATTGGTGAAAAGGAATCTTGTTGATATTTCATGGATGAAATAAACATTATTAACATAGTAGAAACATATAATAGTAAAACAAACAATAATAGCATACACATCGTAGACACCATAATTTATCCTGGGGGAAAAACCAACAGAATATATCTTTGTTATGCCCCTTGGCCAAATCCATCCAAGGCATGGTAAACCGTGTCTCTACCGGCCATGGGTATCCTCGACCACAAATGAGTTTTTAGTCAAAATATCACTCATGCACACTTCTTACAATGGAGTTAGACTGGCCTCTTTATAGGCTCACATCACAAGAATACCATGGGAATACCTCCCAATACCATGGTTTTATTACGACAATACCAAAGTCAGTTAACTTGCTATATGATCGACTCAATATTAACCCAACATTCCCCCCTTTAAACTTAACTTGGGAATTTCGGCCTTCCCCCCATCAAGTTCTATCCGCCAGGAATATAGCATCCCCCTATCACCTAGGTCTACAACTTGACTTTACCAGTGAGTCACCAAGGGCACGCATGCCTCTATTGGCATTACATTCATATTCCAGTTTTCAATGATTACAACTCCATTAATAAAACAATGCCTTACAAACATTACTACATAAGCATCTATCTGCTCATACAACAATAACCAAGCACTCTTGAACCAAGTACTTGAATTCTACTTCTCAATCAACTACAGAGTTCACCATCTGCTCCATTTGATCTCTCTCCACAGTCGACAATATAGACTACCATAAAATATCATTACATATGTAATATCATATAACTTTTACCAATATGCAATATCATATGTGTGCATAACATTCCTATGTACTATGTATTGTCTCTTAATATTCCCACTAGTGCATATGCATTCTAGCTATTGTGTTCTATTGCATTTTCAACATTATCATGTCTCAATTGTCTAATCATAGAACTCAAAAAATATAATAGAAAGAAAAGAGTTAACAAATTTTCCTTCCAATTCCTTTACATAGCATGGAATCTCACTTCCACATCATAGTTGATCAATTCCATGGCCTTTCTTCCAAGATTACAATAGATCATTAACTATGATTTTTTCACCAAGTAGAAAATCATCAAATATTTAAACATTCATACTTCTACTTTCCAAGCATGCAATTCTTATGCTATAAACAAAATAAGTTTAATGTGAGAATCCTCCTCTTTATCAATTCTACCTTGTTGGCATTATTCTCTATGTTCTACTACATCAATCTTCTTAGCCTTATGTATATTTATTTAGGATTACAACAACCTCCTTTGCACTATGTTCACCTTTGTTGCTTATCCATTTACCTTGATAAACTATAACTAATCCCAATTTGACCATTCCCAATTTCCAATCCATAGTTGCATTACCATGTTCCTTTACTGTTTTTTCCCTTGGCCAATCCTGCCCCAATATTAACTTTATGTATAATATCAAGTACTTCATGGTGTGTTAATTAATTATATTCCAAATCCTTTCGGAGTCTTTTCAAATTCCATTATCTATCTTATATCCAGTTGTCTTTAAGTCTCATTCGATTATGGATCTTGCTTTCCTTTCCCATGGAAATCTTTACCCTGTTTTTGAACCACATGATAGTTCCATAGACTGGGATGTCTTATTCCACCATTAGTAGCTTCTATGTGAATTGAAATTCATCACATATTCTCATTCTTTACACATAAGTTGTTGGTTCATAACATACATCTCTTCCAAAGATGCATACACTTGCCCACAATGATGATTCACCCATCACTAGTATCAGCTACATGTTCTATATTTTCTAGTATGTTCCATATTCCCATTAGTTGGAATTGTTTCCTTAGTAATTGTATATGATAACCAATTAATCTAAATAAGTGATTCCACAACCCTCCTCTATAATCCATATATATCATTTTAAATATAATGAATTCATTGCATGCATTATGGCTAAGGAACCATCAACCATTCCTAGGTCCTTCTTTCTTCATGTGTGTTTGTAAAATAAATTCTAAAGGAATATAATCTTATCCATTTAATATGTTTTTCGACCTATTTACAAACACTACCATAATATTCCCACTTGAATAACCATGCTCATCCATAGTATTGCCATGTTACCAATCATTAGTCATCATCGGTTTGATCTTGCACGTTTCTAGGTAACAAGCAATGTTAGTATGCTCTTACCCAATCAAAAGTGCCTCTACACCATCGTACAAGAACCATTATGAAGTAGTTGTAGTCATACATACTAAATTTCACATATGATATGCTCGTATATCATCCTATAAATATTTTCCCCAAAGTTTAGGACACTTTGGAGGTCACACATATTGGAATTGGATTTCCCAATCAAGTCCAAATGCTCTTCTCTATGTGCTTTATGAAACAACCAGAATAAAGTTTCGAAATTTGAACTATATATTGTATTCTCCCTTTCATACCTTTCCAATGACTATGGACATGCTTAGTTCTAAGTTTGGAGCTAAAAGTTAAATCCCTCCAAAATTACCAATTCTAGACTTTTCATGTAGGCGCTCTTAATCTTAGAGACCAACTTCAAGTACTTGTAGAAGACAATATAAGAAGAACCAGGATTTTGTTTGTATTAGGATTTTCTAGAATTGACTACTTTTCCCTTTTTACATTTCCAGACTTAGAGTAAATGCTTAAAATTGTTATCTTTCAAATTGAGCTAACTGGAAAATCTTCACTTGGACAAAATTTTTTATATGCTAAGGAGGTAAAATGTTCAGTAAACAATAAATTTCAGTTTTAATTTCTTGGCTCACTTTTCTCTCCTGCAATATTTTAAAAATTGGGATGCACGATTTAGCTTGGGGGAGATTAGAGTGTGTCAGGAGACAACTCTAGATCTACAGTTGGGAGGAGCGTGGTTGTTCCCACCTCATTCAGCATCAAAATTTATGCCAGGTTCCATGGTTATTTAAAATTTCGTGTGATTTATTGATAACTATTGAGAATTGTGAATGGATCCTTGTTTTCATGTTAATTTGAATTTTCATCGGATTCAGTATCGTATTAGGAAAGGAATTATAAAAATGTTATTGTATGGCTTGTTTTGTTTTCAGTATCGTATTAGGAAAAGAATCATAAAATGTTGTTGTATGTCTTGCTTGTTTTTAATGAATAGTGGTATATAGTGCATAGTGGAAGTATTTACTTTAAACTTTACTAAGTTTTCTCTCAAGTTACAGGCTCTTATTTATTTAACCCCATCAAGTTAGCAGCGGGGTTAAAAATCTTATGCGCTTATCACATCGAGATAGCAACAGCAATGATCTTCAAAGATCCATGATAAATAATAAAACCCTGATTAAGCAAATAGAAAACTTAACTGTAATATAAATTGGGTAAACTCTTATGTGCTTATCTCATCGAGATAGCAACAGGACTGATCTTCAAAGATACATGATAAATAATAAAACCATGATTAAGCAAATAGAAAACTTAACTGTAATATAAATTGGGTAAAACTCTTATGCGCTTATCTCATCAAGATAGCAATAGGACCGATCTTCAAAGATCCATAATAAAACACTGTTAAGCAAATAGAAAACTTAACTGTAATAGAAATTGGGTAAAACTCTTATGTGTCTATCTCATCGAGATAGAAACAAGATTGATATTCAAAGATCCATGATAAATAAAACCCTGTTAAGAAAATAGAAACTTAACTGTAATAGAAATCGGGTATCTTCATCCTGCTCAATTAAAGAGTCATAACCATGAGGCTTTCAGGTTGGGTTAAGCAATTAAGTATTTTGGCGGCCAGATAGGGCTAGTATCGTTGTAGTTTTCCTAACTTTTGAATTGTATTTTTATAAACTTCACAAGTATTATAATACTGTTACAAAATAAATTACAAGCGATGAATACATGACTGGTGAAATGTAGAACACTTCGGAACCCTAGAGATAAGTTTTGATGGAAAGGAGCAGATCAATACCCCATGGAAAGATATACATTTAGATAGTTAATTAAAATATAAAAATGATAGTGCAATACTTTTCAAATCCCAGCTCTATTTTACCATCGAAGACGACCGGTTATGATAACTTTTATGCAAATAGTAAACCTGGGAAATTTGCATAGAAAGGAAATAAAAACTTATGGAAGTAAATACTCCCCAATATTTTTAAGCACGACCGATTAAAACAACCATAGAGGTTGTTGGAACCCCATTTGAAATTTATATATGTAACAACATTCATAAATAATGAGGGAGTAAGTATTAAACAAAAAGTATAGCAGAGTCTGTATTTATCCATTACAATGCCCAGTAAAAACTCTACCATTCTTTACGAGACATGGGACTTTCATTTTTCAAGTAAAACCAAATGCATCCTTTCCACCAAATAAGCAGTAGAGTCCATTATACCAAACTCCAATTCCATCAACCTCAACTCAGGAGAAATTCTAAACCCAGGATGGAGTACAACTTATCGGTGAAGCGCAAAGAACCCATGAATAACTTCACATTCGGTTTTGAAACTACGCCTTCCAACAAAGGATTTAGTCAGAGATAGAAAGGATTGCAAACGGAGCAATGGAGTAACGTAGAAGGTGTGTGTTGAGTAGGGTAGTTACCTGATGATGGCGCTCGGACCTAAGATGTAAGCGAGCTACTGAAATCTGTTGTGTGTTCATACCAGGAATCTGGTGTTTCTTCCATGCTCAACCATGGGTCAAACCCCATCCACTCCGGAGCAGAGCTTGATGGGATTTGGGATGGAAATGAATACCAAGAAGATGTCAAATGCATAGGTATTTGAATTTTGGAATGGTACTTCAAGAAAAACAGTGATACAATGCCTTCATTTTCTTGGTGTGTCTATGGAGACGTTGATAGGATGGTTCATAAATTCTTGACTGACCCCTGAAGCACCGAAGAGCCAAATAATTTACACCTGGTAGAGGTTTGAACACCGAAAACCCTGTATTTAATGTGTATTTAAAATGATGCCTTAAGAGAATTGACGGTGCAAGCTTGTATGAGCCTTAGTATTAAAACGATGAAGTATGGTCATTGACCACGAATAATATTACAGTTTTTCTTATATAGTCGACATGTTTTAAAAGCTAGGAATAGGAACTATTTCCTATGCCTCGAAAATCATAGCATCAATCAGCAATGGATTCTCCCTGTTAAGCAAGCCCAATTAGATCGCTCAACGTTTGGTGTAGGGAATCCGTCCGGTTAACGGTTCCGGCTACCGTAAAAGTCAAAGATTTGTATTCTTTGCATCGGTTGCGGCCCGATCCACCATTTATTGTATTTTATTTTAAAGATTATATGCAAGTGCTCTAAGCTAAATGCAGGTAACTGATCTAAATTAATCTAAAACTGTATAAGCAAATCTAATCTATCCTTGCAAGGAGAAAACTTTAAATATGAGTAATAAACTAAAAGAAACATCTAAAGGTCATACAGATAGCTATTTAACCATAAAGATGTATTTCCAGCAGAATATAAAAGATATTAAAGATAGCTTTAATTCAATAAACACATTCCATTACTCATTTGAGATAAACGCCTTTGCACAGAAAATTATAAGAACATTCATCACATAGAAGCAATTCATAATAGCAAGGAATGATCTCACAGTAATATGTAGATGACACGGGAATAATCCAGCAAACATTTAACATATCCTTCACGCAAAAACGCAGTCTCCCAGGCATTCATTAGGAAAAATCGACTTCCTTACACATGTAGCAAAGTAGTTCACATATAAGACAGAAAAATGTCTTTCACCTTCCAAAATTCCTTTCTCAATCTTCTATTCATCTATATATAGCTTTACAAAATGCTCCTAGAGCTGCCAAGTGTACCCTAATCCTAGGAATCTTTAATTTGTTATTTAATGCCTAATCACCAAATTGGAATGATTCGTGAAAGCCTTTTACATAAAATACAAAAGAAATCCCAGTTGTCTTTCAATATATTTATACAATAAACAACTTTCCAGCTACTTATCCCAAAATGTACTAAGACAAATTACGGCCCAGATGGCCCTACTATTTCATTGGGTCGCTCCTCCTCTGCTAATTTGCTCTCTCCAACAGGCTCACTTGCTTTTGCTGATTTTTCCACCTCTTGGATGTAACTTTCCCACTGACTAATTTCTCTTAGGATGGTTTTCCCTCTCGCCGAGATTGTCACATTCCACGCTGTCTTGTGCTTGCGCAAGTCTGATTTGATACTCGCTGCCCCTACTACAGCCTCTTGCGCAATATCCTCCAGGAAATAAGTATGAACAGCAGTCTATTCAATGAATTGATGGAGATCCTTTGAAGTTGTAACCTCTATATTCTTCATATAGTCTAACTCTGCGTTCAAAATTCCCTGCAATTCTGCCAAGCGCTGCTCTCTCTCAGTTAATGCATAAATAGTCTGACGTAAAGCTAAATGACATTTCTCGTGGGCTTCCCGAATTCTGGAGTAGACAATGTGACATTTTTTAACGGTCTTCCTGATTTCAACACTTAACCTGTTACCACAATCTCTTCAGAATTTGAGGACTCCTGTATCCATGTCAAATTCCTCAGCTGTTGTGGCATGCAGGTTTGAGGGAAAACTAGATTTTCCTTCTCTCCATTCAAATTGTTGTTTAATATCTGCCATGTGTTGCGCATACTTGTCCTTTCTTTTGAGCGCTTCAACCTCAATGGATGTCATCTTTGTTATCATTTCTTTCATGCTGCAGACTTGCTTTGTAATCAATACTAGCAATTGATGAGTTCTCTCTTGTACTTCACAGGATCGCTTGTAAAACGTGGCTAGATCTTCTTTCTTTTCTTTTTCTTCTTTGAGTTGCTCTAACAGTCCAGCCTTTTCTTCCGTCAATCTTTCGAATTGAGGCTTGAAGAAATCAATTTGTTGAACATTGTTAGCCTCGTGTTCTTCCAACTCTGATATGCAAACTTTCGAGTTCTTTTGCTCATCTTCTGAGAATGCCAGATACATCTCTAGGGTATTCTTTTCATTTTCGAGTTGCAGGACTCTCGAAGTTGTTTCTTCCTTTTCTTCTGCAATATCCTTCTACTTCCTTTTTAATTCATTGCTCTCCAACACCTCATTCTTCCTGTCAGCTTTTATCTTGAAGCATAGCTCTCTGTATTTCTTAACATCTTCAATCAAACGATCGACATTGGATTTACTTGCCTGGGTTGCATCTACAGAGCATCTTGCCATCAATGTGGGGTCGATGTCAGTCCCTTGGACAAGTGTGGTTTCTGATACTCTGAGTTCATATAGGTCTTCCCCAATTTCCATATTCTTTACTTATCTGCCAACAATATCCTTCTTCCACTCATGAAAGTAAATGGAATCCAGGTTGGCCACTTGGCGCTGCTTTATGGGGTTGTATGGGGTCAATGCTAACTCTTCTGTAGAGACAACCCTTGCATCAGCAATTCCAGGTTGGTTTAACTTTGGCATATCTAATTCCATGCTCTGCGGGCTGGACGGGCCTTGTTCCACGGCTTTCTCAGCTTCTTCCTTCTCTTTCCTTTCTACTAGCTCTGCTAACTCCGCTTGTAACCTGCTTGCTTCTTCCACCAAGATTATTTCTTCTTCTTCTTCCTGCAATTTGGCAGCTTGTTCTTGTAGTATCCTCTCTTCCTCTTATTTCATGGCTTTTGCCTCTTGCTCCCTTTGGACTCTGGAAGCTTCCTCATCTTGTTGATGTTTGATTCTAGCAGCCTCCTCCTTTAGATATTTTGCCTCTTGCTCTCGTTGGATCCTAGAGGCTTCTACATCTTGTTGCTGCTTGACCTCCTTCTCTTTCTAGAGCCTATTTTCTTCTTTTTCCATCCCTTTTGAACCCTCTGATTGAGATGTTGTTGCCTCTTGCTCCTTTTGGATTAGGCCGACAAGCTTGGGAGTGGAACCCTTTCTGCCTTTCTTCTTGTAGTGTTTCCCTAATTCTATTAAGTTCCTAGCGCTACAAACGAACTCTTCAACTTGGTCCATAAGATGGGTGTACTCAAAGGAAGTTTTGACATCAAGGCAATGTTTAGCAGCTCTACCACAAGGGTAATGCCTCCTGAAAAAATTTGTGCTGAAATGAAAGATCTCCAAGCCCTGAGCATAGTTTTCTCCTTCTTTTGCCCGCGGGAGGCTGTATGGGCCGATAGTGAAAGGCATTGGTGGATATATACCTTTCTTCCTTTCAGTGAGGATCCTACTGATTCCACCAATGCCGAAGAGTTGCCTTAAGGCTTCCTTGTGCACCACAAAATATGTAACATACCAGGGAAACAAAAAGGGAGCTTGGGATACTCCACTCATTCGGATATAGGTGCCTTCTAGGGCGTGGTAATAATCTCCAAACTCTTCAATGATGGGTATGGAGTTCTCATACATGCAATTTGGCTCTTCTACAAAAATAAGTTGATACAGGGGCATGATGAATTTCTCGCAAATATGCTTGTAGTGGTTTGCATATTTGCTTGCCAATGTGGGTTGGTAAGCAACAAAGAGAGGAGTCTCTTTTCTATTCCATACACAACCCAAATCCGGGAAGGTATGCTTGCTTAACAGGCAATCTATTAAATAAGAATACATGAAGAAATCTGATTTCTTCTAAGACCGTCCTCCTTGAGCAGCGGTTAGCTATGAGACCAAGCTTTCTGAAATTATATCAACCCAATTGAAAATGGTACTGGACATGGCCACGTGGACTATTACTAGCACCCATCCAAGCTTGAAAATATTTCCATTTGGCATGCCGAAAACCTGACTCAGCATTAAGACCATGAGTCTGTAGGGAGTCTTAGAAGGTTACTTTCATATTCATTATTGTGTCTTTGTCTGATTTTCCTGTCACTTATCATCATTTTCCTGGCGGACTCCAGAGGGTCCAGAGTTTTCTCTGCTATCCAATCATTATCCAACCAAGCTCTAGCCTGGGGTAACTTGTAAGTAGTTTTGATATGTTCAAGTGCGAAAGATGTTATATTCATCCTGTTCTTGTCATTAATGAATCTTGTATCAGTCTTGACATGAGGGATTATCCATTTGATGACCTCGGAGCATGGGAATAACTCAGGACGAGTTGTTGCTTTATGGAGGCAGGACTTCTTGATGTTTGAATATACCATAATATATTCTATAGGTGCTTGAGGGTAATCTTGATCCCTGATGAACCTATATAAGTCTCCCCACTGAAATTCTAGAGTAGATCTTAATAGGGGTACTCTGGTGGTAGCTTGCGTATCACTGAACATGGTTTCTAGTGAAGTATATAGCAAGATTTCCACGTCTGAGTCCGACTCAGTCAGCTTAGCCTTCTTTTTGGCGGACTTCCTATGCATGTCAAAACCTGTCAAGGTGAGTAAATGCAAATAAGGAGTTGACAGATTTATGTGCAATCAACAAAACAAACACCACCCAAAATTCATAGTAGCTAATCAATGAATGAGTAACTGAGGGTGACTCTTTTCAAACTCCAAACATCTTTTAGAATGATGGTAGCAACTTTTAAAACAAAAACAAAAAAATAATTCATGCACCAATTCCAAAAAAAAAAGTGCTTTTAAAACAAAACTGAAAGTTGCCAATATCCCATTCGTTAATAACTTGTGATAGGTTAAATTGCTACACAGGTGCCAATTTGAAATTACGCAGGGAGTTTCCATTGTGGTGTGAGACAGGAAACACCCGCATGTTACTAGCTTCACTGCAGGAGTTATCTTGCTAAAGGCTTGACTTAATGTCCGACGTATTTGACGAATGCAGTATGACTATTGACGGCGTTTTCATTGTGTGCTACAGGGTGCTGCTTCCAGTTTGGTAATGTGCGATACAGAGCCAAGAGGATGCGACATTGCTAATAATGGATTTTAAAGATATTCGTCGTAAGAGTTGCTCGGCTTTTGTCAATTTGAAGGATACAACTGGAGGGAGCTTTTTTCCATAATACTTGCGAAAACAGCAGAAGATGAGCGGCATTACATGCACAGAGGAAGGCTTGTATGAGTTAATATCGAAACTGGCAAAGCGACTTAGCGTTTAAAGGGTCTACGCAATATGCGGAAAAACTCTTACAGAGCATATGGACGAAGAAGAACTCAAACACCGTGGGTGGCTTAAATGACTATCAATGAAGAAATTTTCCTTTTAAAAACTGTTAAAACGAGCTTCGAATGGATTTATTGCTCGAAACAAGCAAACGGAGGGAGAAAGGCCTACCTGTTACCCTTGGAATGGTCTCATGTAGTTGACGCGTCTACCTAGGCGAATAGGGAACTGAAATCGTCCAACGTCCAACACTGGAAACTTTCTCGGCTTTGGGAACAATGAACGATCAAAGAACCCGTTTTGTGCATATATAGTGTGAGAATTAATTCCCCACCAGGGTAATTTTTAGGGGTGAAATTTCGCCAATTGGCTATTTTTTGGGCATTTTTTCATAAAATAAATTCGTTATTTAGTCATTTTTAGTCTCTAATATCGCCTATATATACATAAAATATGTTTTTTTATCATAGTATTCGCCAAAATTTACAAGTTTCAGTATTAAATTGTACATTTCATATTTAATATTCATCTACCTACCTATATATATGTTTTTTTCAATCCAAAATAATCGCCTAGAATACTATACTTAAGTATAATATTAGAATCCTTAAAAAATACCTTGTTCCCCATGGGTGGGTTAATGGGCGTTTGGTGATCACGGGACTCGATGCAAAGGTGTATTAAAACAGCATAAGGCGTATTAAATAACTCAACCAACCCGGCCTTCTCGTAAACCAAAAAAACTCGATCGCGCCGTGGAGGCAATCCAAATGGTATCTTCCCGTGTCGGGCGGCAATTTAATGTTTAAATATCGTGATCGAATATGGTGCGGGGAATTATCACAGCAGGGCCATTAAGCTTAGAGTCTGCGAAGATAGCAGCGAAACTATTGTTAAGATTTGCGCCCAAAAAATGCGACGACGGTAAGGTTAAAAGGGACGCGAAAACAAGGCGGTGATTTTATGCTCAGGATTTGCGCAACGGGCGGGCGACTTACCCTTAGATTCTGCGTTAATTGGCACAAATGTTATGCTTAAGAATTGTGCGGAAGGGCGGCAATTTTAAGGGTCATATTGGTGCAATGGCGGCAAAGTTAAAACTAGGACTTGCGCCCTTCGGTGCAAAGTTAAGGTTGAGGATTCGCGCAAACGGAGGCAAAGAGAAGGGTAAGATTTGAGCAAACAGTGGCAAAGATAAGGGTAAGATTTGCGCAAACAACGGCAAAGATAAGGGTAAGATTTGCGCCGATAGTGCAAAGTTAGTCGTTAAAACCGTGCTTTTTAAAAGATAGAAAAAATTTGCCTTGGCCAAAAAAGATCGAAAAATTTTGGAAAAAGATCAAAAGCTAGGAAGAAAAGTGGAAAGGAAAACTTGCTAAGTTTGAACAAAATAAGTTTCAAAACAAAATAAAAGGAGGGGCCCCAATATTAAGAAAATTTTGGGGGGATGTTGCAGCAACAACAATTGGCGATTCGCTGGCGAACACATATCTCTGAAACAAACTATTCTCATGATCAGAATGACTTTTAAACTCATAGCTCCAAGGGTGACAAAATGCCCTCATAGTTCAACTTCTAAGAATGCAGTGATCTTTTATCATATTAGTCACTTGGGAAAAAAGGATACTTAGACTTAGACTTTCTTCAAACTCTCTCAAGGTCGGAGTGTGGAGTTCATTCTTTTAAGATCTGTCTTTACGGTGTTTTGGCCAAAAGAGGACTCCACATGATCGTAACAACATCTCACAGGCGTATTCGTTTGTTCCTCATTCCCATGCTATTTGCATCATTTTGGATGTTTCTTAAATTGACAGCTTCTGCTGTTTGAGCCTTCCAAAAATAAATTTCTTAAAATTTCAATATTTTGATTTGGGTTCTTCAATCCATAATGTCCTTTTGTGTGAACAAGAGATTTTATTTGACTATCAAGCTTCACAGACGGAGAAGAACCTTGCTGAGCTGAGTTATTTGAGAAGCTTTCTAGATTGAACATTTTGCTTCATCTCAACCATGCTTTTTTTTAGGCGAGAATTTCTGGAAATCAAACCCTTTGATGTAAGCTCTTTGGGATTCCATTTGTAGCATGGGATCATTTTAAATACCATACACCTATGAGGCATGCTTCCTTTTCGTGGGTCCATAGTAGCAAACACCTTGAGACAGGCATTAATGTTAAAGTGGATGGAGCCTCACGATAGTGAGAAAGAAATGTTGAATTATCAGTCATTTAACAGGGATTATTTTGACCAAACAGAAAAGGATCTCTACATTCCCAAAGGCTGCTCAGTGAAATCAAAGTCACGGAACTATATTTTCTTTATAGGTGAACTCCTGTCTTTCAAGACTTCGATGTTTGCTTGGATTTATGTCCCACTGCTAAGCCAGGAGTTGATCTGGGCTTTATTAAGTAAGAAAAATAAAACCCAAATAGAGAGCAAAGAAACAATATCAGACAAAACTACTTAAGTTATGCATAAAACAAAACAAGAAAACAAGTAAAGGAAAACAGTTTATTTATGTAAAAAAATCTCAATGAGACTATGCAAAGTATTGTTTTAAGGCGAGGCCATTGAGAGGGAGAATTACTTCCTCTCCTTGGAGGTCTTTCAGCTTGTAAGTGGATGAACCAAGCTTTTCAGAAATTAGATAAGGGCCAACCCATAGATGTTGAAACTTTTTGTGCATTCCTTTAGCTTCGTGCGGATGATCCCATTTCAGAACTAGGTCACCTACTTCAAAAATTCTCTTGCCAGACTTCCTTTTATCAAACCATCATTTGACTATGTCTTGATGTTGGTGGAACCGGTTTTTGGCCTTTTGCCGGGATTCTTCGAGTTTCAATAGGGTGTCAATTCTAGATTGCAAAACTTGACTACTGGAGCCTCGGGAGGTTTGGGCCAATTGTAGAGATGGGAGTAAGAAGTTGGGAGGGAGAATGGCTTCTCTACCATAGACGAGGGTATATGGAGAAACCCCTAAAGCATTCTTTGGAGTGACTTTATCTTCCCATAAAGAATTTGGGAGAGCAGTGTGCCAGCTTCTCTGATTTTCAATCACAGTTTTCTTAAGGATCCGGATGAGGTTTTTGTTTCAATATTCAGCTAATCCATTTCCCTAGGGGTAGTAATTGGCTGAATAATGTAATTTAATTCCTCTTTCATAAACAAATTCATTTATCTTAAAAGATGAAAAATAAGTTGCAATATCAAAGACTAGGAAATTGGAACCCCAAACCTGGTTATGATGTTTTCTTTTAAGAAGTTGATAACTGCATCCTCATTGATTTTGCGCCATGGGACAGCCTCTGTCCATCTTGTAAAATAGTATGTGTTTGTCAGGATATACCGGTGCTGCAGAGAAGAATTCGGTTTTATCTCTCCAATGACATCTATGCCCCACTGTTCGAAAGGTTCTGAGATGATAACTGGCTGCAACGGACCTGCTACTTTCAGTAATTTCCTAGCGCTCCTTTAGCAAACATCACAATTCCGTGCATAGGCATGAGCATCTCTAAACAAAGTGGGCCAATAATATCTAGCCCTTAGTATTTTGTGAGCTGTTGTATATCCGAAATAATGTCCCCCAGTAGGGCCATCGTGTAATTCTTTGACTACTTTATTTTCATCTTCCCTCTCTAGACATCTAAGAAAGACGCCATCATAATTTTTTCTGAAAAGTACTCCATTAATGAACTAATAAGCTGTTGACTTCAAATGGAGTGCCCTTCTTTGCTTAGAACCCCAATGCTCTGGTAGGTACCCTTGCTGCAAGTAATGCACTAAGTCTCTATACCAGGATTCAGGAGATGTGAAAATGGGGCATACCTCCACTGTATTTAGCTCAGCTTCATTTTCCCAATTGCGCTCATCATCAACTGGATGTTCGGTGAGCAATTTACATAGGCCTTGACCTTTAATGATGGTGGCTGGTTTAAATTCTAAATCATATTCTTGGAGAGCGGTGACCCAATTTCCTCTTCTTTCTCCCAATTCCTTTTGAACAAAAAGGGATCCGACGGCTGGATGGGGAACTACAACTTTAGTTCTGTTCTTAATAATATATGGCCTGGACTACTTTACTGCTTTGAATACGGCATACACATATTTGTCTACAACATGATAGTTTAGTTCAGCGCCTTGCAGACCAGTGCTCATAAAAGAGATTGGGTATTCATCTCCTGATTCTACCTTTTGCGTGAGCACAGCTACGAGAGAGTCATCTGAAGAAAAGGTATACAAAATAAAATCTTTGTCAAAGTCCGGACTTCTTAGAGAGGGAGCATTAGCTATGGTTGCTTTTATTTCTTTAAATGCATCATTTTCTAATTCTGTCCATTTGAACTGTACACTTTGCTTGACCATTTGTTGCAAAGGTTTAACGGTTTGAGCGAAATCGGGAACAAACCTTCGAACAAAGTTGATAGTGCCCATAAATGACTACATAGATTTTTTTTTGTGGGGCATGGGAATTTTATTGATAACTTGCACTCTCTCTTGATCTATCGAAATTCCCATTTTTGAAATGATGTGATCCAGAAGCTTTCCCTCAAGAACGGCGAACACACTTTTCTTGGGGTTTAGAGAAATACCATATTTACTGCATTGGTCAAAAATATGTTTAAAATGGAAGGCATGGTCTTCTCTCTTCTTTGAGAAGACTGTCACATCATCCAGGTGGACTACAACACAACGACCACCCAATCCTTGAAAGGCAATGTCCATTGCTCGTTGGAAAGTAGCTCCTGCGTTTATCAAGCCGAACGGCATTCTTTGGTAGGAAAATGTTCCCCACTTACTGCGGAAAGTAGTCTTAACACAGTCTTCTTCTGCCACCAATACTTGATTGTAACTGGAGAAACCATCTAGAAGAGAGAAAAGTTCTGATCCTGATACCATCTGCAAAATTTGTTCCATTGAAGGAACAGGATAATTATCTTTATCAGAGGCTCTCTTCAAATTTCTGAAATCTACACATAGTTTAATTTCTCCAAACTTCTTCCTTACGGGAACTAGATTAGCAACCCATTCCGAGTGTCGAACTTTGAAAATTATCTTGGCATCTAGTAATTTCTTCAACTCCTTTGAAATTAAAGGTTCGACATTCGGGTGCATTCTTTTTAACTGCTGTTGAAATGGCTTAACGCCTGCCTTCATTAGTATAACATGCTAAATGATACGAGTATCATATGTTTTCAAATCTTCATAAGTCCATGCAAACACATCCTTATACTGCCGAAAAAGCTTAATGAACTTATCTCTTTCACCCGGTGAATGAAATTTACCAAGATTAACATACTTTGGTTCATCTTCTGTACCCATATTTATCAATTCATGCTGCATAGAAGAGCTATGAGTTTTAGCATTTGTTGGTTTCTTGAACTTACTCTATAGATCGAACAAACTTTCAAGTGATCTCACTCCTTTAGGCATGAAATTTCCTTTGACTGCGTCTTTGTTTTGCAGATCACCATCATGTTTTTCTTCATCTATAACAGCTTCTTGAAACATGTTTTCATTTGTAAGGAAACTACTGATCTGGTCATCATCGTCAAATACTCTGAGATTTGTAATATTATCTGGAATATATGGCCTGAAAACCAATTTAATAGAGCATTTATTATTAGTAGGTACTAACCTAGAAGCAGAGGTAGCTAATAAATCAGCTGCAGCATTCTGTAGTCTAGGGACATATTTTATATTAAAAGCTTCAAAGTGCATAATTAGATCCCATACCTCAGACTGGTAACCTTTCAAATGTGGCGAAAGACAATGATCATGAATTGTATCTCTCACCTGTCTGACGACTATTTCCGAGTCACCAAAGACTTTCAGGTATTTAACGTTCAAACCAATGGCTTTCTTTAATCTGTGGACTAAAGCTTCATATTCAACAGTATTTTTAGTACAATCGAACTCTAATCTACAAGACAAGAAGTGTTTGTTGTTTTCAGGGTCAACTAGAACACAACCAGCTCTGGATTCTTCCTGAGTTTTGGAACCGGCAAAGTATAGAATCCAAAAATAATTCTTTGATCTAACTAAGCTAGTATCTTTACCATCTAAGTCAGTAACTAAACTAACTATGTTACAGTCAATATCATCAATCCGAGAAAATTGAAGGACATCAGATTGTTCATCTGATTCATGGCTAACACTTTCTGATTGATAATTACCCAGCTCGATTTCTAAGAAATAATTCCCCAAAATAGAAGATGAGAAAGCTACAGCTTCATTCTTTTCTTCTAGCTGAGTTAAGTCCTTCTTCATGTGCAGCTCTCTCAGCACTTTAATCTGATTTTTCCTATTTTGATATGGTAACCACAAGTGAGACCAGTCTGTGGTGAAATAACCATCTAGTTTAGTCGACCAGTCCCTGCTCAAGATCAAACCATAAGCTTCAGGAATATCAACTACCATTATATCAATAAACTGACACACTCTAGGATCTGCTGACAACCTAATAAGCACATCTTTCATTTCCCCAATGACTTTAACAGCAGTTCTATCTAGCTGAATAATCTGAGCTGGGGATGGAATTGGCTACCCATTAATCCTTTTGCAAATAGACAGTGGCATGACATTCGAGGATGCTCCAGAATCTACCAAACAGTTATGCACATTGTGATTGAAAATTTCAAAAGTTAAAAGAAAAGGCAATGTTTGGGATTTAGATTTCCCGCCAATACTAGCTTCATTTATTTCAGGATCTTCCTGATTACTTGCTAACGGAGTGCTAGATTGAGGTTCAAGAGCTTGTAACAGCTTATTTTGTTGCTGAGGTAAACTACACATGTCAAATATGGAAACGTTTGCTTTTACTTTCTTTATGTCTTCAATTATATCATACCCCATATCACATTCTTTTACAACTTTTGGTTGATTGTCTATTTTATTTAAAGTTACTTTTGGCTGCTGAGTTGTTTCTACGTTTGATTGTTTGGTAGGTATCTGGTTAGCTTTGGGATGTGGTGGGATAATAGTAATGTACCTTTTGGGTATCTCCTTGGAGATTTTAGGCTTGGGAGCGGTCGGAATCGAATCAGTGACTCGGCCTTTACTACAAGTATTAATTTTCACAATTGAGACTTGACTTTCTTCGAGGTCATCCTCAATCAATTCAGTTAAAGGAACCCAATCCCACAGCACCATAGTGGTATCTGGAGCGGGTTCTTCTGCCTCCAAGGTATGTTCTTCCTGAGGATCTTCTTGATCCATGATTTGTGCATCCAGCATTTGGTTCATTACTAAACTCATTGAATTTATCCATTGCGGACAGCTCTTTTTCAGAATGTGGTTCCTGGTGGAAAGTGCAAAAATTATCCATTCCTACTTCATTTAGATTTAAAACATGAGAGTTGTTTGTAGGTGGATGAGGTTGATCATTTTCTTCTCTCTTCTTGTAGAAAGGTTTAAAAGGCTTCCTAGATGTGCTAGCTGCCTTATCCTTTTCAAGATCTACAATTTTATTAGACAATCTTTGCATCAATTTAACCACGTTTTCCATGTCTGCCAATGGCTCTTCCTTATTTCTAGTTAGTAACAAGGTTTTTTTTATTAGTTGTTGGTTTTGTTTCTGCACCAAGAGCGTGTTTAGCAATGTTGTCTGCTTCTTCTTCTACCTTCCTAGCTTCTTTGAAATTTTCTATTAAAGTAGTTTTCTTAATTCTTTTGACAAACATTGCTATTGGAGGATCAAGTGTTGTTGTGTAATATTCTACTAAAGATTCTTCTGCAGGTTTAGAAAGCTCACTAAAATTATTTAACAGTGTAGTGAATCTTTGGTTAAATTCTTGAACCTTCTCTTTCTTTTCCATTCTCATGGACAGCAATTCTTTCATGAGTGTAGCTACTATTTTCTGATTCCCATATTTCTTTAAGAAACATTTTTCAAATTCTTCCCAATTTGATATTGAGCTGGCTTGTAAACTAAAGTACCAAGAAGATACCTTATGCTCAGAGTATAGGGAAAGAGTCTACAGACTACATCTTCGTGTTGCACGTTCAAAAGGCTCAAAGCTAGATAAAAACTCTTAAGGTGATCTTCGGCAGAGATACCTTTACCAAGATCATACTTAGGCAAAACTTTCTCAGGACTCTTAGGTAAATTATAAAACAATCCAGCCAAATTCAGTGCTCCTCTTGCTCTAGATCCAGGTACAACCATGGCTCCACGTGGAGAATCAGGTGGAGTATCGTGTGAAGTATGAGGTGAAGAACTCCTTGGAGTGTGAGGTTCTTCAAGATCTAGAGGATTTTCAAGTTCAATTTCTCTAAGAGGCTCTGTGATTTCTTCCAAAGATAAATCTACTAATTCTTCAAAGTTTTGAACAAGAATGCAATCATGTGTGTACTGTCTCTCCCTTCAAGGAGCTCTTCTCCTAGGGAGAAAAGGGATCGCGTTCAAACTGCCAAGCTGCTTAACATAAGCACGGGTATTCCTTCTTAAGTCTGCTACTTCAGCGAAAGGTACAGCATACAGCGTTTCTTGCTATTCAAATTCAGAGTTAGGATCTCCTTGATTTGTTACTTCAAGATATGAATTGTCTGGGATTGTTGTTTCAAGCGGGTTTCTAGTTGGATATCCTCTTAAAGAAGAGTCTCCTTTATCATCCATGCACTGGTGGCCCTCCTCCTAGCGCCAAAAATTATTGATGCCTCGAAAATCGTAGCATCAATCAGCAAGGGATTCTCCCCGATAAGAAACCCAATTAGATCGTTCACCATTTGGTGTTGGGAATCTGTCCAGTTAACGGTTACGGCTACCGTAGAAGTTAAAGATTTGTATTATTTGCACCAGTTACGGCCCCATCCACCGTTTATTGTATTTTATTTTAAAGATGATATGCAAGTGCTCTAAGCTAAATGCAGGTAACTGATCTAAATTAATCTAAAACTGTATAAGCAAATCTAATCTATCCTTGCAAAGAGCAAACTTTAAAGATGAGTAATAAACTGAAAGAAACATCTAAAGATCAGACAGATAGCTATTTAACCATAAAGATGCATTTCCAGCAGAATATAAAAGATATTAAAGATAGCTTTAATTCAATAAACAAAATCCATTACTCATTTGAGATAAATGCCTCTACACATAAAATTATAAGAACGTTCATCACATAGAAGCAATTCATAATAGCAAGGAATGATCTCACAGTAATATGTAGATGACACGGGAATAATCCAGCAAACATTTAACACATCCTTCAGGCAAAAACGTAGTCTTCTAGGATTTCATTAGGAAAAATCAAATTCCTTACACATGTAGTAAAGTAGTTCACATACAAGACAGAAAAATGTCTTTCATCTGCCAAAAGTCCTTTCTCCATCTTCTATTCATCTATATATAGCTTTATAAAATGCTCCTAGAGCTGCCAAGTGTACCCTAATCCTAGGAATCTTTAATTTGTTATTTAATGCCTAATCACCAAATTGGAATGATTCGTGAAAGCCTTTTACATAAAAGACAAAAGAAAGGCCAGTTGTCTTTCAATATATTTATAAAATAAACAACTTTTCAGCTACTTCTCCCAAAATGTACTAAGACAAATTACGGCCCAGATGGCCCTGTTGTTTCATTAGGTCGCTCCTCCTCTGCTAATTTTCTCTATTCAACAGGCTCACTTACTTTTGTTGATTTTTCCACCTCTTGGATATAACTTTCCCACTTACTAATTTCCGTTAGGATGGTTTTCCATCTCGCCAAGATTGTCACATTCCACGCTATCTTGTGCTTGCGCAAGTCTGATTTGATACTCGCTGCCCCTACTACAGCCTCTTGCACAATATCCTCCAGGAAATAAGTATGAACAGCAGTCCGTTCAATGAATTGATGGAGATCCTCTGAATTTATAACCTCTATCTTCTTCAGATAGTCTAACTATGCGTTCAAAATTCCCTGCAATTCTGCCAAGTGTTGCTCTCTCTCAGTTAACTCATAAATAGTCTGAGGTAAAGCTAAATGACATTTCTCGTGGGATTCCCGGATTCTGGAGTAGACCATGTGACATTTTTTAACGGTCTTCCTGATTTCAACACTTGACCTGTTACCACAATATCTACAGAATTCAAGGACTCCTGTATCCATGTCAAATTCCTCAGCTGTTGTGGCACGCAGGTTTGAGGGAAAACCATATTTTCCTTCTCTCCATTCAAATTGTTGTTTAATATCTGCCATGTGTTGCGCATACTTGTCCTTTATTTTGAGAGCTTCAACCTCAATGGAGGTCATCTTTGTTATCATTTCTTTCATGTTGCAAACTTGCTCTGTAATCAATACTAGCAATTGATGAGTTCTCTCTTGCACTTCACAGGATCGCTTGTAAAATGTGGCTAGATCTTCTTTCTTTTATTTTGCTTCTTTGAGCTGCTCTAACAGTCCAGCCTTTTCTTCCATCAATCTTTCGAATTGAGGCTTGAAGAAATCAATTTGCTGAACGCTGTTAGCCTCGTGTTCTTCCAACTCTGATATGCGAACTTTGAAGTTCTTTTGCTCATCTTCTGAGATTGTCAGATGCATCTCTAGGGTATTCTTTTCATTTTCGAGTTGCAGGATTCTCGAAGTTGTTTCTTCCTTTTCTTCCGCAAGATCCTTTTACTTCCTTTTTAATTCATTGCTCTCCAACACCTCATTCTTCCTGTAATCTTTTATCTAGAAGCATAGCTCTCTGTATTTCTTAACATCTTCAATCATACGATCGGCATTTGCTTTACTTTCCTAGGCGGCAGCTACAGAGCATATTGCCATGAATGCGGGGTCGATGTCAGTACCTTGGACAAGTGTGGTTTCTGATACTCTGAGTTCATATAGGTCTTCCCCAATTTCCATTTTCTTTACTGATCTGCCAACAATACCCTTCTTCCTCTCATGAAAGTAAACAGAATCCAGGTTGGCCACTTGGCGTTGCTTTCTGGGGTTGTATGGGGTCAGTGCTAACTCTTCTGTAGAGACAACCCCTACATCAGCAATCCCTGGTTGGTTTAAATTTTGCATATCTAAGTCCATGGTCTGTGGGCTGGACGGGCATTGTTCTACGGATTTCTCAGCTTCTTCCTTCTCTTTCCTTTCTGCTAGCTCTGCTAACTCCACTTGTAACATGTTTGCTTCTTCCACCGAGATTCTTTCTTCTTCTTCTTGCTACAATTCGACAGCTTGTTCTTGTAGTATCCTCTCTTCCTCTTCTTTCATGGATTTTTCCTCTTACTCCCTTTGGAATCTGGCAGCTTCCTCATCTTGTTTTTGTTTGATTCTAGCAGCTTCCTCCTTTAGATATTTTGCCTCTTGATCTCGTTGGATCCTAGCAGCTTCTGCATCTTGCTGTTGCTTGACCTCCTGCTCTTTCTGGAGCCTATCTTATTATTTTTCCATCCCTTTTGAACCCTATGATTGAGATGTTGCTGCCTCTTGCTCCTTTTGGATTAGGTCGATAGGCTTGGGAGTGGAACCCTTTCCGCCTTTCTTCTTGTAGCGTTTCCCTAATTCTGTTAAGTTCCTAGCACTACGAAAGAACTCTTCATCTTGGTCCATAATATGGGTGTACTCAAAGGAAGTTTTGACATCAAGGCAATGTTTAGCAACTCTACCACAAGGGTCATGCCTCCTGAAAAAATTTGTGCTGAAATGAAAGATATCCAATCCCTGAGCATATTTTTCTCCTTCTTTTTCCCTCAGGAGGCTGTATGCACCGATAGTGAAAGGCATTGGTGGATATATACCTTTCTTCCTTTCAGTGAGGATCCTGCTGATTCCACCAATGCTGAAGAGTTGTCTTAAGGCTTCCTTGTGCACCACAAAATCTGTAACATACCGGGGAGACAAAAAGGGAGCTTGGGATCCTCCACTCATTCAGATATAGGTGCCTTCTAGTAGGGCATGGTAATAATCTCCAAACTCTTCAATGATGGGCATGGCGTTCTCAGACATGCAATTTGGCTCTTCTACAAAAATTAGCTGATACAGGGGCATGATGAATTTCTCACAAATCTGCTTGTAGTGGTTTTCATATTTTCTTTCCCATGTGGGTTGGTAAGCAACAAAGAGAGGAGTCTCTTTTCTATTGCTTACACAACCCAAATCCGAGAAGGTATGCTTGCTTAACAGGCAAGCTATTAAATAAGAAGAAATTAAGAAATATGATTTATTCTGAGTCAATCCTCCTTGAGCAGCGATTAGCAGTGAGACCAAGCTTTCTGAAATTATATCAGCCCAATTGAAAATTATAGCGGACATGCCCACATGGACTATTACTAGCACCCAGCCAAGCTTGAAAATATTTCCATTTGGCATGCCTAAAACCTGACTCAACATTAAGACAATGAGTCTTTAGGGAGTCTTTAGAAAGTTACTTTCATATTCATTGTTGTGTCTTTGTCTAATTTTCCTGTCACTTATCATCATTTTCCTGGCAGACTCCAAAGGGTCCAGAGTTTTCTCTGCTATCCAATCATTATCCAACCAAGCTCTAGCCTGGGGTAACTTGTAAGTAGTTGTGATATATTCGGGTGCGAAAGATGCTATATTCATCCTATTCTTGTCATTAATGAACCTTGTATCAGTCTTGACATGAGGGATTATCCAGTTGATGACCTCGAAGCATGAGAATACTCAGGACGAGTTCCTTCTTTATGGAGGCAGGTCTTCTTGATGTTTGAATATACCATAGTATCTTCTATAGGAGATTGAGGGTAATCCTGATCCCTAATGAACCTATATAAGTCACCCCACTGAAATTCTGGGGCAGAGCTTCCTGGGGGTACTCCGGTGGTAGCTTGCGTATCGCTGAACATGGTTTCTAGTGAAGTACCTAGCAATATTTCCACATCTGAATCCGACTCATCGAGCTTAGTCTTCTTTCTAGTGGACTTCCTATGCATGTCAAAACCTGTCAGGGCAAGTAAATGAAAATAAGGAGTTGACAGATTTATGTGCAATCAGCAAAACAAACACCACCCAGAATTGATAGTAGCTAATCAATGAATGAGTAACTGAGGGTGACTCTTTTCAAACTTCAAACATCCTTTTAGAATCATGGTGGCAACTTTAAAAACAAAAACAAAAAAATCATTCATGCAACAATTCCGAAAAAAAAAAAGTGCTTTTAAAACAAAACTGAAAGTTGCCAATGTCCCATTCGTTAATAACTTATGATAGGTTAAATTGCTACACAGGCGCCAATTTGGAATTACGCAGGGAGTTGCCATTGTGGTGTGAGACAGGAAACACCTGCATGTTACTGGCTTCACTGCAGGGGTTATCTTGCTAAAGGCTTGACTTAATGTTCGACGTATTTGACGAATGTAGTATGGCTATTGACGACGTTTTTGTTGTGTGTTGCTTCCAGTTTGGTAATGTGCGACACAGAGCCAAGAGGATGCGACATTGCTAATAATGGATTTTAAAGATATTCGCCATAAGAGTTGCTCGGCTTTTGTCAATTTGAAGGATACGACTAGAGGGAGCTTTTTTCCATAATACTTGCGAAAACAGCAGAAGATGGGCGGCATTGCATGCACAGAGGAAGGCTTGTATTAGTTAATATCGAGACTGGCAGAGCATCTTACCATTTAAAGGGTCTACGCAATATGCGAAGAAACTCTTACAGAGCATATGGATGAGGAGGAACTCAAACACTGTGGGTGGCTTAAATGACTATCAATGAAGCAATTTTCCTTTTAAAAACTGTTAAAACGAGCTTTGAACAAAGTTATTCCTTGGAACAAGCAAACAGAGGGAGAAGTGCCTACCTATTACCCTTGGAATGGTCTCCTGCAGTTAACGTGTCTACCCAGGCGAATAGGGAACTGAAATCGTCCAACATCCAACACTGGAAACTTTCTCGGCTTTGGGAACAATGAACGATCAAACAACCCGTTTTATGCATATATAATGTGAGAATTAATTCCAGAGGGTCCAAAGTTTTCTCTGTTATCCAACCATTATCCAACCAAGCTCTAGCCTGCGGTAACTTGTAAGTAGTTGTGATATGTTCAGGTGCGAAAGATGTTATATTCATCCCATTCTTGTCATTAAATAACATTTTATCAGTCTTGACATGAGGGATTATCCAGCCGATGACCTCGGAGCATGGGAATAACTCAGGACGAGTTGTTGCTTTATGGAGGCAGGACTTCTTGATGTTTGAATATACCATAGTATCTTCTATAGGAGATTGAGGGTAATCCTGATCCCTGATGAACCTATATAAGTCACCCCACTGAAAATCTGGGGTAGAGCTTCCTGCGGGTACTCCGGCGGTAGCTTGCGTATCGCTGAACATGGTTTCTAGTGAAGTATCTAGCAATATTTCCACGTCTGAATCCGACTCAGTGAGCTTAGCCTTCTTTCTGGAGGACTTCCTATGCATGTCAAAACCTGTTAAGGCGAGTAAATGCAAATAAGGAGTTGACAAATTTATGTGCAATCAACAAAACAAACACCACCCAGAAATTCATAGTAGCTAATCAATGAATGAGTAACTGAGGGTGACTCTTTTCAAACTTCAAACATCCTTTTAGAATGATGGTAGCAACTTTTAAAACAAAACAAAAAAATCATTCATGCAACAATTCTGGAAAAAAAAAGTGCTTTTAAAACAAAACTGAAATTTGCCAAAGTCCCATTCGTTAATAACTTGTGATAGGTTAAATTGCTACACATGCGCCAATTTCAAATTACGCGGGGAGTTGCCATTGTGGTGTGAGACTGGAAACACCCTCATGTTATTGGCTTCATTGCAGGGGTTATCCTGCTAAAGGCTTGACTTAATGTAAAACGTAATTAACGAATGCAGTATGGTTGTTGACGGCGTTTTTGTTGTGTGCTATGGGGTGCTGCTTCCAGTTTGGTAATGTGCGATACAGAGCCAAGAGAATGTAGCATTGCTAATAATGGATTTTAAAGATATTCGTCGTAAGAGTTGCTCGGCTTTTGTCAATTTGAAGGATATGACTGGAGGGAGCTTTTTTCCATAATACTTGCGAAAACAGCGAAAGATGGGCGGCATTGCATGTGCAGAGGAAGGTTTGTATGAGTTAATATCGAGACTGGCAGAGCAACTTAACGTTTAAAGGGTCTACGCAATATGCGGAAAAACTCTTACAGAGCATATGGACGAGGAGGAACTAAAACACCGTGGGTGGCTTAAATGACTATCAATGAAGAAATTTTCCTTTTAAAAACTGTTAAAACGAGCTTCGAACGGAGTTATTCCTCGGAACAAGCAAACGGAGGGAGAATTGCCTACCTGTCACCCTTGGAACGGTCTCCTGCAGTTGACACGTCTACCCAGGAGAATAGGGAACTAAAATCGTCCAACGTCCAACAATGGAAAATTTCTCGGCTTTGGGAACAATGAACGATCAAAGAACCCATTTTGTGCATATATAGTGTGAGAATTATTTCCCCACGGGTGGGTTAATGGGCGTTTGGTGAGCACGGGGCTCGATGCAAAGGCGTATTAAAACCGCATAAGGCATATTAAATAACTCCACCAACTCAACCTTCCCGTAAACCAAAAAAACTCGGTCACGCCGTGGAGGCAATCCAAATGGTATCTTCCCGCGTCGGGCAGCAATTTTATGTTTAAATATTGCGATCAAATATGGCGCGGGGAATTATCACAACGGCGCCATTAAGCTTAGAGTCTGCGACGATAGCGGGGACACTATTGTTAAGATTTGTGCCCAAAAAATGCAACGACGGTAAGGTTAAAAGGGACGCGAAAACAAGGCGGCGATTTCATTAGAGAGATTTTGAGGTCAAAAAAAAGCCTCCTAAGAGATGTACTACAAAAATATGAGATATATTAAAATATTATGAATTTGGGGTTTTATGGGGTAGGTATATATGACAAGTTACCTCCCACACTATTTTCTATGCACAATATAAATAACCATGGTTGAGTTACTTTTCAAAATTCACTAGAAATAAAATTAATAAAATAAGTCTACATTGATGTGACTAAGATTCATGGTAAATTCCCAAAAATGTATTGTCCTTTAACATTTATTTGTCTTGAACTTGCAAATGAAATTAAATAATAAAAAATATTTTTAAGAGTTTTTTTTTTAATTTTATGTTGACATTTTATATTTAGTACTTTTATCATGAATTTAGTAATGTAATTTAATTGAGAATTTATTTACATGTAAAATCTCAATAATATTATTATAATCCGCATTGCATTATTATTATTATTATTATTATTATTTATTAAATCTATTATTATTATTTATTAGTTTGACATTATGTTATTAAATAGAATGGAGTGAATATATAATTTAAAATTAAAAACATAAAAATGATAATATATTATTTTATAAAAAAATGTGAAAGGACTTTCTTTATGAATTAAGAGTACTTCACTTGAAAATGACCATAATATTATTTTATGAGAAAGTGTGAAAAGACATTCATTATGAGTACTTTACTTGAAAATGACAATAATATTATTTTATGAAAAGACTATCATTATGAGTACTTTACTTTATGACTTAAAAGTACTTACACCACTACCTTGGTTAACTATGTGTTTTCATCCACCATAGAAAATTTGACAAATAAGCATTCTTAACTCATGCAATGCCACATCACCAAGGGGATGATGCCATCTACTAGAATGTGATTGGTTGTATTTTATAGTACATTTTCTTTGTTTTGAGGCCATTTTTTGACCTCACAATTTCTCTAATGTATGCTCAGGATTTGCGCAATGGGTGGGCGACACCTCCTTAGATTCTACGTTAATTGGCACAAATTTTATGCTTAAGAATTGCGCGGAGGGGCGGCACTTTTAAGGGTCATATTGGCGCAATGGCGACAAAGTTAAAATTAGGACTTGTGCCCTTTAGTGCAAAGTTAAGGTTGAGGATTCGCGCAAACGGCGGAAAAGATAAGGGTAAGATTTGCGCAAATGGCGACAACGATAAGGGTAAGATTTACGCAAACAGCAGCAAAGATAAGGGTAATATTTGCGCCGATAGTGCAAAGTTAATCTTTAAAACCACGCTTTTTAAAAGATAGGAAAAATTTGCCTTGGCCAAAAAAGATCGAAAAATTTTGGGAAAAGATCAAAAGCTAGGAGGAAAAGTGGAAAGGAAAACTTGCCAAGTTTTAACAAAATAAAAGGAGGGGCCCCAATATTAAGAAAATTTTGGGGGGATGTTGCAGCAACAACAATTGGCGATTCGCTGGCGAACACAGATATACGAAACAAACTATTCTCATGATCAGAATGACTTTTAAACTCATATCTCCAAGGGTGACAAAATGCCCTCATAGTTCAGCTTCTAAGAATGCAGTGATCTTTTATCATATTAGTCACTTGGGAAAAAAGGATACTTAGACTTAGACTTCCTTCAAACTCTCTCAAGGCCGGAGTGTGGAGATCATTCTTTTAAGATCTATCTTTACAGTGTTTTGGCCAAAAGAGGACTCCACATGATTATAACAACATCTCACAGGTGTATTCGTTTGTTCCTCATTCCCATTCTATTTGCATCATTTTGGATGTTTCTTAAATTGACAGCTTTTGCTATTTGAGCCTTCCATAAATAACTTTCTTAAAATTTCAATATTTTGATTTGGGTTCTTCAATCCATAATGTCCTTTTGTGTGAACAAGAGATTTTATTTGGCTATCAAACTTCACGGACGGAGAAGAACCTTGTTGAGATAAGTTATTTGAGCATCTTTCTAGATTGAACATTTTGCTTCATCTTAGCCATGCTTTAATTGAGGCGAGAATTTATGGAAATCAGACCCTTTGATGTAAGCTCTTTGGGCTTCTATTTGTAGCATGGGATCATTTTAAATACCATACACCTATGAGGCATGCTTCCTTTCTGTGGGTCCATAGTAGCAAACACCTTGAGACAGGCATTAATGTTAAAGTGGATGGAGCCTCAAGATATTGAGAAAGAAATGTTGAATTATCAGTCATTTAACAGGGATTATTTTGACCAAACAAAAAAAAATCTCTACATTCCCAAAGGCTACTCAGTGAAAGCAAAGTCACAGAACTATATTTTCTTTATAGGTGAAATCCTGTCTTTCAAGACTTCGATGTTTGCTTGGAGTTCTATCCCACTGCTAAGCCAAGAGTTGATCTGGGCTTTATTAAGTAAGAAAAAGAAAACTGAAACAAAGAGCAAAGAAACAATATCAGACAAAACTACTTAAGATGTGCATAAAACAAAACAACAAAACAAGTAAAGGAAAATAGTTTATTTATGTAAAAAAGTCTCAATGAGACTATGCAAAGTATTGTTTTAGGGCGAGGCCATTGAGAGGGAGAATTACTTCCTCTCCTTGGAGGTCTTTCAGCTTGTAAGAGGATGAACCAATCTTTTCAGAAATTAGATAAGGGCCAACCCATAGATGTTGAAACTTTGTGTGCATTCCTTTACCTTCGTGCGGATGATCCCATTTCGAGTTTCAGTAGGGTGTCAATTCTAGATTGCAAAACTTGACTACTGGAGCCTCGGGAGGTTTGGGCCAATTGCAGAGATGGGAGTAAGATGTTTGGAGGGAGAATGGCTTCTCTACCATAGATGAGGGTATATGGAGAAACCCCTAAAGCATTATTTGGAGTGACTCTATCTTCCCATAAAGCATTTGGGAGAGCAGTCTGCCAGCTTCTCTGATTTTCAATCACAGTTTTCTTAAGGATCCGGATGAGGTTTTTGTTTTAAGATTCAGCTAATCCGTTTCCCTGGGGGTAGTAATTAGCTGAATAATGTAATTTAATTCCTCTTTAATAAACAAATTCATTTATCTTAAAAGATGAAAAATAAGTTGCATTATCAAAGACTAGGGAAATTGGGACCCCAAACCTGGTTATGATGTTTTCTTTTAAGAAGTTGATAACTGCATCCTCATTGATTTTGTGCAATGGGACAGCCTCTGTCCATCTTGTAAAATAGTCTATGGCTGTCAGGATATACCGGTGTTGCAGAGAAGAATTCGGTTTTATCTCTCCAATGACATCTATGCCCCATTGTTCGAAAGGTTATGAGATGATAACTGGCTGCAACGGCCCTGCTGCTTTCGGTAATTTCCCAGCGCTCCTTTAACACACATCACAATTTTGTGCATAGGCATGACCATCTCTAAACAAATTGGGCCAATAATATCCAGCCCTTAGTATTTTTTGAGATGTTGTATCTCCGAAATAATGTCCCCCAGCAGGGCCATCGTGTAATTCTTTGACTACTTTATTTGTATCTTCCCTCTCTAGACATCTAAGAAAGATGCCATCATAATTTTTTCTGAAAATTACTCCATCAATGATCTGATAATTTGCTCCCTTCAAACGGAGTGCCCTTCTTTGCTTAGAACCCTAATGCTCTAGTAGGTACCCTTGCTACAAGTAATGCACTAAGTTTCTATACCAGGATTTAGGAGCTGTGAAAATGGGGCATACCTCCATTGTATTTAGCTTGGCTTCATTTTCCCAATTCCGCTTGTCATCAACTAGATGTTTGATGAGAAATTTAGATAGGCCTTGACCTTTAATGATGGTGGCTGGTTTAAATTCTAAATCATATTCTTTTAGAGTGGTGACCCAATTTCCTCTTCTTTCTCCCAATTCCTTTTGAACGAAAAGGGATCTGACGGCTGGATGGGGAACTACAACTTTAATTTTGTTCTTAAGAATATGTGGCCTGAACTGCCTTACTGCTTTGAATACGACATATGCATGTTTGTCTACAAAAGGATAGTTCAGTTCAGCACCTTGCAGACCAATGCTCATAAAAGAGATTGGGTATTCATCTCCTGATTCTACCTTTTGCATGAGCACAGCTGCGAGAGAGTCATCTGAAGCAAAGGTATACAAAATAAAATCTTTGTCAAAGTTCGGACTTCTTAGAAAGGGAGCATTAGCTATGGCTTCTTTTATTTCTTTAATTGCATCCTTTTCTAATTATGTCCATTTGAACTGTACACTTTTCTTGACCATTTGTTGCAAAGGTTTAACGGTTTGAGCGAAATCGGGAACAAACCTTCGAATAAAATTGATAGTGCCCATAAATGCCTACATAGATTTTTTTTGTGGGGCATGGGAATTTTATTGATAACTTGCACTCTCTCTTGATCTATCGAAATTCCCTTTTTTGCAATGATGTGACCCAGAAGCTTTCCCTCAAGAACAGCAAACACACTTTTCTTGGGGTTTAGAGAAATACCATATTTCCTGCATCGGTCAAAAATATGTTTTAAATGGAAAACATGGTCTTCTCTCTTCTTTGAGAATATTGTCACATCATCTAGGTAGACTACAACACAATGACCACCCAATCCTCAAAAGGCAATGTCCATTGCTCACGGGAAAGTAGCTCCTGCATTTATCAAGCCGAACGGCATTCTTCGGTAGGCAAATGTTCCCCACTTAGTGCGGAAAGTAGTCTTAATACGGTCTTCTTCTGCCACCAATACTTGATTGTAACTGGAGAAACCATCTAGAAGAGAGAAAAGTTCTGATCCTGATAACATCTGCAGAATTTGTTCCATTGAATGAACGGGATAATTATCTTTATCAGAGGCTCTGTTCAAATTTCTGAAATCTACACATAGTTTAATTTCTCCAGACTTCTTCCTTACGGGAACTAGATTAGCAACCCATTCTGAGTACCGAACTTATAAAATGATCTTGGAATCTAGTAATTTCTTCAACTCCTTTTAAATTAAAGGTTCGAGAGTCGGGTGCATTCTTCTTAACTGCTGTTGAAATGGCTTAACGCCTGCCTTCATTGGAATAACATGTTGAATGATACGAGTATCATATGTTTTCAGATCTTCATAAGTCCATGCAAACACATCCTTTGAGGTAAACTACACATGTAAAATATGGAAATGTTTGCTTTTACTTTCTTTATGTCTTCAATTATATCATACCCCATATCACATTCTTTTACAACTTTTGGTTGATTGCCTGTTTTATTTAAAGTTACTTTTCGTCGATTGTCTATTTTATTTAAAGTTACTTTTGGCTACTGAGTTGTTTCTATGTTTGGTTGTTTGGTAGGTATCTAGATAGCTTTGGGATGTGTTGGGATAATAGTAATGTGCCTTTTGGGTATCTCCCTGGAGATTTTAGGCTTGGGAGCAATCGAAATCGGATCAGTGACTTGGCCTTTACTGCGAGTATTAATATTCACAGTTGAGACTTAAATTTCTTCGGGGTCATCCTTAATCAATTCAATTAAAGGCACCCAATCCCACAGCACCATAGTGGTATCTGGAGCAGGTTCTTCTGCCTTCAAGGTATGTTCTTCCTGAGGATCTTCTTGATCCGTGATTTGTGCATCCAGCATTTGGTTCATTACTAAACTCATTGAATTTATCCATTGCGGACAGCTCTTTTCAGAATGTGGTTCCTGATAGAAAGTGCAAAAATTATCCATTCCTACTTCATTTAAATTTAAAACAGGAGCGTTGTTTGTAGGTGGATGAGGCTGATCATTTTCTTCTCTCTTCTTGTAGAAAGGTTTAAAAGGCTTCCTAGATGTGCTAGTTACCTTATCCTTTTCAAGATCTACAATTTTATTAGACAATGTTTGCATCATTTTAACCACGTTTTCCATGTCTGTCGATGGCTCTTCCTTATTTCTAGTTAGTAACAAGTTTTTTTATTAGTTGTTGGTTTTGTTTCCGCACCAAGAGCGTGTTTAGCAATGTTGTCTGCTTCTTCTTCTACCTTCCTAGCTTCTTCGAAATTTTCTATTAAGGTACTTTTCTTAGTTCTTTTGACAAACATTGCTATTGGAGGATCAAGTGCTGTTGTGTAATATTCTACTAAATATTCTTTTGCAGGTTTAGCAGGCTCACTAAAATTATTTAACATTGTAGTGAATCTTTGGTTAAATTCTTGAACCTTCTCTTTCTTTTCCATTCTCATGGACACCAACTCTTTCATGAGTGTAGCTACTGTTTTCTAATTCCCATATTTCTTTAAGAAACATTTTTCAAATTCTTCCCAATTTGATATTGAGCTGGCTTGTAAACTAAAGCACCAAGAAGATACCTTGTGCTCGAAAGTATAGGGAAATAGTCTACAAACTACATCTTCGTGTTGCACGTTCAAAAGGCTCGAAGCTAGATAAAAACTCTTAAGGTGATCTTCGGCAGAGATAGCTTTACCAAGATCATACTTAGGCAAAACTTTCTCAGGATTCTTAGGTAAATTATGAAACAGTCCAGCCAAATTCAGTGCTCCTCTCTCTCTCCAGGTACATCCATGGCTCCACATGGAAAATCGTGTGGAGTATCGTGTGGAGTATGAGGTGGAGAACTCCTTGGAGTGTGAGGTTCTTCAAGATCTAGAGGATTTTCAAGTTCAATTTCTCTAAGAGGCTCTATGATTTATTCCAAAGATAAATCTACTAATTCTTCAAAGTTTTGAACAATGGAATCACGTGTGTACTGTCTTTCTCTTCTAGGAGCTCTTCTCCTAGGGAGAAAAGGGATCGTGTTCAAACCGCCAAGCTGCTTAACATAAGCACGGGTATTCCTTCTTAAGTCTGCTACTTCAGCGAAAGGTATAGCATACAGCGTTTCTTGCTATTCAAATTTAGAGTTAGGATATCCTTGATTTGTTACTTCAAGATCTAAATTGTCTGGGATTGTTGTTTCAAGTGGGTTTCCAGATGGATATCCTCTTAAAGAAGAGTCTTCTTTATCATCCATGCACTGGTGGCCCTCCTTCTAGCGCCAAAAACTGTTGATGCCTCGAAAATCGTAGCATCAATCAGCAAGGGATTCTCCCTGGTAAGCAAGCCCAATTTGATCGTTCACCGCTTGGTGTGGGGAATCCGTCCGGTTAACTTTTCTGGCTACCGTAACAGTTAAAGATTTGTATTATTTGCACCGGTTGCGGCCCAATCCATCGTTTATTGTATTTTATTTTAAAGATGATATGCAAGTGCTCTAAGCTAAATGCAGGTAACTGATCTAAATTAATCTAAAACTGTATAAGCAAATCTAATCTAGCCTTGCAAGGAGAAAACTTTAAATATGAGTAATAAACTAAAAGAAACATCTAAAGGTCATACAGATAGCTATTTAACCATAAAGATGTATTTCCAGCAGAATATAAAAGATACTAAAGATAGCTTTAATTCAATAAACACATTCCATTACTCATTTGAGATAAACGCCTTTGCACAGAAAATTATAAGAACATTCATCACATAGAAGCAATTCATAATAGCAAGGAATGATCTCACAGTAATATGTAGATGACATGGGAATAATCCAGCAAACATTTAACATATCCTTCAGGAAAAAACGCAGTCTCCCAGGCATTCATTAGGAAAAATCGAATTCCTTACACATGTAGCAAAGTAGTTCACATATAAGACAGAAAAATGTCTTTCACCTTCCAAAATTCCTTTCTCAATCTTCTATTCATCTATATATAGCTTTACAAAATGCTCCTAGAGCTGCCAAGTGTACCCTAATCCTAAGAATCTTTAATTTGTTATTTAATGCCTAATCACCAAATTGGAATGATTCGTGAAAGCCTTTTACATAAAATACAAAAGAAATCCCAGTTGTCTTTCAATATATTTATACAATAAACAACTTTTCAGCCACTTCTCCCAAAATGTACTAAGACAAATTACGGCCTAGATGGCCCTATTGTTTCACTGGGTCGCTCCTCCTCTACTAATTTGCTCTCTCCAACAGGCTCACTTGCTTTTGTTGATTTGTCCATCTCTTGGATGTAACTTTCCCACTAACTAATTTCTCTTAGGATGGTTTTCCCTCTCGCCAAGATTGTCACATTCCACGCTATCTTGTGCTTGCACAAGTCTGATTTGATACTCGTCGCCCCTGCTACAGCCTCTTGTGCAATATCCTCCAGGAAATAAGTATCAACAGCAATTTGTTCAATGAATTGATGGAGATCCTCTAAAGTTATAACCTCTATATTCTTCAAATAGTCTAACTCTGCGTTCAAAATTCCCTGCAATTCTACCAAGCGTTGTTCTCTCTCTGGAAACTCATAAATAGTCTGAGGTAAAGCTAAATGACATTTCTCGTGGGATTCCCGGATTCTAGAGTAGACCATGTGACATTTTTTAACGGTCTTCCTCATTTCAACACTTAAACTATTACCACAATCTCTGCAAAATTCGAGGAATCTTGTATCCATGTCAAATTCTTCAGCTGTCGTGGCACGCAGGTTTGAAGGAAAACTAGATTTTCCTTCTCTCCATTCAAATTATTCTTTAATCTCTGCCACATGTTGGGCATACTTGTCCTTTCTTTTGAGCGCTTCAACCTCAATGGAGGTCATATTTGTTATCATTTCTTGTATGCTGCAGACTTGCTCTGTAATCAATACTAGCAATTGATGAGTTCTCTCTTGCACTTCACAGGCTCGCTTGTAAAACATGGCTAGATCTTCTTTCTTTTCTTTTGCTTCTTTGAGATGCTCTAACAGTCCAGCCTTTTCTTGTGTCAATATTTTGAATTGAGGCTTGAAGAAATCAATTTGCTGAACACTATTAGCCTCGTGTTCTTCCAACTCTGATATGCAAACTTTCAAGTTCTTTTCCTCATCTTATGAGATTGCCAGATGCATCTCTAGGGTATTCTTTTCATTTTCGAGTTGCAGGACTCTCAAAGTTGTTTCTTCCTTTTCTTCTGCAAGATCCTTGTACTTCCTTTTTAATTCATTGCTCTCCAACACCTCATTCTTCCTGTCAGCTTTTATCTTGAAGCATAGCTCTCTGTATTTCTTAACATCTTCAATCAGACTATCGACATTCGCTTTACTTGCCTGGGTTGCAGCTACAGAGCATATTTCCATGAATGAAGGGTCGATGTCAGTCCCTTGGACAAGTGTGGTTTTTGATACTCTAAGTTCATATAGGTCTTCCCCAATTTCCATTTTCTTTACTGATCTGCCAACAATATCCTTCTTCCGCTCATGAAAGTAAACAGAATCCAGGTTGGCCACTTGGCATTGCTTTCTGGGGGTGTATGGGGTCAGTGCTAACTCTTCTATAGAGACAACCCCTGCATCAGCAATCCCTGTTCGGTTTAACTTTGGAAGGTCTAAGTCCATGGTCTGTGGGCTGGACGGGCCTTGTTCTGCGGCTTTCTCAGCTTCTTCCTTCTCTTGCCTTTCTGCTAGCTCTGCTAACTCCGCTTGTAACATGTTTGCTTCTTCCACTATGATTCTTTCTTCTTCTTCTTGCTGCAATTTGGTAGCTTGTTCTTGTAGTATCCTCTCTTCCTCTTCTTTCATGGCTTTTGCCTCTTGCTCCCTTTGGAATCTGGAAGCTTCCTCATCTTGTTGTTGTTTGATTCTAGCAGATTCCTCCTTTAGATATTTTGCCTCTTTCTCTCGTTGGATCCTAGAAGCTTCTGCATCTTGCTGTTGCTTGACCTCCTACTCTTTTTGGAGCCTATCTTTTTCTTTTTGCATCCCTTTTGAACCCTTTGATTGAGATGTTGTTGCCTCTTGCTCCTTTTGGATTAGGCCAATAGGCCTAGGAGTGGAACCCTTTCCGCCTTTCTTCTTGTAGCGTTTCCCTAATTCTGTTAAGTTCCTAGCACTATGAAAGAACTCTTCATCTTTGTCCATAAGATGGGTGTACTCAAAGGAAGTTTTGACATCAAGGCAATGTTTAGCAACTCTACCACAAGGGTCATGCCTCCTGAAAACATTTGTGCCGAAATGAAAGATCTCCAAGCCCTGAGCATATTTTTCTCCTTATTTTTCCCTCGGGAGGCTGTATGCACCGATATTGAAAGGAATTGGTGGATATATACCTTTCTTCCTTTCAGTGAGGATCCTGCTGATTCCACCAATGCCGAAGAGTTGCCTTAAGGCTTCCTTTTGCACCACAAAATATGTAACATACCTGGGAAAAAAAAAGGGAGCTTGGGATCCTCCACTCATTCAGATATAGGTGCCTTCTAGGGCGTGGTAACAATCTCCAAACTCTTCAATGATGGGCATGGAGTTCTCAGACATGCAATTTGGCTCTTCTACAAAAATTAGCTGATACAGGGGCATGATGAATTTCTCGCAAATCTGCTTGTAGTGGTTTGCATATTTGTTTGCCCATGTGGGTTGGTAAGCCACAAAGAGAGGAGTCTCTTTTCTATTCCATACACAACCCAAATCTGGGAAGGTATGCTTGCTTAACAGGAAATCTATTAAATAAGAAGACATGAAGAAATCTAATTTATTCTGAGTCAATCCTCCTTGAGCAGCGGTTAGCTACGAGACCAAGATTTCTGAAATTATATCATCCCAATTGAAAATGGTACCAGACATGGCCACATGAACTATTACTGGCACCCAGCCAAGCTTGAAAATATTTCCATTTGGCATGCCTAAAACCTAACTCAGCATTAAGACAGTGAGTCTGTAGGGAGTATTTAGAAGGTTACTTTCATATTCATTGTTGTGTCTTTGTCTGATTTGCCTGTCACTTCTCATCATTTTCCTAGCGGACTCTAGAGGGTCCAAAGTTTTCTCAACTATCCAATCATTATCCAACCAAGCTCTAGCCTGGGGTAACTTGTAAGTAGTTGTGATATGTTTGGGTGCAAAAGATGCTATATTCATCCCATTCTTGTCATTAATGAACCTTGTATCAGTCTTGACATGAGATATTATCCAGCCGATGACCTCGGAGCATGGGAATAAGCCAAGATGAGTTGCTTCTTTATGGAGGCAGGACTTCTTGATGTTTGAATATACCATAGTATCTTCTATAGGAGATTGAGGGTAATCCTGATCCCTAATGAACCTATATAAGTCACCCCCACTGAAATTCTGGGGCAGAGCTTCCTGGGAGTACTCCGGTGGTAGATTGCGTATCGCTGAACATGGTTTCTAGTGAAGTATCTAGAAATATTTCCATGTCTAAATCCGACTCATCGAGCTTAGCCTTCTTTTTGGCAGACTTCCTATCCATGTCAAAACCTGTCAGGGCGAGTAAATGCAAGTAAGGAGTTGATAGATTTATGTGCAATTAGCAAAACAAACACCACCCAGAATTCATAGTAGCTAATCAATGAATGAGTAACTGAGGGTGACTCTTTTCAAACCTCAAATATCCTTTTAGAATGATGGTAGCAACTTTTAAAACAATCATTCATCCAACAATTCTGGAAAAAAAAAAAAAAAAAAAAAAAAAAAAAAAAAAAAGAAGAGTTGCCAATAACTTGTGATAGGTTAAATTGCTACACAGGCACCAACTTGCAATTACGTGGGGAGTTGCCATTGTGGTGTGAGACAGGAAACACCTTCATGTTATTGGCTTCACTGCAGGGGTTATCTTGCTAAAGGATTGACTTAATGTCTGACGTATTTGACGAATGCAGTATGGCTGTTGACAGTGTTTTCGTTGTGTGTTGCGGGGTGCTGCTTCCAGTTTGGTAATGTGCGATACAGAGCCAGCAGGATGCGACATTGCTAATAATGTATTTTAAAGATATTCCCCATAAGAGTTGCTCGGCTTTTGTCAATTTGAAGGATACAACTGGAGGGAGATTTTTTCCATAATACTTGCGAAAACAGCGGAAGATGGCCGGCATTACATGCGCAGAGGAAGGCTTGTATGAGTTAATATCGAGACTGGCAGAGCAACTTAGCGTTTGAAGGGTCTACGCAATATGCGGAGAAACTCTTACAGAGCATATGGACGAGGAGGAACTCAAACACCGTGGGTGACTTAAATGACTATCAATGAAGAAATTTTCCTTTTAAAAACTGTTAAAATGAGCTTCGAACGGAGTTATTCCTTGGAACAAGAAAACGGAGGGAGAAGTGCCTACCTATTACCCTTGGAATGGTCTCCTGCAGTTGACGAGTCTACCCAGGCGAATAGGGAACTAAAATCGTCCAACGTCCAACACTGGAAACTTTCTCGGCTTTGGGAACAATGAACGATCAAAGAACCCGTTTTGTGCATATATAGTGTGAGAATTAATTCCTTACGGGTGGGTTAATGGCTGTTTGGTGAGCATGGGGCTCGATGCAAAGGCGTATTAAAACTGCATAAGGTGTATTAAATAACTCCACCAACCCGACCTTCCCGTAAACCAAAAAAACTCGGCCACGCCGCATTGGCAATCCAAATGGTATATTCCCGCGTCGGGTGGCAATTTTATGTTTAAATATCGCAATCAAATATGGCGCGGGGAATTATCACAATGGCTCCATTAAGCTTAGAGTCTGCAACGATAGCGGGGAAACTATTGTTAAGATTTGCGCCCAAAAAATGCGACGACGGTAAGGTTAAAAGGGACGCGAAAACAAGGCGGCGATTTTATGCTCAGGATTTGCACAACGGGCGGGTGACTTACCCTTAGATTCTGCGTTAATTGGCGCAAATTTTATGCTTAAGAATTGCACGGAGGGGCGCCACTTTTAAGGGTCATATTGGCACAATGGGGGAAAAGTTAAAATTAGGAATTGCGCCCTTCGGTGCAAAGTTAAGGTTGAGGATTCACGCAAACGGTGGCAAAGATAAGGGTAAGATTTGCGCAAACGGTGGCAAAGATAAGGGTAAGATTTGTGCCAATAGCACAAAGTTAATCGTTAAAACCGCACTTTTTAAAAGATAGAAAAAAATTTCCTTGTCCAAAAAAGATCCAAATTTTTTGGGAAAAGATCAAAAGCTAGGAGGAAATGTGGAAAGGAAAACTTGCTAAGTTTGACCAAAATAAGTTTCAAAACAAAATAAAAGGAGGGGCCCCAATATTAACAAAATTTTGGGGGGATGTTGAAGAAACAACAAAACCTTATAAGTGTTATTTTTACCTTAGCTATTGTAGGAAGGATTCGATGTGACTATTCCCTTGTCTTAGACCTGCAAATAGAAGTGTATGTTAGCAACAAATGCTAAGTAAACAATACTCCGACCTATTTTTCGATTTCCCTTGAAGGGTATAAGATTTCTTAGAAGGTTATTAATGAAGTCTGTAAGTTTAGAAAACCTTTAATTACTAACCAAGTGAAGCATGGTAAATTTATAAATAGATCTAGTGAGGAGGTAGTCAAAAGAAACAATAAAAAAAAAATTGTATGTGTATGTGTTACAAATGGTATCAGATCCCAGCTACAATACTGCGGCCTTTTAAGAATGTATCTCTGAAATATGATGTTAAACTTTATATATATTTCTAACCAATGAAAAAAAAATTGATGCTTACAAATTTACTGCTAGGCTGATACAAACCGAATTGAATTATGGCTTCCAATAACGAAGGTAATGAAAATTCGGAAGGAAACAACCACAAAGATCATGCACAACCAGATCAAAGCAACCCAAAAGCCAGTGTTAGAAACCATGATACATCTGGTTGTTGAAATACAGAGTTAGAAAGCAGATAATGAACAACTGAGGAAATATCAAGAGAAACAACAGGAGGTAAATGAAATTCTGCTTCGTAACTTACATGAAAGAAACCGGGAAGAAAATCAAAGAACAAAAGAAAAGGATAATAAGAATACTACTGAAAATTGTGAACAGAAGGATAGTTCCTCCAATGACACCCAGAAATCAGAATATAAAGCAAACCCAGTTGTGAAGAGAAAGGTTGATCACCTAGAAGGCGAATTTATAAAGATTAAACCGACCACTTTAGACAGAGAATCAAAAACTAGAGAGGAAGCAGAAGCTTGGTTATTAGATATTAAAAAATACTTCCAAATCTATAATTACTCCAGCAATATGAAGGTCAGGATGGCATTTTATAACTTAAAGGGAAAAGCCAGTATCTGGTGGCAGGACCTAAAGATCGCGCAGGGACTGAACGAAAAAGTTTTGGAATGGTCTGAATTCAAGAAATTCTTTAAGAAACAATATTTGTCGGAGAGCTACTACAAAAGAAAAGCCAAAGAATTTTTTGAATTACAGCTCACACAAATGACTATGGAAGACTTAATCAATAAATTTATGGATCTACTACGGTTCGTACCTTACATCAAGGATGAAAAGGTGAAGGTTCGACGATTTTTGAGTTGTTTACCACATTCGTACAAAGACTGCATAGAATTTGACAATCCCATAACGTTGGATGAAGTACTAAGGAAGGAGAGACTTTGCTATGAACAGTACAAAAAAAGGACTGAAACACCTAGAGCATGGAGGGATAAAAAGCAAGAGAAACTCAACCAACGCAAGAAGTGTTATAGGCCGCCTCCATACAGAAATATACCAAGAAATCAGCAGGGAAATAATTACCCCAGTAATGAGAAGCCGACACAAAAGGGAAATAAGCCTGCAAATCTAGGCCCGAAAGGAGCTACGGGAGCTGCTAAGGGTCCACTGTAGTGTTGGAAGTGTGGGGAACCCCACTTACGACACAACTGTCCCCACTTCAATGGGACCAAAAAATTTATTCACAACATTCAAGAGGCCTCAATTGTGGGGGATATAAGTAGAAGCATGCAGAGAATACACGCGACATTAGATGATAGACAAGAAGACCACCAATCTGCTATCATGGAAATCAAAGGTACAATTTCTAATCAAAAAATTTATGTATTGATTGATCCAGGAGCTAGCTTAAGTTATGTCACTCCAAAAATGGCGGAGTTATGTCACCTAACCAAAGTAAAACATCATAAATACTGGCTAGTCCAACTAGCCACAAGGGATAAATGAAAGGTAACAGAGTTTATTGTTGATTGTGAGTTTGAAATTCAGTAGCATAAAACTAGAATCAATTTAAATATATTGCCTCTAGGGTCTTATGACATGATAATCGATATGGACTAGTTGGAAAAAATAAAGTTGTCTTGAATTGTTATAATAAAACTTTTACATATACAGCATAAGACAAAATCATTATGACAGTTAAAGGAGTAGCCAAGCCTATTTCAATGAGACAAATCTCTGCAGTGCATCTAAAGAAATGTATGAGAAAGGGTTGTCATATATATGCAATCCGGGTTACAGACTTATTGAATAAGGAAAACAGTATGAATCTGAAAGACTACCCCGTCTTAAGTGAGTTTACAAATGGTATTGGAATAATAGATTTTGGTATGCTTTTGCATCCCCATTCAAAACGCTTGAGAATTATGTTAAATGCTCCATTGGGTTTCATCATTCTTGGCCATTGAATGCACTATCTGATTTTAATCACCAATAGGGATTTTGGTTGGGTTTCTAATTAGGATCTTCAAAAACCATTAATCCTCATTTTCTAAAAATTTGGAGTTAAATCAACCACCGACCCTCACTGGAATCTTTGTACCACTTAGCAATACAAACTCGTCTCTAAAATTTTAGTCGAAATATGATAAAATCTTCTCCTCTTATGCTCAAAACAAGAAAATGGCTCCAAATGTTTTATTGTTTTTGTCTCCTTACGTGGTGCTTGGCCAACATGGAAGGTGATGATGTGACACCATGCCCACTTGGACCCTACGTGGAATCCCTTAATTTTTCCATGACATACTCCTAACGCCACCTTTGTCCATGGAACCATGCCCTCTAAGATTTCCACACTATAATTCTTAACACTGGTTTAAGGGAATCCGGTGAGCGATCATGAGCCATTGATTTGAATGATGTGACAAGTTCATGGTTGTTCGCAATATCACCCACTTTATTATCAATCGAGCATGTCCTTTTGCATGAATGACCAATATATAAAGATTTAACTTTCCAAGTGAAATCTCATTTGTTCCTTCAATGCATATGGTCCTAAGTCCTGATCACTTCTTTTAACATGAACATATAGAATCAACTGACCTAACTTGCATGGTATAATCGCAATCAATCACAGTGATGTTACCCATGTTAAGTTCATGTCGTCTTGTTTTCCACAAATGGTCAAGATCACCTAATCTAATACGCTCAATCAAATCTACATTATAAAATCTATATTGTCCATGGTGTGATCCCTCCTTTTGTCTTGATTAAGTTCCTTTGTGTGAACAACCAAGATCTATTGTCCTGATCCATTCAATATAATCTAAGTCATTCATAACAATGGTCCCTGCATTAATACTAGAGCACTTGTCTTTGCATGAGCAGTTCTAATTTGATGATCTCAAGGGCCCAATAATATCTGAGTTGTTCATGGCATGACTCCAACCATTAAACATTGGATCATTGCATATCATCAAATCTGGTGGATTAATTCTCAATCATTCAATCATCATAGGTTCCCAAACATATTGTGACCCCTCAGCTTGGTAGTTTTAACTCCTATTAATTAACAAAATTGGTATTTTTACTTATTTTGAAGGTTTGTCCCCATTTTTCTCAGAATAATCTTCCATTCTTGTTGATAACGACAATATCTAGTTTGTGGCTCTATTAAACACTATCTAATAGATGAAACAATGGATCTCTCAAAGACATTTTGTCAAACACTTTGTATGTAACCTCTTATTTTTGCCTATAAACATCAATTTCGGTCCACAGAACCCTATTGTTATACAAGACCTTTGATGCCATTGTATAACATCCTCATCCATCCCCATCCTTCATTTTGACCACATCATGGGTAGTTAGTAATTCTCTCTTACAAATTTTTGCCCACATAGGCCAATATTTGAAATCACAACTAATTTAAGTCGAGTGTGAGTGTCATAATTTATGAAATGTGTGTGCAAATGCAAAAATATAAATCACAATGGAATCGACAACTATATTCACACACACAACATGCATAAATAACCAAATTCATAATAAGAAGCAATAAATATCCTAGAGGTTTTTGTACCTTTGTTATACACCTCATTGTTATGTGTAAGTGTATGCCCATAGAGACACATGAGATATAATTTAAGCTATAACTTAAATGCTCCAAACCAACAATTCCATATTGTTGTTATTTAGATTGATCACCTTTTTAAATTTTCTCAAAACATGGTAAACATAATTTTCACTCTAAAATAATTCCTACATGAAATTAAATGATGGAAACTTAAGGCTACTCAAAATTACACTATGTAATTAATTCTAGAATATATAAACACATATTGCAGAAAATATATATTGGAAACACAATAAATTGATTGTTAAAACCTATTATTGTTTTTTAATTGCTTATGAAAATGAAAATCTACTACAAGAAAGCAATGGACGGCTAATTGCTAAACTGAAAACTTAATTTATAAACTTATACCTCTACCTTCTCTTTTATAGATTGAGAAGAAGAGTAGGCACAATGAAATTGTGCACATGCACAATAGTCCCTCAACTGGATATTATCTAAGGCCTACACACATGCATCCTTCTTGCTATGTGTGCCTTAATTACTAGGCTACATGCACTTCACTAACTAAGATAGACTACATGCACTTCATTAAACTAATCTAGGTTGCATGCTCCTTACATAATTGATACATGAAAAATTAAATTACAAACTTAATGCATGCATATTATAGCTAAAGAAAAACTAGAAATAGAACCAAATTGCTAAATATAAAAGGCATCTAAACTATAACTAAATTGAAGATAGCATGTGCATTTTTCTAGCATGCATGAACCCTCTATATCTTTCTCCATAAATTCTCTTATTTCCTCATTACTGATGTACAAAATTGTTGAAGGGGGAGGGTCACCTTGTTGTGGTACAAACCTACACATTTGTCACACATTTCTTCTCTGTGTACATACAGATCTTATTTTCTTGTTATTGACATTGATGGCCTTCAACCATACACTTTCCGAGCTACTAAAAATACACTTCCTCTTGTCCATGAAAGTGTTTTATACCAAACACAAGGCACTCCCTTTGCATCGAGAATATCCATTTTGCAAATAGTTAACCACCAATGACCCTGAAGAGGCATTATTTAGGATCGTTACTTCCTTTTGTACTTTTAAATCTCTTTAGAATATCAAGGTAAAAGTTTGTGTACAAAGAGCACTTCATAAGTGACATTCCAACCTTATTTTCCCTTCATGCCATCTTTATTGGTTAAAATCTTCTCACACCACATCATGAAGTATTCCAGTTTTCCTGCAATAATGAACTCATTATTTATGATATGTTTTGTTCTTTTATTGTGATAGAATATTTAAAAGTGGTACATTTTACTATTTATTCAAGTGGTGTTGAGTATGAGGCTTATAAATAATTTTGTATGTATTCATAACTACTATAATAATATGCTTAGTAATTTTTAATAAGTGAACTACTCATAGTAAATTTTAATAAATGAAATCTTAAGTGTCATGACCATCATCATAAAAGAAACTTGTCAAAGAACTTTAAGTAAGAAATTTACTTCATCAATATGTGAGAGGGTTGAAATGGGGATTAAAAATCAATGCCATGACCAAGCCACTTGTCCATGTCTTCATAGAGGTGAGATTAATTATTTTTTATTAAATTTGAATTTTCATTTAATGTGCACAGGAATCGAGGTTACTAATTTTTAAGTTTCATTGTTGTTTGTACCACACGTGTGAGATTGTATAGGTTGTGGGAATAGTTTTTGAGGTAGGTACAAGAATTAAATGCATATAAAATTAGTACATTGTTGAATAATTGATGTTGAGTTTTGGCACGATTTTCAAGATAAGTTGAAGTGCATTTATTGTTGTAAAATTCCAGAAATTTCTATGGGCTCATAAAAAAATTTATCTCTCTATTGGTTTTCCCTTTGAGGTTTTTCCAGGGGCATTGGCAAAAATATCTTGTGTTCATTTAATGAGTTTGTTTTCTAGTTTTCGTTGTGCATTTGAAGTAAAATATTCAAATTTAAATGTGTTTTCAGTGATAAAGTTCAATTTTGAATATGTGTTCATGAATGGGAATTAGATTGTGACAAAAAAAAAATATTGAAACTGAAAACCAAAGCTTGAACCTATAAAATTTACATGGTATCAAAGCATTGATACGAGGGGAAACCAAACAAGTTGACACAAGGGTTTGCAAGAGAGTTGCATGTTGTTCACTAGAAAGAGGGTTGGACCTTGTTATCAGTTGAGTAGGTCATATGGCTACAGGTTTGAGGTTTGAGGATAGATTGGAGGGGGATGGAAATTCCAGTCCATGGAAGGAAAGGACTGATTTGTTGTTGGAGGAATAGGTGTTGTGGAACATTGTTCAGAAAAATGTTATTATTCCTATAGATGCAACATTGTTGGTTGATATAATAAAAATAATGTTAAATCCAAGAGGATAATCCTTGATTCCAATAAAGACCATGTCATTCCTCATATATCTGGGAAAACGAGTGCCTACAAGATGTGGGAATATTTAACCAAGCTATACCAGAGTGACAATGAAAACAAAAATATGGTGTTCAGAGAAAAACTAAGAAACATCAAGATGACCAAAACTGATACAGTTTCATTATATCTTACCAAGTTGACACGGATTCATGAACAACTAGGGGCTATTGGAGAAAAGGTGTGTTAACACCCAAAACGTACCCCAAGGTTGTAGAGATGCAGAATCAGGGTAACCACTAACCACTTTATATTTGTGATACTGACCCAACACAGTTAGAGAGGGCTCTCTCTACAAATCTATGAAAGACTGAAAATATTTGATAAACTTGCAGCCATGAGGAAATACACAAATTGGATAGAAGACTGAAAATAATTAATGCTAAACACTCAGCCTTATCATCCAGGATATTCAATCAAAGCAAGTTCAGAAGGTCAAACTTCTTATGGAACATATTGCTTTTAAAGTTTGGAGAGAAAATCATGAGAGAAACATGGGCAATGGAGTCAAACATAACATCTAAAACAGAAAAAACAGTGTTGTTGCATGGCATATTAAAACATAGGCAAGGTAGCCACCCATTCACAGTCAAAAAGGTTGTTGTCTGGTGATAAAAGAAGAAGGAAGGAACGGTCCATCAGCATTGGGTATCTAACAAGGATGAATCCTATGCCAACTTTAGTAGAAATGCTTGGTTAATATCTGAAAACAACAGGCAAAGCTTGTGAGCAAGAATTATGCACTATTATACCCTAGTTCCAGACATGAAAGAGAAAACATAATGGAAAGTAAATAACATGAAGCACATGCACATGAGAAGAAGAAGATACGAACTATAAACTAAATGACACAAGAATTTCTGACATAAACCAGCTTAAGCACTACAAATGTATTAAAAAATGTTTCAAAATAGAGCTAAGTTTCCCTAAGGCCTCATCCAATTGATTTTCCAACCTTTAACTCTTCTATTACATTGAATTTATAGATGCCCAGAGCTTCATGCTCAACCCATTCAGACCAGAAAACAGTTATAACTTTGAGTGACATCTAATCATAGCATATTTTCCACTACCATTACAAGACGAAAGTGGGTGAGACAGGCCAAACCGTTTTTTTACATTTACCGGAACATTTTACTAAATGACACTTAACTCATACAAAAAGACAAAAATTTCTCCCGGAGGGCTGCTCCCACTAACTAACCCCCTCCCACTAGCTTCGAATTCTTCATTTATGTCTATCATTTAAATGCCCGGTGCTATATCACTTAATCTTTAAATTATAGTCCAAGCTTTCGGTGAGTTTCATTCCAAGAGATGTAATAGTAGCTGCAAAAATTGATTAGGCTATTTCAATGTGATAAATCATCTCCTTTTGAAATTTATGAATGCCTTAATTTTATCCAAAGCACTGGCCTCTCTATGAGACAACAAAGGCAGTACATATTTCGTCATTTCTTGAAGGACAGGCATGCATTTTCCAAAGGGATTTGTCATACCATCCTCTGAATTTGCAGTAGCTCCTGCCGGATACAAATTCACACCATAAATTATTCCACTTTCCCTAGCAAGCTTTATTTCATTCGAGCTTGTGTTAGATGACAGTCTTCTTGACAAAACCATGAAGGAAACCTGGATGCAGCACCTCTATTGCGATAGGGTAGAACAGGTGACAAACAGCATTATGCGTTTTGACTATGAACCCTAATCACCATCTTGTCGTGCCAGGAAACTACTCAGAAGTGCTACGCGGGTGTCTCTGGCCCAAATTTCTTCCAACTTCTATATGCGTACTTAAAGAAAATACCATAATAGCCCCAGCATGAGGCATCCAAGGCGGGCAAACTGATAAGAATATATATAGATGTGTTGCTTCATAATGATTCTGTATACTTATAGCAGGCTACCACGCGTTTGCACGAGAGTTCGCTTTCTTCTTTGCACGCAACCCTACTACACCAAAACGCTTGCAGCGATAGTAGCAAGCTATTCTCAACTTCAACCCTAATACTGCAAACATGAAAACTCTGAAGCCACATACAAATCGAGCTAGATACTATGGTACAAAAAACGCCAAAACCCCACTAGACCTCCATTCCCAGTATTTCTTCCAATTCCTGTAGAAAATCCAGCTACCTGAAGGTTCTTACACCGTCGTGAATGAAAAGAGACAAATTCTGAAAGCAATGTTGGGTCACCAGGTAGGTCCTCCACACGCAGACCACACAGCCATTGTATGTTGCAATCAAAACGTCAACTACACCTGCGTTGAACTAATGCACGCCACGACCTCCACGAGCTCCGAGACATGCAGTTTGTAACCCTTGAAGAAATCGCCATCGCAGTCTATCCTTAGTTGGAATATGAAACAAGTAAACGTCTGCAAAGGTTTTCACAACCATTGGTTTGGCTAGAATCATCTTGACAAACCCAGCATCTCCGAAACTTGACTGCAATCAACGCAGAAGGCATCACTATCATGCATTCTTCAGCTTCATACCAAATATATCCCTTAAACTTCCCACTGATGTAGTCTCAGACCTCTACGAACCCATCAACTGAACATGAAACCAGGTTTTGACCATCTGGAGAGAAAATGAGTTCGTTATGGGTTGCTTCATTTCCAAAATTTATTGTATGTCCCCACGTAGTTGGATACGTTTCTTCCTCAACTACAGAAAAATGACGGCAGCATTAATCTTTGGATGCAAAGTGTCAAATCTGGATGGAGGGCAGGAAAATCATGGATATAAGAGTCGTGAAAAAACAATATTAGAGAAAAAGACCAATTTCCCTTGCCTATTCAAACCCCCAATGCTAGAGTAAACCTCCTGGCTCTTGGGAAAATGGCATTTTATCCCTCTTTAAACTTGGCGTTAGGATTTTGAGAACTTGACACTTCAGTCATACTAAAAACAAGTCATCAAAAATAGAACAACTTTCCTTTTATAACCCCGAAAGAAATTTTCATTGCTATGAAAGGTGGTATCGCATCGCCTTTAAGTCGTTTATAATACCATTTTGTCTTTCATGCGATACGTCCAGAGAATGACACGTTTGATAGGGGTGTTCATATCGCAGCCTGCCTCATTCCTTATCCCCCAAGCACTTTAATGGTGCGATATCAACGTGAACCATTGATTTCCATTGGTCGCTAGATCTTGGTCTTCATGCTACCCTTTCAACAACGATTATATCCTTTGACAACCTGCGCAGTCACCTTTAGCTGTGAAATGGCTTCAAGTCGTTGATATCTTCGATGGACCATCCAAACTTCAGAACCAAGCGGAACTCCATCACACATGGCGCATCTACACAGATAAATTTTCCATGACTTCGCCCTTGCCTAACACTTAAACCCGAAGAGACACCTGGGTGTATCATATTTAGCTTTGCGTTTTTATATATTTACGCCGATAGGCGTATTCTTTTAACTTTTGGGGGTGAGGGCTGGGTGGCACATTTATTAATCAATGGCTAGATTTTGAAAGTGGAGGAATATGCTTCGTCTGGTGCATTAATGAAGGGTTCAGATCTCCTGTGTTAATTCACTCACATCTTTAAATCCAAACGACGCATAGTATTTGAAATAATTTATTAAAATAATTACACCTGCCAAGTGTTTCTTCCCACTGCTGTAATTAAACCGTCGCTGAGCTCCACCCCGCTGCTGCGCAGTGCCAAGTGTTGATATTGATATGGCTTTCTTTGTAACCAAAGAAAGCGGAATGCAACCGTAATGCAGAAAGACTGAATTAAGAAACGGGTTACAGACTTATCGATGGCACTGCTTAGGAAAGGAGTTGTATTGGAAGGCCTCTCTCATATCGAGAGGAAAGCTTTGTCGATCTGATAATGTTGGCATGGCGTCGAACAGATAGCCGTCAGAAATGAAAAATGATTTCTTATTCTTGGAGGAGGGGAAGCAAAGTTCTGGGGCATAGGATCACTAGCAGCTTTCACTGTCGAAGCTAAATTTGGGAGACGATCCAGATTTGTCTAACCCCCGTAAATTGCAGTTTATTGAAAAGATTGAGTAATATGGAGGGGAAAATGACTTACAGCTGATTCCAGGTAAGTTTGGAAGTTTATCACTACTCTGAATGTTGTTAATTCCTGAATGCATTTATTAGCGAGACGTATTCTGCCTTTAGCAGTTCTGGTTTAGTTATGTTTACTTATATGTTTTCTTTAGCAGAATACGACATGGCCGTGGAGAAAAGACAAGTTAAAAACTTGCTAGAGTTTTAGCCCAGGTAGTTTCTTGGCTTCTATATTTTTTCATATGTCGATTGTAATATGTATACATGAGTTCACCAGTACGTTTGATCAAATTCCATTCTTTGCACTTTGTATTGAATACTGGTGCTTAATAACTCAGTGCAGTAATATTACTTTAGGGTTTCCTTAAATAAATTGCTTGCAAGCGTAATTATATATTTTTGTCTTATAAACCGGTCGAATGTTTTTCTTTACGAGCTCTGATTTTGACTTTGTTTACTGTTGGATACGGATATGCATCAGTTTTTAATGCTTAATGGTTTTAAATGTCTCAGGGTGCAACATCCTCGAGCCCCAGTACTGTAGCTTCCTGTAAGAAATAAAACGCATAGAAAAAGGATGGCCATGGAGATCACCCGGTTGAACCCTATTGTTTCAATTTCTAGGGTTAAAGCCTTATTATTAGTGATTACACATGTTCGTTTTTTCGTTCGAAATCAATGGACCTGGAAGGAGCGCTTTCATATCGGTTGTCGGCCCCCCAAAAATGTGGTAAAATGGTATAGCTTGTCATTTTCTAATTTTTGCACAGGTCTATTTGGGTTTAGGGAATTGAATCGTGTGTATAGTTATTGATCACAGATGTTAATACCCAGGATTTATTGGTTCTGAGTTGATTCCCCTTTTCCAGTTGTTTCTGAGTTGGATCAGAATGTTTGGTTCCGACCCAGCTAATTCAGATCCGGTCTGACCCAGCTAATTATAATTCAGTTTAATTTGATCCAGCTAACAAATAACGAAGCAGTTGGAGAAATCCCTTTATTTAATTTAATTCAATAAAGTAATAGTTTTTCATTGGTTTAGATCGGGCGTCTGGCCGCTGTTGCATCCATTTGGGGGCCAAATTCAATTTTAAGGGGATTCCCCCATTATTCTATTGTCGCAGGCTTTCCCAGTTCTAATTCCCCCACGCTTGCAGGCATAAATAAATTTATCTTATCAACCGGAATTTGAAATAATAGAACTTGAACAATTATTAATACGTCGACGGGATTTTGAATGCCCACTTTTGATTGCAAATGTTTTTGATACCCAGTTTTTTTATGGCAGATGTTATGGTTTAAAACTCCCATGGTTTCTATATACATTTCAAAATACCCGTTTTTAATTTTGATAGCAAATGTTGATACCAGTTTTAATTTGATGTTGATACCCAGATTTTTTATTTTTTTATTGCACATTTAAAAAGAAATAAGAGAGCTACCACGAAAGAGAAGTAAAATGAAATTAAAAAAAAAAAAAACAACTTCCGTGGAACATGTAGCAACCGTTTAAATGACGAGTTGATTCATTAAAATCATTACGATCTGGTATAATTATTCGCCACCGTGTTCCGGTATTAGCCAAGGAAATCTGGCCATTCGTTTCTTATTTAATTGTGCAGCAACACCTGGTAATTTTCAATCGTTTTATTTACAATCTACCTTCATGAAAATAATTGCATCAAACCTTTCCTTTCTACCATCTCAAAGATAGTGGCATTATATTAACATCGATCCAATATTTTTGTATTGATTTCTTTCATTATCTGCCTCCAATGAAACCTGCACATTCACATTAAATAATGAGAGGAATAAAATGTAGTGTAAATTAGAGAGAAGTACATTATTAAGAAAACTATCATAAAGGTTAAAGAATTCTCCCTCCAAATTAAATCGAAGTGATGAAAGGTTAATTTAACACAGTGTGTAGATAGCGAGATATCTCTGCGATTCTAGCGGCATATAATATTCGCTTGGAGAGATATTCTGTGGAGTAACATTAATAGTTTATTCTACACCCCCAATGCTGGCGATCAATTGGAGATAACGGCTCCTCATTGTAGGTATCGAGTGACAATAAAACCAATAAATTTTGGCATTCTTGGTAACAGATTATCTTCCACTTGTCTTTTACATAGCTGAGATCTTTTATTACGTTTGAAAAATCATGAGTATTGACAGCAGCTGGCAACCAATCATCTCGAGCCTCACATTCTGAGCTAATGCGTCATCAATAAAACCTGAAGTCAAGTAGAATCCCCGTTTTTTTTATCATGCAGGTGGAAAACGTGGCAGTCTCTCTTGTTAATCCTCGCAACTAACGGTCTGCTTCATAGGCATGATCATGGAAATCTAATTTTGGCGAGCTGGCAATAACTTCATCCAACGATCAACTAGCTTAATTTTCTGCAACAGAACTATCAATTGTTAAGAGGTAAGAGGTAGCGATCTGGATTAAGTTAATGAGTTTCTAATAAATTCTCCTCTTGATGTGGAACATTATGGTAGATGGAGTAGCTCAATTCCATTAATCTACTTGCAGCTAATTTGGTGGTCAAGATTTAATATAATCTGGTCGATTGATTTTGTAAGTTAGTGGAATAGTTGGGTGATTTCAAGAGAGACGGAATTTCAAAAAGGTGTGGAAGTCAAGTTAAATGCAAATTCGATGGCATCCCTTTATTATCAGAATGTACCATTTTATTATATTTATCGCTTTGGATGATTCCCATCTATACCTAATTTTAATTTGATCGCATGGTTTTCACTTAACATAATTTAAAGCTCGCATAGTTTTTATGCTTTTTATTTAACTTGATACCCAGTTTTAAAGCTCGCTCATGTATGAATTAACTATTTTATTGGAAAAAAAAAGAACAAATTAAAATTTTATTGAGGTTTGCTTTTGCTTTGAGGTTGAATATCTTCACATTTTAATTTTACTTTTACTTTGAGGTTGAATATGTTCAGGTTCAGATTTTAGTTTCTCAATTTTATTTTTACATTGAGGTGGATTATGTTTTTGTTAAATAATACATATATTCACATTTTGGTTTTAGTTTTAAATTGTAATACAATGTTAATGTTATTTTTACTTTTGGGTTGAGGTTAGGTGGAGATTAGATTCATGTTGAATATTCACTTTTTTATAAGAAATAGATTCATGTTAACTATGAAATAAATTCATAGTTAAATAGATTATTGCCATGGTTTTCATATTAATTATATGAAATAGATTCATGTTGAATATTAAGGTTTTTATAAGAAATAGATTTAAATAGATTCGGGTTTTTAAATAGATTTAAATAAGGGATTAAAAAAAAAAAAATTTAATGAAATATAATCATTTTTTATATGGCATACTTTTATTTTTTGTATCTTATTTAAAAAAAAAATGAACATTATGTTTTTGTATCTTAGTTAAATTAATGAAACACTTTGGACAATTAATGAGCACCCTCAACCCTAAATGAACACACTCAACCCAAATTAAAGAATAAGTCATTCCATGTTTTTCCATCGGTTTTGTTGTTTTTGAAATTAGAATTAATGAACACCCTCAACCCTAAATGAGGACCCTCAACCCAAATTAAAGAATCATTCATTCCATGTTATTCCAAATGTTTTGTTGTTTTTGAAATTATATATATCCATAAACAAATATATAACATGCATTAAAAAAATGTAAATAATAGATATTATTTTTTTCTGAATTATTTATAAATAATTACTCTTCTAATTTAACACTCTATTTTTCAAATACAAACAACATATAATTAAAATGAACAGATAATTAAAATGTTTGGAAAGCACATTAAAATGAGTACATTACAAATAGCCAATATCTTTTTCAAATCTCAACCTACATTAATTAGAAAACTCTCCTTTCTCCACAATAACATCTTATCTTCAAAAATCTTTCATCATACACCCTTGCATATCATTTTATAATAAAACACACATAACATCAATGCATTCACCCATAACATAGTGATACTTTAAGCTTTCTCTCTCTTCATTTTAATTTAAAAATCATTTTGAAAGACGGATTTCATAAAAAATAAAATATAATCCATGAAATACTATATTTTAGATTTTGTGTAATTTTATATTTTATAAAATATAATCCATTTATTAATGTGTATATTTTATATTTTGTGTAATTGTTGTATATTTTATTGTTTATATGATAAAGATAAATTAGTGAAATAATGGAAATATTAATAACATTATATCAAATAATCAAATAAAAAAGATATATAATATTTGTTGTAAAATATTTTAAATTTAAGTAATTGATATAAATAGATCAATAAAATAATAACAATAAATTAATAAAATAATAAGAAAGATTAATAAAATTATATTATTAAAGTTTAATAAGAAATATATAAACTTAGTATGAATTATATAGATAATAATGATTGTATAATCATATTTTTACTAAATTATCTAATTATTATGATTATTTATTATTAAATTTTATTTTATTGCTATTCTAATATTAATTTATTAATAACTAATATGTTGTAAATTCACAATTTTAATTAATTGGTTTATTATTATAAAGATTTATTATTGTATTAGATTATTACTTAATGAATATAATTATTATGGATAAAGCTTGCTTTAAATATTTATTATCAATTGTAATCTTACACTTTTGTTAATTGTAATATTTCATTAGAATAAGGTTGTAATATTATATATAGACTATTTAATAAAACAAATACAATTTACAATGTCTAATCAAATATTAAAATTGTTTTATATTGCTTGCTCAAATTTTATGAGAATTGTTGTTAACTAAATTTTAGTGAAAATATTAATATAAAACATGTTTATGGTTTCCTAATTTTTTTTTCTCAAAATTGTTATTAATTTAAATTTTATATTGTTATTAAACGATTAAATTAACACATGTTCATAATTAAAGTCGTATAATGTAATTATATAATAAAAATATATAAATAAAATGTGGGCTTTTTATTAATGTTAATAAGTTTATATTAATGTGTAGTATTTTTCATCAATAATATTAATAAATTAATAATGTTAATATAAAAGTAATATTTATCTTAATATTTTTAATTAATTAATCAATAATATTAATAAATTAATAATGTTAATATAAAAGCAATATTTATCTTATTATTATTAATTAATTAATAATAAATTGAAAGTAATATTTATTATTCTAAATTTTAAAAAATAAAGTAAAAAGTGTTAATTATATATAATAATTATAAATATAAATAAATATGATTTATTATTATTAATAATATTAATATTAATTAATTAATAGTACAATAAAAATAACATTTATTATTAATAATGTTAATTAATTAATCACAAAATAAAAACTTTATTTATCAGCAGTCATTTCCATGCTTGGTCGAAGGTAACCCTGACATGTAGATGGACTCGGCTTATCTGGAGTACGCAGAGGGGTGTACAATCCTTGTTTTTGGCTTGGGTTTTTTGCATTGCAATGGCGCATGATGTGTAGGATCAAATATACTTGCTGACGTCTTGTCGAAGTTTCTTCCAGTCAACAGAATTTTGTAGTACTGCTACTCTTTTGTCCACACCAAAATGTATTTCCACCCAATTGTAATGAGCTTCCTAAATAAGCTTTGCACGCTCGCTTGAAGGAAAGCAGAGATTTATCATACACTAATGAAAATGTTTGTAATTATTAATGTTAATTAATTAATTAGTAATAAAGTAAATATAATATTTATCATTAATATTATTAATAATAAAATAAATATTATATTTATCATTAATGATTTCAATAAAATAAATACTTGTCATTTCAATTATAGTTAACCAAAATCAATCATACTCAATTAAAGTCAAATGTCTAACAAGGTCAACCATTAGTCAATTATGATTAAACAAAGTCAACCATAGTCAACCACAACCAACCAAGCGAAACAATAGTCAACCATGGTGTCAATAATAATCAACCAACCATAGTGTCAATGATAATTAATGTAACATAATCTATGACCACGCAATGCTACATATCTATCACATTGCAATGTGACATATTTATTATCATAGCGTGGAATTCGCTGTCACATCGTAATGTTGCCTAGCTAATTTCTAATTATCACAGTGTGGCATTAGCAGTCACGTTGAGCCATGTTCAACCAAAGTCACCAAAATAATCCATTGTCAACCAAAGTCAACCATGTTGAACCATAGTAAACCAAAGTCAACCGCGGTCAACAATAATCAACCATGGGAAACCTTAATCAACAATGGTCAACCATCAGTCAATTATGGCCAAACAAACTTAGCCATAGTCAACCATTGTCATCCATAGTAAACCAAATTCAACCAAACAAAACCATGGTCAACGATGGTCAATCATAGCTATACATGGCAAGACTTTATTATCCATGGTCAATGAAAGCTAGAAAAAGTCAACCATGGTTAATGAAAGCTAGCAAAAGTCAATCATGGTCAACCATAATCAACTGTATTCAACCAAATTCATCCATAGTCAACCATATTGGAATTATAATCAACCATATGCTTTTAAAGTCAACCCTTATGTCAACCAAAGTTGACCATAGTCAACCATGGTTAACCAAACTCAACCATAGTCAAACAAAGTCAACCATGGTTATCCAAAGTCAACCATGTCAACCAAAGTCACACATGGCCAAGCACGTTGAGCCATATTCAACCAATTTCAACCATGGTCAATGAAAATTCAGTCATGGTCAACCAAACTGAACCATGGTCAACCATAGTTAAGCATGGTTGACCAAATACAACCTTGATGATGGTTGACCTTTGGTTGACTACTGGTCAACCATAATCAACCAAATCCAATCAAAAGTCAATCTTGGTCAACTAAAGTCAAACATGGTCAATCAAAGGTCAACCAAAAGTAAACCATAGTTAACTAAAGTAAACTAAAAGTCAACCAAAAATCAACAATATTCAACAACAGTCAAACAACAGTATAATTATTATCAAGAAGTCATGTCAAAAAGTCAACCAGATGATATTAGCCACAGTCAACCATATTTAACCAAACCCAACCAAAGTCAACCATAGTCAACCAAAGTCAACGATAATCAACCAAAGTCAAAAGTCAAACAATAGTCATTTACATACAAACAAAGTCAACCATGGTCAACCATATTTGATTAGTTAACCATAGTCAAAAGGCAAACAAGGTCAACCAAAAAGTCAAATACAGCCAAACATAGTCACCCATTGTCAACCATAACCAAGCATTATCAACCATACCCATTTAGCGAACCATATTCAACCATAGTTAAAAGTCAACCATAGTAAAAAAGTCAAATAGGGTCAACCAAAGTTAACCATGGTCAACCATAGCTAACCGTGGTTAACCAAAGTCAAACATGGTTAACCGTAGTCAACCATGGCTAAACATGCACAACCATGGTTGTCAACAATTACCAACAAAAATTTAACAATGGTCAAACATGGATTTCAACAAAAAGTCAACCCTGGTCAAACATGGTTGTCTACTAAAGTCAACCATAGTCAACTATGGTCAACCAAAGTCAACTGTAATGAACTATAATAACTTTGTCAACCAAAGGTAGCAATATTAATATTAATAACCATGATCAACCATTGTTAACCAAAAACCAACCATGGTCAAACATGCACAACCGTGGTTTTCAATGGCTGTCAACAAAAATTCAATCATGGTCAACAAAAATTCAACCATTGAAGTCGACCAAAGTAAACCATGTTCAACCATAGATGACCATGCCAAACCATCGTTTACCATAGTCAAACATGTGCAAAAATAAAGAACCAAAAGTCAACCAATATCAAACCTTTGCAACCATAAGAACAAAAAGTAAAAAATGCGCAAACATTGTCAACACCTACATAGCCATGGAGAACCAAAAGTCAAACATGCGTAACCATGGTCAACCATTGTCAAAGATTCATTGTCAATACTCAACCGTGATTTAACATGCGCAACAAAAAGTAATCGAGGGCAAACATGTGAATCCATAGTCAACGAAAAGTCAACCGTGGGTAAACATGCACAACTAGAAGTCAAACATGTGAAACCATACTCAACTATGTTCAAATATGCACAACCATGGTCAATGAAGGTCAAACATGCATAACCAAAAGTCAACCATGTTCAAGCATGCATATCCATAGTCAACCATGGTCAAAAATGCATAACCATGGGTGAATGTGTTTAACTAATGTCAAACATGTACAACAATAGTCAACCAGAATTCCAATAGTGCACAATCTAAAGTTAGCCATGGTCAAATTTGTACAACCTAAAAATCAACCATGGTCAAACATGCAGAACAAAAAGTTTACCAAAAAGTTGAACACATGCAACCATAGTCAACCAGAAGCCAACCATGGTTAAACATGAGGAACAATGGCCGACTATTGTAAACCAAAAGTCAACCATGGTAGAGCAATGTAAACCAAAATTCAACCATGGTCAAATATGCGCAACCATAGAGAACCATGCTCAACCATAGACAAAGAGAGTCAAACATGCGCAACCATAAAGAAGCAAAAATTAACCATTGTCACACTTGCACAATCTTTGAGAACCAAAAGTCAACCATGCGTAAACATAGAGAACCATAAGTCAAACATGTGAAAACATGGTCAACCTATAGTCAACTATGGTCAAACATTTGCAATCACAAATCAACCTTGATCAAACATGCACAACAAAGAGACAACCATCGTCAAATGGCCATTTATTCTTGATTATTCTTGAAAAATAGACCATAGTCTACAAGCCAAATAAATTCAATAGACTATACAATATTATAAGCCATATAATATTATAAATTCAATCATATATAAATTATAAGCCATTTAATACTAATTTTAACATAATTAATACTAATATTGACATAATTAACATTAATATTAACCTCATTAATATTAATGTCAACTATTAAGAAATTTAATGTTAAGAATAATATTCAACCTATTAATATTGACAACATTAATATTAATATTAATATTAATAATGTTTCCTAATTTTAATAATACTATTTATAATGTTGTCATTATTAAACATTTTTAATAATAACATGTATAATATCTAAAATTAATGTTATCAATATTCATCACTAACACAAATATAAATATTATATTATATTATAATATAATATTAATATATATAATCTAAAATACCTTAATATTAATATATTATTTATGAAACTTTCACACGTTAATTTATTGTTAGTATATTATAACCATCAATGTTATATATATATATATATATCAATAATTAATATTAATTTAAAAATGAGAAGAAATATTGCTTATTAATTATTTATTTTTATTTAAAAAATAAATATTAACAACTTTTTATTTGTTTATTTATAATTGGTTTATTATTATTATATATTTATAAATAATCATATATACTAATATTAAATAATTATTATCTCATAATAATATTTGTTACAAAAATAATAATAACATAATTTTAATTATTATTATTATTATAATAATAATAATAATAATTACTCTTTTGAAAAATAATAATAATAATTACTATAATTAAGAATTAAATAATAAATACTATAATAAATATTAATTAAATAATATATATTACACTAAATATTATAATAAATAATCAATATTATAATAATAATATTATAATAAACAATTATTATTATAATAAATAATTATTATTATAATAATTATAATTATAACTTTAATATCAACATTTATAATAATAATAATAATAATTTCTTATAATAATAAGTAAAATAAATAATAATTAAAATTGAACAATCCTTCCTCTTCATAGGCCGACCGTCAACTAGCAAGCCATATCAATATTAATAATATGGCTTATATACGCCGATCGGCGTATATCAACCACATTTAAACAATAGATATACGCCGATCGGCGTATATAAGCCATATTATTAATATTGATATGGCTTGCTAGTTTCTAGTCTTGGCATTAATCCCACATGCACGAAGAAGAAATATATTATAGTGTTTTTATATTGCAACATCTACATAACCTTCCGATGAAGTAAGCCCAAGGCTTTTACATTGGAGTTTGGCACTTGTGCGCTGGGCCCTTGGACTTGGTCATTTGTTGGCTTTGATTCGCAGACTGGGGTTTTAATAACCAAATATTTGTAAGCAATATTTTTTGTCTTTTGCAACCCTGGTGCCTACATCCGAGGAATAATGCTTGTTTTCGGTTGAGTTTAAAACTTCAACCGTGAAAAAATGCTCTATTTTGCATTGTCAATGCTACAAGGAAAAATTTCAGCACAAAAATTATGGAGTGCTAACAATTGGCTCCTACTGGGGATGTTGTCCTCCCAGCGAGGAAGCAAAGAACAACGTAGACCATGTACCTAACCAATGGGCTGATCCCAATCTTGAAAACTGCAACCTGTAACCCATACCCTGTAACCGATCCTTCATCCGAAAACTAAAACTGAAAACCACTAACTACCGAAGATTGGAAACACACGTGCTGAAACTGAATTGAAAACAACACTGTACATACTGAAAGGATGCTTGTTCAGCAAGCTTATTCATCCTACTTACCCTACTTCGTCGAAATGCAACTGTTGAATCAAGTGATCTCACACTTCCAATGAAGCCAGTCAAGCGAATAACTTCTTGACTGAAATTCGCATTCAACCCCTCGAGACAGAAAAAAGAACTCAGCAAATGATAACTCAAACTGACAATCTTTTTCAATCCCTCCATTTTTTAACAACACAAACTCCATCTTCTCTGATGATTAGAGCAAACCAGGGAAAGGATCTTCAAGAAAATGAAAGACTACCACCTCTTTATGACCAACCACGAGAGTATCTTTAAATGGTTCTTTCTGATCGCTCACATTATCTATGTCACAACAAGGCCGCTCAAATTGTAATTCCAATTGCAATCTGCCAAACTGATTTTCAGAAGAAGAAAAAAAAAAAAAAAAAAAAAAAAAAAAAAAAAAAAAAAAAAAAACAAACACTTTGAATGGTATACTCATCTCTTTTGTCTTTTATGTTGAGTACATGGATCAAATTTTCATGACAACATTCAGACGAAACATCAATACTATCATGTAGATTTGTTTCCTTATATAACTCAATATATGAAAGACTTTGATTTGTAGGAGATATTGGACAATCAATCACATGTACATTAGTCTGATAAAACTGAAGCTCTTATTGGGTTTCAAAAGAAATACCATTGTGACTTTCAAATGAATTAAAGAAAGCATCTCCCTCTTGACAAAAAGATTCTGAAATCGAATGACATGAAGAAAAACTTATTTGACTATCCTGATCTTCTTCTGAATTACATGACAGCTGACAAAACTGAAGAAAATTCTCATCCAGCTCGGGAGAAAAGATATGAAGATCATCAACAGGGTTATTGATCTCTTCATTTTCAATTGAGGGTGCAACTGTGTTTTGAGAGTTTTCATGAATGTCATGATGCTGAAAGGGGATTTCATGCAAAGCTTCTATGATCTCATCATCCATGAATTTATCATCTTTATAAACATGTTCTAGGTTCTGAATAAAACTGTCAAAACATTCACAGCAGTCTTTTACCAGCAATAATAATGGACAAGATTCCTTAAAATACTCAAAGAATACTCCATGAAAATCCCTCAAGGAATATATACTAGTAGCTGGCAACTGTTCATACCAGGACCTAGCTTTTCCCTCCAGAGAGGCCATGAACATTTTCATAAGACAATCTTCATGCCACTGAATTTTTAGCTTACGTGCATGCATATAAAACTTGATTAAATGCAAAGCAGCATTATCGTTGTTTTCATCTATGAATTTAGGCAAGTGGTTTTGCCAATCTACTTTAGGAATTTGATTCGGAAAACCAGGAATGTGAGACTTGTTCATGGGAGCATAGCTTCTTGACAATGAGACCATCCCGAAACAATGGGGCTGCAAATTCTGACTGAGGAGTGAGTGCAGCAGCTTATGAAACAGTGAAACTCTGGATTTCTTCAATGTGGAGTCGCCATGAGACCTTCAATATCTCAATTCGGATATGGATTCATCGATCCTCCCAATGGAGTCACCTTCATACTGGAATTTTGATGAGTGGAGTCGCCAAGTGAATAGTACAACCTTTTCAATGTCTGACTGTTGTTCGCCACCAACATTCAGATCTGAACTTTATCGTTCTGCCCAGGGACAATAAGACTCTCGTTCCCCGGCAACGGCGCCAATTTGTTAACACCCAAAACGTACCCCAAGGTTGTAGAGAGGCAGAATCAGGGTAACCACTAACCACTTTAGACTTGTGCTACTGACCCAGCACAATCAGAGAGGGATCTCTCTACAAATCTATGAAAGACTGAAAATATTCGATAAACTTGCTGCCATGAGGAAATACACAAATTTGATAGAAGACTGAAAATAATTAATGATAAACACTCAGCCTTCTCATCCAGGATATTCAATCAAAGCAAGTTCAAAAAGTCAAACTTCTGATGGAACAGATTGATTTTAAAGTTTGGAGAGAAAAGCATGAGAGAAACATGGGCAATGGAGTCAAACATAACATCTAAAACAGAAAAAACAGTGATGTTGCATGGCATATTAAAACAGAGGCAAGGTAGCCACCCATTCACAATCAAAAAGGCTGTTGTCTAGTGATAAAAGAAGAAGGAAGGAATAGTCCATCAGCATTGGGCATTTAACAAGGATGAATCCTATGCCAACTTTAGTAGAAATGCTTGGTTAATATCTGAAAACAACAAGCAGAGCTTGTGAGCAAGAATTCTGCACTGTTATACCCTAGTTCCAGGCATGAGAGAAAACATAATGGAAAGTAAATAACAAGAAGCACATGCACATGAGAAGAAGATATGGACTATAAACTAAATGACACAGAAATCTCTGACATAAACCAGCTTAAACACTGCAAATGTATTAAAAAATGTTTCAAAACAGAGCTAAATTTCCCCAAGGCCTCAGCCAATTGATTTCCAACCTTTAACTCTTCTATTACATTGAATTTATAGATACCCAAAGCCTCATGCTCGAACCATTCATACCAGAAAACAGTTATAACTTTAAGTTACACCTAATCAGAGCATATTTTCCACTACCATTACAAGACAAGAGTGGGTGAGACAGGCCGAAGTGTTTTTTTACATTTATCGGTACTTTTTACTAAATGACACTTGACTCATACAAAAAGACAAAAATTTATCATGGAGATGCTCCCCAGCTGGTTACTCCCACTAACTAGCCGCTCCCACTAGCTTCAATTCTTCATTTATGTCTATCATTTAAATGCTCGGTGCTATATCACTTAATCTTTAAATTATTTTCCAAGCTTTCGGTGAGTTTCTTTCCAAGAGATGTAATAGCAGCTGCAAAAACTGATTAGGCTCTTTCAATGTGATAAATCATCTCCTTTTGAAACTTATGAATGCCTTAAGTTTATCCAAAGCACTGGCCTTTGGCCTCTCTATGGGCCAGCAAAGGCAGTACATATTTCGTCATTTCTTGAAGGACAGGCGTGCATTTTCCAAAGGGATTTGTCATACCATCCTCTGAATTTGCATTTGCAGTAGCTCCTGCCGGATACAAATTCACACCAGAAATTATTCCACTTTCCCTAGCAAGCTTTATTTCATTCGATCTTGTGTTAGATGACAATCTTCTAGACAAAGCCATGAAGGAAAACTGGATGCAGCACCTCTATTGCGATAGGGTCGAACAGGTGACAAACAGCATTATGTGTTTTGACTATGAACCCTAATCACCATCTCGTCGTGCCAGGAAACTACTCAGAAGTGCTACCCGGGTGTCTCTGGCCCAAATTTCCTCCAACTTCTGTATGCGTACTTAAAGAAAATACCATAATAGCCCCAGCATGAGGCATCCAAAGCGGGCAAACTGATAAGAATATATATAGCTGCGTTGCTTCATAATGATTCTGTATACTTATAGCAGGCTACCACGCGTTTGCACGAGAGTTCGCTTTCTTCTTTGCACGCAACCCTACTGCACCAAAACGCTTGCAGCGATAGTAGCAAGTTATTCTCAACTTCAACCCTAATAATGCAAACATGAAAACTCTGAAGCCACATACAAATCGAGATAGCTACTATGGTACAAAAAATGCCAAAACCCGGCTAGACCTCCATTTCCAGTATTTCTTCCAATTCCTGTAGAAAATCCAGCTACCCGAAGGTTCTTACACCGCCGTGAACGAAAAGAGACAGATTCTAAAAGCAACGTTGGGTCACTAGGTAGGTCCTCCACACGCAGACCACGGAGCCATTGTATACTACAATCAAAACATCAACTACACCTGCGTTGAACTATATGCACGCCACGACCTCCATGAGCTCCGGGATATGCAGTTTGTAACCCTTGAAGAAATCGCCATCGCAGTCTATCCTTAGTTGGAATATGAAACAAGTAAACGTCTGCAAAGGTTTCCACAACCATTGGTTTGGCTAGAATCATCTTGACAAACCCAACATCTTCGAAACTTGACTGTAATCAACGCAGAAGACATCACTATCATGCATTCTTCAGCTCGATACCAAATATCTCCCTTAAACTTCCCACTGATGTAGTCTCGGACCTCTACGAACCCATCAACTGAACATGAAACCAGGTTTTGACCATCTGAAGAGAAAACGAGTTCATTATGGGTTGCTTCATTTCCAAAATTTATTGTATGTCCCCACGTAGTTGGATACGTTTCCTCCTCAACTACAGAAAAATGGCGGCAGCATTAATCTTTGGATGCAAAGTGTCAAATCTGGATGGAGGGCAGGAAAATCGTGGATATAAGAGTCGTGAAAAAACAATATTAGAGAAAAAGACCAATTTCCCTTGCCTATTCAAACCCCCAACGCTACAGTAAACCTCCTGTCTCTTGGGCAAATGGCGTTTTATCCCTCTTTAAACTTGGTGTTAGGGTTTTGGGAACTTGACACTTAGGTCATACTAAAAACAAGTCATAAAAAATAGAACAACTTTCCTTTTATAACCCCAAAAGCAGTTTTCATTTCTATGAAAGGGGGTATCGCATGGCCTTTAAGTCGTTTATAATACCATTTTGTCTTCTTGCGAGACATCCATAGAATGACACGTTTGATAGTGGTTTTCATATCGCAGCCTGCCTCATTCCTTATCCCCCGAGCACTTTGGTGGTGCGATATCAACGTGAACCATTGATTTCCATTGGTCGCTTTATCTTGGTCTTCCTGCTACCCTTTCAACAACGACTATATCCTTTGATAACCTGCGCAGTCACCTTTAACTGCAAAATGGCTTCAAGTCGTTGATATCTTCGATGGACCATCCAAACTTCAGAACCAAGCGGAACTCCATCACACATGGCGCATCAGCACAGATAAATTTTCCAAGACTTCGCCCTTGCCTGACACTTAAACCCGAAGAGACACCTGGGTGTATCATATTTAGCTTTGCGTTTTTATATATTTTCTAGTCTTGGCATTAATCCCACATGCACGAAGAAGAAATATATTATAGTGTTTTTATATTGCAACAGCTATAAAACATTTCGATGAAGGGAGCCCAAGTCTTTTACATTAGAGTTTGACACAAGTGCGCTGGGCGCTTGGACTTGGTCATATGCTGGCTTTGATTCGCAGACTAGGATATAATTATTTGGAGATTATGTGCTACACTGTTGCAGGTCCCAATAATTTTAATGAAAATCTTTATTAGGACCGAATAGAAGCCATGACAATAAAATTACCTAAAAAAAACCAAAAAATGGATTAATAACCAAATATTTTCATCTTTTATCGAACACATAAATCTTGTCAAAGCCATATTTTTTGTGTTTTGCAACCCTAGTGCCTACATCCGAGGAATAATACTTGTTTTCGGTCGAGTTTGAAACTTCTACCGTGAAAAAATGCTCTATTTTGCACTGTCGATGCTACAAGGAGAAATTTTGGCACAAAAATTATGGAGTGCTAACAAGGTGGATTGGAAAAAACTAGTCAGAATTGTCTTGAATGGATTTTCAAAACCATGGAATACATTTGTTCAATGTATTGTTGCCAGGGAACATTTTCATGATTGGGAGCGACTTTGGGATGAATTTATACAAGAGGATATCATGGTTAATTCCATACAGGGAGGCCAAAAGCAAGGGGATGATGATGAGGAAAATGTGGCTCTTTCAACAAGGGGAAAGAATGGTCAAACAAGCAAGACTAAGTCAAAGGGTGAACATAAAAAGGACATGAGAAAATTTAAGTGCTTTGCATGTCATAAGATGGGGCACTATGCAGAACGGTGTCCTAACAAGGAAAAGAAGAATCAAGTTCCATCTTTAGGCGAAATAGATGAGTTTACAGGTGTTGGATTTTGTGCAACTTTGGAAGATATTATTTATTGTACTTCTATTGTATTTGATTGTACCTCCTAAGGGAAATGAACTTGATGTAAATGACCATTTAAACCCTTGAAAGAATCATTGTAAACCTTAGGATGAAAAGCAAGCAAAAGAAAATTAAAATAAAAATTATCTATTTCTCCCCAAGAGAAGTCGGCCGAGTTAGGGAATTTTTTCATGTTTGCACTTGTATGAATAAGAGGTGAGCTCACCTCATTATTCACTACTCCACTCAACTCAAGTTCGCATTACTTTAGAGAGAGAAGTTCACATCTACTGGAGGAGAAAAAGATTGTTTTGGGGTTTCTACTTTTTGAAGACATTTTCCATCTTTTCTCTTTTACGATTGTATTATGATCTCGGGATTATCATCTCTATACGAAGGTTGTTGAGTTTTCTCCCGTTTTGGTTTCTCAGGATAAACTCTGTTGTTATGTTTTGTGCTTTTTCTTTCTTCTAGTGATCTTGGTTATGCATTTGAATTATTATGCTATAAATGTATGAAATCTAACATGGTATCAAAGCAATTCTAGAAGGAGCCATTTCGGAACTAGTGTTTCATCTTATGAAGTCTTCACCCAACATTTTGGAGAAAAAGGACCTTGGGAATTTCGATTTTAGCAAGGCGCATCTTTTGGTGAAGACGGAATTCAATTCTGAGAATTTTCAATTTTTGACCTAATTCTGCAGCTACAGCAGAAATTAGGGTTTCAATTTTGACCTACTTCTCTCCACGGATTTCGATCAGTCCTACCTCATTTCAATTCACCTTGGCAAGGCGCATACCTGTGAAATCAGTTTTTCAAAATTCCAATTTTCATTTTTGACCTACCTCCTGCTAGGGTTTCTTAACTAGATCTGTAGTCAAGATGATTGGGATGAAGGTTGAAGATCGTCTGGAAGGAGCTTCCAACTTCATCTCTTGGAAGTCTAGGGTTCTTCTACTTCTAGAAGAAAATGACCTACTACAATATGTAAATGAGAAGGTCATTGAGCTAGAAGCCGAAGAAGACAAATCCTGATGGAGGAAGAATGATGTCAGAGCAAGAAGGATTCTGGTGGACTTAGTAAGAGAGCATTTGGTTCCACAAATCTCAAGTAAGAAGTCTGCTAGGAAAATGTTCAAGAACATACAGAAGTTGTTTGAACACACTAGCATCAATGTATCTATTACATTGAGGCACCAGCTTTCAAATATGAAGATATCCAAGTCATAATCCATTGCCTCATACTTCATGAGGATCACGGAACTAAGGGACAAGCTTAGCACCAGTGGAGATCCCAATGATGATAAGGAGCTTGTTATCACTACTCTGAATGGTCTTCCACCATCTTGGGAGTCCTTTATTCAAATCATAAGTGGTAAATATAAACTACCCAAGTTTGATAAGTTATGGGTAGATTGCACTCAGGAGGATACAAGGATTGCAGCACGACAAAGACTCCATGGTACTCAACCTGAGGAGAATCAAGCATTTGTATCCCATGCCAAGAAAGGTAAGGGGAAACGAAGGAAGTTCCATAAACACAAGCACCAAGATAGGAGACCAAGTCCTTCTCCATATCAGAAGAAGGAGAAGAAGGATTTGTATCATATACAATGCTAAAGGTGCAAGGCATATGGTCATTATGCCAATAAATGTCGAAGTTCTAACAAACGAAAACTTGAAGCATCAACTGTTGATGTAGAAGAAGATACCCCTCACAAGAAGTCAAGGAATGATGATCATTCGGAGTTCTTCATCTAGAAGATATGAAGATCCAGACTGCAAGAACAAAGATGTCTCATGGTTCCCACAAGAAGGCAATGGGAGCCAACACAAAAAAATAAGAGATAAGTATTTGGTTTTCTTGCGTACATAGATCTATCTTGTCTTATTTATCTTCATTATATGCAGATCTATCTGGAAGTGTATTGAGCAGTTGATATAGTTTACCTTGTTATGCATATGAGCTACACAACACTTCATTAACACATAATGGAGCTAGTCTAGATGATATCTCCTTCCTGCATGCTTAGAGTAGTGCACACTCTTGACGACATGTTCTAGTGGAGATAGCAGACATCTAGATGGTTTCCATATGTGTTTGGAAGACATGTTTATAATTGTTGTGCTAAAGTATTAGCTAAGATGCCTGTGTAAACTATTGCCATTACATTTGATTATGCAATGTCATTGATCATCAGTAGGGATTTGACTTGTAGGGAAAATACCATGTGATTTGGCCTACAAGAGAAGACTTCTTCTGATGGACACATGAATCCTATTGATGTTCAGAAAGAAGCTTCCTGGAATATGACTCTCAGCCTAGAAGGATGACCTCGAAGGAAGCTTGCACGCAAGTAAAACCAGAAGTGGGCCACCTTCATATATTTGGTTGTCCAGTCTATATACATGTGCCCAAGGAGAAAAGATCGAAGTTAGAACCTTCAGGCAAGAAGGGAACCCTTGTGGGATACAGTGATTCTTCAAAGGCTTACAGAATTTACATTCCAGGATCTAGACAGATTGAAGTCAGTAGGGATGTGACCTTTGAAGAATAAATGGTTGTCAGGAAAGGCAGAGGATTAGACATGGAGATCGATGATGAATAAATGCTAGAACCAAAGGAGATGAGATCATCTCCCCCTCTAGTTCAGAGGGAGTTAGCTAGAAAGGATGAACCTGTCGATTCCATTGATCCAGTTGATATCCCCAGAAATGTTGCAGGTTGAAAAAGACCTAGATGGGAACAACAGACTCTGTAGGATGTAGAGGGACATGAAGCTAAAAAATGGCTCTTCAAGAGAAAGAAAAAGACCTCATAGTTTCTCTAGTTATGTGGCACTGATGAGTAACATCGTTAATTTAGAACCAACCACTTTTGAAGAAGCATCCAAACATAAAGTTTGGAAGGATGCCATGATGGAATAATATCAATCCATCATGAAGAATGATGTATGGGAGGTTGTGCTGAGACCTGAGGAGAAGTCAGTAGTGACTTCTAAATGGCTATACAAAATCAAGCATGGAAAAAATGGAAGTGTTGAAAAATGCAAGGCCATATTGCTTCAGCTATGGGATGGAAGTTGCATCAGATGGATGTGAAGACAACCTTTCTCAATGGTGTTATTGAGGAAGAAGTTTACATCGAGCAGCCAGATAGGTTTATTGTCCAAGGAAAGGAGTCTCATGTATGCAGATTGAAAAAGGCATTGTATGGACTCAAGCAAGCACCCCGCGGATTCCTGGTGAGCTTGGGATTTACCAAGAGTGATGCAGACCCCAACCTTTACTACAAGGTTGTAGATGATGAGCCACTAATCTTGGTATTATATGTTGATGACTTGTTTCTCACAGGAAATGAGAAACTTATTGTATGGTGTAAGAAGAATCTCGCCTCTGAGTTTGAAATGAAGGATCTTGGATTGATGAACTACTTCTTGGGATTAGAAGTATGGCAAAGGCAAAAAGCGATTTTCCAAGGACAAGCAAAGTACACCATAGATATATTGAACAGATTCGGAATGTTGGACTGCAAGTCCATGGCCACTCCGATGGATGCAAATTGGAAGAAGTTGAGAGATTCTATTTATGACTCAAATTTGATTGATCCCACCATGTATCGCCAGCTAATTGGGTCCTTGATGTATCTGACAAACACCAGACCAGATATATGTTTTGTTGTGAATTCTCTCATCCAGTTCATGTGCGAGCTGAAGCAGATTCACTGGATTGCTGCAAAACATGTGCTCAAATACTTATGTGGCACTATGGGATATGAATTGAAGTATGATTTAGATAGTGACCTGAGATTGCAGGGGTTTACAGAATCAGATCGGGTCGGATGCGTTGCATATAGGAAGAGTACTTCTGGATGTTGCTTCAGTATGGGTTCTACAGTTATTTCCTGGTGCAGCAGGAAGCAGAACTCAATAGCACTCAGTACTTCAATGGCCGAGTACATGGATGCTAGTACAGCAGCTCGAGAAGCGGTTTGGATTCGTAAACTCCTAGCAGGATTGTTTGGCCAGATTCCAGAGCCGACCATGATTCACTATGATAACTAGAGTTGTGTGCAGATGTTAGTGAATCTTGTATTTCAAGACAGGTCAAAGCATATAGAGATTCAATATCACTTCATACGTGATATGGTGCAGAAAAGTGTGGTCGCGTTACAGTACGTGTCGAAAGATGACCATACTACAGATGTTCTCACCAAGGCTCTTCCCGGGGTGAAGTTCGAATACTTTCACAGAAGACTTGGAGTAGAAGAGAGCGTGTCCCTCCTTGAGAGGGAAAGATTACATTGAGATGCTTACCCTGCTTTTTCCCAGGTGCCTCTACAGTCCAGGTACTCAGCCAGGTATGGGATAAATCCCATCGACAGATGAGTCGAACATTTAGTAGATGGTCGGGTTCACATAGGTGCCTCTACAGTTCAGGTACTCAGCTAGGTATGGGAGAAATCCCATCGGCAGATGAGACGAACAGGTAGTAGATGGTCGTTCCCATTTGCTCGTATGGGATCTCATCTAGGTATGGGAGAAATCCCATCAGCAGATGAGACAGATAGGTAGAAAATGGTATAGCAAAGATGGTATAGTTGATATCTCAAATATCCAGTATTGAGTGATTCTCCTGGACACACCGAAGGACTTATGTAGATGTAATGTCCCTTATTAGGGATTTTATTAAAATGGCAATTTTTCACTTTTTTTCCTAGTTAGACCTTTGACTAGTTTTGAACTCTAGGTCCCCAAATTGCTCCAATTGCTCCCAAATATTATGAGAAGTTATATGGATGATGTTAGAACTATGTGTTTAAAGGATGATTTCAGACCTTTAAAATAATTCTGCAAATCCTCTTTCAATTCTGGCCAATGTAGGGAACTTTACTAGTAATTTCCCTTTGACTAGTATTAGTCTCTATGTCTCAAATTGACTCCAAATTCCTTCAAATATTCAAGGAAGGTGTATGAATGATATTAGGAATTGAATATAATTTTCAGGGATGATATATGGCCAACAAAAGACCTTTGCAAACTCTATTAAGATTCTGGACCAAGTATGCAATTTTACTAGTAATTTAGGGTTCAAATCCCCCTGGGGTAAGTATTGAAAATGGCTTCCCAAATGCCTCAAAACCCACTCAAATTTATGAAAAGAGGTAGGGGATGTCTCAAGGATGTTATTAAGGTCTCAAGTGCATCATTAATTGATTATTATCTATGTTCCAACCCTCTCCCATTCAGCTGCAAAAATCACCAATTCGACCCTTGGGGAAATGGCACTATTTCTTCTCCCAATGCAATTAAGCTGAGTAAAAATACTTCAAATGCTCAAGTACAGTACATGAAACTTGTAAAATACATCCATGGAAGTCTATTAATCATAAATGTATCAGAGAACCATCCATTCATTCGAAATCATTAGCATTATCATGCTATACATCAATGTAGTGGGGAAATGGCACTGTTCTTTCATTAAAAATGAGATTTATACATTTCTACTTGGAATTTTGACCTGAAAATTTTTGTAGATTAAGAACAGAGTATTTACTTAATATTAAAAAATAAATGGGACATGAGAAGCTCCCCCAAAGAGTACAATATCTCACCAAAAATGCCCTCCCTCAAGGATCAAGAATATGCCATCAAAACTGGAAATGGTTGAGAGAATGTGCTGTAATAGAAGAAAACATGAGCTTCCCTGTAGCTTACACCTGCAAATAAATAATCCATTAAAGCTCCAAATGAAAGGTCTGAATTGCCTTTCCAATTACCAACTTGGATGGGAATCTTTCACCCTCGAAATTGGCTAAGGCAAGAAACTAGTCATCCACTAGCTCTCCCTCTACACAAATGCAATTGCAAATTCTACAAATGATCAAAAGCTGGTTTCATTCTTTGTTATTGACATTTATAAAGTTATAATGTCCTCCATGGGTTGAATTCCTTCCAAGAGACTCATGCCAACTCAAGTTGGGAAGAGATTCCAAAGGACGCCACTTGTACAACAATTCCTAGTCTTCCACTTCCACCAAATCACATGTGGAAGCATCTTAGCTGCCCTAACACCCTTGAGCGCCCTCTTGGAGTCTATTTTTATCCCTGACATGTCATATATGCCATATGTCAGCCTTCAGGTCTGATTTGTGTCATAGGTGTCATAGCATCTTCATCATTGTTGTCATAGAGCTAGGGAATCTAGCCCAAGTGTCTCACTAGCTCCAAATTGCCTCTTACTCTTCCATGGGAGTTACTCTTCGTCTATATTTCGACCTCATTGACTCATGCCAAGTATTATTCACCTTATAACTCATCCCAAGAACATTAGGCTTCCCATGGATTCGAAATTGCAAGAAGAGGATGCAATGTGGCACATAAATTCTAGCTTGTGTGGGTCCCACTTCCTCCATGTGTCTTCATGATCAAATGCAATTTGATTTTCACTTGTATATATTTATTTATCTCCTTTATTAAATATTTATGCCATCCTAATGTTCCAACATCATTTATTATCCCCATTATTCCAAATCCCAGAGCTTCCACCCCAAACCTAGGAAACTAGTAATTTTCCTCCTTGGCAATTATTTGACCTTTAGCATCAATTTGACAAACTCCAATGAATAGGGCCAATTTGATTAGGCCATTGTGACCCAATGCCAAATTTGGGACATGACAGCAGATGATGCATGAAGACACTTCTCGAAGGACTCAAACTGTGCTGACAACCTTCAGTATGTATAGAGATGGTGGAGACAGTATAGATGTACAAAGATGAAACCCAGATGATCGCGATGATGATGAGGACCAAAGAATACCTTCCTCATTGAGAGGGAGCGTTGGATTTTTTGCAACTTTGGAAGATATTATTTATTGTACTTCTATTGTATTTGATTGTACCTCCTAAGGGAGATGAACTTGATGTAAATGACCATGTAAACCCTTGAAAGAATCAATGTAAACCTTGGGATGAAAAGAAAGCAAAAGAAAATAAAAATAAAAATTATTTATTGCTCCCCAAGAGAAGTCGGCCCAGTTAGGGAATTTTTTCTGTTTGCACTTGTATAAATAAGAGGTGAGCTCACCTCATTATTCAGTACTCCACTCAACTCAAGTTCGCATTACTTGAGAGAGAGAAGTTTGCATCTACTGGAGGAGAAGAAGATTGTTTTGGGGTTTCTACTTTTGGAAGACATTTTCCATCTTTTATATTTTATGATTGTACTTTGATCTCGGGATTATCATCTCTATACGAAGGTTGTTGGGTTTTGTCCCGTTTGGATTTCCCAGGATAAACTTTGTTGTTATGTTTTGTGCTTTGTCTTTCTTCTAGTGATATTGGTTATGCATTTGAATTATTATGCTATAAATGTATGAAATCTAACAACTGGTAGATTTGATAGAGATTTCTCTTTGTTTGTATGTCTTTCCTCTAGTGCAGCTTCTACTAGTGACAAGGATAGTGGTGTATCCATCCATATGACGAGAATGAGGAAGTTGTTCCTTAGTGTTTTAGAGATTGATTCATACTGCTATGTGGATAGTGGGATCAACACCATACATGCAGTAAAGGGGGTTGGAACAATGTTATTCAAACTAGAGTCAGGATGAACTCTGGATGTGGCAAGAGTGATGCATGTCCCATAACTGAAGATGAAAGTGCTCCCAATATCATCTCTAGAGGACAAGGGGTATGGGGTCATGTTCCAAGGTGGACATGTGCACATACATTCAAAGTGTGTTACCCAGGACGTAATCGTGAGGCTTGGTGTCAAAGAGGGTAAGTTATTCAGGTTGTTTGACAAGCTTGTTAATGGCTCCAAGTGGATCTTGGATCGTCGATTGATGTCAGTGACAAAGAGTGAGCAAGAAGCTCAAAAGATTGAAGTGATACCAAGGATTTAGTCTTTGATTCAAGGAGATGGGAGGGAAACTTCTTCTAGTACTATCAGAAGACCAAGTTGCTATGAGTTGACATTGATGGATGCTCAGGAGCAGTTGGAGCTTCCTAAGGGCATAGTGAGGAAGAACAAAGCTTCAAAGAAGATTCCAAAGTAGGTGGCAAGAAAATCTTCCAATTTATAGAGAGCATATACGACAGTGGATGATGTGGTGGGATTGGCGAATATAGATCCAGGAGGAGGTTCTTTCATAATTACCTTCCTCGCTAAGAGGAAGTGTCGAGTTTATACCTCAGAAGGTCTTCTACATAGGCTTGGTGTCTTATCATGTGGAGGACATAAAGTGGTCTCTATACATTAACTTTATATTTATAAAGTTAAAGTGACTTTGTCCTTTATTAAATGAATAAAGTGACTTAAGTTGTGATAATGAGCAATTATATCACAATAGTATATCTTATTGGTCTAATATTTAAGCTTGACCATTAAATCTAGGAAGTTAGGGTAGTTTCATTTAATGAAGAGACAAAAGCAGATCTAGAGGAAAAAGAGACATTTATTATTCATTAATGAGAAGAGAGAAAGTGTGAGAGTTGAAGAAGGGAAGTGAAATTGCAATAGTAAAAGAGGGGCATGAATCCTAAGGAGAGCACATTTCCCAAGATGACAGAGATGGCACAAACTTCGAGACAACCATTCAACATTAATTGTTGAATGTACAACAATGAGATAGGCAAGTCGTACAACATTTATGGTACACAAAAATCGAGGCTACATATTTATGAGTTTTGTGCATGTATGTACCACACATGCGAGATTGTATAGGTTGTGGGCATAGTTTTCAAGGAAAGTACGGGAATTAAATGCAGATTCTATAATCGTACAACTCAAACACTGTTGAACAATTAATGTTGGGTTTGGGCACAATTTTCAAGATAAGTTGAAGTGCATTTATTGATGTTCATTTTTGTTGTAGATTTCCAAAAATTTATGTGGGCTCATAATAAAATTTATCTTTCTCTACTAGTTTTCCCTTCGGGATTTTCTAGGGGCATTGCGCAAAATATCTTGTGTTCATTTAATGAGTTTTCAATGTGTTTTTTAGTGATAAATTTCAGCTTTGAATATGCATTCATGAAAGGGCATTAAACTATGACAAACAAATTTATTGAAACGAAAAACCAAGACTTGAAACTATAAAATTTACATTGTAAGAATACCTCTCATCTATTACTTATTTAATTGGTTCCATATTTTGTATTTCTCTTGAATTATATAATAGGTCTCTTGCTAATTATTTTGTTGGTTCTATTTTGCATGTTGCCTGAGGTTTTGTCCCGTTTTTCCTCCTCCATACTTTTAGAGGCCAATGTTGTGCTTTGAGATTGAATCCCTGAGATGAAAGGGTGTGGTCATGTCCTTTGCTTGTTGACCTACGTGTCCTTTAAACAACCAAAAGGATATTTGTATGGGGGTCATCAAGGAGATATCACAACCTCCTCTCCATGGATAGTCATGGACCTATCATGAGAGGAAGGTTGAACATTAGACGTATGTGCTCTAAGGTACTAGATTTATGACTTCAATGTACATTTGGCTTGGAGCATGGGCCTTAATTGGGACTCTAACTTTAGCACAACAATTGTATTTGGACTTAGACTTCGACATTATGCTTGGCTTATCTTTGGTTATGGTTTGTGATTTTGGTTTAATAAATTGAATGGTTGCATATCTTGGCATTAGTGTTGGGCTTAGATCAAACCTTGCTTTTTTGCTAAATATGATTTGCCTCACACCTTAAGGCTTAAAACCTTCTATATAGTTTTAACTAATATCTAAACTGCATTGGGATTTAAAAGCATCACATTGTGCTCACATGTTGTTCTAATTTATGAAGTTATATTCTATGGATTTTGAAGCTAGACCTTCATGTCATTATCAAATCTCATATATACTCTATTAAATTGCATTTTAAGAGATATCAAATTCATATGGATCAATCTATATACTCATCATGATCACTATATCCTTGTAAATAATCTCCATGGGACAAATCTCCTCATTTCAAATGGTGCTACTATCTAGTATTTGTTAACTCTACACAACAATTTTGGAATGTGGACATAACTTTTTGGTTGGATATAGTGAAATTCAAATCTCAATTTTGAGTTGAGGATTGTGTATATAGTTCCTCCCACATAGGGATTGGGCTTGTATTTGACTAGCAATCCGATGAAGCATCTTGGCACAATCATATGGTGGTTGGGTAAGTGAGGGGTGAAGGCCAAACTTTGGATATTCATGTGAGCTCTAATTAATATAAGTGTCATTGATGAAAAGTTTCATACACAGTAACCCATTAGATGAAAATGGTTAGATCTAAAATAGTAGGTAAGGGTTTTTTTAGCATATAACATATTTCTATATATAGATTCTAAATAAACATAATGTGTATTTATTTATTGTTGTTAAGAGAAAATAGAACAAAGACTATTCATTTTCTTGAAAAGAAAGAAAGTTTTATATTTGTAGGCATATATGGTTTATGGGTTTCCTTTCAAAAGGTAGAAGGAAATTGTCATTTGGAAAGAGGATCAAACCCCAACAACCGTTTTACCTTCAACCTTACTTTTACTTATATTCTTAACTAAGTCTATCCCAACAACCATTTTACCTTCAACCTTACTTTTACTTATATTCTTAACTAAGTCTATTTGTTGGTTCATTTTTAGATTAGGACTTGCTTAGTGCTTCTACTTTCCAACTACCTCAATAAGTATAATACTTAGTTCCTATTTGTTAGTTTGCAAATAAATACTACTTTAATTTCACTTAAATAATAACCCAAGGTTCACAATTTGGAACCTGGGCTCTAATAATATTTTTGATGTGAGTCATCAAGTATAGGTGCTATACTTTATGACTTAGAACAAAAATATTGGGAGTGTTAATCAATAATTTTCCATAGGTGTAAGGCCCGGGGAATTCATTTGTAGTATATTGTAAAGGAGCCTAAAATCAAGAAATTTTCCCTTTCATCAGGAGCCTAAAATCAAGAAATTTCCCCTTTCATCAAGGAGCCCAAAATCAAGAAATTTTCCCTTTCATCATTAAGAAATTAAATAACCAGCAAGGCAATTGATCAATTTAAATAATAAACAACTGCATGCTACCCAAATAAGGAAATAACCAATAGTTAACCAGTTGAAGTTTAAACTTAACATTTTTTTACTCATTTAAAAGTAATAGGTTTATTATGAAAACTTTTATATCCATACAATATTACTATTCTATTAGGGTGCGGGAATACCTGGAATATTGCAAACTTAAATTGACTTATATACATGAAAAAAACTGAGGATATTCAAGATCCAATAACTAGCAACAAGAAACCGGCAACACAACATAATTTGGGGAACTACTCCCCTTCCAAACTACTCCTTAGTTAAAGAATGAGATTCCCTCGGCCCTCAACCAATAAAACAATTCCAACTAAGTATCTCTATCTCTTCCTAAATACTAGTACAACCACTTAAATTGCGGTTGGTGAACACCAATAGGCCTCAAGTTAAGTGCCACCATAAGTTATATGTTACGAGTTATCGATGCATTCATGCATCAACCATCATTTATTTTTTATATTTTTCTCACATTCTACTAGTTAGATTCCATGAACGGTGGGTTATACATTCATCAACTACGAGTTATCCATGCACCTACTACCAGTTATCCATTCATCATCTACAACTTATCTTTAAAATTCTTTTTTTTAATTATTGTTTATTTCGAATTTTGAACGATCGCCATAGAATCAATCTGGACAATACACTTGTCTCATCCTCGTACAATCTTAGAAAAGCATAGGCCATAGTCCACCCCAAATTCCAAAATAAAAACGCCTATCGATGTAATAATTAAACAATATTAGAAATGTATCTCTATCTCTTCCCAAATATAACTAAAGAAAAAAATTACCTCCCAACTAACAAAACCACAAACTTAGGCAATCTTTGAATTCACTAGTTTTTTATCAAATGCCACAAAAGCTTGTCATTGAGAAAGGACCAAATATAGGTTTCCTTCTATCCTTAGGAACTATTAAAAACTTTGGAAGGATGGGAGCAAACAGAGGTTGCCTTCTACACTTAGGCACCATCGAAAACTTTGGGAGGATCGACATAGCCCCATCCTGAAGTATCATGCCCATCTATCACATTTATGAAGTTATCAATCCAATTTAAGAACCCATCTAATTGTGATGAGTAGATTAACAAATTAACCACATCTACATGCAAATTAGAGATATTGGTCATCCAAACTTCCCTGTGAGTCATGTGATTCATAGTAGGTTCAAATTAATGAAGGACTAGGAACAAGCTGGCTAAACGCATTTGGGCATAAACTAGCCTGTCATTCTAGCTTCAGTATCGACCTTTGTTTCACCATGTTTGCAGAATCTCTATTATGGTTTCATGATCTCTCGGCCCTTCACTCTTAGATATTGAATCCCATTTGGAAATTGCATTACCTCTTGAATCAACATCCCCAACCTCTTGAAAGTACCCCTGGAGACAAGTTAGTATTATTCGCAAGTGGTAGCGTTAGTGTGAAGGGAAAATCCTAAACAAACCAAACAATTATCAGCAGATTCTAAGATGCCCATACAAGCAACTCCCCATGTATTTGTGTGGTGGGCATAAACTTTTAGTGCCTCCATGCATGTCTAGTCTTGGGACCTCAAGTTTCTTGGGCCAAGAATTCAATATCGAAGCAGCAATATACTATGACAACTGCGAGGAAAAAGGAAAGGATTGTAGCATCAATGGCATTATCCCACCACCACACCAAGTGTGCACTCAATGAGCAAACAGAATTGAAAAAGTCGTCTAGAGATGTGCAAATCATTCTCATGATTGTAAGATAACATACCTTTTGATAATGAGAAAATGGGAGGAAATATTGGGAGAGAAACGATGAGAGAGTGGGAGGCAATTCAAGGCAAATAATCTAGATGAAATCCCATCTAGGAAAGCATAAGGACAAAAATTGGTACTTTTGGAGGCTGATGAAGAATCTCAAAAGGAGAAGCTTGAAGAAGAAGCAACAAAGGTCAAAGAGCTACAACACAAGGTCCATAATTTAAAGTTGGAACAAAGACCAAGTTTCAAAGAATTAAGGAACTCCATTTCGCATGAAGCATCGATGGGCTCACCCCAAATAGCTACCATGGAAGAGAATACAATAAGGAGAGAAACAAAGCATAAAGGACATAAGTACCCCTCTTACTTGACCTCAATTGCACATCAAAGGCGATCTAGGCATCATGGACTCCAACTAATTTTTATGTTGTCTTTGTCATGTTTTGCAAATTTTCTTATTACTAGGCCAGTTTGACAGTATACTAATCACTATATATATCTTAGAAAATCATCAACTAGAATTGAACACTTTGAGGTCGACATTTTGGAGTTGGGCCCCATATCAAGCCATTTTTAGCTGCGGCATGCAGCATCTTTCAAACTTTATTCAAGCCAATTTTTAGTTGTAGCATGTTTCAAACTTTATATTATCAAGTTATACAACGAGACCACAACTACTTTGGTTTTTAATCAATGTACAAAATATCCATTTTTAACTGATCGTTTATCTACAAGAAAACTTCAAACATTTCATTATGATTATATTAATTTATATAAAGTTGATATCTCAAAAGTATATCCACTAGCATTATAGGGCCTTTATAAATCCAATGCCTGCATCTTTATAAGCAAAATAACTTAATAAAAACAACCTATACAAAACAAGAAGACTATTCCAAAGAGAGCATGCCATAATTTGTTATAGACAATATAAATTTGAGATATTTTGGAAGTTTGTAAAAGCAAAATAAAATTAATATGTAAGTTTGTTGAAAGAAATTAAACATTAGCATTATATATCAAATATATTTTTCCTTCTTAAAGAAGTCCACCCTTCACTCATCACTTTTTGTTCTAGGTTATCAATAACATTCGTAATGTATTGCAAATCAAAACTATATGTGTCAACCAAAAGTATTGAGTAATTCATTGCAGTAGAGAGCCTCCATTGTCGTAAAGTGTTTGTATGCCGTTCACCCTTTCAATGGTGAATACCCTCTCCTCATGTTATCGAAAACACCAAATTTTTCTTCAACATGTCACAAAATAGAAACTAATCAAACTCAATGTCTTTGCCATTGTCATTGTCATTGCATAAATATTTGATAAAATCAGGTACATTGAATTGACTAGAAGAGCATGAACAAGGTGAATAATGATCTTCAGTGTCAACATTGAAATCAATAATTTTAGTCACTGGCAACGATAAATTCATTAGCTGAATTAAATGTCACTTTTTAGTTTCCAAAAATTATAAAACCAAAACAAGGTATGAGGCACTTACCGACAAATATATGTTTGTGCATTGCCCTCTATTTATGTATCTTCATTGTCAAAGACATCATGATCTCAACATCAGGACAATGTTATTCATCATCAACCTGAAAACTCTCCATAGAATTCCAAATTAGTGTGCACACAACAAATCTATGTCGACATCTATCATCACATCTAATTTCAACAATCATATCCAAATAACCACATCCATATTAACTACAACATGACCAAATGAAATAAAAATCTTACATCAAACATCGTAAGAATGAGTTTTCAAAAATAATAATATTGTGAAAACTATCAATGGCATATAATGTCATCCTAATTAGATAAATCCATCCTAAACATGAGTACAATGAATAAGACCAATTGCCTATGTTGCAAAAGGCCATGTTCCTGCTTTTAGAAAAGCATTCTCCACAACATGACCATTTAAGGCCTTTGGTAATCCTCGAAAACGTCTAAATATTAATGGAAACTCCATCAAAGACATATGAAACGTCTGTTGACCCCTCTTATTCCTTTGCCAAGTTTGAATGCTCTTAGAAAATGTTTGTATGATCTTTAATTTGTTATGGTACTAGCCATCCACAGCACTTAACCATTTAACCCTTTATGGAGATGTTTAAAAAAAGAAAAAGAAAAATATTAAATATTTTAATGTGAGCCTCATTCACCCTAAAACATAAAACCTGAGACAAAAGATGGCAAATATCACTAGACTAAATAATTTAGCCTGGAATCGATGATCAAGAAGTTTACCAATCTGATGGTGTATTCATTAGTTGAATCGATTATTTTCGAAGTGATTGAAGTCTGCATATTTTCTTCCTTTATTTTGTCTTGAATATCAAACTATCATGATGTGATACCATAATTTGCAAGTTGTTAATGTTTTGAACCCTAGGCATGTCAGTTGATAATATTATTATGGTATTGTGATTTAATTAATATTTATGGTATTTTGATTTAATTAATATTTAATTAATAAAGCAATTATATTAAGTAGGAAACAACCACACCGAAGACATCCTGATGAACTACACCTTAAAATTGTCCATTTGAACCAATTACTTGGTATTTGGAAGAATTGAGATGAGTTTTCTTCAATTTGTATGTGCACAAATCACAAAATCATTTAATTGATCCATCTGAATGTAACAATACATTTAACCGCTAACTCAAGATGACCCCAGGTTACAGGAAAAGCTCTCGTGGCAATTCAACCTTGCCTACTGGTATGTGTGTATGATTGTAAATCCCTACCCATCATCCATCATACATTGGAAAATTTAAGGGTGTGCTACTTACCCAAATCCCTGGGAAAATTAGGTTGTGCTACTTACCCACCCCTGTTTTGGAAACTTGTGCAACATAGTTACATATTAATTCCTCCAGCAAATTTAGCCATCTTGCCAAATATCCTAACTCACCAACTAGTGTCGTAACTGTTGTTTATATCATCTGCAAAAGAACCTTCAAGCCCTACAACTTCTGGAACCCATTGACATTATTATATTATAATGAATGTAGCATTTACAATTTTTTGGAATAACTTATGTTTAAAATAAGCTAATTTTGTAATGCATGTTGTAATTGTAGACTATCAACTTTGAGATACACAATTCTGGAACCAATTGGCCATTCTTATATTATAATGGATGTAGCATTTACGGTTTTTTGGAAAAACTTTTGTTTAAAATAAGCTAATTCTGTAATGCATGTTGTAATTGTAAACCGTACCACCTTTGAGATACCTTATTGATATTAGTCCCTTCCATAAAAGGTGCAGTTAAAGCAGATACCCATATTTCTTCATACACTACACATTTCATAAAGGCCTAGATTGTTCCAAATGTTTAATCTAGTACCTTGCTATTGCAGTTGTATTTAAATCAATATTTTCACGAAACTGAATAGGATAACAGAAATAGATGAAATTAGGGCTGTTTCACTGTCGATTGTATCAAAATAAACGTGAGTTGTGGAGGTAATAAATATGATAACAGAATTGGATGAAATTAGAACTGTTTCACTGTCAATTGTATCAAAATAAACGTGAGTTGTGGAGGTAATAACCAATAGCCCTAAACAATTCACAAAGTGTACGTTAAATAGAATCATATTTTACCCTATACAATGCAATGCAGTGTGCAACATTGTTAAAATAGAACGAAGATAGACATCTCAGCCTAGCTTTATTCGGTACATTTACAATTACAGTTCTGACCTGTTATTGTACATGCATCTGTCATCTGTCATCTCCCAACTGCCTGTTTAATGAATTAATAAAAAGCTGGTCAACATGTACCAGAATGCACTTTGCAATCACAAATTCCTCTTCCATAATACAAAAACATCTCAGCCGGTGTTATGTTTTGGTACAATGCTTCTAGACAATATGCCAGGCTAAGGAACATTTGCCAATTTAAAAGGCTGCTTGCCATCAGTCTGCAATAAGACAGGTGCTGGTGAATGATAATTTCTGATCTACAAAAAACGCTCTACAAGTTATAATTGACATATGAGATTTTAGCAAGATGACATTTTCAGGTGCTAGTGGGAAACTCAACTGCACTTTGGCACTTTGGCACTTTGTTTATTTGAATTTCAAGATCAAAATATGTACAATGGAAGTGGTAAAAGAATATCCTCCTGACATCCTTTGAAGAATATCTAAACAGGCTTCATAGGGCAAGCAACACCAATTTGAAGAGTGCAACATGTACAAGAAAGAACCAAGGCCCTTTCCAGCTGTTGCCCTTGAACTCCCACAAATGTTGCTCAACTAACAACTGCAGACTCTGATGCTTGTGTGTCAGTTGCTATTTGACCAGAGGGCCCTACATCAGTCGATGGGGGGATTTGGGGAGCCGAGTTTGCTGGTTGGGCATCCTGAACAAGACCCAAAACCACTAATGTTGACCTGGGTAATCAATAAGAAACAGGAGTCAAAAGTTAAACCAGTAAATAACAAAAAACTGCTACAAAATGCGAGCTAAGAAATGAGCAAGATACCACCTAGGCAAAGAAGAACGAATGTTTGATTGGCTAGCATGAGCAACCAGAGGTACTTTTAGTGCAGGAGTCCTGCTAAGTGCATTTTCAAGTTGTGCAGCAGGTAACTGCAGTAAAAGAAAGTCAGTCCATAAACTGGTAAACCAAACACACTATTAAAACTACATCTAAACCAATATATATAAAAAAAGCAATACACCAAATACAGCGTGGTAAACCTGTAATAGCACATGGAATGAATGTGGCTTTGTTTGGTCTGCACACTTGAGGAATCCAGCCCACAATTTCGGCAATCTCCAGATCTACAACATATACAGAGGGTAACATAGTTCATTGAGGACTTTATACAGAAAGGCAGGCAGCCAGCCAATAACAAACTAATAAATTTATCCCATGTGAGATGATGTGCAGAAACGCATATGAAAAAACATTGAAAAGATTAATAACTTTGAAGTGTTTGCCATCTAGGCCAAAAAAGGAGAATAAGATCTTCCCAATGACTTCAGGTTTATGTAAAGAAGGTAGATTTGAAGAGTCAGTAGTTTATAACAAGGAGACAATTTTAATGAAAATAAACTGGCCAACCATTTAATGAATATCTTATTAAGTTGTTCAATGCCAGGTTGTAAACCTTTTAGTCCAACATCTATGTCAGTGAATAAGGTAGATTGAGGGAAATGCAATGTATATTAATTTAACGCATGAGAGATGGGATTAAAAATAGTAAGATCCATCAACATTGTTATAGGTACCAAACAAAGAGCTTCAATAATCATTAATTAAAAAAATCATATCCTTGAACATAAAAACTATTCATAATTTGAACAAGCAAAGAAATTCTTAGCCATGTTCATTAAATTTTCTAAAACAGGTTACAATCATCCATGAACATTATTTCAAAACAGCAGCTCACCTGCTTGTTTACTAATCGAGAGAGTATCTCCATTACAAAAGCCACCTGCATCCCAAAAAAGATTATTCTCAAACTACTCATGAGGGTCTAGCGAAATGAAAATGTTACTGTAAAATAGTTCATCCCTCGCTTTGAGCATCACTTATTATAAATAGGAATAAGAAATATTGCTATAAAAACTAACCCCAAGCATGACTATGTGCTTCTATGATATCACAAACAACAATTTTACAATGTTATCTAAGATAAATTGCTTTGTACAAAGCTGTTGCAACATCATTAGAAGCAGAATATAGACATGTCACTCACCAGAGCAGGAAATGCACCAATTGCTTGAATAACTGTCCGCATGAACAACAAAGGAAGTGGTGTCTGTTCAACCTGCTCAAATAGAAAATACTTGGAAGAATTTTATCCCCGCACATGCAGTAAAATAATAAATGGACAAAAAGAAAAAAACAATTGGTAACACATACAAGTTGATTCAACACTTTGGCTAAAACCTGCTGGGTGAACACAGCCCTCTGCTCAAAGCATGTAGAACATGCATCTGTAACCTGTAAGGACACAAATTTAATCTTGATATACATGATACCAATTCAAAATCTAACTACTATGAGCGAGTCAATATGCATACCTTCTTCAATTGTATTCCATCCCTTACTGGATCTATCCCATGAATTGCAATCAACACCTCAGCTGGTGTTAAAGAAGGACCTGTATGAGCAGAACCCTGAGCCAAAAAACCTTATTTCAGAAAGTATTGTTATACAGAAGAATGTAATAAATATATTTATTGAAGAAATAGTTTAGTTTAAACTTTAAGCCTTAAGGCAACCTATAAATTTCTGGGAACTCTGCAAATACAGTTGAAGGAAAGATTACTGTTCAAACGTCAACATCCTTCTCTGAGATGTAGTGTACCAATAAACAAATCACACAGGTCATTCTTAGTCTCCGTGGTAAAACTAATGAGGTTCTCCATGGTAAAACTGGCCAGCCGTGGTAAAACTGGCCAGTATTGAAAGAGCCCAATGCGACAATTCTCTGAACCACATCTTTTATAAGTCTGGGATCAATGTTTAGATGACAGTAAGCATTCAATGCATTGTAGTAAAGTTTTTTGCATGGCATAAAAGGAACATTCTAGCATAACTGCTCCAAATAACGATAAGAAAAGAGAAATAAATATGATGGTCAAGATGCACTTCCAATGATCTGGTATAACTAATGTTTCAAATATAGTGCCAGCACTATTGCCAATTGTCCAGAGAGAAACTTATCAGAAAGATCAAGGAAAATATCAGCATGTAGATTTTTACTTCTCAAACAGGCTTCAAGTTATACTCAGATTATCAATGTTTAATAAACAATCTCATTCAATCTTTTGACAGCTGCAAATGAAATTTAACTCATAAACATGTCTGAACTAGAAGCACATGAGAATTCTACCAAAATACTGAGAGCAAAATTAATACAACAGCCATACACATCAAAATTGCAGAGTCAGATTTTTAGCCAATTTGGCCCAGGGAAAACCCCCTAAGGGGAAAACCTGTGAGAGAAAGTGAGAGTATTTATTTTTTCAATAATTATGAAAGGTACAGTAAAAAGAAAGCAGTGAAACACTTATCTTAAACCCTTGAAGACAGACACCAAGTCTGGAAATTCTGTAGCTGAAGATGACTTAAACTCAGTACAATAAACAGCCAAGAAAACAGTGCCAAATTCTGCTTTTACAAACTGTTTACTCACAGTCAGTACCTGTGCTGTTGGGAGCGGAGAGCGGGAGTAGGAAGCATGAGCACAGGAGTGAAAAGCGAAATTTTCAAAAGCTTCTGTTTTGGGAGCGTTTTTTATATAATACATATTTTAATATATTTTGATACATATATATTAAAAAAACATGCAGAATGCCAAATTAGTTGTAGAAAACATGAAAACATAGATTTAATTATTGGATCAATGATGATTATTAAATCAACAACCATTTAATACACAAATACCATTAATAATCTAACAGCTATATCTTATAACATTGTCATCACTTGCCATCAACAAACTCTAACAAATAACATCAACCATGATGAAATAAAGCATTATATTCATTACCAGAGAATTGTAATATGTAATCAACAATTCAAACTTCAAAGGTAGGTTCAAACTTCAAACAGACCATCAGGAACAAACCTAAGTTGTGCCCAAAACTGACCATCAAGAATAGTGTCCTCCACCTCTTGAAATTCACGTCCAGCAAATGTCGATGCAACGCTGTCTTTCAATCCCTGCCATGAATCACTCGAGACCATACTAGCCAATGACTCTTTTACTTAAAAAAGGCGCCTGAAGGTGAGGTAGTAGCTAGCAAATACGGTCTTTGCAATCTTAAGTAGCTTCAACCTAGAGTGATTGCAAAAATGTGGTGGGCCATGCTATGATTAGTAATAAATTTTATCATTTTATTCCCTCTTGTAAAATGCAACATTCTATTTATAACTAGGGTCTTTCATCTTAATAATATCACGCATCAAAAGGTTCAGTGTGTGAACTGAACAACCTGATGAAAATATGTTAGGGTACATATCCTCAATGATTGCTCTTGCTAACTTACAATTAATACCATTATCAGCGATGACTTGAATGACATTGTTCGACCCAATCTCTTGAATGGTTTTAATTAAAGGTTCTGCAATATTAATACTAATCTTGTAACATAGTACTCATGGGCTAAAAGGAAGACCGCACCACTAGCAAACACACCAAGAATATTTATCAATGGCCTGCCACTACATTTCTCCAAGCACCAGATACAATGTTAATGGATTCTAGTACTCCATGTTCAGTCCAATTATTTGTAAAATGTCCTAGACCATTACAGATTTTTGGCTCTTTCCCTGTTAAGCCCATGGTTTTAGCTTTGACATACTAGAGGCCCTTGTATCCTTTAGGGGCAGTGTTATCACACCATAGTAGCTGGGCTACTATTCTTGCTGAGCAAATATCTGCACTTTCCAGAGCTTTGCCTTTACAGAGATCAGCTATGATAAGCAGCATTATTTGAGATCACTTACAGATCATAGCAGTGTATATCAGACATTGAGTAGACCTTGTGCCAAGGCTGAGCCTTGAGAGCTTAGATTTGATGACCGATATGACCTTTTGTTCCATATAGTTTTAGTTCAGTGCCTAGAGTTCTGGATGTTATTATTGCAGCAGTGTTTCAGTTGGTTCTAGATAATGATTATTTATGCAGTGATATGACCATTAGACTTATGATTGTTATCATGGATTATTATCTTGTTGTTTTAGCCATTTTCATAGCATTGACTTGGTATATAACTCATGATGTGGCAGTATTATTAATAAATGAAATGAAATATCTTGGCTGTTTAAATAATGAATCGGATGTATTACTTGCACTTAAAGGTTCACTGACTATACCCATTGGTTTCACTACCCTCCTATGAGCATGAACATGGTCTTTCATGACAGTTATGTCTGCTAGCTTAGGCTTCACATTCACTTGACTCCACCCATCCATGACTTTCCCCATTTTTGGCTTTCACCCTGATTTGTCTTTTTGATTATTGATATGGAGGACTTCCCCTTTTCTACCACTGTGTTGGATTGCATCCATGTTTGTTTTGTGCCTCAGCTCTGAGTTGGTGACAGAACTTAACCCTGGTGAGTTGGATTTTATGCCTAGATCATTCTAGTCGATTTTCCCGATATGTGGCTTAGCGCGGAATTCCCTCTAGTCACATGAGATGTTGTTGGCTAAAACCTAAAGCACTTGTACTATTTATGGAAATTATTGTAAATCTCTTATGAAATCCTATGAAATTAAATTCTAGAATGTGTTTCTAAACACACAATGAATAAAGGCTAAAGCAATGAAATGCTAAAATACCCCATGAAGGGTATAGAAAGGTCTAAAAAGCAATGGTTAAACAAATGCTATATCTAAATATTGTTGACCTCATAAATGTAAATATGCCCCGGATGCAAGCTGCGATTAGTTGTGCTTTTTAGTACATGTGAAATCCCAGAGGGGCCATATAGGCCAAAAAGGCCATGGAAATTAAATGAATGATCCTAATGAACTTGGATCAACTTGATATAGACATGATGCCAAGGTTGAATAAGCATTCTCTAAACAACTTAACCATTTGTGAGGCACTGCCATTCCCTTTGTTATCTTGTCCAGCACAGTGTGTAGCTCCCCTCTTTCCCCGTCCAAAGTATCTCTTAGTTGAATTAGTCAAGTTATCCCTTTTACCTAACCTTGTTCTTAGCCTTCACCCTATCTTATCAGTTAGACCATGTCCATTGGTGAGTATGTCTTTAAAGTTTAAAGCTTTGGTGCAAATAAATTATAAATAACATTAAATATCTATGTATTAACTGCCACTTGATTGATGTTTATACTTGAAGTTAAGTTGTGAATATGGTTAAAGGAACATGTCTTAATCATTTGTTATGATCTAGTCCTTGGTTGTATTTTGACCTAGTCAAACATAGTTTGACCATGGTCATTCTTGGGATCCGTGATGAGATGGACCACTTGTGCTTTATGATGTTGATTTATGGTCCCACATGCACCTATTAATGATTCCATATGTTGGATATATGTTCCAGATGATGATTGATGCAGTTGGTCAGCTTTATTATTATTTCCAGATCATCGCATTTCACACTGTCTCGGTATGGTGGACCCTACAAATGACCCCCACAGGTTATCATGAGGTGTATGAGTACTCATCTCTAGTGGATTTGGGTCTTCTGGATCCATTGAGACACTTATATTTCAGTTCCGAGCACTCTTGGGCATGATTCTAGCAGTTATCCACCTGTTGACCAGTTTGGGCATGGTTATCCAGCCTGTCCAGCAGGGGGCATTGGAGGCCATTCGTTGCCTAGGGAACTACAGAGGAAGGGGGTGGTCCAGCCACTTGTTTTTACCATTATACCCCCCTTCCAGACAGCCTGGTACACTCAGTTTGACAGCGAAGGCACCCTGGATAGCACTTTTGGCCAGTTTCAGGGTTTTTCAGAGGATTAAAAAATGGAATAAAAAGGTCATTGAGGAATTCAATTTGGGCAATTGAGGCAAGGTTTTGGCACTTGGTCTGCTCAGAGGTCATCCATGGTGTATCCCCCTTCTTCCAGATCAGTTGGCATCAGTCAATGGGGTCCATAGTGGCTACAAGAGGTCTTTTACTGCATGTCTCTCACAGATTATGGGGACAGGATTTGATCATTTATGTACTTGGACATGTCATAGAGTCATTTATCATGTTATTGTGCCATGGGGTCATGCTAGTGAAGGAGATTAATGCCTCCTAGCCCCACCATGTGCTCTTAGTCACTTGTCCATGTCTTATGTTGTGGCTCCATGCTATCTAGCCACCCCCCATGTATGACGTCACCCTCCTTAGAGACATTTTATGTATGACATCACCCTCTTTTTGAGTGATCCATGTGATATATTATATTGGCTCATCTTAGCCATTAATTAGATTGTTGTATCTTTTGATCTCAACCACTAGTTTTCAAAAGTGGTTTAGGGTTTTGGTCTTCCTATCGTATAAAAGGAAGAGACCCTCTCATTGTAAAGGCATCTAGATATTTTTGGCCCTTGGCTATTGGAATAAAAATATTTTCTTGGGCATCTTGGATCTTGGAGTTGGAATGCTTGGGGTGATTGTAAATGCTTTTTCCTCTGCACTGACAAACATTGGTGGCCATCTTGGATTTTATCTTCACTAACACGACTTGCAGGCAAAGAAGACGTTTTGAGGGAGTGCGTATTGGTGGGGAGGCCTACCCTACTATCTTCAGCAAGTCATTTTGGGTCACAGGGAGTTGTTTTGTCTTTGTACCAACAATTCCATGTTATTCACCTCTTTTGCTTGCATCTACTTCCATTTTTGTTGATTGATTGATCTTTGTGTCCTTGATTGACAGGAATAGGGAGGCCAAATTGGTTGAAGGAGGCAAAACATTGGCAAGAAGGGCTTCATCAAGTTTGGCATTTGATCTTTGTGGGAAGTAATCATCGTCACAAGCAAGCTTCATCTTCATTTTGCAGGTACGCTCAAGAAGGTATGCTATTCTTCTACCTTAGCCATTTATTCTCTTAGATTATAAAACCCTCATAATCAAAACCCTTGTAATTTTTAATTTTTCAAATCTACTTGGATCTAGCTTGGCTTTGGGTATAAAATTTAAAACCCACCTTAATAATAATCTTGGTAATCCCGATCTAAAATTTGGTGGTAATTGGCCCTCATTTGACCCATTTCCCAAGGCACATTAGCCTCTCCAAGGCAATTCACATTCCTTTTAAGAGGCTAGTTTGGCTAGTTCCCAAACGTGGGTAGATGAGATTTTCATTGCATTGAATAGATCTACCTTGAAAACCTACCCCTAGTGCTTCACTTTTGTGATTTTCACCTTGTGGGCCCCATTCCTTATTTTGAGGGTTGTGCCCCAATTGGGTCACTTTGTGATGCATTAGATCTAGGGAGATCTAGCCATGGCATGCTCTTGATCTTGAAAACCCACCTTGTTTTGCACCTTGACTATCCTGATCTCCAATTTGGTGGACATCTGACTCCATTTGCCCCTCCATCCAAGGCACTAGTCATCGTCAATTCGCACTCCTTGGGTAGGTGGCTTTTTGCTAGATCCCACACTTGGGTATTGCTAATCATTGGCCAAATCCATAGATCCATGCCATAGCATACCCAGTGGACCGTACTTGGACCAATTTTCCACTTTTTAAGGAGTGGGTCCCACTTGTCTAATTTTCATGGTACTTAGTCATCTTTAGATCTATTAATTGAACCTATTAAGTGGTCCTTGTCATTCATTGGTTGAATCATTTGTCACTCTTTAAGTCTCTTCAACCACACCTTAACCCTTCGGTCCACTTAACCTTCCTAGATCTAACTCACCATTGATCTCCTTGTTTCATCTTACACATTTCCCTAGGAATCTTTGGGTTAGCTAGTCTTCATTGATTGGCTAGGGGATCCCCCTTGATCTTGATTAGTCTCGATCGAAAGTGAAGAGTGCATCGATTATCGTGACACCTAGCTTGCATTGGGAACTGTGTCAGCTCTTGGGTCACCTCTTTAGTTGTCTACACCTCTACCGCCCTGGATGGGATACCTTTAGAGACAACTAAAAGTTGTGTGATAACAGGCACCATTGATGGCTTTTACCATTTCATGCCAATAGGGTGAATGAAGAGCATTGAATGGTACACCACATGCATAGAGAAACCTAAAATGTTTTGCATCCACGTCATCCTTGCAACTTTCGTTGAGGGAATCTAATAGTGTTTTAAGCAAAAGTGAGAATCCACTACCATGGGGAGATGGGGATTAATCACCATACATTCTATGTGAGCTTGAAGTCTTAGATTCAACACTTGATTTTTTGGATTTGTTTTGCGCAACCTCCTCTTCTTATATTTGTTTCTTCTTTCACTGGCACAGGATCACATGTTTCGACTCCTATAGTCTTACCTTCATCCCATGGTGTAATGCCATATAGATGCTTTCTCATATGGGTATATGAACCTATGTAAGTTTTATTACAATGGGCATATAAACTTTGTTTTTGGTTCCACCCTCTTTCCTTCACCCAAGCCTTGTCACATACTTCCACAAGGGTGTTAAAGACTCCTTGTGCTTTTGTCCATTATCATTGTTAGTTTCATTATCAACATCCCCTTTCAGTTCTTCCTCCTCTCAATAGTATGTGCAACCGCTTACTTCTTCCTCCTCACCACTGGTATTTCAAGTTCCCAACAACACAATCATAATAAAAAATGGAACCAAAAGGAAAAACCACATAGCCATCATGCTTCTTGACCTAAGATGAGAATAACTTTCTACCTTCAATAGAATAATGGAGAAGGAGAAATGGAAATGGGAAAGAGTAGAAGAGAACCCAAGATTCAACATAGTGGAATTTAAAAAAAAAAAACAAAGAGTGGGTTTTAGAGCCTACCTCTTTAACCCTCCAACATTGATTGAATGTAACTATGGAAGCCTTCAATCTCCCTTCCAAGCTCTCACAAACAACAACCTTCAATCTACCTTCCAAGCTCCCACAAATTCACTCATTAACACTAGCTAACATCCCACTCAAAAACCTAGAAAAGAGGAATAACATGAGTGAAATGAGAACTAGAATGAGAGAAAATGAAGTGAGTGTTTTAATCAGCTAAAGGAACCTTAGTCATGCCTAGACCAATGATTGAATCCTTGTCTTGGTTCACACAGGCAAGAGAGAAAAAAGAACTGCCTCTAACAGGTAGGAGCTAAGTGGGAGCACTGAGGGAGCATTTTTCGTCTCCTGGGAGCGCTGAGGGAGTGACCTTGGAGCATTGACGGAGCGATTCAGGAGTGTTGAGGAAGCGTTGAGGGAGTCGAAGCTCCCTGTTTTGGCAGTGAGCATTTATTTTCTCAGGGAGCGTGCTCCCAAAAGGGAGCGATCAGGAAAAGCGCTTCTAAGGATGCTTCCTGATCGCTCCCTCTGGGAGGGCACTTTCGAAGCGAAGCGTTGATGAGGGGGATGCTCCCCCGGAGCGTAGGTCAGTACCTCGAACTTTGTGCACAAACATCTTTCCCTTCACCTCGATTATTGTGCCCACTGTAACAGCAGTGAGCTGCTTGCAAAAACATACCCAAACAGTACAGTATGACCCAGCAATTAAAAGTTGCTTAAAGTACCTCAAAATTCGTGCCAATCAACATAAATCATATGCCCATCCTCTTCTCGAAACTCAAACCCATTAATTACTATTGTACGGACCTAGGAAGTCGAATTGTATTCTGCACCTTGGGAATCGTGTTGCTATCTCAATCAGCTTCCTTCTCTCTTAGACTCAAGCTCGACCTCTACCTTTTCTCAAGGAAAGTCAATTTGCTCCAACTCTCTTGGATGTGAAAAAATAGAAGAGGGGGTACCTGTTTATTGGTTTTCCCTTGTCTTTTCATTTCACCTTCCTAGGGTAGCTGAAAGGACACTAGATCAAGGGCCCACATTTAATCTAGTGTTTTCTCATCAATGGATGAGAAAAGTCACATTTCTCTCCATTAAATATTTTATCTCTCAACCACAACTTAAATAAATTGAAAAGTCACTTTTCCCTCATTTAATTACTTAGTCAAAAATAGCTAGGGGAACACTTCCTAGGTACAAATTTCAACAAAACAAATTAAAACAAACAAAAAACACTTTTTCAATTTTTTAAATATAACGCAACAACATCAAATAGACGCATTGCCACATATATATGAAAAGAAACTGATGTATAAGATGTCAAGTGATACATCACACATTGATACGGAATCCTGTCCTAACTACTTTCAAGACTCAAAATTGAATACACTTGTGACATAACACAAAATAAAACTACACCAAAAACATAATAAACATATCTCATCATCATGAGTCATCTCCAATGATAAGTACACTATTGATTCCCTCTACCCCTTTTACAAGAAAAAGTAATGGCTCTTCCTCTAGGAGAAGTTCCCGAGAATGGAGTGAAGTTGAGTGGAACATCTTTTGCTAGTTGCCTCTCTCTATGCAAAATATTGGCACACTCTCAATATCCTCCTCTAGAGTCTAAAGGTCATCGCGAACATCCTCTTCTCATTGAATACACTTGTGACATAACACAAAATAAAACTACATCAAAAACATAATAAGCATATCTCATCATCATGAGTCATCTCCAATGATAAGTACACTATTGATTCCCTCTACCCCTTTTACAGGAAAAAGTAATGGCTCTTCCTCTAAGAGAAGTTCCCGAGAATGGAGTGAAGTTGAGTGGAACATCTTTTGCTGGAAAAAGTAATGGCTCTTCCTCTAAGAGAAGTTCCCGAGAATGGAGTGAAGTTGAGTGGAACATCTTTTGCTAGTTGCCTCTCTCTGCGCAAAATATTGGCACACTCTCAATATCCTCCTCTAGAGTCTAAAGGTCATTGCAAACATCCTCTTCTAACCGCCCATGGCAACCAACTCCAATACATCCTCCTCTAACCACTCAAGTGCCTCCTCCATGACAAGCTTGTCAAGGTTCACCCTTCAATCAGTCTTCTCTCCCAAACCATCAAAAACACTCCATAAGCTCCATGTAGGGGGGGAAAAGACACGTGGCTTCAATGACTTTTGGGGAACTTTTAGCTTGTGGGGCCTACAAGAGCCCAATAGGGAGAAGCACTCATGGCTAGGTTTCCTTGATGGGCTAAAATTTAAAATACTCTTTCACTACATTTGCTCTCATTCAATTACTATATTCACTCATCTTTGCTAGGGTTTTGAGGAGGCTTCTTGCTAGTTGTTCAGAAGCAAATTTGTGAGAGCATTGAAGGGAGATTAAAGGCTGCCATAGTTACATTCAACCAAGGTTACTTGGAAGCAAGAGCAGGAGCGAGAAGCGAAATTTTCAAAAGCTTCCGGTTAGGAAGCGTTCCGGAGGCGTTTTTTATATAATATATATTTTGTATATATTTTGATGCATATATGTCAACAAATGCATTTAGAAAGTTGAATTAGTTATGGAAAGGATAAAAACATGAAATAAACAATAATACCATATAACATCATTCATCAAACATCAATCATTAATCATTTACTAGTGAATTCATCAACCATAGGTCTAGTATCCATGATTCCATAAGTTATAACATCAAGATTCAACCTTAAAGCTTCAAATTTTCAATATATAAACATTTTGTCATCACTAGTACTTGTAAGTTGTAACCAAAGTTACAAGGTAACCAAACTATAGTGACATAGTCTATAACAGAGAACATCAACCATAAAATGAAAGTTGAAAGTCGAAACAATTCATGAAGTATCATATTCATTACCAAAGAGTTATAATATGCTTTTATGCAATCAATGACTCAATCATGCAAAATTGCAAATAGTGAACTTCAAATTCAAATGTAGGTTCAACTTCAAACTTCAAACTTGAAATTCCATGTAATGTTTACAAAATATACGATAATAAATATAAAAGAGTCAATAGTGCAGAAACTTGAAAGTATTGTAAACAAAAAAATACAAGAAAAGTAGATTTTATGGATGTTTCCTCTTGTCACGGGAAATTTTCATTTTCTTTTCTCGTGCTCTATGAACAATGGGAGTGGGATTATCATCCCCAATAGCCACCAATGCTGAGCCACGTCCAAGACTCGATCCTGCACGACCCCCCCTCATTGATGCAGATGGAGTTCGTGAAGTTGAACCTCTAGGCAAAGATGGTGCATCTGGAAACAAGGTAGAAGATGGCAGCGGCATTGCTACTGCATGGTCATCCTCATCACCCAAAAGCTCTTCCTCCAAGCGTTCTAAAGCTAAGGCTCCATCCTCCAAGTTATGCTCCTTTGGATTGTTGTCCCAAGTGACATATGATCTATCAATTTTGGCACGCTCACAATAATGAGTCAACAACCTCAAGTTGTAATGTACATAAACCAAGCTTTCTGCTCGGTTTTCATTTAATCGGTTTCTTTTCACTGAGTTGATGAAGCTATAGGTGCTCCAACACCTTTCTGCAGAGGAACTGTTAACCACCCGTGAAAGCGCTCTGACAACCAATTTATTCAAGCGTTGGCATGTTGAGCCGTACATGTTCCACCATTCGATAGGAGGCGCCCTATCTCGATCTCTGATTGCATGCAAAGTACTAAATGGACCAACTTCACTGAGGTATTTGCTTAATTCACTGCGCAATAAGTAAAAAATGGAGTGTGGAGGAGGGGTTTATCCCTCAAAGCCCTATTCCTCCCCTCCAAAACCCCAACCATGGACCCCACCCACTTGAAATCCTATTCAATTCTGTCAGTTGACGCGAAGCGTCCAAGGAAGCGATGGGAAGCGCTGAAGGAAGCGACGGGAAGCATTTTTAACCCATACGGAAGCGCTAGGAAGCGAACAGGGAAGCGCTCGGGGAAGCGGAGCGAAGCGATCAGGAAGCGAAGCTTTCGATCGCTTCCTCACAGTGGCAGGAAGCGTTGAAAACTCCCCGGAAGCGAGCTTCCGAAAATCGCTTCCGTCCGAAAGCGAAATGGAATCGTGATTCCGGTTAGCTTCCGGGTAGCTTCGGCTGGAAGGTAGCTTCGGTCGGAAGCTAGCTTCCGAAGCGGGAGCGACGGGGGGGAGGCGCTTCCCCGCAACCTAGCATTCGACCACCAATTGAGAGTTGAAGAGGTAGGCTCGAAGCCCATTCTTGTTTTTTCCATGTGTCCTAAATTTGTATACTTTCTATGTTAAATGTTCTCTTTTCCCACTCTTCCCCATTACTTCTTTTAGCTTGTGGGGCCTAAAGCAAGAACCCAATAGGGAGAACCACTTGTGGCTAGGTTTTGCTTGATGGATTAAAATTTAAAATACTCTTTCACTACATTTGCTCTCATTCTATCAGTTGATTCACTCATCTTTGCTAGGGCTTTGTATGGGCAGCTTGCTAGTTGTTCAGAAGCAAATTTGCGAGAGCATCGAAGGGAGATCGAAGGCTGCCATAGTTACATTCAACCGCCAACTAAGAGTTGAAGAGGTAGGCTCTAAGCCCACTCTTGCTTTTTTCTCCCATGTGTTGTAAATTTGTATATTTTCTATGTTGATTGTTCTCTTTTCCCACTCTTTCCCATTACTTCTTCTCCCTCATTCTATTCCAAGAAGCAGGTTAATCTCAAGAAGCATAATATGTATGTGGTTTAGCATTATGCTTCTGTTATGATGAGGAGGAAGTAGGATGTGGCCCATACCATGGAGAGGAGGAAGAAGGGGACAAAGAGGATGATGAAGATGACAATGGTGATGAAAGTTCAACACCTTTGTGAAAGTATGTGACAAGGGATGAGGGAGGGAAAGGGGTGGAACCACTAAATTTACATGCCCCCATTGTAACACAACTTACACAGGTTTATATACTCGTGTGAGGAAGCATCTCTACAGGATCATGTCAAGTGATGAAAACCTGTGATAAAGTGTCAGCAAAACATAGAGAAAAATACATATAGAAAGAGGAGGAAGCACAAAACAAATCCAAAAAGTCAAAGGTTGAATCTGAGAACTCATATAGAATGTTCGATAGTCTATACCTATCCCCCCATGCTAGTGGATCCTCTCCCATACATACAGGGCATAGAAAAACATCAGATTTCCTTCACCAAAGTTGTAGGAATGACATTAATGCATTAGTGTTCATGGTCCTCTATGCATGTGGTATACCATTCAATGTTCTTTGCTCCTCTATGCATGTGGCATGCCATTCAATCTTCTTTTCTCACCTTATCATCATGAAATGGTACACATGATAACAATGCTCCTAAATAATATAGGAGCCCTGGGTTTGACAAAGCCAAAACAACAAGACTCGACCAAGGAATGATCCGATATCCATAGTGCTCTAGGTCAATGGACCAGATATGAGGTATCAATTGTCCCATTGATAAATATTCTCGGTATGTCTGCTAGTGGTGTGGTCTTCCTTTCAGCCCATGACAATTCAGATCATTACAAGACCAGTATTAATATTGTAAAACCCTTCATTAAAACTGAAGGATTAACTCCTACTTGTGAATCTTGAATCATTTTTAAATTATATGATTGACTTAATGATGTAGGCCAGAAATACAAATCTACGCACAGATCAAAGATAAGGATCTCATAGAATCAATTCAGAGATTTATGGAGATTTTGTTTGAGATGATTGAACAAAATATCTTATTATGACATGTTGTGATATGGTTATAGTCACCTATATTTATATGAAGGAACCTAATTTTACAATAGAAACAGACAAAGGAATGGATTGATGGAATAGAATTTCCACATTGGAGTTTTCTTAAGTGAAAATTCCAAATGTCCCTTGCATGAGACATGTTTGAGTTTATTTGCTGCTGATTATTAATCACAACATTTGGTGTCAAGAGCCCTGTGGTTGATCACATGGAGGAGAGCTGCTATGAAAGGAGGTTAACTCAAGGCCCGGTGGTTTATACCAATATAGCTATTGTAATCGATCATCAAAAGGAGAGACAAGTCTCAGACTTGGAGGCTTCTGCAATCACAAAAGAAAAACTGAAGGAGAAGCATCAGCTCCTCGAAAAATCTAACAGATAGTGAAGAAAGGCAAGGGTTTACGCCAATATTATCTTCAACACATTCACGATCTCCCCCCTCCAGGTCCATCAGAAAACACACAATCTTAACCCCCTCAAATCCGAGCGAAACGATCTCAACTCCAAAGTGAGTGATGAAGAAGGAATTAGAGCTGCTCATAACACAAACTGCATTTTTATCCGAGTTTCGAGTTGTGAATTGGTTCAGAAGAAAATAGGAGCAGGATCAAGGATGGTTCATGAGCTTCTGGTTATGGCAAGAGAACATGTTTTTTCAATTACCTTAATTGATGAGATAGACAATATAGGATCTGCTCAAATGGAGTCTGGCACTGGCAACAGTGACAGTGAAATCCAACGAACTATGCTTCAGCTCCTTAATCAGCATGAATCTTGAATATTTTTGTAATCAGCATGAATATTTAGACTCCACATGACTTGTGAATCTTGACTCATTCTCTTAGTTTGACTTCAACTCAACTTTTTTCGAAATGATGCCAAGACAGTCAACATGACTTGTGAATATTTTGACTCGGAGCTGTATAAGGGCTAACTAAAACGCCCCCGACTCGCCGGAATCCGACAGAGGAATTCTTGCGAAAATCACAATTTGGAGTGCTCAGATCTCAATTTCGACGATCTGGGTAGTTTTAAAATTGGGCAATTAGTCTAGAACAGGCAATCCCAATTGCTGAAACTACAAAAATGCGATAATAGCAATTTCCAGCAATAATTTTTACCGGTTTATATCCCAAAATCGCCGGAAAAGCGGGGCATTTTGGTTGTTTATCCTACGCGTTTTGACTCCACATGACTTGTGAATCTTGAATATTGGTGTCTAAATGATATGATTGCCTTGTAATGATGTAAACCACAAATAAAAGTCTCCTTATAGATCAAAGATGAGGACAATGAGAGAAGCTAGGGACGAGGATCTCATAGAATCAATTAAGACATATACAGAGATAATCTTGGAGATGGTTGAACAAAATATCTTATGATGACGTATTGTTGTGATAATGTTATTGTCACTTAAAGTTAAATTATAAAGCGATTTAATTGTACAATAGATATTAGAAACACACACAAGAATGGATTGATTGAATAGAATTTCCCCTTTGGGATTTTCTTGAGTCAGAACCCCCACTCTCCTTTGCTTGAGATATGTTTGAGTTTAATCCCAACAAAAACCATTCAAGTGGCTGTGACGTACAATGTCATTCAAGTCATTAACAATAATGTTGCTATTTATAAGGAAACAATAGCAATCACTAAGGATATGTACCTTAACATATTTTGGTCTAGGTGTTTAGTTCACACGATGATCCTCTTTATACATGATATTATTAAGTTTAATGAGAATGACTATAACTGGTGCATTGTACAAGAAAGGGAAGAGTTTCATAAAATTTATTACCAATAATAATCATGCCGATTACATTTTCCACGACCACTCTAAGTTGGAGCTATTTAATATTGCAAAGACCAAATTTGCTACTTATTGTGGAAAATGTACGAGAGGTATTGTTGAGTATGGTTTCAAGTCGGCATGGTTTGATAGACAAGGCTACATCTACCCTTAATAGACATAGATTTCACGAAGTGGAGAACACCACTTTATATGGTCAATTTTGGGCATGAGTTTGGTATGTTCTATAGTTCACCAAGCCCATTTATAATAAATTTGGTTTGCAAATACAGATCAGCCAGTGATAGGGGAGGTATATAAGCAGATATGTTGTCATGTCCCAAATTTGGCATTGGGTCACAATGGCCTAATCAAATTGGCCCTATTCATTAGAGTTTGTCAAATTGATGCTAAAGGTCAAATAATTGCCAAGGAGGAAAATTACTAATTTCCTAGGTTTGGGGTGGAAGCTTTGGGATTTGGAATAATGGGGATAATAAATGATGTTGGAACATTAGGATGGCATAAATATTTAATAAAGGAGATAAATAAATATATACAAGTGAAAATCAAAGTGGCATTTGATCATGAAGACACATGGAGGAAGTGAGACCCACACAAGCTAGAATTTATGTGCCACATGGCATCCTCTTCTTGCAATTTCGAATCCATGGGAAGCCTAATGTTCTTCGGATGAGTTATAAGGTCAATAATACTTGGCATGAGTCAATGAGGTCGAAATATAGAGGAAGAGTAACTCCCATGGAAGAGAAAGAGGCAATTTGGAGCTAGATTCCCTAGCTCTATGACAACAATGATGAAGCTGCTATGACACCTATGACACAAATCAGACCTGAAGACTGACATATGACATATATGACATGTCAGGGCTAAAAATAGACTCCAAGAGGGCGCTCAAGGGTGTTAGGGCAGCTAAGATGCTTCCACATGTGATTTGGTGGAAGTGGGAGACTAGGAATTGTTGTACAAGTGGCATCCTTTGGAATCTCTTCCCAACTTGAGTTGGCATGAGTCTCTTGGAAGGAATTCGACCCATGGAGGGCATTAGAACTTTATAAATGTCAATAACAAAGAATTAAACCATCTTTTGATCATTTGTAGAATTTGCAATTGCATTTGTGTAGAGGGAGAGCTAGTGGATAACTAGTTTCTTTCCTTAGCCAATTTCGAGGGTGAAAGATACCCATCCAAGTTGGTAATTGGAAAGGCCATTCAGACCTTTCATTTGGAGCTTTAATGGAGTCTTTATTTGCAGGTGTAAGCTACAGGGCAGCTCATGGTTTCTTCTATGGCAGCACATTCTCTCAACCATTTCCAGTTTTGATGGCATATTCTTGATCCTTGGGGGAGGGCGTTTTTGGTGAGCTATTGTACTCTTTGGGGGAGCTTCTCATGCCCCATTTATTTTGTAATATGAAGTAAATACTCTGTTCTTCATCTCCGGAAAGTTTCAGGTCGAAATTCCAAGTAGAAATGTATAAATCTCATTTTTAATGAAAGAACAGTGTCGTTTCCCCGCTACATTGATGTATAGCATGATAATGCTGATGATTTCGAATGAATGGATGGTTCTCTGATACATTTATGATTAATAGACTTCCATGGATGTATTTTACAAGTTTCATGTACTGTACTTGAGCATTTGAAGTATTTTTACTCAGTTTAATTGCATTGGGAGAAGAAATAGTGCCATTTCCCCAAGGGTCGAATTGGTTATTTTTGCAGCTGAATGGAAGAGGGTTGGAACAGAGATAATAATCAATTAATGATGCACATGAGACCTTAATAACATCCTTGAGACATCCCCTACCTATGGTCAGAAATTTGAGTGGGTTTGGAGGCATTTGGGAAGCCATTTTCAATACTTACCCCAGGGGGATTTGAACCCCAAATTATTAGTAAAATTGCTTGCTTGGTCCAAAATCTTAATAGAGTTTGCAGAGGTCTTTTGGTAGCCATATCTCATCCCTAAACATCATATTCAAGTCCTAATATCATTCATACACCTTCCTTGAAGATTTGAAGGCATTTGGAGTCAATTTGAGACCTAGAGACCAATACTAGTCAAAGGGAAATTACTAGTAAAGTTCCCTACATTAGCCAAAATTGAAAGAGGATTTGCAAAAGTATTTTAAAGATCTAAAAGCATTGAAACACATATTTATGTTCTAGCATCATCCATATACCTTCTCAGAAGATTTGGGAGCAATTGGAGCAATTTGGGGACCTAGAGCTCAAAACTAGTCAAAGGTCGAACTAGGAAAAAAAGTGAAAAATTGCCATTTTAATAAAATTCCTAACAAGTGACATTACATATGCTAGGCTAAATCAAAGACAATGTTGAGCGAAGAGATGTGATATTGTATGATCATATTTATAAACATGTGATCAAAAGGTGGGATAATATAAATGTTCCACTCCATGCCTTAGCATATGTCCTTACGCCCAAATATTATTCTTCATCACTTAGCAGTTGGTTTACATATATCTAGAGGTATAGAGTGAGTATATGCATGCATTAAGCAGGTTGGTCCTTGATGAAGAGGAGTGTCCTCTAGTACGAAACAAATTGAGCAAGTACATTAGTGAACATGGAATCTTTGCTCATTTGCATGCAAGTACAGATCAAGATAGGTTGAATCTAATTGAATGGTGGAATATGTATGGCACCTTTACCACATGCATAAATTGGCAATGAGGACATTTCACAGATTCACACTACTTTTACAGAGAGGCGTTGAAGCACCTATATCTTCATCCACAGTGTTACAGCATGAACTAGCAAGTGTAGTTAAAGCCCCAAAGAACACAACTAGCCCAACAGAAACCTAGCCCAACGAAAACCTAGAGGTGTTACCCATTGTCAACTTGACAACTACCTCCCTGCACTTTTGATCGCCTCTTCTCCAACTCCAGGGGGTCTTCCCTAGATAGGATTGCTAGGCTATGGTAATGAGGGCACATAGGTGATTTGAAGAGTTATCCCTAGCAAAACTTGAGGTCTTTGTAGTAGTATAGGCGATGGAAGGGTTTTAAAGGATAATGCCAATCCCAAGGCAATGGAGTCAAGGGAACAAAACCAATGAAAGGGGGTAGTTCTTGATGAGGATAAGGAAAATTAGATCATTTTTTGTGCCAACCAATAAACACTAACATGTTGCATCATAATCATGGAAACCACTAGGAGCTTTCTCAAAACAAGGTTAATTAAGGTGTGCCTTATACTAGTGAGTTGTTACAACTTCTTGCCCTAATGATGATATGGAACAAAGTAATATTTGTGCATAAAACAACAAGATTTCCCTTCTTTGGCCCTAATAACATGTTCTAGCTATTCCACATATCATTATGCAACACAAAAGATAAGAACCAGAAACCACTTACAAATGGAGAAGAAAACCCTTGAACTTCAAATGCTCCATAAGATAAAACAATAGGCTCCAAGGGAGAAAGATCTCCAAATCCAACCATGACTTACAAACGAGGAAAAGGATATCTTATATAGATGAGAAGCCTAACTTCCTTTACAATAGAATATTCATTTTTCCCTAAGATCTAGCCTAGGGTGGAGTGATAACAACTGACCTACCAATGAAAACAAACATCTAACAAACCTTTAACAAATTCTTAGAAATGATGGTCAAATGCCATAATACAATGTTTGGAAATACAAAGGGCCCACAAGGAGAGGGGCACTCCCAACAAATAAGGCACAAGCTCCAAGGAGAAACTCTATGAGATGGACCATGAGAATAATGGTCCAATTCTTATGCATAAACCCTCGAAACCAAACAACCTGCTCAAAAAGGTGTGCCAACGGCTCCAAGGTAGACAACTCTAGCAGATTTAGCATAGAGAAATGTGTTGATCAATTTCTAAGCAATGCACTATATGAAAGAAGGCTAGCAAAAGTTCAAAAAATTCTCCATGAAGTGGGTGTCAAGTTTCAACCCTTTCTCGATCATGCAAACCGTGATGCCTTCAACAGGATTAATTTAGTGGAGCCACATCCTCTTTTATTTTATTGACGACAGACCAGGGGCAACCAATCTGTTGCTCACGAATCCACAAAATCTGAGTCATCAAGATTGACATGGCACAGACCCTGGTCAACATTTCACTGCTCCCCACAACAAATATAGAATGCTATGTCTGAAAAAACAAGACTTGAAGCTCTTGGGTTGTCCATTCCAGAGCTTCAGTGACTGCTCATAAGATTAAAGAGGACATCGTTTGATTCTATGAGTGACAATGGCAGGTCAGCTGCTAACAATGTTGATTGACTTGTTTGTTTCCCAGCTTATCCCAGAGTCAAAATCGCATCACAACTCAATATCGAATGCATGCCCCATATGCCAAGGCAGATGCTTGATCAACATATATCAATAAAGCACTGATTACCATATCTGGGGAAATTGATTATCAGCTCTCATAACCAGTTCCTAGTGTCAACCACGTACATATTTGAATCAGCTGGGCATTCAATTTGGGTGCAAACTGTATCAGAAGATAAATCTATGTATTTGATTCTTCATTGCTGCAAATTGGAAGGATGAAAATAGAACCGAAATTTGATGCCATGGATACCAATTATAATCTTCAGAGGTTATCCTGGTTTTCTTATAGAACAATCGGTAATTTTGGGAGTATTTTATCCCCATTGTTTGTTACCAGTGAGCTATTGTAAGTTGGAATGCAATAAATAACTGTGTCTATGTCTTATAGCTACAATCACTGCATCTGTGATTCCAATCCTCTATTGATTCAATCCACCACCACAGGACTGATTATTGAATTTCCTCCATCCTGCTGTTAAACAGAAAGCATAATCCTGGGACTCTCTGCTTTCCCAATACTATAGCAAAGGCACAAGGTCATTACATCAACACTCTCTCACCATTCATTGATTCATGCCAATAAGATCTTCTGTTAAAGCTTCCATATTTAGAAACTTGTGTTTCTTGTTGCATAGAACTCAATATCACACTCTGTCTCTCCAGCTCCTGCAATAAATCAATCTTCTTCCTGTACAGAACTACTGAATCATGGCAGTATAAATGAGAGGCTATGCCCAGGAGCAGAGGATTTGCTGCCCAGATGTACTGTTGTGCCCTTACAGTGCTCAGAAATGCTCCCAAAGTGCCCAGAACAATTGTGAAAATTGATCTTTAGGCCCAGTATGCACCCAGAACATCAACCGATGAGTTTTACTACCACTTAGAGCAAAGAATGAAAGGCTTTCTTGCTGTTACAGGGCCCATAGCTGCCCAGAATCTTCAGAAACTAACCCAGACCTGATATTCTTCGCATACAGGTTGCCCAGGATTCCTCACAAAAACACAAGTGGACACCCTATGCAAATAGGGGGTAACACACAGCATCAAGAGAACTAGGCCAAATGTAGACAAGGCAAAAATCTTGGATTAAGTGCACTACAACTTGAGGATATTGCCCCATTATTGTGAGGTGCCAAAGACTGATAAAACATATACGACTAGTGACAACAATCTAGAGCAGGCTAATTTGGAGGATGAAGCCATGGCTAGAGTGCTTTGATGTTGAACTTTTAGCTGATGGGACTTATGATAGTGATCATGTAATGACAGTAGAAACTTTAGCTTCACAACCTCCAGTAATATGTGGGGACCCTATAGCTCATGGTCATATTGTTCCTAGATCATAGAAAAAGAAATTAGAAGTTTTGCATGGCAAGGGAAAAGCTTAGTAGATAGCAGATTCATTTGACATTCTATCTAAAATCTAGTTTTCAAAACTTACAAGTGCTTTGTCTTTATTATGGAACTTTGAACCTACCTTTCAACTGTTCGTTGCATATTACAACTCTCTGGTCTTGAATCAGTGCTTTGCTTCATTTTGTGGTTGATGTTATTAGTTACAATTTGTTGATGACAAATGTAACTGTTGAAACTTGAAAGATGATGTTATGGTTGATCATTTGATGACAATGTTATAAGTTATAACTGGTAGATGATTGATGTTATATGTTTACTAAATGGATGATGCTTTAATGTCATCATGAATCCAATAGTAAAACCTATTTCTACAACTAATATATATATTTTATTTATATATTTATTACAAAAACATGTGCAATGCCGAATTAGTTGTAGAAATAGGCTTTACTCAATGTTCCACCAAGTTTCTGGGACACAGGGGTGTGGGAATGGGGAAACGCAAGAGCGGCTTATATAGAAGTTTCCCTCAAATTTTAGGAAGCATCAAAGGGAACATCAAAGGGGACGTCGGGGTCTTCAACGTAGGGGACCCCACCAGAAATATTACAAAATTTATATTAGAATACATAAAAATTGAAGTTGGAAGATAAGTCATTAAAGTCTTAACTTTATAATCTAAAAAATAATACAAGTTTACGACATACATCAAGTGAAATAAAATGAAATACAACCATACATAAGCTATAACTGATAAAACAAAATCGAAAATGCAACCATATTGAACAGTGAATGAAATCGAGGCTAGAGAGAAGGAAAATAGTGGACGACGTGGACGTTTATCATTTTATTTATTTATTTTCGTCAAAAACAATCAAAGGAAACATGGGGACGCCATTTTTAGGAGGGAAACGCTTCCCTTCTGCGTTTCCATGAGTTTCCTTCAAACGGGGACATGGGGGGGACATTTCCAATGGATTTTCCAAGTTTCCGAGACATGCGGGGGGGTGGAAGTGCATTTCCTACCCATGGGGATGCACACCCGTGTAACACTGGTTTTACTATTGGATTCATGATGACATTAAAGCATCATCCATTTAGTAAACACATAACATCAATCATGCAACTTATATATATATATATATATATAACATTCATGAAATGCTCTACTTCAGGAAGCTTTTGAAAATTGGTGTTTTACTTTGTAAGCCTTGGAGTACTCACTATATCCAGCAAAAACACCCTTCGAATTGGTGGATTTCAATTCAGTGTTTTTCTCCTCAAGAATATGAATATATCCAAAGCAACCAAAAACACAGTAGTGTGACACCTAAGGTTTCTCACTAATGAAATCTCCTTATAGTGTTTTGTCCTTCAATACCCTATGAAGACACCTGTTAATATATGCTCCCACATTCCGGAAACTTGGTGGAACACTAAAAAATAATCCAAGAATATAACCCTATCATACACAGATAAAATGAATTGACGCATTAACAAAAATCTGTGTTGAATAACTATCTTTAACCTCCCATTATCCATGCAATTCAATAAAAGTTTCATTAACCGACTTTAAAGCCAACAACAACTTTCAATATAGGAACAGGTAACGCTATATTGCATGCCAACCCGCAACCTTCTGTACATATTTATTTCTGTAGGGTAGAGGTTGGATATAAAAGCATTTAGAGGAGACTTTTCAAAACTTCCTGGTGGGCACAGGTCAAAAGTAGAAAGATCAAATGATGGAGTTTCATGTGTATTATGAACAGAAATATAGACTTTATTAAAGGTCACTCTCTTATGTTATGGAATATGTACAGAGGAGTGATACGTTTACCTGCAGTATACGTGCAAGTGCAGCCCGGAACTTTTCAAGGGGCAGGTCAACAAGTTTAGGAAAAATGGGCAGCACCTGAGGAAGAATATATATTAGTAGATATAATTCATAATATAAAAACTAAAATTATTAGAACACAAAAATTGCACTCAAAATTCATACTAATCCTCATATTTGATGGACGTACTATCCTATAACTGTTTGCAGCAGCAAAACAGTTACAAAATAGTGAATACAAAAATGAGTGAGTGCTCATAACCATGGTCTCCATTAATTGAAGGGAATTTAATCCCACCAGATTTATTCATTCACAATCACCAGAAATTGGGAAACAATAACAGTAATATATATGGATGTCCCAGTAAACATCTATCATCACTATTCCAATTTAAAATGGACTATCAGCTATCATGCCATAAATGTTGTGCCAACCCCATAGATTATCTCAGGAGCAAGTTGTCACAGAGACAAGAACAAATTGTCATCTATTTCATTGCACATGATAACAAAAGACATTATATAGTTTGGTTACTGAAAAGCTTTACTAGCCTTGTGATGCAAAGAGAATATAAAATCGACATGCAATTCCAACTAAAACATCTCAAGTTACTTTATCAGTGCAATTAAGGTACAAAAGAAAGCATGGGCTGTGCATATTATTAGTTGTCCAAATATACAAAGTTATACACCCTGATACAGTTGTGCATGTACTTCTAGATGTATTCCTCCTGAGAATTGCACAGAAAAGTATGAACCATGTCATAGTTTTAACATGGTAAACATAAAGCACAGACAGATTTACCCTACAACAACTAGGCCAGATTTTAGTTAATACTTAATAGCAGCAAATACGATTTTGAGATATGCTAAAGGTACAAAGTTTTTGGAATATTATATGGTGAAAGTGATGCACTTCAGTAAACTGGTTATACAGATTCTGATTAATAAGTGTATGATCAAAATCAACAACTGGTTATGTGTTCAGTATTTAAAAATGTACAGTTTCATGGGCTAGCAAGAAACAGAATGCTATTTATCTTTCTTCTACCAAAGCAAAATACATGGCAGAAACAAAAAGGGCATCTGAAGCAGTTTGGCTTAGGTGTTTTTTGACAATCAAGGTGTTCTAAAATTAGCAAACAATCAGTCTTTCATGAGCACTCTAAACACATTTATGTAAATTGCCATTTCATCAGACAACTTGTAGAAAATGATGAGGTTGAGCTTCAATATTGTACACACAAGAGCAGACTGCAGACATCTTTATCAAGCCACTTGATCCAAATAAGTTTGTTAAATTTAGATACAAGCCTGGTGTATTTTCCAGAATGACCATCAAGGGAGGATATTAGTGTAATTAATGTTTCTGCTCATTCTTAGTAAATAGGAGTTCAGTTTACATAAATAAAAAGTACATACAGTATTTTAATATAATTTATTAAATGGAAAGACAGTATACAACCTCTTTCTCTCTTCACACGTATAAATGTAAGAAGACCTACTCTATCCTTAGTGAACACATATTTGACTGTTCTCTCTTCCAACTGTACGGTTCTCTCTCTTCTTTTCTATTTTATTTTCCTCGTATCAACTACTTCCACCACCTCAATATTTTCATGTATATTTCTAGGATATTGCCTACGACTTAGTAGGAAAGCCCAGTGTCAAAATCACTATTTTCAACAGATCCTGGGAGACTTTTTGGAGGTTGATGAGAATATCTTTCTTTGCTCCATATCTATTTTAATTTGGACATCAATTAATTATGCATCTTAATGGTTGGAGATAATAAGAAAATCCTGGGAGACTTTTTGGAGGTTGATGAGAATATCTTTCTTTGCTCCATATCTATTTTAATTTGGACATCAATCAATTATGCATCTTAATGGTTGGAGATAATAAGAAAATCCTTCAGTGTCAACAATGACACTTTTCAACAGATCCTAGGAGACTTTTAAGTTTTTGGAGGTTGGAGAAAATGAGAATATCTTTCTTTGCTCCAAATCTATTTTAATTTGGACATCAATTTAATTATGCATCTTAATTGTTGGAGATAATGAGAAAATTTGAAAATCCTTCATTGCAGGGAAAACTTTTAAGGATCCATAATTTTCTCGAAGTGTAGAAACCTTGGCAAATCTTACTAATTCTTAAATTTGCAACCATAAAATGTTTGGCAATTTTTTTTAATATTCAATTTTCTAAGAACTTTATATAGTTTTTGGATAATTTTGGCGATTTTTAGAGTAAAATAAAATATATCCCATGGAATTTGGGTCAATCACCTTTGGAAAAAGGCAAATTGGCAAAAAAAAGATTTGGAAAAAAAAAGTCAAAAAATAACCCATGGGCTAAATTTCGCCCCTAAAATTTTCCTAGCTTCATTGGTCCATAGTTATTTTACTTTAGATATGTGTTAACTTTAAGTTACTCCTTTTGTTACTACTCTCATTTAAGTTTTAGGTTTAGCTTAAGATGCCTTAGACACACCCTTACTTGCTGTAACTTCCAGCCCCAATAACCATTTATTGGAAATTAAATATTAGCTATAGCTCTTCTTTCTAAGAGTTGACCATTAAAAGCAGTCTATATTCTAGGAACATTGTGTTTGAATTTTACAAAAGCATCTGTAGTCTCTTGCTACCATCTAACTGAAATTTCTATCTAATCAAGCATTAACATGAAAGAATAGAATACAGAATCAGCAAACATAATAGCGCTAAAGCGGCTCCTATAAAAAGCAAGAGGTAAGACTAAGTCTACAGAACCTCACCTCATCTTTTGTTAATGATGACAATATTGGAATTAAAACTCCTGCATCCTGAAAAGATACAGAAACTTTTAAGTGGATTTGAAGTAGGATATTAACTATATGAATGATTTTCCCAATACATCAAAATAAAGAAAAGAAAGCATCAGTCACACTATGACCTTTAACTTGGTCTCGTATAATCTTTTCACAGTTGCAATTAAATCAGCAGGAGGATTGGTACCATCTGTTAGAATCTGTAACACCTGATACAGATCAACGAGATGAGCATCTCGTGCAGGATGAATATAACCCCAGCTGGAAATGAAAAATTGCCTCTAAAACATATAATGCTAACCTCCTTCATATAAAACATAATAGCATACAAGGTAACCAAGCAAACCTGCATTAGAAGATTCTCGCTCCCTTCAGGAGGATTAGATATAATATACAGTAATTCTGGCGATGACCGTATTGTGCGTATTAAGCTAGGGATTTGGCGTTGAACTGCCTGCACCAAATTTAAATTCAGCATCCCAGAATATAGGTCTTATATTATAAGGCTGACTAAAAATTTTATGACTATCCCATCTATTTCCCTAATCAAATGGAAAGTACAACACAATAAAAGATAAAAATCGAAAATAAAGACCTCAATAAGCTGACACAAAGTATATTGGATAAACCTTTATTAAACCTAACCTGCTTTACAGCCTTCGGTGCATTTTTATATGCACTGAAAATTTGCTGAAGAAGAGCATGTTTCTGCATACAGAAAACAGAAGATAAAGAATAGCTCAATAGTTAAAAACCATAATGGAAACCAATTTCAAAAAGTAGACACAAACACAGAAATGGTTGTCTAAATATATGAAATGATGCCTGACAGATCTTACTGCAGAGGGAGAAGTGCATTCAAAACCTTTGTGCACAGAGCAAAGTACAGTGACATGCAGCGTACTGCTTCTGCAATGGAAACATTCGATGCACTTTGTGCAGAACTCAGTCTGTCATTTCCCGAAGCATTTACTACAGTGATCCCACTAGCTTGCCTTATGTTTGGAGCTCCATTTGATAGATTAGGTTGACTACCATCCTGCAAAAAGGCATTTGCCTCATTAGTAATGTACAGTTGTAAATTCTAAATTCTGTAGCTGGTCTGGCGAAGACGAAACCCACTTCATACTTTGTGAATATAAATTTAAAGTATCAGCTATAGAATAGCTCTAAGGCATTGTGTAAGTGCGTGTGGGTACATACGTACATCCAGTGACAATTTATACACTGACATTGCATAGAAAATCAATGCACCAGAGAATAGTGTCATACATAAACAGCATGGATACAACCACTACGCTACATAAGACATTTATGTCCTCTGTCAGACTAAAATCCCATCCAAATATCCAAACCGTCCTGAATTAAAATAAACTAAATCCTTACACCCTTAATTGTTTCATTAACACCAAACATGCCAGTTCAAACATCCATGTTCAAACACCATCCAAAGAAGGATGTTGAATCAAGAAAATGCTGCTGTGGACCTAGTAAAACAACCTCCAATAAGGGAGGGGGGCGACGTCTTGCCTGAGAGGCCTGGATCAACAACCCCCAATGTCTCTCCTTACATCTGAGGCCAGAGAGAAAAAGGCTCGTGATAGATGACTGATTGGAGGATCTGGAAGAGCTGCAAGATCTTGTCTGAATGATGCAGCATTATGCTGAGGTTTGGTGGAAGGCCATCAGATGATGTCGTGTGAGCTGTCCCAGAATCTGGGGTGACACTTTGTAATGGCCTCACTGGCTTTACAGCATCCCCAGGTCTCACGGATCTAGCAACTGATGTAGTGTTGTCGTTTTCATGTATCTTGGTACCTCTGTCTATGAGAATACAAACTAAATGCAAAGTTACAAAAGTATAATTTTTATCAAAAGCAAGTTCAGTATTTGGGTCACATTATCTCTGGAGGAGTATCGGTGGATCCAAAGAAGATTGAGGCCATTATGGGATGACTCACTCTCAGAAATTATTTAGATGTGAAATCATTTATGGGTCATTTATGGGTCACACCAGGTACTATAGAAGATTCATATAAGGATTCACCATACTTGCTCACCACGTGATATCCCTTCAAAAGAAAGGGAAGAAACATGCATTTAGGATAAAATAGCAGATCCTAATGATGATCTTGAAGTGTGCACAAAATCATGCATTTAACGAATCCAAGGAATCATAACACAGAAGGGCCATCTGATGTGCTGAGTTTCAAAAGCTGAAAGAGCACGTGAGCAATTATCCCACACATGACTCAGAGCTTGCTGCAGTATTGCATACATTTAAAACGTGGAGGCACTATGTTAGTGGCAAAAAACTTAAGCTATGAACAAATCCAGATAGCTTAAAGTACCTGTTCACCGAACCGCATCTTAATGGTAGGCATATATGATGGATGGAATGTCTTTGTCGATATTATTTTGAATCAAACACATCAAAGCTAAGTTGCACGAAACGGGGAAACGGGGACGAGTTTCCGAAACGGGGACGCGTAGGAAACTCATAATTTCATAAGTGATTCCATAATGCAAGTATTAATATCCAAAAACATTTTACTATTTTACCCATAAATGATTCCATAATGTTGATTTTTTCCTGAGCAGCATCGAGTGCCATTCTCTGGGAGAATGGAGGCACCTGGTCAGTGACCAGGATATTGACCCAGTCTGGGACTGGGAGCTCAACTTGGGGTTGAGAGCCATTCTCTGGGAGAATGGAGGCACCTGGTCAATTACCAAGATATTGATCCAATCTGGGACTGGAAGCTCAGCCTGGGGCTGAGAGCCATTCTCTGGGAGAATGGAGGTACCTGGTCAATTACCAGGATTTCACTGTAAGCCCTAGACCGGGTCTGGGCAAGTCGTGTACTCCTCCACTTGGTCTTGGTGGCAACAGGAGGGTGAAGTAAAGCAATTAATTTATCTCCTTATGATGATGTGCTTGGAGTGGACATTAAAGCCTTGAAGAACGCCTGGATAACTTGTTGAAGATAAATGAAACCCAAGCATAGCTTGGCTTGGTCCATGAACCCACCATTTAGAAGAAGAAAAATAAATATATATTTATTTATTATGGGTAGGCTCATTATTGGAGAAAAGAAAAAAAATATAATAAATACAAATGATGAAAATGTGTAGGTCGGCCTCATATTTATTTTTTTTGGAGAACAAAAAAAATAAATAAATATATGAGGACAGGTCGGCCTCAATTAAGTGGAATTATTCCACTATAAATAAAAAATGAAGCTCATCATTTTAACACACAATTTCGTGCTGTCTTTGAGGACAGTTCGTGGGTACAGATTGTGGGCATTTTTTCTGCTCCAAAACTCAGCTCGTGGGTGACTTTTTCTGCTGAGTTTTACTCCTTAAAGAAGTCACAGTTTCATGCTTCTGTCTTCATTCTTTTACTGCTGGGTTTGCTGTTCAAATACCACTGAAACTTTCTACTGTATGCACCCGAGCCCAGCTAGGGCTTTTTCAGTGCAGCCGAGTTTTTTGTTCAGGGTCTGTCCCTAAATTTTGGCAGCCATTAAAAACACCTACAGTTTATAGCAGTGTGTGCACAAGTTTACAGCAGTGTGTAAAGTTTACAACAGTGTGTGCACAAGTTTACAGCAGTGTGTGTAAAGTTTACAGCAGAAGGTGTGTACAGGTCTACAGTGAACCTCTACAGTCATCTAGTGGCAGCTTGGAGCAGCAGTCATAGTACAGGGCTCTTCTTGTTTGGTGAAACAATTTACACTTTGTTGTGAAGGCTTATCTCAGCCTGCTATTGTACAAACTCAGCTATCTCATTTTGGAGATAAATTATTATTAATTGCTTTGGGGTTTTTGTCCTTGAAAGGTTTCCCCGTGAAAAATACTGTGTTCTATTTTTTATGTGTATTTACAGTTAGCTATCTCTGCACTTTTTATATTTACAGTCTGCTACTGCTACCAAATTTTCAAAATTTTAACACATAATGCAAGTGGAAATAGCCAAAAAACATATATATCAAAAGTCTTCCTTGGCCCTTTATATATCAAAAGTCAGAAACACTCGTGGTTCACACTCAGCGCACGGCTCAGACAAACTAATGATGGATTACCATGGTTGTATTATTCTGTTTCATGTGTGTTATATAATGGCCTTTCTTTCAATGATGGAAACATTGTAGTTTTGCACTACATAGGGCTTCTTCTAGGTTTTAACACATTTTCCCCGTGGCTTACTAGTGAAAATTCAGCTTAGAAGTTATTTTAAATTAAATTCGTGGCCTTTATTGCACTGACTTATATTTTAGATTTTAAATTTAAATAAAACAACTGGAGCCCCGGTGGGGGTGGGGTGAGACATCAACTTTTGGTAGCCCCCCCATCTTGCATTCTGTAATAGAAAGAATGTTAAATAATTACATATATGGGATTTGCCTATACTACGAATTTACATGCGAAGATTAAATGAGGAATCCGTCTGGGACACACTTATTGCGTTTTACTTTATAAATAATTGCCAATCAGCTCGGATCCAGGACAGCAAGAAAGGATTTCTTCATGGCAACTCAACTCACGGCTCACACAGTCGCGGTTCACACTCAACTCACGGCTGACAAAAACTCAGGCTCACGGAGGCTCTGGCTCACCCTAACGCTCACACGCTCACAAACTCAGCTCACGACTCACCCTAACGCTCACGGTTCACTCACAGCAGATACGCTCACACTCGCAGCAACACTCAGATGAATAATCGCTGAAGAATAACGCGATTGGACTGAGTCACGGGCTAGCTAAGTTATAACGCTGGACAGAGTCACGGGCTTGCTAAACCCTAAATCGGAAATCGAAAATGCATTAAAAACTTAACATTTCGGCGGACTGAGCGTTGACGGACGGAAACGTGGAGAAATTTCCAAATACGACCTTGAAACGGGTTTCCAAAATTATGAAACGGGTTTCCGATTTTGAAACGAGTTTCAAGTTTTCTGAAACGAGTTTCCGTACCGTTCCGTACGCATTTCGTCGTTTCCATACGGAAACGGACAGGACGTGGGGGGGTAGCCCGTTTCCTGCAACTTAGCATCAAAGCAAAAGAGAATAAAGTTGATGCACTCAACAAAGCAAGGCATATATTAGCCATCTGAATTTATGAAACTATCTCAAGGAAAATAGCACTTAAAAAAGAACAAGATTCACATAAGGATTCTTCATAGTTTCTCACCCTATGACACCCCTTCAGAATTCAAAGAGCATGAGCTCAATTACTCTGCACATGACTTGGAGCTCATTGCGGTAGTGTAAATTTTAACAATGTGGAGGCACTACCATATTGAAAGGAATTTGAATTACGAATATATCAAGATAGCTTGAAATACCTATTCAAAAAACCATATATTGATGTCAAGCAAAGAAGATGGATGGAATTTCTTTGTGAATGACTTTGAAACCAAACACATCAAAGGAAAATAGAATAAATAAGTTGATGCAATGAGCAAACGAAGGCATATATCAGCCATTGGTACTTGTGAATCTAATGTAAGAAAATGGACTTGAGCTCTTATGACAGAGATGAATACCACTACCTCAAGGGGAAGAGGAATTGCAGAAAGAGAAAGTAGAGTAGAATTATTAAGGATATCATCTAACAAGCAATGGGTGTTTCACATATGACTTGGAGCTCGTTGCGATAGTGCAAATTTTAACAATGTGGAGGCACTACCATATTGGAAGGAATTTTGAATTACAAAGATATCAAGATAGATTGAAATACCTATTCAAACAACCACATATTAATGTCAAGCAAAGAAGATGGATGGAATTTATTTGTGAATATGACTTTGACATCAAACACATCAAAGGAAAAGAGAATAAATTAGTTGATGCAATGAGCAAAAGAAGGCATATATCAGCCATTGGTACTTGTGAATCTAATGTAAGAAAATGGACTTGGGCTCTTATGATAGATGAATACCACTACCTCCAGGGGAAGAGGAATTGCAGAGAGAGAAAGTAGAGCAAAATTATTAAGGATATCATCCAAAAAGCAATGGGTGTTTTACATATACAGGTCGAAATGTATGTGCTCAATTCTACAGTGTTGACGAAGCTCATCTTAACTGAAATGCAAAATGTGCCTTCCTCAAGAGTCGAGCCATCTCAGTTATTAGTAAACTATTGCAAAAATAAGGAAACAATATTTTCACTGGGTCTAAAAAAGGATGTGGTTGTATACATTTCCAGATGCATGGAATGTTATCAAGTCAAAGCAGAAAATCAACATCCATTTGGATTGTTGCAGTGATTAACACTTCAAGAATGGAAAGAGGAAGCAGTGGCAATGGCTTTTATCAATGGTCTACCCAAGACAGGGACACAGCATGATACCGTAATGGTTCTGATCTATTAAGTAACAAAAGATGCACATTTTGTTTTGTTCAGTGTACACAGAAGGCAGTTAATACAGCAGAGCTAACTATAAAGGAGGTAATTAAATTTCATGGAGTGCCCAAAGCAATTGTTTGAGACAGAAACAAACTTCCCCTTGAAATTTTAGAAACAAACTTTCCCTTGAAATTTTGGAAGAGTCTATTACAGGCAGTAGGCACATGAATCAATTAATTACAACTTTTTGTTTGTCCACTATGATCTAGTGGACAAACAAAGAGTAAATCACATTATTGAAGAAATGATAATGCACGTGATGTACAAACTATTTAAGTGGGAAGAGTACCTACCACCGGTAAAGTTTGCATATAACAATGAGCATCATGCATCATTGGGAATAAGTTTATTCAAAGATCTATATAGCAGAACATACAATACACTAGTAACAGGAAAGGAAAGGCCAGGTTGCCAGAACTAGAAAGAATTTGACGCAACAGAGAACAGAAAATAAAGTTATGCAGCAACGAAGAAAATGCACAGAAAAGTCAGAGTTAGGGATCATGTTTTTATCAGGGTTAAGTTGAGGAAAATCTCCTTGAAGATTGGAAATTGTGTTAAGCTAGCATCCAAAGATTGTGGGGCCTTTGAAGTCCTAGATAGATGGCATGGATATTAGTAGATAGATGATAGATACCCTAAATAAAGTCAAAATATCATTAATATTAAAAATTAAAAGGCACCTTCACTCTATGGCCCTTTTTATTTTTACATACATATTGTCCCCTTGGTAAATATAACACACATTTCAATATCATACATACATATGTAGATGCGTACATAGATAATTAAAAATATGATTAAGATTAGAAATTAAAAAGAGCCTTCATTCTATTGCCCTTTTTATACATACATAAATAATTAAAAATGTCATTATGATTAAAAATTAAAAGGCACCTTCATTCTATGGCCCTTTTATGTTTTACATACATATCATCTCCTTGGTAAATATAACATACATTTCAATATCATACATACATATATAATTTATTCAAATGGACTTAATTCATCACACATTAAATTGTACTTGTACACTAGAGTAGTATCAGAGGCACACTTGGGCCATCAATCCGTGGGTTCACTTAGACAATCCATTGTGTCAAGGTTTGAGGGAACATGGACATCTGTATCTGTCACATAAGAGATGTGCTCAAGTAGATATAAAATATATAGGATATGCTTATAATAAAGAAATAGATGCCTTTACAATCACCTCATGTATAACACAGACAGGTCACGATGTGAAAGTTATAATGAAGAGTTATCACTTATAAATCTTATGCTATTATTATTTATTATTATTAATATCGATTATTAATATTATTATTAAGTGATGTTTTTACACTATTTTAAGTATATTACATTGGTTCCCCCTTCAGAAAATCTTTGTCATCTTAAAGTTGGTAAGGATGATTTTGTCTGAAAGCTTCATTGTCCAATGAGGCGTTTTCCTCGACTAAGCTCTTCAAATTAATGAGATACTCAGTTACTGATCTAGGTCAGAGTCTTTTTTCGTGTGTCAATGATAAGAACACATATTTAAGGATAATCCACTTTGTTTCCAGAATTCCTTCCAAAAATTACTTTTGAATTTTGCCTATCACTAACAGATTTTAGGAGCGATAGATCTATTCAAAGTTTCTTTCCTTCGACCTTGGATTGTAGGAGAACGCTTCCTTGCTTCTACATCCCCTAAAGGTCATACAGACAGATCCCACTATGGTACTTGAGGAGTCCGAAAGCAAGCCAGTAACGCAGTCTCCCCCATCTCCCTCTATCATCAAACCTAGGAAACCTTGACATCATAGGCCTCCTCTCTCTCTCTCTCTCTCTCTCTCTCTCTCCCCCCTTATTGACTAGTATTGAGTTGTCTAGTTTAGTCTGGGACACTCACTTTGTACAATAACACCTATGATATTGTTATACATTTATCCTTTGTTGTTGACTAGGCCTAGTGACTGGCTTAATCAGATACTTATGTAGGTGGTACTTTTACTTCATGTTTCTTTCTTTATCTTGCTTTCAACATTTTCCAATAGTTGCTTTTGCAATCCCACATTGTACACTTACTGTATGTATCCTCTAGTCCCGTTGACCTGCTTTTGTAGTCATTCCATGGACATTGATACAATTATCTTATCTTATCTGAAATTTGTTTCATTGTGTTTGTTTTCTTAATCACCATAAAATATTAAAATGTGCATACTTTGTTATCGACTACTACAAAACAAATCTCTTTTGGATTTCTTTGCATCTAGATCCTTTCCCCATGTATTTCTACACTCGTACTCAGGGTTGAGGGCTTTCCATGCCTCGGCATAAATTTCTCCTCTCTTCTCTTCTCTACTTTCTTTTGTGTATTTCCTTTTATAGGAGACCTTTTTGGTACTCCTACTTTGTAATGACATCATTGTACATGGCAATCCCATTGACCTACTTTGTGGCCATTAGTCGGACATTAATAAAATTATCTTATCTTTTCCTTCAGATAAGGACAAATGTTCCATGAAATCCATTTTTGATGTGGAGTATTTGATGGATGGAGTAAACATGATCATAGAATGTTTCATTTTTATTTCCTTCGCATAGTTCACATTCTATTACATATTTTTGAATCTATTTGTGCATACTGCATACCCTTCCAGCAGAAGAATTGTCAAACATTATAGTAAGTCTTGAAAAAACCTATGTTTCCAGGCGATGGGGAATCACGAATTTATTTTAATGTTCTTAGTTTAAACATTGATGGTGGAGAATCATGAACTCTCAAAACCGCTTTAAGATAGATCTGAAAACATATAAGCTAATTGAAAGAGTATGAACAGCAAAATGATTGACGGTCAATCCTGCAACTGGTTTCTCAATAACTCAGAAAAGAAATCTGCTACAGGAACTCAGAAAATCACTTATCCCAAGCACAAAAACTAAACCGATAAACCTACTCCCACGGCCTGCTTTTATAATAGAAGCAGAGGTCATAGGTTACAAATTACAATGTAATGTCCTCTTCTTCTTAAACACTAAGAACCCTCCTGCTAACCTATTTAATTCCCATAGGTTCAAGCGGGTATTGACAATCAGGGAATTGACTGAGGACTGATGCCATTGGAATAAAAGAACTTAAGCAGTGATATTAAGTAGCAACTAACATGCATAGATTGAGGGCGCATTCCTTAGCCAACAAGTGTCTTTCGACAGTGAAATCTATCTACCCTAATCACTTCTGGGATAGATCATCCTGATCTGAAATCGTACTTCACAGGTTACACAGTATTCAACAAGCATTACAGAAATTCAAGTTACCTAAGAGCGCATTCTTGGAAGGGCGCAACCTTGGATCACTGAGGGCGCATTCATCGAGCCATTCAGGCTCTATAAAGCACTCAATTGGGAATTTAATTTGATCCTTAAAAAGCCTGAGGTCCTAAGACCCATTCTTTCAACGTTAATCTAGAAACCTCTAGGGAAGCCTCCCTTGGACTTTGAAATAGGCCTAAAACGTGGGAAGATCTTTGCTGAGGTGACAGTGGCAAATCATCTTCTGCAATTTAGCATTAGCGGATTAGGACTTTGCCACTTAGGTGTGAAAACAAACTATAACACAGTGCCCTATGTCTTGCACATAGAAAAACACCAGAGAATTGGAGGGGACCAGTAACACACTTGAATGTGGATCCAAAGCAGGATGCACATATAGATGAGGACGAAGGATGACATACAGTGCAGCACAAATTGGTTACTGTGCCATTAATTACTTATCAGGGTGACTCTGAGTCAGATAATGGCATTCACATGGATGGTGTTGATGACTTTATACAACAAATGTGTGCAGACTACTCAATGACTCTTTTATGCTCATTTGATGTTGATTGTTGCATCTGCTTTCCGGTGTTCACTATTGAGTTTTGATATGAATCATGATAGACTTTAACTCTTTAGAATCTATATATTAATGACCCAATGTTTGAGACTTTACTATTTACTATTTTAGTATTTTCTTAGTGCTATTTAGAATCTCAATCATTCTAATTAATTTTTTTATAACTTAATTGATTTCATGTAGTACTGATCAATATAACTATATTTTGAATGTTATAATTTATAAATTCAAATCAGGAAAATGAAATACAATGGTGATTGAAGAATCATATTGTATCATTTATTGTGATTGATGAAATACAATGTTGATTGATGAATCATGTTTGTATCTTTTTTTGTGATTGATGAAATATAACGAGACTTTCGATCATAAATATATCATTTCTTATTTATAATTTCATATCTACAGGGACCCCTACCCCAAGGATCCCATCGTCCCCCGTGACGCTCGCTAAAATTTGGGGGGTGTCTCCACAAACCCCCTAGACAAATTTCCCTGATTGCACATCCCAAAAACTTCTTGGAACATTGGCTATAACCCATAAGTGCATCTTGATTAGTTACTGGGCAAAATGCAAAAGTAACATTAGCATATATTTACTGTGAGAAATGAACTACAATATCACTGGCATTCCAAATAAGCAGTCCATTAGATAACCTAAAAACTTCTTTGTAGCCCATACATTTTGTGCAGCATCCATTGAACTCATAAAAGCACTTCCTTGTCTTGAATCTTGTAAAAATTAGTAACTCTGATCAATACATAATCATAATAACCTATCATTATGGTAGCAAACTATGAAAGTGTTATATAATTTCATATATCTCATAAAATTTATGCACAATATCTTAAAAGAGCACATCAAACACAGATATGGGCTTTTTTAAGTGGTTAACTGATACCTCTTTTACAAGTGCTCTTGATTCATCAATATCCATGCCATCTCCAGTCTGAAGGCCATCCATTACTGAAAGCATCCTCTTTGTAGCAAACTCCTCTATATTTTGTGAAAGGTAGCTCAATGGATACAACTTGTTCGCAACCTGGATACAGATGCCATTTAATGCATCTTATGCTTTGCTAGCCATAAATCAAGGGTAAGGTGCTCAAAAGGATTTGTAATTACTTGAAACCATACAGTACCACATCACCATGGTCCATAACAAATAGTCAGCTGGCCATTTATTTTATTTGATTGTTAAAAGCAAAGAAATGCATTTTTCAATTGTCTTGGAAGGAGAGAAAGAATAATAATACCAGACGAATCGCCTTAGTCCGTACTTCTTCAATGCTATGCACTGCACTCTGCAATATACACAACACAACAGTAATTAAACAAGAAATATTTACAAGCAAAATTCAATATTTAGAACCACACTAAAAATTGTTAAGCTGAATGCATAACATAAAATGCAATAAAACTTGGAAGCAAACAACAGTATAGTCTATTATCTCTACATTTAGTCCAAGAAGTTTTAAAAAAATGCACTGAGGAATGTCACTGAAGGCAATGGAAATGCAATTAGATATTCACAACAGTTGAGAGATAAGCATATGGATAAGGATTTTTAATATTCCTTCAAAAATATCCCAAAACAATCCCACCACTATCTAGCACTTACTAAAAGGTACCACAAACTTACTTCACATGTTCACTAATGTTTCTAGCATACAGTTAAGTAAGGAAAAAATATTTTTCAAAACAAAAAGGTAAACCAAAGTTACAAATATCGTGTCGGCGAATATATCGCCGAGGGTCCAAAAAGAAATTATCGGATTTATCGGCGAAAGTGTCGGCAAACATCGGCAATATATCGGCAGACTTAAAAAAATACAAAAATATTCATTTTTTATCAATTTTCTAAACATCTAAAGCAACAAGAACATCAAGTAAACACATTACCACATGAATATGGAAAGAAAACTGATATATAAGATGTATAAGACATCTAGTGATAGTTCACACAAAAAATGTTCACTAATGTTTCTAGCATACAGTTAAGTAAGGAAAAAATATTTTTCAAAACAAAAAGGTAAACCAAAGTTACAAATATCGTGTCGGCGAATATATCGCCGAGGGTCCAAAAAGAAATTATCAGATTTATCGGCGAAAGTGTCGGCAAACATCGGCAATATATCGGCAGACTTAAAAAAATACAAAAATATTCATTTTTTTTCAATTTTCTAAACATCTAAAGCAACAAGAACATCAAGTAAACACACTACCACATAAATATGGAAAGAAAACTGATATATAAGATGTATAAGACATCTAGTGATAGTTCACACAAAAAATGAAACGTGTCTTGGATCCAAAGTCCTTGACTATTGAATCACCAAAAAAATACAATCAATGTATCTTATATACAATGAAATCAAGTAAATAAACAATTGATTCCCTCTACCCCTTTTACAAGCAAAGGTAATTGCTTTAGTAATGGCTTTGCCTCTAGAGCTAGAAGGCCCTAGCGGTCATGGGGGTTGTAGTGGACTCTATGTATATTTTAAATCGCTATGTATGTATATGCATATTTTTGATTAATAAATGAGCAAGGACATTTAAAAAAATGAATGTGAAACATAAACCATAAATAATACATGTTGGCGAATCATTGCCTATATTGGGATCCTATTCATCAATAACACCCTATGCCTCCCTCCTCTAGGCTCTAGTCCTTGCCTCTACCTTAAATCTCAAAGTTGATCCTCCAAGGACATTAATCAACAACTCAACACCTTACAATTTTGATGAAACTTCCTAATCCAATCGTTAAAATAAGGTAGAAAAACTTCCCATGCTTAATAAGTGATTTTGATTGAGTGAAGAGTAAATTTTTATTAAGGTCGTGACAAAGGAGTTCAACAATCAACACGACCAACATCAAGGTACATTGAGGGGTTGATGTGCTTGATTAAATGCCAATCCCATACCCTCATACATGATAAAATCCAGTGGAAACTTTGTAATCCTAAACTCCTGAAAAACTATTAGGTCTGTTGAATTCTGAATGGGATCTAAAACTCTACTTTTTGCATATGAAGTCCAATGAGGTTGGAACCACTCTCAAACATCCTGAAACAATTAATGGTAATGTTAAAAATTTAAGTAAAAGGATAGAAAATGAAAGATAAGGAGAATGTCACTTTTACTTTTGTTTTCAAAACACAGCAAATGAGCAAAAAAAAGGCAAAAAATTGCGATATATTAAAAAAAATCGCCAAAAAATCGCGATAAAATCGGGAAAAAATCGGGGAAAATATCGGCCGATATATTCCTGATATATCGCCGGAGGGTTGGCATCGCGATATATCGCGATGTTGCCGATATATCGGCGATGTTTGGTAAACAACACACAAAATACAAAGCCGATTAACATCAAATTATCTGCCTATAATAGGATGTCGAACAACAACATTGACTGCAGAAAATCATTACCAACATTTTCTTACCTTAAAATCATTACCATCATAACCATAAGCTTAAGAACATACAATATGATAGCATATGAAATAAAACAAAAATTATCTATCAAAAAAACATAATTCCATAAATAACTTTTGTTGATGCTACAGGCCAGCGTCGCACTACCTCCCTAAGTAATATGAAGACACAGTAAACTCACAAAGTCGGGTTGAATTATCCTAAAAAGTTGACTTTACTGCAGTAATCTAGATTAACTACTAGATTTACATTATTTCTCTACTTTCCCTTTTCATTGTGTAAGGCCTTGTTAGACTAGTAATATGTGATTCCAGAGCGTGGAGCAAAGTGGGAGTGGGAGTGGGAAGATAGAGCGCCTAGAGTGTCCTTTTTCACAAAAAAACGTGAGCAAAGTTTCTGGGAGCGTTTTATATATAATATATATTTATTATTAATATATATTAATATATACATATATTAATATAAATATTAATATATACAATTACATATTCAGGAAAAAACATGTAGAAGCTCGCTCCCAGAATGCTCCCAACGTGCTCCCTACCTCTCCTGTACTAAAAGCTCCTATACTAGGTTGATAATTTGATGGCGATGTTATGGTACCTCCCTTATTTGCCAGGCTCATATAAAAGTTGTTATGGTTGATCATTTGATAATAACGTTATAAGTTATAACTACTAGATGATTGATGTTATATGCCATATGGTTTAATGCATGTTTTCTATAGCTAATTCAACATCCTACATGTTTTTTAGATGTAAATCCATCAAAATATATTAAAATAAATACTATATAAAAAATGCTCCCGAAATGGGAGCTTTTGAAAATTTCGCTTTTTGCTCCACTTCCGCTCCCCACTTCCAACAGCTTAGGTCTGTTGATTTTTCTGAGCAGCATCGAGTGCCATTCTCTAAGAGAATGGAGGCACCTAGTCAGTTACTAGGATATTGACCCAGTCTGGGACTGGAAGCTCAGCCTGGGGCTGAGAGCTATTCTCTGGGAGAATGGAGGCACCTGGTCAGTTACCAGGATATTGATCCAGTCTGGGACTAGAAGCTCAGCCTGGGGCTGAGAGCCATTCTCTGGGAGAATGGAGGCACCTGGTCAGTTACCAGGATTTCACTGTAAGCCCCAGACTAGGTCTAGGCAAGTGGTGTACTCCTCCCCTTGATCTATGGACTATGGGACCTTCTCAAGGGACTGATCAACCCTTGTTGAAATACCTAGCACTTGATCTTGGTGGCAAGAGGAGGGTGAAGTAAAGCAATTAATTTATCTCCTTATGATGATGTACTTGGAGTGGACATGAAGACCTTGAAGAACACCTGGATGACTTGTTGAAGATCAATGAAACCCAAGCATAGCTTGGCTTGGTCCTTGAACCCACCATTTGAAGAAAAACAAAAAAATAAAATATATATTCATGGGTCGGCCTCAATTGAAAAGCCAAGAAAGAAAATAAAAAATTATCATGTAAAGTCATAGGTCGGCCTCAAATGAAGGAAAATAAAAAAATGTCAAGCCTCAGGTTGGCCCCAAATTTGTGGGAATACTTGCCACTCGTTTCACTATAAATAAGAAAGGAAACTTCTCATTTTATCCCATCGATTTTTGGAGTGTTTCTCTGCTCCTAAGATCAGGTCAAGGGTGACTTTTCTGCTGGGTTCTCTTTTCATAATTGCTGGTCCTCACTCCTTGAAGAATTACTCTTTCTACTGCTGGTTCAAAGTACCCTAACAGCTAGGGTTTGTCTCTCTTCATTCTGCTGCTATCAAGTTCAGCTAGGGTTTGATTTCAAGTTTTTTCTAACTCCACGGCAGCCTCAGAAAGTTCACATCAGCTTCAGATAAAACTCAGGCAGTCTCTCTTACAGCTCGGCTACCCTCAGCATCAGTTCAGGAAATTTCGGGTAGCAGTAAAAGCCCTGAATTTCGGGCAGCAGTAAAAGCCCTGAATTTTGGGCAGCAGTAAAAGTCTTGAGTTTAGGGGCAGCAGTCATTGTAAAGGGTTCTTCTTGTTCAGTAAAACAAATTCTAATTTGTTGCAAGGGCTTGTTCTCAGCCTGCTATTGTACAAACTCAGTCATCTCATTTTGGAGATAATCTATTATTAATTGCTTTGGGGTTTTTGTCCTTAAAAGGTTTCCCTGTGAAAAATATTGTGTTCAATTCTGTGGATGTGTGTTTACTACTAGCTATCTCTGCACTATTTTATTTACAGTCTGTTACTGCTATCAAATTTTAAATTTTAACAAGGTCCGCATTATTATTATGAAATTATAAGCATGTCATCATAGTAGATTAATCATGCAACATCAACCATTTAGCACTACACAAATAAGATGAACCATATTATAGTAAACAAGTACATACAAATATTTAAGGTAGAATCAGATAATAAGAAGTTCAGTAAACTGAATTTATGAAATGAAATAGGCCATCACGATGAAAAAGTTATGTATACAAATAGGCCATCATGACCAAAGAATTATTTTTACCAAATAAGCCATGTGCCTGATTTCCAAATTAGATATTTCATATTATAAATATAAACTGAAGTCTGAAAACGAAAAAACTCCGATATGACAAGTAAAGAAGTGAAAAAAGAGACAACTATTTTATGATTATCTACTATCAACATTTCCTTCCTCTTAGCACCAACACGAGCCACGCACAAATGTGGATGTGGAGGTCACTGTAAAAATGAAGTTGGACCTACAGCTCTTGCTGTTGGGGGTCCTGGCTGGTTTGAGCCAATTATTTAAAACTCGGACTTGGTCCCGGAATCGGTCGAGGGTCAACTTGGACTCGGAATCGGAATCGGTAATGACTTGACCGATTTGAATTTAATGAGATGGTTTACTAGAATACACAAAATATTTAAATTTTAAAGAGAAACAATATTTTAAAGCTTGTAATCCAGAATTCCAAAGCATAAGAGACAAAATATCGAAAGTCTACTCATGTTCAAGTTTAAACAGAGTTACCAAGTCTACACTCAACAGTTCTCTCACAATTCACAAAGGGAACAGCCCTGTTGGCCTGTAGAATGATGCCGGTTGGAAGCTGGGCGTGCTGCAGCAACTCAGCAGTGACCAAACTCAGTCACTCAACACTAAAACTAAAAGTTAAAACCTCTCTGAGGCAGCAGGCCCGACTCTCACAGTCACATGACTCATCACACTGCACAGTCCACAGGCACAGGTTCACACTTCACACTTATGCAGCAGCCGGCTGTCTGCTGTCATCCAAGGGCAAGTATGATGGCAGATAGAGAAGGGGGGGCATCTAGGGTCTAGGCGCTATGTTAGGGTTAGATAGGGATAATTAAAAAAAAAATTAGTGTTATTTTTACTCCAGGGACCCACGTGCTCAAACGCAGATCAACTCGGGCAAGTCAGGTCGTAACTCGGGCAAGTTGACCAGTTCGGTACGGAAACGGTCACCCGACCCGATTTACAAGCGGACTCAGTTCGGTTCAGGGTCAGCTCGATCAACTCGGCCAAGTCCGAGTCCGAGTCACCTGATTTTTAAAACAGTGACTTGAACATGGCAATAGGTGGGGGTAGTCCAAGAGTGCTTCGGGTTTACTGCTATCCTAAGTTGCCAAGAAACTTGGGTACGGGGATGGGTATGGGTACGGGTAGGGGGACAGGGACGCCACTTTTTGAAACAGGGTACTTGGGTACGTCGAGGGTACTGTGTGTATGTATATATATATGTCACAGCCACATCATATTTCAGATTTCTCCATAAGTTATGAATCATGATTCATAATTCTAAATTCCATGATTCATTGAACAATGAACATTCACATTGAAAATTTAAAGCATAAAATTTGATAAATCATAGACTCAGTAGATATCAATTGATTATTGGAATACTGGAAGTTACATAAAATTTGATAAATCATTGTACCAAGCAGTTGTAACAAACACTCGAACTCAGACCTGAAAGTACACTGGAAATCTTATTTTAAACACCTATTTGTACTGTTGTTACATGCAATTAAAAATTGCAAATTTATTCCTCAATTGATGTGAGTGTATTTCTCACTATTAAATACATATGTATAATTTTTATGTGCACATTTGGTAGTTAAATTATGTTCCACAAGAGCTGAACATAAAACCATAAAAACATTCATTGCAAATCAATGCAAAATCAGTCTACCAGATATGGACAATATTCAGTGGAATTTGAACAATGTTGCAAAGTGTTTGACAAAAGTCTTGAACCAAACTCCATACGCAGTTAGCAAAAAATTAGTTCAGATTTGGTTGGGGTCATTACATTTTCCCTAGTGGATTGCATTTTATTGAGTCGGTCGTACCCCCAGAGTACCCAAACATGGGGTACGGAGTACCCAAACATAGGGTACATCGTACCATTTTGCCTATAAGTACCCCTTTTTTTACAATGGCGTCTCGGGTACGTGGAGCTAGTATGGGGTACGGCAGGGTACGGCAGGAGACGTACCTTACGAGTACCCGGTATGGGTACGTGTACCCTACCCCCGGGTACGGGTACCCTGGCAACTTAGCTGCTATCATTAGTAGGTTTCCTTATGCATATGATTGACACATAGCTTTTTGGGAGTGTGCATGGGAAGATGAGGATGGTTAAAGGAGTAGAGTGTTAATGCCTTGAGTTGTTAATCTTGGCAGGTTCCTATTTTTAAAAAATTCCAGATTCTGACAACATATAGCAGTTTTAGGGACCCAGTGAAGAGTTCTTATAATGGGCATTTTCTAATTTTTGAGGTTCACAATCTCAGAAAGTTTCTATTTATGGAAACTTTAGCATTTCGAGATATGATTATAGATTCAGGTACTCACTGCAGACATCTGCAAATGGTTGAGTTTTGGTGACAACTGTGGAAGATTTATTCTAGAATTTGGCATGAAGATTCTCTCAGAACCATTGGTAACAGTCTGAGAGTCTCAGAGATTTCATGGCTTTTAAGCGACCAAACATAAATCGCCAAGACCATGCTAGTGGACTATGCAAGTATTTTGTTTCAATGTGCACAATGTCAACATTATGGTCATTTGAAAGAGTGTCAGATTCTTACCTTGTTTAAGTGAAAGTTCATTTTACTGAAAATATTCATGTTTAAGATGAAAGTACCCATTGTTTCCATCCAGGTTGAACCTACAATTATGTAAACTTCATTTAGATATATAGTTGTAACATTGAATTGGGATATGAATTTATAATCATCAATTGTTAATTGTAAGTCCCTAATTTCATATTGCCTATTATCATACATGCTTTTATTTTCGATAATAGTACTTTACTTTGGTAAGTGGTAACTTTTGGCGAGATAGGACTCCTTATTTTTAGTTTTCTTTGAGTATCCATACCCTTGAGCATGAACAGCTATGGATACCAAGCCTATAAACTTCATATTTGATACTTATGTTAAAGAAAAGGAATTACCATACCCCCGAAATACATGAAAGGATAAACATAATTATTGACTTGATCTTAGGCCTTTGACTATGCTCGGTGATAATTAAGTAGTTGACACATGTTGATCAGGAGCAAGGCCTCCCTTGTTTTAAATATTTAATCATTACATGATGAACTAAAAGTTAAATGGATCTATATGAAAATGCAAATTACGGAAATGTTCTTGAATATAATAGATTGGTGTTTATGGAGGCTAACTTATTGGTTGTATGGAAGATGTTAAAGGAAAAGCATTTATACCCCATATCCCGAAGGTCTATTGAGGGTATTGGGTATGTCACAAGTGGTATCAGAGCGGCAATAATATATATTAATTTTTTAAAATATATTTAAAAATTTGAAGAATTTAAAAAAAAAAACATAATTGATTAATTTCATAGCTTAAACTATTTTAGCCTCTTAAGCCTCTAGTAGTGTCATGAAATTCAATCCTTTTAAATTTTCTCACTCCTCTAGGTATAGACTCCACATTATACAAAAATTGGGTTTGTGTGACCTGATGTAAACCCTACTTGTGCATGACTCTATTGCCATGGTATGTTTTGTAAATTTGACCTACAACTTATCCCATTGTATGAGTTTGTAAAGGCAAATTTCATATATGTGTGTGTGTGTAAGAAGCACCAATAGCTTCATAAATCATAAGATTCAATCTTTTTCTAATTCCTTGTTCCAACTCCATCTCTATTATTGCTCCTAAGAGTGCTTAGTAACTGGGTGCTTGTTTTTTTTATGGTAGCTACTACTTACTTCTCATGTGAATGAACTTGATTGTTTCAAGTTCAACTAACATCAAATTTTCAAAGTCTTCAATATTTTGAGTTTGATATGGTTTATGATACTAAATTGCTATATCAATCCATATCAATAACGTAAACAAGCTATAACATTTGAGACATGAACTAGAGTTGTTCAATATCATAGTATTGTAGAAAGATCCAAGTTTATTCACTTAAGTACAATAGCAGCTTTTATTTTGAATGTGAATGGATGTAAACACTAAGGTGTGAGCCCTCTTAATTTACATAACCTTGAAAAAATTTAAAATGGCATTATTGATAGATTTTTTATTCTTGATTTCTTTGCTCAATAAAAAACAATTATTCAATTGATTTTCGACACTTTTCTTACGATTTTGGGTTCCACATGGTCGGGAGCTTGTAGAAGCTCCCTGCCTTCAATAAAAAGGGAGCGGATAAAACAAGTTCCCAAAAAGCTCCCATGCTCCTAGAGAAGCACCCAATAAAAAGGGGACGTTTCGTACCAACTCTGAAGCTCCCAGGAGGGGGGAAACGCTAGCTCTAGGTTGCCAAAATCCTGGGAGCAGTACCCATGCAACCATGATATTTATGGGCCATATGAAGGTAAGCTGGCTTTTTGGGAAAATATTTTTCAATTGCATTTTTTGAAGTTTGATAGTTTGATTATGGGAAGGATATGAATTTCACCCTGTCTGGATGACAAAAAAGGGAAACTTCTCTCATGTTGATAATTTGTTTGATTATTTTTGTCATCAATTTGATATAAGTGGCTTTGTAGATGTTGAACCAATAAAGTTTCAGCCAACTTGGTTTAACAATCGACATGGCGACGAGGGTGTCTACAAAAGAGTAGATCATTTTGTAGATCACCAATCATTCTTGCAATGGGTGGCACATTATTCTTCATGGATTGATCACCATTATCCAAACTGGCTCAAATTTGCTCAAGACAAGGATCATCCGAGAACTCATTTTAAATTCAATTCTAGCTGGCTTGCTAAGGAATAATTCTGATAGGGTTGGGGACAGTTGTGTGCACTATGATTCTTCAATGGCTTTGTTGACTAGTGAGCAATTTGTTATGGCTCTTCATGGGCTGAAGGACAAAGTCTGTGCTTGGGCAGGTGAGAGGTACGGAAATCAAGATGCTCAAATAAGGCAGTGAAATTAAAATTGGAGTCGCTAATAGTAAATTACTGTAAACAAAGTCTTGGGGGGAATTAGTGTCAACGACTAAAGGATTTGGAGGTTACTAGAAAAAAAATTGCTCCTGGACAAAGAAAAAGACTGGACATTGAAAAGCATACTAATTTGGCTTAACTGGGGCAATAAAAATACTAAGTATTTACGTTCTATTGCAAATCATACAAGGAACCATAATACGATTTGGGATCTCCAAGATTCCAATGGTACTCAAGTCCGTGGTTTTAAGTGCCTAGCTGAGCTAGGGGTTAAGCATTTCGAACAAGTCTACAAGAGATTGATAGAGTAAACTTGGCTGAGATGTTGAAGGTTATTATTCAATATTATTTGAAAATGATGAATTAGATATTAATGAGAATTTGCTTTGTCTGATTACTATGGAGGAACTCCTTTTGGAATTGTAGACCTTCAAGAAGGATAGGAGCATCAGTCCAGACTAGTGAAATATGGAGTTTTTATCGATTTCATGGATTTGTTGGGTAACAATTTATTAAGAGTAGTTAATGAGGTCCATGTAACAAGCCACATACGAGGGGGGCTTAAATGCTATGTCTATAGCCCACATCCTAAAGCTTGACTATCCATCGTCTTTTTTAAATTTCAAGCCTATCAAGTCATTGTGTATAATTGCCTTCACAAGATTATTTCTAAAAACTATTGCACTCAAACTAAAGAATGTTCTATCCAATTATATTTCTTCTAAACAGCTTGGATTTTGGGGGGTCATCAAATCCATGAAGCTATTGGTTCGACCCAAGAGGGGATGAATTCAATAAAATATTTCCACGTCCCAACAGCTTTGGTTAAGTTGGATCTCTCAAAGGCCTACAATCAAGTCTCATGGATGTTTCTCTAACTCTTTCATATGGATTCATCACTAATCTTGGTCAGATGGACTATGAGTTGTGTGCCTACCTCCTCCTTTGCAGTGTTAATCAATAGTGCAGCTTCCTAGATCTTTAAACCAACTCAAGAACTCCATCATGGATGTCCTCTCTCCCCCTATCTCTTTCTTCTGGAAGTGTAAGGACTCAGTCGATCCATCAAGGAGGACAAACAGAGTAGATTAATCCAAGGGGTTTTGAAAGGTCGTGGGGAGTCCTTAACCCATCTCATATCCGTTAACGATGTCTTATTATTATGTTTCAATTTTCACAAAGAAGGCCATCATCTCCAAGAGATCCTTCAATGTTTCAACTATGCCTTCAGGATAAAGGCTAATGAGAATAAGTCAAGTATATACATTTCTCAAGTATGGATGAGCATGGTCATTTGGAGTTCGAGCATTGCTTTCCCTTTCGACATTTGCAGTTTTCAGATGGTTTAAAAATTAAAATACCTGGGCTTTTTTCTTAAGCCAAACTATTATGGAAAGGAGGGTTGGTGGTCACTAATAATGAGGATTGCGAAGAGGATCTCTTTGTGGTGTAAAAGTTGATTGTCGAGAGGTGGTCCATCGATACTGTCAAAGGAATTTTGGAGGCTATCCCAATGTATTGGGGCATACTTTGGTCAATATCCCCAAAGGAATTTTAGAAAAAAAACTAGGAAGATTTGTTTCAATTTCTTATGGCAAGATAGTACTGATTTCAAAGGAGCCCATTGGGTGAGGTGAAGGAGATTGGCATCCCCTAAATCCTTAGGGGGTTGGGGACTGAAAGACGTTCATTTATTTGGTCGATCTTTATTAACAAAATCTTTGTGGGGCTTCATTACAAAAAATAGTTTATGGTGCAAAAATTTGATCAATAAGTATATATCTCGAGGCACCATTTTGGATTGGATTCGAAAGTATAACAAGAACCCTTAAATTGGGTTCAACCAATGAAAGGCCTTAACCATGGCTTTTTCGGTCATTGTCCCTTTTCTGGCGTGGAAGGTTGGCAATGGGAATGAGGTCTTCCTAGGAGTAGACGCCATTATGGAATTTAATTGGGATGTTTTTTAAACTGGAAATCTCATACAATTTCTTCAACAGATTAGCAAAACTACTTTATCCTCTATCAACAAGCCTACTAAGACATCGTTACGGATACATCGTTATGTAAGCAAGGTTGGTTAGACTCTAGTGGTTTGGAACTTGATGGTGATCTTGGTGCTTCCTGGGATTCCTTTATCGCGACACTTCAATGGTCTCACATCCATCTAAATGATGAGGTTGATAAACTTATCTGGAGTTTCAACAAGGATGATGGATCATACATTGTTCTCCTTGGATACAAAACATAGTTTACTTCATTAGATGTGAACCTACAATCGTGGTGGAGTTTGTTCTGAAGGGTTTGGGAAACTCCATCTATGGCTAGCTTTGTCAAATTGTGTCTTGACTTGGGACCATCTTCAACGTCGTGGAAGGATTGGATCGGGTATGTGCTCATTATGCAAGTGCAATGGGGAATTGGATGTGGTGAGAGGTGGAGAATTTACTAGTCATTACGAGATTGTAGACCAGTGGTAGCCTTGCCAAATTATTCAGGATTTGGTTTACAAGACAGGAACTAAACAACTCTACTCAATATTGTTGCTGGCACTATGGAATATTTGGCTCACGCACGACTCTCAGGAATTCAAGGAGAAATATGTTATGTTGTTTTAGACTGTTGCTCAGGTGATGGCACTTTAGACACAATACAAGGCTCCTCCTGCTCTTTCGAATTTGTGTGGATAAAAATTCCCCTTGGGGCTTTTTCGACGATGCATGCCAAGGTATGAAAATTCTTTACCTTTCTAATGATCATGTCTTTTGTTTCGAAGGAAATCTTGGTCTAGGGACAGATAACCAAGGGGAATTTCATGTTCAACTAATACAAGATATTTCCAAATGATCAAACACCTTGAGCAACTACTCACACAAACAGATCACAAATCAACACACCAAAGTTTAACATGGTTAAAACTCAAACAGGGAAATAGTCCACAACCCCAACCAAATAGCCCCCAACCAAATAGCTTCTTGAGGCAATATATTATGCAAAAGGAAAAAAATTACATATGAGTTTCTCACAATCGATCATCAAGCAAATGACCATCCATGCTCTTCAAATAGAGATTATGGACCAATCGAGTGCTAAGCCACAGATCAATAGCCATTAAGATCAAGGTGAAGATGAACCGCCAGATCACTCTATGTCTATAACATATCATGACCATCGGATTACATAAGTACAAATGAATACTAATGCATACTAAAGAAGCACATTTTACCTAAACACACATTATACCAAGTTGATCTTAACTAACTCCTAAGTGTCTAAATATCCTAACATTTCATGCTTTGTTTTATTTGCTTAAGCTGGCACTGGATTGGGGACTCTCAAAGTTGCACAAAACATGGAAACGCCGAGTTTCGGAAATGAGAACGTATAGAAATGTGACCCCAAAAAATGGGTACGCCAGAGGAAACACGAGTATATATATATATATATATATATATATATATATATTTAAAATGCTACATTATCTTGCAAAAAAATTGAAAAATAAGAATGATGCACACAAATACCATTTTAGAAGGAAAACCATGTCTTTATTAATGTCATAAGCCTTTATAGATGAGGCTTTACATCCAAAATTAGCCTTTGTACATGGTAACATGAGGCTTTCTGTGCTGGAAATGAAAAAAAACATGAACTAAAGACAAATATATAACATATCTCAAGTCTCATCCTCATCATCATCATCAAAAATAGAACAAAATGCTTGTTCTACAGAACTAGGGAAAAAAGAAGTTACTAGATCCTTCTAAAACCATTTTCCAGCTAACAAAAGACAAAAAACAACTTTTGGATGTGGCCCACAGTTTTTTAATCGCTGTATGGCCCACTAAAAATTCAAAAAAACGCTGGAAACCTCTGTCATGGGGCCCGAAAATACCCGAAACGCCGTCTGCCGTACGGTATGGATGGCGACGTTTCGGACCCATACCCACGTTTCAAGGAGTTTCGGGTACTGGTATGGCCTTCTGATAGGCGTTTCCTGCAACAGAGGGGACTCTTTTTTACAGGTTTTCAGTGATTCCAGTATTCTCATATATTGAATGAATGCCCATGCAGGTTCATAATATTGCTATAATTGCGGTTGAAGATTAGCTGACCGATTTAATCATATCAGTTTTACACATATCTTTCGTAAACTTAATGACAAAGCAGATAGGCTGTCAAAAGAAGGCCTATCGCTGCAGGAAAGACATTTTCATTATCAAAAACTGTTCATACAGTGGCCTGTTAGCAGGCTTCAATCAACAACTATTAAGTGGTTTTAAATTATGATATATCATATATGTAATGCTGGGCAACTTTTTTACGGTTGATCAGTAAATTGGCATTATGGTAATGTTTCTGTACTGTCCTATGTTCTTATGTAGTTGGAGGACTATAAGGTTTACTCAGTTTTTATATGTGCCAATCTGGTACCAGATCTAGTTGGTTGAGGTAGTTTCTTTAAAATTTTCAAAACCCTGTTTTGGGATTGTGCTTATGCATCTGAGGATTGTATCTTCCGTTCATCTTGGATAGAATATACGGTTTTTCCCTGAAAAATATATTGCATATTTTATGTATTTTTAAATCAACCAATTCTTCAACCTGCTTTTCTTATCTGATCCTGGTCTAAACCCTTGGTCTGGTTCTGATAAAATTGGTTCAGACCTGCTGCTGATCGTATCGTCAAACACACAATGTGGTCAACATCGTTGTCACTGTTTAAAGTTGCAGAGAGAGTTGATTAGCCTATTGTTATATTTTAAAATTCTGTCTGTCACCAAATTTCTCCTAAGGTGCAAATTTAGTATACATTCAAAATACACACACACACAATATATAGGCTCTTGTAGACATCCCTGTAATATGTATGATGGAGAATATGTCATGTGATGAATCTGTGATTCTAGCATATGCCAAAGCTGAGTCTCACTGTCTGACTGTGAAATGACCAAATTCTGTGCCTCCAGTGAAATCTTCTTGTCCAAACAATTTGTGGCTACTGATTTACTGTCTAACAATGCGTTCCTCATTTTGCAATTTGCTTGCTCCCGATGATTTATTTCATGAAGACTGATGTCAGTTTGCTACTCACGGCCAGTCTTGTCCATGATTGTACTATGCTAACTATATTACATTAGGCATTTAAGCAATACAAAACACACCCTAGCACATCCAACCTTAACTTTCAATAGACAAGTTTTCCTTGTAATATAAGTAATCAATGTTTTAATAATACAATAAGCATTTTCAATAAAAACTAAGTTAAATAATACAAGCACCTACCTACCAAAATACTAACAATATGAAACCATTTAATAAGAAATATTAACAATAATAAGGCAACCTGTAAGGCGATATCCAAGCAAGTAACCCTTGTGGGTGGTCGTAGCAAGATTAGGCTCCATACAGCACTTAAACCTTGAGTAACTCGGTCACCACTTAGCACTTCCTTTCCATCCCTGTCAAATCTACCAGCATAGCACAAATCCTCCAATATTCTTAAAGCTGCATCTGGAAGAAATGGGACCTCACCAAGCAATCTGCTCAAGGATTTATCAGATGCTGGAAGAGAATCACGCAAAGTTTGTGCCTGCAGTAAATAAGGTTAAGTTATAAAATGCATAAGAGAACATGGAACTGGATAGATATGAAACATCTAGAGAAAAGTCAAACAAACTAAAGAAATATGAATAGTTTATGACATAACCATTCTAATAAAAGAACAATAGCGTGCCATAAAAAGCTGAAAATTAGGCACGCACCACAGTAAGAAGAAATCTTTCATAAATTGAAGTAGCCTCTGAAGATGAGCTAATGTCCTTCTGTTGAGATACCATTTCTCCAAAGAGTTGGTAAAGTACGTGCAATGTCAACTCATGTCCCTACAAATTTCCAATAACGTCTCAAGTGGCTTAATACCAAACAAGATTGGGTAGTATCTCCACTATAAATCCTTACTGTAAACAACTTAACCAAGATTCTACAACATAACCACTAACTATATTGAAAGTGATACCATACCAGTATAGCATCCTCTCTTTCGAAAATCTAATTCATTTCATGATAGGCATATCCTAAAATAGAAACTACAAATCAGATTATATTTCTAATAATTAGAGATAGGAGCTCCATGACATACAGTCAAATTCGAAAAACTCAACCAAGAAGAAAATTTTACTTGACAAAATCAATCAAAAGAAATTGTAGAAGTTATTAATACTAATAACAATATAAGTAAAACTGAAATAAAATGCAAACCAACAAGAAATTGTAAAACTTATTAATAATATATAACAACATAAGTAAAACTGAAATAAAATGCAAAATATACACATGCACATGTATCAGTAATCAAACCCTAATGCAAGAACTAAAGCTAAAGATATATAATAAACAAAATATTTTGATACTAGCCAAAAGAGGTTAACCGGATTGGTGAAAGAGGTACTGTCTTAAGCACTACCAGGGTCAAATCTCATAACAGTGGCTGTTAAGTTGGACTAGGTGGTTTCAAATTCATTCCCCTCCAAATTAAAACTGTAAATAGTGTCCCCGGGTTTTAATATTCAAAAGAATAAAAATAAATACACTAGCCACGAAAAAGGAAAGCAATTGAATGAATGCATACGGCAAACTAATACAACCATTATTGTAATCCACCAACACACTTAATATCAATGTCGAATAATTTGGGGAGTAAATAATACTATCGAGTTCAGACAGTGCAACAAATGTGTCAGAATTAAATAATAAATGAAATGGAACAAATCTAAAAATTTATTAATGCCGGAAAGTGACCAAAATAGGTCAATAAGACTGTGAAGAACAATGTGTGACAACAACAATGAGGACTGGACACAAAATAAAATAAGGTAAACCCTAGATAGTTAAATGGATAATACAACAGAAGAAATATAGCACCCTATTAGAAATGTTGTGCCATAGCACTAATTATGGATGTCAAGGAAGAGCAACAGCATGGTAAAAAGCAGAAGAGGAGCCATCAACCTCAAAAACCACATATGTGCTAATGTTGAACCTCATGATATCCTCTGGAGAGTGACCAAGGCTAAGAGGATTCAGCTGTGCAATCCTGGGGATGAGAAGTTGGAAACCCCTTTTTGTATCCCTCCGAACTTCCACAACCAAGAAGTTGGTAACCCCTTCTTGCATTGCCTCTACTATAAGAAATTAGAGGGCAAACATTTACACACAAAAAAAAACTTCTAGTTTCACGGTGAAAACTACTAACCCTATATAGAAAAACATATTTGGATTTCACAATTATTTAGATCTATATTTTTATTGGTATTTGGGTTAGATCTGGTTAGAAATCTGAAATTTAACCCTAAAAGTATATTATTTTATTTTTAGGTTTATTTCTCACAAGTCTAGATTTGTTAAAGACTAAATTTAAGAGACTTAGCCCTAAAAATTTGAAGCTTATTTCATAGATTTATCCCTAGCATATTCTTTATTACTCACTTGTGCTCTTGCCTCTTGTGTAGTTTATCTTTATTAGTGAGTAATTGTTAAATTTATGCAATTTGGAAATTACCTTTTTATGCAATAGAAATTTCAACTCATTTCATATTTTTAAGCGTTGAATTTATCATATATTTGAGCTGGTTATCTAATTTCTACAATTTCCAGCCAGAAAAATTCATAGATAGATCATATATTGCAGAATTTCCATTAACTTAAGTGATCTTAATTGTTTTAGTAATTTTCTTGAATTAATTTTCCCATTTTATAATTTCTAGTATTTACTTTAAATTTCTGCATTTCACTATCAAAATTTTCAGATTAAAGTTTCTCAACTTTCTCTGGTAAGCTTCAATATAATACATTCAAACAAAATTTCACAGTGTTTCTCACCACTAATTCCTAGTGGTACTGGTCATTAGCACTCATAAAAGTGGTTTTTACCCCTATCTTTGAGCTTAAGTAACCTAGATTCTAACATCTAATTGCTTGGAATATTCAACTTGGTTTATTTTTCACATCCTTGCAATTGGTTAACTCTAATAGTGAGTTTCATTGTTTGATTAAAGTAATTAAAGACACATATTAAGTCTAATCATCAGTAAGTACATTACAAGTTCTAGGGTTTCACACTAGACCTTGATCTTAGCCTTGGACATTTTATTAAACAACCCTGTGCATGCTACGTTTCATATCTACTATTGTAAATTAGTAATTTGTCTCTCATATAATTCTAGTTTCATCGTTATATCTATTTGAAGCATTTCCATTTGTATCTAAAAGTTTTACTGAGTTATCTTAGTTATAGATTTCTTCCGCATCTTAGGTACCTATATTTCATATCTTATTATGCTTGAAGTTAAAGATTATCATTTACTTAATGCAATATCATTTAGTTAGGGAAGCCTCACATGGCTTTTGAGAGTTGCCTAAAGAGAAGGGGTTGGTTGTGTCGTGACAGTGGCAACCAATACAAGGTTGCCTTTGGCTTGTAGCCGTGGATTGCGACCTTTCCACCTAGGTACAATTGGGAGGTAATATTTTTGGTGCCATTGTCGGGGATAAGGTCTTCGTTTCCCATAAAAACCTAATTAAAAAGTCTATAAGTAATTCTTCTTGCAAATATTGGTAATTAAAATCCTAAAAGATATTTGACAAATCAAAGGCATTATCAATTGCATTCCTGAGCCTAAAAGAGTTTATAGAAGAAGATTAAATAGGGATAACTCCAAAAGGACTCTTGTCGATTTGGTTGTGTCGTGACAGTGGCAACCAATACAAGGTTGCCTTTGGCTTGTAGCCGTGGATTGCGACCTTTCCACCTAGGTACAATTGGGAGGTAATATTTTTGGTGCCATTGTCGGGGATAAGGTCTTCGTTTCCCATAAAAACCTAATTAAAAAGTCTATAAGTAATTCTTCTTGCAAATATTGGTAATTAAAATCCTAAAAGATATTCGACAAATCAAAGGCATTATCTATTGCATTCATGAGCCTAAAAGAGTCTATAGAAGAAGATTAAATAGGGATAACCCCAAAAGGACTCTTGTCAATCTAGGTTTTCAATATATTCTTGATATAAGACATCTTTTCTCAAGCAATCCAAATAATGCATCTAGTTTCCTTGTTATATCTATTTGAAGCATTTCCATTTGAATCCAAGTGTTTCATTGAGTTATCTTAGATATTGATTTGCATGGCATCTTAGGTACCTAGTTTATTTCATATCTTATTATGGTTAAAGTTAACTCTCATCATTTACTTGAACAATATCATTTAGTTAGGGAATCCTCCCTTGGCTTTTGAGAGTTGGCCTAAAGAAAAGGGGTTGGTTATGTCGTCATAGTGGAAACCAATCCAAGGTTGCCTTTGGCTTGTACCCGTGGATTGGGACCTTTCCACCTAGCTACAATTGGGAGGAAACATTTTTGGTGCCATTGTCAGGGATAAGACCTCCATTTCCCATAAAAAACAAATTAAAAAGTCTATAATTAATTCTTCTTGCAAATATTGGTGAATTTATACAATTTTTTATAGTTCCTCTAGCAACTCCACCTAATTCAAATCCTATACAATATTCTACAAAAATAGCGTCTCAAGGCATTATCAATTGCATTCTTGAGCCTAAGAGAATCTATAGAAGAAGATTAAATAGGGCTAACTCCAAAAGGACTCTTGTCGATCTAGGTTTTCAATCTATTCTTGATATAAGACATCTTTTCTCAAGCAATCTAAATAATCAAGTACAAATGGATATTTTTATAAGCCCTTTGATTTCTCTAGCATAAATGGGTAACCTCGTGATATTACAAAAAAGGCTAATAATAGGTTACCTACCTTTCAAGGAAATAATGCTATAAGTGCTAAAAGCCATCTAAATGCCTTTATGAAAAATTTTCATAGATGGGGTAGAGAAAATCATGAGGATGTATGAATGAAGTTGTTTGCATTGTCATCAGAGTAAGACGCTTAGGACTAGTTCACTAAATTACCAAATAATGGCATTAAGAATAGAAATGAAAATTTTCACGCCTTTGTGGAAAGGTGGGGTAATCATAGAGAAAGTTAACACTTGTTGGCTGCCTTAACCACAATAAAGAAAAATGAAAATGAGGCAATGGATGAATTAAATAAACAGTTCAATGAGCTAGTACAAAGTTTGCCAAGTACAATCAAGCCTAGAAAAGCGACCATTCTCATTCCTTACATTGAAGCCTTTAGTGGGAATTTATGTTATCGACACAAGACAAGGAACCTCCGGATCTCAAAACAACCCAATCTTCAGCCGTTAAAATTAATAAGAATATGCTAGCCTCAGGAAATCCAACTAAATTGGCTTCACAATGGCAAACTCTTCTAAGATAGAGCCTAAGCCTAAGGCAAGTGCAACAAGTAATTATGATTCATATCCAATAAAGGAATTGATTGAGTCAATCAAGAGGTTGGAAATTAAAAATAGGTTGATCAAAAAAAAATCAACAGAATAAGTTTCAATCAAAAGGAAGTGGAGTATGGAAAATAAATAAAGGCCCTCCTCAAAGTCAAAGACCTCCTAATGCATTAGAGCGCACAAATTGCGTTGAGCATAAGGCTCCTCCTTTTTGTAGGGCATGTAAATAATTTCAAGAGGAAGCTTATTGTCCAAGATATAAGCAAATCAATGGTGAAGAGACTATTGACTATGAGAGCTAAAACTTTGTTGAATTCCTTGATAGCATTAACACAATTGGCAACACTTACTCCCTTTCAAGCAAACAAATGTCTCAAGTGAAGCGTAGAAGTGTGAGTGGAAAATGTTTCAAGAATATTTGGTGAAAAAACCCCACCTAAGAAAATATTCCAAATGATAAAATATAAAGGTTTGATTCATCAAAGGAGGTTAAATGATAATGTAAGTGCTAAGCAAATTTCTCAAAGCGAACCAACTCCTAAGTATGATAAGCAAGTTAAGGCTTCTTCAAGTACTCCTACAGACTTGAACATTGACTTGGGTGGATGAATGTCAAATGCCAAAATGCTTATCCTTGTTTTAGAATTAATAAAGATCCATTCGCAAAAGTAAAAATTAAAAAAGTTTGTAGAAGGAATTGAAGAAAAGGTTGATGAAAGTTGTAAAGAAGTAGCTAAGAAAGTTAGGGAAGTAAATCAAGATGCTCCAATATATGATTTGTTTCTCCATAATTATATTCTAGATTCAGGAGCTTCTTCTAATGTTATGTCTTTAAAGGTTATGAATAAGCTAGGGTTAAAGACCACTAGACCATATAAGAATGTGTGTGCAATGGACTCAAGAGAAATCAAAGCGTGTGGTGTAATCAAAGATCTTAAGGTTAACCTAGCTGCTCACCCTAATATCTCGATATTAATGGATGTGATATTTATTAATGTTCTAGATGCATGGGGTATGCTCTTATCAAGAAAGTAGGAAGCAAACCTAAGAGATAGTATTCAAATGGATTTATCTTATGCTATCATTTCTACTTGTGAAAACACTTTTGTCACCTTGCATAGGGACCAAGCCAAGGGATATCATGTGGAAGACCACCAAGATCCATATAATGAGCCTTGCTATGCAAGAAGAAATTGGAAGTTATAATATCCTTTCAAATTTGTTGGCTCCTATTATAAAGCTCCCAAAGAAGAACAAGTTAGTGAAGTTTGGCACAAGAACTTTGATGGTGCCCACTCTAAGTTGGGGATTGGTGCTATGATTGTGTTGACTTCTCCAAAGGGTGATGTCTACAATTTTGCTTTTACTCTTGAATTTGATGCAACAAATAATGTTGCTGACTATGGACCATTGCTTTGGGGCTTGGAAATGGTTAAGGATATGGGCCTAAAAGTATTAAAGATAGTTGGCAACTTCGATTTAGAAAATTTTGTAAGTCAAAGGTAAGTATGCATGCAAGAATCTTAGGTTGAAGTATAGAAACACAATATGGTATACATTGGAACTTTTTAATGCTGTCTTCAGAATAGGTTATGAGAGAAATAAATGTCCTAGCAAATGCTCTAGCTGTTTCAGCTTCAACCTTATTGCCTTGTGATGAGTTGAAGAAAAGGGGAGGAAAAATGAAAATAACCTTTCAACCCTCCATCCCAGATATCTTTGAATATTGGCAAGCGTTTGATGATGACAAGCAAATTATAAGGTTTATAAATAATTTGAAAGAGATTGTTGATTTTGAAGTGGATTGGTGAGTGGAAGGAGACTAGTCTCATGAAGGGACAGATCCAATCTTCTTCCCAAGGCTGCCTTGTGAAATAGGGTTGAGAAGTAAAATATTGCTGCTCTAAATTCATAGTTCAGATTCAGCCCTAACGCCAAAAGTTCACAGGAAATAGATCTGAGAAACCTCAGGGTTGACGTGAAATTTCAGAATTTACATTAACTGGAGCTGAAATGTGAGGAGAAATTTCAGATCTGAGAAACCATTTGGACTCACTGAAGCTGTGGCTAGATGGTTGATCCTTTTCCCAAAATGACAGATTGTCAAACATCCCAGTGAGTCCAAATGGTTATGTAATAGGAGGCTGCAATTTAGAGAGGTCTATACCCACAGCATGTTATTAACAATCATACTGTCCTGTTTTCAGAACAAGAACTATAGCTCCAAATCAGTAAGGAATCTGTCGTCCAACGCTGGTTAATTTTGGCTGTCTGCTATAGATCACCAAGACTACTGATCTAGATTTTGTACTCTCTCAGGTCAATTTGAGTGCTTAATATTTTAAAAAATGAAGGAAAAAACAAGGGCATTGTTTTCACTAAAGGAGTTCCAACACTCATTTAAGATTTGAGATAGCCACCAAGGAGTAATGAACTACTCGGATACCAAGATATGAACAATTTTTCATGATAACCTAGCAAAGGTGCACCACAAGTGTACACAGTGAATTTGCAATAAAGAACGTGTGCATAAAATATAGCCAATTTATAGTTACTTTTTTATCTTCTTTACAAACAAATACCAATACTCTGACACTTGATGTGGAAGAGATGCCGTGATGCAAAACAAATTACACACTAACACTGTAACTGTAGCACAAAAGCAAAAGGTATACACCCAAAGAATTCAGTCAATTTCAGTACTACACAACTAAGTAGAGAAATAATACTTAAATGAAACCAGCACAACACTAAAGTTAAATGACATATACTTCACATAACTACTCTACAGAAGTCAATTAGGTCTAGCCTGGGCGGTTTGAGAGGATTGTTATCCTTTCCACCCAGGATCAATTCCTGCAAGTGACATGTTGAGCTCTTAATATGTATATTGTTCTATCAGCCTCAAGTCCTGAAGGATCCAGTTTACTCTAGTTATCATCCTCAGAACGAAGGGGAGTAGCTGGCAGCTTTCCACAGGATATGTATTTCATGGATAAAAAATACTCTACAGAAAGAGTTAGGATACCAGAAAAAAATTTCAAAAAATAGAGTAACTTTACCTTATAATTTTGATAGTCTGACAATATATGTGTTTGCAAGAGTCCCCGAATGTCATAATCAGCATCACACTGTTCAAAAATATGTCCATCACTATCAAAATACATATAAAATCAACCCCACATTTACCATAAAAAACCCAAATCAATCATCCTTTCAAAAACAAATTGACCCCAAAAGATGATACCATAAACTATAACAACGATTCTATTGGAATTGCAAATCAAATTAAATGCTTTTATCATGTAAGAGACAAATAACTGAACAAAGGTCGAAGGCGCATGTATTGGATGTAAACAAAGCATGAACTTTTAAAATTACCTTTTTAACACTTAACTTCCTTGACAGAAATCTGTGATATATGGCTTTGATAGACAGTTAAAAGATCATTCAAAATGTCATTGAAACAACAAAACAGATCAAGGTATAAGGTGAAAGGTAAAGGGAATAGTATTTCATGGTTGTAAAAAACAGTGATACATACAATTTATTATATTGACAGCAGGACACCTTGAATTAGAAAAAGTTGGGTCATTAGAGCAAAATTTATTAACATGATTCATTCTCTTGTACAATAGATGCATGTGCACAAAATACAAAGGTATTTAATATAATAAAAATTTTGAATTATACACAGAAGCAAACAAATAGAATCTTACCATAACATGTCCAAGGCTGAATGGAATAATTCTCGTGTACAATAGATGCATGTGCACAAAATACCAAGGTAGCTAATATAGTAAAACTTTCAATTATACACAGAAGCAAACAAATAGAATCCTACCATGACATGTCTAAGGCTCAATAGATAACTAGCTCAGGTGACAATCCTAAACACGAAGTTGAAAATGGACAAAGAGAAATTCTGACTGCATGTATGCATGTAATAAAATCAAATCACAACATATGCATTTGATGTAAGATAATACTCTTATATTAACAACATATTTCATAAGAATATCTGCATATATTGTGAAATAGATACTTCAGAGAAGCATATGCTTCTAATAGTCAAATCCAACCCAAATTACAACAGCAGCTCCCTCTCAAAAGGAGCTCCCTCTCAAAAGGAGTACAAATGCTGAAGGACAATACACAAATAGTTCTGGTCTCTAGAGACAATTTACCTGATCAACTAATCGTGTAAGAACCGCAACACGCAATTCACAACCTCCCGCTGAAGAAACTTGTCTGTATGCCTCAACGATGCGCTCAAATGCTGATCTGTTTAATGAAGCTTGTTGCTCCTCAGTTAAATTTACAATTGGTGGAACCACTAAAAATCCAGAAGGTGGGCCCATGGACATAGCTGTAATTGATGCTACAGGAGACGATCTTAATAATTCTGAAGCAGACACTTCTGTTACTGTTGGTTCAGATTTATCAGTTGGTCCAAACGGAAAAACTTCCCTCATTCCACTGCTATCAGAGCCACTCAACAAAAGTGGTTGTGTAGTGGTTATTGGTTCTGAGAATGAATCAATAGTATGCTTAACAGTATCGATCTTTGTTTCAATGTATACACCACCATCTAAGCCAGGAATGTTATTTTGGAGAGCTTCTGCTTGGTCTCTATCTAATGGAGCTATCAAGCCTTCACTCTCAGCCACTGGCTGTGGACTCACAAATGAGTTTAATCCACGACCTGAAATAAATAGTGTGTTATTTGTGTCCTCTATGCTTGCAGATGCTAAAGTCACAGTAACTGGTACATCCATATGTCGTGGTGCCATCCAGCAAGGATCCTAAATCAACTTCAACCAGTTAGGCTTATATTTATGAGTAATAGACACAGCAGAGGCCAAAACATTAAAACCGAAATATAAATGTCAAAATCAAATTATTATAATAGACATCTCATATACTGAAAACTAACAAAGTAAATAAAATTAATAAGGTACAAACAGTAGTGTGATTATGATATTAGTAATTTAGTACACACTTTATCCCAATTACAGTAGATCGGAATTGTTTAGCCAACATCTATTTAACAGTATAATAATACTTATCCAACAATCAAAGCATACCCTTTGAAGATCATGACCAGCATCAGAAGCAAGCTGCTGGGGAACACTCACTTCTACTTGAGATGAAGATGTGTTCTTTGGCAAAGGGAGTTGTGGCGCTGCCATTGATGGCAATACAACTTGAGGAACTGTAGTTGGAAGTGTCATTACTTGTGATATCGTAAATGATGGCATTATTTGAGACAATGCACTTATAGCGCTATACTGGGAACCTTCTACCAGTTCTTGTTCATCATCATCTGAAGTTGGACGAGTTGATGGTAAATTATGTATATTAGCTATGACTACCTCAGCTAACAAGTTTGAAGGAATATTTGAAGCTAAAATTTCTAATGATTCAACAGCTCTATCTCCCTGTGCAGCTATGGCACCAATCATTGCAACCAGCTGTTGTACTTGGGCCATTTCAGAATCTATGAGGCCCCCAGCATGATTCCCATTAGAAGATGCCCTTTCATTTATTACATCACCACTAGTTTGGAATTTTTGCATAGAATGCATTGATCCAAGAACTGGAGAAGCATGTAGCATCCGCTTCCCTGGTCTGTCATCTATGTTGGCATGATTGCCAATCACTTGTGCAATAGCTCTCTTCTTTCCTGCTTCCCCCATTGTAATATTAGAAGCTTGACCTGATACCCTTTCATCCTGAAAGAAAAGTAATTTCTCAAAAATGGTGGAATTTTCCAGAGCTGAATTGCAATTGCCTTTAATATTGCAAAAAAGAAATAGATCTCTCCTTAAAGTTAAATGGGAAAAACTAATATATTAGCAAGCAAAACTAAGTACAAACTCCATGATAAGCAAAATTGAATACAAGACAAAGTAAGATTGTGAACAGTTACAGAAGTTGGATCATGGGTGGTGCGGTCAATGCTTCTAGATATCTTGTCAGCCTGACGAAGAGCTTGTTCGGCTAAATCCCCGGCATTCATTGCTCGTAAAGCAGCTACCAAGCGGTCACGCCACTGCATATTAGCATGAAATCTGAACCATGTCATAAAATATATAAAATAAACTGCTAAAAGAAACTCTACGGTTAAAAGTGATCATTGACAAACAGATGTATATATATTTATCAGTCCTAGGGTTTGGTATCCTGTCAAAGCCATCCTGTCGTGGCATGCATAATGAATTCTATTGGATGTAAAACATGTTTGTGTTTGTTTGGCCAATTTCTTAAAATAAAGTTGAGCTTTCATTTGCAAGTTCATTTCATCATTTTGTCCTGCAAGCAAAATTCTTAGCTCTGTGTACACTAGACATAGATATTCTGAAAAAGCCCTCAGATACATATAAGATAGTTCATTTGAACAACCTTTTAGTCCAGACAAGAAAAAATAAAAGCTGTTGGCTAGCAAGATTACAGCAATAAAGCACTAAATTTCTTTAATATTGATTTAGCTTGAAAGCCTCAATAAAAAAACTAGAATTTCAAGCATGATATCTATAGTTTTGGGATTACTTTTGAAGCCTTGAAGCCTTGTCTTCAGCAATTGATTAGCAAAATCAGACACAACTGATTAATAAAGCAAGAAAAAATGGTACTTCATTGAGCACCAGTGATGGATGTAAATTACCCTATAACCACTCAAATATGAGTTAGCCCTTCATCCCACGACAGTCACAACCACCTATAAGGAGTACCACTGCCTTCTTGGATGGAAGAAACACATGTTCTTAGCTGTTAACTTTTAAGAGAATGCAGCTCCATTCTCTCCTTCGTACATCTCCCAAGGTCTTTTGGCACATCCTCCTCAATGCTCATCCGTAGGAAATAACCAGCCCAAACACAAACCCCCACACCTGCTGGACACAGGCCTCCTCTCTCTAAAATGTTCCTAACAATCCACCCATTTATGCCTCGTCACCACCTTCCTCTTGTCATTTCTTCACCCCCAACCTTATTCAGAGGGCCAATCATAAGCTTAACACTAGTAAGTATGCAACCTTAAGTCTAAACTCCTCAAATATGCAATTGGACCTTTGCATCACCCTTGGGAATCAATATCAATCGATGGTTATTTCTGAGGGAGGACATTGTGCAAAAAGTTCATGCAAGACGTGCAAAGGACAAAAAGGAGCTCCTAGCATATCATTCACCCTACACAAATCCATTAATTCTTTGGAGCCCAATAATTACAAGATTATCATGATTAGTCCCTTGATGATTGTAGCTGGAACGGATACTTTTGCACAAGCTAAGTGTCTAGCATGCAGGAGTCGTCCACCTTACCTCTCTAGGTACTTGCTTGAAAGAGCAAGTGACTCTTGTATCTCTTGCCTAAGTCTAACTTAAGAAAAGCACATTAATTAACTTAATGTTGGCTAATGACTAAAAGTGAACTTCAAATTAAATCACAGCCATTGATCTTAAGTGAGGCTTGAGATCTAATCTCAGCCATCCATCACTTTGGAGAATGAGGGTTAGGGTTTTGGTCATTGAGATGTTATAAAAGGAAGCCTAGGGAGAGGAGAAGACACAGAAGCCATAGAGAGTGAGTGAGATCTCATTGATTGGTTGGAGAATGACTTTCAACCAAGTGTGCAGGGGCAGGGTTTGAGGAAAGGGGCAAGGGGCAGCAGCCAGCAAGATCGAAGGACTGATATTGAGGTGTGATAGGGTATCTTTCTGTCTTTGTATTACTCCTCAATGGGCCATTATCCCAAGATGGGATCCCGAGAGTTTATCTTAATAAAATCATAGTTTGTTGGTTTTTCCCGCAAGGGTTTTCCAGGGTAAATAAGTGTGTCAAATGCGTGAATGGTTTCCAATTTATGCTTCCGTTGTAATGTTTCATTAATAACTAAACAGTGCTTTTATTCAGTAATTAATTTTACTCAAAAATAACTGTCTGGTGTTAGGTTAGGAGAAATTAACATGGAATCAGAGCAACATTAAAACTCAAATCAATTTGCCGTGAGTTTACTGAAAATAAAAAATAAAATAAAAATAATAATTATTATAATAAAAAATAAAAACAAGTATCATACAACCCTCGTATAGTATGGACAACCACCTTCGCATGTCGCACGGCCGCACGTAACAGTTTGTTGTGGACGCAAAATGTAGGCTACAGCCATCAGAGGTGGCTTGATCAGGGAACACGCAGTCATGAGGACGACTTAAGTGCACCGAATGAGATAGACGCCAAACAGGCCGACAAGGAGGTGACCTATAGGCTAGGATGCTCGGGTGTAAAGACAACACAATAGCAACCAAAGGAGAGGCTGCACACAAGAGCAGGCTACTAGGGCCAGTAGGTAGAGCGGAGTGCAACAGGCAGTAGAAAGCACAATGTTGATCGCAAGCGGATTTGGGCAAAAGAACCAACTGAGGAAAGGGCAAGGCGGACAGAGCAGAGGTAAAGGCCGCCAGCAGAGCCGACAGTCGCCAATGACAGAAAGTGACGGTGGAATTGGTTAGGGCAAGACAAGGGTGTGATAAAGTGAACAAAGGAAGGAGCTGAGAAACGGGCATGGTTGCAATGGGGAGTTAGGTGTGAGCAGGTGACAGCTAAGGTGAAGTTAGGGCCACCAGGGCACAAGGTTGTCGACAGCTGCTAGGGAAAATCTGGCAGTCGCCAGGTGAGAAAGCCAACCGCCGACAGTTGCAAAGACAGTCAAGCAGGACCAAGGTAAGCAGGGCACTCATCGTGCAGTAGGTGGGCAGCCCAAAACAGCTTCCAGGGCAACCCAAAAAATTCAAGCAGCCCATAAGATAGCCAAGCAACGCCCAAAAAGGCTCGAGGAACGCCTAGAAAATTCGAGTAGCCTAGACTAGTAGTCGAGCAAACCGCAGGAAAACTCGAGCAACCCAGAAAAGACCCCAGGCAACATCAGAAGGATGTAGGCAACCCCGAACAGACCCTGGGAAACAATTCAAGTAGCGGGCAGCAGTTCGAGCAATGAGCAAAAATCCAAGCAACAGATGAAGATTACAGTAGCTGCAGCTGGGTTGAGATATGAAGACAGCTTAGAGGGTGCATCCAAATACAACCCTTGGAAGGCAAGGGTCACTCTAGCTCTCATGAATGATGTCAAAGCCAAGAGGATTATCTTAGATGCGGTGAAGGATCATTTGATCTCTCAATAGGGTCTTGAATATTTTGGAGGAGAATGACTTGGATGAATTGGTCACTAGGGTTGTGGAAGAGCCCACAACAGCCCAAGGAAGAGAAGCATTCAAGAAGAAGCAAGCCAAAGCAAAGAGGAATGACTTGGATGAATTGGTCACTAGGGTTGTGGAAGAGCCCACAACAGCCCAAGGAAGAGAAGCATTCAAGAAGAAGCAAGCCAAAGCAAAGAGGGTCATTTTTTACTTAGTTAAAGACAATTTGATGCATGTGATAGCTCCTCTAAGGGCAGCTAAGGAATGCTTCGATGCCCTAGCAAATCTCTATGAGAAGAATGCACCTACTCAAAAGAGAGTCTTGAAGAAGCAACTTCGTTCAATGAAGATGGAGGAGAAGGAATCAGTTGCCTCCTTCTCAAAGATTGCTCAGACAAGAGATCAACTCATGGCAATTGGAGTTGAAGTAGACGATAATGATCTTGTGCAAACAGCAGTAGATGGTCTTCCTACATCTTGGGAGACATTTCTTGTAGCAGTGAATGGAAGAGAAATACAACCAAGCTTTGATAGGTTGTGGCATGATTTCCTAGAAGAAGAAGGCAGAATCTAGAGTAGATATGGACCTCCCGCTGAAAAGAATCATGCTCTTGCTGCCAAGACAAAGAAAGGAAGAAGCTTCCCTCAGCACTAGAACAAAGGTAAGGGATCTCAAGGTAAGAACTTTCATAAGTCAAAAGTAAGATGTTATAATCTTAGCAAGATTGGTCATTATGCAAACAATTGTAGAAATCCTCCTAACAAGAAATGGCATAAAGGGAAGTATCATGCTTCAGCTGCTACAGAAAAAGAAGAGCCTCAACAAAAGAAATCTAAGGCTGAGAACAAAGAAAAGGATTAAAGAGAGTTCATCTTGGTTTCAACACTCTCAGGATCCATATCCAACTCATCAGATTCATGGTGGATTGATGGTGGGGCCGCCAAGCATATGACTGGATACAAAAGAGCTCTTGTGGGTTACAAGAGCCAAGAAGTTCAATGTCAAAGTGGAGATGGGAACTATAATTACCTTTGAAATTAAAGGAGTTGGTTCAACTGCCTTAAAGCTTGATTCAGGTACGTTAATTCATGTTGAGGAAATTTTATATGTTCATGGTTTAAAGAAGAATGTTCTTTCAGTGGCAATTTTAGAAGACAAGGGGTTCTATGTAGCCTTTTTAGGAGGAAAGGCACTAGTGTGGACTAAAGGTGGAAATATGAGCTCAGCTATTGGGATTGGTGTCCGTGAGGATGACCTTTATAAGGTCTCAAGACATGTTGTTAAAGCTCTAATGAATAACCCTTGTCAGGATTCAAAGATCAAGAGGGAGCCTTCAGTGCTCCTCAATCCCAAGCATAATGGGATTGCAGAAAAGAAAAGTGGAGATGTGATCTTCCATCGTTCCAAGGAGTCAAACAGTGACTCAGATATGGAAGCCTATGAGACATCACATTCAGAGAAGCAGAGGGAGAAGGCCAAGAAGCCTTCAGTTGATCTCATTGAGGAGCCTATTGAGAGGTTCCAAGGATGCTCCAGTGGGAGCCATGTCACTGATTCAGGATCATCCACTGATGTGGAGATAGCCAAACATCAAGTTTGGAAAGATGCTATGATAGAAGATATCCAGTTGATAATGGATAACGTTATGTGGAAAGTGATTCTCAGACAACAAGGGAAGTCAGTTGTAACTTCCAAGTGGATCTATAAGATCAAGGTACGCGCTGACATTCAAAGCTCTTTGAAGCTCTCAAAAAATCTTGTGTATGCTATGACAGGTTGAGACACATCGAGAGAAAGTTTCGCCATGACGAGGACATGGTGCAGTTGTCAGCAGATGTGTTGACTAAGCCTCTGTCTTCGACAAGCTTAGTGTTGCTGAGAATGCCTCTCTTGCTGAGAGGGAGTGTTAAAGTTAGTGCAGCTACGAGACCCATTCTCAGAGAGGATAGTACCCTAGTCCGTTAACTAGGGTCCCTGGTCAAGTTAACCAGGCAGAGTAAAGAGTAAGACCCTAGAAGGTACCCAAGGGGCCCCAACTGTCTCCTAGGGTTCTTGGCAATGTTTTAAAAACCGGAACCGGGAATCAAACTGGTCAGGGGTCAACTCGGACCGGAACCGGAACCGATAATGAACCGGAGCGGTTTGATTTCAATGAACCGAACTATTAAAAAATAGAAAAAAAATTACAATTTTAATCATAAAAATTATATTTAACATTCCAAGCTATATTTCAAAGCATTAGACACATAATATGTATATTTGAAACCATTAGACACATAATATGTAAAGTCTACTCATATAAACTTTCAAATTTTCAATATGATAGAAAAAAGAGCACATCACAATCTTGAATGCATCTTGTATTTAGGACCTAGAAAGGATAAAAAACCATAGGTATTCGAAATATTTTCACTAAATAAAGACATATGCATCACACATACATCCACAAATCCATGACTTTAATAGCAATAATACCAGCCAGTAAACATTCTCGCTGCTGAGTTAATGTTTTAAATTTCATACGCTGTAAGGTAATTTTTAATGTAAATTTCTTGCTTGGGATATATCATTAATATCATAGGAATTCATACTATATGAGTTTTTTAAATGTAAAAATTGAAAAACCCGATTTTGGGCGCGCGGACATGTTTTTTAGCTAGCTGGCCGATTTGGTAATGAACCAGTCCAGTTAGGTCCGCTTAGGGCCGGTTTGGTAATGAACCGGTCCGGTTAGGTCCAGTTCATTACCAAACCGGACCCCCGATCCGAGTTGATCGTCGGTTCGGTGCTGCATTTCCTTTGGCCGATCAAACCGACCGGTTCCGATTCGAACCGAACCGGTTATTAAAACATGGGTTCTTGGTCGGGGAGCAAGCAAGTTGATCCCATAGCAAAGTCTCTAGCATGTGGCTAGGGCCCCTACTTGTCTCTAGGGTATTCTGGTCTAGGACTAGACAGTTTCTTAGTCATGAGGGCCAAGCAGGTCCTGCAAGTTGAGACAAAGACCTCCAAGTCCGGGACCAGGCAGATTCTTGGTCACAACGACCAAGTAGTTCCTGCAGTGACATACCTGGTTAGTTAACCAGGTGGATCTTGGTCATGGACCAAGATGATGATGTGTGATGTCCTTTTCTCCTAGGTCTTCAAGATGGTTGAGCTAGATGGTCTTCTCAAGGGAGTGGCCACCCCTTAACGGAGCCACTAGCATTTGACCTGAGGAGTAGTCTAGAGGACCACGTGATCACATCATCCAATGTGGACCCTTCCTTATACAGTGATGATGAACTTTCAGGTTATATGGAACATTTGTACACTTGAGAGAGATGACTGGTTGTACCTTCTTCACCTTGGTTGATTTACTTTTGGTCCTTACACCCTGTTGATTATTGGTTTTGTTGTACATTGTCTTTGACTTGTGGTTAATAGGGTCATTTACCCAACTTACCCACCTTGAGTTACTTTTTGAATGGTACCACCTTTGATGTTTTGGTCTTATGGGTACTATGGTTGTTTGTCCACGTTTGAGGTACACCCTTTGGTCCTAGGGGTTATGGGTCAAGCTACCCACTCTTATTTGTATGGTTTTGACTTGTACCATTTTGATTGGTCATAGTACCCACCTAAGACACTCTACTTTATTTTATGTTATTAAATGTGACTTTATTGTTTTGACCATAATGTGTTGGTACCCACCTAAGTCACTTATATTTTATATTTATAATCTTGTGACTTTTATTTTGTCCTAACTAAATGGTACCCTCCTAATTATGTGGAACCCTAACATATTTATAAGATTATCTAATACTCTTTCTAGATGATCTATTATCCTATATATTGATATCTATGTTCCTCATTTTGATATCATTATATCATATTTATCTCAGCTCTGATTCTCTTGAAGATTGACGTTAAGGGTTCCAAGTTTGTATGCTGTTATTTGCACACTTGCCTGTTATTTGCACACTTGCCTAGGGCTTCCACCTACTGAAGTTTATTATCTTTCACTCAACACAAAGATTATTTGTTGCTACCATAGCTGAGTCGTGAAGGGTCTGATTGGGATCCGATTTCATTTGCTAAGGTTTGGGTGAAGTCCGATCTGCCTGTTGTAACCCCTGTTGAGGTCTGATCTGTTATCCATCTGACTGTTGAGGTGTTGTTGGGGTTCAATCTGCCTCATGCATACTTATTGAAGAGGTCGTGACTCTGTGTTGAGTTTTCTAGATCTGGCCATGAACCTTCTTGAACCCTGATATGCCTGCTGAGAGTCCTTTGGTGGAGGCCATAAATCACTTAAGGTCTGATATGTCCATTGGTGCATTTTTTGTGAAGGTCATGAGGCTTGGAAGTCAGATCTGCTTGTCATTGGTTGATTTAAGGAGATCGTGACCCTTATTCCACTTGTTAGGTCTCTTGTTTTGCCGAATCCTTTTGTTGACTGTGTTATCTTAGATCTATGACTTATGGGGTGCCCTAGATCTGGTCTATGATCTATATTGTTGAGACTTAAACTCTGTGCTCAATTTTTTTTCTTGTTTTGAGGTCAAACCTATTTTCTCAGACTTGATTGTGTATCATATCTATGTCAGATTTGTTGTGCTGAGACTTTGTTGAAATCATACTTATTGTGACCTTGTTGACCTCTATTGATTGAGATTGAAACTGTGTTTCTGATTGTCATTGATTATCACTATTGTTGTCTACAACACATCATCTCTCTCTTTGGTTTGTACTTACCCTCTAACAAGGGTCAGCTTGTTCCAAGAGTGTGACTGGCCTCTGAGAGGCAGTCTTTGCTGAAAGTTAATTCTTCTGAGTATAAGATAGGAAGAGTTCCACAGTCCAGGTAAGTATCCTAAACTTGTCTTCTTTAGTTATGTTCTGTTAATAAACAGTGTAAGTTATACTACTGTTATTGATTAAATGTTACTGAAGAATACTTTAACACGGCGACCAATTGGTAGTGTTAAAGATGAAAAGTTGAAAGAGATGAAAAGTATGTTTCAGTTCTACTTACTACTGTACTATTTCGTTTCAGTATTATTTTGTTAAAAGTAATTTTTGCATTAAAGTACATTGATTTTATTCTTCTTCATCAAACCCTAACCCTAACAAAAATTTAACAGTCACACCCATTGATCTTAAGTGAGGCTTGAGATCTAATCGCAACCATCCATCACTTTGGAGATTGAGGGTTTGGGTTTTGATCATTGACATGTTATAAAAGGAATCCTAAAAAGAGGAGAAGGCATAGAAACCACACAAAGTGAGTGAGAGCTCATTGATTGGTTGGAGAAGGACTTTCAACCAAGTGTGCAGGGGCAGGGTTCGAAGAAAGGAGCAAGGGGCGACAAAGAGATTAGCAGCCAACAAGATCGAAGGACTGATCTTGAGGTATGATAGGCTATCTTTCTGTATTTCTATTATTCCTCAGTGGGCCATTATCCCCAGACGAGAACCAAAGATTTTATCTTAATAAAATCATCATTTGTTGGTTTTTCCCCGCGAGGGTTTCCCAAGGTAAACAAGTGTGTCAAATGTGTGAATGATTTCCTGTTTATGCTTCCACTGTAATGTTCTGTTAATAACTCAGCTGCGTTTTTATTCAGTAATTAATTTTACTCAAAATTAACTGTTGGGTGTTGGGTTAAGAGAAATTAACATAGTCACACGGACACCTTCATTAAGCTTTGTGCCACAACTCTTGATCTTTACCTTACTAGTTGGTTTGAGAGGCATGGTTGGAGAGGTAGGGGCCAATTCGGCTTCAATATAGATTACAAATTCGAAGAAGTTAAACAAAGATCCTCGAAAGACTATTGTTGCTTTGACGAGTTCCGAAAAGTCTGACATTGTACCCACACAACTATTGTTGCTTTGTCAACATTCAATACACAATTTCCACACATCTTGTGGGATTTCCAAGTGTATTTGGAATACTATTTGTGTCAATCAATAGTATCCTCCCTTCCCCACCCTCTATGTGGTCTACATCAATGAGCTAAATGAGTGATCATGGATTTTACTCAAGTAGAGGATACTTAAAGAGAGCTTCACCAAGGTAGTTTGGATTGGAACATAAGCCCCACTGAACTTTTACTTCAAGCACTTCCTCTAGGTCTTCAACAGGCTTATTGTTCACCAACATTATCTTTAGTGCCATCTATTACAAGAGCTTCAATTTCCTCTCATCTAACTTTAAGTGTGTCACACCAATCAAGGTTGAGACAAGTCACCATCTTAGCAAAGTAAAACAAATCTACGAGCCTTGCTCTTTGCTTGAGGTAGAGACCAACAGCACATCTTTAGCTGCCCAATGTATTATGACATTCAAGGGATGTCCCATTGCCTCTACACGGACTAAAGCAAACATTCTTCAAATACTCCTATCAATGGTGCCTTGCCTTATACATTAGAATGGCATTTTCTCTTATAGATGAAGTCTACTTCAGAGATCTTTGTCAATAACTACCCAGATTACTTCCTCCCTTTATCCAAGTCAAGACATTGAGGAAGTAAATCACTTAAATGGACGGTGCTAAGAACCCCACGACATTGCCCGCTACACCACTCAGGATAAAATTTCCTAGTCTAGAACATAGTAGCAAGATTTCAATATGAATACATATATGAAGACAATTTGATACGAAAAATACATAATGAAAAAATCTAATAAGACTAAAATATAGAAGTAGACATCTCATAAATACGAAAACATGAATTTTAAAAATATACATGAACAATTAAAAAAAATATTATAATTACTAATAGATATCAAAAAAGATATGCCGTCATGAGATTGTTGTTTTTTTTGTATATCCATCCTTGTACAAGATTGTGCACCATGATGCTATGATATAACATCAAATTTGCATGAATTTTTAAAAACCTTTTTGATAATCTCGTATATCTTTCTGTGTTAAATTTAATTCATACTAGAAAGATTACTTTGAAAAATAAAATCAAGTATTTGCTTCTACATTCCATGTGAAGCAAAACCAACCACTGAAGCTTCAAATCAATGCGTGTTTTCATATCCCATCAATGCCAAATCACTTTGAATATTTCTACCTCACCACATAAGCAATGACTACATCAAAATTAGAAATCTTCCTACACAGACTATTGTAGCTAAGTGAAGAATGAATTACCCTCTAAATCTGTCTACATCCCACATGTTTGTGGATTTCCGTATCGGCATGAAAACCTACTAAACTTCTTAAGAATCGAACACATGCCCTATTTTAATTATAAAAAATTACATTTGTTTTCTTAATCCACCTTTCATTGTTTCATTTCTGTGGATGATGAGAATAACAATCTTTCGTCAATGAACAACTACCTACCTACTTCTCTCTAGTTTACGATAGTTGTACTGATCTATTGTACAATAATGGTTGTACAGCCCAGTATGACTGCCACTGTACAGATCTAATCTTATTCCCAAGTGATGCAGCCTACTCTCTCCTCTGGTCACTTTTTCTCTATCTAGCAATAAACTATGTCAGGATCTCTCTATCTTGTTTGCCTATATACTTTGTGTAAAAAACTAATCTAGCAAAACCCAAAAATCATCTTGAGATGTATATTTGAGATTAAATCCTAGTCTAAGTCATTAATCTATTAAATACACTTTATTAGACTTAACTACAAAACATAAGACTTTTTCCTAAAGTAAATTACAAAATAGAATTATTACCCACTTTTCCTAAGTGGTTACTTTCAAAATGTCTCGAACCACAACCTACACGTTCAGCTCTTCTAACATCCAAGGCTAAGAAGAAGTATGTATGGAAGGAGCATAAAATCATCCTTAATAGAGCAATGGATATCTTGTTGATGCTATAATTACAAACTTCTTGAGGACCTTCAGATAAGGAGAATCTATTCTGTCAAATAACCTACAAATTGCACTATGGACCGCACCCAACCACAAAACATGATGACTTACTACTTAAGACAAAAAAACAACCACATCTAGACAAGTTGCGACTATCAAGACCAATAATAATGTAGTTAAGAGAAGATAAGATAATTTTATTAATGTCCAAGAAATGACTTAAAAAGTAGGTCAATGGGACTGTGCAGTACCATGAGAACAATACAAAGTGGAAGCGTAAAAGTAGCTCCTATAAAAGATAAAAAGAAGAACTCAAATCAAACCCTAGTTATATAAATGGAGAGCCGATCTCGTAGAAGAATATATACAAGGAGAGATATGAAGAGAGCAGATCCAAGGAAGAACTATGATGCAAAAAATGGTGATGGTGAAATTGTAATGGGCAACTGAAAGCACTAGAAGCATTGGGAGTATCTCTCCTACCATCCAAGGCAAAACTTAGGAAGCTCAAAGTACTTTGTCTGGAAGAAGAGCTAGAAGGACTGAAATGAGTAGTGTGCTGCTACCTGGAAAAGGGTACTTGATGTTGCAACATGGAAGAAGTCATGTGTATGTCACAATGGGGCCAAGACTATCTCCGTCACTGGTGTTGGGTGGAGGTTGAGGTCGACTATCTGCCCTAGCAGAGCGATCAAGGTCTATGCCACCCTCTGTTTGTCTCTTGGTGCCCCTAGGGGAAGGAAACACTGAAAAGAAGGAACTGACACACTGAATGGAGCCTAGTCTCAACTGCGAATGTTGCTAAAGGGTGGCGAAGCGAAGCCGAAGGGCCTACTACAAGTATAAGGCTAGACATATCTGAAAAATCTAGACAAAGTTTGGAGCTCGGTGAGAAGGTCCTTGAAAAGACAATGAAACTACCCATGGATCTCATAGTAAATAAGACACCAAAATATGATGTGCTCCTCGGTCTCAACCTCTCAAAGGTGACATACCTGGCAGATCATGTCTGATCGATCAAGCTGCCAATCATTCTCTACCCAGAGACGGTGAGAGCCCACTCTGAATTGGCCTAAAGGAATACGAAGAGCGTGTGCCCAATGTCGAAATCTGTAAGGGTGCTAAATAATGAGGCAGTCCCTCAAATCTAGGAAGCGCATAGCGTAGAAGGCCATCTTCGGACGTAACCCCCCCAAAGTGTTGTTCCAAGTGACCTGCAAAAAACTATCTGTAAATGCCATCTCTAATGATTATATTCACCCCCTCTCAAGTAGGTAAAAGGAAACCAGGCGCATTCAAGGAATACCCAAAAGGAGGAAGTCAATCCATCGTAATATCATGCTAAAAGATCCGCAACCCCCACAAACTAACATCTAGAGCGACCCAAAGGACTCGTTTAGGCGATGGCCTTTGAAGAGAGATAGGCCAAGTACATCGATCATGCCCCTTTATCGTGTCGACAAAGCTCCGAAGGTGATGTAAGAGAGCGACAAGATTGAACATAGCCTCAAGCCGAAAAGGTCGAGCACCAAACTCTAAGAGCACAATGGACTGAGTTATTGTTTGTTTGCATCTTATGATGCAATGGAGGAGGAGGATCTGTACTCTCTCTATTGAATCCCAATCACAATCAAGTAGGCATGGCCCCCAAACCTCATAGCCATAGAGGACTATGGGTCAGATGAGAGTATCCATGAGATATATCTTGGATGAGATATCCTAAAAATGGTGTCTGCTGCATTGTCTCTCTAAAATGGCTAGGGAGTCGTATCCGTTATTAACTCGAGGTTGAAGAGCATGTCGCATGCTGAAACGAGGCCCTGTGAACTGAACCCCCAAATAGGTATAGGTGAACACGATCTCGACCTCTTGCCTTATGAAGAAATGAAGATCAGTGAGTAGCTTCTTCAATTCATTGAAGATCACAACCTTGGTTTTATCCAAGTTGACCATATCACAAAAGAGGGCCAAGGCATCAAACTGTCTCTGCAAACCCTCTAGAGATGAGGCCAATAGGACCACATTATCAGCCAAGAGGAAAATAGAAATCAAGACCTAGTGGAGAAGGCACCCATCCTCATCCTGAATGTGCTCTTGTAAGAAAGACTTTAGCTCATCAATGTAAATCACAAAAAGAGTGGGGAAGAGCACCCCAACTTAACCCCAATGGTACTCCTGATGAAATCTGAAATCCCACGGACCACACGAAGACAACCAAGGACTAACTCATATAATCTCATAATGGCAGTCAAAAGGGTCTCAAAAATGCCAATGTCTCGTAGTCTTTGAAACAATGCCATTGTGGGGTTAGAGTCAAAAATCCGAACGTCTACAAAGCAATAGTAGACTTTCGAGGAATAGTGGCATGCCTCCTCAATGATGGCACGAAGCATATGAATGTGAACAATGGTTTGGTGTGTTGATATAAACCATGCATGTCCTCTTGCTCTGAGTTGTCTCCTTTTAAGCTCCCCAGAAAGATGCATATGGAGGACTGTAGCATATAGCTTGGAAAAAGTGTGGCCAACCATGATCATTCTATAGTTATTGGGATCGATATTAGGGCACAATATATGGATAGGGTGAATAATGTGATGTGACCATGATTCAGGGAAACCAATACAAACCACGTGGTTGAATAGATCAGCCAAGTGACAATCAAGTGCCCGAAGGCCATGTTTTAAGAGTTCAACCTAGAACCCTTACCCATCCACTGCTCTGCTGGAACTCATAGCCCAAACAGCCTGCCGAACATCATAGGGGGTCAATAGATAACAAAAGGGGGGGAGGTAACTTGGATAAGGGGTTTCCCCAGGATATCATAGAGGGAAGAGGTGTGGGAGAACATCGCTTTTGGATCCCATATCCTGTGGCTGGAAACCACAACAACTTGGCAGTAGCCTACAAGCTAATATCTTTCAGTCATTAGGTCAGGCAGTGCTCACATCAGCTATTAATAATGGGACAGAAAGGCAGTAAATTACCCTCACCTGATCACAATAATAGATATGATTTTGTTTAGTTCTGCACTAATGTTAATTGCTTGCGCTTGGAGCTTATCACACAGATTTTACAACAGGGATGCAACTTTCTTCTGCTTGCAAGCTCTGTGTGGGTAGAAGTTTGAGAGCATCATAAATCATATTTGCTTCCAAAGAAATTCCAGTGCATGAGTTTGCTGAATCTAAATTCCTTTGCGCAAAAAGTGACTTTTTTCCCAAGGAAAACCTTGTAGGAAGAGGAATCTTGCGTTGATAATGAGCCGAACAAAAAGTTAGCTCACACAAAGATTACCAAAATATTTCGAATATCAGATAAGCCATGAGTAAAATGTATGAATAAGAGATAAGATATGATATTACAACTTGAAGGATATATATATATATACTGCCCTTTACTAATGGTCATGTCTTTTCGATAAGACACCTCTTTTTATAAAAGTTCTTTATTAATTAATTATTGTTATTACTATTATTACTGTTTGTTGTTATTATTATTATGATTATTATTTATATTTATATATATTGTATTATGTTATATATTTTTTATATAACAGATAAACTGGAACTTTGAACCAGCCTAACCCCAAATTAATATTTTTCACCACCATCATTGCATCTGTAAGTAATTCCAAAGGAGACCTGGCCCACCTCTACAAGTAAATATGTATACAGAGGAATGGAAAATACATAGGAACTTAGTTATTGCACCTGTACATAATTGCAAAGGAGATCGAATGTGATCTTCTTAGCCACAGAATTTTTAGCACGATCAGCGAGGAAGGGAAGTCCTGACCTGGCGCCTCTCTACGAGCAAATTGTATACAGAGGAACGTAAAAGGCATAGGAACTTGGTGAACTTTTTTAGGTCTCACTAAAAGCAAGCACTGTCATTGGAATAATTAATTCCTTCATTCCAACTTAGAATTTTAGGAAACTTCCTCCTTTATTTTTAGTTCAGATTTTACCTCAAGACTCAAGTGACTGACATTTCTAGGAATTTTCCAGGACATTTTCTTATCATTAGCAAACATCACTAAAGTTTCTTAAGCAACCAAGACATACCAATGCCTCTGAAAACGTTAGAAGGCACCCTGTGCTATCACAGAGGACAATTTTAAACTCGCAATGTTGATTTTTAAAGTAGGACAACATGAATTGGCCCCTGGAATCTTCTGAGCCTTGTTTTGACTCATAGATATCTGTTGACCAGATAGGTCTATGCAGTGCAAATGAAATTCTTAAATATATATGCTCATTTATTTGGTTGAATGTAAAAACATAATTACTTTCAACAACATATGTGCAAAGTGGCCTTTAAATTCTTTTGAGATAAACTTTAAAGCCCCTGACTTAATATAATGGTACAAAGAGCCAGAAATGCATCTCAAAAATATTGCAAATCAAAGGACAGTTAGAAGCAATACCGGCATTGCACCTGGGTGTGTAGATTTAAGAAATGCAAGGAAAGCGTTTTTCAATGTGTGCTGCACACTTGCAACTTGAGCTCCTTTTACAGTTTCACAACTTGGGGCTAACCCAAGCAATACAGGCAAAACTCTCCCATAAAGTCCAGGCCTTTTCTTCGCAATTGATGCAAGACTGAGAAATTTACCACCAAGCAAATAGAAGTTAGAATTGCAATAAGAACACAGAAACCAAAGTATCATTTAAACATAGATAATAGAAAATAATTCCTTGCAAATCTCATGCCAGCTTGAGACTTACACAATACAAGAGAGTATGAGAAAAGCATCTCCACAATGAAATGAACCAATATATTATGAATTATCAATACATTATTTCCAACGTGAAAAACTTTTGATTTATAGTAAGCCAAAACTAAGTCCAAAAAACAGTTGGCAGTTAGAATAGCTCAGGTTAGAATTAGAATGGAAATCACAATCCTGGACATTCAAAAGTTTCAATTCACAATGGCACCATTTAGGATGCTACCCGGGTGAAAAACGAAGATAGAGATAATTAATATTGTGTTGCAAGCTATATCTAAAATTTCATTCCATTGTTGCTAAAATGCTACCTAATCAAACTCAATGAAGCTCAGCTACAGATCTCCCAAATTAGCCTTCAGATTCGTCCTATTACAAGGCAGTACTAGATGGCAGATGTGCTTTAAAGGATTAAGCCTCAATTTAAATGCCTTCTCTTAAAAGGCCAAGAGGAAAAAGTTGACCCCATTCGTCATAATATTATGAGTTACAGACAAACAGGAGATGCATGAACATTATACAGCAAACTCTTGAACTGCATTTTAAAATGATGCAGTGACTCCATAATGTATTCTGAGATCTTGAATTCCATTCAAAACTTGGGAATTGTTCCTTGGAATAAAAGTTCTGGTGATGCTCAAAACATAAATGAAAGTTTGAGCGCAAGCATAAATGCCTACAGATTTTCAGTCTTGTCTCTTGAACAAGTTACAACTTACAACATATATATTTGTTAAATGTTTGGACACAGTAAAAAGCAGAAAAAGACAGTGAATCTTCAGATGTTTTGCTGGATAGTGCTCTATGCGGTCCTCCCTGTCCAGAGCCTTCTAGGAGGATCATTTCGTTCTTCCCTGCTGTACAGCCAGTTCAGGGCAGCAAGCGACAGCCAGAGGTTCAAGCTTCTTCCATATCAGATCAGTGAGACCACAGATAACTTCCGACACACCCCAAATGGATCATCCTACTTCAGAGAGACTCCTGAGGATCTCCTATCCCAAACCTTATGCTGGACTTCACCAGATTGGAAGACAGCAATTGTAGCCTCCAGGAGGGCCCAGAACCATAGACAGTCCTTCTGCAAATAGAACTACTCTCCAGGCTCCATCAAGCAACCAGTCATCATTTGTAGATTCTTCCCCCCGGCCTTGATTGTTTGGAGTGATGGGTCTCCTTGACCTAGGGCTTCCCCCACAATTCCTAAAAGGATATTACATTTAATCCCACCACAGCCCAGGGTACTCTCCAGACAACCGCCTCAAAGAATGTATCAGCCCCTTCAGGGTGACTGAGGGCTCACATGAGGAGACTTCTTTCCCCCCCCCAAAAAAAAACCCAACAAACCCTTTGTCAACCTCAGCTTCCAGTTTCAGTACCTCTTCATATGCCCTTGATGAAATTTTGTTTATGTATTCATTTTTATCTGTTTCTTTCTTCCTTTGAGCTAGTCTTTTAGCTATGCTCTTAGATCTTTTTATTTTCCTGTTGTTGTTGGCATAGCTATAAGAGCTGCTTATGCACTCCAACTTTGTATCAACTGGTTGTACTCTTTTGTTCCCATTGACCTACTTTTGTTGCTATTCTTTTTTAACATTGACAACAATATCTTATATGTTCTCATTACAATAAAATTTCCAACATGAAAAAGTTTATAAGTTATAACATGTTTTCAACGAGATAAAATAGAGTCTTATGCAGTATATGATAACATTTTGACAATATTGAAAATCCTTTAGAATTTAAACTTCAATTAATACATCTTTTGTCAAATTTTTCATATCTTAGAAAAATATTGAACATATTTAAACATTTTAGCCCTCCGTGGCATCGACATGTGTGTGTGTGTGTGTGCATGTTTGTGAATAGAAATACTATATATATATGTGTGTGTGTGTGTGTGTGTGCAGAAATACTATATATATATATATATATAATGTTATGCAACAAATTTCCAAAAAGAGCAGAAATAGATCAGAAAGAGTACTCCACGACTTTAATGAAGAAAATAGATGAATAGCAAACCTCTTTGAGGGGGCAACCTCCTTATACAATGTACTAAGTACACAAGACAAGACAAGACAAGATGCTCGAAATGAAAAGGTCTCCTTCCTATATATAGGAGACTAAGAGGTACGATTCCAACTAACTGACCCAAGCCGACGTAACTAATATAACCATACTAATGATAATTACAACTAATGGACCAAGCCAGTAGTGGTGGAAGACCCCGTCGGTACACTGCTATGATGCATTCCCTTCTTTCATTTATGGATTATGGTGGGCAAGAAATTCCACAATCTTCCAAGATCGTTTGGTCCCTCAAGAAGTAACAGCGACTCTGGTTGTGCAATTGACGAAGGAATTTAAAACAGAGGTGAAGCCAGGAAAATAGCGGAATTTGGTTCCTCCCAGCATTGACAAATCGATCCCTTGGGATTTTTTCGATGGATCCAGAAAAGGAGATCCACCCTTGGGAGGATCGAGGGGAGTAATATATATAGCAGAGGATTACAAGTTAAAAATTAGATTTGGACCAGGACACTGCTCCAACAGTAAGGCAGAACTTGTGGTGTTATGGTCAATACTCAATGCAACAATCTCCAGAAATATAACCAATTTGCAACTCTTTGGGGACTCTAAAATGGTCATCAATTGGGCGAATAATAATATTCAAATCAAAGCCCCTCATCTTCAACATCTTCTTATGGCAATCAGAAGGCAGATGGGATCCTTCACGTTTATCTCATTCTCCCATGTGTACAGAGAATTAAATACTGAAGCGGACCAGCTCTCCAAAGGTGCACTGTTATTGGAACCTGGTTCAACAGAGATTGAAGAACAAAGGATAGGCAGCATTGTTTAAACAAGAAGGCAGCAAATTTTTCGAGGTAGCAAAGATCGCCCTTGGCGAAAGTAGAGGACAAATTTTTCAGACCATCCATGCAACTGTATGAGTACCAGCATAGATCCATCTTAAACCCGTATCTATCAAGCACCGAAAGGGATCCAATTTCTTGAGATGTATTTCTTTTTTTAAATTTAAACTCAAGAAATTTGATCTCTCTTGATTTATAGATCAGGGTTTAAGTTTTAAGTTTTTATTTTATAAACGAACATCTATTGTTTAATTACTTTTCATAATATTTTAGCCGACATGAATTTTTTTAATTATTTTTTAATTAAAAAAATTACTTTTTACGTTTTATTAGATGTAACGCTACATGTAACGGTACATACACGTTAGAACATCTCCCCCATACTGGGCTGTAGAGCAACTCGTTTCACTCGGTGCAATCAGTAGAGAACTATAAAGGAAGCGTATAGAGAGTTAGTTTTTTGTAAAAGTGGGAATATATTTGTGTAATAAGAAGGATGTGAGAGAAGGCTTGTAATGTAAAGCTTTGAAAGCAATTGATGTAAGTCCGTGATGGACAGTTCATGTTTATTCTAATAGAATGAATGATTTTTTTCTTCGAAAAAAAAATTATATATATATTGAACATATTTAAACATTTTAGCCCTCCATGGAATTGACGTGTATATATATATATATATATATATATTAAAAATATAGACATATAAATCCAAATTTGTTTAGAAACTAGAACATTTACAAATATTAAATAGAAATTAGAATTAATACACATTACACATTCACAAATCACAATGAGACACATAGATAATAGTCATAGATCAAGATGTCGTAACCATATTTATCATTAAGTCATCAAAATCCTAACCCTAAAATCTGCACTCAAATGACTTGGAAACCCTTCAAATGCTCTTCACCTGCCAATGAAAAATAAGACAAGAAAAATCGCATTTAAGTGGTCCACAACCCTCTTTCACACGTTTTTCGTGTCCAGTTTTTCGATACACGTAGCACACAGGTCAGGACACGATGCAAAACCATGTCTAACACATGTTTTGATCGTGTCCTGAAAATGGACACGACCAAAACACGTGTCAGACACCTGTCATGCCCGTTTGCATGTCCGACACGATGACACGAGACATGGAGGCATGTTTGGACGTGTCTGGTTTCTTAGATATATATATATATATATTACTTTTTATTACACTGGAGCATACAAATTCTTTCAATCTTTCAAGGAGAATAGAATTGACCTTTCTTTAGGATTGTGGTGCTTGCCCACAACTATCCCGAGGTAGTTTGTGAGGGGGTTTCACAACCCGTCGTGATGCTTGCTACTACTAGTGGAGCCCTATGAGCTACTACTAATGGAGCCCTATGAGCCTGTGGGTATCTACAAGGCTCCTACATATGGCCTTGCTCACAGCGTGAGCCTTGCCCCACGTGGCTTGCACACATTCTATACCCACCTTGTGACCCCATGCTTGTCGTGGTGGTTATTGGCGTGGGCACTGTTATCACATATATAGTAGCCGAGCTACCACACATTATTTTTCAAATTCCAGAGCACTGTTCAGCCAGTTCCTTTACATTGAGATGATGAGATGAGCATCTATCTATGGATCACTATCAGATTTTGGACAGCATATATATTTCCCATGCCATGACTGAGTCTCAGGACACTCAGAGAGATGACCGATGTAGCCATTATACCATTTATGCAGAGCAGTCAGTAGTGCCCAAAGTACAGTAGCAGTTTCAAAGGACAGATGATGGTTCAGAGGATGAGCATTCAGGTATATGACTCAGCAGGTATATCATGGTGTTATGGTTATATTGCTTTTATATTCATTCTTCTGGCATGTCTTAGCACTTAGTGTCATGATCTGGCGATCATATAGATATGTAGACCTGGTTGATCTTATTATACATACTCTACTGTCCTTACTCAGACTTAGAAGTTCACTACTCATACTCATTGGTCTTACCCTCCCTAGGGAGAATAGAGGTGATCATTCCACCATACCTTGGCTTGCTAGTGTTGGCTCCATTATTCATTGTCTTCATCCATCCATTACCTTATCTACCTTTTAGTGTATCACCCTGACTTACTACTTGACTAGTGGCATGGAGAATCTTTTCCCCACTGTAGCCTCTGTATTGGATGAGCTTCCCTGTTTATTGTGTCTCGGCTCTGAGTTAGTGACAAAACTTACCTTTGGTGAGTTGGATTGTAAGCCTAAATCATTCTGGTCGGTTGTCCCGATGTTTGGCATTGGCTTGAACTCCCCCTAGTCACTTGAGATGTTGTTGGCTAAAACTGAAAGCTCATGTACTACTTATGGAAACTTATAAATTCGCCCATGGAAACTAAAAAGGGCAAGAGCGATGAACTACTAAAAATACTCCTCGAAGAGTATAAGAAAGATCCAAAAAGCAATGGTTCTTAAAAGCTATATCTAAACAATTGCTGACCTTGTATGAAAACATGCCCTGGATGCAAGCTGCAACTAGTTGTGCTTATCAGCACACCTGAGATCCGAAGGGTTATGTAGGCCAAAAAGGCCATCAAATGAAATTGAATGATCCTAATGAACCTGGATCAACTTGATGTAGACATGATGCCTAAGTTGAATAAGCACTCTCTCAACAACTTATCCATTTGTGAGACACCGCCATTCTCTGTGTTGTTGCTCATTCAGTATATACTATGGTGTGTATTCCCTTTCCCATATCCAAAGTGCAACAATGTTAAGACAATCAGTCACCCTTTAGCCTAGCCATTTTATTTGAGCCTTCACCCTTCACTAGCAAATTGATCACAACTATGAAGTGAGTATGGTCCTGAAAGTCTAGTCTGAGTCATATAAATAATTAATGACAATATATATTTGGATTTAGATCGCCAGTAATGATTACTTTGTGTTATAATTGCTATTTGAATGAGTTGTAGAGCATGCATTAACCTTTGACACTTTACAACAACTTCTGATGGTAGTCTGAGTTATATTTGGTCAATCTTGACCTGGTCAAACCTAGTTTGACCAAGGTCAATCACAGGACATGAGATTATTGGGCCTTATGATGACACAGGTAGATGATATATGGTCTATGTACATGTACATGATGGTTCTATGCATCAGATACAGGTTTATGATCTATGGTTTTCAGCATTATTTGATCATTTACAGATTATTATTATTATTTCACCTGTTCCGATATATTGGATATATTATATGATCATGCAGAGAGCTATATGGTGTATGAGTACACATCTTGGATAGTTTTGGACCTTCTAAGTCCAATGAGACAGTCTATTTTTAGTTTCGAGCAGTTACAGTGATGATTTAGCCTCAGTAGGCTATCCTAGTGCAGTTTTGGTCTGTCGGAGACCCTGTCAGAGCAGAGATGATTTTTATTTGGTTCACCTAGGGCGCTGATGATGGAGGGGGTGGTCCAACCACTTGTTTTTACCATATTACCCCCCTTCCGGACACACTGGTCCCCTCACCTTGACAGCGTAGGCACTCCAGGAGGCAGTTTGGGGCAGGTACACGCTTCCCGAGGCAGTTTTGGGTTGGTAGAAATGACTACAGAGGAATTCGATTTGGGCTACTGAGGCAAAGTTTTGGCATGGGATGATCAGTGATGATGAGTGGGATGTCTTCCGCACCTTCTCTAGCAGTTTCAGCTTCATCGGGGCCCACATCCATCACTTATGGCACTTTCTGATGATTTCTGAGGTCTTTTGAGGCCTACGATTTGTCCATAGAGGCACAATTTGGTATATTGATGACTATTCTATTATTATTGTGCTATGGGAATTGACAAGGGTGGCTAAAATTACCCCTTGGACCCACCATAAGCTTATTTTTATATTTTGTCATCATGATTTGGTGGGATCCCCTCTCCTAGGGCGATTTTGTCCACTTATTGTTATATTTTATGGTTGATCCATGTATTTTATTGTTGAGCTCATCACAACCATTGATTAGAGCTTTTGATCTTTTAATCTTAGCCACTCATGTAAAAAGTGGTTAGGATTATGCTCTCTCCCCATCCTATTTAAGGAGGGAGCCTCTCATTGTAAAATCATCTAGAGATTTTTGGCTCTTGGCTCTTGGAATAAAATTTCTATCTTTTGGAGTACATGCTTGGGTTGGAGTGGATGTTGGTTGTTTTGATTGTAAATGCTTTTGTCCATTGCACTGGAGGATCTATTGTAGCTATCTTGCATATTTGCCATATCTTTTTACAGGTGGAGAAGACTTCTTCAACAAGTGCGAATTGGTGGGGAGGCTTGCCCTTCAAGCTTGGAGGAGGACGTTTTGGGTTAAACAGGGAGTGGTTTTGTCTTTGCACCAACTATTCTTTGCTTATCTCTTTCTTGCTTGTATCTACCTTCAACATGTTAAACTGATTGATGCTTTGCTCCTTGGTTTTGATAGGTTAGAGGGACATATATGTGGCTTGGAAAAATCGATTTTGCAAGAGGGCTTCAAAAATTCTCCATTTGATCTTTGGCAAAAGTAATCCTCATCTCAACTAGCATTCATCTCTTCATCCAGGTCCAAAGGTATGATCTTCTTCTTCTTTGAATCATCCATAATTTCTAGATCATAAAAACCCTAATTAATCAAAACCCTCATTTTGGTTTTTCTTAGATCTACTTAGATCTAACCTTGCTCTTGAAGAGATTTTAAAAACCCACCTCTATAGCATCCACCCCTAGTTGGATCTATAGTTTGGTGGTGATTGGGTTAAAATTGACACACTTTTCAAGGCAATAAAGCCCTCTTGAACCAAATCGCACTTCCTTGGAGAGGCTTGTTTGGTTAGATCTAGCACATGGGTAGGTGAGATCCCACTTGATTTGCAATCTACACATTTGATAACCTACCCCTATACTTTTACTTGGGTGATTTCTATCTTGTGGGCATCATTCCACATTTTAAGGGATTAAAACCCCCTTTTGAACTACTTGGCACCTTAAAACTCAGATCTAGTAAGATCTAACCCTTGGATTGACTTGATTTTCTAGATCCACATAGATCATTGCCTAAGCTACTTGGATCTACAATTTGGTGGCCATTGGACTTGATTTGACACACCTTATCCACCTTTTAGCCCTCCTTGAGCAAGGTCGCACTCCCTTGGGTGACTGAATTTGCCCACTTCTAGGACCTGGGTAGTTGAGATTTCAGTGGATTTGGAACGAGGATACCTTGAAACCTATATCTAGAATATCATTTTGTGACGATCTGCCTTGGGGGTAGCATTCCTTGTTTTAAGGGATTATGGTCCACTTGGGTCATTTCATGAAATCCTAGATCTAGCAAGATCCAACCACTCTATCTCAATTAGCCCACTTGTCTTGACCTCTAGGTGTCCCGATCTACACTTTGACATATCTTTTGACTTCATTAACCCATCCAACAAGGCACTAGTCCTCCTTAAGCAAGTCGCACTCCTTGGGAATTGTGTCAAACCTTAGATCCTATATGTGGGTATTCCTAATTTCAACTTAGATCCATAGATCTACTCATTACATATCCACTAGTACCAATTGCATCCCTTAATCTCACCTTGTGGGTCCCATTTGAACTATTCACATATCCCAAGAAAATAGGACCCACTTGAGTAACACATGGTACTATATCTTATCATTATAACTAATCATGTGGCCTAAATCATACATTGGTTGAAACACTAATCATTCCTCAAACCACCTTCAACCATACTTTAATTTCTAGGTCCACTTTACCTTGCATTGGTTTCCGTAACTTACCATTTACTCATCCTTAGGAACCTATGTCTAGGTCCAATCATCTTTGATTGGTTGTAGGGTCTCCCCCTAGGTCTTGATTCACCTTGACCTAAAGTGAAGAGTGCCTCGGTTGACGTGACTCCCACCTTGCATTGGGAACCGTGGCATCTCTTGGGTCACCTCTTTAGTTGTCCATTTCCTCTACCGTCCCGGATGGGATACCACTAGGGACAACTACAAGTTGTGTGATAACAGGCACCTATAGCAATTGGAGAATTTGAGTTGTCATTTGGAGGATAAACCATAGGTTTATCAAACAAGATGTATTGTGAAATAGTATCACCGACAGAGGCATTGCAACCATTCCAATTATTCTATTGCGACTAGAAAAGCTCGCAATTAAAGAACCTTGCAACTGGAGAGACCTTGCGATTGGAGAATCCTACGACTGGAGAGGCCTTGCAATTGGAGAATCCTACGACTAGAGAATCCAACTACAAACCCACAATTGGATGACATGTCTGCGATAAGGAATCCATTACATGGGGTTAAGAGTTTATGTGATTGTGAGCTAGGCACATAGAGATTTGTTATAGGCACATAGAAGTCTCTAACATTGGACAAGAGTCTGAGTAGCATCAAAATTGATGCATCGCAAGTGGTTGTCGTGAAATGCTTGAAACCCTAGAAAATGTTCGCAACCATTTTCACTAGGAGGCCAAATATGTAAAATTCACAGTCAATTCTTCAATAATAAGGTCCATGAAATTTGAGCTATTATTTGTTTGGAGTGGAGAGGCAAATTAGTTCATTACGGTTGCTTCCATATACGGTGAGAATTGGTGGATTTGAGCATTTCGACAAGAATTTGTGGCAATCAAAATTAAAGAGTCAAATTCTCAAATAGTTAATCTGTTATGGGATAAAGAATTAATCAATGTTGCACGAAACTCCTGAAATGCCCATGTACTAGTAGCAAAAACTCTAAAACTTATGGGAAACATCAAGGGCCCAAGAGCAGCTTGCAACCCATAGGAAATCTAAAAAACCCTAGTTTATGAAAAATACAAAATAAATTAACCTTTAAAGTGTTTCTAAACCTACCTAGAAATTAACCTCTCATTCTTATTTTATTGTGAGATCATGTGTTATTAAATAAAACTATATATATAAATATATATACCATGTTTCCCTTGACGTATCCATTTTGGGGTGTCACATTTCCAAGAGTTCCCATTTTCGAATCTTGTACACGTTTCATGCAACTTAGGTTCAAAATTATTCTCAAACAGGAATTCTTTTAAAATTTTGGAGTTGAAGATGTGAATATGGGGGTAAAAAGGTTTCGGACACTATTTCACTCCACAAGGCACTGGGAAGAGAAGCGCATGAAGGTGGTTGAGGCTTAAATAGCACAAGGTACATGGAATGTGCATCCTCTACTTGTGGTCAAATTTATTTCAAACATTCAACACCAATTTTGCATCAATAGCACAAGTAACTCATCCTTTGGCAGCACTGACATAGTCAGAGGTGCTCATGGAAGACTCTACTTCTGAAGCAACCATTGGTTTCAACATCAGGGCCCAATTTCCATACCTCAAAAACTGTAATGGTAACCAAGGAACAATCTACAGTCCCAATGATATAGCCCTGGAATCGGATTTCTCACATTGGAAATCCCAAATTAAAAATTTGTTGCTATAGATGGAGTCCCTCAAAACTGAAAACAACAAACTTCACTCAACGATGCAACAAGTCCAACAGGAAGTACTCACCCTTTCAAAGAGAGTATCTGAGGTAGAATTGTTAAACTCATCCCTCGGGACACTGAACGACAGGAAAGTACATGAGGCCCTCAACCCTCGAATGATACACTACACAGAAATTCACAACCTTAAAACCAAGCATGAAGAGACACGAACCTCATGGGCACAAATTATCAAGGGTAGGGACAAAGGCCCTCCCTCTTCTTGTTGCGGTCAAAGACGTTGTTCAGGCTCAACTTATAGAAAAACAAAATCCACAAGCTCAAGAATTGAACTTGAAGGTAAGGGCTCCCTCTCCTTCCCTGGACCCCATGCAAGTGGGCACCATGTTCCTCCAAGATCACCTTGAGCTTCTGAATCCCTCTTGAGGGAACCTAGTTCGATCATGACTCTACACTCATCATCCAATTCAAGATAGATGACGACAGACTTCGAGCTCTCAAAGCCAATCGGATGTCATTCTTCCTTCCTACTGGGATTTTCCTAGATCCTAATCTCACAAGATCCTAGGTTGCAAAACTGAAACACTCCAGGGAGCTGGTCAAAGCATCATGACAGGCAAGGAAATGGGCGATCATTAGAGACCTTCAAGCCATTATTCAAGATTCGCCACCCCCTGGGTACTCTCGACCTAGGTTCTCTAAATGACTAGCTCAGTAGAGGAGACAGCATGGAATGGGGAATTCAGTTGAGTATTAGAACGATAACAGGTCATTCTGGCCCTCACCAGGCATGTTGTACAATGCTCTCGACTTTTTATTACTAAAAGCCATGAGAACCCTGTCAAGACACTTCAAAACATAACAAGTTACCAATGGTTTTCCATTTGTCAACAAGAAGCTCGATTCTAGGGGGGGTCAGAGGTTCAAGCAAGGCGGCCTACTTGCCAAAGATTCCCTCCATAGAAGGATCTATTTAGTAGCAATAGATGAGTTTGTCAAGTTCATGTGTGTCTGACTCAATATTTTCTCCCCTCCCGAGAGATCCCTACATAGCAACCTGCTACTTTCCCCCAACCTCATTTCAGTTTGCAATTCATAGTGATTTAGATGGTAACCCATACCTAGATCTGTACTCTAGCGTCATCCAATACTCAACAATGGGAGAAGTCATCCTTTTGGGTGATTTTAATGCTCGCATTAGAGCCCATCAGGTGCCTCTCCACAACCGCTCTAAGGGCATGTTCTATGATTAGAAGATTGCTCCATCTTCAGTGGAAGTACATCGATTATCAAAAGATGTTTTGGGACCTTGTACAATACTACAAAGTACAAAAGATACCCTTCTAAAACTAGGAGAATCCCATGAGCTTTTAATTCTTAACAACCTTCTTTACTTCTCGAAAGCTCGCTTCTTTACTTGTCACTCTCACAATGAATGTACAAGTTGCCTGGACTACATCCTTTACAGCCCTTTATCCATCACCTCTCAGTAACCCCCAATAGTTTGGTTGAACATGCTTTTCTTTCGTTCTCCCTTAAGACAGACACCCCTCCCCCACCGAGCCCACCTCAAACCACTATCCTTTTTGGCAAGGGGGATCCAGACACCTTTACTTCCAGTCTCCGCCAAATGCTCGCATTCACGTCTCACTTTACACCCCTCAATTCTACCTCTGCCAAGTACACCTATCTTTCTTCCACTTGGGAAATTTCCCTCAAAAATTACCCCCACTCCACTCATTCCACCTCCCCTTCACAAAAACCTGGGTCATGTTCCATGAATCGATGGTACGATGAGGACTCCAAGAAACTCCACACCCAACTTCGACATGTGTTCACCCATGAGCACTCCTGCTACCCCAATCTTAAAACTTCATAACATCATCTCCTCCATTAGAAAAAACACCTCTTCATTTCCCATAGGAGACGAGAGCTATGTGCTTCCTTTATCCACTCCCCCAAAAAATTACGACGTACCATTTTCCCCCACCACACCCATCTCCCACTCTATCTTGATGCATGGTTGGTCACACTTTCTTAAAACTCTTTGCTATAGTCCTCCACATGTATCTTTCTAAGGAGCTTGAGTGGAGACATCTTAGAGCAAGAGGCCAGGCTAGCTTTAGACTGGCACACCAAACCATTGACCACATTCTTGCACTTCGGGTCATCATCAAGGAGGCATTGTTTCGGAGGCTCGAAAAGGTTGGCATTTCCTGGACCCTTCTAACTGCCATCATGCGATTATGAGTCAATTCTTGGTCATCTTCGCAAAGTGCATGAGGTAACTAATTTCATCAAGAGCACCATTGGGGTCAAACAAGGATGTCACCTATCGCCTACTTTATTTGGGATCTACATCAATGAGATAGTCTTTCCTACATGAGCGCATTCACGAGGAAGACAAGTGCCTTCTCCACCACATCTTAATCTCCATCCTACTCTTCACTGATGATCTAGTCCTTTTCGCCTCATCTACAGAGGGATTATAGAAACAACTAGATGCCTTGGCCCTTTTCTGTGACCATAGTTAGTTGATGATCAACCTAGGTAAAACCAAGGTTATAATATTCAACCAGTCAAAGAAGATCCTCTTGGATTTCCATTTCTTCTTTAAAGGGGAGGAGATCGAGATCACCAACACCTATACCTATTTGGGTGTACAGTTCATAGGACACTGTTTTAGTCTACAATGCACCCTTCAACCACAAGTCAAGAAGGGAAACGGCTCCTTATCCCTTCTTGAGAATGTTTCAAAAACCACTTTTAGGACATACTGTCCAAGCTATCTCTTATGGACACTCTCATCCGACCCATAGTTCTCTATGGCTTGAAGGTTTGGGGGACTCTGATTAGGCCTCGACAGAGAGTGCAGGTCCTCCTCCTTTATCGCATCATCAAGTGCAAGAAGACAGTACCTCAACCCATCATTCTTGCAAAGATTAGTGCCTGACCCTTTCGACTTGAGATTGTGTTCAACCTTGTCTCACTCTTAAATCACATACAAGGCTTCGTTGACTCAATGAAGGGGCGAGACCAATACCCGTACTTGGCATACTACTCATCAGACTCCACTACCTTGGCTAACACCTCAACCTGCACTCAATATCCGTATGTGAGCGTCTCAAACCTATTAGAGTCTGTTGGCATTACAATGGATCGGCTTCCTACATTTAGGTACTCCCCTGACGCAACTAGCCACCTTTTACCAACCAAGCAAGAGTTGAACAAGATTACCCAAGAAGATATCTTTAGGCAATTTGAGTAAGTCACTTGGATTAACCCTCACGATGGGTTCCATCCAAAGATGGCCTTTTATGTTGAGCACTTCATAAATCTAAGGGATGATGTCATCGTTCGACCCCATTACAAACTCCATCATTGGGCACATGATCTTTGTATTCATTTAGGCCAATTCAGAGGAGGCTCTCATCGTCTTCGAATAAAGATAGATCACTAGACTGGCCGATCAAACAAGATCTACCAAGTTTGCCACCTACGATAGGTTGAGACGAAGGTTCATTTTTTGTTGCCTTGTTTACTACTAGATTCGAGTGCAATTCCATTGCCTTTTTAGGGAGCTTCTCCCAAGGAGCTCCGCACTCTGACCAATTGCTTCAAGTATCCTAACTAGAGATGCCTGGCCTTTAACTTGTTGGAGGCCTTTCGACTTCTCTCCCTCATCCTCCAATCACAATCACATTTTGGACCAACCTCACCTCAGCAAATCACTTTTTTTTCTTTTTGATGCTCCCATCTTCTAGGGGCACCAAGAGACAGACAAATGATTATACAATTTCTTACCCCAAATCAATTCAGATACGGATGACCACCTCCACCTCCATCAGAACTCAACAGCATAGATAGTCTTGACCCCATACCAGCAACCTAATGATTTCTTCCAATTCACTGCGATAAGACCCACACCTCAAGTAGTGGCGCATTACCCAATCTAGATCCTCCTCCAGCCCCTCCAAACAAAGCTCTATTTTGAGTTTCCGTCATTCGGCCTTGGATGTTAGGAGAGATGGTTCCAACGAATCATGACATGGTAACACCTCTTGTCTCACAGGTCTGAGATCCATTCTCATAATACATCGTTTTTCTAGTTCAATTCTCCATCTTTGGATTTCGCCTTCTAGTTTTTAGGTTAGATTCATACTTTTCTTTATGCAAGTCATTGCCACTTTGTATTGACATCATTAGTACAAAACAACCCAATTGACCTACTTTTGTGGGCATTTGTTGGACATTAATAAAATTATCTTACCTTATCTTAACCTACATAGAAGAGGTCCAACAAACAAAGACAAGTCTAGCAATTCCTTGGTTTCCCCTCATCATCAATGCCTTCAAAATTCTTCTCAAACAATAAACCTTGGCTCAATGAGGTGAGACCCAATCATGCCCAATTGGGGCAACGTATATCCCTATGGTAACATATGTAAATTTGCATGAGGGGAAAGCCCACCCAACTCCACCACACTATACAAACTCCTCTCCTATCAATTTGAGTATCCTCTAGTCATCTCCACAAACAATGATGCCTATAACTTGCTTGCATTCAGTTCACACTCAACAACTACATGCAATTGTACAAAAAATGACTAATCAACACTTCAAAAATAGTGAAAGCCAATTTTACCTTGCAGTTCAATGATTATATAATAGTAATCTATCAATTTGTGTTCCAATGCCACATTGATTCTAGGTGCATAGTTAATCCTCTAGTGCACCCTCTTTGCATCACATGTAACCTATTGCATAAGGATCGAGAAAACATTGTTGCATATGTTGCTTGTGCTAGATCCATCCATCACTATGCACCATTGCTAAAGGAGAAAAGTTGACCAATCATGTCAAAATCTAACAATCCCTCTTTGCAAGGAAGGTATTTTCCACCAAACCAAGTCTCTCACTCAACATCGCAAACCTCTTCTTTGACAAGGAATTACTCAAAATTTCTATCACCTGTAGATCTAAAGGTACATAATATAGGACCACTAATCCCCTCTGAACTCTATCTCTAAGGAAATGGTATCGAATAATGGCGTACTTGGAGCAATCACGAAATAATAGATTCTCATATGGCATGATGCAACTTTCATTGTCACAGTAAACAACAAAAGGCTCCAACATCTGATCAATCAACTATGCTATCAACTTGTGAAGCCATATGGCCTCACAACTAGTAGAAAGGGTTTCCATATACTCTACCTCTACAAAGCTAAGTAAAAATTATCAACTGTTTCCTATTGAACCAAGAAATCATCCATGTGCCCTAGATGAAACAAAACCCTAAAGTGGTCTTCCTAGCACTTTGTATCTGCTACCCAATCAACGCATAGATTCTTCTGAAGACAATCTACCTTGGCTGAATGAGGTGAGACCCAATCATGCCCAACTAGGGCAACATATATCCCAATGGTAGCATGTAAATTTGCATGAGGGGAAAGCCCACCCAATTCCACCACACACTATACAAACTCCTCTCCTATCAATTTTAGTATCATTGGGTCATCTCCACAAACAATGGTGCCTACGTTCACACTCAACAACTACATGCAATTCTACAAAACAATGACTAATCAACACTTCAAAACTAGTGAAAGCCAATTTTACTTTGAACTCCAGTCATTATATGATAATTGTCTATCAATCTGTGTTCCAATGCCAGATTGATTTTAGGTGCATCGCAAATCCTCTAATGCACCCTCTCTCCATCACATGCAACCTATTGCACAAGGATCGAGCTACCATTGTTGCATATATTGATTGTGTTAGATCCATCCATCACTATGCACCATTGCTAAAGGAGAAAACTTGTTGACCAATCACGTCAAAATCCAACACTCCCTCTTTGCAAGGAAGGTGTTTTCCACCAAACGAAGTCTCTCCCTCAACATCTCAAACCTCCTCTTTGACAAGGACTTACTCAAAATTTCTATCCCCTCCAAATCTAAAGGTACATAATATAGGACCACTAATCCCCTCTGAACTCTATCTCTAAGGAAATGGTATCGAATAATGACATGCTTGGAGCAATCACGAAATAATAGATTTTCAGATAACATGATACAACTTTCATTGTCATGGTAAACAACAAAAGGCTCCAACATCTGATCAATCGACCATGCTATCAACTTGTGAAGCCATATGGCCTCACAACTAGTAGAAAGGGTTTCCATATACTCTACCCTCTACTAAGCTAAGTAAAAATTGTCAATTGTTTCCTATTGAACCAGGAAATCATCCATGTGCCCTAGCTGAAACAAAACCATGAGATGGTCTTCCTAGCACTTGTATCTGTTACCCAATCAATGCATAAATTCTTCTCAAAACAATCTACCTTGGCTCAATGAGGTCAGACACAATCATGCCCAACTAGGGAAACATATACCCCAATGGTAACATGTAAATTTGCATGAGGGGAAAGCCCACCCAATTCCACCACACACTATACAAACTCCTCTCCTATCAAGTTTAGTATCATCAGGTCATCTCTACAAACAATGTGGCCTAAGTTCACACTTAACAACTACATGCCAGATTGATTTTAGGTACATCGCAAATCCTCTAATGCACCCTCTCTCCATCACATGCAACCTATTGCACAAGGATCAAGCAACCATTGTTGCATATATTGATTGTGCTAGATCCATCCATCACTATGCACCATTGCTAAAGGAGAAAATTTGTTGACCACTCACATCAAAATCCAACACTCCCTCTTTGCAAGGAAGGTGTTTTCAACCAAACCAAGTCTCTCCCTCAACATCTCAAACCTCTTCTTTGACAAGGACTTACACCTGCAACTCTAAAGGTACATAATATAGGACCACTAATCCCCTCTAAACTCTATCTCTAAGGAAATTGTACTGAATAATGATGTACTTGGAGTGATCATGAAATAATAGATTCTCAGATAGCATGACGTAACTTTCATTGTCACAATAAACAACATTAGGCTCCAACATCTAATCAATCAATTATGCTATCAACTTGTGAAGTCGTATGGCCTCACAACTAGTTAAAAAGGTTTCCATATACTCTACCTCTATTAAGCTAAGTAAAAATTGTCAATTGATTCTTATCGAACCAAGAAATCATCCATGTGCCCCAACTGAAACAAAACTATGAAGTGGTCTTCCTAGCACTTGTATCTGCTACCCAATCAACTAAACCATGCAACAACTCACCATATCCCACACACCTCATGCCATAAAGAATTATGCCCTTTAAGAATCAAGCACATGTTTGGTAAAATTCCAATGAATCTACATGGTGTCAACCATGAATTGGCTCGAAGTAAAAACGCAAAACAAATGTCAAGCATGGTATTCACAAGAGACATCAAGGAACCAATCAGCTATCTATACAAAGAAGGATCTACAATATCTTAATATAAAACAATAGATAACTTTAGATATGGAACCATAGGAGTGCTCACGGCTTTGCAATCTAACATCTGAAATCCTTCAAGAATCTTACTATGTACTCTCCCTCTCCAAGGAAGACTTCACTTGTACCCTACCAAGCCCCTAGACCCAAAAAGTAATGCATAAGGCATATGTCCATATCAAATTCGTGGACCAACTCCTTGTACCATGCATTGAGCTTCTCAAAACTACCTATAAGGATCAAATCATCTACCCACAAAACCAAGACAAGCATATCAAATTCATCATATAAATGATAAAGGTTAGTATCTACAACAATCTAGCAAAGCCCAAATTCAATAAGTATACATCGATCCTTAAATACCATGCACATGGCGCCTGCTTCAACCCACTAATAGGCTTCTTCAACCTACATACATGGGTATCTCACCCATGCACCATAAAATCTCTCGAGTGATTAATGTAAACATCCTCTTCCATCAAAGCATTCAAAAAAGTTGTCTTACATCCATCTGGTATGAAGGCCAACAAAACATTATGCTAAAGGCATGATGACTCTAATAGAAGTATACCTTACAACAAAAGCAAAAGACTCATCCTAGTCAACTCCCTCTCTCTGAGATAATCATCTCGCAACAAATCTAGATCTGTACTTCACTATGCTTCCATCAACAACATATTTAATCTTGAACAAACACTTGGAATCTAGCACTAATTTCCCCATTGATCTTTTGGCACAATCTCCCAGACATCATTCTTTTGAATAGAGTTAAACTCCTCAATCATGGCATCTAGCCATAGTTACTCTACATTTGCATTCCCAAATCTAGAATGCTTTAAATCAATGATAGAAGATATCAATGCAACACAACTAGGAAACCTCTTAAGGTATAACTTTCTCGAAAAGAATAATTTAGCACTCCCACTTGATCATGTGCATCCTGCAAATTTTGAGCAAACCATCTCAGCTTTCCAATTGAACTAGATGATAAAAAGGCCTTTGTACCTCGCATAAGCCTTGCTAACCTGAATATTTTGGTGCAATCTACTAATCAACACTCTAGACAACAAGCTTTTCTCACTCCTCTACCTCCACAAGAGGCTCCTAAGACTTAGAGGACCAAGCATCTTTCTCAAATTTAATCTTTGCTTACCATTTTCTTACACTCTGTTGGAAAATAGATTCGATAGGCCTTGAAGGTCTCACTATAACTAACAAAAATACCCTTGATACTAGAAGATCGAAGTTTAGTCCTCATCGAGTCAAAAAAACAAATATAAGCAAAACAACCACCCTGAGCATCTTTTCATGAGCACATACACCCTGAACAAAAGATTCTTGAGGTGTGAAGAATTTGTTTAGTGCCACGTGTACTAACTCCTCATCCTCAACCTCATCCCAATAGCTATGAGTTGATATCTCAATTCAAAAAATTTGATCAAGTAGCTAGCCACCATGTTTGCATCACTTGTGTGTGGCAATGAATTTGTCACTCAAGATCATTCTCTAAGAAGTATTCACACTATGATGCAAAGTGATCATCAAGGCATCATAGTTTCATACATATCCTTGGCTAACTTCTTTACCACGATGTTGGATCAAGTGATCCTTTACATAATCAAGAATGATCAGGTTCAATTTGGCTAACTTCTTTTCGTGTTCAACCAACTACATGAAATCAGTAGGCATTGTAGCCTTCCCCTCAACAAAACTCCAAAGTTCAACCTCTTCCAACAACATCTATAGTCTGAACTTCCAAAGTGTAAAGTTGGAAGCACCCTTTAATCAGTCACTCTTTAAGACCGAGACTAGTCCTTCATGCAAATCCTAGAGCAAAACACAACTTAAATAGATCAGTTGGAAATAAAACAAATCAGCAACCTACCACAAGAGTAGATCACCTCTCTCAAGCATAAACCAACACTCCAATCACTAAAGTCTCACTAACATCTCAACCTAAGTTGCACAAAACAAGGAAACGGGGACAAAACGGGGGAAACTTGACCCCCCCCCCAAATTTTGGAAACGAGGAAACACAATATATATATATATGAGCAAGAACATTTAAAAAAATGAATGTGAAATATAAATCACAAATCATACATGTCGACAAATCATTGCCTATATTGGGATCCTATTCATCAATAGCACCCTATGCCTCCCTCCTCTAGGCTCTAGCCCTTGCCTCTAACTTGAAATTCAAAGTTGATGCTCAAAGGACATTAGTTAACGGCTCAAAACCCTACAATTTTGATGAAGCTTCCTAATCCAATCGTTAAATTGAGGTAGAAAAAGCTTCCCATGCTTAATAAGTGATTTTGCTCGAGTGAAAAGTACATTTTTATTAAGGTCATGACAGAGGAGTTCAACAATCAACACCACCAATATCAAGGGACATATAGGGGTTGATGTGCTTGATTAAATGCCAATTCCATGCCCTCATACATGATAGAATCTAGTGGAAACTTTGCAATCCTGAAATCCTGAAAACTATTAAGTCTATTGAATTCTCAATGGGATCTAAAATTCTACTTTTTGCATATAAAGTTTGATGAGGTTGGAACCACTCTCAAACATCCCGAAACAATTAATGGTAATGTTGAAAATTTAAGTAAAAGGATGGAATATAAAAGACAAGCAGAATGTCACTTTTACTGCCATTAATATTACCAAATACTATTGCACCATGGTGATAATTTTTTCAGAAACGCGACCTCGTTGACTGAATCTGTACTGGAAACGCGTTTTCGTATGGACAAAACGCGTTTCCATCTCAAGAACACGTTTTGTCTGTACAGAAACGCGTTTTCGGGCCGTACGGTACACGTTTCAGGGTTTCAAAACGGTGAAACGCTGGAAACGGCGTTGGGGCCCAAGTTTCCTGCAACATAGATCTCAACCAAAGCCCCTCACGAGTCCTTGTGCCTAGGTACACGTTTCGGGGGTTCGAAACGACGAAACGCTGGAAACGGGGTTGGGGCCCAAGTTTCCTGCAACATAGATCTCAACCAAAGCCCCTCACAAGTCCTTGTGCCTATCTCAAGCATGGAGGATCTCTCGAATCTTTGGAGCCTTATGGGCATCACACCCACTCAAACTCTCCAACGACTCCTTCTCAAAGGCAACACAGCAACCCTCTCCATACACAAATCTTGAAAGATTTTATATGCACAACTCCCATAGAGAAATCCTGAAAGAAATCAAATGCACAACTCTAATAGCATGTTAAATTTTCATGGAATTGTAAGCAAACCTACACTCCTACAACAAAATCCTATTCTAAAAACCAATTAACCTATCAAAACCACAAATGAAGAATGATAGATCTACAAATACATAGTTCAAAAAAATTAGGAAAGCAAGTAGAATTTGCAACACAATCTCGTCACTCTATTTCTCTTAAAAGAAAAAAAGAATCACAAAGCAATATGCTCAAAACCCTAAGTATCTAACATCACAGTGAAGCACCCTAAATGTATTATATAGAATAAGAAACAAAGAGGACATACAATGTATCTAGACATCCAATGATGAGTCCCAGTTGATAGACTCAACCCTAACCCTAATGTGCTAAGGATGAGTGCACCCTCTTACATGGATAACTTTGCTTGAAATAGTGTGCCCTATTAGAGAAGATTGAGTGCATGGATGGATCCATTGCACCTCCAAACTGAAGATCACTCTTGCATGCCCCTCAAGATCTACACATTCCAAGAATAGTTCATGCATGCACCCCCACTCGTGCATTGTAAAACTAAATATCATAATCCTCTTCACTCTCCCCTTGCATGCATGACACGACCTATGGCCACACAATCTTATTACATCTCTTTATTTGTTCTAAGATGCATATAAATTTCAAAGAGACTAAGAATCCTATCAATGATCCAATGTTGCTCATCCTAGACTTGAAGCACTCCATCATTATATTCTAGTTGTCTATCAATCTCTATTCCAATGTCACAAAGTTTCTATGTGCTTTAGCTACACCATCTATAGTTTTTGCCCTTGTATATTCGTCGGCTTTCCAATACCACCTTTCATAGGACACTCATAAGCATAATGCTCGTTCTCATTGCACTCAAAACAAACCATGTTCTTTTCCCTCTTCTCATATACTTCAAATGACTTATCTTGTGCATGTGAGAGTGGTGTATCTTGATCATAGTGGAATGGAGAGAGCTTGTAGCCTTTTTGTCATCTCTTACCCTTCTCCTTTGTTATCTTTAGCTTTTTGCAAAGATCTTGGATGATGCTGAGCCTACTCTTCACAATGCTTGGCCTTGCTTACCACCACAACTAAAGTCTTGGAAGGTCTGGCTTCCCTCTCATTAACGATCCGGGTTGATCGGTGGTGGCATGAGGTTGGCCCCCTCCCCCCCATTTAACCATTCCACCCTCACTTGGATTCAAATAATTCTAGACTTTTATCCCCGAGGTCCGCTAATCCGTCATTCAGGCCCGCAAATTGAACAATTTTTGGGTCACTTCTGAAGGGAAAATGTAAAGCTGCTAAAAAGACGAGGTTTATTAAACCTTCGTCCCAATCGAGGCTAAGTTCCTTATTGCCAAGCTAAGAGTTGTTGAACTAATATAAATAAGAGTGACCTGCTAACAAGCGTATTGCGAACCCTAACAACGCAACCTTGAGTCAAAATAGGCAAATAATCCAACACAGCAGTGGAGCCTTTATAAATCTACCATGTTATGGAGGTTAGGCTTAGGTAGGTATATTGGGCAGGCTTTTATGTTAAATGCAATTTGGAACTATTTCGATTCCACCCAAGCCTTTAACACCTGTATTTCCCACAACTAACTATATAACTAACTATGGAAGAACCTATTATCAGCTCATTGGGTCATTTCCGAACGAACAATTGAAACAAAACAATTGAGTCCACTATTAACAGAGTTTCTTTTATTCATATTAGCAGTTGCTCTAGACTACATGATGCACAATTGAGTCCACTTATGAAACAACTCAACATTAGCTTCTCACACTTGTCGTACACCTAACGATTACGAACATGTGTTTCCTCCTAGGAGGTCACAGATTCAAATCCAAAGGGGGGTAGGGTAAGTACGCCTCTGTAGCCTTTAGCAGTTAAATCATTGCGCAAAAGGGGTCCCTTGTCACACAAACAAAGGGGGTCTCATACACCAAATCGATGTTTGGCTTGGCAGTGAGCTTATAAATATATTATTATTATTATTATTCCAAAAGAACATGCTTCATGAGTTCTAGGAACTCTTTCTCATATTATTCAACAATCTCCATTCCCTAGCCTTCATGGTGCTAGAAAAATCATTCAGTTTAAAGGACTTCTCAATTCCAAGAAGCCACACTTCAACCTCTTGTTCAGTGTTAGCTTCTCAATTGAAGATAGGTGCCTTTGGTTTTTGAAATTCGTCAACAACTTTTGTCTTCTTCTTGTTTCTTCTTCTCCTGGAAGAAATTCCTCTAGTAGAGTCAAGGAGGTTGTCCTCTCTTTACAAGAGGACTTTTTCCTAGAGTACATAATTCTTCATGTATTCCTACTTGTTGCATCTCTCCACTTGTTTGAAGAGGTCTCTAGAGAATCTAGTCATTGATCCAACGTTGTTCATCCTAGACTTGATTCATCATTGTCAACCTTATAGTTGTGAATTTGACCCCAAAAGCTCCTCACTATCTTAGCCAATTCCTCATGTGTAATAGGCTCTAACTACCTTTGCTCTTCATTGTTCAGGTTTGAATGAAACCCCTCTCTATGTATGGATGACTCCATGTCTCTATTCTCCTCGTTCATAAAGTTTTGGGTATCTCAAGGAGTAACTAAACTAATCAAAAATTATTTTGGAAGCTATGCTGCAAAACAATTCCTAAGCATTAAGAAACCCTTTCAAATAGCAGACTATATGTTTGTATTCTCTTTCTAATAAGCTTTCCATCAAGTATAAGATTGCAAAAAGCAAATGCTCCTACTATTTTAAAAGTTGGCAGGTTCGTTGATTTCAGAATTCCAATGTGCAAAAGTTAGTCCAAGACAAACTTTGCTGAATTTGAAAATCCAACCTTCAATAAGCACCTACATAAGAAAACAGCCCAATAGTGTTCCCATATAAGAAAGATTTTTAATCGCTGGTCCCAACTCCCGTGCTGAAAATGAACTTCTGGATAATATTCTACCTCTACAAGGTAACAACTTCTTGCTATTCAGTATCCTTCAAGTGAACAGTAACTTTGAGATGCCCAAAAGTGCACTATTCTTTTTCCCTCAATATCTCACAAACTGGGATCATTAAGGCAAAACCCTGAACTAAAAAGTCAATCAAATCTCATGGAGGCTTCAACTCGTGAGTCGCGATTGTTTTCCGAACTGTTGTTTCAGGACAGTTTTATCCAAATTATTGTTTTTCACCTCCACCAACAAATAGTACTCTTTCTGCACTCGAGATAATTTCTTGTGTCTAAGAAGGAAACTTGCAAATTTTGGCTCATTCTAAGTGGCAGATGGGTTTTAGTGCCCAACTCTCTAAAATGTGAAATCTACAAATACCTTTGAGATGCAACCAAAATAAGAAATGGCCCATCAAGGCTTAAAATTAGGAACGTTGCCACAGTTCTTCCCCTGAAGTCTGATGCTCATTTGAGCTTGCATGCATGAGATATACCCCAAATCATTGTCTGCTTAGGGATTATCCCCAATGCTCTTTGCTCTTCTTTAGTCTACATGGCAACTTTTTCCTCAATCACTGAGTGCAATTCCAACATTTCCTCAGTTACCAATTTCTGCGCTATTATGACATGCCATGTTCAGGTAAATGTAGCTCACTCCCAGTCAACTCAAGTAAAAGGTTGTGTTTTCTTTGGCAACCTTCCACTTCAGATACTCCTTAATCGAAAACTTCAGTTTTTACATTGGGTACAACTTCCCGATGGGTTTTTCCAAGATAGCCATTTTTCATTGTATGAAAGTTCACCTTGGAAAAATTGTCTTTTCCTTCAGGAACAACATTTCCCAGTGCTTAATTTTCCTGAGTTCCCAATTTCCAAGCACTTGGCCAAGTTTTCACTTGGCCCCAACAATTATGACATCTACCTTGGGACCAACTTCTCAATATCTTGTTTTACCAACTTCTTAATGACCAATCGATTAGCAAATTTAATGCTAGTTCAAGTTCACCTCGGGACCAGCTTCTTCATGTCTAATTTCACAATGTCCAAGCACTTGACCATTTTTTGTTTGGTTAATAATTTCACCTCAGGAATGCTAACTTTTATCTTGGGACCAGCTTCCCAATCTCTACTTTTCCCAATTTACTGATATCCCAACAAAGCCAAATTTTTGTTTAGCTTAAGAATGGTCAGCTTAGGAAGCCAAACTTTTCACATCAGACCAAACTCCTAATGTCTAAGTTAATCGTATTTCCAATGTCCAAGCACTTAGCCAAGTTTTGCTTGATCAGGTTAGTCCTCGAGAACTCTAGGTTTTGCTTTGGGACCCAACTTCACGATGCCAAATTTTCCCAAATTCTCAAAGCTAGTTCAGCACTTCTTAACTTTTGGTCTGTTCAAGAACTCATATTCCAAGTCGGATTGTAACTTTTCCATTGGACCAATTTCCTGATGTTTAATTTTCCTGATTCTCAAACGCCTTCAACACTAGCCAATTTTTTCTTACTTAGAGGATAGTTCACTTCCAAAATCCTTACTTTTCACTTCAGACCAAACTCTTGACATGCACTTTTCGATGTCTGAAAAAGCTTCATTTTGACCTTCATAAAGTTTTACCTTGGAAATCTCAACTTTTTAATCAAGATCAATTTTCCAATATGTCGATTTGTCAATGTTTCCCATACTTTGCCATTTTCATGACTTCAACAAATTTTATCTCGGAAAACTGGAGTTTTCATGTCGACAACTACTGCTGACAAACATTTTCCCAGTATTCCTCATACTTAGCCAGTTTTTCAAGTTTAACAATGTTTGCATGATAGACTTTGATTTTTGCCCAAACAATTACTTGTCAACCTCCTACTTGCCAAACAGTTGAGACTTCTCAACACTTCACAGAATTTTCTACCTCAATAAGCTTCCTCTACAGGACTAACTTTTGGTGTTCAAATGATAGAAATGCTTCTGACAGCAAACAATTTTTCCTGTTAATGGATGGATTCCACACAGCAACAATATGATTCTCCTTGTCAACAGACGAATTTCTGACAGCAGCTACACTGATTCTTCCATTAACTGACAGAACCCTTATTTAATCTCTGTTTCTTCTGTGCCCTTTCCCTATTCCCAGTGGTCTACTTATAAGGAGACTCGTCACGCGTACTGGCCTCTTCTCCTTCCTATTAAATCGTGTGCTTTTATTTTCTTAATAACTGATGAGCTTTTCTGCCCTTTATTACAATTTCAGATAATAAAATCTTTATGAATAAATTTAAATAACAAGGCCTTTACTAATGAGCTCCAATTATTCCAACACAACAAAACATAATATAGTTTTTATTCATGGCCACTTTATTTATTGAAGAATCAAATTTGGGGTATTACAATAATGACTATTCCACATTTAAGTAAGAAGACAAAGAGGTCACTGTTACACAAATGCAAGAATAATACATTTATGGAGTTCCGTGTAGAACATTATGTCAATAAATGGTGGTGAAGCGTTTCGTGGCAAGTAATTGGAATATGAATCTGAAGACAAGGGATCCAAAGAATTCAGATGTAAGTAGATTGATTGATAGATTGATCATGATACTGAGAATGAAACTTTGAATTGATTCATGTCTCTTCTTGCTATACCAAAGAATTTAAGTGAAAGTAAACTATTGTTCTACCATGGGGATCTATTGCTATACCAAGAATTTAAGGGAAAATAGACTATTGTTATACCAAGGGGATCTCGAAGGTTTTCCCCTGATATGATATAATGGCTATGACATAATCATACAAAAATGTGATATTTTTGAGGTTTGTCACTGTTTTTAATAATCTTATAATTAAATTATTTTTCTCTAATTTTTGTTTGCTCTGTTGTTTTGCCTGTGCCATTACCTCGAGTATTAACCCATGGTTATGTGACATGTCACCAGTTCCTTATGCAGGCCTTTGGTTCTATCCATGCCTATAACACTTCTACCCAAGCTTTCCACCCCACTGGCAATTGTCTTCTTCATCTTCGTTTGCTTCACGTCAATAAGGGGAAACAAATATCTTCCTTACAAAATTTCTTGATATACTTTTTGCCAATATTTTAGAACTCAGACTCGGACTTGGATTAGGTAAAGGGTCAACTCAGACTCGGCTAGGAATTGGACCTGTTTGAATTTATGACTCGCTTTACTAAAAAATACATAAAATATTATAATTTTAATAAACAAAATATATTTTAAAATTCCAGACCATGATTCCAGAATACAAATCATTAGAGACAATATGCAAAGTTTGTTCATGTATATGCTGTGTAAGGGTGAATATAACAAAATGGCAGAGAGTGCAATACATATCTGAGGGATATTCATTTTTTTTGTTTGATCTTACCTCTTACATATGCACAAGTTCCGACCTATAAGTCCAATGTCATTGAACTGGCCAGGCCCAATGTCATAGCAAAACTTTATCAACTAAACTTTTACAAAACACCAGTATATATGTGACCAAAACATACATTCAGAAATGTTAGAAACATCAAAGTCAATGTGCAAGACTTTTCTTCTTTATTCTAGAAATATGATGCACACATGGACATTCCAGCTACTCAGTTTTTATGAAAGCTCCAATTTGTGAACTGATTTCTAGTCCCATCCTTCAGCTTTTCATGTAAATATCATACTTATAGTTGTAAGAACAAAAGCAGCTGCCGCTAAATTCTTACTGCCACATTTAGACAAACCTGGTATGGGTTAACTGCCATTCTCCAATATATCTGTGTAACCAATTGAGATGCTTGCTGGTTTTCTAGAAGAGGCTACTTAACATACAGGTATCAACTCAGCTGATTTGGACCAGTTTGGTACCAAACCGATCACCAGTCTGATTTGGAGACCAAGTCATAGCCCTTGACAGTTGACTTGGTCAGCTCAGACAAGTCCGAGTCCAAGTCAACCGTTTTTTAAAAGACTGCTTTTTGCCCCTTACGGAGACAAATGACAATGTTAGTTTTAATTACTTCTTTCTCCAATTTGTGAACTGATTTCTGGTCCCATCCTTCAGCTTTTCATGTAAATATCATACTCATAGTTGTAAGAACAAAAGCAGCTGCCACTAAATTCTTACTGTCACATTTAGACAAACCTGGTATGGATTAACTGCCATTCACCAATATATCTGTGTAACCAATTGAGATGCTTGCTGGTTTTCTAGAAGAGGCTACTTAACATACAGGTATCAACTCAGCTGATTTGGACCAGTATGGTACCAAACCGATCCCCAGTCTGATTTGGAGACCAAGTCATAGCCCTTGACAATTGACTTCGTCAGCTCAGACAAGTCGAGTCCAAGTCAACCGTTTTTAAAAGACTGTTTTTTCCCCTTACGGAGACAAATGACAATGTTAGTTTTAATTACTTCTTTTATGTAAATAAGAAAACCCTAGCCACATTTGAGATGAAAGAAAGCTTTATTCCCTCTAAATATCACCATTTTGCAATATTATGTCATAGCCATTCTATCAAGAAAATGCTTCTAGATCCCCTTGATATAGCAATAGTTTATTTTCACTTAAATTCTCTCAATTGTACGCTAAGGTTAATTTGGGGATTTAATGTTACAATAATAACCATTCCACGTTTAAGTAAGAAGACAGAGCTCCCCATTACACTAATGGAAGGATAATACATTTAAAGAGTTTTATGGAAACAATGTCCATAAATGGCGGTGAAGAGTTTCATGGCAAGTAGTTTGAATAGGAATCTGAAGACAAACAGTTACATGGAAAACAATATGTCAATAAATGGTAGTGAAAGGTTTCATGACAATAAGTTTGAATAGAAATCTGAAGACAGAATAAAAAAATTCAGATGTAAATGGATTGATGGATAGTTTGACCATGATCTTGAGAATGAAACTTTAGATTGATTTACGTCTCTTCTTGCTCATATTGCAATCAAAATTTGAAGCATGTTAACAGCAGTGACAACAATTTCATGAATGTATTAAAAAAGATGGACCTGTGAATTAGAAGGCTAACACAAGATATGAATTTACACTTCGAATTGAAACTGAATCAGTTCTAACTTCTCACTATTAATTTTGAATGGTTGTGCTTAGCTGGGCTCTTTGCAGTTGATAATTCTTATGGTTATCATTTGAAGTTAGTCTGGCTATTATGTATGGCAGTTATTCCAGTGCAACTCCGCACCTAGTTCCAGCCTAGGGGTTGGCATATCAATAGTAACAAAGCCAATTTGTAGTAAATTCCTCAAGAATTTATTTGCTTAAATCAACAAGAACCTACAGAAAGGTGACTTGATTCTGAAGTGAATAACCACTTATGGGATAGATCATAACAAAATTTATGAAAAATGGTTGCTATTATAAAGAACCTGAAGCTTCTCATTCAATATGCCTATCGTGAGTATGCAATTTGACAGAGCTGCTATTATAAAAAAAACAAATGCTTCTTATGCATTCTGCCTATCAAGACTGCAATTTGAAAGTTTGAACTCACAAAGGAATGTATTTGCACTGTTGTGGTGATTGCCAGGGCCCAAAGTTATAACTATATCTCAAAAGTGATCCAATGTCCAATAGTGACTCAAGATCAATTGCTTTTGAGTGAGCCAATGTTCAATGCATATACTCAATCCTAACTAAGGCAAGAATAGAATTAGATTTTATATAATAACCACAAGACCAATTGGCCTATGGTACAGAGAAACATACATCTAGGTGGGGCATACCTTTACATAAAATAAGAAATATGAAAATGCAGGAAAGCCAAAATGCAGATGGAATACATAGGAAGAAGTGGACACCTCCACAAGGTAGATCCAATCATGGGTCTATGATCTACTTCTCATGGGTCGAAGAAGAACACAGAACTCAGATTTTTACTTTACATACACATGGGAATCATCATGTCTAGGAATGAGGAGCAATCTAAAAAACTGAAGCTCAAAGTGGAAAGTCATGAGATAGTCATATACCTATTTACAAGAACAATAACCACCGAACTATGAAGTATTGTGACATCGGGTAAACGCAGCTGATCCAATAGAAGCCCCAGATTTTTGCTAGCTTCTTGTCCAAGCAATCCTGCATCAAGCACAGGATGGCCTCCAAGTATCCATGATATACTAAAACCCCTTGATTTCCCTGTTCATATTAAAAAAACAAAAATTAGTATCATACTCTAACCATAAATTTATCTAAGGTAGCAATGATGTGTAAATGACAAAATAGGGAAGCCAAGAAATTGGCAAAACATATAAATGGTAAATTAAAAAGTTAAAATATATAGATGATTGTTATACTGCAGTCACTGCAAACCAGAAACAGATAATTTACGAGCTTAAAATCAGCTTTATTCTCCTGGATTGTTTGTAACATTATTAGATTTGATCAGATACTCTACCATCATTGCTTTGCTGCAGATGTGGTGGTTGGGAAGAAACATTAGGATCTGGGGTGAACAGCAATATTGTTGTCTCAACAAACTTCACCGCCAACAATTTTATACCATCGGTTCCAGGCTTCAGCACAGATTTAACTAGTCAGTAAACAAATCCTGTCAATATTATCCTAGGTAGCAATTTTATGATAAAAAGAATATACAGGACATACCTGGAAAGCAATTGGGTATACTGCATCCTTAAATTTTACCATCCATGCCCATGAGTCTTCCAGACAGTTGTCCACATGACCAGAATAGATGCCCTGCTAAGCTTGCGACAGGTTAGTGTATGCAAAAACATTATTAATTAAACCGACCTCCAAAAGAATATAGTAACCTATTCATGAAAAAATATCGTGAAAAAACAAGGATATAACCATTTAGAAACCAATATTGATCAAAGTAATGAGATTATTATAAATGTTTAATGAGTTTTATGCCACCCACCAGGGTTCACCAGTGAGGTCGACACAGTACAGAACAAGCCCGGTGCACTGATGAGGCCAATGGAGTATAATGGAATCCACGAGGGTTCCATTCTCCCTGTGTATACCCAACCCAGGTGACCTCTGTCTCAACAGGATGAGGCTGGCTGCAAATCTGGGGCGATTTTGGCAGAAAAGCTACCTTTCACTCCTGGAACCTAAGCTGGAGGAAGTCTGCACCACATGGTGCATCCCTTCACCTTCAGGGATGGTTCTCAAATGACTTCCAAAAAAAGTGTACTTTTTTTTTCTTTCTCAAATTTGACCTCTACCTACTTTCTTTCTCCATATCCATACTGCTACAAAGACCAATCATTTTCATTGTTTAGTAAATTCAATTGCAAGTGAATCTTTGCATGCTGAAACCGATATGTAATTTTTTATGCATCTATTTTAAGATCTGAACAGATCTCTACCACCAGATTCAAATTAATCCTAATCAGTGTTTTAAAAATCAGCGGAATCGGACTTTGAGTCAGCCAATTCGACCAGTTCAGTGCCTCCAGAAGGTGAGTCGGCCTTTGAATCAGTTCAGTAACCGGTACAATACCAAACTCACCAGTTCAGTATGGAAGCAGTCAAACCGACAAGGTCAGCGGCAGCCAGTTCCATTCCAAACCAGTCACTTACAAGCCCGCGTAAACTATTTTAAGAAAAGCAGAAAAAAATGGGTTTGATGCTGACACTTGGAATTAATGGGTTTAAATCATGATCCATTAGTAACACCAAGCATGGCAAGCACCAGCTGCACCACTACTAGTACTGCAGAATCTGACACAGAGGATAATCATGTATTTCATGATGAGGATCCCATTCCCAGTGGTAGTGGTAATGAATTTACTGATTGATGATGCTGATCATTGATTTGTAGTAGCTTGCTGCATACTACTTTTGGCTTCTACAGGTATATATATATATATAGAGAGAGAGAGAGAGAGAGACGCAAAGTCTACTCATGCATATACCATGAGAGACGCAAAGTCTACTCATGCATATACCATGCAAGGGTGAATATGTCTGGCACCGAGTGCAATACATATGTGAAACAAAATACATAAACGACGAGCCTCTAAATGGCCTGTGTGTGTGTGTGTGTGTGTGTATATATATATATACAATTTATTTAAATTTTCATATTTTATGTACTATTTAATAAACCAGAACCGGTCCATAAACCGAGTCATCGACCAATTCAGATCCAAGTCCAGTCCGACCCTCTGCCTATTCCAAGTCCGATTCCTACTTTTAAAACATTGATCCTAATAAACTAGCACAGCGGAGTGCATGTGCCCAATGGCGGAGTGTGTAACGGGGTCACCCCCTCTCTTCATGTGGGTTTGTCTCAACAGGTCACCCCCTCTCTTCAGGGATATTTACATAGCCATTTGTTAATTTTCCCCAGCCTCATCTCAGTTCACTATCAATGACGAGGAGGTCAATGGCGACCCATACTCGGATGTATATTTTGGCATCACTCAAAATTCTGTAGTAGGGGAGGTCATCCTTTGGGGTGATTTTAATGCCCACTCCAGGGCCCTCTAGGTCCCTATTCATGATCTCTCTAAGGATGTGTTTTTTGTTCAAGAGATTGATCCAGCTTCAGTGGGACTTCATCGATCATCTGATGATGCTTTGGGGCCTCTTTTATAGGGTATGGTAGGCAGCTCCTGTGGCTTGGAGAATCCCATGATCTACGGATCCTTAACGACCTCCCTTGCTTCCTGATGTCTCGTTCCTTAACTTGCCAACCTCACAATGGCTGTCAAAATGTGGTGGATTATGTCCTTTCTAATAGGTACCTACTCCCCTTCATTCATCACTTCTTGGTAACCCCCATTCCTCTGGCTAACAATCCTTTCCTCTCCTTCTCCCTTCAAATTGACACCCCTCCTCCCTTGATCCCCCTATCCTCTCTTCGGGGTCACCTCGAGCCGCTATGCTCTTTTCGAAGGGAGACCTCGACACCTTCACTTTCGCCCTTTGCCAGATGCTCCCTTTCGTATCTAGATTTGCTTCCCTCGAATTTGCCTTTGTCAAGTACACCTATCTTTCATATATCATCTGGGATGTGGCCCTTAAAACATACCCCCACTTCACTCGTTCTACCTCCCCTTCCCTAAAAATTGGGTCCTACGGTCTACCCCATGAACCAATGGTATGACGAGGATTGCAAGCGCATCCACACCCAAATCATGACCAGTAAGTAAGATCAGTAAGTAACCGCTTTAACCCATCGAAAATCATGACCTTGGTTTTACCCAAGTTGACAGTCAATTGTTGAAGATCATAAAAGAGGGTTAAGGCATCTAGTTGTCTCTACAACCCCTTTAGAGATGATCTTAAGAGGACCACATTGTTAGCAAAGAGCAATATGGATATCAAGACCTAGTGGAGAAGGCACCCATCACTATCATGAATGTGCTCTTGAAGGAAGGACTCTAGCTAGTCTGATGAAGTCTAAGATCCCATGCATTGTACAAAGACGACCAAACCGACTCATATAACCTCATAATGGTAATCAAAAGGATCTCGAAAATGCCAATGTCTTTGAGCCTCTAGAATAAGGCTACTTTGGGTACAGAATCAAATGCCTTCCGAACGTCTACAAAGCAACAAGTACACTTTCAAAGAGTGGTGGGGTGCCTCCTCAATGATGGCCCGAAGCATAAGAATGTGGTCAATGGTCTAGTGCATCGATCTGAATCCAGCATGTCCTATAACCCTGAGTTGTCTTCGCTCAAGCTCCCTAAAAAGCTACATGTGGACGATGATAGCATATAATTTGGAAAAGGCGTGGCCAACCATGATCGTTTTGTAGTTATTGGTATCTGTACTAGGACCTTATTTATGGATCAGATGTATAATGTGATATAACCATGGTCCTAGAAAACCTACATTGACCACGTGGTTAAACAAATCTGCTAGGTGGCAGTCGAGTGCACGGAGACCATGCTTGAAGAGTTCAACCTGGAACCCTTCCTCATCCACTGCTCTATTGGAACTCATGGCCCAAACAACCTCCTGGATATCCTGGCAAGTGAACAAGTAGCAAGTGGGGAGGGAGAGGTAACCTGGATAAAAGGTTGCCCGAAGATGTCATAGAGGGAAGAGGTGTGGGAGAACAAAGAATTTGGATCAAGATCGAGCGGGAGATGTGAGTGGCAGGGGAAAATGGTGCGCCATAATTTTTGGGGGTAGTGTATAGGGGAAGTTCTCAGTTCCCATCTCCTACGGGAAATGAAGAGGCGTTTCTTGTGGAGGAGGAGTCAGCAGTAGGAAGCTTTATCGAGGGGGTAGGAGGGACGACCAAGAGTGAAGGCATGTCGAAGTTGGGTGTGGATGCGCTTGCAATCCTCGTCATACCATTGGTTCATGGGGTAGACCGTAGGACCCAATTTTTAGGGAAGGGGAGGTAGAACGAGTGAAGTGGGGGTATGTTTTAAGGGCCACATCCCAGATGATATATGAAAGATAGGTGTACTTGACAAAGGCAAATTCGAGGGAAGCAAATCTAGATACGAAAGGGAGCATCTGGCAAAGGGCGAAAGTGAAGGTGTCGAGGTCTCCCTTCGAAAAGAGCATAGCGGCTCGAGGTGACCCCGAAGAGAGGATAGGGGGATCAAGGGAGGAGGGGTGTCAATTTGAAGGGAGAAGGAGAGGAAAGGATTGTTAGCCAGAGGAATGGGGGTTACCAAGAAGTGATGAATGAAGGGGAGTAGGTACCTATTAGAAAGGACATAATCCACCACATTTTGACAGCCATTGTGAGGTTGGCAAGTTAAGGAACGAGACATCAGGAAGCAAGGGAGGTCGTTAAGGATCCGTAGATCATGGGATTCTCCAAGCCACAGGAGCTGCCTACCATACCCTATAAAAGAGGCCCCAAAGCATCATCAGATGATCGATGAAGTCCCACTGAAGCTGGATCAATCTCTTGAACAAAAAACACATCCTTAGAGAGATCATGAAGAGGGACCTAGAGGGCCCTGGAGTGGGCATTAAAATCACCCCAAAGGATGACCTCCCCTACTACAGAATTTTGAGTGATGCCAAAATATACATCCGAGTATGGGTCGCCATTGACCTCCTCGTCATTGATAGTGAACTGAGATGAGGCTGGGGAAAATTAACAAATGGCTATGTAAATATCCCTGAAGAGAGGGGGTGACCTGTTGAGACAAACCCACATGAACCTGGCAAACTCATCTACTGCAATCAAAGAGAGCCTACCACAAAGGGAGTCTCTCACTAAGCATGCCACTCCACCGAAACCACAAACCCCACCAAAAGATCAACTTTCCTTTCAACAAGCAGAGAACCAACGATAACATGTAATGTCTGGAAGTGGTTCGACGAGACTGTCATGGGTCTCAATCATGAAGAGGAGATCCAACAAAGCAATAGCATTGTATAGCATACCCGATGATGACCGAAATGACCCATTATTGTTCCAGCATCCCATTGAAACCCCAACAGCTTGCCTCCTCCAACAGGCTAGTCATTTAAAGAACCCAAGTAGAGAATACCCAAAAGGTGGGGAATCGCAAATGATGGCTCAGGGGTCTCAAATGACTACCCATTTCCCTAATGGTTGTGCTGATACAACTAGTTCCTTGGAGCATTTCAGCTCAACAACCTAGGATCTCATGAGATCGGCATCTAGGAAAATCTTAGCCGACAAAGAGAACAACCTTCGTTTAGCTCGAAGGGCTCAAAGTCGTCACCTACAAATTTGAACTGGATAAGGAAGATCATTGTTCCTAGAATGAAGCTGAGGTCTCATTAAAAAAAAATGCTTTGCTGAGAAGCAAATCCTAGGCAACTCCTTTTTGAATCTATGCTTCAACACTATGATATATCCCATCAGTCCTAAGTTATTAATTTAAGCATAATGCTTTGCTGAGAAGTAAATCCTACACAACTCCCTCTTGACTCTAGGATTTATTGTGATTATCTATCCCACCAATTCCAAGTTTTTAAACCAGTATTTTCCAGAGGGATGTTCGAGGCATAAGTTCCCTAAATATCGACTAGAGACACTAGTAAGCATGGGCCTCATCCATTCCAAGCAGCATAATAGTAGGAACTTGAGCAACATTATGGGAGAAGTAAAAGCAATGCAAAATAGCAGCTCCAAGAGACCTTTAGATTTATAAAGCAATGGACTACAGCTAGAAAATCATAATACCACAATTTTTTGGTATTAAATTCCTTCAATATTTCTATTAATCATACTACAAATTTTAATTTATCTGGAAGGTGAAACAAAGTCAAGAATGCCTGAAACAAATATAATAATATTATCGATCTTATGAGATAAGGTAAGAGAAGACAACTTTATTGATGTCCAATAAATTACTAGGTCAATGCTCAAAAGTACATCCAATATTGGTACATAGTAGGAGTGCAAAACCAACTCCTATTGCTACTCTATCAAAAGAAGAAAACCAAAGAAGTCCAAAGTTAAAAGAAAAAGTGCAAATAAATGCAGAAAACAAAACAAAACCATGACAAGTAGAAAGCATGTCAAGGAAAGTTAGAATTAGAGGCCAAGGCAAAATGAGTGGAGAGAGAAGGCTCCTCAACCAAGTCATAAACCATTGTGACGGGGTCAATGCACTCCTTGATAGTGTCCTCTAGAGGGTACATAGGGTCAAGGCAGCCTCACATGTGTTCCATGGAGAAACACTAGATTGAGAAAATCCATCACTCCTAACATACAAGGTTAGGGGGAAGAAACTCCAAATGGAAGACTGGTTGCTTGATCAAACCTAGAGAGTTGTGCTCTATGCCAAGAGAGTCCAACACTTGGACATCCTATAGCTAATCTACCTGTTGGTCTCATTATCTCTACCCTGGGCTCTAAAATGAGAGCTCCTCAGAAGTCTTGTAGAAGGTGATTGACCCAACAAAAAGGGAGATCAAGGGAAACCCAAGGTTTCACTAATTCTATGTCTAGAGAGGGGTGAGCCTTAGCTTGTTGTTTGTTGCCTTGAGCAAACCATAAAAAAGAGGTGATCCCCCTAATGGCCTATGTTTGATAAGGGCCCAACAACACAAGGATTGTAATCTATGCCTAGAAATCTCCCTTGTGAAAAGAGGTAGGCATCTCTGGTTTGGTTAATGAAAGAATGTGGAGAGGAAGCCACCTGAGTTCACAGTTAAACCTCCCTCTAGTCTCATAATAAATGGGGCATTTAAAGATGAGATGCTCCTCTAACTCAAGTCTCCTATAAGTAGCATAGCGAGCAAGTCCTATCAAGGCATGGGATGTGACGATCAATCTCAACATAAATCCGATGAGAACCTACCCAAAACTATATGAGGAGGATACCAAGGTCATGCATCCAATGTTGGCACATATATGCAACATTGACAATAAGGTCATCTCTCATTTAAGTTAAGTGCTTCGAATAATAACCCATCATGGGGCTATAACCTTAAAGATATATAATCCAAGTGACCTAGATGTACTCCCAATAGAAGTCCTCTTTAATCCTTAAATGGCCACCCACTAAAGTACCCTAGATGCCTCTGAAAACCAAGAACACATATGTCCAAATGGGTCTAGAAGGGCAATAGCCTCATAGGCACAAAGATCAAGGTAGAGGTACCTATCCCTTTCCAAGAGTCACTTAGATATTGTTGATGCCCAACATCAAAATGCTTCCGAAGAGGTTGAAGCATGATGCCAAAGGCGCACCTACTGAAATTTTTTGCAAAGTCAATGCCATCATTGTCCAATCAGTGTCATGTCATGGAGATTTGTAGTTCCTCACCCTTGACATCATCATGTCAAAGTTTCTATGTCATTAATTTTGGCTCATCATGCAGGTCACGCCCATATTTTATTTGGCCAAAACCGAGTCCATTTGACCCTTTCGATAGTCTGTCAAAGTTTCGGCAAGAGTATGCATTCTAAGTCAAGACAACTAATTAAATTGCCAATTTCGCATCTTCCATTAATTCGCTAGCTACACTCGTCAATCATCATCCTCATCGTGTCTATGGTCATAAAGTTTGAAAGATCTCCAAGTAAATCCTTGGCAAAATTTCACCAATCTCCACCATTTTGAAATAAGAAAATAGCCATCCTCCTTGTAAAAATCCCTTTCCTAAGTCCCCTTCCCTAACCCATTAATAAAGGTAAAATTTAATAACCCCCATCATTTACCCATATTTTAATGAAAAAATTCCTTACCCCTAGATCCCAAATTATCACCTTCTATCACTTTTCCCTAAACCTTACCTTTAAATCCATCCCATTTTTTTACATTAAGTGAAAATAAAATATACCCCTTTGCAATTATTACCCTATGATCCTCTTATCCTTATCATTTTATTATACCAAGGCAAATTCTCCCTTAACCTCACGTAATTCTCCATTTTAAAAAAAAGACAATGTAATAAAGTTCCTCTTTCAAAATAAATCCCCTTTTCTCCTTTATTGGAAAGTGACCTTTTTGTCCCCTTTCAAGCCACCCTTTAACCTTTTAAAATATATTTATAATCCCTCTACCTTACATTCATGCATCTCAAGTTCCTTTTATCTATCCTTTTTCCAAATCCCTTAAGTCTCACGCATCCCAAAAAAATACATGTATTAAAGGGCCTCTTGTCCAAAGGAGGAAATTCACGTATAGAAGGGGGAGTTCTCTTATGAAAAGGTCTCTCCACTCCTAAGTTTGTCATTCTCATAAATAAAACTAAAAAAGGAGTCTTTTAAATGAGGATTCAGTTGAATGTGGGTAGTTTTCCAAGAAAAGTTATTGATCCAAAATGTTGTTATCCAGCTTCGGTTGGCATGTTTCAAATTATGAGAGTGGGCACTTTATTTTGCATGAAGTTGAACATTATAAATTAAAGGAACCTAACCAAAACCACGTCGCCTTTCATGTTCCAAGCGTTCACTGCTAAAGGCGTGACATTAAATCGACCTTATGGCACAAGGATCCAGATTTTTTATGCAGTATTTTAGAATACTGAAATTCAAGAAAATTAAATGATGTCGTTGGAGGGAATCAATAAAGGATACGAGGACTCCCAAAAGAGTAGGCCTGATGTAGTCAAGAGCATCCACGAGTAGGCTAGACAACGCAACAACCAGGGAAGAGGTAACGCAGGGTTTGTCAAATATACGTTGCACCCACTCATATCGTCAGCGAGCAGGAAGTCGTTTGACAGATCGTAAAAAAAGGAAAATACAAAAACATCAAGGCTGGAAAACACATCATAAAACACCCGTTGGCAGACTTTGACAAGAAAAAATGCAGCAACATAAACAGCAAGAGTGCAGAGACAACAGAGGTGACAACCCCAAGCTAAATACGATAGCAATGAATCGTTTCACTCACAACCAAGAGGAACTCAGGGACATAGTAGACCTGGCGAAGATGACAATCAAGAGAAAACCCAACAAACGAGATAAGAAAAGGTAATTTTATTAATGCCAAAATGGCCACAAACAATCACATATCAATGCAACGCGCAGGCAATTTCGACAGCCAGGCTACAAGCACCAACGAGAAAAGGAATGATGAAAAGAGAAGTGGCGGGGGGCTCTTTCTCGAACCTCTGATGCTGCCACAACCGTTGCCAAGAAACCACCACCCACGTAGCCAATTCCAAGCAGATGACAAAGGGGCTGAGGATACCATCCACGCATAACTCAGCACATCCAATAAAAAGCGGATATTTACGCCCAGGGACGAGGATATCCATTTCCACGCAGTGACAGGAATGAAAGCAATGCAGAGAGGGAGGGTGTAGAAAATGAAAAGAGAGTTGGTGTTTGGTGGAGAAATAAAACACCATAACTCCACAAACACACTAGTGCCATATACAGGCATTTTGCACAGTCGACTGGCAATCACATAAGACAAAACGTAGAGGATGACTAACGCCAATCAAGGATACATTGTCTCCATTTTGTGTTTACCGATGCTCTCAAGACGATCCCTCCTTCCAGCCAAGGGGTGATGCTACCTCCACTAGAAGCTTATCATAGCAATTGAAGTGACTCTGATTTCATATTTCTCGTATCCATTGCCCCTCGATAAGAAAGGCTCTTCGATGCAATTATGTTCAACCAAGGAATCGAGTGCCTCACCACTTAACATACTCAGAATGGTGTCGCTTTCAAGTCTTCGACCAACAAATTTGCAAGGCCACGCCACGATTTGGCTAGCTCTGAAGTTCAATCCTGTCTCGGTGCTTGCATCTTTGCCGAGGAATTTATGCACGAAGAAAAGAAATAGAATGGGCATGAGCTAACAAAGAACCCATGGATACACGCATTCTATCATTATATATGGTCCCATGACAACTTCTACAAAGTTGGATTCATTCTTCGATGTTCTTAATATATCTACCTAATTCATTTTGAGCAGAGATCCCTTGCTTACAATAATTAAGATATGGCATATCTAATTGTATCAAGGAGCGCATCGCTACCCCACAACTTCACAAGCTTCATCATCTCAATAGCAAGGTTGTTCGGTGAGGATCAATGTCGAAGGAGAGTACTTAAGTAGTCCAAAATATTCTACAAACAATGATAATCCAACATAATCAGTTCAATCGATTCCTCAAGTTGCAGGGATCTAATTTGAAGCTGCCAGTGAGTTATTGCATCTGACCAGGGAACGATGATCCTAGTGTTCATTTCCCTTGCCACGAAAATATTTTTGAGAAGTGTATCTGAAGACAAAGTTATTTATGCATTTACACTCGTGCCTTTCATCTCTACTTTGTTTGTATGTGAGTTCTGATTTTATGAGAAATTTGAACCAGTATTGAAATAAGATAAAAATAAGTACAACAAAGCAGTTTTATTTTCTTGTCGATGTTTCAATCTATGTCCGAGGGTGAGTGTCGGTTACTACGGCTTACCCTCCTTCCGGATGCACTTGCAAAACTGGAATGTCAACAGATGCAACAACCTTTCAACTCTCGGTAGTTGCACCTTTTGCCTTCCTTCATGACAGTTGCTGAAACACTTCACTTGCATTGCCACAGCCTTCAAAAGCTCGACTAAGCTGTCAAAATCAACATCTCGCATCGAAGGTAAGAGGCAAGTACTGCTAGCTTTCACTTCTACCATATTCCCCCTCCTACTCAATTGTCCATGAGCCTAACAGGCGATGATTACAGGTAAGGATACAGTCCAGGCTACAGTCCAGGCCCATCCATTAAGGTGAAGGCAGAGTGTCCTTCCGCTGGAGGTACGTTCTGTTTTCGTGCATACATTTCGTTTTCTCCTGTATATTTTCTCTATTCACATTTTCATGCACACAGGTTACTGCATGACAATCTGAGCGAGAAGTCCTCTTGCTATCTCAGTTTCACCCAGATGAATCTGAGTTGTTGAGAATTGCGTAGGGTCTCAAAAACCTCCCTTTCTCAGGGATTAAATCAACCGCGGCCTATTGTACTGATGACTATCAAATTCCATCCTTTAATAAAATCTGATTTTGGACATATCTGCGACTTCCTCCATTTCTCATTTTTATTTCTATACTAACATGTACACAAAAAACTACTGATTTTTAACCTTAGTCGCAAACTATTCCGGCACTTCATAATTTAGACGAAAGTAGCCATTCCGTAGATTTTTGAACATGATGTTATTTCATGCAAACTGTTTTATTTATTGAATTTATTTTCAGCAGACAACTAATCCGCTAAGTTCACTATTTTTCATTAATATCACTGCATTTATGAACTGAAATCTTTGATTGCATTTGAAAATTTGCAAAACTGAGTGCAATGACAAATTTCTTTTGCATAACATTAAATGCTATTAAAACTACTTAGACGTTAGCAGAATACGAATTATTACTTCATTTTTATGCAAATGACACATACACTAAGTTTATGTTTTATCTAGTTCAATTATTTCAATTTATCAAACTTAGACTTTGACGTGCAATTAAAAATTCCAAGATTAATGAAACTGAATATTTCCTTCTACACAATTAAAGATGCTACTTTTATTTACACAAGCATCAGAATAGATTTAATTATCGATGCATTTACATGCTTGCAACTAACCGTTAATTCCTTTGCCTTTACGTTATTTTGTAAATATTTTATAAGTTATTTCTTCTAACTTTTCATTAGGCAATCAATTTCTATTTCTGAAATTAATGCATACATGGTTAAATAAGTCTCATTTAGATTCATTAATGGACTAACATTCTTGTTTTGAAAGCATTCTAATATTTCATCAAGCTAATCCAACCTCGCTTTCATTTTGTTTATGAACTTAACGACATTGATCAACCCATGATTATCCTATCTACCCGGGGACTCTAAACGCAACCCGGGCTTCCATTCTCTACCTCCCCTTGAATATCAACCCATGATTATCCTATCTACCCGAGGACTCTAAACGCAACCCGGGCTTCCATTCTCTACCTCCCCTTGAATATCCCTCCAAGTGTGTTTAACGTGTTGTTGCCTGAACCGTGTTGTTTTGAGCATCAACAAAAATCAAACTTTGTGGAGGAAAAATATGAGTATGAAGATGGACTCCAGGCACAAAAGATGGTCCTCAAACTCCTCTTGGAAGATGGATCAAGGAACTGTGTCTGTTGCCAATCAATGATACATAGTAGCATAAGGATCTGCACTCTCTCCAATCATGGGCCTCAAACTCCTTTGTCAGATAGACGAACTATCCATTGCCAACCAATGATGCATTATAACATAAGAGCCTACACTCTCTAACCTCGTAAACATAAAGGACAATAGGTCAAATGATTGTATCCACAAAGTGCAACAAATTCAAACATTCTATGTAAGATATTTACAACATAATAGCATTTCTAGACAAATTTTCAAATGCTCACTGGGAGATCTCCTATATAGAACAACAACTAATTTACATCCACAACAAATGCTTTACCTTGTTGCCATTCATTGTGAGTCGATACTCATAGAAGATAAATCCATAAGAAATTGGTTCAACAAAAAAAAATTTGCAAGCCTTGAGTGTTCACGACTGAAATAGTGTTGTAAAAGTCAATGGGTTTGACCCAAACTTCATGCAAGCCTTGAGTGTTAGTGCCTGAATTAGTGATACAAAACTCATTGTGTTTGACCTGAACTTGTCGGCCAAACCCAGCTTGGCCCAAAAAACAAGCCGAGTTAATATGGTGGAAAGTCAAATTCATGACTCATGAACTGCAAGTTTGACTCGAGTACTCTCATGTCAATGGAGATTTTCTCGAGTATGAGTTATTCGCAAGTTTTTCCCCATTGTAATTGAATTATTTTTCAAAATAAATTGTATTAGCTGAGTTTTTGCCAAGTTTTTTCAAAGTCTAAACCAATATTTTACACTCCAACCTCAGCAAGCTTTTTGTCAAGCCAAGTTTTGTAACACTGGCCTAATTCTCTAAAGAGAAGGGGAAGAATTGCCTCAGATTGTTATATGTGCCCAACAATAAATGTGGCTAAATTATTACAATGTGTATCCAGTACACTTTATACAAATGGTAAGTTTATTTACAACTTTTCTACAGTGTGGGATGGCAAATCATTCTGCATATTGAAAGACTAGGCAGTTTAACACATAAAACTTATAAGAGCCAACATTATACCCAAATTTCCAACTTTCTTCTACACAAACTGAAAAATGCCGAATGCATTGGCCTCATCTAGACATGATAATGTCCCACTACCTGTTCAAATTCTGGAGATGGAAATGCAATAAAGAGGCAAACTCATTGACTTAAGTTACATACTCACACATATCTTCTCCAACTTCTAGTTATACATAAAATGAATGGAATATAGTACATTTCCAAAGGCAAAATCATCATGAGTACATCTCAGAAAATAGGTCTTGTGTCCAACATACCTGTAGAGCAACTTCTTCCAATGTATTACGAAACAAATTTGTCCCTGTAGATACCGCTTGCCGAGCAACAGCTGGAGTATCATCTTTTAAAAAAGCAATCAAGACTGGAACCATGTCGGGCAAGTATTCCAAGTGTTTCAATCCAAGCTCTTCAATCATCCTACAAATAAACAACAGGGGATTAATCTTATATTAGTAGATTTCAGAATGCATTTATCCACAAGAAACAAAAGGCTCGAGAGAAGAAAACAAGGGAATAAAATTCCAATTCCGAGATTTAGGCAATGTAGGCTTTGAAAGGTGGCAATACATTTCAGAGACAGCATCATACAAAATAGTGTTCAAAAGAAAAGACACCAACTTTATATAGTTAAATGTGCAAAAGAATGATTTGACATAAGAAAAAGGATATGATAATCAAGGAAAAGAATCAAACCATATAGGAGAACATGGATGTCCAAGTTTAAAGCAACGATGGTAAACATTGTCCAATAAAATTCAATAAACATTATACATAAAAATAGAACAGGACATGGAAACCATGAACTTTATGTTAAAATATTTCAAATTGGTCAACAGTTTGGACAATGTTTTCTAGGGTTCTCTTTCAGTTTAAAAAATCAAAGTTTTTTACTGTTGATGAGCTAATCAAATCAGCCATTGAGAAAATATGTGCCATTACTAGCAAGAAGGGGCCTAGAGGCTAGCAATACATGAAATTGGTAAGCAGTGAAAATAAAAATAAAAACCCGGGCTACTAACAAACCAAAACATTGAAAAACGATGAGAACTGTATAAATAAAGTGATCTAAAAGTATATTACACAATTGTCAATTAGTCAATTTAAAATGCAAGCACCAAAAACCCATCATGAAGCATAGTTGATAGTACTGATGAAGTTTAACTCATAATTCAGACAAGTTCTGTTGATGAGTATATGATTCTTGAAGTTCTTCCAAAATTTAAATTAAACGAATCATATACAACACAGTGCGAGAGCAACTACAAAGATTGCCAAAGACCATATCAAACTTACGAAGATTGGCAAAGACCATATAAAGCTTAGGAAGATTGGCAAAGACCATATAAAACTCGAATAGCATATGCTTTGATGTTTATTGCTACAAGTGGAATTAGAACCATCAAAACAACATATCAACCACATTTCAATACAAGCTACTAACCCTGTTGGAAGGGTCTTGGATAACTTAATGGGCCTTTATATTTGGAACAAATTTTGTGCAGAAGCTTGGCAGTGTGTAAGGATATCGCTATATCAAGCCAAGTTGAAATAGACAACGTGCACCACTAGTACTAGATCAGCACCAAGGATGAAAATATGGTACATCTGATTCTTTCCCAATGGTAAAAATATAATTCTTCAGGAGAAGTTGAATTTTAAATTTCAGACAGTTCAAGCAAACATGATAACAAGGAAACCTAGAAACAAAATATCAGTTGTGGCAATAAGGGATCATAATCTTGTATACAGCATTAATCCTTGGTATTTTGTTGGACTGGGTGATGGAGAGAGCATTCATGCAGCTGCAACCATGACGCTTTCTGTATGCCCGCAATTTCATTTGAAGTTCTTATAAAAAGGACTTATTAACCACTACTACAAATAGCCATGCTAGTAATAATTTCAGTGCATCTGCACCAAGGATGAAAATATGGTACATCTGATTCTTTCCCAATGGTAAGGATATAATTCTTCAGGAGAAGCTGAATTTGAAATTTCAGACAGTTCAAGCAAACATGATAACAAAGAAACCTAGAAACAAAATATCGTTTGTGCCAATAAGGGATCATAATCTTGTAAACAGTATTAATCCTTTGTATATTGTTGGACTGGGTGATGGAGACAGCATTCATGCGGCTGCAACCATGAGGCTGTCTGTATGCCCGCAATTTCATTTGAAGTTCTTATTAAAAAAGGACTTATAACTTATAAGCCACTACTACAAATAACCATGCTAGAAAAAATTTTAGTAGTAGTCTGGTCAAAGCAGTCGGGGAAAACAAAAGATTTAAAAAGCATTGACTGATGGTGAAAGAGACTGAATTGTGATTGAAGGGATGGAAAATCAAAGCTGAACATATAATTATAAATGGTAAGTAGAAAGATGGTCATATATGGTGGAAAGCCTATAATATCCACGCCCTGACTCTTTTTATGCCCAGTCCTGTGTTACCAGAAATGGAACGCAGGCAGTCGTTTCCCTCCAAAAAGGGCTAAGAAACAGAAACCTGACGGGAAACACCGTTTTCTACGGTCGTTTCCGAACGATGTTCGTTTCTCATCGTTTCTAAGGACCATTTTTTGTTTTTTTAAGGTAAATGTGGTAGTTTCAATATGTGACAACTTCTATTTTGTCCAATTTTATTTATATGCACGACTATACCAACAATTATAGGACTATATGCAGGAAATCTAAATGCCTCTAACGCTCCACCCGTAATACAAACCCTAACTGGAATATCATATCAACATGGTGTTAATGTTAGTCTAGGTACAAATACTTTATGATAAAAATTAGGTTTTCTTTAAGATATTCAATGACAATTTAGTAAGAAGTGAGATAATGTAATGATAAAATATGTACTCATTTCAATTGATACTTGCTCTTAGCATTTAACACTAGTTCAATTTGTAAAGTTATGCAATATTTAGGTTTTATGTGAAGATACAATGACTGCCTGCGTTAGGTTTTATGTAAATGACGCATCCTATAATTGGTAGAGCAATTGAGTTAGTAAATGACACATCCTATAATTGGTAGAGCAATTGAGTTAGTTAGCAGGAAGGGTGCCATGTAATTTATTATGAGAAATAGATTTTGAGAGTTTAATGCTCCATTTTCAAATTGTTCTACCTCTCTTCTTCTACCTGGAATGGCTCTACATACAAATTGTCAAGATTCATCCTCTTATTCAATATTGTTGTTTTTTCTCTCTCCTCGTTTCTTACATGGGCGAAACCTCCAAACTCCGTTTCTCGTTCCGTTTACGTTTCTCTCGTTCCATTTCCCGTTTCTCTCGTTCCATTTCCCGTTTCTCTCGTTCCATTTCCCGTTTCTCTCGTTCCTGGTAACATAGGTCCAGTCTATCTATACTGTATAATGCTGAAGCAACTTGGGGCCATGTAACAAACTGACCAACCGAATGGCATGTACGTCCTGCAAACCAACAGTCCATGGGACGTACATGGACCACAGAATTGTACCTCTCATATTGAGATGGAAATGGTCGTAAGGTACGATCTGGACTACAAGACAGCCAATATCAGTCATAAGGCTTGCCACAACACATATCCTTATATCTCCCAATATAGTGCAGATGGTGTTATCAGGCTATTATATATGCGCTGATATGTGGACTATAGATGCTAATGCCTAGCAATGTAAGTCTCCCAGCTATCTACATTAACTTTCAGAGAGATAGGGTCTCCCTTGAGAGTCGGTGCATAGGTAGTATCAGACTTCGGTCAAGGTAAAGTACATAGCCATCTGACATCGCAGCATTATTGTCGGTACAGTGTCTCATCAAGTGCCCATGCAGTGCGTCGATGATCACCCTAAAAATCATATAATAACATGTAGCGCCCTTCATTTTAGTTCTGAGTTCAAGGAGTTCTTCTGAATGCTAATAACTAACTAAGTGTGGAAAAATCAAAAAGATGACAACCATATAAGCCGACGCCGCCTCTGTCTGGTGGATGGATGCATCCATTCAGTTACAAATAAAATAAAATAAAGAAGTTTCGTATAGAAATTAAGAAAGGACGAGGCTACGAGGAATGCACCCAATTCAAAACTAGAATCAACTAGAACGCAAGCCGATTGCTTCGCAGAAATTTAACAATTTACATCAACAAAAAACTTTATGCACCCTGTTTGATAGATTGTTGATTTATGTCAAGGATCGTTTAAGGGAGACGAATTTTGCATTATTCAACGTTATATCGGTTAGGGACGAGCCCTAATAAATGGGCAGAGACTTACTCGGCTAAAAATTTGCGAATGGGACTGGAACGCTCGCCCTGAAGTTCTAGCAGATAGGGCACAAACTCCTGAAGCAAGGAAGGTTCCCTGTGTAACAATATCTCCTTCAACTGCCTCAAAGGATCCATCTTGGAAGCAGTATCGACATTATACTTGTACGTATTGAGCAGTCTCACTGCTTCCTCGCGCAATCTCCCCTGCGCCCTTTCCCTCTCCATTTCCTCTTCCTGATACTGACTGTGATAATGACTAAATTTATTTAGCCATACATGTGTGAGAGCTGGTGACCTGAGAAACTTCAAACCCTCGCTCTTACCCGTACCAGAGGAAGAAGCAGAGAAAGGGTTTGCGTTCTTCTGCTTTTCTGTTTCGTTGTGATTTGAGTAGAGTGGTATCCTCTGTCCAAGTCTTCTCTCTTTCAAAAAAGCCTCGAGTAGTTCCTCTCTCCGATAACTAATAACTAATCCCCTCTACTCTATTATACACCCTTGCATTAACACATCGCCCTAGTTTATGTAAATAATAAAAATATTGATATTATAATATATGGTATTATTATGTATTTTAATTTAACAATAAAGTTAATCATTTCCATTTACCATTATTATTAAAATTGGGTTTAATTTTTTTTATTAAAATTGCTAAGGGTGGCACGTGCCTAGGTGTTCATTTACCCTTAAGGACATCGAGCAACTTCATATGCTTGGGGGATCGAAAACACAATGAACAATCAAGTTGAATCATTAGCTTTCTTGCAGGGATTAAAGATAGCCAAACAAATGAAAGTAAAGAATATTTGAGGATTTGAGAATTATTTTACTATAATGAAGCATGTGGTCTCACACTACCTTCCTCACAATCCTACATTTAGGAGAATTATGTCAGGGATCCTTGATGCTCTCAAAACCTTTGATGAAATTGAGCTTTTCTAAATTCCTGGAGGACTAAACTCGCAGCACATAAAATGGCCAATATAGCATGTCAAAATCCTTATGGTATATTAGATCAAAAGGGGGGCAAGGTATATTGTTCTATACCCTAATTTTTTCAACCAACGAAATTCAATGCCTCGAATTAAAGGATTGGATAGGTGGCCCTCCATTCGCATGCATACTCATCCTCTACATACAAGTTCACACAAGTCTATGTTAATTAATATTATGGCAATGGGATTTCCGAAGCAATGTGGTTTTAACCCATTTGTGTATCTACCTAGTGCCAAATTGTTTTTCCCTCTGAACGAAGGTCTAGAAATTTCCTCATCGGGTTTTTCATTCTAGTAATGGTTGTAAGAATACGGGTATGTTTCCTTGTAGGTAGTTTGGACCCATAGGAGAATATCCTTGGCCATTGTGAAGTTTCATTGTTGACCTGGAATTGTAATAAAAGCTGGTAAATTTTTGGTGCACTCTTCCAAGTTGTTTCAGTGAAATATATGTTTGCTCCTCTTGACTCTTCTTGTTTTAGATATTTGGGTTCTCGTGTTTAGTATCTATTGTATCTACAAGAACAATGGGTGTTGTTTGCATATCTTTTTTTCTACTGAGGAAGAAGTTGGCTCTTTGTATAGGGATAATTTGAGGTCTATGGCCTCTCATTGTCATTCCAATCATTGTGTACAATTTGACCTTCAAAAAGCTATAAAGCATTGTGAGCGCAATGATGAAGATTTTCAAGAATCCATGGCTAAGGTTTTGAGAAAAAGGGAGGCATGGAGGAAGAACTAAGAACTAAAAAATGCAAGGGAAATAAAGACAACCCATAGACAACAGGTATTTATGAAAGCTCAACTAGAAAGACACCAAAACAAGATTCTCAATTTGGAGGTTGACTATGAAAGTCAAATATAACAATTGGAGGAGGAGGTTGCTAAGGTCAAGGAGATTCAAGACAAAGCTCTCCATCTATAATTGAAGCATAGAAGTAGTCTTTAAGAACTGGGGAACACAATCTCCCACGAGGCATCAATTAGATCATCGGAGGTAGTTGTTAGGGAAGAAGACACCATATAACCAAAACTAAAAGCAAGAAATAACAAGACTTCTCCAATTTGGCTTCAATAGTAGGAAAGGGGGGGGGCAACACTCATGGGTAAGTTTAATCAACATGCCAATTTTCAATGTTTTGTAATTTATATTGCTATAAAGATAGTTTGTACACTTGCACACCACTAATACTTTGGATTCTAGTAGGACTTATGGTAGTTCAAGAAAGCATAGAAACAATTTTTGGACATTGTCTTCCTTTCGGGGCCTTTCTTTATATATTATAAGTTTTATAGCTAATGATTGTACAGTTCAATCATAGCCTTTCATGCTTTTATTATAATACAAACAGTAACCATTATTGTCATAAAAAAAACATTGAATTTGATGAAATTGTTCTTTTAATGTAAAAATGGATTCCAACGCCCTTTAATACCCTTGTGCAATTTTAACATATGATATTTGCAATTCCATTAATTTAAAAGAATTCTTATCAAAATTTAGGTAAAAAATGTTAGTTTCCCTTAGGTTGATTTAACATCTCACCTTAAAAATTATATTGAATATAAAAAATGTCTTTTTTCAGTGGAAAAAAATTGTGATCTTATCAATATAAACAAATTACATTATGTGGATGCTTGTTAAGAATTCCTATAAAGATCTAGTAAGGATTTAAATACCTCACTTGCATATGATTACAAAAGCTTCTATTTTAATAGTTATTGTACGAGATAGACAAAATTCTCTCCTAGATGTTATGCAACAAATTCTTCAAAAGAGCATAAATAGACAAGAAAGAGTAATCCAAGCTTTAGTCATGAAGAAAGGAGATGAATAGCAAGCCTCTTCGAGGAGGCAACCTCCTTATACAATGTACTGAATACACGAGACAAGAAAAGATGATTCAAATGAAAAGGTCTCTTTGATATATATAGGGGACAAAGAGGTACAATTACCACTAATGGACTCAAGCCCACATCAATAATATAACAATACTAATATAAAGTGCACAATTTATGTGGGAATGGGCCACAATTTAGGGCTTAACATGCGCATCCCCTCCAGACAAATGTTGTCCTCAATGCTTGGTTAGTTGTGGATGCTTCTGCATTAAGGACCCATCTTCCCATGTTGAATCTTTTACTAGTAAGTTCTTCCACTTTATGAGGTACTCAGTAATAGCCCAATTTTGTAGTTGTTTGGTCCTTGTTTCAGTGATTTGTTCAGATTCCAATAAGACTTGTCCTTCTTCATCAAGCTCTAGCAAGATAGTTTGAACTGGGATCTTGTCTCCTATTACCTTATTTGTGTGAGAAACATGGAAAACCTGGTGTACCCTTGAAGATGAAGGGAACTCCAATTTGTAATCCATACTACCAATCTTCTGCAACACTTTATAAGGACCATAGTACTTGGGTGTTAATTTAATGTCCTTATTTAGTTGCTTGATGGAAATTTGTTTGTAAGGTTGTAGCCTCAAAAATACTCAATCCCCTTCTTCAAAACTCCTTTCACTACGATGTCGATCTGCTTGTTGTTTCATCTTGTTTTTTGATATAGCAAGGTTGTCCTTCAATATCTTGAGAACTTCTTGTTGGTACTCGAGAGGATCTTCCGCGGCTTGAACTTTAGATTTTCCTTTGAAGGGAGATGTGATATATGGAGGTTGGCACCCATAAAGTGCCATAAATGGGGACATTTTTTATGACATATGGAAGGAAGTATTGTACCATCATTCTACCAAAGATAACCATTTCACCCACCATGTTTGTTTATCAAATGCAAAGCAGCAAAGATAGCCTTCCAAACATTTTTTCGCTATCTCAGTTTCCCATCGGATTTAGGATGATAAGATGACTTGTGAGCCAACCGAGTACCCAATCAATAAAATAATTTAGTCCAAAATTTTCCAGTGAAAATTGGATCTCTATCACACAATAATCTCTAGGTTTCCATGTAGCTTTTGAACTATTTCCACGAATGTTGTAGATATTGTACTTGCATTAAAAGGGTGAGAGATTGAACAAAAGTGTGCATACATGGTGAGTCTATCAAAAGCCACCATAATAACATTCTCCCCATTAAGACTTCCTCCCAACGCTGACAAGTTATGTCTAATGGTTGTAAAAGACATGGGGTCTTAACTATTTCAACCTTATTTTCTTGGCAAACCAAACATTCTGCCACAAACCATTGAACATCATATTTAAGACCTTCCCCAAAAAATCCTTCTTGACCCTATGGTAGGTTTTTAGGAATCCTAGGTGCCCTCCTATAGGAGAGGTGTGTAATTCCAAATGGACCTTTTGTTTGAGTTGGGAGTTCTTACATATATATAAGTGATCCTTATACCATAGTGATTCATTTTTCCACACAAAAGTATCTGATACATTGGGATCATTTTGTAACTTTTTAATGAGAGTCCACACCGATAGGTCATTCTTCCATTCTTCCCATACTTCTATTAGCCAATGATAGTTCAATAAGTGAATTATTCCTCCAACTCGACATAATAGTGGGGTCCCTTGGGTAGCTCCATCGAAATATAGCCAAGCCCTAGACTTGTCTATAACCTCGTTATGGGGTTTATTGGATTATTTGTTGGACTACAATGAAAAAAACTATTGAGAATATTCATCGATTGTAAAGCACATTTTAATGGAGGTATTTGTCGATCCTCAAATAAACTTAAATTTTTAAATAACCATACTCCCTGATCTACAATGAGAGATAAAGCACAATCATTTTTCACAACAAAATTTGCATCACAAATTTTAAGACATTCTTCTAATGTGCCTCCATTCCAAAATTTATTTGAACATATTAATGCATCTAATTCCTTCCAAATATATTTAGTAGAAGAACAAAAAATTAGCACTTACATTGCAAAGCAAACAACATCCGAAGCCATTTTTGTTTCTCTTTTGGAAGTTATCCCATGTAAGCACCTTTTTATCGAGTGAAAACCACATAAAAATTATGACTTTTAATGGGTTTTTGTACTTCCATATCTTTCTCTGCCATTAGATAGTCTCCTCCCTGATACCTTCATCAAATAAAACCTTGTAGCCCAACTCAGGGGAATATATACCCATGTTTGGGTTCTTTGACCAAAACAACTTATTCTTTGCCTTGCTAATCCCAAGATGCCTAGCCTTCACATTTGCTATGTATTCCTCCCAATGTAGAGCTTTATAATTTAACAACCAAATACTATTTGCGTTCTTTGTTTTCTAGCTCCAAATTGTGGGTGAGTTAGTATCAACTACCGATGACAAAGTATATATGCCTCTCTCTCTAACTGTACCAATTAAGTTTTTTAACAACCTAAATGATTCACCACATCTGACCCATGGGTCTTCAACTAGTTTGACCCTATGGCCATCTCCCACCTTCCAAGAAAGCAACCCAATTACCTACGAGGGGAAAGGCCTTTACATAAGTCTTCCAAATGATTGATGCATTTTGAAAATATTTTTAGGGAGCTCCGATCCATTCTTCCACTGATTTTAAAGAAATTTACTTGTGAACTATAATCTAACACCAAAGTCCCTTCCCCAGTATAAGCCTCCAAACACTTTTCTAGCCCCCAATAGCAGTAGAAAAATGGAAAATATTTTCCAGCACCTAGCCTCTGAACTACTTCAGGAATGTTAATCTTTGCTAATTGACAAGTGGAATGCCTTGTTTATACATACTACCAAACCATAAAAATATGTAACATTACCATCTTGGTTTACCCAAATTCCTTTCATAAGTAAATGCAAGGGTCATCCAATACACAGGGATGGCTTCAAGTACGGACTTTACTAGTATCAACCTCCCTCCTTGTGTTAGCCAATGATTACACCAAATCGAGAGCCTCTTCTCAACTTTTGAAATAAGCTATACCCAATCCTTTTTCCCATAGTCATTAGGTTCGTGATAAAACCTAGATATTTTGATCCATGTTGCAGATCTAATTGATGATACAAAACAATTATGTAAAGTATCTCTTATCCCCCTCCTCCATCCCAAACAAAGAGATGGATGATTTCCTGATATATACCAACATCCCATTATCAAAATAGTAAGAGATCGAGCACTTCTTTTAACTTTGTAGCATCATTTCTCGAGTCATCATAAAATAATAAAATGTCATATACAAATAACAAATGCATTAGATTAACTGATCTAATCAAGATACACTTTAAAGATCTAATCCTTTTTGCATTCATCAAAGCCCTACTTAAACCTTCTGCCAAAATAGTAAATAGTAGAGGCGAAAGGGAACACACCTATCGCAATCCTCTGGCTGGATTGAAAAATAATGTAGCTAAACCATTAATCAATATAGAGAATGAAACAATGGGTACATAAAACATTACCAAAGTTGCAAATTGTACACAAAACCCCAGGTGAATCGGCATAAGCCTCAAATTGTTCCATTTCACCTTACCATAAGCTTTTGTGAGGTATACCTTGAGTACCATAATATAAATCTTTTTGGTTTTGACAAAATACAATTCTTCTTGCACTACAAAAATTGCCTCGTGGATCTGTCATCACAATACAAACCAAATTGCTCATCTAATATCAACTTTGAGATAATACCTCTTACCCCCATCACTATCACCTTACCAGTTTTTTTTTTTAATATACAATTGCACAAGGAGACAAGCCTATGTTCATCAAAAGATAGAACATTATTAGATTTTGGGATTAAGGCAATAAATGTTGAGTTGGAGGTTGCTAGCATTCTTCCACTGGCTCTTGATTCCTCAACGACCCTTGATAACTATTCGCCAATGATCTCATAAAACCCAAGGAATAATTCAACCACCCATATGTCTAAGTAAGGAATTTTATCCTTTTTGAATCTTTGAATAACTTCCTCCAGTTCAACCTCTGAAATCACATCCATAAGTCTTCTATTATCCTCATTTGTAACAAAACTTGGGAAACATGACGTCATTTGAATTATTTATGCAATGTTCACCCTATTGTCATCCTTATAAAATCCTTTAAAATATTGTATCCCAGGTGTGGCTAAGTCCTCAAAATTGGAAACATCCTCACAGTCTCTATTCCTCAACTTCCAAACACTATTGACATTTTTCCTATGGTTGGGATGCTAGTGAGAAAAAAATGGTATTTTCATCACCCTTTTGCATCTAAATGCCTTTGCTTTTTAACCTCCACACTACCTCTCTATCCTTAACATATTGTTCTTTCTTTCCTCCGTGGAAATAATCTTCTTTTTAACATTTTCAAAAGAAAACCCAGCCAAATGTTGAGTATACATCAATTCTAATTAGGACTCCACCGCCTTTAACTCCTTATTAGCCTTCAATTTTTTCTCATGCCCATGAGACAACTTGTTTGGTCATTTTAAGATTTTATGTAGATTGTAGTGAGGATGATTCAAATAGAGTCTCATCAAAGGGAGACCAATTCTCCTTTGTCGAGGAAAAAAATACTTCTTCTTCCACCCAAGAGGGGATGCATTTGAATGGGCTTGGAAGCTTCTTCCCTACCTTGGCCAATTCCAAAAAGATGGGGAAATGATTTAAGTCTTACTCGATCCAAATATGGTCATAAGTAGTCTTCCATATATTAGAAACCTATAAAGTCTCTTAGCAATCTCGTCAACACCTACCTGGTTATTCCTCCAAGTAGGACAAAGTTTAATAGGATCTACATCAAGTAGACCACTATCATCCAGTCTTTGAATGAATAAATATGCCATGGTACCTTGACAACTTGGCCTCAGTTTTTTGCTCTCCCTAGTGATAAATTTAATTCACATCCTAAAATAAGATCATTCTTTTCTAGAAGATCGATACTAAATCATTTTTCCCAATATGCCACCCTTTAGCACAAGGCCCATACAAATTCAATAATGTGAACTCCCTACCCAACTCCTATAAATAGAGTATAGTAACTAGACTTGAAACCATAGAAAAAGAATCGATACTATATAAAAGACCTATACACCACCCCATGATAATCCTCCTGATATATAATGAATGCCTTGTCAACCCTTTAATCAACATGAAGACCCACAAACCATGTTTCCATGGACTTCAAGTTGAGAGCTTAAAATAAACAACCATAGAGTCAACAAGGGGAGTTGCAATGCAACAAGTCCCCGCATTTAGTTTTGATATTGGTATTGGAGTAAACAAGTTCAAGGTTCGATTAAGAAATCATAAAAGTAGAGCAGTTGTCATGAAAGTTTCAAGCCAGTAGTAAACCAAATCGTTATTTCATGCTATCATAAACCGAATCACTATGAAAGGGTGAACTTCATGAGGGTCGTGTCCAACTTATGAATAATAGTAGTTGTCATGAAAGTTTCAAACCACTAGTAAACCGAATTCTTGTGGGCTTTTGAATGTAGAGTGGTTCTCCTTTGGTGTCTGGTCTATTGTCGATTAATTGTATATATCTAGGATATGCCAATGAAGGTATTCTTGTTTTTTTTGTCACCTTGTGTCCACTCGGTCATAATTTATTTCGCCTACATGGGTTAAGTGCATGATCTGTCACTCCAATAAAAGATAAGTTTTGTGGTGAATTGGTTGACTCTTATTATTTTTCTCTATTGTGATTCATTTGATTTATTGAGGCATACCACACATACCCCAAAAAATCTCCATCTTCTAAAGGAGAGGCAAGTTGGGCCAAGGGTTTCTTCGGTGGAAAGATAGGATGAGTAGGAGGTGGTATGCCATGATGTCAATTTAGTGGGAAAGGAGGGTGCACAGAGCTGTGAATATGTATTATTTGACCAACACAAGAGTACTAGTTATATTATTCTAAAATGCCCAGATTCTAGAGTTGACGAATCTATAGTAACTAGGACTTGTGGGCAATATACAAATCCAATTACTAGGTTCCATGGGAATTATGTACAAAAGACTGCCAGTCAACCTCCCACAACCCCAAGTAGAGTGGTGTTGGTAAGTGGCTGGTAGTGAGCAGTCTTCTCGATAACTCTATATTCTTCAAGATTTGGTTGTGAATAGCCAAATGAAGAGACCAAGAGTTATTCAATATGTTACTTGGATGAGTGGCCTTCAACTATGTCTTCATGTTAAAGACATGAGACTAACACCCACAATGTAGCATATTGCTTACAAATCAGAAATCATCTTGTATTATCTAGAAAAAGAAAATCATATTATCATTTTAATGAAATTAAATGTTGTTGTTTGTCTTCAAGTAATTGTGCAAAGCATAGAGATAGGGGAATCATTGTGTTTGATCCTTTGCATAGCCCTTGGTGATTCCTTTAGAGGATGGCATATATCCAAAATGAAGCATGATTTCCAAAGGATTAACATGATCTAGAAAAGTGAATGTTTATAGGAAACATGAGATAATTGTTTTGAACCAACAAGAATGCCAAAGTAGCTTATGCAAACCTCGATAGGAATTTGAAACAATCACAACAATAAAGAAGAATCATAAAGTAGCTTATTCAAATATCAACCGAATTTCATATGGAAGTTCAACAAAAAGGAATTTCAACAAGCTTTAACTACTCACAACTAGAGTTCATTGCACAGTCAAGCATAGATCCAAAACAAAGGCAACGAGTTTAAAATGGTCAAAACAAAGGAAATGAGTTTAAAATGGTCACCTATAGATTGAGTACAACTCTAAAGATATTTCATATGCACATTGTTATGCCAATCAATGGAAAAAGGAAGGTCTAACGTAAGAGCTAAGAGTTGATGTTAAAAGACATCAAAGCACACTTGTTAACATTTTCAAAATCGAGCAAGCACACAGTCACTTGGTTATATAAACTTCTGGTATAAGCTTGCAAGAAAATAATTCAAATATTTTTTTTAACATGTATCCAAAAAGGATTTCTATATTAAGAGCGTCACAGTAAACTATCATCAAGAGATTGTTTTCAAACGAAGCAATGCAAAAAATTCTTTTGGGGTCTTCACAAATATAGATTATTGAACCTAGTTAGATGAAAACTGTTGTAGTGGAGCAAAGAATGAAAATATTGAAATATATCTAAATCAACAGGGATTACACCTAAGGAAATAATTTGCCTACAAGAATATCAAGGAAAGGCTTGTGAATGTTGAACGATGCAAGAAAGAGTTTACATACTACTAAAAAGGGCCTCTACACATGTATTTTCTTAAACCTCCCAACACTCTATGTTTTCAAGGTTGTTTGCTAGTTTCAACGACTTCTCAAGGCCTTTATGTATGGAAGTTGTGCTTTGCATTGCAGTGGAACTAGTTGTCGAACCTCTAGTTCTAAATAGGCAATGGTTAGTAATATAATATAGGGATGATAAAATAAATCGAGACATTATGGTTAGGGTAATATCGAATAACACACAAGAAAAACAATGAAAGGTCAGTAAACAATCCGCTCATACGTCCAATGACACGTTGTGACAGCTAAATAATATACAATTTCTCAAATAACAATAGTAGACTCACGAAGCAATTGATCTCCCTCTGCACATCGATCGGCATCCCTCTGCACGTTGATCGGCATCCCTCTGCACACTAATCGATCGCCCCCTGCCAAGAGTCATCCTGACTCCGGTCTATCGCAGGTCAGGCCTGACCCCTCTCTGTCCTCCTTGAGCCAACAATCTATGGCCTGACTTCACCGATCGCGGTTCTTTATTAGGCCTCTGCCCTGCTCTCGGTTAGGGCTTGAACCCTCTGATGGCCCACGATGATGCCCCTGCTCCCCCCCCCTCCACCTGAGCTTGACGAGTTCATGAAACTCATTTCATCACAAGGAAAGAAATATAACGACATCTCAGAAAAAATTCATGAAAAAGATTTTCGAAATACCTACGATAGCTCTACTGATTGAGCAATCATGCAAATCTGCCCTCAATTTCTCGGAACGGGGCCTGATCGCCCAATTCACAGGCCTGTGGCCCTTTCCAAAAGCTACCGAAACTTGGCTCCAAAAAAATTGGAGACCCCTCATCTTTGAAGATGTCAACTCTAATCTTTAGGAACGGACTGTATTTCATGGGACCACAGGGGATTTACATGAACAAATGGAATCCAGACTTCGATCCGACTCAAGATGTCCCCTCCGCAGCTCCGGTCTAGGTGAGGCTCCCGTACCTCCCTCTTCAATGTTAGAATCCCGAATCTCTAGAAGCCATCGGGAATGTCCTCGGAAAATACATAAACGAAGCTGACAGGAAGAATCAATACTCATTCGCAAGGATCTATGTCGAGGTCGATCTCGATCTCGAGCATGGCCTCCCCGAAGCAATAAACCTCACCGTGGCAGGCTGGTCACATATCTAGGAGCTAGATTACGAGCAAATCCCTTTCAAATGCAGGTACTGCCATGAATACGGCCACTTCGCACGCTACTGCAAAAAAAAACCCATAGATATGGAATCAGAAGGGAAAACAGATCACTAGACAACCATCCAAAAAAATCCTAACCCTAGATCTGGACCAAAGGCCCCCACAAAAGAAGCCAAGGCACGGGAAAGAACCCCCAGCAACAAAAGTCTATTTGTAACGCCCCATATTTTGATAGTCTTAAATTAAAAACTCTAATGTGAATTAGCTTAGCAATGCATTTGCTTATTATCTGTTTTACTAAGATAGATTGATCAAGATGATTGTTATGTGGACATGTGGACTCCCTTGAGGCATGTATGGTAATTCAGAATATTGTTTTAATTTATTAATGACAATGAATATGTTATTTCATTTGAACGTGCAAAATTGAATATAGAATATCCATATGTAGAATGCTAATTTAGTTGTTTGCAAAAATAACTTACATGATTATTTGTAAATGTCGTATTAGTGATATGGATTGGCACTTGAAAGAGTTGGTTATGGCTAGATATATGTTTCATGTTAATGATGAACTATTCCACATGTTGATTGGCTATGAGATAGGTGGATTCCTATATTGCCAAGGCCCATGAGATGTATTGAACATCATGAATATAATGACGTTATATCAAATTTCATGCTATTTAATTGTGAATTCCAATATTTCTATGACTTGTGGGTGAGTGTGAGTTTTGACAGGAATTGTGACTTGCCCAAAGTGGTTTTTCAATGACGGGACCCCTTAGATCAGTGATGGCATAGTATGGTTGATGTAGGGTGTTGACCCTAGTACTATTAGGAGGGGTGGAGGCATTTCCCACCATCGAACCTCCGAAACCCAGAGTCGTGGGATGGCTGTGCTAAGCACGCTCCCGTGGATGTGTGATGACAACTAGTGGGTGCCTGCTGGGGAAGCTTGGTCGATGTGGTCGATCGACACCTCCACTTACGGGTTATATACATGGTCATACGCATAGTCGAGATTCCATGGTATATTCTAGCAGAGGACGGGATGGTGAGGTCAGGAGATGGAAGTAGTGGTGATTAGGGGGTTGGAGTACTGATGGGATGGATGGGACCAATGATGGATTGGTTGGTGTTCTTGATTTTTATTAACTATCGTGATTATATGCTGGATTTCATCACTATGTTTATTTAATTAAATCTCTTATTGCTTATGTATGAATGATTATGAATGATGAATGATGCATTGTTTAATTGTTCTTCTGTGTTGTTTGTGATCATGTAATAATGATCTATTAGGAGCATTAAATGTGATTATTAGTACCCACGCTTATGACGTGTGCACTGGCCATGCATACGCCAATTCGTGAGTACAATACTATGATTGGTCGATCAATGAATAAATTAATATGGTTATATTATCTAATAGTAGCTTGGTTGATGAATTGTTGAAAGTATCACTTGTGAGTTGAAAGTATGAGTTTGTTCACTTGTTTAATATGTTTTAGATTTATATAAATTGATTAGATCATTGAAATACATATAATATTATATACAAATAATATAAATTATTTCATAGTATAATATGGTATATGAAAATATCTTATTTGACTTATGTATGAGAGGATAATATAAATAAATGAATAGATAGGATTGCACAAGTTTTTAGAAAAGAGTTGTGATAGTTGCATTTAATGTAGAAGTATGACAAGTGAGACTTTGCAACCATGTGTAATAATATTTTATTAATTTAGATTAAATTGCTATTTTTTTTAGAAAATGAATTTATTGAATGTTGACTATTATTTTTGGAATTTATTGATGGATGAGGAGGAGTTTTGATATAAATATGAGACTTGAGATTGGAAGGAGGGGAGTCTTTTCTCTTGAAGGATATTTTGGTAAGAATTTTGATAGGAAGAGGTATTTTGGATAATTTGGGGTATGAGAAGTTTGGAAGAGTTGGAAGAGTTTGAGAACTCTTGGAAGATTTGATACATAGCCTACTAGTGCATCACTGTTCTGTTCTTTGGGGGTCTCGGGCACAGAGGGCCAGGAGGCCATTTGGATGGGACCGTTCAATGGTTTCCTGGGGCTAGGGAGCCGGCTAGGCCCCTAGTTGGCTGGGAGGTAAAACCGTGGTCCCGCTTTGGGCAATAAAGATGGAAGCAACTCAAGGAGAAGAAGAGGGAAGCTTGCTCAGTTTGGACTCCGTCACCATTCTTATAACGAGGTATTTTTCTTGTGATTTTAAATTGTTTATATGTTGTTGTAAACTTCTCATATGATGCTATTGCTACATGATTTATGATGTTAATTTATGTTGTGTGAATCACCAATGAAGTTTTAAAAAAATTCTAAGTTATTTGATGCTATAGCATGTTGTTCATATATTGTTATGGTTACACATTGATTATATGCTGCTTAGTCACAAAATCTATGTTTAATTAGATTAAAATTTTTAATGCCAATGGAAGCATTACACTATTCCCACTATCAAAGAGAATAGATTCAAGATCCTCGAAATCCCAGAAACTCATGGAACCCTTGAAGCCCCCCGAAGAAGGAGAAATCCCCGAACACCAGGTTAACCAAGAGTCCCCCGTGATTCACAATTCCCCAAAACATCCCCAACCTCATAACTCCGCAAGCCCTAAAAAAGTCAAGGAAATGCCCTCTTCTTCCTACGCTGAAATAACCAAATCCAGATCTGTTGCTTCCCCCACCTCTTCGGAAGACTGTGTAGATAAATCCTCCAAAAAACTTGGACAAAAATCGAGCAAAGACATAAGAGAAGAAGAATCCAAACGTGAAAAGACTTAAGGATCTCAAGCTACACTTGACATGGCCTTTAGCAGAAACACCGGAGCCAGAATAACAGGAAAGAAAACGAGAGACACGCCAAGAGGGGGGGCCTCCATTTACAATAGTAAATAATGAAGCTAGTTTCTTGGAATTGTAGAGGTATGGGCAGCCCCGACAAATTAGACGCAGTCAAAGATCTCCAAAGCATCGATATGCCAGACATTCTCATGCTCCAAGAAACCAAACTCAATGACAACACCATCCTCACAATTGGAAAAGAAAAATGGAAAAAAAATGTCGACATGGCATTCAGTGCAAGAGGAGCCTCCAGCGGCTTAGTGTTTGAAGGCCAATCCACTCGAGCGGATGCGAGCCGGATCTCCCTAGCTCAAAGTGAGTCTAGAACAAATATAACAAACTACAAACGACTTTCCTAGATCTACTTAAGGATCAAGTGCTAGATGTCTTACCTTTAACTTTGCAATCCTTTCTCCTAAATTTCGTTCCACGTCCCATGGTCGTCAGATCTCAGCTACAAGACCTGTTGAGACAAAAAGAACAACATAAACGAGTAAAGAGCATCTATACAATAAGAGATCTAAGTAAACAGTTAAGTAGGTAAACTACTCAATATCATCACACATAAACGATATTGGTGGAAAGCATTTGTATTACTGTAAAATCGGGAAATACATAGTAAAGAATAGACTACAACCAAGGCTTAACGCTGCAGTCTTTCTCCATCCAAGCCATTTTCCATATCCTTCCAAGGAAGTAGAGTCTCTCAATGGATGAGTTAGAGATCTCTCCAATGTCATTTCACCAACATGTAGACACTATAGACTTCCTCCCTTTGGAGAGGGGTAGAGCTTCACTTATATAGGACTAAGTGGGTAAGATATGGATAGGGTAGGTTGAGATATGGTAGGAGAGAGATAGGGGATCCTTCCAAGAGGTTAGGAACCGAATGCCAGCTCCCCCAAGAGGTCACGGATAAGGATACAAGTCAGCAGGCTTCGAGAATGAGCTCGAAGAAGCTATTTTTGCCCATTAACTTACTTCGTCACACCCTGTAGTGGAGCAAGGTGCGACGTCGCAGGTTGCATGAGTGCAGCCTGCGACGACCTCTCAAAACATAGCATAAATGCAATGGTGTCCTTTCCAGGTAAATGACTTAGCCAATGGAACTTCAGGGATGTATACACTGAATCTAATGGTGGTAAGATTTTAGGTATAACACTTAGCAACCCTCTGGTCCTCCGACAAGCTCTGGCTTAACAACTCCTACGCTACACAACATTGGATATATACATAACTCACACACATTCAAAGAAATATCCAGATTGCGTTCTACAACATGTATGTTCCTAATCTCTACTCTGAAAAAAAATATATTGTTGGAGTCTTCTGGAAGGCTTCATTGAGGCATATACGCCCCATAATCTCATTCTTGTAGGAGATAAGAATATAATCTTCTCTGCATCTGCAAAAAAAAGGAGGTAACCCCGGAAGGGATGCCTTCATATCACAAGTTGAAACCATTATTTAGACTCGAGATTTGTTGGACATCAAACCTAAAAAAGGAAGATATACATGGTCCAACAAGGAATAGGAAAAGCAAACATAATGGCTAGACTTGATAGATTCCTTGTTCACAGCAATCTCCTAGATGAAGGATACATTGTATCATAAAAAATATTGCCCAATCAAGCATCGGATCACAAACCGATCCTGCTTCACTTTGAGGAAGAAGAGAATCCCGGGCCAATACCATTCAAATTCATCCCTCTATGGTTAAACCATGAAGAATTTTGGAATATCCTTGAAAAAAGCTCAAAAAACTCCAATCTTAGGTTCCCCTGCTTTAGTTTGGGAGCAGAAACTCATTGCTACCAAAAAAGCACTTAAGATCTGGCCTAAAGACAATTGTCCCCCACCCTCCAACTTCATAAAGAAAGCTGTCGACAAGCTAGAGATCATTCAAACCTCTCTGGATTATAAGCCAATTGATAGCATGCAACTTCAAGAAGAGGTTAATCAACAAATAAAGGTCCATCGAGCCTTTTGAAAAGAAGAAGAATTTTGGAGATTAAAATCACACAGCACATGGCTCAAGGATGGTGACAAAAACACTTCTTTTTTCCATAAACAAACCAAAATCAGACAATCAATCAACCATATCTCTGAAATCAGAACGAAAGATGGACAAAGTGTCAAGGGACATGAAAAACTCCAACAGGAAGCGTATGATCAGTTCTCCAATCTATTCATGGAGGCAGATAATATTGGAGAAGAAGACGAACAGGTTCTCCTTAACCACATCCCAAAGAACATCACGCTGGGAAACAATACTGAGATCCTCAAACCATTCACAGAAGAAGAAGTTATCGATACGATATGGTCTTTTGATCCCGACAAAGCTCCAGGCCCAGACGGATTTTCAATCCACTTTTACCAAACCTGCTGGCAGTATATAAAAATAATTACATGAGAATGGTCAGAAATTTTCACTATAAGGCAAAAATCGGAGGCTGCACCAATTCCACATTCCTTGCACTCATTCATGAAGAATCAAATCCCATCTCCTTCGATCGCCTCAGGCCAATATCGCTGTGCAATTCTCGATACAAGATTTTTTTAAAAATGCTGGCTAACAGAATGAAGCCCCTCCTCGCAAATCTCATATCTGACAATCAAGGAGGATTCCTAAAAGGGAGACAAATTATTGACAGCGTAATCCTCGTTCAAGAAGCCATCCACTCCAGCAAGAAGCGCAAGGAAAAAGGTATTTTACTCAAAATTGACATGGCTAACGCCTTTGATCGTGTCAATCACTCCTTCCTCCTCAAAATTATGAAACGCTTCGGATTCAGTGAAACCTTCATAAAATGGATATCTGCATGCATTAGCAGGCCATGGATTGCCCCTCTGATTAAGGGACGCCCCACCCAATTCTTCCAAGCGCTGTGTGGCATTCGACAAGGATGCCCACTGTCTTCCTTTCTTTACATTATCCTGGCAGACTCTCTCAGTCGAAAACTTAACTCTGATTTACAAACTGGCTTCCTCCCTGGCCTCAATTTAGCCCCCAACTCCATGGCATTGAACCACTCCCTCTTTGCTGATGATTCCCTCTTTTTGGGAGGTGGCTCCTCAATCATAGCCCAAAATTTCAAGCAGGATATGTCATGCCACTGCAATGCTTCGGGTGGTGTCGTTAACCAGCGAAAGAGTGTTGTCTACACTTGGAATTTATAAAAGAGCTATGCCACCAATATCAGTCACATCCTTGGAATTAAAGTACATGAACAGTGGGATAACTTCAAATATCTGGGTCTTCCCATCGCACAAGGCCATTCGAATACTGAACTCTGGAAGGATATCATATGCAAAATCAAGACCAAGATCATAAATTGGGGAGGTCACTGGCTCAACAAAGCTGGGAAATTAATCCTGATAAAAGCAGTACTTTCAGCACTCCCCATTTACCAATCATCTCTCCTACTAGCCCCTAAAGGGATCTCAAACCAAATGAGCAAACTTGTAAGAGACTTCCTTTGGAGTGGGGGCAAGCATAACAAAAACAAGATGCATCTAGTGAAATGGAGAACCATTAAGCAACCAAAATGCTCTAGCGGCTCCAAATTCATGACCCTCATCAAGCAAACTTAGCACTTGGTGGAAAAATCCTTTGGCCTATTATCTCCAACAAGAAGCACCGTGTAGTTCAATTACTCGGACAAAAAAAAAAAAAAAAAAAAACTTTAATGGAACTAAGCTCAGATGCCTTGACAACAAACCCAGCTCTAAAGGAACTCCGATTTGGGATTTATGCAGAGTTGCTTGGGACACCTTCGAGCGGAACTTATACTGGATTCCTGGAAATGGAAAGAACATTAACATTTTTTTCTGACAAGATTATGGGACACCCCCCACTCCAGGAGAAAAACGATCTTCACGACTTAGGCAATTGACTCACCCACAACAAAATTAAAACTTTGAAGGACCTCAGTGTTTGGAACTCCAACGGGGACTAACCAACTTGGAAAATTCTCGATACTCTTGATAATCTCAAACACTCCAGCACTCTCCTCATGCAAAATCTGGTCGATTGTGCCCCTACTCATCTCCAAGATCATGACAATCGTGGTTAGGGGTCAAAAGGGAAGTATTATGCTGCTCTTGGCTTCAAGGCTCTTCAAGAATACGATAGCTCCACGAAAATCCTATGGAGCAGGTATGGAATCCATTTGGATTTCCCAAAGTCAATTTCTTCACTTGGACACTTGCTCACGGGAAAATCCTCACTGGTGACAACCTAACCAAAAGAGGTATCATTGGGCCGCACAGATGTATCTTATGCCGAAGAAACACCGAATCAACCGACCATTTGTTTTTGGACTGCCAATTTGCTAAAAATGTCTGGAACCACATGCTCCATAGCCTTAATGTGACCATGATGATTTTTAATTCCATCAATATCCTGTTCAAAAACTGGAACTCCATCTATCCTTTCCCTCTCTCAAAAAGAAAACTTTGGTCCCTCATTTGGATCACGATACCCAAATTTGTATTCTGGAAAATTTGGTTAGCTAGAAACAAAGCCTTATTCCAAGACTCCTATACCTCCCCCCTGCAAGTCGCCAAACAAGCCAAAGGCCTCCTTATCGAATGTGTACACTCCTCCTCTCTCAAGACATACATGAACCTCTCTGCAAACGAGCTTCTCTGGCTTGGCCCTCTCCCTCCTGACCCCAAAAAGAATGTAAGAACACAACCTCGGCCTCTGCCACTTTGGCAACTAAGATTCTCCAACTCTGAATTTCAAGAATGGAGAGTTAAACAAAATATTGATAACTTACTTTTCGATGGCGCCTCCAAAAATAACCCTGAACCAACTAGAGCAGGAGGAGTCCTTCTCTCTGCAAAAGGAACTGTGGAAATCAAATACAGGTGGGGTCTAGGAACCTGCTCCAATAACCTTGCAGAAGCTTTGGCACTCTTGAAAGGATGTCAGATTGCCAAAATCCACAAAGTTGACAAAATACATGTATATGGAGACTCCAACTTAATTATTCAAGCTCTCAACATGCATATTGATTTCAACGATCTGGCAATAACTTGAATTCTCCATCATATCCGGAAAATTGCAACCTCCTTCGCCCACTTCAAAGCGTTTCACATATTGAGAGAATTAAATAGCGAAGCAGACAAAGATGCCAAAGCAAGCACAAGACTTGAATATGGGAAGCTCAAAATCTCAAATGGGGAGACTGCTCCTCAAAATATCCCCTAAGGAGGCCTTTGGAATGGAGAGGAGCTTTGTATTTATAAGACCAAGTGGATAGAGTAGGTTGAGGATCATGGGGAGAGGACTAAGGGATCCTTCCTTGAGGTTAGGGAACCGTAGGACAACTCACCTAGGAGTTAGGGTGATCCGGATTTTATGAGCAGAACGAAATGAATACAGATTATTATCAGATGCTTAACACAAAATAACAGAGATACAGTAAAACTGGTTTTCTATTCAATAAGGAAATAAGCTAGAACTGTAAAAATGCAGCGGAAAACAAGCTTGCTGGAATGGTGGCGGCTTATCTCTGAGAAGAGATGTGACGGCTGCTCTCATTTCGCAAGAAGCTGGTTACAATGAGGCTCTCAAGGCCTTTTACAATAAATAGGAATGTCAAAAACCCTAGACATCCAAAAACCTAACCCTAGGAGATGAAGCGCCAAAAGTCATGTGGGCCCCGTTTGGGTAAGTTAGTACATCAACTTCCCGGGGTCGTAACTTTTGCATACGATCTCCGTTTGGGGCGCTCGGTAGCCCGTTGGAAAGGTCTATCCGAGATTTACAACTTTCGACTGGGGCCAAATGTATGCCGGAGGCAACCATTTGGCCCCCCAAATTGCCAAAAAAAGGTCGTTTAGGGCCTCAAAATGGCCCCGGAAGTTCAGGACCCGAAAAACTGCTAAAAATAGTACAATACCAAAATTGCCATAAAACTGTTTTGAGCCAGTTGGAAAGGTGGGTGGCCACCAATATCCACCTGGATCATAGGGATAGGGATCCACCTCATCCAACTTCTAGAAATCGCTTGAAAGACACCTTTATCCAATTTAACCAATCCCGGCGCAAGCTGCATGAGGGAAACCTGAGAGGGGAAGCGCAGGTTGCACAAAGGCAACTTGAGCCACCGACGCAGTCTGTCAGAATACAACCTGGGCCTGACCTAGTTGGGTGCTTCTTTCTAGAAGACAACATGTGCTGACCCAACTAGAAACTATGGACAAAGGGCATCAACTTGCTCTAAATGACTTCTTGATCAAGGAGACTTCAGGGATCAAGGCATTGAGTGGACATGGGTCTCATGATGATGAGATTTAGGTGTAACACAAGCATGGCAGATTCTATGGATCAATTGGAACCTAGAACAAAAAAAAGAGATGGAAAAAACAGGAGGCCTTGTTGTCTCAACTATATATGTCCTTGGAAAAATCCAATCAACAATAGATTCTTCTCGAAAGAATAGATGCGCAGGTCCAAATTTGATATAACAACACAACTTTTGACACAATTCAAAACAAACAATTTTAGTCAAGAAAACAATATTTTTAATAAAATCATATATCTACAAAGGGCAAGAAGAAACAAAGCATGATATTCAAAAAGAGTTTAAGTAACAAGGTGCAAGTGCATTTATTTTAGTGCCATTTGTTTTTTTTCTTTTCCTTTCATCTCATATTTTTCTCTAGCCTTTTTTATTCAATGAACATTGAAGCATTTTCATTGTCAAAACAACAGATACTTCCAATTTCAATAGTTTAAGAGTAAGAACAAGTATAACAGAGAAGGCTACGCCATATCATTGGTCAACTAGGAATTTAATAAGTGCATTGCAAGACCAACAGATCTTGACTATCAAGGTTTTTTTTTAATTTCCTAAATATCGTTGAAGAAATCGTTGATGCAATGTTACCATGTAGCATATCCTAGAGTATGTCTATTTATTATTTTTGCATTGAGAAAATTCCAGTATCAGTGGTAGATCAATGACATTGATTTTGATCCTGCAGGAAAACCAAACGAGACTAAGAAAAAATATTTTAGAACTATAGAAAGCGACATTGCAGTGATTTAATATAAGAAGAAGTCTATTGAAACCTAGAGGAGTGAGGCTCCAGACAATGGATCCCATGCTAAACTCCCAAGGACTAATCAACTTAATGACCAGTAAACATTAAATCAACAAGAACATATCGATGCTTTTAAGTGAGTGAACCATAATATGTTTCGAGAACAGGGAACCAAAATTGCAATTACCCATGTCTCTTTTTTCCACAACCCATAGTTCCCTTGCTACTGCAATGGGCCATAAAAATTAAATGCATAAATATGCCATGATGTGTCCTAAACTGTGCCTATACACACTAAAATGTATCATATATGCCACTAAAATGTATCAAATATGCCTTCATTCAAATCCTAAAAAATGAGCAAGGAACACAAGCATAATTCTCCATAACACTAAAAACATGAACATAGACAAAACAACAACAAAATCACAAGAAATTTGTTCAAACAATAATAGAAACAATGATTATTTCAATATACTTTGTCTATCTCCTATGCCCTAGAACTTACATTATTGGCTTGTAGGGAAACATGCCACCATGCAACCAAACTATGGGATATATAGCCATAAATAGTTGAACAAGTCTGAAATACATGTATAGATGCATGGTTCATTAATGATAGGAACAATATAACTACTTTTCATACTATTTAAATTTCCATCATATATGAATCTCCATCCTCAGAAGCTTTGACATGGCAATTGTCTAGGTTATTTGAGTTGCTAGAAGCTATGCATCACCACTAACTCGGACACAATTAAATGGTTTTGAATTTACGTGGGCCACGCATTACAACTAATCTCGGGAGAAGTACATGGCCTAAAAGCATAAAATGGTTCAAATTGTTCAATTTACATATGAATCTTTGTCCTCAAAAGTGTCCATACAACTATTGTGCACATTATTTGAATTGCCATCAACTATCAATTGTTAGCAAGTTGGACACAATCACGTGACCCAACAACAAAATGGATGAAATTATTCATTGTACCTATGAATCTTTATTCTCACAAGCTTAGCAATTGCTATTAGTAAATATCATGCGTGAATAGACCCAGGACAATTAATATCCAAGGAAGGTATTTCTTAGCTTTTCTATCTGCACTTTTAACCTTATGCTTCATCAAGCTAACAATTGCAAAAGTCTTCTTTGCCCCAACCAACGAGCAAAATAAATCAACAAACAAACAACATGTCATAGAAAGAGAAAACTATGTCAATGTGCCAAAGAATCTCAATACAGGGATATGGTACCACATTAATCTAGATACTTGTACCACAAGACTAGCTCAAGGGTTCATAGAAATTTTACTATGACTATGCTACTTGCATGAACTCTAGCCATGAATTCTAAGATAGCTTCCTACATCCCAAACTAGTTGCTATAAACTTACTGGAAGTGCCTTGCTCCTCTATCCTTTTTTTTTGGTCTAGCATGCAAGTATAGATGACAAGAAACTTTTTGCCGACATCAACTTCGCTTTTTCCAATTGGATTTTCTCACGGTCCAACTAGAAGAAATCATAATGACGAGCAACATGATGAAGTGGCAACCTATTAAAAAGTGTTTTACGTTTACACATAAACCATTACATATAGCAACTTAAAACTAATTCCTAACATGCATCAGACGAAGGCCATAACATATGAACAACATAATCATTTCCCCCTACCAACCATCCAAATGTAATTCATGATGCTTCTTTTCCAAGTTTGATTGCTAATAATGGCATAGGAAAAGTTTATTAATATTGATGAACGAGAACCTTCAAGGAAAATATCCCATTGCAGGTCACTTGAAGGACTCACGTGGATGGGGTTCTCACAACGGATATTACACCACGGCTGAGGGCTATAAGCAACTAAAAGCAACTCCTTATGTTCCCCCCAATCCGACACCTTGGAAAGGAATTTGGAAAATTAAAAGTCTTCCAAAAGTAGACATTTTTATATGGACTCTGGCTCATAACAGTATTCTCACGGGAAACAACCTTAAAAAAAAAGGTTGGGGAGGACCTACAAGATGTCCTCTTTGCTCTTCTCAGGAGGAATCTACAAACCATCTTCTGTTGAACTGTCCCTTTGCAATGGAATTCTAGAATATTTCCCTCTCTCCTTGGTCGAATCAAGTTAATCTACTAGCTGAAATCCCTACCCTCCTCGGTAACTGGATTAATCTGTGTCCATTTTCTCTCCTTAAAAAAGACAGACTTAAAAGCTTTTGGTTGATTCTCCCTAAATTCATTCTTTGGAAACTCTAGCTGGAATGAAATGACCGCATCTTTAGAGGCATAATATCCACTAATGTTGAGATCGTAGTCAAGGCTAAAGCGCTCATGGGAGATTTCCTCCTAAGTCTCCAACCTCATGAGAACAAATCCTTGCTCACCCCTATTGAAGAATATTGGATGCTGAGTCTATTCCCAAAGTCAAGGAGCTCTTCATCTCCATGCTCAACTCATTTGGACCACTGGAAAATTTGGTTGGATTCATCAAACTTCATAAATTGGAGGAAGTCACTTCATAAGTACACCCTTTTCTTCGATGGAGCTTCTAAAGGGAACCCAGGGGCCACTGGAGGGAGAGGGGTTCTTCTAGATCCCGAGGAAACAAATGAACTTAATTACTCTTGGGGAATTGGAGATGACACCAATAATATCACTGAAGCTCTAGCATTATGGCAAGTGCTCTATCAAGTTTTATCTATGAACATCAAAGAGATAACTGTCTTTGGAGACTCCCGTGTAATCATTCAAGCCTTAGTCACACATAATCTCCCTAATAATATGAGGCTTCACCACATTCTTAAGAACATTATTAATTTCTTGCCCTCTTTTCATAACATCCAATTTTTTCATATCCTCCGTGATCTAAATGATGAAGCGGACAAAGCATCTAATCATGTTGTCCCTTTGAGCAAAGGGACTATGATATTAAATGAAAATGCTCAAAATTTTAACTTACCATAGCCCCTCGGGCTCCTCGGGAGGGGGCTTAAACTTGCACTGGATGGAAATAACGTGCCAATCTACTATTAAACAAGGATGGCATGAAAGGAAGGTAGTCCCTCGGCGTGCTCAGTATCATGGTGAACCAGTGTGGAAGATGAACTCCGGTTGGCCTTTGCAGTCAACAGGCAGGCGGAAAGACCCTGACTAGGTTTGCTGATGTGGCCGAATCTTCTTGGACAATGCGAGGAGGCAAGAATGATTGAAAAAGAAGGAAGGAGGTGCAATGGGAAAGGACACTGGAAACTACGTGAAGATCTGACATAGATTTAATTACAGGTCGGTTTTCTTACCATGGAGAGACATATTAAAAGGAAGAGAAGCTGGCTAATTCAACTCAGTACCAACCGAGCAAGCAAGACAGCTGAAAAAATACTGGCTCTTTATTTCTATTGTAAATTCATTAGCATTTTACAGTATGTATCTGTTTACGGTATTGCCTCGTTTGGAAATCCTTTCATTCAAATTTTGATAATGTCGATTAAGGTTTGGGGATAGAAAACTGCTGGGCCATTCTGAACTTGTCTCAATTAGCAAGGCATAAAACCTTTGATGTATATGTGCCATTGAATTTATTGTTGTTTTTATAATTTAAACCATAACCGTTTTTGTTAAAAAAAATTGATGAACTAGAACTTTATGGTAAGCAACAAAAACAAATTAAAAACTAGGAATAGAGATAAAGACATGGACAATAGAATACATGAGGCATCACTAACAACTTCAGAACTGCTTTTCGGGATTTTAATTTTTGAAAAAATAATATATTGCATGCTCACCATTATCGAAATAGTTCATTCTAGCCTACTTTAACTAATATAGATCCAATACTAAGAAAAACTAGACTCCATAATGAAATAAAAAAAAAATGGAAAAATTATGTTGGCAGCGAAACCATATTGGAAGCTAAGGAATCGCATTCTCTCTTGCTCCATCATCCAATGTATGTTAACCATAATTTGTATAAGTTTGTTTTCCTAATTAGTGCAAAAATGGGTCAATGCTATTGAAACAATAACAACTTTAGATCACACTCCATGGAATAAAGTCTATGCCTTTGACACTATCCGTTCTCAGAGCAAAGAAGCAATACACCATACACTGTGCATTCATTGAAATAGAACTAGGCCTGGAACGGAACCTACATAAATGAGAGTTTTTCAATGGAACATGAACAAGACCAAAAGGCAACACAAAAACAAAATCGCACTTCCAAACCGTAGCAAATGCTCACATCTTACCCAGAAAGATAAATTTCTCCCATCAATACTCCAACACCAGCAAACACAAACCTAAATAGGGGAAATTCAGAAAGCGTTCCTAACAATCTATTACATTTTGGGCTTTTAATTTTTGGAAAATTAATTTATTTCTCGTTCACCATAGTTGAAGTAGTTCACTGTAGCCTACTTTAGCAAATATAGATCTAGAGCTAGGAACAATATAAGGAAAAGGCCTTATAGTGGAGGTTTTTAGTGTTACAAGATTGGCCAAAATTCTAAAAACAACCTCTGCTACAACCTTCGTTTCTGGTAGTGGATGTTTTAGTGGAGGTTTTTATGGAAGTTTATTACAACTAAAAAAACTTTGTGGTCAGAGGTTTTCAACACAATGTGTTTTGTGTTATGAATGCACCGATGCATTTATAGGTAAAATGCACTGGTTCTGTCACAAGAACAATAAACACCGGTGCAGTGAGACAAACCAAGAACTAGTGCAAAAACCAACATATTTAGCACCGGTGGTTTATAATATAACATGACCTAGTGCACATAGAAGTAAATATAACATTGGTGTTGTACCACATTACAAGCATTGATGCTATACAACTAATACTACACTAGTGCTCTATAAAACGAAAAGCAATGGTGCTTTATAGTATAAAATCCACCGATGCTTTATAAGTCACATCACCCGGTGCGTTATATAATGTTGCACCAGTGCATCTTATCTATATTAAAGCACCGGTGCTAAAAATACGTGACACGCACCAGAAGGGAGGCTGCGGAAATTGACTATCATTATTTTAAGAACCCTTGCCATTTAATTGTACAAGCGCATTGGTGCGCTTTAATAATGCATCAATGCATTATTTTATGGGAAGCACTAGTGCATTACTATATGTGAAGCACCGGTGCGTATTGTATGCTTGAAAGCACTGGAATTCATTTTCTCTTTTTCAAATAGTGACCTGTGACAATGCAATTATATATATATTTTTATTACATTATTCATCATAAATTTAAATATTGCTTACAATAGTTTTCATATATAAACTGAAATTGAAATAAAATTTAATTTTGATTATTTCGTTTGGATTAATTTTTTATATATCTTTCGCATCTCTTCATTAGAATATTTAATCAATGATGTAACATTTCACAACAACATTGAGTAATGCAATAGAATAAAAAAATATTTTATTATATATGAATAAGAAGTTCTTTGCCATACAAAAAGAGACAACGTAAAAGTCCACAATAATCAACATGTCAAATATATGTAATTGTTACATTTATTGGTAACCCATTGTCTTTTAATTGGGACACTCTGTCCATTACATTATACAAAATGTCTGATTTTCATAGACAATTATTTCACAAGATACAACAACTTGCATTAACATCCAATTATATTGATCATAATTCTTCGTTGGAATTGTTGTTAATGCTTGAGCCACTTGCATGACTTGGGTTATTTGGCCGAATTTTTTGTTGATTGCCTCCATTGTGATCCCCATCTTCTTCTCCCCTCTACAAACATAAAAATAAAGTGTAACGAGCGTATCTACATGTATTGGAGAAAACTCACTATGGCTTGGGAATACCACAACAGACAGATGACTACCAGAAATCAACTCAATTCTCAAAACAATGCTATTATAAATGACAATGTTAAGATAATGGAGAAATGAAAACCAACCTCGATCCAAACGTTTGATGTAGATCCCCATTGGAGCTTTCAATCCGTGCACTTGAAATCTGCAAATTAGTCTTGACAGCCAATATCCAACAAGTACATATAATATATAAATGACATTAACATTATCAATAACAATGGTCCATAATATCACAAGCAAATGTAATCCAATGTAAAATAAACAACATTTACAACATGATGGACGAGAATATGAGTATTTCTATTAATTAACAAGAAGAAGTACAAAGTGATACGAGCTCTTGCCGACAACCAATCTGAACCAAGATCTAGATCAATCCACTTGTGCCTCCACCACTTCAATCCTCCATGAATGGCAAACTCAAACTAGATAGGATTTTGGAAGGTGAACATAAAGGGTTCACAACTACCAGGATCAATTTGTGCAGACTCAAGATAGGGCAAAAATCTGCCAGAGTTCTCTTGCTATTCTCTTCTCCCTCCCATCCATAAGCCATATGTGCTCAATATATAGTCCTCTCAAAGGTAGGTGAAAGGACACATCGAGGCGTTACTCGGGCAGATGGAGAGCCAAAGGCAACCAATGACCGCTTTTTGGGAGTAAAAAGTAATTAATAGTGGTTTTTACCATTTTACTTGATACTCGCGGGCTATAGTGATGCAACTCGCGGGTACGCATGCTATAGTGATGCAACATGCGGGTAAGAATAAAAATAGGGCAAACTAATATCTCTAAAGGATATAAGTGGATTTGAGTCACTGAAATGGATCCTACAGGCCAAATAATGCTGATGCTCACAGGGTGGAAGATTACGATGTAACAAATGCCCCCTAATGTGTGAGGTCAGAGAATAATGCTACGATGGCCGAAATACATTATAAAACTCAAAAGTGGAGTGATGGAGACACAAGTGGAAAGAGCAGCTCACTTGTCATAATACAATAGTATCTCTGAATACATGTCGGTATAGTACAACAATCTGATACAATGGCCATGAAATAGGCAGTGTAATAGATACATGTCATAAGTGATCATAGCCATGATCCCTCTACATTAAGATATCGTCTTCTGCTGAAAAGAAGACAACTAGTGCAAAAATGGAGGTACAAACTGCTGAAATCTGAGAGGTGATATCTCAGATGTAAAGTCAAAGTCATATGTAGCATACTAAATGCCATTATCGCCTAGGGTCTTCTACACAAGTCTTCGACGGTGCAAGTCCCATCAAGTGAATAAAGGAGTTGGGGTCAAACCTGATGAGACATCGTCTGATTACCAGTCAATGATGTATACCGTTAACAGACGCGAGATGACCCACCAATGATGAAAATGGGCATCAAGGCACATAGCACAATCATCAGAGTGTGAATAAATGGGTTGAAGTCGAACACTAGGATGAATCCATCAATCAGGGGACATTGATGTATTCCCAAAACTGTCGATGGCGAGAGAACCTGCCACTAATGACTGCAAGCCTCAAGGTACTCAACTGAACTCTAAGCCTCAAGTCTCGGAATAAATGAGTTGGAGTCGACGGAATGAGACTTGCTGGAGGGAGGGCATTAAGGCATCCCCCATTGACCAGCACGAGGTACCAGCAATGCTGAAAGATTTGGAAGATCTCAGGTGAAACGGACTGATTCAATAAGGATGGCCGACATGCAATAGTCAAGAGATCTGAGGAGTGGTCGACACTGGTTTCAGGACTTCCTTTGAACAAGAGCATGAGCAGATGGATAGACTCAGGAAACATAGACTGGACATAAACTGTACAATGCAGGAGGCATTACAGAGGGCTCCATAATGATTGGAAGCTTAACCAATCGGTGGAGAAAACTGAGAAACAAGTACAGCTCCTAACGTCCAACTATAGTCCCGACTCATAATGTACGGAGTGGAATGAATGCTTTGTTCAAAGGCGACACAACAGCTGCCAACAAGACATAGTGACCATAATCCCGTCTGGCTTTTTGGAATATTTTATTTTTTTGGTCTTTTTCATATTTGGGAAAAGCTTGAAAAAGAATAAAATTGCTTAGAGTACAACAAGTGAGGGAATGAGTGTCAAATAGCTAGCAGACTAGTCCCAAGTAGTGGAACATACCTATGCTCAATGCAAGGAAGTGCATGCAGGATGTGGACACTCGGGGGTATGTTCCCTCAGGGTCAAAAGGGCATCAAATTGTGAAGGGCAAATATATAAGCTCTGCAGGTCTCGACAGGGAAAAGTGCTTAGGCACCAGGCTAACAACTGAGTAAGCGGGAGCCGGCACAAGGTTCAAGCAACAAGCAGGATGATGTAATGCAATCACAACATGATATAACCGAGGGGAGTCCTTAAGGGAGATGACCAGCATAAGACAAAGTAGAGTATGAGTGTTTATCGCAACGTCATGGCGTGACTACAAAGGACTCCCAATCCTAAGGACAAACAACGGCATGGGCACCAGAATGCATAAAGGGGTTCTAACTAGGGTACCCATGTTCGGAAAAGCCCTACTACCACATAACGAGACTTCTAAAGTAGTATGAAGGTTTCGTGTCAGTTATGAAGCGGGGTCGCACCTAGGGTTTATGAAAATGGTCAATAGGTCAAATGCATAATGTATGCAAAAATGGCATCTAATCTATATGCCAGGCGTGAAACGTACCTGCCGTAGGTGAGAAATGGTTCAGAACAACTTTCACTGAGGAAATTTGATTAAAAAACACTACTCCATGACACGATATTAGTTCATAACGGCTCAAAATGGCAAAAACTATAGAGAAGTGGGTCCAGAAAAATTTTAAATAGTAACAAAATTTTCCAAATTACAATTCATTTGCACTATTCACCAATTTGGAGTTTAGTGGTTAGTTTTTACCTGAAAGTTCAGTTGCCGATTCTGGGAGCTACAGGCGACTGTTCAGCGAACCGTCCGGAGCAGGTTGGTGGTTACTTCCATACCTTTCATTTCAATGATTTTATTTCAATTTTTGTCGGTGGGATTTTTTGTTTGTCCAAGCCCTAGATGGTTTCAGCGCTACCCACGCGCTATAACTATGCGGGTCGCAGGTAGGGCACCAAACGCGCAGTAAAAAAAATAGATTGCCCGCGGGTACCCGCCACTGTATATAAATTAGCCCGCGGGTACGGCCGTGAAGAAATTTTTAATCATGAAATTGACCAAAATTTACTTGTTTTTCACTCCAGGATGGTTCTAGAGTGGAGGGAAAGAGAGCATGACCAAGTTGATGAGGCCGTGCGCAATGATTTGCAAGCGCAACAGGCACTGCAAGCATGTGGTTTGTATAAGTACTGGAGCATAGGGGGTTTAAGGGCCCAAAACCTATTACTCCGCCATCTGACAGACTACTGGGATGTGGATGCTCAAAACTTCATCCTCAATGGGCAAACTCTGACACTGGAAGTAGAGGATATCTATTTCATTACCGGTTTGTCCCGTAGAGGGGAGGTGGCCAGTGTTCAGTCTCGGACCGTGGGTGGTGGGATCACTATTCAGGACTACATAATGTGGTATTGTCCCGCAAACACACGAGCGGTGGGAAGTCAAGTGCCCATCAACACCATAGTGAATATGAGTACAAAGATCATTGTGGCTACCCTGGTGCGGATCACTGGATCCAAAGCACTGCACCAGGCATCCAGACCGGTGATGTTCTACGCATCACAATGCATGCAACCTACGAGATTCGACTAGTGTACTACTCTACTGGTGTCTATGAAGACACAATTGACGGAATGCAAAGAGGGGAAGGCCAAAAACTTTGGGTATGGTAGCATTCTATGCAACTTCTTCTTTGAGAGGGTTCCGGGGCTTAGTCTGAGGGTGGATGTCCCTCCTCACAACCTCCGTGATCCAGCCCTGACCCGGTGGGCTGAGATCTTGACACGACAGGGTGGTGGCCGTCTGGCGTCACCATATACTGAGGAGTTCTTCCGCTGGTGGAACCAGCAGGTGATCGCTATAGAGGACTAACCCTATGCGGGGATAGACTTCAGACAGGACCGTGACACGCCGCTACCACCAGGCGCAGCGTTTTGAGACATCGGTGAGTACTCTTTTGCTTTTGTATTTATTAAATTTTTATGGATTTTTTTATTATAGTTGAAATGCAAAAAATCTTTTTGGTGGTAGTATCAAGTGCTAAAGTTTGACTGTTTGCTCACAGATAAAGGCCCAGTGAGACCCGAGGGCTTCCCGAGACATGGTCGTCGGGGTAGAGGTGATGAGGCAGTAGATGCTGCAGCAGGGCGCACACTTTAGACGTTGCGGCGCAACATACAAAGGATGGTTGCCCGAGTACCACAGATAGAGGTAGCCCGACTACCTGAGGCCATGCAGCGCCAAGTAGTGGGTGTTCCTGGTGAGTGGGTGCGGCTACTGCAGCGGGTGGCCAATGCAGTACTGTACTTCTATGAGACACATCCCATCGAGGCGGCAGCTATACCTCCCCGGAGGGAATAGATATCCCAGGGTCCCATTTTTTGTATCGATATGTATATTTTGAGGGCTACGGGCTCCAGTTTTGTATGACACTACCATTTTTGGACATATTTTTATATATATAAAACTTTGGTTCTCGGTTCTACTACAGGCGTGTATGTACAAATGTATGAATGTCGTTGTATTTATGTGCTTCAGGATGAATGTGACAAATGCCAATCTAATACATAGTTAGCGTATGCATCAGATATATAATTAAGACTTCTTGGAATATGAATATATGTAAGTGAAACAAAATGTCTCTCCAAGAGTCGTACCTTAAGGAATATCCGTAGTAATGTAGGGTCTCGTACACGGTACTCCCCATTCAGCTGAGACACAACTAGTTGTGAATCCAGGCGGACTTCTAAAGACTGGATGTCATGTGAAATAACATCCCGAAGTAGCTCAATAACGGCACTATACTCAGCCACATTATTACATGTAGGACCGAGACAAGCACCTCCTGAGGACACAACTAGGTGGTTAGGTGAGAAGATAACCCAGGCAGCAGAAGCAAGCTGTTGCGTATGTCTGCTAGCACCATCCGCGAAACCTAAGAATGTAGGAGATCCTGTTGACATTTGTCAATCAAACAGAAGCTAATCAGCATACCCGACAACCAAACGACAACCTAAACTATGTACAGAAAAACTATACAATAGCGTACAAAAGTATCAGCCTGAACCGGAGGTTCAAGCGTAATACCGCTTGAAGTATATCCCATTTCTAGGCTCCTTCAAGACAGTCCCCTCATAGTCTTCTAACTCATAAGATCCTTTTTCGAGGACACGCCTCACAATGTAAGGACTGTGCCACATGGGATTGAAATTGCCTACCCCCAGGGGTTCTTTAGCTTGGTCATACAAAAGTACCAAGTCACCTTCAGCATATTGCCGGGGATGGACAGACCTATCATATTGAACCTTGACACGATGCTTGTTAACATCAATAGCCACAGCGGCATCTCGACGGTGCTCGTCAAGTTGCTCGAGGTGTACTAAACGTTGCTCAATCTTTGTCGTATCAGGGAGGAGCTCTATGGCTAGCTTGAGTGAAGGGATTTCGCATTCAATCGGTAAAAGTGACTCCACACCATGAACTAACTGGAACGGTAAAAACCCGATGGCAGTCTTGACTGCGGTTCGATATGCCCACAAAGCAGGATATAACATGATATGCCAATTGGTCTTGCTTTGTTGGATGGTACGTTGGAGAATGGTCTTCAAAGACTTATTTACTGCTTCAACCTGACCATTTGCTTGAGGATAGTAGGAAGAGGAGTGTTCCTGACAAAATCCAAGCTTGAGAGACAAATCCTCCATCATCTTGTTTTGAAAGTGACTGCCATGGTTAGTGACAATCTCTTTCGGGATACCGAACCCAGTGATAATCTGGTTGAACACGAATGGGCTGCAGTAGCACCATCGGCTTTTACGGTAGGCATGGCCTCAGCCCACTTGGAAAAATAATCTACGGCCACGATAATATGGTGATGCCCCCCACCCGAAGCTGGTTTGCAATCCATGAAATCTACCCCCCACTTAGTGAAGGGACCGACAGTGACGACCGGATGAAGGGGCGCTGGATGCGAGTGTATGTTCCGAGAAAACACCTGACAAGGGTGACATCTCTTCACATCGTTAATACAATCTTTAAAGATGGTAGGCCAAAAATAACCAGCTCGCATGATACGCTGGGCTATAGCAAGCCCGGATAAGTGACCGCCACACGCCCTCGCATGGCAATCTTTAAGTACTCGTTCCGCTTCTTTGTGAGTCAAGCAACGATGGAGAATGGAATCCTTTTCTCGGCGATACAAAGTGTCACCGACGATAGTATAATCTTTAGCGCGATGTCTCACATGTCGTCGCTCATCTCGTGAATAATGCGGAGGAAACTTCAACATTTGGAGATATACAATGACATCCCCATACCAAGGGTCTTTGAACGAGATAAGAAACAAGTGTTCATCCATAAAGGAATCTTCATGAATGACATCCTCATCAAGTCGTGGAAGGTCCAACATAAGCTCAGCGAACACCAGCGATTTCATCGATTTTGCCGAAGCAAAATCAAGATCAAATTCCTGAAGGATTACAATCCATTTATTATACTTACCCCTGATAAGGCATCGTGATAGCACGAACTGAAATGGATTGATGTGAGCTACAACTATGGTTGTTCGAAGCAAAATGTAATGTCGTAACCACTGGACTGCGTGGACAGTTGCAAGTGCCAGCTTCTCTACGTGAGTGTACCTTAGCTCAGCGTCTACTAAATTTCGACGGAGATAATAGATAACATGCTCGACGAGCGCATCATTTACCTGAACCAAGACCATGCCAATAGTTTCTTGAGACGCGGCCACATAAAGAATAAAATCTCGTGTAAAGTCCAGCGGGCTAAGCACAGGGGCCGATACCAAATCTTTCTTAAGGGTGTCGAAAGACTACTGGGCTCGTTCATCCTGGATAAAAGGTGTGTCTTTCTGCAATAAGCGTGCGAAACCTTTAGTAATATTAGCATAGTTAGCTATAAACCGACGCAGAAAAGTAGCTCTCCCTTGGAGGCTCTGAAGTTGTAACAAATTACGTGGAGGAGGCAACTGAAGTATTGCTTCAACTTTGAGAGGGTCGACTCTAATACCCTCTTTCGAAACTATGAATCCTATAAGGCGACCAGTCCTAACAACGAAGATGCATTTGTTTGGATTCAATTGAATTTTGTAGTAGATACATTGTTCGAGAATCATACGGAGGTGCTTGGGGTGGTCCACTCTCTTGCGAGAATGGCCAGCAAGATCATCCAAGAAAACTTCCATAATCGTCTTAAGATCCTGAAAGGCACAGGTCATGGCTCGCTGAAAAGTAGCTCCGGCGTTTTTAAGACCGAAGGGCATTTTTCGATATGCAAACGTTCCCCATGGACAAATAAATGCCATCTTATGTTGGTTCGCGAGTTTGATTTGAATCTGATTATATCCTGAGAAGCCGTCCATGAATGAAAAAATCTCACTCCCCGCACAAGCATCCAATATTTGATCAATGAATGGTGTGGGGAAGTTGTCTTTCAGACATGCACGGTTCAAATATCTAAAATCAGTGCATACACTGATCGTTCCTTGCTTCTTATCCACAGGAACGGGGTTTGACAACCATTCGATAAGGGGAACGGGGTAGATGAAACCAGCTTTGAGCAGTTTCTCCACCTCTGCCTTAATAGCAGCTGCCTTTCTAGGGTTCACAGCACGTAAGCGTTGTCGAACCGGTTTAGCATCAGGATACGTTCTAATCTCGTGTTCAACAATGCGAGGATCTATTCCTGGCATCTCCTCGTATGACCGGGCAAAAGATTCCCGGAGTTCCGTAAACAAATCAATGTAAATAGCGATCTCCTCAGGAGTGCAACGGCACCGATGTAAACGTTTTCTATCTTTCCGGGAGTGCGAGAGATGTTGATCGAAGTGGTTGGGGAAATATTGGCCATATTCCCCTCCGCAAAAACATCATGCGACTCCAAAAGAGCCACAGGGTGACCAACCATCTCTTCTAGAGTCATCCTAAACTCCTCTTGCTCAACGAGTTCGAGGTTGGGAAGGAAATAAGAGCGATGGTCCATATATTCCCAAGGCCTCTCACTACCACACATGGCCTCAAGGATAGATTCATGAGATGGTAAAGTATCATTAAGAAAATCGTGGGAGCAAGATGAGTTGGTTGCCCAAACTGGTAGCGTAACGGGATCTTCTTCAACTGTCTGGGAAGAAGAGAGATCCGGATCTGTAGTGGTTTGTTGGATATGAACGTAAGCGAGCTCCACTACATATAAAGGCATAGACATCCCGACATGCGCAATGTCTCCAAACGTGGAACTCGTGGATGGTAAAGTCCACAAATCATCTAAATAGGAGGTCCGGAATAACATATTATTCGAAGGAGGAGACGCATTGTCGGTAATGGTTCCGATAAAATTCACAAGTGCAGAATGGTTAAAAGATCCCATCAATGAAGGGTACATTCCAACACCTATGTTCCCACTTTCCGACTGAGAATTAGAAACTTGCGGGACTACGGATCCTGTGGATGTTGTGGAAGGAGTGCCAACATAATCCAGCTGATCGATCGCCACAATCTTGCCTTCATGGGGAAAGCATATAACTCTAAATACAGTAGATGCGACAACCTTCATAGCGTACATCCAGTTCCAACCCAGTAAAAGGTTGTAGTCGATGGGCGCATCAACCACTTCGACTTCAATAGGCACAGACTTACCTCCCAAGGAGACAACAAGGGAAGGGATAATTCCATGCGGCGTAAAAGATCTACCGTCGAATGCAGTGAGTGTAGTTCTAGACGCGAGTAGAGGAGGAGAGCCAAGAGCTTTCCAACAAGCTAACGACATTACTGACGCGGAGGCACCTTCATCAACCATAGTATGTTTGACGAAGCTCTTAAGGAAAACCACTTGGATTTGAAAAGCCACGTGGTAAGGTAAGCGAGGTTGGACATCGGTAGTATCGAACTTGATAACACTAGGATTTCCCCCATCTTGAACTCCTAATGCACTCAAAAGGGCATGCTTCTGAGAAGGACAAGCTTGCAAAACTTCAAGAGCCGACATGGCACACGGAGTTCGGCCCAAATCTTCTACGATGGAGTAGTTCTGGGTAGCTCGAGCATTGGGGTTAGGCATAGAGCGCTTGAGAACACCTTTCAGTATCCACGGCATAATGGAGGGCTTTTCGATATGCAAGGAATTGTCAGGAGGAGGGGGAGGCTCACTCCCCAAATTGGGTTGTGGTGCACCATAATCGCGCTGACGAGTAGCAACACAAACCTCCGACTGAACCATATTCACACATCCATAACCACTAGTATTGGAAGAAGATGTTGTCGTTTCATTAGTACCATAACCAGTGGTGGGAGCATGCGAAGCCATGTTTTGATGATGAGGAAGGGGATCCTTCAACACAACTGGGCTCTATTCCAAATGCTTCGATGCTTCTTCAATTCGAGGACATAAGTGAGTAAGATGATCCTCCCCACAAAGCTTGCAAGGGAATTTCACCTTACGCCTAGGTTTATGATCCTCGCCAGCATTACCGCCTTCCCGAGGAGGGTTGGCATTCTCTTTATGAGGAGTATTACGATTGCTATTGTTATTACTTCCATTGTTTCCACCCCTACGATTATTTCTCCCCTTTTTCTTACCACCAGGTTGCTGGTTACCCGACGGTTTCGTTGATTGCACATTGTGTACATCAGACGACGGAGTGGAAGTGGACAAGGTATGAACCTGTCCAGGAGCAAACTGGTTTAGCGACAAATTTTGCATTTGATTAGCTACCAAGTCTATAGGGAGAGTGCATGCAGACCCCACGATGCCATCAGCATGTGGTCCAGGAACTGACGTAGGCTCATGTCTTGTTCTCGGTGCATCAGGAATAATGTCATACAAAATGCCAAACTAAGAGTAAAGTAGATTTAACTGCTGGACTTTCAAGATAGCTTGTTCCTCAGTCACAATGCCGGACATAGAAACATCCTTAGAAATGTATGGAAGTAAAGACTTAAGGAACCATTCCAACAGGAACTCTGGAGGAATGTTGGCTTTCATTAATCTCTTCTGCCGACGCCACTCTTGAACGTGGTAAAAAATATGTGTGGTCTTATTCTGATGGAAGGTGGACAACAACTCAGTACCAGTATCATAATGAACCAGCAACTGGAAATGGTCTAAGAAAACCAAAGCAATCTCGTTGAATCCCCTATAGGTGTTTCCAGGCAACTCCACATACCACTTCGCGGCTGCCCCCATGAGGGTGCGTTGAAATAGTCATAATCTAATGGAATCATGATTCAAAGAGTTGGAGGAGCACCAAAGGTGAAACATCGTGACATGATCTCCTGGGTCCTCACCACCTTTCCCCTCAAACTTTGAAATGTCCTAAGGGAGCTTGGTAGGGATCGGGGGCCAAGTAGGGTCGTGACACACCGGATCATTCGTGAGCTTCGAAAGATCCGGGAGATTCAAGCGTGCAAGGAACGGGAGCTGAGGCTGGAAAGCTTGATTATAAGCCCCCATAAGAGGTTGGTTAAACGGAACCGTGTTATAAGATGGACCAAAAGCTTGACCATGAGGATTAAACTGCTGATGATAAGGACCTGACGGACCATAAGCTTGCCCATGGCCATAGGATTGATAACCTCCTCCTGCCTGACCCATTTGAGAGTAAGCAGGTATATGCGTGTTTTGGGCACCATATTGGGGTGGTGGGTGATACTGGTGGCCAGTACCGACTGTGTTGTAGTAAGGGTTGCCACCATGAGTATGGGGCATGTATGTACTATTCATAGCAGGAACCGTGTTGTAATGACCGCAATGGTATGGTATGTTCCCGCCCCCAGCATTAGGATTAGCTTGAGCAGTCGTGTGGTGACCAAAAGCATGAGAAGTATTCCCAGCTCCAACATTGGTGTGACTAGTCGCAAGGATGGTGGCGTGATGTACATGTGGATAGGAAGTATTCCCACCCCCTACATTAGCATTACTAGTGGTGGCAGTGGACGCAAAAGTGTGCGGTATATGTCCACCCCCATGGTTGGGAGGAGCATTAACATCCGTAAAAGTAGTCCTGGGTTGATGAGTAGCGGCACATGTATTAGGTGGTGGATGGCGAGTCGAGTTTTGAACAACATTCCTATTAGGTTGGGAAATCCTACTAGGTGGTCATCTTCCAATATTAGCATTATTAGGAGGAACATGACCAGTCCCCATACTATGTGTGTGGGTGGACAACGTAGTGCCCCCAGTGGGTATAGTATGGCTAACACTTTGGCTAGTGCCAACATGACTACCAAACGTAGTGGAAGGTTCGACAGTACTATGACTAGGCATACCAAAAGAGAGTGTGGTGGGGTTGATCGTAGGGCTAGTGTCATTATGTGACTTAGGCATCCCGTATCTATAACTGCGTGGAAATGAAGGAATGAAAGGATCTTCCTATTCTTCGTCCTCGGGTAAGTCGGGCATTCCGTAAAGATAATGATCCGGATTCGAAGGATCAAACAGATCTCGTTCAAGTGGATTAGGCCAAATAGAATCAGGTTGAGTCTCAGGTGGATCACCTCCCCACTCCTCGCGAGGAGTGTGGGGATCGGAAGTTTGGTCAACTCTACCTGACGGAGTCGAAGGTTTTTCCTCAGTATCGGGATGTGCAGCCATGAATTCTTGGACGTAAGTCATGTAAGAATCCGAAGACTCAGAGGGAGCCCTCCGGCGTCCTCTAGCAACACGGCGTGAAAGCTCGACTGGCTTTAAACCAGCCAATCGATGGGACTGGCGGAGAGTAGGGCTCCGCGCCATGATATCTCCGGAGAGAATATATAATCAAAACGTCCCCTAAAGGCCAACTATAGATAAAAAACAGTAAATCAAAAGCACACACCTAGAGAAACTACAGCCAAGAGCAGACAAACAGAGTGGCTAAATGAGCTCCCGACACTAGAGCCGGTATGTCTCGCCTACGAGAGGCTTGAGACTCCCAAACTATAACCAGAGGTAACAGAATCAGTTATAGAGACACCCAGGCTTCACTGCGTGTACAGGGTCAAGTCCACTGCACAAACACAACTATGCTGTCCAATCCCTATCTGACTCAGGACATAAACAGCATAACCACTGCAAGTACCCTGTGCGATACCTAGGTAAGGCAACTATGGTCACCGCAATATAACCAATGCTCAGGGGGACAGTCGCAAGTGGGATCCGTCGTATGGGCAGGGTAGGTGAGCCTGAAACTCAATGAGGGTCAAATCCCCCAAGAGTCCCCAGATACGAACAAATCCTGGATATATCTCCCACATTCAGCCGGTCTCAAAGGGATATCGCCTCAACCAACCTCCCGTGACCTCGTGCTTAACTCTGGATTGAGTAGAGCTTCCTGAGAACACCGATCTATTCCATGGATTCCTCCACTCCCTGTTCAGACACCTAATGTCTCGTCTAGTAGTCTTGGATTGTTAACTCACAATGATCTATTCCAAGACTCTAAACCTATGCTAGTTGGTGTACCCTATAAATAAAATCAGTCTAATCAATTTTAAGATTAAGCGTTAATTTTAGTGGTTGTGGTTACTCAAGGGATATGATTGTGAAACTAGTGATGTGTAGACTCAATAGTATGCAAAGTCGTCCAATCCTAGACTCATCTATCCAATAAAACAATGTCACTAATATGCAAAATCAACCAAGAATTCCGAAATAAAGATGCAATCTTTTATCTTTTCGATGCACAAGAAGAACTTAGATGAAGGCAACAAGCACTCAATGCAAGATGCAGTACATGAAAGTAAACTATTTTTGTATTTTCGCTTATAAACAAGAAGGAAAATGCAAAAAACTAAATGTATATTTTTGTATTTTTTCAATATAAATGGAATGAAAAAATGCAAGCAAAATCCTAGTATTCAGCCACTGAAGTGCCAAGAAGATCACTAAGACAACCCAACAGATCCTAAACAACAAGTCTCAGCCAAAGGAAAGAGCTCAAAAGGAAAAAACCAAGAGGCTAAATCCAAAGTTTGGTAAAAAACCAAGAAGGCTCAACCAAGAGAAACGAAGAGTTCTGGTCACAACCAAGGTATGAAACAGTCAAGAAAGAGGCCAACAAAGACTCAGGAACAACCAAAGCCAACCCAGCAACAACCAATAGCCATAAACCAACAAAAGCCGGAGTTACATGCTACTGTCGAAGGAATAATTGCAGGTACTCGCGAGCATTAGAGTAAACAGAGGCGGGTATACGCGAGCTGAGCTAAGCTACCCCGCGGGTGAGGAAAGGAAAATGGGCAAATAAAGAGTCCAAGGGCTCAGAAAAATCAAGTTTTCTATGGTGTATCTTAACGGCCAATCAGTGACACAGAGCTTCGATAAACAACAACTCTAATTAAGGACTAATTGTCAAAAAAATTCCCAAACATGGATGTTTTCCCCAGCGGAGTCGTCATTTCTATATTGGAGAAAACTCACTATGGCTTGGGAATACCACAACATACAGATGACTACCAGAAATCAACTCAATTCTCAAAACAATGCTATTATAAATGACAATGTTAAGATAATGAAGAAATGTAACCAACCTCGATCCAAACGTTTGATGTAGATCCCTGTTGGAGCTTTCAATCCGTGCACTTGAAATCTGCAAATTAGTCTTGACAGCCAATATCCAACAAGTACATATAATATATAAATGACATTAACATTATCAATAACAATGGTCCATAATATCACAAGCAAATGTAACCCAATGTAAAATAAACAACATTTACAACATGATGGACGAGAATATGAATATTTCTATTAATTAACAAGAAGAAGTACAAAGTGATACAAGCTCTTGCCGGCAACCAATCTGAACCAAGATCTGGATCAATCCACTTGTGACTCAACCACTTCAATCCTCCATGAATGGCAAACTCAAACTAGATAGGAGTTTGGAAGGTGAACATAAAGGGTTCACAACTACAAGGATCAATGAGTGCAGACTCAAGATAGGGAAAAAATCCACTAGAGTTCTCTTGCTATTCTCTTCTCCCTCCCATCCATAATCCATATGTGCTCAATATATAGTCCTCTCAAAGGTAGGTGAAATGACACATCGAGGCGTTACTCGGGCAAATGGAGAGCCAAAGGTCACCCAATGACCGCTTTTTGGGAGTAAAACATAATTAATAGTGGTTTTTACCATTTTACTTGATACCTGCGGGCTATAGTGATGCAACTCGCGGGTATGCATGCTATAGTGATGCAACATGCGGGTAGGAATAAAAATAGGGCAAGCTAATATCTCGGAAGAATATAAGTGGATCTGAGTCACTGAAATGGATCCTACAGGCCAAATAATGCTGATGCTCACAGGGTGGAAGATTACGATGTAACACTACATTGGTAGACAATGCAAACTAAAATAGATAGTATACATGATCATTATGTAAATTAAAAAGCGTACCAAGGCAATAATTGTGTCCTGAACGATACACATTCTTTGAAATCAAAGCTCATTCCATCTCTCAACAATTGTTCAGTTGGATCCTCTCCATACTTTGTTTCCTGCAAGTTTTATACCCCATCATAAATCATGGATTTAATATAAAGGATTTTTGTTGCTCCATTAATTAAAAAATTAGAGAAGTAAAACAACATAAATACTTACAAAGTCCACAATTAATTTTTGATACGCCAACATATACTCACAACCCATACTTAACCTAATCTCAATCAATTCTTCCGATGACTCTTCTTTGTATGTTAGCACATGTTTGAAGACATCCAAGGACGGCTGGTGTAACAATAAAATAAAATTTAAAGATTATAACCAATATGAAATCTTAAGTTGTTATAACAAAATCACAATTACTCACAAACTTCGCAAATAACCATTTTCTTCCTTGTTGTCTTGTCTTATGTGTTGAATGGGTTCCATTTTCTTTTATTTTCTGCAACAAAACAGTTGAAAACTATTATTTAATGCTAAATTATTTATTTATATGTACATAATAGAAAAATTCAATGATTACATACATTTGAAGCACGTTGTTGTTGAGATGGCTCCTCCTGTGATGCAATTATGTCCATTTCTTTGACCATCTCCTTGTACACTTTTTAAGACATCCCTACTGGCATATATCAGAGATCACGTCGTACATCCTTTGGATTTTCATAATCTTCTTGAAAAATTAACATGACATTAATATATTATTATATTGATATGGAAAGAAAGTAAAACTGATAGAATTACTTTTTTTTTTTGACAAAAACGGTTAAAGGATATATATTAAAGATCTGTGGCAGAGCCACTCAAGTTTTTACAAGCCAAAATGAGAGCAGTTCAGACAGCCATGCTGCCCATATTTGCAGATGCCTGTAACTATTCAGGACTTTTTCAAAATTACTAGTGACAGAGGTTCCCAAATTACAGATGCCTGTATCTAATCAGGGCTTTTCAAGATAGCTAGAAACAGAAATTGATGACAAAACGGAACCAGTAAGCAAAGGAACCTAAATTAACGATGACGAGCTCCAGCAGACTGCAGACGCTTGCTCGAGCCTGAGTTTCCCGTTCCGCGGTAGTTTTCCATCACAAGCTCCAAGTTCTGCAGCCTTTGGTCGAGATTTTCGATGGCGTTCATAATTCTTGTTTCCAGATTCTCCAGGGCTCGATCGAATTCTTCACGGTTGCTTCCAACTTCTTCGTCCAGCCTGTCCAACCTTCTACCTCCTTGAGCATCCATACGGTACATAAACTCTCCTTGCCTTCTTATACGGCGGCGGAGCACCCGGATTTCCGCCTCGATTTCCAACAGGGGGTCGGGGGAAGACGCAGCCGAGTCTTCCGTATCAGCCATGGAGAGAGACCAGATGCCAGCCAGGTGACACAGAGTTGCAGCGTGAAAGGTTCGCTTCTTCCTTCCTTGAAATTCTAAAGCCAGGGTGGTGAACTGATTTGGGCCAAGACAGGAGTTACCGTTTTTAATTCTGATGTCCATTTCATACCACGAATTCGGCATCATAGCTTTTCCCTCCTCACATGTTCCCATGTCCTTCGTCCCGTTCCAGCTTGCTCCGTTTCCGAGAGTCGTACCAGCTCTTAAATAACGGCTCGTACTTACATTGTCCATTAACTCTGGTAAATCCTGCATCAGCTTGGGTTCATTATTGTAACTGGTCGCGAAATCCCTTGTGGCGAAGGCGTACAAACTGAGCTGGAATGATGACTGCAAAATCACGCATTTGGTGACGACCAGATGCTCAGGAGGAGTTTGGCGGATCTTTTCCCATTGAGTGCTGCGATCCTTGGTACGGCGTCTGGTACAAGCCATCAACAGCTTAGAGGGAGATGCCGTCATCCCAGCTGAAGAGGAGCGTGCGATGGGATGGGGAAGATAACAGAAGTTGAGGGGGAGGGAGGAGTCCATGAATGTGGACACGACGCTCTCCCACATGCAGTCCGACCGTCCACGGGGGCGCCAGGTGCCTGAAGTTCGGGGCCAGTGGCCAACAAACGTGTTGCTATTTCCATGCCAAGTGCCCAAGGGGGCGGTGTTACGGAATGGAGACTCTATTGACTTCGTCATTGACTTTTAACCAACCTTTATGTAGATTCATAGCTTCATTGGCTGCTTTGTCAGCCTGTTCATTATTTTTTCGCAGGACGTGGAAAAATTCGATGTCTTGGAAGAGGGGGATTAGCTGAGCAATTCTTTGAAGGACCTGACGGAGTCGCATAGAGGCAGGTAAATTCTTGGTGTTCATGCATTGGATAATCATCCTGGAGTCCCCTACGACAGTTGCTTGCTGTACGCCATGTAGAAGAGCTTGGTTAAGTCCTTGCCAGAGGGCCAGGGCTTCTGCCATGTTATTAGATTCCACTCCTAAGTTCCAAGTATAGGTGAAAATCAAATGTCCATCGGGGCTAATGAGAACCCCTCCCCCTCCTGCCTCCCCTAAACTGATAGAATTACTATTAATATTAAAGTAATGCTTTATAGTAGTCTATACATGTTCTAGAAAAGCATGTTTGGGAATATTACTTTCTGAATGATTTTTTTTGTTGTTGCATGTTTTTGCAATTGCAAGTCTAACATGTCTCATTGACCACTGCTCTGGAAACACTTCCTGTATGTTAGTTATAACTTGGTTCTTTGAAACATCGAATTGATTTTTGTATTGTAAGTGGAAAGTACACCTATACGTTCTTCCACTATATCCCTCTTAGTTTTGTAAAAACAAATTCCCCTCTGATTAACTTCCAACACCACTCCAAATGCGGTAAGGACCAAATCATCATCATTTATATCTTTAATAATTTTTACTTTCTTATGATGACATTACATTCCCTTAATGTCGATCCCTGCAAAAAATTAAATATGTGAGTTAGATTGTTTGAAACATGTTATCAATATTCTTAAGTACATTATTACTAAAATTAAAATAAAAAAACTCATATTGAATAGTAATTTTTGATTCACCCGACTCATCCTTATGCAATTTCTCCATCAAGTTTTCACGCTCTTCTGCACTTAGATTGCAAAGAATCTTATCGAGCTTCCTAATTTTCTGGCTCTGGATGACACACATTAACTAATACATATGAGTTAAACTAAATATAATTCAAACATATTAATTTCATATATAAATTACGAACAAATTGCCTTTTTTGCTTGCTTGGATGTGCTGCCACTGTGCCGATTGTAATTATTGGTATTTGAAACCTTATTAAACATTTTGTATCAATATACAACCTGTAGCATTAAATACATAAGCTGTTAAATGTATTTCACAAATAAATCACATAATTTTGAGCTAAAAACAATTTTGCATTACTGGTGCGCTTGTACACATAAAAAAAGAAAAAAATTCAATTCATTCACGACATTTGCGGTGCTACTTTCCTACTAAAACACACCAATGCTTATATTTGTATGTAACGCAGTGTATTTCTGTTTAACTTATTTAAAAAATATTTTGTAGCAAAGTGGTGCGCTTTTACAAAAAGTGCGTTTGTGCGTTATAGACAACGATGAATCGAAAACATTGAAAGTGTAAACAAAAAACGAATCGGTAGATGGAAAAAGAAAAGTTTCAATTTAGTCACAACATATTCGATGCTACTTTTGGGAAAAAAAAGCACCAGTGCTTACAATTGTCCATACCGCATCGAATTTCCACGATTTTTTTTATTAAATATTTCGTATCATGGCAGTGTGCTTTTACTAAAAGCACACCATAGTAAACATGGTGCATTGAAAATGCCGAAAGCATTTTTTTTTAAATGTTCAATTGCATAGGATATTTCCAAAAGATCGAACAACTACAACAACCACTCGCAAAATTAGCTCGTGGATGAACACATCGATGTTTTCACATGGTTTAAACCCTTGAAAGGGAAACACTCCATGACCCCCATCCAAATAGCTACTTGAGGCAATTTATTATGCAAAAGAAAGAAAGTTACAAATGCGCTTCTCATATTCGATCAACTAGCAAATGACCCTCCATGCTCTTTAAATAGAGTTCATGGACCAATAAGGTGTTAAGCCATAGATCAAGGGTAGTTACGATCTAAGAGAAGATGATCCGTCGGATCACTCTATCTCTAGAACACATTGTGACCGTCGGCTTACATATTTACAAATGCATAATAAAGAAACACAATTTACCTAATAGATATATTAAACAAGTTGATCTTAACTAATTCCTAGGTGTCTAAATATCCTAACAAAAAATATTGACACGACCGACAAGGTTTGGGATGCAATGCAATAGGTGGTTTAACTCCAATAAGGTGTGTATGGATTTTTTTTTTGTTGAATTTGATTCAAATATAAATAGGAATACAAATAGTAATAATTTTTGTTATTGAGATCAATAGTAAAATGCACAATTTTTACTATGCAGAGTTTTGAGTGATTCACCATACCTTACCAATTTCAATATTTTGAGTAATTCAATTGCTCCATAGTCTTCCTCCATACTCCTCCCCGGTAAGTCTCTGTTGCAAAAATCTCCCTTGAATATTTCAACAAAATAATGAAATAGTGATTAGGTTTTTACGTATAAAAACGCTTTATGCAATTACTTTTTCAAAAAACAAATCTCGCTCTTTTTCCAATCTTTAAAAAAATCGTTTAGTTTTTAGATTTCCGGCACTACGTTGCAGTTTATGTTAAGATGCATCGGTAACGTATAGCTTTTTATAAATTTTGGATTCACGGTGCCTCTATAAGATTCTATAGCACTAGTGCGTTATATTTTTTATAACACAATGAGTAGGAAAATACATGTGAAACAATTTTGTAATTCATTTTCTATTGAACGGTGCATAAGAGATAAAAGTTTGCCTGATGCGATGTATTATCCTATGCGCAATAGCTTCAATAATATTGAAAAATGCATATATAAATATCCGTTATCAAATATAGCAGAGGTTTTTGACACCGGTTCGCTCATTAATTACACGCACCGATGCTTCTTTTCATTTAATAGCACATCGGTGCAGATAGTCTTTGAAAGCGCACTGATATGCTAAAAAATTATCTAAATTAATTTTTGAACATAAAATGGTATATTCCAATCAAATTATCTTCTAGGATGCAACTGCATAAATTAAAATACTTCATAGTAATATACATATGATGCTTAAACCAGATATTGATTGTTGATTTTGCTCAAATGTAGGGAGTAAAGGTTATAATATCAAATGGGAAATTCTTTAGATTCCAACTCATTTCACATTTCTCAAAGTCCATCACAGAGTTCTCCCTATTCATGTCCAGTAAATTCATATTTTATTTATATTTCAATTAATCTAATTGAATTCTTTATATTTATCCATGCAAACATAAATAACAATGTATCCAAATTCGCAAGATCTTGATTCAGAATTGAGTTCAAATGGATAAAATATTCCACCAGTTCTAAAATGTCAGAATATCTTATAAGGAGCAAGATACCGCAAGTAGTTGGTAGATGAAAATGGACAACCGCTTTGCCCTATCAATTGTGACATGCCATCTTCTAGCCGTTACCATGAGTCATCGACGACAATTCATCATGAGTTGGAGTTCTATTATGACACCTCGGTAGTATGTGGTTGTTCAAAATGTCAAGGGTTGAAGGAGAACCCTCAGCGTGTCACCCTCACCCATTATATTAATGATTGACTACCCAAAGTTGGTGGTCTAATACCTCCTATTGCAGTAAAAAATCTAATATGTGATATAGAAAAGACACATAGGAACACTTCCTTATGCTCACTTTTTGAAAAGTTGGAAGCCAAAACAACTAGTTTTCAACCTATATTGGCCAACCCCTCAGCTTCTGCTCAATCAACTAAAATTTCTAGTGATGTAGGGTGTGGTATCAATGCCACCCAAAACATTTGTACTAGGATATCCAAAAATTTGTATGAGTTGAGAGAAAAATTGTCCAAGTACACACCAAGTTCGGTCCAATTGTCAAATGGTAGCGAGGACTTCTCTCTTCCTGTGCATTTGCAAAGTAGATACCAAAGTTGTTACAACCGCACTCTGTATGGCGCTTGGTTGTCTTCTCTACTTGTGTCTGATTTTGGAACCAAATTCTCTTTTTGTGGTAATAGTTTTATGATTGCCAAGTCAAAGATAGATGCTGCAAATCTTGGGTTGTTTATCCTTTCTCATGTAATTGTTCCTCCCAAATAGCCAATAGCCTCATGACATTTTGCGGTTCTATTTATTCTCGTCCGATTACTTGAATATTTTTAAATACAAACATAACATTTTCATGTATAGTATGTGCATGAATGGTTATGCTTCTGGAAACTTTAACAGGAAGAACCTGCTATACATTGATGGTCATCCAAGAACTCATGGGAACATTGTAGGGTTCATAAATAGTTCTAGGTGCTCTTTATTTTCTGTAAATTGCTCATTTGAGGAACACTTCAATGAATACGAGTTATTTATGAAAAGGAAAGCGTTTAGATTTGTTGTTGTGCATGGGATGCGTAGTTTGTCTCCTAGTGACAAGTTGTTAATAAACTGTAACTTTCATAGACCACCAAAAGCTTGTCAAAGACGCCTTGCATTGGGACTACCTTTAGACATCCCCTTGGGGCGTAAGACATCAAAAAATGATTAATTGTGTTTTCATTATTTTAAATGAGATTGATGTAAATGTATTGCTCAATTTGAACTTTTGTGTTATAAATGCTTGCGATTGAAGTACATTTATTGTTGGAAAAATTTCCATGCTTTTGTAATAATTGTTTGGTATAATGTTTGAAAAAACCAATTACATTTTGTTTACTAATATTATCGATGTAATGTTCAATATTTTTGAAATAACTAGGATTCCGATGATGAGCGACCTACCTACCATCTTCCATTGCAACCCACAACGATGTCAAATCGAGAGAAGGATGCAAAAAGAGCAGAACTGGGAGAGGAAGCGTGCTAAGAATGGTTGAATCAACCACCTATTCGATTCCCACTACGTCCCAATTTTCCAATTAGTAATGCCTATAATAACAACAATTCTTCAAAAGTTGGCAATGGAGGCAATGAAACAAGGGTTAGTATAAATGATTTTGTTGTGGGATACGATTGTGATGGATGTAATGTTGTTACATGAATTCCATGATTATGAGCTACGGGATGATGATCATGTTGCTCATACTTTCTTTGAAAGGCTGAAATCTACTTCCACCACCCGTCTCTTTGGACTTGGCCAAGCAAATTCTACCCAGTCAATGATTCGAGATTTCTATGAAAACTTTCTCAAACAAAAATCTTCAACAAGGATCCTTTTTCTAATGATTAGGTGCATGTGAACATGAGCATATAATCATTGTGTGCATATTTTAAACATAGTTTATTTTAAACATAATCAACTATACGACAATGCAATAGAAATTCAAGCACATAACTGAACACCATGTGCTAACAGAGTTCACCACGTTATGTTGGCTATGTCTTCGAGCCTGCTTTAACTGCATGACCGATCCATTATGATGAATAAAATGCATAAACGTTGATTACATCATAAATGGATTTCACTTGCAATAGTATTTACCAACTTTTTACCATCTGAGTTGCATAACAAGTGTCTCTAAAAGCCACACTCTCTTGAATATCCTTCACCTTTGTTCTTCGGAACAAGAATTTCGAAGGCAAACACTTGCATTCATATGCATCTTGGTAGTTGCTTTTGCTGCACAATAATTGTATATGAAAATCCACAATCTCCTTCAAGTCCTTCACCTTTGTTCTTCAGACAGAGAATGTCGAAGGCCGACACTTGTATCAGTGCGCGTCTCTATAGCTGATGGGCGTCGCTATAGCTGATGACCATAATGCTGCATGATCTAAGAAAGTTCATACTTGCATCATCATGTCTCGAAGAGCTTAAGAAAACTCAGTCATTTTACAAAGTTTCCAAATAAAGGCTTTAGGTATGAATGCTTCTCACAAGAAGTGGCTATAATCCCATTACAACATGACAACATTTATCTTCAAATTACAAATAACCGTGCACAAGTGGTAGACTGCATGATCTCAAAAGCACTACAACATAATGTGCACCATTCCAAATATTGCCAACAAGGCTCAAGTATAAGACTCAATGCCTCTCACTCTCTTCATCACTTAAGAGTGGCTAAGAACCTTTTACAACGTTTCAGAACTATAGCCTTCAATAATGAATGAAAATATGATATGAAAACCACATAATGGTGGAAGTTGTCAAGTAGGTCTCTCACAAGTAAGTGGCTATAAGGCCCATTATATCATGGCACAATTATCTTCAAGTCATAAAGCAAATGAAATGCACTAGTGGTGGACACTATGTTCACTAAACCACTATACAAAGTGCATATGCCAAATCCCAAAATGCCTTTGAAATGCCATCAACCACAATTAAAATATGGCATCCTACAAAATAAAGGGATTTCAATGGTTTAGTAACATAACCATAATAAAATGACCATGACAACAAGAATTAAAAAGGGAGCATAATTTCTAAGGGCATATTCAAACTTTACCTAAAGTTTATTTACCAATAAAATGCCATGTGCTTGCCTCCTTTGATCCTCGGCTCCATGAAAAGTGACTTGGTCCATGTGTTCAGTGCCTTGAGACTTCAGATCCAATGCCCCCTTGTGCTCATGATCTTCACTCCTTACATTGTAGCTTGTGCATTTGCTCCATGGGTAAGGGCACTCTTATAGTGTAATGGTGATCCACCTTTCTCGGCCTCTTAACATAGCCATGGCCTAAATAAAACCATTTCCATATCAACTTGGAACCATTATAAAATACAACCACTACCAAATTTGGTATACTGTTGCCACTAGGTCCAACCAACTCGGATATGGTTCATACTCTTGGCCCTCATGGGACAGTGTTATAGTGTTATATCAAAATATATATATGTGGGGGTAGGTTGTTTAAACCTCCCGCCATTCTTTTGAACATGACAATGGAATGCTGCCGTGGCATTGCCAACGATTCAACCACAAAACTTATGCCAAACATTCGGTTGGGGGTGCGGCTCCATTGCAATGTTATTATATTATGGTTGTTGGGCGGGAGACCTAGGGTCAAACCCGTGGGCTCCCGGCGAGTGTCTACCTCCATTCGACATAAATTATACATGTAAGAACACAAGCATTCAGAGTGGGGTTGGTGTCAAATTAGCTTACTTTTACAAGTGTACGCTATTTCGTTACATCTTTTAAATTTATTCTATAATTTGAGACCATAATCAATATATGAGCCATCTCTTCTTTTATCCCACTATAAGGCACATTTTGCATTTTTCTTTCTCGAGGGCCTTCCATTGTTAGTGATACACTTGGATGTTTTCTCTCCACTTTGGCTTCGACTTGTAAATTTTCTTGACCACTTTATCAGCGTCCCTATGCAACTTGAATTCCTTCTCTAACCTTTCCTATAGGTACCTCCATTTGGTGAAGTGCGTCTTAGTGAAATCCTCCTGCTAGTCATTGGAAATATCCCACAGTATAACAAGACATGACTATGTTCAATATTTTTGGTTCATGAAGGAATGTAACTTTTCATGATTTGGCATGAGCGCATCCAATTTTCTCGTCGTTTAGATGGTATATCGCTGAGCATGCATTAATCTCTTTACTCTTCTCTTTATTTACAAAACGAAATGAAATACATGCCTTCTAGTATTGTACAATTTGTATTGCATCCCTACCGAAACTCTCTCATTGACCACAAAGATCGTGACTTTCTCTTCCCTTCTATGAGATTTTCCATCTATGTTTGCAATCCATTCCCCTGCGCTTTCTTGAGGACTTGACATAGAGAATATCACACTAACCCCAACTTCACCGTTATTCTCACACTTGATGTCATTGTGCATTATGTGCGGATCGTCAAAGTGGTAGATCACGCCATCGTTGGACTTCCCCACCCTAGCGGCTTTGTTGGGTAGCTCTTGGATGGTCCGAACTCACCGATTTGTAACAAGGATGAACCTATGTCAATTCAATATCCTTTTCCATATAGATTTTCTTTCTCTAGTTTGACAAGTCAAAATAAACTCACAAATTGGATCTACTGTATTCCCCCCCCACCATCATTATCTCCTTCAATCAACTACTTGTGATCGACTCCCTTCCTCCCCCCCCCCTCAAACAACTCCACTAGCAAATAATAGAACGCACACCATGAATACTTCAACTTTGTTAGTCCGCACGAATCATTATTCTGGCATGTGCTTTGTCATATGGTTATTGTCCATGGCTTCTCTTTAGATAGAATCTTAAATGACCCTATTCCACAATCTTGCAAATTCCCCCACGCAAGTGTAATAACCCAGCGTAGCATGAACTAGCTGGGAGGGTGGTTACCTAATAAAATTTGTCTATAAGTCAATCCAAGTAATTTAGAACCAAATAAAAAATACAATAAGCAACATAAGCATCACATACATGTATCCTTATGTTTTGCTGAAGACCAACTCGTAGTCCAAACTAGTGCTCCAACACATGAATTCCAATAAGGATAAATCACACCCATGGGTCGATTTTCCACCCACCCAATGCAACACCTGAAACATGATGATGCCCCTCGAGTAAGGCTTAGTCTCAATGAGAATATGGACAATAAATCTCTAATTGATCAATGTAGATCAACTCACTATGCCTAGTGGATCACACCAATGGGTCATACATCCAACTGAAAGAACAATTGTGTGGTGAAGAGGTCTCTAGACTTATAGCATCCCCATACCTGTTGGGGTTATTCTATGCATGAGTTCCCACTCAAGCTCTCGATACTGTAGTACCTCCAACTGTGGGGTTCTTCTGCAAGGACTATGCTATTGCACTATAACTCTTGATACCTCCAGTCGTGGATTCCGAAGGCCAAAAAATCATTTGTCGGGTGCAAATAAATGGCATTGGTACCACCAGTGGTCAGACACACCCTAACCTCCTCTATCCACTAGAACAATGTTAGAGCAATTATTCAGACTGCTCCCATCAAATCATAGATCCAAAACAATTTTCTTTATCAAGGCAACAATCGTCAAGAATCCAACCACTTCACTCAAGGCAACTTTCCTCTTTTCTGGTCTTCCAAAAGGTTACAACTCATTCCCAACAAATTCTATTGTCCTTCCTATCCCTCTCTCTTGATTACACTCGTGGGAAAATCGAGCTAGGAGCAAATTAAAATGTTAATGCCATAAAATGGGCATTTGGTGAATTGAACTCATCCCCTGGATCAACTTAGGAGCCGTTTTTCATGTGCAACAAGTCAACATTTCCCTTCCCAACCCCATAAGGCACTAGATCTAGGCTAATGTACTATCCTTGTTGAGCAAAAGTCCTTTCCCTTGGGTATGATTTCCACCACATAGATAAAATTCTTTCGAGATACCCCTAACATCTAACCCGGTTCAACGTGCGTCACAAAAACATATATCTACCATAGGGGTTAGCCCCTCAAAAAGGAATCACAATACTTCACTTAGTCATGGAAAACATGAATCATCGGCATGTTCTATCTTTCAATCATTAATGATAAAATGCATGGACCCGAAATCATAAATTATACATTAGAACAACAATCCATTGCAAGGATATAACATCATGGAATCACCCCATTGTACTAGCTAGCCAAAGGTAAATATGACTCGCGACATAATAAATCACATCAAATACCCTTCGATCACAACAACATGCACCCAATCAATGCACATGTGATCATTACAATGTGATACACATATAGTTGTACCTCCAAATTAATGAAGTAACAAACCATATCGAGGTAACATTGATCACAAGTTATTGTGTAAAAAAAAAAAACATTTCATGGTTGATCAATTAGGTAACAATGATCATATGAAATTCGTCAGTGTCTTCCACGTATCATTTAGTTAACATCCGTGAAAATCATAATGTCCACAAGCATACTAATATTCCAAGGTGCATGAATTGTCAAGAATATCCTTTGGCTAGTAAATTAAGTAGAAGCTTGCAAATGGAGTGTTATACCTCAACATAGGGTTGTCATCAAATAAATGAGGGTAAGGTCCTCTCTTTGAATAGGATACATATAAGAATTATAGAGTTCCGACGGTCGTGATAACAACATATTATAGTCAATGAGACAAATATACCCTATAAGAATATTGTTGATCCACAGAAGGTTCTAGGTTTAATCCAATATAGTAATGGTCTTACATAATATCATCAAAGGAGAATCATTCAACTAAGATAATATGAACCGGGAAATTGCATTATCCCATATAACTAATGTCGTCCTCGGAATATAACAATGCCTTGTTATGTATGTATTGGAAAAAGAAATCAAATGTGAGAATTTAATAATGAAATATAGCCAGGTGTATAAACTCAAAGTCAATGCCAAGTTTGAGATGTTAATTGGAATGTTAAGTGTAAGGTGGGGTGTTGCAGTCCTCCCCCGCCCTTGGAGCAACTTTTTCCCTAGAGTTGAGTCACATCTTCCAATATGCACTAAGCAAACATCCTTTTAGAAATTGTCTTCACAACTTCAATCAACTAAGTAAAAACAAATCAATATTATGTAATCCATTCATCTCCAAATGTCACCATGTGACCCATAGTCTAGGAAACAGACTATTTCATCCACTCAATGCCACATAAGTCTTCCAATGATATCATCAAACACATGGATTCGAGTGTCAATTAACACATACAATAGAATCGTTGCATTCATTATGAATAGGAGGCATTCAAAGTAGTTGTCAAATGTTTTGATTAAAATGGCGTGTTTCCAGACCATGTCCCCATCTTCCAATGTATTAGAGTTGCATGACACAATACTGGGCATATTTATGGCCCTTAGGAGTAAACTATAACGGCCAAATTTGTACCCGATGCTCGGTTTTTTGATCCATGTTTTCTGTTCGCGCTTATGAGATATGCTATAACACGCCTAACCACATCTTGGAGGAGTGTTATCTAGGCTAGTTTATCGCTCATTTTCTTTTTCCTTGTTGGCTAGGGGTATAATGGTCCATATTCTCTCACATAGCTTTGGTAGGGCACCCACACATAGAAATTTAGCATTCCCTCGTTATTCCATAATTCACTTTTGGCCTCGCATGTAGAATATGGCTTAGCTACCTTTGTTTTTCCATTTCCCACTAGATTCATGAAGACTACTCTATTCTTTGCATTCACTACATTTCATTAATGGTCTTGAATCAATTTGGCTCATTTCTTGTTGCTACCCGATTGGGTGTTCATCAACTTCCCACTTGTTCCTGCTTATCTAGTGGTCTTTTGGTTTCTTGCGCTAAATAGACTTGTTTTTTCCCTTTTAAATTGTATGGATATTATTTCAAAGGGTGGTCTCTTTTTCACAAAATATCACAATACTAGTTCACATTTCATTAACAATTAGTGGAGGTGTGCCATTTCTCTCCACAATCTTCCCATCGCCCTTCCTTTTTCTCCCTATCCTCTCCCTCCTTTAATTATATAGTCATTATCGCCACATCTTTATGCGAACTGACAATATATGAGGGTTCATTGCCACCCTCTTCATTAGTATTAAGGGACATTTTGCAAATTTCAATTCTATGTTTAATTTCCAAGTTCAAGGCCTGATCAAATGCCAACGTGTGAAGTCAAAAAAGCACCTTTCAATTTGTTTCTATTTTGAGTCCATAATCTATCTATGAGCCATCTCTTCTTTTATCCCACCAAAAGGCACATGCTACAATGTTTTCATGAGGGCCTTCCACTATTGGTGATACACATGGATTCTCTGTCCCCACTCTTGCTTCGAGTTATGAATTTCATTGACCACTTCATTAGCATTCCTTGACAACCTGAATTCCTTCTCTAAACTTTCCCTAAGGCATGTCCATTTGGTGAAAGAGCTGTTGTGCTAGTCATTGACAATATCCCACAATATAACAAGAAATTACTGTTAAATATTCTTTTTTTCATGAAGGACTGGAACCTTTGATGATCTCACATAAGTGTTGCCATTTTTCTCACTGTCTGTATGTCATTGAGCAAGCATCGATCTCTTTATTCTTCTCTTTATTTACTCGACGACATGCAATGCTTTCCTTCTATTCTATTAGCCTTCACCTTATTTACTTTACGACATGCAATGCTTTCCCTCTAGTCTATTACTATTCGTAGTGTATCCTTGCCAAACTTCTATCACTGACCACGACGATCGTGGCTTACTTTTTCCTTCTATGAGATTCGTCGTCTATGCTTGCAATCCTTTCCCCTCCACTTTCTTGAAGACTTAACATAGAGAATAACACACTAACTTCAACTTCACTTACCACATAATTCTCACACTCAGTGTCATTGTGGATTTTGTGCAAACCATCAAAGCGGTAGATCACACCAATGTGGGACTTCCCCATCCTACCCTATCTGTTGGGTAGTCCATGGATCGTTAAAGCTTGCCGATTTGGAACAAGGTGGAATCTATGCCAATTCATGTTGTTAGCCTGGGAAAATCCCTAATAACACAAGGTTATTTATTGGCAAAGTAGAATAAATGTTATAGACTTAAATCCATAGTTAATTGGATATGAGAATACCTACCAAGATGGTAAAAGACGGAGTATAAATCTACTATTATGCTAACAAACCTTTACTACTTCCTCTATACAATCAAGAGTACTCTCCTCAATTCCAACTCGTTCTCCAAAACCCACACATAATAGAAACAACAAACCTTCCTCAAACCAATTTAGACAAATAAGCATAAATCATAACCAAATCATCAAATGATAACATGAACATACGGCATTTGATTCTAACTAACGACCAAGGGGTTGGTCCAATCCTCAAATCAAATATAAGGAACAACAACGAAGTGTATTACAACCTAGAAGAGATCACGCCTTCATTATTAAATAACATGGACATTCAATATTATACCTGATCAATGTCGTCGGTACATTCGTCACCACAGTCCAGGATCCTCCTCCCTGGACCATAGGCCTGCTTACACTCCTCCGCCTATAGTCTCTAACTTTACTGTGGCTAAGAAAATCCTTTGATAAGTTTTAACCCATGTCAAATCCGGAAGTGTGTTCAAGATCAAGCGACTAAGAACAGGGGGACAACCGTACAAATCCAGACTTTTCTCCTCTTGCAATTTCTCCAACATACCCTTGCGAATGGACTCCTGCTCTTTTCCCCAACCAAAAACTCATATTTCAACACAAGGAATGAAGTTAAGGTAGTTGGGGAGTTAGTTTTGGCTCTGTTAGAATGACGTCTTGTTTGCATTGATTCCTTTCCCTTTTCCCCTTAAATGAAAATATGCTTGAAACAAATGGTTCTGCTTCAGTAAGATGGTGTTTTCAGAGTTAAAAAGGTAGTTGAATGTCAGTTTAAAGAATGGAATTTTGGTTACAAAGATTGTTTCTCTTTAGAAGCATCGTTGGTTTGGTTTCTGGGTTGGAAATGAGCTTACATAAAACGATTTAAAAAACACCTCCTCATCTCACGCATCCTTGCATACGCCTCTGTTATGAGTCCTGTGTAAAGAAAATGTCTTGCATTGAACTGTTGTAAGTCTGCTTGCAACGTTTTTACCTCATCGGCCATGAAATGTTTGCTGTCAGCTAGTTAAAGAGATTGTGCAATTTTTAAAGTCGAATTGTTTCAGTTAAAAATAAATGAAACAATTCGACTTTGAAAATTGCACAATCTCTTTAACTGATTGTGCAATTTTTAAAGTCGAATTGTTTCATTTAAAAATAACTGAAACAATTCGACTTTAAAAATTGCACAATCTCTTTAACTAGCTGACAGCAAACATTTCATGGCCGATGAGGTAAAAACGTTACAAGCAGACTTACAACAGTTCAATGCAAGACATTTTCTCCTTTCTACATATCAGAGTTTGTGACCATTTTGTCACCTAGGTTTCGAACCTAGTTTCTTACAATAGTCATTTTAAAGAAAATCTAAATTGTCAAGAGCTTTGTTAACTTTCCAATTGTGCAAATCCATCATTTTGACTGTGGGTCTAGTTTGTTTTCAACCCTCTTGTCTGGAAGAATAAGGAATTCGTTTGAATTAACTGGGTTTATTGACCCGTGAAGCTTCAGGAAAACTGAGTTCTATTTGTTAATGATTTTCTCATCAAAATTCTTAAGAGCACCGACAGTTTGTTGATATGAACTAAGCTATGGTGGAAACTTAAGATATTAAACTCCAGTTCAGTCCTCTGCGCATAGACTTGAATGAAAAAAGGGGTCTAAGTTTTCAGATTGGGAGTCATGACATGACTATCATATGATTTGTGGAATTGCGTTGAAAGTTTACGGTAATTGTTGTGAATAATATGTTAGATTTTGGTTTCGAACTCAGAATCTGAGTCGAAAGTTCAAGCATTGAAATCAATTTGTTAATCCAGAAGTTTACATAAGCAAAAAACCAGCGTTTTAAGATTTCGTGCAATGGTTGATGATGTTTTTTTTGAGATCCCAATGATATAAAATTTCGATGTGACTGTTTGAAGGTTTCATTTAAAGTTGATGCTAAAACCTTTATGGTTCAAAGTTGGTGTTCATTAGTGAACAATTTATGGTTCACACTCGACTTGAAAAGTATAATTGTTTATATTTATATGATCATTAAACGAAGTTTATTGGGTATGTAGCTTACTTCAGCCATGTTTGAAGATGGCTCCAGCTTGTTTGTTTGTTTGTTTACGCTCTTACTTTATTCCAACTTATATATTTGATTTTCTATTAGAGTATCCTACATCAAATCTATTACAACATATATGAGGAACATGTTCAATCCCTCTCATATATATGATATATATAAATTGCAATTCACCCATTATATGTATACAATGTGCTTTCTTCCAATACATAGAACATATGAGATGCAAATATCTAAGTTACAATTGCCTCAATCCTATTAAATTTCAAAAGTGCAATTCTTCCAGTATCTATTAATTGTACATAACATTTATTTATAATATCAATGTTTTCGATGTAAATAAAATGCATCAATTATAAGATACATAAATTATAATTCCCTTCCGAATGAATAAATGCACATTTCCTTTCAAGTATGAATAAGATATGAAATTCCCAATCCCTTCCATTATGAGCAAATATAATATGAATTGTAATCCCTTTGATACAAATAGAATACGTATGCTATGATACTTTTAAATAATAATACATTTACATTTCCTCTCCATAGGAATAAAATATGTAAATTTTACAATTCAAATGTCTAGTTTCCAATCCTTTACAATACCAATAAAAATATATAAATGGCCATACTTTTCAAGAATAATAAAATTCCATTTCCTTGTTACATGAGTAACAATAACTATATATATGATTCAAATATCTAATTACCAATTCTTTTCAATGCAATTAAAATATGCAATTTATCATCATTAAAGTAAACCCTTAGATTAACTATATGTGGCACCATTCAAACTAATTGAATTAGTGCACATCTAAACTATAAGTTATCATCGCATCATTCATTCAAATATACTCCCATCCATCCTTAAAATAAACCATTAAATTAACTATATATATAACACTATTTAGATTCATCAATTGGTAAACATCTACACTATGAGTCATGAGGCAGAAGACAACTCTCTATTCAAATTGAGGTTCGATGGAGGTGGGTTAGCTGGAATTGGTCAGACCACTAGGGGTTTCTAAAGGATACATCTACGATAACTGCGAAAACAAGTGAGCAGATAGAGTGAGATTTAAGGGTGGCAACCCGTCGACTAAAGTCGTCTTCTCTCTTGGAATCAACGCCACTTCTAGGTTGGATTCCTCTTGGACAGTGTCACAGGAGTAAGACGTCTACTGTGAGTGGTGTTGATGTAATTGTAACTTCGGAAGATATTCACTTGTATTTTATATTGTTATTATTATTGTATTTTATTTGTACCTCCAACGGAGATGTTTTTCCCTCCGGTCGGAGATGTTATTATTACATTTGGTCATGTAAAGTCATTGAGGTAAATCCTCCATTGTAAGTCGGGGCAATAGATCCCCTAGATTCAAATGTATTAGGGTTATTGAGTCTCCTTGAGAAGTCGGCCTAGTCAGGTTTAGTTGGAGCCGACCTAGATAGTGAAAAGGTTAAGTGAAAGACAAAGTATAAATAGAGAGTTGGGCTCTCTCATTTGAACACACATGCACTCACTCAAGTTCGCATTAGTGAGAGAGAGAAGACAAGTTCGCATAGAAGAAAGAGAGAGAATTGCAGAAGACTATCTTGTTTTGGGGTTTTCCATTTTGTGATATTGTATTGGTGACGATTCTATCTCTGAGGAAGTTGTGGGGTTTTCTCCTTTATGGTTTCCTCGAGGAAAATATTTGTGTCTCTTGTGTTATGTTGTGCATGTTATTATTTCAATTAAGATCCTAGATAATATTGATTAAAAATAGAAAAACTAACATGGTATCAGAGCTAACTTGAAAATAAGACATTGTGCATTTGTGAGAAGCTAGGGCTTCTAAGTTGGAGGTCTTCTCTCCACAGATCATCAAGAAAAGGAGGCTATGCTAACTCACCCTAGGAGGGCGCATCTTTTTTGTCGAAGCATAATCTAATTCCGAGAATTTTCATTTTTTGACCCATCACTACCACCGGAGGAAAACTATTGCATCAACTATTTTGAGTTTTTGTTCACAGATTTGGAGAAGTGAGTACATTGGACAACTCGCCTTGAGGAGGCGCATCTTCTTGTTCAATCAGAAGTTCCAAATTCCAAGTTTGGAAAATTAGGGTTTCTCTGACAAACCCTAGGCCAACCAGCTCCAGAACCAGCTTGGACATCTCAAAAGTGGTAAGACCTAAAAGCTTTGCTATTTCCATTTGTAGTACTCATTCAATATTTCTCACTACACCAAGCTTGAGGATAAGCTTGAAGGAGCTGATAAATTCTAAGCATGGAAGTATAGGATTGCTCTTGTCCTTGAAGAGAATGAATTGGACAAGTATGTAAATGAAGAGGTTCCAGCACTAGAGGGAGATGAGGCTAAGGCCATCCACAAGAAGAACTTGGTTAAGGCCAAGAGAATTATTGAAGACTCCATTAAGGATCATCTCATCCCACATGTGTCATCTTTGAAGACACCTAAGGAGATGTTCGATGCTTTGACGAAACTATTTGAAGGGAAGAACATCAATCATAAGATGACCTTGAGGAACTAGCTTAAGAATGTGAAGATTCAAAATGCAGATACGATGCAGTCCTATTTCACAAGGGTCTCACAAATCAAGGAGCAACTTGAAGCAGTTGGAGAAAAGGTAGAAGAAGGAGAGTTCGTGTTGACCACCTTGAATGGTCTCCCAAGATCATGGGACTCATTCATTCAAGGGATATGTGCCAGAAAGAAGTTGATCACATTCAATAGATTATGGGAAGAATTTTCACACGAAGAAGCTCGACTTGTGGCACAAGAAGAGACGATTGGAGAAAATGATGATCAAGCTCTCACAACACACACTAGAAGAAATCACAACAAGAGGGAGCACCATCATCACAATAAGAGGGAGAAACAACATCAAAATCAGAGGGAGAACTATAGAAGATCCATAAGATATCTATCCAATGTTAGATGTTATACATGTGATGAGAAGGGACACTACTCTAGAGATTGTCCCAGAAACATAAGTGCCTCCCACAATAAGAAGACCAACAAGAAAAGACACCATGCTCACACCGCAGAAGATGAACCTCCAAGGAAGAGAACCAGAGAAGAAAGTGATGAATCTTCAAGTGATGAAGAATATGTCCTAATATCAACACTCACGGGCATTATCACACATGGGAGTAATAATTGGCTTGTAGATAGTGCAGCTTCCAAGCATATAACGGGATATAAAGAATCCTTCATAAATATATCTGAGCATGAGTCACCTCACAAGGTGAAACTTGGGGATGATTACCAATACCCCATAAAAGGAAGTGGAGAAGCTTCATACAAGCTAGACTCTGGAAAATATCTGAAGATGAAAGATATCCTATATGTTCCAGGACTAAAGAAGAACCTTCGCTCCATATCAACGCTAGATGCTAAAGGTATGAGGGTTTCATTTGTTGATGGCCAAGCCCTGATGTGGCCAAAGGGAAAGACAATAGGTGATGCGATTGTGATTGGAGAGAAAGAGGGAGGTTTTTGCAAATTAAAGGGCCAACCTGAACAAGCCTTGGTTCATGACTCCATGGAGCCAAGTGAACTATGGCACAGAAGGCTTGCACATGTGCACTATAGAGCAATACCCATTGCAAGCAAAGCAATTGCAGGACTTCCAGAAATTCAGACGAAACATGAAGGCGTTTTCAAAGGATGTGCGAAAGGAAATAATGTGAAGAAGACATTTCCAAGCAGTGAAAGCAAAGTGAAAGGGATATTGGAGATCATCCACTCCGATGTTTGTGGTCCTATGTCATCCAGTTCATTAAGTGGGTATGTATCTTATGTTTCATCCATTGATGATTTTTCCCGTAAGACTTGGATATATTTCTTGAAAAGTAAAGACGAAGTATTCAACAAGTTCAAGGAATTCAAAGCCTTGATTGAGAATCACACTAAGAAGAAGATCAAGACCTTTTGATCAGATAATGGCGGAGAATTCACCTCGGAATATTTCAAGAACTTGTGTAGAGAATCTGGAATTAAGAGGGAGTTGACCACTCCCTACAATCCACAACAGAATGGCGTTGTAGAAAGAAATAATAGAATGATGATGGAAGCAGTGAGAGCAATGCTTCATGACCAGGATATTTTGATGCACTTATGGGCAGAAGCTGCTAGGACAATGGTGTATGTACAGAACCGTACTCCTCATTGAGTACTAGACAACAAGACTCTAGAAGAAGTGTTCTCCGGTAAGAAATCATAATTCATCCATCTCAGGATATTTGGCTGCCCAGTGTACATACACATTCCGAAGGAGAAGAGGATGAAGCTAGATCCTTCAAGAAAGAAGGGAATATTCATAGGATATAGTGAAACTTCGAAGTCCTACTGAATATACTTCCCAGGATTCAAGAAGATAGACATCAGCAGAGACGTGACATTCGACGAAGACTCAACATACAACAAATCCATAAAATTACCTATTGAAGATATTGAAGAACCTGAAGTTCCCAGGATTCGAGATTCAGTGATGGAAGAAGCAGTTCTAGAAGATCATGAAGACCACGAAATGGAAGAACTAAAAGAACCTGTAGATCCACCTCATGAGAAGAACTCCCACAAGAGGAAACCAACATGGGTACAAGAAGCAATACAAGATGCAAAGAGGTATGGTACTCCAGAGGGCATGATGCATAGAGAAATCAAGAGACCGAGGCTATACTCCAGCTATGTATCCATGTTGTGTGACATCATTGACAAAGAACCTTCCAAGTATGAAGAAGTGACAAAGAAGAAAAAATGGAAGGATGCCATGATCAAGGAGTACCGGTCGATTATGAAGAATGATGTCTGGGAGGTAGTTCCAAGACCAGGAGGGAAGTCTGTTGTGACTTCAAAGTGGATCTACAAGATCAAGCATGTTGGAGTGTGAAAATCCTCACAGCAGATCTAAGAGATGATGTATACCTCACAAGAGTAATTATGATTAAGCAGGAAAATAAAATAAGAGTGGTCAATGCAGTATAATGAGCAACAGAATAATAATGCAGTAGAACTCGGATATAAGCAAAAATACTTTACACACACTAATTAATTAATCACAATATGGACAATAAGTAGTACAATGCACGAGGATTCGAATGCCAAGGTGGCAATTCGAATTAGCCTTCATGGAGTGATCAAAAGATCACTAGAGTGTCATCGGAGCACAACTAGTAGTCTATCTCATCATCGGTGGAGTCATCAATGCACAAGTAACTGTCAACCGTCAGTCAAACCGAGTCTAACTGAGTGTGGTGTAACTGAATGTAACTGGCACATGGAGACACTAACTGAATGAAGGAGGCTCAGTGGAGGGCGCATGAGGATCTAACTGGAGTCAGAACAGGTAGTCATGTCTCATCGGAGGTCAATCGGAGTGATAACAACATTGAGGAGTCAGTTTGGCCTCAAATCAAGGAAAGACTGGTGGCTGACTGAAGTAAATTGGACTGGTAGGTGAGAAAGGCGCCCTTCTCATGCAGTACGTGAAAGGAGGGCGCATGACAGGATAGGAGGGATGAAACTGAGTGGAAGGAAGCTTCGGGGGCTAGCTAATTGAGGGCTAGGTGCTGGGACTGATGAATGGAATGCATGCAAATCCTAAAAGTGCATGCATGACTAAAAATGTAAATGATCAAAATACTGGTGGGACTAGGATGGAGTATAGGAATATCCTAACATGGAGATGGTAGCAACGAGAAACAAAAGGTGAGGTTTGTGGCATGTGGCTTCTTCCAGAAGGAAGGCATAGACTATGAGGAGACATTCGCACCTGTGGCGAGACACAGTTCCATAAGATCTGTACTAGAATTGACTAGAGTGATGAAATGGAAGGTACACCAGATGGACATCAAGATAAAATTCTTGAATGGTGTAGTAGAAGTGGAAGTGTACGTGGAGTAGCCACTTGGATTTGAGACACATGACAGGCAGACTCATGGGTGCAATTGAAAAAGGCCTTGTATGGATTGAAGCAGGCCCTAGGATGTGGTACGACAGGATGGATAGCTTCCTGATGAGCTTAGGCTTTACCAAGAGTAAAGAAGATTCCAACCTTTACCAAGAGTAAAGAAGATTCCAACCTTTACTACAAGGTTGAGGTGGGAAATCCAGTGATACTTCTACTCTATGTAGACAGCTTGTTTGTAACAGGGGAGGATGAGCTCATTGTAGATACGAAGAGGAAGCTTGCCGCAGAGTTTGAGATGAAGGACTCGGGGATGTTGCATTATTTATTAGGAATGGAGGTGTGGCAGAGTGCGGATGGAATCTTCCTTGGACAAGGGAAGTATGTAGTGGATATTCTAAAGAGGTTCAGAATGATGGGCAACAAGGCTATGACCACACCCATGGCATAGAACATGAAGCTACTGTGTGATGCTTCATCAGAGTCAATTGATGCCACGATGTATCGTCGGATGATTGGTTCATTGATGTACCTAACGAACACGAGACCAAACATATGATTTGTTGTGAACACCCTAATCCAGTTCCTGACGAATTCGAGACATGTTCACTTGATTGCTGCAAAGCATATATTGAGGTACCTAAAGGTTACAGTTGATTATGGGCTCAAGTATGATGCGAATCAGAAGATTAACCTACAGGGTTATGTTGATTCATATTGGGAAGGAAGTGCCGCTGATAGGAAGAGCACTTCGAGATGCTGCTTCAGTATGGGATCCAGTATGATCTCCTGGTTTAGCAGGAAGCAATCATGCGTGGCACTGAGTACAACCGAAGCAGAGTGTGTTGTAGCTTGTTCATCTAGTTGTGAGGAAGTATGGATTAGGAAGCTACTGTATGATTTGTTTGATCTCTAGTTAGAGGAGACTTGTATATTCTGTGACAACTAGAGTTGTGTGAAGTTGTCTGAGAACCCAGTGTGCCATGACAAGTCAAAGCACATTGAGATCAAGTACCACTATATCAGGGATATGGTGCAGAGAGGAGCAGTGAAGCTCTCGTATGTAGCGATAGACGAGCATATAGCTGATGTATTGATCGAGCCGTTATCTAGAGTGAAGTTCGAGTACTTCAAAGAGAAGCTTGGTGTTCTCCAGATCGAGGTTCCTCCTAAGAGGAAGTGATGAGACCGAAAGACGCAGATGCACTAGAGCCATTCTCGCATGATGGTAGGTTTGTCCTCTCATGTTGGTAGATGTAAGGGCTGAGCCATTCTCGCATGATAGTAGGTTTGTCCTCTCATGTTGGTAGATGTAAGGGCTGGAGCCATTCTTGCATGGTGGTAGGTTTGTCCTCCCATATTGGTAGATGTAAGGGCTGGGCCATTCTCGCATGGTGGTAGGTTTGTCTTCCCATGCTGGTAGATGCAAGGGTTGGGTCTCGCATGGTGGTAGGTTTGTCCTCCCATGTTGGTAGACGAGGGTCTCGTATGGTGGTAGGTTTGTCCTCCCATATTGGAGACGTTGTGAAGTCCACCAGTCATAAGACACTGTGTGTGCACCTAGGCAAGATCTCACATGGTTTCAGGTTTTTCCTCCCATGCTGGTAGATGTGGGCTGATCGTTGTGGGACATGTGATGTGCATCTGGGCTGTGCTCCGTGTGATGATGAGATGATCTGGATACGACGAGGTGATAGTAGGAGATGCAGGTGATTGCTATGGCAATGTAATGACTGGTCCTGGGCTGTACCTACTTGATGTCTTGCTCGCAGAGATGATGAAGACCTACACGAGGGCTAGTCCTACATCCAACATGAAAAAGGGCTCACTTTGTAGAACTTCCTATGACGAGTAGATTCAAGAGATGTCACCAATCGATGATTGAAATGATGAGGATTGCAGTAGCAGCGACAATGATGATCCAGTGTTGATAATGATGTTCCAGCATTGAAGATGTTCCAGCGATGATGACATTATCCAGACTTGTGTCCAAAAGTGTTGATGACTATGGCAAGAGAATACCTTCCTAGTTAAGAGGGAGTGTTGATGTAATTGTAACTTTGGAAGATATTCACTTGTATTTTATATTGCTATTATTATTGTATCTTATTTGTACCTCTGACAGAGATGTTTTTCCCTCCGGTCGGAGATGTTATTATTACATTTGGTCATGTAAATTCATTGAGGTAAATCCTCCATTGTAAGTCGAGGTAATAGATCCCCCAGAGTAAAATGTATTAGGGTTATTGAGTCTCCTAGAGAAGTCGGCCCAGTCAGGTTTAGCCAGGGCCGACCTAGCTAGTGAAAAGGTCAAGTGAAAGATAAAGTATAAATAGAGAGCTGGGCTCTCTCATTTGAACACACACTCACTCACTCAGTTCGCATTAGTGAGAGAGAGAAGACAAGTTCGCATAGAAGAAAGAGAGAGAGTTGTAGAAGACTATCTTGTTTTTGGGTTTTCCATTTTGTGATATTGTATTGGTGACGATTCTATCTTTGAGGAAGTTGCGGGGTTTTCTCCTTTATGGTTTCCCCGAGGAAAATATTTGTTTCTCTTGTGTTATGTTGTGCATGCTATTCTTTCAGTTAAGATCCTAGATAATATTGATTAAAAGTAGAAAAACTAACAAGTGGATCTCACAAGGAGGAAGGTAATGCGTAGTAGAGCTGCCAAGAATGGAAACATTTGGTCACAAACCGACATGCACAGTTAAAAGATACAAAACAAGGACTATGGGTTGAGGGCTCTTAGTTTGATCTTGTTAGAATTTTGATACTTACAGGATGGTTATGTTAGATATTCAAACAATTTGAATTATTATCATAATAACCATATGCAATAGGATCACCGAAAGATAGAAAAGCACAACATAACAAGAGAACACAAATATTTACCCTAGGAAAACCCTCTCACAGGAAAAACCTAGCAAGACTTCTTCAGTATAGATTTGTTAGAAAGTGCAATGTCAATCTCATACAATAACCCAAGAACAAGATACAATAGAAACCCCAAGAAAAGATGTCTTCAATGCAGCTATGAGTCTTTCTCCCAAGCGAACTTGTCTTTCTGCTACTACTCATGCGAACTTGCTCGAGTGAGATGATGCTCCAAATGAGATAGGCGCCACCCTATTTATACTGGTCACAAAATTGGCCTTTCTACATAACTTGGTCGACTTGACTGGGGCAGTTTTGCCCATTGTTTGTGGTAGTTTACCCACTGGTCCAACTTGTCTATTTTACATGATTTATTTTATGGTTTTTACATCATCAAATACAATATGAATATTTCCCGAAGGAAGTACAATAAAAATACAATAATAATATCTTTTCAAGTTACATTATTCAACATTCCTTCTTCACAAGGAAGGTATTCTTCTAGTGCTATCATCATCATCACTGTTGTTGCAACTCTATACTCTGACCATTAAATTCTGACATCTCTCTCGAATCTATACACCATTAGAAGTTTTGAACCATCTGGTGGGTCCATCTTAGGAGCGTACATTGCGTTGCACACCGCGACCACCTGTGTTACCTCATCCTGTATAATGAATGAGAAATCCATTTAGTGGGTCCAACCTAGGAGCATACATTACGTCGCACACTACGACCACCTGCGTTACCTCACCACGTGTCCAAATCATCTCGTGAGTGTAGCCTAGGAGACTCAATTACGTCACATAACCCGTGACTACCTTCTATCACGTCACATCAAAACATCGAGACAAAACCACCTTGTGAGTGTAGCCTAGGAGACTCAATTACATCACATACCCAGTGAGTACCCGCTACCACATCACCTCATGTGGAGAACAACCCAAGTCCGAAACGTGCGTCTTCGCATATGTGTGTTTTATAACATAGCATTGCATTTAGGAGACTCAATTACGTCACATGTAGTGACCACCTACTGCATCCTCAGGGGTGTAGTCCATGAGACTCAATTACGTCACATAACCTATGACTTCCCGCTACAACCCTGTGAGTGTATCCTAGGAGACTCAATTACGTCACATAACCCGTGACTACCCACTACAACCTCACATCTCAAGTGGAGACACGCACATGATTTCAATTACGTCACTACGTTACTACTTGCGTCTCACACGTGTTATGTTACTCTTCACTCCCTCTTGATCTGGACCACTCCAAGCTTGTCCCTGAAGTAATCAAACTTCACTCTCAACAGAGGCTTGGTCAACACATCTACTATCTACTCCTTTGTTGCTATATACTGGAGCCTCACTGTTCCTCTCTGCACCATATCCCTGATATAGTGATACCTGATCTCGATGTGCTTCGGCTTGTCATGAAACATCGATTTCTTAGACAACTTCACACAACTCTAGTTGTCACAGAGAATACAAGTTGCCTCTAACTTAAGATCAAATAAACCTGCAAGCAACTTCCGAAGCCATACTGCCTTACAGCTTGCCGAATAAGCTGCCATGTACTCTGCTTCGGCTATACTGAGTGCCACACTCATCTGCTTCCTACTGAACCATGAGATCATACTAGATCCCAAACTGAAGTAGCACCTTGATGTGCTCTTTCTATCTATGACACTACCATCCCAATCCACATCAACATAACCCTGCATATTAATCTTCTGATCTGATGCATATCTGAGGCCATAATAAACCGTACCCATCAGGTACCTCAACGTATGCTTTGCCACAGCTAGGTGAACACGTCTCGGCTGTACTGACTCAGTGTGTTCATCGTAAAGCATAACTCCGGCCTTGTGTTCGTTAAGTACATCAACGGACCAATCATCTGCATGTATATCGTGGCATCCACCATCTCTTAAGAAGTATCACACAACTTCAGATTTGATGCCATAGGTGTATCCATGGCCTTACAATCCATCATCCCGAATCTCTTCAGGATCTCTACCACATATTTTCCTTGACTAAGGAAAATATCATCTGGATTCTTCCACACCACGTCTTGGGTGCTTGTTTCAAACCATACAAGGCCTTCTTCAACTTGCACACATGTGTCTGTTTGTCATGTGTCTCAAATCCTAGTGGTTGCTCCACATACACTTCCTTTTCTACTATGACGTTCATGAAGGCATTCTTCACGTCCATCTGGTGTACCTTCCACTTCATCACTACAACTATCGCAATTATAACTCTAATTGAAGTGTATCTTGTTAAAGGAGCAAACGTCTCTTCATAATCGACTCCCTCTTTCTGAGAGAAACCATGAACCTTGCCTTGTACTTCTGTAGTATGCTTGAACTTGTAAATATTCTTGAAGGTCACTGTTGAACAATCATCACTTGTTCTTCGGAACAAGTCTTATCATCCTTCTCTTGTAGGTCATAGCACACGATCTTTCCTACAAGTCAAATTCATTCATATGATTAGCAACATTCCATGTAATGACAACTTCTTATCCATAATGCACACAATCATGTAATCAATGCATCTTAGCCAATGCTTCAGCACAACACTTATCCATATCCTGTATACACACAATAACTATCTAGATGCCTTCCATCTCTACCGGAACATACTATTAATAGCGTGCATTGCTCTCAACATGTTAGCAAAGAGGTTTCATCCTAGACTAACTCCATCAAGGGCTCATGGGATGTTGTGCAACACTATAGGCCACTTACCCATAACATGCACTACATGAGCCTACTGCTAGTCAATCTTAGTCATATATAAATGCATAAAATAAAACTGTATCACAGATCTACCTGTAATTGTTATGAGCAATATCCTATCCATATCACTGTATTTATTATAGCATGCATAATACACTTCTTGATCTTGGGAATACAAATATGCATGAACAATATCATTTAGACACTTAAAGGATAACTCAAAAATACTTATCTTTTATGTGTTTTGTAGGCTCCCTCTTAGTTTCTGCCTCCTTGCAGAAGTCACTGGAGTTTCTGGAAGCATACTCTTCTCCATCATTTGATTATGAAGACCTTGATCTTCTTCTTTGTCTAGTCTGGAGCTTTATGAAGTCTTCATCCTTGGTATTCATATACTAGATTCAAGATATCCTTTTTCTTGGAGATGCATCCTTCACATCCTTTACATACACCATCATGTTTTATCTGGATCTTGGATAGACCAGTCACCATTTTGCTTACGATCGGTAAAGCCTTGTAGTGTATATATATATATGCAAGCCTTTATGTGCCATAGTTCACTTGGTTCCATTGTGTCATGAACCAATGCTTGATTTGATTGACCTTTTAATTTGTAAAAACCTCCCTCTTTCTCTCCAATTATTACTGCATCATCAAAATTTCAAGACATATTCTTCATCACTTGAATAATTCTTCCTTTGATTTCTTCTTAACTGGTTCGTCATCTTCTGTAGCGTGAGCATGATGCCTCTTCTTATTTCCTTTCTTGTTGTTGCCTTTGTTCTTGGGGCAATTCCTTGCAATGTGTCCTTTTTCATCACAATTGTAACATTTGAAGTTTGAGTAGTCCCCGGGAGGTCTTTGATTCTTATGGAATCTTCTAGAATTGTGAGAATGATCTTCTTTCTTGCTCCTCCTTGCATGAGCTTCCAAGGCTTGGTTATCATCTTCATCCATCTTTTCTTCTCTAGCTTTAATTCTGGCTTCTTCTTGGGTACAAGTTTCCCAAAGTGCACTGAATCTGATGAGATTTCTTCTAGAGCATATTCCTTGGATGAATGATTCACATGATCTTGGGAGACCATTCAAAGTGGTTATTACTAGTTCTGCATTCTCAACATGATCTCCAATAGCTTCTAGTTGTTCTCTGATTTGGGAGACCCTTGTGAAATAAGATTGAATTTTTTTGGAGCTCTGCATCTTCACACCCTTGAGTTGAGTTCTCAAGGTCATCTTTCTATTAATGTTCTTCCCTCCGAATAAATTCTTCAGTATATCGAACATATCTTTAGGAGTTTTCAAAGATGAGATGTGGGGGATCAAGTGATCCTTGATGGAATCAACAATGATCCTCTTGTCCTTAACCAATTTCTTCTTGTGCTTAGCTTTATCTTCATTTCCCTTTGGCTCTGCAATTTCTTCTTTGACATAGTTGTCCAACTCATTCTCTTCTAGAATGAGCATCACTCTATACTTCCAGGCACATAAATTATCTGCACCTTCAAGTTTATCCTCAAGATTGGCATTGTTTGTCATCTTGATAAAATGAGAATCTCAAATGGAAATAAAGATAGCAGGACCTACCAAATGAGATGCTCCAATCAAATGCTTTCTTTTATATCTTATGAGATCCGACTTCTGGTTGACCTAGGGTTTTTTAGAGAAACCCTAATTTTTCAACTTTGGATTCTTGAAATACTGACTTGAGAGAGAGATGCTCCTCCTCAACGCGAGTTGAGTAGATCCTTCCTTCAGCCAAATCTATGTACAAAACTACCAAAAATTGGAAACCCTAATTTCTGCAGATGTTGCAGTTTCTATAGAACTAGGTCAAAATTTGAAAATTATTGGATCTGTAATCTACCTCCTTAGGAAGATGCACCCTCCTAGGGCAAGTTGCTTTGACCTCCTTTTTCAACCAAACTATGGTGAAAATCCTCCGGAAAGATAAACCCTAGTTTTTACTTCCGACAGTTTTTGCTGCACAAGGTCTTCTTCTAGGCTAGCTCTAAAACCATGTTAGAATTTTGATGCTTCCAGGATGGTTATGTTATATATTCAAACAATTTATATTATTATCATAATAACCATATGCAATAGGATCACTGAAATATAGAAAAGCACATCATAACAAGAGAACAAAAAGATTTACCCTGGGAAAACCATCTCACGGGAAAAACCCAACAAAACTTCTTCAGTATAGTTTCGTCAGAAAGTACAATGTCAATCTTGTATAATAACCCAAGAACAAGATACAATAGAAACCCCAAGAAAATATGTCTTCAATGCAACTACTCTTTCTCCCAAGTGAACTTGTCCTTCTGCTACTACTCATGCAAACTTGCTTGAGTGAGATGATGCTCCAAATGAGTTAGGTGCCACCCTATTTATACTGGTCACAAAACTGGTCATTTTACATAACTAGGCCAACCTGACTCTTCCCTAACTGGGCCGACCTGGGGCAGTTTTTCCCATTGTTTGGGGTAGTTTACCCAATGGGCCGACTTGTCTATTTTACATGATTTATTTTATGGTTTTTACATCATCAAATACAATATGAATATTTCTCGAAGGAACTACAATAAAATTACAATAAGAATATCTTCCGAAGTTACATTCTTCAACAGATGTCAATGGACAAGTATGAATTCTATACACAAATTCGTTCCATGCAACATGGAACCTGTTAGTATAACGATCGGTTACCAGTGGAGGAGCTAAGTATGACCTTCGCTACAAGACATAACCAACAATTTGCTCGACTTCAGGCTATGGAATTGAGTCTTGGCCCTTATCACAGTGACTGTCTTTAGAGGTATCATCTAAGGCATTACATTTGAAATTTAACCCAGAGATCGCTAATGGTTGAACAGTTACAGCTAAGACATGAAGCTTTAGCTCTTAAATCTATTGCAGATCGACTGCATACAGACTTTAGGGATTGATTCCTTTTTAAGTCGAGGTGTCAAGATTGACCTTCCACTTGAGAAGTTCGATTGGCCACCAGGAATCGGTTCGATAGCATAATCGAACTCATCGTGATAAATACACTCACATTAAAATGTTATAAGCTTACCTACTATCACAACCTGAGGTATATCGGCACATAAAGTAAATCATAGATATGGGAGCAGTGGATAACCGAGAAGCAGTATGCTATCACAGTCCTGCATCCGGCTGTCGCTCAAACCAGGTTTCGTTGACAAGAAAAATACAAGTAATAAAACAGTCAGCACAATTCAATGTCTTGAATCGGCCCAAAATGTAATAATATACATTCTCCATAACTATTTTCTGAATTGACTTCATGCACAGACCTTTAATAAGAATCGATGTGATTTACATAATTGTTCCTTCCGTTACAACCAGAAATACTTTTTTCCGTAATCTATTTCCTATGCATATTCATGCCAGATATATAAACAAAAATTAACACGGTTTACATAACTTCATAACGGAATAACACCATTTTTACAAAACCTTCGATTTGGGACACCACAGTAATAACTCATTACTTACACATATAACATAACAACTAAAATCACATTCAATATTCGATTCGCGTAATGGTTAACACCATTTTTTACAAAACCTTCGATTTGGGACAACACAGTAATGACTCATTACTTAAACATATAACATAACAACTAAAATCACATTCAGCCTTCGATTCGCGTAATGGTTGAACACTTTATTACCTCTATTTTCAAAATAAAATTATGCCATAAGTCTGTGAAATGTTCGTTTGATTACCTAAGAGTTAATGTATTACATATATCCAATACAAAATCACAGCAGTACATCTGCAGATTGCCCTCTTCGAATACCCAAAATAAAATTAAATGCATCTATTCAAATAAAACTAAAACAAATAAGAACATGTCTCAGGTGGTTGATCCAACAAATGACAAAGCTGGCGAAGTTGTTTTCGCTCCAGTACGGTTCAAGTTCTTTCCAATATCACCAACTGACCCCACGGTTGACCTCCCTATCACACTAGGAGTAATCTTCTTCCTCCCAGTCCCCTGATCTATTAGGGATCATAAAGAATAACACACAAGCCAAGATTATCCAGCAATGATCCCCCAATCACCAGGATAAGTCCAAAACCAAACTCACATAGTCACACAAGCTCTCCATTTTTCATTATGAAAGCCTTCCAGTATTAGGGAGCTCAAAAGTGTTTTTCCCTTCCATGCTTTCTTTCTTAAATAGAAAAAGCATTTGCGACACATGTCGCTCACATGCAAAATTATTCTTTTTATTAAATTTCCAAATATTATTTCTCACCCAACCAAGTGTCACCTTCACATGAGGGTGCACATAAGTCCCACAATTTACTCCTAGATGTTCCTTTATCCTATGATCCCAATCCCCAAATTTGTGGGTACGAGTGGAGTCTAACTCAAAAATATCTCAAGTCTATATTTGCTCCAAATCTAGATATTCTCTATTTATTTATTCTCAATATTTTATTTAATGTACATCTCCCCAAATTTGTGGGTGCAAGTGGAGAACTAAAAAATATCCCAACTCTATATTTGCTCCAGATTTAAATATTTTCTATTTATTTATTCTCAATATTAAACTTTAATGCACATCTTTTCATGAGACAAATTTCTTGCTTTTTCTCTTTTTTTTGCACAAATTACTAAATGCATACCTATATGTTAATACAAGTATGTACATAAATTAATTCTCATCATTGTCTAGGTACCGCATCTATGGGTCCTTCTGACAAATAGTTAAATCTTGTCCTTGTTTGGGGAGTGTGATGTAGCAATTTAGGATTCATTACCTTAAATCAATTCTCTACTTTCTATGCGAGACTAATGGTGACTAAGGAATAAGATTGTTCTTATTGTGCACCCCTAAACTTCCTTGTATGTGACCAAATCGTTATGGCCTACCCATACGGCACATGCCACCCGAGTAAAGAATCAAGATGATAGGGATTTCAACTCATACTTGGATTGCTGTTAATGTTATACCTAAATCTCGTCATCATGAAAACCATGTCAACTAAGTGCCTCAATCCTTGAAGTTTTCCCTGATTAAGAAGTCATTTAGAGCAAGTTGATTCCCTTTGTCCACAGTTTCTAGTGGGCCGACGCAGGTTGTCTTTAAGCAAGAAGTGCCCAACTAGGTTAGGCGCAAGATGCAGTTTGCCAGACTACGACGGTGGCTTAGCTTTCCTTTGTGCAGCCTACGCTTCCCCTCTCAGGTGTAGGTTTCCCTCATGCACCTTGCGCTGAGATTGGTTAATTTGGATAAAGGTGGCTTTCGAGCGATTTATAGAAGTTGGATGAGGTGGATCCCTATCCCTAACTCCTAGGTGAGCTGTCCTACGGTTCCCTAACCTCAAGGAAGGATCCCTTAGCTCTCTCCCCATGATCCTCAACCTACTCTATCCACTTGGTCATATAAATACAAATCTCCTCTCCATTCCAAAGGGAGGAATTCTATAGCACTTACATGCTAGTGGAATTAGCCTAGGTGATCTCTATTCATCTCTTGGGAGGCATACATTTCCTTTGGAGGCATTGGCTTGGCTTGTTGGAGGAAGATTGCAACGTTAAGGCTTGGGTTGTAATCATCTCTCTACTTTGTGTTTCTCACTCTATTGATAGTAATATAAAATCTTTCCATAAATGTCATTGTGTTGATGATGTTTATAGTTTACTTCCTTAACTATTTACTTAGATAATTTAGTGTTTAGATGTGTTTTACTGCTTGTTTTGTCTCTACATGTTTTGACAGGTCTTGCAGCTACGGATCTGACGAACGTGGAGCTTGGAGCAATAACAAGGAGAAAGATCTACAAATCTGAAGGTAAGAAATCTAGTTACTCGATCTTTAATTGATCTAGGAAAGTAGTGTTGTATTCTGTTCCTATTTGTTCTACATTCACACAGAACTAGGAAGATCTGGCTCGCATCCGCTCGAGTAGATTGTCCAATAACAAATCTGACGACCATACTGGGGAATACTTTGTTTTGATTTTAATTTGAATGTGTTTTTCATTGATTTCTTAATGCCAGCCATTTCTTTGCCTCATGAACCCTCCTTTCATCAGATCTTATCTTTAGAGAGTCTATTGTTTCCCTCTGATTCTTTTAAGATCATTGTTAGGTCACTTGCTTTTTATTATTTGGAGATCTTTTGATTTTCACAAGTGGTTAGTTTCTTGATGCACCTGGGCCGTGCATACAGTGCGCCTAGACCCATCCGACGCTTTCCCTGTGTGTTCAATCTGCGCCGGCAGTGCTATTTCCTTGCATAGGGTTTGTGCCACTGGCGCTTTTCCCTTGTAGACAGTTTATGCCGGGCGCTCTACAGCATACTGGCAGAGTGCGCCAGCCCTTTGAGCTTGGTGCTTGGTTCAAACCCTCCAATTTTTGCTTTTTGATCTGATTTGCAAGCTTCTGTGTGTTGCACCTTATAGTCACAGAACCCCTAGACACAACGTATTGTCATTTTCCTCCATTTTTTGGTCTTTTGAGATTTGGATCCAGGTTTGCCCCTCTGAGTCAAAATTAGTGTTTTTCTTGCATTTTTAAGCAAAATGGATTCTATTTTTGGAAAAAAATTCCCCCTCATCGTGTATCCTACAGTCGTTTTGACCCATATTAAGGTTTTAAGATAATTTTTGGTTTGGTATGATTGGCTTGTTTTAAAAGACTTGAAAAGTGTGGGATATCCATGTCTTTTTTAGCCTCTTTTCCTTGGGTTGTGCATCTTGTTTCCATTACATGCTGAGCTATCTGATGATTGTTGGAAAAGATTGATTCTTTGTGTCCACTTTAATTCAAAGAGAAGCTTGATTGTCACTCTTTTGCTATATTCATGAAATTGGAAAACATAAGTATTCTTCTTGCTTTAATTTGATCATTTGACATTCTTGGTCTTACACTCATAAGAAGAAGAAAGGCTTGTTTCAGATTTGTGTGCATTTGAGTTAGATAAGATTATTAAGTGATTTTCTTTGTCTTGCATTTGATTGGAAACGTTTGTGGAATCCTTTATTCCATAGCTTAGATGTGTCTTTTTCGAGTGTAAAAAGATAGGAAATGGATTAGAATTATAGCATTTTGTGTTCATAAAAAGATCTCTTTTATTGCTCCGGGTTAGTTTTGGGTGCATCTTTTACTTCTTTCCATCATTTTGAAAAGAGTTAAAAATGAATTTGCATGGGGTTGTGCATTTGGGAAGAAAACATATCTCTCTCTTTTTCTTAAGTAGGACTTCATAGAAAAGAAGACTTGCATTTTCATATAGATCAGATATCTTGTTTAAATTCCAAGTCTTCACTTCATGGATTCACTTAACCGCATAAGATAAAATCAAGCGCTAGTTTTAAGTTAAAATTTTTTAGCAACTTGTGTGTTAGGTTAGTGACGTGTTCCGATGTCGTTAAACGTGGCAGCTGTTGTTATCTTCCTGCACTGCATTTCGGGGGCCTACAGTCCTTCCATGTACCAACTGGTATATCGAAGGCTCTTTCATGTACCCTTGGGTATATCGAAAGGCACTTCACGTACTCGATATTATATCAGAAGGCTCTTGTCGTACGGTTGTGCATTAGACAACACCACTATGGATTTGAGCTCCCACGTACCTTGAGTATATCGAGAGACCCCATTAGGATTCCTGGAACCATCTGAGAAAACCTTTTGACCGTCTTGTTGTCGCAATACATCGAGAACAACACTCGGGGAGATTGCTATGCATGTACTGTTAGGTAGTCGGGTTATACTGCCAAGGGTACGGTCCCAATCCTCCTTGTTTAATGCTCTAAAAAATTGGGCCAAGTATAACTGTTGGACCCTATAGTATATCGCGAGTTGTGACAGCTTGATACACCTGTTAGGATCTAGCTTGTACATCCCTCCTATTCACAGGTTTGCATGTTGCTTTTAGTTTGAGTATCATTTCTTGTGCGTGATAATTAGAAGGACTTAGAGAGTTTAGATATGGAAAACTCTTCTGGGAGTACCAATCAAGAGGCTCCTTTTCAAGGGTTACCTTTTGTCTTTCCTCCAGTTAGAGATATTGGTCCTCCCTTTATTGCCACTCTAAATCTTCCTAGATTAACCACAGGATTACCGGTATGGTTATTCAATCCAGTGATTCCGACTATACCCAATGTTTCAAATGTTAACTCTCCACCAGGAGAGTGTCTGATGCAGGAGTATCGATGTTGAGTTAGCAATGTGATTACGTGGTCACATGTTGTGACTATAATAAGGACGAGCAGCTATGATGTGGACAGGATGACCCATTTTTCTGTTATCATTCTGATTCACGCATGCATTTACTAATTGCCGCGTTGTCTATTTTTGGTAAGATAGGACTAGCGACGAGTTGATACTCCCTGCGTGGAGATATAGCTAGATTAGGAAGTCAGCTGAGTACTGATGCAGACCCACCTCCATGGAGTCTGTTAGGTTGTTAGGTTGTTGAGTGGTTCGGAATTCTATCAGGGAGCCGAATGCATAAGTAGGGCAGAGTAGAATGAGCTAAGAGTTGGTTGGTTGGCTCAGGATTGTAAGTCATTATGTAGGGAATGCGGTTTTCATGTTTTCGGTAGATGAAGGTAGAAGAATTGTGGGTTTAAGACCTATTTCTGTGCATTTGAATTAAGAACGCTTTGATTTTTTGTTAGGTAGAGCTGTGTGCATTTGTGACCTGATTTCTGTGTGAATGAATCTCTGTGTTGCATTTATATGATCTCTATGTGAAGTGAAGAACTCCAATGTGTTTGTAGACCAATCACCATTCAATTGTTTAAGTAGGAGTCTTGTTTGAGGTTAGTTTTCCAAGCATCCAGACGAGGGTCGAGCTGGGTTGATCATTTCCATGATCAATCGGCCGAGAAATCAAGAAGAAGCTAAGTAAATCTAGCTTGTCGAGTTGAACGACTCAAATCTAAGCCGACAGAAGATTGATAACGTGGGAGCATTGTCGAAGTGGAGTTGTGCGGAGATTAACATTCCCGCAAGCCCAAGTGAAGGATTCCTCCTTGATCGTAGATCAACGAACGAGATCAGCCCCGCAAAGATCGACGGTGGAGACATCACCCCGCAAAAGAAAGTAGCGCGGTGGTTAGCGATGAAGTGTTGCGGAAGTGACTTTGCGGAAAAGGTATTACGGGAAGGAGTTTGTGGAGGAGTGTTGCGGAAATACTTCTCGGGAAGCACAAGGAACGTGCCCACAACCCGCAATTGTGGAAAGACTGTTGCGGAGAGGATCGTTGCAGAGAGAAGAGTGCAAAAAGGTGATTGCGGAGAAGGCGATGGCGGAAGGCAATTGCGAAAGATGGTAATCATGCAAGAATATTGCGGAAGGTCATTATGTGGGAAGAAGATCACAGATCGTTGCGGAGACCCTATGTTGAAGGTCAGGGCCACGGGAAGAAGGACTAGGATGGGTTCGAGCCAAGTCAGGGAATGATTCTAGCAAATCACCCCAGATCCTGGAAGGGTGAGGGTTGAGTTGGCTGCGGTCGACCCGAAACCCCATTAGTTTTGGTATCAGAGCGTAGATTGTTTGTGTGACACAATAGAGACATGGTTGCACACATGGGAAGAGCAATATTTCGTGGCAGAGGACGATTGGCGACGAATGCCGAAGTCATGGAAGAAATGAGAGAAATTCGAGCATGTATGGAAGCTATGGAGATGGGTCAACGAAGAGATCTAGAAGTAGGAGACATGAGTGATCCTAAAGAAGACGAACAAGGAGAAGAAGCAGCACCTATGCGAGAAACATCTAAGCTAAGATACTTTCGGCCAATTCTTGGAGCAACTTCGAGGCCGAAACCTAAGTTTCCTATCTATGAAGGAAGCATCACTGCAGAACACCTCATTGATTAGATTAGTGAGTTAGATAAATACTTTGAGTATGATGAAGTTGAAGAGAACAAGAAATTCAGATTCGCAGTGACCAGATTGAAAGGACATGCATCCTTATGGTGGGATAGTGTGCAGGCCTAAAGAAGGAGGAAGAACAAACCGGTCATAAAGAACTGGGATAGGATGGTAGCTAAGATGAGAGCAAATTTCTTGCCAAAGGACTACCAGTTGACATTGTATAGACAGATGCAGAACCTTAGGCAAAGATTATTAACTGTAAGGGAGTATACAGAAGAGTTTTACAAAGTGAAACTAAGGGCAGGCTATGTAGAAGAATTAGCAGAGAAGACTGCTAGAAATGTCAATGGTTTAAGAATGGAAATTTAGGATGAGATCAGTATGATATCACCTAGAACAATGGAGGAGGCATACCAATGTGGCTTGAGAGCAGAAGAGAATTTGTTAAGAAAACAGAGCTTCCAGAGAGGCAGTGGTTCAGCCCAAGGACAAGGACAAACAACTTGAAGAGGAAGGTTTACAGCCCAGAGAGGAGGATCTAGCAATTCACACTAGCATGAGCACCAAGATAGAGGGAGTAACTCCAGAGAGAGAGGACCTTACCATAGAGGTAGAGGTAGAGGAAGAGGCAAAGAAAATGTCTACAGATGTTCCAGATGTAACAAGTTGGGACACAGATATTTTGAATGTCCAGAGAAGGAAGATGTAGGACAAAGAGGAGCCTATGTAGCTTAGAACGAGCAACAACAAGAACAAGAAGCAATGGCCGAGAACATGCTAGAAAAGGGAGAGTCCCTGATGATGAACAAGATATTATTGAAACCAATAAAGGAGGAAGTGGAACCTGTTCAAAGAAAGGCTTTATTCAGAACCATGTGTAAAGTCAAAGGGAAGTGTTGTAAGATGGTGATTGAAAGTGGGAGCACTGACAACCTTGTTTCCACAGAGATGGTGGAGAAACTGAGTCTAAGGAAAACCGGACACCCTGTTCCATACAAAGTATCATGGTTGCATAAAGGACATCAAATTCTGGTAAGTGAATAATGTGAAGTTGATTTTCAAGTAGGTTCATATAAGGACAAGATCATTTGTGATGTTATGCCCATGGATGTTTGCCATATTCTTCTAGGAAGACCCTGGAAATTTGATAAGAAGGTAGTGCATGATGGTAGGAGGAATTGCCATAGTTTTGTAGAAGATGGCATAAGGCATATTCTTCATCCATTACAAGGAGAGAGTTCAACCGAACAATAGACATCTAAAGTGTTGATGTTGATAGGAAAAAAGTATTTGTAGCAGATTGATGAGAAGGAACTGAACTATGCTGTAGTATGTAAGCCCAGAGTAGTAGTGATGAAGACTAACACTACAGATCTACCTGAGGAGATTCAGGAGATGCTAGGGGAGTTTAGTGACATTGTGGTAGATGATTTACCCGATGAGTTACCACCGAAGAGGGATATAAGTCACCACATTGATTTTATTCCTGGAGCGAGCTTACCAAAAAAGACAGCATACGGATTAACACCGCAAGAGAATGAAGAAGTCATAAGGCAAGTACAAGGATTGGTAGATAAGGGATTGGTTCAAAAGAGTCTGAGTCCATGTGCAATACCAACAGTATTGACACCAAAGAAGGATGGTGAATGGAGGATGTGTATTGACTCCAGAGCAATTAACAAGATTACCATCAGATATAGATTTCCGTTACCCAGGATGGATGACATGATGGATTGCCTTAGTGGGGCAACATGCTTTTCAAAACTAGATCTGAAGAGTGGATACCATCAGATCATAATTTGAGAAGGAGATGAGTGGAAGACATCCTTCAAGACAAATGATGGGTTGTATGAGTGGTTGGTAATTCCATTTGGATTGTCCAATGCACCAAGCACTTTCATGAGATTGATGAATGAAATCTTGAGAGATTTCACAGGTAAGTTTGTAATTGTTTACCTTGATGATATTCTGATTTTCAGTCAATCAGAGAGGGAACATTTGAAGCATCTGAGATGTGTCTTAGAAAGACTGCAATAGGAAAAGTTGCTAGTGAATGTGAAGAAGTGTACATTCCTGAAGTCAGAGCTAGTGTACTTGGGTTTTGTTATCTCAAGTGATGGATTGAAGATGGATCCAGAAAAAGTGCAGGCAATCATTGATTGGCCTTCCCCTCAGAGGATTTTTTAGGTAAGAAGTTTCCATGGTTTGGCAAGTTTTTATAGGAAGTTTATAAAGAATTTCAGTGGTATTTGTGCACCTATAATTGAAACCATCAGGAAGGATCAACAACCATTCCAATGGACAATAGAGGCTAAAAGGAGCTTTCAGTTCTTGAAGAAAAAGATTACTGAACAACCAGTATTGAAGTTACCAGATTTCAAACACCCGTTCCAAGTGAAGTGTGATTCCAGTGGAGTAGAAATTGGAGCTGTACTCAGTCAGGAGGACAAACCCGTAGCATATTTTAGTGAGAAATTGAATGAGGCAAAACAAAAGTATTCCTCGTATGATAAGGAATTTTATGCTATTATTCGAGCATTAAAGCATTGGAGACATTATCTGATGCCTAGTGAGTTTGTTTTGTTTTCTGATAACCATGCATTGTAGTATATCATGCAGCAACCTAAGTTGAAACATAAACATGTCAAGTGGGTTGAGTTCATGCACAAATTTACCTTTGTGATAATGCATATAAGTGGAAAATCGAATCGAGTGGCTGATGCTTTAAGAAGAAGACAGTTGATGGTGCAGGAGAATCAGATCCAAGTCTTAGGGTTTGAGCATTTAAGAGATTTGTATGAAGCTGACCTTGATTTTCATAATGCATATAGAGCTTGTAGAAATCCTGTAGAAGCAGTCAGAGAATTGTGGATAGAATATATGTTGCAAGATGGTTTACTCTTTAATAACAGTAAAATCTGTATTCCCAAGTTTTCCATGAGAGATAACTTGATACAGGAAAAGCACAATGGAGGAATGGCAGGTCACTTTGGAAGTGATAAAAACTTTGGATAGTTGAGCCATTTTTATTTCTGGCCAAAGATGAGATCTGAAGTTGAGAAGTTTGTGAGAAGATGTAGGGTATGTCAGCATGCCAAGGGAAGGATCCAAAACACAGGATTATACTCACCATTTCCTATTCCAACCAGGCCTTGGGATTCTATGAGTATGGATTTCATTTTGGGTTTGCCAAAAACTCAGAAGGGATATGATTCTATTTTTGTGGTGGTGGATAGATTCACTAAGATGGCACATTTTGTTCCATGCTATAAGACTAGTGATGCCACACACATTTCTAACTTATTTTTTGATGAAGTTGTGAAGCTACATGGTTTACCTAAGAGTATTGTGCCTGACAGGGATGTGAAATTCACAGGTCATTTCTGGAGAACCTTGTGGAAAAAGTTGGGTACTAAGTTGAACTTTAGTTCAACATATCATCCACAATCTGATGGACAGACTGAGGTAGTAAACATGAGTCTAGGTAACATGTTGAGAAGTCTGATTGGAGAAAGTCCAAAGTAGCGGGATAAGGTATTGAGCCAAGCTGAGTTTTCCTACAATGATTCACCAAACAAAAGTACCGGGATGAGTCCATTCCAAATTCTGTATGGAATGAATCCAAGAGGAGCATGTGAACTTCGTGATTTGGGTAAATTGGAGAAGAGAAGTGCATATGGAGAATATTTTGCAACAAGGATCAGTGAACTGCAAGAGCAAGTTAAGGCAATATTGCAGCAGAGTAACAACAATTACAAGACCAAAGAAGATTCCAAGAGAAGGGAAAATAACTATGAAGTGGGAGACTTACTCTTAGCACATCTAAGGAAAGAGATATTTCCAAAAGGAGAGTAAAACAAGTTGAAGATGAAGAATATTGGGCCTTGCAGGATACTAAGAAAATTTTCAGCAAATGTCTATGAATTGGAAATGCCAACAGGAATTGGTATATCACCTATTTTTAATGTTGCAGACTTGTATGCCTATGTGACAGATGATACAGGGCAAGTGCCAAGAGTGGAATATATTCAGTGGCTGAAACAGATGCTTATGGCCCAGCTTACAGAAGCTGAGCATATCTTGGAGACTAGAGTGCAAGAAGTACCATACAGGGGGACTATCTGAAGTACCTGATCAAGTGGAAGGGACATCTTGTAGAGGATTCTACATGGATGGATGTCAGGGAATTGGAAACCAAGGGTTTCTCAATAGTTGACTTACTGAATAGGGGTTCAAAATTTTTAACCTTGGGAGTATGATGCAGGAGCATCGATGATGAGTCAGCAATGTGATTACGTGGTCACATGTTGTGACTAGAATAAGGACAAGCAGCTATGATGTGGACAGGATGACCCATTTTTCTGTTATCATTTTGATTCACGCATGCATTAACTAATTGCTGCATTGTCTATTTTTGGTAAGATAGGACTAGCGGCGAGTTGATACTCCCTACATGGAGATCAAGCCGGACTATGAAGTCGGCTGAGTATTGATGCAGACCCATCATCATGGAGTCTGTTAGGTTTTTAGGTTGTTGAGTGGTTCAGAATTCTGTTAGGGAGCCAAATGCATAAGTAGGGCAGAGTAGAATGAGCTAAGGGTTGGTTGGTCGGCTCAGGATTGTAAGTCATTATGTAGGGGATGCGGTTTTCATGTTTTCAGTAGATGAAGGTAGAAGAATTGTGGGTTTAAGACCTATTTCTGTGCATTTGAATTAAGAACGCTTTGAGTTTCTGTCAGGTAGAGCTGTGTGAATTTGTGACCTGATTTATGTGTGAATGAATCTCTGTGTTGCTTTTATATGATCTCTGTGTGAAGTGAATAACCCCAATGTGTTTGCAGACCAATCACCATTCAATTGTTTAAGTAGGAGTCTTGTTTGAGCTTAGTTTTCCAAGCATCCAGATGAGGGTTGAGCTGGGTTGATCATTTCCACGATCAATCGGCTGATAAATCAAGAAGAAGCTAAGTAAATCTAGCTTGTCGAGTTGAACGGCTCAGATCTAAGCCGACATAAGATCGACGACGTGGGAGCGTTGTCAAAGTGGAGTCGTGCGGAGATTAACATTCCCACAGCCCAAGTGAAGGATTCTTCCTTGATCGTAGATCAACGACCAATATTAGCCCCATAAAGATCGACGATGGAGACAACGCCTCACAAAAGAAAGTAGCGCAGTGGTTAGTGGCGAAGTGTTGCGGAAGCAACGCTGTGAAAAAGGTATTGTGGGAAGGAGTTTGCGGAGGAGCGTTGAGGTAATACTTCCCGGGGAGCGCAAGGAACGCGCTCGCAACCCGCAATTGCGGAGAAGATCATTGCAGAGAGAAGAGTGCGGAAAGGTGATTGTGGAGTAGGCGATTGCGGAAGACGGTGACCCCACAAGAATATTGCAGAAGGTCATTTTTGTGGGAAGAAGATCCCAGATTGTTGCGGAGACCCTCTGTTGAAGGTCAGGGCCACGGGAAGAAGGACTAGGTTGGGTTTGAGCCAAGTCAGGGAATGATTCTAGCGAATCACCCCAGATCCTATAAGGGTGAGGGTTGAGTTGGTTGCGGTCGACTTGACACCCCATCAGTGTCAATCCCAAACTGATCCTTCCCCTTCTTCGGATGCTTCTTCTTCCATTTCTTCTTTCTCGCCTGATCAAAGCAGCAGTGTTAGTAATCATGAGGATAAGAAGAAGAAGAAAAGGAAGACAAAGAAGAAGAAGGATAATAAAGAGATCAAGCATCAACCAGTTTCCTCTACTGGCACTCATTCTATGAAAACACCTCATAGACCCAAGTTCCCCTACAAACTTTGCAAGGGTGATCACCTTCTCAATGATTGTCCTGGTCTTTCCAAAGTGTTAAAAGAGTGGTCTAGAGCCTCCAAACCACCTATATCATCATCCTCTTGACATCATACTGATGATACCCCATCAATTAGTGAATCTATGGTTAAGGGTAGGAAAGGTAAAGTAAAAAATCCTTGTTTGTTATGCAAGGGTATGCACCTTACTTACCTTTGTCCACGCATGGATGAAGCTTCACAATTGTTGGAAGACATTACTGTATCTCAGAACCACTTTTCGACTGGATGTCGTAAGTCATTCCTTGAGCCCCCATTGGTTGATGAAGTGGTCGATCCAGCCCCATCCTCGGTCGATCCCACTCTTTCTTCAAAGAGTGAAGTTGAAGTGGTCGAGTCAATATCACCTCCACTCGATCCCACTCTTTTATTGGAGAATTCACAGAATGAAGTAGTCACCATGATGAAATCTTCGTCTCATTGTAGTCTTCCAGTTGAGAGTGAATTGGAAACCATTGATGTTTTCCTAGTCAGTTCAGATTGTTCTAGGCGAGGGGAAACCCTGTCCATTTCCACAGGACCCCCTCCAAGTACTAAGGTCATTTCCTTTGATTGGAATAGCCTAGAGGAATCCCGTCATCCTTCAGATGTTCCTTTCCATATATCTGTAGGAGTTTCCAAAAAGGAAATATTTCTCACTATAGTTGACGAGGGAGATTTTGTCAACATTTTATCCTCAATTGCTTGGAAAGCTATAGGTTCTCCTCAGCTTGTGCCAGTCACTGACCAAATATTGGCTTTTAATAGAAGGCCTACAGTACCTTTAGGGATCCTTCCTCAGTTACCTATCACTTTAGGAGGAAAAACTGTTTGTGTTGATGTTATGGTAGTCCAAGGTCCCTTAGATTTTAATCTACTCCTTGGACGAGACTATGTTTATGCAATGAAAGCTATAGTGTACTCACTCTTTGGAGTGATGTATTTTCCTCATCATGGGAATATGGTGACCATTGATCAAATTTCCTTTGTGACACCCACTCATCACATGACTCCTAGTCATCAGACTTCCCTGAATGTTCCACATGTTTTAGTGGTTTCTTCCCCCTAGAAATGGGGGGCATGTCTTCAGCCTATGGACATCATGCTGGAGTTATTCCACTAGCTTCTTATGCTATGGGGCACTCTATCAACCTCTAGAAATCATGTTGGGTAGAACCATTCCCAAGCATAGTTTAGTTGTGGTTTCAAGCTTGCATAAAAATGAAACCAGCTTTAGGAGCATAGCTCCCTTTCTGTGTCAAGCTTGTTAAAATAAGAAACAGGCTATCGCGGGCATAATTTTTTTTTTTTTAACTCGTTAAAAAATAAAATGGGTCCCTTCAAGCATAGTTATTGTCTATTTCAAGCTTATGTAAAAATGAAATAGATATTCCTCCCATTGAGTCGAGTATCCCACTAGAGTTAGGACTTGAACCTTCATTTCATCTGCCTTTGTCACTTGATCCTCGTTCTTCCTACCCCCCTGGTGAACATATTCATATTAGTAGTTAGGATTTTAATTGGGTAAAGAATAAGAGTAGTAAGACGAAACGAAGCTTGGGGGGCAGGTTAAGACACTAGCAATCATGTTGGGGGCATCTTGTTAAGCCGCTAGCAATCATGCTGGGGGCATATGCCAACCTCTGGATATCATGTTGGGAAGGAACCTGTCAATGGGCCTTAACCATGAGCATAGTTCCCTTTCTGTGTAGAGCTCGTTAAAAAATGAGACAAGTTCCCATGAGCACAGATTAGTCTTTGAATACAATCTCATTAAAAAATGGAATAGACCCCTACAAGCATAGTTTACCTTTGGTTTCAAGCTTGCATAAAAATGAAACCAGCTTCATGAGCATAGTTCCCTTTCTGTGTCAAGCTCTTTAAAATTGAAACAGGTCATGAGCATAGTTCTATTCTTGTGTCAAGCTTGTTAAAAAATGAAACAGATCCTTTTCCATTGAGTGGAGTATTCCCATAGACTTAGTACCTAAACCTTCTTTTCATCGTCCTATGCCATTTGATCTTCGTTCATCTCTGGTGAACATATTCATATTAGTAGCCATGAGTTTAATCGAGTGAAGATGTAGATTAGGAGACTGAAATGAAGCTTGGGGGGCATGTATTCAACCTCTGGACGTTATGTTGAAGTCAACTCGATCGCCTGTCCACACCATGTTGGAGTTAAGTCACTTACGTCTAGAAATCATGCTGGGGGCATGTACCAACCTTTGGATATCATGATGGGAAAAAATACAACAATGGGAATATTTTTGAGCATACTTTCTTTTAGGTTTCGAGCTCGCTAAACCATGAAAATAGTCTCGAGCATAGTTCATTTTCTGTTACAAGCTCGTTAAAAAATGAAGTAGACATCATGAGCATTCTTTTCACCTATCTTCAAGCTCGTTAAAAACAATAAGATGGTATTCAACTTACTTTTTACTTTTTTTCATGCTCTGGTTGAAACATGAAAAGTGGATGGGAAAAAAGCCACGAATGGGAATATTTTCGAGCATACTTTCTTTTAGGTTTCGAGCTCGCTAAACCATGAAAATGGTCCCGAGCATAGTTCATTTTCTGTTACAATCTCGTTAAAAAATGAAGCATACATCATGAGCATTCTTTTCACCTATCTTCGAGCTCGTTAAAAACAATAAGATGGTATTGAGCTTACTTTTCACTTTTTTTCATGCTCTGGTTGAAACATGAAAATTGGTTTGAGCTTAGTTTTTAATTTTTCGTGCTCTGGTTCAAACATGAAAAAGATTTTGTGTACTTTTGATACCATTGTTGTTCTCGTTAAAAATTCAAGTAAAAAGGTGTGTCTAACGAGTATAGGTTTATCACTTTATCCGGCCTCGCTAGACTACTTACGGAAAAGAAACTGTGCCGAGTTTACTTTTTTCTTTGTCGTACTCGGTCATCAACCATGACAAAGTTGTCCATGGAGTCCTCTTTAAGCTCTTTTCAGACTCCCTAAATAGGAAAAGATCACCAAGCGAACTTGATTCTTTCATGCATGTAAAAGCATTTGAAAGGTCGTTCTTCTGGTGATAGTTTACCCCTTTTTCAGACCAGGAGGCACCATTTACGAAAATAGAACACTCTAGCCAATCATGACTGGAAGAGTCCTCTCTCATGTTGTTTTACCCTTTTCCGGGCGAAGAGGCTAACTTTACGAAAAAGGACCTTTGGAGTCTTCTTTAGTTCTTTTCAGACTCTCTAAATATGAAATGATGTCAAGTTTACCTTCTATGGACTCGTTAAAATTTAACATTGAAGGGCCCGTCATGGGACGAACCCCTCCTATCCTAGGTTCGTAAAACATTTGGGATTGGAATCATCCATAGGATGAGCTATACCGAGCAGTTGTTTACCCTCCTCAAGCTTGTTAAAAAACAAATGAGGCACTCATCAGTCATGATGGGGAAAAGGGAAGATTTTGTGTTACACTATAATTCATGGAAGTACAAATTCGCTCTTGAACATGGCACTCATTTGCATTTTCATTCCATACTTGGGTAATCCATTTGTCTTCGAGTCATACTAATTTCATGAGTCTTGTCACTCCTTTGGGTCATCCAAAGAATGCTTCTATTATCAGTCGCATTGGGGGTTCGTGTCGTTCTCATCATGTCAATACTGCCAAGTCATGCCATGCCTATGTTCAAGAGATGTTCATTGATCATCATCTGCAGTCAGTACACCTTCCATCATGTTGGTCGACCTTGAGTCAGTCTTGCATGTTACTCTACCGTCTGATTCACTCCAAACATATGTTATCAAGTTTTGTGTCGATGATGGGGGATTCATCATGGCCCTCCTTCGACGGATTCATCCTTGTCGACTTCAACACATCATCCATGGATTGAATCTAGAAACCAATCGAGTACCTTGGGCCTGCATGCCTAAATGGCAGGTTACCTCGCTTTCAACATGAGTTTACATCATTGACTCTTGATCGAAATATTTCATCAAGCGCTCGACCTCAACTCATTTATTCACGCTCGGTGATATATAATATGATACCTTTGGGATCATTGACATCAATGGTGATTTCCCTCGCACTCGTTAACGGTATACATCAATGACTGGTAATCAAGTGGTTTCTACCATGTTCGACTCCAAAACATTGTAATCACATGGATAGATTCGTGTCATTGCGGGTTCGACTTGAAGACCCTGGGGAAAATCATGTCTTACCCAGGTTGCGATGGATATTGTTTGAGTCATATTACATGGATCCACTTTTGTATTGGTCGTTGATGTGTTATCATCTCATCATGGATCTACGATTGTGTCTAGCATCCATGATTGTGTTCAGTCGGTCTTTACTACCATGGATCTGCAATGTATTGGTCGACATCCATGTTGTGTGTCATATGAGACTTGTAACTCATAGTCAGTTGTACTACAGCAGCATCTTCTAGCCAGCAAGTCCTTTCAATCCATCTTTCAAAGCAAATCACCTGTCTTGTTTTTCCAGCTTCATGCTTTGGGGGGCATTCTGTTATACCTAAATCTCATCATCGTGAGACCCATGTCAACTCAGTGCCTCAATCCCTGAAGTTTTCCTTGATCAAGAAGTCATTTAGAGCAATTTGATGCCCTTTGTCCACAGTTTCTAGTGGGTCGACGTAGGTTGGATTTGAGCAAGAAGCGCCCAACTAGGTTAGGCACAGGATGCAGTCTTTTAGATTGCACTGGTGGCTCAGGTTTCCTTTTTGCAGCCCGCGCTTCCCTTGTCAGGCATAGGTTTCCCTCATGCAGCTTGCGTCAGGATTGTTTAATTTGGATAAAGGTGGATTTCGAGCGATTTCTAGAAGTTGGATGAGGTGGATCCCTATCCATAACTCCTAGGTGAGCTGTCCTACGGTTCCCTAACCTCAAGGAAGGATCCCTTAGCCCTCTCCCCATGATCCTCAACCTACTCTATCCACTTGGTCATATAAATACAAAGCTCCTCTCCATTCCAAAGGGAGGAAGTTTATAACACTTACATGCTGGTGGAATTAGCCTAGGTGATCCCTATCCATCTCTTGGGAGGAATACATTTCCTTTGGAGGCATTGGCTTGGCTTGTTGGAGGAAGATTGCAACGTTAAGGTTTGGGTTGTAATCATCTCTCTACTTTGTGTTTCTCACTCTATTGACAATAATATAAACTTTTTCCATAAATGTCGTTGTGTTAATGATGTTTATAGTTTACTTCCTTAACTGTTTACTTAGATCATTTAGTGTCTAGATGTATTTTACTGCTTGTTTTGTCTCTACATGTTTTGACAGGTCTTGTAGCTATGGATCTGACGACCATGGAGCTTGGAGCAATAACGAGGAGAAAGATCTACAAATATGAAGGTAAGACATCTAGTTACTCGATCTCTATTTCATCTAGGAAAGTAGTGTTGTATTCTAGATTCGCATTGAACTAGGGAGATCTGGCTCGCATCTGCTTGAGTAGATTGTCCAATAAAAGTTAAGAGTCGGCAGTCAGTCATCGCACTCTTATATGTGTTTTCCCATTCTTTACGACCCCTTTTATTTCCATTTGAGAGTCAGTCGGTAAGTCGTTCTATCTACCACTTCACACACTCAAAGCACACATTAGTAGCATTGCACAATATCAAATATAATTATGTTTTATTCAATTTCATCCATTGCTAATAAATAAGAAGCATTTATTCACATCTATGGAATAAGAAACATTAAAGGAAATTTGGGTTAAAAATGGGCCTCCTAAGGAAAATAATAAGAAAATAATAAAATAATAGTAGAGAGAGAGTTAAAAAACTACTTTTTTGGGTCGTATTTTCAACTTATCTCCTTGTAGGTTTACTCAAATTTCAAGCGGGAGTACTCGTTGGATGCATAATTAAATTATGCATCCAACGAGTACCCATGTTGCATATTTTTAAAAACATCCACACCATGAAAAATTGAAAATACATTAAAAAAATGTGTTTCTAGTGAGAGAAAACACGTTTTTTAATGTATTTTGAATTTTTCATGGTGTGTATGTTGTTAAAAGTGTGCAACATGGGTACTCATTGGATGCATAATTTAATTATGATCCAACGAGTCCTCTCGCTTGAAATTTGAGTAAACCTACAAGGAGATAAGTTGAAAATACAATCCAAAAAAGTAGTTTTTATTTTTTCCCTCCAATTTTTTTAGGTGCTCCCTTTTTGAATTTTAAAGCATTTTGATTGACTAATACACGATGACATGGAATTTGTATTATTTTTGGAAGGCCCATTTTAAGTTGAAATTTCCTCTAATGACATTATTTCCATTTATTCATAACCTAACCATTCCCTTACTTTATTTCTAATTTCGTAATTTATTGAACATGATCATCAGTTGATAGTCAATCAACAATTTTATTAAAAAAAAACATAAAACATTTATTCTAGTTTATTTAGCTGGGTCACTTTCATGGAAAGTTCCCTAAAAAATCCATCTATCCAAATCAATCCAAGGCGAGCATTACATACACTCCCTCTTATTAAATACTTCGTCCCAAAGTTAAAAGAAAATAAGGATAAATTTGACGCATTTCAGTAGCATCCTCCTAGGTTGCTGAGCTGGCACTATAGCTGTCCTACTGGACTTTAACTTGGTCGACCACATGACACCTAATATGTCGTGTTCGACGATCCAGTATACGAATTGGTTCGGTCGTCACGACCCCTTCATCAGTTATCTATACATTACTCAAATCAATCACATGCGAAGGATCTAAAACATAATGATGAAGCACCGAAACATGAAAAACGTTGTGCATGCTATGTATAGATGATGGCATGCAAGGCGATAGGAAACCAGTCCTATCCGTTCCAAAAATTCAAAGGGTCCAACAAATCTAGGAGATAATTTGGCTCCTTTATCAAACTTAATAGAACTCTTTTGCGGTTTTACTCGAAAAATACTTGATCTGCTACCTCATAACTTCGATCAAGCCTATGCGCATCCACATTATTCTTCTGTCAATCTTGTGCTTCCTTTAGTCGAGCATGGATAGTCACCATCTGGTCTTCCATTTCTTGAATCACATCAGGGCCTAACAAGGTCCTATCTTCCAACCGATCCCAACTCAAGGGCATTATGCATGGTCGTCCATACAAGAACTCAAAAGTTGCTATCTGGATGGAACTATGGTAGCTTTTGTTATAAGAAAACTCTACCAGTGGAAAATACTCCTCCCAATGGGTTTGTTGATCCATTATGTACATCCGTAACATATCCTCTAGTACCTGGTTCACCCTTTCTGTCTTCCCATCTGTTTACGGGTGATAAGTGGTACTAAAGTTAAGTTGTGTTCCCAAAGCTTCTTGGAAGCTTGTCCAAAACATTCCCGTAAATATCGAACCTTGATATGAGATTATCTTCCTTGGTACTCCATGCAACCGCACCACTTCATTTATAAATACTTTAGCAATATCGACTGCTTGATAGGTATTCTTGATGGGAATAAAATGCACACTTTTTGTCAAAGTGTCGACTATAACAAATATCATTTCATGCCTATTCCGCATTAGAGGTATCCCAACTATAAAATCCATTGATGTAACTTCCCATTTCGATTCAAGAATTGCGTGGAGTTGAAGCAATCCCGTTGGATGTCGATGCTCTGCCTTTACTAACTGAAATTCCATGCATCTTGCGACAAATTTTACGACATCCCTCTTCATTCCATGCCAAAAGAACGTGGATACAAGTCTGCATACATTTTCTTTACTCCTGGATGAGCTCTATAAACCACTCGATGAGCTTCCGTCAATATCAAGTTTAGAAGTTCGTCGTTCATTGGTACATAAATATGTTTGTTAAACCTCAACAACCCATCTTTTTCCAAGGAATACCCCTCGTACTTGGGTATTTTCATCTGTTCATTCTCCAATTTGGTTCTTACTTCTTTATACCAAGTGTCATCTTGTTGTAATCCAAGTATCTTTTCTGTAAGTTCGTCTTCATAGGAATTTCCGAAAAGATGCGGGGTCTACGATTAAGTGCATCAACCACTTTGTTCAATGTTCCTTTTACGTATGATATGTTGAAATAATACTCACCTAGTAACTCAGGCCATATCCTATGTCCTACATTTAAATTTCTTTGAGCAAAGATGTACTGTAGTCCATGATGATCTGTATTTAACTCAAACTTTATTCCAACTAGATAGTATCGCCATAGTCGTAGTGGATGAATCACCACCGCTAATTCCATATCATGAGTCACATAGTTCTCTTCATCTGGCCTAATCCTTTGGGAAGTGTAAGCAATTACCCTTCCTTCTTACATCGACACACATCCGATCCCTTCCTTCAATGCCTCATTGCATACCAAGAAATACCAATCCATATCTGGCACTTTGAGAATCGGTGCCATCGTTAACAACTCCTTTAGTCTTTCAAATGCCTTCGCACATTTTTCCGTCCAAATAAAGGGTCGATATTTCTTCTGTAATTCCGTAATTGGTCCTGCTATCCTTGAAAATCCTTCCACAAATATTCTATAATATCATGTAAACCCCATAAAACTTCGTACTTCATGTATGTTCGTGGGTGCTAGCCATTCCCAAATAGCTTCTATCTTCGCAAGACCTACTGCTATACCGTCCCCAGATATAATGTGACCCAAATAATGAATCTCCTCATCAAAGAATGAGCATTTTCACAACTTTCCAATAGTTGGTTTTATCTTAAGCATTGTAATACCAACCTTATATGTTCCTCGTTCTCTTCTGGTGTCTTTGAGTAAATCAAAATGCTATCCAAGAACACTGGTACAAACTTATCCAAATACTGGCAAAATACTCCATTCATTAAATTCATAAATACACTTGGCGCATTCTTTAATATGAATGGTACAACTACGAACTCAAAATGTCCAAATAGTGTCTTGAATGCGATTTTAGGAATGTCTTCTTCCTTGATTCATAGTTGATGATACCCTGATCGTAAATCAATTTTTGAGAACATGGTCACGACTTTCATTTGATCAAATAAATCATCGATTCTCGGTAGTGGATATTGATTTCTTATTGGTTCCTTGTTTAGTTGACGATAGTATATACATAGATGCCATGACCCATCTATATTCTTAACAGAGCATTGGCGCTACCCACAGAGAGATGTTAGGTCGTATCAATCCCAAATCCAATAGCTCTTGCAACTGTATCTGTATTTCCTTTAACTCTTGTACTGACATTCGATCAGGGGCTCTTGCAATAGGCTTGGTTCCTGGTTTTAGTTTGATAGTGAAATCCAATTCTTGATGCGGTGGTAGTCCAGGTAATGCTTCTGGGAACACATCCATGTTTTTTGAAAACAATGGATGGTTGATTATGTCTACCTTATCTTCTTCCTCGTTCATAGTGATTACAACGTACAACTTACATCCCTTTCTCATACTCTTCTTTATTTGTAATGCCGAAATCATCCGTAATGATACCTTGATCTTATTTCTGACTAGGACTCTTTTGTAACCTTCATCGTCATAAAAAGTTAATTCCTTGCTCCTGCAATCCACTATTGTTGCATGCGATTCTAGCCAATCCATGCCCAGGATCAAATCATAAGCTCCCAGGGTAGTTGCATAAAAAGACACTCTAGTGCTGCACACTCCCAAATCTACTTCATGGTTATCCAACTTCAAACCCACACTTTGGGTACTATCAGATGCCATTTCGACTACGTCGAAATCTTCCTGAATGCTTGCCATCATCCTACTCTTTTCTAATGCATTATGTGAAATAAAAGTTTCAGTTGCTCTAGGATATATAAGTAAAGAAAATACAATACCATTAATCTTACATGTAGTCTCTAAGACTAAGTATTGATTTATGCCTGGCGGGTGTTGGCTGCTACATGAATACGATGAGCACGTCCAAGATCTACTATTGTGGTCTGTCATTGTCCTTGTCCTTGTCCTAGTCCTGGACCATGGTGCTTTTGAGGACAATCACTTTGGTAGTGTGGTCCCCGCACTTCTAGCATCCCTGCTTAGGACCTCTCTTTGTCTTTCCCGATTGCACATTGTTGGGACGAGGTCCAAATTGTGCAGGTTTCCCAAGTGGTCTTGCATTATCATTCCTGAGTGGTGCTTTGCATGGCATTCTTGTGTCCTTATAGGGCCTTTCTTGGTTAGGTCCTTTCACATTATTTCTTTTCCCATAATATTTTTTCGGAGTGTTAGGATGTGGGCCACCTTTGTTTCCACTGGGAAAGTTTTTCCTTGATGAGCCTCTGCTCATTAGTTCTTCTTCAACTATCAAATCCTTTTGTACAACATCGTGCAAGGTTTGCGGCATAAGGATGCAAACCTTATCACGAATATTATGATTCAACCCATAAAACAAATTTGTTAACTTTCAACTTCTCCATCCCAATGTGAGGTGCATACCTCAAGAATTCCATGAATATGATCTCGTATTCTTGCATTGCTCTGAATCCCTGTCGCAGGGCATTGAATTCATTGAGTTGTCACTCAATGAACTCCTTAGAGAGATAGTGCTTACGGAAATGTTCCTCGAACAGTTCCCAAGACACTTCATTAATGTCCAAACCCAACTGCGGCCGTAGTGTCTTCCACCATAACAACGCTTCTCCTTTCAACTAAAGGGTAGTCATGTGCACTTTAAGGTTTGAAGTGTAATCTTTTAGCGTGAAGGACATAGCCATGTTCTCTAGCCATGCCTCCACTTCGGTCCCCTCAGTGGAACCCTATAATTTTGGGAACCTTACCTTTTCAAGTTCCCGATGCAAATTTGTCGGTGGCGAGTTTTTAGGTCCGCCAGTGGGAGGTGGATTCCCCTCACCCTCACGATCCAGCCGAATGATCAATGCTGTAGACATGTGTTGAAATTTCCTCATCATTGCTACTACTTTTCCCGCGAGAATGTTGACCTGTTCTTCGGTCCGTGGTGGCGTAGCAAAAAAAGGTGGCGGAGGTGGAGGATGAGCTCCATGTCCTCGTCCGACCCTCCCTCTACGTCTTCATCGATCCATAACATTACCTGTAACATATAAACAATTTTTTTAAATAATTCATCTTTCATGATCGAAATTAATATTTGCGGTTCATCGACTAGGATTCATTAAAATCTCATGACATAGTTCTTGTAGGTTTCCTACAATCTAACAGTGGTTAGGATAAATGAGTTTCATAGCAATGGCATATATGCATAATAAAAAAAATAGAAAAAGGAAAATTTCTTCGACAATAGCACTTTTTCGAAGTGCGTCACACCTTGGAGACAAGAATCATTTCGACCCAAGGAATTATGTGGAAACCTCTCGGCTTCTGGTGCATATTGGATAGTGCTAGACACAGTTATATTATACTTAATCAAGTCTACACTAAGTTCTCTAATAACATGTAGGGTTCTTTTCTCATGACGTTTTGTGGAAAGGTCGTATCATTTTTGGCGAAAATGGAATGTTGGTCCTATCTAGGTTCAACTTGCTCTGATATCATATGTATAACCCTTCCTTGACTACAACCTGAGTGTAATATATATATATATATATATATATATATAGTAAATACTCTTAATCTATTGCAACTTATACATTTTATTTTCATTACAGTATCATTCTAATCCTACATCAAATCCATTACAACATATACGAGGGAACATGTTAAACCCCCCTCATATCTATGTGATTTATATAAATTGCAATTCACCCATTTTATGTATACAATGTGCTTTCTTCCAATACATAGAACATATAAGATGCACATATCTAAATTACAATTGCTTCAATCCTATTAAAAATTTCAAAAGTGCAATTCTTCCAATATCCTTGAATTGTATGTAACATTCATTTATTTATAATATCAATGTTTTCAATGTGAATGAAATACATAAATTATAATTCCCATCCGTATGAATAAATGCACATTTCCTTTCAAGTGTGAATACGATATGAAATTCCAATCCCTTCCATTATGAGTAAATATATAAGAATTATAACCCCCTTTGATACAAATAGAATAAGTATGCTACAATACTTTTAAATAACAATACATTTACATTTCCTCTCCATAGGAATAAAGTATGTAAATTTTGCAACTCAAATGTCTAATTTCCAATCCTTTACAATACCAATAAAAATATATAAATGGCCACACTTTTCAAAAATAATAAAATTTCATTTCCTTTTGACATGAATAAAAATAACTATATTTATGATTCTAATATCTAATTACCAATTCTTTTCAATGCAATTAAAATATAAAATTTATCATTAAAGTAAACCCTTAGATTAACTATATGCACACCATTCAAACTAATTAGTGCACATCTAAATTATAAGTTATCATCGCATCCATCCTCAAAACAAGCCATTAAATTAATTATATATATATATATATATATATATATATATCACTATTCAAATTCATTTACATTATGTCAATTGAGTGTAGATGGTGTGGTTGGGAAGAATATTGTTATCCTCCCCACCCGGGTTCAATTGTAACTTTGTCACACTTGTTCCTTGGGAGCCAACTTGGATTCGTGATCAATACGCCCATATTAAAATGTTATAAGCTTACCTACGGTCACAACCGAGAAGTAGTGTTGCATCCGACTACTGCTCGGTCCAGGTTTTGTTGACAAGAAAAATGCAGGGAATTAAATGGTCCACACAATTTGATGGATCGAATCGGCCCAAAACATAATAACATACATTCTCCATAACTATTTTTATCGACTTCATGCACAGAGCTTTAATAAGAATTGATGTGATTTACATAACTATTCCTTCCATTATAGCCATAAATACGTTTTTTTCTTTTCTGTAATTTATTTCCTATCTAGCTTCATGCCAGATCTATAAACAAAAATTAACATGGTTTACATAACTTCATAATGGAATAAAACTATTTTTTTTACAGAACCTTCGATTTGGGAAGGCACAGTACTGACTCGTTACCTAAACGTATAATATAACAACTAAAATCACGTTAAGCCTTTGATTCGCGTAATGGTTGAACACTTTATTACCTCTATTTTCAAAAGAAAATAACGCCATAAGTCTATGAAATGTTCGTTTGATTACCTAAGAGTTTAATGTATTACATATATCCAATACAAAATTACAACAATACATTTGTGGATCCCCGCTTCGAATACCCAAAATAAAATTAAATGCATGTGTCAAATAAAACTAAAATAAATAAGAACCTGTCCCGGGTGGTTGATCGAGCAAATGACGAAGCTGGTGAAGTTGTTCTTACTATAGTACAGTTCGAATTCCTGCCAATATCTCCAACTGACCCCTTAGTTGACCTCCCTACCACACTGGGAGTAATCTTCTTCCTCCCAATCCCTCGAGCTATTAGGGGTAGTAAGGACTAACACACAAGCTAAGATTATCTAGCAATGATCTCCCATTCACCAGGATAAGTCCAAAACCAAACTCACATAGTCACACAAGCTCTCAATTTTTCATTACGAAAGCCATCCAGCATTAGGGAGCTCAAAAGTGTTTTTCCCTTCCATGCTTTCTTTCTTAAATAGAAAAATCATTTGCCACGCATGTCGCTCACATGCAAAATTATTCTTTTTATTAAATTTCCAAATAGTATTTCTCTTCCAACCATATGTCACCTTCACATGAGGGTGCACATAAGTCCCACAATTTACTCCTAGATGTTCATTTATCCTATGATCCCAGTCCCCAAATTTGTGGGTGCAAGTGGAGTCTAACTCAAAAATATCTCAATTCTATATTTGCTCCAAATCTAGATATTTTCTATTTATTTATTCTCAATATTTCATTTAATGCACATCTCTCCAAATTTGTGGGTGCAAGTGGAGTCTAACTCAAAAATATCCCAAGTCTATATTTGCTACAAATTTAAATATTTTCTATTTATTTATTCTCAATATTAAATTTTAATGCACATCTTTTTATGAGAGATAGATCTCTTGCTTTTTCTATTTTTTTGCACAAATTACTAAATGCATACCTATATGCTAATACAAGTATCTACATAAATTACTTCTCATCATTGTTTAGGTACTGCATCTATGGGTCATTCTGACAAATAGTTAATTCTTTTCTTGTGTGGGGAGTGTGATGTAGCAATTTAGGAGTCGTTTCCTTAAATCGATCATCTACATTCTATGTGAGACTAATGGTGGCTAAGGAATAAGATCGTTCTTATTGCACGCCCCTCAACTTCATCGCATGTGACCAAATCGTCATGGCCTACCCATATGGAACATGCCACTCGAGCAAAGATGATAGGGATTTCAACGCTTGCGTGGATTGCTGTTAAGAGTCGACAATCAATCGCCGCACTCCTATGTGTGTTTTCCCATTGTTTACGACCCCTTTTATTTCCATTTCAAAGTCATTAGGTAAGTCGTTTTACCTGCCACTGCACACACTCAAAGTGCACATTAGTACCGCTGCACAATATAAAAGATAATTATGCTTTATTCAATTTCATCCATTGCTAATCAATAAGCATAATTTATTCATATCTACGGAATAAGAAAACATTATTTCCATTTATTCATAACATAAGCATGCGCTTTCTTTATTTATAATTTCACAATTTATTGAACATGATCATCAGTTGCTAGCTAGTCAACAATTTTATTCAAAACAAAACATAAAATTTTTATTCTAGTTTATTTAGCCGGGTCACTTTCAAACAAGTGCCCTCAAAAATCCATTAATCCAACTCAATCTAAGGCAGGCATTACGCTTATCCTCGTAGGGGTTTGAAAAGAAGGATTAATCCAGTTGTAACTTGGAATGAAATCAATAAAGTTTTTGTTGATTTTTGTCTTACTTTGGGTCTGATTTTGAATCTAATATCAAGTCTTTTCTTTATTTACATTGTGATATGTACCATTTGTATAAATATGTTCATAAATCAATTGATTGTTTTTCTGCTATATTCTTAAAGTTTATTTTATTTTTTCAAGAAAAGAAAGCTTTAGACACAAACACTTGTTGTTTGTGTGTTGATTAGTAATTTTTCACTTAGACTATAAATCTTGGGTAACAATCCTGCATATCTTGCCTTAGCCTAACAAGATTTAAAAGTGTTGGTATAAGGACTTTCATTCCTTTTCATCAATAGGTCCCTTTGTGGCCCAAAGCATATGAAAGGCTTGGGAGGCGATTAAGCATCTTGGTATAAGACCTCTCACTAAGAGCTAGACTCTCCTTTAAATAATATTGTTTGGGAAGACATTGGTTTAGGTTTGTTGGGTCTTCTCCCTTAGGTTCTATAAGAAAGGGATTGGCTTCCTTGTCTAGAGTTAAAAGATAAATTTGGGCTTCCCAACCTTGATAAGACTATTTTTAACAAAGCATATAGTTTGTTTCTTGATGGGAGGGTTGCTCACCAAATAGGAGACTCACTCACCTAGGTGTGCAAAATTCTCATGGTCCTTAGTGTGGGCATATTGAAACACTCGAGCACATTTTATGGTTTTGTTCCCTTTCCAAGATTGCTTGGGGGTAGGTTGAACCATAATGTGGTCATCTTCTCCCTACTATGATTTCATAGAGAGATTTTCTCCTTGGAGATAAATTCCTTTGGATTGTAGAGTTTGGCATTGCTTGTCACCTTGTTTGTGTGAAATTTCTTTTCATCTAAGAGGAGGGATGATGTTTTATTGAACAAGGAGCCTTCTCAAGACTTCACACCATTTGACAACTAACTTGTGTAAGCTTGTCCTTGTAAATTATTGTATGGGTATGGAAAATTCAGTTGTAACTAGGCCACTTGCAACCACTACTTGAATTTTGTGGAGGTGGCCTTACAACATGAGAAGAGTACCTTGACATGTCCCCAACTTGATTATCTCATTCTAGGGAGCCTCAGAGAGTGGGGGGTAGACCATGTCATATGTCTAGCCACATAGTAAAAAGGAGATGTGAGCAAAGGCACAATTGACCTCCTTCCCCATTACAATGGAATAATAAATAGAAGACTCACTCACTTGGGTGTTTGGAATCCTCATCCCTAATGCAGGCATGTTAAAATGCATAAGCACATTTTTGGTTTTGTTCCTTTGCTAAGTTTTCCTCGGGGTAGCCTTAGTCATTATGTGGCCATCTTCTTCCTCCTACCATTTCTTGGAGCACCATTGTCCTAGGAGATAAATTCCTTTGGGTTGTAGAGATTCACACTGTTTGACACCTTGTTTGTGTAAAAATCCATTCTCCTGTGAAAGAGGAGGAATGATGGTTTATTAATAAGGAGCCTTCTCAAGATTTCTCATGGTTTGAGAACTCCCTAACCTATGCAATTTTTCCTTGCAAATTATTGTATTGGTATGGAAAATCTAAGTGAAAATGGGCCTCTTGTTGCAACTACTTGACTTTGTAGGAGATAGCCCCTATATCATGAACAAAGACCCACCTAGCACATCCCCAACTCAGTGAGCTCGTTCTAGGAAATCTTAGATAGAAGAGAGTAGGACATGTCCTAGGGATACTCATGGGTCAAATTGAGATGCAAGTTGAGGAACAACTAGCCTACTCCCCTATCAATAGAATAATAAATTCTTGACCTTGGCTCTTGTTATTTTTGAGACTATTAAGCCACCTAAATTGGATAATAATGACTAGGTGCTAGTTACTATTGATCCAAAACCAATTGGCATTGGTGCCCCCAATTATTTTGATGAGTCAATGCCCAATCTTGGGCTCCTACCTACTAGAGTTTGATATTTCTTTGTTTATGCTCAAGCCGAGGGCCCTATGTTTATGACTCATGGACCTATGTTTATGTTTTGATAACATTTTGTATAATGACATTTAATACTCATGGATGTTTTAGTAATTAGCCCAACACAATTTTGAACCTTGCCAATGGTTTTGGTGGTTGCTTGTGCAATCCACATTTTTGTATAAAACCCAACCATATAGATATTGTTATATTAATCTCAAATGAAGATTTTATTTCAAAAATTAATAAAAACATACTAATAATTCAATCAAGCATATTAATAACTAAAGGAAATTTTTATTATAAAAAGATAAAACTATGTTATTAAATTTTTTTATGTTAATAGTAATTTTATTTACATAGTCAATTTTAAGAATAAAAGTATTGTAAAGGGGCATGAATTACTTAATAATACATTATTTCTTTTATAATATTTTTTTTGTTAACGTTCTTGGCAATAGGTGGCAACAATGACTTTACAAACTAGTATACTAAGAATTTATCTATAATTTAAGCGTGAATGAGGGCCGTAGGCCTCGTCCATTCATGAATATGATCATAAATATGGGTGGAGGTACTCTGATGTAAGGATGTCAGTAGTTTTTTCCGGTTACATGTTAGTTATCCCTCTAGTCACACTTGCATCATATTCATACCATTAAATGTTTGAACTCTTGTTATTCTTATGGAAGTACTACTTTAACTTTTAAACAATGATTTTTTTTTAATCTGATTTGAAACATGTTAGTTACCTCTTTAGTCATACTTGCATCGCATTATTATATTTATATGGGTGAAATGTTTGAATTTTTGTTATTTTTATGGAAGCACTACTTTAATTTTAAAATAAGTTGATGTTGATATTGGACTTATTACATTCAACTCTATGGGAAGTGTGTCATATTAGAGCTTTGGAGACACCGAAATGGGATATTTATGTTTATTGTTATTGGTTGTAGACTATTAATGTATTTTCCATGTCAATGAAATTGCTTGATATTTGTCCATAAAAGTGCATTGCATCGCTTGATATTTCGTGTTTCCGTCTTTCTTAAGGATTTTGAGGGTAGGACATTATGATATGACTAAGTCTAAAATAAATAAATTGAGACCATGTGTAGAAGTTCAATCTATATAAAGATGGTATATGTAGACTGATTAAATGAAGAATATTGGATGAAGCCAATATTAACTCGACAAATTTTAAACATAGATGTATTCGTACTTCTACCCCACCAAGTTGATCATCTATCCTAAGTCACCTAGTTCATGCTCAACAACCATGTCAAAGAAAATCGTCAATGCAATATGATATGATCAATTTTTGGATAAAATTTGACATCAATTTCTAGGGAAATACGTACTTCAAAATTTGAATTTAAACAAATTTAATTGCCAAATTCAATCAAATTTTGAATTTAAACGAATTTAATGTTGAATTTCAACAATTTTTTTATTATCTATACATGGAATTCGTCGAATTTCAAACTTTGAAAATCAAATTCGATAGATACACTTATTTAGCCTATATCAAATGTACTCAAAATTTTAATGACCACCTCCTCTACATTGAAAACTCAATGCACCCAACAATATTTATCTTTATGATACCTAAACCCATACCTATCCCAACACCAAAACATACCTATGCTATATAACTTTCAAGTTGTTCCCTTATTATCAATAATGGCAAGAGAGGAAACTGCGATATTTTCTATTATTGTCGAGAGTAAGTTTAACATTATTGATTCTGATTAAAAACATCATTTATATTGCTGGGCTATATCATAATGAATTTTGCATATCCATTAATATTATGTTTGATTTTTCTTCAAATTTATTATAGATTTGCTTGACGATTTGAACAAATAACTATAAATAACAAAGTAATTTTTGTTGTAAACAAACTTTAATAATAATTATGTTACTCCTCCAATCATAAATAAATTCAATTATTGCGTCAAGACTTTATGCAGCATATATATATTCTCTGCCATATCACAAATTTCTCTGTTCTTTTAAATATCAAGGCTTTTGTTACTTACAAAGCATTTATTATTGAGTTTGGCACAAATTGTAATGCTTTATTTCAAAATCCAATACCGTTGAAATTAAGAAATCAGTACAGTAGCTCATTACCATCCTCGACCCCAATATCGTCATGCAACATTGAACACTTGGACAACATCAAGTGACGTCTTCAAGAGATATATGAGTATATATTGTTCAGTTGTCATTGTCCCTATTTTCAATATCTAAATCAGGTGACTAAGAACTCCATAATAGCACCCTTGATCATCAACACACTTTAATGTGAACCTCTATATTAATCAAATACATATGCGAAGAAGAGAAAACTAATTGTTTGTTTTTAACAGGAACATTTGGGGTTAGCCCACAAACAGGGCCTCTAATTTACTTTTTCTCTGCACCGTGGGCCAAAGGTTGCTGAGACTTTCACCCTATCTCCATGCAACTTTCACCAGAGCATTCTCACTGGGATTTGAACCCGAGTCAACTTCACAAGAGAAAACTAATTGCTTTTACTGCCACCTTTTACAAGTGAAAGTACAGATTCTGCAATTTTAGAAGCTGCATCAGGTAGAGCTGCTTTTAAGGCCTTTTCATGCATATCCATCCTTAGCTTTTCATCAGCTGCAAAACAAACAAAATACTTGAAAGGCTATTGAACTGCAATGCCACTAACTAAGTTGTACTTTCTATCTAGCCATGATGAACATTATTTAACAATGAAGATCATCAGTAGAATTGATAAATGCTAAAATTTACCATGTGCTTATGCCTACAAATTATTTGTATGCACAAGCATGCTCACAGTACAATTACCAAGAGGGCTAAAATTGTAAAAACAGAGTACCCTTTTGCAAAACTGAAATTTTGAAAGATGGTTAGTAGAAAACTTCCAGATATGGTTGTTTGGAAATGTGAATGAAGAAAGCTTATTGTTGAGTTCTAAAAGTGTTACTTTTGCTTGCCTAGAGAACTTGTCTCCCTTACCCAAGAGTAGTTTTAATTCAACCTACAACTCCATCACTAGTCCGAAAAATAATCCTCAGTGCCCAAACAGATTATGCATATAAGAACTGATCTAATTTTGTTATCTGGATTTTCAATTTATTTTTGCTTTGTAGTACATGCTAAGATTACATCATAAACTTCTGTATGAAAGAACTGAAGAAAGGACAAGGACACTAAATTCTGCAATAGATGTTCTACTCTTAAGAAACTCCACCAGATAACTTGGTGTGTGTACAGAACTATATAAATACAGTAAACTTAAAAAGAGAGTTGTTTATTGAGATCCAAAAACTGGGCAAGAAATAGTTGAAGAACATTGGTTACGTGTTGACAGGCCTGGATAGCTCCAAAGCTGGATGATTTTGCATTAACGTGAATCTTATATAAATATATGGAGGAATGACCTTTAGATTTCACCTTCCAAGAGGTTGATTCTCATTCTCTACGACTCTTCAGATTTCTCAAGTAACTGAGGTAATTTAACTAATATGTACAATGAACCATAATCCCTAAGGATTAGGTTTCTAACATTCCCCTCCTTAATCTGAATGGGAGTTTGCGAGTCCAAACATCTTTCTGAACTTTTCAAGCTTTTCTCTTCCAAGCACTTTGGTGAAGATGTCTGCAGTCTGCTCACTTGTGGAACAATGTATCAAATGAATGGTCTTGGCCTCTACATGATGTCGAATTAGATGGTATTTCGTGTTGATGTGCTTTGTTCGATCATGGAATCTAGGATTCTTGACCAACTTGATTGCAAAAAAGTTGTCATTGTCAATTAGAAGTGGAGTAGCATTCACCTGTTTCTCCTGCAAGTCCTCTAAAATCTTCCGAAGCCACACAATCACCTTTGTTGTTTCTGCAGCTGCCACATATTCTGCCTTTGTAGTGGAATCTATTGGAACAGACTATTTGTGTGATCTCCAAGAGATAGCTACTGATCCAAGACTCATGAGGTAACCTGAAGTAGACACTCTGTTACCCCTCTTTCAACAAGAAGTAATATAGTTTGTGATCATATCATAAACATTTGCGCCTGAGATGAGATCTGTGGCTTCCCCATAGATCATTGGTCAAAGGTCCTTCAGCATGGTCAAAGGGTCCATAATACATATGCCTTGGATGTGCATAGCCAGAGACAGTGTTGGATGTTCTATACTTCTATGTGCTGTGATATTTCTAAACCCTCATAGACACTAAGACTGTTTTCTTATATGATAATATGTTTGCATGGAATGTTACATTTATTCTCATATAGTAATTCATAACACTTTAAACCAATTACTCATGGCTTAGTCTTACCTTGGTGTGTTCCGCCTTAAAAGTGTGTTAGTCCAAAGGTTAATTTGTACTCTAGTGAACTAAATTGAGTGGATACATCCATTTCATAATATTTTGCCTCGGCATTTTTCATTTCATTAGCCAATTCATCCATCCCCTTCACTTTCCCCTTTGTAAATGATCTATCATCAGTGACGACCTAAGGTCTCATAACTATTACCTTGTATGAATGGCTCAATTAAGCTAAAAGATTGTAGTACTCTAAGGTTGATGGTGATAAATGTGAATGCAAATAGAAAACTATGGGAGATACTCCCCTTGTAAAAAGCCAGGTTCCCTTGCCCCAAGTTATCAAAGCCAAATCTAAAGCAAAAGGGACTAAGCTAATGAAAGGGCTAAGAAATGCAAATAAATGAAAAGGGATCGCAAAAAAGAGGCACAAGGATGGATGACCCATAACAACACTTCCTTTAAAGGAATACATGTGGAAGAACCATATTAAACCGTAACTCATGAATGTTAAGAGTAGACCTATCACACTCAGTTGCTATGATGGTTAATTTGCAAAGACCCCTTTCTTTCCCTAAGTTCACATCCACTTTATTTACACTCACTCACTTTAGGAATCTAGGCTATGCAACATAAGTTAAAGGTCTCACATCTAATAAGGATTTTAATAGAGTCATACCAATTTAGATTGGATGAGTAAAGGTTAATTAAATTATTGAGTTGTTAGAAAGGTATGATTGTAACTTAATTCCATGTATTATTGTCATATTTGAAAACATTTCCTAAGTTATATGTTGGTTTAACCTTTTTGCACTAGGACATTTACTTATCTACACATGTTATGACACTTGGTATGATGTTCTATGATGATGGCTAGGTGTTTCATGAGGAGCACTACCCTTGGCACACATGTGAAGGCCATTTTTTATACGATGTTTTTGGAGGGGCATCCTTACTTCAAGAGCAATTATCTTTTGGCAAAGTGCCCAAAATTGTGCCATATCAACGTCGTTTGATGCAGAATGGCCATGGGATTTTTGAAAAGTGGTCATAATAGAAAATCCGATAAATATTGAGAAAGTTGGAAAGTTCAAAACTGCCATTTAAAGTGCCGCATCGTAATTTTGTTGTGCATATTTTTTGTGAGCCTTTCATGGAGAGCATTCACCTTTCTTGAGGAAGTGCTCCACCATTGGGACCATTTCTAGTGGAGTGCCCCCCTTGTCTTGGGCTTATTGTAGCTTATGAGAGTTGTTTATCATTTTTTACCATGTCTAGAGTTTTTAACCCTCCCTAGGATAGATCTAGGGATTTTGGTAGATCTAAAGACTAATATTAGTTTATTGAGAAGGAACTTGAGCTTTTCTCCTACATACGATAGCACACTCTTCATTGTATCTTGCTGTTGAATATTGGAGAATAGAATTATCTTTTATCTTTGGCTCTTGGCTCTTGGAGGTTTCTTTCTTTGTGACATAGCTTGTGGATCTTATTCTTGAGGTAACTTGTGAAACTTCTCTTGCATTGTAAGGTTAATTTATCTAGTCTAATAAGAAGAGAAAATTTGTTCCATTGGTTCAAGTAGGGAAAAATCACTTTGCTTGTTTTGTACTATAGCTTTGCATCTCACTTGTATTTGACATCTTAGGAGGGGTACAAGATTGAAGAAGGCATAGGCTAGGGTATGAGCTAGAATTTTAATTGAAAGTGTGTGGCTTAGGGGATGCTTAGTTGACCCTTCCTTGGAAGGAATTTTGCAAATAACCCAAAGGCTTGGTGGAATTTGTCATGCTTTTTTGTAGGTGTTCCAGCCAAGCAAATCAACTCAAGGCCCAAGGAGAAGTGCTCCATAGACTCCATATAACCCAAGGATTGAAAGCACTAACCCTAGACTCCATTTCTACAACAACAAAAAAACTCCAAAATTTTTCTTTCTTTTTCGTTTCAAGGGTGAAAACTAAATCTAAAAAACTCTAAAAATATTGCATCCTTTCACTCAACTTAAGCCTAGGTAATTTTCTCTTATTCTACATCTTTTTTAAGCTCGTTAAATCTGAATTTTATTTTTGTTTAGTTTCATTTGTTTTATTACAGAAAAATAGAGATAAAATAGCCCTAGTTGATCTTCATTTTCATATTTTGCTAATGAGTTTTATGCTAGATAGATCACTAAAATTTGTGGGTTGCTAATTTGATTTTATTGTTGATTTTAGTGGTCTAACTTAACTAAATTCTGCATGTTATTAATTTTGAAAAATAGTACAGCAAACATCTTCTATTTCTAGGAAGTTTCTAATCCATCTAGAATCTAAAATTTCAATTTGAAGGTGCTCAATATTTCTGCATTTAATTTCTGGGTTAAATTTCAAATTTTCCTAAAGTTTTCTTGCTCATTTTACGGCTGCAAACACCTTGGGACAACAAGCTAATGATTCTGTATTTTTTTGAGTTTGTTGCTATTTTTAGTAACAACAATTAAACTTCAAGTGTTTTGTTTAGTGAATGCTAGTTTTATCTCATATTTCTTCAAATACATTTGCTAAATAACTACACTACTAAATTTTGGAATTTTCTAACGTGATTAATGGTTTGATATGACATGCTAAATCTGAAATAACTATTGATTAAGTGTACCTTTAAATTTTGGAATTTCTTTTGTGCAACTTTACTTATCTTATCATTCTATTGCACAAGCTCTTGATGTTATTTTCATCTTATGAATCATAGATGTAATGAGACAATGACATTTTCATTATTAAATTGAAGTATTGGCACATCAACTAATAATCAGATCTAAGTTCCACACTTGGAGAAGTGATTTTCATCACTTCAATAAGTCTAGAAATCTCACAATTAATTAACCTTGAGTGACTCCATTTTTCATAGATCTTGTCTCAAGGGAGGATTCACCCAAGAGCCTAACTTCATAATCTAATCAAGACATAAATTTCATAACTTGTCTCATGTGCAATTTCACTTGTAGATGATTTTTATCATGACAATGAACCCACTTGCTTAAGCCTTAACCACACTTTACTTTCAAGTCTTATGAGTTGTTGTCACTATTTCTTTCCAAAATTGATATTACTAATTTATTATGGTTTGCTTTACATTACATCTTTGAGCAATTTCGTTCAAGTATTAGATTTATTGTGCTATTTGATATCTTACATGGTTAAATACTTAGAGTAGATTAACTAAATAACACACATCACACATCTTAATTAAGTTTTCTTCTCCCTTAGCTCTCTCTAAACTTCAATCCAATCAACCTATAAGGAAGCCTCCCTTAACCTTGAGAGCTGATCTAAAATGTGGGAAGTTAGCACTGAGGTGACAGTGGTGTTCTCTTCTGAAGTTGCACTTGATAGCACTAGTGGATTAGGACTTTTCCATATAGGTGCTAAATCACGCAGTACCACAGTCCATTCCCCTTATCGCCATCAAAGTCTGAATCTGAATATCCAATTTATTCGAAGTCTTCCACCCTAGAGTATTTGAGTCCAAAGTATTGAGTCCCCTTTGAGTATCTTAGAACTCTCTTTGCAACACACCAATGTCCTTCACAAGGTCTTTGCATGAACTTGGAAAGGATCCCAACTGCAAATGAAATATCAAGTCTAGTAGTGGTAAAGTAAATACTAAATAGGAGTCCTCACAAGTTGTTTGTATTTGGTTGCATCCTCAAATTCATTCCCTTCTTTTGATGTTAGCTTCAAATTCTGTTCCATTGGAGCAGTGGAAGGATTACATCCAACCAAGTCAAACTTGTTCAATGATTCTCCAATGTACTTTTGGGAGGATGAATATATAGTTAGGATTTTGAGTCACTTCAATGCCCAAGTAGTAGTGAAGATGTTCCATATCAATCATCTCAAAACCTCTCAACTCTTTCTTTATGGATGCAATGTAGTTTTCATTGGAGTAGTGGAAGCATTACATCCAACCAAGTCAAACTTGTTCAATGATTCTCCAATGTACTTTTGGGAGGATGAATATATAGTTAGGATTTTGAGTCACTTCAATGCCCAAGTAGTAGTGAAGATGTTCCATATCAATCATCTCAAAACCTCTCAACTCTTTCTTTATGGATGCAATGTAGTTTTCATTGTTCCCTGTCATAGAAGGATCATCTACATACACTACAAGCTATACAACATTTTTGCCAACTTTCTTGACAAACGGAATTGGATCATCAAGATTAAAGTGTTTGAAATTCAATTTCAGAAGATGCTTGGTTAGCTTTTTATACCATACACAAAGTGCTTGTTTTAGTAATACAATGACTTGATGAGCTTGCATACCTTTTGTTCTTATCCCTTCACCACAAAACCTTCTAGTTGAGACGTACAGACATTCTCTTTCAAGTCTCCATTCAAGAAAGCAGTCTTCAAATCCATTTGATCAACTTTCCACCCATTTTGTGCATCCAAATCCAATAGAATGCGAATGGTAGCACATTTTGTTGAGGGGGAAATGTCTCCTCATAGCCTATGACTTCTTTCTATGCAAAACCTTTTTTCCACAAGCCTCGCCTTGTGCTCATCAAGTGAGCCATCTTGTTTGTACTTGTTCTTGTAGACCCACTTGTAGCCAACTGGCTTAGTTCCACATGGAGGGTCCAGCAAGTTCCATGTCCGATTCTTGATAAGAGCATCATATTCCTTCTGCATAGCTTCTTTCCACACATAATAAGAAGGAGCTTCTTTAAAGGAAGGTTGGTTCATGGTTAGTAGATAATTTCAATTCACAATCATATGAAACATCAATGTCATCTGCATCACTTGAATTTGAATCACCTATATCACTTCCATCTTCTTGTCTTGTCGAACTTTTGGTTCCTGTCTTTCCAACCTCATCAAGATAAACACTTTCAAGTGTCTTCATGACCCACTCTGGAAGTTTATGTGAGAGTTTGGGTTGCTTAGCTAATTGAGATGGTGAAGTGGCAAGAACTTCTTCATGAGGGAGAGATGGTGCTGCAAATAGAGATTCCAAAGATTGATCCAATGTCCCTTCCTTAAAGATGTGGAATCTCATTGTCAAATTCATGATATGTCTTTACATGGGTAAATTTATCCATTCGATTAAACTGCTTCTCCATAGACTTGTCATTTTTATTCATTTCAAGAAAAATCACATCTCTAGAAAGAATAAACTTTGTATTTACCTCATCATAAAGACTATATACCTTGGTGGTGTTTGAATACCCCAGGAAGATGCACTTTCAACTGCTTACACCAAGTTTGTTTCTTTGTTCCTTAGGAATTAAGGCATAACAGGTGGAACCAAAAACCCTGAGATGCCTCATCGAAGGAATGTTTCCATACCACATTTCATATGGAGTCTTGTTGGGAAAAAGCATGGGAAGGACTTATGTTTCTCAAATAGGCTGAACACATAATTGCATCACCCCAAAACATCAATTTCACATTCTTGAAAACTAGTATGGAGCATACCATATTCAAGTGTGTCCTGATCATTCTTTCTGCTACACCATTTTGTTGAGGATTGTATGGAATAGACATTTAATGCATAATACCATGTTGACAAAAATAGTTTTCAAATTTATTAGAGGTATATTCTTTTCCGTTATGACTATGAAGAGTGCCAATGTGAGATTGCACTTCATCTTCAATCCATACCTGAAAAATTTTAAATGTTTCAAATGCCTCCAATTTATGCTTCAATAAATAAACCCAACACATCTTGGTGTAATCATCAATAAAAGTCATGGGATATTTATTACCATTTGTAGAAGCAACAAGCATGTGGCCACATAAATCAAAGTGTATCAACTGTAATTTTCTACTTGCTCTAGAATTGGAATCATGAAAAGGTTGTGTGTGATGTTTGCCAAGGATACATGCATAACATTGCTTCAAATTCTTTAAAATTGTGGACAAACCAGAAACGTCATTCTTTTGCAACAAACAAAGATTATCATAATTGATATGCCCATAGCTAGCATGCCACAAAAGACTAGATGATAATGTACCTTCATCATGGTGAGATAGGTGCACAAAGTTATGCGCCCTTGCAGATGTCCCTCCAGTTTCAACAATCTCTCATCTTCCCATCCTATCATGATGATCTGGTTGTTAAAAGATCTCCTTATTTCAACTTTTCCATCAACCATGTGAATGAAATGGCCTTGTTGTCGAATGTGCACAAGAGATAGCAAGTTCCTCTGCAAATCTAGAAGGTAGAGAACATTATGCCATAGAAAGTCTGGGAATCTAGGCAATTTGAGCTTGATGTGCCAATTCCTTTACGTTTGAGGCTAGATTTATTTGCAAAATACACTATACCATCTACATTGTCATTCAATTCTTCAAAGAAGTCTTTTCTGAAGATCATGTGGCAGATAGAACCAATGTCAAGCAACCAAGTATATCTCTCCAAGAGCCAAATGAAGCATCGAACATAACTTCATTTACACCAATATTGCAATGCACAATAATGAAATCAGCATATCTGGGAGCTTTACCTTTTTCGTCTTCCTGCTCTTTCTTCTCTGTGATCTTCCAAGAAATTCTACACGTCTTTGCTTCATGTACCTGTTATCACATCCATAGTAGCTGGGCTACCATGATTGCAGAGCAGTTCTGTATATATTTTTGAGCTTTGCCTTTACACAATTTTAGTGAGATCAACTATGATGCGCAGTATTACTTATGATCACTCACACATCAGAGCAGCCCCAAATCAGACATGCAGTAGACCTTATGCCAAGGTTGAGCCTCTTGACTTCAGATTTGGTGACTGAGATGACCTTTTATCCCATACAGAACAGTGCAGTTCCTAAAGTATCAACAGAAGTGTTTCAGTGGTTACAGGTGATCCAGATAGCAGATACAGGTATATGGCCTAGCAGGTATATGATGTGCATTGGTTTTCTTATCTTGCTCTTTTGATTGTTTTGATAGCTTGACTTAGTATCTAGTAATCATGATTCGGCAATATATCTATATAAAATGAATATGGTTTTTAATGATTATCTAAATGGTTTTATTAGTTACATTCATAAGCTCTTGTTTTATACTCGTTGGTTTTACCCTCTTAGGAGTGTGGACATGATCACTCCCACCTTTATGGCTTGCTAGCTTAGGCATCACCTTCACTTTCCCCATCCATCCGTTATTTTTCCCACTTTTGGTTTTTACCCTGACTTACACCTCAGCCTATGATATGGAGGACTTCCCCACTTTTGCCTCTGTGTTGGATAGCATCCTTGTTAGTTTATGTTTCGGCTCTAAGTTGGCAACAGAACTTACCCTTTGGTGAGTTGGATTTGATACCTTGATCACTCTAGTCGGTTGCCCCGATGTTTGGTCTTGATTGTAGAAAGTCCGCCTAGTTGCTTGAGTTGTGTTGGCTAAAACCTGAAGCAAAATGTACTACCATCATTACATATGGAAACTATTGTTATATCTTTTATGAAAGCTCATGAAAATACTTTCAAAATTGTGCTTCTCAGCACAATGAAAGAGGGTGTGAAATTAAATGGAAACTTGAATGAAAAACACCCTGGATGAAAGCTTGAGTAGTTGTGCTTCTAAGCACATGCAAAATCCCCAAAAGGGTTATGAAATGAAATGAATTGGAAACTAAAAGCACCCTGGATGAAAGCTTTAGTAGTTGTGCTTCTAAGCACATGCAAAATCCCCAAAAGGGTCATATAGGCCCAAAGAAAGCAGTGGTTAAATATATGCTAAATCCAAAGACTGCTGGCCAAGGAAATGAAATGTAAAGATTAATTCCTCATGGAGCCCACGGGTTGTGATGTGAGATGGAGTAAGGGACAACTAATTCTAAGTGTCCCCTAGAACCTCAAGTTACAGTTAGTCGGGCACCCAATCCATGGCGGTTCTAGAAAAGATCCTCACAGAGCTAATACAGCTTGGATGTGAATTGTAGACATTTGCCAAGGTTGAATAAGCACCTCTTTGAACAACTTATTCTATTTGTGAGACACTGCCATTCCTTGTGTGTTTATTATCCGACATATGCTTAAGTGTGTATTCCCTTTCCCTTATCCAAAGGATCACATGACACAATGCTGAGTCAGTTAAGTCATCCCCTTGTCCCAGCCTTGCATTCTTCACCCTCACCCTTTGCTAGCAAAATGACCATGTCTACATAATGAGTATATCCTTGAGGTTCTTTTGTAAGTAAATAATTATTTAAACTTATGCTTAATTATCTATTAACTACAAGTGAAATGATGCTTAATACTTTAAGTCTTGCTATGAGAATGATTAAAGGAGCACGCCTTAACCATTTGCACTTGCAGCAGCAGGCATTTTTTTAGCCTGGGTCATATTTTGATCAGTCTTGACCTAGTCAAACCTAGTTTGACCAAGTCAACCTTGGGATCCATGATGAGTTGGACCAGTGATGCTATATGATGATGACTTATGGTCCTTTGATACACCTTTGATGACTCCATACAGTGGACACAGGTTTCAGATGATGGTTGATGTATTTTTTTATGGTTATTATTATTCTCAGACCATTTATTTTATTATTGTCTGGGTATGGCTGAGGCTACAGATGATCTTACAAGTTGCCACAGGGTGTATGGGTGCTCATCTCTAGTAGATTTGGACCTTCTAAGTCCATTGAGATACTCAGTTATCAGTTTCAGGCACTCCCAGTGATGTTAGAGTCAGATTTCCACTTTTGACCAGTTTTGCCATGCATAAATGGCTTGTCCAGCAGTTGCATTGAGCTAGCACGTTTACCTAGGGCACTACAGAGGAGAGGGGTGGTCCAGCCACTTGTTATTACCATATTACCCCCTCTCCAGACATGATGGTACAGTCATATTTTGTGCCTAGGCATGAGGCAGTGAGTTACAGGCATTTTGATGGTTTTCAGGTGGGATAAAAAGGTCATTGAGGAAATCGATCTGGGCTATTGAGGCAAGGTTTTGGCATGAGGTTTGTTCAGAGGTCATATGTGATGTATCCCATTCCTTCTAGATCAACTTGAGGGATTTAGTGGGGTCCACAAACTCTTCGTCTTGTGATTTGATGTATTCTTCTCTCAGTTGAGGGGGCCACGATTTGATCATTTAGTCAATTGGACATGTTAAGTCATTTTATATCATTGTGCCATGGGGTGATGCTAGTGAAGGATAATAAAGCCTCCTAGCCCCACCATGTGCTCCTGGTCACTTGTCCTTGTCATCTTATGTGGTACACACTTATATTTGTCCCTTTTATGTGGTGCACACCCCCCCTAGGGCTTTTTTTAGTGAGTGCACACCCCCTCTAGTGAGTGGATCCATGTTATATTGTATCGGCTCATCTTAGTCGTTGATTGTATTGTATTTATCTTTTGATCTCAACCACTCGTTCATAAAGTGGATATGGTTTTGGTCTCTCACCTCCTATTTAAGGAAGAGGCCCCCCTATTGTAAAGGCACCTGTGGGCTCTGGAAAACTTGGAATAAAAATACTATTTTTGTAGATCTGCTTCTTTGGCTTCGATGGGTTATCTTGCAAGTTGAATATACAATCTTTTCTCTGTGTTATCATTGTGGATCTTGCTTATCCAAACGTTTTTTCTGCAGGGAGGCCGTGCGGGTGAAGAGGAGAATGCTCTAAGGGGGCGCTATTGTGGGGAGACCCCATATATTACCTTTGAATCTTCTTTTGTCTCAGGGAGTATCATTATTGTATCTTCGTGACATAGTTGATGCTTTTTGTTTCATCTTTTCATACTAGATTGATTCTTATACAGATCGTTTCTTGCAGGTGAAGGGCGCACTTGTCACCTTGGAGGGATAGCGATTTCACTTGGATGGGCTGGATCTCACTTTTGATTGCGTCACTTAGGAAGGATTGTCAATTTGCAAGGTAGCCGCCAGCTTTAGAGGTAAGATCTACAAGGTACGTATCTTGTTTCATGCCTTTTACCCATTGGTCACTTCAAACCCTTATCATTAAAACCCTAGATTTTAGATCTGTTAAGATCTGGCGATTGCATGTGCTTAATAATTAAAACCCACCTCAATCATAATTAATAAACCTTGGAGACCAAATTTGGTGGGCATTCGACTCCATTTACTCCCTCATCTAAGGCACTGGGCCTCTCCAAGGGAGGTCACACTTTTGGGTAGGTGGGCTTTTCTAGATCTGTGACGTAGGTATTGCTTATTCCTCATCAAATCCATAGATCCATTGAGTAGCAATCCTTCTAGTGCCATTTCATCTTGATCTTCACCTTGGGGGCCCATTTTGACCATTTTCCTTTAAGGGTGGGCCCCACTTGGGTCTTTCTATTTGGAATTAGATCAATCTAGATCTACTAATCTAAATTCATAGGTGATACTTGGCACCTAATGCCATGGTTGAAGACGAGGAAGATCCTCCCATCAACATCTAGACAACCTTGTACGAGAGGAAGAACGATGGTCACCAACCATTTTATCTTACACTTCACGTAGGTGAGCTCCTTCTTCACAATTGTATGTTGGACTTTGGAGCTTCCATGAATGTCATGCCTGTTATCACACCATAGTAGCTGGGCTACTGTTCTTGCTGAGCAGATATCTGCACTTTCCATAGCTTTGCTTTTACAGAGATCAGCTATGATGAGCAGTGTTATTTGGGATCACTCACAGATCAGAGTAGTATATGTATCAGACATTGAGTAGACCTTGTGCCAAGGCTGAGCCTTGAGAGCTTAGATTTGATGACCAACGTGACCTTTTGTTCCATACAGTTTCAGTTCAGTGCATAGAGTTCTGGATGTTGTTATTGCAACAGTGTTTCAGTAGTTTATGGATGATGATTATTTGCATGATATGATGTGACCTATGGACTTGTGATTATTATCTTGTTGTTTTAGTCATATTCATAGCATTGACTTGGTATGTAACTCATGATGTGGCAGTACTATCTAAATAATAAAATGAAGTATCTTGGATGATTTGGTAAAATATAAAATTGGATGTATCACTTGCACTATAAGGTTTTCTGACAATACTCATTGGTTTCATCACCCTCTTGTGAGCATGGACATGGTTTTTCATGACATCTTTGTTTGCTAGCCTAGGCACCACATTCACTTGACTCCATCCATCCATGACCTTCCTTATTTTGGCTTTCACCTTGACTTGCCTTCTTGACTGCTTGATATGGAGGACTTCCCCATTTCTACCTCTGTGTTGGACCGCATCCATGTTTGTTTTGTGTCTCGGCTCTGAGTTGGTGACAAAACTTGCCCTTGGTGAGTTGGATTTTATGCCTAGATCACTCTAGTCGGTTGCCCCGATGTTTGGCTTAGCGTGGAATTCCCTCTAGTCACATTAGTTGTTGTTGGCTAAAACTTAAAGCACATGTACTACTTGTATCGGAAAATTATTATGAAATCCTGTGAACTTAAAATTCTAGAATGTGTTTCTTAACACACGTGAATAAAGGTTAAAGCAATGAACTGCTTAAATACCCCGCGAAGGGTATAGAAAGGTCCAAAAAGCAATGGTTCAATAAATGCTATATCTAAATATTATTGACCTCATGATTATAAATATGCCCTGGATGCAAGCTGCGATTAGTTGTGCTTCTTAGTGCATGTGAAATCCCAGAGGGGTCATATAGGCCAAAAAGGCCATGGAAATGAAATAAATGATCCTAATGAACTTGGATCAACTTGATGTAGACATGATGCCTAAGTTGAATAAACACTCTCTAAACAACTTATCCATTTGTGAGGCATTGCCCTTCCATTTGTTATTTTGTCCAACACAAAGTGTAGCTCCCCCTTTCCCCGTCCAAAGTGTCACTTAGTTGAGTTGGTTAAGTCATCCCTTTTGCCTAGCCTTCTTCTTACCCTTCACCCTTTGCTAGCAGTTAGGCCATGTCCATTGAATGAGTATGTTTTTAAAGCTTTTGTGCAAGTGAATTATAACTAACATTAGAATATATATATATGTATTAACTGCCACTGAATGATGTTTATACTTTAAGTTAAGCTGTGAATATGATTAAATGAACATGTCTTAGTCTTATGTTATAATCTAGTCTTTGGTTATATTTTGACCTAGTCAAACATAGTTTGACCATGGTCATTCTTGGGATCCATGATGAGATGGACCACTTGTGCTTATGGATGATGATCTATGTTCCCACGTACACCTATTGATGATTCCATATCTTGGACATAGGCTTCAGATGATGATTGATGCAATTAGTCAGTTTTATTATTATTTCCAGATCATCATATTTTACACTGTCTGGGTATGGTGGACCCTACAGTTGACCCCACAAGTCAACCCATGGTGTATGCGTACTCATTTCTAGTAGATTTGGGTCTTCTGGATCCATTGAGACACTTATCTTTCAGTTCCAGGCATTCCTGGACATGATAGCAACAGTTATCCACCTGTTGACCAGTTTGGGCATGCTGATCCAGCCTATCCAGCAGAGGCATTGGAGGCTAGTCGTTTCCTAGGGCGCTACACAGGAAGTGGGTGGTCCAGCAACTTGTTTAATCCATTATACCCCCCTTCCAAACAGCCTGGTACACTCAGTTTGACAGCGCAGGCACCCTGGATGGCAGTTTGGGGCACTTTCAGGGTTTTCAGGAGGATTAAAAAATGGAATAAAAGGGTCACTGAGGAATTCGATTTGGGCAATTGAGGAAAGGTTTTGGCACTTGGTTTGCTCTAAGGTCATCCATGGTGAACCCCCCATCTTCCAAATCAGTTGGCATCAGTCAGTGGGGTCCACAGTGGTTACAGGAGGTCTTTTACTGCATGTCTCTCTCAGATTTTGGAGACCGGATTTGATCATTTGTATATTAGACATGTCATAGACTTATATTTTATATCATTGTGCCACGGGGACATGCTAGTGAAGGGAATTAATACCTCCTAGCCCCACCATGAGCTCCTAGTGATTTGTCTTGATCTTATTATGTGGCACATGTGTTCCTAGCCACCCTTCATGTATGACATCACCCTCATTGAGTCACTTTTAGCTATGACGTCACCCTCCTTTTGAGTGACCCATGTGATATTATGTATTGGCTCATCTTAGCTGTTGATTAGATTGTTAGATCTTTTGATCTCAACCACTAGTTTCAAAAAGTGGTTTTGTGGTTTAGGGTTTTGGTCTTTATTGTCCTATAAAAGGAGGAGACCCCCCTCATTGTAAAGCACCTTTGGGCTCTGGAAAACTTGGAATGAAAATACTATTTTGGAGATCTACTTCTTGGCTTTGATTGGGTTGCTCTTGTATATGATTTTGCATCTCATCTTTTAGACATCCTTGCTTGTAACAGGTGAAATCGACTTCTACAGAGGGAGGTCGAATTGCTTTGGAGCTAGAGTGTGACTTGCTTGATGGGAAGATTGTAGGGGTTGCTCACTGTAATGTCCTCTTCTGCTTAAGCACAGAGGACCATCCCGCTAACCTATCTGATTCCCATAGGTTCGAGTGGGCACTGACATTTAGGGAATCAACTGAGGATTAATGCATTATGCACCCTAAGAAGATCTTTGGCAGGGGTATTCGATCATCAGTAGGTAAACAGGGGCCACAGGAACTATAGGCCGCCTGCATGCATGGCACCCCAGCATTATTTCACGATGCATGCACTAATTGCGTCTCCAGAGCACTGCATGCAAGTCAATTGAGAATTAAAAAGTAAAGTGACCTAATTAGGTCAAAAGTTAGGTCTGACCGGTGAATGTTATAAAAGGAAGGTAAAGCTAGTAAGGAAGGGCTGCTTATATGATTATTGATTTGTGGATTCGAATTGGAGAGCTCAACGAGCTAAGTTGGGGTTGAGTGCATGCACTCAGCTAACTAGTGTATTTCGGCAGTGAAATCTATCTGCCCTAGTCGCAATCAGGTTGGATCATCCAGATTCAACATTGCTTCATCATCAGGTACTACTATCATTCAATTTCTGTAGCATTCCAGTTTATGAGTTATTGAGGGATTCGTCCTCCTGCATGGGCGCATTGCCCAAGAACCTCCCTATTCGCATTATAGTCTACAGGGTTCATTATTTCTGCATGTTGCTCTCATCTTCTTCAGAGCAATGGTATTACCCTTCCCCTGGAAGAAGGGCTCTTTAGTTTGAGTCTTCAGCTACTTCTCAGCATATCCATCTTCAGAAAGACGTCCTCCTGCATGTGGGCGACTTTCTAAGAGAGGGGCACATGTTTTAGGGCTTGGAGCCATCAGTTATTCTGCATGCTGCTTCTATCTCCTTCATAAGGGCACTATAACCCTAGCACACCTTGTATGGAGCTTCACTGCTGATTATTATTTATTGAGGAGCATTCTTAGCATTAAGGAGGGCGCATTTATTCTACTGGTATGTACATGCATTGATTCCTTCTATTTTATAGCATTTCTGTTTATCTGGGTTATAGATCTGCATGCAAGTGCATGCATGCAGAGGTAAGTGCATACTTTCATACTCTATTCTTATATTGAGGCATAAGACTACTAGCCAACCACAATACAACACAAAAAAAGAAAAAATATTAGTTTGGGATATTACAGTGGTATCAGAGCATGTTCCTCGTCAGCTGTGGGAGCATGCAATTTTAAACAGTAAATGAATTCAGAGGACCCACACAACATTACTTACCGGAGACAGAGGTTTAGGAACAGTGATAGAAGAGAAGAAGAGTTAGAGGATATAGAACTAAGAGATACAGAGTATCAGTTTGAAAAAGGTAAAGGCAAAGAAACAATGGCAGATGATGATAAGATAGCTTTCAACAGTCTCATTTCAGCTATAATTTTACCCACATAGTCCTTTATTTCCCAACAATGATAGGGTATCCACAAGTAGTGGTGGGGAACAGTTACATACCAACATGCAAAGCCACCCCCATATCTACAACATGTCCTCTCGACCTACCCTACCACAGTTCTTAGATAGCCCTACCGCAGTACCCCTAGTGCAGGTAGAGCCAGAAGAATCCATGAGTGCCTATTTGAGAGAATACAAAGCATTAGGAGATGACTTCCAGTCAGCCATGACCTCCACTGACTTTTGCCACTTTAAAAGTAAGAACAGGCCTAGAGCATACAATAGGCCTTTCAACCTGAACTTTGAGTTACAATGCACGATAGGGAAACTGACTATTCCTAACTTTGAGGGGACCTGGGGTGGCCCAACGCTGAATTGGGTACAGAAGTTGGACACATACTTCCAGCTCAACCCCATGATTGAGACAAATGCCATAAATTGGCTACATTGCATTTGGACGGGGAGGTCCATGAGTTGTGGTACCACGGGTTGGTGACATTAGGTCACAATACCATCACCTCATACACAAATTTTACACAGAGGCTCATTGAGCGATTTGACAGGAAGGACCCTGAGGTGCATTTCAGAGAGCTGGCACAGCTCAAGCAGACAGGTAGTTCAGATGCATTCATTTCAAAGTTTCAGAGGATAGCAGTCATGGTGACAGATATTTCAAAGAGCAGGTTGCCTATGTTGTTTACCGAGGCCCTCACTGAACCCTTACATGGCTGGGTCAAGGCTTATAGACCCACCACCCTAGCAGATGCCATCAGTCGAACTAGAGATTTATAGGATGCGGTACCCAAGAATAGATTTCCTCCTAGAACTAACTTGCCTATTAAAGATAGAGAGAGGAAACCCTTCTAGAAAGAATGGCTCAAGAAAGAATGGATGGATAATGATACCCGTCAGGACCTTAGAAGAAAAAAGTTATGTTTCACTTGTCAAGAACCATAGGTACTAGGTCACAGATGTTTAGGGAAGGGAAAGGGCCACTACATAGAGGTCTATTCCGACAGTGGGGAGGATGAGGATTATCAGGATCAGGAGCAGAGAGAGACACATGAGACAGCTGATGAGATACAGTCACCAGGAGGTGCCATTGCTACATTGCCGGGGTCCCTAGATTCCACACTCTCCGGATCAGAGGTGTCATACAGGGCAACAGAGTGGGAGTGTTGATAGATGGTGGGGCATCCCACAACTTTATTGATGTTTCATGGGTTAAAAAGAAGGGCATTCAGATGGAGAGTTTTGATGGATTTTCAGTAGTTGCAGTAGGTCACCACACCATGGAGTGTAGTCAGAGGATTCCAAAATTGAAAGTAACACTTCGGAACTATACAGTGATAGAAACATTCTATGTGGTAGACGTACCTGACACAAATGTGGTATTGGGAGTTTAGTGGCTTTATTCCATAGGGAAGTACCCACGAACTACCAGACCATGGAGATGGAGTTCATGGGAATGAAGGGCTAGAAGGTAGTATGGAGAGGGATGAATAACTAGCCTCCCACAATAGTGACATCACACAGGATGGAGGCAGTACTCCGACGTGGAGATATAGAGTGGGCAACAGAGTGCTTGGTTACCTTCAGGAAACCACCAGATAGGGCCACACAACATCCAACAGATGTAGAGGCCTTACTGCGGAAGCACAAAGCAATATTCGGAGACCTTCCAGTAGGTCGACCTCCAGATAGGGGATTTGAGCACATTATTGAGTTAGAGGAGGGGACTCAAGCAGTTATCACCACTCCTTACAGACACCCCAAGAGGTACAAAGATGAGATAGAGAGTACAATCAAGGGACTACTCAAACTAGGGTACATTAAACCTAGCTCCATTCCATTTACATCTTCAGTAGTGCTAGTGAAGAAAAAAGATGGAACCTTACGCATGTGCATCGATTATAGGGCACTCAACAAGAAGACTATAAAAAACAGGTATCCAATCCCCGGGATTGATGAGTTGATGGATGAACTACAGGGGGCACAGTACTTTTCTAAGATCGACCTTCGCTTAGGTTACCATCAGATTCGGGTTAGGGAACAGGATGTTCCAAAGACCGCCTTCCATTGCCACTATGGACATTATGAGTTTCTAGTGATGCCATTTGGGCTCGCTAATGCACCAGCCACTTTCCAGTCATGCATGAACAATATCTTCAAGGCTCAGTTACGCAAGCATCTTCTGGTATTCTTCGACGACATATTGAAATACAGTAGAACTTGGGAATAACATTTGAGACATCTAGACGAAGTACTTGGGATTTTACAAGAGCAATCACTATATGCCAAGATGTCCAAGTGTGAGTTCGACATGCAGGAGATGTTATATTTGGGGTATGTGATAAGGGCCAACGGGGTCCAGGTACACTTAGAGACGATTCGAGCCATATTGGATTGGCCTACACCCAAAAATGTGACAGAACTAAAGGGGTTTTTGGGCCTTTACACCTACTACAGGAGGTATGTCGGTGGATTCTCACAGATGATCGCACCCCTCACCGATCTTACTAAGAATGGGGCATTCAGTTGGCCGGAGACAGCACGACAGACATTCGAAAAAATGAAGAAGGTAATGAGTTCATGCCCAGTATTAGCTCTACTAGACTTTTCTCAGCTCTTCGTGTTAGAGTGTGATGCCTCGAGAGAGGGAATAGGGGCAGTATTGATGCAGAACAATCACCCCATTGCATTTGAGAGCAGGAAGCTCAAAGACTATAAGCGCTACTATTCGATATACGACAAGGAAATGTTAGCCATTCTCCATGCGCTAACAAAGTTCAGGCAATACTTAGTGGGTGGCAGATTCAAGATTAAGACAGATCACAACAGCTTGAAATACTTCCTAGAGCAGAAGGAGCTAAACAAGAGGCAACAGAAATGGGTGAGCAAAATTCAGGCCTATGACTTCGAGATTGAATACATAAAGGGAAAGAACAATGTGGTGGCCGATGCACTTTCTAGATGACCAGCTACTTTGTCCCTTATGAGCATCTCATCAAATTGGAGATCTCATCTTTTGGTTGAGTATTCCAAAGATAAATTTGCCTGCGAACTATTGGATGGACAGATTCAGGACGACAGGTACCGGGTAATTGATGACATCATATACTACAAAAACGGAATCTACTTAGTTCCAGAGTCTTCCCTCAAGAAAAAGACTCTACAAGCCTCGCATGATTCACCATTAGTAGGGCATCAGGGGTTTCTCAAGACCTACAGGCAAATTAGAGAGAGGTTTTCATGGAAGGGCCTCAAGAATGATGTGATGCAACATGTGAGAGAGTGCAGCTTGTGCCAACAGAACAAAATAGAGCACACCCACCCAGTCGGTTTACTACGACCCTTGCCTATTCTCGAGCAGAAGTGGGATAGCATCTCCATGGACTTCATTACAGGGTTGCCCAAGGTTTAGTGAAGAGACTGCTTGTACGTAGTGGTGGACAAACTGACCAAGTTTGCTCACTTCTTTGCCATTCCTTCATATTATTCAGCAGCAAAGGTGGTAGAACTATTTTTCAGAGAAGTATTCAGACTCCATGGGTTACCCAAGACTGTTGTAAGTGATAAGGACAACAAATTCACTGGAGCCTTTTGGTAGGAGCTTTTCAGGTTGGTGTGAATTGAGTTAGCTATGATCACAAGTTATCATCCACAGAGTGACGGACAGACTCAGATAGTTAACAAGTGGATTGAGGGATACTTGAGGAATTACGTAGCAGGCCAGCAGAGGACATGGATTAGATGGCTACACTTAGGTGAGCATTGCTACAATACCAGCCACCATATGACCATTGGGATGACTCCCTTCAGAGTTCTATACAAATACGACGCCTTAACTTTTGTAGATTTGATATTTGATGATAGCAGGCCCCCCAAGGCCAAAGAGTGGATTCAAGAGAGTCAAGACATCCTTAGCATGCTCAGAAAAAACATACAGGCTGCTCATAATCAGCAGAAGATATATGCATACAGGCACAGGATTGAGCGCAGTTTTGAGGTGGGAGACTTAGTTTATTTATGCCTACAAGCTTACCGATAGTCTTCCCTAAAGAAGAAAAGAGCGGAGAAGCTCAAGCCTCACTTCTATGGTCCCTACAAGATAATCCGAAAGGTCAGAGAGGTAGCATATGAGTTAGAACTACCCCCAGAGAGTAAGATTCACAATGTATTTCACGTATCCAACCTCAAGAAGGTAGTAGGTCAACAGATTGTTACATCATCCGAGCTGCCCCCCCTTGATGACGAGGGGCAATTGATTCTGACACTCGGGCGCATCTTGGAGGTGTAAGAGTGGAAACTGAGGAACAAGATCATTAGAGACTACTTGGTTCAATGGAGAGATCTTCCTATAGATGAGGCCACTTGGGAAGGAGAATAGGTATTACAGCACCCAGCATTACAGTTGCTTGAGGACAAGCAATTTCGAGCGGGAGGACTGTAATGTCCTCTTCTGCTTAAGTACAGAGGACCATCTCGCTAACCTATCTGATTCCCCATAGGTTCAAGCGGGCACTGACATTTAGGGAATCAACTAAGGATTGATGCCTTATGCACCTTAAGAAGATCTTTGGCAGGGGTATTAGATCATCAGTAGGTAAACAAGGGCCACAGGAACTATAGGCCACTTGCATGCATGGCACCCGAGCATTATTTCATGATGCATGCACTGATTGAGTCTCCAAAGCATTGCATGCAAGTCAACTGAGAATTAGAAAGTAAAGTGACCTAATTAGGTCAAAAGTTAGGTCTGACAGGTGAATGTTATAAAAGGAAGGTAAAGCTAGTAAGGAAGGGCTGCTTATATGATTATTGGTTTGTGGATTCGAATTGGAGAGCTCAGCGAGCTAAGTTTGGGTTGAGTGCATGCACTCAACTAACTGGTGTATTTCGGCAGCGAAATCTATCTGCCCTAGTCACCATCAGGTTGGATCATCCAAATTCAACATTGCTTCATCATCACGTACTACTATCATTCAATTTTTGTAGCATTCTAGTTTATGAGTTATTGAGGGATTCGTCCTTCTGCATGGGCGCATTGTTCAAGGACCTCCCTATTCGCATTACAGTCTACAGGGTTCATTCTTTCTGCATGCTGCTCTCATCTTCTTGAGAGCAGTGGTATTACCCTTCCCCTAGAAGAAGGGCTATTTAGCTTGAGTCTTCAGCTACTTCTCAGCATATCCATCTTCAGAAAGACATCCTCCTGCATGTGGGCGACTTTCTAAGAGAGGGGCACACGTTTTAGGGCTTGGAGCCATTAGTTATTCTGCATGCTACTTCTATCTCCTTAAGAAGGGCACTATAACCCTAGCACACCTTGTCTGGAGCTTCATCTACTGATTATTATTTATTGAGGAGCATTCTTACCATTAAGGAGGGCGCATTTATTCTCTGGAGGACGTCCTACCTTATCTTCCTATTCCATTGACACAATTCTCGCATGCCGAGATTATATTGATCTACATCAGCTAATCTATCTACTTGTATGTACATGCATTGATTCCTCCTATTTTATAGCATTTCTGTTTATCTGGGTTATAGATCTACATGCAAGTGCATGCATGCAGAGGTCAGTGCATACTTTCATACTCTATTCTTATATTGAGGCATAAGAGTACTAGCCAACCATAGTACAACACAAAAAAAGAAAAAATATCAGTTTGGGTAGGTGAAGCACTAGGGGTAGGTAATCAAGGTGAATCTATGCAAATCAAGTGGGATCTCACCTACCCACAACTTGGAACTAGCCCCAATAGCTTCCTTCAAGGAGTGCGACTTCCCTCAAGGAGGCTAATGTGCCTTGGAAAATGTGTCAAATGAAGGCCAAATGCCACCAAACTATAGATCTGAATTGTTGTGGATGCTATAGAGGTGGGTTCTTTTTATTATCCCTAAAGCCAAGCTAGATCCAAGTAGATCTAGAAAAAGGTGAAAAATGAGAGTTTTGATTTTAAGGGTTTGATGACCAATGAAGAAGAAGAGTAGATCTAGGTACATACCTTGTAGAACATACCTCAAATGCTTGTGGTCACTTTGCAAATTGATAGCATTCCCCTATGTGTATATTCAAGAGTGAGATCTAGTGCTCCAAGCCAAAACGTCCTCCTCCTACAAGACAAGATCAAGTGAAACAAGCCAAGTAAGAAAATTATGAAAAAGATGAAGAGATGTAAGAGAAAGCATCAACTATGTCACAAAGATACAATAATGATACTCCCTTTCACCAAGATCAACCCAAGAGAAGATATGTGAGTCCCCTCAACAATAGCCTCCTCAAATTGTCCTCCTGTTCACCAATTCGGCCTCCTTGTAGAAAAAAACATGTAGCCCAAGATCCACAATGATACATAGAAGAGATATTGTATATTCAAAGTACAAAAGAATCCATCAATACAAGAGAAGTAGATCCACAAAGAAGTATTCTATTCCAATCTTCAAGAGCTCCAAAGGTGCTTTACAATGAGGGGGGTCTCCTCATTATATAGGATAATAAAGACCAAAACCCTAGATCTCAAAACCACTTTTTGAAATGAGTGGTTGAGATTAAAAGATCTCAAAATCTAATCAATGGCTAAGATGAGCCAATACATAATATCACATGGATCACTCAAAATAAAGATGACGTCATAGCTAAAAGTGACAAAGTGAGGGTGATGTCATCTTCTAAAGGGGGCTAAGATACAAGGGCCCAACGAAAATGACATGGACATGACTCAAGAAGGTCATGGTGGGACTAGGAGGCATCAATCCTTACTAGCTCATCCCCATGGCACAATAATATATAAAATAAAGGACCATGACATGTCCACATAACACAAATGATCAAATCCTGTCCTCAAAATCTGTGAGAGACATGTAGTAAAAGGCCTCCTGTGGCCATTGTGGACCCCACTGATTGATGCCAACTGACTGGAAGATGGGGGGTTCACCTTGAAAGACCTCTGTGAAGACCAAGTGCCAAAACCTTGCCTCAATTGCCCAAATCGAATTCCTCAGTGACCCTTTTATTCCATTTTTTAATCCTCTGGAAAACCCTGAAGTTGCCCAAACTGACACCCAGAGTGCCTGCACTGTCAAACTGAGCCCACCAGGCTGTCTGGAAGGGGGGTATAATAGTAAAAACAAGTGGGGACCACCCCCTTCCCGTATAGCGCCCTAGGTGAAACTGGCCTCCAATGCCTCTGCTGGATAGGCTAGGGAAACATGTCCAAAACTGGTCAACAGGTGGAAAAATGCATCTATCACTGTCAGAAGTGCTCGGAACTGAAGGACAAGTGTCTCACTGGCTACAGAAGACCCAAATCTACTACAAATGTGTACTCATACACCATGGGTTGACCTGAGGGGTCGACAGTAGGGTCCACCATATCCGAACGGTGTATAATCTGATGATCTGGAAATAATAATAAAACTACTGAACTGCAACAACCATCATCTGAATCATATGTCCACCATATGGAGTCATCAATAAGGGTATGTGGGACCATCAATCATCATCCATAGGCATACATGGTTCAAATCATCACGGATCCCAAGAATAACCATGGTCAAACTATGTTTGACTAGGTCAAAATATAACCAAGGACAAGATTATGACAAAGACTAAGACATGTTCCTTTAGATCATATTCACAGCTCAACTTAAAGTATAAACATCATTCAATGGCATTTATTATGTATATATTTCCAATGTTATTTATGTCTTACTTGCACAACAGCCTTAATGATAGACTCACCATTGGACATGGCCTAACTATTAGCTAAGGATGAAGGCTAAGAACAAGGCTAGGCTAAAGGGGTGACTTGACCAAACTCAACTAAATGACACTTTGGACAGGGAGAGGGGAAACTACACTCTGTGTTGGACAAAATAACAAAGGGAAAGGTTGTGCCCTTTACTCACGTGTGTTTAAAAACACATTCTAGAGTTTACAGTTTCCATGAGCATATTTATAAAGATTTCCAATATAGGTAGTACATGAGCTTTTAGTTTTAGCCAACAACATCTCAAGTGACTAGGGGGAGTTCTACACAAGGACAAACATCAGAACAACCGACCAGAATGATTTAGGCATACAATCCAACTGACCAAAGACAAGTTTTGTCACCAACTCAGAGCCGAGACACAAAACAAACATGGATGAGGTCCAACACAGAGGTAGAAATGGGGAAGTCCTCAGTATCAAGAAGTCAAGAAGGCAAGTCAAAGGTGAAAGCCAAATAAGGAAGGTCATGGATGGATGGAGTCAAGTGAAAATGGTGCCTAAGCTAGTAGACAAGGATGTCAAGAAAGGCCATATCTATGCTCATAGGAGGGTAATGAAACCAATGAGTTTTGTCAGAAAACTTAAGTGTGCAAGTAATAGGTCCATTTTATAAATTATAACATCATCAAAGATAGTTCATTTCATTTTAAATAATTTTGCCACATCATGAATCATATACCAAGTCAAAGCTATGAAAGTAACTAAAGCGACAAGATAATGATCCAAAGTCAGTAATCAAAAGTCCATAGGTCACATCACATCATAATAATCATCTGAAACATTGCTGCAATTAAATCACCAAACACTGAACTGAAACTGTATGGAACAAAGGGTCACATCGGTCATCAAATCTAAGCTCTCAAGGCTCAGCCTTGGCACAAGGTCTAACAAAAATCTGATATAATATATTGCTTTGATCCATGAGTGATCACAAATAACAAGCTCATCATAGCCAATCTCTGCAAAAGCAAAGCTCTAAAATGTGTAGATATCTACTCAACAAGAATAGTAGCCCAACTACTATGGTGTGATAACAGGAACATTGTGTCAGGGTGGTCCTCGGGCAAGACAATCAAGTAAAGTGCAAATATTGTCCGACGACTATGTATGGGGGCATAAACAGGCTAAAACACCAGGGATGGCAAATCTCCAATGGGACCTCCAGGCAGTTGCTCATCAAGTTTTGCACCAAGTCCATCTATCACCTCTCCTTTCTTCCTTCCTCGTACAACACCGGGATCTCAACCAACCTTGGAAAGCTTTAATGAAAGGAAAAAGGAGGAAGATATGGTAGTGAAGAGGTTTTGGTACCATGACAGCCTGTCATTCAACATTGCAAGGTCTCCTTTTTATCAGCCCATGGTAGATGTTATTGCAAGCGCTGGCCCTGGATACGAAGCCCCCTCTTACAGTGCTCTTAGGGGGAAAGATCTAGATGAGGAGTTGCAGTGTGTCAAGGCACAGTTGGAGAGCATTAAAAGATCATGGGAGTTTACAGGTTGCACAATCTTGTTAGATGGGTGGACGGATCAGAGGAGTAGAACGATCATAAATTTTCTTGTGGCTTGCCCCAAAGGAACAATGTTCCTGAAATCTGTTGATGCATCTTCACATGTGAAAGATGCAAATCTGATATTTACATTGTTGGCAGAGGTTGTGGAAGAAGTGGGGGCCAAACATGTCCAAGTAATCACAGACAACCTTGCAAATTATGTGGCAACAGGTAAATTGCTTTGTGCAAAATACCCTACTATTTTTTGGACCCCTTGTGCTGCCCACTGTATAGATTTGATTTTGGAGGACATTGGGAAGTTGGAGTGGGTGCAAGATGTGGTTCATGAGTGCAAGCAAATAACCAAGTACATTTATAACCATGCTTGGGTGTTGAGCCTTATGAGAGAGCACACAGAAGGTGAACTCGGACGCCCTGCTATCACACGGTTTGCAACAAACTTTCTCTCCCTCCAAAGCCTTCTTAATGAGTACCAAGCATTGAGACGGATAGTTAGTAGTAGGGATTGGATACATTATAAGGACAGCACAAAACCAGATGCCATGGCTATGAGTTTGTCTGTCCGTAGAGATAGTTTATGGGAGGAAGTCACTGAGATTGTCAGCATGACAGAACCACTTGTGAAAGTGTTGAGGATCATGGATGGTGACAAACCACCGATGGGGTATGTTTATGAGGGGATGGAAAGGGCCAAAGAGGCCATCAAGGTCTTCTATAAGGGGGATGAATCAAAATATCTTCCTATATGGGATATTATTGATTCCAGGTGGGATAGGCAGCTACATTCACCATTACATGCAGTAGGGGCATATCTCAATCCGAGCATATTCTATAATGATGGGTCTAAAATTCAAAAAGAACCCAAGGTGATGAGAGGTGTGATGATATGCATTGAGAGGATGTACCCCAATCAAGAGACTAAAGACCTAATCAATATGCAGCGAGATATGTACAAGGAATCATCTGGCATGTTTGGATTTAGCTCAACACAATGTCTCAGGGAGAAGAAAATGCCATGTAAGATTCAATTCGTCATTTGTTAAATTTTATTTTGCTAGTTAGATTTTTCAAGTTTGACATTGCAAAACTTGTAATCTTTGTTTCCTTGTTTTTTATAACAGCCCATTGGTGGTTAGATTGTGGCAAGGTTGCCAGAGCGTGGGAGCGGGAAGCGGGAGCGCGGGTGCGCATTTTTCAAAAAATGGTCGAAAGCGAAGCGTCTCGGGAGCATATATATATATATATATATATTCAAAAAAACATGTAGAATGCCAAACTAGATGCAAAATTTATGAAACATGTATGTTTGTGCTACTTCCAATATATGAAATGCCATCTAAATTCCATAATTCATGATTCCATTATAAACATGCCTTATCATGCCATCTAAATTCCATAATTCATGCCTTATCTCCCCTCTCTAACCCTAAAAATGCCCTAGGCCCCACCCAAAGAGCAAAAAAAAATATAAAAAAATAGGAAGCTTCCTGCTGTTCGCGGAAGTGCCCAGGAAGCGAGGTCGGAAGTGAGGTCGAAGCATGGAGGGCAGAGCTCGGGAGTGAAAACGCTTCTCACAGAGGCAGGAAATGCATTTTGCCAATCTGAAGCGGGGTTCCAAATTTTTGAAGCGCACTTCCTTGGACGCTTCGCCCACGCTTTTGCTCGAAGCGCGGTTTTCTTGTTCGGACTGGGGGGGGGCGGACGCTTCGGCAACCCTGGATTGTGGCACTGGGGGCACCACAACTACAAGAATTCGCCATCAAAATCTTGAGTCAGCCTTGCAGTGCTTCAGGTTGTGAGCGCAATTGGTCAGTATTCAAGCACATCCACACCAAAAAGCGCAACAGGTTGGAGCATGAGAGGTTGGAGAAGTTGGTCTACATATACTACAACCTTTGGATGCTCACAAAACAATTACGGGCAAAGGATTTGGATCCAATTTTATTGGATCAGATTGATCTAGTCTCTGATTGGGTAGTGGAGGATGAAGCTCCTTCTTATTTGACTTGGCTTGATGAAGAGACTGAGGGTCCCTCTGGTGTACCATTTTCTGAAATGGAAACACCAAACACACCTGCATCACAGTTGATTTTTTCATCTAGTGATGTTGTCACTAGCTCTAGTAGGGCCTATACTAGGCGTTCCACTGCTTGTAGGCATGCATGAGACTCGAGTTTGGACTTGGAGACACTATCTTTTTTTATTTTCTAGTTATGTATTTGAACTTGGTACTATTTTGGAATGTGTTCAAGGAATCATCGTTCAGTTCACTATTTTGCATACAAATATGGAGTGCCGAATGTTGTATTATTAATTTTTATGAGATGATCTAATGAATTTTTGCATAGAATTGTTTTTATAACTTATATGGATTAGAAATGTCATTATGTATGTTTTTTGTGCTTAAAAGTTACCACATTTTAAATTTTTTTCATATTTGCCGAGTCTTTGTCGAGTCTTATCTGAGTATTATCCTGTAAATATATATAGATCTAGAGTTCACTACTCCCTCTGGATCGCCCTGAGATCTCAAGTGGTATGAGTCTCTAAATCAATATATGCTCATAAAGAAATAAACTCAAACAACTAGATCTGCATTTACCAACTGAACATAAATGCAATCAACCACATAGACAACAGATATACCCTGGAACCCTTTCCGGAAAAACCAACTAACTATGGGGCTATCTTCTCTCTCGAGCCTAGAGCATATAGATGTATAAAAGACAATACAATACAGAATTACCTCAGCCAGTAACTCAATCCCTCTGAAGAGGACAAACTCTAATTAGCATGCATCCAGCTGATGCATGCACTGAAGAAGTATGCCCTAACTGCCAAACTGGATCTGAGTGCTCTGACGGTGCCTCGGATAGATCTCCCCTCTCTAGATCTCTCTACTTTGATTTGCTTGCTCTGAAGATTGCCCATTGATGAAATCGGCCTCCTCTGCATGCACAAGTGCGCCCTCCCCTCTGGATGTCAAATGCTCGTACTGCTTCGGATCTCAACAAATTTGAGCTCCGATCATCCCTAACCTTCCTCAAATCCTGAGGCAAGGCTATCCTGGAAGTCACATACTCCTAATCGGTCAATCCAGCTCACAATGAGCTTCTCTCCCCTCAGGAAAAATGTCCTCCTCCAAGAGAACTCGACCTCCTCCAATCTAATCAGAAATCACACTATGGAGCTCTCTCAACTCACAGTAATGGGTGTCTGGTCTCACTGGAACTGAAGGTCAATGATCTAGCTCAGATCTGACCTTCCTAGCTCCTGCAACAACTCCTCTCTACCTCAGAAAGTTGCCCCACATGGACTGCTACGTCCTCCTCACTTTGGCAGTATCTCTCTCTGATGATACAACTGAGTAACCTCATCTGGGGACCCCCTGCCTCTATAAATAATCTCACCGATGAATTAGGTTTGCCAAAACCCTAATTCCCGGTGCATGCAAAAGGTCACTTTTGCATGTAGTCACTGAATGCTGACAGGTCATGCAATACTCATGCATGCAAAGGTGAATCTCCCCTAAAGCTCCGCATGCAGCCCCCGTTGGGCTCGTGCCACTGAGTAGAGTGCATCTCACTCTCTACTCCATCCTGATGCCTATGCAGCTAATGTACCTCCATGTAAGGCATCTGAACCATGGAGGACATCCCGAAGTTACCATAATCTAACATATCCGAGTCGCCGAGTCTGCCGAGTCCCAAGCCAGCCGAGTATTTTCTGAGTTCGAGTCTGACTACACTGATTGGAATAGAAGAAATATCTTTTGAGTAAATGCTTGGATCTTGAGATGAATGCTTGGCTATGATGATTGTAAATGTTTTTCCATTGCACTGAGGGATTTTGGTAGCTATTTTGTATTTTTGGTTCCACTATATCGATTTGCAGGGCAAGAGGACGATTTGGAGGAGTGCGCATTGGTGGGGAGGCCTACCTTGCAAGCTTCTGTCAAATTGTGGTTTAAATAGGGAGTGATTTTGTCTTTGTACCAATTATTCTCTATCATTTTCTTCTTACTTGCATCTACCCTCATTGTTGTTTGCCAATTGAGCTTTGTCTCCTTGGTTTTGTAGGAAGAGAGGACGCACTAGTGGGCTTGGGCAAATCGTGTGAGCAAGAGAAACTACCAAATCTTTCATTTGAACTTTGCGGGAGTAATCCTTGTCATAATCGGCATCCATTTTCATTATCCAGGTACACTTGAGAGGTACGTATTTTATTCTTCTAACTTATCCATTTGTTCTCTAGATCTCAAACCCTCATATTTCAAAACCCTCATTTTTTTTTATTTTTTAGATCCGGTGAGATGTAGGGATTGCTTGGCCTTAATAATTAAAACCCACCTAAATAATAATTAATCAACCTTGGATCTAAAATTTGGTGGGCATCTGACTCCATTTACCCCCTCATCTAAGGCACTAGGCCTCTCCAAGGGAGGTCGCACTTCTTGGGTAGGCGGGCTTTTGCTAGATCCATCACGTGGGTATTACTTGTTCCTTGTCAAATCCATAGATCCATAGATTAGCAATCCTCCTAGTGTCATTTCATCTTGATCTTTACCTTGTGGGCCCCATTTTGACCATTTTCCATATTTTAAGGGTGGGCCCCACTTGGGTATTTCTACTTGGCATTAGATCTATGTAGATCTATTAATCTTAACTCATAAGTGGCCTAATCTTTCCTTGGTTGAACATTTGTCCATCTCATAATCCTCTTCAACCAAGCCCTAACTCCTTGGGTCCACTTATCAATCCTAGATCTAGATCTATCCACTCTTGATCTTCTCATTTTTCATCTTCACATTTCCCTAGGAGGTCTTGAGTAGGTTCGCTAGCCTTCATAGGCTAGCTAGGGTCTCCCCCTTGGTTTTGCTTAAGCTAGATCTAAAGTGAAGAGTGCCTCGGTTAGCGTGACAACCAATTGCATTAGGAACCGTGGCATCTCTTGGGTCACCTCTTTAGTTGTCCAACGCCTCTACCATCCTGGATAGGATCATATTTTGGGACAACTACAAGTTGTGTGCTAACAGAGACCACTCAGAAATTTCCTTTACAAAGAATTTTTATTCTTTCCCTTACGGACAAAATTTCACAAAAAATCATAGCAGTAGCAAACTACCTCAAAAATCGTGTTGAAAAATTGTTATACAGTCTGTTGTATGGCCTGCCCACACGTGTTGTACGGCCTGTATGGTACAGTCACCTTGTTGCCTCGAAATTCAAGCCCACACGTGCCAGAAACCCTTGTTGTACAATCTGGACAGTCTGCAATTAATACACAATCAGTTGCTTTGGGAAATGTGCCCACATGTGGGACTATACGGTCTGCTTCAGATTGCTATATAGATTGTTTCAGGATGCCTTGGAATGCGTGCTACTGAGTTTTCTTGGGAAATGTGCCAATCTGCCTTGGGAAACCCTTCTTCTCCTTCTATCTTTCCTCTTTCTCTTCTTCTTGGTGAATGAATGCTTTCCTTTGTCCCTTTTCCTTCTTTTATACTTTTCTTCTCATCAACTAACCCTAACTAACAATGAAATGACCTAATCAATGGCTAGGATTAGAATAGAATATCTAGGGTCCACATTAGATGCACTTTTTAATAATAATAAAAAAATAATTATTAAATACATCACTTAAGTGAGACCCACACTCATAAAGTACAAAAAGACTTCTTTATTTACATAATGTCTCTTTTTAGATAAATACAAACTAAGGAACAAAAGGACTTTTATGTCCCCCTCATCACACCTCACCAAAACTATGAGGGAGGACCTCCAGAGTTAACATTTTTCAACATGCTTGGGGTCTTGTAAAATACCAAGTCTGACACTTGTCATCCTTGTATTATATAGCACTCCATGTGAGGTTTCCTTGTTGATTACTTGTATGGACTTAAGTCCATGTTTAATGTTGGCGTCCCTCACCTAGTCTATATAAACAAAAGAGAGAGCCTTTGTTCATTATCACTATCATTGTATTCTTTATTCTATCTTTCTAATTGTCTTGGAGAAGTCTTGTAGGGAGCAAGACATGGTTTGTTGGTTGTGGACCCAAACACATATGTTGAGGAGAAGCATTGGAGCATAGTAACCAAATTGGCACACATGTTGAGGAACAATGGGAACTCGATGACATGTGGCACATAGATAGAGGGGGAACTCTTTGCATGAGGACACTTGGAGAGCAAGCCACCATGGAAGAGGGAGCATTGGACTAATAGCTTCTTGGATAGCGCACAATCTTGGAGGAGACATTGAGCCCAAGGAGGATCATGCTTGGGGTCTTGTAAAATACCAAGTCCAACACTTGTCATCCTTGTATTATATAGCACTCCATGTGAGGTTTCCTTGTTGATTACTTGTATGGACTTAAGTCCATGTTTTATGTTGGTCTCCCTCACCTAGTCTATATAAAGGGAGGAGAGAGCCTTTGTTCATTATCACTATCATTGTATTATTTATTCTATCTTTCTAATTGTCTTGGAGAAGGCTTGTAGGGAGCAAGACAAGGTTTTTCATGTATACCATACAAGAAGACATGAAGAAGAGAGAGAGCACTCAGATGTTCTTGGAGACACTACTCTTGTGAGATGCATAAGGATGCTAAGGTCTGTGCTATGAAAGTAAACCCTTGAGAAGAACATAAAGCTAGAAGAGATGATAAATTGTCTTGTGGCTCTCGTTGTAACACTAGGGTTCCAGCCCTAGAGGGGACATGAGGAAAAAATCTAATGCCTTGGATGATATTGTAGCCTTATTCTTGTGTGATACATGTAGGCTAGCGCAAGATCATGGAGAGCCTAGCTTGATGAGCCTTGAGCTTGGTGTGCTACTTCACCTGGAAGAATACTCGTCCATTGCACTCTTGATGTTCCATGAAGGTCTTGGTGCTTGTGTTAATGCAAAAGTTGAAGACCTGGGGTTTGAGGACTCAAATCCTAGGATGGGCATGTAGAATTATAGGCTAATGCTAGAGTTGACTTATGATTGGGTTTGTAAACCCTACAAAAGACAAGAGCACTTTTGTGGAGACATGAGCATGGTGAGATGTTTTGCTTGGAGGGTTTAGAGCTTGATGTGATGTCCTTCCTAATGGAGCTCGGTGAGGTGTCATGCTTGAGCAAGTAGTTGTCATGCGATGTTGTGATGTCTTTGGAGGTACACTTGTGTAATGTAAGTGTTGGAATGACCAGCTTTGATTGGGAGTGATTTCTAGCTAGGAGGAGTTGGTGGCTAGGGTTTCCATATGGTTTCCCTGGCTAGGGTTTGGAGAGATTGACTTGTACCATCTTGTGATAAGCTGTTGGTATGTACATGTACTTCATCTTTTATATATATGTGAAGTGTTCCAGTTGTCCAAACTTTGTGTACTTGCAGATTTGAATTTCAACTTATGTTATCTTCTTGATTCTACTTTCTAGCACTAGTTGTGCTAATAAGACGTGGTATAACTGTTATATGCTTGGAAAGTATGACCTAAGGGCCGTACCTTTGTGATATTGAAGTACACTTGAATGGTATTTAGTTTCTTGGGATCCCTTGTGAAATGTGATAGAGAAGTGAAATATTGCTACTGTAAATTCGTATTTCAGATTCAGCCCTTAAGCTGAAAGTTCAAAGTTCACAAAAGATAAATCCACCAAAACCTCATGGCTGAGGTGAAATTTCTGAATTTGCATTAAAAGCCCATCTCCAAATTTCAGCACTTGGGACTATATCTCTTTGCTAGTTTTTCTTCACCTCTTAGGGTTCACCTTTTTTGGTTTTACTCGTTTAATTGTATCATTTTATGTTGTTATATTGTATTCATTTAGATCTCCTTTTTGGGGATGCATCATGCACCCCACTTGTCTCTTATTAATGCTTTCTCTACTGTCTAGTCCCTTTGACCTATTTGGGTCTTTTGTAGACATTAATATGAATATCAAATTTTCCACCTCTATGTTTCTCTTGCATGCGCATACACCCTAAAAAAAACTAACAAGATAACACAAAGGATTTGTTATCACACTATCTCTAGTTGTTTGTGGTAGATATCCCAATAGGGACGATAGAGGGGACAACTAGGAAGGTGTAATCGACAGTAGCCAAGTCCTCCGCTCAAATGAACGGAAGTCACACCGGACAAGGCTACTGTCACTTTAGGCAAGGCACTTGGCCTAGTCAAGGGGGAGACCTCGCTCAACCAGTGATGGTTGAGAGACAACAAATACACCCAAACCCAAAGAATAAGAGACAAAGAAAATGAGGAATGAGTGTAGATGAGCTCCTATGTATGATCTCAGCCGATTGATGGACACAAGCAGTGAAATGATAGTAATGTGATAAGTGACCAGCAATAACTTATGATAAATGTAATAGATTTATATGGCTGAAAATCAACTAGGGAAGTGAATGATGCAAGAAGTGATTGATGGAAGAAGATCTGCCCAAGGGAGAGGTTGATTATGATACTGGTGGACCTAGGGCAACATGCAATCAGTGTTTATATTCACTTCCAGCTATTGACACTTGATTTCCTCAGGTAGAATGATGTTTTAAGCAAGAATCAAGAGTACCCAGAACCACAAAACATACCCAAACAGGCTGAAAGAGAAAAACGCCCCTAGGGGGCGTTTTTGCCAGGTGGACTAGTGCCTAATCTATGGGTAAATGGAGTCAGAATTAAATGAACCTTGAGATGTAGAGGTTTAAGCATATATCATTACTGGGTTTTAAAGGAAAAAGAGTTTCGATGGTCAAATTTTGGGGTTTATATGTGAGTTTTCTCTTAGCAAACACACCAGAAATCTAACTAGGGAGTTGAGCATGAGAGGAATACCTGAAACAAAGATGAATGCCTGAATATTTGCGTGAAGACCACTTGCCGAATCCAAATGATGAGCAACCAGCGCTTTTCCTAGGCGTTTGAGTCAGCCGGAGAGCAAGTGCGGCCTAGCTACCTGCCACAAGAGATGAAAGTTAGAAATCTGCAGCAAATAGGTAGTTAACACAGCAAATTGAAAGACAAATAATTTAGAAATTGAACGATAAACAGTAAATTCAACTCCCTCTTCGAAATCCTTGAGGAAAAACCCAAGAGTGGAGCTCCCACTCCCAAAAATGCGCCCCTCCTCAAGTGGCCTTCCAATCTGCAAATCGATTCAGCTGTAGAAGATGGATAAATACACTAAAATGCTCATCAATACCTCAGCAAATGGCATCAATCATCACAACATTCATCCAAGCAAAAATGTCTCAAGAGCTCTCAAGAATCTCTTCTCTATTTTAGTCTAAGTGTTTACAAAAAATGCCAAGAGGCTTCACAATGGGGTGAGTGCCTTCTCTTATAGAGAATGGCCACTCCCAAAATAGGTTTCCCCCCAAAATGGAGGGTTGAGATCACTCCCCAATTCACAAATCGAATGGTGGAGATGAGAGGCTAGGTGGGGGTGTGAATTACCCAAGGAGAGCGCACTAGAGGAGAGAGGGGGACCCATGTGGGGTCCATACAACAAATATAACATGGTTGGGGGGTGTCTATGGGATGTTTTATCCCCCCAACATAATACATAAGGCCCCACATGCAAATAAACCATCAAATCGAATTCCCCTAGGTGGAGAAAAACGCCCATATGGGCAATTCGACCTCTAATGTTGAGCTTCCATGGAGAGGGCCCCACAATATGCCAATAACATATCAAACATTACCATTTTACCTTAGAAATTACCTTTACCTTTGTCAACCATTGATTTTGCCATTTGCCTATAGTTGCCTTAATCAAATTCTGATTTTCCATGTAATTTTTGCTGGTTTATATGGCTGAAGCTGAAAATTGGGCTTTTGACCCACTTTTAGTGCCTGGATTGCCGAACCGTTTGCTGCAATGTGATCGTGGACCCCAAAAGGAGTAGGGATGACCACTCGAACGACCTTGATCCATCACTTAGGCATTATTTGCCCAAAATCCATAATTTTTAATTAAAACAGGTCAAAATTGACCCATAATAATTAAAAATTGCTCAAATGCTTCGGTCTTTTGCGATTCTAACACCTGCATGCTCATATGGGATCCCTGTAGATAATAATTGACCAAAATCGAAATTCTGATCGGAACATTTTTTTGGGCCCATTTTTGGCCTAGTCAACTCAGTTTGACCAAATCAAATCTGGTCAACAATAGTGCTAGCTGAATACCTGTATGTGATCATGGAGTGACAAGGCTCAATTATACAAGTTAGTACATTACTAAGCAATACAATGATAACATGGTGATCAAAAATATATTAAATCCCGAGATAATACAAGGCTCCGGTGAGGTGGGCCCACCACCTTCAAAAGGCTAAAATGCTATGCACATCTTATAGAATTGACCACTTTGCTGACTTTAGGCAATGCAGACAACAAGGCAAAGGACACGGGAAGACAAGGATGAAGATCATGTGACCCTTTGGACAACTCGGGAAAGTGGGGTCCACTGAGATAAGTATGCCATGACAGAACACGGGGAAGGGCGGTGCCTCACAAATGGGTATAGTGCAAGGAAACCACCACTAGCCATATAACAAGTATCTCACAACTCACATCCGTGCCTGAAGACTCTGTGAGGTTCTTTTCTAGAGCCGCCAAATTGGGTGTCCGGCAAACCGTAACTTGAGACTCTAGGGGGCAATCTTGAGCTTGTCCCTTGCTCCCTCTCACCTCCTTGCCCTGCAGGACTAGGTGAGGAATAACCACTACAAATGCTGACATGTATGGTTGACTTGAATCCATGTGTGTTCACAAACACATTGCATGGATTTTACAATGAGTTTCATACTTAGCCCTTTTTTAGCTAGATTTTACATTTACAACATAATGGCCTTTTTGGTTTGATTTACATTTCTTCATTTACATCAAGGCCCTCTTGGGCTACATACATATCTCAAAAGATATAAACATGGTGCTCATACTGCAAAGGTAATGGGGGTGAGCAATACATGCTTCGATGACCAATGGGGAACACCCGGTGAGGCTACACAATCCTAACTGCATTGCAACATCGGGGGCAACCGACAAGAGCAAATCCCAGGTCTAAAAGTGTATCTCACACACTAAAGAGCTGAGGCACAATAAACAGGGAGTCATGGCAAACTCAGAGATCAGTGGGGAAGGGGTCCTCAGGATCACAAATCAGAATCCAAGTCGGGAACAAGTATCATGGATGAGTCAGATGGATGGAGAAAGTGATAGTGGAGCTAAAGTCAGCTACCGAGAGGGACTTAGTGATCAAGTCTATGCCAAGTGTAGGGGACATGACTCAGCGTGCATATACATAAGTCTAACAGGAGGGGTGGACTGACATCATCAAGGGCCCAATCACATCATACAATAGCTAGATCACCAAATATATCATCTCATGCAAAGTTAGTGTGCTAACAAGTATAAAGAAGTCTACTCTACAACATGAGCAATAATCATCAAACATAATACCTGCTGCACCATATACCTGCTGCTACTGAAGCTATCTCTGAGCTGGATCTCTGCTGGATCCGGGCACATAGTAAACCAGCAATATACTGTGATAGTCTCGATCAGAACAAGACTAGGCAACTGTCTCAAATGGGCTTATGTCAAAGCCTAGCAAGGAAGAGGTGACCCTGTGGTAGATGGTAAGTGACAATGTCTGTGACATTGTCCAACTGTCTGTCCCCTCTGATATGTCTGCTAGGGGCAATCTGAACCAAAATGCCTCGTCTGAAGGCGGATGATCTCGGATCTGGAAAAAAAAGTACTGTGCGGTCGTCGGCTGCACAGTCTGCAGTATGGTAGCTCCAGCTAACATAGATGTGATAATAGGATTCAAAGCACAAATTATATATCTATCAAAGAAGACTGATCCAACATGAATGTAAAGCTAAAGACCTTCATGTCCAAGGCACCAAGTGCAATCTGGTCCATTTATGCTTTTCTCATTGTAACCCTGAATCACTATTTTTCCCATCATGAGAATGATTTTTGGCTTCTTCAACCATGGGGTAAAACCATTTTTTTTGTCATGTCTTTGGTAAGCTATCACATGCGTGCACAAAATTTAACCAAGCCAGGATGGTATGAAAAAGGTAATTTCAAGAAGATTATACGAAAATTTAGCTGATGCAGACTTGAAAAGTTGAATGTGATCAAGTTGCTTCACATGTGTCTGAACCAAATGGAAGAATGTAGAATGTGTATTTCAAATTATTGAAATATGTTTTGTATATTTTTATTTGGCTTGAGGCCATTTACTATTACCATGAAATCAAGTTTTCTTACCAATGTTGTTATCTTTATTTTTGCTTTCAGCATTTTCTAGGAGCTGCCTTCGCACTCCCACATTGTATTTACACTGGATGTATCTTTTAGTCCCATTGACCTACCTTTGTGGTCATTCGTTGGACATCAATAAAATTATCTTGCCTTATCTTATGCTGACAAGATCTATAGCTTACTTTATACCCATGGCCGATTTATCGTGATATGCCGATAAATTGCGATTTTTCTCTAGTCCCGATTTTTTAACAAAAAATCGCTCTAAAAATCGGTTTTATTTTTTGCCGATTTTTCGCCGATTTATCCTGAGTTGACCGATTTTTTGACAGGGCATGTTAATGGCCGAAAAAGGGGTTTTAAAGGCCACATTCACTTTGTTTTGGTTCATTTGGACACTATCCAAGGAGAGGAGAGCCAAGGAGACTAGGAGAGCTTCTATTTTTCCCAAGGAGGATTTTATTCATCATTTCACTTGCCATTAACGATCAGATTTGAAGATTGGAGCTTTGTATTTGGAGTTTTTCCAAATTTATCACATCTGTTATATTTTTGATGATTCAGTATTCAGGAGTAGGACACGATCCACTTTGATGTGTGATGTATCTCTAGACATCTTATATATCTTATATATCGATTTTATTTCCATATTCATGTGGCAATGTGTTCATTTGATGTTATTGTAGCTTTAGATGTTTAAAAAATTGAAAAAAAATGAATATTTTTGTATTTTTATGTTTGCCGATTTTTGCCAATGTGCTGCCGAGATATCCCGAAACGATGTTTCCTGGACCCTGCCGATTTTTTCGCCATGCCGATATTTGTAACATTGCTTTATACAGTTGACTCAACAACTAGGATGCATAACTATTGAACAATACTCACTTTTGTCCAATTATATTTGGTGGAAATGTCATTATTATTTTTTCAGCACAAAATTTCCTGTTTTGAATTATTTTTTTCTATTTGTCAAGTTTTGCCAAGCCCAAAGCTTGCCAAGTTTCTGCTGAGTAGGAATCTCACTACTTTGCTGTAAAGGTTGTATATACTCAGCATATTCAAGACAATCTACTCCAGAGGCTTCTTGCCAGAGATTGGAATTGAAATTTATATATATGTCCTTGAAAGACCAAGCTAGTTCAAGGGACTAGAAAGTACAGAAATCATATACAGCCAGATTAAAAAGAGGGGTACAAGAAGGGCCGCCTCAAAGGAAAGAAGAGAAGTTTTGTATCACCAAATATGCTAAACAATGTTGGTTATTTCAAGTGGTCCTTTCCAGTAGGTGGTCAATCCCAAGGACTAAGATCACTCCCCACTACAATACTAAAAAATTTAAAATACAGCAATAGAAAATTGTTTGGAATGTAAATCATGGTTACCAGAACCGGTAAAACTGGCCGGTCCGACCAGTTTTCACCCCTGACCAGCACGAATCAAAGAATCAACCCGGAAATGACTGGTTCCATACGGGACCGGCCTTTTTTACCAAAACCAGCGATTCCGTACGGAACAGTACTGCGGCGGATTCGGATAAGTTTTTTTAAATTAAAAAAAAAAGTTAGTTGAGGATTCAGATGATTTTGTTATATGATTAGATTGTGCAGCCTTTACTATCTAGTCTAGAGTTATTTTTGGACTCTTTAGGTCATTTAAATCATTTTTGTTGATGCATTTTGATTCAGATATGGAGTGCACTTAGTGCTATTTTGGATGTATACATTCTTACTTGTTATATATATGAGAAGTTTTGCAAATTTGTGTATAATGGTTTGGATTCACACACACACACACACACACACACACACACACACACACACACACACACACACACACACACATATATATATAATTTTTCAAACTTTGAATATTTTATGTATTTTTGGTGGACCGGTTTTGTGATCTGGTTTTTTTCCTAGTTCCAGTTTTCAGGGTCGCCCAGTTCGACCACCGGTTCGGTTCTGGTACTTTGATGTGAATTTGGGGCCCTGATCATCTTGACAAGTCTACTTGCATAGGTTTCATAAGCTAACTGTCCATAGTAAATAACTCATGAAGAACCAACCAAGCCATCCATATTGAACTTGTTCCTTTATTTTAGATGTCCATTGAGGCAACAAAAAATTATGTTTCACATCCATCTCCCTAATAGGCTTACACTTTTAGCCTAACATGAACGTAGATCCATCTTAACTCCGGATCTATCAAGCACCAAGAGGGATCCAATCCAAGGTGCAAACCTTCATCAAGCTTTGCTCTCTTCTCACTCAAAACATTTCACTCATATTGTATTTAATTGCCTTACCTTGTGAAAATATTTGCCAATAGGATTGGTTGCACAATTTGATTAGCACAATGTTTTTTACCATTAATAATGAGAGACACTGAATTTTGCCTCTTTGTGGTTTTAACTTTTAACTTATTATCATATGTTTTTAATGGGAGCATAAATGAGCAAATCGGGGTTTATTACATAATCTGATTTGTTCTAAGAAACATATTACTATAAAGAAACTATTTAGTATATCCATTCAAATGCTTTACTAAATTTTTTCTTGAATTTTTACATTATATATATATATATATGAAATAGGACACGTCCCTTAGGGGCTCTGTGTCCGTAATTTCTCTTGTTGGACACAGATTCACTAAGACATGTCCTAAAACAGGACAAGTGCCAAACACGTTTCCGACTCATGCCCTAGACGTGTCCCACTCTAAAAACAATTTTTCAATGGTGTTTTCTCACTTTTAGCTGTGGAGAAAGAGCTATCATAGTGTCTCATTGTGTAGGTAAAGGGTAAAATTGAGATTTAAAGGGATTTTAAGTGTTTTGTAAATGATATAGTTTCTAAAAATTTTGGATCTTTGTCTATATTTCATATTTATAATATTTTTTTAATATATATATAGAACCAAGTCGCTGTGTCCTGTTTTTCAGGCTCATCATGTCCTGTGTCGGATACTCCTATTTCTGTGTCCTCTGTGTCCCATGCCCTCTTGTCAGGTACACACACACATATATATATATATAACTTGGGGATGAGCCTAGGTTGAAATTTATTTTGGTTTTTTACTCGATACTGACATTGAAATTTTTTTTGTTATTCATTTTTTTTAAATGCCACATGTCAACTCTACGTTGAACACAGAATTACACATCTCCTTCATACTGGGCTGTAGAAGCAATCTCTCAGTGCAACAAATATTTTGGATCTTGGTTGGAAAGAATGGTTTCTGACAGCCCTTCCCCAATGAAATAAGTAGCAGATATGCCATTCCCATTTCCTTTCTTACTGTACAAATAGAGACAGTATGCTTATTACAACAACGTGGTGGCAATACTTAGTCTACACCATTTCAACTAACTCTGGAGGCTATTTGACAACTGAAAAAATATAAACTATTAAAAACCTAGCAAAGATGAATAGGAAACTCAAATGAAAAATATTGTGCTGGAATAAGAAAATACACTTTCACTCGTACAACTAAGGATTAAAATTTAAGTTGTCACAAGTACTAAAGGATGAACAAACATGAAATGAGACAAGTAGTTACAAGTGAGTGAGGGAAAGCCTTAAACAATGTCTTTTCGACAAACTCGACCATCCTCACTTTGAAAAATCAAATTAATTAAGTTTACTGGAGGATCCATGTACAATCAATTGGCTACTAGTCTAACACTTAGCTAAAAAAATTGTTCAGCCAGAGGTCACAATTCAATTTATTTGGACTTACCACTTCTATATGTGGAAATGCACAGAGCCTTGTGAGCTGTTTTTTCACAGATTTATACAGAGATGGGAACCGAGGCCTCTATTAAATGTAAAGCCAAAACTATTATGGTTTCATTTTATTCATGTACTTTTGCAATTGATCAAGATTTTGCAAATCAGTTTTATAGAAAAACATAAGTTTCTGTACATGCCTCCTTTCCTTTTTCCTCCAAAAGACACACAGTATTTCAGAAGGTTGCACATTTCAAATTGGATGTCATATATATTAGGGATACAGATAGAGAATCTGTTGTGCAAACTGATGTGTTTACCTAACACCTGAGTATATGTAAAAGCATTCAGGAGATAGAAATTTTTGAAATGTCACATATATTGTCGATATGACCTATGGCTATAGGTTGAACTTGATCTTGTTCTGAGTCCAAAGTTACACACCCAACCCAAGCACATAATGTAACAGTTTATTCTCCAATTATTCCAAATGCATAAAACACGAATGATAGGTAGGACAAGTTCAAGAAAAAAAGATGACTGAATAATACTGGCTTCAAACAGGTTATGCACCTTATATTTCATTTAACATCAGCATGTTCAACTAAAGGTATTATTTCAATAAATAAAATTACTTACCCAAAATGTCATTGATAGATTCTGCAAGTGTGGTTGAGTCAAGCTCATCATCATACAATAATTTGGCACCTGCTATCTCAGACATAACAGTAGCATTTTTCACCTGATGGTTTTCCGCCACATTTGTTGAAGGTATCTATGGTCAACAAGGAGAAAACAAAAATCAGAAAACCACTGAATAAAGGATTCAAATAGTGATACCATAAAAGAAGGGAACCATGAAATGAAATTAATGTCTAAAAATAACCATAAAAAGGTTAATGGGGCTGCAAAATATTTACAATTTCTTTTTTGAAAAAATACTACTTATATTTACAAAAACAGATTTACAAACAGTAAAGCAAAAAATGGAAAGGTATATACAATGGACATCATAACCTCTTCCTTAAAGCGACTAAAACTGAGATAAAACCAGAATAATCTGTGGGATCTAAAGATTGGGCATCTTTGATCAATAGAGCACCCTTAACCAAGAGTGGATGGCGTACCTCATCCCTCCACAGAGAACAAAAGGCAGACAATAAGCTATCCTCATGATCAAAAACAAACTTACACCTGATTTTCCATAGAATGAGTAAGGACAAAATCTGCAAGAACTGCCATATCCATAGAAGGCAGTACGAACTAGACAGAAGCTTTGTACAAACAATGCAAAACACCAATGAACCCTTCCCTGAAGCAAAACTGAATACTGAACCTCTATATATCTCCAGCAGCATTTGGCAAACTGACACTTCAAAAAAATGTGTCTCGCAGTCTCCATATGATGACAAATTGGACAAAGGCCATCAAAAAGTTCACTCTTGACCAACCAAGCCTCGGATGGAATCCCCAAATAGATCACTAACCAAGCAAAAACCCTCAGCTTATAAGAAATCCAAACAGATCAAACCGTGTGAAGTTTACACACCCATCTGTCCTCTAGATCATTTGACACCTACATTACATGGAGGACCTTGGATGATGGATGTTTATGATGAAGCATCGAATACAGATGCCAGAATTCATACTAGAGAAGTAGTCAACCAAAATGTTAGCTTTTGGGGTTACTCCACACCATGCATGGGGGTGCTTTGTGTGATGTGGGGTGCATTGTGTATGGATGACCCTTGGTAGTTCCATGATGGATAGACATAGCGGAATTGACTTGCTCGTTGATTGCTAGAAGGGTATGGATGTTTGCATGGCATTCTTGCTTGAAGCATTATAGACTTATGGAGCTTGGTAACTTTCTTAACGATGTCCACATGGAGGGATGGTTGCTTGTTTGGAGGATTCCTTGCTTTAGAGGAGGAGCATTGGATGTCTTGGATGGGGGCATTAAGCCCTAGATGGCATGGGCACACTTAGTTGCTTTCATGGAGGCTTGTACTTGACTTAAGGATGCTTAGGTTGGGGGAGTGGTCATATAGGTGTGGTGGACCCAAAGGAGCATATGGCTTTGGAGGAGTGTTGGAGCTTTGGAGGCTTGTGGAGGAGGAGCATTGGACACATCTTGTGGAGCACTCATGCCTTGGGTCCTTGCTTGTGGTCATATTCACCTTGGAGCTTAACATGTGTCACTTGGAGAGAAAGAACTCCACTTGTGAGCCTACTTGTGTAGAGTTAGGTTGCTTATAAAGGTTTAAGCACACTTTATGTTGTTGACCTCCCTTACCTCTCATATAAATAGGGGAAGGAGAGAGTCCCTTCATTATTCATCATCACTCACTATATTAGACATGTGAGGAGTGGAGTGAAATTGTCTCTCTTTGAACCTAAGTTGCAGGAAACGGTCGTCGTACAGCCGTACCGGTACCCGAAATGGTACGAAATGCCGAAACGGATACGAAACACGCCCAAAACGCCGTCGACCGTACCGTACGGCATTTCGCGAGTACGAAATGCCGTACGGTACGGTCGACGGCGTTTTGGGCGTGTTTCGTATCCGTTTCGCGAATTCATTTAGCCCGTGTGGGTCCGTACGGCTGGAACACAGGGCTGTTTGTCCCTCGAATTGGCCCAAAATTCATTTTTTTTTTAATTTTTAATTGTGAGAGTAATGTTTAATTAGATATTACTTGATTTTTTTTAATAGAGAAAAGAAACATCTAGAAATTTTTAGAAAACCTAACAGCTGCTAATTTCCTATAAGAATGTCGTTAGCTCACTCATTCTTCACACATTCATTTGCAAGAGGAGCTTCCTATAGCCGCACAGCAGTAGTGAGCGTTTTAATTGAGGTTTGGAGCATTGGTAGCAAGCTTTGGTTGATTTCCAGCGTTGTTGGCAGCAAGAAGGAGAGTGTGGCCGCATTCTTGTATTTGGTATGCATTCTAATTTCGTAGTTTATTTTTGAAGAATTTTTTTTCTGTTTTTATTCTTTCCTTCACCACTCATGCCTTCTCTAAGTGTGGGCAGAATTTTTTTCTTGTTTTTTGCATTTGCAGGTAGCAGCATCCATGGCTTCTCAAACTAGCATTACCTCTTTCCCTGCAGCTCCTCAACCAACAAGGCAGCAAGAATACTATACTCTTTGGAGGCATGTTACCAAGATCAAGCAAATGGGTGGTGGTGGGGGTTCATGGGAATGGAAGTGCAATTTATGTAAGAGTGAGAAGATCTTCAAGGGCTCTTACACAAGAGTCAAGGCTCACATTTTGCATGAAGGAGTGAAGGGTGTTGAAGCTTGTGCATATACCAAAAATCCAGAGCTGAGGGCTTCATTCAAGAGAGAGCATGAAGATGCTCAAAGATTGAAGGACCAAAGAGCCAAGATTGGGATGGGTGGCACTAGCAAGCAACCACCATCAACCTTGGTTACTAGCATTGAGCCAAGGATTGTTCATGAAGCAAGGAAGAGGAGGGCAGTCCAACTAGAAGAAGAGATATCCAAGCCTGCAAGTGCAGTTAAAGATAGCAGATTGTTGAAAATGCTCAACAATCAAGGGAGAGAAGAAGCTGAGACAAGAGTGGCAAGGACCATATATGCTTGTGGCATCTCATTTAATGTGGTTTGGTCCCCCTATTGGCAGGATTTGGTGAGGGCAATTAACACAGCTCCTCAAGGTTTCAAGGAGCCAAACTATGAAAAACTTAGAACAGTTTTGCTCAAGAAAGAGAGGCTCCTACTTGAGGATGTTCTAAAACCAGTTCGTAACTCATGGAGCAGCACAGGGGTTTCCATTATCTCAGATGGATGGACTGATACAAGGTGGAGGCCATTGATCAATATCATGCATCATCACCAAAAGGAGCAATGTTCTTAAAAGCAGAAGATTGTTCAGGCGAGGTAAAAGATAGTAATTTCATTGCTCAAATTTTAATTTCTGCTATTGAACAAGTAGGGCCTGCAAATGTGGTGCAAGTTATCACAAATAATGCACCTGTTTGCAAAGCTGCAGGCTTGATTATTGAGAGTAGATACAATAATATCTTTTGGATTCTCTGCATTGTCCATAATCTAAACTTAATTTTAGAGGAGATTGAGGCAAAAACTACATGGATTAAGGAGGTTACAGGGCAAGCTAGGGAGATCATAAAATTCATCACCAACCACCACCAGTCTCGAGCAATAAATCGAGAATACTCCAAATTGGAGTTGCTCAAAATTGCTGAGACAAGATATGCCTCAAACTTCATCATGCTGTGCCGCCTTGTTGAGGTCAAGCCTGCATTAATGAGTATGGTGGTGGGTGCCACTTGGGTTAGTGGAGGCAGGTAGATTCAGAGAAGGGAAGCATGGTAAGGAGGGTGTTGATTGATGAGGATTGGTGGAGCAAGATAGATTTCTTGCTCAAGTTCACCACGCCTGCATTTGAGCTTCTTCAAGATGAAGACACAGACAGACCTTTCTTGGGGGAGATTTATAATGGCATGGATACCATGGTTGAGAAAACTGTGGAAATTATTACACAGGAGGCCCCCACTCTGCTTTTTGTTGATCTTGATAATGTTGAGCATGTGAGATCCATCATTGTTACGAGGTGGAATGCCTTTAACACTCCTTTGCACACTTTGGCACATACTCTAAATCCGAGATTTTATGATGAAGATTTGATTGCTCAAAGCAATGGGAAGAGGAAGGCCCCGCATATGGACAAGGAGGTGGCCAATGGAGTGAAAAAAGCCTTCAAGAGGTTGTTTCCAGCTTCTCAACAGACAGATGCGAGGGAGGAATTTGCTTGTTTTGCTGTTGGATTAGAGGATTTTTCAAACATATCATCTTTGGATGAGAGGAGGACCATGAACCCGATTAAATGGTGGACTTGTCATGGGGCAAATGCTGTATATTTGCAAAGCCTTGCCAATCGTATTCTATCACAAGTGGCAAGGTCTTCATCAGCAGAAAGGAATTGGAGCACCTATGGCTTCATTCATTCCGTGAAGCGCAACAGGTTGGGATCACAGAAGGTTGAAGATCTTGTATATGTGCATTCAAACCTCCGCCTTGTGTCTCGTAGGGGTGCATAATATGCAAATGGGCCTCATAAAGAATGGGATGTGGATGTAGAATGCCCAGACTTGGAGCTCTCCCTTGTTTCTCTTGATGTTGGTGATGATGCGACGACCAGTGGAAGTGGAGCTACCTCTTCTTCTCGTCCTTTATCTAGTTCTACTGAACAAGCATATTGTTCTGTTTTTAATGATGAGGATGAGGATGGGTATGACATGTATTAGGAATCTATCACTATGTAATTGCAGTTTTCTTTAGCTCATGTTTTGGATGTATAGCCTCATCTATAAAGGCTAATTTTGGATTTTGTCACTTGCATCAAGTAATCAATGATTATGAACATGGTTTTCCTTCTTAAATGTTATTTGTGAGTGTCATTATGTTTTTCTTGCAAGACAATGTGTTTTTTTAATATAAATAATATATATATATATATTAATATTTTATATACGACGTTTCCCCTGGCGTTTCCATTTTTGGAAGGTCACGTTTCCTGCCATACCCGTTTCGGAAACTTCCAGACGTTTCCCTATTTCGTGCAACTTAGCTTTGAACCCTTCATTGCATTATCATTCTCTATCTTGGAACACTAGGGTTCGTGTGGAAGCTCCAAGGGCTTTCTAGCGTTGGATTTCACCCTAAAGGAGGCAATTAAGATAGGGATTGTGATAAACCATAGAGGATAAAGAGCATTGTTCTTGTAGCTTTTGTTAGAGAATAAGACGTGGGTTTTAGAAACCTGGTGCTACTTGTTATACTTGGTTGAGGAGAAGAGAAGGAGACATCTTGGACACTTGTGGGAAAAGTGTTAGATTATTGAGAAATATGCATAAACATACAACAACTTTACTAACATGTAAATCAATAGTCAGAATCTACTAGTTTGGCCTTCTATCCATACAAGCAACAAATAATCAAATAGTAAGAGAGAGAAAGAGAAAAGGATAATACACAAGATATACGTGGTAAAACCACTAATGAGGAAACATCCACAAGAAGGTATGACCTTTTTTCTTCAAATATCTCCACTCTTACAATACAAGGCATCCTCACATAAGCATCACATCATTCTCCATCTCCACTTCATGTCACAATGATATTTCTCTGACATCTCAACATACCCAAAGGGTCTCCTTCACCTCTATTATATAACTAGAGGTTTTGAAGAATTACATCCCATAACACATGTGGGATAAATGGTTTTCCACTTCTCTTATATAAGGAATATTAATAAGAGAATTTACTTCATGATGCATGTGGAATAACTCTTTTTTTATAATATTTAAGTTATTTATGCCTTCTTTGATAGATATGATCATTACACAACCAACAACACCACACAAGTCATTATTACATATTCCAACGCTCTCCCTTAATGATGACTAGGGAGAAATAATACAAATGGAGGAAGATGGCATTACATTAACATCCCCCTTGATGACAACTTCCAGAATCATCCATAAGATGCAAATATGAACACACTTTGCCTTATGGACTTGATGAAGATAGCAACCACTTCTCACTGATAATAAAATTGCACTTGAACAAAGTTGTACAATGAACGTTTGCAAAACACCACAACAGTGTACAAAAACCTCAAATGACCAATACAACACAAAATGTGGCTAGCAAACAGGCATCACAACCATAACCCAGCTGATAGTTGAAAGAACTCTGCAATAGGCCCCATCATGAATACAAGAACCCCAATGGCCTATACATCGAAAATGTGCCACAAGGGCACTCTTCATAACCAAACTGAAAGATGCAAGAACTCTGCAGTAGACCTCATAACAAATACAAGAACCCTAGATGGTCTATACATCGGAAAATGTGTCCAACAAACAGCCGTCATAACCAAAGAACTCTACTAAAGATTACATCATGAATACAAGACCTTCAGATGGTCTATCCATCGAAACATGTGGTTGGCAGATAATCATCATGACTTTATAGGAAGAAGATGGTCTTCATTACATTATAATATTTTGGAAGAAGGTGATATTATATGGTATTTTATTACATTACATTCATTCTTAATTACAACTTCAAACATCCTGGATAAAGTGGCAAAAGGTTTCAACTTTGTTGCTATCAAGGAAAAGCTGTAGAGAGGAACAATGTTGAATGATCAAAGATAACAACTTCAATATCCTTAAGATAGGAAGGAACGACAGAACAAAGTTATCCCACAACTCTTCACAAATACCCCTATGGAGAAAATGAAGTAAACGGAGAGCTAATCTGCACAGAAGAACTTCCAAGAGTATATCATGGCATGATACATGAAAGATAGAGGAACATGAAATATGAAATTACTTTTACACACAAACAAGGGTTAGCAACAACATATAGATATTGAGCAAAATATGGATCAACCAAAAAATGATGTCGCTTATATTATATATATGAAAAATATAGCCATTAAGCAACTAAGTCTTAGGCATCAATTGATTTCTTGTTCTCACCATGATAAAATGCTAGAGATATATGCCCCTAAAAATGTCAAAACATGTTCCACACAAGAAGGTTAGAGACAGGTAAAATAAGAACAAGAGACAACCTTTAGAAACATGATGAGTAAAACTGAAACTAAACCCTAATGCAAACAAGACATGAAACAAATGACAAGAATCATAGATGGATAAATGAAACTAGTGAATAAAACTGAAATTTCTCACCAATGACGAAACCCTGGAACACATTACCGACAAATCCATGAACCCTCAACAGAAACAACAACAACAAAAAGGTTTCAGCGAATTTTTTGTTGAAAAACAGGGCCCACGCATTTTCCTGGTGGCCAAGGTGTGTTGGTAACAGAGCCCACATGCTTTACCAATGTCCAAGATGCATGTGTACGCACCTTTTGTGAAGGAAAGGTGTGTGGGTGCTCGAAACTGAAATTTGTCAAAGTAGTCGCCATCTACATGGAATCCCGCAACAAAACACAACCAAAGGAGAACAAACAACTAGATTTGTTGCAAGAAAAATAGATCCTTGATAGCAAGTTAGAATACAATGGATTTCAAATCAAATATAAAGAAAAAACCAAGGAAAACTTGAAAAAATTCTGAAATTTTTTGATAAATAAATGGTGAGAGTTAGAGTTTGAGGAAAAAACTCTCAAACATGTCGAAAAATGCCCAGATCTAAAGAAAAACCAAAAGGGTTGTCTAGATCTGATGGCAACTCTACTAGATATGGAGGGCCCCCAAAAAAATTGAAGAACTTGGTGCTTGTAAAAAAAAAATTAACAAAAAAGTACTGAAGAAGGTAGAGCATAGTAACTGTTATCCACTAAGTTGTACTTAGTTGGATTTCTAGTGAGCCACCGAAGACTTGAACAATTCACTTGCTCAACATTAGTGTTCAGAAGTTCAGCAGGCTAATTTTGGCCCTTTTTTCATTTTTTTGCATGTTCATACCCCACACGGAATTGTAATAAGTTGACGTAGCATGATGTCTTTTCTAACAGACTTGGCTTGCCTAGGACTTAAATATCAATGCGGTACTCTAGAGTGTTTTTTCCTTGGTAATTATGCATTGCTTTTCAGCGGCGTATAATTTCTGAGTTTTTCACTCACACCTCCAAAGCTGGAGTATTCGCCTTGGTGGCTAAACGTTAGGAGGCTATTAAAGTCTAAGTGTCTATGTATATTACCATGCTAGTCATCAATAATGAGTCATATGAACATGCACTAGGTCCCCCTAGGTTTATTTTTAATTTTCGCAAATAAAAAAATTTCCCGTAAAAGGGGTCAATGTTTTAATGTTTTTTATGTAAAAATTAAAAAGTCATAAAAAAGTGGTTAGGAGGTGAAATTTGCAATGTTCCACAGGGACACATCCCGCAGGGTTGGGGATGTGTTTCCCGTGTTTCCTTCATCCCGGGGACTTGGGGACTCTTGGCGAAATGTTTCCCCCCCCTCCATGCCCCTAAGAATAGTTTTTTATGTTTTTTCCATTATTTTCACTTTTTACAATCTCTACATGGTACTACTTAGAAAATAAATCATTATATTTAGTATTTACATTGCACAATCATGAATATACATCAAATGGATTATTATTTTTGGGGGCCTCTTTATGTCACTTGAGGGCGATGCCCGCAGGTGGTTTGACCGACTAGCTGCCAGATCAGTCACTGGTTAAGATGATTTCGTAACTAAACTCAACGGTCAGTGGTCAGTCAAACTAGATGGCAAGTATCTACTCAACCAGCTAGCAGGGATAAAAAAGAAAGAAAACGAAACCACTCATGAATTCAATATCAGGTTCGACAAAGTGGTAGCTCAGATACCTGAAATTATCTGCCCGTCGGATCCTGCCATCCTAATACATTACTTGGACTCATTCGAAGGATGGCTAGGATACCATCTTAAAGACAAAGAGCCTACGACCCTTAAGATTGCCCAAGACAATGCTCGCAAGGCTGAGGCCAACGCAGCATCTATGGGCAAACAAAACTTCTTCGACACCCACGTTCCTTCATCATCTCGAACTGATTCCCGAGCCCGCAAGGGCAAGGAGCCTCTAAAAGAAAACATAGAATCAACAAACATGGATGATATGAAAGAGATGATCAAAACCCTCACCCTGCTGACGAGGGACCTAGCCAAAAGTAGGGACTCGGATAGGTACAAAGCTCCGTATGGCCCCAAGCCATATTGGAACCAGAATAGGAGACCCATAACTGAGGAAAACAAGAGACCTCCTGTACCTCTTGAGACCCCCGACACTTCGGCCATTCACTGGTGTGACAAATGCCAAGACGAACACCCAGAGGCCGAGTGTACCTATGTTGAGCCTGAGGAACTAGCAGAAATATCAACTTTGTTGATGACGTGGCTTTTGACTTAGATTTTGGCCGGATCCTCATTGAGGAGGATGTTGAAGAAGAAGACGTTCAAACTGTAGGCCCCTCTTGTCTACCCGTTCACCCTTGTGTCAATGATTCCCATCAGATTAAGATCTGTATGACACATAGAGATGAACCCAGGCCTGCGCCCTTCACGGAGAGGCATGAGGTCCCTCATCCGGACCTCGGTATCAGCCCTCACCCATCTTACGAGCCTTTCGGGCAGACCCTAGAGCTTGAGAAGGAATTGGCCAAGATAATGCAAACCATCCCCTTGATTGAGCTGGCCAAGCTTCCCTCGGTCCGAAGTCAGATCATTGACTTCTTGGATAGCATCCCTGTAGAGAGGAGCCCATCGGACACCCCTGCAGACACCTCTTGCTCCTTAGCTGTTACTCACGAGGAGGAGGCTGACACAGAGGACCCCCTAGTTTCCATTCACACCGCCATTTACGAGAGAAAGAATGGAGGGCACCAGCCTTTCTACTTGACTCTCCGTATACAGGGCACGTTGTTGCACAACTGTATGTTAGACTCAAGGGCTTCTATGAATATCATGCCTCTGCAGGTCATGAAAGCCATGGGCCTGGAGGTCACTCGTCCCTATGGAAATGTGTGTGGAATAGACTCTAAACAAGTTCCAACCCATGGGTTGATCAAGAACTTGAGAGCAGATCTTTTCTCGTGCTTAGATATCTCCACCCTCATGGACGTAGTGGTGATTGACCTCCCGCCTGTCTACAGCATGCTCCTGTCCAGGAAGTGGGCTGCCGGATTAGGAGGGCACCTCCAAATGGACTTATCTTATGCCTCGATCCCTGACCCTAACGGGGTCCTAGTGAGAGTGTACAGGGAGCCCTTCTATGAGGAGCACCTTGAGGGCATGGAGGATGCCTTACGAAGAACTTACGAGGGTTGTGAACCAAGCCAGGAAGGGATGTTCATGGATTTCGGTGATGACAGGGAAGACATAGATGATGAGGCAGACTTGGGACATGCACTTGACCGATGGATCCCTCCTCCCACGTCTCCTTCACCACAGGAGCATTATGATGGAGAGGACATGCAGGGACTCACCCACGACCATCCTGAGGGCGAGCTAGCATCTGCTCCTGACGAGCCTGAGCCCATGGGGATAGAGGAGGAGTTCCCTACGGATCACTCTTATCCTCTGAGCCTCCGACAGCAGCTAGCTCTGCTATATCTAGACGATTACACTATTACTGAGGATGACGAGTCGGAGTTCTCGCTGTCAGATGAGTTGAGGACATTCACACGCACCTTCCCTGCTTATAACGAGGAAGATCATGAGATGGAAGAGTGTGGTGAAGACACTCCCCCTCCCCTGGAGGATTGGGAAGTGAGGGGTATCCCTCCGGTAGAGGAAAGAAGCTTGAGGTCTATTCCCGAGATGTTGGCCCTGATCAACGATGACATTGCTAGACAGGCCAGAGCATCTCCCCCAGACTACCTTGTTGAGGGGTCTCCTCCCCAGGATCTCCCCGAGGAAGAGAGTGACAAGTCTGACTTGAGTTTCTTTCCCCTTCCCTTTGTCCCCGGGAGTGAGGCTGGAAGTGTTGCGTCTGAGCAGGTGTTCCTAGAGGAGTTCTCTCTTCCCGAGGACATCACGAGAGAGTTTGAGTCGGGTCCCATGGATACCCCACCTCCCTCCCCAAGCCCTTTTCGGTTCCCGAGTTTCCTTCTCCCTGCAGAGATCCCGGTCCCATCTGGAGAGGGATTAAGCACTCATGCCACCTCGACACCTTCCACCCTACCTTCCACGCATCCATCCACCCACAGCCTATCGGCCCATCCCCCAGACTTTTGGACCATCGGTGAGACAGAGATACACACGACACATCCTACATCCCTTGGTCCCCGAGCCGGCCCTTGCTTCGAGAGGGAGGCACCTCGGGAAGTTTTGATCAGAGAGGTAGCGATTCCCCTCGACGGGGAATCCCACCGTTTTGTCTCACATGTTAGCCGTAGAGACCTCCATCCCGGCCAGGACGGGAACGCAGAAGTTTCAGTATTCCGAGACATAGGTGTTGACCCGACATCGGTCAACAGGAGGACCTTCGCAGTAGGTGACCAGGTTGCCATGCCTCACCACACCTTTTTCCACATGGTTGGCAACCACTCAGGTCTGCTAGTGGGACCCTTTCGGATTGATGTCCGTCAGGATGACTCGTACTTCCTGTCTACCGAGGACGAGCACTACTTCTCGGTTCCTGTGAGTGGTCACTTGCTTTAGGAGTATGTCCCCGATTTCACCCGGGGAGATATTCCATGATCTGGCCCTAGGCCTCCCCTACGCTTTTTGCGGCTAATAAGCTCTCGGGAGCAGCAGCCGGTTATCCCTCGCCTTAGATTGACCTTATCTTTGATGGACCTCCGGTAAACCTTTTTGTCTTGTTTTCACCTTGAGTTTACTTCGTGCTTTCCACTTTTTCTTTTCACTGTTTTGGCGCCTTTTCTTTTGTACCATAGTTTCCATTGCAGTTACCTTTTCTCTTTTATTTACACCTCTTGTGTCGGCCTAATAAAACTAAATGCTGTAGAGTTAATTTATTTGATATGTCATTTGTTTCAGCATTATCATTTTGTTTATTTATCTGGATTGTTATACATGTATATTGTGCGGTCTAACGTGTGGTCTGCAGAGATTGGTATAGCGTCTACATTTTACAGGACTAGGTACACATTGATGATGATGCAAACAACATGCGGGTGCATGTACGTTGATGATGATGAGAGGGGTGCTACGGACCGGAGATTCTGTGGTTCTCAAGCACTCTCTCCCTTAGAGCACTTGTCCCAAACGGAGCCCATGTTATCACATATTATGTCGGGAGCAGCTTCCACACTGCAGACTGTGCGGCTGAGGACCGCACAGTACTTTTTTTTCCAGATCGGTGATCAACTGCCTTCAGAGGAGGCATTTTTGTTCAGATTGCCCCTAGCAGATACATCGGAGGGGACAGGCAGTTGGACTTACCATCTACCATAGGGTTACCTTTCCTTTCCAAGCTTTGACACAAGCCCATTTGAGACAGTTGCCTAGTCTTATTTTGATCGAGATTGTCATAGTACAGTGCTGGTTTATTATGTGCCCGGATTCAGCAGAGATCCAGCTCAAATACAGCTTCAGTAGCAGCAGGTATATGGTGCAGCAGGTATTGCATATATTGATTATTGCTCATGTTGTAAATTAGACTCTTTTATACTTGCTAGTACACTAACTTTGCATGAGATGATATATTTGGTGATCTGCTTATGATGTGATGTGCTTGGGCCTTTGGTGATGTCAGTCCACCCCTCCAGTTAGACTTATGTATATGCACGCTAAGTCATGTCCTGTATACTTGGCTTAGACTTGATCACTTAGCCTCTCGATAGCTGACTTTAGCACCATTATCACCTTCTCCACCCATCTGACTCATCCATGACACTTCATCCCCGACTTGGATTCTGATTTGTGATCATGAGGACCCCCTTTCCCCACTGATCTCTGAATTTGCCATGACTCCCTGTTTATTGTGCCTCGGCTCTTTAGTGTGTGCGATACACGGTTAGACCTGGGATTTGCTCCTGTCGGTTGCCCTCGATGTTGCAATGCAGTTAGGATTGTGTAGCCTCACCGGGTACTCCCCACTTGTCGTCAAAGCTTGTATTACCCACCCCCATTACCTTTGCAGTATGAGCGCCATGTTTATATCTTTTGAGATATGTATGTAGCCCAAGAGGGCTATGAAGAAATGAAGACTTGAAGAAATGAAACGTAAATCAGGCTAAAAAGGCCTCTATATGTAAAATCTAACCAAAAAAGGGCTAAGTATGAAACTCATTGTAAAATCCATGCAATGTGTTTATGAACACACATGGATTTTGGTCAGCTATACATGTCAGCATTTGTAGTGGTTATTCCTCACCTAGTCCTACGGGACAAGGAGGTGAGAAGGAGCAAGGGACAAGCTCAAGATTGCCCCCTAGAGTCTCAAGTTACGGTTTGCCGGACACCTAGTTTGGTGGCTCTAGAAAAGAACCTCACGGAGTCTTCGGATACGGATGTGAGTTGTGGGATACTTGTTAGATGACTAGTGGTGGTTTCCTTGCACTATACCCATTTGTGAGGCACCGCCCTTCCCCGTGTTTTATCATGGCATACTTACCTCAGTGGACCCCGCTTTCCCGAGATGTCTAATGGTCACATGATCTTTATCCTCGTCCTCCCATATCTTTTACCTTGTTGTCCACATCACCTAGAGTCAGCAAGGTGGTCAATTCTATGGAGGTGTATAGCATCCTAGTCTTTTGGAGGTGGTGGGCCCACTTCACCAGGGCCTTGTTATAAACCAGCAGAAAATACATGGAATTCAGAATTTGACTAAGGCAACTATAGAGAAATGGCAAAATCAATGGCTGGCATTGGCAAAGGTAATTCATAAGGTAATTTTGGTATGTTTTGACATTATATTTCATGGTTGTGGGGCCCTCATTTGCCCAGCTCAGTAGAGGACGAGTTTGCCCATAGAGGGGCGTTTTCTCCACTAGGGGAAATTCGACTTGGTTGATTTCATGGTTATGTTGTTGTCTGGGGCCCTTATTGTATTGGTTGGGGGGATAAAACATCCCATAGACACCCCCCAACTCCACCTTGTATTGTTGTATGGCCCACAAGGGCCCCTCTCATCCACTAGTGCGCTTTCTTGGGGCAATTCGCACCCCCCACTTCGGATTCATCTCCACCATTCGATTTTGTGGATGGGGAGATGATCTCAACCCTCCATTTTGGGGGGAAACCTAGCTCGAGAGTGAGCCATCTCTATAAGAGAATGGACTCACCTCCATTGTATCTCTCTTGGCATTTTTTTGAGTTGGAATAGAAGAGAAACTTTGCTGCTCTACTTGACTCTTGTGTGATAGCTTCTTGATGTTGTAGATTGCCATACTATCTTGATGCACTAGTTCTAGTTGGTGTATGATTTCAGCACTGTTTTACTCACCATTGTTTGCAGCAAGCTCAAAATCTTAGAGGAGGGCACCCCATTTGGCTTCCACTGGTGCTCCACTCTCCGGGTTGACCACAAAAGGGAGTGTTTTTGTTGTTTTCAGTCAAGCATTTCTCTCATTTTTACTTGTGCTGTTGTAGATACCATTTGTTTGCTAATACTAATTTGATCTATTGTCTATTGGTGTTTGCAGGCAGAGAGGACGAGTTGGTGGGGAGAGAGCAAATCGATTTCAGCTGGGACTTCTCCAACCGCTTCAATTTGATCTTCGGGACGTATCAGCCTCTTCAAAATCAGAAATATTAGTCATTTCCAAGTAGGTTCAACTTCTTCTTCTCCCACATTTCAATTTTTGAATCTTGTTCAAGAGAGAAAACCCATATAACATCTTTAAAAATTAAAATCTTTAATTTCAATCGTTAGAATCAGTTTATTTTGAAAACCCACAAATGATTTATGCTTAAAAGCCTATATCCCAAGTTTCATTTGATTCCGACTCCATATGCCCATAGAACCAAGCACTAGTCTACCATTGATTTCGCCCTACCTGGGCAAACTGTCAAATCTGGTTTTTGGGTCGATTTTGGGGTTATGAGTACTCTTTAGTCTGTTCCGTGGCGTCATTTTACCCTACAGTACCAAGTATCAGCAGCTGGAAATGCTTATAAATGTCTTTTTTTGACTACCCTAGGTCCATTTTTCCACTATTTAATCCATCCCCCCAGGGCTGTTAATTTCATTTGTTTGCTGGTCTGTTTTTTGCGTCTTAAATCAGCCATTTAATCAAGTTATAATCACTAGAAGATGTATTTCAATTGCTGGTCCATCTCTGCCATGTATTGATAAATCATAGTAAGCCTCATTCCCCATAGGCAGGGGCCCTAAACATTCTTCTAGTAATTTTCTGTTCGCTGATTTAATTTCCAGCCTTTTATTTCCTCACTTTATCCATCGTCTGCATGTGTGATCAGATCTGAATGTGTCTTATCTAGTACATCTCTCCATCCAGAGTCTCGATTCCACTAAGGCTGGAAGAAAACTCACATTTAGTCATCCATTCTGTCTCTTGCTTTGTTTACTTTTTAGGTTTGGGTGTCTGATTGTTGAGTCTCAACCATCACTGGTTGAGTGGGTCTCCCCCTTGACTAGGCCAAGTGCCTTGTCTAAAGTGACTGCAGCCTCGTCCGGTGTGACTTTTGTCCCTTGAACAGAGGACCTGGTTGCTGTTGGTCACACCTTCCTGGTTGCTCATCCTCTACCGTCCCTATTGGGATATCCCTCTACAACAACTAGAGTTTGTGTGATAACAGATAGATCTTTGCGCAGATATGGACAAATAGGAAGGACTTTCCACCAATAGAGCACCTAGATTTGATGGCTCAAACTACACTTTTTGGAGAATAAGAATGGAGGTATATTTGCAGTCCCTTGGTGTTGTTGTTTGGCAGTCAGTTGAAAATGGCTATAATGTTCCCACAACTGCACCAGTCAATCTAGCTGAAAGAAGGCAGTATGAATATAATGCAATGGTTAGGAATGTGTTGTTATGTGGATTGGCAAACTCTGAATTCACCAAGGTCATGCATTGTACTTCAGCAAAAGAAGTATGGGACAAACTCAAACATATCTACGAAGGAGAGGACAAAGTCAAGAAGACAAAACTGCAGACTTATTTTGGATTATTTGAGTCCTTGATGAAAGAAGAAGAAAATATTGCATCATATCTTCTTTGAGTCGATGAGATAATCAACGCCATCAAAGGTCTTGGAGTCCAAATAATCAAAGAAGCGATTGTACGAAAGATACTGAGAACTCTACCACCGAGATTTGACTCCAAGGTGTTAGTTTTAGAAGACAAAACTGATCTGGACAAATTAACAAACGATGAGCTTTATGGGATCCTTACTGCATATGAGATGAGAACCGAAAAGGAAAATCCCACTAGGAAATAAGTAGCATTCAAAGCCACCAAGAAAGTAAAGTGCAGCAAACACGAACATAACAAGAGCTCACCTAATGAATCGGACAAGGAAGAGGCGAACTTTGTAGGGAAGTTAAAAAGAGGGCGTGTCAAATACAAGGGCAAGTTACCCTTCAAATGTTTTGAATGTGGTAGAGTAGGTCATTTTGCTTCAAAGTGTCCTTGCAAAGAAGACAGAGATAGTGACAATGAAGAAGATGCCAATTACAAAGAACGGAGGATGACACATCAACAGGAAAAATATGAAAACAGAAAGAAGTTCCCTAAATAGAGGAAGAGTTTGTACTCTAGGGAAGACAACAATTCATCCGAAGAAGGTGATTGTAATGTTGATGTATTTGTAACTTCAGAATGTATTTCACTTGTAAATTTTATATTGTTATTGTACACCTGACGGAGAGGTCATATTCCTCCAATCAGAAGAGTCATTATTATTATTTGATGGGTTATTAGACTCCTCTTGTGGGGTCGGCCCAGAGTTAGGGTTTTATGGGTTATTAGACTCTCCTAGGAGAAGTCGGCCCAGTAGGGTAAAAAGGCAAGTGAAGTAAAGTATAAATAGAGAGTGTGACTCTCATTTGTTCATTCACTCATTCGCATAAGTGAGAGAGAGAGAAGTTCGCACAAGTGGAGGAGGAGGAGCTCCTGGAGTCTATCTTATTGTTTTGGGGTTTTGTACTATTGCTCATTCGATCTCTGAGGAAGTTGCGGGGTTTTCTCCTTTATGGTTTCCCCGGTGAAATGCTTTGTGTCTATTGTCTCTTGTGATTGATTTGTTGTGCTTGTTATTCTCTCAAATAAGATCCTAGATCATATTGAATTAAATGATAAAAATCTAACATGGTATCAGAGCTAACCTGAGAAGAAGACACTGTGCAGTTGCGGAAGCTAGGGATTCTTAATTTTTGGGTCTCTTTCCACAGATGATCAAAAGTAGGAGGCTAGGTTGACTCTCCTAAGGAAGGCGCATCTTTCTGTCGAGACAGAATTTGATTCCGAGCATTTTCAGTTTTTGGCCCGTCACTACTGCGAGAAATTAGGGCTTTTGACAGAAGAGGAATTTTGGAGTTCTATCAGCATAGGATTGATCTCCTCAGTAAAATCGAAATTTAGAGACCAAGATCGAACTTTTTGGTTGGGCAAAACCTCGGGATCTATCAAACCCTAGTTCAGGTTTTGGACTAGAAAAACCAAAAAACCAAAATTTGACAGAAATTGTAGATCCGAAATTCGCAGGTCACTTTTGAGGGGCAAATTTTTGGAGTTTTCAAAATCTAAGCACACTAACTTGCTCGCCTTGGTCAATTGCATCTCCTTGTCCAAACAGAAGTTTGAGATTCCAAGTTTGGATTTTTAGAGTTTTTTTTATTTCCATTTGAGTTTCTCATTAAAATGTCTCACCACACCAAGCTTGAGGATAAGCTTGAAGGGGCTGATAACTTCAGAGCATGGAAGTATAGGATTGGGTTAATCCTAGAAGAAAATGAATTGGACACCTACATAAGTGAAGAGGTTCTAGTCCCAGAGGGAGATGAGGCTAAGGCCTTACATAAGAAGAACTTGGTCAAGGCCAAGAGGATTATTGCAGATTCTATCAAAGACCATCTCATACCTAATGTGTCTTCTCTAAAGACACCCAAGGAGATGTTTGATTCCTTGACCAAGCTATTTGAAGGGAAGAACATAAATCGGAAGATGACTTTGCGGAACCAATTGAAGAATGTCAAGGTACAAAATGCAATCTTACTTCACAAGGGTTTCTCAAATAAAAGAACAACTTGAAGTTGTGGGAGAAGATATAGAGAATGGTGAAATTGTGATGACCACCTTGAATGGTCTCCCTAGGTCATGGGATTCCTTCATTCAAGGAATTTGTGCTAGAAGGAAGCTCATCTCATTCAGTAGGTTGTGGGAGGAATGCTCACAAGAAGAAGCTCGTCTTGTGGCTCGAGAAGAGAAGATGGGTAATGAAGACCAAGCTCTCACAGCACACTCCAAAAGGCATGATGACAAGAGGGTACACCACCACAGTAAGAAAGAAAAGCACCACCACCAGAATCAAAGGGGTAACTTTAAACCCCGAAGAGATATGTCCACCATTCGATGCTATACATGTGATGAGAGGGGACACTACTCTAGGGATTGTCCCAGAAATAATAAAGGTGGCTCTCACAAGAAGAAGAGCAACAAAAGAAGGCATCATGCTCACACTGCAGAGGATGATGAACCTCCCGGGAAGAGAGCCAGAGAAGAAAGTGAAGATTCTTCAAGCGATGAAGAGTATGTTTTGATTTCTGCCCTCACAGGAACTATTACTCATGGAAGCAATGATTGGCTTATAGATAGTGGGGCTTCCAAGCATATGACAGGATTCAAGGAATCCTTTATGAACCTATCTGAACATGAGTCACCCCACAAAGTAAAACTTGGGGATGACTACCAATATCCTATAAAAGGAAGTGGTGAAGCCTCTTATAAGCTAGACTCTGGAAAGTCTATGAAGATGAAGGATGTCTTGTTTGTACCAGGACTTAAGAAGAACCTTCTCTCCATATCTGCATTGGATGCAAAAGGTATGAGGGTTGCATTTGTAGATGGCCAAGTCCTTATGTGGCCTAAAGGAAAGACTATAGATGATGCAGTAGTGATTGGAGAGCAAGAGGGAGGCTTATACAAATTGAAGGGCCAACCAGAACAAGCTTTGGTCCATGACTCAGTAGAGCCAAGTGAACTTTGGCATAGAAGGCTTGCACATGTGCACTATAGAGCACTATCTGTTGCAAGCAAGGTTCTTGAAGGTATTGTAGATATCCAGGCAAAGCATGAAGGCATTTGCAAAGAATGTGCAAAAGGAAAGAACACAAAGAAGACATTTCCAAGTAGCGAAAGCAAGGCAAAAGGAATTTTGGAAATCATCCACTCCGATGTATGCGGTCTGATGCCATCCAGTTCTTTGAATGGGTATGTATATTATGTTTCTTTCATTGATGATTTTTCTAGGAAGACATGGGTATATTTCTTGAAGAACAAAGATGAAGTATTCAGTAAGTTCAAGGAATTCAAAGCCTTCATCGAGAACCACACAGAGAAGAGAATCAAGAATTTTCGGTCTAACAATGGTGGAGAGTTCACATCAGAAGACTTCAAGAAATTATGCAAAGATTCAGGGATTAAGAGGGAGTTGACCACTCCATATAATCCACAACAGAATGGAGTTGCAGCAAGGAAGAATAGAACAATTATGGAAGTAGCAAGGGCAATGCTTCATGACCAGGATCTTCCTATGCATCTATGGGCAGAAGTTGCTAGGACAACTGTGTATGTACAAAATCGTACTCCACATAGAGTACTTGACAACAAAACACCAGAAGAAGTTTTCTCCGGCAAGAAACCAGAGGTCAGCCATCTCAGAATATTTGGTTGCCGTGTGTACATACACATTCCGAAAGAGAAGAGGACGAAGTTAGATCCTTTAGGAAAGAAGGGTATATTTGTGGGATATAGTGAAAGCTCGAAGGCTTACAGGATATATTTTCCAGGATTCAAGAAGATCGACATCAGCAAAGATGTAACTTTCGACGAAGACTCAGCATATCACAAATCCAGGAAGATACCAGTTGAAGACATTAAAGAACTGGAAGTACCCAGGAATCAAGATACAACAATGAATGAAGTAAATCAAGAAGAAGATCATGAGATTGAGGATCCACAAGAACCTGTAGATCCACCACGTGAGAAGAATTCTCACAAGAGGAAGACAGCATGGGTACGAGAAGCAATTCAAGATGCAGAGAGATATGGTGCTCCAGAAGGAATGCATAGAGAAAGCAAGAGGCCGAGACCATTCTCAAGTTATGTAGCCCTGCTGTGTGACATCATTGATAAAGAGCCTTCCAACTATGAGGAAGCAGCTGAGAAGAAAGAATGGGAGGATGCCATGATCGAGGAGTACCAGTCGATCATGAAGAATGATGTCTGGGATGTGGTCCCAAGACCAAGAGGGAAGTCTGTAGTGACTTCCAAGTGGATCTACAAGATCAAGCATGCTGCAGACGGCAGCATAGAGAAATACAAGGCAAGATTTGTGGCTCGTGGCTTCTCCCAGAAAGAAGGAATAGACTATGAGGAGACATTTGCACCTATAGCCAGATATACTTCCATCAGATCAGTACTTGCTCTGGCTGCAGTGATGAAATGGAAGATACACCAGATGGATGTCAAGACAGCGTTCTTAAATGGTGTAGTGGAAGAGGAAGTATACGTGGAGCAGCCACTCGGGTTTGAGACACATAACAGGGAGACTCATGTGTGCAAACTGAAGAAAGCCTTGTACGGTTTGAAACAGGCACCTAGGACATGGTACGACAGGATTGATAGCTTCCTGACTAGTTTGGGCTTTACTAAGAGTAAAGCGGATTCCAACCTTTACTACAAGGTTGAGGAAGGCAATCTAGTGATACTCCTACTGTATGTAGATGACCTGTTTGTGACAGGTGAGGATGGGTTGATTGTTGATACAAAGAGGAAGCTTGCTGTCGAGTTCGAGATGAAGGACTTGGGTATGATGCACTATTTTCTAGGCATGGAGGTGTGGCAAAGTGTAGATGGAATCTTCCCTGGACAAGGGAAGTATGCAATAGAGATCCTGAAGAGGTTCGGGATGATGGACTACAAGGCCATGGCCACACCTATGGCATCGAACCTGAAGCTATTGAGTGATGCTTCATCAAAGTCAGTTGATGCCACGATGTATCGTCAAAGGATTGGGTCCTTGATGTACCTGACGAATACAAGACTAGATATTTGCTTTGCTGTGAACACTTTGAGCCAGTTCCTGACGGATCTAAGACATGTTCACCTGATTACTGCAAAGCATATTCTGAGGTACCTGAGGGGTACGGTTGATTATGGGCTCAAGTATGATGCAAATCAGAAGATTAACTTGGAGGGTTATGTTGATTCAGATTGGGCAGGCAGTGTCATTGATAGGAAGAGCACTTCGGGGTGCTGCTTCAGTATGGGATCAGGAGTGATCTCTTGGTTTAGCCGGAAGCAGTCCTGCATGGCACAGAGTACAGCTGAAGCAGAGTATGTCGCAGCTTGTTTGGCTAGTTGTGAGGCAGTATGGCTGAGGAAGCTACTGGCTGATTTATTTGATCTCCAGTTGGATGCTACTTGTATATATTGTGACAACGAGAGTTGTGTGAAGTTGTCGGAGAACCCAGTGTTCCATGACAAGTCGAAGCACATTGAGATCAAGTTCCACTATATCAGGGATATGGTGCAGAGAGGAGCAGTGAAGCTCCAGTATGTTGCGACGGACGAGCAGATAACCGATGTATTGACCAAGCTGCTAGCCAGAGTGAAGTTTGAATACTTCATAGAGAAGCTTGGTGTACTTCAGATCAAGGTTCCTTCCAAGGGGAAGTGATGAGTCCGGAAGACGCAGATGCACACAGGCCATTGTCACACAGTGGTAGGAAAGTCCTCCTCTGGTGTAGATGTAAGGGTTGGGGCCATTCTCACATGGTGGTAGGAAAGTCCTCCCATGGTGCAGATGTAAGGGCTGGGCCATTCTCACATGGTGGTAGGAAAGTCCTCCCATGGTGCTGATGTAAGGGTTGGGCGTGGCTTTTCCGACATGGTCAGAGGTTAGTCCTTCCATGGTCGTTAATGTAATTGTCGTGGCTTTTCCGACATGGTTAGAGGAAATTCCTTCCATGGTCATTGATGTAATTGCCGAGCTTTTCTGACGTGGTCAAAGGAAAGTCCTTCCATGGTTGTCGATGTAATTGTTGAGCCTTTCTCAGATGGTCAGAGGAAAGTCCTTCCATGCCAGTGATTGTAAGTGTTGTGTTGTGTGCATCTGGGCTGTGCTCCGTTGGCGACGAGATGATCTGAAGATGATGAGGTGACAGTAGGGAACACAGGTTTTGCAGAGGCATATAAGCAGTCCTGGGATGCTCCTTCAGGTTTTGCAGTGGCATATAATCAATCCTGGGAGATCTTGCAGGTTTTGCAGAGGCAGTGTAATCAGTCCTAAGATGTACCTACTTGATGGCTTGCTCGCAGAGATGATGAAAACCTACATGGAGGCTAGGCCTACATCCAGCATGAAAAAGGGTTGACTCTGTAGAACTTCCTATGACAAGTAGATTGGAGGTTGATGATTGAGATAGCAGCAGCAGTGACGATGATGATCTAGCTTTGATGATGATCCAATGATGAAGACTTGTGCCGATGAACTATGTCAACATAATACCTTCCTAGTTAAGAGGGAGTGTTGATGTATTTGTAACTTCGGAATGTATTTCACTTGTATATTTTATATTGTTATTGTACACCCGACGGAGAGGTTATATTCCTCTGATCGAAAGAGTCATTATTATTATTTGATGGGTTATTAGACTCCTCTTGTGGGGTCGGCCCAGAGTTAGGGTTTTATGGGTTATTAGATTCTCCTAGGAGAAGTCGGCCCAGTAGGGTAAAAAGGCAAGTGAAGTAGAGTATAAATAGAGAGTATGACTCTCTCATTTATTCATTCACTCACTCACTCACTCATTCACATAAGTGAGAGAGAGACAAGTTCGCACAAGTGGAGGAGGAGGAGCTGTTGGAGTCTATCTTATTGTTTTGGGGTTTTGTACTATTGCTCATTCTATCTCTGAGGAAGTTGCGGGGTTTTCTCCTTTATGGTTTCCTCGGTGAAATGCTTTGTGTCTATTGTCTCTTTTGATCGATTTGTTGTGCTTGTTATTCTCTCAGATAAGATCTTAGATCATATTGAATTAAATGATAAAAACCTAACATGTAATGATAGTCCAAGAGAAGTGCTTTTCATGGCATTTCTAGAAGATGAAGGCATAGAAGAAAGGAAAATTTGTTGTTCCTCTATCATGAAAGAAACATCATATACACATGAAAGTCAATAAGGAACACTAAGTAAGTACTTTTTCGATGGGATCTATAATTCACCTCCAAAATCTATTGCAGAAATCAGATCAGAAAGTCAGTTTGAAAATGAAAAATTGCAGAAGTCGACTGGGAAGGTGAACTGATTAGGGCCCTTGAAGAATTAAAGAAATCGAGAAAGAAGAACAAACTTTTGCAAGATCAACTATCAAAATATGAAGAACGGGTCAAGAAAGCTAAGACTATTCAAGAAACACTTGAAGAGCAGGTGAGGAGAAAGGAAATAGATCTTGAGAAACAGTTAGACTGCGAAATACATAAAATCAGGAAGCTTGAAGAAGAGAGGCTTGTATTGAAAGTATCACTAGAAGAATCAAAACCGGAAAATGAGCTGCTGATAAATCAACTAGAGAAACGGAATATAGAGATCTCTCACTTAAAAGAAGAATTGGCTGAAATGAGAAAAGGGGAACAGGCTCAAGTGCATGTCATGAATGATACCCCGGACTACGCAAATGACAAGACTTGTCTTAAAACGGAAATGGAGAACAAATTCAATAATAGCACATCAATCCTGGACAAGATATTAAACTATCAGAGATCACCAACAGACAAATCAGGGCTTGGTTATGATTGGACAGCTGAGAGGATCTACGACAGCAAGTACATTTCAGATGCAAATCAAATGAAGCCGCTTCAATCCAGGTATGATAGTTCTCTTAATGGTTACAAATTTCTCTGTTACACTGATAAAAGAAGATTCAATACATTGAAGTGTTCAAGGTGCAACTACAATGGACATATTGCAAAATACTGGCATACTATGAGAGATGTTATACAGATACTTGTGATGGTTTTGGACATAAGGCCCAATATTGTCTAAAAACAGTAGATTGCTCAAATATCTCACATAACATCAACAACAAGATATGGATGGAAAAGGAAAGCAGTCATGCACAGTATCAAAAAAAGTGTGCGCACATTAAAAAAATGGGTAAAGAAAATTCATCAAGCTTGTACAGTTGAAGCAAATAATCCAAGTACTTCTCAAGCAGCAAATGATCGCTTCCTATCTTGCTAATCTCCAAACGATTGAGTAAGATCCTTGAATTCAAACACATTATTCATTAGGAATTCAAGGAAAGCATTAATGGTATTTCAAACATCTGAAGCTTGTTGCATAAAGTTGCACTGATATAAAGTTGTAAAGAAAATGCTCAAGAAAAAGTGACAAACACTGCCATAGTCAATTATTTGCAAAGATGTTTTGAAGTAAAATTGCCGCACAAAGAATACATGCATAAGTATTACTGTTGACAAATAGAAGTTTTGCTTGAATAATTACTAATGCGCAGATACAACACTTCTACATAATCAAGAGTTTGTATTACATTCAAAAACTGCTATTACAAAAGGCAAAAGAGTACATCAGACCTCTGTCACAGAAATCAGAAGTTCAAGTATTTTGGAATAACAGAGTAACGAAAGAAAGCATGTTGCAAAGGTCTAACAACAACCGAAGTACATCTAAGAATAGAAGTTGTGTTGAACAAAATTGACAGTTACAAAATCAGCTCAAAGTCGAAGCTCGAGGTCGAGTTCTACGACATGGTTGGATGGTTGCTGAAATAAGCGTAGCTCGAGGTCCGATGAATTTTGCTCGATGAACCCAGGAGCTTGCAAAAGTTGACAAAGTTACAAGGTCGAAGAAGGCTTGTTGGCATTACACTGCTCCATCTGAATCAAATTCAGCGAGTCAAAAGTTTGCTTTTGTTGTCTCTCGAGGCATTCAACTCTCTTCTTTAGATTCGACAACTCCTTTGAATTACCTTGATTGATTTGAGATTGCGCATACCACTGCATGACGTCTGACTCCTTCATTTGGGATTGCCAAATTCCCATTTCTATTTTCAGTTTCGCGAAATCAACCTGTTGCGACTGAACTAGTGAATTAAGACTGTCTAATGAATTGTTGAACCTTTGAAAATGTTGATGTTATAGCCATGTGAGGCATCCTCACTAGCCCAGCCGACCTACAAATGTAAAATAATAATAAATGTAATTTTTATATTGTAAAAGGAGAAGTCGGCCCAATAAGGGAATTTTGTGAAAAGTAATGTATAAATAGAAGTGCTACTTCCCTCAATTTATTCATTCACACCAAGCAAGTTTGCTCAAAGAAGAAGTTCCCATTTCTGGGGTCTAGAAGACATTTGGAGCTGATTTTTTGGGGCATTGACTCATTTTGTACTTTTTATCTTCTTTGTACTAAATCTCAGAGTAAGAAAGGGTTGTTGGGTTTTTCCCGAGTTTGGGTTTTCCTAGGGTAAACTATTGTGTCTATTGTCTCTGTTGTTTCTGTGCATAGTTGTTCTTTTAGTGATCCTTTTATTGCTTATAGGTTTATTATGCTATTATAAGTCAAAACACTAACATGGTATCAGAGCTATGTTGAAAGTGACTATTGTCGGGAACTAGGGTTTGGAATTTCTCCAACTTTCAATCATCAAATTGGTTCGATCTTACCTTCATTGAGCTCACCTTAGGAAGGCGAATTTTCCTGTCCAAACGAAATTCCATTCTGACAATTTTCAATTTTGACCTCATTTCTAAAGTTGTTGCAGAATTAGGGTTTGTTGGTTCTCAGCATTCTGACCACAAATTTGGAAGAAAAGAAGGTTCATTCAACTCGCCTTAGGAGGGTGAATTCATCTGTGGAAGTGATTTTTTGAAAATCCAAAATTCATTTTTTTGACCTAGCTCCTGCTAGGGTTTCTGCAGATCTAGTACCCAGTCAAAATGTCAAGCATCAAGGTTGAAGGTAGGCTTGATGGAGCTTCAAATTACTACTCATGGAAGTCTAGAGTGCTTACTGCTCTAGAAGAAAACGATCTACTAACTTTTGTTGTAGAAGCAGAATCAGAGAAGACTCGGTGGAAGAAGAATGATGCCAAGGCAAGGAGGATCCCAATAGATTTAGTTAAGGAACATCTGTGGGCTCTACTGGATCCCACAGACTTTAGAGAATACAAATTAAGCATGCAGCAGATGGGAGCATTGAGAAGCACAAAGCATGATTTGTGGCTAGAGGGTTCTCTCAGAAAGAGGGAGTTGATTATGACGAGACATTTGCTCCAATTGTACGATACACGACCATCAGATCAATCATAGCTCTAGCTTCAGCTATGGGATGGAAGCTACATCAGATGGACGTTTAAACAACTTTCCTGAACAAAGTAATTGAGGAAGAAGTCTACATAGAACAACTAGAGGGTTTCGAGATTCATGGGAAGGAATCCCATGTATGCAGACTGAAGAAGGCCCTGTATGGCCTCAAGCAGGCACCATGAACATGGTATGCCAGGATTGATGGATACTTGGTGAATCTGGGATTCACCAAGAGTGAGGCAAACTCCAACCATTCCTACAAGGTTGAGGATGGCAGGCCATTGATACTAGTACTATATGTTGATGATTTATTTCTCATAGGAGATGAGAAACTTACCGAATGGTGCAAGAAGATGCTTGCCTCTGAGTTCGAGATGAAGGATCCTGGTCCAATGCATTACTTATTAGGTTTGGAGGTGTGGTAGAGACAGGACGAGATTTTCCTGAGCCAAGGAAAATATACTATTGATATCTTGAAGAGATTTGGTATGATGGACTGTAAGTCCATGAATACACCCATGAAGATAAACCTTAAGAAGTTGAGTGACTCAGCTTCCAAGTTAGAGTTGATAGATCCTACCATGTGCAGACAGTTGATCGGTTCACTGATGTATCTAGTTAACACTAGACCAAATATCTGCTCTGCAGTTAGTGCTCTCAGTCAGTTTATGTGTGAACCAAGACAGATTCAGATTGGGCAGGAAGTGTCGTGGATAGAAAGAGGGTGTTGCTTCAGTTTGGGTTCTGCAGTGGTTTCCTGGTGCAACAGGAAGCAGCTCTTAGTCGCATTGAGCACTGCAGAAGCAGAGTATATTGCAACAAGTGTGGCGGCACGAGAAGAAGTATGGCTTCGGAAGCTCTTTGCATGATTGTTTGGGCAGACATTTGAGGCTATCGTTATTCACCGTGACAATCAAAGTTGTGTAAATCTTTCAGTGAACCCTGTATCTCATGACAGATCGAAGCATGTGGAGATCAAGTACCACTATATCAGAGATATGGTACAAAGAGGAGCAGTTCAACTCTAGTATATTCTGACAGATGAACAGATTGCAGACATTCTCACCAAGCCTCTTTCCAAAAGTTTGTGTGCTTCCATGAAAGACTTGGAGTATTGGAGAATGCTTCCCTCAGTGAGAGGGAGTGCTCAGTCCCGGACAGGCAGTCCTCATAGACCAATAATGAACTCAGTCCAGTTAGGACAGGCGGTCCTCGTAGACCAATAATGAGTTCAGTCCAGATTGGGACAGGTGGTCCTGTGTAGACCATAATGAGCGTAGCTCTGGTAGGACAGGCGGTCCTTGTAGACCGATAATGAACTTTGTTCAGGACAGGCAGTCCTCGTAGACCGAAAATAAACTCAGTCCAGTAAGGACAGGCAGTCCTTGTAGACCGATAATGAGTTCAGTCCAGTTATAACAGGTGATCCTCGTAGACCGACAAGGAGTTCAGTCTAGTTGACCATGATGAGCATAGTCCAGTTAGGACTGTTGTTCCTGTAAGGAACTTTCTCCAGTGTGGAGAGGACTCTTGTATAGAATATATTTGGATCCCTGTATGGGATGTCGTAATATATAGACGATGTTGACCCTTTTCTTATGATGAAGAGATGTACTAGTCTAGCTGTGACAATCAGAAGATGTACGAGTCCAGATGATGCCAAGATGTATGAAGACAAAATTGTGACGTTTAGATGATGCCCAGATGTACAAGTCAAGTCGTGACGTTCAGATGATGCCAAGATGTATGAAGTACAGTTGTGCCAACCAGATGATGCTTGATGAGTTCTAGCGTGATGATACCTCTCTAGCTAAGAGGGAGTGTTGATGTTATAGCTATGTGAGGCATCCTCACTAGCCCAACCGACCTACAAATGTAAAATAATAATAAATGTAATTTTTATATTGTAAAAGGACAAGTCGGCCCAGTAAGGGAATTTTGTGAAAAGTAATGTATAAATATAAGTGTTACTTTCCTCAATTCATTCATTCACACCAAGCAAGTTCGCTCAAGGAGGAAGTTTGCATTTCTGGGGTCTAGAAGACATTTGGAGCTGATTTTTGGGGGCATTGACTCATTTTGTACTTTTCATCTTCTCTGTACTAAATCTCAGAGTAAGAAAGGGTTGCTGGGTTTTTCCCGGGTTTGGGTTTTCCCGGGGTAAACTATTGTGTCTATTGTCTTTGTTGTTTCTGTGCATAGTTGTTCTTTCAGTAATCCTTTGATTGCTTATATGTTTATTATGCTACTATAAGTCAAAACACTAACAAAAAATAAGTAGACATTGTAGTCAAAGACACAATACTCGAAATTGGAGAGCTAAAATGAGCTCGACAAAAGAAATATCAAGAAACCAAGATGAATAACAAGGCCATACACAACTCATATATAGATTTGGAAGGTGTTTGCCGCGTGTGCCAAAATAAATTGAAGAGACGTTGAAGTTAAATGTATTCATGACTGAGCGTTTGGGAGCAGATTGAGAGGACGTTAAAGTTAATTACATTTATGGCGACACATAATGATGTGAATTAATAAGATTGGGATAAAGGATGAAAAGGAAAAATCAAAATCATTCTTCCATATAATTGAATTGATATCGTCTAAATGGTTCGAGTACGACAACAAGATGTCATATATTACACATGAGTTATCAATCACATCGAATTGTTGCAAAGGCAAGTGACGAACGAAAATATGTGCGACATCAAGGAAGAAGTTTTAGAAGATATGAGAAGATGTGCGAAGTCAGGACGAAGATGTGTGTCATTAATATCAATATTAATGGAGAGGTATTTAATTAATGATGAAAATTCTACGACATGGCATAGTAGATGTGACAAAAGGAGGAAGTGAATGCAGGAAGAAGTCAGCATAAAAAGATAATGAGAAGTCGAAAGCACAAGGAACTTGCAATTGCGCAAGGAGAGCATTATGTTGCGACAGGAAGATGAATAAAAAGAAGAAAGAGTGATACTTGAACAAGAGGTTAAATGTGACAGGACCAATAGTTCAAGTTAAAAGGAAATTAACAACCGTGCAAGAGGAGCATATCTTTAATTGAGACAACTACAGAGACAGTGATAATTGTATAGGTTGCAGGGGCAATATCGCGTTGCGTAGCAAAAGCAACAAAAGGAAAGGGAATCAAGCACGAAGCCAGGGGGAGTAATCGAAACAAATGACAACATGAAGGCCAGCGCAAAACCGAAGTATAAGTTCAGAAGAGAACCTGAAATTGTGCATAGGAAGTACCTCTTTGCCATTGATGTCAAAGGGGAAGAAATACCATGAAGCATGTATTAGTGACAATGAACTACACAGAAATGAAAAACAGCAAAGAAGTACTCATCGAAGGTTGCACAGTAGAGCAAAGGTTGAAACTGGCAAGAACACAGGGGAAATACACACATGGGAGTACTGTATTGTGTGCAAACAGAACAGAGGAATTCATGATCAAGAGTATCTGAGCTTCCTAAAGTATTGACATCAATGCCAAAGGGGGAGATTGTTGAACTTTGGTTGTCATTGATGTCAAAGAGGACTTAGTATCCATGTGTCAGTTTGAAGAAGTACATAAAGGAAGTACTTCAAAGGTGCTGTCAAAGAGATGGTTGAACAAGTCTCAGAAGTGCACAAGAGTCTTGGAAGTAAGAGGTGGTTGGACATGAATACAAGTCTCGGAAGTGCGCAAGACCCACCAAGCAATGGTACTTCAAGGGTGCAAGACCCAACAAGTAGTGGTTCCCAAGTGTGCAAGTCCCACTATGCTAAGGAACGAGTGTGCGCAAGACCCACAAGTCGTGATACCTCAATCGCGCAGATTAAGACAAGTGGCAGATGCGGGAGTAAGCTTGACCGTGAAGAAAGGAAGAAGGGATGTTATCGTCCAACTTGTTGACACATTGCCTGAACAAGTCGAGTATAAATAAGAAACCAAGTTGGTGAGTGGAATGTAAACTTGAAGATGAACAAAAGATAGTATTCTGATTTGGCAAGCTTCGAATTATTGGAGTATCAATGGCTCGTTGATCCGGAACAGCATGATCTAGCAAAGAGCCGAGTGCACAAGAATAGAAGAGCAGAACAACGAATGATGCGCAGGATGATATAGTACTGAGACAAATGCGCAAAAACAAAAGAGCAATACAGTAGACGATGCACAGAAGTGGATGAATATGCAGATGCGCAGAAATAGAATGGTATGTTGAACAGCGTGTAGATTGTTGAAGCATATATGAGAACCAGTGTGCTATATTGACGCAGAAGACGTGTAGTAAGAGAAGAACTGATGATAAAATAGCAACAGTTGCACAGAACAGAGCACATAGCAGGTGCGCAAAAAGGAAAGAAATGCAGCAAGTCTGAAGTGTGCACAGATCAACAACCAGTAGACAGAACTTCTATAGTCATATTAGGGTGGCAGGACGGGGCTAGGAACAGGGAGTCGGAGCTTCCTTTAGGTTGGAGCCTGTAAATTAGGGGGTTGATGCCTCCTTCCAGTCAGTGCTGGTAAATGAGGGAGTTGGTGCTTCCTTCAGGTTGAAGCCTCTAAATCAGGGGGTTGGAGCCTCCTTCCAGTCAGTGCTAGAAAACTTTGGAAGTTGGTGCTTCACATAAATGTAGTCTTTATTATATAAGAAAGATTATGTGGTTTTCTCCCGTTTGGATTTCCACATCAAATCTTTGTGATCTGTGTCTTATACATATGTTGATGAATGACATTGTTTATGGTAAATACATAATATAAGTATTGTTTAAATTTGAAAGAAGTGAAGATTGTTTAAAACTGCGCTTAATACTGATTCAGCCCACCCCCCCCCACGTCTCAGTATTAATAAGATTTCCAACATGTTTTCCTATTTAAGCAAGGCCACTTCTCATTGTTTTGGATGGATGTGTGGAACCTCTGCTCTTGTAACTATCATTGTTGATTTTTTTTGAATAATAAGAGAAGACTTTGGAGGTCTATGCGGTGCAACTATCCATTGTGGTGAATGTTGTGCTTAACTGAGTTGATATTATGCTTGTTACATTGTCTTTGTCATAGGTTTGTAGATTTATCTAGCTTAGAAGGCTGCTGTCAGCCCATAGAGTAAGCATTTGTAGTCTCAATTTGCTTGCTTATGCTTTATTATTAGAGATTTAGGAGCAGCAAACTGTAGTGGGATATAATTATGCTCTTAGTTTCTTTTAATAAATCATACTAGATTTAATCTCACTTGTGCAAGGTCTTTTGTAGTTGTGCAAGTTATCGATCTGAAGAAGGAAGTTGAGCTCGGTTGCATCCTCTTCCACCTTTGGGACAATTTTTGGATCTAATGCTATTGCTTCCTGCATCCACTTCTGGGTCTTCCTAAAAGTTCAAGCTTGAGCTTGTGTTCTTCTTCCATCTCTCAAACTCAAACTCTCTATTGGTTGCTTTGTTTCTTACATGCTTAATAAGTAGATCTAATCTAAAAGTTTCATCATATATCTCCCTTATTTTGCATGCATTAGCTGGATCTTAAAAGTACTTAGATTCTCATTTTAAGCTTAGATCTAGGCTTGTTCTTGTTAGTACTTGCACTTGTTAATTTTTCCAAAAATTTTCAAGTACTAAGTAGGTAAAATTTTTATGTTTTATTTGATTAATTCATCATATTTCAAGTTAAATCGCTTGCTGATTTTTGCATTTTGACGAACAAGTAAGCACAAACACTGGCGAAATTTTGAGCATTTGTACCTTTCAAAGCGTCGGTTTCGAGCTTATTATTCTTCTAGTTCTTTTCTAAATAAATGTAAAACCTCTCCGATCCTATTTTAAAAGGATCAAAGGTGTTCTTTCTTTTAAAGCATTGTAAAAATCATAATAAAAGAAGCAAGTGAGCTACACAATGCCCACACCCCTTCTCCCCCACTGGGGGAGCCTATATCATCCCTTGATTATGTTTGTTTATTTTGCTTTGTTTACTTTCTTTTACTAATCTATAGAGTAGATTTCATTTGGTAAATTAGATTAAATCAAGTTACTTTTAAATTTATTGTTTTTATCATTTGCAAAGTAACGAATTTGTCCTACACTTTCCCGAAGTCGGGCACTCGTTGAAAGGGCTTGCCCGAGTAAGCAGTGTTCGGAAAAACGATTTGTAGTTAGTAATTAGTATAACATTTACCTTTTCGCATTTATTGTATGTTACAATCTTATTTTTTAAGTAATAATTGCAATAAACAATTCGGTTGTGTATTCCCAAAGTAAACTGAAAGAGCTTGCTCAAGTAGGTAAAAAGAGATTCTCATCCATCAACAATTTACTTTCACAATTTGTTCTTTTCAATTAAAACGAATCTGACTTAGTGCCCCCGTATGCTCTTGTCCACTGCGGGCTTCGCTTGACCATCTGGACCTAAGCTGCAGGGAATCGCTCTAGCCCCCTCTGCTTCGCTCCCAAATCGCGATCCCGGAGGAAGAGATGAGGAACTGATCCGGGGATCGCGATTCCTCTTCGCTTCCTCCCGGGATCATTTTTGTAATTCATGCTTCCTAAAAAAAAAACGATCACTGGATTTTACGGAATTGTTGAGGGAGCGATGAGGGATCGATGCTCCCTCAGCGATCCCGGACCAAAAAAATCGATCCCGAAAATGCTCCCTGAGCGATTCCGTGGGCTAGGCAGACTTGATTCCGATTTTCTCAATTTTGCAAAAAAGAACTTGTTTTTTAGTGATTGGCTAGGGTTCATTTAGGCAATATAAACACTATTGGACTCCATTTGGACTTATGCTATTCCTCATTTCATTGATTTCACTTCTCTTGCTAGGGATTTGAGTGGGTTTGCTAGTTGTTTGAGAGCGAATTTGTGGGAGCTTGGAAGGGAGATTGAAGGGGAGATTGAAGGCTTCTATTTGTTAGAGCTTGGAAGGGAGATTGAAGGCTTCCATAGAGACATTCAACCACCATTGAAGAGCTAAAGAGGTAGGCCCTAAAAACCCAATCTTTGTTTATTTTTGAAAAAAATATTTCACTATGTTAAGTTTTTAAATCTTGAATGTTTTCTTTTCCTACTCTTTCCCATTTATTCTTCCCCATCATTCTATTGCAGGCAAGAAGTGATTCTCATATTGAGTCAAGAATCATGATGGGTATGTATTTTTTGTTTTTGGTTCCACTTCTTCTCGTGATGATGGTATTGGGAAATAGATTTAGTGGTGGCAATGATGAGGAGGAAGAGATAGGGAGTGGCACATACCATGGAGAGGAGGAGGAAGAGGATGATAATGATGATGAGATTGACACTAATCAGGGGCAAAAACAAAAAGACACAACACCTTTGTGGAAGTATGTGACAAGGCTTGGGGGAGGGAGAGGGGGTGGAAACACAAAGTTTACATGCCCCCATTGTAATAAAACTTACATAGGTTCATATACTCGTGTGAGAAAGCATTTGTGTGGGATTATGCCATGCAATCAAGGTAAGGCTACTGGAGTCAAAACCTGTGACAAAGTGTCAGCTAAAGAGAAACAAATACAAGATGGAAGAAGAGGCCACTCAAAACAATTCCAAGAGATCAAGGGTTGAAACTGAATCCTCACAGAGAATGTTTGGTAGTGGATCTGGATCATCATCTGCTCGATCGGGGCCCTCATCCCCCCATGGTAGTGGAATCTTGCATATGCGAAGAACATTATCGGATTTCCTTGACCAAGGTTGTAGAGATGATGTGGATTCAAAATTTTATAGGTTTCTCTATGCATGTGGTGTGCCATTCAATGTTCTTCGCTCACCTTATTGGCATGAAATGATACAAGCCATCAATGGTGCCCCTAAAGGATACAGGAGCCCTAGGTATGACAAAGCTAGAACTGTGGGACTTGACAAGGAAAGAGCCAAATCAATAGTGCTCTTGGAAAGTTTACAAATGATTGGTCCAACTATGGGGTATCCATTGTATCTGATGGGTGAACGAATGTTAAAGGCAAGCCATTGATAAATATCCTTGGTGTGTCTGCTAGTGGTGCGATCTTCCTTTCAGCTCATGACTACTCAGATCGCTACAAGACTGGTATTAATATTGCACAACCTTTACTTGAAATCATTCAAAAGATTGGGCCATACAATGTCATTCAAGTCATCACCGATAATGCTGCTAATTGTAAGGCAGCAAGAGCAACCATTGAGATAAGTATCCCAACATATTTTGGTTAGGGTGTTTGGTTCACACATTGAACCTTTTGATGCATGATATTGTTAAGATGAAGGACCCTAGTTACTGATGGATTGGTGCCTTGTACAAGATAGGTAAGAAAATGATAAAATTTATTACCAATCATAGCATGGCCCACCACATTTTTCGCAATCACTCTAGGTTGGAGCTATTGAAGATTGCGAAGACTAGATTTGCTAGCTACTACCTCACCTTTAGGAGGCTTTTAAAGGTAAGAGAGGCATTGGCTAGTATGGTCTCAAGTGATCCATGGCAGGAATTGAAAGATAGAGTTGCAAGCGCATCAGATACATATGACTTTCAGGAGGTGGAGGACTCCGTTCTTAATGGTCAGTTTTGGGCATAGGTTAGGTTCTCCAGTTCACCAAGCTCGTTTATAGTATGATTTGTTTTGCAGATACAGATCAGTCGATGATTGGGGAGGTGTATGAGCAGATGGATAGCATGCTTGGTCAAATCAAAGACATTGTTGAGCAAACAGATGCAATCTTGTATGACCATATTCATAAACATGTGGTCAAAAGGTGGGATAATTTGAATATTCCACTCCATGCCCTTGCATATGTCCTTACCCCAAAATATTATTCTCCATCTTGGTTGGCCCAACCTGCACCTGGTGGTGGAGTTAGGAAAAAACCACACAAAGATCCAGAGGTGCAAAATGGGTATATGCTTCCATTAGACAAGTTAGTCCCTGATGAGGAGGAGTGTGCTCAAGTACGGAGTGAATTGAGCAGATACATCAGTGAACATGGAGTCTTTGGTACCTTGTATGCAACCAAAGATCAAGATAGGTTGACTCCTATCCATTGGTGGAACATGTATGGCTCCACTGCCACATATTTGCATAAATTGGTGGTGAGGGTGCTTTCACAGGTTGTTAATAGTTCTTCTGCAGAGAGGTGTTGGAGCACCTACAACTTCATCCACAGCGTCAAGAGAAACAGTTTAAATGTAGAATGGGCAGAAAGCTTGGTTTATGTGCACTACAACTTGAGGTTGTTGTCCCATTATTGTGAAGCGGCCAAGAATGACAAAACATATTTGACTTGGGAAGCAATCCAAAGGAGGCTAATGTGGAGGATGGAGCCATAGCATTAGAGCACTCGGAGGCTGAACTATTGGGTGATCATGATGGTGATCCAATTCATACAACAGAGATGCCACCCCCAACAACCAACATGTTTCCAATTCCAGATGCAGGAGTTTTGCCTTTAGCTTCACAACGCCCAGCAGCCCGTGGGGGCCATTCATCTTCTTCTCATGTTCCACGATCACTTCCAACAGCTCCTATTCCACCTAGGCCACGAGAAAAAAAATTGGAAGTTTCTCGTGGCAAGAGGAAAGCTTAGTAGATAGTATCATAGTACTCTGTATTTCATGTTTATGATGGCCTTGTTATCACATATATAGTAGCCGGGCTACCATACATTATTTTTCTGATTCCAGTACACTATTCATCCAGTTCCCTTGCATTTAGATGCTGAGATGAGCATCTACTTTGGATCATTATCAGATTTTGGACAGCAGTTTTATTCCCCATGCCATGACTGAGTTTCAGGACACTCAGAGAGATGACCGATGTAGCTATTTAGCCATTTGTACAGAGCAGTCAATAGTGCCCAGAGTTGTAGCAGTAGTTTCAGAGGACAGATGATGGTTCAGATGATGATCTTTCAGGTATATGACTCAGCAGGTATATTATGGTGTTGTGGTTATATTGCTTTTATTTCCATTCTCTTAGCATGTCTTAGCATTTAGTGTCATGATTTGGCGATCATATAGATATGTGGACCTGGTTGCACTATATATATCATATTTGTCCCTACTCAAACTTAGAAGTTCTTGGCCTATACTCATTGGTTTTACCCTCCTTAGGGAGAATAGAGGTGATCATTCCCGCCATACTTTGGCTTGCTAGTGTCGGTTTCAATATTCACTGTTTTCATCCATCCATGACTCACCCAGTTTGTTCATTACCCTGACTTACTACTTGACTAGTGGCATGGAGGACCTTCCCCCACTGTAGCCTCTATATTGGATAAGCATCTCTGTTTATTGTGTCTCGGCTCTGAGTTGGTGACAAAACTTACCTTTGGTGAGTTGGATTTCCTTGTGAATTCCCCCTAGTCATTAAAGATGTTGTTGGCTAAACCTGGAGCTTTTAGTGCTGCCATGAATACAAATTATGGAAATGAAATGTTATATCTTGTATGAAAAGCCCATTCATGCAATGTGTTTCTAAACACATATGAATGAAAGGCAAGCCAAATGAAAATGGCTATGAAATATCAAATGTTATATCTTTTGTGAAATGTAAATACCTAGGTAAACAAGTTGTCTGTGACACACCTAGAAGTGCTCAGGTAAACAAGTGCCTTAAAAACACACCTGCAGCAAGAAGCCTAAATAAATGTAAATCTATGCAATGTGTTTGTAAACACACATAGATCAAAGGCTATGGAAACTCTAGGCCCAAGAAGCAATGGAACTTAAACTCTATATCAAAAAGATTGCTGGCTTCATTTGTATTATGGATTATGCGCATCTGTGAAAGGTGTGTTATCACCTATTTTGTACAAATAGTTGAAACCTTATTGAGCCGCCAGTGTTGGAACACATCAGTGTTCACTTCCAGAGTATCTAGGTTTCAGATTGCAGCAGTTAGCCAATTTTGGCTAGCCGGTTTTTGTTTTTAGTCGATACGACCATGGCCCCTTGGGGGTTTGTAATAAAGTGTGCTAGTAGGATTTTAAGTGGCTTGGTTCCCCATGACTGGATTAAGTAACTAAGGTATTCCAAGGAGTTTTTTCCTTTGTCAATTATACTTTGCCTATAGCCGAGCCATAATCGATGAGGTTTTCTGCCGCTTCCTCCAAAGCTGGAATGCCCGATTTTGAAAATTTTAGCCATGGGGGGTTGTTAGAGTCCAACTGATGTATATAAGCCTACTAGACACTATTAAAATAGATTGTGGTCATGTCCCAAGTCACTAGGACCATCAGAAAAAAATTTCGAAATTTTTTTACCGGAGGCATCGGATTTTGGTTTTTAATTATTTTTTAAATTTTAATAAATTTTTCCATAGTTTAAATGGAAAAATTTCAATTTGTAATATGTCGGTCATCCGGGGTCCGTTTTTAGAGATTGAAGGCTCAAATCATAAACCAAAAATCATTCATGACCCTCGGACTAGCTTAGCCTAAGTTTCAGTTAAATTTTTGGCCTCATAATTAATATTTTCTTAAAAAAAAAAAGAAAAAGAGAAATATTAATTAAAAATATTCAAAAGATATTAAATTGGAGATAATCCAATTTGCTCCAAAAAAGGCCAAATTGAATAAAGTAAAAGCCTAAATGACATGGCAAGAGACATTAAATAATGATTGGAATCTTCACCCACCTGATTCAGATCAGTTTTGGAGCACTGGGAGTGATCTACAGTTGAGAAATTCGCCCTCCTCATGAGGCTCACGTTTTTGGTAATGTGGCACTTCTATATTGGTTGGGTGATAGTAACAAGGAGCTAGGGTGGGCACCTTGCCTAGGTGGAGGCCACCTCACCCTAGTCACACCTCACAACTCTCAGTTAAACACTAAATCACCATTATGTGCTCTCTTGCTATTCGCTCATGCATTAAACTTGGCTCCTTCTATGCCAATTCAACTTAGGTCTTTGGCTTCTAGTTTTTGTATAAAGAGGATGCCTTTGGGCACTCTTAAGATGGACTTTTGAGCAAAGAAACTCTGGAGATTTTGTAAGCTATTTTGATTATTAATAAAGTTGAGACTTTGGAGGTCAAATCATGGAGGCTCTTGGTGGCCATGCTTCACCCCTTATAAACGAGGTGATATTGTATTGCTTTTGTACTTAGGATTCTTAAGTTGTAGATCTTGTTTCAAGAGGGCTAACAATCTAGCACAAGTAAACAATGAATCTATTTCTTTTCGCTTAAGTACTTTTGTTTTACATATATTGTCCAAAGCAAAGGTTCTTGCAGGTACATCTTCACTCCGCATAAGGCCAAGGAGTTTCAAGCTTTATGAACTTAAGAAACAAGAGGATCTAGCTTTTCCCATCAACATTCAACAAATTTCTACTTGGTTACCTTGGCTCCTAAGGGTTTACTTCTTCAAACCTTCTACTTTCTCCTTGAATTCTTTCACCTTGTATGCTAACCCTTTCCTCTCACCCTAGATCTACACTTGCCATCGTTTTGCCATCTCTCTTTGATACTTTACCACCTTCTCCCTCTCGTTTTTTGCCCCTCCTCTTCCCTTCCATTCGCTCTTCCTCTTTCCAAAAAGCCTTCTTCCCATTCGCTCCTCTTCTTTGCCTCCTCCTCTCCTCTTGCCTCGTCTTCCATCCTCCTCTTCATCCCTTCCATCCACCTACACAAGCATAACAAAGAAACAAAACAAGTTAGATTGTTAATAGCAGTTCGTTTTTACTTGTTGTAGGTTGCATTTAGCTTATACCTTTTTGCATTTTCTTTTCTCATTCAAAAGATAGAATTTACATACAAAAATATTTCAAATTTTGTATGTTTCAGATCTCTTTCCTATCATGTTTTAGGCATATTTTGTTTGCTGGTCCGTTTTATCATTTCAATATTTTGAAGTTAAAATCTTGTGCTATTTTACACTTTAAAGTTTATTTTGCAAGCATAAGTTCAAGAGTTTTCAATATTTTATCAAAATCTTTGGTTTGGACTAATGCTAATGGGTGCTTGTTGAGATTTTATTAAGTTTGAGTAGATATTTTTAAGGAGAAGAGGGACTTGAAGGGACAATATTCAAAGAAGAAAGAAGAGCAAAAACCTCAATAAGAGATTTGAACAAATAAGAATATCCAAGACAAATGAAGGGGATGATAACCATGAAGACATAAAACCATTCTCCTTTTTGAAAAAGCCATCAAGGGCTTCCAAGTATTTTCTTCCATAGTTTGTTTTATTTTCTTGAAAAGACCTTTCAGGGATTTCTCGTAAGGAATTTGTAAAGTTAAATAAAAAGCTAAGTGGAGGAGTCCTCCACTTTTTGGGTTCTTTTTCCCCATTTGGGGAAGAGTGTTGTGCTTTGCTTAGTTTTAGATCTCATTTCTTCAAGTTCATAGATTAGTCTCTATTTTTGTACTTAGATTATACTCCATTTCCAAGTCTTGACTTGAGAAAGCAAACTTTGGGATTGCATCCCAAAGGCCACATAGCTTTATGGTAGCTTCTCATTCCCCATTAGCCTCCTTGCCGAAGTTTCAGCTAGCTGGAAAGTCTCAAGGACTAGTGGTTCTAGTGATCAATCTTGTTCGGAGGTAGATCCCACTTTTAGATTAATATTGTTTGGTAGAACATTAAGTTTATTTTTAGTTTGTTTCAAGCATCTTGTTACATCTTATTATCATCATTTCATTTTCAGTTATTTAAGCTTCATATTTGTTCTTCAAGTTATAACTGCTTCTATTTTTTAAAATGAACAAAGTCTCTTGAACTTGGCCAAATCCAAGTCGAAGAGCACTCTCTATCGGAGAACATTCCCACTGCATTTACCTTGCATCAAGCATATAGATTAGTTTATAATCTTTTGAAATTCGTCATAAGACGAGGTCAAAAGTGCTCTCTGTCGGAGAGTTGAACAAGTGTTCTCTTAATAATTTCTAAAATCATTCCAACTCACACCCCTTTTAATTAATTTACTTTCGTTGGCTATCTAACACTTGTATCCTCTACCAACCTGAAGAGGTTGGGCTAGTATTTAGAAAGGTGTTGGACTTGTTAATCTCACAAGTTATAACTTAATAAAATTTTACCCCAACCAATGAACTGGCGTTGCTTTCGAGAGTTACTGAGGTAGTTTCCTGAAACAGGTGGTGCTGAAATCCCGCTGTCAGACTCAGGGGTGGTTAAATCATTGGACACTTATCCCTTCGAAATCTGGGTGGCTTCGACCTATCATCTAAGAGGTTACCAGTATACTATTTCCGGTTGGACGTATATCCTTGTTTCTTGACAGCCTAGTAATCAAGACCATTAAAACTTCAAATTTACCAAGATAATTTGCACAACAATCTCACAAACAGCTACCTTTCAAGACCTACACATTCAACATCACATACTTGTTATTCTTTGACTCCATAAGGCACTGGTTATTTAAATATTATATCTTGATCAGGACCATTTGTCTTTGTGGTTTTACTTTGTCTTGTGGATGCATTACTTACACTTCAAGTCTTGAAAAGTATTGTCATCTTTGATATCTTATTTAGCAACGTGGATTGCATCTTATCTCGTTTATCCCATTTATAATTTGGTCTCATCACAAAAACTCCTAAACAACACCCATCCGCATCACTTCATCAAAAAACATTACAAAACATAAGAGCCTTAGTGAAACTCTTTGTAGGGACTACCCCCCTTGGCTTCGTTAGGAGTTAGCCTAAACAGAGGAGCTGGGATTCAGGTGACAGTACCTAGCTTATTGCTTGCCCCCAAGGCCACACCTCTCCCACTTGTAGTGAGGAGACAGCTTTCGAAAGATTTCTGCTGCTGGTGTGCATCTCAACGGGCAACAAGGTGAATAAACACTCTTTGAACAACTTATCCATTTGTGGGACACCGCCATTCCCTGTGTTTTGCTTGTCCACTATATGCTATGGTGTGTATTCCCTTGTCCATTTCCAAAGTGTCACAATGTTAAGTCAGTAAGTCATTCCCTCTAGCCTAGCCTTTGCAGTACAAAGCCTTCACCCTTCACTAGCAAATTGATCACAACTATGAAGTGAGTATGACCTTGAAAGTCTTGTCTGAGTAATAAATAATAATTATGACTTATTATATTTGGATTTAGATCGCCAGTAATTATTACTTCTTGTTATAATTGCTAATTGAATGGATTGTAAAGTATGTTTTAACCTTGGACACCTTGCAGCAGCTTGATGACAGTTTGAGTCATATTTTGGTCATGTTGACTTGGTCAAACCTCAGTTTGACCAAAAGTCAACCACAGGACATGAGGTGGCAGACCTCAGATGTTACAGATAGATGATATATGGTCTGGTACAGGTCACCATGGTGGGCTTATGCAGTGGTTTCAGGCTTATGATGATGATTTGTGCTTTTCAACGCTTTTACAAATTATTATTATTTGGTCTGTCGGAGATGATGAATGTTTATTTTGGACCATGCAGAGGTTTATATGGTGTATGAGTACACATCTTAGATGGATTTGGACCTTCTGAGTCCAATGAGACAGTCTGTTTTCAGTTTCGGGCAGTTACAGTGATGATTGAGCCTCAGTTGGCTATCCTAGTGCAGTTTTGGTCTGTCGGAGGCCCTGTCATGGCAATGATGAGATTTACTTGGTTCACCTAGGGCGTTGTGCATGGAGGGGGTGGTCCAGCCACTTGTTATTACCATATTACCCCCCTCCCAGACTCATTGGTGAGCTCACCTTGACAGTGCAGGCACTCCAGGAGGCAGTTTGGGCAGTTTCACGTTTCCCAAGGCAGTTCGGAAATGGTAAAAATGGCTACAAAGGAATTCTATTTGGGCTACTGAGGCAAGGTTATGGCATAGGATGATCAAAGATGATGAGTGGGATGTCTTCCACACCTTCTCCAGCAGTTTCAGCTTCATCAAGACCCACATCCATTGCTTATGGCACTTTTTGATGATTTCTGGAGCCTCCTAAGGCTCACGACTTTCCCAGAGAGGCACAATTTGGTGTCTAGATCATTTATTCTTGGATATTGTGCCATGGGGATTGACCAAGGGTGTTAGAAATTACCCCTTGGATCCACCATGAGCTATTTTTTATGTTTTATCATCATGATTTGGTGGGATCCCCTCTTCTACGGTGAGTTTGTCCACATATTGTATTATTTTATTAGTGATCCATGTATTGTATTGTTGAGTCCATCTCAACCATTGATTAGATCTTTTGATCTTTTAATCTTAGCCACTCATTTAAAAAGTGGTTAGATTGTGGACTCTCTCCTTCCTATTTAAAGGAGAGAGCTTCTCATTGTAAATGGGACTTTTGGCTCTGGATTATTAGAATAGAGAATTATTATTGCATCTATCTGTTGTGTTGTGGTGAATGCTTTTGGAGTTCGTTCGTTGATTCTTCCTTTGCTCTGGGTTCTTGGAGATTTTGTCTTGCTATATTTTTGTACCACGTTTTTGCATCTACAGGTGGAGGCCGATTTGGTTTGAGGAGGACGTATTGGTAGGGGAGGACCCTACCTACTTCTTCTTTGGATCTCTTCGTTGGTAACAGGGAGTATTACTGTCCCAAGACCTTGTATTTCATGTTATCATTGCATTTTACTTGTATTTCATCCATACTTGATCTCACTGATTGAATCACTTTCCTTGGTTTGACAAGTAGAGGAGGTCGCACTTGTGGGCTAGGACATCATTTTGGCAAGCAAATTCAACAATTTCTCATTTGATCTCTGCGGGAGTCTTCCTCAACAACAAGGCATCTCATCTCATCACTCAGGTATGATCTCAAGGTAATTTCTCTTTCCATGATCTATCCATTTGTCTAAATGCTTCAAACCCTTACTATTTCAAAACCCTCATTTTACAATTTTTTAGATCTAGCTTGATCCACTTGGCTTTTGGGTATAAAATTTAAAACTCACCTCTATAGCATCCATGGAAATTCGGATCTATAGTTTGGTGAGGATTGGCCTTCATTTGACCCACTTCCCAAGGCAAAGAAGCTTCTCCAAGGGAGGTCACACTTCCTGGGAGGGGTGAGTTTGCTAGGATCTAGCACCTGGGTAGGTGAGATTCCACTTGATTTGTAATCTACACATTCAATAACCTACCCCTAGTGTGTCACTTCAGTGATTTTGACCTTGTGGGCCCCATTCCTCATTTTGAGGGTTGTGCCCCACTTGGGTCACTTTGTGACATACTTCAATCTCAGATCTACTGAGATCCAGCCATTGGATGACCTTAATCTTTTAGATCCACCTACCTCAATACATCAACATTCCAGATCTGTAATTTGGTGGACATCTGACTCCATTTGGCCCATTTCCCAAGGCACTGATCTTTCTCCAAGCTCATTCGACTTTCCTGAATTGTTGGGTTAGCTTGTGGTTTGATCCTTGCTTTGGTTGCTTGAACCCCTTGACATTGTCATATCACTCAATCAAGCTCATCTCTGGTATTGGTCAGCCCCAATTCAGTCCTTAACTACCCTGCATTGGACACCGTTCCCAATGCAGTGAATTCTCTCATAATTGACTAGTACCCTAATCCTGGATCTTATTTCAAACATCATAAGTCACTCTTCCACCCATAATAAAGCTACACTATTTAAACCCCTTAATCCAAACTATTATTCATATTGTGACTTCTTCCATAAATCTAGGGTTCACCATACACCTTACGTACTTCAACTATACTTGACTTGATCTGGTGTTTTGGGTTGATCTCTCCTGTCGGGAGTAGATCTGGGTCTCCCCCTTTGTTGTCTAGGGCTAGATAACATAAAGTGAAGATTGCCTCGATTGGCGTGACAACCATCCATTGGGAGTCGAGGCTATCTTGGTTGCACCTCTTTAGTTGCCCATCCCTTCTGCCATCCATCTTGGATCCATCTCTAGGGGCACCTACAAGTTTGGTGATAATAGGCCTATTTTGTAAACATTATGGCCTACTTTGAACTTTGAAAGTTTGACCTTTGAATCTTGAAAGTTGAACCTACCTTTGAAGTTTAAACTTTAAATTTTTTATTGCATCTTACAACTCTTTGGTATTGAATATGATATTATGATGCTTTGTTTCATTTCATGGTTGATGTTATCTGTTAGAGTTTGTTGATGGCAAATATTATATGTTGAAATTTGATGACAATGTTATAAGTTATAGGTCCTAGATGATTGATGGTATATGTGTATTAAATGGTTATATCTATGTTTTCATGTTTTCTATAGCTAATTTGGCATAATACATTTTTTTAATATATATGCATCAATATATATTAAAATATGTATTATATAAAAAACGCTCCCAAAACGGAAGCTTTTGAAAATTTCGCTCCCGCTCCCCACTCCCAACAACATAGATTTGGACAATCAGAAAGAGTGCTAAGTGGCTAGTGTAATAGGGAAATCCAAATTAACTTATTTTCGAGAACTCGGGAAGTCGCATTGGACTTACCATAGAGTTAGGGGGCTACTTTAAGTAGGTTATCCCTGGCCTCGTTGGACACTTGGTACTGTTGCAACAAGCACTCAGTTCAAAGGAATAAGCTTTCTTTGGGCCAAACAAGAATTTAACCTACTCCTTAATCTACTAAAACTTACCAACGAGAAAATTGCAATACTTTCTCGACACAACATCATTATTCGTCTCCATTGGCACTGGTCTACCTAAAACAATTGAAACATCTTTAAGTGAATTCATGTGTTAGTGGAACATTTTATTATATGTTGTTGATCTAAATCTATATTTGCAATTTCTTGTATCAGTGTTTTATTTTAAACTCCTAGAAACTCATCTTTCATCTTAATAACTAATTAACTAAAAGCCTTAGTTATTTTCCTAGGGACTACGCCCCTTGGCTTCGCTAGGAGTTGGCATAAACGGAGGACTTGAGTGTTGAGTGACAGTATCTCAACTCATGACTTGCCCCCAAGGACGCACCTAGTGGCTTGAAGATTTCTACCACGCTAACCTTCCCGAGGTGCGTATCCGGTGGCAACAGTAACCAACTCTGATACTATGTTAGATTATTGAGAAATATGGATAAACATACAACAATAACTTTACTGACATGTAAATCAATAGTAAGAATCTACTAGTATAGCCTTCTATCCATACAAGCAACAAATAATCAAATAGTAAGAAAGGGAAAGAGAAAAAGATAGTACACAAGATATATGTGGTAAAGCCCCAAATGGAGAAACATCCATGGGAAGGTATGATCTTATTTTTTCTTCAGAAATCTCCACTCTTACAATACAAGGCATCCTCACATAAGCCTCACATCACTCTCCATCTCCACTTCATGTCACAATGATGTTTGTCCAACAACTCAACATACCCAAAGGGTCTCCTTCACCTCTATTATATAGCTAGAGGTATGAAAGGATTATATCCCATAACACATGTGGGATAAATGGTTTTTTGTTTCTCTTATATAAGGAATGGTCATAAGAGAATTTACTTCATGATGCTTGTGGGATAACTCATTTTTTATAATATTAGAGTTATTTATGCCTTATTTAATAGATATGATCATTACACAACCAAAAACACCACACAAGTCATCATTACATATTCCAACAAAACAAGTGTTGAGGCCAAGGAGGACTTGCCAGTGTTGATGTTAGCTTGTTGTGGCTAAGGTTTTCGTGGTTTTTTCAAACTAGAGTTTGGAGACCTAGAGATTGTACCAGCTTTGTGATAAAGTTCTGTTATGAACATGTACCCATTTTTCAGCTTTGTGATATATATATATATAAGTTTCCAACTGTCCAAAAATTGTATAGATGCAGATTTGATTTTCAACTTGTATTGTCTTCCTGATTGGTTAATTTCCAACACTTGTGCATGCTGATTTGGCATGTTGCTTAACGATAAGAAAGCAGATTTTCTGCAATAAAATCTGTTGTAATAAAGTGATTTTCAGATCTAGTATATGCTTGGAAAAGTGTGCTAGAAGGACTGAAACTTGTCGACATATGTTTGGTATCTTTTATCTTGGGCTGCCTAGTGTGTTGGGTTGAAGTGAAGTAAAATAATGTTCATTGCTACCGTAAATTAATATTTCAGATCAATCCTAAGACTGAAAATTCACAAAGATTAGATCCAAGAAACCTCTCCTATCAGGTGTGTTACCAACTATTTTGTACCATAGTTGGACTTCTTGTGAACCGCCAGTTTCATGAACAAGTCAAGTGTTCATCATCAGTGTTCAAAAGTTTGGAAGATTTTTCAGGGCCAATTTTGGCCCCTTTTGTAATAATTGCATGTCCAGACCCCCTTGGGGGAATTGTAATAAGTTGGTCTAAGCATGGTATTTTCGTAAAAGACTTGGCTTGCCTTAGGTTTAGCTGTCAAGGGGATACTTTAGAGTGTTTTTTTCCTTGGGAATTATGCGTGGCGCTTCAATGGCGTATAATTCCTGAGTTTTTCACTCATACCTCCAAAGCTGGAGTATTTACCATGGTGGTCGAACCTAGGGAGGTTATTAAAGTCTATGTATCTATGTTTTTTTTACATGCTAGCCATCTGTATTGAGTCGTATGGACATGCACTAGGTCCGCTAGGAGTTTGGTTTCATTCCGGTAAAAATAATTTTTCCGTAAAATTAGACCATTTTTTAATGGTTTAATTTGAAAAATTCAAAATGTAATAAAAGCATGGTTTGGGCTGGAACCATTGGGTAGTGACCTCAGGATACCGTTAGACTGCACCCTCATTTGGTGTAGTGTTGAACACCTCCCAGAGACTCCAATCCATCCCACATTTCCAAGTGAGGAGCCACCTTTGTCATATTCCAGACATATTTCTAGTACCTCACCGTATATTGGAAATCCCCCTTCCCTAATAATCCACTCATTACCACAAAAATAATAAAATTTACCAAGAACACTTGCAAAACATTGTCATTTTATTTCAAGCATTTCAACTGCACTTTATTTGACTCCATTATCAGCACTGGTCTTGTTGTTGATTATTTTATGATGTTGATGTTTCAATGATGATGATGTTGGATAACGAATGATATGAAGTTGAATATTGCATTGTTCTTGTGATTAAATTTCTAACTCCTAGATTAGTTGTTTTCTCTTTTTTTTTTTGTAGATTAAACACCTTATATTTTTCTCTTTTTTAGGGTCCACCCCCCTACTTCCTTCTCGAAAGAGGAAGTGACGATGATGGGTTTGAAAGGACCTCCCTCGAAAGAGGTAGTAGTTTCCTGGAGCCTTGGTGTGGCAGCTCAGTTTAGAATTGGTATGTTAGTCTGACAAGGCCTGGTTGATCTGAAAGGATTGGTATGTTAGTTTGGAAAGGCCTATTTGATCCTAGAGGGATTGGTATGTCTGACTAGGCTTGTTTGGTCCGAAAGGATTAGTAAGTCAGGCAAGGCCTGTTTGGTCCCCAGGTAGATTGGTATGTCTGACTAGGCTTGTTTGGTCCGAAAGGATTAGTAAGTTAGCATTTACATGTTGATTCCAAATGTCTACTGATGATGATGTTGTTCCAGCATTTACATGTTGATTAGTGCAGATTCCAAATGTCTAATGATGATGATGCTGTTCTAGCATTTACATGTTGATGATGATGATGTTGTTCCAGCATTTACATGCTGCTGCTGATGATGTTGTTCCAGCATTTACACGCTGATGATGATGATGATGTTGTTGTTCCAACATTTACACATTGATGATGATGATGATGTTCCAGCATTTACATGTTGATGATGATGATGATGTTGTTCCAGCATTTACATGTCGATGATGATGATGATGTTGTTCCAGCATTTACATGTTGATGATGATGTGTTCTAGTATTTATATACTGATGTCGATGTTGTTGTTGATTCCAGTATTTTTGTATTGATGATTGATGATGTTGTTGTTCCAGTATTTACATACTGATGATGATGATGTTGTTGATGTTCGAGTATTCACATATTGACGATGATGTTGATGATGTTCCAGCAGTTCCTTGTTGATGATGACAACGATGTTGATGATGTTCCAGCAGTTCCTTGGTGATGATGACGACGATGTTGATGATGTTCCAGCAGTTCCTTGCTGATGATGACGACGATGTTGATGATGTTCTAGCAATTCCTTGCTGATGATGACGACGATGTTGATGATGTTCTAGCAATTCCTTGCTGACGATGATGAAGATGATGTTGATGATGTTCCAGCAGTTCCTTGCTGATGATGACGACGATGTTGATGATGCTCCAGCAGTTCTATGTTGACGATGTTGATGATGCTCCAGCAGTTCTATGCTGACGATGATCATGATGATGATGATCTAGCAGTTCTATTTTGATGATGATGATGCCCCAAACATATGATGATGTTCCAAACTTCCTATGACGTACAGAGTTTCACCAGTCAGTTGTATAGTTGATGTTGATGTTGATGTCTGTAGAATACCTTCCTAGTTAAGAGGGAGTGTTAAAGAAATGTAACTGCGGAAGATATTCTAATTGTATTTGTTTATTGTATTATTATTATTCGTCCATCAAGATATGTCATTGATGTAATTGGTCATGTAAGAGTCATTGAAAGAGTCGATGTAAACCCTAGAAGTTTTGTCAACCTAGAAGAATCCAGAAAAATATATTTTATTATGTAATTGATAGGTCGTCCCAGTAAACTAGGAGAGGTTGTCCCAGTTGGGGTAAAAAGTCACCCAACTGAACATTATAAATAGAGAGGTCGAGTTTGTCATTTGTATCACTCACTCACTTGAGCAAGTTTGCATAAGAGAGAGAGAGAGAGAGAAGCTCGTTGGAGAGAAGAACTAGTTGTTTTTGTCTTGGGGTTTTATCTTGTATTGGTGAATTCTATATTGAGGAAGTTTTGCCGGGGTTTTCTACCTTGTGGTTTCCCCGAGAGAAATTTTGTGTTCTTGTGTTGTTGTGCTTGTCTTTCTTTCAGTGATCCTATTGTTTAATGTTATTATGCTAAACAAAGTAAAAACTTAATAGTTAGAGCATAGCCGGTTGTTTCTTTTATGACATCTTGAAGGCCACGATTTTTCACCTCTGGTACAACTTATTTAGGACACTCTGTCTTATAAAGCCCACACAAGGTCAAAGCATTGTCATGAGATAAAGGAAAATCGAAATCATTCCACTTCTTCTAGTCCTCATCACTCAAATTATTTGGCTTGGCCCCTTGCACAAATATCCAAAGCTCATTCCCAGTCAAAATCAACTCCATCTTGAGTTTTTACTTTTTAGAGACCAACCCTCATCATTAAACTTTACAATCAGCCTCACATCTAATGTGGATGCCATGCTGACAATCAAGAATTACCCTAAAGCTTGTCTAAGACCAGAATCAGATTCCTCTTGAAATTCTAGCAGTTTATTACCAATGGGTGTAGAGGCACTTCTAAACCCGCAATGTTAGGTTGAAGTCAATTTTCAAATATGCTTATTCTGGTTTGGTTGAGAAAATATAAATCCTCTATGGCTACCCTTTGAGATCAATTTCTCCAGCAATATGACAATTGAATATTTAGAAATATTATAGCTTCTAATAAGCACCATTTCATATAATAGTAGATAATGCATACAAATAACTACAAATTGAGTTCATTTCAGTCATACATGTTCCTTGGTGAACAAAGGTGACCACTAGGAATTAGCTAAGAGAATATTGCATGACCACTTTGAGTAGTTACTTAGTATTGTAAAAATGAAATAAGTTTTTTGTTATCTTTCAATTCAAAATGAAATGAAGCCGTTTGTTATAGAAAACCATGTATGTTATTAATTGCAAGAGAATATGAAGGGAATAGAGAGAGATGACAAAAATATTTTCACTTCATGAACATTCCAATAACTACCATAATCTCTATAACAATAAATGAGAAAAAACAATTTAACTTTGAAAGATAGTCCAGCAAACAAAAAATTGCAACATTCTGCATCTGTAAATCAGGACAAAGCTGCAATGACTACTTAGCGATGATGCATGACATTACCAGTATAGAAGGTTTTCCTGTGGCTAGAAGCTCACTGCAAGTCATTGCACCAGCTCGTGCAATAACAAGGTCTGCCGCTGCATAAGCCAAATCCATGTTATTCAGGAACCTGAAAGTCATTGAACAAGATTTCAATGACACTTGCCTGACATGTGACAAATCATTTCACATAGAAATATCTATCATAGGACACAACATAAGTTCCACAATACAAGATATTTAAGTTTGCTTCAAACTGAGTAGTAAACCAACAAATCTATCCAAACCCAAAACAGCAAGAAACCTTTGATACCACTGTTCTATTCAAAGGATTATAACTCTTCAATTGTAGCAAAATTCAACTCAAGGACAATCTTGATTTACTAAAAATGAATGTATTATTGGAGAACACTTGGTTAATGGTCATTATTAACTCATAAGCGATTAAAATAAGCACCATGAAAATAGAACCGATACATGTTGTGCCAAAAACCCTCTTCATGGCAGCAACAGAATTGTTCTTCTGTTTTTATTGTACAATTGTTATAGTTCAGAGAAGCTTAACACTGGAGAATGGCCAATCAATCAAGGCCTTAAGTAGCACCAGACTATACAAGGAATGTAAGCCTTATCGAGACATAAAAGTTCCACATCAACCTCATCATGAGTTTTATATTAATCATCAGTCACAAACAAAACCCAAAATAAAATTGCATTGTTACAGCCTAGGTACCTGCTAAAGAAAGCCAGTAATAAATGGCCGAGTAAATTTCTACAGTGTTTCATTTCATTAACTAAGGTTTAGCTAGCTGTTAATTAAGTTGAAAGGTGGCCCAAAGAAGAATAGTTCAATTGTAATGAGGCCCCACAACCATAGTTGAACCATAATCAGTGAAACTCTCACTAGGTATTGACCAAAGAAGGCAAACTGATCTTGAAAAATGTTTTCCAATTTGCCATTAGATGTTGTAGGTAAAGATGCACAGCAGGAAGCGTTCAATGACATCAAGCGCAATCAAGTGATTGCTCTTGTCCTCACACTACCTGGCATTCAACAATCTTTCAAGATTGAAGTGGATGCCCCTGGACATGCCGTGTGCACTGTTTTGATGCAACACAGGAGACCTGTCATATACCACTCTGAGACCTTTTCAATCACAGTTCTGAACTATTCAGTCTATGATCATGAGATGTATGAGCTAGTGCAAGCTATTAATTTTCGTAACATTATTTTTTCATAAAAGAGACAATTGGGCACAGCAACCATAAACTTCTCCGTTTCCTCCAAATACAGAGCACGCTCGAGCATGTGGGACACATGAAGTGGATAACCTACCGGCTACCAGCCATAATTCAAAATTGTGATTAAGAATCATAAAGGAACAATAAATAAGATCACACATTTCCTATCAAGACCACCGACAATTGGATTGACAATATTTGCGCAATTCCAACAGCCTGGATTCAGCAACTTTAAGGAAGCATATGTGCAGTGCCCATATTTTGTGCAGATCCACTCAATCCTCCAGTGGTATACAACGCTACAAGTTGAAAACTCTCACGATTACCTGCTGAAGGATTGAATTCTGTACAGGTTCAATACAATATGTGTTCCCTAGGGAGATCACAAGATCAAGTTGTTGTGCTAACCACACCATTCCAAGTTCGTAGGACACTTTGGATTGGAAATTTCAGAAAATAGTTGCAAATTTGCAGAGGTATTTTTACTAGCCAGGGACAGAACAGAAGATATAAAAATTTCTGCGGAGTTCCTCCCTCTGTAGCATATCAAAGCCAGCGAACAGGAAGTTGGACAAGTACATACCACTACCAAACCCAGGCAGAAAATGGGAGTTGGTCTCAATGGACTTCCTCTGAGATTTACCAACAACTACTTCATGGTAGTAGTGGACCACTTCAGTAAAATGGTTGTCATGACACCATTACAGTGCAGAAAGCAACTCTATCACACCATTGCACAAACAGACTTGTCATGTTGATTATATGTTGTTATTTGGAAACAAGAAGGATATCATCAAGGATGTTAGATCTCAATTTGATGTGAAAGGTCTCGACATTGAAAATTTTAAGGGGCATGGAAATTAGAAGGGACCGTTTAAACAGGAAACTCTGGTTGAATCAGAGGAAATATATTGAGACAATATTGCAGAGGTTTAAAGTGCAGGTCTGTAAACTTGTCAATACTCCTATTCTTATCATCTTAAAGCTATATACAGAATGGCGTCCCAAGACACGAGAATATACAGGACATGTCTCATGTTCCTTATGCAAGTGTTGTTTGAAGTATAGTGTATGCCATTGTCTGTGCCAGACCAGACATTACCCATGTAGTGGGAGTTCTGAGCGATATATGTCAAATCCAGGGAATGAACACTGGACAGTTGCAAGGAGGGTCCTCATATTTGCATGGCACTGTTACCAACTATTTTGTACAATAGTTGAACTTCTAGTGAGCTGCCAGTTTCATGAACATGATACATGTTCAGCTTTAGAGTTCAGAAGTTCAGAAGTCATTTTCAGGGCAATTCTTGCCCCATTTGTAATAAAATGCGTGTTTCACACCCCCTTTGGGGAATTGTATAAAGTTGGTCTAAGCATGGTCCTTTTATAAAAGACTTGGCTTTCCCTAGGTTTAACTATCAGGGTGATACTCTAGAGTGTTTTTTCCTTAAGAATTATGCCTTACTCTTCAATGAAGTATAATTCCTGAGTTTTTCACTCACACCTCCAAAGTTGGAGTGATCAAACCTAAGGTGGTTATTAAAGTCTTAGTGTCTAGGATTTTTTACATGCTAGCCATCTAAATTGAGTCATGTGGACATGCACTAGGTCCCCTAGGATTTTGAGACATTTCTGACAAAAATATTTTTTTTGGCTTCCCGAGGTTTTTTAATGATTTAATTAAAAAATCATAAAAAATGATAAAATATGGGTTAGGAGGTTAATTCTGCCATGGGGGTGCTCGTTTTCTAACCCGGAGTACCCATAAAACCCCTAAACCCACTTTTCCTAAGTTTTCAGTAAATATTATTCACTCAAATAAAAATTCTCTCCAGATTATTAAAAGTGAATTAAATAATTAAAAATAATAAATTTGGAGAAAATAAAAAAAACTCCAAAATTGAGGAAAACAGACAAAATAAAGAGCTAAATGACATGGCAATCAGCATCTGGGAATATTCCAATCATCACCAACCAAATCAAGATCAGTATCGGAGCACTAGAAGTGATTCCTTCTTGGGATTTGCGCCCTCCTCTCTAACTTGGGCGACTTTCCTATTTGGCAACTCGGGATTGGATGGTTGATGTTTCCAAGAGATAGGTGAAGGCGCCTTGCTTATGTGGAGGCCTTGTCACCCAATCTCAACAACCAAGCTCAATTCAAGGCCCAGTTCAAGCTCGAATCTCTCCTTCAATTGATAATTGTGCCTTCCTAAACCCTAGCTCTCTCCTCAATTCGCATTCTTTGTTGTTTATCTATAAAAGCAGGCTCAAGCTCCATCATTCAAGGTGGATTGCAAGAGACCTCTGCTGAGAATTGTAATGCTATTTGCTTATATTTTTGGAATAAAAGTGGAAGACTTTGGAGGTCCATGGGTGCAAGGTTTCAAATGGTGAATGCATGTTTAAATTATTGAGGTGATACCATTTTAATCTCCTTTCCTCTTATGCAAGTGTAGTTATTTGATCTAGCTTAGAAGACTATAATTCTAGTCCATAGAGTAATCATTTGAAGGCTTCAAGTTGTTTACTTGTGTGAGGTTTTCCAAGATTTTAATGAACAAACTGTATTAAGTTGTACTGATGTTGATTAAGTCTTTGTTTATTTAGCACACCAGTCTTTGATCTCACTTGCTTTGAGTTCTTTTGTAGATTTGCAGGATCACCAGGTGTGAAGACAAGCTTGAGCTTAGCTGCATCTTGTTTGGCTTCACATAAAAAATATTTTGGATCTAATCTCCTTGTGTTTGCAGTATCTCCAACCTCTTCTTCTCTTGCTTCAAAACTCAGCTAAAGGGATCCTTCTTTCACCTCCTAAATCAAACTATCAAACTCTTTTTCCCTTTTTGTTGTTACAAAAGCGAATTGCTCTACTTCAAAGGTTTAATTATTTCATGCATTTCTCTCTTCCTTAAGTAGTTCAAAGTTTAAAGAGTTTTTCATCTTTTGTTGATCTACTTAACATCTAGATCTTATTTTAAAGCTTTACCTTTCTAGATCTAGTTTGTATTCTTTTGTTTATACACTAATAGATACTAATCATTAACTAGTCGTTGTTTAAAACTCTTATCTACAGGAAAGCTAGAAAGCAAAGCAAAAAGCCCAAAGGCTAAAACGAAAGCAAGAAGAGCAAAGCAAAGTTCCTAAAGGGCACAAACAATTCTACTTTCCCCCCTTCTTCATCCCCTTTCTCCTTGTGCCTTTAGAAGGAGGATTAACACCAATCATTTGTACAAATCATAAATAAAGAGCAAGTGGGATTACGGCTCCCACACCCTTCTTCCCCCATTTGGGGGAAGCCTGTATCGCCCTTTGATTGTCATTTATTTGCTTTATACCTGCAAGAGTAGAGTAAAATGTTAGATTAGTTTCATTTTTATAAATTGCTAGATTAGTTTCACGTTTGTAGCTTTACTTTAGTTCATTTTAAGCTTTTATTTAGATTTTATTTGATATAAACTGCTAAAAGGAACAAAGAGTGTCTTGAATCTCACTGAAAAGTGGATCAAGAGTACTCTCTGTCAGAGAGGTTTACTTCTTTTTCTGTCTTAGTTAGATTTTATTTGATATAAACTGCTAAAAGGAACAAAACGTCTCTTGAATCTCACTGCAAAGTGGATCAAGAGCACTCTCTATCGGAGAGCTTATTTTACTTAGTTGTTTTAGATTTACTTTGTTTTAGCATAGCTTGTGTTGCAAAATCTCTTGAATCTCGCCATAAGGCGGATCAAGAGTGCTCTCTGTCGGAGAGTCTATGGCTCTTATGTTCATCCCTTAATCAATAAAATTGGAACAAACTTATTTACTACATTGTGTATGCTCTACCCACCAGCAGTCTGGCTGAGCTGAGGGATACCAGAAACAGGTGTAGCTTATTCAATTTCCTCACATTTAATCCAACCTCAACCTAATAAAATAAACTTCCGAAAAAACCAACGAAAAATCCGGCGTTGATCGCTACAGTCAAAAGTGGGCAAATTCTGCCTGGGGACGCAAGAACCACTGGGAAGAGACCTCAGAGCACCACAAAGGGAAGGGTTGTGCCTCACAAATGGATAAGTTGTTTAGAGAGTGCTTATTCAACTTAGGCATCATGTCTACATCAAGCTGATCCAGGTTCATTAGGATCATTCATTTCATTTCCATGGCCTTTTTGGCCTATATGACCCCTCTGGGATTTCACATGTGCTAAGAAGCACAACTAATCGTAGCTTGCATCCGGGGCATATTCACATATACAAAGTCAGCAATAATAGATATAACTTTTGAGTAACATTTGCTTTTTGGACCTTTTCTATACTCTTCAAAGAGTATTTTAGCAGTTCATCGCTATAGCCTTTATTCACGTGTGTTAAGAAACACATCCTAGAATTTAAGTTCATAGGCTTTCATAAAACATTTCCAATATAGGTAGTACATGAGCTTTCAGTTTTAGCCAACAACATCTCAAGTGACTAGGGGGACTTCTGCATCATGGCAAACATCGGGACAACCGACCAGAATGATTTATGTATACAATCCAACTCACCAAAGGCAAGTTCTGTCACCAACTTAGAGCCAAGACACAAAACAAACATGGATGCGGTCCAACACAGAGGTAGTAATGGGGAAGTCCTTGGTATCAAGAAGTCAAGAAGGCAAGTCAAAGGTAAAAGCCAATTTAGGAAGGTCATGGATGGATGGAGTCAAATGAATGTGGTGCCTAAGCTAGTAGACAAGAATGTCAAGGAAGACCATATATATGTTCACAGAGGGGTAATGAAACCGATGAGTATTGTCAGAAAACCTAAGTGTGCAAGTAATATGTCCATTTTATATTTATAACATCATCCAAGATAGTTCATTTTATTTTAAATAGTACTGCCATATCCTGAATCATATACCAAGTTAATGCTATGAAGATGACTAAAACAACAAGATAATAATCCAAAGTCAATAATCAGAAGTCCACAGGTCATATCACATCATAACAATCATCAATATACATCTGAAACCCTACTGCAATAACATTACTGGGCACTGAACTGAAACTATATGGAACAAAGGGTCACATCGGTCATCAAATCTAAACTCTCAAGGCTCAGCCTTGGCACAAGGTCTAACAAAAGTCTAATACAATATACTGCTCTAATCCATAAGTGATCTGGAATAATAAGCTCATCATAGCTGATCTTTGTAAAATCCAAGCTCTGAAAAGTGCAGATATCTGCTCAGCAAGAATAGTAGCCCAGCTACTATGGTGTGATAACAGTACTGTTATCACATCTATAGTAGCTGGGCTACCATATCTTTATTGTCAGATTCTAGTATATTTTTCAGCCAGTCCTTTACATTGAGATGCTTGAGACGAGCATCTACTTTGGATCACTACTATGATTATGGACAGCAGTATATTCCTATGCCATGACTGAGTCTCAGGAAACTCAGGTTTGATGACCGATGTAGCCATTTAGCCATTACAGAGCATTATGTATTGCCCAGAGTTGCAGCAGCACGTTCTCAGTGGATAGATGATGGTTCAGATGTTTTGTGCACAAGTATATGACCCAGCAGGGATTATCATGTGTTTATGGTTATTATTGCTTTTATACTCATTCTTGTGGCATGTTTTAACACTTGGTGTCATGATCTGGCGATCATATAGATATGTGGACTTGGTTGTATTATTTATTTATCTATGCCCTTGCTCAGACTTAGAAGTTCTTGATTATACTCATTGGTTTTACCCTCCTTAGGAGAATGGAGGTGATCATTCCCACCATCCTGTGGCTTGCTAGTGTTGGTCTCATTATTCACTTTCTCCATACATCCATTATCTTCCCATTATAGCATTATCCCCAACTTACTACTTGACCTGTGATATGGAGGACTTTGGCCTCTTTGTTGGATGAGCTTCCCTGTTTATCTTGTGTCTCGGCTCTGAGTTGGTGACAGAACTTGCCTTCTAGTGAGTTGGATTTCATCCTTAGTGGTGGAACTTCAGCATTAGTCATTTGGGTTGTTGTTGGCTAAATCCTGAAACAGATAGTACTACCATCATTACAATGTGTCTGGAAATGAAATGTATATCTTAAATGAAAGCCCATTCTAGAATGTGTTTCTCAACACACGTGAATGAAAGGCATGTGAAATAAATGAAAATCTAAGAATGTGTTTCTCAACACACACAGATCAAAAAGACCAATAAATATAAATCCAAGAATGTGTTTCTCAAAACACATGGATCAAAAAGACCAATAAATATAAATCCAAGAATGTGTTTCTCAACACACACAGATCAAGGCTATGGAAATGAATGAAAGACCTAAAAGCAATGGTTTGACAAATGTTACATCTAATGATTGTTGGCCTCACTTGTAATGATTTATTCCTCACTAGCCTGCAGGTTATCATGTGAAATGGAGTAAAGGACAGCTAATTCTAAATGTCCCCTAGAGTCTCAAGTTACGGTTTGTCGGGCACCTAGTCATGGTGGCTCTAGAAAAGATCCTCACGGAGCAGTATCAGCTTGGATGTGAGTTGTAGACATCTATCAAAGTCGAATAAACACTTCCCGGACTACTTATTTATTTGTGAGACACTGCCTTCCCCTATGTTATTTGCTTGTCCAGCATATGCCTTAGTGTGTATTCCCTTTCCCATATCCAAAGTGTCACAGTGTCAAGTCAGTATAGTCTTCCCTTAGCCTAGCCTTATAGCCTTCAGCCTTCACCCATCACTAGCAAATTGATCACAACCATGAAGTGAGTATAGTTTTGAGGTTCTAATCTGAGCCATAATAATAATAATAAAACATTGAATATTTGGTTGTAGATCGCCAAAGAATTGATTACTATATGTTATATTCTTACTTGAATGATTTGTAAAGCATGTCTTTTAACACTTGCAGCATTTTGATCTCAGCCTTGGTCATTTTATTGGTGATGTTGACTTGGTCAAACCTAGTTTGACCAAGGTCAACTACAGGACATGAGGTGAGATAGACCTTGGATGATGCAGATAGATGATATATGGTCTATTATAGGTCACCAGATGGTTCCATGCATTGGTTATAGGTTTATGATGATGATCTGGCATTTTTATTATATTCGATCATTTACAGATTATTATTATTTTTATTTATTCGGGTATATTTGAGATATTATATGATCATGCAGAGATCCATATGGTGTATGAGTATGCACCTCTAGTAGATTTGGGCTCTCTGAGTCCATTGAGACAGTTGGTTTTCAGTTCCTGGCAGTTACAGTTGGTATTTTCCTCAGTTTGTCATTCTGGTGCATATTTGCCATTAAAAATGGCCTATCGAGGCAGTTTCATGATCTATTTGGTTCACCTAGGGCGCTACAAAAGGAGTATGGGGTCCAGCCACTTGTTTTTACTATTATACCATACTCTCGGACATTATGGTGCAGTCAGATTTGGCCCCGGATGAACAGGCAGAGAGTTACGGGCATTTTTATACTTTACAGAGGATTTACAGAAGCATAAAAATGGTGAAAATGGCTACAGAAGAAATCGATTTGGGCTACTGAGGCAAGGAAATGGCATATGAATGGTTTTGATGATGTGTAGGATGTCTCCCACACCCTCTAGAGCAGTTGCATCAATCAGTGGGGCCCTCACACATTTCTCCGACACATTTTATGGTTTTCTGGAGCCTTTGGAGGCTCACGACTTTCCCAGAGGAGCACAATTTGGTGCTTGAGTTGGTCATATGATTTTATTGTGCCATGGGGACACACTAGGGAGGCTAGGTATTGCCCCCTAGACCCACCATGAGTGGGTTATCATGTTTTTCTAGTCATATTGAGTGGGACGTCCTCCTAGGGCGATTTTGTCCATGTATATGTTATATTTTTTAGTTGATCCATGTACTTTATGTTGAGCTCATCTCAACCACTGATTAGAACTTTTGTATCTTTTAATCTTAGCCATCCATTCAAAAGGTGGTTAGGGTTTTGGTATCTCTTCTTCCTATTTAAAGGAGAGAGCTTCTCATTGTAAAGGGATTTTTGGCTCTTGGCTTCTGGAATAAAATATATTTTGCAGATACTTGTCTTATGGTTGTGGATGCTATAGATGTCGATTGAAACTGTTCTTCCTTTGCACTGAGGTTATTGGTGGTTGCTATTGCATATCTTTTCTCCATATTTTTATCTACAGGTGAAGAAGTCGTCTTGGAGGAGTGGCGCATTGGCTGAGGAGACTCCCTGCTTCTCTCTCTTCTTGTCGATTTGGTTCAAGGAGTATTACTGTCTATGTACCTTTTATTTCCTGTTATCATTTTCATTGTCTGTATTTACCTTCATTGTTGCTCTGCTGATTGAAATCGTTTTTCCTTGGCATTACAGGAAGAGGAGGGTACACGTGTGGAGCTGGGTAAATCGTGTGGGCAAGAAACACCATCAAAACTTCATTTGATCTCTGCGGGAACAATCCTCGGCATCATAGCAAACATTTCCATCATTCAAGTACGCTTGCAAGGTAAGATTTTTGTTCTTCTAGCCTACCCATCTGTTATTTCTTCTTCAAACCCTAAGTTAAATCCTTCGGAAAATTCTCTAGATCAAACGACTTGGTTCATAGCATAACCATTTATGGGTTTTTAGGCTCTATCCCTAGGTGGATTCTCCTAGGCGTCATCATTGGAGGACTCCATTGGCCCATTTCCCAAGGCACTAGTCTCCTTGAACCCTCACGCACTCCCTGAGAGAGTCTATTTACCTGTTGTTTGATCATGTTTGCTGAGCTTGTGTGCTTTAACACTGTCACATCCATCTATCAAGTCATGCTAGAAATCCCTAAACTTCAGATCCACTCTTTGGGACACTTTCCCTGTTTTAAGGGTCACATTTCCCAAGGCAGTTGAATTTGACTATTTTAACTAGCACCTGAATCCTAGAATCATACTTAATCATTGAATCACTATGTATAATCAATATTTGCCAAGTCACATCTTCCTTAAGCCTCCACAGTGGTCTCAATTCCTTAAATCTAGGGTTCCATACCTGTCATCTTACGTATTTCATTTTATCTGAATTGATCTAGTGATTGGGTTTGATCTCTCTTGTTAGGAGTAGATATGGGTCTCCCCCTTTGTTATCTTGGGTTTTGATAGCATAAAGTGAAGGGTGCCTTGGTTGGCGTGACAACCATTCCTTTTGGGAACCAAGGCTCTCGAGATTCACCACTTTGGTTGCCTATCCCTTCTACCATCCATTCTGGATTTATCTTTAGGGGCAACTACAAGATTGTTGATAGTACCTCAGGGGTACGATTGATTATGGCCTCATATATGCATCAGATCAAAGGATTAACCTACAGGGTTATGTTGATGCAAATTGGGTCGGGAGTGTCACGGATAGAAAGAGCACATCAGGGTGCTGCTTCAGTTTGGGATCGGGTATGATCTCATGGTTTAGTAGGAAGCAGACGAGTGTGGCACTCAGTACAGCCGAAGCCAAGTATATGGCAGCTTGTTCGGTAAGCTGCGAGGCAGTGTGGCTTCGGAAGTTGCTTGCATGCTTCTTTGATCTCGAGTTAGAGGCGACTTGTGTCTTTTGTGACAACCAAAACTGTGTGAAGTTGTCTAAGAACCCTGTGTTTCATGACAAGTCGAAGCACATCGAGATCAGGTATCACTATATCCGGGATATGGTGTAGAAGGGAGAAGTGAGGCTCCAGTACATAGCAACAGAGGAGCAGATAGTCGATGTGTTGACCAAGCCTCTATCAAGAATGAAGTTCAAGTACTTCAGGGACAAGCTTTGAGTAGTCCAGATCAAGAGGGAGTGATGAGCTCGGATGAGGTAGCAGGTAGTCATGGGTCATGTGACGTAATTGAGTCTCCTAGGCTACGGGATGATCTGGACATGTGGTGAGGTAACGCAGATAGTTGCAGTGTGCAACGTAATGGAGCTCCTGGGCTGAACCCACCGGATGGCTTGCTCAATTCGTGGAAGAGGACAGTTGCATCTGGTTTGAAAAAGGACCATCTCTGCAGGACAGTTGCATCTGGTATGAAAAAGGACCAACTCTTTAGGATGTCTACATCCAAAATGAAAAAGGACTGGCTCTGTAGTGGTGTGCACCCAGTATGAAAAAGGACTGGTCATTGCACGGCTACATCCAGTATGAAAGAGGACTGGCTCTGTAGAGGTTCATCCAGTATGAAAGTGGACTGGCTCTGCAGGATAGCTACATCCAGTATGAAAGAGGACTAACTCTGTAGAGGTGCATCCAGTATGAAAGAGGACTGGCTCTGGAGGATGGCTACATCCAGTATGAAAGAGGAGTGGCTTTGTAGAGGTTTGCATCTAGCATGAAAGAGGGCTAGCTCTGCAAGATAGATACATCCAGCATGAAAAAGGGTTGGCTCTGTGAAACTTCTTGGGATATATAGATTCGAGAGATGTCAGATGTCAATAGTCAGAGTACAGAAGTTCAGCAACTAGAAGACGATAGTGACAGTGTCAGAAGAATACCTTCCTTGTTAAGAGGGAGTGTTGAAGAATGTAACTTCGAAAGATATTCTTATTTGTATCATTTATATTACTTGTATTATACTTCCTTTGGGAATTATTATTGATGTAATTGATACTGTAAAAGTCATTGAAAGAGTCAATGTAAACCCTAACTGTTAGGTCAGCCTAGAAAGATCCAGAAAAAAGATATTTTATTGTTAACTGGACAAGTTGGCCCTATTCAGAGAGTCAAGTCAGCCTAGTTGGGGGAAAATGTCAAGTGAATGATTAGTATAAATGAGAGGCTTGCCCTCCTCATCTGGACACCACACTCACTCATCAAGTTCACATGGGTAGAGAGATAGAGTCATAAAGAGTAGTTGCTTTTTGGAGTCTTCTTGTTTTGGGTTATTGCACGAGGAATACTATTGTACATTCTGATGAATCTATATAGAAGAAGTTTGTTGGGTTTTTCTACCCCGCGAGGGTTTTCCCAGGATAAATTATTGTGTACTATTGTCTATGTTGTGCTTATTTATCTTTCAGTGTTCCTTATTGTTACTCATTTAAAATTCTAACAGAGGGTAGTCGGATGTTCTTGTTGTAATCCAAACTCTAAAAGGATATGTCCAAGCCACAAGGCTTTTTGACTTGCATTAATTATGGCTCGATACTTTGGTTCTATTGAAGAGAGAGCAAGAGCTTATTGTTTCTTACAAGACCAAGTGATAGGTCCAGAACCAAGACTAAAAACATAACCTGCAATGGAATTTTGATCATCAAGTTCGCCAGCCCAATCAGGTTCAGTGAAACCAGCCACCAAAGGACTCCCCCCTAAACTACAATGAATCCCAAACTGAACTGTTATCACACCATAGTAGCAGGGCTACTATTCTTGTTTAGCAGATATCTGCACATTCCAGAGCTTCCATTATTCAAAGCATGGCTATGATGATTGTATATTTTGTGATCACTTATGATCAGAGCAGTGTATTATTCAGACTTATGTTAGACCTTGTGTCAAGGCTGAGCCTTGAGAATTCAAATTTGATGACTGATGTGACCCTTTATCCCATACAATTTCAGTTCAGTGCTTAGAGATGTATTGCAGCAGTGTTTCAGATGATATATGATGATTATTCTTGTGATGATGTTGTATGACCTATGGATGTTTTATCATTGACTGTGGATTATTATCTTGTTGATTTAGTCATGTTCACAGCATCTTCTTGGTATATTATTCCTGATGTGGCAAACTATTTAAAATGAACTCTAAATTATAAAATGGACATTTACTTGCACATTAGGTTTTTTGACAAAACTCACTGGTTTACCACCTTACATAGATATGGTCTTTCCTGACACCAGTTATCTGCTAGTTTAGGCTCCATACTCATTTGACTCCATCCATACATGACTTTCCTTATTTTGACTTTAAACCTTGACCTGTCTTATTTGACTTTCTGATACTAAGGACTTCCCCATTTTTCTACCTCTGTGTTTGGACCGCATCCCTATATGTTCAGTGTCTCGGCTCTAAGTTGGTGACAAAACTTGCCTTTGGTGAGTTGGATTGTAGGCCTAAATCATTCTGGTCGGTTGTCCCGATGTTTGGCATTGGCTCGAACTCTCCCTAGTCACTTGAGATGTTGTTGGCTAAAACTGAAAGCTCATGTTCTACTTATGGAAACTTATAAATTCGCCCATGAAAACTAAAAAGGGCAAGAGCGATGAACAGCTAAAAATACTCCTCGAAGAGTGTAAGAAAGGTCCAAAAAGCAATGGTTCTTAAAAGCTATATCTAAACAATTGCTGACCTTGTATGTATATGAAAACATGCCCTGAATGCAAGCTGCAACTAGTTGTGCTTTTCAGCACACCTGAGATCCGAAGGGTTATGTAGGCCAAAAAGGCCATGGAATGAAATTGAATGATCCTAATGAACCTGGATCAACTTGATTTAGACATGGTGCCTAAGTTGAATAAGCACTCTCTAAACAACTTATCCATTTGTGAGGCACAGCCATTCCCCGTGTTATTTTGTCCAAGCACAGAGTTTGTAGCTTCCCCCTTCTCCCAGTCCAAAGTATTTTTGAGTTAAGTTAGACAAGTCAACCCCTTGGCCCAACCTTGTTCCTAGCCTTCATCCTTCACTAGCAGTTTGACCATGTCCAATGGGTGAGTTTGTCATTTGAACTATTGTGCAAGTAATTTTATATAACAAAGGAATATGCTAACTTGATTAATGCCACTGAATGGATGTTATACTTTGAGCTTGGCTGTGAGAATGATTAGAGAAGCATGTCTTAGTCTACTGATGTGATTTATCCTTGGTTGTATATTATTGGGATTTGTGATGACGTGGGCCATATAAATATATCTATTGATGATGATTGATGGTCCCACATACTTGATGATGATATCATATGATGGACATATGGTTCAGATGATGATTGATGCAGTTCAGCAGGTTTTATTATTACTTCAGATCATCAGATTATGCATTGTCCATATATGGTGGACCCTACAGCTGGCTCATTAGGGCAACCCATGGTGTATGAGTACACATTCCTAGTGGATTTGGATCTTCTGGATCCAATGAGACACTTATCTTTCAGTTCTGGGCACTTCTGACAGTGATTGATGCAGTTTTACACTTGTTGACCAGATTTGGCGCTGATTTCCTAGCCTGAGCAGCAGGGGCCATGAGAGGCCAGTTCACCTAGGGCGTTGTATGAGGAGGGGGTGGTCCACTTGTTTTTATCATTTACCCCCCCTTCTGGAGAGCCTGGTGGGCTCAGTTGGACAGCGCAGATGCCCTGGGAGGTAGTTTTGGCACTTTCACAGTTACCGAGGCAGTTAAAAAATGGGATAAAGTGGTCACTGAGGAATTCGATTTGCGCAATTGAGGCAAGGTTTTGGCATTTGGTTTTCACAGAGGTCTTCCAGGGTGATCCCACTACCTTCCAGCCAGTTTTCACCATGTGGGTAGGCCCACAGCGATCACAGGAGGTCTTTTACTGCTTGTCTGTCACAGATTTTGAGGACAAATTTGATCATTTATATTATATTGGACATATTTTATTATTTTATTGTGCCTTGGGGATGAGCTAGTAAGGATTGATGCCTCCTAGCCCCACCATGTGCTTCTTATGTCATGTCCTAGTCATTATGAGGTGGGCTTTAGTACTTTTACCCCCTCTAGTGGATGATGTCACCCTCCATGATTATTTTAGACTATGACATCATCACTTTATGAGTGATCCATGTCTTATGTTATTATGGTTCATCTTAGCCATTGATTGTATATTGAGATCTTTTAATCTCAACCACTCATTTGATGTAGTATTGTAGAGTGGTATAGGGTTTTGGTCTTTATTATCCTATATAAGGAGGAGACCCCCTATTGTATAGCTCACCTTTGGAGCTTTGGAATATTGGAATAGAACACTTCTTTGTGGAGCATATCTCTCTTGTCTTGTGGATTCTCTTGCATATTGAGTATACAGTATCTCTTCTATGTATCATTGTGGATTTTGGTGCTTCTACTAGTTTTCTTGCAGGAAAGTCGAATTGGTGGAGAGGAGGGCGATTTCTTGAGGGTTATTGTTGGAGGGATCCACATATTCTCTCTTGGGTTGATCTTGTGACAGGGAGTATCATTATTGTATCTTCGTGACATAGTTGATGTTTTCTATTACATCTTTCTATCATTTTCATAATCATCTTACTTGACTTGTTTCTTTGATCTTGTCTTGTAGGAGGAGGACGATTTGGCTATCTTGGAGGAGGACGTTTTGGTTGGAGCTCTTGGATCTCACTCTTGAATATACACATAGGAGAATGCTATCAATTTGCAAGGTGGCCACAAGCAATTGAGGTAATATCTACAAGGTATGTGCCTCTTTCCATCCATTCTCTCTTCATTGGTCACAAACCCTAATTAATTAAAACCCTCATTTTTGGTTTTTCTTCGATCTACTTAGATCTAGCCTTGCTTTTGAAAAGATTTTAAGAACCCACCTCTATAGCATCCACCCCTAGTTGGATCTATAGTTTGGTGGTGATTGGGTTAAAATTAACACACTTTTCAAGGCAATATAGCCCTCTTGAACCAAATCGCACTTCCTTGGAGAGGCTTGTTGGGTTAGATCTAGCATATGGGTAGGTGAGATCCTGCTTGATTTGAAATCTACACACTTGATAACCTACCCCCAGACTTTTACTTTGGTGATTTCTACTTTGTGGGCATCATTCCACATTTTAAGGGATTAAAAACCCCTTTTGAATTACTTGGCACCTTGAAACTCGGATCTAGTAAGATCTAACCCTTGGATTGACTTGATTTTCTAGATCCACATAGATCGGTGCCTAGGCTACTTGGATCTACAGTTTGGTGGCCACTGGACTTGATTTGACCCACCTTATCCACCTTTTAGCCCTCCTTGAGCAAGGTCGCACTTCCTTGGGTGAGTGAGTTTGCCCACTTTAAGGACGTGGGTGGTTGAGATTTTTGTGGATTTGGAACGGGCATACCTTGAAACCTAGGTCTAGAGTATCATTTTGTGACGATCTGCCTTGGGGGTAGCATTCCTTGTTTTAAGGGATTGTGGTCCACTTAGGGTCATATCATGAAATCCTAGATCTAGCAAGATCCAACTACTCTATCTCAATTAGCCCACTTGACCTAACCTCTAGGTGTCCCGATCTACACTTTGACATATCTTTTGACTCCATTAGCCCATCCAACAAGGCACTAGTCCTCCTCAAGCAAGCGCACTCCTTGGGAATTGTGTCAAACCTTAGATCCGGTACATGGGTACTCCTGATTTCAACTTAGATCCATAGATCTACTCATTGCACATCCTCTAGTGCCAATTGCATCCCTAAAGTTCACCTTATGGGTCCACATTAAGCCATTTCACATATCCCAAGAAAGTAGGACCCACTTGTGTAGCACATGGTACTATACCTTGCCATTACAACTAATCATGTGGCCTAAATCATACATTGGTTGAAACCCTAATCACCTCTCAAACAACCTTCAACCATACTTCAATTTCTAGGTCCACTTTACCTTGCATTGGTTTCCGTAACTTACCATTTACGCATCCCTAGAAACCTTTGTTTGGATCCAATCATCTTTGATTGGTTATAGGGTCTCCCCCTTGGTCTTGACTCATCTAGATCTAAAGCGAAGAGTGCCTCGGTTGACGTGACTCCCACCTTGCATTGGGAACCATGGCATCTCTTGGGTCACCTCTTTGGTTGTCAATCTCCTCTACCGTCCCGGATGGGATACCACTAGGGACAACTACAAGTTGTGTGATAACATGAACTCTACCTCAGATATAACAAAGTATCCTTTTTGTTAATTTCCAATGGCTTTCATGGGGTGTGTTGCCGCCTGATACACACCTCGGGATTAGCGTGGCAGAAATATTCAAGCCATTGGTTGTGTCCTTGGGGGCAAGTCACGAGTTTAGATATTGTCACTCAACACTCAACTCCTCTGTTTGAGCCAACTCCTAACAAAGCCAAGGCAGGTGGTCCCTAATAAAATAACTAGTGTTGATTACATTAAGTTACAAGAAAAAGAAATCTAGGAGTTTGAATATTGAAACAAGAGAGAGGAACAACCATACATTAAAAGTAGCAACAGATAATATGATTAACCATGACACATAGTTGATTTAAGCAAAAGATTGTGAAGGACCAGTGCCAAAATAATTAAGTGATTGTTACTGAAAGGAAATGTTGTGCAATGCTTCTTGGTCAGTTTTAGATTTATTATGATGAGTGGATTAAAGTAGGTTAGTTCTTGTTTGGCCAACTTAGCCCTTTATCCTCAATGGTGAGTGCAAAAGCCACTATACCAAGTGTCCAATGGGGCGACAAATAAAGTTTGTTTTGGGCAGCCCCCTGACTCCGTAGTAAGTTCTTTGTGAACCCCTCACTTTGACAATAAAGTGTTGGAGACTAATCCTTGGTGTTAGGATTGGTGTGCACATTCATGTGCAAAGAAGATCAATAGTTGTTGAGGGTAGACCAAGAGTCCCCCGGAAATCCAAGAGACCTCTTGGGAATTTGGAACCCAAGGGTCCTTTCTCATTGTATATATATGTACATTTGGTTAATGAGAAATATAGTGCGTTCACGCCTATTCAATTGTCTTTGTGTTTGTCATTCATTTTGTATTTGGCTTTGTGTGTAAGCCAATCTGCCTATTTTCCCAGTGGGCAACCTAACAATGGTATCAAAGCTTGCCTTGTTCTCAGGCTTGTGAAAAGTCCATCTGCGTGAGAAGAGATAGAAATGTTAAAAGTTGTGCATGCCTGTTCTGAGCATTTTGACCTGCAACTTGAGTTTTCCCTCCATGTGCACCCTCTCCACTATGTGTGAGCTCTAATCCCTGAATTAACTCTGTGCACTGTAAATTAACAAGAGCTGCATCGCATAGCCAACCACCGTCACCAACATCACTAAAAGATCCAACACAAAGTCGAACCACTCATGAAGCTATCCAAGAGAATATCATAAGGACTGAAGAAGTTCATTCGATAAGCTGTCGAAATGTTCTGCAACGTGTCTATCTCTCCTGCTCCTATAGCACACTGCACTGCTGGGAGCATTGGCATCAATGGAGAGCTACATGAGAGCTACACTTTGTTTTGAGATTGATATCATTTCATTCTTAATTTTGCATTTGTTGAAGGTTGAACACCGCCTTTTCTTGCTATGGAACATAATAGTTGAGAGCTCATAAATTCCAAGGGCATGCGTACTGTTTCTGGTGAGAGACATGCATGGAGGTTTACCCATGTGTGGAGAATGTAAAGTTGAAGGCGTTCTGAAGCTGTGTTGGAGAAGGTGTGAAGGACTGACTGCGTGCATCCATTCTAGACGTGGATTTTGAGGAGTTAGAGGAAGGTCTCATGTGTGCCCATAATTGGCCACATTGGTTGCGCATCAAGAGGTCATGCAACACTTGGAAAAAGGCTCCACAGTGAATCCCTTTGTTCGATTATATCTCACTTCTCATCCAACCAAGGTATGAACATATCATGACTGGTATTTTCTTGTTCTTTGAAGTGCACGGGAGTTGTATCATTTGTAAGTGGCCTATTGCATAGTATTTTTGCATAGGATCTTTGTCTACCATTTCCCTCCTCTCGAGTTGGGTGGTTCCTGTAGAAAAACTCTCCTCATTTTTTCCTGGGTGTATTAGCTACGCATGAAGTTGTTGTATATCGACCACATTGTTCACCTCTTAGTATTCTTGTGTTGAAATGGTTGACTCCAATATCTTGGGTGCAGCACTGAAACCCTAATCTGTGGTATTTCTGCATGGAGACCTAGCGTGACTGTTTACTGCCTTAAAGATTGGTGCATGAAGGAGAGCATTGTGAAAACCGTGGAGAGCATTGTGTGAAGCTGCTGCATTCACTGGAAGCTGCAAACTATGTTTTTGGTACTGATGCCAATATCCTCACACTCAGAGCTACGACCTCTCCTCCAGAGATATCGTTGCTACCAACAACCATGACCAAGTAAGGTGCAGAGATATAAAACATTTTCCTGAGGTAAGCCTGTGTATTCCACGCTATTGGTATTTTCTAAGTGGAGTCTTGGTATTTGGTGCACTCTAGTTGGAGTGTATATCATAACTGGCCAGCAGTATTCCTATGTTGAAGACTAGAGTATTCTTGATTAAAAGACTTGTGTTGCTGCATTGAAGATGGTTGACATCACTCTCCATACCTCCTCTTTCCATGACTTGGAGTTCTGCACTTGGTAACTCTAATACGCATGACATCAATCTTTTGGACTTATGAATGCTTTGCAAACTTGGGATACGTAGTTGAACATCATCAAACGAGAAGAGTCAATGATAGAGGTTGGATTTCTCACCTTGCAACCATGATTGTGTGTGTGAAGATCCATCACAATAGCGCTAAGATACACTTGGATCATGTTGCATGAAAGTTTGTGCTGAAGTGTAATATTGATCTTATTGTTGGCTTTGCCTTCCTTGGGTGAATTTTCTGTCTTGTTGAGAATTATTGTGGTGGCCATTCTCATATGTGTATGTTCTCTGCACCATGTGAGTTTTGTGTTGGAGGTAGAAATTGGAATTAAGAAGAGGATCGAGTAGCCACCTCCATCTATCTTCGTGAATATAACATCGATATTTTATTGTTAGCTTGTACGCAGATATTGTTGTGCTGTTTGCATCACTGTATATATTTGCAGAGAATATAGACCTGCACCATTGTATTACTTAATTAAGTAGGTTGTTGCAAAGTATATAAGAGTATTGCAGATTTTATGCCATTGGAGCCACGACCTACATCAACAAGAATTAATTATTGTAGAGATCATTCACATTGGAGGCCAGTTGAGCATCATCAAAGGATTCACCTCAGAGGTAAAGCAGTGATCTTTTAAAAGATCAATTCAAAGTCAAGTTGAAACTTGCAAACTGTTAGTAAGCTCTAGTGCATATGTGGTACCTGCGTTTTGTTTTATGCAAGTGTCAAATAAAATATGATTTGAATTGAATTCTAATTGGGTGTTGTTATCACATCCATGTTAGCTGGAACTACCATGCTGCAGATTGTGTGGTTGGGGACCATACTACATTTTTTTTTCCAAATCAGAGATCAGATGCCTTCAGAGGGGGCATGCATTGTATTCAAATTGCCCCGAGCAGAGATATCAGAGGGGACAGATGGTTTTGTATTGGTCCAGAGATATTACAGAGTAGTGATTACAGGGTCACCCTTCCTTGCCGAGCTTTGCATGATCCCATTGAGAGAGTTACTTAGCCATATTGTGATGAGAGTACTACAGAGTATTGTTGGTTTGCCACTTATTGCCCAGATTCAGCTTCAACAGTAGGTATATGGTATGGCAGGTATAGCACTTTATGGTTTATTGCTCATGTTGTTGTTGAGACTTGTTTATTTATGATAGTACACGGACTTGACAAATGATGTTTGATGCGGTGATCTCGGTTTGCATTATGATGTGTATGGCCCTTGGTGATGTCAGTCCACCTCATTCAGTAGACTCCTGTTTATGCACACTGGTTCCCATTCCCCATCATCAGTATAGACTTGGTCATTTTGTCCTCCTTGGCAACTAACCTTGGATCCACCCGTCACTTCCTTCCACCCATCCGACTCATCCATTCTTGGTTTGCCCCGACTTGGACCTCGATTTGTGACCTTGAGGATCCCCTTCCCCATTGACCTCTAAGTATGCCATGATTCCCTGTCTCTTGTGCCTCGGCTCTTTAGTGTGTGAGATGCATTCTCAAACCTGGGATTTGCTCTCGTCGGTTGCCCCTGATGTTGCAATTGTGTAGACTCATCGGGTGTTCCCCATTGGTCATCGAAGCATGTACACTTGCCCCCATTACTTTGCAATATGAGCGCCTTGTTATATCTTTTGAGATATGTATGTAGCCCAAAAAGGGCCATGAAATGAAATGAAATGTAAATAAAGCCAAAAAGGCTATCTGAATGCAAAATCAAGCCAAAAAGGCTAAGTATGAAAGTCAAATGTAAAGTCCAAGAATGTGTTTTTGAACACACACGGACACAGGTTAGCCATATGTATCAGAGCATTGTAGTGGTTATTTCCTCACCTAGTCCTACAGGGCAAGGAGATGAGATGGAGTAAGGGACAGCTATGCGAATTGTCCCCTAGAGTCTCAAGTTACGGTTTGTCGGACACCCAGTCATGGCGGCTCTAGAAAAGATCCTCACGGAGTCTTCTGAAGGCACGGATGTGAGTTGCAAGGTGTATGTTAGATGATCAATGGTGGTTTCCCTGCACTATACCCATTTGTGAGGCACCGCCCTTCCCTGTGTATTATCATGGTATGCTTATGTTAGTGGGTCTCACCTTCCTTGTTTATCTTAAGGGTCACATGGTCTTGGTCCTTGTCTTCCTATATCCTTCACCTTGTTTATCCACCTCACCCAAAGTTAGCTAAGTGATCAAGTCTATAAGTTGTGCATAGCAGTTTTGAGTCTTTGATGGAGGTGGTGGGCCCACCTCACCTAGGCCTATTTTTATTGAGATTTTTCTATTATGATCACCATGTCATCATTATATTGTTTTAGTAATGTACTAACATAAATAAGGAAGCCTTGACGCTTCATGTTGCATACAGGTTTTCAGCCATTGCCATTCTGACCAGATTTGACTTGGTCAAACCAAGTTGACTAGGCCAAAAATGGCCCCGAAAAAAAGTTGCGATCAAGATTTCGATTTTGGTCATTTATCATGTCTTGGGGTCCCATATGCGCCTCCAAGTGTCAGATTCAGAAAATGTTGAAGCGTTGATGAGATTTTTAATTATTACTGGTCACCAAGGACCTGTTTTAATTAAAAATCTTGGGTTTTGGGCAAACAGTGCCCAATTGATGGATTGGGGTCGTTCGAGTGACCATGTCTACTATATTTGGGGTCTACGATCGCATTGCAGTAGACAGTTTGTCAATCCGGGCAATATAAGTGGGTCAAAAGCGCAAAATACATCTTCAGAAATAAAACCAACAATAAATTAAATATGGAAATCAAATTTGGCTAAGATAACTATTGAAATGGTAAGTGCAATGGTTGGAAAAGGTAAGGGGGTCTCCTAAGGTCATTTTTGTAATGCTTGGACACTCAATTTATGATGTGAGACCCTCATTTTTTCCTAGCTCAACACATGGGGCGAATTTGCCCATAGAGGGGCGTTTTTCACTTAGCAAAACTTCATATTTTGTAATTGTAATGTATTGAAACTTTGGCTGAGTGGTATGGGGGGCTAAAACAGTCCATAGACACCCCCCAATCACCTATTTGCATGTTTATTGGGCCCCACGAATGGCCCCACCTTCCACATGGGCGTTAGAGGGCAATTCACCCTCCCTCTCTAGAGCTATCCTCCACCATCGATTTGGAATTTGAGAGAGTTCATCTCAGCCATTGTTTTTGGAGGGAGTTAGGGTTGAGTGTGAGCATTCTCTATAAGAGAAAGAGACTCACCCATTTTGTGGCTCTCTTGGTACATTGTATACTTGATTTTTTACTGATATAGAGATCTTTCACCCGAGTTCCTTGAGAGAATTGTTGATGGATGTTCATTGTCTTGATTGATAGTTGGTTTCATAGCATTATTGAGGATTTTAAGTGTGTTTTCTGCCCATTATTTTGCTGGTGCAAATTGCAGGAGGAGTGGCCACTTGAAGAGGGGCGTGAATCTTGGAGTGGGAGCTCCACTCTCTCTCTCTCTCTCTCTCTCTCTCTCTCTCTCTCTCTCTCTCTTCGGGAATTAAATCAGGGAGTTATCTTTGCTTAGTTGCTTCGTAATTCCTTCATCTTCAGCCATTATTTTTCTGCATTTACTTAGTTGTTTGCTGCACATATTGATTTCTCTTCATTTGTGGCAGGTGACTAGGGCGCAGCTGGCCATTTGGACGCTCAAAGTTCAAGGAAACACACTGTTGCTCAACATTTGAGTTTGGGACTATCCTTTCGGCAATTTCATCCATTTATATTCATCCCAGGTACGGTCTTCTTGTTGGTCTCATAGATTTCAAATGTCATTGTGTGTGTGTTAAGCTGGAAATTGTCAAAATAAACCCAAAAGTTAAAAAACTAAAAATTTCACTGCTAAAACTTAAATTTTATTACAAATCCGCTTTTAAAATCATTTTCAAAACTCAATCCCAAAGTTTCACTCCATTCCGACTCCATTTGCCCAATAAACCAACACTAGTCCATTCACTATTTTCGCCCCACTTGAGGATTTTCGATTTTTCTGCTTGGATGGGTCATTTCAGGCTTGTGGGTATTTCTGTTTTGGTTTGTATTGATTAAACATCATCTAATATAAACAGAAACTTGCTAGAAGTCGTATGTAATCGCTGACTTTAGTTCTGCCCTGCGTACTTGGTCAAATTTGGGTCAATTTCCCCCATAGGCAGAATTTCATCTTCCACTTCTAGCTGATTTTATATTTCTGATTTCAATTCCAACCACTAAACATTTCAAATTAAAAAAGATTTCATCTTCAAAATCAAATCAGAAATTGTTTTAGTTAAGCGCCCCATCCATTACCCAATTTCTGTCCTTTGGCTGGAAAAGAGTCTCAGATATTTTCGATACTCATCTCTTGTTTGTATTTGATTTATCTTTTGGGGTTTGGGTGTCTTTTTGTCTCTCAACCATCACTGGTTGAGCAGGGTCTCCCCCCTGACTTGGCTACTTGCCTTGTCTGAAGTGACAAATGCCTTGTCTAGTGTGACGACTGTTCTTCGAATGGTGGACTTGGTGTTTGCAGGTTTCACCTACCTGGTTGCTTACCCTCTACCATCCCAGACGAGATATCTCTTAGTAGCAGCTAGAGCTAGTGTGATAACAGGTGTATTCTAGGACCTCGATTGAACCCAACACTTCTCCATTTTCTAAATTGAAGTTTAGTTGCTAAGTCTATTTGTAAAAGGGTGGGATTGCAAGAAGCCCTTCATTGTCTGAGTGAGTATTCAGCTTCATTTTAATCACATGGCGAGATTAAATGGCTTGGTAGAGTTACTAAACACTCTACTATTTTCCTCTGTCGAAAACACGATCATGGTCGACAAGGCCACCCTCACTCACATCTGTGATTGTATAAAAGATTCAAAAGACACTCTTGAGTTCCTACAACTTGAGTTGCAGCTTCAACAAGAAGAAATACAATATGAACTTGTTCGTGTTTAGAATAATCCTCTTTATGATTATGTTTCGTAGTCTGCACAGATTGATGCCACATCAAAAGCACATAAGCAAATAAGTGGCACCCCATCAGAAGTGAAAAAAAATGAAGATGAAGACATGCACACAGAGGTTCTGCTTGTTCCTTCCAAGCCCATCATCAGACCATGGGAAGAGATCAGCCACAACAAGCATAGAACTGGTCTTGGATATGACAAGGAAGTGACAATTCACATTCTAGATTTCTCCACGCCTATCCAGTTTCAGAGTGCTGGATTCCTCAATGAGAGTTCATCTTCATCCACATTAGTTCAGAATTTGACATGCCAACACTGTGATCGAGTTGGCCACATGAAAGATCATAGTTTTGATCTTCACCCTTGTAAGCAATGTGGAAAACATACACACTCATCAGACAGATGCTTCATTCTGAAGAAACCTGCAAGAGAGAAGATTCATTATGGGTGGATCGTTTCTTGGCAATGGTCATCAATAACTAAGATTTATAAGTCATACCGTAGAGTTCATTCACGAGTATTGACACATCTTGCAGTTGAGACATCTTCTTCTCCTCACTTTGTACCTGACAGGGGGGAACAAATGTCAGGCATCAAGTTTCAGAGCCTACATATGACAAGAAGCAACCATGGCCTTCCCCAAGTAAGCGAGATCAAGCCACATCCAGTTTCAGAGGCCAGATTCAGTGATGCAGCCACATAGATAGAAGAGAACCATGACATAGAGTACTCATGTGTTTTGTGTCTAGTTGTGACACCATGAGACTCTCCTCTCCTCACATTGTTCCTGACAAGGGGCAATGAATATTGTCAGTAAAAAGCGAGCGAGTACAAGCAAGTCAGAACAAGCGAGCCTGTGAAGAGCTATGTTCAACTGAGCTCCAGAGTTGGTGGTCATCCTAAACCACCGGTATCGAGAGCACCTTCATTTAGCAGAAGCATGTGCAAGCTTCTAGCTAACTTGGCAAACGGTTGTCAAGATGGAAATGTTCAACAAGTTGCAGTTGTTCACTTCATGTTTTCAGCTCTCCAGTTGGTTTGGTGTCATCCCATCCCAACCATTCCAGAGAACCTCCAAGCGAGTGTTGTTGCCAAGTTCAAGAGTTTGTGGTCAGCATTGAACCACACACATAGTAGAAGATTTCATCCTTCTGCTAGCCCATTTCGGTTGATGGTCAGCCTAAAAACCATCCCTTTAGAGAGCTCTTGTATTTAGCAGAAGCATGTGCAAGCTTCTAGCTAACCTTCTTAGTAAAGGATGCTTGAGATGGAAATGTTCAGCTGGTGGTAGCTGTCCACTTCCATTTATTCAGCTCTCTTATTTTTCTTGGAATCATATACACCCTTCAGATTAAGGGGGGATTTGTTGGAGACTAAGCCTTGGTGTTAGGATTGGTGTACACATTCATGTGCAAAGAAGATCAATAGTTGTTGAGGGTAGACCAAGAATCACCCAGGAGTCCAAGAGACCTCTAGGGAATTTGAAACCCAAGGGTCCTTTCTCATTGTATATATATGTACATTTGGTTAATGAGAAATATAGTGTGCGTTCACGCCTGTTCAATTGTCTTTGTGTTTGTCATTCATTTTGTATTTGGCTTTGTGTGTAAGCCAATCTGCTTATTTTCCTAGTGGGCAACCTAACATAAAGTTTTATGTGGATTTTCCTATTAAACTAGTCACTTTAATCCCTTTTTGATTGTGACCACAGATCGAACAAGCCGCGATGGTCCAAGAGCATACGGGGGTTAGAATCAAAGTTCGTTACTCTTATTGTGAAACAAAAGGAAAACAAAAAGGAAACTAAATTAAACTATCTATGCAAATAAGACTAAGCTAACGGTTAGTAAATCCAAACAGAAATAAAGCAAAAGAGTAAAAAAGGTCACGCCATGAAAATGACGCAGATCTTCAGGGGGGATAAGTTTTGGGTGTCAAGTAGCCCACTTGCTTTTATTATTTATTTTTACAAGTTTAAGAATGGATGCTTTGGTCCTTATAGATTTAGATCCAAACGCTTACAAGTTTCACAAATGAGACGGGATCGAGTTATATTGATCCGAGAGGCCCTGGAAGGCCTGAATCTCCGAATTTTCGGCAGCACCTCCTCTTAGATGTTCGTCAAAAGTGAAAAAACAGCCACCTATTATGCACCAAATCAAAATGTGCCCAAAAAGACGTTAAAAGCATAAAATATTTAAGAACTGAAAGATATGAAATAAACATAAGTACTCAAATATGAACTAGATCTGACAACAATAATGCTTTAAGACTAAGATCTAGCAACATACTTAAATAAATCAGCCTTTAGATATTCTTTTTTTAAAAGGAAACTAATTTAATTAAGCATATAAAGAACCGTAACCAAAAGAATTTAATAATAAGTGAAGGGGAGAGAAGAAAGAATGCTAGAAGACTGGGAACTTTGGGCCGTGGAGTCTGTTGGTGGAGAGCGGAGGGACTGTCCTTCTGAAAGTGCTTGAACGATGGAGGAGTCGAACAAGATTAACTGATCCTTCAAACTAGACAACCTGCACAGCTAAAGCTACTTGCAACAAGAGCGTCAAATCTGGTGCTTCTCATGCCAAAGATCAGAATAGTATGCATACAAACCAGTAAAACATACAAATCCTATATCACGGTGCATAAGCAAGAAATAAATGAAATCAAACTAGAATCATTTATCCTACTGACTGGTAGAAATATTTCAAAGGCCAGATAAATGACAAATGCAACAAGTAAACAAGCTACACTACAGTTACCTAATAAACCATTGACATTACATCCACACACATAGAGCCATACACCAGAGATCTACCTCCAAAGCCTTCTTTATTCCAAATTATAATACAAATACAAGAGCAAGACTTCAACAGCCTTTCGGTCCTCTGACCATCAGAAAGAATGGACCCTGAGCTTGCTTATATAGCAAAACTAGAGAGGGGGCGCACTTTGCTTGACTGGTAGCTGAGTGGGGCGAGTTCATGAGTTAATTGAAGGCTTGAGAGTGATTTTAACTCCAGAGGAGGGCGCCACCTCTCAAGAGGTGCACCCCTCCTCATTGGGATTTCCACCCATCCAATATCAAGTTGCCACACAGAGAAATGCGCCCTCCTTATTGAGAGATGTGCCCCCTCTACTTGGAGCTAACTCGCCCTTGATGGGATAAGATCCCAATCAGCCTTATTCATCTTTAGTTTAACTAAGATTTGATTGCCGATTGATTTGCCACCACTATAGTCTGACTAAAACATGTCTAAGACAAGTTTCCATAAATCAAGGGGGGCTGATTTTTGCCCAATTATTATGTCTTTTTTGCCTTTTTCGAAAGAAAATCAATTTTAGTGATAAATAATCACTAATTTTCTCTCAAAAGTGAGTTTTGGGGTTAAGTGGGTGCTCCAGGTTAGAAAACAAACACCCCCATGGCAAATTTCACTTCCTAACACCACTTTTATGACTTAATTTTACATTTAAAACATTAAAAAATTCTCCGTTTTTACGAGAAAATTTTTTATTAGCAGAAAATTAAAATAAACCTAGGGGGGACCTAGTGCATGTTCATAAGACTCAAAATTGATTACTAGCATGGTAATATACATAGACACTTAGACTTTAATAACCTCCTAAGGCCTAACCACCAAGACGAATACTCCAGCTTTGGTGTGAGTGAAAAACTCAAAAATTATACGTCGCTAAAAAGCAACACATAATTAAAAAGGAAAAAACACTTTGGAATAACACATTGATGTCTAAGTCCTAGGAAAGCCAAGTCTTTTACAAAAGACATCATGCTACGTCAACTGATTACAAATTCTCCGAGGGGTATGAACATGCAAAAAAATTGAAAAGGGCCAAAATTGGCCTGCATGGACTTCTGAATACTGATTATGAACAACAGACTTGTTCACACTTTGGCAGCTCACTGAAAAATCCAACTAAGTACAACCTAGGTGGTAACAGGGTGTTTGCATATACTAGGTAATAAGTCCAATAGCAAAGGAAATATCAAGATGGGTATGAGTCAAGTACAAAAGGCTACCAACTAACAGAACAAGGTGGCATCTACTTTGAGTGTAGTGTAGGAGGCAACGAGTTTGAATACATATAAGAGGGGAGATGGTGTTGGTTTACAATCTTCCATGTGAAAGCAGCAAAGAAGGTCACATGCATATTTAGACTGAGAAAGGAAAATTCCTTCCTTGGTTTGCAAGACTTGAAAGCCAAGAAAATAATGCAAATTTCCTAAGTATGTCATTTCAAATTTCTTACTAAGGATAGATTTCACATGGGTTAAAAGTTTGGGATCACTACCAATGAAAATAAGGTGATCAACATAAAGAACAAGTATTATGAGATTGTTTCATACTTTCTTAGTATAGATAATAGGGTCAAAACGACATATAGAAAAACCAGTGTCAAAAAGAAAGCTATCCATTTTAGCATAGCAAGTCTGACAGGCTTGCTTAAGGCCATGGCGAAATTTCTTAAGATAACAAACAAGGCTGAAGTCATTCTAAACATAGCCAGGAGGTTGTTCCATGTAAATTTCTTCTTGAAAATCCCCATGCAAGAAGGTGGATTTGACATCCATTTGATGGACCTCCCATTTATGTGAAGCAGCAAGGGCTAGAACAAGGAAGATGGAATTCACTTTGGCTATGGGGGAAAAGGTTTCATTATCGTCAATCCCTTCAACCTGAGAAAATCCTTTGCCAACTAATCAAGCCTTATGTCTTTCAACACTTCCATATGATAAATACTTAGTTCTATATACCCATTTACAACTAACAAGTTTTCTTCCTTTCGGAAGAGGTACAAGATCCCAAGTAACATTCACCATTAAGCAACGATATTCTTAGTTCATTGTTTTGTCCCATTCTGGATGGCCAGAAGCTTCTGCAAATGTATCTAAATCATGAGTCTCTACAACTTCTGCCAAAAGAGAAGAGGTTCATTAGAACTATGAACATGTACGCCATTGATCTAAAGGATCACCATCAAGATCACCAACTACTTCTCATGTTGTACGGACCCATCTCGGAAGTTGAGGTGATGGTGCAGGTTCATGTTCAGCAAATGGAGGTGGATTTTCATCCCCATTGTCATCATCTAAAGAAGACACCAAAATAGGGTCACTAGTAGAAAAGTTGGGAATAGAAGATGGCACAATAGTTAAAGATGGATCACAGGCCGAAGATGGCAGAAACGTCGATTTAGGCTCATAGGCCGAGAGATTTTCATCAAATTTAACATATCTCCTAATAATAAAGTCATTGGAATGAGGTTGAAGAAGTCTATAATCTTTTACATCTTCAAATTATCCAACAAAATGTACTTCTCACTTTTAGGTTGTAATCATTTCTTATTCTCATCAAGAATGTGAACCCATGCTTCACTACCAAACACACGAAAGTGGCTTACATATAGTTTAATTTTACTCCATGCTTCTTCCAGCATTATATCCTTTAAAGCCTTCGTGGGAGTGCGACTAACTATGTAATTGGCACAATTACTAGCTTCCTCCCAAAAATGAGGGCTTAATCCCTTAATTGGATCATACAATTGGAGTGCGATCCCTTACATCTATTTTAATTTTACTCCATGCTTCATCCAGTGTTATATCCTATAAAAGCCTTTGTGGGAGTGGATTAACTATGTAATTGGCACAATTACTAGATTCTGCCCAAAAATGAGGACTTAATCCCTTACATTGGAGTGTGATTATCTATGTAATTGGCACAATTACTAGCTTCTACCCAAAAATAAGCACTTAATCCCTTACATTGGATCATACAATTTGCCACTCCCTTTAATGTGCGCTTCTTCTCTCATTAACATTGTTTTGTTGTGGTCTGTATGGAACAGTATGTTGCATCTAAATGCTCTGTGCAGTGCAGTAAGTGGTATATTTGTTGTTAGCATATTTGTATCCATTATTTGTTCTTAACTTTTGAAGTTGATGTCCAAATTGTTTTTCTACAACGGCCTTGTAGGCCAAAAACATGTCAAAAACTTCACTCTCAAGTTTTAATAATAAAACCCAAGTGCATCTGGAAAAGTCATTGATGAAAGTTTAGAAGTACTTGAACCCAAAGAATGAAGCAGAAGGAAGTGGACCACACAAATCGCTGTGAACAAGCTACAAGAGTGTCGAAGCGTGCCAAGAGGCACGTTTGTCAAAACTGTCCCAATGATGTTTGTCAAGAACACACCTAGGATAAACACCATCTCTATAATAAACGAGAGGAAGATCAATCACCATATTCTTATTACATAGCTGCTGCAATGAGCGATAGTTTACATGACCAAATCAGTCATACCAAAGTTTGCTCAAGTCATTGCTATGAGCATTAAAAACTGATGGAAAAGATAAGGACCCAAAGTTGTCAAATTTGTACAACTTGGCAATATCATCAACAATTCCAATTACTAGGACATGCTTAGGATCTTTTAAATCCTTGATTACAACTTGATGAGGTGAAAACTCTATAATCTTATCTTCACCTCTAAGATGCAGGAAACGCCCCCCCCCCCTCCCCCCCGTCCGGCCACGTTTCCATATGGAAACGTGTTTCCGCGTCTGGGACGGTACGGAAACGCATTTCCGTACGGATGCACGCAGTTTTTTGTACAGAAATGCGGCCGTACAGTTGTTTATGTACGATCTACGGCTTTCTGTTTACGGTAGTCAATTATTTTCCAATTTTTCTTTTAATTTGAATTTAATTAATTGCCTGAGGAAAAGACAATCTGTAATCTAATTTGTCGGAATTTCACTAATTGAGAAGCATTGTATTCTGTAGACCAATACTAAACCCAAAAATACAGTATGCACGTTTGAAAAAAAAAAATCAAATGCAATCTATTATTCCAAATATGCACCAGCATTGAAAGCTAGGAAGGCTAATGTATGGGCATGTGCCACAAGGGACAAGGAATCTGCATCCTTCAAAAACATACCAACTCTAGATTTTACATGAATTGCCAGAACATTTCTGAATGATCTCAATTCTCCTAGTTGTAGGTGGGAATTGTCTCCTTGAAAAGTTGTCCTGCACCCTCTTTTCCATAGCTTTCTACAAACAATCCCTACTCATCCAAGTTTCACCTAAGTGGGGAACTCACCATGTTAGGGGACTATGAACAGAGACATAAATTCTACTTTGGAGACCTCCACAAGACATGCCCACAATTAATTCTTCTTTTTGGCATTGAATGATTGAACACAAAAAAGGTCAGAAATATTTCCTTTATGGAGTCTTGTTTTGACCTCCAGACCCTGATGAAGCATCAACCAGCCCAAGGCCTTGTACTTAAAAGAGCTCCTTTCCTTTCAAAGTGTTGGGTATCTCTTGGGAATATTTGGGGATAACCTTTTAACAAGCCCCCCCACTTCCTCACTTTTAAGGTAGGATCTTCCTTGCACACTCTCTATTGTTGTTCAGTTCTTTTCTTAGCATCAAGGGCTTTGATTTTGTACTATGGAAATAATTGTACTTGTAGCCTCATACATGAAGGCTGATTTTTTAAATGTCCTATATAAATTTATAATATATATATATATCATGTTTCCCCGTTTCCTAAATTTTGGGGGGTCACGTTTCTGATGCGTCCCCATTTCAGAAACACGTACCCATTTTCCTGTTTCGTGCAACTTAGCTTCACTTGAATGAGTGATCTGATAGATTGAAAAAAAAATGCAAGAAAGACTTGGAACACATAATACATCATTGAAATGACCATCATCTAGTTGAACTATTCCAAACCCTACAACACTAAGAGATCTATCATCACCAACAAATATTTGTTTGGTGTTACATTCAATAAGAGTGAAAAAAATGGCTTTATCCTTATCCATATGATAAGATGTTTCAGAATCAATAACCCACTCATTAGAAGCTAAGTCACAAGATACAGCAAATTTTATTGATGAGGTTCTAAATTTGTCGAATCTCAAAAAAAATGAAATTCATTGGAGTTCGCCGAATTTTGAGGGTGGAGGCAAATTTCAAGGCGAATCTTAAGCCAAATTTCATGCGAATTTTAAAAAAAAAATCAACATTGTTATTCATTAACTATGTGTTTTTTAATGGAAAAGAAATCATTTTTTATATATTATAAATCTTGAAATATGTATATGGATGAATCTAATGGCGAATCTTATTCAAATCTCATCAGTAAATTTGAATTCGAACAGAATTTCATCATCGCCAAACTCAAATTCTCATGTGACTTATATTAGAAGAAGTAGATAATGTTTTAAAAGAAAAACCAAGAGCAAAAAGTGCATATTCATTAGAAGAAGAGTTAGTAGAAGAATCAAGATTGATGTTGTGTGTCTCCATCACTGCTTTTAAGAGGTCCATTTTCTTGAAACACTTAAGACTCCACATGACCATCTTGCCCACAAAAACCGCAATGTTTCTCAATCTTTTGACCTTTCAATTTAGTGCCTTTATCACCATTCGAAGTAGGAGCTTGCTGAGAGGGTTTGAGACATGTTATCAAATATTATACAGATGGGACTTACTTCTCATTTTGTTAGAGCATACCACAGTTTTTGAGTCAGTCCTTGTAGTGGATGCAATGTCCTATCAGATAGTAACAGTGGATTTGAGGATTATCTCACTTTTCAGCATCTGGATCAAATATAGTGGCATAGCATCAGAGTGGTTATCTTTGTCATTTTGAGCCCTCTTCATGTCATCCCCTATCATACATCTTGGACCTTGGAATAGTGGACCTTCATGACTATTGTTATGCATTTTGGATCTCATCTTCCTTAGCCCCCCAGAGTCAACACAAGTGGATGCTTTGCAGCTGTAGCTCAGATCAAGTATATTATAGAGGTATATCTATGGACATTGTGAGTTTTATTGATGGACTGACTTATGTTAGACTTTGTTATGCATAGGTGATGAGATGACTTTCTTGGTTGCTATCAGTAGGATTTGTGCTTGGTGTGGTCTAGGTGCATTAGTGGTAGTTTCATGCACCTATTTTTGTTGAAACTGATTGCATGTGTAATGTATAGATCACCACCCCTCTCTTGGTTCCATTATAGCCTTTTTCTTAGTTATCCATCTCATCCATTGGTTGTAAAAATCCTTTGACTTGGACGTAACTGATGAACTTGAGGATCTCCCCCTATGTGACCTCTTTGTTAGGATGGCCCCCATGTTTTCCCTGGTGTCTCAGCTCTAATGTGTGTGGAAAATTTTTGCTTACCCTATTGACCTCTTTCTGCTTGTAGATCCAGGTGGATTGAGTGCGGGCAAGGTATGCCTAGTCACCGGAAGAGTACTTCCTAGACTTGAAACAAGTGCTCCCCATCCTTGAAATTGGTTAGTGGTTGGGAGGGTAGGTAATCCTTGAATTAAGAGGTTAAGCCTACTTGTCCCTAAAAAGGAATTATTGGGGTAACTCTGATGTACCTATGGACGGTGGCTGGCAGCAGAGCTAAGGTCGTGTCATAACTAGGGCCCACAAGGCTATCCAAGGTCGATACCTTTCAGGCATTAGCTAACAAAAGGATTGCAAAGTGAAATGTGCTCCAAAGAAAACATCAAAAGAAAAGGCAAAAGCATCAAAAGAAAGATCAACACAAAAAGAAAAAGTTGTGAAATGAATAAAGGGGAGGCTTGCTAGAGTCAGAGTTCCTTCTAATCACTTCATCCATTTGTGAGACACCCTGCTTCCCTAGTGTTTGCCACTCCAACAAATGTCACAAAGTGTCCTTTATTCCATTTTTCTCTAAAAGTGAATCAAGTCTATCCTATGGTCAACTTCACACGTTGACTAAGCCTATGGTTGCCATTCACTCCACTTCACCGAAGAGAGAGGTTGCTCTATGCATTACATTTGTGATTAGTCTAGGCAGGAATATGTATGTGAAACTAGTTATTCTTGTATTTTACTGTACTTCGTACTTGTCTTGCACTTATTGGTTTTTGAAATGATCACTGATGTATAGTGTTACCCCCCAAGTTGCACTTGGATGGACTTGTAGTTGAGCCCCTGAAGGATTGAACATTTATTTGTTCAAGTTCAGAAGTCCACCCAAGCCTTTATGGCCCTATTTTCTTTCACGCATGTTCCATACCCCCACGGGGGAGTTGTAATAAAATGATGTAGCAAGATGACTCTTTGTAACAGGCTTGGCCTGCTAAGACTTAGTCATTAGTACATTACTCTAGAGTGTTTTTTTATTTGTTAATTATATCTTGCTTTTTAGCAATTTATAATTTTCGAGTTTTTTCACTCAATCCTCCAAAGTTGGAATAAGTGTCCTGGTGGTTAGGCCTTGGTGGGTTATTAAAGCCTAGTGTCTGATATATATTACCATGCTAGTCATTATTCTAGAGTCTTATGGACATGAGTTAAGTCCCCCTTAAGATTTTTTAATTTTCCGTAAATAAAAAAATTCCCGCAAAAACTGGATATATTAATTGTAAAAGTTCAATAAGTTAAAAAAGTGGTACTACAAGGCATAATATGCCATGGGGGTGCTCGTTTTCTAACTTAAAGCACCCACTTTATCTATGTACCCACTTTGAGAGTGAAATTAGTGATTTTTAATCACTTAATCTCATTTTCTCTCGAAAAAAAAAGAATAAAAAGCCAAATCAGGCCTCAGGAGGAGGAAGGTTACAGTAAACATAAAAATCAGGCCTCTTTGTATTTTTCTCAAGCTGTGCAGATAATAGCATCATTTCTCTCACGGGTTACACTTGAAGATCATTATGCAATCATCTGAAGATCCTTTTTGCAGACTCTAACAGCCTTTGGATTAAGGTGACATGCCAAACATTGATTGAATGTGACAGCAGAGAAACTACTCGACAGTAATGGGTAGTAAATTTGACAGTGACAGTCTTGAAGTGACCCTTGTTGCACAGTGAAGAAGTGATCTCAGTCCTAATCCAAGTAGATACTCATTGCAGTAGTTCTGTTGATAGATCTCAGTGGTTTGTCTAGCTGAATGTGTAATGGTTAGAGCATAGATTGAAATTTGATTTGGACAATTTTGAAGAAGGCTCAAAGCCCTAATAAGACATGGTGGTAAGTTGAAGTTGGCCTGGTTGGTGGACATGAGAAGACCCTCGATGTCTTGAGTAGACTCTGTGATGACTTGGCATGATTCTTGAACAGCAGTAGGCAACTGTTAAGTCAAATCTCTGTTTTGGATATATATCAGTTGTGATGAAACTCTTAAGATCCAACTCCAGCCATAAGTGAAGATCAAGCTTTGCCCTGGGGCATTCAAGAGGCAGTCATCGGCTGATTTTGTGAACAAGCTGACAGTGATGTAACTTGGAATCAGTTTGAAAGACAAGCTAATCAATTCTACTATGTAAGAGATAGGTGACTTGGCATGATCAGTGTGTAGAAGTGCATTTGAAGACTTGGGATGAGATGACATGAGCATCATTGTCATGGGTAGATTTCTTGGATCTGTGGACAGGCCTTAGACTACTTGGTATCTTAGATAAGGAGTGCATGTGCAGATTCTTTGAAGACATAAGCAGCATTGATTCTTGGGCAGACTTGAAGACTTGATTGCAACTGCAGTGACAGGTTGATGGCAGCTGGGATAATGAGCAGCATTTGATGAGTGGAAGAAGTGTTTCTTGATTGGCAAGCAGAGTCTTGCACACCTGGGGATTGGATTCCTCAACCTTTCTTAGTTGGAGCTAAGAAAACCAGGCTGGGCCTTGGAATAGGAGTCGGTGCTCTACTTATCAGTTGGTGCTGATTGTAATCGCAAAGATTGGTTTCTTCCATTGTAAATCATATCAAAACATAAATAAAGCTCTCATACAATTCTTTTATTGTCTCGTGTGATGTGTGGTGATTTTATGTTGATACTATGCTTATGATGCATCGTTGATTTAGTTGATGAATGTTGTTGCAAAGATGTTGTACATAGTAGCTTGATGTGCTCTACTTTATTGATTAGAAGTAAAAAGGGTTTAACTGCTTACACACTGATTCACCCCCCTCTCAGTGTGACCATTGTGTCCAACACTTGCGAGGATGTTACTTCTTTGAATGCTTGGCTTTATCCTTATGTTGTGCCACTAAGGCTTTTCTAAATGTCTGTAGGGCTGATCACTCCAAGATGCAAGAGCTTATCTTGATCTCTAATCAAAGAATTACAAAATTATTCAAGAGTGGGTGCTTTGTAAGCAACCCCTAGAGCTTCTCTGGTGGAGTGAAAAGTAGATACAAAAACATAATATGGACTACTACCAAGCTTTGAAAGAATAGCATAAATACATTGAATATATTTCTTAAGTATCTAACATTCTTCAACTTAGACTTTTAAGTGTTTTAAATTTAGATAGATAGTCTTCAATGCAAGGGAAATCACTAGGATTTAAAGTAATCAACTAACTGTCAAGTTGGTGAGCTCGTATCCCATTGTATTTACCAAATATAGCTTCCAACCTTGTCTAAGCCACATCTGGTTTGTCAATTCCTTAACAGTGAAACCGTAAATCGTTAGAGATGGACATTTCGATTAATCCACATGCTTCGTCATTTTTATCATCCCATTTGACTTTCTTTGAGGCATTAGTGGAGGCAATTTCTTTTCCCAAAGTTATCCCAGACAATCATTTACTTCATAATACATCCTCCATATGGGCTTTCCATGAGAAGTAGTTGGTGTTGGTAATCAAAAGATCACTTGGACTAGCTATATTATAATATGCAAGTAAGATGGCTTCAAAAAAATAAATTGGTCTAGATGCAAGGCTCTCAAAAAAATAGGTAGTTTAAAAAAACAACACTAAAAACAGACTTTGAATTTCAAAGTTATGCCCTTTTGAAGAAGAGCATAAAAATGAACCAAGGTGCCATGTGGCAGTTAAAGGTTGGTCAACATGGTGATGGATGCACAATGAGGTTGCTGAGTAAAAAATGAAAAACATTTCCTTCACTAACTTTGCCTATAAGCTCGCCTACGGAATGTAGAATAGACGGTGAATGGGTATACTGTTAAGGCACTCCTTGCGTAAGGTCATTGGTTGGAAACTCCATGGGTACAAACCTTACAAAAAAAAAATTGCCTATAAGCTCACTTTTGCAAATACGTTACTTTAAAAAAAGTAGTGACCCACTTTTATAAAATAAGTGAGAAGCACTTTTACAATGAAGTTCTTTTATAAATTAAAGCTGCATACAAAAGCAACTTAAAAAATAATATTAAAGTTACTTTGTAATGATTCAATTTTATAAAGTAAGCGAAATGGACTTTACAATAAAATCATGTGGTAACTTAAAGTTGTATGAACTTTTACAAAAAGTAACTTTAAGAAAAAAAAGACTTGAACTCAAGACCTCTTACTTAATAAAATAACTTTCAACCAAGTGGGCTAATGCAAAATATATAACAAATGTCATGGAGGAGGGTTTTTTTTTACTCTTTGCCTCGATGTGCATGCTTACCCCAAATACCCTTACTTTTGCCTGCAAACACTTCAACACAAATACACACAAAGATAAACAAAATTTTGAAACTAAATCTTTAAAGCTTGTGTTTAGCTCTCGATAAGCTTACTCAAAAAATACAAGTTCTCTCTATTTCTAATTTAACAAATTCACACAAAGTGCACAGCAAAGAGAATACGAAGAAACTTGAAAACACTTTCCACTATGTTTATGATTTGTCGAGTTCGCACATATCACACAAAAAAAAGCATACATAGGTTGGAAAGGCGGTAAACTAGGGATATAAACAGATTAAAAAAAAGTGAAACTAAAATATTAACCAGGATGAGAAAGATTTTTTTTAAATCTATAAATGTAAACAGTATACCTCTAGATATGATAAAATCGTTGTATCTTGGGCAAACAGAAACCCTTTCAATGAAACTAAAAGTGTTTCCAACTAAAAGCAGCGCTCCAAACGCAATGGAACAACTTTCTCAACTCAACCTCGAAATAGTAGAAATTCTTTGATGCATACAATGACACAGGTTCAAAATCTCTATCAACAATGGGAGCAAGTCTTCGTAAGCGCTCTAATGCCATGTTCAACTAAAAAAGAGTATATCCACAGGTCGAACACCTTAAGCAAACGCTCGCACAAACAAAGCATAGATCAACGCACCAATGTATTACGTAGTTACAACCCTCAAAGAGGGAGACAGTCCACAACCCCGACCAATGCGACCACTTGAGGCAATATATTAATGCAAAAGGAAAATATTTTACATATGAGCTTCTCACTATCAATCATCAACAAATGACCCTCCATGCTATTTAAAGAGAGATCATGGACAAACCAGGTGTTAAGCGCGAGATCAATATAGTCGTTAAGATCAAGGAGAAGATGAACCAGCAAATCACTTTCTGTCTAGAATATATCATGACCACCAGATTACATAAGTACAAATGCATACAAAAGAAACACACTTAACCTAAAGACACATTAGACCAAGTTGATCTTAACTAAGTGTCTAACTAAGTCATCGGACACGTCCGTTTAGGGCCAAGTGTCCGGTGGGGACCGTGTGGGTGCGGACACGACTGCCCCACATGGGGGACACGAAAAAAATCGTGTTCCGATGTCGGGACACGCATGTTGTATCTCTGCACATCGTGTCCCAATTTCAGGACACGAAAAGGTGCCAAAAGGCAACCCGCGGGCCCATAAAACACAATTTTTGTTTTATTTTTGTCATTTGTGAACTGAAGGGAGAGTGAGGGAGAGCTAGAGAGAGCCCATAATTGGTTTTTTTGCAGGTGAAGGAGTTTCAAGTTTGTTTTCTTGCAGGTGAAGGGATTCCAAGTTGATTTCACCATCAAGGTTGAAGGAAAATGTCTCAACCAGCTAGGGCAGCAGCTAGAGGGCAAAGGAAAGGGGAAAATGCCCCATCTAATCCCTCTCGTCCTATTCCTCCTCCAAGCATAACCTCTTCTGCTCCTCTTAGTGCTCCAACTGCTTCTAGTGCAGCTCATGCTCATTTTAGCCATGTTTTGGCAAGACAACAAGCACAAGAGAGTAAATACCCTTTGTGGAAGTATGTTACAAGGAAAGAAGGCGTTGGAGCAAAGCTTGGTGGGGGAGGCAATGTGTGTTGGACTTGCAATTTCTTTAAGCATGCTTTCAAGAGCACATATTACCAAGTTAGGAGCCATTTGTTGGCCCTCCCTTGTGGGATTTCTTCATGCAAAGCAGTGAGTGTTAACCAAAGGAGGGAGATGGAAAGAGAGGACCATGTTGGGGTAGGGAAGGTGGCTGCAGCAAGCAAGACACAACATCATGAGGATCCTCTTCCATTCTTGAGGAAACCCTCTAGCACTAGGAGTGGGGTTGATGCTATTGCTTATCCAACAAGAAAGAGGCCAACTTCAAGTGGTCCAATGGATAGGATTTTCCAATAAGAGGCGCGAGAAGAGGTGGACCTCTCCATTGCATTTTTCTTCTACCTCAACTTCATCTCATTCAATGTTGCATGGTCACCATTGTACTTTGAGATGTGTCGATCTATAATGGAACGAGCTCCAACTGGTTATGTGCCTCCTAGTTCAGAGAAGCTTAGAACCACATTGTTGGTTAAGGCAAGGAAGGAGGTGGATAAAATTATTGATCCAATTAGATCAAAATGGTCCACATGTGGTGTTAGTATTGTTTCAGATGGATGGACGGATGCAGCACGCCATCCACTCATCAATTTCATGGTTTCTTCCCCAAATGGACCGGTGTTCTTGAAAGCGGTGAATGCTCTTGGGAAATACAAGGATGCACAATATATGGGTGATTTGTTCATCAAAACCATTGAAGATATAGGTGTTGATTCTTGTGTACAAATCATCACGGACAATGCACCTATTTGCAAGGCTGCTGGCATGATTGTGGAAGCTAAATATCCACAGGTATGTTCATTTTGGACACCTTGCATAATTGCATTGTTAATTTACTCATTTATTTGAAATTTTGAGTTGTTAGTAACTTAGTTGTAGTCTTGTAGAGTTTAGGAGTCTAGACTCAATGACTCATTTATACTTTCTTTTATTGATCTTACAGGTATTTTGGACACCTTGCATTGTCCATTCTTTGAATTTAGCACTGAAATCTATTCCTTCAGATGTGCCATGGATTGGCAAACTTATTGAGGATGCACGCCATATCCGTAACTTTGTACAAAACCACACCAATACCCTCACAATCTACAAAGAGTACACACATCTTTCATTGTTGAAGGTTGCAGATACTCGGTTTGCTTCCTCATTCATCATGCTCAAGAGGTTGAGAGGTCAAAACCGCTCTTGGGTCCATGGTGATTTCAGAGTTTTGGACTTTTTGGAGAAAGACGAATCAAATTGCTTCACAAAAGGTGAAGGACATGGTTTTAGATGATGGTTGGTGGGATAGGGTAGATCTTAGCATCAAGATCATGGAGCCAATCATTTCTTTGTTACGGTTTGCAAACACAGACCAGCCCATCCTAACAGATGTTTATGAGTGGTGGGATTCCATGATTGAGTCCATGAGGACCATTGTTATGGAGAATGAATGTGCTGAGTATAAGACATCGGCAGAGAACTTATGGTCCACCATACAGAACATTCTTATCTCCAGGTGGGATAAGAATTGCACACCTTTGCATTGCTTGGCCCACTCATTGAACCCCAAGTTCTACGCTCAGGATTGGCTCAGTGGTGGGTCGGGGCCCTCATCCAGAGTCCCTCCTAACATGGATGGAGAGATCTCAGAGGGGAGGAAGACAGCATTTAGATGGCTACTTCAGGATTGAGACCACCTTGAGGCGATGGAGGAGGGATTTTATGAGTTTGCCAGTGGCACTGGGAGATTTGGAGGATATGAGGTGGTTAGAGACATAGGGGTTAAGAAACCCTATGTTTGGTGGGAAACTCATGGGGCAACATGCCCTCTTCTACAGAAGATAGCCTTGAGGGTCATCTCTCAAGTTACTTCATCCTCTTGTTGTGAGAGGAATTGGAGCACATATGGGAACTTGTACAGTGTGAAGAAGAGCAAGCTTGAGCAGTCCAGGGCAGAGACGATGGTGTATGTGCACTCCAACCTTCGTCTTATTTACAGGAAGAGGGAGGAGTGGGTGAAGGGAAAGACAAAGATCTGGGATGTCTTTCCTGATGATATGGGTTTGGACAGCAGTACTGAGTTGGCATTAGCCAACATGGATCTTAATGATCCAGTGCTAGAGCCAATCACTTTTGATGAGGGTGATCGTATGGAGGGGTCATCCTCCACACCAGCAGATGTAGTTAGTTAGATTGGCAGAGAGGAGGAGGAGGATGAGGATCAGGGCAGTGATGAGTTTGTTGATTCAAGCATGGAGGAGGACTATTGAGTCATTGACAGATGGGATTCTTCCATCTTGATCCACCCCTTTTTTGTATTTACTATTAAACTATTAGTCTATTTGGCATTTGCCAGTGCCCAGTGGCATTCCGACATCTATGTAATACATTTTGATTTTGATGACTTAATGAGAAATATGGTTTCGAGTCTCCGACATGCATCTATGTGTCTCATTGTGATTTGTGATTGTGAATGACAAATGTGTTGTGTTTTCTGAATGACAAATGTGTAATCAATAATCATTAATGTGTTTTGATTCTAATTTCTATTGAATATTTGTAATTGTAAATGTTCTAGTTTCTAAATTTTATTGGATCTATATGTCTATATTTTTAAATTTTAATATATTTTAAAAATATATATATATATGTATATAAAACGTGTCCTTCGTGTCCTGATTTCGGGGGTCACAGTGTCCCGTGGGGACACTCGTATTTTGGGGTCTCGTGTCCTCATGTCAGGTGACTTAGGTGTCTAAATATCCTAACATCCCCCCCTTATGAACAACTTGGAATAGCATTGAAGGATTTACAACGGTGACACAATAGGAGAAGGAAGGAGGTCTTCATAAGTGCTCTGATACCATGTTCGACTAAAATAGGGTATTGTGAATAATCTTCTGGATTGAACTATGTTAAAATTTAGTAATCCCGACGTTTCGAGTGGACACTACACCCATCATCAAGGGTCTAGTCTTAAGCTTATAGTAAGATAGAAAAAAGTGGAGTAAAGTTTAGGTAGGATAAATAGGATGTGAAATATATGACCATTGAAGATTTGTTAGTTGTAATAAATTAGAATGAGCAGGAGAGGTTATGCAAGAATTATGATGAAATCACCTAGAACGACTAGGCTGTTTATCAAGGCATGTATCATTTATCTATGTAAAAGTGCCACAAAAATCACCTCATCCCAATTTCATGAGTTCACTAAGAACATTAATCAAGATAAGACAACAATGAATGGAAAAGAAATAGTCATAGTTGAGGACCTAAAAGCAGTTGCAAAAAACATCTCGAGAGAAGGAAAAAAGTGAGGATTGGAAGCAGAAATAAACAAAGGAGAAATTTGATCAATTATGCCATAAATTCTTGGATGAAAAAATTTTAGAGGGGGTTACTTCTCAAACAGGTTGTCAAACACTTAAGCCCTGATTGGAAAAGGGTGGCTAGAATAATTTTGAAGTTACATTTCATGGTACAGGGAAACCAGTACATGCTACAAACGTGACCCCTCTAAATTTGGAAATTGGAAAACGTGGTATTAAAAAGTACAAAAGTGTGTGTGTGTGTGTGTGTGTCTAAACATACAAAATGTGTGTGTGTGTGTAAACATACAAAACGTGTCTGCGTGTGTCTGTAAAAATACAAAATGTGTGTGTGTCCGCGTGCGTAAATGGCAAAATCCAAAAAAGAAGATATATATGAGGCTATATATCCCAAACCAGCCTTTAAATATGAGGCTTTATGTGTCAAAATATAGGATAAGCTATAGCCTAAAAGTCATCCATATGATCTTCATCTTCATCAAGAAATGGAACAAGGTGTGTGTGTGTGTGTGTGCATGCGCACACGCAAATGCCAAAATCCAAAAAAGGAGATATATATGAGGCTATATATCCAAAACCAACCTTTATATATGGGGCTCTATGCGTCGAAATACAAGATGAGCTATAGCCTAAAAGTCATCCATCCCATCTTCATCAAGAAAAGAAAAGAGGCACATTCACAGGTGGACCATGGATTGGAAGTGTTTGAATGGGAATTAGCGTTTCCAGTTCTGCTTCTAGGTTCCTCAATATTCAGTGCAGCAAGAGAGAGATCCAAGTCAGAGGATTCAAGATCCACATCCCATTCTTTAGGAGGCCCACTTGTATATTCTGACCCCTTACGAGACACGAGGCAAAGGTTGGAATGGACATAGAAAAAAGGGGTTGTTAAGGGTTTTTGAATTTCTAGAAGATTTTTTAATGTCAAATTGGTGTATAAGCATGGTTCATAGCCAGTAAACTTGCTTGGGTGGGTCCCCGTGGTCAAACACCAAGTCAAAATGCAGATTAAACATCATGAAACATGTGAATTTTGAAGTGAAATACCACTTGGCATTTCAGATGGCATCATAGAATCATAGTACGGTATTCGAAACGTTTCAAACCTTCAAGGCTTATGGCAAATAAAGCAACCAATATGTGCAAAAAAGCACTCCAAAAATGGCCAAAATTGCATTGGAATGCTAGGGAATTCAACCCAAACTAAACTGGATAGCTAGGAAATAAAACTTAGAACCCTTCTTCCAATGGCAAAAGAACTACCAACGTAGTCTTACAGAGCCATGAGCTTCTGGAGAGAATGTCATGGACATGAGCTTTCTCAGCAAACTCAAATAGATAAAAAGCCTTTGGTTAGGCTTGTAGTATGCAAGCAGTTGCACTACCACCATGGCACTCCCAAAACTCTTTCAGCCAAGCCCTAATCACCCTAATCACAGACTCGGGAGGGACTCTACCCACAAAATACACTAAAAGAGTTCACTCCTTGAAGCAACACAAACATTATCATACTCAGAAATAGAAATATAAAGCGGATATCCTCGGATTCAGGATTACCATGGGTACAAACTTCCCGGCACCTTTGGTGGTACCAATGCTATGACAAAAATCCCTGCTGCAGCTCCTTCAATAATCGGATCAACAGATCCTTTATTGGATGGAGGGGACGCCATCTAAGGCTTCCCGAAGGCCTTCTGCCAAAGCCAGCAGTCAGCTCACGCTAGATGGAAGGACAGGAGAAGCAGCAATTTGACAAAGACAGGGCAATATAGATCAATGAGTGCAATCAATCTCCCACTCAAACGCTAACTATCCAATGATGTAGTTTTAAACAAATAACAAGTATTGACTTGCCAGAGTACTAAATGCTATTTCAATCAAATAATGGGGAAAAATAAAAGAATAAAGCTGCATATAGCAGCATGCGGAAAGAATCCTCAGAAACATGAGTCTTTTGCAAGAAGAGGGCAGAGATAGACTTGACTATGAAATCACTCAAGATTTTGCATCCTTGACAAACATAAATTGAGAAATGAAAGGAAATTTTATTAATGTTCCTAGTAGAACCTACAGCCAAAGAGTGAAGAAATATAAAAATAAAATAGAGAGTCGAGGCATTCATTTTCTTTCCTCTTGTAGCTCAACAAGGTACAAAGCATTGATTCTTCTCTCAAACTATTACTCTCTGAACTACAATAAAGATAAACAATGTCATTAAAATACCATTTTAAGTATGGGATTACCCCATGGTCAGTTATTAAAGGCTTTTCTCTTGCAAGGAAGAGGTGCAAAGTTCAAATCCCTCTGCCCCAATGTTAAAATGTGTATTGTACTGTGTTTATGCGGAATTGGGGTTCACAGTTCCCCACAAAACAAACAAAAGTCAACTTGCCAATACAAAACAACAACATATATTATAAATCTGAATTTCAAATTAGTGATTCACTGGATGACAGGAACTAGGTGTACAGGGCTCCATGGGGTGCTTCATCACGTAGCCAACCTGAAGTCCCGGTGTTTCAGTACATCCACTTTCATCATATTGTCAGGGAACATAATCAGGAAGCAGACAGGGTATCAAAGCAGGCTCGCAGCCGACCTACAGGTTCTTTGCTAGTCACATCATCTCCGGATGGGATCGAGGATGTCCTCCCTTCCAGAATGATTGCTATTTGATTTTCTGTAGAGGACTGAATAAGCCTATTGGCTGCTTGTTTTTTGTGGGCGTTCTTGAGTATCATGATGTTTGATGCATGATTGAGTACTTATGGGCTTCTTTGGGATTCTCTTGATGCTTCTTTAGCTTAATACCTGTAACTCTTTTATTTTAAGAGTTACCTATGGCTTTTCTAAAATTGAAATTGGGATTGCAAATGGGGATCCCAGTGAAGCGGATTTGAGTTGAAAAGTTTACTTACGGGGTAATGAATAGCCGAGGATGACCCCTGACCAGACTGTCCATCTCATCAAAGTTGTCAATGCCCGTTTGCCAAATGATATATCTGTTGTCATGCTCAGATAGCATCTGGGAGTACATCCCTAACACCGCAATGTTGATGGAATTTGCACCCAATGAACCCCCGAGAATAAGTAGCAGTTGGCTATTGGAAAGCTGTGAACCCCTTGGAAAGAAATGCGATCGGGCAACCGCATTCGACACATATTTTCTTAATGCAGGGCGTATGGGATTGCCGCTGATGACGCACTTGTCTTTGGGGAAAAAATCAATCGATGAAGGAAACGCCACAAACACCATCGTTGCCAGCATCCCCAGAATTTTATTTGCTATGCCGGGGGACACATTCTGCTCTTGTATAGCCACAGGGATGCCCCTGATGAAAGCCATGAAGCAAATGGGAGCAGCTACATAGCCCCCCGTTCCCACCACCACATGAGGTCGCAATTCACCCAGTATTTTCCAGCATTCCCACAAGCAATGCAGGAGTTTGAATGGTAACAACAAATTTGTTGGGGAGAGGATCGGGCGCTTCAAACCCACTGCTGGAATTGGGAGTATTTCGTATCCGGCGGCCGGGACTGCCTTCCATTCCAATCTGTTTTTAGTGCCCACGAAGTGGATTTGTAAGTTGATAGTGGGACTCATGATCGCCTTCATCTCATCCGCTATGGCGATGGCTGGATACACATGGCCTCCCGTTCCCCCTGCCCCGAATACCACTCCAAAGCTGCTTTCTTCTTCTGCTTCTGCTGATGAAATTGCTCTCACTCTCACTCTCACCCTGCCCACTTGCCTCGCCGCCTTGTTGCTCCACGATGCATGCCCATTCTTTAGAGATGGAGATAGAGCTAAGGCCGGAGCTGAGCATAATTGCATACTCACCATTTTCACTTACATCTTCACCCAATCTAACAGTGATCGCCTTGATAATCGCATTATATATAATATCAAATGCCTGCTCAGCTAACAGTCCCGTCGCCCCCAGCTTTCAACATAACAGTCTGGATTATTTCCATGTCCATGTGCATGCAATATTAGGAACTTCGCTCTCCTTCAGTAGTCCTTATTGACAGACAGGACAGGTCGTGAACAGTTTTATAGAACGTTTATGGTGACATGCAGTCGCTACCAGGCCAAAGGGGGGACGCGGCCCATAAAAATCGTAGCAGGTGGTCCGTCCCATTTTAGGTTCATAGCCAAGGACACCCACGATCATTGATTATTTTAGTTGGGATTTTTTTGGTCATAAGATAATTATTAAAACATCACCCTATCTCTGCCAAGTCGAGAAAGCATACCTAGTTTTTAAAGGCCTCACACACCATATTCTCTTGCTGATTATGTTATATTCAAAATTTAGTTAGCTTGCTAAATAGTATGAAAAGGTTCGATCTAGTTAAAAAAATGAATTAAATTTTTATTTTCTTAAAATAGAATTCAAACAAACATATTGTGATTCATGTTATTTTTCAATCAATTTAAAATATCAAAATTATATTTTAATAATGAATTGAGTATTTTTATTTATTAGAGGTAATATTGTCATCTTTCAATCAATTTAAATTATCAAAATTATATTTTTATTAATGAAATGTGTTTTTTTATTTATTAGATGTTAATGAGATGAAATGTTTTAAGATGATAAAGTGAGATTTCTATTATCATAATTTTATAGTTCTTAAATGATTAATTACAAGTTAGAAATGTCACCTGGAGGTTTATTATCAAAGAATCCATGGAGAGGAGGAGTGGAGTCATATGGAAAGAATTGGTTTTAATTCCCATGTCGTTCATAGTACACACTTTCTCAATGTAAGTGAAGCAGGGTAATATGCTACCTAAATTCTTCATGGTGTTACAAAGTTTGCTTAACGATCTTAGCTTAGTAATGCATATGGAAAAAAGCCCTCTCTGGGAGATTATTGGTGGGGAAACCCTAAACTTAGTAGTTTTGTTGAGGTTTGTTATGTGAATTTAGTTTGCTTTGTTTACCCTAGTCGCTATGCCCATTTGTTTGAGTCCCCTTTTGGTCTCCATGGGAGTTGGAGGATCATAGTCATGTGTGACATCATGCTATCATGAGTTGGTAGGTATCCGATGAGTTTTGAGGTGCCATGAAACACTAATTTCAAGTAGCCAATCTAAAATAACTAGCCTTTCAAATCATTTTCATACATAGGGGGGGACTCAAAGCCTAGGGCACGTAGAAATATTGGAAATTATTGTTCAACAAAACATGTAAATTGAAATTCTTGGAGAGGAGTCCAGTAGGTTGTGTCAAATGGTAATGAGCTTGGCAAGGAGCACTCAATATGGGATATCTGAACAACAAATATCAATGGGTTGAAGTCATGAAGAAATCAAAGAAGAGGAATCAATTTAACAAGAACAAAAAGATGTGGTAATAGAACTAGTGGAAAAGTGTTATAATTTTGATGCTATGGCATGTGAATACTTTCTATATTTTATATTAGAACATTGAATGATATTACAAAAGTAATCATTTCATAAAACATTTTAATTGACTTTTAAAAATATCTACACCAAAAATATCAAATTACAAAATAATCATAATTATTTTTATTAAAATAAAACATTTTTACTAATATATTTTAAAATTTTAAATATATTTATAATTAAATTAAAAACCTATTATAAAGAAGAAGAAAAAAATTAACTCATAAAACTAATAGTATTAAATTAAATCTCAATCATAATAAAATTTAAGTAGATATATCTTTATACATAACATCAAAATACTCCATACACATAACATCAAAATATCAAAATGAATCAAAATACTCTATACACATAACATCAAAATAAAGTATTTTATTGAATTTTTTAAAATAATATATTTTAAAATTAATAATTATAAGTATTTAATATTTAATATTAAATTTATTTTAAATAATATATATTTAATATTAATAATTATAATTATTTAATTTTTCATTTAATTTTGTTTATAAAATATTTTTAATTTCACATTAAAAAAGATTTTTCATTCCTAAAATAATCCAATTATTTTTCCATTTTAGACCCAACGCTAGTACTATGCATAAATTTTAAATACGTTGACCTTTTGTTTAAAAGTGAAGATTCACTATAATTGTGTCATTTTTAATTTTCCACCTAAAGAAAGACATTGTATTTGTAGGGATATTTTATTTCTTTATAATTTTAGGGAAGAGACTTTGTGGTTGTCATATGTATTTACTTGGATAACGATTCAAGATTGTGCATGTTGCATTCTTGATTATGAGGTAGATTAGTATCGTTGTTGTGTATATTGTGCAATTTTTAAAGGAGCAGTGTAATGGTTTTGGTGCAGGCGAAGGCATCGTGGTTAACTCCTCGTACATGGGTAAGTTTGGCATGGGGCTTGCCTAAGATGTCGAGAAGGGTTTGGCAACACGGGATGAGACTTTGTGGATGCAAGATGTTTAGTGTGCGCGCATAGTGTGTGAGCAAGTGGGAGGGCACATGCAAGGCGCTAATATTATGAAGCAATGTGCGAATGCGCGTGGAAAAGTTTGTGAACGGACGAAGGCATAACCCGAGAAGTAATGTGCAGAAGAGCGTGGTTGGGAACGATTCATGATGGAAGGCACGTCGGCTATACGAAGTGTCACAGGTGGAGCACCCCATGAGGGGCATGCACCTGGCGAACAAGTGAGAGGCACGTCGGCTGGATGGATTGTGGCATAACATAAACCACAAGTCAAAGACGTCGACATACTTAGCGTGTGGACGTGTGGACGAGTGGTGCCACAAGGAAAAGCCTTGGGCGCACACTCACGCCAAGAGGCAAGTATAAAAGGAAGAGCATGCATATGAGTTGAGGTAGACAAGAAGTCAAGGACATAAGTTCGGTTCGGTTGGACAGAAGACAATCGTACCAATTAAGATTATGAGGCACACAGGGGCGTGCCCCTCCTCTGGTGGCCACCAGAGGAGGGTGCAGTTGTCTTGGCAAAGGTTTGTTGCTTGGTTTTTGGGTATTTCTCTTGAAGACAAGATGTAGAGGTCTTGGGGCCATGAGAAGCTCATGCCGTCACCTTGGAGAGGTGACTTTGTTTGAGACGAGCCTCATGGAGAGTCGTCTCCGGTGGAAGCTTAAGTGTTTGAAAAGAACTTATGCAGTTGGAAGACTCATGAGATGCAAGTAGGCAGAGGTGCGGTTGGTTGATTATGTGGCCTGCATGAAGGCAAACTCACAGTGAACTTGTGAGAAAGGTGAAGTCTAAGGTAGGTTTGATTTCAGGCAAAGGCACATGGTGCAGGCAGAGGCTAAGTCTTGGGTGAAGTGCTAAACAAAGTGCAAACTGCGGTGACTTTGGTTGCAGAGTTCAATGCAAAGAGAAAATACTGTGGATGGTAGCTTTGTGGTGCAGATACGCAGGTGGTTGATCATAGCAGCACAAAGACAAGACAAAGTATTAATAAACATGTGGTTTCCTTTGAGAGCACGTCGAGTAGGGCGCTTTGCGATGGGATGTCCTGCAAGCACCCCCATTTATGATAGAGAAAGAGGTGCCATCTTAGTTTATGCCTAAAAACATAAGGGTACCAACATTGTACCCAATGGGTATGATCAATGTGTGTTGGAAAAGGGTTCCAACACTCAATAAAATGGACTTTGACCCTTTTAATTTACAAGATAAGGGGTTCCAACACTCAATAAACCAGACTTTAATCCTTTAATTTACAAGATAAGGGAAAACAATTTTAGATAAATATTGCTATGAAAAAGGTTGAGCTAAATGATCATAATAAAGTATTTTGTATTGAATAGGTAGCAGAGAAAAAGGAATCTTTGGTTAAAGATAATCATGTGATAAGGTAAGGTGAAATTAAGGATAATATATTGATGAAGAGATATATTTGGAATTGTTATGTCCCCGAAGGGGATCATATATGGATCGTTGAATCCCTATTAATCTAGGCTAAAGCCTATACTAGTCTATGAATTTTTTCCTTTGCCTATAGTTTGGACAAGGTTGAGTTTTATTTTTTTTAAATCAAAATTTTAAAAAAAGATTTATAAAATTATGATTGGCTACAGGACCTGATGTCATCCTCGTTTTTTGGTTCTCAGGAGGGGGTTGCAGGATGACGTCAGGTCCTGCTCAAACGGTAGGCACTGTGCACACTGCAAACTCCAAGGCACTCATTTATGTTCACTAGGGACCGCGATTCTCGAAGAGACTACTTTCTGGAGTTGTTCCTTGTCAAGGTTGATGACCCATGAAGGGTTGTATCTTGGGATTCCTCTCCACCATCATGTTTTGAAAGCCCTTTCTTCTTTTAGCTGATTTTTTTTGTTCAACCTCAATGGATTCCGCGGAATAATCAAAAGCGATTGCGGTATGAATTCTCTCAAATTTCCCTGGATATATTTGTGCACTACAATGAAGTTTTTCAGTCTTCATGAGCTTGTATTAATGGTGTAAACCCTTACAGGGTGCCAAAGTTTTGATGGTGGGTGCCGGCGGCATTGGATGCAAGCTTCTCAAAATCCTCGCACTTACAGGCTTCAAAGAAGTCCATGTTGTGAGTTCAAATTTCTTGCTACTTGAAAATTATGAGGACTGTTGATTTATGCTTTCAAGCTCAACGTAGTTTGAATTTTTTTTTTTTTTCTGTTGCAGCTTTAAATTACAATGATTTTTTTCCAAGCAAGGATACTGTTTGAGTTATAGAAAGCCAACATCTCATCTGCAAGGATGCAATTGAGCATGCCATGTTTTGGCTCTGTAGTGTACCATTTTAGCTCGCTTTCAAACATTGTCATGATGAATGGCTTCACGAACCACCTCTATTCAATAAATTTACAGAATTAAAATATTTAAGATATTGCTCGCCCCCTCCGACTCGTTCCAAATCTCAACCCATGTAGGTTGTTTAATATTTTGAAAATGTATTATGGTGGGTTTGCATGGCAGCCACATGTCTTAAATAATGTTTTGCATTGTAGGTTTCCCTATGCTTCTTCTTGGTTTCACAAATGGGTAGATGTTCATTCCATTCATTCGAACGCAAACTTGGGTTTTTTAGGTTTTGGTCAAGAGGCAAATAATTTATGGTTGATACATTCTATACAATCGACCTTCTACCAACTGTATTACTTATAATTTATGCTGGATACTACAATGCAACTAATGTAGGATTTAAATTAGGTGTCCATTGCTAATTATTGGTAATTTGTTTACACATAAATTAGTCGTCCATTCCAAAGCCAGAATTCAAAGTATATAGTTCCATTACATATTATGATTGTTTGGTAAGTTTTCCTCTCTATTTTGTCACATAGGAAGATTTTACTGCTTATAATTCTCTTACAAAGCTCTTACATTTTTGTAATCTCTTTATGGGATGCAGGATGGTCAAACCATTCAACCTGTTCCATCTTGCATTCTGGCCATGGAATTTCCAAGTATGATTTGCTAATGACAAACCTAGGAATCTTATTTCCTTTTTTCTTGTAGTTCATTCACCTGGGTGCATTCATTCCTTTTTGTCAACCCTTAGAATTTCCTTTACAATGTAAACAGTATACAGTTACGGGTTTCCCTTTTTAATGTAACCAATATAGAGTTACAGGGTTCCCTTTTTAATTTAAACAATATACAGTTATAGGGTTTCCTCAAACCCTAGATTTTCATTCCTTTCTTTTTAATTGATGCTTCAATTGGTATAACTCTACGATATATTGTTTGTTTTTTATGAAAGATATTGTGTTTTATAATGAGGATTCGAAGAATTTCGTCGGTTGCATATAATTTCTATTGTGCTCAGTTGGCACTTCCCTTGTCATGATATTTAGAATTTTTGTAGTGATTTATTTGTATGATAAGAGTCATGAATTATACATGTTTTTGTCGTGGAGGATAGATAAATAATCAGTGGTTTATTTACTATTTTCTGTTAATTAATGGAATTATTATCGTTTTGCAGTAGAATGACTCCTTAGATTTATTGCACTTCCCAATTAAAGCAATTTAGGCTTATTCACACAATAATATCCTTCATTAGTTTTGTGGATGATTTATTTATGTAGTATGGTTATTGTATTAGATGACATTCTCACATAGTTGTTTTCCATGTGTGTAGTATCCACACACATAATGTGTTAGGATAATATTGAACAACTTCTCCGTTCCATCATATGTCGAGTATTTTATATTGCACAATTTACTTAAGAGCCTTAAAAAAATTTATTATTGTCACATGCTCTATAATAAAAACATAATTTAAAATAAACCAAACTAAAAATAATTGTGCCAAGTAACAATTGAAAAGACTAGAAAATTACATATATTTAATCATCTCAACATATCAGAACGTCCTCTATGGCAATGTCTATTGGTTCGTATTTTCCCTTGCCTAAATGTTTCCCCATTCCGTTCCACACAGTGGCCACTTCTTCGCCAATGTTCATATTATGGATTAGATAGTTATTTCTCAGCAACTCAACGCCCTCGACTCTTTTGATCAAATGGTTTATCAAGTTTACATAGCACCTTAACAGTTTCTCTTTCCTTTGTAAACAAACATCTCAAATGCTAACAAATTTCTCATGGTAGAATCCGTTCTGTCATCCAATTCAACTATGGGTAAGTGAGTCATCCAGTTTCCACAATTGAAACAAATATCGTTGAGCATCTCTTTGTGCAAGGTGAACTTTACTCCTCTTCTGTTGAGTTTTATAGCTCTTGGAAGAGTCTTGTCAGTCTTCTGACTATGCTTAAAGTGATGTACGTGTTCAATATGATATGCGGAACGATTGGAAGGGTGGATAATATTTGCATATTGATTTAGTTGCCACATTTGCAAAAAATATAGCATATTTTTCTTGCTTTAATAGATCAAAGGCAAACGATGTTTTAGATTTGACTTTCTCAAATGCATTTTCATGCGCATCTTCCTAGACTGTTCTTTTGACAACTTCCTTCTTCTCACAACATTAGGTGGCAACGTCGGGGACATTGCCACCTCGTGGCTCTTATTAAAAACTAAAACATATTTCTAAAATTAAAGATATGGTGTGTGTGGCTCTTTTTATAATTATGATAAAGTATTTTGTATTTAATGAATAGATAAATTTAAAAAAATCGGTTAAAGATAATCATCTGTTAATTAAATTTAATACATTGATGAATAGATATACTTTAGAATTGTTCGAAAGTAAAATATATTTTTAAAATTAAAGATATGGTCTCGTGGTTTTTAAAGATAATTTAAGAAGTTAAAAGCCAAATACCACACTATTTTTTCACACAAAAAAAAATATAACTTGATATTCATGTTTGAATCAAAGTTATAATTACAAATACAGATTTAGCTCTTCACCTGGAATAACTTGAGGCAATTCTGATGGTGCTTTTACAAATAACTACCCAAATAATACTCCCAACCTACAATACAAAAATGCCTTCAAACATAGAGGCTGAAAGAAGCCATACAAAAGCATTGTACCAAAAATACTGTATAAAGCATAGAACAATAAAGTCTCAAAAATAGTATATTAGTCTTCTCAGAATAACTACACAGTAGTAAAACATGTGCAAACCAACAAAACAGGTCTACAACCCCCACAAAAAATAGATAACAAAAAAACACCTAGTAAACTTTGAAGGTGCCTTCATCAATCTTCAAGAAATCTTGAAATTCCTCATAGAAGACGATACCTTCTGAAGATCCCACTGCTCTTTTTGATAGGTGGTCTACCAACTTGTTGAAATTACTCTAGATATGGGAAAAATAAAGACCTCTAAAGAGAGGCTTCATAGCCAAAATTCTACCACACCACCGATCTAGGATGGCCACATGTAGAGAAGCCCAGTTGTTTACTCAATCCATCACCATCTTGGAGTCCCCATATACATGAAGAGAAGAGAAATTTCTAGACTAAGCAAACCTTAGGAGTGCCCATAGCGCCAATAACTATGCCCAGGTGTTCGAGCCACAACCAAAACCCATCCAAAGAAAGAACTGATGTCTCTATGAGTCCCTAATAACCATGCCACATCCCCCTTTCCCATATTTGCAACACCATAAAAAAACCAATGACACCATCATCTGGAAATTCAAGTTCAATAGCAAACAGTTGTTTCTTCAAAACCTATTTTTTATGGATACCTTTATAGTATTTCATAATCTTGATGCAACTAACCTATAGCTAACCTCTATCCCTTAAAAAATATTCAGTTTTATGGTCTTCTAAATTCCCCAGCACACAAAGGAAGGGTTCTCCTTTTGTTGAGGGCAATGGAGAATCCAATCCTGCAAGGAGTCCTCAAAGGATGACTGCTTCCAAACATGTACAATATGCAACATTGAAATTATCTTAGCCCATACAACAATAGAGGAAGCACAATCTACAAAGATATGATTAACAGATTCTGAATTCATATTGCAAAGAGTGCAGATGTTAGGACGCATAAAACCTCTATTGATCAGATTGTCCCAAGTAATTATCCTATTCTCCAAACACAACCAAATAAAGCATTTGAATTTTTGTGGAAAGTTCCAAGTCCAAAGCTTTTTGTGCCTCCATTTCCTTGTAGAGGTCACAGACTCAGATGAAATAGTCTCATAAGAACTTTTAGCAGTGATATGCCCATCAGCCTTATTATTGGCCAATACCAACTTATCTTCCACCTAATTGAGTCTAATTACTAAGTGGTAAAGGCCAACAACGAAGTGATTCCATTCATCAATAGCATTATTGGATAATCCCAACTCTACTGCAGTGTACCAGTAAGAAGGGGAGTCAACAAAGCAGTTATTTGCATTGGCAAGTTTGAAACATCCAAGCACTGATAATTGAGAAATGAGAAAAGGAAAAATCCTATAGAAATTTTCATCCCCTACAAAGGGATCCACCCCAAGTAAACCATTTTTCCATTACCCACTTTCCAAGCAAGTCCTGTTCCCATCCAAGGATATACCTTCATAAAACCAGGCCAAAAATTGGGAGCGCTAGACACAAATCTGTTGTTGGACCAAATCCATTGAACGGTTGGGATATTTTTAAGGTACTTAGCATGAAGGATGTCCTTCCAAAGACCCTGGCCAAAAAGGATCCTCCACAAGCTTTTTAGACTCAATGCAAAACTAAACCAATACATATTCTTTATACCCCCCAAATATTTTGGCAGGGAAATACTCTCCCAATTTTCCAAATGAAATTTTGACTTATCCATTCTCCTTACCCATAGAAAGTGAATCATATTTTTCCTCGTACAATTAATGATGGACACAGGAATATTGGCAAGGGAAAGCCAATGCACAGGTAAGCTCACCAAGACTGCTTTCAGAAGAGTGAGCCTTCCACCCAAAGAGATCAATTTGTAATCCCAACAATCAATCCTCTTCTCCAATTTCCTAAGCATCCAAAGCCATTCAGTCTTAACATAATGATTTGGCTTGAGAAAATATCCCATATATTTAAAGCCATCCAAGAGAGCCTCATATTTAAAAGAAATAAACTATTGAATTTGAAATGGGACAGATTCCTCAACAACATGCTACAAGAAACAAGATTTACGGAGACTAACCTCCATCCCTATGGCATCACAAAAGAGATGAATAATGCCATGCATGAATTTCCACTCTTCCGCAATAGAAACTTTTCCAAATAAAATGACATCATAGACAAACAATAAATGCGTGATAAAATGAATGGCAGTTACTTTAACACCTAACAAGAGTTTGTCATGCTTTTCCTTCCCAATGAACCTACTAAGGCCTTTAACCACTAGAAGGAATAATAGAGGGGATAAGGGGCACCCTTGCTTGAGGCCCCTAAAACTCTTAAAGAAAGAATTAGGATAACCATTGACCAGCGTAGAAAACGTTGTAGAGGAGACACAAGAAATGATCCAATTAGTCACTTGTAAGGGAAGCCCAACTTGGAGCAGAACCAGTCTTAAGAAGCTCCAGTCCACTTTATCATAGGCTTTAGTAAGGTCCATTTTAAGAATCAGGGCTGACAATTTCTTTATCTTGATGGAATGGATACATTTGTGGGAGTCCCCAATTGCATCTAGGATCTATCTTTTCTCCAGGAACCCAAATTGTTCCTAAGAAATACACTTAGCTAGATTTGGCTTGGTCCTATTTGAAATGAATTTGGAGATTATTTTGTAAACCAAGTTACATAAGGCAATTGGTTTGTACTCATCATAGGAGGAAGGATTAGAATTCTTGGGGATGAGTGTAATGAAAGTGGCATTGAGGGCTCTAGAGATGTAACCATTCACCTTAGACTCCTCCGCCACCTGAAGAAGTTCCTTTCCCGTTAATTCAAAGAAATAAAAAAACAACACCACTAACCAACCATCAAGGCCAGGGCTTTTGTCCTTGGCCAATTTTTTTATGATGGCCTCCAATTCATCCAATGTTACTTCTTTGCCAATTTGATTGCCTTCTTCCTTTGAGAAGAACCTAGGGTAATGTTGAATCACTTCGAGTTGAGCAGAGATATTAGTAAGATTTGGATCCTTAAAAGCATAATAGAAGTGGGAAACAACAGTTTTTTCAAGGTCCTTTTGTGAGTTAATGAACTTCCCCTCTTTATCCTTAAGGTCCCAAATTGCATTAAAATTCCTTATATGACATGCAAACTTGCGAAAGAACTTAGTATTTGCATCTCCCTACTTGAACCATCTGGCTAAAATTTTTGATCTCCATGTCTCCTCCTCAATTTTAAGGAGATAGGATTTCTTATATTCCAACTCCAAGAGCTTGCATTTGTCTTCCTTAGGAAAAAACACCAGAAGGATTGTTACGGAAAAAATCATCAATCCCTTCTTCCACCAACAACAATTCTTGAGAAAGGGCTTGTTTCTTTTGTTTTTCCCACTGTATAACGACATTTTTCAACCACTTAAGTTTTGTAGTCAAATTCTCCATAGGAGAGACATCATAGCCCACAGGGAAGGATGACCAAAACCCCTTATCCAAGGAATGGAAAGTAGAATCCTCAAGCCACACACACCACATTATAGTGAAGTTACATATATATGGAATTGTTAGAAAGTAAAATATACTTTTAAAATTAAAAGTATGATTTGGTTCTTTCTATAATTTAAGAAGTCAAAATCAAAACACCATATTACATGTATAGTTTTTTTTAAATAAGAAAAGGGTCAAAATCTAAAAATTAGACACGAAGTAAGGTCTTTTTAGGGTAATCCATTTTTGTTATACATAGCAATTAATGTCAAAGGCATGATGTTATTTTGTAATACATAAATACAAACTCTCTTGAATATAGGGTATGTAACTTTGTAAATATTGTGATAATATAATGTTCCTTACTCCTTTTTTTAATCAAAGCGTAGGCACCTTAGTATTCTTCATTTTCTTTTTTCTTTTCAAAAGATCTTTCACAATAATATTAACATTATTTTAGATATATTCCAAATTTGTGTAATTCTAACATTATTAAAAAATATAATTACAATTTAAAAGAATTTAGACCTATAATTCCAATAATTTTGAAAGAAATGGAATTGGAAAGAATTTAGAACTCTAATTTCAATTTTGAAGTTTTAAAAGATATTTGCAACTCTTAATAACATATCATATAAAAAACGAGAAAAAATCTTTGAAGCTTGTTGATGGTTTTAATTGATGTTGACATTTGATGTAACTATTGTAAATCAAATTATGAAATATTTATATTTCTATGAATATTGGTGTACATGGATCACATTTTATGAACACATTACATTGTAATAGTTTGTTTGACTAGTTATATTCTTCACGTATCTTTGACAAATGATATGCTGCTTTTTTAACTTATCGTGTCTATTGTTTATTTGTTTGCAATAAATTAGGTAAGATTATTTAAACCTATTTCAATATCCTCACTATATTTTTGGTTTTCATCAATTTCTTTATTAGTTTTCCATATTGATTTGGTTGTTTTGTTAGCTTGTAATAATGGTAAGATTCCTTAAACATTTTCTCAATACTTTTGTATTTTTGGGCCTAGTCATTTTCTTTCTTAAACTCTCATGGTTGATTTTGTAGTTTTGCATGCTTGTTTGGTAATTGTGCCCACTTGTAGGAACTTCCATGCAACTCTATTCATCACTTTGTTTTATGTTTTTAATAAAATTTCCTTGTTGAACTTGTACCTTGAATTCTTTCCCTTTTAGTTTCTAACATTTTTAAATATTTATTTGCATTGTTCTCAATCATATGTGGTACATTCTTTCTTTCTTTGTATTAATCTTGATGTGGTAACATCTTTGTTTTTTAGTTCTTAATATTGGTTGTTTATTCAATTAAACTAAATGTACAAGTCCTCATTTTTCAATGGCTATGCATCATTGATTTGTCTTTCAAATATTTCATGGTGATTTTTATAGTTTTATCACATATTCATATGTATATTTGGCAATAACTATAATTTCACCACATTTTTTACTAGTTCTATGTATTGTGCATGCTCCACTCTATACTTCACTTTCTTTACTTTCAAGTGCTTTATGTGAGATTGTTTTATGTGTTCTGCTTCCATTTTAGTTAATTGTATTAGGATTAAGTTTACAAAAGCTTCATAGAACATGTTTGGATTCTATTCATTAAAAATTGCCTCAAATGTCATTCATTGCATAACACCAAATGCATAAAAAATGCAACAAATAGATAAAACATGCAATAACATTTTGTAGATAATATGGGAAAGTTTGTTTTATTGATGCAATCCTTGTGTTTTTTCTTTGTATTTTAGTTATGTAGAACAAGATCATATATACTCTAAAATACAAAGGTTGTGAACTATAATGGTCTCTTTGAAGAACGTGTGGTCTCTTTGAAGATAGGGTAATATGTCTTAACTCAATAAGGCTTTGGTAATTGAGTGCAAAATAATCAATAGTAAGTGCTTATACATTAGCTTGCATTCTAAATCACAATATATGTATTAAAATCGTGAAATATATCAAATGTGCCCAAATTGAAAAATCATTTTAAGTTTTATATTATTTTTCAAGCTATGTGTAATAAAGTAGTAATCAATTCAATGTGGTTAAAGCCTTTTTTTCATCCATGAAGGTCATGAGTTTGATTTAGAGGGAAGTCATGTATGTACAGCTCCATAGAATAAGCGGTGATGTTAAGTTGTTTCATGGACGGGTGACCTTGTCCCACAAACAAAGTGGTCGCATATATCAATTTGGTGTCTAACTAAGTTGTGACCTTAAATTATTAATTCATCGCTTCTTTGTAAAATTTTGTACATTTTCCACTTTTCTATCAGAGATTATAATATAAATTGTTCTTAGTAAAATATTATTGGTTATGTGTAAAGGAAATTTTGATCTAGATTTTTGTTTAGCATTCCTCAAATGATAATTGTTTCACTTCCAATTGTCATCGCGATGCCACTACTATGGAATTTGCAGGTAACATTGTGTCATAACTTCTTAGTAATTCATTCTTGTATGAATGCAATATAGTTTTAAATGTACACACAAAAATAGACATTATACTTCTGAACACAATGTAATCTTAAATATACAAACCGTAAATGCACATCAAAGAACAACATCATTGAAAATACTAAACACGACAATGTCTTGCAATATTGCGACAATCAACCTTTTACATTCCTCACACTTGTGAGGCACATTGTTTCATTCCATGTATGTTAGAAATATACATCCACAAACTAATATCGTGGATATGTCGTTGGTTTTCTCCATTAATTTGTATACATTTGCAACAATAACATGTGTTCACAACACGCATGTGAGACAAAAATTTCATTTGTGCTCCTAATACATTCAATAAGTGATGCATATGTTAACTAGTAGTATTATGTGTGTTTACAACTTATGTATGTCTACTTTGATACATTGCTAAGATATGTTAATCTATAATGGAAAGTAGAATCCTCAAGCCACACACATCACATTATAGTGAAGTTAAATATATATGGAATTGTTAGAAAGTAAAATATACTTTTAAAATTAAAAGTATGATTTGGTTCTTTCTATAATTTAAGAAGTCAAAAGCAAAACATTATATTACATGTATAGTTTTTTTTAATAAAAAAAGGGTCAAATTCTAAAAATTAGACTCGAAGTAAGGTCTTTTTAGGGTAATCCATTTTTGTTAAATACATAGCAATTAATGTCAAAACCATGATGTTATTTTGTAATACATAAAGACAAACTCTCTTGAATATAGGGTATGTGACTTTGTAAATATTGTGATAATATAATGTTCCTTACTCCTTTTTTAAATTAAAGCTTAGGCATCTTAGTATTCTTCATTTTATTTTTTCTTTTCAAAAGATCTTTCACAATAATATTCACATTATTTTAGATATATTCCAAATTTGTGTAATTCAAACATTATTAAAAAATATAATTACAATTTAAAAGAATTTAGACCTATAATTCCAATAAATTTGAAAGAATTGGAATTGGAAATAATTTAGAACTCTAATTTCAATTTGGAAGTTTAAAAAAATATTTGCACTTCTTAACAACATATCATATAAAACACGAGAAAAAATCTTTGAAGCTTGTTGATGGTTTTAATTGATGTTGACGTTTAATGTAACTATTGTATAATAAAATTATGAAATATTTATATTTCTATGAATATTGGTGTACATGGATCACATTTTATGAACACATTACATTGTAATAGTTTGTTTGACTAGTTATATTCTTCACATATCTTTGAAAAATGATATGTTGCTTTTTTAACTTAACGTGTTTGTTGTTTATTTGTTTGCAATAAATTAGGTAAGATTATTTAAACCTGTTTCAATATCCTCACTATGTTTTTGGTTTTCATCAATTTCTTTTTTAATTTTGCATATTGATTTTGTTGTTTTGTTAGCTTATAATAATGGTAAGATTCCTTAAACATTTTCTCAATCTTTTTGTATTTTTGGGCCTAGTCATTTTCTTTCTTAAACTCTCCTGGTTGGTTTTTTAGTTTTGCATATGCTTGTTTGGTAGTTGTGTCCACTTGTAGGAACTTCCATGCAACTCTATTCATCACTTTGTTTTATGCTTTAAATAAAATTTCCATGTTGAACTTGTACCTTGGATTCTTGTCCTTTTAGTTTCTAACGTTTTTAAATATTTCTTTGCATTGTTCACAATCATTTGTGGTACATTCTTTCTTTCTTTGTATTAATCTTGATGTGGTAACATATTTGTTTTTTAGTTCTTAATATTAGTTGTTTATTCAATTAAACTAAATGTACAAGTCCTCATTTTTCAATGGCTGTGCATCATTGATTTGTCTTTCAAATATTTCATTGTGATTTTTATAGTTTTATCACATATTCATATGTATATTTGGAAATAACTATAATTTCACCACATTGTTTACTAGTTCTACGTATTGTGCATGTTCCACTCTATACTTCACATTCTTTACTAAATCAAGTGCTTTATGTGAGATTGTTTTATGTGTTGTGCTTCCATTCTAGTTATTTGTATTAGGATTAAGTTTACAATAAGCTTCATAGAACATGTTTGGATTCTATTCATTAAAAATTGCCTCAAATGTCATGCATTACATAACACCAAATGCATAAAAAATGCAACAAATTGATAAAGCATGCAATAACATTATAGTGAAATATATATGGAATTGTTAGAAAGTAAAATATACTTTTAAAATTAAAAGTATGATTTGGTTCTTTCTATAATTTAAGAAGTCAAAAGCAAAACACCATATTACATGTATAGTTTTTTTTAATAAAAAAAGGGTCAAATTCTAAAAATTAGACTCGAAGTATGGTCTTTTTAGGGTAATCCATTTTTGTTAAATACATAGCAATTAATGTCAAAACCATGATGTTATTTTGTAATACATAAAGACAAACTCTCTTGAATATAGGGTATGTGACTTTGTAAATATTGTGATAATATAATGTTCCTTACTCCTTTTTTAAATTAAAGCTTAGTAATCTTAGTATTCTTCATTTTATTTTTACTTTTCAAAAGATCTTTCACAATAATATTCACATTATTTTAGATATATTCCAAATTTGTGTAATTCAAACATTATTAAAAAATATAATTACAATTTAAAAGAATTTAGACCTATAATTCCAATAAATTTGAAAGAATTGGAATTGGAAATAATTTAGAACTCTAATTTCAATTTGGAAGTTTAAAAAAATATTTGCACTTCTTAACAACATATCATATAAAACACGAGAACAAATCTTTGAAGCTTGTTGATGGTTTTAATTGATGTTGACATTTAATGTAACTATTGTATAATAAAATTATGAAATATTTATATTTCTATGAATATTGGTGTACATGGATCACATTTTATGAACACATTACATTGTAATAGTTTGTTTGACTAGTTATATTCTTCACGTATCTTTGACAAATGATATGTTGCTTTTTTAACTTATTGTGTCTATTATTTATTTGTTTGCAATAAATTAGGTAATATTATTTAAACATGTTTCAATATCCTTAGTATATTTTTGGTTTTCATCAATTTCTTTTTTAATTTTCCATATTGATTTTGTTGTTTTGTTAGCTTGTAATAATGGTAAGATTCCCTAAACATTTTCTCAATATTTTTGTATTTTTGGGCCTAGTCATTTTCTTTCTTAAACTCTCCTGGTTGATTTTGTAGTATTGCATATGCTTGTTTGGTAATTGTGCCCACTTGTAGGAACTTCCATGCAACTCTATTCATCACTTTGTTTTATGCTTTTAATAAAATTTCCATGTTGAACTTATACCTTGAATTCTTGCCCTTTTAATTTCTAACGTTTTAAAATATTTCTTTGCATTGTTCTCAATCATATGTGGTACATTCTTTCTTTCTTTGTATTAATCTTGATGTGGTAACATATTTGTTTTTTAGTTATTAATATTGGTTGTTTATTCAATTAAACTAAATGTACAAGTCCTCATTTTTCAATGGCCATGCATCATTGATTTGTCTTTCAAATATTTCATGGTGATTTTTATAGTTTTATCACATATTCATATGTATATTTGGCAATAACTATAATTTCACCACATTTTTTACTAGTTCTATGTATTGTGCATGTTCCACTCTATACTTCACTTTCTTTACTTTCAAGTGCTTTATGTGAGATTGTTTTATGTGTTGTGCTTCCATTCTAGTTAATTGTATTAGGATTAAGTTTACAATAAGCTTCATAGAACATGTTTGGATTCTATTCATTAAAAAGTGCTTCAAATGGCATGCATTACATAACACCAAATGCATAAAAAATGCAACAAATTGATAAAGCATGCAATAACATTTTGTAGATAATATGGGAAAGTTTTATTTATTGATGCAATCATTGTGTTTTTTCTTTGTATTTTAGTTATGTAGAACAATATCATATATACTCTAAACTACAAAGGTTGTGAACTACAATGGACTCTTTGAAGAATGCGCGATCTCTTTGAAGATAGGGTAATATGTCTTAACTCAATAAGGCTTTGGTAATTGAGTGCAAAATAATCAATAGTAAGTTCTTATACATTAGCTTGCATTCTAAATCACAAGATATGTATTAAAATCGTGAAATATATCAAATGTTCCCAAATTGAAAAATCATTTTAAGTTTTATATTATTTTTCAAGCCATGTGTAATAAAGTAGTAAGCGATTCAATGTGGTTAAAGCCTTTTTTTCATCCATGAAGGTCATGAGTTTGATTTAGAGGGAATTCATGTATGTACACCTCCATAGACTAAGCAGTCATGTTAAGTTGTTTCATGGAGGGGTGACCTTGTCCCACAAATAAAGTGGTCGCATATATCAATTTGGTGTCTAACTAAGTTGTGACCTTAAATTATTAATTGATCGCTTCTTTGTAAAATTTTGTACATTTTCCACTTTTCTCTCAGAGATTATAGTATTTGTTCTTAGTAAAATATTATTGGTTATGTGTCACGAAAAATTTGATCTAGATTTTTTTTTAGCATTCCTCAAATGATAATTGTTTCACTTTCAATTGTCATCGCAATACCACTACTATGGGATTTGCAGGTAACATTGTGCCATAACTTCTTAGTAATTCATTCTTGCATGAATGCAATATAATTTTAAATGTACAAACACAAATGGACATTGTACTTCTGAACATAATGTAATATTAAATATACAAACCATAAATGGCGCACAACAAATAACAACGTCATTGAAAATACTAAACGCGACAATGTTTTGCAATATTGTGACAATCAACCTTTTACATTCCTCACACTTGTGAGGCACATTGTTTCATTCCATGTATGTTAGAAATATACATCCACAAACTAATATCGCGGATATGTCGTTGGTTTTATCCATTAATTTGTGTACATTTGCAACAATAACATGTGTTCACAACATGCACGTGAGACAAAATTTCATTTGTGCTCCTAATACATTCAATAAGTGATGCATATGATAACTAGTAGTATTATGTGTGTTTACAACCTATGTATGTCTACTTTGATACATTGCTAAGATATGTTAATCTATAATGGAAAGTAGAATCCTCAAACTACACACACCACATTATAGTGAACAGTTACATATATGGAATTGTTAGAAAGTAAAAAATACTTTTAAAATTAAAAGTATGATTTGGTTCTTTCTATAATTTAAGAAGTCAAAAGCAAAACACCATATTACATATATAGCTTTTTTTAACAAGAAAAGGATCAAATTCTAAAAAATAGACTCGAAGTAAGGTTTTCTTAGGGTAATCCATTTTTATTATACATAGCAATTAATGTCAAAGGCATGATGTTATTTTGTAATACATAAAGACAGACTCTCTTGAATATAGGGTATGGGACTTTGTAAATATTGTGATAATATAATGTTCCTTACTCCTTTTTTTAATCAAAGCTTAGGCACCTTAGTATTCTTCATTTTCCTTTTTCTTTTTAAAAGATCTTTCACAATAATATTAACATTATTTTAGATATATTCCAAATCTGTATAATTTAAACATTATTCAAAAATATAATTACAATTTGAAAGAATTTAGACCTATAATTCCAATAATTTTGAAAGAATTGGAATTGGAAAGAATTTAGAACTCTAATTTCAATTTGGAAGTTTTAAAAGATATTTGCAATTCTTAACAACATATCATATAAAACACGAGAAAAAATCTTTGAAGCTTGTTGATGGTTTTAATTGATGTTGACGTTTGATGTAACTATTGTATAGTAAAATTATGAATTTGATGTAACTATTGTATAGTAAAATTGTGAAATATTTACATTTCTATGAATATTGGTGTACATGGATCGCATTTTATGAACGCATTACATTGTAATAGTTTGTTTGACTAGTTATATTCTTCACATATCTTTGACAAATGATATGTTTCTTTTTTAACTTATCGTGTTTGTTGTTTATTTGTTTGCAATAAATTAGGTAAGATTATTTAAACCTATTTCAATATCCTCACTATGTTTTTGGTTTTCATCAATTTCTTTTTTAATTTTGCATATTGATTTTGTTTTTTTGTTAGCTTGTAATAATGGTAAGATTCCTTAAACATTTTCTCAATCTTTTTGTATTTTTGGGCCTAGTCATTTTCTTTCTTAAACTCTCCTGGTTGGTTTTTTAGTTTTGCATATGCTTGTTTGGTAGTTGTGTCCACTTGTAGGAACTTCCATGCAACTCTATTCATCACTTTGTTTTATGCTTTAAATAAAATTTCCATGTTGAACTTGTACCTTGGATTCTTGTCCTTTTAGTTTCTAACGTTTTTAAATATTTCTTTGCATTGTTCACAATCATTTGTGGTACATTCTTTCTTTCTTTGTATTAATCTTGATGTGGTAACATCTTTGTTTTTTAGTTCTTAATATTGGTTGTTTATTCAATTAAACTAAATGTACAAGTCCTCATTTTTCAATGGCCGTGCATCATTGATTTGTCTTTCAAATATTTCATTGTGATTTTTATAGTTTTATCACATATTCATATGTATATTGGGAAATAACTATAATTTCACCACATTGTTTACTAGTTCTACGTATTGTGCATGTTCCACTCTATACTTCACATTCTTTACTAAATCAAGTGCTTTATGTGAGATTGTTTTATGTGTTGTGCTTCCATTCTAGTTATTTGTATTAGGATTAAGTTTACAATAAGCTTCATAGAACATGTTTGGATTCTATTCATTAAAAATTGCCTCAAATGTCATGCATTGCATAACACCAAATGCATAAAAAATGCAAAAAATAGATAAAACATGCAATAACATTTTGTAGATAATGTGGGAAAGTTTTATTTATTGATGCAATCGTCGTGTTTTTTCTTTGTATTTTAGTTATGTAGAACAAGATCATATATACTCTAAAATACAAAGGTTGTGAACTACAATGGTCTCTTTGAAGAACGCGTGATCTCTTCGAAGAGAGGGTAATATGTCTTAACTCAATAAGGCTTTGGTAATTGAGTGCAAAATAATCAATAGTAAGTGCTTATACATTAGCTCATTCTAAATCGCAAGATATGTATTAAAATTGTGAAATATATATCAAATGTGCCCAAATTGAAAAATCATTTTAAGTTTTATATTAGTTTTCAAGCCATGTGTAATAAAGTAGTAATCGATTCAATGTCGTTAAAGCCTTTTTTTCATCCATGAAGGTCCTGAGTTTGATTTAGAGGGAAGTCATGTCTGTACACCTCCATAGACTAAGCAGTCATGTTAATTTTTTTCATGGAGTGGTGACCTTGTCCCACAAACAAAGTGGCTGCATATATCAATTTGGTGTCTAACTAAGTTGTGACCTTAAATTATTAATTCATCGCTTCCTTGTAAAAATTTGTGCATTTTCCATTTTTCTCTCAAAGATTATAATATTTGTTCTTGGTAAAATATTATTGGTTATGTGTCAAGGAACATTTGATCTAGAGTTTTGTTTATCATTCCTCAAATGATAATTACTTCACTTTCAATTGTCATCATTATGCCACTTCTATGGAATTTGTAGGTAACATTGTGCCATAACTTCTTAGTAATTCATTCTTGTATGAATGCAATATAATTTTAAATGTACAAACACAAATGGATAGTGTACTTGTGTTTTTTCTTTGTATTTTAGTTATGTAGAACAAGATCATATATACTCTAAAATACAAAGGTTGTGATCTACAATGGTCTCTTTGACGAACGCGTGATCTCTTTGAAGATAGGGTAATATGTCTTAACTCAATAAGGCTTTGGTAATTGAGTCCAAAATAATCAATAGTAAGTGCTTATACATTAGCTTGCATTCTAAATCACAAGATATGTATTAAAATCATGAAATATATCAATTGTGTAATAAAGTAGTAATCGGTTCAATGTGGTTAAAGCCTTTTTTTCATCCATGAAGGTCATGAGTTTGATTTAGAGGGAAGTCATGTATGTACACCTCCATAGACTAATTAGTCATGTTAAGCTGTTTCATGGAGGGGTGACCTTGTCCCACAAACAAAGTGGTCGCATATATCAATTTGGTGTCTAACTAAGTTGTGACCTTAAATTATTAATTCATCGCTTCTTTGTAAAATTTTGTACATTTTCCACTTTTCTCTTAGAGATTATAATATTTGTTCTTAGTAAAATATTATTGGTTATGTGTCAAGGAACAGTTGATCTATATTTTTGTTTAGCATTCCACAAATGATAATTGTTTCACTTTCAATTGTCAATGCGATGCCACTACTATGGAATTTGCAGGTAACATTTTGCCATAACTTCTTAGTGTAATGCCCCTAGAATGACCATCGGATTTGAGGGCACTTGTCGAGTGACTTGACTAAATAAACTTCAATAAAGTGGTCCTTTGAGTTTGGATGTGTCTTAGTGATTGAGAAAACACATGATGATTTGCTTAATGAAAAAATGATAAACGAAAACAATGAAATGAATGATACTTGCGGGAATGGATACTTTACTTAAATTGATGAATAAATGCATGCTCTGCTTAATGATTAGTTGTTTTATGAAATACATGATGTGTATAAATGAATTTGCATGTGCTGCTTGGCGATTAGCTATGTTATGAAATATATGTCATGAATGAACGAATTGCATGTATTACTTAATGATTAGCAGAAATACGAAACATGATTATGGACTGATTGACATGATGTATATTGATGAGTTATGATGATCAATACTATTGATGGGTACTTTGAGAATATGTGCAGCAACAGGTAATTATCATAACCAACTAACTCACAAAGGAAATATAAGGGCCGTAGAGTACGAATAAATCAGTGACACGGAAGAACAACGACGGTGTCGACTTCCTACGGATTCCACGCACGATTTGAAAAGCACCTATCCGCTTACTCGGGGAAGCGTGAAATCGTGCGAAGTGGACCATGAATGAATCTGTCATGTACAAGGTTGAGGGGCGCGTAGTAAGAATGAACTTACTCCTTAGCGCCATTAGTATCCAATAGAGTGTAGACGGGGGATTGAAGGTAACAAATCCTAAATCCCTACATGAAGTTCCTGCAAATTAGATGCAACAAAGAAGTATTAACGAAAGGACCCGGTGATGTGGTACCTTGTCGATAAACGAAAATGATAGATGAAAGGACCCGACGATGTGGTACCTTGTCGATAAACAGAAATGATAGACGGATGGACACGACGATGTGGTACCATGTCGATAAAAAGAAAAAGAGGAACGAATGGACCCGACGATGTGGTACCTAGACCTAAGACAAAAATAATTGAGGAATATTATGCATTGAGCATGTAAGTTTGCATTTAGTTTGTTTGCACATGAAATGATTATTAGTAATTAAAATAATAGAGAATATTTGTTTAGGAGCAAAATGGTATAGTAGACATTAGCATATAGCCAATTCCACTTGCACCCACAAAAATAGAACTAGACTGAAGCATCAGGGGGGACAGACTTGAGTAAATATAGGAATGTAGGTGCACTCTCCTAGGAATTAGACACATGGTTGGGTGAGGTAATTATATTTGAATAATTAGAAAATTAAACATTTTTTCATGAAGCGACATGTGTCGCAGAGAATTTTCCTATATAAGGAAGGCAAGAGGAAAGGGAAAGGGACCCTATGACTGGATGGATACCGTAATGAGTGTAAGTCATTGATTTGCTTCTATTGTGAGTTTGGAAAGGGATATTGGTGGGGGGGAAGCCAACTTCTGGATCCCTAGTTTTTGTGTGTGAGCTCTACGACCCTATTGCTCGGGGGTTCGGGAAGAAGGAGAGTATTCCCAGAATTGGTAGGGAGGTCAACCGAGTGGTCAGTTGGATGTCTGGATCAAAGCGGCAAGGAGTGGCAACTACAACAATCTTCGATGAGTGGATTCACCCACAACCATCAGAATCAAGTTTATTATTCCATTTTTGTTTTCTAAGTATAATTTTTGAGTTTTCTATCATTGTTAAGATCTAAACTATGTTATATTATGTTAGAAATTATTTAGATAGTCTTTTGGGAGGGCCCGGAAACGGGGGGACCCTACACTTAGTAATTCATTCTTGTATGAATGCAATATAATTTTAAATGTACAAATAAAAATGGACATTGTACTTCTGAACACAATGTAATCTTAAATATCCAAACTGTAAATGCACAACAAAGAACAACTGTAACGCCCGGCTCAATACATTGATTGACCGTAGACTTGAGTACACTTGTCAAGTGACCCAGCTGAATAAACTTTAGTAAATGGTCCTTTGAATATTTGAAATGTTTGAATGATTGAAGAACACATGATGATTTACATGACGACAAATGATAAACGAAAATGATGCAGTGAACGATACTTATAGAAATGGATACTTTGCTTAATAAATGAATGCATACTCTGCTTAATGATTAGCGATATTATGAAATATATGATGTGTATGAACGAAATGCATGTGTTGCTTAATGATTGGCAGATTTACGAAATGAATGATGACTGAATGTTGTATATGATTGAATGATATATGATAGACAGACTGAGAAATAATGAAATGAAAATGATTGAATGATATATGCTAGATTGAATGAGAAATAATGAAATGAAAATGATTGAACGATATATGCTCGACTAACTGAGAGATTATGAAATGAAAATGATTGAATGATATATGCTCAACTGACTGTGAGATTACGAAATGAAAATGATCGAATGATATATGCTGAACTGACTGAGAGATTATGAAATGGAAGTGATTGAATGATAAATATGCTCGACTGACCAAGATATTATGATCATATACCCCGTAAATGCAATGAAGGATTTTTTATAGTGCAGCGCTACTGATGTGTGTCTTGAGTGTGTGCAGAGGCAGGTAAAACGATTTACCGACTAACTCACAATGGAAAAGCAGGGGTCGTAAGAACGAGAAACATACATAGGGGTACGACGATGGACTGTCGACCCTGAATTAACACTCCACACACGGGTCGGATGCAGGCTAGCTCACCTGGGGAAGCATGTGACGTATGAGCGAGGCCACAACAACTTGGTCTCCTACGACAAGTTGAGGGGCGTGCGATAAAGAGAACCTTATCCCTCAACCACCCTTAGTCTCCAAGGAAGTGTAGTCGAGAGATCGCGGTAACGATTCCCCAATCGCTACAAAGTACTCCCCACAAGAGGAAAAGAAAAGAAATTCAGAAGGACCCAACGATGTGGTACCTAGACAATTAAGGAAAGAAATTTAGAAGGACCCGACGATGTGGTACCGAGATGAATAAAGAAAATAAAGTCAGAAGGACCCGACGATGTGGTACCTAAAAAATTAAGGAAAGAAAGTCAGAAGGACCCGAGGATGTGGTACCAAGACGAATAAAGAAAAGAAATTCAAACGATGTAATGTCCCTTTTAAGGAATTTTATTAAAATGACCAATTTTTCACTTTTTTCCCTATTTCGACCTTTGATTAGTTTTGATGTCTAGGTCTCCAAGTTGACCCAAATGCTCCCAAATATTTTGTGAGGGTATATGAATGATATTAATACTTGAATATGATTTTCATGGATGATTTATGATCCTCCAAAGAATTCTAAAAACTTGTTTAAGATTCTGGACAAAGTATGGAATTTAACTAGCAATTTGAGGATCAAATCCCCCCAGGGTAAGTACTGAAAATGGATTTCCAAATGCCTCCAAACCCACTCAAAATTATGAACATAGGTAGGGGATGTCTAAGGGAAATTATTTAGGTCTCATGTGCACCATTTATCAGTTATTAAGTCTGTTCTAATCTCCTACCAAACAGCAACAAAAATCACTAGTTCGGCCCTTGGGGAAATGGCACCAAATCTCTTCCAAATGCAAATAAATTGAGTAAGATGACTTCAAATGCTTAAGTGTTGAACATGAAACTTGTAATACTCATCAATTTCAGTCCATTAATCATAAATATATCAGATAAACATTCTTTCAATCGAAATCATCAGCATTACAATGGCATACATCAATATAGTGGGGAAATGGTCATTGTTTGCTCATTAATCATCATTTTTACATACAAACACTTGGTATTTCGACCTGAGACTTTTTGAAGATGAATAACAGAGTATATTAAGCTTATTAAAATTAGAAATGGATCATGAGAATCTCTCCCAAAGAGTACAATAGCTCACCCAAAGCGCAATCCCTCCATGAGCATGAATATACAATAAAAACTGGAAATGGTTGAGAGAAAGTGCTGCACTAGAAGAAACCATGAGCTGCCCTGTAGATTACACATGCAAATACAAAATCCATTAAATCTCCATTAAATACCTGAATGGCCTCTCCAAACACCAACTTGGATGGGAATCTTTTACCCTTGAAATTGGCTAAGGCAAGAAACTAGTCATCCACTAGCTCTCTCTCTACACAAATGCAAATTTCTCAAATGATCAAAAGCTACCATTCTTCTTTTTTATTGTATTTTATAAACTTCTAATTTCCTCCATGGGTCGAATTCCTCCCAAGAGCTTCATGCCAACTCAAGTTTGGAAGAGATTCCCAAGTATGCCACTTGTCCTTCCAATTCTAGGTCCCTCCTTCTCCAAATTTGACTTGGTGTCTCTTTGGATTCCCTAAATCACTTGAGCGCCCTCTTGGAGGCTATTTTTAGCCCTGACATGTCATATATGTCATATTTCAGCCTTTAGATCTGATTTGTGTCATAGGTGTCATAACATCTTCATCATTGTTGTCATAGAGCTAGGGAATCTAGTCCAAGTGTCTCACTAGCTCCAAAATGCCTCTTCCTCTTCCATGGGAGTTACTCTTCCACTCCAATTCGACCTTAATTGATTCATGCCAAGTATATTGACATTCCAAATCATCCCAAGAACCTTGGGCTTCTTATGGATTCGAAATGACAAGAGGAGGATGCCATGTGGCACATAAATTCTAGCTTGTGTGGGCCCCACAAACTCCATGTGTCTCCATGCTCCATTGCCACTTCAATTTTCTCTTGTATTTATTTAATTACCTCCATTATTAAATATTTATTCCATTCTAATGTTTGAACATCATTTATTATCTCCCTTATTAAAATTCCAAATGTATCCATCCAACCTAGGGAACTAGTAGGATTGATGGAATTGTCCTGCTCTGCAATTATTTGAATGGGAAAATTACAGTCCTCCCCACCCAATATTGCTTGTCAAGCAATTTCAGATTTGGATGCTGCAAAATCTTCTCCTCTTCCCATGTGGCATCTTCACTTGGTAGATCCTTCCATTGTACTAAGTATTCTTTGATAGTTCTGCTTCTCAATCTCCTTTCCCTTGTCTTCAATATTGTGTCAATCAACATTTTACATTCCTCACACTTGTGAGGCACATTGTTTCATTCCATGTATGTTAGAAATATACATCCACAAACTAATATCATGGATATGTCGTTGGTTCGCTCCATTAATTTGTGTACATTTGCAACAATAACATGTGTTCACAACACGCAGGTGAGACAAAAATTTCATTTGTGCTCCTAATACATTCAAAAAGTGATGCATATGATAACTAGTAGTATTATGTGTGTTTACAACTGATGTATGCTTACTTTGATACATTGCTAAGATATGTTAATCTATTTAGTTTTCAGTTGTTATCCAAAGTGCATAATCAATTTTTTTACCAAGTGTTCAAATAGTTGGGATTTCAACATTGGTATCAACAATAATTTGAAAGAAATTTAGAATGTTGATTGTCCATTCAATGGAAACTTAACACCAAATTTGAAGTATCATAGTTTTTAATAAAATAATGTCATAATATTTGATTGTTGATGGATCTCTAGAGCATTGAATAAGAGATGTAAGAACAAGAATTGGCGAAGGTGACACGATAGTGGTTGTAATAATTTATATAGGTGTCAATTTTTTATGTGAATATTGAGCACAAATCCAAACAAAGGCATTACTCACAACTATCAATATCCCAAAGGACGAAGTGAACCTATCGCTATCACTAAATTTGGTGGGGTTGAATTATATATTAATTGTTGATCAAAATGTTGTTTCAATGTCCATATATTTTAATCCAAACGAATTTTAAGATGTTGATAGTGAAAATGTCAATCCTCTTGACAACATGACATTTAGAACCCTAAACACCTACCATACTATCTTAATGTTGAATAGTTTTTTAATATTTTGTTAAAATGTCTTGAATATCATGTTTTTTTGTTTGTAAATTACACATTATTTTACTATTAATACTAAAAAAGAGATTACATCATAGCATACTAGACATCCTACTCCCAGAGAGAAATTTTGAACTTTTCAAAGTACATATCAAGGTTTGGCCTATCATGTTTGAAAATAGCAACACAATTATATGATAATCAAATCCCAAAATATCGATTATAATAATTTCATGTATGACAACAACAACTTGGAGGAAGTGGCTTCATACAAATATCTTAGAAATGATCCTCATCATTTGCTTAACTGGAACTATAGCATTGAGAAAATGATTAATTGACAATCCAAAGTTTGTTGAACAATCCAAAGCATGAATGTTGCTGATCCTGGATTCTACACATATGAAAGATCAATCCCATTTTGTTGCTATAGTCATTGTAAATTCAATTCATGCCCCAAAGAACTTAGAGTTGTTTTTTATTTTCCATAGAATGTGTTTAACCTTGGTGCACTCTCTAATAGCAATAGTAAAATAGAGGATGCAAAGATAGAGGTTAAAAATACCCCCAACTTGCATTGATACCAATTCCCGATCATTTCCCTATGTATTCATCATAGTTTAATAGCTTAAAAAGGGATCAAGTGAATACTCACTTCATGTGATGAATAAACCTCCAGACATGCAAAACAAGACGTATTAAACCTTACTCCTCCCATAATAATGTCTTGCATTCCATGACCATGAACCCACACCTCCACCTATTATGTGGTGTGACAAGCATCGATACTATGGATCCATGTAATGTCCTCAGTTTTGGGATTCCCATGTACTATGGTTGGAGATTACCTTCGGGGCTTTTGTTAGCCAAGATAGAGGAGTGAGATTATGTTTCCAATGAGATCAGAGAGTTTGGAGGATTTTTATGGGGCCCATCCTAGTCCATTTACCATTATTCATCATCAAGATCATTTTCATACAATTCGTTCTTGGTTATGTTGCATTCTGACTATTCCCGTAAATTGGGAGGATTATTGAGCATAATTTAATTAATTGCACTAAAGGTGTTATTTGGAGCATGTTATTTGAGGGGACACCTTAGTGTAATAGCTTGTTAGAACCAAGATGATAAACTATAAAGTTTGGGATGATGAGAAAGTGACTTCCAGTGTCCAAAAATGTCATAAAAGCAAACCAATCACTTTCTGGAGTTAAAAAGGGGTTAAAAAGTGATTTAATGAGTAATATGAAGAATAAACTTAGAAAGTCACTTAAATAATTTAAGTGAATGATAAAAAAGAATAGAGGACCTATAAAGGAGAGATGATAGCTCATTCTTAGATATTCATGAAATTGGCATTTTTGAAAACTTGGAGAGCTCTTGAGCTTCTTTCTCTTGGGTCGAAAACCCTGAGGGAGAAAAGTAGTTTTGGTGGTGAGACCATCCACCCTAGCTATTCTCATGGAGATATCATTCAGATCTCTCATTTGTGCTTCATTACTGTAACAAATTCACCATTAAGATTTTATATTTGTGGAGTTGGGGTGAGTTATAGTGACTATGTGAAGAAGGGACACACTTGTGGTTGAGTTCTAGGCATATTTCCCTTCTTTATCTATCATTGTTGTAAGAGGTCAAAATACCTTCACATTGTATGATTTTGGGAGAGGGCGCACTAGTGTGGAATACATTCAAGCTATTCATCTTTCCCTGACGTACACTACAAGGAAAAGAGCCTGTAGCGGAGGTCATAACGGAGGCTTTTAGTGTTACAAGATTGGTAAAATTTGTCAAAAAAACCTCCGCTACAACCTCCTCCAATGGTAGAGAATGTTTAACGATGGTTATTATGGATATATTTTATAACTAAAAAAACTCGACGGCTGGATGTTTTAACGGATATTTTGTTACCGGTGTGTTTTGTTTAAATTGTGTGCACTAGTGCATGTAAAAACACAACACACCGGTGTTGTACGGTGTAAAAATATGCACCGGTGCTCTCAAACAAAACAAGCACCAGGAAGAACCAAATTGTTGATGTATTTGTAACTTCGGAAGATATTCACTTGTATATTGTATGTAATACATTTGTACTTTATTGTATCCCCAACTATGATGTATTATCCTCCGATTGGAAGTGTCGCCATTTGTATTTGCAAGTATCGCAAGTTACATTGTACGTGTCGTAACTTATATTTGATGGGTTATTAGACCACCTTGGTGGGGTTGGCCCTGTACGATTCATGTGTATGGGTTATTAGGATTCCTTAGGAAGTTGGCCCAGTTAGGGTTAAAGGCAGGTTAAGTTGTTGTATAAATAGAGAGTGTGTCTCTCTCATTTTATTCATTCACTCACTCATCAAACTCGCATAGTTGAGAGAGAGGAGTGCGCACAAGTGGAGGAGGAGTAGCTACTGGAGACATCTATATTTTGAGTTTGATCTTTGATATCTTTTTATTGGTGCTCATTCTATCTCTGAGGAAGTTGCGGGGTTTTTCACCTTCTTGGTTTTCCCCGGGGAAATGCTTTGTGTCTCTTGTCTCTTGTGTTTGATATGTTGTACATGTTGTTCTCTCAGTTAAGATCCTATATAATATTGAATTAAATGATGAAAAAATAACATGGTATCAGAGCTAGCATGAAGGAAGGCATTGTATGGCATTTACGACACTTGTTGCACTTGCGACAAATTGGAAGCTAGGGCTTGATATAATAAAACCTAGTCATCATGGAACTTTCGCTATAAATAAGTTTTGTAGAAGGTTCAGGATCTAAAAGTTTTACAGGCCAAAGATGAAATGTTCATGTACCTTGTGTCCGAAGATCAGCCTCAGATTCGTTGTACTTTGTGAGATATGATTCATACAAGTTAGGGTTTTTGCCTCTTCCAGAATGCAGCCCTAAACAGGTGACCTAGGAACAAAGGTCATATCTCGGGCTAGGAAGCTCCAAATGGAATTCTGTAATATGTGGAAGTTAGGGAATGGACTGTAGTTTCACAAGTCCTCTTTTCAGAGGCCGAAGTTGAAACAGTGACACGTGGCACTCCGTACAAGTTCGATATATTGTTTCATCCCATAAACAGGTCATGTTGCGACACTTAGCATATCTCTCTCATGGAGAATCCATTGGATCTCATATCTATGGGATTGGAAAGATGATAGGTCAGTCTACCACAAGCCGAATTTTCAGACCGTTAGGATCCAAAACTTCAGAGATACATCAGAAACAATATGGCATATATTTCTGTCAAAACATAATTGGATTCTGATCACTTTCATTTTTTGTTTGTCACTGCTGCGGTAAATTAGGGCTTTTGACAAAAGTGGAATTTTGGAGTGATCTCAACACAGGATTGATCTCCTCAGCAAAATTGAAATTTAGAGACCAAGATCGAAGTTTTTGGTTGGGTAGAACCTCGAGATCTATCAAACCCTAGTTCGGGTTTTGGACCAGAAAACCAGAATTTGACAGAAGTTGCAGATCCGAAATTCGCAGGTCAATTTTTGAGGGGTCAATTTTTGGAGTTTTCAAAATCTGAGCACACCATCTTTCTCGCCTCAGTCAATTGCATCTCCCTGTCCAGACAAAAGTTTGAAATTCCAAGTTTGGATTTTTAGGGTTTCTCTGCCAAACCCTAGCCAACTCCAGATCCAGATTCAGCAAATCAAAGTGGATTGGGTTAATCCTAGAAGAGAATGATTTGGACACCTACATAAGTGAATTAGGTCCAGTTCTAGAGGGAAATGAGGCTAAGGCCTTACATAAAAGACCACAAGCAATCCCGACAGGTATGACTTGAGGAGATACAGGTATGTTTTGAAATCTGATCATGATTAAGTTTGTCTTCATATTATTGAGGTTAGTACAAGCTTGATTAATTTTAGACTTGTCTTATCACCTTAGTAAAAGTATGAATGCAAGTGAATGATAGAAGACATTCATTGATTAGGTTTATGACACTTTTGATTGTACTAATGCACTGTGGTGTTGTATGAGGATGATGTTGTCCGCTAACATGAAAGGTACATCAAGAAAGACAAATCAAGTTCTAGATCGAGAACATATGACCATGGTGACATGAAGACAAAGACTCATCCATAGCCATTGATCACATAGAAGGTCTACTTACGAGGTATGTATAATTTGGTTCGACAATGCTTAACTTATGACATATACAGGTTACTAGCACAAGGTTGAAGAGAACAAAGAAGACATTGTTTGGGTATGTTAGACAAGCATGATTATCCAGGTTTGTTTTTCCTATATCAAGTTAGAATCCTACTTTGTGTTAGGATCTTAGATAAGTATGCTTTTGTATAATTAATAATGATTATTCATGAAGTTATAAGTTTGAGTAATCATGGGTTTATGCACATTATGCTTCTTAGTTTGATTAATGATATGACAAACTAGAAGAGCCCTATGGTCAAATAAGAATATGCACGAGTAAAATAAGTACTCCCTGAAACCTTGAATACTAACGCTTGTGATAAATTACCTGTGTATGAAATAATCATAACCATACATATTTAGAATCACAATGTTTTGATAGTATTGAGATTATACTAATGCATGTATGATTATGTATGAGATCTTGAGGATGACACAATGATGACACTAGTGCACACTTAAGCATGCATATTGGTCTAGGATGGATATAAGTTCAAAGACAGATAATCTAGGAAGCAAAGATCAAGAGGGAGCACACTCCAGTAATTCCTGCAAGGAAGCAAAGATTGAGAGGGAGTCCACCCTACAACCAAACAAAGATAAGTATTTGAATTGTCATTTATTGTATATATGATTACTTAAATGATGTTGTTCAGTCATGTACATACTTATTTTCCTATATTTAGGATGTATATTATGCATTTTAGAAAAGTTGCATTAATGAACAAAATACTACTAATATCTAAGTAATGGGTAAGTGGCCTATGGTACTGTACAACATTCCATTGCTACTTATCTAGAATGAAACCTCTTTGCTGACATGTTGGAGTAGTGCACACTCTTAACAATGTTCTGGTAGAGATGGAAGGCATCTAGAAAGTTACTGTATGAATATAGGATATGGATGAATGTTGTATTGAAGCATTGGCTAAGATAATTGCATGACTGTATGACATATGTCTTTATGTGTAAGAATTTGTTCTGAAACCCGTGAGATGTTTCTAATCATGCAATTGAACTTGTCTTGTAGGAAAGACCGTGTACCATCACCTACAAGAGAGACTTGTTTCGAAGAACAAGCGACGAAGACTCAACAAATCCAGAAAAATACCTATTGAAGATATTGAAGAATTTGAAGTTCCTAGGATCCGGGATGCAATAATGGAAGGATTCCATGATCGAGGAGTACCAGTCGATCATGAAGAATTATGTTTTGGATGTGGTCCCAAGACCAGAAGGGAAGTCTATTGTGACTTCCAAATGGATCTACAAGATCAAGCATGCTGCAGATGGTAGCATAGAGAAATACAAGGCAAGATTTGTGGCTCGTGGATTCTCCCAGAAAGAAGGGATAGACTATTAAGAAAATTTTGCACCTGTGGCCAGATACACTTCCATCAGAACGGTACTTTCTCTGGCTACAGTGATGAAGTGGAAGATACACCAGATGGATGTCAAGACAACTTTCTTGATTGGTGTAGTTGAAGAGAAAGTGTATGTGGAGTAGCCACTCGGTTTTGAGACACATGATAGGGAGTCACATGTGTGCAACTTAAAGAAATCCTTGTACGGTTTGAAACAAGTACCTAGGACATGGTACAACATGATTGACAGCTTCCTGACTAGTTTGGGCTTTACCGAGAGTAAAGCAGATTCCAACCTTTACTACAAGGTTGAGGAAGGAAATCCAGTGATACTCCTACTGTATGTGGATGACCTGTTTGTGATAGGTGAGGATAGGTTGATTGCCGACACAAAGAGGAAGCTTGCTGCCGAGTTCAAGATGAAGGATTTGGGTATGATGCATTAATTTCTAGGTATGGAGGTGTGGCAGAGTGCAGATGGAATATTCCTTGGACAAGGGAAGTATACAATAGATATCCTGAAGCGGTTCGGGATGATGGACTGCAAGGCCATGGCCACACCTATGGCATCGAACCTAAAGCTATTGAATGATGCTTCATTAGATTCAGTTGATGCCATGATGTATCATCAAATGATTAGGTCCTTGATGTACCTGACGAACATGAGACTAGATATTTGCTTTGATGTGAAACCTTGAGCCAGTTCTTGATGGATCCTAGACATGTTCACTTGATTGCTGTAAAGCATATTCTGAGGAACCTAAAGGATACGGTTGATTATGGGCTCAAGTATGATGAGAAATCAAAAGTTTAACCTGGAGGGTTATGTTGATTCAGATTGGGCAAGCAGTGCTGTAGATAGGAAGAGCACTTCGGGGTGCTGCTTTAGTATGGGATCAGGTGTGATCTCTTGGTTTAGCAGGAAGCAATCCTATGTAGCACTGAGTACAGCCGAAGAAGAGTATGTTTCAGCTTGTTCAACCAGTTGCGAGGCAGTATGGCTAAGGAAGCTACTGTCAGATTTATTTGATCTCCAGTTGGATGCTACTTGTATCTTCTATGACAACCAAAGTTGTGTGAAGTTTTCAGAGAACCCAGTGTTCCATGACAATTCGAAGCATATCGATATCAAATATCACTATATCATGGATATGGTGCAGAGAGGAGCAGTGAAGCTCCTGTATGTTGCGACAGATGAGCAGATAGAAGATGTGTTGACTAAGCCACTAGCCAGATTGAAGTTCGAGTACTTCAGAGAGAGGCTTGGTGTTCTTCATATAGAAGATACTTCGAGGAGGAAGTGATGGGACACATTTGTAGAAGCCATTCCAAGCATGGCGGTAGGAGGATCCTTCCCATGGCTGTGGATGTAAGTGTTGTGTGATGAGCATCAGGACGATGCTCTGGATGATGTTCTACATGACGATGATCAGGATGATCATGTGATGATGATATGCATTAGGATGATGCTATGATGATGATCGAGGTGATCATGCGATGATGATATGCATCAGGATGATGTTATGATGATGATCACGATGATCATGTGATGATGATATGCATCAGGATGATGCTATGATGATGATCAACTTGATCATGTGATGATGATGTGCATCAGGATGATGCACTGTATGATGATGATCAGTATGATCATGAGCATCAGGATGATGCTCCATGCGAGGATGATCAGGTTGATCATGAGTATCAGGATGATACTTCGTGGCCGTGGATAGGTTGTACAATAGCATGTAATCAACCCTAGATATCTGGACGGGTTGTGCTAGTCACGTAAAAGTCCTGGGATTCTATTTAGAGATCTTGTAGGTCGCAAGATGCTCTTTTAAGGTTTTGCTAGATCACATCTAATCAATCCTGGAGATCCGGACAGGTTGTGCTAGTCATGTAAAAGACCTAGGATGCTCTTTAGAGATCTTGCAGGTTGCAAGACACTCTTTTAAGGTTTTGTGGAGACCCCATGTAATCATTCCTAGAGATCCGAATAGGTTGTGTTAGTCACGTAAAAGTCCCGGGATGCTCTTTAGAGATCTTGTAGGTCACAAGACACTCTTTTAAGGTTTTGTGGAGGTCACATGTAAAAGTCTTGGGAGATTCGATAGGTTGAGCAGTAAGCTCGTAATCAGTCCTGGGATGCTCTTTCGAGGTTTTGTTGACACATGTAATCAGCCCTGAGAATTCCACAGGATGGCCCGCTCGCATAGATGATGAAGACCTATAGGAGTCTAGGACTACATCCAGCATGAAAAAGGGTTGGCTCTATAGAACTTCCTATGGCGAGAAGAATTAAGAGATAGAACCAGTGATTGAGATGAACAATATAGCAGCAGTAACGATGATGCTCTGTGATCCAGTGACGATGATCCAGCTCCAGAATTGAAGACTTCTTCCTTTATGTATTGATGACCTATGTCCAGAGAATACCTTCCTAGTTAGGAGGGAGTGTTGATGTATTTGTAACTTCGGAAGACATTCACTTGTATATTGTATGTTTACCTTTGTACTTTATTGTATTCCCAATAGAGATGTATTATTCCTCCGATTGGAAGTGTCGTCATTTGTATTTGCAAGTGTCGCAAGTTACATTGTAAGTGTCGTAACTTATATTTGATGGGTTATTAGACCACCTTGGTGGGGTCATCCCTGTATGAGTCATGTGGATGGGTTATTAGGATTCCTTTGGAAGTCGGCCCAGTTAGGGTTAAAGGCAAGTTAATTTGTTGTATAAATAGAGAGTGTGTCTCTCTCATTTTATTCATTCACTCACTCATCAAACTCGCATAGTTGAGAGAGAGGAGTGCGCACAAGTGGAGGAAGAGTAGCTATTGGAGACATCTATCTTTTGGGTTTGATCTTTGTGATCTTTTTATTGGTGCTCATTCTATCTCTGAGGAAGTTGTGGGGTTTTTCACATTCTTGGTTTTCCCTGGTGAAATGCTTTGTGTCTCTTGTCTCTTGTGTTTGATATGTTGTACATGTTGTTCTCTCAGTTAAGATCCTATATAATATTGAATTAATTGATGAAAAAATAACACAAATTTCAGCGCCACACCTGTTCTTGCATTTAGGTTTTACGCACCAATGCGATATGTTACGTCATACGCAATAGACAATTTTTAATTTTTTTAAATTTTACTGGTGCTGTCCATTTATAAGACCGCATCAATGCATTCCATTTTAAAACACATCACTGCTTACAAACTATCAAAATAACCCGGTGCATTTAAACGACTAAAATGCACTGGAATGCTTAAACACACAAAAAACACCGGTTCGTATAAGCTTTGATATTTATCGGTGCGTATAAACCATTGACATGTACCGGTGCTATAAAAAAACTAAAATGCACCTTTTAAGTTGTCTGACACGTGGACATTCTTATTTTTAAAATTTAACGGTGCGTTTAATTTACATTGGAGTGTCGGCCCTATCGTTGACATACACACACCGGTGTGTATAGTTCGGGTAGGTGCACCAGTGCGACATTAATTATCAAAAGCACCACTTATGATTCTTTGAACAGTGACGACTGACATTGGAGTCAAATATATATATTATGTTTTATTTTTTTTGTTCCATTATTCATATGAAATTGAAATATATTTTTTATAGTACTATTCATTTCAATTTTAATTATTGCGTTTGTTTGGATTAATTTATTATATCATAGATGCAAGCATCTATTGTAATATTTAATCATCCATACATTTAATTACCAATGTGCCATTTCACATGTAACATTTGACAATAACATTGAAGAATGCAATAGAATAAATTTTTTTATTTTATTATATATCAATAAGAATTCCTTTGTCATACAAAATAGGACAACATAGTCAAAATGTCAACATGCATGTAATTGTTACACTTATTGGTAACCTGTTGTTTTTCAATTTGGACACTATGTCTAGTACATTATTATACAAAATGTCTAATTTTCATAGACAATTATTCCAAAATATACAACAAGCTACAACAGCTTGCATTAACATCAAAATTAAATATGGATCATCATTCTTCGCTGAAAATTTTATCGGTCCTCGAGTCAGTTGCATCATTTGGGTTATTTGGATGAATGTTTTGTTGATTGGCTCGATTGTTTTCCTCTTATTCATCTTCCATCTGTAAACATAAAAATAAAGTGGATTGTGTGTATCTATATTGCTGGGAATAAGGAAAATTAAGATATATAGTATACATGAATGTAAATTGAAAAGTGACGTACCATATAAATAATTGAGTCATGAATGATAGACGTTCTTTCAAAACCAAATATCATGCCTTCTATCAACAAGTCTTATGTTGGATCCACTCCATACTTTGTTTCCTGTAAGTTTTATGCCCCGTCACAAATCATAGACTTAATATAAAGGATTTTTGTTGTTTTATTAATTATAAAATGAGAGAAGTAAAACAATATAGATACTTACAAAGTCCACAATTAATTTTTGATACACCAACATATACTCACAACCATTTCTTAACCCAATGTAAATTAATTCTTCTGATGGCTCATCTTTGTATGTTAACACTTGTTTCAAGACATGCAAGGATTGCCAGTGAAAACAAACAAAATTAAATACACAAATCACAACCACTACGAAATATTAATTTCTTATAAGTAAATCACAAATATACTCACAAACTTTGCTACCAACCCCTTTTTTCCTTGTCATGTCTTGTGTGCTGACCGAGTTCCATTTTGTTTTCTTTTCTACAACAAATTAAACAATTGAACATTAACATTTAATGTTGAATTAATTAATGAGATGTACATAATCCTAAAAATCAATGATTTCATACATTTGAAGCACGTTGTTGTTGAGATGGATCCTCCTGCGATGCAATTATGTCCATTTCCTTGACCATCTCCTTGTACACTTTTTTGGACATCCTTACTGGCACATTTCGCATATCACCTTGTTCTCCTTTGGGATTTTCATAATCTTCCTGGAAATGTAAAATGACATTAACTATTTTTTTGTTGATATGAAAAATGAATATAGCATAATTAAAATTATTGAAGGAATGACGCTTTGTAGTAGTTATAGATACATATTCTACATAAACATGTTTAGGAATATTACTTTTGAATGATGATTTTTTGTTGTTGTATGTTTTTTCTATTGCAAGTCTGACAGGTTTCATTGACCATTGCTCTGGGAACGCCTCTTGTAGTTTACATATGACCTGATTCTTCGAATCATTTCATTGGTTTCTGTATTGTAAGTGAAAAGTACGTTTGTATGTTCTTTCCACTATATCCCTCATAGTATTATAAAATTCTTTTCCCCTTCTATTAACTTCCAACACCACTCCAAATGAGCTAAGGACCAATTGATCATCATTTGCATCTTCCATAAAAAAAATTTCTTCTTATGATGACATTCAATTCTGTTTCTATCAGTCCCTGCATAACATTCAACATATGTGAATTAGATTATTTGAAACATATTAGTGAATATTCTTAAGTACATTATTACTCAAATCTGAAGAAATCATTCATATTGAATTATTTTTTATTCACCCTATTCATCTCTATGCAACTTTCCCATCAACGTTTTATGCTCTTCTGGACTTAGATTGGTAAGAATCTTATCGAGCTTCCTCATTTTTTGGCTCTGCATGTCACACATTAACCAATACATATTAGTTAACTTCACAAAAAATTCAAACAAATTAATTTAAATACATAAATTAATTAAAAGCACTTGCCTTCTTCGTAATTTTGGATGTGCTCCCATCATGTTGACTAAAGTTGTTCATTGAACTAATACCATGGATTTTCTATCAATAAACAATTTGGACCATTAAATACATAAGCTATCAATATATTATACAAATAAATTACAAACCTTCAAAAAAGAAAACAAGTATGGTATTGGTGCACTTTATCACATAAAACGCCCTAGTGCGTTTATGTACATAAATGCACCGGGGCGTTATATCAACACAGGTGCACTGTGAGTGGCTGAAAATTATTTAACGTTTTATGAAAATAAAAAATGATGTGCTCCTGCCATTAGAGGTGCGACATTTGTATAAACGCACCGTGGACAGAGAACCCATCAACGAAAAACGATTATTGCGTTTTTATAAAATAAAACACCACGTGATGCAAATCATATTCGGTGTGCTTTCCTCATAACTGCACTAATGAGTTACTTCAATACAAATGCACCAATTTTTTTTTTTTTTACAGAAACGGTTAATATCATCGATTTATATATAAAAAAGAGAGTTACATAAAAAATGACTGATCAAATTGCTCCTTTATGAGAGAGACAACCATCAATCCTAATTCTTCAAGTTCCTGCTGATTTTTTGCATACTCCCTTCCTATTCTATGAGAACTATAACATCTAATAAATTGTCCTAGAAGTAGTGTGTAGAAGAAAAACATTTCTGGTAGTCTGCTTTTTACAAAAAATGGACATTAATCCCAAGAAAGATGCCATCAAAATACTAATGCCTCTATTTTATGCAACAAAGTTCCTATACAAAGATCTAGAAAGCATAGATAATAAAAATAGACTAGTCATCCAACCCGCGTCCAAGAAATGCAGGCTACTAACGAGGACCAACGTCCATGGCCGCTCCCACTGAGTCTGCAGCCAAGTTCTTATCGGTGCTGAGGTCCATGAAATTGCCCGCTGAAGCCATAAACTTATGTAGCTTCTCCATCTTTCGGTTAATGTCCTCAAGCTCACTGCTAGTCACTTTGAGCTTCCGGGTCTTGCGAGGGTAAGCCAAGCCCAAATTTTCCTCCAAATGTTCAATTTTTTCAGCCACACTGATATTCTGAGCTTTGACCTCAGAGTGAGAAGCTGTTGCAAAGTTATAAAGATGAGAAATTACTTTCCTAAACTCAATATTTTTTCCACGAGCCAGTCTCACCTGTAGCTCTAAATCTTGCAAACGGTCCAAGAACTCCACTTTGAATTTCGAGATACTTCGTTTCTCGTCCTACCTGATGACATTGCCAACCCCTACATGCCTTTTACAGGGACCCAGACCAAGGTGACCTTCGTGTTCTGCAGAATTGCCCCATCTCTCTTCCAGCTGAGCTCCCCTAGCATGCACAGCGTTGGAGTCATGCCCCTTCCTGCAACATCTTCCACAATTGGGGTTCTTGTCCCCCTGAAAACGCCCATCACCACGGTAATGATGCTCTCCACCACCCCCAATTTCATGATGCGCCATTTCTTTGCCAGCACAGAGAATAAAATGCAGAGTGGGTTCTGTAATATGCTCGAAGACGAAGGAGTAGGTAACAGGGTGAGGCCAACTCGAAACCAGGTCAAGCGGAGCAATGAGAGAATGGAAGACAGAGTGAGATCTGAAATGAGCCTGGGGACAGGGTTTTATCTTTTCAAGAAGGCCGCATGCCAACCAACTGGCGGTACTCTGAGGCACAATAACTTCGTGCATGCCAAGGCATAGATCGAGGGGAAGAGAGGCCATCATTTCTCCAAGGGAGTATTCCCAATAAAGCTCAATTAATATGCTAATTAAATGACTATAATCCATAATGGAGAGATGTATGAGAAATAGGATCAAAGGACTTAGACAAAATTCCAACACCTAGTTTAAGGGATCCAAGTGGTTTCCAATAGATCATTACCAAGCTTTAGGATGCCATAATCTAACCCGGCTCCTATGTTCACCATTTCATCTGCTTTCTCATTCAATCCACGTAGAATATGCAGGAAATTGAGCTCAAGAAATTCAGTACTAATGCATTGTAGTAAAAGATGCATTTTGGGGGTGGGGTCTTTTCTTTTTTCTATTATACGCCTAGCTTCTCTTATTATGATTAGAGAGTCTCTGAGGATTGTGAGTTTCTTAATTCCCAGGTTGGCGGAAGTCTCCAATCCTTTGATGAGACCTAGCCATTCTGCAGCATTGTTAGTCTTCCTCCCAATGCCCCTGGCGAAGTCTTTCTGCTTGTTCCCCGTGGAGTCTAATATTACTCCCCCCGCACCTGCCAACCTTGGACAAACGCACCAATTTTGTTGCATGTGTTTTTTTATTGAAAAAAAAAACTTACCAGGGCTGACATGGTTACAAATTCGACCAAAAAAGTGGCCCCATCTCACCCTACGCTTTCTATATATAATCACAAGCTCAACAAATCTAAAATCCCTAAAAGGTGAAATCGTAATGTGATCATAATTGTGTATAACAATAGATGGATTTAAACCCTAATGTAAAATATTGCAGCCACATAAAACAAAAAAGAAGCAACGAGAAAATAAGGGTTGCAACATTGAAGGTAAGTATGAAGTTTTTTTTCTAAATCTAGTTAAACTCTTAAATAAGGTAATAAGATCAACAATAATATTTACATGAAATTTTTACTATGCAAGGTTTTGTTTGATCCACTATGCCTTACAAATTTCGATCCTTAGAATAATCTAGTTGCTCCAAACTCCTTCTACATAAGTCTCTCTTCCAAAAAATCTCCCGAAATTTTTAGCAAAAGAATGAATTAATGTTGAGGTTTTTTTATTTTAAACATTATTTAAAATTAGTTTTTGAACTTAAAATTGCCGCCCTTTTATCAGCTTAGGGAAAAAATAGCTTGTGCGATTTTTTTTTAATTTTGATTCATTCTGGTGCGCTTGTGGTCATGCCGCACCGGTGCGTCCATATACGAAACGCATCGGACCTTTGAATTTCGACGCAGAACTAGCAACATTAAATTCAGAAACTTTTAAAAAAATCACATGTTGCGGTGCGTGTATAATTAGGATGCCCGAGTGCACATATTTTTACGAAACGCACTATCATGAAAAATGTTGTAAAATGCATGTATAAATATCCGCTACCAAATGTAGCATATATTTTCTACCGCGGGGACTTTTGTTGATGTTCTTTCACGATGCATTTAAAGTTGTTACACACTGGTGCGTTTGGTATATGTAGGCGCACTGGTGCGTGTATATTTGAATAGACACACCAATTTAATTTGTAAATCCTACTGTGGTTTTATGTATCCACTTAAAATTACATATTCATCTCAAATGTTGTTTTAGTATTCAACCACACCATTACAATATTTCATAGAATATATATATATATATATTACTTAAACTCACCTTATTCTTACAAAATGGTTTCCAAACTATATTGGAAGCTAGATTGTAATATAGTTCTTGAACTATTTTTAGGACTGAAGAGACGTATATTGATTGTTGATTTCTCTCAAATGCAGGGAGAAACCTTTGTAGTATCAAATGGCCAATTCTTCAGATTCCAACTCATTCCATCTTGTTCAAAGTTTGACGAGTTCTCCCTTTCCATCCCCAGTAAGTTCAGGTTTTATTTATATTTTGACTATTTATTTGAATTTATGTTATCCATGTGAATCTGAATATCAATTTATTCTTTATTGCAGGATCCCGATTCAGGTTCGAGTTCGGATGCACAAGGCATTCCATCAGTTTCAAAATGTCGTAATCTCTTATTAGGAGCAAGATACCGCAAGCAGTTTGTAGATGAAAATGGGCAGCCTCTTTACCCCGCCAATTGTAACATGCCATCTTCAAGCTGCAATCCTGGTTCATAAACGATAATTCATCATGGGCTAGAACACTTTTATGACATCCCAGTAGTCTCTGGTTGTTCAAATATTGTTAAATACAAGCATAACATTTCCATGTATAGTATGTGAATGAATGGTTATGTTTCTGGAAACTCTAACAGGAAGAATATGTTATATATAGATGGTCATCCATGCACTCTTGGGAACATTGCAGGGTTCATAAATAGGTCTAGTTGCTCTTTATTTTTAGCAAATTGTTCATTTGAGGAACACGTCAATGATCATGAGTTTTTTTATGAAAATGAAAGCATCAAGATTTGTTGTTGTACATGCAATATGTAGTTTGTCTCCTGGTGACGAGTTGTTAATAAAATATAACTTTCATAGACCACCAACCGCTTGTCAGAGGCGCCTTGCATTGGGATTACCCTTAGACATTCCTGTGGGGCGTAAGACAAAAAAACATTGATTAATTGTATTTGATAATTTTCAATGGGATTCATGTTAATGTATTGTTCAGTTTGAAATTATGTTTTACAAATTGTTAATTTAATTTATAAAATCATTAATTTGAAAATGTGTTGCTCAATTTTAATTTTTTATATTTAATGTGGAATTGATGTTAATTTATTGCTCAGTATGAACGTTTGATTTATAAATTGTTTGCAGCTTAACATTTTATATTGGAAATGATTCTCGTGCTTCTGTAATAATTGTTTTGTATAATGCTAGATCAAACCAATTGTATTATGCTTACTAACACCATCGATGTAATGTTCAATATTTTTTAAATCAAGATTCTGGTGATGAGCGACCTGGATACCATCTTCCGTTGCACCCTAGTATAATGTCAAATAGAGATAAGGCTGAAGAAAGAGCTCAACTTGGAGAGGAAGCATACCAAGCATGGTTGAAGAAAACACCTATTCAATTTCCAATGTGTCCATGCTTTTACAAGGAATTGGGAGGGAAAACATTCAAACCCTTGAGCCAATCAAGTCAATCCAAGTGTCAATGAGAGAACCCATCAAACCCTCAACTACCCATTTTGACTTCTGTACCCAATCATTCATTCTCCCAAGAGTTGGTTGATGTGGTTAATGCCTTGGGGAATGAAAAGTATGGCTGTCCAAATTCGAGTATGGGCAAGCCACCCTTCATGGAAAAATGTGTTTTGCTTCTTGGGCAAGAAAACAGCCATGAAATGCTCCCCAAGCCATAACGCATCAAGCAGTTTTTCTCTCCCACGAGTTTGGGGCTACATGGGCATTTTTCTCCATGGATTTCCTGTGTTTTCCATCATCTTTCAAGCTGGGAAGGGCATTTTTGTTTTGGTTACCAGTGGGGAAGAGAACAGATCGATTTGGGGGTTTCCTAGGGGTCGTTTTGGCCATTGGAGTGCCCATAATCTGTGGGATAAATCGTTTTCCTCCATGTGGTAGAATTGCCCTTTCTCACAGTTTGTTTTTGGTGTGCCCATGATTTGGGAAAGACCATGGCCATCGTGTTTGTAAATCCCATTGCTGAAAATGTGTATCCATGCCCAGTTCTTGAGTTTGTTGTGTGTAAGAGAATGCTGGGGTTGAGATGGATATCCATTGCTTTGGCTATGTATGAGCTAGAATGTCCCCTTTCCTTGTAAGAATCATGCCCAACTAGGGGTTGGTAGTTGTGTTGAGAGAATTGATTAACACAACTGGCCTATGGTTGGGTGGAACGTTGCAGTGACATAGCTAGTTGTTTGGGATAATTGCACAATGAAGATAAGTAATCTCTATGTGTATTTACTTCTGCAATGTTTTATTTAATGATTATTTTGATATGCTGGATGAGCATGAATTATGTGTGGATGTTGTTTTGATTCCGCTGTGCATACTTGTTTGCTTTGCATCTACACACTCTTGTTTTTAATTGTTGTGAATTTAATGAGCAGGCTTAATTTGTGTAAAAGCCCCAGATTGGCATCATATTCCCTTCCAGGAATTGCGTCCACGGGAGGGACTGCGACAGAGTGGTATCAGAGCTGCTGGTTGCAGCATTGGGCCTTCATGGGCTACCTATCACAGTTGCAGAGGTAAGAATGCCTCCTGTCCAGCACTAAACATAAAAAAAGAAGGAAATATTTCAGAAAAATTTCAGAAAAATTTTCTATCTGTTTTTGAAAAATTTGAAAATTTTTCTAAGTGTTGGAAATTTTGCTTAAGTATCTATCGGCGATTTTAACCATAACTATTGTGCCAAGGTTGGCAAAAATTTGGTTAAATTTTGCGCTGAAGCAGTCGCGGAGAAAAGACTCTGTTGCCGATTTTAGTGTTAAATTTTGTGACTCCGCGGCAATTTTAAGCTTAAAATTTGCGACGCGGTGGCAATTTTAGCCTTAAAATTTGCAACGCGGTCGACAATTTTAGCCTTAAAATTTGCGATGCGGTCGATGGAAATTAAGTTAAAATTTGTGCGACGAAAGCTTGCGGGTGGCGAAGATAAGGCCAGGATCGGCGCAACAGTCGCAGAAGTTAAGGCTAAAACCTGCGACGGTCGGCGGCGACACTGGCGAAACGTCAGTCGCATAAGTTAGTGTTAAAACCTATGCTGCGACAGCAATGTTAGGGTTAAAACCTGCTCTGCGACGACAATGTCAGGGTTAAAACCGATGCTGCGACGAGGGAGTTAAGGTTAAATCCAACGACGGTTGCAGAGGTTGAGTATAGAGCCCAAAACTTGATTTTCGGGTAGGAGCAGTCGGGCTCAGAATGGGATGATTCCTGTGGGGCTCGGAGGCCATTAATGAAGGCCATGAAAGAACCAGAGAGGGTCCCGAACCCAGTATGCTCCAATTTGACAGAAAATGGAGAATAGTGACTTTTGTAAGACGGTGTCTCGAGGCTTAACGGAAGGTTGTATTGAGCTGAAATTGACATGGCGCGGCCATGGAGCAAGCACAGTGTTAATTTTGGAATCTTGGAGCCGAACTCCAAAGGATGTGGAGTCGGGGTGAACCAGAAGGCCAAAAAGCACTGTTTCGGGCCACTTTTTCGGGATTTTGAAAAGCTTGTGGACAGTAAAAGTGACCCTAGATGTGGGAATAATTTTTTTTACTGAACTAGACATTTCATATTCTCATTAAGATAGACAGTTTCCATTAGACGAAGATTTTCCTGAAATGCATAGATTGGGAGATAACCATTTTTGGCTGAATTTTGAGATTTTGAGGGAAAAGTGAAAAGTGAAAAGTAGCCAAACCCTGAATTTTATAGAAGTTGACTGGTGCATCAAAACAAGGATCCGAAGGTTGCTGAGTGTTCCTTGTTATATGTACTACCTTCACCCGGTAGATAAGTTTTCATGATTCTTCCTAGATTTGCTTCTACAAGCAGCTGAAGTTGGCATTTCAGAACAAATTGCAGCTGTGTAAAAGTGTAAAAAATTTGGGCAAAGTTTGCATTTTTGAAAGAATGTAAATTCCATGTTCTGGATCGGAATGGAACACAGGGATAGGCGTTGGAAATATTATCCAGAGGAGAACAGGGATGCATGACCAGAATTTGAATGAGGTCCACATATATCATAGATATTTGGTGCAGAACAGTGCCAGTGGTTGTTTTGACAAACAAAAAATTGTTGTCAATATGGGCAATTTCTATAATTGCATGACTGGAAGGAAACCAGACCAGCTATGATATGGAAGAGGGATTACATGCTACGATGAGGGATTGGAAAGGGAGAATTCCTTAACCCCTATTTTGCTATCGTATTTATAATTATGAAATTGTCATGCATATAAACTATAGCATAAGAATGTTGAAAATGCAAGAGATTATATAGATGAAATGAATATGCACCAGATAGCACATTAATAAACATTGCACAGTGCAAGTGAAAATGTTTGTGCATGAATAGGATATTGCATATTGTTAAACTAGTGAGTTTTTACATATGCAATGAGCCACTTGAGATAATTATGGTGGTTGCTAATAATTAGTTGTGTCCACATTGGTTGTAGGACAAAATATAATCAAAGCATGGCTAAAGAAGTTGATGACGTTGTTGCACGAGACCAAAAACCTTATGAAGAGAGGATGGTGCAACAAATCTGTGATCATGATGTTGGAAAAATGATTGAATAGCCTTGGTAAGAGGCCAACTGATTAGGTAACATCAAGCGATGTTAATAACAACCATGCAGGTAAGGGTTAACTGTGCCTAATTGCATGAATGCTGAAAGAGGATTTGGTGAGATCCCTTCAACTATGTTTAAACTATGTTGATTGATTTGCATGTGGTATTGAGTTCCTGAATGTGAATGTCAACCTACCAAGTATGGTGAGGTGTGAGTAAGAGAAGGAAATGATCCTTACACCCTATAATTGCTTCTAAATCTCAATGCATTCATACGAAATTATATTGTGCCATATTTGTATGTCGGTTGTGAGTTTAACAAGCAATGCAAGTGAGGACTTATGGTCCTGTTGTGGTAGTGCATGCTATGAGTGGTAGTCATGGTTATGCCATAATATGCGTGAGTGCATAGTATGCATAGATTAATGCAAGGTTGTATTGGGGGGGTTATGCATTGAGTGAATGCACATTAAAGATTATGAAAATGTTGTGAATGTGCATGCACATGTGTGGGTGCATATGTTGAGATGCATTGTGTAGATACATGGGTGTGACATATATATGTTTCAATGCAGTTAGATAATAGATGAAATGGTGGACTATTGTTAATCCTGAGGCCATTCCATGAGCTGCCGTGAATGCAGGAGAATGATTGCATGAACAAGGTAGACATGTTGATGGGCTACCAGAGTGCTCTGTTGGAAGGACAGAGTTGCATAAAAATGATATGGCTGTAAAGAAATGAGTATTTACAGTTTATTTAAATTGCATGAACAGTGTACCCATGTCTTGCAATTTTATTATGATAATGATGCATATATAGAAATGTATATATTTCATTGCATTTCAAATGTTAACAATTGAAGGTGTTTGAATTATTGAGTGTTATAATTCTGAGATCACTTTAGTGACTATTGTGGTAATGAAAGGATCATATGCATAGATACTCACAACGTGATTGGCTGATTGAAGTTTCAGTTTTCAGGTGGAAAAGTCTTACGTATGGTAATGAGGATAAGTCCATAGTAAATACCGGAATCTACCATGTGCAGAAGCCAAAGGTTATGAGAAGGTTCTCATGGTTGTAACTTATGCATGAAACAAATATGAAAGTTGTTTGATTTAAATTTATGAGAATAATCTCATGGTTGCAAATCTAATTTCTGTAGGAAAACAAATTTGTAGATTTCATATTTGAGAATTTGCTTATGATTGCTAATCACTGTTTGGATTATATAAAATTGTGTCAGGAGGACATGTTGTAGGTGGATGTTCATGTATGGTAGCAAGGGTAAAACCATAATGGACAAAGTGATACCACTTACAAGAGCCAAACGATATGAGGGCAGCCTCATGGTTAAACAAATCAATTTCTGTAGGAGACAGAATTGTAAATTCATGTTGAATTAATTATTAATGCTATTGATTGGTTATGGAACAATCATATTTGAAGTTTATTGTTAAATGTTGCTGACTATTTGGCTATTTGATAAGTGTGCCAGGATGACACATTGCAGGAAGACCATGTATGATATCCTGCAGAAGCCAAACTAGATGGGTAGGACCCCATGCTTTGGAAATGGGTTTCGGGGGAAACGCCATTGTAAATCTTGATAACACCTCAGCTGCATTGCATGTTGGAAAGCCATGTGTGAGTTATGGAACGTGAAAAGATTGAGGTGGAAAATCGAAGGACTATTGACTCAAAGAAGGGATCCCCCATTCTTCGCAAATGAAGAAAATATACATCTTTGAAATGAATGAGTATTATGTAACCCTAACTAAGAATATACATGTATGGTTATCAGGTTTAATATGCAGATCATGTTGTATTATTTCATTATTATTTCAGACTGCTTGAGTACGATTAGGGCCTACATGACTCACATCAGAAAGGAATGCATACCTTTCGGGTGCTGGGTTTTGTTTGGCTTGTCAATATTGACTACACCCTAAGGGAATGGATGCATTCCTGGTGTTTCAATACTTGATAGTGAATGTTATGAAATATGATTACATTTTTTTAGCAACAATACTGATGAGCCTGCTTATGCTTCTTGTGTTGTCAGCTTATACGAATGCAATTTGGTTTTGCACGTTAAGGAGGAATGTGAAGAGGAAGTACTCAAGAGGACTGTATGGGAAGTGGTAACCTTTCTACGCTCACACTAAAGGACACTCGAAGATATGGATAGGCCCGAGGAGCTGTGTAGCAGAAAAGGGGTATCATCCTTTTGTAGTGTGAGTGGGTATTGTGGGGGCCATGCTAGCCTATAGTCAAGTGATTCACCTATGGAGTTCCTAGAGGGAACCACTGGTTGCATAAGAGAAGGAGCCATGTAATCATATTATGTTGTTCTTATTGCCTGATAAACCCAGTCGGTGTACTGGCTTGGCAATGGTCGTTTTATGCCTGATAAACCCAGTCGGTGTACTGGCTTGGCATTGGATATGTGGATGTTGTGGTGAATGGTTGTTGGATTCCTAACAAACCCAGTCAGTGTACTGGCTTGGCATTGGCTATTTGCATGTTGTGGAGGTATTGGTGAAGGGTGTTATTTCCTGACAAACCCAGTCGGAGAACTGGCTTGGAAATGGTCGTTGTATGCTTGATAAACCCAGTCGGCGTACTGGCTTAGCATACTGATTTTTGAAATGCTTGATAAACCCAGTCGAGGTACTAGCTTAGCATACTAATTTTTGAAATGCTTGATAAACCTAGTCGGTGTATTGGCTTAGCATACTGATTTTTGAAATGCTTGATAAACCCAGTCGACGTACTGGCTTAGCATACTGATTTTTGGGATGCTTGATAAACCCAGTCGACGTACTATCTTGGCATTGCCTATTCGGATGATGTTGTGGAAGTAGCATGTGTGTTGACCAAGCATCCACCCCACAGGTGATCCAAGGCTTGTAAAGCAGAGAAGGAAATCTGTGGAGTAGCAAGGAAAATGGACAATACAGATAAGTATTCATTTTCATTTATTTTCTTGTTGGGAATAATGAAGATTTCAGGTATAAGTCTTCTAACAGCTAAGCTGATACATTATTGTTTCTTTGTTGGAAACCTTGGTCATTACAGGAAAGCAAGGACCCTAAAAGAACCATAATTCTTGGTTAAACCAGAAAGTAATTGGTCAAGCGCTATAAATTCTTAGCAAATCCAAAGAGTAACTGGTTGGGCGCTACAAATGCTTGATAAATACGGAGAGTAGTTGGTGGGGGCACTAAACCCTTGATGTTGTGGAGCAGCCGGCGTGCTAGCCAAACATTCTTTAATTAATTAATAAAAGCAGTCAGAGCACTGGCCTAGCATATTGCTAAATGAGATGGTTGATGAACCCAGTCGACGTATTGGCCTAGATTGCCTATTCGAATGGTTGTGGAGTAGCCTGCGTGCTGTCCCAACATTCATTATTATGTCAACGGGAAATCCAAGGCTTGCAAAGCAAAGAAGGATCATGTGGAATAAAGTGAAGACATCCCATACATATAAGTATTTGGTTATCTTGCAGCTTCTTGCTTATGAATATACATGTGTATATGAATTGTTTATGATTTCTTAAACTCTTGTTTAGAAATAAACCCTATGAGAATAAACTGAACATGTGAATTGATTCAATGTTTGAGTGTAGGTATTGTTGGGAGCAAGGACTATGAAAGCATCTGGAGGATGCATGTGGACATGTGACCATCCTAAAGAGCTCAGTATGAGCAGTGATGAAAGATGGTGCTAGTGGATATGTGTGGGTCCTACCAGCCAAAGGTTCTATAAGCAACAATGGGGAAGGGTTCCCTAGTTGAAAATCCTTAGATAGACCTTAGAAACTAAGTGTCATAGCCAGAAATGGCCAGTCAAGAATTCACATTGAAGTGAAAGAGGCTAAGGAGCATGAAACTGAGTTGTGGTGTGGCTCTGGATTGGAACAAGACTAAGAGGGGGAAAACTCTTACTCTTCTCTTTCCCTTTTGACTGATGCATTTCAGAAACAGAGGATTGTTGAATGCATGTTGTGACTGAAAGTTGATTGTGTTAATTGCTTGAAATGAATTGTGAATGCTGAAATAGTAAATTTCTCATGAAAGGATGAACATGAATGAGTTCATGTGTATGTTGGGAAAGCATGAAAAGTATGGAAGTCTCATGAGTAAAGCATGGACGTTTCATGTCAACTGGGAAAATAATTGACTAATTTTAATATTGTGTTATGCTTGTCCTAACAGGAATTGTCATGATGAATCTCATGGTTGAGGAATTGAAAGCCATTTGTTGTAGCTGTTACTAGCCAAGTGTTGCTAGTGAGCAAAGTGTGGGCCAGTTGTGCATATTGACCATGGCAACAAACCAAAAGCTATTTGTTTTGGCTAAAGATCTTCCTCGAATAGTTTCCAGGACAACAAGGAAGATGGCATCCATGAAATTCCAGACTTGTAGATCAGCTGGAAGATAAATAAATGGAAGGGATTGCTGTGGAGCGATGCCCACTTGCAAAACTGGAAGATCAAGCCAGCGGGAGCAGCTTGTGGAAGCCAAAAGACTTGATCCTGAAAGTTCAAAATAAAGAGATGAACGCATGATAGACCTGCCACATTTTGTGAATTTTGAGATGTGTAAAGTGGGTATATATTCCTAAGTGTTGGAACACCGGGGACGGTGTTATTCCAAGGGGGAGGGGATTGTAATATCCCGATTTTGACCCCATTGCATTAAAATGTAAATGATGTAATATTGTTATAAATCATGGTGAGGAGCTCAAGGCTAAGGCCCCGCCATCGATTTAGTGATGCATATGGTTTACGTGCTAGCCAGGCACATTGGAATTGCAAATATTATGTAAATATGCATTTTAATAAAATACCCACAACTAGCTATGCAATGCAACAAGAGATGGGGCATGATTTTACAAGGAATTGGGAGGGAAAACATTCAAACCCTTGAGCCAATCAAGTCAAGCCAAGTGTCAATGAGAGAACCCATCAAACCATCAACTACCCATTTTGACTTTTGTACCCAATCATTCATTCTACCAAGAGTTAGTTGAGGTAGTTAATGCCTTGGGGAATGGGAAGTATGGCTGTCCAAATTCGAGTATGGGTAAGCCACCCTTCATGGAAAAATGTGTTTTGCTTCTTGGGCAAGAAAACAGCCATGAATTGCTCCCCAAGCCATAACCCATCAAGCAATTTTTCTCTCCCACGAGTTTGGGGCTACCTGGGTGTTTTTCTCCATGGATTTCCTATGTTTTCCATCATCTTTCAAGCTGGGAAGGGCGTTTTTGCTTTGGTTACCAGTGGGGAAGAGAACGGATCGATTTGGGGGTTTCCCGGGGGTCATTTTGGCCATTGGAGTGCCCACAATCTATGGGATAAATCGTTTTCCTCCATGTGGTCGAATTGCCCTTTCTCATAGTCCGTTTTTGGTGTGCCCACGATTTGGGAAAGACCATGGCCATAGTGTTTGTAAATTCCATTGCTGAAAATGTGTATCCATGCCCAGTTCTTGAGTTTGTTGTGTGTAAGAGAATGTTGGGGTTGAGATGGATATCCATTGCTTTGGCTATGTATGAGTTGAAATGTCCCCTTTCCTTGTAAGAATCATTCCCAGCTCGGGGGTGGCAGTTATGTTGAGAGAATTGATTAACACAACTGGTCTACAGTTGGGTGGAACGTTGCAGCGACATAGCTAGTTGTTTGGGACAATTGCACAATGAAGATAAGTAATCTCTATGTGTATTTACTTCTGCAATGTTTAATTTAATGATTATTTTGATATACTGGATGAGCATGAATTATGTGTGGATGTTGTTTTGATTCCGTCGTGCATACGTGTTTGCTTTGCATATGCACACTCTTGTTTTTAATTGCTGTGAATTTAATGAGCGGGCTTCATTTGTGTAAAAGCCTCAGATTGGCATCATATTCCCTTCCAGGAATTCGGTCCACGGGAGGGACTGTGACATCTATATACACCACACATGATTATCTGGGGTTAGGAGTTTACTCAGGTAAATATATTGTTGTTTTATTTGTTTATATTCAAAGCAATAATTTTTGGCATATTTAATTCAGTGCGAGTGTCTTGATCTTCAACATTAACGTGCACTCTTTACTATAACATTACAGGTCTTGTAACAAAAGGTTATTATGGATGTAATTGGTGTGTACCTTCTATGAAGGCTAGGTGGTCCAAATACCTACAAAAGTCAGTGTATGACTTCTCTAGGGTATTCCTCCCAGAAAACCACTCGTATAGAAGAGCAAGATCTACTTTCAATGGTAAATGAGATAGAACTCAAAGACCTTAAATAATGACATCGGTTGAATGGCTTAGGGCATATGACAAAGAGAAGGAGAAGGAATACACCAAGATGTTTGATTCAAATGTGCAACCTGTGACCGATGATCCTAAATTCTTCAACATCTATGTTGCCAAAAATTCCCAAAGGGATGAAAAGGAAATCGATATTTTATGAGCTACCACATTGGGAGAATCTTAAGATTCCACACTTACTAGATCCCATGCATATATTTAAAAATGTTTCATGTTCTTTGTGGTGTCACATATCATCCCCAAAAAAGTGACAAGTTGGCTATCAGGAAAGATCTTATTTATTCAAATACTAAAAAGAATCATTGGCCAAGACAAGAAAATAGAGGAGAGGCTGGCCCCTCTTTTTCATTTAAAAAAGGTGATGTCCCATGGATTTTGAAGAAGGATGATCTTAATTTGGAAAATGAAGTTATATTGGGTGTGAAGGGGCCTTCTTTTTATGAACCTACTCTACGACGTTGCTTCACTGCAAAGGAAAAGTTGTTGGGTTTGAAATCACATGACCATCTTAACCTTCTAAGGGTACGTATAGTGTCAATTTTTTTTTTTACTTTTTAATTATATCTTTTACCACAAAAGTTAAAATGGAATTAACTTTTTGTGTTTACTTTGTAGTGTCATTATCCATTGTTTGTGCATGCAGGGTGTGTGAACCACAAGTTTCTTGATGACCTGTGGCGTGCCATATCTAAACCATCTACATTTGTACGATGGATCACACCAAAGGAGATTTACATCGCTAGCATTCCACGGTGGCGTCAAGAGATAGTTGAGATTGTTTGTATGCTTGAGAAGGAATTGTCGTCTAGTTTCATGGACTTGCAGGTTCATCTTCTAATTCACCTAGTTGATGAGGTTGAATTAGTTGGGGTGGTCTCATGTCATTGGATGTTCTTCTTGGAGAGGTTCATGAAAAAAGTGAAGGGATTTGTTCGACAAAGGGAAAAACCCGAGGCGTCTATGGCAGAGGGGTACATGGTATATGAGTCGTTCTATTATGCCAGTGAGTATATCAAGCAAATCGACCACACACCAGGTGCAGTGATTTGGGATGATGAACTTGATGAGGACAAAAGGGAAGGGGAGGTACTAAAAACGAATGAAAAAGGTGCATGATAAAGAGTAATTCACTTATCTTTCGATCTTCAAATTTCCACATAGTAACTATTCACAACAAGCTTCAAAATCTATATTTGATCCCATACGTATTGAATGTGGTTTTGTTTCCATGAATACAACAACGAATTCAAAAATTGATGCAATCAATAAATTCATTCTTTACAATGCGGAGGAAACACAACCATGGGTTTCATTATATGAAGAGAAGAGGAGGAAATGGGACATTGACAGAGAAAAGAAAAAAAAGTAGGCGGTTGCATGGTAGAAGCATGCCTTTTCCAGATTATTTAAAAGAAAATATGCCAATGATCTGTCCCAACAGTTGGGTTGTAGACCAAGTTAGAGAGAAATATGGTGCATCTGGTCATTACCCTCATGAAGGGGAGGATGCGCTAAACATTGGGATCGGGTGCAGAAACTCAATGATAAAATATTTATATACATTTCTAACTTTATAATGCAACTTTGAATTATAACATCTATATTTAATATATTAATTCTTGGGTTATTAGACATATGACACCATCGTTTTAAAAAAAATTTATAGGTGCATTTGTTCCCATCTATATGGGCTTATGGACATCATTTTCGCACCGAGGATACTGATGATGGACGTCTTACACAAGACTGTGGAGTGGAAGTCGAGTTCGACCAATCTAGTCGTGCTAGCCATCGCGATCGAAACCTGATAGGAGGGATGTTAGGTTATGTTGGAAAGATACAAGAGATTATTCAAGTGGACTTCTCATCTTTCCAATGTGTGTTATTTTTAGGTGCAGGTGGTGGGACACATTCGACGGGAATAATGTAAAGGAATATTGTGATAGTGGGTTGATATGTATCAACTCTAGAAAGATGTGGGGAGCCTTATGTTTTCCAAAAACACTGCAACCAAGTGTTCTTTTACCCGGATGTGTTGGATAAAGATTGGCGGTTCATATTAATACACGACCCTAGATCTAAACATGTTTTTTAGCACAACAATGCTATCATGCCAACTGAGTAAGATAATGAGGGTGATGGCGACAGAGAGTGATATGTACATATTTTATTTCATCATTTACATATTGAGATATCAATTTGTTATTGTTATCTTTGATTGTCTAATTATATTGTTTATTTTTCATATTATGATGGTGGAAATGGAAAGTTGATTACTGGATAGAGTGTTTAAACAATTTGAGTTGGTCAACAACCAATATGATGTGAAATATGTTTCATGTCTATTAAGTAATTTGTGATTGTATGGAATGATTGTATGCCATTATCCATAATTAGAGATGATATTTGTAGCTTTCCATTTAGTTCATAATTGCATTGTGGGTTTTATCATTTAATTTATTGTATTATTACAATTGGATCAGAATCAACGAATTAGAGTATGATTTATCATTGATGTCAATCATATTTATTGTTTGTTGTAATTTCATCTACTCTCATTTCAATAACAGGGTCAATTAATGATTATATTAAACTTAGACACTTATATTTTATATTTTAGGTACTTAGACATGTATATATCGTTAAGGCGGAAAAAACTTATGGCAAGATTAATAAAATATGTATATCCTTTAAAATTTATATGATATAATAAATTAAAAATAACAAACAATATATGTTTTTCTAAATCCTATATTTGGAATATGCATATTCATATCTATATTTATTTCAAGTTTTGATTGTTGATGGGTTATTCCATTATATGAAAAGGTTGTTCTTTTAATTAAGTATTTGTCTTTTTTCATATTAGAGTTTGATATTTGTCATTGTAAAGTGAGTCATTGTAAAAAAAATAAAAATAAAACTTGAATGATACATTGATAGGTCATATTGATGTTCATATTTACATTTTTTTTTGTAATGTTCATATTCATTTTTTATAATAATATTACATGGTAATACTTGACTTTTTGTTATGATGTTTGGTTAGACTTATAAAAAATTATTCATTTATGTTTGTGAACACCAAATATAAAAAATATTATTACATAAACATAATACTATGACAAACTATAAAAAAAATTATAAACATGATACTATGACAAATTATATTACAACAATCATAAATCATAGAGTTGCCACAACTTTATCCATTATCAATACAAAATTCATAAAAATATTTAATTCAATTATATTATGTAAAAATAATTTTTTTAACCTATATTAAGTTAATTAATGACACATTAATTTTCAACATTTTCAATGACCATTAATCCAATCCATATTTTCACATTTAAGATGACCTGAGAACCAACCATACTTTCAAAGTAATTTTCTAACCAATGAATCAACCTATGTATGAAACCATACTTGAAATTGTCTACAAAATTTAGGTTGAAATTATTTAATATGAAAAATGGTCGAAAGGATGCTAAAATTTTGACCAAAATTAAAAACCCGACAACTTTCTTTACAAAGGTCTAATGCTTTGAAAACTTGTTAAATCATACAACAACTTGTTTTATTTTCATAATTTATAATGCAAATTGTGATGTTTTTGTCAAACAAATTAATAGTTATTGATTTAAAGACCCACATGATTTTGAATAGTACAATGTTCTTTTACATAAGCATACGATCATCATCATTTTCAACACCTAACAAACATAAACATAAACATCATGATCATACCATCATATACTTAACCATAAGCATAAACATAAACGTACCATCATCATCATTTTCATGACATAAACATAAACATACCATCATTATCATTGTCACCATCTAACAATCACTATTTTAAACACATGATCAATCAATCACATGACATTAATAAATATCCTAATTTATAATTTTAAATATAAATCATCATACCACCTAAAAAACATAAACATAAATATCATCATACCATAATAAACATAAACATAAACATCATCATACCATCATCATGATCATTTTCACTATCTAACATAAAACATAAAAATCATTGATATAACATCATAAACATATGAATATAAACATGAGTGTAACATCTTAAACATTACATTTCCATCATCTAACATAACACAATCCACATTATATTGTAACATGCATAACCATCACACACATCTAACAAAAATCATCTAACATGAGCTAACATACACACCATCAAGTACGTATAAATAAACATCAACATAACCATCAATATCAACATAAACATGAAAAATGCAGTATATATATAGATACGAACATATATAACATCAAACTGATGATACATGCCAAATAAATATCTCTAGTCCGATAACTGCCATTACATATCTAATCCACCTCCACCAAAGGCATCATCAGTATCTCTCCCACTAGATCTAGAGGCATCGTCACCTCCACCAATAGAGCCAGCAGCAGTATCAGCACGTCTTCTAGCAGGAAAAAAAACATCTCGGAGAAAAACATATATAGGTCCATCAAGCTGAATCGTGCCTCCTCTGAGCATCATATCTACAATAGAGGCGACTGGAGTAGGAAATGGTGGATGGTTAGGTCGATCAGTAGGATCAACAGGTTGGTCAAGTAGGAGTAGATCAGGAGATGATGAATTAGGATCGACAAGTTGTTCGAGTAGGAGTAGAGGATATGATGAAGGAGCTGATGGAGGAGGAGGTGGATGAGATGTTGACGAAGCTAATGGAGGAGGAGGTGGAGTAGTAGATGTCGAAGATGATGGAGGAGGGGGTGGAGGTAGAGGAGGTGGAGGAGGAGGTTGATGGTCACCCCTCTTAGAATCCAACTGAATGCATGCAGCGACGATATGCTACATCAACAACCTCATCTCATGGGGAAAAATCCTCCATATGTCCTGCACCCATACATGATGAACCCCCTCATCTACCAATAATGTGGCCAACATGTCTTCCACATCTCGGTGATACTTATCCTAGGGCATGTGTGGAAGGTGGACATGATGTCTACCTACCAACTATGGCCCAACCTAATCCGGATCCTCCATATCTTGATCCTCCTGAGCAGGAGGCATCCTGAACTCAACATCGAATGTGCCAATGTCTGCAAAAAACATAGTACACATGAATAATAATTAGACAATTTCATTAAACAATTTAATATTTAGAATATATTTCATTTGCATTAAGTATAAAGAGAATAAAATGATACTAGAATAATTTAAACATAACGGTAATATTACCTCTCTCATCTAGTGGCTCCTCCGGTGTGAATAAGATCTTGGGGCAACCTCTCCTGTCCAAGACCGCATATGGATATGGCACCATGTCTAATGTGTGGTCCTCCTCACTTCCTAACATATCAACCACATATGATGTGATCCTAGCTAGGAATTCAAGTTGCCCCCTCTCGGGCATCATCTGCCCCCACATGTGCATACGCACCTCTATCATCGTCTTGTAAGGGAAATGCTGAAAGTAGGACTCGATGGTCGGAAACCTATCAAAAAATAAACAAAAAAGATTTGAACAGAAAGGGAAGTTGGACCTCCCATCAATCACTGCACAATATCTATCTGTAATGTCCCCTCCCATCATCCTAGCATGGGAGAGAACATCACTCTAATTCTGGACATCTAGTCCCATACTTAGTAAACAAACATTCAATTTAAAATGAAGATGGACATATGCAAATGCATAAATATTTGAATACACAGCGGAAGTAATTTCAATTACACTTTTATCATACATTCAAGATATTCATCAAATAAATAATTGCAAAGTTAACACAAGAGAATACTTATCTCAATAAAGTAGTCCCAAGCAACTGGATATGCAACTGCAACGCTCCACCCAACCATAGGTCAGTTGTGGTCATCAATATCTCCACACACTGCCACCCCCAAGCTGGGAATGATCTCTACAAGGAATCAGGGAACAACAGACTCACTCATAGCTCTAAGATACACCAAATCAGCCAAGCCAAGCTACAGTTGGGTTTATCAGGCTGCTAGGAATTGGAAAGGAGGAATTGCTAAGCTAGTGCACTCAAGCACAGAGCCAGGGATACCCCTCCCAGATCTATTCAGCTTGGCACTCACAATGCCTACACACCCAGCACAAGGAAGTATTCTCTTCACTGCCACACAGTCCCTCAAGCCATACCTTCCTTTCTAGTGCTCTCAAGGTGTGCATAGAAAAGTAGTCAAAGCCCTCTTGATCTTCTTGAGAGGTTATTCTCCCCACTAGGTTTATCAAGCCAATTCTATCCACTACCACTCCAAATCTCTTGCTCACAGATTCAAACCAAAACAAGGATGCACATAACAATAGAACCACAATTATTGGGCATGATAAAAACGTTTTTACAGTGGGATGTCCAAAGAGGGGGATTTCTACCAATTCAGAAAAATGTGGGAAAGCCCAAAAACGAAATGGCAATTGGGGAACAACCCTGGAGAGAAGAAATCATTTTCAGAAAAACGCCCATGGGTATTTTGGGGCAAAAACGACCTCCATCACAGTCCCAAATCATGGCCCTTCTCTCCCAGCTGCTGTATAATGCAAAACGAGCTCCCAGGCATGGAAAATGCAGGAAAAATGGTGAAAAACATGATGGGGAAAGGCCCAGTAGTTCAGACTGCGTGAGAGAGGAAAGACTGTGGGTTTAGAATTGCTTTGGGCACCATTTCGTGGGTGTTTTCTTGCCCAAGAAGCAAAAATACGAATTCCCAGGTTGATGGCTTGCCCATGCACGAAATTGGCAGCCATACCTCTTCATTCCCAAGGCATTAACTACCTCAACCAACTCTTGGAAGAATTAAATGATTGGGTCCATAACCCAAAATGGGTAGTTGAGGGTTTATGGGTTTTCTCATTAACACATGGATTAACACCATTGGCTCAAGGGTTTTAATAATTTCCCTCCCTATTCCTTGTAGAATCATGCCCCCAACTCTTTGTTGCATTGCATAGCTAGTTGTGGGTTTTTCATTAAAATTCGTATTTACATGATGTCTTAATTTACATTGTGCCTATCTAGCACAAGAACCATAGGCATCTATTTTTAATTGTAGATACATAAAACGCTAAATCAATGGTGGGGCCTTGGCCTTGAGATCCTCACCATGATTAAATTACAATATTTATATCATTTACAATTTAATGCAAAGGGGGTCAAAATGGGGACATTACATTCCCCTCCCCTTACATTAGCACTATCCTCACTGCTCATCAAAATTGAACAAAAATGGATATGCCACCCTCATGGCATCCTCCAGCTCCCATGTAGCCTCATCGGGACCGTAGTGCTTCCATTGCACCTTTACCTGTCCGATGGCTCGGTTCCGGAGCAATGTTACCTTCTTGTCTAGGATGCGTGATGGATCGGTTTGGAATTCTCCCTCGGGTTCCACCTGGATCACATCCCAATTAATCACATGGTTAGGATCATGTACATATTTCTTAAGCAAAGAGACATGAAAAACATTATGAGCTTTAGTGCTAGCAGGCAGTGCAAGTCTATATGCAACTGGCCCTATTCTTTCAAGCACTTCAAATGGTACACAATATCTAGGTGATAGCTTGGCACAACTCCCAAGCTTGAAGGAACTCTTCCTTGATCTTACTCTAAGATACACATGATCCCCAACATTGAATTCCCTATGGATCCTTTGCTTATCTGCATAGCTTTTCTGTATATCCTGGGCTGTTTTTAAATTTTGTCTTATCTTTGCAACCTCTTGTTCCATTTCCTTAAGCAATTCTGGCCCAAGTACAATTTTGTTTACTAGATTGTCCCAAGTCACTGGTGTCCTACACCTTCTGCCGTACAAAGCCTCATAAGGACTCATTCCCAACGATGCTTGTTGCCCATTGTTATATGCAAATTCTACCAAGTGTAGATAATCTTGCCACTTGGATGGTTTGTCCATTACATACATGCGGAGCATGTCTTCAAGCACCCGATTTACTCTTTCTCTTTGCCCATCTGTTTGAGGATGGTATGCGGTACTGAAGCTTAGCTGTGTACCCAAATATGCAAAGAGACCTTTCCAAAAATTGGAAGTGAACTTGGTATCCCTGTCAAAAATTATTGCCTTAGGCAACCCATGTAATCTGAAAATTTCCTTCATGAAGATATTTGCAATGGCATCAGCTTTATGTGTGGACTTAACTGGTATAAAATGTGTTGCTTTTGTTAACTTGTCCACCACAACCATGATGGAATCATGTTGTCTCATAGTCATTGGAAATCCTGTAATAAAGTCCATGGATATTACTTCCCGTTTCCATTCTGGAATTGGTACTGGGAGCAATAAACCTGCTGGATGTTGGTGTTCACTCTTCACCTGCTGACATTCCATGCACTTAAAAATGTATTCAGCGATGTCCTTCTTCATGCCTAGCCAGAAATAATATTTTCTTGCTGTAGCAATTATTTTCTGATATCTTGGGTGACCAGAGTATGGAGCTTTATGGATTTCATCCATAACAATCCTCCTCAAATCTGTCGCATTTGGAATGTAGACTCTATTTTTATAAGTAAGAAGTCCGCCTTCTTCCAAATGATAGCCTTCATACTTCTTGCCAAGGTCTTGCTGCTGCAATTTGTCCTTTATCTGCGCATACACTTCATCCTCAACCGTATGGTTAACAATCTACTGCCTCAAATCTGGTTGGCAAGTACTAAGTGCTGCCACATACATTTCATGTAGTTTCCTGCTGAGTGCATCAACGACCTTGTTTTCTTTCCCTTTTATGTGTTTGATTTCAAAATCAAATTCACACAAAAATTCCAACCATCTAGCTTGCCTAGCATTTAAAGTTGGCTGATCAAACAAGTATTTCAGACTACAATGGTCTATCCTTAACTCAAATTTTCTTCCCATTAAGTAATGCCTCCACATATTTAAGGCATGTACTATGGCTGCAAGTTCTATATCATGAGTAGCATAGTTCTTCTCATGCTCCTTCAACTTTCTTGACTCATAGCATATCACGTGGTTGTCTTGCATAAGAACTCCTCCAAGTCCTTGATTGCATGCATCGGTACATACCACAAAGTCTTTTTTCGGGTCTGCAATTTTCAAAATTGGTGCACTTGTAAGAAGATTCTTCAACCGTTGAAAACTTTCCTCACATCTTGGTGACCATTCAAACTTTATCCCCTTCTTTTGCAAAGAAGTGATCGGGTTTGCAACCTTGGAGAATCCTTCGATAAACCTCCTGTAGTAACCAGCAAGGCCCATAAAAGATCTCACATCAGTCACATTCCTTAGAGTTGGCCAATTCATAATGGTTTCAATCTTCTCAGGGTCTACAGATATCCCTTCGTCGGAGATGATGTGACCCAAATAATGAATTCTATCTTTATAAAAGTCACATTTGCTCAACTTTGCATACAGCTTATGCTCCCTTAGTAATTGTATTGTCATTCTCAAATGTTCTTCATGCTCTTCTTCATTCTTAGAACAGATGAGAATGTCATCTAGGAATACAAGAACAAACTTGTCCAAATACTTGCTAAAAACATTATTCATGATACACATGAATGTAGCTGGTGCATTTGTGAGACTGAATGGTACCACTACAAACTCATAGTGTCCATACCTCGTTCTAAAGGCTGTCTTATGAATATATTCTTCTTTGATTCTTACCTGATGGTAACCAGACCTCAAGTCAATCTTTGAGAATACCTTTGCTCCTCTCATTTGGTCAAAAAGGTCATCAATTCGAGGAAATGGGTATTTGTTCTTCACAGTGACTTTGTTCAACTGCCTGTAGTCAATACATAACCTGAGTGTTCCATCTTTCTTTTTCACAAATAGAACAGGTGCTCCCCACGGGGACACACTTGGCCTAATATATTTCTTTTCCAGCAACTCTTGTAATTGCATTTTCAATTCTAGCAATTTTGGTGTACTCATCTTGTAGGGTGTCTTAGACATTGGTGCCGCTCCTGGCACAAGTTCAATTGTAAAGTCAATGTCTCTCTTTGGAGGGAGTCCTGGAATCTCATCAGGAAAAACATCCCTGAATTCTCGCAATACATGATAGTCCTCCAATTTGAGAGTTTCACTCTCTGCTGCCTCTAAAATGTGGGCTGCATACAATTGACATCCCTTCCTACAAAACTTCTTCAGCTGCATGGATGAAACCTGTCTAACAGAAGTCACCTTTGGAATCCCTTTTACAACCCTCGGGTTTCCTTCTTCATTCATGCATTCAAATGTCTTATTGTAGCAGTCAAGTTTAACCCTGTGTGCCTCTAACCAATCCATTCCAATGAGAATATCATAGGAACCCAGTGGTAAAATATTCATATTTGCATAAGTGAATAGCCCATCCATCTCTAATGCACATTTCTCTACAAGTTCACTAACTTTTCTCTTGGTTCCAATGGCTAGTTGAACTAACCATGATTTATTATGCTTTAATTTCTTGAAAGCGCAAATCTCAATAATTCTAGGTGTGACATAACTGTGAGTAGATCCAGGATCAATCAAAATAGAAACAGATTGCTTAGCAATCTTACCTTTAACTTCAACCACTGTTGATTGATGATCTTGTTGGCGGTCATCTAGTGCTGCATAGATTCTAGGGATTGTCCTTGCCACTTGACCCATAGTTTCAGCTCCCTGGATGTTGTGGACTTGATTTGGATTCCCATTCCGATGTGGACAGTTCCTAAGCATGTGGTCTCCTCCACAACCCCAACATTGAAGTGGTTCTCTTGATTCCTTTGGATCTCTTGGCTTGTCTCCCATCATCCTAGTTGGCTTAGTCACAACCTGTGATGGTTGCCTTTGCTGATTCCAGAATTGAGGAGGCTTGAACCCCTTCTTCCTTTGATCAAACTTTTTGTTTTTCCTATCCTTCCATGCCTTATGGAATTCTGGTTTGCTTCTGTTTTGATCAAAGCAATACTTGGCCTTTCTTATGGCCTCCTCTAGAGTTCGAGGTTCATCAAACTCAATTCTATCTTTATATGACTGGGGTAGTCCACTTAGGAAACGCTGAATTTTCACCTTATCATCTCGAATATACCTGACATACCTCAGCAGATCCAAGAACTTGTTTGCATATTCTTCCATGGTCAATTGTCCCAATCTCAGCTCATGGAACTCTTTGATCTTATCATCATAGTACCTGTCAGAGAAGTACTTTTGCTTAAAGTATTTCTTGAACTGCTTCCACACAATCTTCCTTTCATTGATCTTCTTCACTTGCCTGATGTGTTCCCACCATATAGATGCTCTTCCATTCAAGTTGAAGATGGATACCCTTGCCTTCATATTTCCCGAGTAGTCTTGGACTTGGAAATACTTTCTCATCCCAAGAAGCCAAGCTTCACCTTCTTGACCGGACCTTACCTCTCCATCAAATGTAGGAGGTTTCGCCTTCTTAAATTCCCTATGTGAATTGTTCTTGTAGTGCCTCTTCCTCTTGCTTCTGTGGGATGAAGAGCTTGAACCCTCAATGGATTCTTCAGAGTCGGATGATTCATTAGAAGAGATTTCTGGACTATATGTTGTGTATGTAGAAACTCTTCTTGGGCTACTGGCCCTCTTACGGGAATTCCTTCTAGAGCTACTCCCACCCCTTTTTGGATTTGATTTCTGATGCCCAGAGTTTATTTGCCTTTGTATGTCTGTCAAACTATGTAGCATGGCTGCATTCAACTGATTTTGTTCTTCCTGAGCTTTAATCATCCTTTCATTATCTTCCCTATAGCTTTGCAACTCCACCCTTAGGCTTCTCATGGTGGCTGCAATACCTGGAGGAGTCTCTTGATTTCTTCTCCCATTAGATTCTGTTTCAGCATTTTCAACATGTATGTTCTCCCCCATGGCATCTGTCTCAGGCTCATAGGGATCCTCTGCATCATCCATGATGTTGATTTTCTTGGCCCAACCAAGATCCAAAACTTTCTAACTGTACTATCTAGAGTGCTACCCTGATGTAACGGTGATTCTGCAAAATGTGTTCATCCACACAATTGTTAGCTGCATTATATTCTCAGGAATTCATAAATTACTTTCATGCACGTGGGAAAATATTATATTGACAATTGTCAAATCATCGAATTTTCTCACAATCAACGACATAGGGGGGGGGGGGGACAAAGGGGGTCAAGGAGGCTTGCCAAACTCTTTCCGCAGTTTTGGGGCGGCTTCCCGAACTATTCCGCGTTGCGGAACGATTCACGGAAGGCTTCTGCAATTGCGGGGTGACTTCCCGAACTCTTCCGCGTTGTGGAACGATTCGCAGAATGCTTCCACAGTTGCGTGGCGACTTCCCGAACTCTTCCGCATTGCGAAAATATTCGCGGAATGCTTCTGCACTTGCGGGGGTGACTTCCCGAACTCTTCCGCGTTGTGGAACGATTCGCGAAATCCTTCCACAATTGCGGGGCGACTTCCCGAACTCTTCCGCGCTGTGGAACGATTCGCGGAATGCTTCCGCAGTTACGGGACGATTCGTCGAAGTCTTCTGTAGTTGCGGGATGATTCGCTGAACTCTTCTGCAATTTCGGAACGATTCACCGATCTCTTCCACAATTGCGGGATGACTTGCGGAATCTTTCCGCAGTTTCGGAAGAGAATTCTTTCCGCAATTTCGGAAGAGAATTCCTTCCGCAATTTCGGAAGAGAATTTCTTCTGAAAATTTCCTTTCGACGCCGAACACTTAGAAAATTTTTCCGTTGTTTCGGAGCAGTTCACCGAATTCTTCCGCGTTGCGGAACAACTCGCGGAATCCTTCCGTGGTTTCGGAAGAGAATTCCTTCAGCAATTTCGGAAGATAATTCTTCCGCAATTTCGGAAGAGAATTCCTTCCGCAATTTCGGGCAGAACTCATAGAAACTTAGAAAAATTTTGAAAATTTGAAAATTTTTGAAAATTTTCTTAACTATCAGTGCTGAGTAGGAAGCATACTTACCTCTACACCTATTATAGGTATCCCCATAAAGGCCCAATGCTGCAACTAGCAGCTCTGATACCAAAATGTAATGTCCCCTCCCATCATCCCAGCATGGGAGAGAACATCACTCTAATTCCAGACATCTAGTCCCATACTTAGCAAACAAACATTCAATTTAAAATGAAGATGGACATATGCAAATGCATAAATATTTGAATACACAGCGAAAGTAATTTCAATTACACTTTTATCATACATTCAAGATATTCATCAAATAAATAATTGCAAAGTTAACACAAGAGAATACTTATCTCAATAAAGTAGTCCCAAGCAACTAACTATGCAACTGCAATGTTCCACCCAACCATAGGCCAGTTGTGGTCATCAATATCTCCACACACTGCCACCCCCGAGCTGGGCATGATATCTACAAGGAATCAGGGAACAGCAGACTCACACATAGCTCTAAGATACACCAAATCAGCCAAGCCAAGCTACAGTTGGGTTTATCAGGCTGCTAGAAATTGGAAAGGAGGAATTGTTAAGCTAGTGCGCTCAAGCACAGAGCCAGGGATACCCCTCCCAGATCTATTCAGCTTGGCACTCACAATGCCTACACACCCAGCACAAGGAAGTATTCTCTTCACTGCCACACAGTCCCTCAAGCCATACCTTCCTTTTTAGTGCTCTCAGGGTGTGCATAGAAAAGTAGCCAAAGCCCTCTTGATCTTCTCGAGAGGTTATTCTCCCCACTAGGTTTATCAAGCCAATTCTATCCACTACCACTCCAAATCTCTTGCTCACATATTCAAACCAAAACAAGGATGCACATAACAACATAACCACAATTATTGGGCATGATAAAAATGTTTTTACAGTGGGTTGTCCAAAGAGGGGGGTTTCTACCAATTCAGAAAAACGTGGGAAAGCCCAAAAACGAAATGGAAATTGGGGAACAACCCTGGAGAGCAGAAATCATTTTCAGAAAAATGCCCATGGGTATTTTGGGGCAAAAACGACCTCCATCATAGTCCCAAATCATGGCCCTTCTCTCCTAGCTGCTGTATAATGCAAAAACGAGCTCCCATGCATGGAAAATGCAGAAAAAATGGTGAAAAACGTGATGGGGAAAGGCCCAGTAGTTCATACTGCGTGAGAGAGGAAAGACTGTGGGTTTAGAATTGCTTTGGGCACCATTTCGTGGGTGTTTTCTTGCCCAAGAAGCAATAATACGAATTCCCAGGTTGATGGCTTGCCCATGCACGAAATTGGCTGCCATACCTTTTCATTCCCAAGGCATTAACTACCTCAACCAACTCTTGGAAGAATTAAATGATTGGGTCCATAACTCAAAATGGGTAGTTGAGGGTTTATGGGTTTTCTCATTGACACATGGATTAACACCATTGGATCAAAGGTTTTAATAATTTCCCTCCCTATTCCTTGTAGAATCATGCCCCCATCTCTTTGTTGCATTGCATAGCTAGTTGTGGGTTTTTCATTAAAATTCGTATTTACATGATGTCTTAATTTACATTGTGCCTATCTAGCACAAGAACCATGGGCATCTATTATTAATTGCTGATACATAAAACGCTAAATCAATGGTGGGGCCTTGGCCTTGAGCTCCTCACCATGATTAAATTACAATATTTACATCATTTACGATTTAATGCAAAGGGGGTCAAAATGGGGACATTACACTATCCAAAGCATAACAAAACCGTTGCAAAAAAATGGTAGACCACTGAATTCATCTAGGTCTCTGCAATAAAGAGTCAACATAATATAATAGAGGGAAACTAATGCACTTCCCATCATTGGTGGAGTGTGTTAGCGTCGTTGTTAAAAATTTAACTCTGGAAGTCCTCCTTATGTTTTTTTATGTTTTGACATGGGGGGTACTATGCTATGTTCCCTAAGTGAGTTTTTTAATGTAAGTGACTTTATATTATTATAGTGACTTTTGTACTTTATGAACTTAAAGTGTATTTAAGTTGTGGGACCCTAGAGCATTTAATTATTAAAGTATTAAATATGAGCATTAAATGTGATCTATCGGATTCATTTAATCCTAGCCATTGAAAAGATGGTTAGGGAAGTTAGGATTAGGGAAAAAGGAAGAAAAAGTATAAAAGACATCTAGGGGAAGAGAAAGACATCAAGTGAGAGAAAGATCAGAGAGAAAGAAATATGAGTTTGATTTCTGAGTTGAGAGAGATAAATTTTTCAAGTCAAATCATTGGCACAATTTCCAAGATAACTTGCAGCAGAGAGAAAATCTGTACAACCATCAGATTCCCTGTTTGTATAGCAGATTCCCTCTCCTTACAGCATCATTTTGGCTCAGTTTTCGAGGTAGCAAGCCGAGGCACAAATTTCGAGGTGATTGGAACAGCTAGTACCAACTCAAATCTGGCACAAATCCCGAGGAATAATCCATATAGTTCAAACTAGCACGTGTGGACATATTCTCCTAGATTTTGACAGATTGAGAGATAAGTACTATGTATTGTTGCATCTCTGATTTGTATGGTGGAAAGAGAAAAGTTTTGAGTTTTATGAAATTTCATAATTGCTCTTAATTAATAAAATCTTTCTCTAGGTTTTCCCTTGTGGGGGTTTTCCCCTAGGCTTGGCCCTAAATTTTATGTGTTCATTATTCTTTTTGGTTCAACAGTTTGATAGGTTATTTGTGTTGGCACTTTGATTCAGTTGTCATTGATGGTTGGAAAGCAGCGACTGAGTTTTTAAATACAAGAAAAGAATGTTGTTAGACAAGCTGTGACTCAGACAGCTGCAACTCAGACAAGCTGTGACTCAGACAAGCTATGACTCAAACAAGCTATAACTCAGATAGTTGTGACTCAGACAAGCTGTGACTCAAACGGATGCAACTCAGACAACTACAACTCAGACAACTGTGACTCAAACGGCTGGGACTCAGACGGCCATGACTCAGACGGCTGAGACTCAGACGACCGTGACTCAGATACGAACAAAGTGATTCGCGTCTTGATTTTCGGGCAACTGGAGATGAATGTCAAAAATATGGGACATGGGTTTTGTGTGCAACGGCTTCATTTACCTGAATCGCAAGGAAATCGCCAAACAAAGCTACGGTTTGAGTTATACAAGTGGTTCTCTGAACATGTAATTCTCAGATTTGTTGTTGCGACTGGTTTTTACAAATTAGCAATTGGTTGAAACAGCTATGACTCAAACAACCGTGACTCAAACAAGCTGCGACTCACAAACATTTTTTTTTTTTAATTAGTCAGTTACAGCGTGTAAATTTTGGAATTCAAAGAGATAGTTCAAATATCAGTTACAGCATGTAAATTCTGGAAGTCAAAGAGACAATTCAATTTTTCGAATTGGGAGTTAAAAAGACAGTTTCAGTTTTAGAATTGGTATATCTGGAAGTTAAAGAGACCGAGGCATATAACTTCAGCATCTATAAAAAACAATTGATAAGAACAAAAATGTGTGTGAGAATCGAGAGGATGAAGAGGAGTGGTTGCTAATGAAGCTGTGATTCGAAGAAAATGAGAACAAAAATGTATGGCTCGATTTAATGAAGAACAGAATGCCCAGAAACTCAAGCTGTAGCAGCACAGAACAAAATAAAAAGGGTATGTACTGAAATATCTGAACCAGTGTGATATAATTGACTGAATTTTTTCTTACATAGGGTGGTAGGGAGGAGCAAGGGAAGACAGTAAAGTCTTCTTTGTAAGTTGGTGCTTGTACATTTGGGAGTTGTAGCTTCCATTCAGTTGGTGCTGAAGAAACAGAGGTAGCAGCCTCATCTAGGTTGTAGCTCAGATAAAATAGAATGTAAAGAGAAGTTGGAGCTTGCCTTTCATACTAAGAAGAAGAGGTTTTTTTCCTTTATAGGTTTCCTCAGGAAAATCAGTGCCTCTGCATATTTATGTGATTGAACATTGTTTATATGCCTTATATTTAATTCAATTATAACAATATACTTACTATGAAGGAATGTGCATAGAACATCTCATATCATATTGATCGTCACACTTCATCAAAGTTAAAATGGAAAAGGAATGTAAGATTGTTTAAGCACAGTAATAACTGATTCACCCCCCCCCTCTCAGTTATTTGAATACTTTCAACAATTGGTATCAGAGCCAGGTTCTTTAGTCTAAGGAAGATATGATAAGCTTAGTGATGGCAAGTCATGATGGTTCAACCAATAAAGCTCCTCTGTTTGATGGAACAAATTTTTCCTTTTGGAAGGTTAGAATGAGAACATACCTAATGTCTTTAGGTGCTGATGTTTGGGAAGTGGTAGAAACTGGATATACAAAACCTATTGTACTAGCTTCCAAAGATGATAAGCTAGAGTTTAGTTTTAATGCAAAGGCAATGAATGCCATTCTGAGTGGTCTTTCTGAATCTGAATTTGTAAAGGTAATGCATCTTGAATCTGCCAAAGAAATGTGGGATAAACTCATTAATAGCTATGAAGGAAATGAAAAAGTAAAAGATGCCAAACTTCAAACTTACAGACTGAAATTTGAACAGCTAAAGATGAATGAGGATGAGTCTGTTAGTAAATATTTTTTGAGAGTTGAAGAGCTTGTGAATGCCATGAAGGGTCTTGGTGAGAAGATTGGAGAAGCTCCTCTAGTTCAAAATATTTTGAGGTCTCTACCTGATAAGTTCAATCCAAAAGTCTCTGCAATAGAAGAAATGAGTGATCTGAAAACTTTATCTATTGATCAACTTCTAGGAACTTTAACTGCCTATGAAATGAGAATCAGTAAAGATAAAGCTATCGTTAGTGAAGCATCTTTTAAAGCAGATAAACAGATAGAATCTGAAATGGAAGAGATTGAGGCAAAATTTGTAAGAAGACTGAAAACTGGATCAGGAAAATATAAAGGGAAGCTGCATTTTAAATGTTTCAATTATGGTAAGGTAGGGCACTTTGCATCTAAATGTCCTTATAAAGAAAAAGGTCAGAATTCTATTGATGAAGAGAAACATACATTTAAAAGATACAATAAAAATAACAACTACAAAAAGAAAAGTTTATGTGCAAATGATGTTGACCTCTCAGAAGTTTCAGATAGTGAGTCATCTTGTGAAGATAAAATGAATGATTTTGTGCTTATGGCCATAGAATATCTTGAAGATGATGGAAGCGATATGAATGATGAAGATGCTATTGTTGATATGGAAGGTGAGTTGATTAGTGCTTTGGAAGAAATTGACAGACTCAGATTAAAGAAGAGTAAACAAAGAGTTGTTACTGCAGTATGAAAATAATGCTAAAGAACCGAGTGCAGACTATAGCTTGTTAAAGATAGAACTAGAAGAAACAAAGAAAATAAATGATGTTCTAAAAGAAGAGTTATCACAGAAAAAGATGAGATGTGAAGCATTAGAGGAAGAAGTTGTAAAATTTAGAAAAGAATTGGAAAAATTTCAATCTCTCTATCATCAAAACTTGCCAAGTATTAAAGCAGCAGAAGAACTAAATAACATTCTGAATAAACAAAGATATCCTTTGATCAAGACTGGTTTAGGTTATGAAGAAGGGAGTAGCAGTTTGTCAGAAAACAAAGAAACAACTAAGGTAATTAACTTTCAGAACAACAATCAGTCAGAATATACAAAGTCAGCAAGTTTCATCAAAAGTGAAGAAAATAAAGACACAAGTAAAGTTAATCTAATGAGTGGAAAAGATGATATAGCTACTGGTCTGCAGTCAAGAAGACATGAAAAAGAATTAAAGAACAGAATGACATGGCCATCTATTCCAAGAAGACAGTCAAGATTCAGGTATCAAAATTTTTTCAATGGATACTGTTATTGTTGTTCTGATTTTGGTCATAAAGCTACAAATTGTGTTTTTCACTTTAGAAACATACAACGAAGAATGTTTAACAGTAATCAAGTGATGCAACGTAAAGAGAAACAATCAATGAGAAAACAAGAGTATCATACTACACCTTTTCCAGCAAGAAGAAGAGATTATGCTAGAAATATAAATTCTTTTGAGTCTTTGTACAATCAACCAGAATGTTATATTTGTCAAAATTTTGGACACAAGGCCATAGTCTGTCGTTTAAAGAATTATGAATCAGATTCAAGAATAGATTTTTCTGTTAAAAAGGATAAAGTATGGAAGAAGAAAGAAAACAACCAATGTGGATTAGTGCTTTCTGCTCAAAGACAAAAGGACCCCTGGTATATTGACAGTGGTTGTTCCAAGCACATGACTGGAGATAAAGATAAATTTCTATCTCTTAGTGAACACAAATCAGGAGATGTAACTTTTGGAAATGATGCTCTAGGAAAAATCAAAGGCAAAGGATTGGTACATCTAAGTAGTAAAGGAAAAGCTGAAGATGTATTATTTGTGGATGGATTGAAGCATAATCTTCTTAGTGTCAGTCAGGTATGTGATAGAGGATGTGAAGTTGTATTCAATTCTAAAGAATGCTAAATAAAATCTGTATCTTCAGGACAATTGGTTGCCAAAGGTATAAGAACAGAAAATAATGTCTATGTTTTGAAAGAAGATAAGGAAGAGTGTCATCTAAGATAGTATGATGAGAGTTGGCTATGGCATAGAAGACTTGGACATTTGAGTTTTGATCATTTAATCAAACTTAGCAACAATGAAGCTATAAAAGGTTTTCCTAAGATTTCAAAACCATATGATGTTGTATGTAAACCTTGTCAAATGGGAAAATTGACTCGAACTCAGTTTAAATATAAGAGCTTCACATCAATAGATAAACCTCTTCAATTAGTACATATGGATTTATGTGGACCATCAAGAAAGGAAGGAACAGATAAAGAAAACTATTTTATGCTAATTATTGATGATTACTCTAGACTAAAATGGGTTGCTTTCTTGAAAGAAAAATCTGAAGCATTTGAAAAATTCAAAGTATTTAAAGCTTTGACTGAGAATCAAACAGGAAAAAGATTAAAAGTAGTAAGATCTGATAGAGGAGGAGAGTTTTGTTCAAGGGACTTCAAAGAATTCTGTGATGAACAAGGAATCAAAAGAGAATATACAATTTCAAGCACTTCACAACAAAATGGAGTATTTGAGAGACAGAATAGATCAGTTCAGCAGATGGCAAGGTCAATGATGAATGAAAAAAATATTTCTCAGACATTCTAGGTAGAAGCAATTCACACAGTTGTTCATGTTCTTAATAAAGCTCACTTAAGGCCTAACAATAATAAAACTCCTTATGAATTGTGATTTGGGAAACCTGCTTCAATCAAGCATTTTAGAGTTTTTGGAAGTAAATGTTATATCAAAACAATGATGAACATCTTGGCAAATATGATGATAGGGCTGATGAAGGTATCTTTCTGGGGTATGCTACAAATAGTAAAGGATACAGATGTTACAATAAGAGGTCACGTAAAATGGTTGACAGCATTGACATTAAGATTGATGAAGGTATGCATGTAAAAGATATTCAGATAAACAATTTTGACACAGAAGATGCAGCTGAAGACGAAGAAGAACAGGTCCAAGAATCAGAAAAGGAAGACTCTGAGTCAGAAAATGAAAGTACAGGTACACAGCAACAACCAGTAAATCCTTCTTCAAGAATTATTCAAAAGAATCATCCTGAAAGTCAAATTATTGGCAACAAGAATGAAGGTGTTCAGACAAGAAGTAAGTTACCTAAGAATTCAGAACAGTCTCACATTGCTTTTTTATCTGTCATAGAACCCAAGAATTTTAATGAAGCCAGTAAAGATGAAGATTGGATAAAAGCTATGAATGAAGAGCTTGATCAGATTGAAAAAAATAATACTTGGGAACTTGTTCCTAGGCCAACAGACAAGAATGTGATTGGGTCCAAATGGGTGTTTAAGAATAAAATGAATGACCAAGGACAAATTGTCAGGAATAAAGCTAGATTGGTTTGTAAAGGATATGCTCAAGTTGAAGGACAAGATTTTGATGAAACCTTTGCGCCTGTGGAAAGAATGGAAGCTATCAGAATATTTCTTGCTTATGCCTGTCATAAGAAGTTCAAAATTTATCAGATGGATGTCAAGTCAGCATTTCTCAATGGAGATTTAGAAGAAGAAGTTTATATGGAACAACCTGAAGGATTCTCTCTAATAAACAATCCTGGTCATGTATGCAAATTGAAGAAATCTCTATATGGATTGAGACAAGCGCCAAGATCCTGGTACTATAGATTAGATAAATATTTACAAGAGAAAGGATTCAAGAAAGGCAATGTTGATAGTAATCTATATATCAAAACAGAAGGTGATGACTTATTAGTTGTTTTGGTTTATGTTGACGATATCATTTTTGGATGTACTAATGCTTCTTCTGTTCAATGGTTTGCTAATGCTACGCAATCTAAGTTTGAAATGTCCATGATTGGAGAACTGTCATACTTTCTTGGTCTTCAAATTACTCAGAGTTCTGAAGGACTATTTATCTCTCAAAAGAAATATCTACAAGAGATGTTGAAGAAATTTCAGATGGAGGATTCTTCACCTGTTAGTACCCCTATGATTGTTGGCTGCAAGCTTAGCAAAGATGATATTTCACTAGATGTTGATCAAAGAACATATAGGTCAATGATAGGAAGTCTTCTGTACATTACTGCAACTTGTCCTGATATTATGCATGCTGTTGGAATGGTAGGAAGATTTCAGTCTGCTCCCAAACAAAGTCACTTGGTAGCTGTGAAGAGAATTTTCAAATACTTGAAAGGCACAATGACTTATGGTCTCTGGTATCCTAGGAATCAAAAATTTCAGTTGATTGCATATTCAAATGCTGACTGGGAAAACTGTTTGGATGAAAGAAAGAGCACTAGAGGAGGTGCATTCTTCTTAAGCGATTCATTAGTAGCATGGATGAGTAAAAAGCAAGGTTCTATCTCTCTATCTACTACTGAGGCTGAATACATAGCTGCTGCAACATGCTATACTCAGGTATTATGGATGATACAAACTCTTGCTGATTTGGAGGTGAAATATTCTGAACCTATTCCTATTCACTATGATAACACAAGTGCCATTAGTGTGTCAAAGAACCCTGTTCTTCATTCCAAGACCAAACACATTCCAATCAAGTATCATTTTTTAAGGGAGAAGGTTACAAACAGAGTTGTCCAATTACATTTCATTCCTTCTAAAGAACAGATTGCTGATATATTTACTAAACCCTTATCCAAAATCCAGTTTGAATATCTACGCCAGAAGTTGGGTGTCATATCTTGTTCCAACTAACTTGTTCACTTTGGCAGGGGGAGTTTGTGCTTATTGCATATCTGATGTAATTCTGAGATGGTTCCAAAATGTTTTATTTGTTGATTTCTGAGTTAATATTGATAGGGGGAGATGTATTGTCATGATTTCTTTGACATTGATGTCAAAGGGGGAGAAGTTCAGGTAGTTGCAGATAACAAGCAGTCAGTGATTACACTTGCAACATCATAATTTTTAGGTTTCCATCAATGCCAAAGGGGGAGATTGTTGGCACTTTGATTCAGTTGTCATTGATGGTTGGAAAGCAGCGATTGAGTTTTTAAATACAAGAAAAGAATGTTGTTAGACAAGCTGTGACTCAAACAGCTGCAACTCAGACAGCTATGACTCAGACAAGCTGTGACTCAGACAAGCTATAACTCAGACAACTGTGACTCAGACAAGCTGTGACTCAGACGGCTGCAACTCAGACAGCTACAACTTAGACACCTGTGACTCAGACGGTCGTTACTCAGACGGCTGAGACTCAGACGGTCGTGACTCAGATAAGAACACAGTGATTTGCGTCTTTATTTGCGAGCAGCTGGAGATGAATCTCAAAAATATGGGACATGGGTTTTGTGCGCAACAGCCTCATTTACCTGACGTGCGAGTAAATCGCCAAACAAAGCTACGGTTTGAGCTATACAAGTGGTTCTCTAAACATGTAATTCTCAGATTTACTGTTGCGGTCGGTTTTTACAAATTAGCAATTGGTTGAAACAACTGTGACTCAAACAGCCGTGACTCAAACAAGCTGCGACTCACAAACATATTTTTTTTTTTTAATTAGTCAGTTACAGCATGTAAATTTTGGAATTCAAAGAGACAGTTCAAATATCAGTTACAGCGTGTAAATTCTGGAAGTCAAAGAGACAATTCAATTTTTCGAATTGGGAGTTAAAAAGATAGTTTCAATTTTAGAATTGGTATATCTGGAAGTTAAAGAGACCGAGGCATGTAACTTCAGCATCTATAAAAAACAATTGATGAGAACAAAAATGTGTGTGAGAATCGAGAGGATGAAGAGGAGTGGTTGCTGATGAAGCTGTGATTCGAAGAAAATGAGAACAAAAATGTATGGCTCGATTTAATGAAGAACAAAATGCCCAGAAACTCAAGCTATAGTAGCACAAAACAAAATAAAAAGGGTATGTACTGAAATATCTGAACCAGTGTGATATAATTGACTGAATTTTTTCTTACATAGGGTGGTAGGGAGGAGCAAGGGAAGACTGTAAAGTCTTCTTTGCAAGTTGGTGCTTGTACATTTGGGAGTTGTAGCTTCCATTCAGTTGGTGCTGAAGAAACAGAGGTAGCAACCTCATCTGGGTTGTAGCTCAAATAAAATAGAATGTAAAGAGAAGTTGGAGCTTGCCTTTCATACTAAGAAGAAGAGGTTTTTTCCCTTTATGGGTTTCCTCAGGAAAATCAGTGCCTCTGCATATTTATGTGATTGAACATTGTTTATATGCCTTATATTTAATTCTGTTATAACAATATACCTGCTATAAAGGAATGTGCATAGAACATCTCATATCATATTGATCGTCACACTTCATAAAAGTTAAAAGGGAAAAGGAATGTAAGATTGTTTAAGCACAGTAATAACTGATTCACCCCCCCCCCTCAGTTATTTGAATACTTTCAACAATTTGTATTTATTTTCAAGTTCAGATCTATGGGACAGTATTATTATTTTTGGTTGATGAGCTGAGTGAATAATAAATCAGAGTACAGCCTAAGCGTTTGATAAAATCTCTTAAAGAATAGCTATTAGATTTTGTCAAAATTTCTTCATGGTATCAGAGCGTGAGTTCTGAAAATATTGTGGACACATTGTTTTACTTGCTGAGATAGCTAGTGGGTTGATACAAGCGACTTGTAAGTGTTGCTTGCAGCGAAAGATAGCTCTTAAAAACAAGTTGCATAGTATCAGGATGACTTCACTTAGGAATGAGGAGGAGGTTTCTTCCTTTAATTCAAGTTGTGGTACTATCGGTTACCAGGATGCTAGTACTTGGTCAATTGATAGTAGAGCATCTAGGTATATGACAGGAACATGGGATATGTTCCTCAGTGTTACAGAATCTGGTGGATGGTTATCATATTCTGAGGATGAGAGGGAGATTACAGTGGCACTAAGTATTCAATCTCTGGTTCAGGGAGAAGAGAGTGAGTCTCTTCAGAGTACTAGCAAGAGGCTCAGCCAGTATGATGTTGATGAGCAGGTTCAGAACAGGAGAGCAGGGTCTCCCAAGAGTTCAGATTTCAGAGCGATTTACAAGCACTCATCTCCAGGTCAGATTCTGGAGCAGGAGGGAGCAGTTGCAGGGAACAGTGACCCAGGTGGAGGAGGTGCAGATGGTGCCAGAAGGACCTCCCTCGTTAAGAGGGAGTGTTAGAAATTTAACCCAAGATGTACTCCTTATGTTTTTGTTGTTTTGACATGGGGGGGACTATGTTATGTTCCCTATGTGAGTTTTTAATGTAAGTGACTTTATATTATTAAAGTGACTTTTGTACTTTACGAACTTAAAGTGTATTTAAGTTGTGGGACCCTCGAGCATTAAATGTGATCCCTCAGATTCATTTAATCCTAGCCATTGAAAAGGTGGTTAGGGCAGTTAGGGTTAGGGAAAAAGGAAGAAAAAGGATAAAAGAATTTTAGGGAAAGAGAAAGACATCAGGTGAGAGAAAGATCAAAGAGAAAGAAATCTGAGTTTGATTTCTGAGTTGAGAGAGATACATTTTCCAAGTCAAATCATTGGCACAATTTCCAAGACAACTTGCAGCAGAGAGAAAATCCGTACAACCATCAGATTCCCTGTTTGTACAATAGATTCCCTCTCCTTACAGCAGCATTTTGGCTCAGTTTTTGAGGTAGCAAGTAGAGGCACAGATTTCGAGGTGATTGGAATAGTTAGTATCATCTCAAATCTCGCACAAATCCCGAGGAAGAATTCGTACAATCTAGACTGGCACATGTGGGCATATTCTCCTATATTTGGACAGATTGAGAGATAAGTACTGTGTATTGTTGCATCTCTGATTTGTATGGTGGAAAGAGAAAATTTTTGAGTTTTATGAAATTTCATAATTGCTCTTAATTAATAAAATATTTCTCTGGGTTTTCCCTTATGGGGGGTTTTCCCTGGGCTTGGCCCTAAATTTTATTGTTCATTATTCTTTTCAATTCAACAATTTGATAGGTTCTTTGTATTTATTTTCAAGTCTAGATCTCTAGAAAGTATTATTATTTTTGGTGTAAGAACTCAGTGAATAATAAATCAGAGTTGAGTCTAAGTGTTTGATAGAATCTTTGAAAGCACGGTTATTAGATTTTGTCAAAATTTATTCAGTCGTAAGCAAAAGAGAGAGGCACCTAACCTCCTCTCAACCAAAAGCAAAGATCCTAAGCTACCCACCGTTCACCTGAAAATCAGAGGGATGGACGACCTTGTCACTGATATATCTCAGAGAGTGAGATGGTTGACTCTCTGCTGCAGCACTAGCTGGGACATCAGGGAACTAGGGAAAATACTCCCCTCTCCTGGATAGCCCAGTGATGAAATAAATTTCCTCCTTAGTGGGATGGAACCACTAAATGAGACCTACATGAAATGCCTATATCTGATGATCCCAATGTCAGATGAACTGACACAACAAGGAAGAGTTTCCCATGAGGGATGTAACCTCCTAATAGAACTTCAGGAGGCCGACAAACCTCAAGAGCTCTCTATTCTTAATAGTAATGGGTCGAGGATACAAATCCCTCTCCCTCTCCCCAACATCCCATTCTCTAACCATGTTGAATTGATCCTGATGTGCATGTTCCTGCTGAGCAGCTTGTTGTGGATCATGTCTATGTTTCACATATAACATGAATCAATGTCATAAGCAGATACATAAAAACATGTAATATTTCATTCAATTAAAATCCTATTTAATAACATCAATAATACATTTTTCTATCAAAACAATATTTGTTTATAGGCGACACGCCTCAATAAAATCGGTGTACTGTGTCCAGTGCTTTTATATACAAACTGCACCAACTACAGTGCATTTATATAGAAACTGCACCATTTACGGTGTGCTGAAATATGGAACGCGCATTGCTATTATGATTCTATATATTAAAAATTTATTTCAACGGTGCGCCAACGACAATACGCACAAGTATATTTTCTAAAATTTGGTTGACAGTGCACCTAAATCAAGTGAGTGCATCAGGCATTGGTGCATTCACTTACACTAGGAGCACCTTTAAATTCCATTTTCGTATGCTCTATTAACAATGCTCCTTTATCACGTAAGTGCATCGTAAACGGTGCGCTTAATTGATTTGAACGCACCATTTTTTATTAAATTAATCTTTGCATGGAAATCAGTTCACGGTGCTCCTTGGGCACGTTACAGCATCGTGAACCAATGCACTGACGAGCCAATGAAGCACTATTAAATTATGTTTTGGGGGGTTCAAAACCGGTGTGCCTACTGCACGTCATAACACCGAACACCAGTGCCCTGACGTGCACTAATAGCACCATATAATTTAATGTTTTCATCTACAATTTTTTGTTAACCAGTGCGTTCAGTACACATAAGTGCACCATATGGTCGGTGCTCTTCAGTGTCAAAACCACTGATAAGAAGTTCAGTGTTTTAAAATGTATTTTCATGATGCAATAGTGCACTCGATCCGTTCGAATCGCACCGCTAACTATGCACCCTGTAAAATTTTACACGATGCACCGTTGGGTGGTGTGAACCAAAAGGCTTGAATGCACCGCACAATTTTTATTTATTTTTAAATAGGACAACTTAAAGGTCAATTTTAAAAAATAATCCGGTAAAAAATTAAATTATGAAGTAAGAATCAATTTACCTGTTGAACGACCCATCGTGGAGGCATATTGGCGATGTCTGGAAAAAATGAATTTTTTCCCACCGTTTGGCAAAATTCAAACTAGAGTCGGCAGCCAATAAGAGTGAGGAATTTTTCCACGTGCACCATAGATGTGAGGGCGTCCAAGTGGGTGAGGTGCAACATTGGTGCAAGTGTGATTAATCACATTGAAGAGGGTAAAAATGAGTTTGACGATGCGATAATTTTTTTTATTAAGCCCTGTTTCGGTGTGCCCTACAGTCAAGTGCACTGGTGTGAGGAGGTTTGAAAACAAAATAATAATAATACTATTTTTATTTTTTAATAAAATAATCTTGAGTGTGTTTATGTGTTGTGCATGCACCAGGAATTTTGTATCATCAAATGCACCAATACAAGGTTTTAAAAAATCAAGTGTATGAATAAAATTATAGATTTTTATCTTTAATAAAAATTAAGTGGTGCGTTAGAGTCTATGACACGCACTGGGTCATTTATATACTAACGCACCGTTATGAGGCTTAAAGTCAAATTTTGCATGATTTTTTTAATAAAATAATTGTATTATTTTTAATAAAATATATCTCAATGCGTTCATTATGATTAGATGCACTGGGTTGTTTAATATTAGCGACCGCACCGCGATGAGGTCTTTACTTATAAAAGTTAACGTGTTTTTTTAATAAAATATTTTTTATTTTTTTAATAAAAGATTATACGGTACGTTTGTTTCTACAATGCGCACCGGGCTGTTTAGTATTCAGTAACACACTGTGTATAGGATTCTAAACAAAATCTCAGGAATATTTTAGTAAAATAATAATATTATTATTATTTTTTGATTGGAATATAGTATCGGGGTGTTTATGTTTAATGGAACGCAGCAGGGCGGTTATGTTTACGTAACGCGCCGATTTAAATTTTTTATTTTTTTTGTGCTTGATGATTTTTTTGGATGCAGTGCAACATGGTATATGGCGGCCCAATTCTCCTGTATATGTAACACACCGGTGCGTTCTCATTAAATTAAGCGCACCGGGAAAAAATATCCGCTAAAACCTCCGGCCGCTTGCCTTTGCTAGTGACCTCTGCTATAAACGAATATTTGGACTCTTTTGAGTGGAGCATCCTCTATAACCTTGCTAAAGGGCCCTTTTTCCTATAGTGGTATTTGCTAATTCCTGGTGTTTAGAGGGTCGAGTTTCCCTTGTGCAGGACTAAATCTCTATCTTTGAATTGAGTCCTTCATTTGTGCGGATGTGGTTTTAGATATAAGTTGATTTTTCTTGGAGGGGTTGATTACACTACACAGGGGACGTATTGGCCAGTAAGAGTCGAAGTCTTAGCATGGGAATTGTATTCTCCTTATGGGAAACGACTAGTGTTGGGGACTGAGTAAACAATACCATGGGCAATATATTCATTGTAAAAGCACTATTTGGCACATTTATCAGTGAATATCATATTCAATAAGCAAGAGTAGAGGATAAGACTGTTGTAGTGACGTTGGAAAGAGGTGAATATTGTGGGTTTGGTTGTTGGGGTGCTCCCTTGAAGGCCATCTCTCAACTATAGTTGTGTACATCAATTATGGGTAGTGTACAAGTTGCTACAACACTCAAAAATGTCATTTTTTGTTCATCAAAGGAAGTTTCCATCTTGAATTCTTTCTTAGGTGTGCCAAATAGTGTAAATCTTAGTTGTTATCAATTGATTTACTGTGGTTGGAGATGATCTCCAAGGATTGTGTTAGCCACGTCAAAGGAGTGAGATTATGTTAACAGTGAGCTCAAAGAGTTTGGAGGAGTTTTATGGGGCCCAACCTAGTCCATTTACTATTATTCATCATCATGATCATTTCCGCACAGTTCTTTCTTGGTTCCATTGCATTCCAATGATTCCTATAAATTGGGAGGATTATTGAGCATAATTTAATTAATTGCACTAAAGGTGTTATTTGGAGTATAATATTTGAGGGGACGCCTTAGTGTAATAGCTCGTTGGAACCAAGACGGAAAACTATAAAGGTTGGGGTGATGAGAAAGTGACTTGCGATGTGCAGAAATGTCTTAAAAGCAAATTAATCATTTTCCAGAGTTAAAAAGTTATTAAATAAGTAATATGAAGAATAACCTTAGAAAGTCACTTAAATAATTCAAGTGAACGAGAGAAAATAGTAGAGGGCCCATAAAAGAGATACGAGAGCTCATTATTGGATATTCATGATATTCTTATTTTTGAAAAGTTTTGGAGAGCTCTTGTGGCCTGGTTCTCTTGGGACAAAAACCATGGGAGAAGATATTGATTTCGGTGGTGAAACCATCCACCCTAGTCAATCTTGAGAGGCAAGATTACTCAGATCTCATCACTGTGATTCATGCCATTGAAGAATAACCAGTGGATGTGAATATTTCATAAATTTTAAGAGGATTTCTACATTGGTTGGAGGAAAGACACCATTATCCAAGGAGGGTGCACTGGTTATTTTGTTGTGGCTACTGTTGGGAGGCATATGAGGCTGTAAAACTTAGAATTGGGATAAAAGAGGACACAGACCAGTTTAGAGAGGGTGCACTCACACTCTCAGAGGGGGATGTAATCACCAGTGAGAGATAAAATAATTTTTTGCTTCTTCTTGCCTGCAAAAAAAAAGACACTGTGTTACAGTGTTGGGTGATTCCTCTTGTTCCATTTGTTGTTAGCACGCAAGCCCAGACACATTGTGGTTTAAAAGAAGATTGTTCAATGAAAGAAGGGACCATATATACACCTAGTCCCTACATTAGTGAGTAAAATGTTTAGAATTAGTGGAGGTTCTTGACTGTGCCAAGAAACAAGGAGATAATCATTGCCCAGGGTCGATGTCATCTACAATCACTTCCAACTTGGTGGGGACACATAGGAGAAGGATATTCTTTGTATTTTAGGGGAAGCCACTCGTAAAAAAATCTCATATCTAAAGTAACCTTGTAAATATGAATTGTTCAATCATTCAATTTACTGTAGCAGGTGCTAGAAATACCCAGTTGTTTACCTATGTGTTTTTGAGTTGTTTAATGACACTAAATGATGAAATATTCCAGTCTAGTATGTTTTAATGGGTTGAATAATGTCATATATGTGATCCGAAACATTATTCGTAAATCCAAGCAATAATCATCTCACAAATCAGACTTCATTTAGGAGAAACTTCTACATCAGTAACATAAGTTGTGATTGCCTATGTGTTTGACAAAATCCATAAACCAAAGTACATTAGTAGTTAAAAAAGAGTCAGTTCAGAATTGGTTGGAAAACACCGCAAGTGTATCTGAGCAATTTTGGATAAATGTTTGACAAAATTCCAAGTCCAAAAGTGCATAAACAGTTAACTAAAAATCATGATAGATTTGGTTTGGTTCATTACAGTGGTATCAAAGTTGTGCATCCTGCCATCCTAAGGGGAAATCATTGAAAAATACATTTTTAGATTGTTTTTGTTGAGTGACCAGCACTATACCTTTCAATTTCAGTAGTGGTAACTTGGTAGTAAGGTTTTCTTTAAGTGGCTTAACCAGGATGAAGACATATCAAGAACTCTTAGCAGAATTGTTACAAGCTTCTCAAGAATATCATAAGAATATAATCACATTGTTAGAGCACCCTGAGTGGTTGGAGCCTTACTTCCCAGTTGGGAAAAAGGAAGAGATGTTCAAATCCAAAGTGGTTGGTGACATGGATGCCTCATCACTTCATGAGGAAAGTTTGACAGAACCCCATGATGAATTCTTGGAAGTGCATGCACCTGTTCATGTTGAGGATGTGTGTAATGAGGTTGATAGCACAATCAAGGACGAGGATGACAATGAGAAGCATGACTGTGAATACAAAGTAAAATTTTTGGATGAAGTTGATAGTTCCCATAAGTCCCATCATTTAACATGTCAATTGAAGGTAAGCGAAGACCAGATTATGGTAGTCATGAAACATTTTATGATATGCATGCATTGCAGAATGTTGTTGGAGAGCTCCAAGGACATATGATTGTTTGGGAGGAGAACCTTCCCTTGCATATTTTTTGGCACTTAGAGAAGCATTGGTAGTAATGAAAGCTAACTACCTACACCTTCTTTCTGATAGATATCATATTCTCATGCTTGATCAGATGTACCATGGTGCGCTACAAGGGAAATGAGAGGAAGTTTATAGCCTTACTCATGAGCTTGAGATTACCCAGGAATACTTGAAGAGCATGCAAAAGGCCCTTCAAGAATTAGAGATGCAGGTTGAGCAGCTTCGTGTGGCTTTGAGTCGGTTACAACCTTCTTCCTACACAACAAACAATTAATTGTATATAGCATCCTTGATGTAGAAGTTTGGTGGCACTTATGATTTGATTGAGGAACCTCATGTGAGGGTAGAGAATGAGGGGCATTCATACTTGCAGGCATTGGCAGAGAGATATGACCCCGAGGTTTTTTATTTTGCAAATATTTCGCATTATGGGGATCATGAGCCACCTCTTTTGGATATCCCATTGAAGGCTCAAGTCAAAGCCACATGTGACATATTTGAGCATATACCTTGTGGACCGGCCAACAAGGAAGTGTGCCCATCCATGGCTTGTGGGGACATATATATTACAGGTGGGAACACATCCATCTGGGATCCAAGTTCAATTGACACTAGTGGAGTGATCGATATAGTGGTACATATAGGACATAGGATGATACAGGACCATCCAGTAGTATGCAGTGGTATACAATGGTACACGGTAGTGTGCAGTTGTATGCAGATTTGTACAATGGCACACAATGGTATACAATGGAGCTCAGAGGAGATTCATACTCTTATTTGATAGTGCAGGGAGATTCCAGAGGAGAGCGATCCACCCTTTTGCAGTAGTGTGTGGACTCTGGAGACCATATTCACAGCCCCATGTGAGGAGACACTTTTTGATGCATGTTATGGCAGAGGTGTAGTGTGGAGTCTAGGTAACTATTCAGATAGTCCATGGGTGCATGGGGATGAGTTTCATGGAACAATATATTCTTGGAGAATTAATCCTTGATTGCAATTTCACCAGATCAAGGTCAGTGAGAAGGATACTCACATGACTGCTCTAAGGTATCATTGTGAGTTATTGGTCATGCCTATAGGATTGACCAACACATCTTCCACTTTCCATTTTTGCATACAGTTGCATAGGTTCCTATTGCTATCCTTTGATGCTCTCATTATATACAATAGGACATGGGAGGATCCCCTGAGACAGTTGGATGAGACATGGAGCATTATGGACATGACAGAGAATTTTTATTTAGGGAAAATGGTCAGTGCATAGGATGCCTGACATAGATTGGTGGATGGCATCACATATTATAGAGGTAATACATTTCTTTGTGTAGTTTGTTAGGAGCTATGCAACTTAAAAGGCACAAGGTTGATTCATAGTACCTTGTTTCCATTAGATTGTTGTATACAGGAATCAGAGATGAGGCTTAGCTGGATTCCAATAGTTAGTGGGGTACAACAATAGTTAGTAGGAATTGGAAGTGGTGGAATTCCAATTTGGCTATGGGACCATGGATTTATCTGGTTGGTAGATTACTTCACCTTTTGTTGGATAGGGTTGTGACAGTGATTGGTCTGCTTCATTTTTGGTTTGTCATAAGGGGGATTGTTGAGACTTGTTTGATATGGAGAGATAGGTTTTCCCTTCTGTCACCCAGGATTGAGTCTAGTTTGGCAGGATATGATTCATGATCATGGGTGAAACCCTTACAAGTATTTCAGCATGGGGTTCTGGGAGAGGAGGATACAGTATGGGCACGATGGTCATACAATTATGATCAGAGTAGTGTAGCATCAACATGGCAGTTCCTTTCTGAGTTTAGCATGGGACCCGAGACGAAAAACTATAAAGGTTGGGATGATGAGAAAGTGACTTGCAGTGTTCGAAAATGTCTTAAAAGCAAATTAATCACTTTTTGGAGTTAAAAAGGGGTTAAAACGTGATTTAATGAGTAATATGAAGAATAACCTTATAAAGTCACTTAAATAATTTAAGTGAATGGGAGCAAAGAATAGATGGCCTATAAAAGAGAGATGAGAGCTCATTCTCGGATATCCATGATACTGGCATTTTAAAAAACTTGGAGAGCTCTTAAGCTTCTTTCTCTTGGGTTGAAAACCCTAAAGGAGAAAAATAGTTCCGGTGGTGAGACCATTCACCCTAGATATTCTCAATAAGAAATCATTCAAATATCTCGTTTTTATTTCATTACCGTAACAGATTCACCATTAAGATTTCAGATCTGTGGAGTTGGGGTGAGTTCCAGTGACTATGTGAAGAAGGGGCACATTTATGGTTGAGTTCTGGGAATTTTTCTCTTCTTTATCTATCTACGTTGCAAGAGCAATAAATACCTTCACAATCTATGCTTTTGGGAGAGGGCGCACTAGTGTGGAATACGTTCAGTCTATTCATCTTTCCCTTGTGTATTTTCTACGGCCTGGTGTGCAGAGGGTCGAGTTTCCCTTGTGGAGGGTCAAATCTCTAGCTTTAATGGACTGAGTGTTTCATTTGTGGGGACATGGTTTTAGATATGAAGTTGGTTTCTTCTTGGAGGGGTAAATTACACTAGAGAGGGGACGTACTTCCCAATAAGAGTCCAAGTGTTAGCATGGGAATTGTATTCTCCTTATGGGGAGCGACTAGTGTTGGGGACTAAGTAAAAAGGACTGTGGGCATTGTTTTCATTGTCAAAGCACTAGCTAGCGCATTTCTTAGTGAATATAATATTCAACAAGAGAGAGTAGAAGACATGGCTGTTGTAGTCACGTTGGAAGGAGGTGAATATTGTGGGTATGGTTGTTGGGGTGCTCCCCTGAATACCATATCTCATCTATAATTGTGCGCACCAATTCTAGGCAACGTACAAGCTACTACAACACTAAAAAATGTCATTGTTTTTTCATCAAAGGAAGCTCCCATCTTGACTTCTTTCTCAAGTGTGCCAACTATTGTAAATATGAGTTGTTATCAAATGATTTACTATGGTTGGAGATGACCTCCAGGCCTTGTGTTAACCAATTCAGATGAGTGATATTATGTTACCAATGAGCTTGAAGAATTTGGAGGAGTTTTATGGGGCTCAACCTAGTCCATTTGCCATTATTCACCATCAAGATCATTTCCACACAGTTCGTTCTAGGTTTTGTTGCATTTTGATGATTCCCGTAAATTGGGAGGATTATTGAGTAAAATTTAATTAATTTCACTAAAGGTGTTATTTGAAGCATATTATTTGAGAGGACACCTTAGTGTAATAGCTTGTTGGAACCAAGATGAAAAACTATAAAGGTTGGGATGATGAGAAAGTGAATTCCAGTGTTTGGAAATGTCTTAAAAGCAAATTAATCACATTCTAGAGTTAAAAAGTAGTTAAAAAGTGATTTAATGAGTAATATGAAGAATAACTTAGAAAGTCATGTAAATCATTTAAGTGAACGAGAGAAAATAATAGAGGGCCTATAAAGGTATGAGAGCTCATTCTCAGATATTCATGATATTCTCATTTTCGAAAATTTTTGGGGAGCTCTTGTGGCTTGGTTCTCTTGGGATGAAAACCCTAGGATAAGATATTGCTTTCAGTGGTGAAACCATCCACCCCAGTCAATCTTGAGAGGAAATATTACTTAGATCTCACCATTATGATTCATGTTGTTGAAGAATAACCAATGAATGTGAATATTTTCGTGAAGTTTAAGAGGATTTCTATGCTAGTTGGAGGAAAGACACGATCACCCAAGTAGGACACACTGGTTATTTAGTTGTGGCCATTGTTGGGAGGCATATGAGGTTTTAAAAATCAAAACTGGGTTGAAATAGGACACAAACTAGTTGAGAGAGGGCGCACTCACAGTCTGAGAGGGGGTCGCAATCACTAGTGAGAGATAAAATAATTTTCTGATGCTTATTGCCTGCAAAAAAAGGAGACTTTGTTACCATGTTGGACTATTATTCTTGTTCCATTTCTTGTTAGCTCCCAAGACTAGACACATTGTGGTTTAAAAGAGGGTTATTCAGTGCAAAAAGGGACCATATACACACCCATTCACATACATTTGTGAGGTACAACATTTAGAATTAGTGGAGGTGCCTAAGTGTGCCAAGAAAGAAGGAGATAATCCGTACCTAGGGTTGTTGTCATCTACAACCACTTCTAGCTTGGTGGGGACACATAGGAGAAGGATATTCTTTGTATTTCGGGGGAAACCATTCCTAAATTAATCTCAAATTTGATGTAAACTTGTAAGTATGAATTGTTCAATCATTTAATTTATTGTAGCGGCTTCTAGAAAGACCCAGTTGTGTACTTGTGTATTTTTTAGTTGTTTAATGACACTAAATGATGAAATATTCCAGTCTAGTATGTTTCAATCGATTGAATAATGTCATATATGTGGTCTGAAACATTATTCATAAATCCAAGCAATAATCACCTAACAAATTAGAATTCATTTGGGAGACACTTGTACAGAAGTAACACAAGTTGTGATTGCCTATGTGTTTGACAAAATCCATAAACCAAAGTACACTAGTATTTGGCAAAGAGACAGTTAAGAATTGGTTGGTAAACACTACAGGGGTATCCAAACAACATGGAATAAGTGTTTGACAAAATTCCAAGCCCAAAAGTACATAAACAATTAACTAAAAATCTTGACAGATTTGGCTTGCATGTTTATAGTGGTATTAGAGGTGTGCATCCTACCAGCTTGAGGGGAAATCATTGAAAAAGACATTTTCATATTATTTCCTTTGAGTGACCAGTACTATACCTTTCAATTTTAGCAGTGGTGACTTGGTAGCAAGGTTTGCTTTCAGTGGCTTAACTAGGATGAAGAAAAATCATGAACCCTTGGCATGCTTGTTACAAGCTTCTCAAGAATATCAGAAGAATCTAACCACATTGTTAGAGCACCCTGAGTGGTTTGAGCCTTACTTTCCAATCGGGAAGAAGGAAGAGACATTAAAATACGAAGTGGTTGGTGACATGGATAACTCCTCACTTCATGATGAAAGTTTGACAGAACCCCAGGATGACTTCTTGGAAAGTGCATGCACCTATTCATGTTCAGGATGTGTGCAATGAGGTTGATAGCACAATCAAGGATGGGGATGAAAATGAGAAGCATGACTGTGAATACAAATCAAAATTTTTGGATGAAGTTGATAGTTCCCATGAGTCCCATCATTTGACAGGTGAATTGAAGGTAAGTGAAGACTAGATTATGGAAACCATGAAACATTTTGATGATACATATGTGTTGGTGACAGATTGTTGTTGGAGAGCTCTAGGGACATATGTTGGGAGGAGAACCTTCCCTTGCATATTTTCAGGCACTTAGAAAAGCAGTGGTAGTAATGAAAGCTAACTACCTACACCTACTTTCTGATAGATATAATCTTCCCATACTTGATGAGATGTACCATGGTGTGCTACAAGGGAAAGAAGAGGAAGTTGATAGGCTTACTCATGATCTTGAGATTACCCAAGATTCCTTGAAGAGCATGCAAAAGGCCAGTCAAGAATTAGAGATGTGGGTTGAGCAACTTCATGTGGAGTTGAGTTGCTTACATCCTTCATCCTACAAAATAGATACGTAGTTGTATATAACATCCTTGACGTAAGAGAAGGTTGGTGGCACTTATGATTTGATGGAGGAACCTTGTGTAAGGGTTGAGAATGAGGGCCATTCAGACTTGCAGGAATTGGCGGAGAGATATAACCCCGTGGTTTTTTATTTTGCATATATTTTGCATTATAGGGATCATGAGATGCCTCTTTTGGAGAGCCCGTTGAAGGCTCAAGTCAGAGCCACATGTGACATAGTTGAGCATATACCTTGTGGACCAGCCAACAAGGAAGTGTGTACATCCATGGATTGTGGGGATAGATATATTATAGATGGGGACACATCCATCTGGTACACAGTAGTGTGCAGTGGTACACAGTGGTTTGGAGAGTTGTACAGTGGAACATAGTGGTATATAGTGGATCTCATAGGAGAGTCATACACTCATTTGTTAGTGTGGGGAGATTCCATAGGAGAGCGATCCACCCTTTTTCAACAGTGCGTGGACTATGGAGACCATATTCATAGCAGCAGTGGTGCTTGTGATGATGGGGAGATTATTTTCGAACAACCGTGTGAGGAGACACTTTTTGATGCATGCTATGGAATATGTGTAGTGTGGAGTCTAGGTTACTATTCAGATAGTTCATGGGCACATGGGGATGAGTTACATGGAACAATATATTCCTAGAAGATTGATCCTCGATTGGAATTTCAACATATCAAGGTCAGTGAGCAGGATACTCACAAGACTGCTCTTAGGTATCATTATGAGTTCATGCCCATGGGCTTGACCAATGCATATTCCACTTTCGAGTGTTGCATATAGTTGCATAGGTTCCTATTGTTGTGATTTGATGCTCTCATTATATACAACAAGACATGGGAGGATACCATGAGACAGTTGGATGAGACATGGGGCATTATGGAGATGACATAAAAAAATTATTTAGGGCATATGGTCAATGCATAGGATGACTGACATAGATTGGTGGATGGAATCACATATTATATAGGTAGAATATTTCTCTGTGCAATTTGGAAGGAACTAGATAGCTTAGTAGGCACAAGGTTTATTCATAGCACCTTGTTTCCACTAGCTTGTTGTATAAAACAATCTAAGATGAGGTTCAGTTGGATTCCAATAGTTATCAGTGGGGCACATCAACAGTTAGTAGGAATTGGAAGTGGTGGAATTCCAATTTGGATATGGGATCCAAAGATTTATCTGGTTGGTATATTACTTCACTTTTTGTTGGATAGGGTTGTGACAGTGATTAGTCTGCTTTATTTTTGGTTTGTCACGAGCAGGATTACTAAGACTTGTTCGATATGGTGAGATAGGTTTTCCCTTTTTTCATCTATGATCGAGTCTAGTTGTGGTTTGGTAGAATCTGACTTCAATGAGATGCCTTGGTAGGATATGATTCATGATCTTGGGTTCAACCCTCACAGGTATTTCAGCATAGGGTTCTTGGAGAGGAGGATACAATATGGGCACAATGGTCAGAAATTTATGATCAAAGTGGCGCAACGTCAGCATGGCAGTTCCTTTCTAAGATTAGCATGGGGCCTAGGGATTATAGGGCTTGGAAGTTCAACAACTGATAGGGATGGGTGGACCTTTACTAGGGATAATCACTTAGATTTTCTATCGAGCTTCAATTTTAAGGAGATCATTTCACTTTTTAGTGATTCGCTAGGATTTTGTAGCATCTCACCATGGTGGCAGTATTTCAGTAGGAAGAGGTTGTGATTGGATTATGGGGGGAAAGATATTTTTCTGTGAGAATTGGGTTTTACTTTCAGGAGTTCACTCTTAGGGTGAATGTGATTGGTTCCCTAGTAGAGTAATTTTGTGATTTGTTGACTGAGCTTTTGCAGTACCGAGTTTCTCTACTTATTGACAATGTTTAGTATGTCTCTTATGTTAGTACCTTGCCAACCAGTGAGTCGAGGGGAGGATTCTTTATGTATTCCAGGTTGGTTTGGTACCCAGGTATCATTTTAAGTTTCAGTATGGTTCATTTTTGGGAATGTCAATTTATGAGGGAATTTCTTGAGGACAAGCAATATTTTGGAAGGGAGGACTGTAATGTCCCCAATTTTGGGATTCCCCTGTACCGTGGTTGGAGATGACCTTCAGGGCTTGTGTTAGCCAGGTCAGAGGAGTGAGATTATGTTACCATTGAGATCAAATAGTTTGGAAGACTTTTATGGGGCCCAACCTAGTCCATCTACAATTATTCGTCATCAAGAACATTCCTAGACAGTTTGTTATTGGTTCCGTTGCATTCCAGCAATTCCCGTAATTTGGGAGGATTATTGAGCATAATTTAATTAATTACACTAAAGGTGTTATTTGGAGCAAATTATTTGAGGGGACACCTTAGTGTAATAACTTGTTGGAACCAGGATGAAAAAATATAAAGGTTGGCTTAATGAGAAAGTGACTTCTAGTGTCCAAAAATGTCTTAGAAGCAAATTAATTACTTTCCGGATTTAAAAAGGGGATAAAAAGTGATTTAATGAGTAATATGAAGAATAACCTTAGAAATTCAATTAAATAATTTAAGTGAATGAGAGATTAGAATAGAGGGCCTATAAAAGAGAGATGAGATCTCATTCTTGGATATTCATGATATTCTCATTTTTTAAAAGTTTTGGAGAGCTCTTGTGGCTTGCTTATGTTGCGACAAAACCTTACAAGAAGATATTGATGTTAGTGCTAAAACCATCCACCCTAGTCAATCTTGAAAGGAAATATTACTCATATCTTTCCATTGGAATTCATGCCATTGAATAATAACTAGTGAATGTGAAGTATTCGCAAAGTTTAAGAGGATTTCTATGTTGGTTGGAGGAAAGACACCATTATCCAAGGAGGGCGCACTGGTTATTTAGTTGTTGCTATTGTTGCGAGGCATATCAGGCTGCAAAAATCAGAACTGGGCTGAAATAGGACACAAAGTAGTTGAGAGAGGGCACACTCATAGTCTGAGAGGGGGACGTAATCACCAATGAGAGATAAAATAAGTTTTTGGTGCTTATTTCCTGCAAAAAAAGAGACTGTGTTACAGTGTTGGGTGATTCCTCTTATTCAATTTGTTGTTAGCACCCAAGCCCAGACACATTGTGGTTTAAAAGAGGAATGTTCAATGCAATAAGGGACCATACATACACCCAGTCACCTACAACAATTAGGTACAACATTTAGAATTAGTGGATGTGCCTGAGTGTGCCAAGAAAGAAGGATATAATCAATGCCCAGGGTCTTTGTCATCTACAACCACTTCTAACTCGATGGGGACGCAAAGGAGAAGGATATTCTTTGTATTTCAAGGGAATCCACTCCTAAATTAATCTCGTATTTGAAGTAAACTTGTAAGTTTGAATTTTTCAATCATTTAATTTACTTTAGCAACTGTTAGAAAGACCCAATTGTGTTTGTGTGTTTTTTAGTTGTTTAATGACACTAAATGATGAAGATATTCCAATCTGGTATGTTTCAATGTGTTGAATAATGTCATATATGTGATTTGAAAAATTATTCGTAAATCCAAGCAATAATCAACTCACAAATCAGACTTCATTTGGGAGAAACTTCTACAACAGTAACATAAGTTGTGATTGCCTACGTGTTTGACAAAATACATAAACCAAAGTACACTAGTAGTTAGCAAAGAGTCAGTTCAGAATTGGTTGGTAAACACTACAGGGGTTTTGAGCAACATTGGATAAGTGTTTGAAAAAATTCCAAGCCCATAATTGCATATGCAGTTAATTAAAAATCAGGACATATTTGGCTCATTACACTCCATGTTTTTATTGAGTGTTATCCTTCCTATCAACCCATACAAGGGTTTCATGCTAATCTATAAATAATCATATATCCTTCCCTTAAGTTACTCATAGACATTTTCACTCATCAGATATCTAAGTCTTGTATCCCCTCATTGGATAGTCTATCAACAAGATAATTTGCTTTGCGCTTGACATCCAAAGGTGTAAAAACTGGAATCAGGTTGTTAAGGTTAAGTATGGACTCCCATCCTAAGGTCAACCTCAAATTACTAATCAAGTTATCTATTTTGGAGGCATTCAACAATCTATTTGGCACATTCAATGGAATGAGTGAGTCTCCTTCTACAAATAGACTTTCATATCCATGTGTTGTGGCAATGTGTATCCACTTTCCAAAGCTACTAATTCTAATAAATTTATTAGGTCATTCCCAAGGCATTTTGCATACATTATGATTATTTTGCATGTATAATTTATGAAGTCTCCTCCTATCCATGCTAGTTTAAGATTTCCCATTAGGGCTCCATAAAGTTTGAGTTTTGATAAAGCCTTGAGATGGTAGAGACCAAAATTCAGGTGCACGTGCTTGACATGGGGCAGATGTTGATTTTACTTCACAATTTCTCAAATCTATGTCCCAATTGGATAAAATCCTTTACTTCCAAGGTTGGCATGTTTTACTATTTTCTGAATAGGAGGAATATTGGACTAATTCGTTGATATGATGAGGTAATTCCTTCCATATTTATTCCCCATCCCTCCTTCTATATATTAATATACATTTGTTCCTCTCTTTCCAATTTCCCTAGAGAAGAAATCCAAGAAATATGAGCCAAATTTTGTTTAAAATCATGCTCTCAAAGGGTGAACACCATCACTCTTTTATGGTCTCTAAGATTTCATTCATCCTATGATCCAATTGCCTAAAGGTTGTTACTTCTCTATTCCACCAAAACTTTGCATGGTTACACTAATTAAATAGGTGATCTAATGATTCATTTTCCATCCTACACACTTGGCAGATACATAATCCCTCACAACCAATTTTTATGGATTTTGTCTAAGTTTAGAACTTTCCTTCTAGCTAAAATCCAAAGATAAGTAGATATTGTTGGCCAGATCTTGGGGCTCCATTTATACTTCCAAATTTTATCTTTCTCTATAGACTTATGCCCTGCCTCCAAGGCATATGCGTCCTTGAATAAAAATGTCCCTTTTTCTTGTTATACCCATTTAAGGATATCTTTCCCATTATTGAATCTAATTCTTCTACTTTTTAATTGTGTTTCTACGAAATATAGGGCTCTTTGAGTAGTGAAGGGACCAAAAGGTCCAAGATTTGAGCTTGAGGCCAAGTTTTGATAGAATGTATTCCCATGATATATTTATGGAAGTATTAAGAAAGAGGTGAGCTCCATGGTACTTTGAAGGAGGTGATCCATTTTGGAAGCCAAGGATTCTGGCAATGTTACATTGGGCGATCAAAGGGGAATTGAAAAAAAGATGTGAGAATTACTTTGATTTATGACTATGCTTGAGGAAAGGGGAAAAGTATCAAGGACGTGTGGAGGATTTTGATATGGAAGAGTAACCCATCAAGATAGTTTCATCTAGAAATTGCAGATGGGACATGGTGTCCATATGGTATGAATTCAAAGTTCTTTTATGTTTCCATTAGAAATAGCTTGCCACATGATTATTTTAATGTACCCAATTAAATATTAGGAATATTAACTCTAATTTTTCAATGGAAATGATGTTGATTTTAACTTGGTCCAAACAATGTACTCTTCCTTCATATATCACTGTGGTGTGCCAAATGCCAGAGATGGGTATGTCAACTTCAACAACAACGAAATGTACATTCAATTTCTGATTTATATAAGATGTGAAGCTCCATTAATGTACGTAGGTACCACTTGTATGTGCCCAAACAAATATTCTATAAATTTTGAAAGCTGGTTATTAATTCTGGTTTAGGACTTCCGTCAAACAGTTTGTATGTAATTCCCTTAGTATCGATTGGAAGCACCATAAGTACTAGTGGAAGAACCCATCCAATAATGAGTTAATGGACCAGTACAAAAACAAACAATGACTAATATTCAGATTAAAAAAATATGAATAGCCACCCAATCACTAACTCGAACCAATGAAGACTAGCTAGACTTCAACTAGAGAGACAAACATGGATTCCACTCAATCCAAACACCTCCTAATCCACTTGAATTTGCTTGGAAAGAACCAATTACACTCATACACACCCAAATAAATCTATATAGCTCAATGTAAAGCTTCAAATATCCTTTATAGAAGTTTTGGAAGACACCCAAATCAAAACTAGGGAGACTAGCTCGATTTCCCCCACATAGGAATACTAGTTTTTCAACTTGACCCAAACACCTCCTAATCGACTCTAATCCTTCCAAAAATATTCAATAAGTCTCAAATACATACAAATAGAGATATATGACTCAGTAATAGGCCTCAAGGAACTTCTATTAAAGTTTTACAATCAGTATTGTAAATTGCATAGCCATATGAGAAAGATTTATACATGGAATCACCGATTACTTAAATATGAACACCATATGAGGAAAACACTTGGATATTTATTATTCACTATATGGGAACATTAATGACACTAATTACAATAGTACATGGCTCTTACACAAATCGAAACTCATGAAATACTCAGTTACAATTGTACAAGTTCGAACCTATACCAAAAGAGATACAAAATGGAGTAGATCATATAAAATGGGAATATATCGGTCATATGAACACCTTTTTGAGTGAAAAAAAAAGTGTTTCCCACTAGAAACAACTCTATGAACATAATTGAATAGGTCCTACATCCCATAAATGCTTATAAGTGTCAAAACCAGAACCACCATTTCGTCCCTCCTTCACCGATCCAAGCTCTAAATCAACCAGAACCACCTCCAAATGATAGACCATCCTCCAAATTGTGACTTCTGTCACATAGAAGTAATTTAATTCCCAAGAATGATATCTTCAAGTGAAAATGGATCCAATGGTGCAACCTCCTCAAGCAAGAACTCACAACTCCAACACCAAAATGCCCGGAAAACACCATAAACCTCTGCTGCTACAACTTGAAATTCCAAACACTTGTAGATGAAGTCGAACCAACAACATAACAAGATAAATCTGAGTGATTCCTCCTCACCTCTCATTCACATGAAGCAAAATTGATAAATCCAAGTGATTTCTCCTCCCTTTCTAGCTAGGGTGGAATCTTTCACCACCGAAACAAATTATGTAGCAAGGGGTACATCTCTCAAGTTTGAGAAGCTCAATGGCTCTCCAATACCAAAATTCAAATGACAAAAATCCCCTCTCACTTGTTTCTTCACCCCTTTTTCTAAATCTTCATGGAGCATTTCCCCCTCATTCTAGAATTCTCTCACAAAAAATTAATAAAATATTAATAAATGTTATTTTTATGAGAGAATGACACCTTGAGACTCATTTACTTCCTCTCTAATGTTATTTTTCCAAATAACAACTTCATCTACCTTGGAAATTCGAATTAGAGAGGCTTAGCTTGATTTTGGGGAAGTTACACTAGCATGTGGGCCCACCCCTCTCCTCTAGCGCCCTACTTGGCTAAATTTAGGACTTGCAACATGTCATAGGATGTCATAAGGTGCCATAGGACCTGCAACATGTCATAGGATGTCATAAGTTGTCATAAGGTGTCATAGGACCTGATTCTTGTCATAAATGGTCATAGATGTCATAGGTTGTCATAGATTTGCTATTTTTAGTTTGGGGAGTTACAACCCATGAGATGTATCCATGATAAAATTCCTTCCACCTTGGATGGGAGTTACACTTATTTGGGCTCATTCCTCCACCAATGAACTCTCCTTTCCCAATTGTGCCCAATGCCACCTTAGAATTTGAATTTGAGGGAGATACAACTCATGTGGGGCCCAATTCAACCTCCTTATGCGCCCTCCTTGTCCATTTTTTCCTAATGTTGCATCAATCACAATTATTGGTCATTATACTATACAACTCTGTGACCCATGCCACCACCTTTATAATTTATCATGAACTTTACCAAATGACTTAGGCCATTGCATCCCCTAGTCCAATGGAGTGGTCCTTAGCAAACATTTGGGGACATTACACTTCTACCTAGTCCTTCTGCCATTAGGATAAATGCAAAGGGAGATAATAGATCACCCTATCTAATACATGACGAGGGATTAAAGGGGGTTGATGGGTATATGTTGATTAAAATAACAATGTCGGTTGATGAGAATATATTTTTAACCCATTGGATCCAAGATTGACCAAATCCAAATGCATAAAACATCTGAACAATAATATCCCAACTAAGTCAATTCGGTGCTTTAGACATATCAAGTTTAATTAACATACATGATTTTCATTACATCTTTGTGGAATTTGTGTTCTAGTGTATTACAATGATTCCATCCATAATATGATGCCCCCTAATTTTCCCCTTGCTTACTTTAGGTGATATAATTCATGATTAGATTTGACTTGTTAGTTTTGATATTAGTAATGATTTTCTAGATCACATTGCAAAGCAACATAGGCCTGAATTTTTCTAGAGAATTGGCTTTTTCTTCCTTGGGAATGACATAGAGGAAGATTGAGTTAAGGACTTGATGAATTCCTTGTAAGAACTTAGAGTTCTCCATTACCTTCTATAAATTTGTACCTACTACTGATAAAAAATTATGAAATAAGTCAGTTGTAAATCCATCTATCCCTATTGATTTCCCTAATGCCATCTCTATAACCATTGTGTCAACTTCAAATTTTAAGATTTCTCTCATTAGACTAAATTTTTATATTGAGTTACTAAGTTGGGTATACTATTTAGAACTAACCTAATGGCTTCCTATCTTTCTATATATGGTTCCAATAGGAGGTTATGGTAGTAGGATCTTAGTTGTTCATTTATTTCCCCATATTTTCCAAGTTTGTCGCCTTGATTTGAATGTAGATAAGTAATTATATTTTTGTTTCTTTTGTTAATCGTGGAGCTATGAAAGAATTTGGCATTTTCATCATCCTTCTTCAGCCATCTTATTCTTATTTTTTTCTTCCAAAGAGTCTCTTCTTGCTTCTATATGAAGTGTATATGCTCCTAGAGGTACCTCTTGATGTGAATCAAGTCTTCATTTCTAACTTCTTGGATGATAGAGAGTTGAACCTCTTCCATTTGTCTTTCTAGATTCTTTTGTGATTGAAATATATTCCCAAAAACTTATTTGTTCCATGTTTTTATCTTGGTCTTTAAGTTCTTCAGTCTATGTTGAAATTGATACATTAAAGATCCTTTCGTAGGCTCACTATCTCTCCACCAATGCTCCATATTTGCTTTAAAATATTGTTGGTCCAACTATAATTTTCAAATCTAAAGGGTTAAGGTTATGGAGGTCCTATGATGTCCCATGAGAAACAAAATAGAAAAATATTTAAGCTTGCTCATGGGAGAATTTATGTTGTCACAATTTCTCAAACATCTATTATGGATTTTAAGACAAGGAATCGATTTAGTCTTACTACTATATGATTTAATCCCTCTCTTTTATTGTTCCGCATGTGGCAACTATTTTCAATAGCCATGTCTATCAGTTTCAATTCCTTGATTGTGTCTCTAAATTCAGTGTGGTCCTCATCCAGTCTCCTTATGTCACCTCTTTTTTTTGAAAGAGAGTTAATCGTATTAAAATCACTTCGTATAATCCATGGAGTTTCTTTTAGAGCAATACCCATATTTTGGAGAGTGTCTAGGAAATTCAATTTTCCCAACAAGACATTAGGACCATAAACACTAGTGATAGAATGTTCACTTGTCGTTCATATCTCCTTGAATTGTGTCATGATAGTGTTTTGTATTTCAATGATGTTTTCCATATTTCCAAGTCATGACGTTTTGAACATCTCATAGACATACTTTCATGATTTACTTTTCACATTTTGTTTCCTGAGGCATAAGGATAGTGGTATTGCCTTTGAGGATTTTGTTTCTAAGAAGCATCTACTGGTCTTTTTCATTAACCCCTTGAATGTTCCATGAAATTTTCTTCATAATTAAACTTTGGGGGATGTGAGGAGGTATTTGTCCCTTAGTGAGGCTATCTGTCTTGAATCTAGCAACTCTCTCTTCTTGAATATTTTGTTTTCTAGTATTCATTCCTCTTTTCTTTTCTTCTAATGTCGATTTCTTTGTAGGTTTCAACTGAATAGTTCTAATACCCAATCCCTATGGTTTCCCTTAACTTTGTGAAGAGGAACTTGTGTTGTTCTTACTTTTCATTAGTTCTTTTTGAAGGTCTTGTAGGTATTCTTCTGACATATTTGTAAGGTGCAATTCATTGTATGTTTCTATGAGGGCTAGAAGATCCACCTCTTGCATATTAATGTCTTCAGTTTGGTTGGGATATTCTTAGAGTTGGTTTTGTCCCCTCCTCGTGAATCCATTTCTAGGTATTTTGGAGAAATAGATTTTGTGCCTTGGATCTTAGATTCTTTTCCTTTTGTTTGTTGGAATAAGTCATTTTTCCTTCATTTAGAGTTCCCCTAGTCTGTCGCCATTTGGGTCCATACCTATTTAGTTGCTTCCCCTGTCCTCACCTCTTGACTCTCTTGTTTTAAAGGTAAAATATTGGAAGTTGTTTTTCATCTTGGGAGTAGTAGAGGTCACTTGAACCACTTGCTTCTTACATGATTTTATTTTGTTGGGGTCTTTGATGAAACCCTCTTTCTTTGCATTTTCTTCTTGTTTCTTGGTGTTAATAATAACATTAAGCATACAATCTCTGAATAAGCAGCCATGTTCATGTAATTCTCTACACCTTAAGGCTATGTGTTCATAATTCAAGTTTGGTTCCATTATGAGTCTTGAAAGTTGTTACAAATAGATTTAAATGAGGGCCCTAGATAACTTCATATAGAACAAATTCTCACACATGTAGTATACTTACCAGTCCTTGTGATTTATGATGTTTTGACAAATTTATCAAGCATATTCCCTATTCCTGCTAAGTTTAATTCATCCCAAAACTCTTGTGGAAGAGAGTACAAACAGATCCAAGTGGGCACTACTATGAAGTCTTCCTTTTTCAAGTTGAACTTCTCCATCCAAAAGGATAGGTGTAGACCTGAAGAGTTAAAGAAAGATGGCCCATCTTCGAAGATTTGCTCCCTATCTTCACTGCTTGAGAATATTGTCGTAAAAGAGCCCTTGGATCGAAGTTTCAGGTCCACCCGACCCTTTGGATTCCTTGTGATTTGTGTTAGGTGAGTTATATGTCGTAATAATTATGTTGCAGTAAGTTTCCCAACTATTTACTTATCAATCCGGGGTACGTAAACTGACGAAGCACGTGCACTGTTTGTGCAGGACTGAAGTATATCTAATCTAACTTAATCTAATTTGCTAAAATCAAATTAATCTGGGAAAGCATGGAAACACTAACTAAGAAAGCATTGAAATTGCGTAAGAGAAATACAACATGTGAAGAGTTAACAATAATGACATAAGTGAGCTCACATCTATAAATCAATAATCAAATGACAAACATGGAAGCATAACAATGAAAGCTTAAATCAAATTAAGAATCTCAAATCAAAGACTAATCTAACAAATACAAAATCCAATCCAATCCAACTTCATTACAACCCTCTTACAAGCTTAATCTAACTTAATTACAACTTAATGGAATGGAGAAGGAGCACTCTCCTTTATACATGAGAGTCCTTAAGAAAAAGATAAGAATGCATTAATTACAGATCCATTATTCTCTCAACTACTCTCAACCACTTTCCTATTATTACAAGATATGGTGCCTTCAAATCCTCCACATATCTCTCATGAATCCTAGATAAGATATGCCAACCAAATCTTCCATGATCTTCTCCTTAAGAATAGGCTTGAATAACTATCTCCTTTGGAATGGTGTAAGAGATATTTGAGAAGTCTCTTTGATTTAATCATTCACATATTCCTACACATTACAAAGCTCACACATAATTGAGATATATATGAAAACATGTATATTTTCTAATATTTAATCATAAATTCACTCTTAATACTAAAATGAATAAAGTGGAAAATAATAATGTGAAACCCAAATGTATTTATGCAAATGATATGATGAAGGTTTAATAGGGCGATGAAATGTAAGGAATAGTGAAGGGAAAGGTGGATGAAAATACGACATTTCTGAGTCCTAACATCCTCCCCAACTGAAGGTGTTGCATGTCCTCATGCAACCATGCATGGATCTGCTGAAGAACCTTTGGCATCTAAACTTTGGCTTTGATTGATGATGTCTTTTTAATGATGAATGTTTCCAAGATATGTGGGAGACATGAGTAACAGCTGGCATTTTCCTATGGTTGGTTCTTGTGTAACAACCATGAATATAAGAATGTTGGTTCTTGTGTTAACAACATTCATTTTTTTATTCTTTTTTATTTTTATTTTTTATTTTTTATTTTATTTTTTTATTTTTATTTATTTTTTCGCTTGCTGTTATGATAATAATTGTAACCACACACTTCACTGGAAATCATAAGCTATCAATGTGCATAAGAGAGCATCACTGAGTATAAGAAAGTCGTTTCTCAATTTGGTATGAATCATGCCAATGTATATTAATGCATGAAGTAAAGTGCATCAGGGGATTGTTGGAAAAGAAATTTTTGGGAATGGTAAATGGGATGAAAATGGAATGATGATAAAGGAAAAATGTGGTGATTATGACAATAGTTCCCCCCCCAAACTGAATCGATTGCATGCCCTCATGCAATATAGTGTAGGTCATGGAAGGGAAAACGAAATGAAGTGTGGTGAGGGAATTTTCCAAAATATTCAAGTCAGCATAGAAGGAATTTCATGATCAAAGCTTAGAAAACAACATACCTCCACTTACCCAAAATGTAGATGAACTATGCAATAGGAATGTAGTTGTTGCAGCTGCTGGAGTAGAAAATCGTGACTAATACTGTAGCTGCAACTACTGTAACGGCTGGCAGAAAGAATATGGAACTGCGACGGCTGGAAGATGGAAGGTGTCACTGCTGTAGGATCATAAAAATGTAGCTGTGAATGGCATCGTTGCTGTAACGTGAAAGACGGCACTGTTGTAGGAACATGTGAAAGGTGACTGCTACTATAGCAGCACTACTGTAACAACAAGTGCTGGACCTGCTAAAACAACAACCACCGGAACTGATGTAACTGCCGTAACAGCAACTGCTATAACAATGATGGTTGTAACAACAACTGCGGGAACTGCAAGGACTATCACTGCTGAATCAGAGAATGGGAGGTGGAGGCATCTGAACTGGTGCTATGGAACTATCAGACTCTCATAGATGAATTCAAGCTGTTGTAACTGCTGAGGGAATCAGGAAAAAGTGTATAGTCTTCATCCGCTACAAACCTGATGGTACAATTCTAATCATGCGAATGGATGTGTCGATGTCGAGCATGAAGAGAAATCACTGGATTACTGACCATTGATGAATGCCGTTAACCAGTGCGAGGAAACTCACCATTGATGTCAATGAGTGCCAAGGTACCCGAGTACATCTTGCGAAGTGCGAATGGATGTGCTGAGGTCGATCCACTTGCAAGATCTGATGATCAAGGGACATTGATGTATTCCCATGATCGTCAGTGAGAGAACTTGCCATTAAGGCATGCAATCTTCTAGGTACTCAAAATGGACTCTAGTCTATATCCCAGATGAGGTGCTGAGGTCGATGGGGCAAGACTTGTTGAAAGGTAGGTCTTAAGGAATCCTACATCAGTCAACGCGAGTTTTTACAAAAAGATTGGTAGGACTATAGGAAAGATCTCAGTAGCAACAGTGCTTATGGAAAGGGAATGTAATTATGGAGAGGGAGCGGAATGGTTTTATTTGTGAGGAAAAAGATGAACTGAAAAATGGGGTAAACTGTATGCAATTCAGAAAAATAGGCATGTGTGAAGTCATGACAGATAAGGCAATGGAATATTGGATTCCAACATGGATGACTAATGTGCTTTGAAGGAGAAATATGGGTAAACAAATCATGAAGCAATTGGTTTCTTTGTAACTGCAAATGTTATGAAATGTGCGATGAGAAGCAGCTCTTTCAAGCTATCAACAAATCATGTTTTCTCTGATTTTTTTTTTTTTTTAGAATCACTGCAGCATTAAAAATGATCGTCTGTGAATCTGAAAAGAAACTTAGTACCAATTTTGCATGAAAACTGTCAGAGTTTCGAAAATATAACATGCAGAAATAAGTATTAATGCGGCAAATTAAAAATAAAAGACATTGTTACCTGTTGCCGTTACGCTTGCGCAGCTGTTCAATGCGCAATTGTTCAATACACAGCTGTTCAATCCGCAGCTATACTCAAATGGCTATTCAATGCACAGTTGTTTAACGCGCAGCTATACTCAAATGGTTGTTCAATGCGCAGCTCTGTTTAACGCGCAGCTATTCAACGTGCAGTTGTTCAATACGCAGCTGTTCAATGTGCAGCTATACAATGCGCAGCTATTCAACGCGCAGCTACACTACGCATAGCTGTTCAATGCGCAGCTATACTCAAATGGCTGTTCAATGCACAATTGTTTAACGTGCAGCTGTTCAATACGTAGCTGTTCAACGTGCAGCTGTTCAATGCGCAGCTGTTCAATACACAGCTGTTCAACGCGCAGCTGTTCAATACGCAGCTGTTCAATACGCAGCTATTCAATGCGTAGATGTTCAATACGCAGCTGTTTAACGTGCAGCTGTTCAACGCACAGCTGTTCAACACGCAGCTGTTCAATGCGCAGTTGTTCAATACGCAGCTGTTTAACGTGCAGTTGTTCAATCAAAGCATGTGTCTTTGAAAATTTTTGTGATTCTCGAAAATCATTTTGGCATGAAATGTGATTGTCTCCGAAACCTGAAAAATGTGAGTACTAATCTTGCTGCAAATTTTGTGTGAGAGCATCGAAAAATATAAAATGCAGGAAAAATATGTGTTTTAGGAAATCAAATTAAAAATAAAATGAAATGCATTTTTACCTGGCGGTCCTGGCGAATCTAGTTTCTTCATCAATTCCTGTTTGAAGTGATTTGAGAAAAACAAATTAGCGTGAAGCGTAAATAACCATGCATTTGTATTGTTTTCAGGAATGATAGAATGTCCATTTGCAATTTCTGTAATTTTAAATTTTTATTTTTTTAATCTTTTCATGGTTTTATAATTTTTTATTGTTTTTGTTTTACACATCAAAAGAAAATTTTAAAAATGGTGCAAAAGGAAACGAAAGATGTCAAACAAAATACTCAAAATCAAAGAACTAATAGATCTGCAAATCTTCATGCATCACATCCTCAAAGCTTCTAACAGCACTACTTGTCTTAGCTTCATCAAATCTTCTTATGTGCAACAGTTTGTTGGGACTTATCACTAAAATTCTGGAATTTTAAATGTGTTACGTATGCAGGAAGGATAGGAGTTCAATCATTACCCGGTTCTATGAAATCCAGTCAAGACATACAGCTCCAACGAGGTACCTGGGCTATTCAAGAATGGATCGATGGCAGCTCTGGGAGAACCATAAGGAATGTGCCACCCCTCCGATTGGTTCTTCAACTGGATAAAGTAAGCTTGTCAAAATGTTTCTATGTCGGTTTCTTTATACGTGATCCACGAAGAACATCGATTGTAACATTAAGGCCCCAATGACCTCTACAAGAATGTATATAAGTCAGAAACAAGTAAGCCTCCTTCGTTGATCAACATATACTTGAAGTTGTACAGTTGTGGCAATTCCCACAATTGTCAAAAGCAACATTCTCCCCAAAGTACTCCAAAAGATATTTTTCTGTGAATACCATTAGAACATACGTCGTTCTCATCACTGCTGGCTCCATCATCACCACATCGCAGCCATTTGGAAGACACCGTTTACTACCCATATCATTGCCAGAGTTTAGATTAGAGAAAAAAAATTCATGCATTTGACAATAGCGATCATTCAACCTCTCTGTCAAGTTGTAATCGACAGGCTTTTCTCCTGCATGGTAACGTTAGATTATGTATCACAACGATAAACATATTGCCACCACTTGCTCCCTCTAATTTATTGCAGAATCAGTGCCATGTACAGCTAATGGGGCTTGAGAAATGTAATCAGCATGTAAATATATCACCTCTCCTAATTTCCTCTTGGTGGAACTCCTCTCGGTGCAGCTCCTCCCGACTCAATTCCTCTCATCACAGCTCTTCCCTCATGGTCCTTAGTTCATAGCTCGGTGCAATAGTCCATGTGGATCTCTTGTCCAGTGACCAATGGTCCACATAAAAACATGAGCAGGCTCTGCTTGGCTGTCAAATGTTCGATTTCCATAGAACCATGCTTGAGAGTACGCTGAACAAGTCGAATACTTGAAGGAGCATATTCAGAGAATACATATGCAATATCGTTGGGATTTGCATTATCAACATCATTGATAGGTGCCAAAAAATTGGGTAGGTGCGCGGTGGAGAACAGAACCTCAACTTTTCCTTATTTTCAAGGTTCCATCGTGATTTTTAGGTAAAGCCAGGAGATTTTGTGCTGTCCTCACGATCTTCCCTGCTACCAACGCACAGACTTAAGCTTGGATGCCTTCATTATTGCCCGGAAATGTATTAAAAGAATGATAATGACGGTGATGTGTTGCAGCTGCAGGAACTCAAGCGTAAACTCCTCCTCGTCTTCTTTATTCAATGTTGCGTTGCCTCGGCTATTAAGTATTCCCAGCCCTTTACTCCTTCAAGTGATGCCATTCCTCATGATAGACTTGGGGTTTGGATTGGTAGTCATTGTAGTTTCTGAACTCCAGATATGTTTCCATGAATTGCCATCAAATATAATCGCCTGCTTCCGGGATCACAATTTCTCTTGCAATATAATCATCAACGTGCATAGAAGGTGGTCAATTAATATTAGGGTTGCGCTACCAAAATATTCTCCTCTGATCCGAGTAAGTGGATCTTCGTCTCTGCATTTCTTTAAAACTTATGAGCGCCACCATTTCAAACTTTGGCAAAGGATGGGAATTCTGCCAACAATCACAGAAAATCATTAGCCAGAGGGCTGACAGATGTAAAGCAACAGATGCATTTTGTGTATCGACCCATATGCGGTGGAAATTGCCGCGGAGGCAGATTAGCATAGCAGGTTCAGTTTCCAGGAAAGCTATTAATAATTAACATGCCAACCCTTCCTACTAAAAATGCTCAGTCGTTGTTGATACTAAGATTAGACCTATCGCCCTCGGATGCAATCCCTTATCTGTCCTCCTTCTAATCTGTTGTGAAAACTTGCAAACTTTCTCGGATCAATTATCGTGCCACGACAATAAGATGGTTATCAGGATTTGTTTATCTTTTAAGTGAGCTTAGAAATTCTAGCAGAAAAAAAAAAAGAAAAAAAAAAACAACGATCATTCAAGTAAGCACACCGATCTTGGTGGAGTTGTAACGAACTCACCCCAATTAACCTATTTGCATGCATACAAGAAAATAGTTGCGGTGACTTGCATCCCTTTCTCCACAAAAGATTTATGAGTAGGTCATGCTCTCCCTATAGCTATGAATGCGTCGACTACCATCAAGATTTCAACTTTATGGAGGACTTTGCTCTTGGAACTGCATACTTAAAAAAAAAAAAAATACAGGAGCGCATGATTGCAAATCGGAATAATGGTATGAAATATATATATATATATATATATATATATATATATATGTTAATTACGGATCCCAATTGATCGAAAACTCATGTTTATCGCTTGTAATGTTTTTGTTTTGCTGCAGATTTAAATTGAAAGACAAAGGCAAGTCATGGCGACAGAAGCAATTACATTCGCAGGTCTCATTCATGGCATGTTGTTGCAGGTTTCAGCATGGAAAAATGCATCTCTTATCTCGCATAGATTGCAGATCTTTTATTATATTTTCGAGTTTTGTTTTTATTGCATTCTAAAATAATCCTAATGCACCTACTATTTGTTATTTGCAAATCGAAAGATGGATGCGCAATTTTTTTATTTTATTTTTAGCAAATGGATATAAATAATTTGCAAATTAAGGATAAATCGATTAGGCATATTTGCAAACAAATTTTTTATTTTTTTTGTTAACATTAGAAAACATCCTACTTTCTGATCCTCAGATCGCACGAAACGCAGAGGAGAGCATACAAATTGAAAACTTAAAAAAACTGAAAATCTACCTATTCTATGCTAATTAAAATTTAGAATTATGTTAAGTGTAGTCAACTATCCAATGTAGCCAAGCACGTAACAGTAACAAAAATATGTTCTCTTTCAAGTTCGTAAATAATAATAATCGGAAATATGTATAAACATGCGAAATTTGCTGAAACACTAAATTAACAAAATAAAAACTAAATGTGTCTAACCTGGTGCGTGCTTGAAACCATTGTTCGATAAGACTTTCATAAGCGCAATTCGCCTCGCTCAGATCATGTTGCAGCTCCTCATTATCTTCCTCGATTTCCTGTTCTGATGCATAAGAATTCTCATTCGTTGGTGGAGGAGTAATTAAGCTCTCGGCCGCTGTCAAGATCTCTTCCTCGTGAGAGGAGGAGATCCCGACTTTTGCAAGGATCTGAGTGAGTTGTTCCAAGATGATACTCATGGTTAAACCATATTGTAAAAGGGATTCTTACAGCACCCAAATCAAAATCTGAAAATCACTCTTGCTGAAAACAAAATACTCTTGCTGAAACACATGAAAACCTCTTCACAGTTGCAGAAATTGAAATTGCAAAAACATGCTTGCAGAAATTGAAATTTACGCTAAATTGCAGAAATTGAAACACACTTGCAGAAATTGAAACACACCCTTCATGCCCTTACCCATATGTCACCTCAGTGTTAGGAACATGAATAATCACACTTGCATAAAAAAATTAATACCTCAATCCCTTGTGCTTCCCCGGCAACGGTGCCAAAATGTTAGGTGAGTTATATGTCGTAATAATTACATTGCAGTAAGTTGCCCAACTATTTACTTATCAATCCGGGGTACGTAAACTGACGAAGCACGTGCACTGTTTGTGCAGGACTGAAGTAGATCTAATCTAACTTAATCTAATTTGCTGAAATCAAATTAATCTAGGAAAGCATGGAAACACTAACTAAGAAAGCATTGAAATTGCGTAAGAGAAATACAACATGTGAAGAGTTAACAATAATGACATAAGTGAGCTCACATCTATAAATCAATAATCAAATGACAAACATGGAAGCATAACAATGAAAGCTTAAATCAAATTAAGAATCTCAAATCAAAGACTAATCTAACAAATACAAAATCCAATCCAATCCAACTTCATTACAACCCTCTTACAAGCTTAATCTAACTTAATTACAACTTAATGGAATGGAGAAGGAGCACTCTCCTTTATACATGAGAGTCCTTAAGAAAAAGATAAGAATGCATTAATTACAGATCCATTATTCTCTCAACTACTCTCAACCACTTTCCTATTATTACAAGATATGGTGCCTTCAAATCCTCCACATATCTCTCATGAATCCTAGATAAGATATGCCAACCAAATCTTCCATGATCTTCTCCTTAAGAATAGGCTTGAATAACTATCTCCTTTGGAATGGTGTAAGAGATATTTGAGAAGTCTCTTTGATTTAATCATTCACATATTCCTACACATTACAAAGCTCACACATAATTGAGATATATATGAAAACATGTATATTTTCTAATATTTAATCATAAATTCACTCTTAATACTAAAATGAATAAAGTGGAAAATAATAATGTGAAACCCAAATGTATTTATGCAAATGATATGATGAAGGTTTAATAGGGCGATGAAATGTAAGGAATAGTGAAGGGAAAGGTGGATGAAAATACGACATTTCTGAGTCCTAACAATTTGATCCACCAAATTAAGGCTTTCTCTAAGTGCCAAATCGCTATGAACTTTCCGATCAGTGCATAATCTTTCATGTATTGTATGTGGCTTCCCGCTTTGTCTGAGGTTACTCCATACCTTGGATTTTTTGTCGTTTTCTCGGGCATTCTCCCACATAGTTCTTAGTTTTCCTATCCCAATCCTTATTGTTGCTCACATGGGATTCACCTTATTTACCGGTATCTTATCATGTTCATTCATAAAGGGGGGTTTTTAAATTGTGAAAAAGAAGGTCAATATATTGTAGGTATTGGGGGTTAGGGAGTAATGTATGGGGGGTTTATAGGTATTGGGGGGTATAAAAATGGGTATCTAGTAAAAATAGGGAATATCTCGTAAAAATAAGGTTTTCTTAATTGGAACTATGTATTGGGAGGGGAGCTCAACAAAAGGATTTTGTTAAATATTTATCAATATCTAGTGAAATTAAAGGTATTTTTTAATATCTCATAAAGGACGACATTATGACATAGTTTCACTTAATAAAGAATCTATGTTGTTTCCCAAGTTCTCTAATATTTTTGGTATACATTCTTTTCATGTGACCCCATCTCCTTTGATTTACTAGCATCCCTTGACAACACATCCTTAAATGATGAATATGTTGTATTACCCTCTAGTGACAATATGTTTACATCCACCATTATCTTGAGCACCCAACCAATTCTAACACCCCTACCCCCTCCTACATGAAAACCCTAACTCATTCGAAAGTCCTCGTTAATCTTTCTGCATTATCATTCTCATCTATTGAATACCATGCTTTAAAAATATGAATGATAACTTAATTTTAAAGTTGTAACTTAACTAGACATCAAATTAATATATAAAACCTATTATTTATGAAATAAGTTTTTTATAACTTTTCTCATTTTTAATATAGACAAAAACTTTACATTCATTAAATATATTATTATTTTCCATTTTAAAGCAAGAGACATTGTACTTGCACATAATTTTAAAGCCCTTGCCTTTTGTTTTAAAAGTGAAGATTCACTCTTATTTTGTGTCACTTTCTTTTCGAGATAAACAACACTTATATTTACCAGATAATAAAAGACTTTGCATTTATAGGAATACTTTATTTGCCCTTTTTTTTCAGTGAAAAAAACCGTACTACCGGTATTTATATTATGAATCAAATAGTATAAATATTCATAAGTCATATCGAGACTTATGTTCACAAAAATACATATGTTCTTCAATATTCAACTACTCAAAAATAAAGATCTATATCAAAACAGAAAAATTCAGAGAGGTAGCTGACATAAACAAATCTGCTAGTGTTCATACAAATTGACCGAGCCCCTTTCAATGCATTGATTTTCCTGGAATTCCTCCCATCTGGCAATCCCCTCTGTTCCTCCATGTGCTTCCTTGGACAGTGCATCAGCTATCAGATTGTGTTAACGAAAGATATGTTCAAATTTCCCTATTTTTTTAAGGAAAGTGACTTTGTAGTCGTGCATGATTTTAAGCCTCCTTATCTTAGCGTTATACCTATTTGACATATCACATAGATTGCCTTGCTAATCCTGTAAGTTCTGGATCTTTATTTGGACAATGGTTAGAGGTAGTGATCTTTATTTGGACAATGGTTAGAGGTAGTGCATCTTGCATTGTGAATCAATGAATAATTTGCTTGAAATTCCTGGTATAATATTTAATAATTAATATCTATGTTAATTATTTTGTTATTAATTTGGATTTATTTGGATGATGAAAATAAGTAACAAAAATTGTCTTGAAAGATCGATGATCTTTATATTGGTAATTTATTTGCATTTACGTGGATAGTTGGTAGAGTTGTTGCATGATTCAATATTGCTTACAAGTTAAACTAGAACAGTCCTCCATCACGTTACTTGTGATTATTGTTAAATTTGTAAACATAAACCTTAGTTTTTTTGTGGGTCAGAAGAAAATTGTAATAATGAGAAAATATATGATAGGCATTGCAAGAGGTGGACGTTGTGATAGAGATGTAGGTATTGTCTTACTATAGGACTAAAGACAAAGGGCCTACCAATATAAGTAGGTATATTAAAAGAAACCTTGACGAGTATGATCAATGCGTATCGGAAAGGGCTCCAACACTCAGTAGAAATGAGTTTAAACATTCACTCAGCCAGAAAAAGGAAGGTGTTTTTAAGTAAGTATTGCTATGGAAAAGGTTGAGGAAAATGGTCACGATAAAGTATTTTAGAGAAAGGTTTAGTTGAAGATAATAATGTTATATGGCAAGATGAGATCTAGTGATTTCAATTATTGATTTGGAATTAATATATTGATAAAGAAATAAGTTTTTTTCTATTTAATTTTTTTTCTAGAATTGTTAGAAAGTATATATATTTCTAAAAGATTCGCAATGACCATGTCTTTAATTTTAGAAATATATTTACTTTTTAATAATTTTAGAAAAAACTTCAAATAACAAAAAATCTTATTTTTTATATATATGTTTGACTATGAAAGCTCCTCAATACTTAAATAAAAAAGTCAAGGGAGCTCTAAATAAATAGTTCATAAAGAACATTGATTGCTAAGGTTTTGTAAATGGGGTAGCAAGCTAAGTGAAGTTGATTGTGGGGAAAACTCCACAGTTAAGCGTGCTTGAGCTAGAGGAGTCTTGGGACGGGTGACCTTCTTGGAAGTCATGGTTACTAGGTGCAAGCCTCAAAGGCGATGATTGATGCTATGAGATTCATTTCGCTAGTTTCAACTGCACTTCTTCACCCTCGTGAGCATCACTCGATGTAATGCATGCTAAGTGGACTATTAGAAATCATAAGAAATTGGTTAGTTGTGACTAATACTCATGGACATGCCTCTTGGATTAATGACTTACTCTATGCAAATAATCTCATAATTATATCCCATATGTTGGACTGTAAAATCCCCTCAATACTTAAACAAAAGAGTCAAGGGAGCTCTAACTGAATAGTTTTTCATACGGCACAATACTTGCTAAGGCTTTACAAATGAGGTAGCAAGCTAGGTGGGCTTGATTGTATGAAAAACTCCATAGTTAAGCGTGCTACAACGTTAGGAATCTTGGGATGGATGACCTCCAAGACGTAACCGAGAAGGTCATTATTGATGCTATGTGATTCATTTAGCTAGTTTCAATCCCACTTATTCACCCCTATGAGCACCACCCAATGCAATGAGTGCCAAGTGGACTATTCAAAATCATGAAAAATTGCTTAGTTATGACTAACACTCATGAATATGGGTCATAGATTAATAACTCACTCTTCAAAGATAATCCCAAAAATTATGTATTATATGTTGGATTATGAAGGTCCCTCAATACTTAAATAAAAGAGTCAAGTGAGATTTAATTGAATAGTTCTTAAGGCACAATACTTGCTAAGGTTTTGCAAATGGGGTAGAAATCTAGGTGGGCTTGAATTAGGGAAAACTCCATAGTTAAGTGTGCTTGAGCCATAGGAGTCTTGTCATGGGTGACCTTTTGGAAAGTTTGGGTTATTGGGTGCAAGCCTTGGAGGTGATGATTGATGCTACGTGATTCACTTTACTAGTTTCAATCTAACTTATTCACCCCTATGAATATCACCTATGCGTATCACCCATTGCTAGTAGATTATTCAAAATCATGTGAAATTCATTAATTATAATTAATAATAATAAATACAATTATACAAATCATAAATTAATAACTTACTTTACATAGGTAATGCTAAAAATTATATATATGTATGAGTTGTCTAAAAATTCGACGATTTGGCTCGGCCGGGGGCTTTTCACCAGAATCCAGTGTTTGTTATTTTGGAAAATCTGAATTTAATTGTGTTTTAATGGCGATTTTGATAGTAGAAATGGATTCAACGCCATTAAAAACCCCTAGGGCACCTAAAATTTCAGAGTTTGAGAGTTATAAACAGGATTTTTAAAAATTTCTGTTAAATTTTTTCAAAATCGTACCAAAAAAATCCTTTTTTTTTTTGTTTAAAATCGTAAAACTTTTAAACTATACTTATGCTTTTATGTGTATATATATAATACAAATTTAAAAATAAATCAAATTTTAAAAATAAAACCTAAGAATACAATCTGAGAACTTTTGAGTGCACTCCCCCTCCCTGTCATATATATATATATATATATATATTGCCATTGAAGTCTAACGCGTGATGTTGTCTTGTCCCACAGAGACACTCCCATATGAAGATAGGGCACGTGAATTTGCAAAATGTTTCTTACTTCAAAAATGACTCAATTTTTTTTTTACACTCTCATATGAAGATAGGGCACGTGAATTTGCAAAATGTTTCTTACTTCAAAAATGAAAATTAAAGCTTTTTTTTTACACTCCATTTTTTTAAAAGAGCTTTCACGCCCGTGTTAATATTAATTTATAAATGTTTCAAATTTGTGAAAGCAATTTTTTATATTTTTATGTTTTCAAATTTGAAATAGATTCTACATTATTTTTAAAAATCTATGAATGAGGTGTCATTTTAAGATATCATTGTATGCATTATTTTTAGAAATCTATGAATGAGGTGTCATTTTAAGATATCATTGTATGCATGCACTTTGGTACAAGATATGGATGAAGAAATGCATCTATTATGGAATCGTGGATGAAGAAATGCATCTATTATGGAATCGTGTTCTCACTTGTGAAATTATTAAACTGCTTCTTACCTTAGGATAATTCAGAGTTTTTCAATCTCCTTGATGATGGAAGAAGAAAACAAATTGAAGGCTTGATGGGTGGTTAATAGGGTTGTTAATGGCCACAATTTAGTTGTTGCTTCAGATTTTTAGTTGTATTTATGTTTGTTCTAGTGGAATTTACTCCAAAGTTTTTAAGTCTCGTGTTCCCTTTGGCAAAGGGTTCTTAAAGAAGCAAGTTCCGTCTGAACTACTGAGTTGATGGTGGGAGGTGGGGGAGGATTGTTAAAGTTACAACATCATGAGTCATTTTCCAGGTCAATTTTGTGTGTCAAGATTGAGCCTCGTGTGTTGAGGTAGTGCCTATAGGAGCCTGAGTTGGACTCAGGAAACTTGGAGAAGAATCTTGAGTTGGACTCAAGAATGTTTAAGCTTCATGTGTTGAGGAAAGTTCCTTGTTTTTCAAAGTGATGATGTTGTACAATCTTGCTAGTCAAGGCTAAGGTCTCGTGTGTCAAGACAGATCCCCATGTGTTGAGGTGATGCTTTGCATGTCAAAGCATGTATGGTGTGTGATGTACTAGTAACCATGATTGGGCTATTAAGTCTCCTCTAGAGACTAGCCACCTCTAGAGTGAATTACTTTAGCATATAACCACTTGGAATGATAGTAGGACAATATGATCGCATCATTGGGAAAATCTCCTTAGTATGTTTGATATGATAATTAAGCTGGCACATGTGGACCATGCAAATACGACAAGAGATAAAGATAAGATGTGATAAGATATGAGAGAATTCAAATTGCACATAAAAGAATTAATTAAGAGAGAGATCAAATTGTTAAACTTTAGTGAAGACTTCAATAAATCAAAGGAGAACTCGAATTGATCACTACTATGATGTTAACAAGAAAGAATCAGTTAACTAAGTGATAACAAAGAAGATCTAGTTAACTAAGTGTTATTGCATGACGTCACGTATGTTAAACTAAATGACGATGTAATGTCCTCTTCTGCTTAAGCACAGAGGACCATCCCGCTAACCTATCCGATTTCGATATGTTCGAGCGGACACTGACATTCAGGGAATTAACTGAGGATTGATGCCATTTACACCATAAGAAGATCTTAAGCATGGTTATTATATCATCAGTAGATAAATAGGAGACACAGGAACTAGGGGCCACCTGCATGCATGACATGCGAGCCATATTTCATGTTGCATGCACTAAAACTCCTTTATTGAGCTTCCATGCACACCAAAAGCACTGCACGCAAGTCAACTGGAAATTAGAAGATAAAGTGACCTAGTCATACAAAATTTAGGTCAGGCCAAGTGAATGTTATAAAAGAAAGGTAAAGTGAGTGAGTAAGGCCTGCTTATATGATTATTGATTTGAGAAGTCGGTTTGGAGAGATCAGTGAGCTATTTTGGGTTGAGTGCACACACTCAACTATTTAGTGTATTTCGGCAGCGAAATCTATCTTCCCTAGTCACAATCAAGTTGGATCATCCAGATTCAACATTGCTATCATCATTAGGTTGGATCGTTCTTCAGCTTCTTGCAAGGTTCGAGCTATAGATTGGACTGGAGGAGTTCGCCCTCCTTGCATGAGCGAATCACACAAGGAGAGATAGATTTGTATCTCAGTCTGCAGGGTTCCTTTCTTCTGCATGTTGGCTCCATTCTTCCGAGAGCAACACTATTACCCTATCCTTGGAAGAAGGGCTTATTACTTGGACTCTAGAGCTAGTTATCAACATCTTGCTCTTTCAAAATACGTCCTCCCTTGCATGGGCGACTTTCTCAGAGGAGGGCTCATGTTTTAGGCTTCTGAGCCGGTGCATGGTCTACATGCCACTTCTATTGTGATCAGAGGGGGATTATAATCCCATTTCACACCTTCCGGAGCTACTTCTTATCAGTATTGCATCTACACATCCATATCTAGATGGGAGAGGGCGCATTCTTGGAGGAAGACTACTCCATATCTTGCTCGTTATCCGGTACAATCCTTGCATACTGGTCTTATATTGACGTACATCCACTCCTTCAACTGATGGTACGTACATGCATATTTTATATCTCTATTTTATAGCATTTTCTGATTATTTGGGTATTTAGGGGTTGGAAAACCCATGCATGTGCATGCAAGCGTAGTTCGGTACATGCATTCAAATTTACTTCAAGTGTTGAGCCTTAAAGACTACTAGCAAGCAACATAATTCCATAAAATAAAATAAAATAAAATAAATCAGTTTGGGATATTGCAGAGGACACTTAAGTTAGCCACCTAACTAAGTGGGAAAGATTTCAGTTAAGGGGCGAGTTCATCCTAAGACTCAGTCCAATGAGTTAATGCACTACATGAGAAGTAGGGAGCTCTTCTTCATGCAAGATTGATACATCCAGATGGAGAGCGAGTTCATCATGAATTCAGAAGATAAAAATAGAAGCCGATGCATGTGAAAAATATATAAATATGTTATACAAGATTGATGAATTCAGTGTGAAGTGAATTCTCTTCTTCCTTGAAGGAAAGGTGCTTCTATTTGTACAGTATATTATTCTGAGTCTCTCTTATTTATCTTTCTCTTGCTCTGTAATTGCACTAGGTCGGGCGCTTGATGTAAAAGACATTCTCTGTTATCTATCAATATACTAAGGAAGGTTTTGTTGTGGTTTTCTCCCTCAAGTCATAGAGGGTTTCCCCAGGGTAAATTCATGTGTTGAATGTGATTGCTTATGTGTATGATTGCTATTTGATTTCAAGTACTATTGCATTTCTGAATTAAAGATAAAAAATTAAGAAGGATAGCAGGAAGACCATCTCGATGAAGCGGCCCTCATAGGTATATGAAGTTTGATTCTCTATTGAAGTAAAGGGAAAGGTAGCAACGATTGAAGAGAAGGTTAAGGTTGACCAGGGAACACTCTTGATGCCCTTGATTGTGTGGAAAATCATCCTTAGATACCTAATTCAAGTGATACCAGAGGTTGAGAATCAAAATACTTTAGATTAATGTAACATAGTGGCAAAGTGAAGGGTATCGTGGCTTATGCCCAGGAAATCAACAAGAAATAGAACCATGATATTTTACAAAAAGTGACTCAAGTAGAGGCAAAACTAGATAAGTTGAAGCAAAAATTCGACCACCTAATCACAACCATATGTGAATTTAAAGCATGTAGTAACGAGGTGGAATAACTTGAATTGGTTCTCAGTGTGGAAATTGATAAGAGAAGGATGCAATTGTACAAGCCTAGTTGCACATCAATATAGAGGAAGATTCTCGCCCCTAGTCATCAAGCATGTCGAATTTCCTTAAGTTTAATTTTCATGTATAAAACTTATTTCAATCTTTTGCTATGAAGTCTCGTTCTCTATGTCCATAATAAATCACACGACTTTTTTGAATACATGTGAGGCTATATCTTTTTGGTTTACACACAATTTGATAAGCAATCGTAATACCATAATCAATAAAAAAAATTATACCCTTACATACTTGGTTTCGTTAGAAGCGGAGAAAGATGGATGTAACTTTTATTGTATATTACTAATAGATAATTTAGCCAATTAAAAAAAAACATATTTTTAAAATGTTTCAAGTTTGTGAAAGGTAAACACTATTCAAAAACTTCTTATAATTTGAAAGTCTTTTTAAAAATATCTGCAATCACAAACAAAATTTTATTTAAAATATTGAGTATTATATAAATAAAAAGACTTAATTATTAGTAAATATATATTCTTATTTGGAAAAAATCTTGGTTATAAGTTGAATTGATGTATGATGTAAGTGTTATACAATGAAATATTTAAAGATCATATTTCATAAACACATTATTCTGTTTGACTAGGTACATTCTCCACATGTTTTTGATGTTTTAACTCATTCCATCTTATTTGAAACATGTAGAGATTTTTTAGGGAGATATACTTATTCAAATGTATCTTTGACCAAAAACTTTAATTATTATTCAATATATATTTTTATTGAAAAAAAATATTGGTTATGATTTGAATTGATGGTGATGGTGATGTTGATGTAACTATAATAATACAGTGCATTTTTACAATAAAGTTATGTAATATTTATATTTATATGAAAATTGTTGTATAAGGATCATATTCATAAACACACCATGTTATTTGACTATATACATTCTTCACATGTGACACATTGTTTTTTTAATTTCTTGCATTATTCAAATTTGATAAGATTCTCCAAACCTTTTATCAACATCTTCATTGTATTTTTGGGCTTCAATGTTTTCTCTCTTAAATGTTTCATAGTGTTTTTGTAGTTTTGCTAGCATGCACCAATTCTAAGATTCTTTAAACCTTTTCTAAATATCCTTGTTGTACTTTTGAGCTTCAACATTTTCTCTCTTAAACTCTCCATATTACTTTTGTAGTTTTACTAGATTTTCATGTGATTGTTTGGTAATTGTACCACTTATAGAAACTTCCATGCAACTCTATTCATATATTAGATGTGTGTCTTTTACAAAATTTTCACCTTGAATGTGGACCTTGGACCTTGTATTCTTGTCTTTTTAATTCTTGACATTTTTAGTATTTCTTTGTTTTGTTCTTGATGTGGTAACATCTTGCTTTCTTTGTACTAATCTGTTTTTGGTTGTAAGCTAACTAATGGTATTAAAATAAATTAATTACAGAGGTTTTAATCAGTATGGTCGATCACATAGGAAACCTGACCATCAATAGAACAAAAGATCTTCAATGAGGACAATCAGTTGTTTGAAATAGGAGTTTTTAAGGACCAAAGTAAACATAAAAAGATGTTGTTTGTAGCTAGCCTATAAACCTTGGCTAAAATAATGATGCTATGTCTATGATAAGCAAAAGGAGCATCTATATATGCATGCTAACCAGGTATGAGAGCCACAACTGGTTGTCCCGAGGACATGTTGGTTGTCCATTGCTTATGATGGTGCATGGGAGGCATGCGATGGGTCCATGTCGCTGGATTAGGTCCCTTCCGTGACCTCTCCATGATTCACCCAAATCGGGGTTCTTGGTACTAATCTTGATGGGGTAACACCTTATCTTTTTGTTTTTTAACATTGTATGCTTATTTAGTTAAACTAAATGTACAAGTTCTCATTCCTTTATGGCCTCACTTTATTGGTAGTTTTCTCACATATTCATTCATATATTTGGAAATCAACTATATTTGCACCACTTATTTTAGTATTATTCCATGCATTGTTCATAACCACTCTATACTTCACTCTCTTTACTTTCAAGTGCTTTATGTGCTATTGTTTTGTGTATTGTGCTTCCATTCTAGTTTATTGTATGAGGAGCAAGTTTACAATAAGCTTCATAGAATGTGATTGGATTATGTTCAATACAAATTGTTGCATATGTCATGCACTATGTGGTAATAAATGCTTTAAAAATGAAACAAATAGCCAAGGCATGTGATAACATTATGTAGATAATGTGGGATTTTTTTCTCTATCATTGCAACTCTTATGCTTTTATTTGTATTTTAGTTGTGTAAAACAAGATCATATATACTTTAAAATACAAATGTTGTGAACTACAATGAACTCTTCTAAGAACACATCCATAAATGTATTTAAAGTTAGGTTAACATGTCTTAACTCAATCAAAGGCTTTGGGAATTGAATTCAAAATAATCAATAGCAAGTGTTTATACATTAGCTCACATTCTTACAAGATATGTATCGAAAGTGCAAAAATTGAAAGTCAGTGAAAAAATTATATTATTTTCAACCTATGTGTAATAAAGTAGTAACACATCCAATTATTCCTTGGATGTCATAAGCTAGAATCTAGAAGGAGGTAGGGTATGTACACCTCCATAGGCTAAGTAGTAAAATTGCTACATGGAAGGGATCATTAACCCACAAACAAAAAGATTTCATACATCAATTTGGCATCTAGGTATGTTGTGACCTTAAATTGTGGATATGTTGTTGGTTTGCCACAATAATGTGTGTTCACAAGACACATGAGAGACAACAATTCTCACGTGTGCCCCTAATGCATACAACAAGTATTGCATATGTTAATTGATACTCTTATGTGTGTTTGCAACTTCTGCATGTCTACATTTACAGGTTGCTAGGATATGGCAACTTATTTAGATGTCAGTTGTTAACCATAGTGCATATTCAAAATTTAACAAGTGTTGAAATTGATGGGGTTTCAACATCGGTATCATTGATAACTTGAAAGGAATTTAGTATTATGATTATCCATTGTCAATAGGAAGCCTAAAATCAAAGTTAAGTATCACAACTTTTAATAAAATAATATCAATTTTGGATTGTTGATGGATCTCTATAGCATTAGGTGGGAGAAGTAAGAACAAGATTTGGTGAAGATGATGCAATAGTGGTTAGGAATTATTGTGGTTTTAATTGCAATTTCGAAGTAAATAAATAATGGTCAAATTATTGTCTAAAATTGTCATACTTTCTATCAATGTACTATGTAGTATGGATTAAATCTATAACTAGCACTATCACATAAACAAAAAATGGAAATTCATGTTGAGACAAAAATTAAGATAGGATCTATTCCAAAGAAACGTAAAACATAGAATATATAATATTGTGAAATTTGTTGGGGAGACGATCGGGTGCTTCAGACCCACTACTGGGATTGGGAGTATTTCGTATCAGGCAGCTGGGATTGCCTTCCATTCCAATCTGTTCTTCATGCCCACGAAGTGGATTTGTAATTTGAAAGTGCGACTCATGATGGCCTTCGTCTCATCCGGTATGGTGATGGCTGGATACATATGGCCTCTCATTCCCCTTGCCCCGAACACCACTCCAAAGCTGCTTTATTCTTCTACTTTCGCTGTTGAAATTACTCTCTCTCACTCTCACTCTGCCCACTTGCCTCGCCGCCTTGTTGCTCCACGATGCATGCCCATTCTTTAGAGATGGAGATAGAGCTAGTGTCAGAGCTGAGCATAATGACATACTCTTCATTTTCACTTACATATTCACCCAATCTAACAATGATCACCTTGATAATTGCATTATATCTATATATATATATATAATGCATGCTCAACTAATAGTCCCTTCCCCCCCAAATTTCAACATGACAATCTGTGGATTATTTCCATGTCCATGTGCATGCAATGTTATGAACTTCGCTCTCCTTTAGTCACTATGCCCAATTGTTTGAGTCCTTTTGGTCTCCATTGGAGTTGGAAGATCATAGTCATGTGGGGCATCATGCTATCTACGAGTTGGCTATGAGTTTTGAGGTGCCATGAAACTCTGATTTCAATTAGCCAATCTACAATAACTAGCCTTTCAAATCATTTTCATACATAGGGGGAGACTCGAAGCCTAGAGCACGCAGAAATATTGGAAATTGTTGTTCAACAAAAGATGCAAATTGAATTTCTTAAGGAGAAGTGCAGTAGTAATTTAAGTCAAATGTCAATGAGCTTGGTGAGGAGCACTCAATATGGAAATCTCAACAACAAATATCAATCGGTTGAAGTCTTAAGGAAGTCAACTAAAAAGAATCAATTTATCTAGAACAAAAAGATGTGGTAATGGAACTAGTGGAAAAGTGCTATAATTTTGATACTATGGCATGTAAATATTTTCTATATTTTATATTATTACATTGAATGATATTGCAAAAGTTATCATTTCATAAAAAAAATTGATTGACTTTTAAAAATATCTACACCTAAAATATAAAATTACAACATAATCATAATTATTCTCATTAAAATAAAACTTTTCTACTAATACATTTAATTTTTTTAATATATTTATAATTAAATTGAAAACATATTATGAACAAAGAAAAAATTGAAAATATATTTAAAAGTCTGGAACAATGTATGTTCTTCTCTCAAAATTGATCTTTCTTGGGGAGGATCAAATTTTGATCAAAATTGCTATCAGTGGTATAAAACCTATAGAAATTACTATGCTCTTCTTGCTTTTATTTCATGGAAAATTTGGAGGATTAGACATATTTTATTATTTGAAAATCAGGCATAGGATATTGAATTCAGCATGAATATCTTAAATATGGTCAAATAGTACAATACAGGGGAAGTTAAAGAGTGCAATGCTAAAAGAGGTGAAACAATTCAAAGGAGCGATTGGATTTTTTGATGGTGCTGCCAAGGATGGATATTGTGCTGCAAGTGTTGTTTTACATCTAAATGATTCACACACGTATACTTTTAGATTATAGTGTGGCACATGATCCAATATGAAGGTCGAGCTTCTTGCTCTTTGGTGTCTGTGTAGGATGGCCACATTATTTGGTATAGTTTCTTGTGAGTTTCTTTTGCAGTATTTGGGGACTCAAGGGTCACTATTAAATGGGAAAAAGGTGTTTATAATCTGAATGTGGTTTCATTATTAAACAGGTGCAGTCGGATTAAAGAACAATTGAGGAACTTTTAATATATCAGATTTGAACATATTTACAGGGAGTAGAATCAGATGGCAGATAGTTTGTCCAAACATGCTTTGGAAGGTGAATAATGGATCCTCTGTTGTGAGGAAATTATGGAAAACTCCAAAATAGATATGGACTCTCTTTATGTTTTTGGTTTGTAGTACTTGACAAAAATGATGTATTTTGTTATTTAGCTGACACATGTTGGATATATAACCAATATTTTGTCTGATATGTAATTAGGATGATAGATAACACTCAGTTTTTTGGTTATTTTGGTAAAGACAGTCAGTTGAAAACACTATATATGGGCAATAATATACTTTTTGATTCATTTTTGAATAACAAAAATACGCTTTTTATCTACTAACAAAAAAAAATTAATAATACTAAATTAAATTTCAATCATAAAACATACCTCATATTTATATTTAGTATAAAAATCGTACAAATCCTATAATAATATTTTTAACCAATTATATCTCTACACATAACATTAAAATTAATAACTTTGTTGATTTTTTAAAATAATATATATTTAAATATTAATAATTATAAATTTTTAATTTTTAATATTAAATTTATTTTAAATAATATATATATTAATATTAATAATTATAATTATTTAATTTTTAAACTAATTTTTTTTGTTTATAAAAATATTTTTATTTTTTATATGGAAAAATATTTTTCATTCATAAAATAATCCTATTATTTTTCCAACCAAACACTAGTACCGTTGACCTTTTGTTCAAAAGTGAAGATTCGTTATAATTTTTGCGCTTTTTTTTATTATTATTAGTTTCTATATAAACAAAGACATTGTATTCGTTTGGATGTTTTATTTCTTTATAATTTTGGGGAGATTTATTATAATTTTTGTGTATTTTTTTTAGTTTCTATATAAACAAGGACATTGTATTCGTTTGGATGTTTTATTTCTTTATAATTTTAGGGAGGGGACTTTGTGGTCGTATTTGGTAATTCATATGCATTTACTTGGATAATGATTTGAGGTTGTGAAGGTTGCATTCTTGATGGTGGGATATATTAGTATCACTCTTGAGTATAGTGTGTATTTTTTTTTTTACATTGAAAAATATATTACACTTTTATTAAAAAAATATAAAACAATGAGTTTAAATATATAATTTTTTTTTACATCAGTTTAAAAAGGGATCCATCCATTTTCAAATTTCCATTAAAGTTTGAACTATTATTCAAGTCATCACCATATTTTAAACATATTAGCTTGGAACCCAAAAGAAATAACTTTTTGGAAACATCCATCCAAGCAATCTTTAAGAATACCAACTCAACAACAATCCAACAATTTTGAAAATTTTAATATAATCCTTCAAAATGATATAAAACTAAGTAGATCAAATGATATAAAATTAAGTAGATCTAAACCAGATGACTACAACTTTTCATCTCAATAAATTGTGTAATTTTTAATTAAGCAATATGTATGACTTATTATTTAGTCATTAGTATAGATTGGTTTGGAAAATGAATATTAACAACATAGAAAGTGTGTTTTATTATTCATGTAAGGTTAAGGATCTTTATATTGAATATTCATTTATATTTACTTTTATATTTCATAGAAGTGATGTATGTTTCAAAATTGGTTATAAGATAAATTAGAGCAAGTCCTCCATCGCATGATATGTGATTATTGCTAAATTTGTAAAGAGAACCCCTATTTTTTAGTGGTTATAACAAAATTATAACAATGGGAGAATATATAGGAGACATTACAAGAAGGAAATGTTGTGATAAAAAAAGAGGTGCCATCCTAGTTTATGCCTAAAGAAATAAGGGTATCAACATAAGTAGGTATATTGAAAGGCACCCAATGGGTATGATGAATATGTACTGGAAAGGGTTCCAACACTCAATAAAATGGATTTTAACCCTCTACATAAGGGAAAACATTTTTAGATAAATATTGCTATAAAAAAGGTTGAGGCAAATGATCGTAATAAAGTATTTGTATTGAATAGGTAGTAGAGAAAAAGGAAGCTTTGGTTAAACATAATCATCTGATAAGGTAAGGTGAAATTAAGGATAATACATTGATGGAGAGATATATTTGGAATTGTTAGAAATATATTTCTAAAATTAAAGATATTATATGTGTGGTTCTTTTTATTATTATGAAAAAGTAATTTGCATTTAATGAGTGGTAATTAAATAAAAAAGGTTTCGTTAAAGATAATCATGTGATAATTAAGGCTAATATATTGATGAAGAAATATAGTTAGAATTGTTAGAAAGTAAAATATATTTTTAAAATTAAAGATATGGTCTCATGGTTCTTGAAAGATAATTGAAGAAGTTAAAAGCCAAACACCACATTTATTTATCACACGGAAAAAAGCTATAACTTGCTATTCATTTTTGAATCAAAGTTATAATTAGAAATTTAGATTTATCTCTTCACTCGGAACAACTTGAGTAAAATCCGATAATGCTTTTACAAATAATTGCCCAAAAAAGCACTCCCAACCTACATTAAAGAAATGCCTTCAAACACAGAGGCTGGAAGAAGCCATACAAAAATACTGTATAAAGTAGAGAATAAAAAAGTCTCAAAAATAGTATATCAATCTTCCAAGAATAACTACACAGTAGCAAAACAGGTCTACAGACCCCCCAAAAACAAGACAACAAAAAATCACCTAGTAAACTTGAAGGAGCCTTCATCAATCTTAAATAAATCTTGAAATTCCTCATAGAAGAGGATACCTTCTGAAGATCCCACTGATTTTTTTTACAATTGGTATGGAAACTTGTTGAAATTCCTATAGAAATGGGAAAAAGAAAGACTTGTAAAGAGAGTCTTCATAGCCAAAATTCTACCACAGCACTTATCTAGGATGGCGACATGTGGAGAAGCCTTATTGTTTACTAAATCCACCACTATCTTGGAGTCCCCATATACATGAAGAGAAGAGAAATTTATAGTGTGAGCATACTTGAGGAGTGCCTATAGCGCCAATAAATCTACCTGAGTGTTCGAGCCACAACCACAACCCATCCAAAGTAAGAACTGTTGTCTCTTTGAGTCCCTAATAAGCACGCCACAACCTCCATTCCCAAAGTTTGCAGCACCATAAAAAAACCTATGACACCATCATCTGGAAATTCAGGTTCAATAAAAGACAGTTGTTTCTTCAAAACCTATTTTTTATGGAACTCTTTATAGTATTTCATAATCTTGATGTAAGTAACTTGTAGCTGATCCTCTATCCCTTAAAAAATCTTCAGGTTCCTAGTCTTCCAAATTCCCCAGCACACAAATGAAGGGAGCTCATTGTGTTGAGGGAAACAAAGAATCCAATCCTGCAAGGAGTCCTCAAAGGATAACTACTTCAAAACATGTACAATATGTAACATTGAAATGATCTCATCCCATATAGAAACAGAGAAAGCACAATCTACAAAGATATGATTAACAGATTCCGAATTCATATTGCAAAGAGTGCAGATGTTAGGACCCGTAAAACCTCTAATGATAAGTTTGTCTCGGGTAAGTATCCTATTCTCCAAACACAACTAGATAAAGAATTTGACTTTTTGTGGCAAGTTCCAAGTTCAAACATTTGTGTGCCACCATTTCCCTGTAGAGGCCGTAGACTCAGATGCAATAGTCTCATAAGCACTTTTAGTAGTGATTTGCCCGTTATCCTTATTCTTGGCCCATACCAACTTATCTTCCACCTCATTGATTTTAATTCCTAAATGGTTAAGGCCAGAAACAAAGTGATTCCATTCATCAGCAGTATTATTGGATAATCCCAACTCTACTGTGGTGTACCAGTAAGAAGGGGAGTCAACCAACAGTTCTTTGTATGGGAAAGTTTGAAACATCCAAGCACTCATAACTGAGAAATAAGAGAAGGATAAATATTGTAGAAATTTTCACCCTCTACAATGGGATCCACCCCCAAGTGAACCATTTTTCCATTACCCACTTGTCAAGTAAGTCCTGCTCCCATCCAAGGATATACCTTCATAAAACCAAGCCAAAAAAAAGAAGCACTAGACATTTGTTGTTGTACCGAATCCATTGAACAACCGGGAGATTTTTACGGTACTTAGCATGAAGGATGTCCTTCCAAAGACCCTGTCCAAAAAGGCCCCTCCACAATATTTTTAGACTCAATGCATAAATAAACCAATATAGATTCTTTATACCCCACCCCCACAAAGATTTTGGTAGGGAAATACTCTCCCAATTTTCCAAATGAAATTTTGACTTATCCATTCTCTTTTCCCATAGAAAGTGCATCATATTTTTCCTCATACAATGAATGACGGACATAGGAATATTGGCAAGGACAAGCCAATACACAGGTAAACTCACCAAGACTAATTTCATAAGAGTGATCCTTCCACCCAAAGAGAGCCATTTGTAATCCCAACAATCAATCCTCTTCTCCAATTTCCTAAGTAGCCAAATCCAGTCACCCTTAACATAATGATTTGGATTGAGAAAATATCCTAGATATTTAAATCCATCCAAGAGAGCCTCAGATTTAAAAGGAAGAAAATGTTGAATCTGAGTCATAATAGAGTCCTCAACAACATGCTGCAAGAAACATGATTTATGGAGACTAACATCCATCCCCGTGGCATCACAAAAGAGATGAGTAATGTCATGCATGACTTTCCACTCTTCAATGTAACCTTTACCAAATAAAAAGACATCATTGACAAATAATAAATGAGTGATAAAATAAGGGCAATTGCTTTAACACCTAACAATAGTTTGTCCTGCTTTTCCATCCCAATCAACCTGCTAAGGCATTCCACCACTATAAGGAATAATAGAGGGGATAAGGGGCACCCTTTCTTGAGGCCCCTAGAACTATTAAAGAAAGGAGTAGGACAACAATTGACCAGCACATAAAAAGTTGCAAAGGAGACACAAGACATGATCCAATCAGTGACCTGTAAGGGGAGCCCAATCTGGAGTAGAGCCTGTCTTAGGAACCCCCAATACACTTTATCATAGGATTTAGTAAGGTCCATTTTAAGACTCAAGGATAACAATTTCTTTAGCTTGTTGGAATGGATATATCCCTGGGAGACCCCAGTTGCATCTAGGATCCGTCTTTTGTCTAGGAGCCCAAATTGATCCTGAGAAATACATTCAACTAGCTTTGGATTGATCTTATTTATTATTTTTTGATATTTAATTCGGAAATGCAATAGTACTTGAAATCAAATAACAATGATACACATAAGAAATCACATTTGACACATGAATTTACCCTGGGGAAACCCTCTATGACTTGAGGGATAAAACCCCAACAAAACCTTCCTTAGTATATTGATAGACAATAGAGAATGTCTTTTACATCAAGCACCCCTAGTGCAATTACAGATAAAGAGAAAGATACATAAGAGAGACTTAGAATAATAACCTGCACAAAGAGAAGCGCCTTGCCTTCAAGGGAGAAGAGAATTTGCTTCACATTGAATTCATCAATATTGTATAACATATTTATACATTCTTCACATGCAACGGCTTCTATTTTGAACTTCTGACTTTAGTATGAACTCGCCCTCCATCTGGATGTATCAATCTTGCATGAAGAAGAGTGTCCCACTTCTCATGTAGTTCATTAAATCACTGAACTAAGTCTTAGGATGAACTCGCCCCTTAACTTAAAGCTTTCCCACTTAGTTAGGTGGCTAACTTAAGTGTCGTCATGCAATTGTTGTCTTTTAGTTTAACATAAGTGTCATATTTTAGTTTAACATAAGTGTCATGATGCAATAACACTTAGTTAACTAGATCTTCTTTGTTATCACTTAGTGTAGTGATCAATTCGATTTCTCCTTACTGAAGTCTTCACTAAAGTTTAATAATTCGAATTCTCTCTTAATTAATTATTTTATGTGAAATTTGAATTCTCTCATATATTATCACATCTTATCTTTATATCTTGTCTTATCCGCATGGTCCACATGTTCCAGCTTAATTATCATATCAAATATACTAAGGATATTTTACCAATGATGTCATCATATTGTCCTACTATCGTTCCAAGTGGTTATATGCTAAAGTAATTCACTATAGGGGTGGCCAGTCCCTAGGGGAGACTTAATAGCTCAACCATGGTTAGTAGTAAATCACACACCACATATGCTTCAACATGCAAAACATCACATCAACACATGAGGCACCACCTCAATACATGAGGATCTGTCTTGAAACAAAAGACCTTAGCCTTGCCTAGCAAGATTGTACAACATCATCACTTTGACATACAAATCACTTGCCTCAACACATGAAGCTTAACCATTCTTGAGTCCAACTCAAGATTCTTCTCCAAGTTTCCTGAGTTCAACTCAGGCTCCTATAAGGCACTACCTCGACACATGAGGCTCAATATTGACATAGAAGATTGACTTGGAGAATGCCTCATGATGTTGTAACTTTAACACTCCCTCAAAGCAAGGGAGGCATTATCTAGCATGCCATGCTTATCTCGAAAGTACCTATACTTCGCCATGGATAGAGGCTTAGTCAGCATATATTCAATCTACTCCCCAGTAGCAATGTATTGAGTCTTGCGACACTTCTATGGACCATGTATTTGATGTAGTGATACTTCATATCAATGTGTTTCGATCTGTCATGAAACACAGGGTTTTCTGAGAACTTAATGCAGCTCTGATTGTCAAAGCGAATGACTGTAGTCTCAAGCTTCTCGTCAAACAACCCAACAAGTATATTCCTAAGCCACACAACTCCTCGGCAGGCGATACTAGCTGCAATATACTCTACTTTTGTAGTACTTTGGGCTATGGATCCATGCTTCCTGCTAGACCAAGAGATCATAGTTGATCTCGAGCTAAAACAAAATCCGAATGTACTCTTTCGGTCCATAATACTACCACCCCAGTCAGAGTCGTCATATCCAAGTAACATCACTCCACCACCAGAAGCATATCTGAGTCCATAAACAATAGTACCTTGAAGGTATCTAAGCACATGCTTGGAAGCAACCCAATGTCTATGTCTTGGATCAGACATAAACTAACTTAAGATACTCACTACATAACATATGTCTGGTCTAGTATGTATCAAATACATCAAGAAACCAATGAGCTGTCTATACATGGTAGGATCCACTAGATTTGATCCGGAATATGACTCATGTAGCTTCTTTAGATTAGAAACCATTGTAGTATACATGGACTTACAGTCCATCATACCAAATCTTCGCAATACATCAACTGTGTACTTTCCTTGAGAAAGAAAGATCTCATCTTTCCTTTTCCAAACTTCTAGACCAAGAAAATAATGCATAAGACATAAATCTTTCATTTCGAACTCAGAAGTGAGCTCCCTCTTGCACCTAGATATATGTTTCTCCTCTCTATTAAGGAACAAGTCATCAACATAGAGAACCAAGATCAATGGTTGGTTCTTCACAACCTTGAAGTACAGGTTGGGGTCAGCTTCGATTTTGGAGGAGCCCAAGTTCAGAAGATAGTTGTCAATACTTGAATACCAAGCCCTCGGGGCCTTCTTAATCCCATATGTTGGTACTAGAATCTACCCCCATTAAAATTTTAGATTCCAGTAGCGTGCATGTAAAGAGGGACTCCATTTTTCGCTACCAGAATGTTTAATAGTATTTTGGCCAAATCCATGAGTGTTCCAATCAGCCTAAACTCGAGACCAACGTGTCAAAGCTCACCTTGCTTAAGTCCTTGTGCACTACACGTTGAAAAATATCCAACGGAACCGAAGGAATGTGGGATATTTTCCAACACAAAAAGAATCATCAGGGACCAAGGAAGATCGGTGAACCTCCACGCATCACGTGAATAGATAAGGTATCAAGGCAACATTCACATGGAGAACAGAGGCAAAGTATTAAGTAATAGTCATCATTCAATGCCACGAGGACATCCAGAAGTCAAGGGTCTATCTTACTAAGTAATTAGGGGTTCCAAATACTCAAAACTATTTCCTAAGCGCCAAGGAGAGTCCATAAGGAATCATAAATCTTGCACAACATGTTAAGGTGGGTAATTTCAAATGTTAACTGGAGAACTATCTACAATATCTTCACTCACAGGTTAAAAAGTCATTACTGGAGATTGAGTGTAGCAATAAGTATTGATATCGTGAGCATTTAACGCTACCCATTATCTAAGTGTCACGCAGAACCTGTTAGCAGAGTTTATATTTAAATGCTTGTCCATTATGCGTTGAAGATGGAGTTAGTTGTTGTTTTAATATTGAATGCAGTATCCACATGATGAACAAATTTCAAATCTTCCATTCAGTTCAAAAAAATTCCAAAAAATCAAACTCAACATCTACAGATAGCGTTTAAACATTCAATGACCAAGTGACAGATCAACTATCAGAAATTATTTCTAGATTTGATGGCATTTAAAGCTCAACTATTTCCAGATTTTTAGGACAGAACTCAAATTATCCAGATTCAAGAGTAAAATTAGCAGTCAAAGGGTAAATTTTGCATCTTGAATATCCAAGAGCTCGATGGGAATCTTCAAATGATATTTGATATCCGAAGGAAGAACATCCAACAAATTCATTTGATTTCTATTTTTAGAAAGAAGTTCATCATTCCTAGGCAGTGTACTTGATTGTAAACTATTCTTTGGGTCATAGATCTAATACCTAGAAGCTACAAGATCTCAAGAGTTATGGTTAAATCCAGAATTCAAGGCAACAATTGAGCATTGAGAGCTTCAAAAATATTATCATTCAAAGTTTTATGATCATATATCCTGAACTTGAAGGAAAAAAAATTGGAGCAAAACTTCATTTTCAGGGATCGAATCATCATTCAAAGGTCATTTCTAGCATATCAAAGCATGAGAGTAATTAACCTTCTCATAAATGACATATTTGATCGAAGAGGCAGAGGAATGAATAATTCCAGATCCCTTACAACAGAATGCTAGAGTCTCTGTATTTTCTATGAATTGGCTAGAGTTGTTTCTATAAATTGTTATGATTTAGAATGTAATAGGGGGAGGAGTTGCAGCCGAGAGCCTAGGGGTTGGACTTTTGTTACACCAAAATGTTGTCACCCTTGTGCAAGTGTCGCAAGTGTTGAAAGTGGCGTCATCATGACCTAGTGTCATCACCATGACCGTTGCAAGTGTCGTCATCATGATCGTTGTGATAATGTCGTCATCTTGACCATTGTGTAAACTCTTTGCTCTGGACCCTAAACTCATTCTGGGATAAAACACATCCAATTGAGAGATTGCCCTGCCTAGTTGACCTCTTTGAGTAGGTTGTCGCACTTTGTATTCCTACAGGGTGCGACAGACCCCCTCTATCGCAGTTCTTGGTCATCTAGGGTGAGCCACTGTCGCAATTTGTCCTCAGGAAAAGTGCGACAGGCCCCCTTTGTCACTCTATGTCCTATACCAGGGTGCGACGAGGTTGGTTAAAGGTTATTTTGGGGAGTCTCGAGGTATTTCTAGAAGTTTTTTGAGGTGGAGACCTATCCCTAGACTCTATGTGAGGTGGCATTTCGGTTCCTAACCTAATGGGAGGATCCCTTAACCATCTCCCACTAATCCTCAACCTACCCTATCTCTTTAGTCATATTTATATGAGGCTCCTTTCACTCCAGGGGGGAAGAAGTATATAGTATCTATATGATGGTGAAATTAGCTTAGGAGAGATCTCTACTCATCCCTTGAGAGATCCATCATCCCTTTGGAGGCTTTGGCATTGGCTTGGTTGGAGAAGGATTGCTACGTTAAGTCATTGGTTGTAATCACTTCTTTCTATGTACTTTCCCTTATTATACAGTAATATAAATGCTTTCCACCAAATCTCATTGCATTGATGATGTTTTGCATAGTTTTCCTGCTTAACTGCTTACTTAGATCTATTATTGTTTAGGTGCATTTTACTACTTGTTTTGTTTCTGTGTTGTCTTGACAGGTTTTGCAGTTGATATTTGAAGACCATCAAGCCTGGAGCAAACATCAAGGAGAAAGGATCAGCGATATGAAAGGTAAAGCATCTATCTACTCGATCTCTAATTAGATATAGGAAAGTATTCTATGTTCGGTCCTATTTGTTCTAGACTTACGTTAATCTAGGGAGATCAGGCCTCGAGTCCGCTCTTGGTAGATTGTCCGTCAAACAAATATTCCCCCTCATGATGGGGGTTAGGTCTCCAGCCTCTGGGCATCATGCTGGAGTAGTTCCCCTAGCTTATTATGTTGGGGAGCACTCTACCAACCTCTGGTCATCATGTTGGGCATTTCATCAAGCAGAGTTTCTCTTTTGGTTTCAACCTTGTCTAAAAATGAAATCATTCTGTGTTGAGCATAGTTTTATTCCCTTTCAAGCTCGTTAAAAAATTAAATGGCCCATTCGTGAGCATAGTTTTATTCCTTTTCAAGCTCATTAAAAAATGAAATGGCCCCTTTTTGGAGCACAGTTTTATTCTCTTTCAAGCTCGTTAAAAAATGAAATAGGCTTTATGAGCATAGTTTCTTTCTATTTTAAGCTTGTTAAAAAATAAAATGGGTCCTTTCAAGCATAGTTATTGTCTATTTCAAGATTGTGTAAAAATGAAATAGATCTCCCTCCCATTGGTTCGAGTCTCGCTAGAGTTAGAACTGGAACCTTCATTTCATCTGATTCTCATTCCCCCCCCTAGTGAACATTTTCATATTAGTATCCAGGTTCTTAGTTGGGTAAGGAAGAAGAGTAGTTAGATAAACGAAGCTTGGGGGGCATGTTAAGTCGCTAGCAATCATGTTGGGGGAATTTACCAACCTATGAATATCATGTTGGGAAGGAACCCATCAATGGGCCTTAACCACGAGCATGGTTCTATTCCTGTGTCAAGCTTGTTAAAAAATGAAACAGATGACAACGAGCATGGTTCTTTTCCTGTGTCAATCTCGTTAAAAAATGAAATAGTACCCCCTGAGCACAGATTGGTCTTTGTCTCCAAGCTCGTTAAAAAATGGAATAGACCCCTACAAGCATAGTTTACCTTTGGTTTCAAGCTTGTGAAAAAATGAAACCATCTCCCTATGAGCATAGTTCCTTTTCTATGTCAAGCTCGTTAAAAAATGAAATAGGTTCCCATTGAGCATAGTTCCCTTTCTATGTCAAGCTTGTTAAAAAATGAAATAGGTTCCCATGAGCATAGTTCCCTTTCTATGTCAAGCTCGTTAAAAAAATGAAATAGGTTCCTACGAGCATAGTTCTTTTCCTGTGTCAAGCTCGTTATAAAGTGAAACAGTACCTTACGAGCATAGTTCTTTTCCTGTGTCAAGCTCGTTACAAAATGAAACGGGTTCCTACGAGTAGAGTTCTTTTCCTGTGTCAAGCCCGTTAAAAAATGAAACAGATCCTTTCCCTTTGAGTCGTGTCTTCTCATAGACTTACTACCTGAACCCTCTTTTCATCCGCCTATGCCTTAGGCGAATGAAATGAAGCTTGGGGGACATGTATTCAACCTCTAGACGTCATGTTGAAGTCAATTCGATTGCCTCTCCACATTATGTTGGAGCTAAGTCACTTACTTCTAGCAATCATGCTGGGGGCATGTACCAACCTCTGGATACTGTGTTGAGGAATAATCCACCAATGGGAATACTTTTCGAGCATACTTTCTTTTGGGTTTCGAGCTCACTAAAAAATGAAACAGTACCTCTAGAAATCATACTAGAAGTAAGTCGTCAGTCTCTTGTGTTGGGGGCAAACTTTCCAACCTCTAGCCATCATGTTGGGAAGAAACCTGCCAATGGGCATTATCCCAATCATAGTTCATTTTCTGTTACAAGCTCGTTAAAAAATGAAGCAGACATCATGAGCATTCTTCCAACCTATCTTCGAGCTTGTTAAAAGCAGTAAGATGGTATTTGAGCTTACTTTTCACTTTTTTTCGTGCTCTGGTTAAAACATGAAAAGTGTTTTGAGCTTACTTTTACTTTTTCGTGCTCTGGTTCAAATATGAAAAAGATTCCGAGTGCTTTTGGTACCATTATCGTGCTCGTTAAAAATTTGAGTAACAAGGTGTGTCTAACGAGTGTAGGTTTATCACTTTATCTGGCCTCGCTAGACTATTTACGAAAAAGGAACTGTGCCAAGTTTACTTTTTCCTTTGTCGTACTCGGTCACCAAACATGAAAACGTTGTTCATGGAGTCCTCTTTAAGCTCTTTTCATAGTCCCTAAATAGGAAAATATCGCCAAGGGAACTTGATGCGTTCACGCAGGCTTTCAAAGGTTGGTTGCACAGGTGACTCCATATCCCAATGGACTAGGCACAACAAAACAAAATATGGATGTTTGCAAAGATGGAATGGAAAAGGCACAAGGTTTGCTTGTTCTTGGAGCCTCGCAGGGAGGACTCCATTCCCAACTAGAGCCATATGTTGGTACCATAATCTAACCCCATTAAAATTTTAGATTTCGGCAATGCGCATGTAAAGAGGGACTCCATTTTTCGCTACCGGAATGTTTAATAGTATTTTGGCCAAAGCCACGAGTGTTCCAATCAGCCTGAACTCGAGACCAACTTGTCAAAGCTCGCCTTGCTTAAGGCCTTGTGCACTACACGTTGAAAAATATCCAACAGAACCGAAGGAATGTGGGATATTTTCCACCACAAAAAGAATCATCAGGGACCAAGGAAGATCAGTGAACCTCCATGCATCAAGTGAATAGATAAGGTATCAAGGCAGTGTTCACATGGAGAACAGAGGCAGAGTATTAAGTAATAGTCATCATTTAATGCCACGAGGATATCCAGAAGTCACGGGTCTATCTTACTTAGTAATTAGGGGTTCCAAATACTCAAAACTATTGCCTAAGCACCAAGGAGAGTCCATAAGGAATCATAATTCTTGCACAACGTGTTAAGGTGGAGTACTTTCAAATGTTAACTGGAGAACTATTAGCTTAAATACAATATATTCACTCACAAGTTAAAAATTCATTGCTGGAGATTGAGTGTAGCAATAAGTATTGATATCATGAGCATTTAAAGCCACCCATTAGCTAAGTGTCACGCAGAACCTGTTAGCAGAGTTTATATTTAAGCGCTTGTCCATTATGTGTTGAATATGGAATTAGTTATTGTTTTAATATTGAATGTAGTATCCACATGATGAACAAATGTCAAATCTTCCATTCAGTTCAACAAAATTCCAAAAAATCAAACTCAACATCTCCAGATAGCATTTAAACATTCAATGACCAAGTGATAGATCAACTATCAGAAATTATTTCCAGATTTGATGGCATTTAAAGCTCAACTATTTCCAGATTTTCAGGACAATACTCAAATTATCCAGATTCGAGAGTAAAATTAGCATTCAAAGGGTAAAATTTGCATCTTGAATATCCAAGAGCTCGATGGGCATATTCAAATGATATTTGATATCCGAAGGCAGAACATCCAACAAATTCATTTGAATTCTATTTTTAGAAAGCAGTTCATCATTCCCAGGCAGGGTACCTGATTGTAAACTATTCTTTGGGTCATAGATCGAATACTTGGAAGCTACAATATCTCAAGAGTTATGGTTAACTCCAGAATTCAAGGCAATAGTTGAGCATTGAGAGCTTCAAAAAGATTATCATTCAAAGTTTTATGATCATATATCCCGAACTTGAAGGCAAAAAACTTGCAACAAAACTTCATTTTCAGCCATCGAATCATCATTCAAAGGTCATTTATGGCATATCAAAGCATGAGAGTAATTAACCTTCTCATAAATGACATATTTGATCGAAGAGGCGGAGGAATGAATAATTCCAGATCCCTTACAAAAAAATGCTAGATTCTCTGTATTTTCTATGAATTGGCTAGAGTTGTTTCTATAAATTGTTATGATTTAGAATGTAATAGGGGGAGGAGTTGCAAATGAGAGGCTGGGGGTTGGAATTTCATTTAGGAGAAGGGGTTAGATGATATGAAACTACTGTGTCAAAGACATATGACTAACTCTCAGTAAGTACTTGAAGACTGCTATTTCGGAAAGACATATATAATATATAAGCCATGTTTTGATCTTTATATTTTAGTTGAAGTTTCTGATCTGTTTGGTCACCTTTCTCATCACTTCACTTTCTGATAAAATTATTTATCCTAAAGTGATTTTGGGTTTGTGGAATTCACTAAATTCATTTATGGAGTGTTTCCGTGTTTATGATTTCTGAAATAATTATTTTCACATGGTTTATGTTTGTATTTTGACTTGTTTCACCTGATCTTCAAGATTATTTTCTGATTTAGTAATCATATGTTATTTGTATTTCATTACCTTGTTCTTGGATGATTCCTACACCATCTATAAAATTCAAATCTTTAGCACATTTTATTTTGAATGTTCTAGCTTTGTACTTTTTGTAGTCTAAGTACAGATTCTAGTGCAAACACCATACAAGGATTTCTTCAGTTTGCATACATGGGACTTCTTCCCATGAGTTAAAACCCCTAAGGTTTCTGTATGTAAACATTTTCCTCAACCTCACCATTGAGGAAGGAAATCTTCACATCCATCTGGTGAAGTTTCCAACCCAAAACTGAAGCAAGGGAAATTATGGTTCGGATAGTAGTGTACCTGGCCACAGGAGCGAATATCTCATCATAGTCTATCTCTTCTTTTTATGAGAAACCATGGGCCACAAATCTTGCTTTATACTTTTCAATACTTCCATCAGCCACATGCTTGATTTTAGAAAGCCACTTGGAAGTTACTATTGACTTCTCATCAGGTTTAGGAACCACTTCCCACACATAATTCTGCATGATATATTTGTATTCTTCTACCATGGCATATTTCCATGCTTTCTTCTTTGAGGATTCCTCATAGGTAGAGGGTTCTGAATCACTGATGTGACTCATCTATGCTATATCCTGAAAATATTTTGGGTCTCTTTCGCTCTCTGGATGAGCTTGGTGGTGCACCATGACTTTCTACCTCTTGTAGAATGTCTCTACACCATGCATATCTCCTCTTAGAAGGAGATTCATCAAGGGATCTTTCTATCAGCTCTACTAGTTCTTCAGGATCAAGCGGATCTGAATGCTCTTCTGACTTCTCCCTCTCAACATCTAAAAGGGGAGAATCAGAAAATGGATCCTCCATCATAGGAGTATCATGCTCCTCCATATTTGAATCACACTGAATTTCTTTGGAGTGCTTGAAGGAAACCTCTTCATGAAATGTTACATCTCTGCTGACTTTAATGCTTCTTTGTCCCGGGACATATATTCTGTAGGATTTGGAGGATTCACTATATCCAACAAATGTTCCTTTATTTCCGGATGGATCCATATTTGTCCTCTTCTCTTTTGGTACATGAATGTATACATGACAACCGAAAATATTCAAGTGTCCAATATCTAGTTTTTCCCCAGTGAAAACTTGTTCAGGAGTCTTTCCCCCAAGATAACATGAGGGATTATGTCCTGAATATAAACAACGGTGTTGGAGGCTTATCCCCATAAGGATGTGGGAATATCTTGATCACACATCATGGATTTTGTAGCCTCACATATTGTTCTGTTCTTTCTTTCAGCAACGCCACTCTGCTAGGGGTTGTAGGGTACAATCGGTTGTCTTTTTATTCCCACATCTCGACAGAAGTCATTGAATTCATGGGACTCAAACTCTCCTCCATTATCATATCTCAAAGAACGAATGTGCTTTCCAATCTGATTCTCAACCATTGCTTTAAACTCTTGAAACTTGTTGAAAGTTTCACTCTTTGCTTTCAAAAAATAAACGCATGACTTGTGAGAGGAGTCATCTATGAAAAGCACATAAGACAAGTAACCACTCAAGGAGGGTGCAGACATACGACCACATAGATCGGAATGAATCAAGTCAAGGATCCCCTTGGATCTTTTGGTACTACTTGGAAAACTCTTCTTAATATTTTTTCCAAGAGCGCAACCTCTACAAACACTATCAAAATTAGATTTAAACATGGGCACACCTTTCACCATCTTTTTCAATCTGGGTAGAGATTTGAAATTAAGATGACCAAGCCTTCTATGCCATAGCTCACAAGTACTGACTCTATCAAGGATCATGGCTTGAATGAGCTTGCGAGGAACTTTGTAGGGACCTCCCTCTCTAACTCCAATTACTGATGCAGAGTTCAAGTCTGCATGCTTAGGCCACATGAGTGCTTTGTTGTCCATAAAGACAATTGTGAATCCTTTATCTTCTAGAACCAAAATAGACAAGAGGTTCTTCTTTAATCCAGGGACAAACATAATTTCATCCACATGCAATACATCTCTTGAATCCAACTGAAAAGAAGTGCATCCAATGCCTTCGATTGAAAAGGTGGTATTATCTCTAAGATCCACCTTACAGGAAAACTTATTTTCCTTCAGATCTGTGTTAGTGATCCTATATCCAATCATGTGCTTGAATGAGCCACTGTACACTAGCCATGTCTCAGCATTAGTGGTAACGTATCCAGAAAGGGATGAGACAAGATAGTACTCCTTTGTCGTCTCTTGATCGTCAGATGAATTCTTTCTTGTAGGTTCATCTTCTATAGTAATCGAAGCATGAAACCTACCCTTGAACTTTCCTCTTTTCTTTGCAAGGAATTCTCTTGCATAATGGGCCTTCTTATTGCAATTGAAACATTTAAATTTAGACTTATAAAACTTCTTGAAATCATTCTCCTTTTGATGAGAGAATTTCTTATGATATTTCTTACCTCTCTTCATTCGTGCCTCAAGAGCGAGGTTCTCTTCTTTGGAGGTAGTATATTTGCTCTGGATTAACCCTTCTTCTTGTAGGAAATCATGCTACAATCTCTCAAATTTAGGTTTCACTTCTCGACCATTTACTGCAGCCAAGAATGTCTCCCTTGAATATGGAGGACCATCGACAACAGTCTGAATGAGATCATCATCATCGACTGTCACACCAATGCTCATGAGTTGATATCTTAATTGAGATATATTTGTGAAGAAGGAAGCCACAACTTCATCCTTTTCCATATTCAGATTTCAAAGCTTGTTCTTCAATGCCCTCTTTTGACTAGGCGCCTTATTCTCATAAATATTTGTCAAAGTGTCGAAGCATTCCTTTGCGGTATTCAATGGAGTAATCAGGGGCATCAAGTTGTCTTTCATAGAATCATAAATAATCCTCTTTTCATTGGCTTGATTCTTCTTGAATTTGGTGCACCATGGATTAGTAGTAGGATCTTCAATAACACTAGAGACATAGCCATCCAAATCATGCTCTTCTAGGATATTCAGGATCCCGACCTTCCAAGTATTGAAGTTTGAAGTTCCTTCAAGATGGTATTATGGTCTTATTGATATTGAAGCCATGATTCTTCAAGTACTGTGCACACTCAAGATCTACAGAGGCTCAAGCTTGATTGATGAACTTATCTCTTTCATGCACCGAGCTCTGATACCATGTTAATTTTTTTATTTTTAATTCAGAAATGCAACCAAGTACTTGAAATCAAATAACAATGATACACATAAGCAATCACATTCGACACATGAATTTACCTTGGGGAAACCCTCTATGACTCGAGGGAGAAAACCCCAACAAAACCTTCCTTAGTATATTGATAGATAACAAAGAATGTATTTTACATGAATCACCCCTAGTGAAATAACAAATCAAGGAAAAGATAAATAAGAGAGACTCATAATAATATCCTGCACAAAGAGAATCGCCTTGCCTTCAAACGAGAAGAGAATTCGCTTCACATTGAATTCATCAATCCTATATAACATATTTATACATTCTTCACATGTATCGACTTCTATTTTTATCTTCTGACTTCAGTATGAACTCGCCCTCCATCTGGATGTACCAATCTTGCTTGAAGAAGAGCGCCCCACTTCTCATGTAGTGCATTAACTCACTGAACTGAGTCTTAGGATGAACTTTCCCCTTCACTGAAATCTTGCCCACTTAGTTAGGTGGCTAACTTAAGTGTCGTCATACAAGTGTCACAACTCAAGTGTCATCTTTTAGTTTAACATAAGTGTCGTCTTTTAGTTTAACACAAGTGTCGTCATGCAATAACACATAGTTAACTAGATCTTCTTTGTTATCACTTAGTTAACTCTCTTAACCGATTCTTTCTTGTTAACATCACTTTAGTGATCAATTCGAGTTCTCCTTTGATTTACTGAAGTCTTCACTGAAGTTTAATAATTCAAATTCTATCTTAATTAATTCTTTTATGTGCAATTCGAATTCTCTCATATCTTATCACATCTTATCTTTATCTCTTGTCTTATTTGCATGGTCCACATGTGCCAGCTTAATTATTGATCCGAATTTTAGGGGCATATGGTCTAAATTCAGATGTATAAGTCATAAAAGCATTAAATGGAGAGGCCACCCTCTCCCATTCATCATAAAATCATTACATGGAGAGGCCACCCTCTCCCATTCATCATAAACGCATTAAATGGAGAGGCCACCCTTTCTCATCTATAGTTTTAGAATCTTCAATGAATCCCACAGTTTAGAATACACCCATCCATGGTATTTGGTAACCCATGGTTTTGTTCCATGGTGTGGCTTCAAGGCACATTGTAATAATACTATATAAAGGGCTTTATGCCTTCTTAATAAAGCAAGCTATTATTTTTGGAATCCTACCTTTCTCTTATTCTATTGAGTTATTATTGGGGTATTGGTTCCGAGTGCCTTTCTTAGTATAGTTTGAGAGGTGAGGCTCAAAGAACTCTCTTTGAGACTCACCCCGCCATGTGGCATATTTACTCTATGTTTCTATGTCTAGGCTATTCACAACCCAGATCGCGTTGCTGTGTCTTTCTCACAGCTGGTCCATTGTCCGCTTCATCTTTGAGTCTATCTCTTCTCCTCCTCTCTCGACATTCAAGCCTTCCGGGTTTGAGCCCCCAAAATACAATTCAGTGGTATCAGAGTAGGTAACCATTCCATGGGAATGAGGGTTTGATCATAGTTCAAGTTCAAATATCTGTAGGAGTTTTCAACCTCCTTTTGGCACTCTCAGAGTCCATTTGATGGGCCATACATTGTAAGAATCACAGTTGGTCCTTAAGCACTATAGGGTTTTTCTACCCTTGGATATTCGTTCACCATTGTAGGAGAACCATACATGGGTTTCACTACATCCATTGATCTATAGAATTTTTTAGAAATTTTTCAGTGTTTCCAAGTTGCAGCCAGAGGTTCCATGATCTCTACAATAGCCCATGTTGCTCTACAAACCCTTGGAATCCTTTGGAGGATGACCCTTTTCTAAAAAATTTAGAGAGATGTCACGGTCTCTACTGGAAGTTTCAAATGTCCTACCATATCTCATTTGAAATATCTTTCCGTCATCTCAAATGGGTATTTCGCAGAATCTCATTTCATTTCCTGGTTTGTGAGATATGCTTGTTTGAAGTAGCACATGTCTGTATACAATGCATCCGCACGTATAGCCAAATTCAAATAGGTTCCCTGGACTCCACAGAGTGTTTCAGAGGCTCTACCATAGCTCATTTGAAAGGTCCTTCCATAATCTAAAATGGGCTTTTCATGGTTTTCATTTGGCTTTTTGGTTTGAGAGATATCATCGACTAAAGAAACATATGTCTGCAAAACATTGCACACGCGTCTGCTGAGCTTCAACAAACATTTGATCACTCCCTGGGCCACCACAGAGGAAGTATGTTATATGGATGTAAATGTATCTTCAATATATCAAACGGGTCTTTAATAGAATTCAATTTCATCACCTACATCAGAAGTTATGAATGGATTTGTAGCAAGACATCAATTGCACCAAAGATAATGAATTTTTGAATTTTTGGACCTTTATTGTAATCATGGTTAAGGGTTAACCACACAAAACCCACGGTTATGGGTCAACCATGCAAAACCAACGATTATGGGGCCACCACACAAAACCCACATTTATTTATTGTAATCACGGTTATGGGTCAACACACAAAAGCCACGGTTATGGGTTAACCACACAAAACCTTTCTCTTCATTGGTAATTGACACATTGTAATCATGGGTCTCTTTTTAGCATGAAATGATGGGGATCATCATTTTCTAAGGGGGGAGGAATGATCCAAATTTTAAGGGGCATATGGTCTAAATTCGGATGAATAATTCATAAAAGCATTAAATGGAGAGTCCATCCCCTCCCATTCATCATAAAAGCATTAAATGGAGAGGCTACTGTCTCCCATCCATAGTTTTTTAATATTCCAGGAAGCCCACAATTTAGAATACACCCATCCATGGTATTTGGTAGCCCATGGTTTTGTTCCATGGTATGGCTACAAGGCACATTGCAATAATACTATATAAAGAGCTTTATGCCTTCTCAATAAAGCAAGCTATTATTTTTGGCATCCTACCTTTCTCTTATTCTATTGAGTTATTATTGGGTTATTGGTTCTGAGTGCCTTTCTTAGTATAGTTTGAGAGGTGAGGCTCAAATAACTCTCTTTCAGCCTCACCCCGCCATGTGGCATATTTACTCTATGTTTATCTGTCTAGGCTATTCATAGCCCATATCTCTTTGTTGTGTCTTTCTCACAACTAGTCCATTGTCCACTTGAGCTTTGAGTCTATCTCTTCTCCTCCTCTCTCGGCATTCAATGCTTTTAGGTCTCAGCCCCCAAGATCCGAATCAATTATCATATCAAATATACTAAGGATATTTTCCCCATGATGTGATCATATTGTCCTACTATTGTTCCAAGTGGTTATATGTTAAAATAATTCACTCTAGGGGTGGCCAGTCCTTAGGGGATACTTAATAGCTCAACCATGGTTAGTAGTACATCACACGTCATATATGCTTCGACATGCAAAGCATCACCTCAACACATGAGGCACCACCTCAACACATGAGGATCTGTCTTTACACACAAGACCTTAGCGTTGACAAGCAAGATTGTACAACATCATCACTTTGACATACAAAGCACTTGCCTCAACACATGAAGCTTAACCATTCTTGAGTCCAACTCAATATTCTTCTCCAAGTTTCTTAAGTCCAAATCAGGCTCCAATAAGGCATTACCTCGACACACGAGGCTCAATCTTGACACACAAGATTGACCTGGAGAATGACTCATGATGTTCTAACTTTAACACTATTTGCAATGACTTTGGAGATGATTTTGTAAACCAGATTACATAAGGCAATTGGTATGTACTCATCATAGGAGTCAGGATTAGAATTCTTGGGGATGAGTGCAATGAAAGTGGCATTGAGGGATCCATAGATGTAACCATTCACCCTAGACTCCTCCACCTCCTGAAGAAGCTCCTTTCCCATCAAGTCAAAGAAAGCATAAAACAACTCCATTGACCAGCCATAAGGGCCCGAGATTTTTTCCCTTGCCAGCTTTTTTATGATGGCCTTCAATTCATCCAAGTTTACTTCTTTGCCAATTTGATTGCCTTCTTCCTGTGAGAAGAACCAATGGTAATGCTAAATCACTTCGAGTTGAGTAGAGATATTAGTAAGATTTGGATCCTTATAAGAAGAATAGAAGTGGGAAACAACAATTTTTTCAAGGTTATTTTGTGAGTTAATGAACTTCCCCTCTTGATCCTTGAGGTCCCAAATTGCATTAAATTCCTTCTATGACTTGCAAACTTGTGAAAGAACTTAGTATTTGCATCTCCCTTCTTGATCCATATGGCCTGAATTTTTAATATGCATGTCTCCTCCTAAATTTTAAGGAGACAGGCTTTCTTAGATTCCAACTCCAAGAGTTTTCATTTTTCTTCCTTAGAGAAAACACCAGAAGGATTGTCAGAGAAAAACTCATCAATCCCTTCTTCCATCGACAACAGTACTCTTGCAAAAGGGCCTTTTTTTCGCATTGTATAACCACTTTTTTCTATCCCTTAAGTTTTGTATTTAAATTCTCCATAGCTGAGACATCATAGTCCACATGCAAGGATGACCATAACCCCTTAACCAAGGAATGGAAAGTAGAATCCTCAAGCCACACACACCACATTATATTGAAGTTACACATATTTGGAATTGTTAGAAAGTAAAATATACTTTTAAAATTAAAAGTATGATTTGGTTCTTTCATATTACATGTATAATTTTTTTTTTTAAAATAAGAAAATGGTCAAATTCTAAAAATTAGACTCGAAGTAAGATCTTTCTAGGGTAATCCATTTTTATTATACATAGCACCATATTACATGTATATTTTTTTTTAAATAAGAAAATGGTCAAATTCTTAAAAATTACACTCGAAGTAAGATCTTTTTAGGATAGTCCATTTTTATTATACATAACAATTGATGTCAAAGGCATGATGTTATTTTGTAATACAGAAAAAGAAACTCTCTTGAATATAGGGTATGTGACTTTGTAAATATTGTGATAATATAGTGTTCCATACTCCTTTTTTTAAATCAAAGTTTAGGCTATGCCTATAATATTTTTCATTTAATTTTTTATTTTTAAAAGTTCTTTCATAATAATATTAACATCATTTTAGATTCCAAATTTGTGTAATTCAAACATTATTCAAAAATATAATTTCAATTTCAAAGAATTTAGACTTATAATTCCAGTTTTGAAAAAATTAGAATTTGAATGAATTTAGAACTCTAATTTCAATTTGGAAGTTTTTAAAGATATTTGCAATTCTTAACAACATATCATGTGTAAAAAATCTTTGAAGCTTGTTGATGGTAATTGATGTTGACGTTTGATATAAATATTGTATAATAAAATTATGAAATATTTATATTTCTATAAATAAATATTGGTGTATATGGATCACATTTTATCAACACATTACATTGTAAAAGTTTATTTGACTAGTTATATTCTTCAGGTATCTTTGACAAATGATCTATTGCCTTTTTAACTTATCATGTCTATTGTTTATTTGTTTTGCAGTAAATTAGGTAAGATTCTTTAAACATTTTTCAATATCCTTTTGATATATTTGGTTTTCATATTTTAAAAAAAAATCGATATTGATTTTGTTATTTTGTTAGCTTGTAATAATTGTAAGATTCCTTAAACATTATCTCAATATTTTTGTATTTTTGACATTAGTCATTTTCTTTTTTAAACTCTCCTGGTTGATTTTGTAGATTTACATATGCTAGTTTGGTAATTGTACCCACTTGTAGGAACTTCCATGCAACTCTAATCATCACTTTGTTTTGTGTTTTTAGTACAATTTCCACATTAAACTTGTACCTTGTATTCTTGTCTTTTAGTTCCTAATTTTTTTAAATATTTATTTACATTGTTCTCAATTATATGTGGTAAATTCTAAAGTTCCTAATTTTTTAAATATTTATTTACATTGTTCTCAATTATATGTGGTAAATTCTTTCTTTCTTTGTAACTGGTAAATTTTTCTTTCTTTGTAACAATCTTGATGAGGTAATATCTTGTTTTTTAGCTCTTAATATTGGTTACTTATTCAATTAAACTAAATATACAAGTCATCATTTCTCTATGGTCTCTCTTCATTTATTTGTCTTTCAAATATTTCATAGTGATCTTTATACTTTTCTCACATATTCATACATACATTTGGCAATAACTCTAATTTCACCACTTTTTTTACTAGTTATATGTATTATTGCGTGTTCCACTCTATACTTCACTCTCTTTACTTTCAAATGCTTTATGTGCTATTGTTTTATGTGTTGTGCTTCCATTCTGGTTACTTGTATTAGGAGTAAGTTTACAAGAAGTTTCATAGAATGTATTTGGATTTTATTCATTAAAAATTGTCTCAAATGCCATGCATTACATAACAACAAATGCATAAAAAAATGCCACAAATAGATAAGGCATGCAATAGCATTTTGTAGATAATACGGGAAAGTTTTATCTATCGATGCAATCATTGTGTTTTTTCTTTGTATTTTACTTATATAGAACAAGATCATATATACTCTAAAAGACAAAGGTTGTGAACTACAATGATCTCTTTGAAGAACTCATCAATAAGCGTATTAAAAGATATGGTAATATGTCTTAAATCAATAAGGCTCTGGTAATTTAGTGTAAAATGATCAATAGTAAGTGTTTATACATTAGCTTACATTCTAAATCACAAGATATGTATTAAAATCGTGACATGTATCAAGTGTGCCCAAATTGAAAAAATCATTTTAAATTTTATCTTATTTTTCAAGCCATGTGTAATAAAGTAGTAATCCATTCAACGTGGTTAAATCTTTGTTTCGTCCAGGATGGTCACGAGTTTAATTTAGAGGAAAGTCATGTATGTACACCTCCATAGACTAAGCAGTCAAGTTGTTTCATGGAGGGGGGACTTGTCCCACAAACAAAGTGGTCGCATATATCATTTTGGTGTCTAAATAAGTTGTGTCCTTAGATTATTATTATTATTAATCGCTTCTTTGTAAAATTTTATTTATTTTCCACTTTTTTCTAAGAGATTACAATATTTTTTCTTAGTAAAATATATATATATATATATATATATATATATATATATATATATATATATATATATATATATTTTAACAGAAACGGTTGTGATTATATTAGATAAAAAGATGGATATTACAAAATAGGTGATGATCAAATTGCTCCCATGAAAGGAAGACATCCATCACACCGAGTTCATCATACTCTAACTGATAACTGTCATTGCATCTTCCAATCCTATGAAAAATAACATCTTATGAACTGCCCTAGGAGATATATGAAGAAGGAAAACATGAGGTTATGCCTTATACAAAAATTGGTTTTTCAGGCTTTTCCGGTATGCCAAAATAGCTATTAACAGTTCTGAGAGTTCTAAAGATCATAAGCAAATTATTGAAATACATAATACCAAAATAGAGCTAAAGTAGCCCAACCCGAGACCTGAACCAAACAGCTACTGTAGTCCCACGTCCGTTGCAGCGCCAGCAGAGCTCGCTGCCCCATTCTTCTCCGTGCTGAGGTCCACAAAGTTTCCAGCATTGGTCATGAATTTTTGCAGCTTCTCCATCTTCCTGTTAATGTCTTCAAGTTCTCTTCTCGAGACTTTATGCTTCCGGATCTTGTGGGGATAGGCTAAGCCCAAGGTTTCTTCAAGATGCTCTACCTTCTCAGCAATGCCCTGTTGCTGTGCTTTAGCTTCAGTATGAGTAGTGTAGGCAAGATTGTAAAGATGGGTGATAAGCTTCTTCTGCTCCAGATTTTCCCATTGAATTAACCTAACTTGCAGCTCTAATTCCTGCAACCGGTCCAGAAATTCAACTTCGAATTTGGATATACCCATGTTTCCAGTCTGGCCCCGAGTATTCCCAGCCCCAACATGTCTGCAGCAAGGGCCACACCCCTGGTTATACTCTGCCTCTACCGAATCTCCTCGTTACTCCTCATGCTACAATCCATGACTGCAGCCACCTCCATGACCTCTCCGCGGCTTGAAGCACCTGCTACACTTCTGCATTGCGTCTTCCCTGCCCTGCGGCCGACTAGCTCCAGGATAAAACATGTCTCCCCCACTCTGAGAATGCCCAACGCCATGAAATTCCATGGTTCTTTCAATGCAGAAGAGCACCGGAGAAACAGACAGCAAACACCGTGGGTTGTGGATGAAGGAATGAGCATTGAGAATCTTCTCGGTGTGGTAATAACCCTCGACCACCATCACGCATGCCAGCCAACTGGAAAGCATCGTGACTGCAATTAATTCAAGCATGTAGGGGCATCTTACGAGGGTGGTAGGAGCCATCGAAAAATTAAGGGAGCAATTCCTATAGTTTGAGATCATTAACCCCCCATCGTGATGAGACCAAGGAGGAGGGGAGTGCCAAAAAGAAGTGGCAAGGACCTGATCCATTAAGACTTGCCAAGGTCTATGGAAGCCATGCATTTTCCAAACTTTCATTGCTATAACTTAACACACCATATGTGAGCCTGACACCCCGATTGGCCATTTCATCAGCTTGTCTGTTTTGTCCCCAAAGAATATGCATAAAGGTTATCTCATGAAAATCCCTGCTGATACAAAGGAGAAGGTGATGAATTTTAGAGGTGGGATTCCTTCTTTTGCCAACAATACTTCTAGCTTCTCTGATAATGATTAAGGAATCACCTAAGACCGGGAGTCTTATTATCCCCAAAGAGTTGGTGATCTCCAGCCCTTTGATGAGGCCAAGCCACTCAGCTCCATTATTGGTTTTCCTTCCTAAGCCCCAGGAAAATTCCTTCTGTTTGTTCCCCTTAGAGTCGGAGATTACTCCCCCCGCACCTGCCAACCTAGGATTGCCTTTCGAGGCACCATCGAAGAATAGAATACTACTTCCCACTTGAGTCCTCCAAAGCTGGAAATCCTCGTTGCTCATCCTCAGTTGCCAGCTCAAAGGCCTTGGTTTTTTGGGGGGGTTTATCTAGAAGAGATTGGTTGGAGGCAGAAGGAAGTCAGCCATCCAGTTTCTTTCTTCGACTGTCAAAGGTTCCTGATGTATACTGGGCATGCCCCACGAGGATAAGGCTTCGAACCAAAGAGCCTTAGTAGCAATAGAGGTCCTACAAGGATAGGAGGGCAACCCTTCAAATATTTCTTTATTTCTGGCAGTCCAGACTTTCCAACATATATACCTGGGGAGAGCTTCCCAGGATCTAGAGAAGTCTGGTTTTCTTGTGAGGGAGCCATGTAAAAGTCCTTCCAACATTTAAAAAGGTCATTCCAATTGGTTCGCATTACTAGATTGATATTTAGACTAATGGTGGCATAATTCTAGACCTCAAGAGTGAACTTGCAATTCAGGAAGAGATGATCCAGCGTCTCTTTGGCCTCCTTACATAAAACACAGCGTAGTGGACCTTTAATTCCGTGTTTTCTCAAATTATCTGCAGTAAGCGTTTTCCTGTGATCCAGAACCCAAAAAAAGACGTTCACCTTTGGGATCCCGTCTTTGCACCAGACCTTTGACCATTTGGTGTCTTTAGGGCCTCCATCTCTGATGTTGAGAACATGCTAGTACCCTTCCTTCACTTAGTAAGTTCCCGAGTTTCCCCATCCTCATTTGTCCTTAAGAGAGAGGCTAATTGGGCATTGTTCCTGGAGGAGGGATAGAAGGACTTTGTAATCCATTTGCAGGTGAAAGGGAAGATCCAGATCCTTCCAGCCAACCCACTTGCTGCTGTTTGACCAGTTTGAGATGTCAAATAAGGAGTGAATGTTGTTTCTTTCAAGCCAATTTTGCAAGTTTCTTAGCTCATGACGAAAGTTGGCAGGAGATGACCTCCCCAGTTGATCATGCCAGATCTTGATGCTTTTACCGTTTCCAACGATCCAATCGACTTTTTCTTTTATTATGAAGGCTTCCTTTTTGCACAATTCTCATATAGGGGATCCTTTCTTCTCCATGTTGATATTATCTATACATCTGAGCCTGGTTCCCCTCATATATTTTTTCTGCATCACTTTCTTCCACCAGGCGTCTTTGTCTGAGACGAGTCTCCACATAATTTTTGCTCCAAGAGCCAAGTTCATTATATTTGGATCCTTCACCCCAGCCCCGTCTCTGGACTTAGAACTGCAGACAGTGTTCCAATTTATTAGGTGGTACTTCTTGGTGTTACTTGCTCTGCCCCCCTTGCCAGAGAAAGTTACGGATTTCTTTATTGATTGCCTGGATTATAAAGCTGGGTGCAAGGGAGATAGAGCAAATATAAATCAGATAGGCGGACATGATGGATTTAATCAAGGTAAGCTTTCCTGTAGGATTTAGCCATCTAAAGCCCCAAGCTGAGATCTTCTTCTTGATTTTATCGATCAGCCCATGCCAATCCTCCTTCCTTTTCCTCCCTTTGAAAATTGGAACTCCAAGGTAGTTGAAGGAGTTCCAATTTGTGATTCCTTCGAAGCCAAGAGTTCTAGAAATTCTTGCCATGGTGGCTGGCGGGAAATTCCAGTTGTATACTTTTGATTTGAGTTCACTGATTCTTCCATCTGAGGCATTAAGGAAGGAAGATAAAACTTTTTTGAATCTTTCAACAATAACATTAGACGCACCTCCCTATAAGATAGTATCATTTGCGAATTGTGCATTGTTTGTTGCACGGACTCCTCTTGCAATTCTGATGCCTTTCAGATCCCCAGAAATCTAAAGATGCTTAAGTCTTCTACTCAAGGAGTCTGCGACCAAGATATAGAGGAATGGGAATATTGGGAATCCCTAACGGATACCATGAGATACTTGGAAAAAATTAGTTGGGTGACCATTAACTAAAGGAGCGATCCATGGGCTGCTGATACAGGCCTTGATCCACCTGACAAATTCTTGAGAGAACCCAAATTTCGACATGATTTCAAACAGAAAGAAATGATTAACCCTATCAAATGCATTGGCCATATTGAGCTTTATTGCCATACCTTGTTGCTTGCATTCCATACTAGAATGAATGGCTTCCTGCACAATGATGGTATTGTCAAGAATTTGCCTCCCAGCAATGAATCCTCCCTTAGTTTCTGAGATTAATTTTCCCATGACTTTCTTCATTCTGGTTGCCAAGATTTTAGCCAAAATTTTGTAGGACGAGTTACACAGCAAAATTGGCCTGAATCGATCTATAGATATGGGCTTCTTATCTTTAGGAATTAGGGCTAGAAAAGAGGAGTTTGTAGCTCCTCCGATCTTATCCTTTTTTCGAGTCCAGTTCAACATTTTTTAAATATTCCTTGATAATTTCCCAAGCAACTCTGTAGAAGTTGATTGTGAAGCCGTCCGGGCCCGAGGCTTTATCAACACTCAGGGACCAGATAGCATCTCTAATTTCGGACTCCTGAGTGCATTTAGAGAGCTCCCCATTTTCTTCTTCTGAGATTAGAGAGGGAATGTCTGAAAGAAGATCGGCCTAAGCCAAAGGATCGGTCTCATCTTTGTCTAGAAAGAGCTCTTGGAAGTGCATAAATACATGGGATTTTATCTCGTCTTGGTTTTGGATTATGTTCCCATTTTTATCTCTAAGTTCCTTAATCATGTTAAAACTTAGCCGTGCCTTGGTTTGCTTATGAAAATAGCCGGTGTTGTTGTCTCCCCCTTTTAGCCATAATTGCCTGGATTTTAGACGCCAAGCCTCCTCCTCCTTGCGAGCAGCAATGAGAATTTTGCTGTTAAGATCCTACTGATGGCAGCTAAGGGCAGGAGTGATATCTATCTTTTCCATATCTGACTGAAGAGATGCAAGGTCTGATTGTAGTTGTTTTTTAATGTGGCTCAAACTTTTGAATTCCTTTTTCGCCCAGCTTTTCAACTCATAACAGACATTCCTGAGCTTGCTTTCCCAAACAGAGCTCAGAGAGCCGAAGCAAGGGTAGCTCCAGGATTTGGCTATTAATAACAAGGCCATTTCATCCTGAATCCAGGAGGGATTAAACCGAAATGGGATAGGTCCTAGATTAGCAGGGGTGGAGAGGGAGAGGGAAATCGGTTCGTGGTCTGAGACGACAGAAGGGATGGAAAAGGAGGACCGGATGAGATTTATTGAAGGAAGGATGAGCTGATGAGGAAGTGGTCAAGCCTGGAAGCAATCTGGCCAATCCCCACACGATGGTTGTTCCAGGTGAAGTTTCCATTCTTAAGAGGAGGATCAAGCAGATCCAGGTCAACTATTAGATCTTCCAAGTTTTCCTCGAAGGGATCACTAACTTTAGACCCACCACGCTTTTCGGACTGGGCAATGGTAGTATTAAAATCCCCAGCTATAATGACTTCCTTGTTATTTATCAAATCATTGAGGGAAGTAAGGTTGTTCCAAAAAGACTGCTTGTCCCTATAATGAGTAGGGCTGTAGACATTGCAAACGTAGAAAATGAAATTATCTTCCTTGTTTTTGAGCTCATTAAGAGTCCAGTGCTGGCTTTCTTTCACAACTTGAAAGGAATACTTACTTGAAAAGAGTGAGGCAATGCCTCCATAGGATCCTCTTGAGCTTGATGCATTTCCATGGCAGTCTGTCCAGAAGTGGTGTGTGAGTGCCAAGATATCCACATCACTCATCTTCGTCTCTTGAATCAATAGGATGTCTAGTTTTTCTGAGCTGACCATTTCTTTCAAAGAATTGACTTTGCTAGGTCCCCCAAGACAGCTACAATTCCAAGAGACGAGCTTCATTACTTCTTCCCCGGTTGCTGGCCTGCCCGAGCCCGTCCGTCTGACTTGATTTTAGAGTTCTGAAATAGCTTCATTTCTTCTATGCTTCTTTGCCTCCCTAATTCAAGTTCTCTTTCTGCCTCTTACTCTTGGTGATAGCATAGGGATTTCCTGCCCCTTATGTTTCGAGGAGGCCCTGCTTCGAAGTATTCTTGGGATCCCACTGAAGAGGATTCGGGTGTTCCCGAGGATGGGACTACTTTTCTCTACTTGACCATTTCCACCCAAGAGCTATCAAGAGGAGGAGATCCATCTTGAGCTGGAGTTTCTTTGATGGGTTCAAAGTTTGGGGTTGAAATGATATTGGGCACGTCCAAGGTGAGTACAGCATCCGCTTCCAGATCTTTAGGTTCCGCAATCTCCCCTTCTTCAACATTAAGTGCCTCGAAATGATTGCTAGCTGAGATAGTTATTCCGTTCTGGTCACTTTCTGGTTGTTTATTGCCGGAGGCGGCAGTCTCTTCCTACACTTTTCCTTTACCTTTTCCTTGTTGTTGTCGCCTTGGTTCAAGGTTTGGAGTAGGGGTTCTCTTTCCTTTTTTCACTTGGTGTTATTCCTCTGGCATATTCTTCGGGGTCTCCTTAACAATTTTTGGGCAGTTTTTTATGAAGTGGCCATATTCGTGGCATTTCTTGCATTTGAAGGGAAGCTGCTCGTAGTCAACTTTCTGTGCATATTCCCAGCCATCTATGCATAGACTGACCACCTCTGGAAGCCCCTTCTCCAAATCCACTTCCACACAAATTCTGGCACATGAGAATAATGGGCCTTTCGGCTCAACTTTATCAATATACTTTCCAAATGAGTTACCTATTTCCTGAAGAGACTCATCATTCCAACAATGCAAGGGCAGATACGGAAGCCGAACCCAAACAGGAACGCCTGAAGGCACATCTATTTCGGGATCAAAAGAAAGGCTCCAGCGGTTGAGATAAAGCCCTCAGGGGCCCATGAAGTAAGGCTCGCTGCGAAAAATAAGATCTTTGTCCTCTTTGGCTTCAAATAAAAAAGTGAAGAAACCCTTGCCACAAAAACAATGTTGGATTCCCCCAAAGATCAAGGGCATACAATTCTTTTTTATCCAAGTTTCCATGGTCTTTGGCGACGGCCAAATACCAGTGAACTGGACTATCAGGCCACGCTCACTTAACGCAATGGCTTTCAACCTCGAAGCTGCCTACTTGATCTGAATCTTGGGGGCCTCAAACAGTTTAACAAAGCCATCCGTAGAGGCAGAGGCGACGACGGGCGGAGGTGAGGTGGCCACCAGAGCCCTGAAGGTTTCATCCAAAAGCCGATGGCAAGCAGCAGGGCTGGAGTCCGGTGGGGGATCCATCCCAAGCCACGGAGGGCTGTGAGCAAGGAGCCCTAGCAGGGCGTGCAAGGGTTAGTACAGGGGGTAACTGATGCGATAGATAAATGGTATAGTGTTCTTAGTAAAATATTATTGGTTATGTGTCAAGGAACATTTAATCTAGATTTTTGTTTAGCATTCCTCAAATAATAATTGTTTCACTTTCAATTGTCATCGCAATGCCAATACTATGAAATTTGCAGGCAACCTTGTGTCATAGCTTCTTAGTAATTCATTCTTGTATGAATGCAATACAATTTTAAATGTACAAACAAAAAATGGATATTATACTTTTGAACCCAATGTAATATTAAATGTACGAACAATTTATGCACAACAAAGGAGAACATAATTAAAAATATTAAATATGACAATGTTTTATAATATTGCGACAATCCACCATTTACATTCCTCACACTTTTGTGCCACATTGTTGCATTGCATGTATGTTAGAAATATACATCACAAACTGATATCGTGGATATGTCATTACTTTGCTCCATTAATTTGTGTACATTTACAACAATCACATGTGTTCACAACACACATATGAGACAAAAAAATTATTTGTGCTCCTAATACATTCAACGAGTGATGCATATGCTAACTAGTAGTCTTATGCATGTCTACCTTGATACATTGCTAAGATATATTAATCTATTTAGGTGTCAATTGTTTACTAAAGTGCATAATCAATTTTTTACCAATCAATTGTTTACTAAAGTGCATAATCAATTTTTTACCAAATGTTGAAATTGATGGGATTTGAACATTGGTATCAGCAATAATTTCAAAGGAATTTAGAATGTTGATTGTCCATTGCCAATAGGAAACCTAACACCAAAGTTGAAGTATCATAGTTTTTAATAAAATAATATCATTATGCGATTGTTGATGGATCTTTAGGGCATTGAATAAGAGATGTAAGAACAAGAATTGGTGAAGGTGACATAGGGGAGAGAGTTCTATAGTTGAACGGGAACCGGTAGTGGTCATAGAACCGGCCGTGACGGTTACAACCCAATAAGTGACCAAGAAAATGCAAACTTTCAAACACATATAATTATATAAATATATAAAAAGTGCCATGTTTAAGTTCATTTAGTGTCATTATGTACACTAGGCCTACAGTTGTCAACTATAAGACAAAAGGCTGACAAAAGGCTGACAACTGCACAGTCCTGACTTAACAAAATTCAAATCCATCATGTCCCTTCCAAATCCCAAGTCTCACTGACAAAAACATATATTGGACCTCATCACCCCCCAGGCAACCCAATCTACAAGGAAAGATTTCCCATCACATCGACCCCATTGAGCAAGCTTCAGTGAAGACCCAGACCAGCATCAAGAATCAGTTAACCACCAAGGCATCCCACCTGCACATTTAATGGATGTCACATGCACAGTAAATGGTGAATAAGTGTCAGCTCCAGGTGCATGATTGATCAACAAAGCAACCCAAACAATGCAATTAATGCTGCCAACTCCATTAAAATAATCAAATCAACCATAAAACCAAACAGAAGCAGTCCCTAAGCATTTCGAATAGCACCTGGATCGACACAGCCTCATTGATAGTCATTGGATCAAACCCAAATCAATCTTGAGCACTCATCCAAATCCAGCCATTTGCAATCCATGCCTTTTCAAAGTTGCCAATCAAATCAAACACCAGAATGCTATAAAGACACTACAACCTTCAGACAACCTCCATTTTATGCTATTCAGAATTCCTAGACCATCTTAAACTCACACCTCTATTTCCAATCTTGAATTTCAGAGTCCAGGCATCGCATTCAAGCAAAACACAGTTCTAGATTGATTTCCAGGTGCAGAGATAATTCAAGACAGCAATCAAAATTTAGGTATTTCATTCAAGACAAACTTATATTTCAATATTGTTTTCAAGTAGCAAGACTATATCTAATTTTATGCCAGACTATATCTAATTTTATGCAAGAACCTAAGACCTTGTCAAATTTCCATTCCTCTGTTCATAAAGTAGTTCAATCAACCGACACAAATGAAATACTGTGAAATAGCAGTCTCTGAATAAATGCATAACAAGTATATATAAGTACTAAATGCTAGTATCATGTTTTTCCAAACTGCATTGAACATGTAAATCACATTACGAGATCCTTTTGAATACTCTAGATCCTTGTGTAGTTTTAACAATTAGTTTTAAGACAACTAGTTTAATATTCCAGATCCCTGTGTAGATACACAGCTAGTTTTAACAATTCTTGTGTAGTTTCAGTGAGGCCTTGTTTGTTCTAATTTTGTGGGTGATTGCAGTCATGGCAAGAGTTAACACTAATCGTACAAGGAGGACAAGTAGGAGACTCAGCAGGGGTGCCCAGCTACGATGCCCCTCATCTAATGAGGACATAGCACATGATGTTGATAATAACAATGCACACATAAATGTTGAAGAGGCAAATGATGCAGAGCGTGGTGGTGTTATTCCACCATCAACCACAGTTGAAGAGACAAATGATGTAGAGAGTGGTGGTGTTATTCCACCATCAACCACAGTTCAAGGTGCAACTGCCAATAAGAAGATTAGTGCCATCAGAGGATGGACACAAGAAGACATGAAGGTTGCAATAGATGATATAGAGTTCAATAGTTTTTTTATTAGAGAAGCTGCCAAAAAACATAGGATTCCACCCACCTCAATCCATTACTGGATAAATGGCCTCACCCATACCAAGCGAAAAGGACCTCTTACAGTGTTGACTGTAGAAGAGGAAGAAGAAGTTGTGGTTTGGTGTTAAGAGATGGCTCAACTAGGCCATGGTCTGGAGTTGGTTCAACTTAAATCCACTGTTTCCCAAATCTGTCAAGGGAGGCCAAACCCCTTCAGAGATGGATTTCCAGGGAAATCATGGTGGAGAGGATTTAAACAAAGGCATCCAAAACTTGTGTTTCGAACATCAGAGGGGCTTGACAGGGATAGAGCTTTGAATCTATGCCCTACAGTTGTGTCCAAGTTCTATCATACACTCTCTAATGTATATGAGAAACACTCATACAGACCAGGCCATATATGGAACTGTGACGAAACTGGATTACAAGCAGGGAGGAATTGTGGCATGCGGGTAATTGCCAAGAGAGGGAGCAGGAATGTGCCCAAAATTCTGCCAAAAAGTAGTGAGTGGATAACTATTCTTTGTTGCGTAAACACAGTTGGAGCATCAATTCTAGGTTTTTATCTGTTCAAGGGAAAGAATCAACTCAAAAATTACATTAAAAACTGTGAACCAGGAGCATGCATGGCTGCACACCCCCATGCATGGATGACAAAAGAACTGTTCTTGAACTAGATTTTCCACTTTGATGCCTTTGTGCCGGGAGGTGTTTCACCTTAAAACAAACACCTGTTGATTTTTGATGGCCATGGCAGCCACGTAGCTATACAAACCATTGAGGAGGAAAACATGCTAGGCATTGATCTGTTGACACTGCCTGCACATACCACCCACAAGATGCAACCTCTAGATGTGAGTGTGTTTGGGACTTTCAAGAGTTACTTCAGGTCCGAGAGAGCGGCCTGGATGGCAAAGAACCCGGGGATAGAGGTGAAGAGGTTCGAATTAGCAGAACTTGCAAGCAAAGCTTTTGCTAGGGCACTCACAGCATCAAATGTCATGGCTGGTTTTAGGCAGACAGTAATATGGCCTTTCAATTCTGATGCTCTTCAACGTGACATGGAATGTAGTCAATATTTTGATGTTCAAGGGCTAGAGGACGCAGATGCTGCAGAGAACATCATATCACTCTCTCAAGGTCATTGCCAACCACTGGGAGACGATGATGAACATGTAAGTGAAACTCAGTATGGCACTGAACCTATTGGGGAGAATATAGAAGCTGTTGGAAGGACATAAATAGAATTAGATGACCAAGGGAATATTTATAACAACGTTGTTGATTTGAGTGTACATGGATGTGGCGAAGCAGTGGTAAACAACAGTGAGGAGTTGACATTTCCAAGCCAGCTAGAACAGCCTGAGTGGTTGGCAGAGGCTATGACAAATATGAATAGACACATTGTCACCCCCACCAACGATGAAAGCCTTAACCTGCCTTCGATGCCAGTAGTCCTTAACAACAAAGCTGTCCATTATTATGTGGATGTTGGGGGTGTTGGAGATGAGAGTGTACAAAATGCAGATACAATTGACGAAGAAAATGCTGATGAGGCACCTATGATCTATGCATACATTTTTAAGGTTAGTACCTTATTGAACCTTGCATTACAAAACGTGAACTATGAATATATATGTAAATATGTATGAATTGTTGAAAGGACATAAATCTTCATAAGTATGTAAGTTACTCTTAGATCGACTCTTAAATACACCTATTGGGTATAAGTGAAGTGGGAATGGTTTAATCCTAATACCTGTGAGTATCCTCCTTGAGTTGTTAATACAAAGTGGAAAGTTTAGGATTAGTCCTAGTCTCTTAATATTTAGGAGGATGAGAAAATGCTTGATTGTATAAAACTCTACCCTAGTGGATTCCTTGCCAGCTCGGGGGTGGCCTATCGGTGGCAGAAATAAACACCGAACAGAGAGCCAGATGGTTGGGAGGAAAGTTGCAGTTATACCTTCAGTCGCCCTTGTTTACTTCTTCATATAAGTATTTCTATCAATGTTTTGTCATTGTTATTTGTCCAGATTTTCTAAAGTTATGATGGGTAAATGATGAATGAATGGTCTTGGCTCACGTTGTATTATATTTCCTTGTTCCTTTATATTTAGCGTCAAGTTAAAAGGCTATGGATATTGTACGTTGACGTAGCTAAATGAGTTGATTGCTTTCATTTTCATAAGAATATTAAGTAGTCTTTTATTTTAGGAATGTAAGTGGTTATTTATAATGGGCTACTATCGACCAGTCGCATCAGCTTATTCAATCAGAAAGTTTTTGTGTTATTGTATTGTTTCCGAAGATATCTAATTTATAAACATAAGATGGAAGTATGTTAACGTCAAGGCTTATCAAATTGTGTTGATTGATGTACATGCATAAAATGACCTTATTATCTACTCATATGGAATAGTATTAATTTGAAGTTTTTGCACCTTGATATATGTTGCATATATAATAAGTTGATCATCGTAGAAAGACCATGAACCAAAAATGAGAAATTATAGTGCATCCAAAAGTGGTTATAAGTAGGTAACGATACATCTTAATATTCCTTATTTATAGTTGACGTTAGTACTTATGATATTAAGATAAATCTAAGACAGGTCAATAGTGTCATGATCAATATATATTTATATATAAGAGGATGTTCTAGAGAATTCAAATAGAATATGTTGAATGCTAGAAGCTCTAATTCATGAGAGAATGATTGATATTATATAAGTTACGAGTTAAACAATTTTAAATATATTTCTATACAGTGCTAAACGTTCCTATGCATATATGGGAATGACGCACTATGGTTATAAGGATGTGTTAATTAAATGTGATTAGCAAATCGGGTGTATTGAATGAAAAACTCTTATTTTTATATACGCCTATTTTACTGAAAAGTACTAACTTGGAAATATGGGTATGTTACAAAATAACTTTTGAATAGAAATTTAATGTTTAGAGAAATAATAAGAGAAATAGTAGGTTTTGTATTAGTATGAGATGTGGGCCAACCGGAAGAGAAATATATTGTTTTCTGTATTTAGGTTTGGTTGGTAATAGTTAGTATAACTAACTGATGGAATGTCTCGAATAATGTAAAAAAAATAAATAAATAAATATTACAACTCGTTTCTTCGTATTCTTAAGGAATAACTGTGTTTGTTACATGTTTGTTACGAGTTAAATGATTTTAAATACATTGCTATATAGTGCTAAACGTTCCTACGCATACATGGGAAGGGCGCACTATGGTTATAAGGATGTGTTAATTAAATGTGATTAGCAAATCAGGTGTATTGAATGAAAAACCCTTACTTTTATATACGCCTATTTTACTAAAAAATACTAACTTGGAAATATGGGTATGTTACAAAATGCCTTTTGAATAGAAATGTAATGTGTAGAGAAATAATAAGAGAAATAGTAGGTTCTGTATTAGTATGAGATGTGGGCCAACCGGAAGAGAAATATATTGTTTTTTGTATTTAGGTTTGGTTGGTAATAGTTAGTATAACAAACTGATGGAATGTCTCAAATAATGTAATAAAAAAAAAAATACAACCCGTTTCTTCATATTCTTAAGGAATAACTGTGTCTATTACAGGCATGTATAAAAAGATAGAAACATAATGCCACCATAAGAAAATCACATTGAAACTAGCCAAGGAAACCAATATCCTTTCAAGGAAAAAATGAAAAAATTGCATATAGCAGCCAAATAATTGTTAAATAGTTGAGGTGTTAACAAAGGCTAATCAACTTAGGACGCGCACCGAACCGACCTGAGAGCTCACTTCCTGCTCCAACCATGACTAGGGCTCAGCCCTCGAGCTCTACTTGCCCCCACTATGGCCTCGGGAGCAAACTCAGCCCCTCCTCCCCCTTCTGATCTCTGCGATTTCATGAAGCTAATCTCAGCTCTTATCAGTTTCTCAACAAAAGTTTGTGAAAAAACTAGCCGAGATACCCATAGTAGCGCTACCGATAGAGAAACCCTGCAAGACAGCGCTTAATCTCTCAGAACGAGGTTTGATTGGTTAGTTCACAGGCATGTGGTCCTCTCCAAAAACTACTGAAACATGGGTACAGAAAAACCGGAGGCCCTTAATCTCGGAAGAAGTAAAGTCATACTTCTTAGGAAAGGGATTTTTTGCATTCGTCTTTGAAAGCAAACAAGATCAAGAGTTAATCTTCAGGAATGATCCATACTTCATAGGGCCACAAGGGTTTTATATGAATAAATGGAACCCATATTTTGATCCATCCCAAGATGTCCCCTCTGCAGTTCCGGTCTGGGTGAGACTCCCACACCTACCCCTCCACTCCTGGAACCCAAAATCACTAGAAGCTATCGGAAATACACTTGGAAAATACATAGACAAAGCAGATCGAAAGGATCAATATTCATGTGCAAGAATCTCCGTTGAAGTAGATCTGGAAAGTGGACTCCCTAAGGCTATAAAACTCACAGTGGAAGACTGGTCTCATATTCAGGAATTAGAATATGAATAAATCCCATTCAAATGTAGGTATTGCCATGAATATGGGCATTTTGCTCGATATTGCAAGAAGAAGCCCATAGATTTGGAGTCAGGAGGGAAAAAAGAACAATGGACATATATTAAAAAAAAAACTATCTCCATATCGGGACCAAAAACCCTACCAAAGGGTCAAGGTTTGAGGAAGGTAGATCCTTAGCATAAAAAATATCTAGTTACTGATACTGGGAATAGATTCAAATCTCTTGAAACTCTAGAAACCCAGGAAATCCCCTAAGCCCCAGAAGAAGGAGAAATCCCAGAAAATCAAGAACCTTAGGAGGTCCCTCAAATCCAAGAAGCCCCAAAGGAACCCCAGCCTCAGAGAACCTTGAGCCCTAAAAGACCTATTTCAAATAAAGGAGCGCTCTCTCCTTCTTACGCGGAAATTAAAAAATCCAAACCAGTGGTTCCCCTGCATCTTTGGAAGATCTAATAGACATATCATCAAAAAAATTAGGGCAAAAATCGAGTAAAGATCTAAGGGGAGAAGAAGTTGAACATGATAAAACCCAAGGATCTCAAGCAACAATAGACATGGACTTTAGCAGGAATACCACAACTAGAATAGCAGGGAAGAAAATGGGAGGCATGGCAGGGGGAGGCCCCTCCTCTACTCACAATAGTAGATAATGAAGTTGGTATCTTGGAACTGTAGAGGACTGGGCATCCCTAGTAAAATAGAAGCAGTTAAAGATATCCAAAAAATCGACATGCCAGATATCCTCATTCTCCACGAGACCAAGCTCAATGAAAATGATATCCTAGCTATTGGAAAGGAAAAGTGGAAGAAGAACGCAGGTATGGCTGTCAGTTCCAGAGGGGCCTCCAGTGGCCTGGAAACCCTCTAGTCCTAAAAAAAAATCCAACTGCATAACTCCTTTGCCACATAACATTGGATCTTGACGGAACTCACTCATACTCAAAGAAACATTCATATCGCACTCTTCAATCTATATGTACCTAATCTTTACTCCGAAAAAAAATATTGTTGGAAACTCTTGGAAGATTTTCTACAAGCATACACACCACAAAATCTTATTCTAGCAGACGACATGAATATAACCCTTTCTACATCTAAAAAAAGGGAGGTCTCACTAGAAGGGATATTCTCAAATCCCAGGTAGAATCCCTAATCCAGACATGGGATCTGCTAGACATCAAACCTAAGAAAGGAAAATTTACTTGGTCCAACAAGTGACTAGGTAAAGGAAACATTATGGCCCGTCTCGATAGATTCCTTGTTCAAAGCAGCCTTCTGATCAAGGGACAAATATTTTTTTCAAAAATTATGGCAAATATGGCTTTGGATCATAAACCAATCTTGATCCAAAGTCAAGAGGAAGAGGACCTTGGCCCGATCCCCTTCAGATTTAGTCCCCAATGGCTAGACCACGAAATTTTTTGGGGCATCTTGGATAAAACCTGGAGAACTCCTATATCGGGCTCCCCAAGATTTGTTTGGGAGCAGAAGCTCATAATCACCAAAAAGGCCTTAAAGGATTGGGCCAAAGCTAACTTCCCCCCACCTTCTAATTCCAGGAAGAAGGCAGTAGAAGAAATGGAATCCTTTCAGACTTCACTGCACGATCACCCAATCGATAATTCAATGCTCCAGGAAGAGGTCAAGGGACAAGTCAAGGTTCACCAAGCCTTTCGTAAAGAAGAGGAATTCTAGAGATTAAAATCACACAACACATGGCTCAAAGCTGGCGATAGGAATACTTCCTTTTTCCACAAACATACCAAATATAGGCAATCAAGCAACTATGTCTGGAAAATCGAGATGGAGAATGGATTAGTTGTCAAAGGATAAGGAAACATCAAAAGTGCGGCATATAATCACTTCTCAAACCTTTTCACGGAACAAGAAAACGCTGGAGAGGAAGGAGAGCAAATTCTTCTAGAACACATCCCAAAGAACATCACGCTTGATAACAACACCGAACTCCTCTAGCCATTCACCGAATAGGAAGTCATTAGTGCAATCTGGTCCTTTGATCCTGATAAGGCCCCAGGACCAGATGGGTATTCAATCCACTTATACAAAGCTTGTTGGTAGTATATAAGGAAATATTATATGAGAATGGTTAGAAATTTTCACTCAAAGGAAAAGATCGAAGGCTGCACTAACTCCACATTCCTAACCCTTATACCAAAAGAGACAAATCCCAACTCCTTTGGAAGATTCCGACCAATTTCTCTTTGCAATTCTTCCTACAAGATAATCTCCAAAATGTTGGCAAATAGAATGAAGCCTCTTCTTGCTAAAATCATCTCAGACAACCAAGGAGGCTTCTTAAAAGGGAGACAGATCCTCGACAATGTGATTCTCGTTCAAGATGTTATCCACTCCAGCAAGATTCGCAGGGAAAAATGTATGTTGATCAAACTTGATATGGCTAACGCCTTCGATCGTGTTAAACATTTATTCCTCTTTAAAGTCATGGAAAATTTTGGGCTTGGGAAAAATTTCATAAACTGGATCTCAGCTTGCATAAGAGGACCCTAGATCGCCCCTTTGGTAAATGGACGCCCCGCTAAATTCTTTCAAGCCACACGTGGAATTCAACAACGATTTCCATTGTCCTCTTTTTTGTACATCCTTTTGGCAGACTCCCTCAGTCAAAATTTGAACTCAAACCTAAGAACACGGTCCCTCCCGGTCCTCAATCTAGCTCCTGACACTATGCCTCTCAACCACACTCTCTTCGTCGATGACTCCCTCTTACTGGGAGGGGGATCCTCAATTATTGCTCGAAAATTTAAGCAAAACATGACTTGGTATTGCAATGCCTCAGGAGGTTAGATCAACTTCCACAAGAGCGAAGTTTATGGCTGGAATCTGACTAACACTTCCGCGGCTAACATTGGCCAAATCCTCGGAATCAAAGTTCATAAGCACTGGGACAAATTCAAATATTTGGGCCTCCCAATAGCACAAGGTCATTCAAAATCAATATTTTGGGAAGATACAATAAGAAAAATCAAATCCAAAATTAGGAACTGGGGATTATATTGTCTCAACAAATTCAAAAAATTGATCTTGGTAAAAGCAGTCCTATCAGCTCTACCAATTTATCAATCATCTCTTCTCTTGGCGCCTAAAGGAGTGTTAAATCAAATAGGAAAACTTCTGAGATATTTCCTCTGGACATGGTGGGCGAATAATGAGAACAAAATACATCTGGAGAACTGGAGCATTATAAAACAACCAAAACTTTCAGGTGGCCTCCAAGTCTGTAATCATTTCCAAGCAAACATGGCAATGGGAGGCAAAATAATCCCCAGTGCATGGAAAGGCTGGAAAACAAGGTTGAATTCAGTTCCTGGGACTTCTCCAGTGCATGACAAGGCTGGAAAACATTACCAACCCCAGCTAATCTTGAACCGTCCAGAATTCTTCTTCTAGAAAACTTGGTTGGATGCGCTCCTACTCATCTCCAAGATAAAGATGATTGTGACTGGAGCCCAAAAGGAAAGTATATTGCAGCCCTAGGCTTCAGTGCTCTTCAAAATCAACATGCCTCGAGGAAAAACTTACAGGAAATGGTTTGGAACCCATTTGGAATTCCCAAGGTAGACTTCTTCATCTTGACTCTCGTCCACCGGAAGGTGCTAACTGGAGACAATCTAATCAAAAGAGGAATCATTGGGCCACATTGGTGTCTTTTATGTCGTAAGAATTCTGAATCAATGGACCACTTATTCTTGGAGTGTCAATTTGCAAAAGAAGTCTGGGATCACATGCTTCAAGGTCTTGATATTTCCATGCTAGTGCTCAACACCACCACCTTCCTACTCAAAGATTGGAAGTCCATCTACCCTTCCCCTCTCTCTAAAAAAAAACTTTGGTCCCAAATATGGTTAACTCTTCCTAAATTCACATGCTGGAAAGTTTGGCTTGCTAGGAACAAAGCTATATTCCATGACTCTTGCCCCTCTCCCCTACAAGTCCCTGGACAGGCCAAAGGCCTTCTTATAGAATGCATGAATTCTTCTAAACTCAAGACGGATACAAAACTCAACACAAATCAGATAAATTGGATCGGGACCCTGCCCTCAAGCCCTAGAAAGGAAATAGATCTTCGATTCCAGAACCTACCACTTTGGCAAATTAGTCTCTCAAACTCTGAATTTCAATATTGGAGAAACAAGCAGCCTTTGGATAGCCTACACTTTGATGGTGCGTCCAAAAGAAACCCCGGGGTGGCAAGAGTGGGGGGGTTTGTTTTCTACAGGAGGAGCGTTGGAAATCAGATATAGAAGGGGATTGGGTACTTGTTCAAACAACTTAGCAGAAGCTTTGGCTCTTCTAAAAGGTTGTCATATTACCAAAAACCAAAGAATTGAGAAACTACAGGTGTTTGGAGATTCACTCTTAATCATCAAAGCCTTCAACTTGCAATCAGATTTCAATAATTTGGCAATAAAACGGATTATTCGATGCATCCAGCAAATTACGGATTCATTCGACCAATTCAAATCATTCCACATCGTGATAGACTTAAATTATGAAGCATACATAGAGGCAAAAGCAGGAACTGGCCTCAATCCCGGGAAAATTGAACTCTCAAAAGGGGAAATGAGTCATCACCATATCCCTTAATCATAATTTACAATAGTAGACTGTAAGCAGATCAAGGAAGTGACGAAATGCAGGGACACCTAGCATCGAGCAAGGAGATTTATAACACCAATCTCAGCTGTGTAATATGGATACAGAGTTTGAAGGGCACAAGCCACATCGCATCTACCAAGCAAGCATAACAAAAAATACTCAGGGCAGTAGGGTTCTATCCAGTCTAATTAAAGATGTTAATCGACTCAAACGCAAATTGGCATTGGGATCAAGGAGTATTACATCTTCATGAAATTTTGAATGTTATACTTATCCGATTTTGGCCTTAGCCACGGCTTCCCCCCCTCCCTTTTTTTTTTCTTTTATTAATACAATCTTACCCATTCTAGTTAAAAAAAAAAAACAAAGGCTACTTGACTTGAGCTAGAATAGGAATTTGTTTTAGTGATAAGAGAAGACGTACCTTTGGTTGTTATTGGGTTTATGCTATACTAGGAAAAAGATTAATCACTTTAAAAAAATATCATTGAAGATAACCATAAGCCGCCATTTGAATGTCAACATTCTAAAAATAAAATCTTGTGATTTTTAGAGGAACAACCAATTAGTTTATCAATTAAATGAACATATAAGTCTTGAAAAATATGTAGTTATATATGTGTGTGTGTGTGTGTGTGTGATTTTGAGGGTGTGATCCAATCCAGGTTCAAATCCCTAAGGGGGGGTCGCAGTTCTTTCCTGCGTGGGAGACGACCATCCTTTAAGGCCTCGCGCGACCACAGTGACAGTTCTACTTGCCGCTAGGTAGATCGTTCTCACATCCAACATTAAGGCTGGCCCAGGCCTAGGTTTACTGTCCCAAAAACCTCACCCATGTGATCTACTCCAGTGCTAGCTTCGTTGTGTGGAAGCAAGTTTCCTTGGTTCGAAAATATATATATATATATATATGATCTTTCAAACTTTAAAATCAAAATAAACTTTAAATTATTTTGTAAATATTAAAAGAAAAACTCTTCACAATCTCTCAAATGTCCTATCAATGCTTAAGATGTAATGTCTTCCATGGTTACAAAAAGAACCCTCACATTTAATTAATTAAAATCATTTCTCAATTCATTCCTATATCTTCTATATTAAGACATAAACATAAGCAAAACCTTCAAACCAAGCTTTCTAGTAAAAGCATCTTCTAATGTTTAACAAGACTGCATAGCAGCGCAATACCTGCCGATGTGTTTAAGGCTATGAGTATACTCGATGAGGATGTTAAATCTTTGGGTTTAAGTTTGGGCCCTGCAAAACAAGCCACATGATAAAAACTTAATCAAAATATTAAAATTGTAATTAACATGGCTTGTATATGATGTTTTTATAATAAATTTAGACCTCATGTAAAAACAGCCGCAATAACCAGCATGTGAAAGTCATTCACTGTTTGACGCCTGATAAATTCAAGTTGACATATGGGAATCACTCATTGTCAAAATAAAGATGTTTGGTTTCATACAATATCGTTGTTTTTTGTGTGCGTAAGTCACAACACAATGGAAAAATATATCCTTTAGTATCACTACATAGAATTTGAACTAAGATAATGAATTTGAAATACTACATAGAATTTGAACTAAGCTAATGAATTTGAAAGAGGCCTATCAAATTTTATACCTACGAGTTTAACATTGACATACATAGCACCATCGTCGAATTTTTAGACTTGTCCCAATGTTAAATGCTTCGTTTATGAAATCAAGGTGGTTGTCATGTAGGTTTGTTCACTTGTCAATGTAACGGGGGGTTGATCCCACGTGTCATCGTGTAGGATCATCTTTACCTACTTCTATGGTGTTAGATCATCTTTTTTCTGATTTAGTGAATAAGAAAATTAACAACAGGTAATTGAGCAAGGTAGTTGGCGGTGGATACAGTTTGCTGCTAATGATTCCTCAAGCACATGGCGAGGCAGTGACATGAACCACGACGGTTGCTAATGATTCCCTAGGCACATAGCGAGGCAGTGACATGAACTATGGCGGTGGCACGACAATATTCAATGGCCATTATTGCTCATTTACAAATACCGAGAAGATCGTCGTCGTCCCGGAAATAATACACCAATTCTATTAACCAATAGGATGTTGGATAAATTAATTTTCAATAATTGAAAAAATAAGGAATTCAAATGTCTAACGTAAAACATTTGAAAACGGAAAACAAATTTTAGTCAACAGGAAAACTAATTGTTGTTCAACGCTTATCGAATACAATATACATGCTACCATACCTCTCGGCAGGTATAATAAAGAGTCTTTTCTATAGATAAAGTGAGGGTTTCTCCTTTGAATTGAAGCTCAAATAAAATACTCTCATATAAAAATAAAGCCTCTTTGATAAAGTTGATTTGCTTTAGTGTTGAATTTTCTACATACATGAGAAAAGGGAATATCATTGAATTTGTTTCTAACCTCTACGACTGGTTTATAATTGCAGCTAAACATAAGTTATCAATTCTACATTTATTATTTCCACAATCAATCAATAGTTTGGATTCTTCAAATACTTGTAATTGTTTTAATCATTTATCCATTGTTTTGATAAAATTCAACTCAGTTATTAATCCATTGTCCAACAACATATTTTAATGTTATAAAATTTTATGACTCTCTTTTTGTAACCAGCAAAATCGATGATTGGTTCGGGCTCGTACTCGCGTAACACCGGGTCAATTCCGATCTACTGCCACTATACCCCTAAGTGTACCGACACTGCCCCATGCATGGTACACATGGCTAAGAGGGTTGAACCAACGACATCACAAGGAGTGTCTTAACAATACACCCTATAGCCAACTAATCTACACCTTGGGGGCAAATCGAAATAATATTATATTCTAAAACATATAATTCAAAAAAATGAACAATGTGTTTAATTAAATATTGACTCTTTGGTGCTCCTACATATAAAACACATTGACATATGGTGGCTAACTAAACTATAAACGCATCACCCATAGACTTGAAATTTTAATATAAAAATATTTTTTATAATAAATAATTCAAGTAACCTTAACGATTTGTTCACATAATTTTTTATGCCATGGTGCATTGTGCAAAACATAAGCTGTGTTATACTCCATATATAGAGTGCCTTGAAAATGCACATGACATCCAATTCTAAAATATAGTTATTTATAGTATGGATTAAGTAAATAACTCTAATGTGTTTGTGTTAATATTGACACTCCAGTGCGTCGTAAAGACAAACACACCATTGGATGGGTGATAATATGTCTTCCATCCTGACGCATATTATATATTAAGCGCATTGACGACAGTCTCTACAATTATTATAAAATACATTTTTATTAAAAAAATTCAAAAATATAATTGGTGCATTTTGTGAAATAGTGTGCCTTTGTGTGCACAACTAGCCAAAGCATCATTTAATTTACGGTGTGCTACCCACATATTTGTGCATTGTAAAAGGTTTAATTTTATTTTATAAAATATAGATTTTTATATTGAAAAATGAAAAAAAAACTAATGGTGCATTTTATTTAAATTATAGTAAAAAACAATTATATAGTGAGTTGTATTTAAAAGATATGTTTGTGTGCTTTCAGTCAAAGACACATTGTTATCCAGTGTGCTTGTAATTAAAAATACATCAGTGCATATTCCTAATGAGTGAACCAAAGTAGGGTAAAATAAAATAAAAATACAATGACTAACTTTTTTCAATTTTACTTGTTTTCTTGTGTTTCCAATGACAAAAGAACTAACACCCACTTTATTGCATGGACCCTCGTTACCAATATGACACTGTTGCTTGATTCTTGGAGTCATATGCTTGTCTACTCATTTTCAAATGGTGGGAAAAGGATTATGAATTTGGTTTTGGTATCTACGTGGCAACCATGCTTCCTTGATCTACAAGACAATAAGTGAATTCGTTCTTACCTTCTTATTTACTTTTTTAGTGGATAAAAAAATGAAATCCATCGCAAATTTAATGTTATTTTCAATTATTGCACCAAGAGAAGCGAGGTGCTCTACAACTCAATATGGGGTGTTGTCACATAACATAGCGTTATGTAAAAAGTAATTAAAAGTAAAATCATGTTGGATCATATAGGGTTATGTAAAAAGTAATTAAAAGTAAAATCATGTCGGATCATAAAATAAAAAATTAAAACCAAATGAAAAGTAATTAAAAAAATCCATGTCGGCTCATAAAACAAAAAATTAAAACTAGCATAGATCAATCTTAAATCTAGATCTATCAAGCACCAAGAGTGATCAAATTTTTGGAGGTGTAAATGTTTTTGGATGTGTAAAAAAATTAAGATTAAAAAAATTTACACCACAAGAAATTGGAGCCCTCTCGGTGCTTGATAGATCCGGATTTAAGATGAATCTATGTTAGTTTTAAAAAAATTGCATGGTGTATTTGACTAGTTCGACTCACACCGAACAATTTGGTGCTTCTTGTAAATTTACAAATACCATCATTGTGAATAGTAAGTAGCACATCGCACTAGTCGATGTGTTGAATGTTTCATCATTCATCATATCAGATAATGCACCATTGATGATCTGCATCCATTTATAAACTACACACCTTGTACATGCTACATTTAGATTTAGACATATTGATTTGTGCTTAAAAAATGTATTTGTGCACCCTTTATGATGCTTCTAAATATTAGATGAGCACCTACAAGGTTTTTACTTTAAAAATCTCCCCCATGCTTGGTGCATTGCAAACTAAAAGCACTTTTACTAGTGCCTATTATATTTAAAGTGCATTGATGACAATGCATCTCGTGATTAGAAGCACCCCATTGGTTCATGACTGTTTAAGCTAACTCAAATTGGTTGGTGCATTAGAAAATGTATTAAGGTACCATTGATGGTGCGATTGGCCATTCCACCAGCGCTGACCAATGTATTATTTAACAATTGTTTTGTCCTTGCCGATGCATTTCATAATAGTTCGTTGCACTTGCAACGGTGCTTTTGAGTATTAGTCACCATTAAAAAGTCCATGCTTCCTATAAATTTACAAGTAGGGCCGTTGTCAATGCATTGGATTAGTTAGTAGTGCATCGAATGTCTACATGCACCATACTTTATTTAAGACATTGCACCATAGTTAGTGGATCTTTGGGGCTTCGTATTTTTTTGGTTTTTTGGCGGCGTTTTTTCTTTTTATTGTAAATACTCTCTTCCACTTCTATGGACTTTCTTTTTTCTTTATTCTGGCTCGTGCTTTTGGACTTGAACTTTGGTTCGTTTGGTGGTATGATTATTGGTGACTTTGGTATATTTGGTACTGATGTTGGGTCTCATGGTGTCACCTGGTTTTTTCTTAGGGAGGTTGTGTTGTCTTGGATAGGCTCCTCCCAGTTGTATTGGATTTCTTTCCTCATTGGAAGATTATGTATTGACACTCTCTTATATATTTCTAATGAATATATAACTATTTTTCATTTTAAAAAAAAGACATTGCACCATTAACAATGCATCCAATTATAAATAATGCACTAACCATGAGCAACATTTAGAATTAGATAGAGTAGTTGATGCTTAAAAAAATGTATTTGTTCACTGTTTATGGTGCTTCTAAATATTAGATGAGCACCGACAATGTCTTTAATTTAGAATTCGTCCTCATGCCTAGTGCATTTTAAATAACTATAAGCATTGTTACCATGCTTTTGTATATTTAAAGTGTATCATTGATGATGCATCTCATTATTAGAAATGCACTATTGGCACTCGATTATTTAAACCAACTTGGACTGGTTGGTGTATTAGAAAATGTATTAGGGCACCATCGACTATGTGTCTAGCTATTCCATGAGCATTGATAAACGTATTGCTTAGTAATTGTCTTTCCATTGCTAGTGCATTTGATAATAGTTGGTTGCACTGGTAATGGTGCTTTTGGATAATCATATACAAATTGATAAGACAAATTCATTCCAAAAGGATATGTCTGATGTGTAAGATTAGGTGCATCACATACAATGCATCTCAAGATTGCCAACGCATCGTAGTCAGTGCTTCGGTATACATACAATGCATGTTATAGGAAAATGTAGGTTTTATGTCTTTGTCGGTGCGTGATGCAGGGAATCACTATGGCTTATTGGTGCCTATAGAACATGTATGGATGTAATGTTATTGGTGTGTCTTTACTGATATGTGCACCATAGATGGTGCACAATTGTCTACGATGAGCATCGCTAGCAGTGTGATTGTATTTTTTAAGCACGTCGTTGTGTTTAACACGATATTTTTGCAAGAAATTTTAATTTCATTTAAATAAATACAAAATGATAATTTATATAGATTTTTTATACGTGTTTATGAATAAGAGACAATGATGATGACAACAACATCAACAGGAGCAGGAGCAGGTTGATCCATACCATTTTGTACATGAGTGGGAGGCTCAGGAGAGAGATAGATATGTATACACTTTCCCTATTACAACACAGACTCATGTCCTTTTTTAGGATTGTTGGCCTCATCAAGTTTTATGAGGAGGATACATCTCTCAAGGGGAACACGGCCCTATCTTTGGGATCGTGATCAACAAGCATTTAGGGTTGGTCTTGATTTATTTTACCAACCCACAAAGGATTTCATTTATTTTATTACTAGATTGTAAATGAGGAAGAAGGATTTTTCCCAGTTCCCCAATCGACCACATGATTTTCAATGAGAGATTCAACTAATAAATGTACATAGATATGTCAATGTAGAGATCATTGACCCTAGTGACTTTCAAGTTACTAGTGGCCAGCTTCATTTGCATGCATTTGAGGGAGAGGAGGTTAGATGCATGTCACTTTTTTTCATGACACTAGCACACTCAACCATTGATGGCTAGAACATTAGTTCCCCTTGATGTATTATGTATATAGTTGATTTTAGAGGCCGAGATTAGTTAGGTGTTCAACCATTTTTTTGAGAAATTGTTTTTTATGTTGGATTATTGTCTTAGTGGTTTTGGTGGGAGGTTAGTCTTCCCATTTGCATTAGAGATATTTACTTGATTTTTTGAGAGGTTTTTAGTCACTCGATTGACATACCCTCACCTCCCGTCCAAGTTGATGACCAATGTGTGTATGCACATGTGGGGGAAGGTGTTTCCCAATGGGGTCTAATCAAAGTACCCATATAGGTATGTATGTTTAGAGGTTTTGGATTTGTTGGGAAGTGTGGAAGATCATGTTACCATTCAAACTAGTAGTATTGAATTAGTAGCACAATGTGGTTGGTATGCTAGTGAATGGTATGCATATGGGAGAGGTCTAGGCCCAAACGCCATCTTATCCCAGCCTCTCAACTACTTCGGGTAACTCCTAAACCCAGGGGAGAGCCCTTTTAAAGGTACCTACAAACAACAATGACCAAATACCCTTCTACAACCTTTATAGCAAAGAACAGTGCCTTGTATGGAGTCAGAAAAATCGGCATTAAAGATACAAGGAAAAATAGAAGGAATTAAATCAATTTTATTGACTATCATTAGCATGTCATTAGTATCTTACCACAGTCTACAGTACATGACATATTGCCTATCCATTGAAAATAAGTTACTAAAATCAAGTTGTCACCATGGATTAGGTTCTATTGTTTTATGCAATGAATATCAACATTGAAAAATGCTTAGAAGACCATAGAAAAGACTTGGCCTTGGAAGGTAGACACCCCAAGAATAGGACAAATTGAGGCAGCCAATCAAACCTATGAAATGAGGTCTACCCTAACCTCTTTAACAGTCAACAAGGTTCGTTATTGGTGGCTTGGAGTATCCAAGTGGGAAGATCAAGACGCCCTTCTAGATTTGTGGACAAATCCACCAAGGTGCGCTAGATTTGTGGATCAGTTTTGTAATTTTGTAATTATTATTATTATTATTATTTATTTTCTAATTGGTAGGCCAAAATAAAATACAATAAAATGCTAAAAAGAAGAGTACTTTTGTGACAAGAAAAGGAGATATGATTTTTGTCTCAATCCCTGGGACACTGAGAGATCAATAGTCATTTCCCCTCTCTTGAAATGTCCTTTAACAGTTGCAAGCTAGGGCATCACCTACCAACCTCTAGGGTTCGGTAGGAGAGCATAACTAGGGAAAATGAAGAAATCTAACTCCCTAATATGCAATAGAGAACTCCTATAAAGGAAGTTCTCTTCATACAAAAGTCAACAAAATGTTGACAATAAGCCCTAACCAATCTGTAATGTCCCCATCCAAATAAATCTCATGAAGGGAAATTTCCACCAATCTACTAGTTCCCTAGGTTGGGGTGGAAACATCTAGACTTGGAATAAGGGATCTATAAGACCCCAAATGGACATTAGATTGAAAATTATATATGAAAGGGGCTAAATAAATCATTATAATAATAAAATAAGGTGGCACTCGGTCACGAGGGAGCATAGGTGGTGTGGGACCCACACAAGGCAAGATTCTCCATGCCACATGTCATCCCATTCTCACCCATTCGAATCCAAGGTGGAATTTAATGTTCTTGGGGGAGTTGGAGAGGCAATATTCATGGCATGAATCTAGGAGGGTCGAATTAGAGTGGAAGAGTAACTCCCATGGAAGAGGAAGAGGCATCATAGAAGAATTGTGACACTTGGAGCTAGATTCCCTAACTTCTATGACACTTATGACAAAGTTCAGACCTAATTGCTGACATATGACATATATGACATGTTAGGGCTAAAAATAGCCTCCAATAGGGCGCACAAAGGGAGTTATGGCAGCCGATATTCCCCCATTCGAATTGATGGAAGAGAAAGGCTAGGAAGTGTTGGAAAAGTGGCATTCATGGGAATCTCTCCCTAATTTGAGTTGGGATGAGGCTCTTGGAGGGAATTCGAGATATGGAGACCTTGGGAGGTTAATAAAATACAAGAATAAATAAGGAGAACAACTTTTGATAATTTCTCATTTGGCACATTTGGAGAGCTTAGCTTGTCCTTGCACGGTGGATGTTCATCCTCCCTGACTTAGAACCACTTTCGAGGGTGCAAGATTCCCATCCAATTTGGTTTATGGAGAGGCCATTCAGACCTCTCAATATATCTTCATGGATATGTTTTGATGCAGGTTCAGACCCCAACTGAGTTCGAGTTCATCTTCTCTCATTCTCCTATATTCTTATTCTACTATCTTTCTCTCAATGTCATGTAAATGTGCAAGGGCGCACTTCTTGTTTACATATAGATAGTGGAGGAATATTTCAACTTCTTGGACATGTTAGTTGATTCATGCTCTATAATAGACATATCATGATATCCACAGCTCGAAATACCATGTACTTCAAGTGATATTTTCAATAAAAACTGAGATTCGAGCCATTTTCCTCATAGTTATTGCATAGTGATTTTGGGATGATGTTGTATCTATTTTATATCAGAGTTTTTTGAGATATTTGTTCATCTTATGAGATGTATATGAAGTTAATATGATGTCCCAAATGATGTTTTCATAACCATAAAGTGTCACTATAGTTTATGACCAAATTCGAGACTCCTTGTCCACCATTTTCACCCCAAATTCTAGACTCTAGAAGTTGTTGTTCAATGGGATACCTATTCGACCCTAAAACCAGATCTAATGCTGCACATATACTTTCATTGGTGTATTATAACATATCCAAGTCTTGGATCAATAATTAATGAAGGTCGTATAGTGTTTGGAAGGGAAATTAGGGGCAGACCTAGGGGGGATTTCCAATACTCAAATTGACTAGTCTTGTCCCAAAAATTATGTCCTTGCAAATTGCAGACCATGGATGGGTATATTAGGTGTTTGGGTGTCTGATAGATGTTTTAATATGTCCTATTCCCCATAAATACCTTCCTTCCCAAATTTGAAATCATTTAGAGGTGTTTGGAACCAGTTGTAAACTACATCCCTAGAGTCGAAATAAGGTGAACCTCAACACTTTTCTTTGGATGGATATTACAGTGGTATCAGAGCATGGTCCTTGCACCTGATTTGGGTGGACCATTGATGAGGTCAATAATTCATACCCCACCCATAGAAACCAAAATTGAAAGTACTTTTGGTAAAGAGGAAGAAGCAGGAGAAGAGGTGCACTCTGCTAGCACTATGGCTAAGGATGAAAAAGAAACCTCGGAGATGGAGGATCAAGAGAAGTTTAGGGAATTCATGAAACCATTTTTTGATGACATGTCAAGGAAGATAATGAAAGGGTTCGAATTGATGGCAAGTCAAATGGGAAGCAAATTGGCAATAGGAGGCAGTTGTAGTTCTCATTTCAAGGACAAAAAGACAGTTGGTGAAAACACTTTCTCAAAGACAGGGCCTCACAACCGACCCAATGAATTTCATAGCTCAACAAGAGCCACCACACCCAAGTTCCTTTATCCCAAAGAGGATCCTAACACCCAATATGGAATGCATGAAGTTCTAGCAAAATGGCAGCAGTTGAGTGAAGATTGTAGGAGGACCTTACCATTCGATCAATTCTTTACTGTCTCAAACAAGCTCAAAATGAGAGGAGGTAATAGAAACCCTTTTAAAAATAAAGAATTGAATTATGCCATAGGTAAAATGTCTCTTCCCACCTTTGATGGGTCATCTCAAATTTCTGCAAATACTTGGGTACAAAAGTTAGATGTATATTTTCAGCCGAATCCAATGGTTGAAGAGGATGCTTTAAAAATGGCTATTTTGCATCTTGAGGGAGAAGCAAATGATTGGTGGTTCCATAGAATTAAAACCTTGGGACATGATCAGATCACATAATATGAAGAGTTTGCTAACAGTTTAGTGGAAATATTTGATCAAAAAGACCCAGAAATGCCTTTCAAGGAACTAGCACAATTGAAGCAAAATGGAATCCCTGAGGAGTACATGATGGAATTCCAAAAACTATCAGTTATGGTGGTTGATGTATCTATAGTTCGATTGGTATTGCTCTTTACTAAAGGATTGGTTGAACCTTTGAAAGGTTTAATTAAATCTCACAAACCTACTTCAGTAAAAGATGCCATGTATTTGGCAAGAGATCTGCAAAATGTGCTACCCAAGACAAAGTATCCTCCAATGCCCAATTTTCCTCCCAAGTTTAGATTTGACAAGAGACCATGGAAAAAATATTCATTTGGGAAGGACAAGAAAGAGGGACCAAGCAAGGAAGAACTCGGAAGAAATAAACTATGTTTCACATGTCATCAACCATGGGTACCAGGGCATAAATGTGCTAAGGGGAAAGCACACTTCATTGAAGTATTTTCTGATGATGAAGGGGACATTGAGGAAGAAGAAAAACTTTCAGCCCAAGAAGAGGGATATGACACAGCATAAGAAGATCATACATCACCCAAAAAAGGGAGGATGGCAGTGCTCTCAGGAGTGCCTCGTTTTCACACCATCCGATGCAAGGGAGTGGTACAAGGGAAGAAGGTTTCAGTATTGGTAGATGGAGGAGCAACTCATAAATTCATTGATATAGACTTGGTGGAGAGGATAAAGTTACCTACTGAAGCATTTGAAGGGTTCACAGTCATCATTCCAGGTAACAATTATATGGAATGCAACACATGGATTCCAAAGCTACAACTTACCATATGAAATTACACATTTTCTGATAGCTTTTATGTGGTGAATGTTTCCGATACAAATGTGGTGTTGGGAGTACAATGGTTGTACTCAATAGGAGAACATACAGTGAAATACCAAATACCTGGAATGAAGTTCAAAGATTCGGAAGGAAAACAAATTTTAGAGAGAGGAATGCACACCTATCCTAACCAAGTGGTGTCTTCCCACGTGATGAGGTCCATATTAAGACATGGATACATTGAATGGGCTGCAGAATGTTTAATCACTTCCCCCAAACCAAGCATAAAGGTTGCAGAACATCTAAGGGAGATAAGTCAACTACTACACAAGTATGAGAGGGTTTTTGGAGACCTTCCCCCTAGAAGGCCACCTGACAGAGGAGTTGAACATACCATTGTTTTGGAGGTAGGTACTTCACCTATCCAAATACCACCATATAGACACCCAAAAAGATTCATAGATGAGATTGAGAAGGCTATTAAAGAACTATTGGAATCGGGGCTCATCAGACCAAGCTCAAGTCCATATGCTTCTTCAATTGTCTTGGTGAAGAAAAAGCAAGAACCTTAAGGATGTGCATTGATTTTAGAGCCTTAAACAAGAAGAAAATAAAGAGTAGATATCCCATACCTAGGATAGATGAGCTCATGGATGAGCTATTTGGAGCAAAGTTCTTTTCCAAAATTGATCTTAGATCTGGTTACCATCATATTCGAATGAAGGAGGAGGATGTGCAGAAAACTGCTTTCAAATACCACTATGGTCATTTCAAATTTCTTGTCATGCCTTTTGGTTTGACCAATGCTCCTCTAATCATGCATGAACAAAATCTTTTGCAAGCAGCTCCGTAATTTTGTTTTGGTATTCTTTGATGATATTTTAATTTACAGTAAGACATGGGAGGAACATTTGCAACATTTAGAAGTTGTATTGAAAATATTGCATGAACAATCTTTGTTTGCTAAGCTGTCCAAGTGTGAGTTTGGGTTGACAGAAATTTTGTATCTTGGGCACATCATTGGGCAAGATGGGATAAATGTTCACTTGGAGAAAACAAAGGCTATTCTTGAATGGCCATCACCCAAAAATATCACTGAATTTAGAGGCTTTATTGGCACTTACGATAGGAAGTTTGTGAAGGGGTTTTTCAAATTGACCGCTCCTCTTACTGATTTGACCAAGAAGGATGCTTTCCAATGGGATGAAGAGGCTGAAAATGTTTTCCAAAGAATGAAATAGGTAATGAGTACTTATCCAGTACTTGTATTACCATATTTTTCTAAACCATTTGTTTTGGAATGTGATGCATCAGGGGAAGGCATAGGGGCAACACTAAAGCAAAATCAACACCCTATAGATTTTGAGAGCAGAAAATTGCAACCACATGAGAGGATATACTCCATATATGATAAGGAAATGTTAGCCATCATGCATACCTTGGCCAAGTTTAGAAAATATCTGGTGGGGAACAAATTTGTAGTCAAAACTGATCATAACAGTTTAAAGTATTTCCTTACACAAAAAGATCTCAACGAAAGGCAACAAAAATGGGTGGGTAAGATTCAAGCCTTTGATTTTGACATTGAATATGTAAAAGAAAAGAATAATATTGTAGAAGATGCATTGTCTAGGAGACCTTCATTTTCCCTTATGGACATCTAAAAAGATTGGAAATATGTGCTAATAGTAGAGTATGCCAAAGATAAATTTTCTTGTGAATTGTTAGATGGGGTGAAGGGAGATGATAGGTACAAGATATTGAATGGTCTAATCTACTATAAAGAATGAATATAATTAGTTCGTGTTTCGAACTTAAAGCACAAAATCTTGAAGGAAGCTCATGATTCTCCTTTAGTAGGCCATCCTGGTTTCTTTAAAATGTATAGGCAACTAAGACAAATGTTCTCTTGGAAAGGGTTGAAGGAAGATGTTTTAAACTATGTGAATGAATGCAAGATATGTCAGCAAAACAAAGTTGAACACACCCATCCTGCTGGTCTCTTACAACCATTGCCTATTCCAGAACAAAAGCGGGAAAGCATCTCCATGGATTTCATCACAGGCTTTCCCAAGGATTTTGGTAAGGATTGTATTTATGTTGTGGTGGATAGACTTACCAAATTTGCTCATTTCTTTGCTATTAAATCATCTTTTACTGCTGCACAAGTAGCTGAGCTATTCTTTAGATATGTTTTCAGATTGCATGGACTTCCCAAAAATATTGTGAGTGACAGGGATAGCATATTTATGAGTGATTTTTGGAAAGAACTCTTCAAATTGGTGGGAACTCAATTGACTCCTAGCACAAGCTATCATCCTCAAACTGACGGCCAAACAGAAAGGGAGAACCAATGGTTGGAGGGGTACTTGAGAAACTATGTTGGTGAGCAGCAAAAAGCATGGGTTAAATGGCTACATTTGGGTGAGTTTTGCTACAATACTACTTTTGATATGTCCATTGGCATGTCTCCTTTCAAATCCCTCTCTGGTTATGAAGAACTCACCTTTGTTGATCACATTTTTGGTGATAGTAGATCTTCAAAAGCTAAAGATTGGATTGAGGAAAGTCAAGAGATTTTGAAGCTTTTAAAAGGCAATTTGCAGGTTGCCCAAAATCAACAAAAACAGTATGTGGATCAACATAGGAAGGAAAGAACCTTTCAAGTGAATGATTTGGTTTATTTGAGGCTGCAACCATGTAAGCAAACCACCTTAAAAGGAAAAGGATCAAAAAAGCTTAAACCAAGGTTTTATGGCCCATATAAGATAATTCGAAAGGTTGGGGAGCTAGCTTATGAGATAGAACTTCCGGAAGGTAGTAAAATCCACAATGTGTTTCATGTTGCATGCCTTAAGAAGGCTATTGGTCAGAAAATTTCTATTTCAGAAACTCTTCCTCCATTAGATGACGAAGGACAACTTATACCCATTCCAGATTTTTTTTTGAAAACAAGAGAAAGGAAATTGAGGAGCAAAACCATAAGAGATTATTTAGTACAACGGAAATATTTGCCAAGTGAGGATGCCACATGGGAAGAGGAACAAATTTTGTAGCATCCCAATTTGGAATTGCTCGAGGACAAGAAATATTGGGTGGGAGGACTGTAATGTCCCCATCCAAATAAATTTCATGAAGGGAAATTTCCACCAATCTACTGGTTCCCTAGGTTGGGGTGGAAACATTTAGACTTGGAATAAGGGAGCTATAAGACCCCAAATGGACATTAAATTGACAAATATATATTAAAGGGTCTAAATAAATAATTATAATAATAAAATAAGGTGGCACTTGGTCATGAGGGCGCATAGGTGGTGTGGGACCCACACAAGGCAAAATTCTCCATGCCATATGGCATCCTATTCCCACCCATTCGAATACAAGGTGGAGTATAATGTTATTGGGGGAGTTGGAGAGGCATTATTCATGGCATGAATCTAGGAGGGATGAATTAGAGTGGAAGAGTAACTCCCATGGAAGAGGAAGATGCATCATAGAAGAATTGTGACACTTGGAGCTAGATTCCCTAACTTCTATGACAATAATGATGAAGATTCTATGACACTTATGAAAAAGTTAAGACCTGATTGATGACATATGAAATATATGACATGTCAGGGATAGAAATAGCCTCCAAGAGGGCGCACAAGGGGATTTATGGCAACCAAGATTCCCCCATTCCAATTGATGGAAGAGGAAGGCTAGGAAGTGTTGGACAAGTGGCATTCATGGGAATCTCTCCCTAATTCGAGTTGGGATGAGTCTATTGGAGGTAAGTCGAGCTATGGAGGCCTTGGGAGGTTAATAAAAGACAAGAATAAATAAGGATACTAGATTTTGATCATTTCTCATTTGGCACATTTGGAGAGATTAGCTTGTCCTTGCACGGTGGATGTTCATCCTCCCTGCCTTGGAACCAATTTCGAGGGTGCAATATTCCCATCCAAGTTGGTTGATGGAGAGGCCATTCAGAACTCTCAACAGAGATTCATGGAGATGTTTTAATGCAGGTTCAGACCTCAACTAAGTTCAATTTGATCTTCTCTCATTCTCTTGTATTCTTATTCTACTATCTTTCTCTCAATGTCATGTAAATGTGCAAGGGTGCACTTCTTGTTGCATATACCTAGTGGAGGATTGTTATTTCGACTTCATGGACATGTTGGTTGCTGCATACTCTGTAATAGACATATCATGAGAGCCACAGCTCGAAATACCATGTACTTCAAGTGATATTTTCAATCGAAACTCAGATTCGAGCCATTTTCTTCATAGTTATTGCATAGTGATTTTGGGATGATGTTGTATATGTTTATATCAGAGTTTTCTGAGATATTTGTTCATGTTATGAGCTGTATATGAAGTTAATATGATGGCCCAAATTATGTTTGCAGATCCCTAAAGTGTCACTATATTTTATGACCAAATTCGAGACTCCTTGTCCACCATTTTCACCCCAAATTCTAGACTCTAGAAGTTGTTGTTCAGTCGGATACCTATTCGACCCTAAAACCAGATCTAATGTTGCACATATACTGTCATTGATGTATTATAATAGTGCCAAGTCTTATATAAAGAATTAGTGAATTTTTTACAGTGTTTGGAAGGGCAATTAGGGGCAGACCTAGGGGGATTTCCACTACTCAAATTGACTAGTCTTGTCCCTAAACTTCTCTCCTTGAAAATTGCAGACCATGGATGGGTATATCAGGTGTTTGGGTGTCTAATAGATGTGTTAATGTGTCCTATTCCCCATCAATACCTTCCTCCCCAAATTCGAAAGCACTTGGAGGTGTTTGGAACCAGTTGTAAACTACATCCCTAGAGTCAAAATAAGGTGATCCTAAGCACTATTATTTAGAAGGATATTACACAATCAGAAAAATGCACCATAAAAACACCATTTAACCTAGCTGGGAGCCTAACTTACCAACATTTAACAAGAACTGAGTAAGGAGAAGACCTTAGGTCACACTTGTGCATGAGTTCTTCAACTAGTCTAACATCAACCCTTTGCATGTGTAAAAAGAATCCCTAAAACATAATGCATCCACCTTCAAGCCAAAGAATTCATCCCAGGAGAAGTGCACATCACATCAATGACTCATAGAGTAGGAGAAAGAGAGTAAAAAACATATTTGAACCCTTGTCTTATGATTTTCAATGAGGTGAGGTGATCTATTTATATGATTGCATCCTCAACCTTTTTAATTCTTGAGCCTACAAGTTTAAAATAAAGTTAAAATAGAATTATACTATTTTTAGGGTAAATCCCCCACAAGTTGGGAATTAAGCCCTAAAATAGACATAAAAAAGGAAAATAGAATAAAATTAGGCTTCACTTGATGAAATAGTGAGGCAAAGGGGGACGTCATGCCCCAAATAACCCCAAAATGTTGTTTATCCCTCAACGCCCCCCTTTCCAAGCTTGTAGTCTTAACTGTGGAAGGATGAAATCATAGGCCAAAGAGCTAGAGGAGAGGTTTCTCTAGATGATAGAATGAGGTCCAGGTGGGTGAAGGAGGTGTGTTAAATAGGGGACAACAGCCTTTTACAAAACGCAATCACCTCTACATAACAAAACCAAGGTGGTTGTGTGCCCCAATGGGTCACCCCTAGAAGCCCGAGACACCAATCCATGGGCTTAAAGCCTTGCATTATGGGGACATGCACACACCAAAGGGTAGTCAATTGTTCCACAAATACAAGTACTTATAAGAGGGAAACCAAGGGAGCTTGCCATCACCATTCTAGGGGGGAAACAACACCTAATCCAATATCCATACAATATAACCCACTTTGGCCTTTACAATAAATTTTTTAAACCCCTTGCTATAGGTTTGGCCCTACTGGAACACTATAGTAGCTCTGAGGCATAACAACTAGCTCCAATGCGAGACATACCCTCTTCCTGGGAGTGTATGAGAACCCCTAAGATATTTTGGATACCTATAGACCTGCACACACACCTAACAACAAAGACATCAAATGCATCGGAGGCAAGCACCTCCGTCCTGCCTTGTTCAAACTAAAATGAAAATAACTCAAAATGAAATAACAACAAGTGCAATGCATGGGTAACAGTAAATGTTGAAGTTCACATGAAACTAAACCTACCTACCTGAATTACGATAACAAATGTAGGGCCAAGTGAAATCATACCACCAATGTAGCCACTCAAGTATATGATTTGTGTTAGATTTACTTCCTTTGTCTTTGGGGATCATCCAAGACAAGATCACATCAAGGGTGAGATCAGTACATACCATTATCTTCATCGGAGTGGAGATGGAATGATGGGTGAACCTAGGAACCTAGAAGCCTTGAAATTCCTACCACAAAGAACAATTACTTTCATAAGCTTTATCTATCCATGCCCATACCAGGCTCAAGTATACCCCATCCCCATCATACATTTGTTCTGTGAAATTTGTTCGCATAGAATTGGCTATCTGATTCTGAATTTGGGAGACCACTTACAAATATAAGCCTTGGAAAATGTCCAAAGAATCTGTTAAGTCCAATTGTGATATGTCCCTATACCTATTCAAGCATTCTTTTGGACATGGAAACATGTTGTTCATCTTTGTAATAATCATGTCAGTATCACCAATAATCTTTAAAGATTTGAAATTGTCAGCCACAAAATTCATACCTTCAAATTTTAAGCAAAACGATAAATAAAAAATATCATGGTAAGGAGAAGTAAATACTATACATGCCCACATACCTGTCTCGTTTTCATTGAAATGTATCATTGAAAACTTACCAGTACTAGGTAGAAAATTCTGCTCAACTTCTGTAATGCTTCCTAAGAGATATCGATGGGAATGATAATCATGGCCCACCTTAGGATAGGATAAATCCATCGGCTCAATACTTGTAGAGGAACTCTTTGTATGACACCCTACACCTTCCTCAATGCCGGGTAAGCACGACTGAACTAAGCCCAAAGAAATCTCTTCGGGGATGTTGCTTCTAAAATCTTCAAACCCTTTATCAGAATGGAATAGTTGCATATGGTGATCGTCTGTAATAGCAACAGGATCTACATCTTGAGGTGCTTCATCATCAAATGTAATCGCAAAAGGATTGATCCAATATTCATCATCGATTCAATGAGGGGAAGGAGCAATCGAACTTTCATTGATTATGTCGTCAATATCCTTCCTCAAAGGGATTAAGAATTCTTCATATTGCTTCAAATCTGCATAAAAATATGGCTCGAACTAATTCATACTAACTTCTTTTTCTTCTATGAATGGCAGGAAAGGCTCATAGACTTCTTCTTCAAAATATGTGCAATTGGAAGGCTCGAAAACAATACTGCTCGGTCTTGAAGAATCATATATTGGTGAGCCCATGAACTTCCAATAATCATCATCTTCAAGGATCATGTTACTTTCCTCCAAGAGGCTCGAGATATCATGAGAAACTATGACATGCGTGACTAATGATAACTCACCATTTCCTTGCGTTGTTCAATTTCTTCCACTAGAGCTTCTTGGTTTTCATTTTTTTGAATCTCGTCATCTTTGTCTTCAGTAGTACCTTCTTCTTTGGACATTGGGATTAGAGTGTTACTGAAAAGATCTTGATCGACGGTTCCTTCAAGCAAGCTTTTTGAGACTCGATCTTCATCATGGATTTCTTTCTTGAATAAATTATTTGCCTCTTCGACATAGGGCATCCACTTCTTGTGTTTTCCTGGGCACCAACAACTACAAAATACCTTTATCAGTTCTACGATGGAGGATATTGTACCTTTGCCTAGGTCTTTAAACCAATCAAGGGCCTCTTCACCTAAATGCCACACAAATGTCTTCATGTAGGCATCCTCATCTTTTTGAACAATAGAATATGGAACACTATACATAAAATCTTTAACAAAGTATAGGGGATCATCATCTTCATCATAGAATTCTGTCATGAAACTATCTCGTAACTCATTTAAAGAATTCGATAAGACAAGACGAGCGAAATGTTATTTGGGGTTATTCCGACAAGCTCCTTTGTGGGAAGAGAAGTCAAGGCCTCAATATTTTATTTATTGAGATTAGGATCCCACTCTTTCCCAAATGCCTTGACTAATTGCAAGAGTGAGGAAATCCCCCGAGGAGGAAACCCATGATACCAATCTCCCATATCCTTGTTATTCCATAAATCAAGGGAAATTACAAACCCATTCATTCTGAGATCCTCATCCATAATATCCCATGTTATAATATATTCTCTGAAGGTCACAATATGCTTTGCAACTATATCTTCGTATCGATGCAATATTGGGATGGACTTGATCCACCCATGTTTATCTAGCGAATTTGGATATTATCCCGAAATATTTGAGAAATCCAATGGAGCATACAGATTATGCATATTTATTTTATCAATGTAAGCCATATCTTCTTATTGATAACTGAGGCCTGTTGTTTTGACTTGCACTTCTATGATTTGTTTTCTTTGATGGAGTCCCCAGATAGGACCTGCAAGGTTAACCCCTAACAATAATCATATTGAATTACAAAGCAAAAAACTTACCTCTTGGACTCATTCTTGTAGAGTACCTATTTATTTTCTTCAGTGGGAGTCACCAGGAGAGACCTGCCAAATTAGACCAAAACAAGTCTCACCAAAATACTAAACAAGAACTTACATGAATCGCATGGTAGATGTTGTATGTGTCTGAATGATTATAACCAGGAATCCCTCTTTAATAGAATGTCATCACTTTTCTTTTAGTTCTCCAACAACGGTGCCAAAAATGTTACCATCCTAACTAGCAATATTGAATTAGTAGCACAATGTGGTTGGTATGCTAGTGAATGGTATGCATATGGGAGAGGTCTAGGCCCAAATGTCGCCTGACCCCAACCTTTCAACTACTTCGGGTAACTCCTAAACCCAGGGGAGAGCCCTTTTAAAGGTACCTGCAAACACCAACGAGAAAATACCCTTCTACAACCTTTATAGCAAAGATCAATGCCTTGTATGGAGTAAAAAAATCAGCAATAAAGACACACGGACAAATAGAAGGAGTTAAATCAATTTTATTGACTGTCATCACCATGTCATCAATAATTTACCACAGTATGTAGTACATGACATATTCCTTATCCACTAAAAATAAGTAAATGAAATCAAGCTTTCATTGTGGATTAGGTTCTATTGTTTTATGCAAGGAATATCAACATTGAAAAATGCTTAGAAGACCGTAGAAAAGACTCAGCCTTGGAAGGTATTGAGGCATCCAGTCAAACTTATGAAATGAGGTCTGCCCTAACCTCTTTAACAGTCAACAATAAGGTTTACTATTGGTAGCTTGGAGTATCCAAGTGGGCAGTTCAAGACACCCTTCTAGATTTGTGGACAAATCCACCAAGATGCACTAGATTTGGGGATCAGTTTTGTAATTTTCTAATTATTTTCTGTTTTTTGAATTTTGTAATTTTTAAGGTTCTTTGTAAATTTTTAGATTTTTAGGGTTTTATGCATAAAACTACAGCCAAACTAAAATACAATAAAATGCTAAAAAGAAGAGTAATTTAGTGACAAGAAAAGGGGATAATTTTTGCCTCAATCCATAGGGCATTGAGAGATCAATGGTCAATGTCCCTCTCTTGAAATGTCCTTTAACACTTGCAAGCTAGGGCATCACCTAACAACCTCTAAGGCTCGGTATGAGATCCTAGCTAGGGAAAATGAAGAAGTCCAAGGCCCTAATATGCAATAGAGAACTCCTATAGAGGACATTCTCTTCATACAACAGTTGACAAAATCTTTACAATAAGCCCTAACCAATTAGAAAAATGCGCCATAAAAGCACCATTTAACCTAGCTAGGAGCATAGCTTACCAATATTTAACAAGAAGTGAGCAAGGAGAAGGCCTTAAATCACACTTGTGCGTGAATTCTTGTAACTAGTTTAGCATCAACCATTTGCATGTGTAAAAGGAATCCCTAAAACATCATTCATCCACCTTCAAGCCAAAGAATTCATCCCAAGAGAAGTGTGCATCACATTAATGACTCATAGAGTAGGAGCCTAAGAGAGTAAATAACATATTTGAACCCTTGTCTTATGATTTTAAAATAGAATTAGACTACTTTTAGGGTAAATCCCCCATAAGTTCGGAATTAAGCCCTAAAATAGGAAAATAGACTAAAATAAGTCTTCACTTGATGAAATAGTGAACCAAAAGGGGACGTCATGCCCCAACTAACCCCAAAATGTTGTTTATCCATCAATGCCCCCCTTTCAGAGCTTGTAGGATCAACTGTGAAAGGATGTCGTCATAGGCTTAAGAGCTAGAGGAGGGTTTTCTCTGTGTTGGAATGAGATCCAAGTGGGTGAAGGAGTTGTGTTAATTAGAACTTGCCTAATTAGAACTTGCCAAATTAGAACCTTCTCAAGGGAATAGAGAAGAAGATAAGGATATGACAAAATGTTTAAGAAATAATGAATTATTCTGTCTAATCCATTCAACATTATTTGGGCCTGCATTTTTGTCACGTACCCACCCATTTATCCAATGCAAGGCAGGGAACATGATGCCAAATTCAGGGCTTTCACATGATCTCAGCCCATTCATTAGATTCATTTAAATAAAATATGAGTGTGCATATGTAAAACAAATCAATTATGGACAGCGGAATTAAAACAACATCCACACGCAATTCATGCTCATCCAACATATTAAAATAATCATTAATTGAACATTGCAGAAGTAAATACATAGACATAAAAACACTTATCTTCATTTTGCAACTGCCCCAAGCAACTAGCTATGTCGTTGCAACGTTCCACCCAACCATAGGCTCTTCGACAGCTTATACTGAGTCCGTCCAAAGGCCACCCCCGAGCTGGGCATGATTCTCATAAGGAAAAGGGGAACAAAGCTCATTCACAGCCAATTAATCATTCCATCTGAGCCAAGCCAGTCCATAGCTGGGTTTATCAGGCTACAATTGAACCCTGGATGCTTACTCTCAAGCTCAAGCCAAAGCAATGAATACCCATACCCATACCCCAACATATTCATTTTTCACACAGCAAGCACAAACATTGGGCATAGATACACATTTCCAGCAATGGAATTCACAAACAAGATGGCCATAGATTTTTCCCAAATCGTGGCTCACCCAAAACGAGCTGTGGGAAGGGAAATGCATCCACAGGGAGGAAAAACGTTTTCTCCCCAACTCTCTCAGCAATTAACAACAAAAATGGTCTCTATGGAACCCCCATTCCATTCCCCTTCTTCCCCACTGGTATACAACACAAAAACGCCCTTCTCTACTGGGAGAATGAAGGAAAACACAACAAACGTGCCTAGAAAACGCCCAGGTAGCTCTAAACTCGTGAGGGGGAAGGACTCATCATGGATAATGGCTTGGGGGAGAAATTCCTGGCTCTTTTCTTGCCCCAGAAGCAAAAAACGAATTCCCATGCAGGGTGGTTTTCCCATACCCGAATTTGGACAGCCATACCTCCCATTCCCCAAGGCATTAACTACCTCAACCAACTCTTGGGAGAAATCAATGATTAGGTACCAAAGTCAACATGGGTAGTTGAGGGTTTGATGGGTTCTCTCATTGACACTTGGCTTGACTTTAGTGGCTCAAGGGTTTGAATGTTTTCCCTCCCAATTCCTTGTGAAATCATGCCCCCATCTCTTTGTTGCATTGCATAGCTAGTTGTGGGTATTTTTATTAAAATGCATATTACATGATGTTGAAGTTCCAATGTGCCTGGCTAGCACGCAAACCATATGCATCAATAATTCGATGGCGGGGCCTTGGCCTTGGGCTCCTCACCACAATTTCATAACAATATTACATCATTTAAAATGTTAAAGTGATAGGGTCTAGATGGGGATGTGACATTCCCCTTCCCTTGGAATAACACCGTCCTCGGTGTTCCAACACTTAGGAATAAATACCCACTTTACATATGCCTCAAAATTCACAACTGGGGGCAGGTCTGTCCTGCGTTTCATCTCTTTACTTTGAACTTTCAGGATCAAGTCCTCTAGCTTCCATAAGCTTTTCCTGCTAGCTTTGGTCTTCCAGCTCTACGGGTGGGCATTGCTCCAGAGCAATCCCTTTCCTTTATTCACCTTCTAGTTGATCCACAAGTCTAGAATTTCATGGATGCCATCTTTCTTGTTGTCCCAGCAACTATTTGAGGAATATTTCCAGCCAGAACAAATAGCTTTTGGTATGCTTCCACGATCAAAGTGTACAGCTGGCTCTCACTTTTCTCACTAGCAATCACTTGGCTAGTAACAGCTGCAACAATGGCTTTCCCTGTCTCTCTTGTGAGACTCCTCATGGCAATTCTTGTTAGGACAAGCATAACACAATAATAAAATTAGTCAATTATTTTCCTAATTGACTTGGAACGTCCATGCTTTACTCATAAGACTTCCACACATTTCATGCTTTCCCACATACACATGAACTCATTCATGTTCATCCTTTCACAAGAAAATATCTATTTCAGCATTCACAATTCAGTTCAAGCAATTAAACACAATTGGTTTTCATTTATGACATGCACTCAACAGTCTTTTGTTTCTGAGATGCATCAGTCAAAAGGAAAGAGAAGAGTAAGAGTTTCCCCCTCTTAGTCTTGTTCCAATTCGGAGCCACACCATCACTTGTGGTTCTATGCTCCTTAGCCTCTTTCACTTCAATGTGAATGCTCGGCCTGCCATTTCTTGGCTATGACACTTTAGTGTCTAAGGTCTATCTAATTCCTTTCAACTAGGGAACCCTTCCCCATTGTTGCTTACAGAACCTTTGGCGGCTAGGACCCACACAGTTCCACTAGCACCATCTTTCATTACCGCTCATACTGAGTTCTCTTTAGGACGGTCACATGTCCACATGCATCCTCCAGATGCTTTCATAGTCCTTGCTTCTAGCAATACCTACACTCAAACATTGAATTCATTCACATGTTTAGTGTATTTTCATAGGGTTTATGTCTAGACAAGAGTTTGAGAAAATCATGATCAAATCATATACACACGTATATTCATAAGCAAAAAGTTGCAAGATAACCAAATACTTATCTGTATCGGATGTCTTCACTTTACTCCACAGGATCCTTCTTCGCCTTCCAAGCATTGGATTTCTCGTGGATACAACAATGAATGTTGGGCCAGCACGCAGGCTACTCCACAACCATTCGAATAGGCAATGCCAGGCCAGTACGCTAACTGGTTTTATCAATTGTTTAAGGGAATGTTTGGTCAGCACGCCGACTACTCCACAACATCAAGTGGTTAATGTTCCCACCAGTTACTCTCTTGCTTTACCAAGAATTTTATAGCGCCCAACCAGTTACTCTCTTGTTTTACCAAGAATTTTTATAGCTCTATCAGGGTCCTTGCTTCCTGTAATGGCCAAGGTTTCCAACAAAGAAACAACAATGTATTAGCTTGGTTGTTATAAGACTTATACCTGAAGTCTTCATTATTCCAAACAAGAAATAAATGAAAATGAATGCTTATCTGTATTGTGCATTTTCCTCGCTACTCCACAAGTTTCCTTCTCTGCTTTACAAGCCTTGGATCACCTGTGGGGTGGATGCTTGGTCAGCACACATGCTGCTCCACAACATCATCCAAATAGGCAATGCCAAGCCAGTACGCCGACTGGGTTTATCAGTCATCCCAAAAAAAAAACCAGTATGCTAAGCCAGTACGCTGACTGGGTTTATCAAGCATTTCAAAAATCAGTATGCTAAGCCAGTACGCCGACTGGGTTTATCAAGCATACAATGACCATTTCCAAACCAGTTCTCCGACTGGGTTTGTTAGGAAATAACACCCTTCACCAATACCTCCACAACATGCAAATAACCAATGCCAAGCCAGTACACCGACTGGGTTTGTCAGGCATTAATTTAACAACATGCCAAGCCAGTACACCAACTAGGTTTATCAGGAATCCAACAACCTTTCGCCACAACACCCAAATAACCAATGCCAAGCCAGTACACCGACTGAGTTTATCAGGCATACAACAACCATTGCCAAGCCAGTACATCAACTGGGTTTATCAGGCAATATGAACAACATAATATGATTACGTGGCTCCTTCTCTTATGCAACTAGTGGTTCCCTCCAAGAACTCCATAGGTCACTCACTTGACTGCAGGCTAGCATGGCCCCACAATACCCACTCACACTACACAAGGATGATACCCCTTTTCTGCAACACAGCTCCTCGGGCCTATCCATCTCTTCTAGTGTCCTTTAGTGTGAGCGTAGAAAGGTTACCACTGCCCATACAGTCCTCTTGAGCACCTTTTTTTTTCACCTTGCCTCTTACGTGCAACACCAAATTGCATTTGTGTAAGTTGATACCACAAGAAGGATAAGTAGACTCCTCAGTATTGCTGCTCTAAAATTGTAACCATATTTCATAACATTCACTATCAAGTATTGAAACACCAAGAATGCGTCCATTCCCTTAGGGTGTAGTCAATATTGAAACCCTAACATAACCCATCACCTGAAAGGTATGTATCCCTTTCTGATGTGAACCATGTAGGCCTTAGTCATACTCAAGCAGTCTGGAACAATAATGAAATAATAAAACATGCTCTGCATATTAAATCTAATAACCAGACATGTATATCCTTAGTTAAGGTTATCGAATACTCATTCGTTTCACATATGTATCTTTCTTTAATGGCGAAGAATGGGGCTCCCTTCTCTGTGTCAACAGTCCTTCGGTTTGCCACCCCAATATTCTCTCATGCCATAACCCACACATGCCTTATTGGCATAATTTACTGTCTCACTCACATGCTTTACCAAAATGCAGTTTGGCTGAGACATTATCAACATTTACAATGGCGTTTCACCCGAAACCCATTTCCAAAGCATGGGATCCTTCCCATCTAGTTTGGCTTCTACAGGCCATCACACATGGTCTTCCTGCAATGTGTCATCCTGGCACACTTTATCAAATAGCCAAACAGTCAGCAACATTTAGCAATAAGCCTCAAATATGATTGTTTCATAACCAATCAATAACATTAACAGTTAAATTCAACATGAATTTACAATTCTGTCTTCTACATAAATTGATTTGCTTAGCAATGAGGCTATCCTTATATTGTTTGGATCTCGTAAGTGGTATCACTCTGTCCATTATGGTTTCACCCTTGCTACCATACCTGAACACCCACCTACAACATGTCCTCCTGACACAATTCTATATAATCCAAACAATCATTAGCAATTATAAGCAAATTCTCAAATCTGAAATTTGTAAATCTGCTTTCCTACAGAAATTAGGTTTGCAACCATGAGACTATTCTCATAACTTAAACCAGACAATTTTCAGACTTGTTTCATGCATAACTTACAACCATGAGAACCTTCTCATAACCTTTGGCTTCTGTACATGGTAGATCCTGGTCTTTACTATGGACTTATCCTCATTGCCATACGCAAGACTTTTCTACCTGAAAACTGAAATTTCAATCAGCCAAACACGTTGTGAGTATGTATGCATATACTCTTTTCATTGCTACAACAGTCACTGAAGTGATCTCAGAATTATAACGCTCTATAATTCAAACACTTTCAATTGTTAACATTTTAAATGCAATGAAATATATACATCTCTATATATGCATTAAAAATTGCAAGACACAGTCACACTATCCATGCAATTTAGATAAATAGTAAATACTCATTACTTCACATTTCATGCAATTCTGTCTTTCCAACATAGCACTGTGGGTATCCCATCAACATGTCTACCTTCTATATTCAATCCTTCTCCTACATTCATGGCAGCTTATGAAATGGTCTCAGGATTAGCAATAGTCCACCATTTCATCTATTATCTAACTGCATTGAAACATATATATGTTACACCCATGCATTAACACAATGCTTTTCAACATGTGTACCTACACATGCATGCATATTTACAACATTTACCGAATATTTCAATGCACATGTCTTCAATGCCATCTTGCATGATTTCATGAATACTATGCATTCAAACATACTATGGTCTATCCATGATTACTACGTACAGCATGCACTACCATGACAGGTCCATAAGTCCTTAGTTGCTTTGGTTGTTAAACTCACAACCAATATTCACAAATGGCATGATATGAATTCATATGAATGCATTGAGGTTTCTAGAAACTATAGGGTGTAAGGCTCCTTGCCTTCATTTACCCACACCTGACCATACTTGGTAGGTTAACATTCACATTTAGGCACTCAATACCACATGCAAACCAAATCATCATAGTTTAACTGTAGTTGAAGGGATCTTACCAAATCCTCCTTCAACATTCATGCAACTAAGCATAAATAACCATTACCTGCATGGTTGTCATTAACATCACTTGATGTTACCTGATTAGTTGGCCTCTTACCAAGGCTACTCCGTCCTTTTTCCAACATCGTGATCATGGATTTGTTGCACCATCCTCTCTTCATAAGGTTGTATGCAACAATCATCCACATCCTTAGCCATGCTTCGGTTGTCTTTGGTCCTACAACCAATCTGAACATGACTAATTATTAGCAACCACAATAATTATCTTAAGTGGCTCATTGCATATGTAAAACCTCACTATTTTACTAATATGCAATGTCATATACACGCAAAAAAAACATTTTCACATGCACTGTGCAATATGTCATCTAGTACATACTTCCTTCATCTATCTATCTTTTTGCATTTCCAGCATCCCTATGCCATAATTTTCAGTATAGACAACTCAGAAAATATAAATATAATAGCAATGGAGGAGTTAAGGAATTCTCCCTTTATCAACACTGCCTTGCTACTCCCATTGCTCTTCTGCAAAGCATATTACAACCAACTACTCTTAATGCAATTCTTGCTTCTCATTCCCAAGCATAGAGAATGCATTTCACACTTTCAACGACTGTCTCTGGGGGACGACGGGGGTCAAGGGGGCTTGCCCCCTTGTGGCTTTGCAGGGCGGGTCGAGGGCAGCGCCCTCGCTTTTTTTTTTTTTTTTTAATCTTTCCATTTCGCGCAATCTGGCGCATAAGTTCCAAGGCAATTTTTTCCATTTTCAGCACCTGAAAATCTCCCTGAAAATGGCTGAAATTCCTTGTTTTGGAGCAACTTGTGGAGTTCTTCCGCAATTTCGGAAGAGATTCGAAAATTCCTTCTGCAGATTCGGCAATTCCTTCCACAATTTCGGAAGAGATTCGGGAATTCCTTCTGCAAATTCGGAAATTCCTTCCGCAATTTCGGAAGAGATTCAGGAATTCCTTCCGCAATTTCGGAAGAGATTCGGGAATTCCTTCCGCAAATTCGGAAATTCCTTCCGCAATTTCGGAAGAGATTCGCGAATTTATTCCGCAAATTCGGAAATTCCTTCCGCAATTTTGGAAGAGATTCGGGAATTCCTTCCGCAATTTCGGAAGAGATTCATAGACACTTAGAAAAAATTTGAAAATTTGAAAATTTTGAAATTTTTCTTAACTATCAGTGCTGAGCAGGAAGCATACTTACCTCTGCAACTATGATAGGTAGCCCATAAAGGCCCAATCCTGCAACCAGCGGCTCTGATACCATTCTGTCACGTACCCACCCATTTATCCAATGCAAAGTAGGAAACATGATGCCAAATTCAGGGCTTTCACATGATCTCAGCCCATTCGTTAGATTCATTTAAATAAAATATGAGTGTGCAGATGTAAAACAAATCAATTATGCACAACGGAATTAAAACAACATCCACACGCAATTCATGCTCATCCAGCATATCAAAATAATCATTAATTAAACATTGCAGAAGTAAATACATAGACATAAAAACACTTATCTTCATTTTGCAACTGCCCCAAGCAACTAGCTATGTCGCTGCAACGTTCCACCCAACCATAGGCTCTTCGACAGCTTATACTGAGTCCGTCCAAAGGCCACCCCCGAGCTGGGCATGATTCTCACAAGGAAAAGGGGAACAAAGTTCATTCACAGCCAATTAATCATTCCATCTGAGCCAAGCCAGTCCATAGCTGGGTTTATCAGGCTACAATTGAACCCTGGATGCTTACTCTCAAGCTCAAGCCAAAGCAATGAATACCCATACCCATACCCCAACATATTCATTTCTCACACAGCAAGCACAAACATTGGGCATATATACACATTTCCAGCAATGGAATTCACAAACAAGATGGCCATAGATTTTCCCCAAATCGTGGCTCACCCAAAACGAGCTGTGGGAAGGGAAATGCATCCACAGGGAGGAAAAACGTTTTCTCCCCAACTCTCTCAACAATTAACAACAAAAATGGTCTCTATGGAACGCCCGTTCAATTCCCCTTCTTCCCCACTGGTATACAACACAAAAACGCCCTTCTCTACTGGGAGAATGAAGGAAAACACAGCAAACGTGCCTGGAAAACGCCCAGGTAGCTCTAAACTCATGAGGGGGGAGGAATCATCATGGATAATGGCTTGGGGGAGAAATTCCTTGCTCTTTTCTTGCCCCAGAAGCAAAAAACGAATTCCCATGCAAGGTGGTTTGCCCATACCCGAATTTGGACAGCCATACCTCCCATTCCCCAAGGCATTAACTACCTCAACCAACTCTTGGGAGAAATCAATGATTGGGTACCAAAGTCAACATGGGTAGTTGAGGGTTTGATGGGTTCTTTCATTAACACTTGGCTTGACTTGAGTGGCTCAAGGGTTTGAATGTTTTCCCTCCCAATTCCTTGTGAAATCATGCCCCCATCTCTTTGTTGCATTGCATAGCTAGTTGTGGGTATTTTTATTAAAATGCATATTACATGATGTTGAAGTTCCAATGTGCCTGGCTAGCACGCAAACCATATGCATCAATAATTCGATGGCAGGGCCTTGGCCTTGGGCTCCTCTCCACAATTTCATAACAATATTACATCATTTAAAATGTTAAAGTGATAGGGTCTAGATGGGGACGTGACAATTTTTATATGAAAAGATGAAAAACCAAAATTATGTGTAATCATAATTTAGACCTTGTTAACAATGTGAAGAATTCTATTTATAAAATCATAGCAAAAATCTTAGCCAGAAGGTTGAATCCTATCTCTAGTGAGATAACATCAAAGGATAAGTTCGATTTTCTACAAAAGAGGCAGATTCATGATGCCGTGGTTTTAGCCCAAGAGGCCCTCCACTCTATCCACCTACACAAGAAAACCATAACTATCCTCAAGATAGACCTATTTAAAGCGTATGACATGGTTAATTGGTCCTTCCTATGGTTAGTCCTCTTATAGATGAGCATTGAGCTCTTTGTGGTCAATCGGATCTTGGGGTGCGTACAGTCTGCTTCCTTTGCAGTTCTCATCAATGACACACATTCCAATTTATTTCGTGCCTCCAAGGGGCTCAAGCAAGGCTGACATTTAGCCCCCTTCCCATTCCTTATTGTTGCAGAAGAACTGAGCAAGTTAGTCAAAGACACAAGGACTAAAGGTGACTTAATAGGTGTAAAGGTGTCTCTTCATGAATCTATAACCCATCTTTTATTCGTAGATGATGTGTTAAGTTTCATAAATGGAACCTTAAATGACGCTGGCACACAACGGGGAGTTTTGGACCTCTTTTGTCGAGCAACATGTATGGAAATAAAGGTGGATAAATCTTGTTTATTGCTCAATGAAATTCCAACTAATGTTGTGCATTGGATAAGCGGCCTGCGTCCTTGTCCCAACAAGGACCTCCACTTGGGATTCAAGTATCTTGGTTTCATTCTTAAGCCCAATAGTTATAGATTCGTTGATTGGGTATGGTTGTACAAAAAGGTAAAGTCCAGAATCTCCCTATGGATGAACAGGTTCCTATCCAAAGGCTGAAGACTTACGCTAGTCAAGTCATTTTTAGAAAGCATTCCAATCTATTGGAGCTCAATTGCAGCGATCCAAAAAGGAATTCTGACAAAAATTAAGAAGCTATATTTTCATTTTTTATGGGCTCATTCACGATCTTTTGGAGGTCTCCCCTTGGTGAAATGGTCTCACATTGCTCTCCCTAAAAAATCTCGGTGGTTGGGGTCTAAAAAATATTTTTTTCTTTACCCAATCTTTAGCGGCCCAAAGCCTTTGGAGGCTGACTCTCAACAATGGCCTGTGGCCTGTGGGGAAGAGTAATTAAGGCCAAATATATGCAAGGGTTGTCAATAGAAGACTACTTTAGGCTCCCATGGAAGTCCTCTAGTGGCTCCATCATCTAGAAGGCATTAGTTCAGGCCTTTCCATTCGTGGGCCAATGGACTGCATGGAAGATAGGGAATGGAAGGAAGGTTTGTGTTAGTGAAGACCCTTGGTTGGGATCCAAAAATGAATCAATATCTCACGTCTTTATATTTTTCTAGTACGGTGTGCAGGTGATGAAATTAGTTAAAGGCCTAAATCAGGAAATCATCTTCCTGGAACAATGCATGGCTCGACGACTACCTCAAGAGTTGGCTATCAGACAATTTTGTCAAGCGATTCGAAGGCTTGCCATGCATCTTTGTAAATATTATTTGGTGGGAACGTAACGTGCATATATTTAAAAACGAAGTGGTGCCACCCAAAGTCTAAGCCGGCCTCATAATCAAAATCTCAAGGAAATTCAAGCTCAACCCTAAAGAAAAGAAGCCCATAATCCTGATTATGCAAATCCCGTGGGGGCTCTTCAACGACGCCTCCCAAGGTTATCCTCCACGTTGTGGAGTTGGTGTGATGCTCCTCTTTAATCAAAACCATTTTCTTCATCTTAGATATTCACCTGGAAGAGGAGAAGAGGATCCAACAATGAAGCAAATTTCATTGCCTTCTGGCCATCCAATTAAAATCTCTGCTATTGGTGGCGTGCAGATTTTTGGCTGCATACTGGTTTTTTGGATGCGTGAACCTCCTTTGGTGGCTGTGTGCACCTCCAGGTTGGCTGCGTGATCACTTAGTGGCTGCTTTTCCCACTCTCGGACCTCGACTCTTCTGGCTGCAGGCCCCTTGCCCCCCTGGCTCCTCTCCCTCCTTTTGATCGCTCGTCCTTCTGACTAAGCTAATCCCCTTCCTGCCTTAACGGTCCCACCCCTCGTTTTCCTCCTCTCCCTCCTCTTTGTATGCCCCATTGCCCCTCTCCCTGGGCTCCCTCCCTTTTCCTCCAATGGCCTCGGGAGCTGAAAGCCCCCCTGACCTGACCAGCTTCTTGAAACTTTTAACCTCCAATGGCAAGAAACCTCTCTCCTCCACTCAACAAAAGTTCGTGAAGAAACTTGACCAGACCCCGACTGTTGTGTTGTCGGCGGATTTGTTCTGTAAGACTGCCCTTAATTTGTCGGAGCGTGCCTTGATCGGCCAGTTTACAGGCTTATGGCCTTCCCCGAAGTCTACCGAATCGTGGGTTCAGAAAAAATGGAAACCCTTGATCACGGAAGACGTTAAATCTTTCTTCCTAGGTAAAGGATACTTTGCCTTCGTTTTCAAATGCAAACAGGACCGCGAACTCATCTTCAAGAATGAACCCTATTTCATGGGACCACAAGGGCTCTATATGAACAGATGGACCCCGAACTTCGATCCTTCCATTGGCATTCCTTCCGCAGTCCCTGTTTGGGTGAGACTCCCTCACCTACCACTCCATTGCTAGAATACATAATCTTTAGAAGTGATCGGAAACGCTTTGGGTAAATACATCGACAAAGCTGATCGAAAAGATCAATATTCATTCAAGAACTGGTCCCAGAAGCAATAAATCTTACAGTAGCAGACTGGTCCCATATTCAAGAACTCAACTACGAGCAAATTCATTTTAAATGCAAGTTCTGCCATGAATACGACCACTTGGCTCGATCCTGCAAAAAGAAACCTGCGGATCCTGAATCGTACGGGAAAAAAGAGGAATGGACAGCCATCCAAAAAAACATCAAATCAGGTACAAAACCTTCAAAAAGTCTGAACATGCAGAAAGCATATCAGCATCATCACAATCTGACGGCCCCCAGCAACACGAACAGATTCAAAGCCTTAGAAACGCCAAATATCCATGACATCCCCGAGGCTGAAGAAGAAGGATAAATACGCGAACAACAAGACTCACAAGCTACCCCTCTCGCCCTTGAAATCTCGAAGATTCCCCCATATCAGAACATCCCCAGCCCCGTCAAATCAGATTTGATCAAAGAAGCCCCCTCCTATGCTGAAATCACCAAAGTTAGACCCCCTCCCTCCCCATCCTCCTCAAAAGAACCCATTGATAAATCTTCCAAAAAGCCAGGACGAAAATCTATCAAAGACCTAAGGGAAGAAGAAGCTGAGCGTGAGAAAATCCAAGGATCCCAAGCCACGATAGATATGGCTTTTAGCATAAATACAAGAACCAGGACAGTAGGAAAGAAATATCGAGATCCAGCAGGAGGAACACCCTCCTCCATCTACATCCCCAAATGATGAAGTTGGTCTCTTGGAATTACAGAGGTTTAGGCAACCCCTGCAAGATTGAAGCAGTAAAAGACCTTCAAAGAATCGATATGCCCGATCTCCTATTGCTCCAAGAGACCAAACTCGATGATAAAACAGTCCTAGGTTTTGGAAAAGAAAAATGGAAGAAAGATGTAGGTTATGCAGTCAGTGCCAGAGGAGTTTCTAGTGGACTTGCAACCTTATGGTCTTCCGAAGCATTCCATCTCCACAACTCCTTTGCCACTCAACATTGGATCTATACTGAGCTCACCCACCTTCAGAGCAACCAGCACATCGCTCTCTTCAACTTGTACGTTCCCAATCTACACTCTGAGAAGAAAGATTGTTGGAGTCTTCTTGAAAGTTTTATGGAGGCTTATGACCCCCAGAACATCATACTCGCCGGTGACATGAACATCACTCTTTCCAATTCTAAAAAGAAAGGTGGCCTCTCTGGAAATGACTATTTCAAACCGCAGGCTGAAGCCCTCCTTCACACATGGGATCTCATCGACATCAAGCCCAAAAAAGGGAAATTCACTTGGTCTAATAAGCATCTTGGCAAGGGGAATATCATGGTCAGATTGGACAGGTTCCTCGTCCATAGTAGCTTGTTGTCTGATACCCGCACCATCTCCTCTAGCATCCTTGCCAATCTTGCCTCTGATCATAAACCCATTCTCCTTCAATTTCTTGACAATGAAGACCTCGGCCCCATCCCCTTCAGATTCAGCCCCCAATGGCTCGAACATGCCAGCTTCTGGGACACCTTGGATGTTGCGTGGAGAATCCCGTTTCTGGTTTCCCCTGCTACGTCTGGGAAAAGAAATTAAAAAATGCCAAGCATGCCCTCAAGAAATGGGCCAAGTCCATTTGCCCCAAACACGCCAACCTCAGGAAGATTGCTGTGGGTGCTCTATAAAACATTCAATTCGCAATGGAAGCTCAACCTGTCGAAGCATCCTCCCTGCATGAAGAAGCAACACAGCAAGCCAACATTTATCACGCTTTTCGAGCTGAAGAAGAATATTGGAGGTTGAAGTCAAGGAGCATTTGGCTCAAGGGAGGTGATAAGAATACCAATTATTTTCATAGCAATTCACAATCAGACAATCCTCCAATCACATTGTTGAAATCAAAACAAAGAATGGATTGCATGTCTCAGGAAGCATGAATATCAAAGACGCGGCTCTCATCCACTTTTCCAAATTATTTGTTGAAGATGGTATCGCTGAAGGTCATGATGAACTGAAACTTCTGGAGCATATTCCACAGTGCATTACGCAGGAGGATAACTTCACCATTCACAAACCCTTCACGGAGCAAGAGGTACTCAACACCATTCTCTCCTTCGAACTCGACAAAGCACCGGACCCTGACGGTTTTTCTATGCATTTTTACAAAGCTTGTTGGAAGTATATCAAAAAAGACTTTATGAGAATGATAAGGAACTTCCATTCCAAGGCAAAAATCGGTGGATGCACGAACAACACCTTCTTGTCCCTCATCCCAAATGAAACCGACCCCAATTCCTTCACCAGATTCAGACCGATATCACTTTGCAATTCCTCCTATAAAATTATCTCCAAAATGCTTGCAAATCGGATGAAACCTTTACTCAACAGAATTATTTATGTCGACCAAGGTGGTTTCCTGAAAGGAAGGAAAACACTGGACAACGTCATCCTCGTACAAGAAGCAATCCATTCAAGCAAATCCCAAAAGGAAAAAGGTATGTTAATCAAGCTTGATATGGCCAATGCATTTGACCGTGTCAAGCATTCTTTTCTCCTTAAAATCATGACATGATTTGGATTTGAAGAAACCTTCATCAGCTGGATCTCAACGTGCATATGCAAACCCTGGATCGCTCCCCTTATTAATGGTCGTCCCACAGACTTCTTCCAAGCCACGCGTGGCATTAGACAAGGCTGCCCACTCTCCTCCTTTTTGTGCATTATCCTGGTAGATTCTCTCAGTTGAAAGTTGAACCATGAAATGGCTACCGGTTCACTCCCTGGCCTCCACTTGACCCTTGATTCCCATCCCCTCAATCATACCCTATTTGTCGATGACTCTCTATTATTAGGTGGAGCCTCCTCCATCCTAGCCCGAAAATTCAAACACAACATGAATTCATACTGTAGTGCATCCGGAGGCAAGATCAACTTGCACAAAAGTGCAGTTTACTGTTGGAATCTAAACAACGGAGTCGCAACCAAAATCAACATAATTCTTGGCATCAAAGTCCACAACCACGGGGACAAATTCATATACCTGGGCCTTCCGATCACAAATGGTAGCGCAAATTATCGAAATTGGGAAGACATGATCAACAAAATAAAAAGCAGAATTAGAAGATGGGGAGGGCATTGGCTCAGCAAGGCCGGAAAACTGATTTTAGTGAACTCTATCCTCTCTGCACTACCTATCTACCAATTCTCAATCCTCCTTGCCCCAAAAGCAGTAGCAGAGCAGATAAGTAAGTTAATAAGGGACTTTCTATGGTCTGGTGGGAAAAACAATGAAAACAAAATCCACCTTGTGAATTGGGAGATCATTAAGCAGTCAGAATCCTCGGGAGGACTTCAAATTTGCGATCCACATCATGCAAACTTGGCACTTGGTGGCAAAATGATTTGGCAAATCTTGCACAATAAACACCATCGAGTTAGTCAAATACTCAGAAAGAAATATTTAAATGGGACCAATCTAAGATGCCTCGATCAAAGGCCAACTTCCAAAGGCTCTAGCACTTGGAGACTTTGCAAGGCAGCTTGGGAGTTTTTCTCAGAAAGCCTATACTGGGTTCCTGGAAACGACAAAAATATAGATATCTTCATGGACAAGATCATGGACAAAGAGGCATTTTGAAGCAATCATGAGTTACAGAATTTTGCAGCTTGGTTCAATCAACATGGAATCACAACATTAAAAGACTTCAGTACATGGGATATACATGGCAATTGGAATAGCTGGAAAATCACTGTCATCCCCCCCCATTTTGAGTCTGCCCAAACCATTCTCACTGATAGCCTAAAAGGATGCGCCCCCATGCATTTCACGATCAAAGACAAATGAGGTTGGGGTCCCACAAGCTCATACACCTTAGTCCTCGGGTACAAAGCTCTCCAGATTTATGATGATGAAATAAAAGCTTTATGGAAACTTGTTTGGGACCCATTTGGACTCCCTAAAATCAACTTCTTCACCTGGACTTTAATCCACTGTAAAATCCTCACCGGAGATAACCGCAATAAGAGAGGTTTCCAAGAGCCTTTCTGGTGCCCCCTCTGTCACAACAATCTTGAAACTCTTACCCCTCTCTTTTTGGATTGTCACTATGCCAAGCTCGTCTGGAAACTACTGCTCCTCGATCTCAACATTATCATGCCCCACTTTGCCTCCATCACATAGCGCTTCAATGAATGGAATTCCATTTATCCCTTTCCCCTCTCCACAAAGAATCTCTAGTACCATATATGGATCTCCATTCCCAAATACACTTGCTGGAAAATCTGGACCGCAAGAAACAATGCTATCTTCCAAGACAAGCATTACACTCCCTAGCAAACCGCAGGCCAAGTCAAAGGACTTTTGATTGAATGCATCAAAATATCCAAGTACAAGACTGAGGCATCTCTTACCAATAAAGAAATGAAATGGATTGGAACCTCCATCCCTCATCCAAGTATCGAGCATCGTCTGCAAAACCCTCCAGCATGGCAAATCAGACTACCAAGCATTGACTTCCATGAATGGAGAAATAATCAGGACATTGATAGCCTACATTTCGACGGTGCCTCCAAGAGAAATCCGAGAGTCGCAGGAGCTGGGGGAGTCCTGTGGACAAGGGAAGGAGCAATGAGGCTAAAATTCAAATGGGGCCTAGGCATCTGCACCAACAACACAGCAGAAGCTCTAGCTCTGATGAAAGGATGCCAGATCGCCAAAGATCAGAAGATCGACAACTTACATGTTTTCGGAGACTCCATGATAATCATCAGAGCACTCAATGCAACCACCCGAAATCTCAAGCAGTTTCAATCATTTCAAGGCATTTCATATCTTATGAAATTTAAACAACGATGTTGATACTGAAGCAAACGCAGCTACCAGTCTCACGCAAGGAATCCTCCAGATCTACAGCACCGATAGCGATTCTCATCACATCCCATGAGCATGACTCAACACTTCTGAAACAGAGCACTCGGATGTTGCATACTCATTCAATCACTCTGAAAGTGAATACTATATTGGACACAACACTTTGTACAAGTCGGATTCGACCAATGCTTAATAGTTCCAGAACCTTACAACGCTGAAACCTCCTATCGAATTCTCCAGAAGGATTGCAATTTGTCTTTCTTCGAACTCTACAACACCGAATGCGTTTATCCATCTCGAACGCCCGAGCTGGGAAGCTAATCCTCGAGCAATCAATTTCATTCTACAATACGGGCTGTTACATTCAACTTAGCATTTGTCACCAACTCAAAATTATATTCATTGACTTATATAATTGTAATAAGCTTATTCAGAGCATATTCTGTCAGGAATTCACACAGCAAGTGATTCTACAGATGATGAAAGCCATTCAATTAATTGTAACCTCGCACTATAACGGCCTCCGCAGGCTCTCTATTTGTCGACACTGAAATTTGTTCAATGCCAATTGGCCATCAATTGTCCTCTATCGACTTGGTTCATAATCACGATTTTTATTTTATATACAATATACTTTTCTGTTAAAAAAAACAATCTCTGCTATAGTACATTCTCCTCTCTCTCGCTTCACTAGAATGACACTCATGCTGCCATATTCTCTGAGAGCTCAATGAAAAAGATGACGCCCTCTCCAACGAAGCTCTAGCTCTTCCTTGAGGCGCATGTGGGACATACGAATTATGTGAGGGAGAGGAACTCGATTCCATGGAGTTCCAGCTTTAACATAGGGGTATGCTTTTACCTCTCAGTTATGTAATGAGGAGTGAAGATAGATTGTTGATGTTTTCAGATGTTATAAAGTAATTGGTATCCGTAGTTTTTGCATTGTTCTTTTTATTTTGGGACACAGATGAAGAGTCTTTCATGTGCTATGTGGCATTCTCTATTGAACTATAACATGTATATTCAATATCAATGAATATAAAGATTTTTTTTATTATGAAAAAACAATGTGAAGAATGTGAAAAGGTGTCTACATGAGGTAGAATAAAATATCATAGAGGAAGATTATACTAAAGATTTGAGAATGAAATTTGTAGGAAGGTTACATAATCCCTAAATAGTGAAGATGTCAAATAAAAATGTAAGTGAGAATTGAATAAGGGTAAAAGAAACTTTAACGAATAACATCATCCTTAAGTTTTAGGATGACAAAGAAGAAAACGTTAAGATAAGTTTGTGAAAAGATGATTGAAAAAGTTATTTGCTTCTAAGCATGGAGGTTTTCACACTGGATATTTATTGGATATTCATTCTTGTTGCTAATATTTTCACGGAACAATTTGAAACCCAGGCCTTGAATAGTTTCTCTTTGAGGCCAAAATGTTGGTTTCATTTTGTCGATCATAGCTTTGCCATTTGGCCACATGGCCAATCCTCTCTTCATAATTTTCTTAATCACTCAAACAATATTTCTCCCCACATTTGGCTTATCATGGAAATCCAACAAGACAACTCTCTTCCTTTTCTAGACGTTTTGATCACCCATCAACTAGATGGTTCTCTATCTCATCAAGTCCACCAAAAAAAGACCCATACTGATAGATACCTTCATGCCATTTCCCACCACCACCTTGCTAAAAAACTCGTCGTTCTCAAAACCTTGGTTACTAGAGTTGTGCGCATATCTGACCCACCACATTTAGATAAAGAAAAAGCCCACCTCATAAATACTTGCTTGCCAACAACTATCCTCTTAACGAAATTAACAAAACTTTCCATGTTTTTCTTCACCCCAAATACAAATGCCCCCCTTCTAATTCTCAAACCCTGGGATTAATTTCTCTCCCCTATATATTTGGTGACACTAACCACCTATCTAGACTTCTAATCAGAAAGAATATTAAAACAATCTTCAAACCCCACAAAAATCTTAAGCAATTATTTAGAAACGCCAAAGACAAATCTAACCCATTCCTTGCTCAAGGGGTCTACCAGATTCCTTATTCATGTGGAAAATCCTATATTGGACAAACTTATAAGACCATTCAAGCTCATCTCAAAGAGCACATCGTTGATACTAATCATAATCGTCTCAATAAATCCACCATAACTTAGCACTCTTTTCACTCAAAACATCTCATCTATTTTGATCAAAACCAGAGATTATGGGTTCGATCCCTAGTGGAGTCGCCATTTTTGTTGTTAAGGAAAATTTCCAATGACTGGGGCTATGCCACCAACCTACTAGGTTAAGTAAGATTGACATCTAAGGGTTTATTTGAAAGCAAATCAAACTCCTAACTTTCAATTAATATCAAGCAAATCTACATTAAAGGATAAAAGAGAATAACTTTATGTACCTTATTTATGAAGGTTGATCTTGGCCACTCCCTTGTCTCCTTCAGAACTACTCTTTACTGTCAATCCAAATGCCTGCAACAAAAACAAGACACTTTCCTTAAATAAATTTGGCAACAAAAGATATTATTGAAATCAAAACAGAGCGTGAATATGAAACTTGTAAATCAAATTCAACTCAAGATACAATAATTACATATGCCAAATTTGATACAATGATTGATACAAAATATAGGGAAGGGAAAGATTTCAAATCTTTATTAAACAACAAAAAAAGTACAAGTCATGCCTTCTTTTGATCAACACCTTATCGAAACTAAAGCTCTAGGTCACTCTTGCTCACGTTCTCCACAAATCCCACTCCAAATCTGCAAATGCATAAGGGTAGAAACCACTTGAGGGTAGTAGTTTTAGCATACAGGGATATAAAGATAAGTGATAAAGATTAATAACATGAAGGGAAAGGGGAATAAAGGGTAAGCAATTCCTCCAGCATAACATTACTACGAAAGGTCCTTCCCCATTTGACTCATCCCAACTTTTCTTATAGTTTGATGAAGATGGTTAGGAACACTTACCAAATGGTTGGGGAAGTTGTAACCAAGTAGGTGGTTCTCAAAACTTCCATAACTCCCTCTTTTTCAAAATTTTAGAGGGAAATCGCGTCTAATACAAGAGAAAGGAGCTAATGGTTCGCTTCCAAACAATGTGAAAACTGCGAATACAACTTTTTCTTGCATTCATGCTCTGTCAAAGAGGAACGTCCAAGTGGTTCACATTTTACATGAAGAATGGGTGTGATTTTGCTCATTTTTTAGGATTACAACTTTCAGAGTATTTGGGAATGGCCGAGGTTTCACTTGAATGTTCAAGGCCATAATAATAGAGGTCAAATCAAGGCTCTTCATTCCATAAGTGTCCTTTTTTGTGAACGAACAGTGACACTTGAAGTGTCATCTTTAGGACTGTTGTCATGGATGGAGAAGTGTCGATTTGAGCTATGCCAAGCTCATTCTCCTTTCGCGTTATAAGAGAAGCTATGGAAATATAAAAGAACCCAAACAATTTTAATTGTGAAGACGGTTATAAGTTGAGTTTCTGTTAGAAACCTTTAATCCATCACCTAAGCCAATAACTTGTTTCAACCCCTTTCTCTTACTGTTGCCTCTCCCTCCCCCTCTCTTTGTTTCTATTTTTTGTTTAATTCCCTTCCTCTTCTTGTCTTTAGTCTTGATCCCTCCCTGCCCCGTATTCCTCTCGCCTCCTTGTTTCTTCTTTATTCATGTTTGTTTAATCCTTTTTACTTATGCAATTTAACTTCCCCCTTTTAGTTCAACTTTCTCTTAAATGTTATTTTCTTTTTGTCCCCCTCTTTCATTTTCGGTTCAAATCTATATCAATTATTTAACTAACTTGTGATCTCTATACCACCTACTTGTATTTTATGAACTTTTTTTCACTCCACCTTCTTAATTTCTAACCCCCTTCTCACCTCATTTCTAGCTTTATCTTTTTTTTTTTTAATTAGTGTTTAATTAATTAATTATTTGATTTCTTACGTACATTAATAATATACAATTTAAAACTTGTTTAATTTTTCAATCTTTTAAACTCTTTTATCCTTATCTTGACTTTTCCAATGGTTAACTTCTCTATCAATACCCTAACGACTATCTCCCTTTCTCTTATATAACCAGTCACTCTACTCTTTTCAACTCATCACAAGTTCTTCATACTACTCCCTTGATGATGAGTGAAGTGTCCTCCCAAAATGTTAGATGTTCTAAACTCTAACGTAGAGAAATCCGTAAACATATTCACAACAAGTTATTTCCTTATTAAAAAGATAAATTCCAAAATAAAAGATTGAAAACAACATTTAATATTAATATCCTCCCCATAATGAATGTAAGTAAAATACTAAGATAAGTATAAATAAAAAACTAAGATAAAAAATAAAATGATTTAACAAGATAAAGAAAACATTGAAGATAAACTAAAAGACAAAAATTAAAATCCCACCCACACTATTGCATCCATACCAATATCCCCATTACCATAAAAGACAAAAATTAAAATCCATTAAAATTCCACACCATTGCATCCATACCAATATCCCCATTACCAAAATAATGCATATGGTATGTGTTCCAAGAGAAGTCATATCTTTGAAGAAGAATTGACTTGTTTTGGACTTGTAATTTTTTTAATCAAAGGTTTGTGGAAAGATTATGGGTTCAGAGTAAGTGTCTCTTGTGCACAATTATGGCATCTGGCCATGGGACATGTAGAGTTTGGTGAAAATCAAAAGTTTACTTAGTAAAAAATGTTCAAAATTGATGTGTTTGCAGATTTTTAAAAAGTTTTTTTTATAATTTTTAGATTTTTTTTATATTTTATTTTAATTTTTTTATAACTACTTAGTGATAGTGAGTGTAGGTGGTAAACTTCTTTATAATAATTAATAAATTTTTGCAAAAAAGATTATTAGTTTGACGAAAAAAATGTATTAATCATTAATCTTCTTAGGCACTTTACCATGATTTACTAATTGTGACTAATTAAATAAAATCCCACAAGCTTTACCTATTACACATGAAAATTTTCTGTCTATGAGCTTTGCTCCTTATGTAGAACTCATTTCTTTAAATCGAAGTCACTTGGTCATTATTCTCTTTTCCACATAATGAAATTATGTTGGTATGGATGAGAAATGAATTGAACTAATATATATGATGATGATGATGATGATAGTTATTAACATCCAATAAGACCAACTTTTGTCTATTGAACCTTAAAAAGGTAAGGAGTCACTTGCTTTTCTTTAGAATTTTATTTTTATGCTCAAAAAGCTTTAAGAGAAGCATTCCTAAATTCTCATAGTTGTGATGAATTAAAAGGTTAGGAAGGTCAATATTGTGGCAAATATTTTGAAATTGTGCTCTATTGTTGGTGTACGTAGGACATTCTATGAGAAAATGATTTTCATCTTCAACCATCTTTGTGTCACAAAGATGATAAATTCTTTCATTTGTGGTGTTTTAGGATCTGTCTAATGCCCTGTTTCACTATGGAGCTCCTAAGAGTTTGTTCTTATTTTAGCAATGTTGATTTTCTTCTTTACTCTAGTTAATACATATAGATACTTTTGATATTCTAGATTAGGGTTGATCGCTTCCTCATGATATCTTAATTTTCTCTCATCCTCTAACTCTTTATCGCACCACATCTTCTCCTTAAATTTATATGTAATAAGACTTTTAATATTATCACTATTCTGTAGAGTGACCTCTTCCTCGACTCCCTAATGATTTAGCCACAACTTGGCATCTTTGTGCCAACCTCACTTAAGTCGTAGGTGGTTTTGACTAGACTATGAAGCAATCTTAGGAAGCCTCTTGTCTCCCACACCATTTATCTTGTTCTTGTACATTAGGTACGTAGTCATAGTCACGCTCTCAATCATGGAGATACTCTTTTCTATGAGAAGGATATGATAGAGTGTATTGCCTTTAATTTTAAGATTATATGTTTCTAGCACATCCACTTAACTTGTGGCCGGTTAACACTGACATGCCACAAGTTTAGTGCCACAAATAAGTTATCTGTTACTTGTCGTCCATGCATAGTTAAACAAGTCGTCTGCCACGAACTGCTCAATATCCATGCATCAATTAAGAGTTATCCATGCATCAACTACCAATTATTTTTGATATTCTTTTTTATTTTATAATTGTTTATTTCGAATTTGGAGCGATTGCCATAAAATCAATCTAGACAGTACACTTGTCTCATCCTTGTGCAATCTAAGAAAAGCATAGGTGCAAGTCCACCCCATATTCTAAGATATAAACACCTATCGGTGTAAGAAAGTGCTTTTGGATTTGTTCTATCCTTTCCATGATTCTCATTGCATCGAGAGTGGCGAGGTGCTTACAACCTAGTATGGGGGATATGTTGTCACGTTATGTTACACAACGTAGCGTTTAAAGAATAAAAAGTAATTAAAAAAGTTCATGTAGACTCATACCTTATCAAAAATAAAAAAAAATAATAAAAAAAATTCATGTAGACTCATAAAATTAAAAAAATTAAAACCAAACCAGCATAGATCCATCTTAAACCGGAATATATTAAACACCTCTCGGTACTTCATAAATCTTAAAGTAAATCTATGCTAGTTGTTATCACACACAAATCATATTCAAAATAAAATAAAGTTATAAAAAAAAACATAAAGTGTAAAAAGTGAATGAATTCCATTTTGAACTGTTTGAAGGGCAAGGCAACTTGGGTGGTAATTTTCTCATAATAATTGATAGGAGCCATCACTTAAAAATTTCGTCTTTTAATTTTTAATTTGAATTCACGAAGCGTACTCGAGGTTTTGAATCTTTGCAAAATTAAAAGTTGAAGACCAAAAACCCTTTTCAAATGTTGATTATGAAAAGGGTGCAGTTCGATTAGAATCCAATCCCTCAAAAAATATCAATTAATAATTTTGATTAACCAAAAGATTTCTAATTACATTAATGGTTTAAACATTATTCAATAAAACAGAACTCCGAATTCCTGCACTCTTGATTTAGTGGATGATGATCAAGACTAGTAATCCTCCTCCTCAGTCTATGGAGTTTGGGTGTTCTAGAATTTTGTTAAAACGGATTTCAGCATCGATGGTGAAATTTTGAAGGTATTATTCTTTCTTGCGATTTGGGATAGCCGCAAAGTCGAAATCTCTCGCCAGGTAGAAAGTCGACTTGTGTCACAGTTGTAATTCCTAACTTTTATTCGAGGGGGAGAGTGCGCTCGAGAGAAACAAAGAAGCCATGAACCAGCAATCGGAGATCGAATGCCCGTCATTGCCCAATCACACAGAGTTATCATCGTCCATTATTCAGTATTTAGATGAGAATTTCAAGAGCTACGATGATTTAGCAAAGGCTTCTGATTTGGCTTCTCAGTTGACTAATGAATGCCGGAAAATAGACGAATCTCTCCACGATGTCCATGCCAAGATTGCGCACAGAATTGTGGAATGGACTAGTCGTTCTCAAAACATTGGAGATTTGCTTCGCAAACTCCGCCTCGAAATGCACACGGATTTATCTCATACAATTCCAGGTACAGTCATCCCCCCCAACTTTTTTTTGTGTGTTTGTCTGTCTGGGCTGGGTTTTCTTCTTTGGAAACAATGAGTCATAGAATTTTCCATGACATGGGGTGGGTCTGTTTCCATCATTTGTTACAGATGTAAAGAGATCCAGCCCATCTGGCAGAAACGAACAAACGCTGGTTGAAGAGCTGCCAACACTTGCAAGAGAGGTAGCTCGAGTTGAGAAAGTTAGGATCTATGCAGGTTTGTATTCGGAGTACCTTCACAACCTTTTGTTTTATAAACTTATTGTCAACCTTATTAGGAGATTGCATGATTTATTACTCCAAATTTCTGTTTTTTCTTATTCTGTTCTCTCTGTTTCCCCTATTTTCTTAAATGTTTTGGGGCTTACACTGCCACTTATTTGATCTTCTTGAGTGCCACTGCCCTACAAATTATTGTGATTTTAAAGGTGAATTGTTGCAGAGACTACATTGAAGCTGGAAGCTTTAGTTGGGGATCTTGAAGATGCTGTCTCAGGTGCCATGGCTGCAAATTCTAGAAAGCATTCTGCTCGAAAAATTCTAAAAGTTTTTGATTCTGAGGTTAGTGATGGTCCTAAAAGTCACATCGTTTTGTTGGGTATTTGGCTGTAATGATTTTCACCTTGAGAATGAGTGTGTTCTTCGGTTTGGATGGTGTTGCGACAGACAAAGAATGATCATGGCATATATGAAAATGTATATTTTCATTTATTGGTTATCGGAGTCATGTAACTAAGAGTTTTGACTTAGATATAGAGTGTGGTACGATGACATTTTCAGTTGATAATATTGCTAATAATTTTCAAATCATATTATCATAAGCCAAAAGAAAGGAAAAAGGGGAAATGTTATGTGGTCATCAACGAGTAACCCTATTTAGTGTTTTTCAAGGAAACCCAAAGCTCACCTCTTCAACATTTTGTTCAGACATGGAACTAAATTGTCTGTCCTATTAGATGTGCTGCAACTCTTCCATTGTACTAGATGTTGAAATTTCTCTGATATGCTTGATAGAATGTCCTTTTTAACTTAATACACTGGAATCTCAAGAATTAGTCTGCTTCTGTTAGTGTGCCTCATTAAACTTCTGTTGAAGTATGGAGACCATACACTGTAAGTTTATAGTATGATGTATCCAAATAGAAAATAACATCCAAGTGGGTTTTTGTTAGCAGGTTGTTACAGGGCCTGAAGAAAAACATTTGATGGCAATAAGGAGTATTAAGGATATTGAAGATGTTTTAACCGGAGTTGCAAAATCCAGGCCACAGTGGAGCCGCCTTGTTACAGCTGTTGATGTTAGGGTAGATCGTGCAATAGCTGTCCTCAGGCCTCTTGTTATTGCAGATTATCGCACACTGTTAACTTCTCTTGGATGGCCACCTTCTCTGGCAACAACAAATGTTGGAATCAGTGATCAAGGCAGAAGCACAAAGCTGTCAAACCCACTGTTTGATATGCATGGAAATGTTAAGGAACAATACAGTGAGAGCTTTTTAGCCCTATCTACTCTACAATCAGTCCTTTTGTGCCGCAAATCACGTCAACTTGATCAGTTCAGTCATGAGGACTCTTCGGTGACAAAATTGGACGCAATTAAGAATAAATTTGGTCTTCGTGAAACTCTTTGGAGTATTGAAGAATTGGTTTCACAAATTGCATCAAGGGCAGAATATCATTTTTCAAAGTGGACTACAAAGCCTGAATTTATCTTCGCACTGGGATATAGAGTTACTCAAGAATTTGTTGATACTGTAGATGATGCTTTACAGCCTCTTCTGGATAAGGCAAGGCTTGTAGGATATAGTGCAAGAGAAGAATGGGTTTCTGCAATGGTATCCATGATTTCAACATATCTTGCAAGACAAGTATTTCCTGGCCTTGTTAGAAGTTTGGTGGAAAAAGCATCTATGCAGGCTAGGCGTCCATGGCTTCACCTCATTGACCTTATAATTGCATTTGATAGGCAAATGCAAGTGCTTGTAGTAAGGTCAGGGGTTGGACTGTCTGGTAAGGAGAATACAGAAACTTTGGGTGTCTCTGCAAATATTTTGCAACTCAGGATATCATGTATGTCTATATTTTGTGATCGGCCTGATTGGCTAGAACTTTGGGCTGATGCAGAGCTGAAGGACGCGCAAGAAAAACTGAAAGGGGAACTTGAAACAGAGAGAGCCTGGACAATCAATACAAACACAGATTTTTTGTCCACTTTCAATAGTCAGTTGACTTTAGAAACTGCTCGTACAGATTTTGTGTTCTCAACACGGGAGGATTATAAGGCTCCCTCAGGGGCAGAATCTGTAATTGCAACTACATGGGCTGTGGTAGATCGCTGTCGTACTCTTCCAGATGATAATCTGCGCTTCAAGTTTGTTAGGGCTGCTGCGGCTCCAATTTTGGCCGAGTATCGGGATTCACTGCTTCATCGGTGTCAGGAAGCTGAAGCTTTGACTGCTCTGGCAGATGATGAGGCTATGGTAAAAGTTGCCTTCTCCATCAATGCTGCTCGATACTGTGAGTACATTGTTAAAGAATGGTGCGAGGATATATTCTTTTTGGAGCTTCAGCTTGCCCAAGAGTCAAAATTGAAGGAAGAAACTGGAACAGACATAATGGCAGGTGAGGATTCAGAAAAACAGTTAGGAAACATCCCTGATCTGGATGGCTCTGTTTTTGATAAAGAAATTGAAAACTTCAGGAAACTTCAAACAGAATGGCTTTCAAAGCTCACGGCAGTTATTTTAAGAGGGTTTGATGCTCGTGGCCGGGAATATGTACGAAACAAGAAACAATGGCAGGAAAAAGTTAAAGGATCAGCAGAAGAGAACATTGCAGCTAATGGGATTGGCAGTGGAAATAGTTCTGAAGTTTCTATATCTTCAGCATTTGTTGATGCATTAGATGTGCTGCAAGGTCAACTAAAGAACTTGAAACAGGTTCTGAATGATGTAGATTTTATGGATCTCTGGCGAAGCTTGGCCAGTGGTCTAGATCTGTTTCTCTTTACCTATATCCCTTCTAGCAATGCTAAGTTTTCAAATGATGGTGTTCGCCAGTTTGAGGCTGATATGCATGCACTGTTCCAAGTCTTTAAGCCATTCTGTGCTCGCCCTACAGGTTTTTTCCCACATCTAAGTGATTCATTAAGGTTGCTAGCTTTGCCATCTGCTGATGTAAAACATGTACAGAAAATATTGTGCGTTCCATCTTCAGCCATCATAGATGACAAGGATGATCCTAAATTGAAATGCTTAAGACGGTATGGAATACGCAAACTGTCTGCAGGAAATGTCGAAAAAATTCTAAGACAAAGGATATTGATGGGGTGACACTATATTTTTCTGGTTTGACTATATCATCGGTGCTGTTCAAGCTATTATTGTCATGATTTCTAATGTTGCACAGATACAGAGAATGTTTTGGATATTCAAAATGGATAAGAATGTGGGGAATGTTTCATTGACTGTAATTTTTCTTTGTGCCATTTTCTGCTTCTCTAGCTGCTCTTTGCTTGTGGAAGTTCATTCGGTGAGATGCATGTATTTCTCCAGTGTGAACTCAACTGTGCTCATCATATTATCTTGTTGTTTAATGTTTAACTGTAGCCTATCTATTTTCTCATTGTGTTATCCTTCCCATCCTGTCTTAAAACAGCATGCCATAGATATTTAAATGGAAATTCAGTTTCTTTGGTTGGAAATATATGTCTTGACTACTGTAGGTTAGGGAAGAATAATGGGTGCTGTGAACAAAAGCAAATCAGGATGGCATTCTACAGGATCTGATGCTGGAACAACAGGTCTGAGCTTTGATGGAGGGGGCAGGGGTCATTAGAACACGTTGACCAAGGTTTGACTGGGCTTAGGATTAGGACCCTGACATGTGATCCCTTCAATCTGTGGAGAGATTGGTCCAGACTGCAACTTGATGTTGTGCAGAGGCACAACAACTAGGTTGTTTGCGATGCTTTTGATTTGGCTTCTCAGTTGACTGATGAATGCCGGAAAATAGACGAATCTCTCCACGATGTCCATGCCAAGATTGCACACAGAATTGTGGAATGGACTAGTTGTTCTCAAAACATTGGAGATTTGCTTCACAAGCTCCGCCTCGAAATGCACACGGATTTATCTCATACAATTCCTGGTACAGTCATCCCCCCCAACTTTTTTTTGTGTGTTTGTCTGTCTGGGCTGGGTTTTCTTCTTTGGAAACAATGTGTCATAGAATTTTCCATGACATGGGGTGGGTCTGTTTCCATCATTTGTTACAGAGGTAAAGAGATCCAGACCATCTGGCAGAAACAAACAAACGCTGGTTGAAGAGCTGCCAGCACTTGCAAGAGAGGTAGCTCGAGTTGAGAAAGTTAGGATCTATGCAGGTTTGTATTCGGAGTACCTTCACAACCTTTTGTTTTATAAACTTATTGTCAACCTTATTAGGAGATTGCATGATTTATTACTCCAAATTTCTGTTTTTTCTTATTCTGTTCTCTCTGTTTCCCCTATTTTCTTAAATGTTTTAGGGCATACACTGCCACTTATTTGATCTTCTTGAGTGCCACTGCCCTACAAATTATTGTGATTTTAAAGGTGAATTGTTACAGAGACTACATTGAAGCTGGAAGCTTTAGTTGGGGATCTTGAAGATGCTGTCTCAGGTGCCATGGCTGCAAATTCTAGAAAGCATTCTGCTCGAAAAATTCTAAAAGTTTTTGATTCTGAGGTTAGTGATGGCTGAAAAGTCACATCGTTTTGTCGGGTATTTGGCTGTAATGATTTTCACCTTGAGAATGAGTGTGTTCTTCGGTTTGGATGGTGTTGCGACAGACAAAGAATGATCATATTATATATGAAAATGTATATTTTCATTTATTGGTTATTGGAGTCATGTAACTAAGAGTTTTGACTTAGATATAGAGTGTGGTATGATGACATTTTCAGTTGATGATATTGCTAATAATTTTCAAATCATATTATCATAAGCCAAAAGAAAGGAAAAAGGGGAAATGTTATGTGGTCATCAACAAGTAACCCCATTTAGTGTTTTTCAAGGAAACCCAAAGCTCACCTCTTCAACATTTTGTTCAGACATGGAACTAAATTGTCTGTCCTATTAGATGTGCTGCAACTCTTCCATTGTACTAGATGTTGAAATTTCTCTGATATACTTGATAGAATGTCCTTTTTAACTTAATACACTGGAATCTCAAGAATTAGTCTGCTTCTGTTAGTGTGCCTCATTAAACTTCTGTTGAAGTATGGAGACCATACACTGTAACACCTCAAGGTTAAGCAAATTATAAGAGTTTTCATTAATGCCAAAAGACAGAACGGTCATGATTTAAATTGCAGTAGGATTCTAATTTTTTTCCTTGGAGAAAAACCATAGTTTCTATCTGAGAGAGAGAAAGTTACATAATGCCTAAGGCATTCAGGCATCAGCAAAAAGGTGCTTTTCCTTGCCTAGATCTTCAAGAGATACATCATTGTGTCAGCCTTATCAACCAAAAAAGCAATAAAAAACCCTAATACCGACACTTTCTTGTCAGTTTGGACATAGTCCCGTACAATTTACCACTCAGCAGTATTATCATTCGATACATAAATTATAAATACACTTATAAGTTATAGAGTATTAATTTGTCCAGAAAGAAAGCAATGTAGCCAGATTTAAGTTGCTGTCAAAGAGAGAACAGTGGCTGGCTGAGTGATACCATCCTTGGTTTCAATCTACTCTCACTGCCCTGTTCCATATCCAGACCTTCTTTTGAAAGAGTATCAGCTGTTGTGTTCAGTTCTCTGCAAGCATGTCTGAACGTGATTGGAGTAAACAGTGCTTCCATTCTTTTGAGCTGATAAAAAATGGGAGATAGTACCAAGCTTTCCATCCTGTATATTCCTTTCATCCAGTGGATAGCTACCATTAAATCTCCCATCACCTGCAAATCTGGTACATTGTGTGCTACAGCAGTTCTTTGTAATAATTTAAGTGCCAACATCTCAGCATAATTGTTTGAACCAGGTCCGAGACATGCTTTGAACTTTATGTAGTGTGTTTCTTTGAGAAAGAGAATGCCTCCGGCTCCACATTTAGGTGCCATACCTCTCTTTGCTCCATTGAAGAATCCTCAAGAAACATTTTTGTCTATCATCACTCCTGTTATCTGTATTGGGATTTTAATCTTGACAGGTTTCTTCAGCCTCTCATAAATTGATCGGATTTGAACAGAACATTTGAAAGAAGGGATAATATTTTTAGGTAACATGGCTGCATTTTTTGAAAGCCAAATGCCCCAGGCAGTCAACAGTGGAAGTGCTCTAATGGCTTCGAAATTCTTTTTGTCCAACCACTTCTTAGGACATTTTTCTACAGTTTCTTCTTGCCATATCTCCCTTAGAACTGCAAAATTCTTCTATCTCATGCCAAACACATTTAGTATAAGGGCATCTTACCAGCAAATAGTTGATATTTTCTTCGCACTGGTTGCAGAAGATACACCACCCAGTTCCATGCTTACTCCTTTTTTGGAGTACTTCTCAAGTCAGAACATTATTTCTCAGTGCCAACCACATGAACGTTCTGGTCTTCATTGGTGCTCTTACCTTCCATAGTGATTTCCACTACCATCACTGTTCATTCTATATCTAATTGGAAAACATTGGTTTGTAGCCTAACTTGGTTGTATATGCTCCTAGTGTGGGAATTTTTGTTCGTACTGTTACCAACTATTTTGTACCATAGTTGGATTTCTTGTGATCTGCCAGAGTTTTGAACATGTTCAATGTTCATCTTTAGTGTTCAGAAGTATTTTTCAGGGCCATTTGGCCCCTTTGTAATAATTGCATGTTCATACCCCTTGGGGATATTTTAAAAATGTGCTAGCAAGACGGTCTTATGTAAAGAACTTGGCCTCTTAGGACTTTTTTATCAACGGTGATCATTCCATGGTGTTTTTTCCTTGTCAATTATGCAATGCTGAATAAGTGTTGTATAATCGACGAGTTTTTCACCCTCTCCTCCAAAGCTGGAATGGTCATCCTGATTTTTGAACCTTAGGACGATATTAAAGTTCATGTGCCTTTATAAGCTTGCTAGACATATAATTGAGTCATTATGAACATGTACAAGGTCCCCTAGGAGTTTGAGTCTGTTCAGACTATTTTATTTTTTGATTTTCCCATTTTACGAGGCGTTTTTTAATGATTTTAATTAAAAAATAAAAATATGATAAAAGTGTGGTCTAGGGGTTGTTCTTGCCATGGGGGTGCTCGTTTTCTAACCCGGAGCACCCATAAAACCCCATAACCCACTTTTCCTAAGTTTTAAGTGATTATTTATCACTTTAATAAAATTTTCTCGAAAATATTAAAAGAGGATTATTTAATTAAAATAATAAAGAATGGAGAAAAATCAAATTCTCTAAAAAAGAGGGATTTGAGTCAAATAAAGAGCCAGTTGACATGGCAATCAACATCAGAGGTGATTTCAATCAAGTTTTGGAGCTTTCAGTTAAGTATCCAGTCACTCCAAGTGATTCTCTATCAAGGAATGCGCCCTCCTTCATTAGCTTGGGAGACTTTCTTATCTGGAAAATGGTGATTGGTTTGTGAGGATTCCAATGCTAAGAGGGGCACCCCTCCTTTGAGGTGGCAGCCACCTCATCTAAAGGCGCCTACCTTGTGCTAGTTGGAGTCTAGTTCAAGGCTCTCTCATCCCTCAATCAATGGGATGCGCCCTCTTGCCCTATATGCCTTCTAGAACTCGCCCTCTCTTGGTTCTTTCTCTATTTAAGCAAGGTTGAGCTCCCTCATTCGGAGTGGATTAGCATCGAACCTTTGCTCTTGTATTGTATTGGTTCTTTCTCTATTTTTATTTTTGCTCTTGGATTAGCATGGAACCTTTGCTCTTGTATTCTATCCAATGTTACCAGAACAGGACCGGTTTTGGCAAAACCGGCCGGTTAGACCGGTTCACAAGCATTTCCGGTCCAAACCGGTCAACCAAACCGTTTTTGGCCGGTTTTTGCCAAAACCGGCCGGTTTACACCACAAACCGGTCAAAACCGGATTTTTTTGCATAAAACCGGTTTTTTACTGTGAACCGGCCGGTCAGCAGTCCGGTCCTTATGAGTTGCAAACATAAGGACAGCAGTCGTCACCTTAGGTTCAGAATTTTTACATTTTGTGCCACTGAAAACATGGATAAGGCCTAGGAATCATATTATTTCTGAACTGCAAAAGTGGGAACCAAGATCTAAACTAAAATCCCACTGTTTTGTGACTAAAAATCATTGCTGAGTGCCTCCTTCTGTACATTAACAGTCCTTGTTTATTGACCAAAAAAATAGTCATTGGATAACCCGCAATTATTTTTCTAATATCAAACAGAGGTGATATTTAAAATTTTAAACTCCACCAGCAACAAAATTTCACAAAAAATTTCTCACTTTTCATGTCAATCATGACATAACATATATGTAAACGAAAGAATCATTAGTGACTTTGCAGATGAACAACACACTGTTTTTCAGCACTCACCCAGACAAAGCAAACTAATGCAATAGATAAATTTAAATAAACAAGAGAAAAATAAAATAAAACTATTAAAAAAACAGAAATTGGTAAATTACATTTTGTGATCTATTTCACTCTCACTATTTCAGTGATCTATCGCTATTTCATGATGAATGGTAACGTGGAGGCCACTTTACAAGATTATAGAAGATTATAGAATGAGAAGTAACATGAATAGAGTTGCTCTGGTTTAGTATTGAAATGAGTGGTAGGCGGTGAACTTATTGCCTTATCATATGCAAATTTATCAGAACTGGAACCAGTCGAGGGTCAGACCAATCCGGAACCAGAACCAACCAGTGAACTAGTTTACTAAAAAATACATATATATGCAAATTCAATGCGAATCCAAACCATTAGACACCAAATAGATAAAGTTTGCTTGTGTTAAGGTTTGAGAGGGAGGGTGGAGGGGTTTTCTGTTGTCTTTTCCCTCATTTTTCATTTTTTCCCCACGGAACTAAGGACTGCTGTCCGTCTGAACCTAAGCATAGTAGTTTGCAACTCATACATTAGTACAACTTACAAAACCCTATTCACTTTCATCGGGGAATAGCTCTATTCATTCGCATGATCAAAAATCAAAATGCATATATAGATTATAATCTATGCCTTGGTGTATTTTGATTCAGACATGTATTGCACTCAGTGCTAACTGCTAGTGCTAACTACTATTTTGGTTCTATGCACTCTTATTTGCTATATAAATGAGATACTTTTCATATTTTGTGTATAATGGTTTGAATGCACATGAATATATTTATAATTTTTCAAAATTTGAATATTTTATGTATTTTTGGTAATCCGGTTTTATGATCCGGTTTTTATTCCGGTTTTGGTCCGGTTCCGGTTCACAGGGTCGGCCGGTTCGACCACCGGTTCGGTTTTTGTAACAATGATTGTATCATATCCAAAGATGGTGTCAAGGTTGATCCTGAGAGAATTGAGGCAATTAAAAAGATACCTTTTCTTAAGAATGTCAAAGCTCTCAAATCTTTTAATGGACAGACCAACTTCATAAGAAGATTCATCCCTAACTTGGCTGAGTTAATGAAACCCATGCAAAAGTTATTAAAGAAAGCTGCCAAGTTTGTGTGGACGGATGAGGGAAGGGAGGCTTTCTCATGTATAAAAGATGCAATCACAAGATCGCCTGTCCTAGTCAGCCCAGACTACACCAAGGACTTCATGATATTGTCCCTTGCATCCGAAGATACCATAGCAGGGGTTTTGCTCCAGAAGAACAACGAAGGATTTGAGCAACCCATTGCTTTCATGAGCCGTGCTTTACAGAATTCGGAATTAAAATAAACCATCATGGAGAAGCAAGCTTATGCCTTGGTTAAATCATTGAAACATTTCAGGACCTATATTGGGTATTCTAAAGTCATAGGTTATGTTCCCCATGCTGCAGTAAAAGACATCTTGTCCCAACAAGATTGTTTAGGAATAAGGGGTCCATGGGTATCAAAGATTCAGGAATATGACTTAGAAATAAACCCACCAAGCTCATCAAACGACAAGGTCTTGCAAGATGTTGACCCAGAAGAATGAGGAAGCCATAGGAATGGTTTGTGAAAACAGGTGATCCGATCCAATCATGACCCCATCATTACAGAATCTCGACAACCAGTGGTATTCAGACATTATCTATTTCCTTCTTCACCCTACTTGGCCAAATCACCTCAAGGGTCATAAAAGACAGGCTTTAAGGTTGAAACAACTAGGTATTGTCTCACTCAAGAAGGTTTGGGTTGGAGGAACCCAGACGGGATAATACTTAGATGTGTGAATGAGCAAGATTCGAATCTTGATTGAGTTTCATTCAGGATTTTGTGTAGGCCACTTCGCAGCAAATACAACTGCCCACAAAATCCTTCGAGCAGGTTACTACTGGCCTACCCTTTTTGCAGACGTGCATAAATTTGTTAAGCATTGCTGGGAGTGCCAACTCTTTATCGGGAAGCAGAAATTGGTAACTCTTCTCCTCAAGCCAATAGTGGTCATTGCCCCTTTTCAGCAGTGGGGGCTTGACTTCATCGGTTAGTTCAAGGATAATTCAAGTAATGGGTTTACTTGGATTCTTACAGCTACCGATTATTTCACCTAGTGGGTAGAGGCCATACCCACCAAAGCAACCACTGAGAAAGTTGTTATCGATTTCGTTGAGGATAAAATCATCACAAGATTTGGTATCCCTCTTAAAATAACAATTGATAATGTCGAAGCCTTTAGTTTGATCGACATCACTTCCATTTGTTTCAAGTATGGCATTACACTATCCCATTCGTCCAATTATTATCCCCAGGGAAATGGACTTGCTGAATCCACAAACAAGAACTTAATAAACATTATCAAGAAAACTGTGGGGAACAATAAGAAGGCATGGGATAGTAAGATCGAGTATGCACTTTGGGCTGATCGGATAACTAATAAAAGTGCTACTGGGAAGTCTCCCTTCGAGCTAGTATATGGTTTCACAGCTGAATTACCCATCACCATGCAAATACCAGTATTTCAGTTGCTCATCGAGTATGGTCAAGAGGAGAATGGCATGGAGCAGAGGGTGAATCAGATTATTGAGCTAGATGAGAGTAGAAGAGAAGCATTAGATTAGAGTTTTAGACATCAGGAGAGCATGAAGAGTACCTTCGACAAGTCAACCAAGTCGAGACCTTTCCAGATTGGGGACACAGTCCTCATGTGGGATAAAAGAAGAGACAAGACAGGCAAACACAAGAAATTTGATAGCCTCTAGAAGGTGCCATTTATCATTCACGATTTTGTCGACACAAATTCCTTTTTGCTCAACAACATGGAAGGACAAAGGTTGAACCTACCACTAAATGGACAACATCTGAAGCTGTTCTATGGTGGTGACACATAAAATACCCATGGGGGCATTTCAGGGCTTCTCTAAACCCTTTCCCCTGGTCTTTTAGTCTTTTCTGTTTTGTACATTATTTTTGTATATTATTTTTGTACAATATTTTCATGTATACTAATTGTTATATATTAGGTTTTGTATACTAACATTGTATCTTATTTTTTACTTGGATTTCATTTGGCATATTTATCATGTATATGTGGAACTGATGCACTTAAGTTTTGTGCAGGAACCATAGATTCTGGGATTCTTGCACACTCTTTTTGATTGGAAATCAAACGAGTGCTCGTCCTGCACTTGGAGCCGATTGTTACCAACTATTTTGTACCATAGTTGGATTTCTTGTGAGCCCCCATAGTTATGAACATGTTCAATGTTCATCGTCAGTGTTCATACGTCTTTTTTAGGGCCATTTGGCCCCTTTGTAATAATTGCATGTTCATACCCCCTTGGGGATATTGTAAAAATGTGCTAGCAAGATGGTCTTATGTAAAGAACTTAGCCTCCTAGGATTGTTTTATCAATGGTGATCATTCTATGGTGTTTTTTCCTTGTCAATTATGCAATGCTGAATAAGCGTTGTATAATCGACGAGTTTTTCACCCGCTCCTCCAAAGCTGGAATGATCATCCTGATTTTTGAGCCTTAGGACGTTATTAAAGTTCATGTGTCAAATGTTTATAAGCTTGCTAGACATATAATTCAGTCACTATGAACATGTACTAGGTCCCCTAGGAGTTTAAGTAAGTTCGGACTATTTTATTTTTTCCCGTTTTATGGGGTGTTTTTTAATGATTTTAATTAAAAAATAAAAAATATGATAAAAGTGTGGTCTAGGGGTTGTTCTTTCCATGGGGGTGCTTGTTTTCTAACTCGAAGCACCCATAAAAACCCAAAACCCACTTTTCCTAAGTTTTAAGTGATTATTTATCACTTTAATAAAAATTCTCTCGAAAATATTAAAAGAGAATTGTTTAATTAAAATAATAAAGAATGGAGAAAAATCAAATTCTCTAAAAAAGAGGGATTTGAGTCAAATAAAGAGCCAGTTAACATGGCAATCAGCATCGGACGTGATTTCAATTAAGTTTTGGAGGTTTTAGTTAAGTATCCAGTCACTGCAAGTGATTCTCTATCAAGGAATGCGCCCTCCTTCATTAGATTTGGCGACTTTCTTACTTGGAAAATGGTGATTGGTTTGTGAGGATTCCAATGCTAAGAGGCGTGCCCCTCCTTTGAGGTGGCAGCCACCTCATCTAAAGGTGCCTACCTTGTGCTAGTTGGAGTCTAGTTCAAGGCTTTCTCATCCCTCAATCAATGGGATGCGCCCTCTTGCCCTAGATGCCTTCTAGAACTCGCCCTCTCTTGGTTCTTTCTCTATTTAAGCAAGGTCAAGTTCCCTCATTCGGGGTGGATTAGCATCTAACCTTTGCTCTTTTATTGTATGAGATTTTTCAGTTAATATAATTTGTTGAGGCTTTGGAGGTCCATGAGCTTGTAAGATCTACCATTGTGATGCATGCATATGTTATGGAGGTATAATATAGCTTAGTTTCTTTGTGTTTGCTTTGAATATCTGTGGATCAATCTTGCTTAAAAGGCCTCTGAGCCCATAGGAACAAGCATTCATAGTCTTTGAGTTGTTTGTTTTTAATATGTTAGTGAAAGGTTAAGAAGTAGCAAGCGTACTTAGATCTACTAATGTTCTTCATAGCTTTTTGTTATTGTATTTTCTAGATTTGATCCCACTTGTTCTTGTAAGTGTGTTGAAGCTTTGCAAGATAAAGGTTGATTTGGAAGCGGACCTCAGTTGGATCTTCTTCCTCTCCAACAACTCGGATTTATTTTTTATTGCTAACAAGTTGATTTTGCAGGCATTCAAAGACTTCCGTTGTTCTCAAGCTTGGGCTTGGTTACATCTTTCTCACCCTTCAAACTTAAAACAATCTCTCTCTTGCCCTTTTTATTTAAAGAAAAGCAAGTAGATCTAGTCTTGAAAGGTTAAAACTTTAAAAGTCTATTTTGCTTAATCATAGATCTGGAAAGCTTAAAGAATCATCATAGATCTAGATTTGTGTTCTTTAGTACTTGAAGCAATAATTTTTCCTAATTTTTTGCAAGTATTAAGGTTGTATTTTTCATGTGCTTTAACTAATTTACTAACACCTCAATCAAGTTCTCTATTTGCTGTTTTTTAGCTTTTCATCGTAGGAAAGCAAAGGAACTTGGGCAAATCCGGGAGATTGGAACATTTAAGAAGACCATTTTTTTTTTTATAACGGAAACGAGTATTGTATATATAAAAAAAAGCCGTGGTTTTAAACCAAATCGGCACAGTACATATGAGGCCATATTGGCTATAAGTTGTTCCTGGTTCACCGAATTGTTGACCTGAGGGATCCTTTATTGTTTGTGTGAAAAAAAACAAGCTTAAGGAGCTTATTGAAGTGATCAAAATATAAAGAATTCTCTATATGGAGGCAAGAATGCTGAAATAATATATGACTGGCGTGGATTGTTATAAGGCTTCAATAAGTGAAGGAAAAGAGATTTAACTTTGCCTGTCGGTGTCAAAGCTGAGCTTCCACCGGTGCTAATATGTGTATGCTGGATGTTTTTCCAAGCATTCTACAAAAATCGGTGGATCACTGATTCTCCAATTAATTCTGAAAAATGAGCTTATGAGAAGGCATAGTGTTGCTAGAGGAGATGCCGAGGTAATATTAGACAAGAGGTCGAGCGTTGGATTGCTGGAGAGCTGAGCTGCCATTTAAGAAAGGATGAGATGAGTCTTAGCCTAATCGCGAGGCAGAGTCGGGATGAATGTTCCAAGAAGGCGATCATCAAACTGTCTGAAGACTACTGCGAGGAAATTTGTTCTCTGTTGGAAAACGAGCTTGGTTAGAATGTCTGCTGAGTGTAGATCAAGTATTCACAGTGGCCTGCGCCTGTAATGATGCTGAATTGAATTTGCCAGAAGTGATGAGCTTCACTTTCAAAAGTGGAAGAGCAGAATTCTGCACTTGTTTGGCTGATCAAGAGTGATAATCTTGGAGATTAACTGACATCAGGGCTAACTAAATGAGTTGTCAACGAGATTTACTGTCTCTGATCCACATCTACCAGGATCAAGAGGTTCAAGTGTGCTGGTTGCATGTTCTTAATGTCCTGATGCTTTGCTTTGAAAATTATGATAAGTACTCTTGTGAGTGTCCTGAATGGGACTGACTTGATCCGAGATGGCGGGCTTCGATTTGAAAAAGAACAGAGAGCAACTAAGATTGATGCCAGGATGCTCAGAAGCATGATTATGGAAGATGATGTGTTTCAATCTCTGTATCAGAAAGTTCCAGAATGCCTTGATTAAGTCTGGTGGCTCCATTTTCTTCTCTGTCCGCTTCGTTGTTCAGACTTCTTAAGACATGATAAGCTTTGAAATTGGTGAATGTGTTCGTAATTTGACGTATTCTCTGGATGATACGACTGAGAGGGAGATTATTGGGGGTGGTGTTCGTGTTGAAGGATCCAATAATGATCATAGAGTCTCCAAAAACTTGGAGGTTGTCTATATTGTGCTCCTTGGCAAGCTGGCAACCTTTCAACATAGCCATTGCTTCTGCTATATTGTTTGAGCAGGTGCCAAGGCCCCAGCTAAACTTCAATCTTCTCATTCCTTGTTTAGTCCAGAAGACACCCCCCGCTCTTGCAGCACCGGGGTTATTTCTGGAAGCTCCATCAAAATGCAGGCTGTCCATGTCCTGTTTAGTTCTCCATTCCTGGAATTCAAGAATAGAGAGTCTGATATGCAAAGCCGGTTGAGGTTTCCGGGGGGGATCAATACTAGGGTGAGGTGGGGCAGCTCCAATCCAACTCCTTTCTGCATTACTGAGGGTAGCATCAGGCCTGAGTTTGGAGGAGTTGAGGCACTCAAGCAATAGGCTTTTGGCTTGGCCTGCTGATTGAAGGGGGGTGCATAGTTGGTCATGGAATATGGCAGAGTTTCTTGCTTTCCAAATCTTCCAGCAGGCAAACTTAGGCAGGGTGAGCCAGAGATGGAGCCATAATTTGTTGATGGAGAGAGGGGCAGGATAGAGAGTTTTCCAGTCTTTGAAGAGCTGAGTAATCGAGCTATAGTTAGGAAGGGAGAGATTGAGATCAAGCAGCAGTAACCGCCATACAGACTTGGCATAATGGCACTCCAAAAAAAGATGATTTATTGTTTCTAAATTATTCTGACAGAGAGGGCATCTAAAAGGCCCATGGAGGCCTCTCTTGCTAAAATTCTCGCCTGTGAGGACTTTGCCATGGATTAAAGTCCAAGTGAAAAAGTTGATTTTTGGGAGGCTTAAAGGGTCCCAAACCTGCTTCCATAGCTCGTTTCTGGCTTCTTGATGGATTTGTAGTGAATTGTAACCAAGGGCAGTTGAGTATGAATCTGATGGGCCCCAACCTCGCTTGTCTCTGGCTAGTAGATGTAGTGGTGCACATCCTTTCAGGTTTTCATAAAGCCTGACTTTAGCTGTCTCTAGGTGGGGGGGTGTGTCGATGTTTTTCCAGCTCTTCCAGTTGCCGTGCGTATCCCAGATACTAAACTCTTTGAGAGTCTTGAGTCCATGCTGAGAGATCCAAGTTGCTATATTATGAAACTCTTGGGAGTTATTGAGTGGATCCTTGCCCATTATTTTGTCCGAAAATATATTTATTTTCCTTCTGTTATCACCTATTTTGTACAAATAGCTGAATTTCTCATGAGCCACCAATTTCATGAACATGATTCATGTTCATCATCAACATTCAGAAGTTCAGAAGTCAATTTCAGGGCAATTTTGCCCCATTTGTAATAATTGCATGTTCATACCCCCATGGGGAAAATGTAAAAAGTTGGTCTAAACGGGGTCCTTTTATTAAAGACTCGGCTATCCGTAGGTTTAGCCATTTGGGGGATACTCTAGAGTGTTTTTTCCTTGGGAATTATGCGCTACTCATCAGTGGCGTATAATCCCTGAGTTTTTCACTCAACTCTCCAAAGCTGGAGTGTTTCCCATGGTGGTCAAAACCTAAGGTGGTTATTAGAGTCTTGTGTCTAGGATTTTTCACGTGTTAGCCATCTCGATTGAGTCGTATGAACATGCACTGGGTCCCTTAGGAGTTTCGTTCCATTCCGACAAAAATAAATTTTTCATAAAATTAGACCATTTTTTAATGGTTTAATTAAAAAATTTCAAAAAATGATAAAAACCTCATCCAGAGGCGGAATTGGACGTGGGGAGGCTCGTTTTGATGCTCAGAGCATCCTCTTTACCTTAGAACCCTTGTTTGTCAGTTTTCGGGCAGTTACGTCACCCCAGGAGCAGTTTTGGCTAAAAATGCATCATTTTGGCTAAAAAATGACAAAATTCACTAAGTGACAAAATTCAAATAAGCCAAAAATTGAATTTTTTAACCATGTAAAAGGTTGGATATTAATTTCCTAAGGGTGTACGACCACCATAAAGGATTAATGCACATGTCATAATAAAGCTTTGATATATGATTTGAATTTAAGAAATGACATGAGCATGAGCCTCCTTCACGCGTGGGCATCATTTCCATGTGTGATTCATTGGAAAAGGTTGCATATAGTTCATGGGAGGGCGACCAAATAAATGCAATAAAAGGGATGCCAATTGAGGTTTGGATAGAAAATTGGATTCATGTGATGACGTGAGCATATACTACAGTGAGCCTCCCTCACGTGGTTACCTTTCACGCTTTATCAGTTCGAAATGGTAGGGCGAGTATTCCAAGGAGGATGGGCGTTGGTTACTATGGGAGAGGGGCACCCCTCTCATGAGGTGGCAGCCACCTCATACCCCACCAACTCCACCTAGGAATCATACCAACCGAATTGTTCTTTCACGCTCCAAGCTTGATTGTGATTGAAATTCGATTGTGCCATTGGCTCTCTTCCATGCCAATTCGAATTAGGCTTGAGTGTCTCTAGTTTTTGTATATAATGAGGGCATTGCTTCCTCATTTCTTATGCTCTCTTTGTGCAAGCTTACTCTACTCAATTTTTGTAATACTTCATAGCTTTGGCTATCTTGGAATAAATTCGACTTTGGAGGTCTATTGATGTGCACATTGGTCCATGAGAATTTGTTGAAGCTTCAATGAGGTGATGTCGTTTTATTTAGCTATTTCATATATAATTGTTTGATCATTCTAGCTTAGAAGTCTTTTTTAAGTCCATGGAATGAATATTTGGGTTTCAACTTATTCATTTATGCTTGGTTGATTAAGATCTAGAAGTAGCAAACAGTAATCGGTCATACTTGTGCTCTTCTTATTTTTTTTTCATTAATCATACTAGACTTGATCAAATCATTGTTGAAGTGGTCTGTTTTACAGATCTCCTAAGTACAAAGTGGGATTTTGAGCTCGGTTGCTTCTTCCTCCCCTTCGTCACTATTTTTATTTAACTTGTGTGCATTTCAGGGGTTCTTCAAAGATCGAATCGTGCTTCAAGTATGAGCTTGAGAAGCTCATAAAAGATCCATCTCTAAAAACAAAATTTCAAAACCTTTGTTACTTGTTACTTCAAGAAGCCCTAAAGCTCCAAGTCTTATCCTTTTGGTTTCTTCCTTCTCCCTGCCTTGTTTGGCTCGTCCTCTTCTTTCTCCCTGCTTTTTCCTCGCTGCCATCTCTTCATCTTCACTGTCATTACAGTCCTCTCTTCATTTAGCTCGCTGCCCTCTTTTCTTCCATTTTTATTCTCACTTTTTGCCTCTCATTCCTCACTGTTTTTCCTCTCTTAAATATCCCTGTTCTTTGCCTTCTTTCGCTGCCCAAAATCTACTGTTTGTTACTCTCCTTCCTTCTCCCCTATCCACTTCCCATCTAAGTCTGTTTTGCAGCCATTTTATTTTTATTTCTTGCTGCCCCTTCTTCTCATCCTGGACTGTCCCAACTTTTGTTTCCAGCCTTCTTCCTTTTGTTGCTTCTTCACCTTTCGTTTGCTTGTTAGATTTTAGTGTTAGCCTAGTTTAATTTTCGTTGCGTTTAATGCTTTTCTAGTTTAGTTGTAGCTTAGATTTATTTTATTTAGCTTGCATTTAGTCTTAGTTCAAAGTTTTATTCTTAAGTAGTTCCAAAGTTAACATTTGATTAGTTTGCATTTCATAGATCCTAGATCTTAGTTCTTTTTTAGCTTGCAATTTCTCATATAAGTTTGCATTTTAGTTCATTTTTAGTTTTGCATCTAGTTGCTTTTGGTAGTTGCATTAGATCTTAGATTAGTTTCAAGTTTGGTTTTGTTCTGACTAACGCTAATGGGTGCATGAGTATTGGACTTTTTTGGTTGTAGGTGTTGAGAAGAGAAATTGCAAAAGTGAAGCAAGAAGACAAACTTAAAACCATTTGGAGATATCCCATAGAAGAAGAAATCATCAAGAGGAGCAAAAAACCATAAGGAAGATCCAAAACCAATGAAGATGATTTTAACCAAGAAGATTTAAAACTTCTCATTCTCCTTTTGTAAAAGAAGTCATAAGACTTCTTGTTTCAAGTTCTTTTTACTCTCAGTTTCTCTCATTGGTTGAAATTCCTCAAAAGTTGTAGTCATTAATAAAAGATCATTTTGAGTGGGGTTTTTAAGTCCCCACTTCCAACTTCCCCCATTTGGGGAAGTTTGTTGGTTGTTTGCTTTCTTTCCACACTTAGCTTAGTTTTGCTTTCAGTATTTCTCACACATTGCATTTACACTACATATTTCCATTGCTAAATTAATCAAACTACTTGCACTTTATTTTTCTGTTTTGCATATCATTTAGTGTAGATAAGTCTCTTGAACTTGTCGCAAGACGAGTCAAGAGCACTCTTTATCGGAGAGCATACTTGTATTGTTGCATTGCATTGCATGTAGTTAACTAAGTCTCTTGAACATTGTCATAAGACGAAGTCAAGAGCACTCTCTGTCGGAGAGGTGCATTTGTGTTCTAATTAAAATTCGCCACTGACATCCCCCTTTTAATAATTTATCTCTTTGGTTTCCAATCACTTAGTATGCTCTGCCGACCCTAAAAAGTTGGACTCGTACTCAGAACGGTGATTGGATTTGTTAATCTCATAAGTGATAACCATAATAAAACTTTCACTCCATAACCAACCAATCCGGAGTTGATCGATAAGATAAGTTCGGTGGGTAATCTCCTAGTTGGGGGCGCCGGGGTTCCATGTTCAGCCTCTAGTTTGCTGGTTAGCATTGCGCGACCTGGTTAGAGCACTGGGTGGCTCGACATGTCCTTGAACGGAGGCACTTGATACTATCTTTTTCGGACAGACTTCTAGTACCTCGCGTATCGGTTGGAAGTACCCTTAGCCATAATAATAATCAAGATCATTAAAATTTACTTTAAAATTTACAAAGAACACTTGCAAAACGATCTCATGAACACACTGAACTCTTGTATCAAGCATCCAAGCACTCTACTTTGACTCCATTGCCCAATGGATAAGGCACTGATTACTTATTTTATTTCAATTATCTATCTGAAGTGCATACTTTGAATTTATTGTATTGTCTAAATTTTGGATGCTTTGCTTATCAATCAGTTGTGTTTCATTTAAATAATCTTGCAAGTATATCTTTGTGTTGCTTAATCTCCAATTATTGTAAAGCCGTGATCTCTCATCATAAAACTCCTAAACAACACCCATTCGCATCACCACATACAAAAACACTTAAAACACATAGAGCCATAGACAACTCTTTGTAGGGACTACCCCCCTTGGCTTCGTTAGGAGTTAGCCTAAACGGAGGAGCTGGGATTCAGGTGACAGTACCTGGCTCATTGCTTGCCCCCAAGGCCACACCTCTCCCCACTTCCAGTGAGGGAGACAACTTTCGAAAGATTTCTGCTGCTGGTGTGCAGTTTGGCGGACAACACCTTCAATTGCGTGGGACCCAATAAAGATCTTTGACGAAGAAGTCCCACGCTGCTTTGCATAGTGTCCAGGTGCTGGTACCTTTGGACAATGGCTTGTGGTCTAGACATCTTGAGTTTGTCATATTTAGATATTTCTTCCCGAGGACCTGACTTACTCTGTGGCGCTTGTGGTGTAGGATTTGCCAGAGAATCTTGCCTCCCATTGCCAAGTTTGCAAGTCGTGGGTCGCGGATTTGGAGGCCTCCCGAGGCTTTTGGCTGCTTAATAGTTTCCCAATTCACTAAATGGAATTTTTTGTTCTTATTTTTACCCCTAGACCATAGGAAGTCTCTCATTAGCTTGTTGATCTGATCCGCTGTTCCTTTAGGAGCTAAAAGGGTTGAGAATTGGTAGATGGGCGAGGCAGATAGAACAAAGTTTACTAATATTAGTTTGCCGGCCTTGCTGAGCCAATGGCCTCCCCATCTTCTGATCCTTCTTTTGATTTTGTTGAGCATGTTGTCCCACTTTCCAGCGTTTGAGTTCCCATAGGTGATAGGAAGGCCAAGATAGGTAAATTTGTCCCAATGTGTATGGACATCGATTCCTAGGATTCTGCTGATGTTGGCAGCAACTCTATTGTTGAGGTTCCAGTTGTAAACTGCACTTTTGTGCAAGTTAATCTTGCCTCCGGAGGCTTTGCAGTACCTATTCAAGTTGCGCATAAACTTCCTGGCAATGTTAGTGGATGCTCCTCCCAAAAAGAGAGAATCGTCTGCGAAAAGGGTATGGTTAAGGGGATGGGAATCGAGGGCCAAGTGGAGTCCGGGGAGTGAGCCAATGAGAAGATCATGGTTGAGTTTTCGACTGAGGGAGTTTGCCAGAATGATATAAAGGAAGGGGGAGAGCGGGCATCCTTGCCTGATTCCTCGGGATGCTTGGAAGAAGGCAGCAGGGCGACCATTAATTAAGGGAGCGATCCACGGGTTGCTGATGCAAGCTGAGATCCATTTGATGAAGGTTTTGTCAAAACCGAAACGCGCCATAATATTGAAGAGGAAGGAATGCTTGACACGGTCGAATGCATTGGCCATGTCAAGCTTGATGAGCATACCTTTTTCCTTTCTGGATTTGCTGGAGTGTATAGCTTCTTGTACGAGGATGACATTGTCGAGAATTTGCCTCCCTTTCAGAAAGCCTCCTTGGTTTTCTGAAATTATATTGTTGAGTAGCGGTTTCATTCGAGTTGCCAGCATCTCGGATATGATTTTGTAGGATGAGTTGCATAGTGAAATTGGCCTGAATCTGCTAAAAGAGCTGGGACTGGTTTCTTTCGAGATGAGGGACAAGAAGGTGCTGTTGGTGCCTCCATCAATTTTTGATTTGGTGTGGAAGTTTTCCACCATTCGCATGAAATCTTTGTTGATATACTTTTAGCAAGCTTTATAGAAGTGTATCGAGAAACCATTGGGGCCCGGTGCACTGTCGGCTTCCAGCGAGTGAATCGTGTTTAACACTTCTTGCTCAGTGAATGGGTTAGTAATACTGCGATTTTCCTCAGGCCTGATGCATATTGGGATGTGCTCCAGCAGGGAGAGCTCGTTGTCCCCATCCGTGTTGTCTTCCTCAGCGTACAGGTTAGAGAAGTGGGCATGAGCTGCCATTTTAATATTAGTATTTCCTGTGTGAATCGTTCCATCACCCCCTCTGATTTCCGCTATGTGGTTGACGGATAGTCTAAGTTTAAATTGATTATCGAAATAACTTGTATTTTTGTCACCTGATTTGAGCCACGTGCTCCTTGACTTCAGTCTCCAATATTCCTCTTCCATACGAAATTCCTGATAGGCGGTTGATTGCTAGTTGACTTCTGCATGCAACGAGAGAGATTCCGATGGCTGATCCTCCATTGCGAGTTGGATGTCTTCAAGACTGCCCACGGACTTTTTTCTATGTTGAGTTGTGGCTGGGCAAATAGTTTTGGCCCAGCTCTTGAGAGCTACTTTGGTATTTTTGAGCTTTTGTTCCCAAACATGGCATGGAGAGCCCGTGACAGGAATTTTCCAAGCTTTTTCCAATGTGGTCCTGAAGCTTACATGGTCAAGCCACTGTGGAATGAACCTGAATGGGATGGGGCCTAAGTCCTCAATATCTTTAAAAAAGAGTTGGATGGGTTTGTGATCGGAGGCGAGATTGACTAAAATGCTGGAGGAGATGATTTGGGTATCCGACAGGAGGCTGCTATGCACTAAGAAATGGTCTAGTCTGGCCATGATGTTCCCCTTGCCAAGGCGCTTGTTGGACCACATATATTTCCCTTTTTTGGGCTTGATATCGGTAAGATCCCATTTGTGGATCAGGGCTTCCACCTGCGATTTGAAGAAGTCATTTCCCTTGAGGCTGCCTTTCTTTTCAGAATTTGAGAGTGTTATGTTCATATCACCGGCTATAATGATATGTTGCGGATTATAAGCATCCAGAAAGACATCAAGAAGACTCCAATAGTCTTTTTTTTTTCTGCGTGAGAGTTTGGTACATACATGTTGAAAAGGGTGAACTATTTGTTGCTCTTCAGATGGATAAGTTCGGTGCAGATCCAGTGCTGTGTGGCGAAGTGTTTGTGAAGCTGGAAATTATCAGAGGACCATAATGTTGCCAGGCCACCTGAAGCTCCTCTGGCGCTGATTGCATAACTTGCATTTTTTTTCCAATGTACTTTGCCAATGTCTAGAACCGTGGTGTCATCGAGTTTGGTCTCCTGGAGAAGGAGCAGATCAGGCATGTCATTTTTCTGCAAATCTTTTACTGCTTCAATCTTACTGGGATTGCCTAGGCCTCTGCAATTCCAGGAAACCAGCTTCATCATTTAGATGTGTAATTGGAGGAGGGGGTTCCTCCAGCTGGGTCTCCGTGCTTTTTCCCTGCAATCCTGGCTTTAGTATTTCTGCTAAAGACCATATCTATCGTGGCTTGAGATCCTTGGACTTTTTCCCTCTCGACTTCTTCTTCCCTCAGATCCTTAGTGGATTTGCGTCCTGGTTTTTTAGATGTTTTGTCTATGGGATCTTCCGATGAGGAAGGGGAGCCGAGGGGTCTCGCTTTGGTGATTTCAGCATAGGAGAGAGAGTCCTTGAACAAGGTGGATTTGAGAGGGCTGGGAGAGTTAAGGGCTGGGGGAATCAGGGGTTTTTCAGTTGCAGGCGGAGGTGATTGGGTGGCTTGATGTTCTCGTATTTCTCCTTCTTCTTGAACCTCAGGGTTATCATTGATCTCACCTGTTTCCAGGATTTTGAAGCTATTTTTGCTGGTCGAGGCCGACGGATCTTGTTGTCGCTGATCTGGTTTCTGTTTATTAAGATTTGGATGGGATTTCATACCTGATTTATTGTTTTTCTGGATTGCTGTCCATTCTTTTTTCCCATCCGATTCTGGATCCGCTGGCTTCTTTTTGCATGATCGTGCGAAATGGCCGTATTCGTGGCAGAATTTGCATTTGAAGGGGATCTGTTCATAGTCGAGTTCTTGGATGTGGGACCAAACTGCGATTGTAAGATTTATAGCTTCCGGCAGGCCGTGTTCTAGATCAACTTCAACACATATTCTCGTGCATGAATATTTGTCTTTCTGGTCTGCTTTATCGATATATTTCCCTAGAGCGTTTCCGATGGTTCCGAGGGATTAAGTGTTCCAGTAGTGCAGGGGTAAGTGAGGGAGCCTCACCCAAAGAGGGACTGCCGAGGGGATGTCGAGCGTTGGGTCAAAGTTCGGGGACCATCTGTTCATGTAGAGGCCTTGTGGACCCATGAAGTAGGGACTGTTCCGGAAGATGAGCTCGCGATCCTGTTTGCATTCGAAGATGAATGCGAAGTATCCTTTTTCCAGGAAGAATGATTTGACGTCTTTCGTAATCAGGGGTCTTTGGGAGATTTGAACATTTAAGAAGACCATTTTTAGTCCCTTGTATTTACTTAGTTTTCTTTTAATTTGCAAAGTCTCTTGAATCTTGCTTTTTGCGGATCAAGAGCACTCTCTATCAGAGAGTTAATAAATTTGTAAAGACTTAATAAAAGAGCAAGTGGGATTACGGCTCCCACATCCTTCTTGCCCCACTTGGGGGAAGCCTGTATCTGTCTATTTTTATTTTGTTTTCTACCTGCACCGCTCTAGAATAGTATTTTGTTAGGATAGTTTTATTTTTTGCAATTCAAAGTTACTTAAAATTTGTTTTAAGTCTTTACTTAGATTTATTTCTTGCTAAATTAAATACTAACCCCCTTCCTCTCCCAAGTTCGATCTTTGACCTGAAAGAGACTCTTGGGTAGTAATTACAGAATTGTCTTTTGCTTTATTTCTTATGTTCTTTGCATTTCTTTTTTGAGTCTTTAAGGCTCCTTAGAGTCTCTTGAATCTCGCTTTTGCGGATCAAGCGTGCTCTCTATCAGAGAGTTTAAATTTCTTAAAATCTCTTGAATCTCGCTTTTGCGGATTGTTGTCCGTCGAGATGCACACCAGCAACAGAAATCTTTCGAAAGTTGTCTCTTCACTACAAGTGAGAGAAGTGTGGCCTTGGGGGCAAGCAATGAGCTAGGTACTGTCACCTAAATCCCAGCTCCTCCATTTAGGCTAACTCCTAACGAAGCCAAGGGGGGTAGTCCCTACAAAGAGTTAACTATGGCTCAATGTTTTAAGTATTTTAATTGTGTGATGATGCGGATGGGTGTTGTTTAGGAGTTTTTTGAATGATGAAAGACTCACAACTTGTAATAGACACAAGATAAAATGCAATCCACGTTGCGAAACAAGACTTAGCAGTATATAAAGACTTATAAAATAAAGCATCCATAGATAGATAAATTCCAATGAACAAATGGTTCAACTTAAATTTAAAGCATGTAAATATAAAAGACGTCTTATCCATTGGGTGAAGGAGTCAAATAATTGAATGAGTGCCTGGGGGATGCTGAATATAGTAACTGTTTGTGAGAACGTTGTGCAGATTATCTTGGTAAATTCAAAGTTTTAATGGTCTTGATTATTAGGCTAAGAACAACAAGGTAATCAAGAGACCGGAAAAATACACCTTTAAGTGGCTCCCCTCTGATGGTATGTCAAGATCGTCCAGATTTCGAAGGGTAAGTGTTCAATGGCTTGACCACCCTGATGTCTGACAACGGTATGTTTCTTGGCCCCACCAGGTTTAGGATCTTTTGCCTCCCACTTAAAAGTTTCTCGAAATAATGCCGGTACGTTGGTTGGGGTAAAGTTTATACTGTGATGTGTCTCTGATGGCGTGACTTGATATTATGAATGACATGTTTAAATTTGATGAATGATAATGATAGCTTAGTGATTGATGAAAGCATTGGAGTGATATTGTTGAATGATATACATGTTAAGTATTTAAGGAGTTGAAATTGTCAAAAGTGCTGGCCCACTGATTCACCCCCCCCTCTCAATGTGCCATTGTGTCTAACAATTGGTATTAGAGCAGGCTTTCATTACAAGCCTAGCAAGCTTGAAGGGATCCGTGGACACAAATGGAAGGACCAACAAAGCTCATTCACAATGAAGTTCCAGTTTTTGAAAAGTCAGATTATTTTGGTTAGAGAAGTAGAATGAAGGATTACTTTAAGAAATTTGGTGTTTGGGAAATTATGGTTAACCCACCTGTCTAGCCTAGCAAGAAGACGAAAACAACAACTAAGAAAGACAACACTATTGCCTTGAAGTTTCTGATGGATGGACTCTCAAGCCCATCAGAGAAAGTGTAAAAGGATATACCTCCGCCAAGGATCTCTGGTTCAAGCTGGAAGGTGAATATCAAAGGAATGTTCAAGACACTGACAAGGAAACAAAAGTCAAGACCTCTGAGGATGAGAAGCAAGAAGAAAAGAAGGAACAAGCTTCAAATGTAAGTGATGGTAAGAACTCTTTAGTTGATGATAATTCTGAATGTGATGATGTTGAAATTCTACTTACAAAAGATGAGAAAGAAGATTTGTTAAAGGTCAATAATGCATTAGCATGCACCCTATTGGATATTGATATAAAATTCAATCCGAGGCTTAAAAAGAAGCTTTTGAAGTCTTTTGAAAAATACCAAAAGGAGACAAGGGCATTGTTCATGAGATTGAAACTCAAGAACAAAGTTTTACAAGATAAGCTAGAAGATCAAGATGATGAGGTTAGAAGACTGGAGACTGAAAATCAAGAAGAGACTGGTAAAAAGCTTGAAAAGACAAGGAAGGCTAATATTGATTTGAAGACTTAGTTGGAGGAAGCCAAAAGAATAGAAGAAATCATGAAGCTTCAGCTGGAAGAAAAAGAAGAGACAAACTAGAAACTTGAGATGGAAGTTGTTGATATCAGAAAGAAAATTGAAAAGTCAAATGCTCATGTGAAGTTCAACAAAAGTTCAGTCATCTTGGATGAAATATTGAATTGTCAAAGGTCCCCATTTGACACATCTGGTCTTGGGTACAAGAAAGAAGAAGAAATATTTGAAGGTGGCACTTGGTCCCCCAAGACTCCTGAAGTAGGATCCACATCCTTCAAAGGTGAAAACAAAGCTCCTCAGCAAGAACCTGCACAACATAAAGAAGATTTCAGAAGATCAAGTATGCATAAAGAAGTTGGTCTCACTCCTCAAAGCAAACTCTTCAGAAGAGAGATAACTCCGAGTTGGAACCAAACATCCAGGTATGAATATAGTTTCAATGGTTGTTGTTATTCGTATAATTGTTTTGGTCACAAGGCAATGGATTGTACATGTCATGGAAGAAGAAGTGGTGTAAGTCCCAATTACACAATTAGATGTTGGACATGCAATTGTGTTGGACATATTGCTGCTAACTGCCACACCTTGAGATGCTACACTTGTAGTGGCTTTGGTCACAAAGCCCAAGCTTGTGCAAGTCCAAGAAGACAAACTATGAGGAGTCCCTCACATACATCAGCAAGGAGAACCAATGAATCTTGGAAGAAGAATAAGGCAGAAAGATTTGAAGACCAAAGAACAAATGGTCAAAGTCAAGGATGTTCTCAGGTATTGATGAAAAAGAATGCTTGTTAAATCAAAATGAGGTTGATCATTGCAAAGAAGATGGCTGCCATATGGCAAGCCAAACTTGAGGTCTGTTAAAGACCTTAGGTACACGTTGAGTGCATGAAGTTTTGAGGATGGACTCAAGGGAAATTGATGTTTTCTCCAAGCAAAGGTACAGGTCCTAGGATCGAGGTAAAGAAGTCTGATGGGACTTGGAAAGCAGTCAAATACAGAGAATGTAAATGTTCTAGTGCAAAGGATTATGTCACAATTGAATGTTATAGGATATGATTGACAGATCTGAAGTGAATACTCTTAGGAGGACAGCTTTGTGACAATATGTTATAGCATTACTTGAACAGAAAATCCAAAGCTCCCTTTAGGTGGACTTGTAACATTCTTCATCAACAACATCACTCTACAAACACAGTAAAGTCAGCAATCCTGTAGCATCACTTGACAACCCATGAAGATTTGTCTCTGCTACAAGGTGAGGAATAGACCATATGTCTATTAAGACAACTCCTAGCAATCATATGAAGACTTGAGAGCTTGTTTGGATGAACATTTGGAGCAGCTTGAGGACTGTTTGAAACAGACCTTATTCACTTTGCAACATGGCAGCCTCTTATATTCAAGAGCACTGTGACATATTCCAGTTTGGAGCATCATGGAACACAAAAATTGGACGGTGTATAGCAGGCATAAGCAAGAGAAATGTAAATGGTACAAGAAGAACAACAATGATGAAGATCTGTAACAAAGAAAGGGAGTCTTTTTAATAAAAGAGATGAGAGTGTCAAGTCTCAATGATAAAATTAAAAAAACAAAAAAAGACACACAAAAATGGGTAACGAGTACTTCAAAATCAAGCACAAGCGAAGTTCTTGACAGCTGTCAAAAGGTAGCAGAAGGCTTCCATTCATCTTGCACTTGCTAGAGATCTAGCAAAATAAACCCTGAGTTCACAAGGCAGAATGAGTCATCTCGACCAAGTAAGATGATGTGACAAAGAGTAATTCTCCCAAAGGATTGGAATGTATTTCTGAGCTAAGAAGCTAATTGCAGATTTGTTAGCTGAGTGTGAAGAGATTTTATTACAGACCTGATCCGTTTCCAAACTTGATTGCTGATCTTTGAAGGATGATTACAGTGGACAACTGAGGCAGTGAAATAGAAAAAAGGAATGTAGGTGCGGATCATATGAGAAGTTTTGGACATCATTCCACTCAAAATGAGAAATATTTTAAGCTCTAATTTCAGCTCTGTGTTGAATACTAACACAACCCTAACCTGAATGATGTAAACACAAGATGAAGGCAGGCAAGGAATATAGCAGACCTTGGGTTATTTTAACAAAGACATTTGCTGTCATTCAAAGACTGAAAAAGAGGGCATTACTCTTCCCAGACATCACGATAATATGATAAAAATCTGACCATCTTTGTGAGAGTGATCAAATGAAAGTTCTGTTGAAGAGGCAGAGCATCAAAAGCTAGTAGAAGTAAGCAAGAAGGTCGGTAGCATTTTAGGGGGAGATCTGATGTCAGTTAAGGAATGAATAAATGATTTGACAAATTGCACAAGATTCATAAAAGGAAAACCACAGCAAACTTATTTCCTCCAGGAGTCAGCAAATGGTAGATCAATGAAGCATCTTGACAGGGTGAAAGAAGTTTTCAAGTTAGCAGACAGTACTTTGACATGACAATGACAGCTGATGAAGTAGTCTACATTGATAGGGGGAGCATAACATCAAGTTGGAACAGCAGAAGACCAAGCATTGTCTCAGGTGGAGCATGACATGATTATAGACTAAAATTCTTCATGAAGTATTCAAGAATACAATTTTTTTGGTTGGATAAGTGTTTGGCGCTTTGTCATTAATGTCAAAGGGGGAGAGTATTTGAAGAGGTGTTGCAATCAATGACAAAGGGGGAGTTTGTTGAGCATGGTTGTCATTGATGACAAGCCATTAATGACAAAGGAGTAACAAGGTTGATGACATGGCAAGCATGACATGGGTGGTTTGGGCATTGGGACACTAGGTGGTCCAAATGACCCATTCTGTGGTCATTTGTGGCTTAATAGGATCATGAAGCCCACAGATGATAGCTTGATGGTCCATGCTACCACTTGATGACAATGGGATGATGTGCTTGAAGACAATGATGTATGGAACCTTTGATGACATGAAAGAGCCCTCACTTTGTCATGGATGCACAATGTTGACTTGGAGCTCTTGAACAAATAAAATATTAACATGGCATGTTTGATGAAGTAGATAACTTCTTGAAGCATACAAATGGTGGTATGATGGGGTCCTTGGTGCCCTTGGAGGTTTGGGTATGGTGGCTATTGAACAATATAATATATTTAATGAAACTTGGTTATATTGAAGAAGCCCTTGCTAAAATGATGATGATACTCCACCATTCAAATGCTTGAAATCCCATCGTGTAAATAAAATTAATGGTGAAGTCCGCTCAGCTTCAAAAGAGTATTTTAATTATTAAATAAAAAACAAAATATATATTATACTTATATAGTAGGTCGGCTCAGTAAAAATCCATGATGAAACCATTCCAAAGTGTGAAAAAATTGGGATTTGTGGAAGAGCTCTAATTTTCGGACTGTTTACTGAGGCACACACAGGTCACTGTTGAAGTTTTTCTTTGGGCTGCTACAGCACAGTTGACATGGGATCTTTTTTGAAGTTTTATTTCTGATTTTTTTTGGTATATGACAGCCCTGAGGCAGCTGCATATATCAAGTTTTTCCTCTCTGATTTCGGGTAAAGTAGGCAAGCCGCAGTGGAGGAGTCAAGTGAAGATGGTGGTATGATTTTCGGATTAGTTAGTGGACGACTCAGAAATTTGGCAGCAGCTAATTCTTAAGTTGTGACAAGCTCTGATTTTTGGCATTCTAAGGCAGAAATTTCAGGTGGTTACTGAGGAAACAACAGAGAATTTTTAAGTTTGATTTCGGTGGCTACAGAAAAGTGAAGGATCCGAGCAGCAGATCCTCAAGTCAGAACACAACAGTTGTGTGCTTTTGAAGTTATATAAAGTAGCTCTGATCAAAATCCTCTCTGAGTTCAGGTAAAATAGTAACTGATGCAAGTGTTTGAAGTCAATCTTTTACCCTACTCTGATCTCGGATAGAGCAGCATGCGTGAGCCACAGTAATGAAGAATATAGCTCTGTTCCAGCTCAGTAAAAGACGTCCAGGAAACAGTCGAATGATTTCAACTCAGATTTCAGGCTCTCTTACAAACATCCATCTCAGGCTTGTTAGTGACAGCATTGATGATGACACTTTGTCATGACATACATCAATTGACTGGGCAGTTAGCTTGTTAGTGACAGTATTGATAATGACATGACATACATCTATTGATTGACAGAGGCAGTAGTTGTGATATGACAGCATACTTGACAGTAAGAGCTATACAGTGACTGAACAGACTAATGACATGGTTGTGACAGAATTGACAGAGATGACCAGATTGATGACAAGACAGGGATGATGACAAGACAGTGACAGCCAAGTGACATGACAGAGATTGATATGTGATATGACAAGTGTTTGTATGTAATACAAGCTGGGCCTTGTACTCTTTTTCTTAGTTGGATCTGAGAAAAAGACAAGCTGAGTCTTGGAATAGAAGTTGGTGCTTCTGATTCAGTTGTAGCTAATAACACCTCATGGTTGTAGCTGGTTGAATCAAATATAAAAAGATTACAGAGTTTATACCGTGATGTGTTTCTGATGGTGTGACTTGATATTATGAATGACATATTTAAATTTGATGAATGATAATGATAGCTTAGAGATTAATGAAAACATTGAAGTGAAATTGTTGAATGATATACATGTTAAGTATTTAAGGAGTTGAAATTGTCAAAAGTGCTGGTCCACTGATTCACCCTCCCCTCTCAGTGTGCCATTGTGTCTAACACTTTGGGATATCAAAAGTGGTAGTTTTGCATTCTTTGAATTCTCCACATTAAGTTAATCCACTCAAACTAATAAAATCAAGTCCCCCATAACCAACGAATCCGATGTTGCCTTGACTTGACCAAAAGTGGGGAAATTTCGTAAAGGAAGCGGGAACAACTAGGAAGCGACCTCAGGGCATCGTTAGACTACATCCTTTTTGGTGTAGTGTTGAACACGCGCTTGAAACTCCGTTACAGCCCACACGTCCTTGTGCAGAACCATTTAGAACAAGATCCAGACATATTCCCTGTACCGCAAGGTATATCGGGAATCCCCCTTTTCCCCTTAATCAACTCATCTTTTTCATCACAAATAAAATAAACCAAGAACAATCGCACAACATTTTTCACTACAACCCTCCTACAATTGGTGACTCCATCAGCACTGGTTTCATTCTTTAGCAACAACATTTTATTTTTGCTTATTATCAATCTCACAAATTGTTGTTTATTTCAAGCCGATATTATGCTGTGGATGTGCTTAAGTTAATTTGCAACAAACTTGGTTATTCTTTCACTAATTCACTCAAAAATCTCCTAAATAACACTCTTTCCCATCATTAAACATAAACTAAAAAAGCCTTAGAAACCTTTTTCAGTAGCGTCTACTCCCCTTGGCTTCGGTTAGGAGTTTGCCTAAATGGAGGAGTCAAGATCAGGTGACAACACTTGACTCGAGACTTGCCCCCAAGGTCACACCGAGCAACTTCGAAAGATTTTTTGCTGCGCTTCCCTCCAGGTGTGCATTTCGGTGGCAACATTTTTGGCGCCGTTGCTGGGGACAAATTTTTTGTTCCTGGTTCAACTTACATTAGCTTTTCTTTTAGTTTTTTATCTTAAAACTTTTGATTGATTTTAGTCCAATAAATTCTGAAATTAGACTTGATCCATCTGGCGACTCCACTGTCATGTAATTTACCAAGGTATTCAACTTGAAGAAACTCTGTAGGCTTGCTTGATTTCATTCTTGAACCTGAGAAGGTTTATCAAAGGAGATTGAACAAGCTCTCTTCTCGTAGGATCCTTGAGAATCTAGGATCCGAGTCTATTTCGGACATCCATTGTTTATTTTTAGAAAACAGTAATATTTTATCTGACATAATGGGTGAATTCTTTAGTCCACTTAACATTGCTCAGGTAGCAGGTCAACCCCATGATCTACCCGACAAAGCTATTGACAAACTGCCTACATTCACCGGAACCGATGCCATAACCACAACTGTCCATCTGAAGAGTTTTTCAAAGTGTATCAATAGTTGGTGTAGAACAACTGACCATAGACATGAGGATGTTTACATGAAGTTGTTTGCCTTATCTTTAGAAGGGGATGCTAGTGACTGGTTTATGAACTTACCTGACAACTCTTTCGCAACTTTAGGGGCTTTCAAAACCGCTTTCACAAACAAGTTGGGAGAGAAAAAAGAGCCACGTCATCAACTAGCTACCCTCTATACCATTAAGAAAAGCGAGAATGAGACTATGGATGAATTCAATAAGAAATTCCAGGACTTAGTGAACAACATGCATGCGGACATTAAACCAACAACACAATCTATCTTGGTTTATTACATTGAAGTTTTAAGTGGTGAGATGCAGTATCAACTTAGAGATAAGGAGCCTACCGCACTTTTGATGGCTCAGGATATGGCTGTGAAAATTGATAGAAACATGCAATCTTCTTGCAAGTCTAACATTCTTGGATATACAAGAGCACTAGTTCCCATGAAACAAATTGAGCTTATAGAGAAAGCATCCACTTCTCATTAGGATAATCATCATAGAAAAATTAAAGAAATGAATGAGAAGATGGAAGCTATGGAAATGAAATATGTTTCCCAGCTTAAGGAAATGCAGTATCGAGTCATAGCTATGGAACGATCTTAGTCCCAACCTATTCAACGAAATTTTCCTCCCAAGGGAAATTGGTAGAAGAAGGGACCAACCCATGAAAAGAGGCCTCCGAATCAATTAGAGGTTGCTAACATGGTAGAAGATTATACAACATTTTGTAGAACATGCAAAGATTTTCATGAAGAATCCACTTATTACTTTGCACGCTATGTCCTAGAAAATGGTTTTCTAGAAACGAGCAGTAGTGAGCAGTTTTCAAGCGAGCCAGATTATGTAAATGCTATAGGTGATGTCTATACCATTCCCAAATTAAGTTGGAGACAAGCTAGAAAATACAGCTAGGAGAAAGTCAACCTTACCAAAACCTATGGACAGATGCCTTCACTTGACCAAATCCGGGAGATGCTGAAGTTCAAAAGCTTCACATACAAGAGAAGAGAAAATGCTGGAAAGATTATTCAATATCCACCTAAGGTAACAAATCTTTATAATTATGCTGATATGAATATTGATTTAGGTAATTGGTTTAAAAAAGTAAAAATACCTATGCCTACTACCGAAATCTTCAAGATTCCTAAACAAAGAGAAAAGCGGATGAGAGTCTTAAATCCTCCCACCCCGAAGAGACCTTTGCTGAAAATTTAGGGCAACCTTCCACAAGCAACAACAATGTTATGGAAGATCCCTTAGTAATTCTACATACCATGGACCCAAGAAAAGAATATCATCCGCCTTTTTATGTATCATTGATGATTGGTGATCTTCTACACAATTGTATGTTAGATTCAGGATCTTCATCCAACATCATGACCAAGAAGGTTATGCATCAACTTAATCTTATAACAACTAGACCATATCAAAATGTTGGTGCCATGGATTCTAGACAAGTTGATGTGGTGGGCATTATTGAGAATCAACTAAGGAATGTTACTTTCGAGAAAGTGGGCTGCTACTTTAGGAGGTTGGATCCAAATGGACTGGACTTAGCCACTATACCTGCATTAGAGGCCTCATTATGAAGTTGCATAATGAGAAGGAACAAAAAATCATGTGGAAAATCCCAAGTGACCCTCAAATCAATATGTCTATAATACTGATGATCTTGGGAATTATGCAATTAATTCTACCTTTTTAGCCCCTATTCATGAACAAATTAAAAATGAAAAGATAGATGAAATTTGGAAAATGAACTTTGATGGTGCTCATTCAAGAGCAGGAAAAGGGGTTGGGATTGTCATCACTTCAACAGGAGGTCAGGTTTTAAACTTTGCTTAGAGGCTGGAATTTGAAGCGACAAACAACGTAGCAGAGTATGAGGCACTCTTGCTTGGGATTGAACTAGCAAAAGATATGGGGATAAAGATGTTAAGTATAAAAGGCGACTCTGACTTGATAGTTCAACAAGTAAAGAACCAATTTGCATGTAAGTGTGAAAGACTAAGAAAGTATAGAAATGCAATTTGGGACACTATGGAATTCTTTGATGCCTTAAACATAGAAGCCATTCCTAGAGATCAGAAAAGTGCAGTGGATAAGTTAGCAGTTCCAGCATCAACCCTTCAACCTTCAGATGAAATGTTAAATGGTGACTGTACTTTAGAAATCAATTTCAGACCATCAGTACCGTATAACATGGAACATTAGCAAGTTTTTCAAGATGATGAAGAAATCTTAAAACTAAACTACTGCTCAAGTGAGCTTATTCAGTTCCTACCTACTCTAAACTACTAGGCAAGAAAGAAGTTCGGAACTAAGTCAAGTCAGGGATGTAATCCCTTAACTCTCTCCGATTGATAGGAAGTAAAATACGTTGCCCACTACCAATGGCTAGAAAATACATGTCTCCGATACATCGTTCAATCGTGAAAGGTCCCACCCAAATGTCATCAGCTTGCCCAAATCTTATATATAATAAATGGTTTGGGATGATGATGTTAATGTAATTGTAACTTCAGAAGATATTCACTTGTATATTTTATGTTGTATTTGTATTTTATTATTGTACCTCCGACGGAGATGTTTATTCCTCCGGTTAGGAGAGTCATTATTGTACTTGAGTCATGTAAAGTCAGTAAGGTTAACCCTCCATTGGATGACGGGGCATTAGACCCTAGAGTTGAGTCTTTCATGGGTTATTAGACTCTCCTAGAGAAGTCGGCCCAATTAGTTACACCTAGGGGCCGACCTGTTTGGTGTTAAGGCCAAGTGAAAGTTAAAGTATAAATAGAGAGGGTGATCCTCTCTATTTATACATTCACTCACTCATCAAGTTCGCATAAGTGAGTAGGAGGACAAGTTCACACAAGTGAAGAAGAGAGAAGCTGCTGAAGACCATTTCTACTTTTGGGGTTTATTGTATTGTTGCTGATTCTATCTCTGAGGAAGTTGCGGGGTTTTCTCCTTTATGGTTTCCCCGATGAAATTCTTTGTGTCTCTTGTCTCTTGTGTTTGAATTGTGTGCATGTTATTCTCTCAGATAAGATCCTAGATAATCTTGAATTAAATTGTGAAAATCTAACAGATGACTTGATGACCGGTAGAAAACCTACCGCTGTTCACAGATTCAGGGATAACTTCAATGTTGTGCACAGGAATGGGATGGACCTCAGCATGGTTTTGCGATTGTGGAGTAACAATTCTTGAGCTCCTTCGAGAAGGAACTGCATCAAATCTGGGTGGACCACCATCAATAGGAATAGCTACCCTACCAATTAAGACTTCTTTAATCTCTCTTCTCGTCTCCTGGATATCTATATTCGGCTTCTCCTCTTGTGGGTGAGTGATATACTTGGGTGTTTCCCCCACAGTCCAAAAATATCTAAAACTCTTCTCTTCCGAGGAAAAAGGCATACGTGATTGATCATTGCTATGACTGGTGCCTTCCCCTGAAGGTACTGGAATGCTCATGCTCTCTAATTCATTGGTTGAAAATTATGAAGAAATAGGAATGTGAGAAAGATCATTCTCTTGTTGATTAGGCAATTAAGGTGGCAATAAAAAGTTAGGAATGTGAGGATACGCAGATATAACATTGATTTGATTAAGAGAAGGAGATTCTTGAAAAATAATAAGATTGTTTAGAGCAAATTCTCCTTCTGGGGAATCATGTATCAAGGGATGCTCTTTCCCACTCATGGAGTTGTCATTTACTTGCCTAAATACACCATCTTCCAAGGACATGTGAGATAGATGATCAGGAACATGAGAATAATGAGATTCATTTAATTCATCATCATTTCCCAACAAAGGAGAAGGATGTGTTCCCTCAATGTCACTTGTCCATGGAAAGTTATGGTTAAGGCCTTGCCTTATGTCGTGTAGACCCTCTACAACTTCAGGTGTTTGATTTACATTAACTTGTTCTTGATTTACTTCATTATTAAGATCTTGACCTTGAAGTTGGTTTTCATTTATACTTCTCAATTCCCAGAGTTCTTTAGAAACTTCATTTAAATGCATTTCCAGATTGATTCTCCTAGCAAGTTCGACTATCCCCTCTTCTTCCTCAGAAGAATCAGTCTCTCCCATTACCATGAACACATTTTCTGACATTTCCCAAATTTCATCATCGTTTTTAATCATCCCAGCCTTGGCATTATTCAAAAGGTCATCCCCATAAGTATTCTTTATCCCATCTTCAAAAGTTTCCAAATGTTTGTCAATGAAAGGTTCTCTATTGATTCGGAATACGACACCATCTGAGTTAGGGACACAGATATAAGATAATTCCATCATAAGATACCCACCTAAACCAGCTGCCCACTGCCTAGATAAAAGCTTTCCACATGCTGGGGGAAAATCAATTACAACAACATCCATCAGGGTGGAGATGTTTGAGCATCCAAAAAGATCAGCCATTAAGTTTTTAATCAAACCATAAGATTGTACACGTCTTGAATCTATGCCAAAAACATTTCCATAAGGTCTGGTGACCTCCAAACCCATTTCCTTCATGACATGCAAAGGCATGACATTCATGGCGGCTCCAGAGTCTAACATGCAATTGTAAAGGAGCACATTTTGAATGTGTAAGTTGAGGTAGAATGGAGGGTGACCACCACTTTTCCATTCATAAATAGCAGATTGAATGTTGATGCGTGGATCCCTTTCAACTCTTCTTATTTCTTTTCCACTAAGACTCTGTATATGACACGATTCATAAGCAACCTCAGAGTCCTTTTAGTTAATGCCTTCAAAATATTCTTCTACTTGGCCTTTGACTGAAGGGACTTTCATTAATTCAGTTATAGGGACATTACACATGATTTTACCTAACTCCTTTTCCATATCGATGTTCAAACTATAATCACAAGGAGCAGGCTTCTCTTCTTCCTTCTTATCTTCTTTAGCTGCATCACGTTTATCTAAAAAGGAAGGTGGCTTGGGATCGCTATTACGTCGTTTAGAGATTTGAAGCTTGGGTTGTTCCTTTGGTTCTGGAAGATTAATTGCACAACATGGGGAGTTTTGTTCTTCAATTAACTCTTCTTGTTCTATTTCTTCTTCTTTAAGGAGAATCCTTCCGAAATCGTCATCATAAGATAGATCTTGAACTAAGTTGATGTTTTCGGGTTGGTCATCAGGATAACTAGTGTCCAATGGTTCTTCTTCAAATTCATCACACCAGTTTACATTCTTCTTCTCATAGTTTTCAGGATTTTCAGGATGTCGTCCACTGTTTTCACCTTCAGGCCTCCTATTGTTGTTCCAGTAAGGCTTGGGGCCATAAGGGTTTCTATACTGTTCAAACTCACGAGTTCTCATTACATCTTTAGTTAGGATACTCAATTGTCTCATCATTTCTTGCATACTTTCTAACGTATCCTTTGTGTCCTTAGGTTCAACCACAGGTTCCTTAGCTTTTCGAGCTCTGAGGTCAGATCTAGAAGTGGAAGGGGAATAATGATCAAAGAAGTTTTGTTTCCCCATGGATGCCGCATTTGATTCAACTGTGTTGGCATTTAATTGTGCGGTCTTTAGTTCATTTGGATTCTTATCTTTTAAATGATACCCAAGCCATCCTTCAAATGAGTTCAAATAATGGATGAGGATTGCTTGGTCTTTAGGCTTAATGTCATCTGGGATATTAGCTACAATCTTATCAAATCTAAGGTTAAATTCATGGACTGTTTCGTTCTCTTTCTTCTTGATGTCAAAGAGTTGGTGCAAGAGAATTTCTCTTCTAACTTTCGTGACCATTCACTATTTAGCTTCGTAACAAATTATCATATCCGTTGATGGATGAAACATGTAACCGATCAAACCACTTCCGAGCATCCCCTTCTAAAGATGCCAGAAGGCCCCTCATGAAGACATCTTCATTAGATGCTCCATATGCTTCCATGTGCTCCCAAAATTTGTCTATATGATCTTCTATGGTTATTATAGCTGAGTTTCCATCAAACTTGGGAACTTTTTCAAAATACTTTTCAGGCATGTCATGGGGGGGCTCCCTGGATTTGAGCAAAATCTAAAGGAGAAGCTCTAGCCTTTCTTTCGAAAATCCTAGGATTCTGTGGAGGATTGTTTTGGTTTCCACCAACGTTTGTACCAGCCATTGGACTAGATGTAGATGAAGGAGATCCTAAAAGATGACTTGGTGAAGTGTTAGGATTAGAAATCTTCCAAAAGAAGTTGGATGAATTCTCTTTAAGTTGTCTTCGATTCCGAGTATAAGTTAAAGGGATTCCTTCAGAATTGTTTGGACGATTTAGGAACTTAAGATTTATATGTTGGGTTCGTTCCGTAGCAGAGTCGTGGGGTGGAGTCGCCAGTTGAACTACCAAAGTAATTCACCAAAAGGGTAAATGTCGTAGGAGAGTTGAGATGAGTGAATTAGATTGGTGATTAAGTTGTTTAAGCAATAAGGAATGTAACCACCAAAGTAAAAGACCGGATGCGAAAAGATATGAAATGATGCACGAACACTCGCAAACACCGAAGGTAAGCCTCTACCTCCCCGACAACGACGCCAAAATGTTATCACACAACTTGTAGTTTCCCCAATAGATGATCCTATACAGGGTGACAGAGGGGACAGGCAACCAAAGGGGTGACACTAGAGTGCCTCTATCCCCAAGGTGGATTGGTTGTCACGTTAATCGAGGCACTCTTCACTATATAATATCCAAGTCACAGATAGCAAAGGGGGAGACCCTGATCTACTCTCGACAGGAGAGATCTAATCCAATCACCAGATCAAGCTATGTAGATAGGGTACGTAAGGTGAAGGGTGAAGAACCCTAGATTTGAGGAAACAAGGTCATTGTGGAGGCTTAGGAAAGATAAGACTAGACTTTAAGAGTTTAGACACAGTGACTTGTAAATTAAGAATGATTCCAGGATTCAAGTGCTAGGACAAATGATCGAATCTGATTGCCTTGGGAAACGTGATCCTTAAATCAGGGAAAATGGTCCTATTATCACACAACTTGTAGTTGTCCCTAAAGGTATCCCATCCGGGATGGCAAAGGTGTTGGACAACTAAAGAGGTGACCCAAGAGATGCCATGTTCCCAATGCAAGTTGGGTGTCACGATAACCGAGGCACTAGGGGGAGACCCTAGCCAATCAATGAAGACTAGCTAACCCAAAGACTCCTAGGGAAATTTGTAAAAATGAAAGGAGGAAGTCAATGGTGAGTTAGATCTAGGAAAAGTTAAGTGGACCCAAGGGTTAAGATATGGTTGAAGAGGCTTAAAGAGTGACAAATGGTTCAACCAATGAATGACAAGGGCCACTTATGAGGTTTAATCAATAGATCTAAAAGATGACTTAGTACCATGAAAATTAGCCAAGTGGGACCCACTCCTTAAAAAGTGGAAAATTGGTCCAAGTTGGGTCCACAAGGTCAAAGATGAAATGAGATGGTACTAGGGGTATGCTATGGCAAGGATCTATGGATTGACCAAGAATTAGCAATACCCAAGTGTGGGATCTAGCAAATGGCCACCTACCCAAGGAATGCGAATTACCCCAAAGGGTGACTGGTGCCTTAGATCAAGGGCCAAATGGAGTCGGATGTCCACCAAATTATAGATCGGGGTAAGTGAGGTGATAAGCAAGGTGGGTTTTCAAGATCAAGTATAAGCCATGGCTAGATCTCACTAGATCTAATGCATCACTGAGTGACCCAACTGGGGCACAACCCTCAAAATGAGGAATGGGGCCCACAAGGTGAAAATCACAAAAGTGAAGCACTAGGGGTAGGTTTTCAAGGTAGATCTATTCAATGCAACAAAAATCTCACCTACCCACTTTTGGGAACTAGCCAAACTAGCCTCTTTAAGGGAATGCGAATTGCCTTGGAGAGGCTAATGTGCCTTGGGAAATGGGTCAAATGGAGGCCAATCACCACCAAACTATAGATCCAAATGGCCGTGGATGCTGTTACCATGTATTTTGTACAATAGTTGAACTTCTATTGAGCCGCCAGTTTATTGAACATGATTCATGTTCATCGTCAGTGTTCAGAAGTTCAGAGGTCATTTTCAGGGCAATTTTGCCCCATTGGGATAATAACTGCATGTTCATATCCCCTTGGGGGAATCGTAAAATGTTGGTCTAAATTGGGTCCTTTTATAAAAGACTCGGCTATCCTTAGGTTTAACTATTAGGCTAATACTCTAGAGTGTTTTTTCCTTAGGAATTATGCATTGCGCTTCAGTCATGTATAATTCCTAAGTTTTTCACTCACACCTCCAAAGCTAGAGTATTTACCATGGTGGTCAAAACCTAAGGTGGTTATTAGAGTCTTGTGTCTAGGATTTTTTCATGTTGACCATCTATATTGAGTCGTATGGACATGCATTAGGTCCCCTAGGAGTTTGAGTCGATTCCGAAGATTTTTTTTTTCTTTTTTTTTTCGTAATTTAGACCATTTTTTTTAATGGTTTAAATGAAAAAAATTAAAATGTAATAACAACCTCATCTGGAGGCGGATTTTGGCGTGGGGAGGCTCGTTTTGACGCTCAGAGTACCCTCATTACCCTAGTGCCCATTTTCTCTGGGTTCCGGGCGATTACGTCGCCTCTGGGACAGTTTTCACTAAAGATGCATCATTTTGGCATTTAATTGCCAGAAAAAAGGAGAAATTGCACCAACTCCAAAAATTTTAAAAAATAAAAAATATGATGAAATAAACTATGGAAAGGGTGGCTAACTATTTTTCTAAGGAGGGCGACCATATGAAGTGATAAAAGTCACATGTTATAAAGGTCAAGGGTTACGAATTGAATTAAAGGGGGATGACGTGAGCATCCCTCACGTGGGTTCTCCACGCTTGCACTAATGTGGGCGAATTCAGCTTTCGAATTGGTGGGCGAATGTTCCAAGTGATGAGCGTGGGTTCCAATGGAGAGGGGCTCCACCTCATCCCCCACCAACTACCAATCATGCCAACCTCACGTGAATCTCTCCTTCAGTCATGCGCGAGTCTCTCCTTGATTGGAATGTGCCTACCTCGACCCTAGCTTCCTTGCCCTCCTCTCCTCATGCATACGTTGCCCTACTTTGTAAAGCTATAAGATGAAGCTCTTGCTCCATGTTTTTGGTGGATGAACTTTGCAAGAAACCTCTGCCAGGATTACTGCAATAGTTTTTTCCTTTGTGCAACATTGGAATAAAATTGAGACTTTGGAGGTCCACTTGGTGCATGCATGGTTCATGATGACTTATTGAGGTAATATTGTTTAATGTTTATGCATGCTTATCTATTTGAATTTGGATCTAGCTTAGAGGGCTTCTACTTAAGCACATAGGACAAGTATTTGTAGTCTTCAATTTACTTCTTGATGTTTTGTGTTTAAAAGATCTTAGAGTAGCATTCTTTAGTCAGTTATAATACATGCTCTCTGAATCATTTTTATACTAACATACTAGATCTAAGCTCTCTTGTTTAAGTGTGTCAGTTTCAGGATCTCTTCTTGGAGTAAAGGATTGAGCTCAGCTGCATCTCCCCCTTCTTCAAGCCTCAAAAGATCATAAATTTTGAATGCTCATTGGTATCTATAGGGTTCTCAAATAGATTCAAGATCCAAAAGGGGCTTGTCATATCTCATTCTCACCTTTAAAACTCAACTTTCAATCTTTCAATTTGGTTACTAAGCGAAGTTGTGGATCTCAAAGTTTCATCCTTCTCCAAACTTTGCCCTCTCCTTCTTGTTCGCTGCCCCTTTTCTGTTGGCTGCCATCTTCCTCTTATCCCTAGCCTTCTCACTCTCCTCTTCTTCTCCTTTGTTTCTCCTCGCTTTCCTTGTCTTTTCTTCTTCCTTCCCTTGCTGCCCTGTTTTGTTGCTTACTGCTGATTTTTCTTTTAAGTTGCAGCCCTCTCTTCATTGGCTGCCCTACCTTTTCTTCTTTTCGCTGCCCTGTTTTCCTCTTTGTTGACTGTCTTTTATTGTTTATTTGTTGGCTGCCCTATTCTTGTTTGTTGCTGCCTTCTCTCATTTTGCAGCCCTTGCTTTCGCTCTCCTCCTTGCCTTTGCTTGCTTCTCCTTTTCTCTCCCTTGCTAGTCTTCTCCTTGCTTCTTCTTGTTGCTTTCTTTTCCTTTGTTGGCTACGTTCTTCCTTATTCACTCTTCATCCTTTTGTGTGTTTGCTCTCTTTCTCTTTTTGCCTTCTCCTTCTTGATCTTATCTTTCTCCTTTCTTTGATCTTGTTCATTTTTGTTTATAGTTTAGGTTTTAGTTTATTGTGTTAAAGTTTAGATCTTAATTCACAAGTTGCATAGGAAGTCAATTTTCAAAGTTTCATTTTGTTAATGCTTGCTTTTTCATTGCTTAGAGTTGGCTTAGATCTTAGCTTCATTTTTCTTTGATTTACTAATCCATTAATAAGTGTTTGTCCAAAGCTCTTATCCACAGGTGAACAAAGAAGATCAAACAAGGAAAGGCCCAAAGGCTAAAGCAAGCACAAGAGCAAAAAACCAAAATCTCTTGAAAAGCACACAAACTTCTTTTTCCCTCTTCTTTCATTTCCCCATCTTACCTTGTGCTTTCAAGAAGAAGAAGAAACCAAAAAGCATTGTAAAAATTTAATAAAAGAGCAAGTGGGATAAAGGCTCCCACACCCCACTTCCCCCATTTGGGGGAAGCTTGTATCGTTCCTTGTCCTTTTTTGCATTAGTTTAGTTTTATTTTATTTTTTGCAAGTAGCTTAGATTTCATTTCTAGATTAGCTTTCATTGTTAGATCTTAGACGCAAGTAGCTTAGTTTGATTTTTTGTTTTGATCAAGTTTTAACTTAGTTTCATTTTTATATAAACTATTAAAAAGAACATAAAATCTCTTGAATCTTGCCATAAGGCAGATCTTTGTTTCATTGTTTGCTAACCCCCTTGCTTTCCCGAGTACGGTCTTAGACCTGAAAGAGACTCTTGGGTAATGTAGTTCCCTTTTGCAAGTTTCAAAGTTCATTCTTAGCACTTTATTTTTCACAATTAAAATCTCTTGAATCTCGCTCATTATCGGATCAAGAGTGCTCTCCATCGGAGAGTTTCAATGGTTCTTGTTCATAACATTTAATAAATTTGGAATGAACGTTTGCTACACTGCGTATGCTTTGCCCACTTGTGGGATACTCAGAAACAGTGTAGACTTATTAATTTCTCACATTTAATTCCAATTCAAACCATAATAAAACACTCTCCCATACAACCAACGAAAATCCGGCGTTGATCGCTAATAGTCGAAAGTGGGCAAATTCTGCCTGGGGACGCGGGAACCCCTCGACCAAGACCTTAAGGACACCATTTAGGCTACATCCTTGTTGGTGTAGTGTTGAACACCGCTCTGGAGATTCCTGCTAGCTCACGTCCTTGTATGGAGCCTCTTAGACTATTATCCGGACATATCTCCAGTACCGCAAGGTATATCTTGGAGATCCCCTTCCCATTAATAATCAACTCATCCCAAAATTTACAATAAAATTTATCAAGAGCATTTGCAAAACATTCTCAAGCACACCCAAGACATGTATCAAGCATCCCAAGCACTACATTGACTCCATTTGGTGCTGGTTCTTCAATTCATTATTCATTTGTTTTTTTATCTATTTGGAGTATTGTTTTATCTGTTTTAATTTATAATCATGCTGTGGATGCATTATTGATAAACTGTTATTGGTTGTGTATCATCATTCATTTTGCAAAAACATACTTGGGAGTAATCTCTTATTGTAAATCATCACAAAAACTCCTAAAAAACAACCATCCTCATCATACATCCAAAAACACTTTAAAACACAAGAGCCTTAGTAACTCTTTGTTAGGGTCTACCCCCCTTGGCTTCGTTAGGAGTTTGCCTAAACGAAGGAGTCGAGATTAGGTACACTTGACTCTTTGCTTGCCCCCAAGGCCACACTTTTCCCCCTTGGGAAACAACTTTTGAAATATTTCTGCTGCTAGTGTGCACATTAGCGGGCAACATATGCTATAGAGGTGGGTCTTTAGTTTCATACCCAAAGCCAAGCTAGATCCAAGTAGATCTAAAAAAAGTAAAATGAGGGTTTTGATTATTAGGGTTTTATGATCGATGGAGAAGAATAAGTGGATTTAGGTACATACCTTATAGAACATACCTCAAGTGCTTTTGGCCACCTTGCAAATTGATAGCATTCCCCTATGTATATATTCAAGAGTGAGATTTAGTGCTCCAAGCCAAAACGTCCTCCTCCAAAGATAGCTAAATCGTTCTCCTCCTACAAGACAAGATCAAGTTAGAAACAAGCCAAATAAAAGAATTATGAAAATGATGAAGAGATGTAATAGAAAGCATCAACAATGTCACTAAGATACAATAATGATACTCCCTGTCACAAAGATCAACCCAAGAGAAGATATGTGGGTCCCCCAACAATAGCCTCCTTCAAATCCTCCTCCTCCTCACCAATTCGGCCTCCCTGCAGAAAAACGACTAGTAGCCCACGATCCACAAATGATACATAGAGAAAATACTGTATATTCAACTTGCAAAAGAATCCATCAAGACAAGAGAAGTAGATCCACAAAATAGTATTCTATTCCAATCTTCAAGAGCTCCAAAAGGTCTCTTTACAATAGGGGGGTCTCCTCCTTTTATAGGATGACAAAGACCAAAACCCTAAACCACAAAACCACTTTTTAAAACCAGTGGTTGAGATCAAAAGATATAATAATCTAATCAACGGCTAAGATGAGCCAATACAATATAAGACGTGGATCATTTAACTAAGTGATGATGTCATAGCCAAAAAAAAAACTCTAAGGAGGGTGACGTCATACATGGGGGTGGCTAATAACACATGTGCCACATCAAGACCAAGACAAGTCACTAGGAGCACATGGTGGGGCTAGGAGGTATTAATTCTCTTCACTAGCATGTCCCCATGGCACAATAATATAAAATATAAGTCTATGACATGTCCAAGTAACACAAATGATCAAATCCCGTCCCCAAAATCTGAGAGAGACATGCAGTAGAAGACCTCCTGTAACCATTGTGGACCCCATTGATTGGTGCAAACTGATCTGGAAGAAGGGGGGTTCACCATGGATGACCTCAGAGTAGACCAAGTGCCAAAACCTTGCCTCAATTGCCCAAATCGAATTCCTCAGTGACCTTTTTATTCCATTTTTTAATCCTCCTAAAAACCCTAAAAGTGCCAGAAACTTCCTCTAGGGTGCCTGCGCTATCAAACTGAAGGTGCCATCATGTTCGAAAAGGGGGTATAATGGTAAAAACAAGTGGTTGGACCAACCCCTTCCCTTGTAGCGCCCTAGGCAACGACTTGCCTCCAATGCTCCTACTGGACTGGCTGGATCAGCATGCCCAAACTGGTCAACAGGTGGATAACTGCAACTATCATACCCATAAGTGCCCAAAACTAAAAGATAAGTGTCCCAATGGATCCAGAAGACCCAAATCCGCTAGAGATGAGTACTCATACACCTCATGACAACCTGTGGGGTCATTAGCATGGTCCACCATACCCGGATAGTGTAAAATATGATGATCTAGAAATAATAATAAAATTGACCAGCTGCATCAATCATCATTTGAAGCATATATCCAACATATGGAATCATCAATAGGTGTATTTGGGACCATAGATCAACATCAATAAGCACATGTGGTCCATCTCATCACAGATCCCAAGAATGACCATGGTCAAACTATGTTTGACTAGGTCAAAATACAACCAAAGACTAGATTATAACAAAAGACTAAGACATGTTCCTTTAATCATATTCACAGCTTAACTTAACGTATAAACATCATTCAATGGAAGTTAATACATATATATTTCAACATTGTTTATAGTTTACTTGCACAAAAGCTTTAAAGACATACTCATCCAATGGACATGGCCTAACTGCTAGCAAAGGGTGAAGGCTAAGGACAAGGCTAGGGAAAAGGGGATGACTTGATCAACTCAACTAAGTGACATTTTGGACGGGGAAAGGGGAAGCTACACTCTGTGCTGGACAAAATAACAAAGGAAATGGCAGTGCCTCACAAATGGATGAGTTGTTTAGAGAGTGCTTATTCAACTTAGGCATCATGTCTACATCAAGTTGATCTAGGTTGAATGGGATCATTCATTTACTTTTCATGGCCCTTTTGGCCTATATGACCCCTCTGGGATTTTGCATGCGCTAAAAAGCACAACTAATCGCAGCTTGCATCTGGGGCATATTTACATTTATAAGGTCAGCAATATTTAGATATGGCATTTGTTTAACCATTGCTTTTTGGACCTTTCTATACCCTTCATGTGGTATTTTAGCATTTCATTGCTTTAGCCTTTATTCATCGTGTGTTGAGAAACACATTCTAGAATTTTAAGTTCACAGGATTTTATAAGAGATTTCCAATATAAGTAGTACATGTGCTTTCAATTTTAGCCAACAACAACTCATGTGACTAGAGGGAATTCCGCGCTAAGCCAAACATCGGGGCAACCGACTAGAGTGATCTAGGCATAAAATCCAACTCACCAAAGGCAAGTTCTGTCACCAACTCAGAGCCGAGACACAAAACAAACGTGGATGTGATCCAACACAGAGGTAGAAAAGGGGAAGTCCTCCATATCAAATAGTCAAGAAGGCAAGTCAAGGTGAAAGCCAAAATAAGGAAGGTCATGGATGGATGGAGTTAAGTGAATGTGGTGCCTAGGCTAGCAAACAAAGATGTCAGGAAAAACCATGTCCATGCTCACAGGAGGGTTATGAAACAAATGAGTATTGTCAGAAAACTTCAGAGTGTAAGTAATACATCCAATTTTATATTTTATAAAATCATCAAAGATATTTCATTTTATTATTTTAGATAGTACTGCCACATCATGAGTTATATACCAAGTCAATCCTATGAAGATGACTAAAACAACAAGATAATAATCCAATAATAAAAATCACAAGTCTAATGGTCACATCAATATATATCACAAATAGTCATCATGTAGAACCTCCGAAACACTGCTGCAACAATGCAATTGGGCACTGAACTGAAACTGTATGGAACAAAAGGTCACATCGGTCATCAAATCTAAGCTCCCAAGGCTCAGCCTTGGCATAAGGTCTACTCAATGTCTGATATATACTGCTCTGATCTATAAGTGATCTCAAATAAATATGCTCATCATAGCTGATCTCTGTAAAAGCAAAGCTCTGAAAAGTGTAGATATCTGCTCAGTAAGAATAGTAGCCCAGCTACTATGGTGTGATAATATCTGGCTCCAACTGGGACAAGTGCTCTAAGGGAGAGAGTGCTTGAGAACCTCAGAATCTCTAGTGTCGAACTGCTTTGCATCAATCTTCAATCCAGCAACTCATCATCCTTGCTTTCAACTTTTATTTTGCACCTGTATCTTCACTCATGGCCACTAAAATACCTCATGAAGCATGTATGGGATAAAAATATAAAATAAATGCTGAAAATGAAATCTATTCTATAACAAGAACTAAAATGCATAAATGGAAATACTAAACTAACATAACATTTTTATTTCATGATTTTCTTTTTATTTTAATGTAGGTGAAAAAGGCTTGAAAAGGAGCACAAGCTAGGTCATGGACTACCTTGAAGAGAATGCCCGCAAGGGCTTATTTGGATGCCTGCAAGGCCATCCAAAATATGCCCGCAAGGACTCTTTTGGATGCTCGCAAAGGGTCTCAAGAATGCCCGCAAGGGCTTCCTTAAAAATGCCCGCAAAGGCTTCCAGAAATGCCCGCAAGGCTTCTAGGAATGCCCGGCATCAACCTTTTTATTAAAGTATTACTTTACTAAAGTAAACTAAACTTACTTAATCAAAGAAAAACTCAAAAAAAGGTTTATTAAAGTATGCAGGAGATGAGAAAAGCTTAAGAAGGAGCATGACTCAACTCAACCAACAACTTAGCAAGAAGAAAAAGGCACTCATCAAAAGACAAAGCAAAGAAAACTCACAAAAACTCAGCACTCAGGGAAAAAGACACAGAAATCCTACTGCTCCTACTGCTCAAATGAGCTTATTCGGAAACGTACCTACTCTACTCTAACTAGTCAAACCAATGCTAGGTGAAATCATAAATCCAGTGCAACCATTCATCGAAAAGGTGAATGATTCTTCTTCGATTTTCGTTAATAAAACAAGCCAGGATTGGGTTAAAGATTAAAGAATTTGATATCACAATCTTCTGGTTTGTTCAAAGATTGTAAAAGGGCTTGAATGGTGCAACAAGAAATCGTGCCATGGAGATGAATGACTGATGCAAACATCTTCCATCAAAGAACTGATAGGATCATAAAATTTATGCAAGTTATTATTTAAAATTGATGGAGGGAAAACACATGGCACTTGATTCAAATTCTTTTTATACAAACTACTTTCCTCACTCACTTCTCTCACATACTCAATTTGGTTCTCCCTGGGACTGACGATCAAATAAAAACCAAGTGGGGATAAATCAAAGCTTAGAAGACGAAAAATCAAAATCAGGCCCACTTGTTGCTCAAAAATAGAGAATAGATGAAATTGATCTTTAAACACCTTTTCTAGCCAACATGAATGATTGATAACTTGGCAACAAGCATTATTGTTCCAAAGTGGCTGAAAAGGGAAATGAAGTACTTTTTCTCCAATGATGTGACCATGCTTATACTTCCTACTGAAAATTTTAAAAGCAAAAGATTGACTAGACCACCAACCCAAAGAAGATTGAAAAAGTTGGGCAGGGAGGGTGGATTAAACATATGTACTTTCTCCTGCATGGATAGAACTATTTGACCTTGGGATTTGACAAAAAGAAAAGCCTTTGAAATTAAAACTCTTTGTCTTAGGAATGCTTTTAAGCTTTTGATCAAGTCCGATATTTACAAACTGAGGACAAGATTCTAAGAATTGGACAAAGCTATCTTGACCAGTGAAGCATGACTCGTTGGAGACTCGCGAGTCTTCCTGAGTCAACTCCCCGGACGAGTAACCGTAGAAGACTTGGTGGAAACTTGTCGAACTCGGGTTAAACTCTGCTCCCTCGTCAAACTTGCCCAGACACGTCAATACTTGCCAGTTACTCGCTCGAACTCGTCAGTACTTGCCAAAAAATGCATTCCAGGTAAAAGGTGTTCGGTATTCTTCCGTGCCCGAGAATTTGAAGGGACATTTTAAAAATTATGTTGGTGGGTCGTGGCCAGGAGTATTCCGATTAGTGAAGAATGCAAGTAAACGGTGAAGAATTCTAGGTAAATGGTGTTCGGTATTCTTCTGTGCGCGAGAATTTGCAAGTGAAGAATTCGCGGCTAGGAGTATTCCGATTAGTGAAGAATGCAAGTGTTGTCGACTTTTTTTCTGCCAATGTTCCGAACCACAGAGGGGTATTCCAATAAATTTGGGATGCGATTGGATCGATAGAGGTTAGCCGCTTTCTCTGCCAATTTTCTCGACGCTCTCTGCCAATTTCCCGATGCTTTTCCTGCCAGCGTCATTTGTTTTAAAAGGCTATTGAATAATGTAATTTAATTTGGGTATATAAGGTTATAGTAAATGTTTTACTATGCATGTGTTTTATTGTAGGTTATATAATGTTATATAATGTAATTTAATTTAATTTATTTACGATGCAAATGTTTTATTGTAGGTTATAGTAAATGTTTTTTTTTATAAATTACATATTAACTATTAATTTATTAAATATAAATATTATATATTGCATAAGTTATTATATTAAATACCAAATGTTTCTTATATATGTAAATGTATTATTGTTATTATTTATATACTATAAAATTATATTTGATAAGTTAATTAATAAAATATTTATATTGCAGAGCCTAATATCAATTGTCCATTACATTATTGCATAGATTGTAGTTTTATAACCTATATGGATTGGAAATGCCATTAACATCTTTTTTTACGCTCAAACTTTACCATATTTAAGTTTTTTTCCTATTTGCGGAGTCTTGCCGAGTCTCTCTCGAGTTTTTCCCGAGTCTTTCCTGAGTTGACGAGTCACATGCCAGCCGAGTCTTTGCCGAGTCCGAGTCATGCAACATTGATCTTGACTAAGGATGAAAAAATGAAAACTTAAAGACTCACTGTAAGAAGTAGAACAAAGATTAGAGCATCTAGTGTGATTTATTAACTCACCCTCATCTTGAGATTGACCTTTTATTGATTCATCATTAAATTCATATGAGGATAAATGATCATTTTCATTTAATTGATCAGGGAGAAAATTAACAAACTCATTTAAAACATCCTGATTATTTACACCATGATCACGTGAGATCACTACTAAAGGATCTTGGTCGATGTCCCTACTTTCTTCTTCTTCAATAAGGTGATGAGAAATTGAACGATCACTGATGGTAGAATGATTAATGAGTTTCTCCAAAGGAAGAACTTCAATAGACTTATTGACTAACAACACATCCTCAGAAATTTCCTCAGGATCAGGACTAGGACTACCTAATTTTTTTTTTTGAAAACTTATGATATATACAATGATTAGGGATTTGACTTTCGATTGCCTCAATATCCCAAATTGAATTCCTCAGTAACCATTTCTTCCATTTCCGATCCTCAGAAGATCACCTGTAAAAGAATAAAATGCATGTATCTCTCTTCCTGGTCCTCTAGGCACAAATATGACTATGCCAAAATGTCTAGGAACATGGTGATATGGTAACATCAAGTGGCTGGACACCATACTCTCTCTGTAGCGCCCTAGGTGAACCAAAAAGATCTCTAACTGTGCTGACAGGCCATTTTATATGGCAAAAATGCAATAAAGTGACAATCTGAGTACAATCTCATCATGAAGTGCCTGTAACTGAAAACCGAGTGTTCCAATGGACTCAGAAGGCCCAAATATACTAGAGATGAGTACTCATACATCATATGACCACCTCGATAATCCTCTGTAATCTCAACCATGCCTGGACAAATAAAAATAATGGTCTGTAAAAATAATAAAAAATAAAAATCCATCTGACCATCCAATAAAAATTGTGTCTGCTACATGGAAACATGAAGTGGGAACCATAGGACCACCAATAATCTATCTCGAACATTATAGGTCCAAACTCGTCTCAAATCCTGCGGTTGACTTGGTCAAACTGGGTTTGACCAGGTCAAGAATGATCAAAATATGACCCAGGCTAAAAAATGCCTGATGCTGCAAGTGCAAATGGTTAAGGTATGCTCTTTTAATCATTCTAATAGCAAGACTCAAAGCATGTAGTATCATTTTACCGGTGGTTAAGCAATATTTATATTACATATAAGTCCAAACATAATCCATTACTCAAAACAAAACCTCAAGAATATACTCATTTCATGGCTGTGATAATTTTGCTAGCAATGGGTGAAGGTGAAAAATGCAAGGCTAGGATAAGGGGATGACTTTACTAACTCAACACTGTGATACATTGGATAAGGGAAAAGGGAATACACACTTAAGCATATGTTGGATAATAAAAACACAGGGAATGGCAGTGTCTCACAAATGGAATGAGTTGTTTTGACAAGTGCTTATTCAACCTTGGAAAATGTCCACAACTCACATCCAAGCTGAAACCAGCTTCGTGAGGATCTTTACTAGAACCACCGTGATTGAGTGCACAACTAACCGTAACTTGAGGTTCTAGGGGACACTTAGAATTAGCTGTCCCTTACTCCATCTCACATCCCAACCCGTAGGCTCCGTGAAGAATTTAATCATTACATAATATCATGGCCAACAGTCTTTGGATTTAGCATATATTTGACCACTGCTTTTTAGGGCTTAGGACCCCTTGGATTTTGCATGTGCTTAGAAGCACAACTAATCGGAGCTTTCATCCAGGGTACTTTCACATTTCAATTCATTCAATTTCAAAACCCTCTTTCATTGTGCTGAGAAGCACAGTTTTAATTTGTTTCCATGGGCTTGCACAATAGATATTCAATAGTTCATTCATGCATGCAATGATGGTAGTACAATTTGCTTCAGGTCTAGCCAACACAACTCAAGCAACTAGGGGGATCATCCACAATCAGGACCAAACATCGGGGGAAACCGACCAAAGAGGTAAAGGTATCAAATCCAACTCACCTAAGCTCAGGAACCAACACCAGCGGGTTCTTCTGGCCTAGAAGGATCAAGGCTTTGGTAAGTTCTGTTGCCAACTCAGAGCCGAGACACAAACTAACAGGGATGCTATCCAACAAAGAGGCAAAAGTGGGGAAGTCCTCCATATCACAGGCTGAGGTGTAAGTCAGGGTAAAAACCAAGATTGGGAGAGAACGGATGGATGGGAAAAGTGAAAGGTGGTGCCAAAGCTAGCAAACCATACATGGTGGGAATGATCACATCCATACTACTAAAGAGGGTGAAACCAACGAGTATAAACAAGAACTTCTAATTCTGAGTAATTAGATCATTTAGATAATCATTAAGCACATGTATCACTATATATAGACTGCTAGATCATGACCACTAGATACCAAGTTAAGCTACTATGATGAACAAAAGAGCAAAACAATCATAACCAGTGCACATCCATATACCTGCTGGATCATATACCTGTATATACCATTTGAACATCCACAGTCACTGGAACACTGTTGCTGTACACATCTGGGCACTATCATACTGCTTTGTATGGAAGAAAATCTCTACATCGGCATCAAATCTGAGGTCACGAGGCTCAGTCATGGCCAAGGCTGTATTGTCTGCTCTGGGACTGTATACCTGTATATACCATTTGAACATCCACAGTCACTGGAACACTGTTGCTGTACACATCTGGGCACTATCATACTGCTTTGTATGGAAGAAAATCTCTACATCGGCATCAAATCTGAGGTCACGAGGCTCAGTCATGGCCAAGGCTGTACTGTCTGCTCTGGGACTGTATGAAAGTATGAGTGATCCTGGAATAAATGCTCATCAACTGTTGATCTCAAGCATCTCAATGTAAAGGGCTAGCTGAGAAAAATACTGGAATCTGATATGAAAATATGGTAGCCCTGACTACTATAAATGTGATTGTTGCCACCCAAAACTGGCATGCATGTGCTAAAGCCCAGAATAAGCACGCTAATCCAATGGCAACTTTGAAAAGAGCAGCCAATGTCACCACACTCCTCTCTTCCTCACTTCAGGTTGGCTCTTCTCCAACACAAGGGCGGTTTCCCTAAGGTAGGATCCCTAAGGTAGGATCACTAAGGTAGGTGCAATAAAGGGGCAAGGTGAATTGAAGAGGCTGCCTTAGAGAAACGATTGTAGGATTTAAAGGTAATTTGAACAAGTGATGGAGAGGAAGGGAGGATCAGTCCTCAAGGAAAGACCAGTGTCAGTATATCAGAGGGGAGAATGGAGTCAAAAGAGAACTCAAGAGGGCCTTGCATTATATGTGACTGAGGGGGAAAGATCGCATGATTGAGCAAACCCTGCTCAGTCTAGTGTGAACAATGGAATTTACTTCTTCCTTTCTAGCTGCGAGAGGTGCACTGTACACATAAGGGATCAATATCACACAATCAACTGAGATAAAATGTGAAGATCGATACCCGTATATGCATGCTTTCAAAGGGAAAGAGACAAGTAACTACTGACACCTTTCACCTTCCAATATGGTGGAAACACCCCTCTATGGCCTCCTCCATGAACACGAAAAAGAAAAATGAAAATCTAATAATATTCATACTTATTCAAACTCTTACAATATCACGCCACACATCGAAGAGAGTGCTCCATTATATCCGAAAATCCCAACATGATATTTTCTATTAAGCTCAAAGGGAAAGAAAAACTCCCAACTTTTTCCCACCCCTTGCAATGAAAAAGGCTGGTCTCTTTTACAGACCAAAAAAGCCTCTCCTACCTTTTTCAAATAAAAAATAAAATAATTACAATAAACAAAAGGAAAAGGTGGGATGCAAGATCCACCTTTTTCTAAACTTATGTCAAAGATAAATTACTGCATAACTAAACTGAGCTCTTCCTTCAACTATCTACGCGTATTAGAGGGCACTTTCTTCATTAAACTGAACACTCAGTTGACTAAATGTTTAAAACTATGTGACCAACCCCGCCCAAATCTGGAGTCGAGTCATGAAATTGGTCTCCATGCAATCGGTGGATAACGAAGAAAAGCACACGTGGGTCAACCGAATGATAGGCCTGTTGCTCCAAAACTCCACGTAGCAGTGAAAATATGCCAAGCTATTTCACCACAGCTAACTTGTACTGTGTGGAACTGCATGCTGTAAAAATAAAAGTAGGTCCAAACTCCACGACTTGGCTGCCAAGAACGGAACCTCATGCCGTGACCTTCGATCAAGTTTTTGTTGTGCTGATTATCTTGTTGAACCCCGAGCTTTGGCGTTGTGGAACAATTAAAGTGGGTGAGCTTCTATGCAAACCATTGCCAATGTGAACACGGGTCCAAGCTTAACGCTGTCTTTCATAAAGATCTTTAACAAATCCTCCACGACTACCTGTCACACTTGTATGGCGACCACGATCTTCACTCCTCTGTCTTGATTTCAATGTTCACGCTGGCCCCTTTTTGTTAAACATCAGGTGGCTTAAATCTCCACGCTGTAGTGAACAATCCATGAGATATTAACAACTCAGTAAAAACGGATGTTGAGAGGCGTCATTGCAATGAAGAGACCCCAAACAACTGTCAATAATAGAACACGCGACACACTGGAAAAGCAATGAATCTCAACCAATGCAGGAGGAAAACCTTGCCCGCTCATCACCATAAATCGAGGACACTTATGCGCATAGCTCTGCTTGTTCGTGTACTTGGTTCAGTCGAGATGATGAATGAGAAAGTTCACAAATGCTTTCAGTGTTTGTGACAGCAGTTTCCTTTGGCGTCATGAATAGCTCTGTCATCGAATGGCCGCCACACGTTCTAACTCAACTAAGACTCTGAAGATCAGAACTATGCTTTGTTAAATCCAACTCAAGGGTGAAATACCTTCACACTGACTGTAACTGCTGATTTGGCTGTCAGTTCTTTAGATAATGTTGAAATTCCAGGTTATGTACGTTTTATCACATATATAAAAACTTGATACAAGAACATACAAACAAATATACTGCTTTATTTAAATTTAAATTGATTTAAAACGTAAATAACATAATTTTCATCTCTTTCAACTTAATGCTCCATTTAGTCACTGCATTAATGTTGGTCCTCGAGAATCATCAAATGCTAAGCTCAGAAAAATAAAATAAATGAACTATAGTAAAATAAACATGTACTGCATTAAAGAATTTAAAACAACCATTTGGATCCAACTTATACTCAGATGGTTCTGAGTTTGATCTTGTCACTGAAAGGACAAGTCAAACTATTTAAACCATATACGTACCTTAAGAGAGAGAAGGTTCAGGTAAAATAAAACAGACCTCAAGTTCTTCAATTAAAATGACAGTAGTAAGAAAGACACACAGGTGCTGTAGACTACAAAGGTCAAACACTCACTCATATGAATTTACATAGAGTTCAAGTACAGTGATGAGAATTCAACTAGTGAAGGAGCTGGTTGTGAGATGGAGAAACCATGAGACTGCTGAATGCTACAGCTAGAATAGAGAAACTGTGAGGCAGTCACATGCTAAAGCCAGAATAGATATAATCAAACGCTACAGCAGATTAAAGAAGCCGAGAGAGAAACACAGGCTACAGCTGAAAGAAAGATAATCAAATGCTACAGCAAAATAGGGAAGCCGTGAGACAGTCAAGTGTTATAAACAGTTAAATGCTACAGCCATATAGAGAGACACTCGTGAAGGAGAGACAGAGATAATCGTAAAGTGAAACCCGTGAAGGTAAAATAGATAACCAAATAGACAGCCGTGAAACAGACCACCGTGGTGTGAAAGCCGTGAAGGTAAAGTAGTGAAGAGATAACCGTGAAGTAAAAATAAACAGCCGTGAAGATAAGGCCGTGAAGTGAAAGCCAGCTGTGAAGACAGCCGAGAGAAATAACCCTTGAAGATAAATAACTATGAAGATAGCCGTGGAGAGGGGCAACCGTGGAGAAGAGACAGTCGAGAAGAAATAAAGCCGTGAAGATAAGCTACAGCAAAAACCGTGAGGGAATCACCCGTGGAGAAGAGACAGTCGAGGAGAAATAAAGCCGTGCTGTGAAGATAAGCTACAGCAAAAACCGTGAGGGAATCACCCGTGGAGAAGAGACAGTCGAGAAGAAATAAACTGTGAGACAACCTTAAAACAATAAGCGCTGAGATAATCCGAGAGACAGTCTAGCCAAAGCAATTGCCGCGAGAAGAATGAAGATTAAGCTCACAGTCCGTTCTTTTTTTTCCGTTGAATTAGAGTTGAGGTTTTATATAGTTTTAGATTTAGAAAACTTAGGATTAGAATAATAAAAACTTAGGATAATAAAAAAAAATAATAATAATAAGAATTAAATAAATAATAAATAAAATAAAAGTAGGGTACCAATGGTCAAGGGTTTTTAAATAAAAAGATAAGACCTTTAAATAAATAAATAAAAACTTTATTAATAAACTCATAAAGTTTTTATTAATAAAATCATAAAGATTTTATTAATAAGACTAAAATAAATATTTAATGAATTTATCATAAAGTGAAAAACCAAAGGTCCAACATAAAGTAAAAAGACCAAAAACATAAGTGGGACAAGGCCTTGTAACAAAACATAATAAAACAAGGTCCAATGGTCTTTAATAAACCCTTAGGTAGAAACACTCCATAAGGTAGGAATCAACAGGGTCAAATGTGCACCCAAGCAAGAATAGGACCATGAGTCAACATCCACAAAATCAAGGTGGACAAGCAATCAAATAGGACCAACAGGACCAAAGACTTTTCTCTCTCTTAAGATACACATATATATTTTCATCACTGTATAAGGGAGAAGATCCAAACGGATGGTACAATTCTTTTGTCCTTAAAACTGCTCCTAAGAGTTAGATACTAGGGACATCGTCAAGGGGTGGCCAGTCCCTTGAGAAGCAACCTAGCAATAACCGATTAGGAGAGGGGACAATAATATCTTCCATTCTCAATGAATGGCTTTCAGCTCAAGGCTGAACCTCAGTCCTAGACTGGGACATGTTGATCAACCATCTGGTCTATGACCAGGATCTCCATTCTCCCAGAGAATGTTCCTCAGCCTCAAGCTGAGCATTCAGTCCTAGGCTGAATGTTGATCAACCATCTGCAGGACCTAGGAAGTCTCTGTCTCAACCTGCAGGATCTGCTTGGTCATCATGACCAAGAAACCGTCTGGTTCTCGACCAGAAAACCCTAGAGACAAATAGGGGCCCTAGCCACATGCTAGGGACTTTGCCATGGCATCAATCTGCTTGGTCCTAGACCAAGAACCCCAGGAGACAGCTGGGGGCCCTAGGGTACCTTCTAGGGTCTTATTCATACTCTGCCTGGTTAACTTGACCAGGAACCCTAGTCAAATGACTAGGGTACCATTCTCTCTGAGAATGGGTCTCGCAGCTGCACTTAAAATCAACAGATAATTGGGTAGGCGATCTTTCTTTTGAGTGAACAACTTGTGGATTTCATCATTTAAACATGAGGTTAAGGCATCCGACCTTCAAAGTGCTAGGCATAAGACCATGTTCCTCTTAGAGCATTTGTAAATAAGTGTTGGTAACGAACTGCTGATGGTTACTTCATTGATTTTGTAGGTAGATGTACTGGTCAAGAAGGCATCGTAAAAGTAAAAGCTGATCCTAGGCCTGGATGCCAACTTATGCATCTGAATACTCTCTGCTCCAATCGTCCAACATAAAGTCGCTTGACAGTACAAAGATTATCTTTTAATGGCCTTTGGAGGAAAGCCCTTCACTGATGTTTTAGTCTGTTTCAAATTCCATCAAAAGATTTTTCAAATACTCGGAAAAAAGGTCCTCCATCTGAGCTCCACTTTAGTACCATTCTGTGAAGAATACTAAGCCACAGACCTCACTTTATGCCCAGGCATTTGTACTCTTTGAATAATAGATGCAATTCTGGCATAATATTCATCTCTAGAACAGAATTAGCATCCTTATTCCTTGCGTTTTCTTTTGCATGCTATTCTTCTATCCATATCAACATTAGTAAATTAAATTATTCAGTAGCCTACTGCACCCTAAACTCAAAATGTACCCCTACAAGCCAGTAGGTAACAGTGATAACAAAACTTAATGAACATTATCAAGAAAACTGTGGGGAACAATAAGAAGGCATGGGATAGTAAGATCAAGTATGCAGTTTGGGATGATCGGATAACTAAGAAAAGTGCTATTGGGAAGTCTCCCTTCGAGCTAGTATATGGTTTCACAGCTGAATTACCCATCACCATGCAAATACCAGTATTTCAGTTGCTCACTGAGTATGGTCAAAAGGACAATGGCATAGAGTAGAGGGTGATTCATATTATTGAGCTAGATGAGAGCAGAAGGGCAACATTAGATCATAGTTTTAGACATCAGGAGAGCATGAAGAGTACTGTTATCACACAACTTGTAGTTGCCCCTAGAGGTATCCCATCCGGGACGGTAGAGGAGACATGCAACTAAAGAGGTGACCCAAGAGATGCCACGGTTCCCAATGAAAGGTGGGAGTCACGTCAACCGAGGCACTCTTCGCTTTAGGTCAAGGTGTACAAGACCTAGGGGGAGAACCTATAACCAATCACAGTTGATTGGACCCAAACAAAGGTTTCTAAGGATGAGTAAATGATGAGTTACGGAAACCAATGCAAGGCTAAGTGGACCTAGGAGTTGAGGTATGGTCGAAGGTGGTGTAAGAGATTGTTAGTGTTTCAACCTATGTATGGTTTAGGCCACATGATGGGGTATGATGACTAGGTATAATACCATATGTTTACTTAAGTGGGTCTTGTTTTCTTGGGAAGTGTGAAATGGTTCTAGGTAGGCCCACAAGGTGAAGTTAGGTGTGAAGTTGGTACTATAGGTCAGATAAAAGCTAGATCTATGAATCTAAGTTGATTCTAGGAGTACCCATGAACTAGATAAAGGGTTTGACACAAATCCCAAGGAGTGCGACTTGCTTTAGAGAAGGACTAGTGCCTTGTTAGATGGGCTAATGGGGTCAAAAAGTATGTCAAAGTGTGGATCGGGACACCTAGAAGCCAAGTCAAGTGGGTTAAATGAGATCCAATGGTTGGATTTTGCTAGATCTAGGTTTTCAAGTAATAACCCTAAGTGGACCACAATCCCTTGAAACAAGGAATGCTACCCCCAAGGCGGATCGTGACAGAAAGACAGTCTAGACCTAGGTTTCAAGGTATGGGCATTCCAAATCCACGAAAATCTCACACACCCACCTCCTCGAAGTGGGCAAACTCACTTACCCAAGGGAGTGCGACTTTGCTCAAGGAGGGCTAAAACAAGGGTTAAGTGGACCAAATCAAGCCCAATGGCCACCAAATTGTAGATCCAAGTAGCTAGTACCCCGATCTATGTATGTCCCAAAAATCAAGTCAATCCAAGGGCTAGATCTTAGTAGATTTGAGTTTTGAGGTGCCAAGAAAATCAAAAGGGGGTCTTAACCCCTTAAAACATGGAGAGATGTCCACAAGGTAGATTTCACCAAAGTAAGAATCTGGGGGTAGGTTATCAAGTGTCTAGATTTCAAATCAAGTGGGATCTCTCCTACCCATGTGTTAGATCTAACCAAACAAGCCTCTCACTAGGAAGTGCGATTTGGGGCAAGGAGGGCTTTTTGCCTTGAAAAGTGGGTCAATTTTTAGCCAATCACCACCAAACTATAGATCCAACTAGGGGTGGATGCTATAGAGGTGGGTTTCCAATATCTCTTCAAGAGCAAGGCTAGATCTAAGTAGATCTAAGAAATACCAAAACAAGGGTTTTAATTGATTAGGGTTTTTATGATCTAGAAATCATGGAAGATTCAAGGAAGTAGATCATACCTCTTGGAACATACCTGGATGAAGAGATGAATGCTAGTTGAGACGAGGATTACTTTGCCAAAGATCAAATAGAGAATTGTTGAAGCCCTCTTGCCAAATCGATTTTCCCAAGCCACATGTGATTCCTTCTAACCTGTCAAAACCAAGGAGCAAAGCATCAATTAGTTTAACAAATTGAAGGTAGATACAAGCAAGAGAGAGAGAGAAACATAGAATAGTTGACACAAAGGCAAAACTACTCCCTGTCAAACCCAAAACGACTTCTTCCAAGCTTGAAGGGCAAGCCTCCCCACCAATTCGCACTTGTCAAAATCGCCCTCTTAACCTGTAAATAAAATATGGCAAATATGCAAGATAGCTACAATAGATCCTCCAGTGCAATGGACAAAAGCATTTACAATCGAAACAACCAACATCCACTCCAATCCAAGCATGTACTCCAAAAGATAGAAATTTTATTCCAAGAGCCAAGAGCCAAAAATCTCTAGATAATTTTACAATGAGAGGCTCCCTCCTTAAATAGGATGGGGAGAGAGTACAATCCTAACCACTTTTTACATGAGTGGCTAAGATTAAAAGATCTCAAGATCTAATCAATGGCTAACAATAAATCATAACAATACATCACATGGATCACCCAATATAATGATAGCGCCCCCACTAAATGGTACAATAAGAGGGTGACGTCATCCACTAGAGAAACATAAGTACCAAAATCCACCTCATGGTGACTAGGACATGACAATATAAGCTCATGGTGGGGCTAAAAGGCATCAATCCTTACTAGCTCATCCCCAAGGCACAATAAAATAATAAAATATGTCCAATGTAATGTAAATGACCAAAACTGTCCTCAGAATCCATGACAGTCAAGCAGTAAATGTCCTCCTGTGATCAATCTGGGCATACCCACATGGTGAAAACTGACTGGAAGGTAGTGATGCCACCCTGGAAGACCTCTGTGAAGACCAAATGCCAAAACCTTGCCTCAATTGCCCAAATCGATTTCCTCAGTGACCACTTTACCCCATTTTTTAACTGCCTCGGGAACTGTGAAAGTGCCAAAACTGCCTCCTAGGGTGCTAGCGCTGTCCATTTGAGCCCACCAGGCTCTCCAGAAGGGGGGGGTAAATGGTAAAAACAAGTGGCTGGACCACCCCCTCCTTCATCAGCGCCCTAGGTGAACTGGCCAATCATGGCCCCTGCTGCCCAGGCTAGGAAATCAGCCCCAAATCTGGTCATCAAGTGTAAAACTGCATCAATCACTGTCAGAAGTGCCCGGAACTGAAAGATAAGTGTCTCAATGGATCCAGAAGACCCAAATCCACTAGAAATGTGTACTCATACACCATGGGTTGCCCTAATGGGCCAGCTGTAGGGTCCACCATATATGGACAATGTATAATCTGCCGATCTGAAGTAATAATAAAACCTGCTGCACTGGATCAATCATCATCTGCATCATATGTCCATCATATGATATCATCATCAAGCATGTGGGACCATGAATCACCATCAATAAGCACATATATATGGTCCACATCATCACGGATCTCAAGAATATACAACCAAGGATAAATCACATCAGTAGACTAAGACAATGCTTCTCTAATCATTCTCACAGCCAAGCTCAAAGTATAACATCCATTCAGTGGCATTAATTAAGTTTAACATATTCCGTTGTTATATAAAAATTGCTTGCACAATAGTTCATATGACAAACTCACCCATTGGACATGGTCAAACTGTTAGTGAAGGATGAAGGCTAGGAACAAGGTTGGGCCAAGGGGTTGACTTGTCTAACTTTAACTCAAAAATACTTTGGACTGGGAGAAGGGGGAAGCTACAAACTCTGTGCTGGACAAAAGAACACGGGGAATGGCTGTGCCTCACAAATGGATAAGTTGTTTAGAGAGTGCTGTTGATGTATATGTAACTTCGGAATGTATTTCAGTATATTATATATATATTTATTGTACCCTTATAAGAGATGTGTTATTCCTCTATAAGGAAGTGTCGTCATGTGGATTGACAAGTGTCGCAAGTGTGTGTACTTGCCGATGGGTTATTAGACCACCTTATGGGGTCGGCCCTAATTAATATATAATATAATGTGGATGTACTCAAGTAGACAAGTCGGCCCCAGTAGGTCACTGGGCAAAAAGGTGAGTATAAATAGAGATAGGAGATCTCTATTTTACTCACTCGGAAAAGTATCTATCTCTCTCTCTGAAAAGTAGCGCACTAGTGAGGAGGAGGAGGATCATCTGCTAGGAGACTATCTCAGTGTTATTTGGTTGTATTTTGGTTGAGCCATTGCTCTCTCTATCTCTGAGGAAGTTGTGGGGTTTTTCACCTTAGGGTTTTCCCCACGGAAACTCTGTGTCTCTTGTCTCTATGCTTTTGATTCTTGTGATGCTTGTGATGCTTGTCATATTATGATTGTCATGCATTGATATACTGTAGATGTTATTCTCTCAGCAAAGATCCTATAGTATTGTGATTTAATACTGAAAATTTAACATGGTATCAGAGCCTAACTGAGAAGAAGACATTTTGCAGTGACGGAAGCTTGTTTATTGGGTTTCTCTCCACAGATTTTTGAAATTCAGTATAGTAGATTGGATCTACTCATCAAGGCGCATCTTTCTGTCCAATCAGATTTCAGTTCCGAGCATTTTTAATTTTGGCCCTAAAAATTAGGGTTTCCACAAAAATAGGAATTTCTGGAAACTGAAGGTACAGCTGGAAGCTCCTTGCAAAAATCGAAGGTTTGAGCATTGGATCGAGATTTTTGGCTGGGTAGATCTCCGGGAAACTCAAACCCTAATTCAGGGCTCTCCCCAATGAACCCGGGAGGACAAAAAGGCAATTCTGAAGGGCAAGACTTTGCTGATCTCAAATTCTGAATGTACTAGGCTGATCAGCTCTCCAAGGTGCATCTTTCTATCCTTTCGGAATTTTGAAATTCACATTTTGAATTTTTAGGGTTTCTCTGACAAACCCTAATCCGGGACCAGATCCAGTTTTCAGCACTTCAAGTGGTAAGTTCTAAATCTTTTCTATTTCCATTTGAAGTACTCTTAAAGATGTCTCTTCACACCAAGCTTGAGGATAAGCTTGAAGGGGCTGATAACTTCCGAGCCTGGAAGTATAGGATTGGGCTAATCCTGGAAGAGAATGAGTTGGACTCATATGTGAAAGAAGACATCCCTATCCCAGAGGATGAAGAGGCCAAGGTATTGCACAAGAAGAACTTGGTCAAGGCAAAGAGAATCATTGCTGATTCTATCAAAGATCATCTCATACCCCATGTGTCTTCTCTCAAGACACCCAAAGAGATGTTTGAATCTTTGACCAAGCTATTTGAAGGAAAGAACATAAATCGGAAGATGACCTTGCGGAACCAATTGAAAGCAGTAAAGTTTCAGAATGGAGAAACCATTCAATCTTACTTTTCAAGGGTCTCTCAGATCAAGGAACAATTAGAAGCAGTAGATGAAATGGTGGAGAATGGTGAGGTGGTGATGACTACTCTAAATGGCCTACCTAGGTCATGGGATTCCTTTATTCAAGGAATTTGTGCAAGGAAGAAATTGATCTCGTTCAACAGATTGAGGGAAGAATGCTCTCAAGAAGAAGCTAGACTTATAGCTCGTGAAGAAAAGATGGGAGGAGAAGATCAAGCTCTTGCAGCCCACACCAAAAGAAGCAAAACCAAGAAGGATCACCCTCACCCCAAAAGATTCCATCAAAAGAGTAAGAAGGACCTAAGATGCTTCACATGCAATGAGAAGGGTCACTTTGCTTTAGATTGTCCCAAGAACAAAAGGGATAATAAGAACAACTCCAGTAAGAAGAAGAAAGGCAGCAAAAGAAGGTTTCATGCTCATGCTGCCGAAGATGATGAACCTCCAAAGAAGAAGGCTAGGGCAGAAAGTAGTAGTGATGATGACTCATCAAGTGAAGAAGAATATGTTCTAATTTCCGCTCTTACAGGTACCATCTCCCATGGATGTAATGATTGGTTGATTGATAGTGGGGCTTCCAAACACATGACTGGGTTCAAGGAATCATTTGTGAACCTTTCTGAACATGAATCACCCCATAAGGTGAAACTTGGGGATGATTATCAATATCCAATCAAAGGAAGTGGTGAAGCCTCTTACAACTTAGATTCTGGAAAATCTCTGAAGATGAAGGAAGTCCTCTATGTACCTGGGCTCAAGAAGAACTTACTCTCCATCTCTGCTCTAGATGCAAAAGGTATGAGGGTTGCATTTGTTGATGGCCAAGTACTAATGTGGCCAAAGGGAAAGACTATAGATGATGCAGTAGTGATTGGAGAGCAAGAGGGAGGCTTGTATAAATTAAAGGGTCAACCTGAACATGCCATGGTACATGAATCCATGGAGCCAAGTGAACTTTGGCATAGGAGACTTGCTCACATGCACTATAGAGCACTTCCAATTGCAAGCAAGGCTGTAGAAGGTCTTCCTGAAATCAAGACCAAACATGAAGGGGTTTGCAAAGGATGTGCAAAAGGTAAGAACATTAAGAAGGCTTTCCCAAGCAGTGAAAGCAAGGCAAAAGACATCCTGGAAATCATCCACTCAGATGTATGTGGCCCCATGTCATCCTGTTCCCTAAGTGGGTATGTTTACTATGTATCATTTATTGATGACTTCTCCAGGAAGACTTGGGTATACTTCTTGAAGAGCAAAGATGAGGTGCTTGATAAATTCAAGGAATTCAAAACCTTGATGGAGAATCAAACTGACAAGAAAATCAAGACATTCAGATCTGACAATGGTGGAGAATTCACCTCAAATGACTTCAAGAAGCTTTGCAGTGATTCAGGGATTAAGAGGGAGTTGACTGCTCCTTATAATCCTCAACAGAATGGAGTTGCAGAAAGGAAGAACAGAACCATCATGCAAGCAGCAAGGGCAATGTTGCATGACCAGGATCTTCCTATGCATCTATGGGCAGAAGCAGCTAGAACAGCTGTATATGTGCAGAATAGAACACCCCACAAGATATTGGACAACAAGACATCAGAAGAAGTCTTTTCTGGTAAGAAACCTGAAGTCAGCCATCTCAGAATATTTGGTTGTCCAGTATACACTTATGTCCCAAAAGAGAAGAGGACTAAACTAGATCCTTCAGGAAAGAAGGGCATCTTTGTGGGTTATAGTGAAAGCTCGAAGGCTTACAGAATATATTTTCCAGGGTTCAAGAAGATTGATGTCAGCAGGGATGTAACATTTGATGCGAATTCAGCATTCATCAAATCAAGAAAGGCACCTACCGAAGTTTATGAAGAACCTAAGGAAACAAGATTTCAGGACACTACCATGACTGAAACAGTTCCAGAAACTGCTCGTGAGTTTGAAGATCCACAAGAACCTGTAGATCCACCCCGTGAGGATAACTCTCACAAGAGGAAACCTGTATGGGCTAGAGAGCTCATTCATGATGCAGAAAGCTTTGGCATTCCAGAAGAAGAACACAGAGCAAAGAAGAGAACCAGATCACACACCAGTTATGTTGCTTTACTTTGTGACATCATGAACAAAGAGCCTTCCAGTTATGAAGAGGCGACAGAAAAGAAAGAATGGAAGGATGCTATGGTTGAGGAATATCAATCAATTATGAAGAATGATGTTTGGGATGTTGTCCCAAGACCTAAAGGGAAGTCTGTTGTGACTTCCAAGTGGATCTACAAAATCAAGCATGCTGTAGATGGCAGTGTGGAAAAATATAAAGCAAGATTCGTAGCTCGTGGTTTCTCTCAGAAGGAAGGAATAGACTATGAAGAAACCTTTGCACCTGTAGCCAGATATACTTCCATCAGAACAGTACTTGCCCTGGCTGCAGCAATGAAATGGAAGATACACCAGATGGATGTCAAGACTGCTTTCCTGAACGGTGTAGTAGAAGAGGAAGTATATGTGGAACAGCCACTCGGCTTTGAAATACATGACATGGAATCTTATGTATGCAGATTGAAGAAAGCCTTGTATGGCTTGAAGCAAGCTCCCAGAACCTGGTATGGTAGGATGGACAGTTTCCTATCTAGTTTGGGCTTTACCAAGAGTAAAGCGGATTCCAACCTTTACCACAAGGTTGAGGAAGGGAATCCTGTGATTCTACTACTATATGTGGATGACCTATTTGTGACAGGAGATGACAGAATGATTGCAGATACCAAGAGGAAGCTTGCAGCTGAATTCGATATGAAAGATTTGGGAATGATGCACTATTTCCTAGGTATGGAGGTGTGGCAGAATGCAGGTGGGATCTTCCTTGGTCAAGGGAAGTACACAGTAGATATCCTGAAGAGATTTGGGATGATGGATTGCAAGGCCATGGCCACACCTATGGCATCGAATCTGAAGCTTCTTTGTGATGCTTCATCTGAGCCAGTTGATGTTTCTATGTATCGTCAGATGATTGGGTCCTTGATGTACCTGACGAACACTAGACCAGATATTTGCTTTGCTGTGAACACATTGAGCCAGTTCCTAACGGATCCGAGGAGTGTTCACCTGGTTGCTGTAAAGCATGTTCTGAGGTACCTGAAGGGTACAGTGGATTATGGGCTCAGATATGAGGCGAATCAAAAGTTTAACCTGCAGGGTTATGTTGATTCAGATTGGGCTGGCAGTGCTGCAGATAGGAAGAGCACATCTGGGTGTTGCTTCAGTATGGGATCAGGTGTGATCTCTTGGTTTAGCAGGAAGCAGTTCTGCGTAGCACTGAGTACAGCTGAGGCAGAGTATGTTGCAGCCTGTTCAACTAGTTGTGAGGCAGTATGGCTACGGAAGCTACTGTCTGAGTTATTTGATCTCCCGTTGAAGGCTACTGGTATCTTCTGTGATAACCAGAGTTGTGTGAAGTTGTCCGAGAACCCAGTGTTTCATGACAGGTCGAAACACATAGAGATCAAATACCACTATATCAGGGATATGGTGCAGAGAGGAGCTGTGAAGCTCCTGTATGTTGCGACGGACGAGCAGATTGCAGATGTGCTGACAAAGCCACTAGCCAGGGTGAAGTTCGAGTACTTCAGAGAGAGGCTTGGCGTTCTTCAGATCGAGGACACTTCGAGGAAGAAGTGATGGACACATTTGCTGAAGCCATTCCAAGCATGTTGGAAGGAGGATCCTTCACATGGCTGTGGATGTAAGCGCTGGATGATGAGCATCAGGATGATGTTCTAGTTTCTGCTTGATATGATCAGTTGGATCATTTTATGTATGTACGCATCATGTTGGATGCTGGATATGATCAGTTGGATCATTTTATGTATGTATGTACGCATCATGTTGGATGCTGGATATGATCAGTTGGATCATTTTTATGTATGTATGTACGCATCATGTTGGATGCTGGATATGATCAGTTGGATCATGTGTATGTATTTTTGTATATGCATCATGTTGGATGCTTGGACCATGTATCTGTATATGTATCAGGTGGATACATTGTATGATCAGGTAGATCATGTATGGTGATATGTATCATGTATTTGTATTTGTATCAGGTGGATACATTGTATGATCAGGAGGATCATGTATGATGATATGTATCAGGTAGATACTTGGTGTGCATCAGGTAGATGCATTAATGATCAGGTGGATCATGTATGATGACATGCAGCAGGATGTTGCAGTGATGATCAGGATGATCATGGATGACGAGCTTCAGGATGTTGCTCCAGATGACATGCAACAGGACGTTGCAGTGATGATGATCAGGACGATCATGAGTACATCAGGATGATGTATGGTGAGTGTCAGGTTGATACTCTGTGGCCGTGGATCAGGTTGTGCAGATGAGCATGTCTGGGAGATCCTATAGGTCGGAGTTGTGTACCCATAACAGCCTGGGATGCTCTTTCGAGACATTGCTCTAGGAGGACATGTAATTTGTGCCCTGGGAGATCTCAGGTCGGAGTTGTGTACCCGTAACATCCTGAGATGCTCTTGCGAGGTTTTGTCCTATGGCATGTAATTTGTGCCCTGGGAGATTTCAGGTCGGAGTTGTGTACCCGTAACATCCTGAGATGCTCTTGCGAGGTTTTGCCATGACCACATGTAATTTGTGCCCTGGGAGATTTCAGGTCGGAGTTGTGTACCCGTAACATCCTGAGATGCTCTTGCTAGGTTTTGTGGTGGACCACATGTAATTTGTGCCCTGGGAGATTTCAGGTCGGAGTTGTGTACCCGTAACATCCTGAGATGCTCTTTCGAGGTTTTGTGGTGGGGTCACATGTAATAGCGCCCTGGGAGATCCTACAGGTTGGAGTTGTGTACCCATAATATCCTGGGATGCTCTTTCGAGGTTTTGTGACGCACGTAATAAGTCCTGAGGATTCCACAGTATGGCCAGTGATGACGAAGACCTGCAGGTGGTGGGCCTACATCCAGTATGAAAAAGGACTGGCTCTGTAGAACTTCCTATGACGAGTAGAGACAGAGATTGGACGAGATAACAGCAGCAGTGACGATGACGATGACGATGACGACGCATCGATGACGATGATCCAGAGAAGAAGACTTGTCTAGCAAATCTGTGTCGAGAAATACCTTCCTAGTTAAGAGGGAGTATTGATGTATATGTAACTTCGGAATGTATTTCAGTATATTATATATATATTTATTGTACCCTTATAAGAGATGTGTTATTCCTCTATAAGGAAGTGTCGTCATGTGGATTGACAAGTGTCGCAAGTGTGTGTACTTGCCGATGGGTTATTAGACCACCTTATGGGGTCGGCCCTAATTAATATATAATATAATGTGGATGTACTCAAGTAGACAAGTCGGCCCCAGTAGGTCACTGGGCAAAAAGGTGAGTATAAATAGAGATAGGAGATCTCTATTTTACTCACTCGGAAAAGTATCTATCTCTCTCTCTGAAAAGTAGCGCACTAGTGAGGAGGAGGAGGATCATCTGCTAGGAGACTATCTCAGTGTTATTTGGTTGTATTTTGGTTGAGCCATTGCTCTCTCTATCTCTGAGGAAGTTGTGGGGTTTTTCACCTTAGGGTTTTCCCCACGGAAACTCTGTGTCTCTTGTCTCTATGCTTTTGATTCTTGTGATGCTTGTGATGCTTGTCATATTATGATTGTCATGCATTGATATACTGTAGATGTTATTCTCTCAGCAAAGATCCTATAGTATTGTGATTTAATACTGAAAATTTAACAAGTGCTTATTCAACTTAGGCATCATGTCTACATCAAGTTGATCCAGGTTCATTAGGATCATTCAATTTTATTCCATGGCCTTTTTGGCCTACATAACCCTTCGGATTTCAGATGTGCTGAGAAGCACAACTAGTTGCAACTTGCATCCAGGGCATGTTTTTCAAATATTTATAAGGTCAGCAATTGTTTAGATATAACTTTTGAGAACCATTGCTTTTTGGACCTTTTTTTATACTCTTCAAGGAGTATTTTTAGTTGTTCATCGCTCTTGCCCTTTTTCTGTTTCCATGGGCGAATTTTTAAAGTTTCCATAGGTAGAACATGAGCTTTCAGTTTTAGCCAACAACATCTCAAGTGACTAGGGGGAGTTCGAGCCAATGCCAAACATCGGGACAATCGACCAGAATGATTTAGGCCTACAATCCAACTCACCAAAGGCAAGTTTTGTCACCAACTTAGAGCCGAGACACTGAATACACAGGGATGCGGTCCAAACACAGAGGTAGAAAAATGGGGAAGTCCTCGGTATCAGAAAGTCAAATGAGACAAGTCAAGGTTAAAAGTCAAACAGGAAGGTCATGTATGGATGGAGTCAAGTGAATATGGAGCCTACACTAGCAGACAACTGGTGTCAGGAAAGACCATATCTATGTAAGGTGAAAAACCAGTGGGTTTTGTTAAATGACCTAAATGTGCAAGCAATTGTCCATTTTATGATATATAGTTCATTTTAAACAGTTTGCCACATCAGGAATAATATACCAAGCACATGCTGTAATCATGACTAAATCAACAAGATAATAATCCACAGTCAGTGATAATATATCCATAGATCATATAACATCATCATAATAATCATCATGTACCATCTGAAACACTGCTGCAATACATCTCTAAGCACTGAACTGAAACTGTATGGGATAAAGGGTCACATCGGTCATCAAATCTGAACTCTCAAGGCTCAGCCTTGACACAAGGTCAAACATACGAATCTGAATAATATACTGCTCTGATCATGAGTGATCCAAAATATATAGCCATGCTCTGGAATAATGTAAGCTCTGGAATGTGCAGATATCTGCTGTACAAGAATAGTAGCCCTGCTACTATGGTGTGATAACAAGTACCTTCGACAAGTCAGCCAAGCCGAGACCTTTCCAGATTGGGGACACAGTCCTCATGTGGGATAAAAGAAGAGACAAGCTCGGAAAACACGAGAAATTCGGTAGCCTCTGGAAGGGGCCATTTATCATTCACGATTTTGCCGACACAAATTCCTTTTTGCTCAACAACATGGAAGGAGAAAGGTTGAACCTACCAGTAAATGGACAGCATCTGAAGCTGTTATATGGCGGTGACACATAAATGCCCATGGGGGTATTTCAGGGCTTTTCTAAACCCTTTCCCCTTGTCTTTTAGTCTTTTCTGTTTTGTACATTATTTTTGTACAATATTTTCATGTATACTAATTGTTATATATTAAGTTTTGTATATTAACATTGTATCTTATTTTTTTCTTGGATTTCATTTGGCATATTTATCATGTATATGTGGAACTGATGCACTTAAGTTTTGTGCAGGAACTAGAGATTCTGGGATTGTCGCACACTCTTTTTGATTGAAAATCAAACGAATGCACGTCTCGCAGTTGGAGCCAAATGTTACCAACTATTTAATGTTAAAATTTCAGGTTATGTACGTTTTATCACATATAACAAACTTGATACAAGAACATGCAAACAATTGTACTGCTTAATTTAAATTTAAACTGATTTAAAACATAATTTTCATCTCTTTCAACTTAATGCTCCATTTAGTCATTGCATTAATGTTGGTCCTCGAGAATCATCAAATGCTAAGTTCAGAAAAATAAAATAAATGAACTATAGTAAAATAAACATGTACTGCATTAAAGAATTAAAACAACCATTTGGATTCAACTTATATTCAGATAGTTTTGATCTTGTCACTGAAAGGACAAGTCAAACTAGATAAACCATATACGTACCTTAAGAGAGAGAAGGTTCAGGTAGAATAAAACAGACCTCAAGTTCTTCAATTAAAATGACAGTAGTAAGAAAGACACACAGGTGCTGCAGACTACAAAGGTCAAGCACGTAAGCAAACACTCACTCAGAGTTCAATTAAAGTGATGACTGCTGAATGCTACAGGCAGAATAGAGAAACTGTGAGTCAATCAAATGCTACAGCAAAAATGGTAAAGCTGTGAGACAGTCACAAGCTACAGTCAGAATAGAGACAATAAAATGCCACAGCAAAAATAGAGAAGCTGTGAGACAGTCACAAGCTACAACTCAGAATAGAGACAATCAAATGCCACAGCAAAAATAGATAAGCTGTGAGACAGTCACAAGCTACAGCTCAGAATAGAGACAATCAAATGCCACAGCAAAAATAGAGAAGCTGTGAGACAGTCACAAGCTACAGCTCGGAATCAAATTGCTACAGCAAAAATAGTAAAGCTGTGAGAGAAGCCCGTGAAGATGAAGCTGTGAGGAGAGATCCGTGAGGATAAACCCGTGAGAGAAACCTGTGAAGATGAAGTCGTGAGGAGAGGTCCGTGAGGTTAAATCCGAGAGAGAAACCCGTGAGGGCAAAGCCGTGAAGGAAACCTGTGAGGGCAAAGCCGTGAAGGAAACCAGCCGTGAAGGAAACCCGTGAGGGTAAAACCGTGAAGGAAACCCGTGAAGAGAGACAGCCGAGAAGGGTCACACTCGTGGAGTGACAATCGTGAAGGAAAACCCGTGGAGAGAGACAACCGAGAAGGGTCACACTCGTGGAGTGACAGTCGTGAAGGAAAACCCGTGGAGAGAGACAGCCGAGAAGGTTCACACTCGTGGAGTGACAGTTGTGAAGGAAAACCCGTGGAGAGAGACAGCCGAGAAGGTTCACACTCGTGGAGTGACAGTCGTGAAGGAAAACCCATGGAGAGACACAGCCGAATCAACAAGTGACAATTAAATGCAGCGCTAAAATTACTTCGTGGAAAACAGACCGAGAAATATATCCAAGAAGAGCGCACGGGTAGATATGTGAGAGCATAGTCTTTTTATATAGAGTTTTAGAGTTAGCAAACTTAGGAATAAAATAATAATAAAAACTTAGGATTAAATAATAAATAAAATAAAAGGTAGGGTACCAATGGTCCAAGGGTTTTAAATAAAAAAAGGATAAGACTTTAAATTAAAATAAAAACTTTATTAATAAACTCATAAAGTCTTTATTAATAAAATCATAAAGATTTTATTAATAAGACTAAAATAAATATTTAATGAATTTATCATAAAGTGAAAAACCAAAGGACCAACATAAAGTAAAAATACCAAAAACATAAGTGGGACAAGGCCCTATAACAAAACATAATAAAACAAAGGTCCAATGGTCTTTAATAAACCCTTAGGTAAAAATACTCCATAAAGTAGGAATCATCAGGGTCAAATGTGCACCCAAGCAAGAAGAGGACCATGAGTCAACAACCACAAAATCAAAGTGGACAAGCAATCAAATAGGACCAACAAAGACCAAAGATTTTTCTCTCTCTTAAGATACACAGTTTATATATATTTTCATCACTGTATAAGGGAGAAGATCCAAACAGATGGTACAATCCTTTTGTCCTTAATACTGCTCCTAAGGGTTAGATACTAGGGACATCGTCAAGGGGTGGCCAGTCCCTTGAGAAGCAACCTAGCAATAACCGATTAGGAGAGGGGACAACAATATCTTCCATTCTCAATGAATGGCTTTCAGCTCAAGGCTGAACCTCAGTCCTAGACTGGGACATGTTGATCAACCATCTGGTCCATGACCAGGATCTCCATTCTCCCAGAGAATGGTCCTCAGCTTCAAACTGAGCATTCAGTCCTAGGCTGAATGTTGATCAACCATCTGCAGGACCTAGGAAGTCTCTGTCTCAACTTGCAGGATCTGTTTGGTCATCATGACCAAGAAACCGTCTGGTTCTAGACCAGAATACCCTAGAGACAAATAGGGGCCCTAGCCACATGCTAGGGACTTTGCCATGGCATCAATCTGCTTGGTCCTAGACCAAGAACCCCAGGAGACAGCTGGGGGACCTAGGGTACCTTCTAGGGTCTTACTCATACTCTGCCTGGTTAACTTGACCAGGAACCCTAGTCAAATGACTAGGGTACCATTCTCTCTGAGAATGGGTCTCGCAGTTGCACTAAAAAATTAACATTTAATACCATAGTTGGATTTCTTGTTAGCCGCTAGAGTTATGAACATGTTCAATGTTCATCGTCAATGTTCAGAAGTCTTTTTCAGGCCCATTTGGCCCCTTTGTAAAGAACTTGGCCACCTAGGACCTTTTTATCAACAATGATCATTCCATGGTGTTTTTTCCTTGTCAATTATGCAATGCTGAATAAGCGTTGTATAATCGATGAGTTTGTCACCCACTCCTCCAAAGCTGGAATGGTCATCCTGATTTTTGAGCCTTGGGACATTATTAAAGTTCATGTGTCAAATGTTTATAAGCTTCCTAGACATATAATTGAGTCATTATGAACATGTACTAGGTCCCCTAGGAGTTTGAGTCAGTTCAGTCTATTTTATTTTTTCCCATTTTACGGGATGTTTTTTAATGGTTTTAATTAAAAAATAAAAAATATGATAAAAGTGTGGTCTAGGGGTTGTTCTTGCCATGGGGGGTGCTCGTTTTCTAACCCGGAGGACCCATAAAACCCCAAAACCGACTTTTCCTAAGTTTTAAGTGATTATTTATCACTTTAGTAAAAATTCTCTCGAAAATATTAAAAGAGGATTATTTAATTAAAATAATAAAGAATGGAGAAAAATCAAATTCTCTAAAAAAGAGGGATTTGAATCAAATAAAGAGCCAGTTGACATGGGAATGATTGGTTTGTGAGGATTCCAATGCTAAGAGGGGCACCCCTCCTTTGAGGTGGCAAGCACCTCATCTAAAGGCACCTACCTTGTCCTAGTTGGAGTCTAGTTCAAGGCTCTCTCATCCCTTAATCAATGGGATGTACCCTCTTGCCCTAGATTCCTTCTAGAACTCGCCCTCTCTTCGTTCTTTCTCTATTTAAGCAAGGTCAAGCTCCCTCATTAGGGGTGGATTAGCATCGAAACTTTGCTCTTGTATTGTATGAGATTTTTCAGTTAATATAATTTGTTGAGGCTTTGGAGGTCCATGAGCTTGCAAGATCTACCATTGTGATGCATGAATATGTTATGGAGGGTATAATCTAGCTTAGTTTCTTTGTGTTTGCTTTTAATATTTGTGGATCAATCTTGCTTAGAAGGCCTCTGAGCCCATAGGAACAAGCATTCATAATTTTTGAGTTGTTTGTTTTTAATATGTTAGTGAAAGGTTAAGAAGTAGCAAGCGTACTCGGATCTAATAATGCTCTTCATAGCTTTTTGTTATTGTATTTTCTAGGTTTGATCCCACTTGTTCTTGTAAGTGTGTTGAAGCTTTGTAGGATAAAGGTTGATTTGGAAGCGGACCTTAGTTTGATCTTCTTCCTCTCCAACAACTCGTATTTATTGTTTATTGCTAACAAGTTGATTTTGCAGGCATTCAAAGACTTCCATTGTTCTTAAGCTTGGGCTTGGTTCCATCTTTCTCACACTTCAAACTTAAAACAATCTCTCTCTTTCCCTTTTTATTTAAAGAAAAGCAAGTAGATCTAGTCTTGAAAGGTTAAAACTTTAAAATTCTATTTTGCTTAATCATAGATCTAGAAAGCTTAAAGAATCATCATAGATCTAGATTTGTGTTCTTTAGTACTTGAAGCATTAATTTTTCCTAATTTTTGTCAAGTATTAAGGTTGTATTTTTCAGTGCTTTAACTAACATATTAACACCTTAATCAAGTTCTCTGTTTGCTGGTTTTTAGCTTTTCATACTAGGAAAGCAAAGGAACTTGGGCGGATCCGGGAGATTTGAACATTTAAGAAGACCATTTTTAGTCCCTTGTATTTACTTAGTACTGTTCTAATTTGCAAAGTCTCTTGAATCTCACTTTTTGCGGATCAAGAGCGCTCTCTATTGGAGAGTTAATAAATTTGTAAAGACTTAATAAAAGAGCAAGTGGGATTACGGCTCCCACGTCCTTCTTCCCCCATTTGGGGGAAGCCTGTATCTGTCTATTTTTATTTTGCTTTCTACCTGCATCGCTCTAGAATAGTATTTTGTTAGGATAGTTTTATTTTTTGCAATTCTAAGTTACTTAAAATTTGCTTTAAGTCTTTACTTAGATTTATTTCTTACTAAATTAAATACTAACCCCCTTGCTCTCCCGAGTACGGTCTTTGACCTGAAAGAGACTCTTGGGTAGTAATTAAAGTGTTGGAAATAGGGCAACTTCGGAAGCTATTCTTATTATCTTATTGTTGTACCTCCTAGGGGAGAAGATATTGATGTATTTGATCGTGTAAACGCTTGAAAGAACTAATGTAAACCTTGGGTGAAAAACACACAAAGAAAAGTATCTTTAAATGTTATTTTATCTTCCCCCAAGTCAAGGCGGCCCTGTTAGTTAGACAGGTTGGCCCAGTGGGTAAACTGCCCCAAAACAGTGGGTAGTCTGTCCTAGACAATGGGTAGAACTGCCTCAGTTAGGGCAAGTTAGGTCGGCCCAGTAAGGGAAAAAGTCACTTTTGGTGTGTATAAATAGAGAGGTCGAACCTCTCATTTGGACATTCACTCAAGGCAAGTTCGCTCTACTAAGAGAAGTTCTCTATATCAGCTAGGAGACTGATTTTCGGGGTTCTCCACTATTGGAGAAGTTTCTCTCTTATTTTTCTTGGGTTGGCGCTACTACTATCTGGATGTACATCGTTTTCTATGGGAAGGTGTGAGCTTGGGGGAGACAAATAGCTTTGTCTATGGTTGGGAGATGATTGTTCTTATCATCGTGGTTAAAAGAGCTCCACACTCATTTTGTTTCTGTGCTTTGCCATTCTTTTAGTGATCCTGGTTATGCCGCTATAAAATCTAACATGGTTTCAGAGCAATGCTAAAAGAAGCCATTGCCAAAAACTAGAGTTTCATATTTCAGAGCCTTCCCTTATTAGTTTGGCTTGAAAAGAGCACTGGGAATTTTGCCCTAGGGAAGGCGCATCTTTTAGTGAAGGAAAAATTCAGTTCCCAAAATTTCCAATTTTGACCTAATTCTGCAGCTACCACAGTTTCTGCAAAAATTAGGGTTTCAAGTTTCTAATCTTGTTGTCCACAGATTTGGTTCAATTTTACCTCTCCTCAGCTCGCCTTGGTAGGGCGCAACTATCTGTGGAAGTAGATTTCAAATCCGAAACTTTTCAAGTTTGACCCATTCTCTGATGGAATCGGGAAACTAGGGTTTCCAGTTTTGAGTAGTTCTACCCATAGATCTGAGAGAAAAGAAGGAGTATTTAACTTGCCTTGATAGGGTACATCTCCCTATAGAATCAATTTTCCAAGAATCCCAACTTCAAAATTGACCTAGCTCCTGTTAGGGTTTCTGATCCAGTTGTAGTCAAGATGATTGGGATGAAGATTGAGGATAGGTTGGATGGGGCTTCCAACTTTTAGCTCTTGGAAATCTAGAGTTCTTCTTGAAGAAAGTGACCTATTAAAGGTTGTAATTGAGAAGGTTCCAGGATCAACAGAAGAAGAAAGATCTCTCTCATATTCAATGCTTCAAATGCAATAAGTATGGTCACTATGCCAGATATTATCGAAGTTCAAACAAAAGGAAGCATGAAGCCTCAACCACTGATGTTGATGAAGACAAGAAGTCAAGGAATGACGATCATACGCAGTTCTTCTTCTAGTGCTCCCCATGTTGAGGTGATGATATGAAGTTCCAGACTGCGATGATCTCCCAGCAAGAAAATGAAGATCAGATGTCTCTCATGGTTCCCACAAGGAGGCAGTGGGAGCCCACCCACAAAAACAATTAAAGATAAGTATTTGGATTTACTGCTCACATAGATCTGTTTTGTTTTATATGTTTTCATAACAAATTGTATGCAGATCCATTAGGAAGTTTGTTGAGCATTTGATATAGTCCACTTATTGATGTACCGCAAGCTCTTGTTGCATTTGCTATGCATATGAGCTGAACAATATTCCATGAACACCTGATGGAGCTAGTTTAGATGATATCTCCTTCATACATGCTTAGAGTAGTGCACACTCTTATGACATGTTCTAGTGGAGATAATAGACATCTAGTTAGTTACCATATGTGTTTGGGAGATATGTTTATGATTGTTGTGTTGAAGCATTAGCGAAGATGCCTAGTGTAAACTATTGCCATTGCATAGAAATAGAATTATATAAATTTAATTATGCAATAATATGCAATGTCACTAATCATCTGATAGGATTTGACTTGTAGGGAAAAGACCATATGATATGGCCTACAAGAGAAGGATGATGAGACTTGTTCCGATGAACAAGTGATGGACACATAATCCCGTTGATGTTCAGATTAATCAAAAGCAGGAAGCTTCTAGGAGCATGACTCCTAGACAAAGCAGTTAGATGAAAGTCATGCAAACAGACGAGGACCTAACATAACTCACAGGCCCAGAAGATCCGATTTGGAGATTGAGGATGAGGAGCTGATAGATCATAAGGAGATGAGATCATCTCCCCTTCCAGCAGTTCAGAGGGAGTTAGCCCTTGAATTGAGGATCTTGGCCTATTGATGGTGTGTTGAGATCTTCCTAGGATAAGGAAGACCATAGTTGAGATCCTGAGCAGATCCAGCATAGCGTTGCTGATAGATTTAGAGTGACAGTTGAGAGGATCCTTGATGTACTTGGTCATCACCAGGATGGAGGATGTATAGCTCTAGAGAGGGAGCAGGATGCTCAGATACAGAGACACTCCAGCACAGAGGGAGTTGATTATGATGAGACATTTGCTCATGTGGCTCGATATACTTCCATCGGGACGATTATTGCTATTGATTCAGCTATGGGATGGAAGTTACATAGGATGGATGTCAAGACCGCCTTCCTCAATGGTGTTATCAAGGAAGAAGTATATGTTGAAAAACCATAAGGGTTTGTTGTCCATGGAAAGGAGTCTCATGTATGTAGGCTGAAAAAAGCCCTATATGGACTCAAGCAAGCACCTCGTGCTTGGTATGGATAGTTAGATGGATACTTGGTGAGCTTGGGATTCACTAAGAGTGATGTAGACCGCAACCTTTACTACAAGGTTATGGATGATGAGCCACTGATTTTGGTACTTTATGTTGATGATTTGTTTCTCACTGGAAATGATAAACTTATTGTATGGTGTAAGAAGAAGCTTGCCTCTGAGTTTGAAATGAAAGATCTCGGATTGATGCATTACTTCTTGGGATTAGAAGTATGGAAGAGGCAGAAGGAGATTTTCCCAAGTCAAGGAAAATACACCATTGATATTCTGAAGAGATTCAGAATGTTGGACTGCAAGTCCATGGCCACATTGATGGATGCAAATTTGAAGAAGCTGAGGGGCTCTGCTTCAGATTCAGATTTGATTGATCCCACTATGTATCGCCAGCTGATTAGATCCTTGATGTACTTGACGAACATTAGACCAGATACATGTTTCGCTGTGAATGCTCTCAGCTAGTTCATGTGCGAACCGAGGCAAATTCACTGGGTTGTTGCAAAACATGTGCTCAGGTACCTGTGTGGCACTGTGGGATATGGCTTGAGATATGCTTCAGAATGTGACTTGAGATTGCAGGGATTTTCAGACTCAGATTGGGCCGGATGTGCTGCAGATAGGAAGAGTACTTCCGAGTGTTGCTTCATCTTAGGTTCTACAGTGATTTCCTGGTGCAGGAGGAAGCAAACCTTAGTAGCACTTAGTATTGCAGAGGTCGAGTATATGGCTGCTAGTATAATAGCTCGAGATGCTGTATGGCTTCAAAAACCCCTTGTGGGATTGTTTGGCCAGATTCCAGAGCCAACTGTGATTCAATGTGATAACTAGAGCTGTATACAGATTTTAGTGAATCCCGTATTCCATGACAAGTCGAAGCATATAGAGATTCGGTATCACTACATTCATGATATGGTGCAGAAAGGTGCAGTCGAGTTATAGTATGTTCCGACAGATGACCAGACTGTAGATGTTCTTACCAAGCCTCTTCCCAGGATAAAGTTTGAATACTTTTGTGGAAGACTTGGAGTGGTAGAGAACGTGTCCCTCTTTGAGAGGGAAAGATGACATGGAGACAGATGTTTACCTCGCTTCCACACAGGTACCTCTACTTATCCAAGTTCTCATCCAGGTATGGGAGGATCCCATCGGCAGTAGAGACAGACAGGTAGTAGATGGTCGTGTGAAGCTTGTTTCCACACAGCTACCTCTACTCTTCCAGGTTCTCAGCCAGGTATGGGAGGATCCCATCGGCAGTAGAGACGGACAGGTAGTAGATGGTCGCGTGAAGCTTGTTTCCACACAGGTACCTCTACGCGTTCAGGTTCTTAACCGGGTATGGGAGGATCCCATCGGCAGTAGAGACAGACATGTAGTAGATGGTCATGTGAAGTTTTCCTTTGCTTGTTCAGGTTCTCAGCCAAGTATGGGAGGATCCCATTAGCAGTATAGACAGATAAATAGTAGATGGTTGTGTGAAGTTTTCCTCTACTCGTTCAGGTTCTCATCCAGAAATGGGAGGATCCCATCGACAATAGAGACATACAGGTAGTAGATGGTCGTGTGAAGTTTTCCTCTGCTTGTCCAGGTTCTCAACCAGGTATGGGAGGAGTCCATTGGCAGTAGAGACAGACATGTAGTAGATGGCCGTGTGAAGATTATGAGAAATCTCTCGGACATCCAGGTTGGATGGAGAGGCCACTGCATTCTCTGGATCACTCGGGGATAGAGTGAGGAGATCTCTCATACATCTTGATAGGATGGAGAGGCCAGCGCACACTCCCAGACACTCAGTAGGGTGGGGAGATTTCTCAGACACCATAGGACATGATGGAGAGATTTAGTGCGTTCTCCAGTTCACTCTAAAAAGAGTGAGGATATCTCTCAGACATCCTGAGACGAGATGGAGAGGCTGGTGCACACTGGCGCACACTGGTACTCTTGACTCACTGAAGGACTGGTTGAGTTGGTGCATGTTCCCCGTGTTGTTGTAAATGTAACTTCAGAAAATATTCATTTGTACTTTATATTGATGTTATTATTGTATTTTATTTGTACCTTTGACGGAGATGCTTTTCCTCCGGTCGGGGATGTCATTATTATGTTTGGTCATGCAAAGTCATTGAGGTAAAACCTCTATTGTACGTCGGGGCATTAGATCCCCTTGTGTCAAATGTAATTGTATTATTGAGTCTCCCTAGAGAAGTCGGCCTAGTCAGTTTTAGTGAGGCTGACCTAGTTAGGCAAAAGGTCAAGTCAAAAGTAAAGTATAAATAGAGAGCCTTGCTCTCTCATTTGGACACACTACTCACTCACACAAGTTCGCATAGCAAGAGAGAGAAGACAAGTTCGCTGGAGGAGAAAGAGAGAGAGCTGCAGAAGACATATTTTAGGTTTTCCATTTTGTTTGATATTGTATTAGTGACAAATCTATCTTTTTGAGGAAGTTGCGGGGTTTTCTCTTTTATGGTTTCCTCGAGGAAAACTATTGTGTCTTGCTGTGCTTGTTATTCTTTCAATTAAAGATCCTAGATTAATTGAATTAAAGTGCTAACGTTGACATGGTTTCAGAGCTAACCTGAAAAAGAAGACATTATGCAGTAGCGGAGAAACTAGGGCTTCCTAGTTTGAGGTCTTCTCTCCACAGATCATCAGAAAAAGAGGGCTAGGCTAACTTGCCCTAGGAGGGTGCATCTTTTGGAGGAAGCAGAACTGAATTCTGAGAAGTTTGATTTTTGACCCTATCACTAGGACCCGGAGAAACTAGGGCTTCCTGTTCCGGGCACTTTCCTCCACAGATCAGCTTGAAAAGAAGGTTATTCCAACTCGCCCCAGGAGGGCGCATTTTCCTGTGAAGGCAGAACTCAAATCCGAGAATTTTCATTTTTGGCCTCGTCACTACTGCTGGGAGAAAACTAGGGCATCAATTATTTTGGGATTCTGTCCACAGATTTGGAAAAAGGAGTACATTGGACAACTTTGCTTGAGGAGGCGCATCTTCCTGTCCAATCAGAAGTTCAAGATTCCAACTTTGGAACATTAGGGTTTCTCTAACAAACCCTAGGCCAACTAGCTCCAGAACTAGGTTGGGCATCTCAAATTGGTAAGACCTAAATCTTTGCTATTTCCATTTGAGGTTCTCATTCAATATATTTCGCCACACCAAGCTTGAGGGAGCTAACAACTTCCGAGCATGGAAGTATAAGATTGCTCTTGTCTTTGAAGAAAATGATTTGGATAAATATGTTAATGAAGAGGTTCCAGCACCAGAGGGAGATGAAGCTAAGGCTATCCACAAGAAGAACTTGGTCAAGGATAGGAGAATTATTGCAGACTCCACTAAAGATCATCTCATCTCACATGTGTCATCCTTGAAGACACCCAAGGAGATGTTCGATGCTTTGACAAAGCTATTTGAAGGGAAGAACATAAATCAGAAGATGGCATTAAGGAACCAGCTCAAGAAGGTGAAGATCCTGAACTTTGAGACCATGCAATCCTATTTCACAAGGGTCTCGCAGATCAAGGAACAACTTGAAGCAGTTGAAGAAAAGGTAGAAGAAGGAGAGATCGTTATGACCACCTTGAATGGTCTCCCAAGATCATGGGACTCATTCATTCAAGGGATATGTGCCAGGAAGAAGTTGATCACATTCAACGGACTATGGGAAGAATGTACACAAGAAGAAGCTCGATTTGTGGCACAAGAAGAGAAGATGGGAGCGAATGATGATCAAGCTCTCACAGTTCATGCTAGAAGAAATCACAACAAGAGGGAGAACCACCATCACGAAAGACAAAGGAGACCCATAAGAGATCTGTCCAATATTAGATGTTTCACATGTGATGAGAAGGGACACTACTCCAGAGATTGTCCCAGAAACAAAGGTTCCTCCAAGAAGACAAACAAGAAAAGACATCATGCTCACATCGCGGAAGATGATGAACCAGCAAGGAAAAGAACCAGAGAAGAAGAAAGAGATGATTCTTCAAGTGATGAAGAATATGTCTTGATCTCAGCACTCACGGGCACTATCACACACGGGAGCAATGATTGGCTTATAGATAGTGGAGCTTGCAAGCACATGATGGGATGCAAAGAATCATTCGTCAATCTATCTAAGCATGAGTCACCACATAAGGTGAAACTTGGCGATGATTACCAATACCCCATAAAAGGAAGTGGAAAAGCTTCCTACAAGCTAGACTCCGACAAATTTCTGAAGATGAAAGATGTTCTAGAATCCACATGTTCCAAGACTAAAGAAGAACCTTCTCTCCATATCAGCACTAGATGGCTAAGGGAATGAGGGTTGCATTCGTCAATAGCCAAGTCCTAATGTGGCCAAAAGGAAAGACAATAGATGATGCAACAATGATTGGAGAGCAAGAGGGAGGCTTGTACAAGTTGAAGGGACAACCTGAACAAGCATTGGTTCATGACTCAATGGAACCAAGTGAACTATGGCACAGAAGGCTTGCACATGTGCATTATAGAGCACTACCTATTGCAAGCAAAACTGTTTTAGGACTTCCAGAAATCCAGACCAGACATGAAGGCATTTGCAAGGGATGTGCGCAAGGAAAGAATGTAAAGAAGGCGTTTCCCAGCAGTGAAAACAAAGCAAAAGGAATATTGGAGATAATCCACTCCGATGTATGCGGTCCCATGTCATCTAGCTCACTAAGCGAAGAATCTGGAATTAAGAGGTACTTGAGCAGTCCCTACAACCCTCAACAGAATGGCATTGCAGAACGAAAGAATATAACGATAATGGAAGTAGCGAAAGCAATGTTACATGACCAAGATCTTCCGATGCACTTATGGCAGAAGCTGCGAGGACAACAGTGTATGTACAGAACCATGCTCCTCACCGAGTACTAAACAACAAGACTCCCAAAGAAGCTTTCTCCGGTGAGAAACCAAAAGTTAGCCATCTTAGGATATTTGGTTGCCTAGTGTACATACACATCCCGAAGGAGAAAAGAACGAAGCTAGTTCCTTCGAGAAAGAAGGGAATATTCGTAGGATACAGTGAAACTTCAAAGGCCTACCGAATATACTTCCCAGGATTCAAGAAGATCGACATTAGCAGAGACGTAACATTCGACGAAGACTCGGCATACAACAAATCAAGAAAACTACCTATTGAACAGATTGAAGAACTTGAAGTTCCCAGGATTAGAGACTCAATGATGGAAGAAGCGATTCCAAAAGATCATGAAGACTGCGACATGGCAGAACCACAAGAACCTGTAGATCCACCACGTGAGAAGAACTCCCACAAGAGAAGACCAGCATGGGCACGTGAGGCAATACAAGATGCAAAGAAGTATGGTGCTCCAAATGGGATGCATAGAGAAAGCAAGAGACCTAGACCATACTCCGACTATGTGGCCCTGCTTTGTGACATCATTGATAAAGAACCTTCCAACTACTAGGAAGCAACAAAGAAGAAAGAATGGAAGGATGCCATGATCGAGGAGTACTAGTCAATTATGAAGAATGATGTCTGGGAGATAGTTCCAAGACCAGAAGGGAAGTCTGTGGTGACTTTGAAGTGGATCTACAAGATCAAGCATGCTACAGATGGTAGGATTGAGAAACACAAGGCAAGATTTGTGGCATGTGGCTTCTCCCAGAAAGAAGGCATAGACTACGAGGAGATGTTTGCACCTGTATCTAGATACATTTCCATCGGATCTATACTTGCATTGGTTGCAGTAATGAAATGGAAGGTACACCAGATGGATGTCAAGACAACATTCTTGAATGGTGTAGTTGAAGAGGAAGTGTACGTGGAGTAACCACTGAGATTTGAGACACATGACAGGCAGACTCATGTGTGCAAATTGAATAAATCCTTGTACGGATTGAAGCAGGCACCCGGGACGTGGTATGCCAGGATGGACAGCTTCCTAATGAGCCTAGGCTTTAGGCTTTACCAAGAGTAAAGCAAATTCCAACCTTTACTTCAAGGTTGAAGGCGAAAGTCCAGTGATACTTCTGGTATATGTAGATGACCTGTTTCTGATAGGTGAGGATGAGCTCATTGCAGATGTGAAAAGGAGGCTTGCCGCAGAGTTCGAGATGAAGGACCTGGGGATGATGCATTATTTCTTAGGCATGGAGGTGTGGCAGAGTGTAGATGGAATATTCCTTGGTCAAGGAAAGTATGCAATAGAGATTCTGAAGAGGTTCAGAATTATGGACTGCAAGGCTATGTCCACACCAATGGCATTGAACTTGAAGCTACTGTGTGATGCTTCATCAGAGACAGTTGATGCCACGATGTATCGTCAGATGATTGGTTCGTTGATGTATTTGATGAACATGAGACCAGACATATGCTTTGTTGTGAACACCCTGAGCCTGATCCTGACATATCCGAGACATGTTCACTTGATTGTTGCAAAGCATATATTGAGGTACTTGAAGGGTACAGTTGACTATGGGCTCAAGTATGAGGCGAATCAGAAGATTAACCTGCATGGTTATGTTGATTCAGATTGGGCAGGTAGTGCCACATATAGGAAGAGAACTTTAGGATGCTGCTTCAGTATGGGATCCGGTATGATCTCCTGGTTTAGCAGGAAGCAGTCATGTGTGGTGTTGAGTACAACCAAAGTAGAGTATGTTGTAGCTTGTTTGGCTAGTTGTGAGGCAGTATGGCTTCAGAAGCTACTGTCATATTTGTTTGATCTCCAGCTCGAGGCTACTTGTATCTTCTATGACAACCAGAGTTGCTTGAAGTTGTCCGAGAACCTGGTGTTCCATGACAAGTCGAAGCATATCGAGATCAAGTACCACTATATCTAGGATATGGTGCAGAGAGGAGCAGTGAATTTCTAGTATGTGGCGACCGACGAGCAGATAGCCAATGTGTTGACGAAGCCATTAGCCAGAGTGAAGTTTGAGTACTTCAGAGAGAGACTTGGTGTTATCCAGATCAAGATTCCTCCTAAGAGGGAGTGATGCGATTGGAAAACGCAGATGCACTAGAGCTGATCTCGCATGGTGGTAGACTTAGGTGGTCCTTGGGACATAATGCACCTGGGGTGCTCCTGACTGTCATCCCATGCTGGTAGATGCAGGGCTGGTTCTCGTATGGTGGTAGACGTAGGTGGTAGACGTAGGTGGTCCTTGGGACATAATGCATCTAGGATGCTCTTGACTGTTCTCCCATACTGGAGACAATAAGAGGTCCACCGGTCATAAGACACTTTGTGTGCGCTTAGGAAGGATCTCACATGGTGATAGACGTAGGTGGTCCTTGGGATGTAATGCACCTGGGGTGCTCCTCACTGTTCTCCCATGCTGGTAGACATGGGCTGATTGTTGAGAGACGTAATGCACCTGGGGTGATCCTTGGCTGTACCCACTAGGTGGGAGACGTAGGTGGTCTGTTGGACATGAGATGTGCATCTGGGCTATGCTCCGTGTGATGATGAAATGATCTGGATATGATGAGATGATAGTAGGAAACGCAGGTGATTGCTATGGCAATGTAATGTGTGGTCTTGGGCCGTACCTACTTGATGTCTTGCTTGCAGAGATGATGAAGACCTACATGAGAGCTAGGCCTACATCCAGCATGAAAAAGGGCTGGCTTTGTAGAACTTCTTATGACGGATAGATTTGAGAGATGTCACTAATCAATGATCAACGGAATGTGGATTGCTGCAGCAGCGACGATGATGATCCCGTGTTGATGATGATGTTCCAGCATTGAAGATGATCCAACAATGATGATGTTGTCCAAAATTGTGTCCAGGATGATGATGACTGTGACGAGAGAATACCTTCCTAGTTAAGAGGGAATGTTGTTGTAAATGTAACTTCGGAAGATATTCATTTGTACTTTTTATTGATATTATTATTGTATTTTATTTGCACCTCCGACGAAGATGCTTTTCCTCCGGTCAGGGATGTCATTATTATGTTTGGTCATGCAAAGTCATTGAGGTAAAACCTCTATGGTAAGTCGGGGCATTAGATACCCTTGGGTCAAATGTAATTGTATTATTGAGTCTCCCTAGAGAAGTCGACCCAATCAGTTTTAGTGAGGCCGACCTAGTTAGGTAAAAGGTCAAGTCAAAAGTAAAGTATAAATAGAGAGCCTTGCTCTCTCATTTGGACACACTACTCACTCACACAAGTTCGCATAGCAAGAGAGAGAAGACAAGTTCGCTGGAGGAGAAAGAGAGAGAGTTGCAAAAGACATATTTTGGGTTTTCCATTTTGCTTGATATTGTATTAGTGACAAATCTATCTTTGAGGAAGTTGCAGGGTTTTCTCCTTTATGGTTTCCCCGAGGAAAACTATTGTGTCTATTGTGTTTTGCTGTGCTTGTTATTCTTTCAATTAAAGATCCTAGATTAATTGAATTAAAGTGCTAACATTAACACCCCGAAGGACTGGGTTGAGTTGAGGCATGTTGTCCTTGTGTATGTTCCCTGAAGGACTGGGTTGAGCTGAGGCACATTGTATTGATTCTCGATGGCCTGGGATGAGATGATGCTGGCTGGACTCTCCGATGGACTGTGTAGAGTCGTGGAGCTAGTGCATGTTCTCCGATGGACTAGATTGAATTGATGCACGAAGATTGATTTGTTGACGCTTCTCGACGGACTGAGATTGTGTTGGAAGACCTTCCTTATGATATAGAGAGGTTAGAGATAACCATGATGTATAGATGATATCCAAATATTGATGATGCCTCCCTGGCTAAGAGGGAGTGTTGGAGTAGTAGCTGCGTGAGGCATCACCTCATAGGTCGACCCAAGAAAGAATAAAATTAGAATACCAACCTTGTTGAGAATACCTTCCTTGTTGAGAGGGAGTGTTGGAAATAGGGCAACTTCGGAAGCTATTCTTATTATATTATTGTTGTACCTCCTATGGGAGAAGATATTGATGTATTTGATCGTATAAACCCTTGAAAGAACTAATGTAAACCTTGGGGTGAAAAACACTCAAAGAAAAGTATCTTTAAATGTTATTTTATCTCCCCCCAAGTCAAGTCGGCCTTGTTAGTTAGACAGGTCGTCCCAGTGGGTAAAATACCCCAAAACAGTGGGCAGTCTTCCCTAGACAATGGGCAGAACTACCCCACTTAGGGCAAATCAAGTCGATCCAGTAAGGGAAAAATTCACTTTTGATGTGTATAAATAGAGAGGTCAAACCTCACATTTGGACATTCACTCAAGACAAGTTCGCTCTACTAAGAGAGGTTCGCTACTACAACTAGGAGATTGATTTTTCGGGTTCTCCACTATTGGAGAAGTTTCTCTCTTATTTTTCTTGTGTTTGCGCTACTACTAATTGGATGTACATCGTTCTCTATTGGAAGGTGTGAGATCGGGGGAGACAAATAGCTTTGTCTATGGTTGGGAGATGATTGTTCTTATCATTGTGGTTAAACGAGCTCCACACTCATTTTGTTTTTGTGCTTTGCCATTCTTTTAGTGATCCTGGTTATGCTGCCATAAAATCTAACATAGAGAACTGTCTTTTGCTTTATTTCTTATGTTCTTTGCATTTCTTTTTTGAGTCTTTAAGGCTCCTTAAAGTCTCTTGAATCTCGCTTTTGCAGATCAAGAGCGCTCTCTATCGGAGAGTTGAACTTTCTTAAAATCTCTTGAATCTCACTTTTGCGGATCAAGAGTGCTCTCTGTCGGAGAGTCTTAAAATCAGAGTTAATATTTTGCATGCTCCGCGTATGCTATACCCATTGCAGGCTAATATGAGCTTTGGGATATCAAAAGCGATAGTTTTGCATTCTTTAAATTCTCCACATTAAGTTAATACACTCAAACTAATAAAATCAAGTCCCCCATAACCAACGAAAATCCGGCGTTGCCTCGACTTGATCAAAAGTGGGGAAATTTCATAAAGGAAGCGGGAACAACTGTGAAGCGACCTTGGGGCACTGTTAGACTACATCCTTGTTGGTGTAGCGTTGAACACGCTCTCAAGACTCCGTTCTAGCCCACACGTCCTTGTGCGGAACCACTTAGAACAAGATCCGGACATATTCCCCATACCGCAAGGTATATTGGGAATCCCCCTTTTCCCTTTAATCAACTCATCTTTTTCATCACAAATAAAATAAACCAAGAACAATCGCACAACATTTTTTACTATAGCACTCCTACAATTGGTGACTCTATTGGCAGTGGTTTCATTCTTTAGCAACAACATTTTTATTTTTGCTTATTATCAATCTCGCAAAATGTTGTTTATTTCAAGCTGATATTATGCTGTGGATGTGCTTTAGTTAATTTGCAACAAACTTGGTTATTCTTTCACTAATTCACTCAAAAAACTCCTAAATAACACTATTTCCCATCATTAAACACAAACTAAAAAAGCCTTAGAAACCTTTTTCAGTAGGGTCTACCCCCCTTGGCTTCAGTTAGGAGTTTGCCTAAACGGAGGAGTCAGGATCAGGTGACAGCACTTGACTCGAGATTTGCCCCCAAGGTCACACCGAGCAGCATCGAACGATTTCTGCTGCGCTTCCCCCTAGGTGTGCATTTCGGTGGCAACACGTACTAAGTACTAATTGATTTGCTTCATCATTAAACCTCACATGACTTCTAATTAATACCTCCAGGTATGCATTCCATTGATCATCATTTTTCCTGTCTAGCCCTAAGTAGTTGGCTCTTATCCATTCCTTCTGCCATCTGTTGGTGGTCACAGGATCTGCCACTTGTGAGACTTTAAAGTTTATACAACTCTGACTACATAAAACATTCAAATCTTCATCTAGCAATCTATAATAGTTCCCACTTTTGACCCAAGGATCTGTACCCAATCTTACTTGTTCCCCATTGCCAATTCTCCATGCTAGCCAGTTGCCTACAAGAGGGAAAGCTAGCAGTAGTGCTTTCCAGATAATAGAAGCATTAGTAAAAGATTTATTTGGTTTCCTAATTCAGTCAACAATGGATAGAGGCTCTATATATTTTTGGAACATGACCTGCTTCCACAGACTGTCCTCAGAAATTAATCTCCACATACTTCTTGCTGCAAGGGCTTTCCCAAAGTAACGTATAATTTTTAATCCCCATCCCTCTTCCTCCTTTGGTTTTTCCATGCCAGTCCATTTTACTTGTGGTCTGCCATCCTTTCCTTCCGATTTTTTCAAGAGCTCATACTGGAATGTATGCCAAGGTATGCCAATATACCGGGATTGCTTCAAGCACCGATTTTACCAAGTTAAGTCCTCTTCCCAGGGAGAGCCATCAGTTCATGTTCACCCTTTTATCAATTTTGTTAATTAGCCAACTTCAATCTTTTATCCCATACCCATTTCATTTCAGGAGAAAACCCAGGCATTTGATCCCTGTCTGAAAGTCATTCTTTTGGAAGGTGTAAATCTGTTAAAGCATTCTTTCTTGCCCCTCCTCTAACCCATGAAAAGGCATGGTACATTTTGGCATGTTCACCTCCATCCCTGTTCCAGTACTGTAGATGTTATATATCTCTTTCAATCTGTTTGCACTTTGCATCCCTAAGAGATCCATCACAAAACAATAACACATCATCAACAAACAATAAGTGGGTCAAGTAAAAATTCCTGTCTATTTTATCCCCTTAATTGCTCCCATTCTTCTGGCTTCCTGAATTGCTCTGCTTAATCCCTCTGCTATCAGGAGGAAGAAGACCGGGAACATGGGGCATCCCTGCCTCAGACCTCTTGTAGGTGTGAGAACTTTGCTGCAGAACCATTGGTCATGATACATAAGTAGTACATTCCATTATCCAGTTAACCACCTGAAGGTTGCATCCAACATGCATTACCATGCGTCTTAAATACAAATCCAATTTGATTCCCATAGCTTGTAAATTCTTGGTTCTGATAGTGTAGCCCCCTCTGTGCCACACCAATAGCATCATGGAGTTGTTTTTTATTGAGGAACCCAAATTGTTCTTGAGAGATGGACTTGGAAAAAAGATTTTTGATTCTAGATGCAATTGCTCTTGCAATGATTTTGTATGGGCAATTGCATAGGGAGATGGGCCTGAAATCATCATATGTTTGAGAGTTGTCTTTTTTAGAAAAAGTGCTATGAAGGTAGAATTGACGGAAACTGGATTCTGCCCAGTGGTTTTAGTCTCCTCCACTACCTTGAGTAAGTCCTCATTTCATAAAAGCCAAGAAAAAATTCTACAGTCCAGCCATCAGGTCTAGGATTTTTGTCCTTTTGCAAAGATTCTGAAAACAGCTTTTAGCTCTTCTTTTGGGACTTCTTCCATAAGCATTTCGTTTGCTTCATAATTGACCATCCTTGTGAAGATAAATTGTAAGCTTTAGGATTTCGGCAATATTAGGTCGTAAGGTTACTTTGTATATGCCTTTAAAACGAGAGACTCTTAATTCAACAATCTCACTAAACTTTATGGCCTTGTGCCATACTCCTTGGTCATTTCCCATATCGTGTGAATATTCCTTCTGTGATTGGCAAACTGGTGAAATAATTTAGTGTTTTCATTTCCTTGTTTATCCCAGATTAATCTGTTCTTAATTCTCCACTTTGCTTCTTTCTCAGGTAAGTTGGTAACAGTTCCCTTTTGTTTTTTCCAAGAATGTCAATCTAGCTTTGGATGCTTTAGTGAATACTCCCTCCACATCTTCCTCATTAAACTCTGAGATCCATCTTTCTACCAACAAGAGATCCTGTTCTATTTTTTTCAGCTTATTATGTGGCCATGCTGAGACAGCTATTTTAGCTATTCTCAAGTTAGTAGCCATTTGGTGATAAGCTTAATCCCTTGAAGTCTTATCACAATTTTTCCATTCTGCCTTAACAAGATCCTGAAATTCTTTTTCCTCCAGCCAAGATGGATTAAACTTGAAGGGGCTTGAAAGTTTCCTATCTGCCTTTTCTAATTGTAATAGAATATGAAGATGGTCCGAGTTACCTCCTGATTCAACGCTTGTTCTGATTCTTTCCTCGTTAGACAATATAGTCTCAGAAACTAAAATCTATCTAATCTTTTGGATTTTGGTTCTGCCCCAACTATATTGTTCCTCCAAGTTGGGACAAGTTTGAAAGGTTCAACATCTACCATTCTTGCTGCTTCAATCTTTTGAGAGAGGAAGTCTGCTAGAGGGTCAACCCTTGCTGTTGTCCCCCAAATTTTTGGTCTCGTGGTAGTGAAGCTTAACTCCCCTTCAAGAACTACTCTTTCTTGTTGCAAAAAAGTGTTGGAAAAACAATACCTCCTAGTACTGAACCCTATCTTTGTGTCATAAACATTGGTCACAAAATATGCCTTCCCTGTCTCCAAGGAGAGAAGTTCAGCACCTATTCTTACAACAAAGAAAACAGAGGTCGGTAGTCTAAAAGATCTTTTTTTCCATCCTATAATCAATTCCCCAGGTCTCCCTTTTGCATCCACAGTGAGGAAATCCCACTCAGGCAAAAGTTCAGAAAAATCCCCAATAAGTTAATAATCTTCTTGCCTAACCCCATAATCTTCTGTATCATCACTATATTAGGTTTATGTAAATGGAACATCCTACCAAGAGCATATTTTTTAAGCATACCCCAAACCCCTAACATTGAAGAATAAAATAATCATGGTTTAGCCTTTTAAGGGGTTTGGCAGCTGGCTTGCTCTAAGTGCCCCAAAAATCGTTTGCTGTTTCCATTCTGAATCTCATGCAAAGCTTTGTCTTGTGCATGACTGAGCAAGGATTTTTTTCCAACAGTTATGCTGGTTCCCTCCTTCCCATATCCATGCATAATCACCTTCTATGTCAGCTACTTCTATTATTAGTATTTTCTTTGATCTGAGAGGATACCTATTTTTCCTTGTGCCTTTGTGGTCATCCTCTAGGGCAGAAGAGGAGGACATGGGGTTTGAAGTTTGGCAGGCCTATTTAGTAGTCTGGTCAGAAGGACAAGGGAGGGTTGGATATAGTTTATTTGGAACCAACGTCTTGAAAATGATGAGCATTATCATTCTTACAAGATTTGTGACCACACCCTTTAAATTAGGGTTTGGAGAAGATTCTGTAACCTTCCCTGGGATAGGCCAAGCATCCATAAGAAAAAATGAAGAACTATGCATCTCAGAAGGGCCTTGCGAGGAAGGAGAGATGTTTGACTTAACTATGTCAAGAGTTGATTGCACAGGTCTTGCTTCTTCTAACAATACATCCACCTTCTCCGCCACTATTGTTGATATGTCAATCATCTGGAGATTGATAAACCTGTGTTCAACATCATCTCCATTCCACTGGGATCTTTCATAAACTTTGAACAAGCTTCTGCTTCATGAGAATGTCCACCTCAAGTTGAGAGGCCTTGCGTCCTTCCACATTAGAGTAATTTTCCATTGTTGTGTGTAGTATTTACTGCCATTAGATTGCCCCCAGCATAAAAATTTGTGGCTCTGCAGATTTTTCTTCCATATCTGATTGATAAATTTTAAAGAGCAGACCTCTGCTACATGTCCATAGAGATTACACTGCACACATCTAAATGGGACTTGAACATGACTAGTCCAAAGACAGGGCATATTTCCATTTCCATCCTCAATTCCTATGGACTTTGGAAACCCTTCCTTTAGGTGTAATTCAACCAAAATCTTTGCCACAATTTTGCTGATGTAGGCAGATGTCCCACTGAAGCATATCCAACATTAAACATTCCGCCTACAAATTTGTAATTGTCATTCAAGCATTAAAGAACAAACCAAATGAAAGGCAAAGTCCATTTATGAGGCTTGCTTAAAAAATTAAAGGGGCTCCCCAATAATAAAGACTTGGGGTTAGTTGAGGCCTCAACAAGTATGAGGCCTGCGTTTTTGTGGTTGTCGTCAATATCTACAAATGTCCCTAACCAGTTCCCAATTGCCATCAAGACATTGTCTGTCCATGGACCATAACTCCAATGGCATGCTCTGTATTTTGACCCAGATGGGCTGCTTCAAGTCCAATTCTCTCATGGGATCAAAACATGGAGACCATTTCTTGAGAGTTAACACCATTAAGCCCCAAACCATTTATTCTTTACTATAAAATCTGAATCCTCTGGTGTTTTGAATGAAAATTCTAGATACTCTCTTACCAGGAAATGGAAAAGAGGAGTGTAACCTAAAATAGGGGTCTTGATCCTTTCCAGTTTCCACCCACTGTCCCACAGATTTCTCAGAACTTAGTTTTAGAAAGAACTTACCCATTTATGTTTTACTTTCCATCTCTAGAACTTGTTCCATTACTATTTTCTCTCCCCGAATCAAGTTTGCTCCCATTTCTGTAATTCTCACACATTTCTTATTTTGTCTCTGAGATTTAGAGGTTTTGGAACGGTTTGATCCTGCTACTTAGTTCCTCTGATAGGCCTGGTTAGTTCTCCCAGATCTAAACAGTTGCCCCCAAAACCCGCTTGTCTGGCATGTTCAGATACTCTGCCATAGGAGATAGGGTTTTCATGAATGCTAGAAATTTCTCTTGCCCTAGCATCCAGGAAAGCGAATTTGCCAGAATTTGGACGAGAGAGAATGTTTTTCAGAGAAAACCTTTGGGTGTTGAGGTTGAGGAGAATACTTATTCCTTGCTGCAATATCCCTTTCAGATGAAGAGCCACATACCTCCACTCTATCTTCCACCTTGGCTGTACATTTCTCCATATCAATTGGACAGCTAGGCACCCTTTGGAATTTTTCTTTTTCTGACTCAATGTGACCAGTCATTGGGATGATTTGTCATAGGTTGTCAAAGGTGAAACTGCTAAATATAATGCCCCCAATAGAAGTCTCTCTGTCACAATGCCCTGGCTCTAATGACATATGAAGTTGTGGAGGATAAATCATAGAATTGTAAGAAGAAGAAATCAGATCCGAGCTTGATATCTCCCTTATGGATTTCCATGAGTGTACCAGTTATTCATGCGAAGGAGAAATCTCTGATTCCTCTAGAGGGTTGTGGGAATAATCTACTAATTCCTCTGCTTCATCTTCTTTGATAATCCACCATTCCCGTGCATCTTTTTGTTGCAATGGCCATGACAATTTTTCAATGATCCATATGTGAACCCAGTTCTGTTTGATCTTACAACAGAGCAGAAAACAAAAGATCAATAGAATTCTACTTATATATGCACAACTCAATTACTTAATAGTTTCTGAAAATATCAATCACATGTCAAGTCCTTCAATTTGAAATTCACAACATCCAGTCCATAGCTAGAATTCCGTGTATGAGATTTCTTCACTTCCCAGTTGCATTTCATCATGCATGATGCTTATTTGGCAGGTATAGTTTCCAAGGCTTTTGAATCTTTTCCTGGACCTTTGTGCATCTTGCATACAAATTTGCCTGTCCAACTCTTGCATTTCTCCTTTGGGTTCAATAACAGATTGCATTGTGATAAAACTCCGAAATAGTCAACTTGTGGCCAACTCTCTTTTAGATTTATTTTCCAGTGGAAGGTGATGAATCTAAGTGTGAACCTGCAAGAAGATTAGATACCCTTTTAATCATGACAGTACATGTCACCCTTTTTTTGAATAAAAAGCTTCCTTGATTATTAATATATTCAAATTATGTAAATAAAGTGTTTTTTTATATAAAAAGGTGCTATGCAGGCAGCATCCACAAGCACTATTAAAACTCAAAATCAGGCTGGATATCTACCAAAATGCTCATATGTCTAAACTGCTGCCAAAAAGGCTGTAGTATGTACATAAAAAAACATAATAGAGAGAGTCCATTAGACAGCACACATAGTGGCCATAGATCCAAGCATAAACAAAGTGTCATTAAGCTGTTGCATGGGGAAGCCTGGGTTGGGCAGAGGATCGTCATCATCACTGGGGTTGGTCCCAAACCTGTACCAGTTGAATCTGCCTCCACATTTTTTGGATTCCAGTGCCCACCCATCACTGCCTGACTTGGGAAGTTTCTCACATGTATCACTTTTATTCTGTAACTTGCACAATTTTTAGGAGGCCTCCTTGTTGTCATTCTGTTTTATGCACTTGTTGGAAGCGATAACTAGGTTATTAGATAGAGAGTTTAAATTGTAAACCTGCTTACATTTTTCTTGAGTGGAAGTTAGAATATGCTTTATAAAGAGGTATATTTAACCCACTAAGCTTTCATGCATTGTATTTTGGGGAATAGTACTTGTCTGATGAGTGATTCTCCTAGAGTGCTTCCTTTCTTTGATGGCATTGTATCTAGGGAACAGTACTTGTCTGATTGGAAATTTTTCTAGAGAGCTACCTTTCCTGGATAGCATTATATTTTAGGGAATAGTACTTTTCTGATGAGAAATTCTCCTAGAGAGATTCTTTCCTTGATGGGCATTGTGAGCTTCGTAGACAGATGCACTCAGGCAATAATGGCCTTTTATGATGCAATCCTGCTATGGTATGATGTATCCAAATAGAAAATAACATCCAAGTTGGTTTTTGTTGCCAGGTTGTTACAGGGCCTGAAGAGAAACATTTGATGGCAATAAGGAGTATTAAGGATATTGAAGATGTTTTAACCGGAGTTGCAAAATCCAGGCCACAGTGGAGCTGCCTTGTTACAGCTGTTGATGTTAGGGTAGATCGTGCAATAGTTGTCCTCAGGCCTCTTGTTATTGCAGATTATTGCACACTGTTAACTTCTCTTGGATGGCCACCTTCTCTGGCAACAACAAATGTTGGAATCAGTGATCAAGGCAGAAGCACAAAACTGTCAAACCCACTGTTTGATATGCATGGAAATGTTAAGGAACAATACAGTGAGATCTTTTTAGCCCTATCTACTCTACAATCAGTCCTTTTGTGCCTCAAATCACATCAACTTGATCAGTTCAGTCATGAGGACTCTTCGGTGACAAAATTGGACGCAATTAAGAATAAATTAGGTCTTCGTGAAACTCTTTGGAGTATTGAAGAATTGGTTTCACAAATTGCATCAAGGGCAGAATATCATTTTTCAAAGTGGACTACAAAGCCTGAATTTATCTTCGCACTGGGATATAGAGTTACTCAAGAATTTGTTGATACTGTAGATGATGCTTTACAGCCTCTTCTGGATAAGGCAAGGCTTGTAGGATATAGTGCAAGAGAAGAGTGGGTTTCTGCAATGGTATCCATGATTTAAACATATCTTGCAAGACAAGTATTTCCTGGCCTTGTTAGAAGTTTGGTGGAAAAAGCATCTATGCAGGCTAGGCATCCATGGCTTCACCTCATTGACCTTATAATTGCATTTGATAGGCAAATGCAAGTGCTTGTAGTAAGGTCAGGGGTTGGACTGTCTGGTAAGGAGAATACAGAAATTTTGGGTGTCTCTGCAAATATTTTGCAACTCAGGATATCATGTATGTCTATATTTTGTGATCAGCCTGATTGGCTAGAACTTTGGGCTGATGCAGAGCTGAAGGACGCGCAAGAAAAACTGAAAGGGGAACTTGAAACAGAGAGCCTGGACAATCAATACAAACACAGATTTTTTGTCCACTTTCAATAGTCAGTTGACTTTAGAAAATGCTCGTACAAATTTTGTGTTCTCAACACGGGAGGATTATAAGGCTCCCTCAGGGGCAGAATCTGTAATTGCAACTACATGGGCTGTGGTAGATCGCTGTCGTACTTTTCCAGATGCTTATCTGCGCTTCAAGTTTGTTAGGGTTGCTGCGGCTCCAATTTTGGTCAAGTATCGGGATTCACTGCTTCAACGGTGTCAGGAAGCTGAAGCTTTGACTGCTCTGGCAGATGATGAGGCTATGGTAAAAGTTGCCTTCTCCATCAATGCTGCTCGATACTGTGAGTACATTGTTAAAGAATGGTGCGAGGATATATTCTTTTTGGAGCTCCAGCTTGCCCAAGAGTCAAAATTGAAGGAAGAAACTGGAACAGACATAATGGCAGGTGAGGATTCAGAAAAACAGTTAGGAAACATCCCTGATCTGGATGGCTCTATTTTTGATAAAGAAATTGAAAACTTCAGGAAACTTCAAACAGAATGGCTTTCAAAGCTCACAACAGTTATTTTAAGAGGGTTTGATGCTCGTGGCCGGGAATATGTACGAAACAAGAAACAATGGCAGGAAAAAGTTAAAGAATCAGCAGAAGAGATCATTGCAGCTAATGGGATTGGCAGTGGAAATAGTTCTGAAGTTTCTATATCTTCAGCATTTGTTGATGCATTAGATGTGCTGCAAGGTCAACTAAAGAACTTGAAACAGGTTCTGAATGATGTAGATTTTATGGATCTCTGGCGAAGCTTGGCCAGTGGTCTAGATCTGTTTCTCTTTACCAATATCCCTTCTAGCAATGCTAAGTTTTCAAATTATGGTGTTCGCCAGTTTGAGGCTGATATGCATGCACTGTTCCAAGTCTTTAAGCCATTCTGTGCTCGCCCTACAGGTTTTTTCCCACATCTAAGTGATTCATTAAGGTTGCTAGCTTTGCCATCTGCTGATGTAAAACATGTACAGAAAATATTGTGCGTTCCATCTTCAGCCATCATAGATGACAAGGATGATCCTAAATTGAAATGCTTAAGACGGTATGGAATACGCAAACTGTCTGCAAGAAATGTCGAAAAAATTCTAAGACTAAGGATATTGATGGGGTGACACTATATTTTTCTGGTTTGACTATATCATCGGTGCTGTTCAAGCTATTATTGTCATGATTTCTAATGTTGCACAGATACAGAGAATGTTTTGGATATTCAAAATGGATAAGAATGTGGGGAATGTTTCATTGACTGTAATTTTTCTTTGTGCCATTTTCTGCTTCTCTAGCTGCTCTTTGCTTGTGGAAGTTCATTCGGTGAGATGCATGTATTTCTCCAGTGTGAACTCAACTGTGCTCATCATATTATCTTGCTGTTTAATGTTTAACTGTAGCATATCTATTTTCTCATTGTGTTATCCTTCCCATCCTGTCTTAAAACAGCATGCCATAGATATTTAAATGGAAATTCAGTTTCTTTGGCTGGAAATATATGTCTTGACTACTGTAGGTTAGGGAGGAATGATGGGTGCTGTGAACAAAAGCAAATCAGTATGGCATTCTACAGGATCTGATGCTGGAACAACAGGTCTGAGCTTTGATGGAGGGGGCAGGGGTCATTAGAACACGTTGACCAAGGTGTGACTGGGCTTAGGATTAGGACCCTGACATGTGATCCCTTCAATCTGTGGAGAGATTGGTCCAAACTGCAACTTGATGTTGTGCCGAGGCACAACAACTAGGTTGTTTGAGATGCGACAGTGGCAATGCAACATTCACGATGGGTGGTTAATAGATGTAAATAAGAACTCAATAAATTGGAAACGATTGCTTGTGACAGGTGAACATTACATATGTGATTAAGTGTGATGCACATTAACACATAATGTGGGAACATGAAATAACAAAGAGATAGCCTCAAACATATACCAAGACCAATGCGCAAGAAATTGGCTCAATTGTACATCTATTCCCAGTACAAAATAATGAGCTACAAAGAATGGCATAGATTGAAGCAATGCGGGGAATCATTGTGGCCTAGTATTGTGAGGACAGTTGTGGATGAGCTCAATCTCACAGGACGATTAGAACAAAACTTCCTCTCTTCATCTACATATGAGATGACACATGTATATACAAATGTTGAGATAAGAGTGTCATTTAATGAGGCAGTTACAAAGTTGATCTGAGTTGTAACAAATTCCTGTGATCCTTGGAAATCAATCTATTGTTTCTAAGTTGATCACCAAGGTTGGCATAGACTCAATCAACTTTGATCACCTTGAATGGTGAGTGTGTTGCAACCTCGTGGCAAGATTTTGTTGAGGCGGTTGAAGTATCCAGAGTTAAGCATGGATGCATGTTGATATGTTGAAAGTGCCATATGGATCTTCTATCGATGTAAGATTGATAGCACATTGGAGATTAGACATAGGTTGTAGTTACGTTGGCGGGTGTGAGTGTGATGAAGAACAAGAGTTAGTTGCAAATGACATTATGATGAAACTTGAGGAGGGCACACTCTAGGGCACTCTAAACACTGTGAAGGACTTGTTGTCCGCTAGATTGCACACCAACAGTGGAAATCTTTCGAAAGCTGTCTCTTCACTACAAGTGAGAGAGGTGTGGCCTTGGGGGCAAGCAATGAGCCAGGTACTGTCACCTGAATCCTAGCTCCTCCGTTTAGGCAAACTCCTAACGAAGCCAAGGGGGGTAGTCCCTAAGAAAGAGTTTCACTAAGGCTCAATGTTTTAAGTGTTTAAAATGTACGGTGATGCGGATGGGTGTTGTTTAGGAGTTTTTAGTGATGAAAGACACGATTTACTTTTAAATAAAACACAAGATAAGATGCAATCCACGTTGCGAAACAATATATAAAGACTTGAGATAATTAAGAAGCATCCACAGATAAAAATTAAATGATAAAAGGACCAGTGCCTTATCCAATGGGTAACGGAGTCAAAATAATTGAATTGTACTGTTGGGGGATGCTGAAAAATAAGTCTTGATAGTAACTGTTCGTGAGATCGTTGTGCGAATTATCTTGGTAAATTTCAAAGTTTTAATGGTCTTGATTATTATGGCTAAAACCAAGGATATCAAAAGAGTGTCCGGAAAGACATTCTAAGCAGCTCCTTTAAGAGACATGTCGGGCCTGTCTGGAATCACAGCGAGGCGCGCAATGCTAACCAGCCACCGTGTCGCAGATTGGGCACTCCGGCGCCTCCCCTGAGAACTACTTAAAATACTTTTTGAACAACGCTGGTTTGTTGGTTATGGGGGTGAAAGTTTTAATTAATTGTCACTTATGAGATTATCAAGTCCTTCACCTTTCTGAGTACTAGTCCAACCGTTTCCGGTTGGCAGAGCATACGGGTGTTGGACAAATGACCAAGATAAATTAATTAAGGGGGAAGTGTGGATTGAAAAAGTTTTATTATTTAGAGCACTTGTTCAACTCTCCGACAGAGAGCGCTCTTGACACTCTTAAGACCACAGTTCAAGAGACTTCCTACTTTAAAATGCCTAATGCAGGGGGAAAGTGCAAATCTATATGCTCTTCGACAGAGAGTGCTCTTGACTTGGATTTGGCCAAGTTCAAGAGACTTTGTTCGTTTTATTGTAAGAAAATCAAATAGTTGTGGAAACAATTATGAAGCTTTGCGGAATTAAATCATGTGATAGCTCAAAGAGATAAAAAGACAACCAGCATGCTACTTGCAAAATGAAATGAAATAACTGAAAGATCTAGTGTTCTACCAAACAATTCTACTCTAAAGGTGGGATCGACCTCCGAACAAGGTCAACCACTAGAACCGTCAGTCTTGGAAACCTTCCAGCTAGCTGGATGTCCACAAGAAGCTGATGGGGGAACGAGAAGCTACCACAAAACTATGTGGTCTTTGGGATACAATCCCAAAGTTAGCTTACTCTGGTCAAAAGTTGGAAGAGAGTTACAGAAATAAAATGCTAAGCTAAGATGCAGATTGTAAGCAAAATCACCATGACAGGAAAGTAAAGTGCAAGTAAACAGTTGATTAATTTAACAATGTAAATGATTGATGTACTTGCAATGCATGAGAGATACTGAAACTAAGATAAACTAAACTAAGTACGGAAAGAAGACAAGCAACCAACAAACTTCCCCAAATGGGGAAGTCGGGAAAAGGGGACTTAAAAACCCCACACAAAACGATATTTTATTAATGAATTACAAATGCCTTGGGATTTTAACCCTTTGAAGGACTTAGTAGAAAATAAAGACTTAGATTACAATCACTCTTATGAGTATACAAAGGAGAGTGAAAAGATCTAGCCTTCTTGGTTCAATAAAATGGTTCAAGCTTCCTCTTGGGTTTGTGTTTCTTCTTGTTTTTTGCAATTCTCTTTGGCAACCTCTTCTTGTTTTTCACTTCTCTTTTGAATTTTGGTCTTCTTCAACACCTACAAGACAAAACACTCAAACTAGGCACCCATCAACTATTAGCTCAAAGTCAAAGATAAATCTTGAAACTATTTGAACTTTAAACTTGTAAATGAAGTCTAAGATGCAAGTGCAACTAACAATCTAGATGTAATATCAAAATTATTGAGAATGAGATGCAACTAACAACCTAGAAATGAAACTAGATCTTAACCATGTAATGCACAATGTGATATGAGAATGACTAACAACCTACTTTTAAAAACAATGCAACTAACAAACTAACAATTTAACAAAACTATTGCAACTAACTAATGCTAATGTTTAACAAATTTTAACGTTTTGTTTGTGCTTTTGTAGGGCTGTTTGAAGGTGGACGAGAGGGATGGATAAATTAAAGAGAGGGCAGCCAGCTAAGTGGCTACACAGAACAATGGACAGCCAACTAAGTGACTGTAAAAGAAGTGGACAGTCAACTAAAGTGACTGTAAAAGAAGGGGCAGTCAACTTAAATGACTGTAAAAAGGGATGGATAGTCAAGTAATGGGCAGTGGACAGCCAAGAAGGGAGGTGGACAGTTTGCAACGTTTGAGATGAATGAAGGGCTGTCCAATAGCATTTACAGTTGGTAGTATTGGAAAAATGCAAGAGTGGAGTGGATGAGATACAAAGACACAATGGGAGCTTGAAGATATAAGCCCAAGGAACCAAGTAACCAGTTTAAGAGTGAGGTTTTTGTTGATGGATATAAGCAAGAGAACTCTTGGCTTTCCTCTTATGATAAAGACAACAAGCTTTGTAGATCTAGATCCTGCAATCACAAAATGTTAAACCCAAACAAAAGTTGATTGAAGCTTGGGATAGATGTAACCGAACTCATTCCCTTCTTCAAATTTGTGAAACCTGATCAAGCACAACAAACTCAATACAAAAGTGAGATCAAATTAACTAGTATACGAAGAGAATCAAAGCTCTATCAATATTGGTATAACCGACTACGTCCTACTCATATCACTTTGATAATCGTTGCATAATGAATCAAATTGACAAATACAAATGACAAATCTTATGTTCTAGAAATAGACCTCTAAAGCTAGCATTTGATCACTACATATAAGTATTGAAAAGGAAGTACTTGGAAAGAGATCACCTCAACCATGACGAATTCATCATAATGAACAAGAATCCATAGACCTCCAAAGTCGAAATATTTTATTCATAAGTTCAAAACAAAAGCTTGATACAATTTTCTCAGAGTAACACTATAGCAAAGAATCCATCCTAAGAGAGAGCAAAGCACCTCTCTTTATACAAAAATATGAGACATTAAGCCTAAATTCGAAATTGGCAATGGAGAGCCAATTCCTCAATCGAATACCAATCGAATCACTAGCTTGGAGCTTGATCCAATCCATCAACACCGAGTTCTGGGATGATGTGGCCTCCACATGGGTAATGGCGTCAACCATCAAGCATAAGAATCATCACCAAACCAACGAATGACTGCCACCTTACCAAAGCCGTGAGCATGCAAGAGGGGCGTGAACTCACACAAGAAGAAGCCAAATCGTTGATTGAAGAGAAATTCACGTGATAGATAAAGCTTGGAGTGTGAATGGTAGGTGGAGATGAGGTGGAGCCCCACTCTTAACGCCTTCAACTTGGAGTAAAACACCCACCAATTACTCGCGTGGTGATGGCCCATGCTTATCCCTCACGTCATTCATATTTAATAAATTTGGATTTCCAAACTTTATAAAACATGTGCTCTAATCTTATATATGGTAGCTCACCACTTTAGAATGGGCCCCTCACTCATAACCCATGCGAATTTGACCCACGTGGATGTATGCTCACGTTATCACTTGAATCCAATTTGCTATCCAAACTTCTAATTTGCATGTGCCTTTAATCACTTAAGTGGGTCGTACACCTCTTAAAATCAATACTCAACCCTTTCCATGGATTATTTTAATGAATTTTGACTTATTTGATTTTTGGACTTTAGTGCATTTTGTCATTTTTTGGCAATTAAATGCCACAATGATGCATTTTTAGCCAAAACTGTTCCTGGGGTGATGTAACTACTCGAAAACTGAAGAATGAAGATGCCAAGGTGAAGAGGATGCTCCGAGCATCAAAACGAGCCCCCCCCACGCCCAATTCCGCCTCCGGATGAGGTTTTTATCACTTCTTGAAATTTTTTAATTAAACCATTAAAAAATGGTCTAATTTTATGAAAAAATTATTTTTGCCGGAATCAAACGAAACTCCTAGGGGACCTAGTGCATGTTCATACGACTCAATCGAGATGGCTAACACGTAAACAATCCTAGACGCAAGACTCTAATAACCACCTTAGGTTTTGACCACCATGGGAAATACTCCAGCTTTGGAGGTTTGAGTGAAAAACTCGGGGATTATACGCCACCGATGAGTAGCGCATAATTCCTAAGGAAAAAACACTCTAGAGTATCCCCCAAATGGCTAAACCTACGGATAGCCGAGTCTTTTATAAAAGGACCCCGTTTAGACCAACTTCTTACAAATTCCCCATGGGGGTATGAACATGCAGTTATTACAAAAGGGGCAAAATTGCCCTGAAATTGACTTCTGAACTTCTGAATGCTGATGATGAACATGAATCATGTTCAATAAACTGGCGGCTCATCGAAAGTTCAACTATTTGTACAAAATAGGTGATAATAGGACTTGTCTCAGATGAGGATCATGCGAAGGCACAAATCATGAGTCCCCTTTCAACTAGTAATAGACCCCATTGCGGTAGAGGTAGAAGTGTTGATCTCAGAAGTGGCAAAGTTGTTTGCTAAAGCATAAAAATTCTGTGTTGTCTACTAGCAAAGGAAACTTTCGTCTCACTTGCTCAAGTGTGAAGTACTTAGCATGTGTAGGAAACTGGCTTGCTTTGATAGTATGGTAGAGTTCTATAACCTTGTTGTAGGTGTGACCTGTCTTCTTGTCAATGACTTGGTTAGAGATAGCTGGTGTGTTGAATTTAGGATTAGTGTCGATTGGAGGATCTAAATGGGTCATGCTCTCCTCAAGAGGAGGTGGATTGTAAGGTTGTAGAAGCTCGACATTGAAAACTGGTTGCATGTAGAGGTATGGAGGAAAATCAATCTTGAGTGTGCTAATCGCCACATTGCTTGGTGATCACATAAGGACCGTATCAAAGTGCCTTGAGCTTTCAGTGTGGACCTTTGAATGTCTTTTTGAATGTGACACTGAATTTTGTCATCAACTGAGAAGGTGTGAGGGACATTATGGTTGTCATCTAGCTGTTTAGTCTTAGTGGAAGTGTGTCGCAAAAATAAATCAACTTAGTGCTAAATATTATGTATGTACTCAACATAGTTTGTGGCTTTGTCGATTTCTTTCTATGTAGAGATGCAAGTGCCTTTAGCAAGTGGTGCTAGATAAGCAACGTCGAGGGGGCTACTTCTTGAGATCCAAAGCAAACTTTGAATGGGCTTTGTTGCATTATGCTATGTTACACAAATGCAAATTTCTCATCCTAGGTGTGGGGGTGCTTTCGATTGTACATTTAGAGTAAATGGACAAGAGTGTGGTTGGCAACTTTAGTTTGTTCGTTGGTTTGAGGATGAAGGGCGTGGATAGCTTAGGCCTTGTATCCAAGAAACCCTAAGAGATTGTTAGAAAGTGGATAGGAACTTAAGATATCTATGTTTGATGATGGATATTAATAATCCAAGGTTGATCGAAATGTGCTCAAAGAAATGCCGAGTAGTATCCTTGGTTGAGGCTGTGTTCTTACAAGGAATCACGATTGCCATATTTGAGAACTGATTGACCACAATGTAAATTGTATCATGGTTATGTTTTGTGATCACAAGGCTTGTTAGAAAATCCATGGAAACATATTCCTAAGGATGCAAAGAAATTGTAGGGGCATATAGAGTCCTTGCTTCATGTTATTAGCAGTGGCATAGGCGACACAGTATTTGATATACTTCTTCATGTTATTGTGTAGGTGAAACTAGTATATATACTTCTATAACATGGCCAAAGTCTTCTAGATGCCCAAATGACATGTTGTTTTGGATTAGGGAGATTCCTAGATAAATTTGTTGTGCTTGTGCATTATTGAGTCATAGAGTTTGCCAATGTAGAGAAACTAGTTTCTCAAACGAAAATCTAGACGTGGATAGTTTTGAAAGAGATCAACATATTTCGGAGCAATGTGGGATCTGCATGACATTGTTGAGGCTGATCATGTGTGTGATGTTTGTAGGTGTCTAAAATGGTTAGCACCATGTGAATTGGTGGTTGGCTCAAACATAGTGAGCTGTAGCGTTGGACTTGCCACACTTATGTTTGATCACCAGGTGGAACTGCTATAGGTAATTCATCTGCTTCAATTGATAAGCACTCCACAACTTGCTCTGTGTTTGAGAAAACTATAATGGCTTATGGTTAGAATGAATCATAGTTTCCTTACTAAGGATGTATTTTTGCCATTGTTTGATAGCTTGGACGATTGTGTAAAGCTCTCAATCTTAACTTGAGTAATGACAAATGCCATCACTGGATGACTAAGAGTGATATGTGATTAGGTGCCCATGTTGCAAGGAGATGACATTGAGCGTATAATTTGAGGCATCACTCCTTATCTCAAAATTTTGATGATGATTTGGAAGTTGTATGACTAGTGTGGAGTACAATTGACATTTCTATTCTTCAAAGACCTACTATTGATTAGTATTCCATGCAAATAGAAGCTTCTTAGCATTCCCTTTTAATAAGGAATGAAAGGGATGCACAAAGTGGGAAAATCTGAATACAAATCTTGCAGAGAAGTTTTCTAAGCCCAAATAACTTCTCAGTTCCATCAAATTGGTTAGGGCAGAGTAACCTTTGATGACAAGTGTCTTCTCTAGATCCACATGCACTCCATCCACAATGAAGCCAAGGTACCAAATAGTCTCCATGGTGCAGTCAAATTTCAAAAAGTTAGTGAAGATTTGCTTGTCGTGGAGGTTCTTCATTGCTTCAGAACTACAACGACATGCTAGAAGTGTTTGTCCTATGACCTAAAAATTAACACATAGTCAAAGTCAACAATAATGGATTCACTTAGGAAGGGTCATAGAACATTGTCCAGAAGATGCATGAATGTTGTAGGTAACATTGGTTAATTTGGAAGGCATCACCAACAATTCAAACAATCCATCCTTAGTTTTTAATGTCGTCTTCCAAATGCCATGAGGTCGACAAGAGCTCGATGGTAGCTAGATTTCAAGTCGCTTATGGTGAAGAATTTTGCCCCCTTTAGTGAGTCAAGAAGATTGTCAATCTAGGAATCGAGTATCATTTCTTCATTTTGATCTTGTCCAAGGCCCAATAGTCAATGCACATGTGCCATGAACCGTATTTCTTTGGCATGAGCGAAATTGGGCTGCCACAAAGCAATGTGCTTGGGTAGATATGCCCCTTATATAATAGATCTTTTATATATCATTGAATTTCTTGATTCTCCTACAATGATATACTATATAGAGGTTCACTGTGCAACAATGCTCTAGGAATGAGATTAATATTATGCTAGACCTTGCAATGGGGTGGCACTTCACTGGGATTTTTGAAGACATCTTTAATCCTCCAAAAATGATAATAATTGCTTTTATTGTAAGGGTTGCACAGTGGAGGATACTTGGACTGACGTGAGAGTCATGTGCACGATATCCAACAAAGGAAATTTTGTGCGATGAATAAATTTACCACACTGCTCAGCTAAAGTGAAACAAATATTTAGTTTGGGTTTTACCTTTGGGATGCAAAACAACCTCCCTTTGATTTCAAGGATCACTCTATGAGGTCACGACTTGTAGACACTATAATGCTCACATAGGTAGGGATGTCCTTGCAACACTTCACAAATCTCCATGGGTGCAACTTTGCATATTACTTTGACCTTCCAGGGATATATAGTGTATTGAAAAGTGCATTGTCTATATAATGTGGAGTTGTTTACCCAAGTGAAGCTAATTGATGTTGTAGGGCTGTGGGGGCTTGGGTTTCTAATTTGGATTGATGCATATTTGCAGTGGAAATCAAATTCTATTGACTCCTATTGTTGATGATAAAATGGAGCGGCTATTGATGTACTCATATCTCACTTTGGAACAATTTCTCTCTTCCTTGAATTCAACTATCCTTGATGAGGGAGTTGAGTCGATGTGTGCTATGAGGATGGTGGCGTTGGAGCATTCAACTGTAGAGGTGGCAATCTGCTTACCCTTGTCACGATCTCATGTAGGAGGATTTGTGATTTGTGTTAAAATATATTGCTGCAAACAACATTCCATTTTGTCATGTTTGGAAATCTTGTGAGTGTCACACCACTTACTGGTATGTTCCTGCTTCGGTTAGTCGTTACTCATTTGGGCTTCTTTAATTTGCAAAGGTGGTTCTTAAGACAATGCATTGTTGTTTGGGTTAAGTCTACTTCTTCTTGGACTGCTTGTCACCATGGGCTGCATTGCATTATTGGTCATGCTGTTCAACATAAGGATTGTCGCACTGCTTGGACTTGTGCTACTGCTCAATTTGTTGGGCAAATTTGTGGGTGTCTTGAAGTGTGTTCATGGTCAAGAAGTCCAACTTCTAATTGACGCACTGGTGTAAACTGCTACTGTACTTGAGGATTAGATTCATTTCCTCCTTTGTTGTTTAAAAACGCCACAAGGGTATGGAACTTGTCTGTGTACTAATCAATAGATTGGTCATGAAGCCAATGCAATTGATGCCATTTCATGTACTGGACTTCACGATATCTCAAGAGGTAATATTTGTCATGCATTGCTTGTACGAAACCTCTCCATGTAGTGATTGGCTCACAATGCTCTTCATATTGTTCACTGTGAGATTTTCCCACCAAGCTTTGGCAGTGAACCATTCATTGAGGGGTTTTGGGTCAATTTTCCCTTCGAACAATGGGATGAATGGATGTTATTGGTGTTGTTTAGAGACTATTCTTTTGAAAAAAATTGTGAATTGGCTCAGTGCTTCTTCACGTTGCTTTTGAAGAACTTTATCAATCTTGTTCCACATGGTACTAGTGTTAGGGGTGGTTGAACCTGTGGAATTCCCTCCTGCTATCTCTGGATGTGTCAAGTGTGTCAAAGGGTGATTTGGGGGAGTTGGATAGACCCCATGCCTTTGGTACCTTTTGCATTTCTACACATGCATCCACTTTCCTTGAACTGTTGAACCTGAGAAGTAGTACACGGAAACTTAAAAGATTTGTCAAGCCTCTAGAGTCAAAATCAAATGATGTTTCAAAGAAGTCTAATGCTCTGATAACACTCGCAAGAGTGTGAAGAACAAGTGTTTTACCAAGTTACCACCAATCATGGCTTGACTAGGATTAGGATTAGAATATTTATGCATGATCCCTTGTATCCATGGGGAGATTGATTAGAACTGTGACTTTAGTATCAAGCAGAGGCACAACAACTAGGTTGGTCACAATATGACAGTAGTAACAGTTGGTGAACTGCTGTAAACAATATCTTAACCAAACAAACACGATTGATAATGAGGGAGTGGAAGCGATTGCTTGTAACTGCTGAAGGTATTATTACTGGTTGCATAGGTTAAGAATCAAATAGTATTGCAGTGTGCTAATGTTACGTAGGTGATTATGTGTGATGCACTTTTAACACAAAGCAGGAGCAAGAAATAACATAGAGACAATGCCAAACCTATAACAAGATAAGTGCACAAGAGATTCGATTAACTGTACATCTATTCCCAGTACAAAAGAATGAGCTACGAAGAATGGTGCAGATTGAAGCAATGTGAGGAATTGCTGTGGCTCAGAACTATGAGGACAATTGTGGATGAGCTTGATCTCGCTGGAAGACAGAATTTTTTTTTCTTTCTTCATTACATATGAGATGATACATTTTTCTGAACACTCCACAGGATTCCTCCCTGTTCCCTGGAATATCTGGATAGAGGACAGTGTCAACCGCTGGCCACAAGAGTGGCTGGGATCCCTGAGGGACTTACTGGATTTGAACCTGTGACCTATGGCCTTCCCATTGGCAACATGCCTTTGGCGGATGGTTCAACTGATCTAGCTAACCACTGGGGCTAATATGAAATGATACATATATACACAAGCTAGGATATAAGATTGCCATTTAATGGGGCAGTTACAAAGTTGCTTGGGCTGTAGCAAACTCCTTTGATTCCTGAAAATCGGTCAGCTCAAACCCCTAGGTATTCTGATTCCCAATGGCAATTTATTTGATATTATAGGTGTAAAGCACTCCTGGTTCTGAAAATGAACTTGGCTAAATTCACAGATCTAATTTTTGTTCCATTTTCTCAAGTGAACAAACAAAACAAGGCATTTTTCCTTTGATATCACACCACCTTTACTTACTCTCACATGCTAAATGGACTTGCAGCCCACTTCTAATCTCAGCACCTTTACCCAATTCACTGCAGCGGCGCAGCCTTACATTTGGTGTTATCTGTCATGTTTCCTTGATTTACATGTGTCATTTGTTGATTTTTGTACCTAGGAAAGTGTTCCCCTAGGTGACTTTTGCCTTAGTCACTTAAAAAGGGAAATAAAGTGACCCTTGCATTAAATGACTTGAGATGAGCTTTTAATTTGACTTTAGGGATTAAAGTCACTTTTGATAAATTTAAGTGAGGTGAGTGAATTTAATTTTTATGAGATTTAAATGAGCATTTAATCTCATCCACTCATCTGATCCAATCTCAGCCATTGGATTAGATGCCCTTTCACTCACCTTAGGGTTTAGACAAAAAGAGCAAGGGAAGGCATGAGCATTCACTTTTTTGTGGAGAAGAAAGTGAAGAGAGAAACTGAGAGGAGGGCGTGATTTTCGAGGAGGTTCATGAACATTTATGAGCAACATGAATTTCAAGGCAAAGAGTTTTAGCACAACACGAATCCCGAGGCAGCAGCAAATACAAGGGCACATTTTTCGAGGTCATACAACAGTGTATTTGGGCACAAAAATTGAGGAGAGATTCTGGGCACAAATCCCGAGGCAAGGGCATATGTTTCCAAGCAGATTTTTTTGGGCACGAATCCCAAGACTGCAGGCACAAAATTCGAGGCCATACACAGCACATAAATCGAGAAAGGTACATCAGTCCATACTGTCCTTTCCTGGCATGATTTTCGAGGTGCTATTTTTGCATAGAAATCAATGCAGTTGATTGCACAAATTTCAAGGCAGCTTCAGGAAGAAATTTGATGGTGGAGATAAGTTGATCTTGACTGTAAATTGCTGTTTTGAAATTTATTTGACTGAAAGAAATAAAATCATCTCTCTCAAACAGGTTTTCCCCTTGTGGGGTTTTCCTGGGCAAGTTTGCCAAAAATCTCTGAGTCTAAATTTTTATGGTGTGCATTTATTTTAATTTTCTGTCATTAAATGTGAGTTTCAGCAGTGTTTTACTTGTCTGAAAATTTTGTGCAATTTCCAGCCAACATGAAAACTGGGTTGGGCATTAAACTATGAAAAATTGACATTGAAACCGGGTGGGCTGAAAAACTCAGAAAACTTTCATCATTAAGCAACACAGATTTCCTCCGACCTAAATCCGAGTGTGTCCTTGAATAACCTAATTGCCCCTTTCTGTATCCCGTTTCATATAGTCTTCACCACATTCCATATTTTAAATGCACTTGCTTCTCCAGATTCCTTACATTTTCGGTATACTATGAAGACAATGAAAATGAAATACAATGGTTATTCTACCACAAGAATCTATGACCTACACATTTGTCAATGCATTAGAGTGGTTCGTGATATTCCCATTTTTATCAATGGATAGATCATATGATTTACCTACGATTTTCAGTTCTCCTTTAGCACCTGTTTCTATTATAAACTTCTTCATCACCCTTGATTCCATCTATATAATTCTGAAACACTTAGAAGCTGGGGTTTGTCAGTTAGCCTTTCCAGACTGTTTCTAATTACAAGGTTTGCCATCATCTTTCCAAAATTCTTTGGCAAGTTAAAACGGAGAACTATCTCAATATGCATTCTACATGTTTGCTCATTCCCTAAAACTGGAGCATGAATCATTTGCATTAATTCTACATCATACACTATAGAAGTTTCAGTTTTTGGTGTCAGGGAGGAAATATTGAAGTTGAACTATTGTAGGCAGTTCACATCTAACCCCAAAGTGATCCTACTAAGGGTAAAATGATTTTCTCCCCTATAATCCTATAAGGAACTATTTTTTGACTTGCTGAGATGTTGGACCTGAAGTGGCAATACATGATTTGAGTCCTCATCAACACTATCATTCCTGATGTTGTTAATGGCTAAGTGCTCATTTTCTGGTATCCAAAACAACCATTCAAAATGCAAATATATATTTATCTTCACAAGATGCTTTTGATTATCCTCTTGTGGCAAGCAAACCCTTCCCCACTCTGGGAGAATTGACAATGAACTATAGCTGGCTTACAACATGCTTGAAGTATCCCTTCACCTAAGAAGCCGCAGGTGGGGGGTATCTATTATGCTAAATTCACCCAGGACTCGCTCAAGACCAAGCTTAAGAAATGTTCTTTTGCCAAGAGGCCATTTAAAATCTGGGATTTCTCAATGATTCTCAAGGGATAAATATTGATCCTAAAATAATTCATCTTCTGAAAGAATAGTCCACAAGAAAGTCCATTCATCTAAAAAGGCTTTTGGGCAACATGAACTTATATCAAAAGTCTATTCATCACTTTTTTGATGTTGCTCAGCCCTTTCACCAACTCACAAGCAGTAACAAAGCTTTTGGATGGGAACCTAAGCATATTGAGGCTTTCAAACTCATAAAAGATGCATCACGGTCAGCACTTATGCAAGCAGTCCTTGATCTTCAATTTTTTTTTGAGCTAAGTAACAGGACATGTCCCCCAGGGCCCCCGTGTCCGTGTCCCACGTGTCAGACATGTGACATGGTAGGACACGTATCTGACATGTGACACGCTAGGACACGTGCCTGACATGTGTTTTGGATGTGTCTTAAAATAGGACACGTCCAAAACACATGTCAGACACGTGCCCTAGAAGTGTCCCAATTCTAGGACATGTGTCCCCCATGAAAGTGATCTGCAGCTCCTTTTAACCCGGATTTTGACTTTCATTTGTCACTTTTGCAATATGTTGATCTCTCACTGTTACCAGCTATTTTGTACAATAGCTGAATTTCTTGTGAGCCACCAGTTTATTGAACATGATTCATGTTCATCATCAGTGTTTAGAAGTTCAGAAGTCATTCTCAGGGCAATTTTGACCCATTTGTAATAACTGCATGTTCATAACCCCATGGGGAATTTGCAAAAAGTTGGTCTAAACGGGGTCCTTTTATAAAAGACTCGGCTATCCTTAGGTTTAGCCATTTAGCAACAACCCCCTTTGTTACAAAGACTTCAATTCTCTAGCTACAACTGGAAGGAGGTTACAATCCCCTAGTTTACAGGTTACAACCCGAAGGAATCCTTAGCTCCCTGAATTTCCTTGCCCCGTCCTGCCACTCTGATATGAAGATAGAACTACTGAACCACAACCACACTGATCCTGCGGACCTGCTGACCAACACTTGTACCACACTGCACAACAACTGTCACTACTGACCACTGCTCATCAACCGTGTCACACTGCTTGTCAATATATACAATCAACCTGTCCAATCTGGCTATATCAATCAAGTTGTACCTCTCATCCGACTGAGTCAATTTAAGTCTAACCAAATGTATACTAGACTCAATCCTCCTGAGTCAAACCAACTACTCATACAACTCAACCAATCTGAGTTAAGGAATATTCTCATGTAACCTGCCCGACTGAATCAAAGTACTCGTTGCTCATTACCACTGTTCATCATAGTACTATTATCGTCATATAATTGTATGTCATCACACATTGTGTTTTCATCATACATCACTGAGTATATGTTACTGTGTGAAGAATACTAAACATACCACTGTTTCATCATATCAATCCCTACTGAGCATATCACTGATCACATCATCATGTCACTACGTATTGAGTATCTTACTGTGCAAGCTGAGCATACCACTGAGCATATTACTGAGCATATGTGTAGGCATCATCAACCATCACTGAGATCATAGGATACGAAGCATGTAATGCTGGTTACATCATGCACTTACAATGTAAACATCTCTAGCACATAAACTCAACATCTATCACTGAACATACAAGATACTATTACTGTGTTTTCTAAGCACACATATCCCATCATTACGTCATTTCACTGTACTACTGGTTAAGTACATCATTGTTGAGCATACTGTGTTAAACATTAGTGTTGATCATATCACAACATATATACCACCATTGTGAACTGATGACAGCCCTAATTCATTGCTGGAGCAGCTTAAGAAACACCACCGTAAACTTGAAGGAGACAATTCGTAGACTGACGAAAGCTTCCCAAAAATGTAGGAGATAACTTGTATGCTGATGAAGGCTGCCCCCCCCAAAAATAAATAGTCCAAAAATCCTGTAGCCCGAGTTTACAGAGAGATGCAACAACTCGAGTTTATGCAAAGACGAGACAGTCAGAAAATATTACACCCAAAAAACAACCTGAAATTATGTCTGTGGCAACCTGAATTTTTCACTGAGGCAACCTGAAATCATCCCTGCTGTATCCCAAATTTCTAAATTGGCAAATAGCTGTAAGATATCTTTCTGTTGCAACCCAAGAGGCAGTCTTACGAAAATCAGAGCTTACTCACCGAATTAATCTTTTGAAATGAGGCAAATACATTTTTTTATATACCTAATTCATGAGCCAAAAATACTGGGCCAACTTGTCTTTAGGGTAAAAGATAATTAATTAAAAAAGCTTTATTTTGTTTTACTGGGCCGATCTTCTAACATGGAATAGTTTAAAAAAAAAATCCTTTTTAGGGGAGAGTTTGATGAATATGGTTGTCTAAGATTGTCATTGATGACAACATTAATGACAAAGGTGTACATGGCATGAAGATAAGCAAGCTTGATAATATTGATAAGCACGCATGACAAGCATGAATGACGTGGCAAAAGGAATATGGGCATTGGATGACATACGTGGACATGACAGCTTGGGCAAACAAACCATGACATGACAAAGAAGTGATAAAATATTCATGACACTGCATGATTGGGCTTTGGAACACCAAAGTGGGCAAATGACCCATTCTGTGGTCATTTGTGGCTTGATGGGGTCATGAAGCCCACAAGCTAAATGAAGGATAGATGATGTTGTTAATGTAGCCCATGTGCTTGAAGACAATGATGTATGGAACCTTTGATGACATGAAAGAACCCTAACTTTGTCATGGATGCACAATGATTGACTTGGTATGATAAGGTTCTTGGTGCCCTAGGAGTATTGGGTTTTGAACCTGTTATCACCTATTTTGTACAAATAGCTGAATTTCTCGTGAGCCGCCAGTTCCATGAACATGATTCATGTTCATCATCAATGTTCAGAAATTCAGAAGTCATTTTCAAGGCATTTTTGCCCCATTTGTAATAACTGCATGTTCATACCCCCATGGGGAAAATGTAAAAAGTTGGTCTAAACGGGATCCTTTTATAAAAGACTCGACTATTCGTAGGTTTAGCCATTTGGGGGATACTCTAGAGTGTTTTTTCCTTGGGAATTATGCGCTACTCATCAGTGGCGTATAATCCCTGAGTTTTTCACTCAACCCTCCAAAGCTGGAGTATTTCCCATGGTGGTCAAAACCTAAGGTGGTTATTAGAGTCTTGTGTCTAGGATTTTTTACGTGTTAGCCATCTCGATTGAGTCGTATGAACATGCACTAGGTCCAGTAGGAGTTTCGTTCCATTTCGACAAAAATATGTTTTTTCATAAAATTAGACCATTTTTTAATGGTTTAATTAAAAAATTTCAAAAAATGATAAAAACCTCATCCGGAGGAGGAATTGGGCGTGGGGAGGCTCGTTTTGACGCTCAGAGTGTCCTCTTTACCCTAGCACCCTCGTTTGTCAGTTTTCGGGCAGTTACGTCACCCTAGGAGCAGTTTTGGCTAAAAATGCATCATTTTGGCTAAAAAATGACAAAATTCACTAAGTGACAAAATTCAAATAAGCCAAAAATTGAATTTTTTGACCATGAAAAGGGTTGAATATTAATTTCAAAGGTTGTACGACCACATTAGAGGATTGAAACACATGTTTTAATAAACATTGGTTTTATGAATTACTTAGTAGAGGTGACGTGAGCTTTGGAAAAGCGTGGTTCTCTTTGTATTCACGAGCTCATTGATGGGTGAGTGCTCCATGATGTGGTGGGCGACCACTTGCAAGTATTAAAGCACTTGCCATTTCATTAATTTGAAATTAAACTTTGGATAATGTTTGAGGTTTCATTTCAAAGAATATGTGAACATTCCTCACGTGGGGCTCCTCACAAATTGGCTATGTGGCGATTGTGTGATGAATGGTTGGTGTTGCATTAATGGAATGATGGGCGCCCTCCCCAAATTGGGGCCACATCACAGGTTCTAACTCCAACGAATTAGAGTTATCACAACTACCAACTCCAAGGGGCCACATCACAGGTTCTAACTCCAACGAATTAGAGTTATCACAACTACCAACTCCAAGCTTGACTCACGCATTCCTTGTTTGCTCACATCAATCTCCTCAAAGCTCACACATTTACCCTTGGAGCTCACGTCAATCTATTTGGAGGATGCTCATTGGATGGTGATACTTCCAACAACCACAACAACTCGGTGCTAGACTATTGGATCTCACTCCAAGCTCGCCTTTGATTGAGATTTGACTTACCTTTGATTGGAATTTGATTTTTGTTATGTGGTATTGGCTCTCTTCATTGCCAATTCGATCTAGGGTTTTGGTAGCTAGCCTTTGTTATAAAGAGATGGCATTTTGGCCATTCTCTCATGGACTTTTATGCATCGAAACTCTGAGCAATTGTATTTGGATTTATATTTAATAAAGTTGTGACTTTGGAGGTCAAATTCTTGGGGGCTCTTGGTGGCCATGCTTCATCACACTCTTGAGGTGATATTGTGTCATTTTTTCATATGTTTATGATTATTTAGTTTTGATCTATATGCTTAGAAGGCTAACAATCTAGCACATGCATGTATTTCTTTTCTATTATCTTGAATCATATGTTATTTGCAGGTATTGCTAATGGTTTTGTGAGCTCTTGCAGGTTCTCCTTCACCCCAATTTTTGGCCAAAGATCTCTCTACTTGTTGAGCACTAGCAAAAGAGGAGTCTTATGTGTTTTCTTTCCATCAATAATCTTCAAACAAATCTTTTAAATCAGTTACTTGTCCTACCCATCTAAACTATGGAAATCCAAACCCTACTCTTCTCCAAGTTTAAGATTACTACCTAGTTTGCCTTTGTTTTTGGCTCGCTTGGTTTTTTGCCCTCTTGTTTGCCTCTCGTCCTAGTCTCATCTTGCCTTTCCCTACCGCTGCTACCCTCTTTCTTGCTGCTGCCATCTGTGTTTTGCTGCTGCTATCTTCTTCTTCCATTCATCTTAGCTTCCTCCTCTCGTCCATCTAGTCTTCTTTAGCTCTCGTCCCATCCATTCCTCTTTCCTCCTCTCGTCCCATTCTTTCTTCTAGCTGCTGCCCTTACCATCTTCCACCGCTGTCCATCATTTGCATTTTTGCAGCTGTCTCTTGTCCCACGTTTGGCTGCCCTCCTGTCCCTATCATCTACTTTAAAATTCTGCCCTTCAAACACTTCAAAAAACAGTCAACAATTTGGTAAGTTAAAAGTTTGGTTAGTGTAGATTTACTTCATAGTATAGGTCTTGTCTTTTGCAATAGATTAGATCTCAAATATTTTTACTTAGTAGTTCCTAGTGTATGCTTTGAAAAGTAGCATTAGGGCTTGCATCTAGTTTCTTCCTTAAAAGTTTTATAGTTTCGTTTCAAAGGTAGACAAGTTGGCATATCAAGTAGTGTAAAACTTTGTGGTTGCATTCTCATTCCCACCATTTTTTAGAGTGTTTTAGCTTGCTGGTCCGTTTTACCATACTAATTATTTCAAGTCAAAATCTCATGCTCTTTTATGTTTTAGTCTTATTTTGCAAACCTAGACTTGATAGTTCAAAGTTTGATTAATTTTCTAACGCTAATGGGTGCATGAGTTTATTGGCTTATCCTTGTGGTAGGATTGTGGGAAGAGAAAGATTTCTTGAATCAAATGATCAAACCAAAGAAAGAAGAAGAAACCAAGCATCATAAGACACATTTTAAGATACATCTTCTTACCCTTTGTAAAAGCCATTAAGGGCTTCAAGCTTTCATTTTCATAAGTTTTTCTAGTATCCATCAAAGACCTTTCAAAGAATTTTCCTTAAGGCATTTGTAAAAAATTAATAAAGTTTATACTGGAGAGGTCCTCCACTCTTTGGTCTTCTTCCCCATTTGGGGAAGAGTGTTGGGTTTTGATGGATTGGCTTAGCTTAGATCTTTTTTTTTTCAATTCTTGTTTTAGATTAGTTTGTTTTACTTTGTCGCTTCTCTTCCAAGCCTTGACCAGAGAATAGCTAACTTTGGGATTGCATCCCAAAGGCCACAGGGTTGAAGACCCTTGGTGTGATCAGCAAGCTGTCATTGCTGGTGGTGGAGGTTATGGACAGCAGCAGAAGGCTACTACAGCAGCTCACAATGATGGTCTAGGGCAGCAGTCAAATGAATTTTTGTTTTTGCAACAGTAGTGGAGTGTATACAATGGTATACTTACAGTAATATAAATACAGTGACAAGTGAATAGATACAGTTGTATAGTAATGTTCACAATGACATTATATATGATGTTTTGAATGATGATATGTTGATGCACATAAACACTATGCTGGTGATGCATGATTTGATGATGCATGCTCTCATATGCTCCATGATGAACTAATATGATGAGGGATTCCTATTGACACTTGATGCTGCATGCTCTCCTATGATGAACAACTCTATGATAATGATGCATGCAACCCTAGTGATAGATGAACAGTGATGAATGTACAACAGTGGTGCATACAATGTTATATGAAATGAGTAAGTGCACAGTGGCTATGAAACAATGATGTGTAAGCACATACTTATGCCTGGTGATGATATTTATACAGTAATGATGACATTTGTATGTATTCAGTAGTTACACAGTGATGATGATATTTATACAGTAATGATGACATTTATATGTATATAGTGATGACATAGTAATATACACAGTGATGTTTTATATACACATCAACATTCATTGATATTTGTGATGACGATATGAACCCTCCGTCATTAGACAGATGAACACCTATGATATGAAGTGCCAGTGATTAGTGATGATTGTGATGATGATATGATACATACAGTGATGAGATGATATGTTCATACACAGTGGCTTACACTATACAGTAATGATGATATGATGATATACAGTAATGATTTCTATACACAGTGAAACAAACAGTGATACAGTGATGACATGACAGTAACAAGTGAGCTTGAGCAGGAGTTGATTGAGTTGACTGTGGTGTAGGCAGTTGGTAGTGATTTGGACAGTTGACAGTGTATTGCAACTGACACAGTACAGTGGCAGAGATTGACCAACAGTATGAGAAGATTGAAAATAGTGACGAGCAGAGATTGACCAACAGTATTGATCAGATGACCAGCAGTATTGATGAGCAGATTGACAAGCAAAGAGGTTGATAAGCAGAAATGGCATCAAGCGAGCAAGTAGAATCTTGCACTTGAGTATTGGACTCCTCAACCCTTTCTTAGTTGGAACTAAGAAAACCAGGCTGGGTCCTGTTACAAGAGTTGGTGCTCTTTTCATCAGTTGGTGCTGATTGTAATCGCGAAGATTGTAGTCTTCCGTTGTACATCATATGAAAATATAAATAAAGTTTAATATACAAATACTGTCTTGTGATGTGTTTGATTCTATGTTGATAACATGCTTATGATTCATTGTTGGTTGGTGGATGAATGCTTATGTAATGATGATGTACTTGGTAACCTAATGCATTAACGAACTCTACTAATTGGTTGAAGTAGAAAAGGAGGTTTAATTTTCATCACACTAATTCACCCCCCTCTCAGTGTGGCCATTGTGTTCAACAGAGTTGACTTGTCTTGGGTTCGTTAGATCACTTCAAGCATAACCACATCTTTGTTAAATGTTACACCATGTTTTCATAAGATAGGGTACTAAAGATTATATTATTTTAATTTTAATATAATTTAGAATTATTTTACTTTATCTTTGTCTCCCTTTAAAATTTAATGTTAATTATTTCCTTTAGTTTAAACTTTTTAATAAACCTTTTATCAATGCTTTAAATAATATTCGATTAATTATTTCATTATTAAAATTTGTTAATAAAGATGGGCCAATCATGTAATTAATTTCAAATTTAATTTTAATTAAAAAACTTTTAAATTAAGAAATCTTTTTTTTTTTTTTCCAAAAGAAAAAAGCGTAATTCCATTCATCCTTTGAGATCCGAATTACATTCAGTATTCACTTTAAAGTGAATTAACCTTGCCCAATTAATATGGGTTCACTTGTTGAGACTGTTACGTCTTCTGTCAAAACTGCATATTTCCTGCTTTATCTAGATAAATCTGTCCCACCGGACTATTTTGCATTTACATCTTCTCAAAAAATCATTTAAACTTCATTTTCAAAAATTTCTGAAACTACATTAATGTACTCATCATTCAATAAAGGGTCTGTGAAAAAAATCAGTTCGCTGTCCATTGAATTCTTCTGTTACTTTCCAAGTGCCGAAAACCATGAGTTGTCCATCTTTGGATGCCTGGTCCGCTAGCTTATTATTTTCCCTGTAAACATGCCGGCAGATGAATGTTTCAAAGGATTGTTTGACCAGCTGAATAGAATTGATAACATTTGCAATTCTAAGAACTCTGCAGGCTTGAGTTTGATTGGTCCAATTAATAGCATTCATCGAATCTCCAAAGACCGCCAACCTAGAGATACCCCGCTCATTTGCAAAAATGAGTAATAATTTTAAACTCATGACTTCAGCAAAGTTATTGGTTCCCGCTCCAAGACCCATCGTGAGAGTGTAGAAATGTGAATCAGAAATGTATAAGATTGCTCCCCCACCACAAATCTCATTGCTAGCTGCACCATCAAAGAATCCCCAAGGAGAAGATTTATCTATCTCAACTGCCAAGTCCCGTCTCTGTTTAGCAGCCCTAATGTATTCGGGACAAGCTTGATAAATGCCCACTGAAATTGCACTGAGCACTTCCGGATTACAAGATTTTTCCTGAAAAATCGCCCCATTCCTAGCCAGCCAGATCCCCCATATAATCAACAATGGTAAGGTCTTCTGTTTTTTATCAGTTGTCCGTCTCCACCAGTTATCCCATGCAATGTCCACAGAGTTTCCTTCCCATTTGCAATCAAAGCCCATCAATTTAGAGCATTCTTTCCACACAGCAGTCGTAAACTGGCAATGTATGAACAGATGAGTGACTGTTTCCAAATCATTCTTGCATAAGCCACACCACCCCGGTCCCTAGAAATTTCTCTTCTGCAGATTATCCCAGGTCGGTACCCGGTTCATAAGTGCACACCACATAAACAATCGGTTTTTGGATGGGCATTTAAGTTTCCACAAAGGTCGCCACCACCAGACCTCATCCCCGATCATATCACCTGCGCTGAGCACAGAGTATCCCATTTTCGGTGTGTAGATTCCAGCCGGATCGAGTTCCCAAATCAGCTGATCCTCCTTATCCGTCAGATGTATCTGTGCACTGTTCAGTCCACTGATATAATTATTTAAAAACGCAGCCACAGGTTCCTCCAATCCCAAAAGTGCAGCGTTTTTCCAGTTTTGAATCCACGGGTCCACGGGTCGCTGTACAGCCAGCTGGTTCAGAGTGTATATGCCCCTAGTTTCCAAAGCATCTACAACCATATCCGGCAACAAATGAGAGCGTTCACTCCCTATCCAAGGATCTCTGCCAACTCTCACCTGTGCGCCATTACCAACATCCCACGCCAGGTAATTCTCCACCAGATCGAAGGATTTAACCACCGCTTACCAAATCACGGATCCCCCAATATGAGACTTCTGAGGGCTCCTAATCCATTCATCCAGACTCATTCCTGAAAGATACTTTCCTTTTATAACCCTGGTCCATAAACTGTTAGTTTTGATAAGTCTCCAACCACCCTTGGCTGCTAACGCATGAGCAAAATGAAAGATGTTTTTTAATCCCCACCCTCCAAGACCCTTAGGTACAGCAATTCTCTTCCAGTTGAGCCACGGGGTAACCTGACCCTCCTTCTTGCCACTCCACAGGAATCGAAAACATAACCGCCTGATAGATTCAAGGATACCCTTGGGTATCCAAGACAAAGACATCCAGTAGACTGGAATGGCTTCCAGTACTGACTTTACCAACACCAGCCTGCCAGCTCGTGACATCCATTTAAGACTCCAGCCTTTCAGTCTTTTCTCCACCTTACCAATGAGCCATCTCCAATCCCTCTTGTAATATACGTTGGCTTTAAGGGAGAATCCCAGATATTTCAATCCCTCGTCCAGCCCAGTATTCTTAAAGGGAAACTGTTCAAATAGAGCCCGTTCCTCATCCGGTCTCAGCATATGGGTAGTAAGTGTGGATTTCTCAACATTTATATCCATCCCCGTAGCTTTAGAAAAAAGTACCAAGATCTCCTTCAGAGTTCTAGTATCTCTTCTATCTCCAGAGCAGAAGATGATAATGTCATCCACAAATAACAGATGTGTAACAGTTAGCTGATCACCAATGCCAATGCCACGAAATCTCCCCTGTATTTTAGCATCAAGTATAGCCCTGCTCAATCCTTCTGCTACCAGAAGAAAAAGGAGGGGGGAAAGTGGACAGCCCTGCCTAAGGCCTCTCTCCGCATGAAAGAAAGGTGTAGCCGCTCCATTCAATAAAACAGAGAAAGATACAGTAGTTATACAGGACATGATCCACCTTATAAAATTGATACAATAACCCAAATGCGTGAGAAGAAGCCGGATATATATCCAACTCACCTTGTCGTAGGCCTTGGACAAGTCAATTTTTAGAATAGCACCCTTGATGTGTTGAGTCTTCAAACTGTGGAGACCTTCCTGAGCCACTCCTATAGCCTCATGTATCTGACGACCTTCAAGAAAGCCAAATTGTTCGTCAGAAATATTTGCTGATAAGTTGACCTTAAGTCTCCGAGCAATGACCTTCGATACAATCTTGTAGATACAATTGCACAATGAAATAGGCCTGAATTCAGAAAGATTAGTCGGATAATCAGTTTTTGGAATGAGAGCTATAAAAGTAGAATTGAAACAAGCCGGTATCTTCCCATTTAAACGAGTATCTTCAACCACCTGTAGAAGATCCAACCCCAATACATCATAAAGATCCAGAAAAAATTCCACCGTCCAACCATCCGGCCCAGGACTCTTGTCTTTCTGGAAGCTACCAAGGACCTCCTTTAACTCCTCCTCAGAAATAGCACACATGAGTCTCCTGTTGTCCTCCTCCTCTGCAAACCTCGGAAATAATTGAGCTACCCTGATAACTTCAGCGATAGAGGCCTGGGCGGGTGCCTTAAATAAATTTTGAAAGTGTCCCACCCCGCATCTAGCCTTATCTTCAAAATCAAAATGTTCAATGCCAGAATCATCTTTCAAGCTCCAGATAGTATTGACCGACTTCCTTCCCCTAGCAAATGCATGAAAGAATTTAGTATTCTCATCGCCACATTCCAGCCAAATCGCCCGACTCTTGAGTCGCCAAGTTTCCTCCAGTTCCAGCAAAAGTTTATTTCTAGTACTTTCCAATTTGACCATAGCAGCCTTAGTTTCCGGAGATAATAGTCCTCCTCCATCCCCTTCATAGATCAGTAGTAATTCAGCCTCAATCTGTTTCAATGCAGTATCCTCCCTTCTTCTCTTATCAATAGCCCACAATTTGACAGCCCCCTTTAATCGTTGGATGTTCTCAGCAAATTGAAAAGCCGCAGTGCGTTCATGAGCCGCATCATACGTCCTCCATAGGTCCAGAAAAAGATTTTTAAAGGATTCATCTCTTAACCAGTTCTTGTTAAATTTAAGAGAGCTTGGAGGATTGTTGGGTCCTCGCCGAATCTCTAAAAAGATAGGGAAGTGATCAGAATCCCCACCGCTCCCAACCCACTGTCTGAGTTGAAAGAACCTGTCCACCAACCTCTCAGCCACCAGAAACCGGTCCAGTCTCTTAGCCACCCGAGCCTCACCACTCCTATTATTCCTCCAGGTAGGTTTCAGCTTGATAGGTTCAATGTCCAGAAGATTTTTTCGAACCAGCATCTGTTGAAAGTATCCAGCCATTGGATCCACATGCGCTCGAGGGCCCCAGATTTCAGTTTGCCCTAAAGTGAAATTTAAATCTCCTCCCACCACTACCGATTCACCATCCAAAAGCGGATCCTGCAGAATTGAATCCCAAAAAATGGCCCGATTATCATAAGGTCCGTAGACATTAACCACGGTGAAACAAGTACCCAAGTCGACTGAGAGAAATTCTGCGCCCAAGACAGAAGACGTCCCCCAAACATTGATGAGTTTTAGCGCACAATTCTTCCATCCCACAGCTAAACCCCCCGAGCGTCCCCGAGCGTCCAGAGTCATGAAGGTCCAGCCAGCCATCCAAAGTTCCAATTTTTCCTTGACAATAACACCTAGTCCTAAAGTCTCTTGTAGCAGAATCACATCAGGGTGTTCAAGAGTAAGCACCCTCATGAAGGCTGTTTTCTTTTTAGACCCAGCCAGGCCCCTGCAATTAAAGGACATGATCTTCATAACCGAACATGCGTCCGGGCGTTCACTGCTCTAAGTGCCCTCTCAATCGAAACCTGTTTCCCAGCCCGCAGATCTAATCTGGCCCTGTTCTGAGCCTTAGATAAATGTGACCTGCGTCCTCTGCCTCTCCGCGTCGGCACCATCTCTTTTCCTAATCCACCCCCAGATAGTTTAGTGCAAGAACGCAGATTATATCCCGAAGCAGAAGACTCAGGAGAAGAGGGTTCAGATAAAGTGTCCACCCTCCCAGGATCAGGTTCCAAAAGGTTCAATTTGTCCTCCAAAATGAGTGGGGGTAAATCAAGGTGCTGAATAGAGGATTCAACCACCGGAGAAATAGGATCCCCACAAGGGCCCGAGGAGAGGGTAATCGGGAGAGTCGCAGGGTGTCCTGACAAAGATAATTGTTTCAACCCCTCAAACCAATCAATCCCATCCACAGTGCACAGATTTAAGAAAACGTTAACTGAGGGTGTAACAGAAAAAGAAGGAATACCCGTGGTTGAAGGTCCCAGCACTTCAGTCACATCCAATTGTGCAGAACAGTGTAAATCTTCATCAGGTGCACAGTTAACATCAGCTAATATGTCCCGCAGAACTTCCGTATCCTTGCCACCAGGCACCAATACCTCCACAGACCGGTCTTCATCCAACCCATCCCTCTCCGGCGTCGAAAAGGAGTACAAAGGTTCCATAGTTGCATCGAGAACATTCATATCCGTGTGATTGCGGGGACCCCCAAGGTGAGTGCGAACCGAAAGATGGCAGGCAGACGCCGGGTGACCGTAAATGTGACACCGCCTGCACCTAAAAGGCACATTCTCATAATCCAACAATTGAGTAATGCATTCAGGCCCCCACTCCAAATTAATGACCTCCGGTAGTCCTTCCCGGATATTTAGATTGACCAGAATTCTAGCAACTTGTTTATAATGGGTCTCCAGAAAAGAGAGATCTGCCTCCAAAAAATGTCCAAGAATATCCCCAATCTTACGAAAGTGTTTAATATCCCAAAAATGCAATGGTAGTCCCGGTAATCTGACCCAAACCGGAATGGAATCAACCCTCTCCCGACTGGCATCAAAGAGAGGATGCCAGGGTTTCAGCAAAACCGGCGAATGATCCAGGTGCCAATTTCGGTCCAGAATTTTATGTAGATCTACCTCAGATTGAAGTACCACCGCAAACCATCCTCGAAGCAGCATATCCACCCCAGGAGTGTAGCCAAGCACCTCGCGCCAGTGTGATTCCACCCAATCCATCACAGTCGGTCGAGCAAAAGTTCTGCCCATAACCCTTCCTACCAGCGTCATCTTTGACATATCCAAGACACGGTCCCAGGCAATATCCTCGCCAACAGCATAACTGCCCACAATGCGAGTCTTTATCCAGCTCCGCTTCCGTCTCTTGTTCGATCCCTTCTGTATAGCCCCGACCCCAGATGCGTTCTTTCCTTTAAACGTTGAAGCAGCCACAGGAGGGCTTTCAAATCCACGATGTTCAAAAGACTCCAAAGGCACACGCGTATCAACAGCAAATCCACCATAATCCGTCCCACAAATCTTCTAAACCTGACGGGCCACCCCTTCATCCGCAATCCGCCCAAAACCGTCCACCGCTTCAAACCCCTCCCGCACCCCAGATGCCGGAACCCCTAGATTCCGATCAAAAAATTCTCCATCCCCCCTCCAAATCGAGCTACCCAAAATGTCCACAGACGTAACATCAAAATCCAAAGTATCCGGCAGTGGGTTTTGTGGTGAGAAGGACAGGTATTCCCCCACCCTGTTAGAAGCATTCCCAACAGATCCCAGCATTGGGAACTCCACCAAGCCCTCCTTCAGTCCTCCACCTGGCATCTCCCGTACATCCATAGTCTCCAGCTGGGTTCCAGAGCAGCCAACCAATACCAAAACCTCCAGATAAACAAAAACCTCAGAAGACTGCTGCAGTACCAAAGTCAGAGATCTGCATTGTGAGCCATCAGCATAAGCCAACAAACAGAGTTCAACATCATCAATCAGCGATCCAGTTTTTTAATAGGCCAATCCAAGAGATATCCAGCATGAGCCATCACCGATCTCAGCATTTCAATCTGCCATAAGCGTGACCCGATCTCAGATCTCAACGATCTGCCCAATTCAAGCAGCCATCTCTAGCGATCCACAAGCAAGCGACCTTGATCCTAGCAATCACCTCCTTGCATTCTGCTTTGGAACAAGCTGGATTGGTGCGATATGTTGTTGATGAAGTTTCCAATGTTCTGTTGTAAGAGGACTAGTGTGATCTGGTGCAAACCATCTTAGTGTCAACGACATTTTTACTTCACAGCCTGAATCTGGTCATCAGTCTGAGCATAATGAGCCAAAAACAATGATCTGGCATTCAAATTCTACAGCAATCACCCTCCAAGATATGTGCACTACGTCTTTTGCAGCGTTTGTACACCGATCTGCATGTGTTATGCCTCTGTTCTATGTCTCCACGCTGACAAAGGCACTGATCAAAAGAAATCATAGACAACGATTTGGCATGGCTCTTTCAATAGAACCAGTGATAGACGAGACAAATGATCTGTCAATACATTGATTTGTCCAGCGATCTCCTCCAACGATCCATCATCTCAATGTATTTGCCCTGATCCAATTTACAGCAGCTAATCCATGCGATCAAAAGCATTCGATCTGGTGCAAACCTCCTCCAAAGCTCCAAAATCTTCATCCATGGCGCTCAATTGGTGAGTCTCAACGGGGTGGCTAACTAGGAAATGGTAAATTAAGAAATCTTTTATTAAATATTAAATAAATTAAAATTCTTTTGATTTAATAATACTTTCTTTCAAGGGCTTTCAACACAATGTGGCTTCATAACCATATGTCAAGTGCAATGTCAAACTTCAACGTGACCGCTAGTGTATGGGCTTCAAGGTATGACTCCAAGTAGGTCAAATTTTTCTTTGTCACTTCAAACTTGGAGGGCTTCACCACCACATGTATGGGTTCCAAGGACTTCATCATTGGCTTCTATGGATTGTGCAAGAGGTCTTTTTTGGGGGCTTCTTCGTGCTACACTATTAACCTTAGGGCTTTTCTATGCCACGTTGAGGACTTCCTTTCATCAAGTGTGTCATATTCAAAAGCATCATGTGTGAGGGTTCTAGGACATTTAACAATGGTACAAGGGTATCATAGGGGCTGCAAATTAGCATACATAAGGATTTTAAGGTTTAAAGGTCTTCAACACCATAGCTATATGTCCAAGGGCCCCATATTCCAAGTTTGTGGGCTTAAGGACCAAATTAACACATCATCCAATCATGCAACATAGAGACTTTCAATCAACATACAACTAGGAGCAGGGGATACAACAATGGACTCAACTGGGACCAAGATACAGCTTAGGGGCACTTAACCAAGTTAATGGTAGCCAGGGCTTTTGCCATCGTCCCAAGCCCTCCAAGGGCTTCAAGCTTGGGCTTGGACAAAGTCAAAAGGTTTCCTCTTGACACAGACAACCACAAACCAAACACTAACCCTCAGGGGCTCCACAAGGGGCACCAAGACTCAACTGTTGGCATCAATGACCAGGCACTATTGGCATCAATGACAACTTAATCAACAATTAGTGCATTGTTAAGATTGCATTTTAGTTCATTGTTTAGTCTTGCATTAGATCTCAATCTCTTAAACTTGGTTTGCTTTAGATCTCATTTCATTAAAAAGTTTGCATCTAGTTGATTTGATAAGTTGCACTTAATCTCATTTAGTTTACTTTTTGCAATCTTAGTTCTTAAATTAGTTTCATTTTTTGCTTTTGACTAATGCTTATGGGTACTTAAAGTTGATCTTTGTTGTAGGTACTTGAGAAGAAGAACCAAGAAGAAGAAGAAGAACAAACCAAAGAAGAGCAATAAACCTAAAGAAGATCCAAAACTCAATGAAGAAGACGTTAACCATGAAGACTTAAACTCACTCTCCTTTTGTAAAAAGCTCTTAAGAGCTTCATATTATTCTTCTAGTTATTTCTTTCAAAGTTTTTTTCAAGGGTTGAATTCCCAAGGCAATTGTATTTGATTAATAAAGTTTACAAGTGGGGTTTTTAATCCCCCACATCCAACTTCCCCCATTTGGGGAAGTTTGTAGTGTCCTGTTCTTGAGTGGTTTCATGCTTAGATTAGTTTTCCATTCTTTTACTTAGAACACTAATTGTTTAGTTAGTTTCCATTCTTTTACTTAGAACACTAATTGTTTAGTTAGTTTTCATTTTGCTCTTAGAACACTAATTGTTTAGTCAGTTTTCATTTTCATGCTGAGAATACTAATTGTTAGTTCGTCTTTTCATTTCATTTTTGAGCTATCATTTGAGTTTCTTGCTTGTAATTTGTCAAACTCTAAAAAGAACCAAAGTCTCTTGAACTTGTCTTAAGACAAGTCAAGAGCACTCTCTATCGGAGAGCATTGTTGCATTTGCATTCTCATATAGATTAGATAAGACTCTTGAATCTCACCTTAAGGTGGTGTTACCAACTTTTTTGTACCATAGTTGGATTATCTGAAGAGCCGCCATTTGACAAGCATGATGAATGTTTGTACTCCGGTGTATCAGATGATCCAACATTTATGACTAGCCAGTTTTGTTTTTTGAGTCAACATGACCATGGCCCCATGGGGTTTGTAATAAAGTGTGCTAGTAGGATCTGAGTGTCTCGGTTCCCCATGACCTGATTAAGCAACTAAGGTATTCCAGGGAGTTTTTTCCCTTGTCAATTATACTTTGCCTACAGTTGAGCTATAATCGATGAGGTTTTCTCCCGCTTTCTCCAACGCTGGAATGCCCGATTTTGAAAATTTTGGCCATGGAGGGTTATTAGAGTCCAACTAATGTATATAAGCCTACTAGACACTATTAGAATAGGTTTTGGTCATGTCCCAAGTCCCTAGGACCCTCGGAAATTTCGAAAATTTTTTACCGGGTCCGTCGAGTTTGGGTTTTTTAGTTATTTTTTAAATTTAATAAATTTCTCTATAGTTTAAATAGAGAAATTTCAATTTGTAATATGTCAGTCATCCGGGCTCCGATTTCAGTGATTGAAGGCTCCAGACTTAAGCCAAAAATCATTCATGATCCCCGGACCAGCTAACCCTAAGTTTCAGACAATTATTTGGCCTCATAATTAATATTTTCTCAAAAAATAAAAAAAATGAGAAATATTAATTAAAATATTCAAAAAATAATAAATTGAAGATAATTTAAATCTCCCCCAAAAAGGCCAAATTGAATAAAGTAAAAGTCAAAATGACATGGCAAAAAACATTTATGATGATTGGAATCTTCACCCACCTGATTCAGATCAGTTTCGGAGCACTGGGAGTGATCTACAGTTGAGAAATTTGCCCACTTTCATGCAAATTCGTTTTTGTGATTTGGCAATTGATTAATGGGTTGTTGGATTTTGAAATCAATGCACGTGGGGCTCCTTCCTCAAATTATGGGCTCTAAACTCAAGTTTAAAGATGAGTTAAGACTCCAAGCTCGATTTGGTTGGTGTTGACATGGATTTGATTGGTTTTTGATGGAGTTTTTGGCTCTCTTTATCACCAATTCGAATTAGGGTTTTAGCATCTTGTTTTGTTATATAAGAGATGCATTCTAGCTCTCTTCTCATGGAGAATTATTGTAAACTTACTCTGCGGAGATTGTAATAGCTATTGGCTATCATTGGAAATAAAGTTGGCTTTGGAGGCAATTTGTGTACACTTCTATTGGTTCATGAGCTATTAATTTCTTTGAGGTAATATCTGTAATGTGTTCTTGATTAATGCAATTTCAAAGTTTGATTTAAATACATGTTTAGATCTCTTTCTTAGAGCGTAGGGCAAACATTTGATGGTCCCAATTTGTTTGCTAGGCTTAGACTTGAATAGTATAAAGAGTGCAAATTGTAATCGGTTTTACTACCTTGTCTCTTCATGTGTTTTTGTTTAACTCTCTATATTTGATCAAGCTTTGTTTGTGTAAGTTCTTTGTGCATTTACAGATCTTCAAAATGGTTGAGATGAGATGAACTCGGTTGTATCTCTCTCTTCTCCACCAACAAAAAGCTTTTACTAATAGTGTGTTTGCAGGATACTTCCAAGGAGCAAGATCTTAAAATTGGCATCAAAGCAGAGAGGGTTTCCTCTTCCATCAACACAATTTCCCTCTTCTTGGTTACTTGTTACTTGGACCCACCTTCTTCTTGTGGAAAACCCTTTCTAGATCTAAATCCAAAGTTGAAGTTCTTTAATTTTTAAAGCCTAGATTTAGTTTGCCATAAGGTTGAAGTTCCTTCAACCTTGGGGAATAACTCGAGATTTGTTCCCTTGTGCTCTCTTCAACACTATCGCATGCGTATCATCCAGCTAGCTGGAAGGATTTCTTGGATAGTGTTTCACCCATCAAGTGTTTCACTTGATTTTTCCCTCTCCATCACCCATTCGTTTTTACCTTTTTTTTTCATTCATTCAAATCTTACCCTAGATTTCTCCTCCTAGCTCCCCTCTTCTCCTTCATCTAGTCCATCCCAAGCCATTTTCTTACTCTCTTTTCCCATCCTCTCGTCCATCCTTAGCCATTCGTTTTTCCCCATCCACAAGCTCCTCTCATCCTTTCGTTTTTGCCCTTTTGACCTCTTTTTTTTCCTGTCTTTTGCCCTTTCCCTTCCATCTTCTTTCCATCCATCCTACAAAGGAAGCAAAACAAACAAAAGAGGTTTGAAGTAGTTAGTGGTTTTATTTTTTGAAAAGTTAAGTTTAGGCATCTTTAAAAAATCATTTAGGGCTTGCATTTTTATCTTTTGTCTTAAGATTTGTAGTCTCATTTAAAGATAGGAAAGTTTGCATACAAGCTAGTTCAAAAAACTTGTGGTTCCAACCTCATTCCCATCATTTTTTGGAGAACTTTAGCTTGCTTGTCTGTTTTATTTAAATTGCAAATTTTAATTCAAAATCTCATGCACATTGCATTTAGGGCCTCATTTTTCAATTCTAGGTTCAAGTAGCTTCAAGTACTAATTTTTTCAACTAATGCTAAAGGGTACTTGTAGCTTGAATCTTTGTTGTGTGTAGGTGTGAGAAAAAGTTAAATTCAAAAGAGAGCTCGAAGTGGAAGAAGAGCAAAATAAAGTAAAGAGAAGGAAAATTGCAAAACCAAGAAGGAGCTTGAAAACAAACCTTGAAAGCATGAATGTCTTTTGAAATAGGCTATTATCCTTTGTACAAACTCATAAGAGTTTTCTCATTTCTTTCCAAAGTTTACTTTTCTCAAAAGACCTTTTAAGGATCTAGATCTCAAAGGCATTTGTAATTATTCAATAAAGAAGTTAAGTGGAGAGGTCCTCCACTTTTTGGGTTTCTTCCCCATTTGGGGAAGAGTGTTGGGTTTGTTTAGCTTAGATCTCAGCTTTTCAAGTTCTTAGTTTAATTTTTTCATTGCATACTTTAAATCAGTATTTTATTTTCATCTTGTCGCTTCTCTTTCAAGTTTTGACTAGAGTAAGCTAACTTTGGGATTGTGTCCCAAAGGCCACATAGTTTTGTGGTAGCTTCTCATTCCTCCGTTAGCATCTTGTGGACATCCAGCTAGCTGGAAGGTTTCCAATACTGATGGTTCTAGTGATTAGCGTTGTTCGGAGGTTGATCCCACTTTAGAATAAATTTGCTTGGTAGAACACTAGATTTTGTTTTCTGTTATCTTCAAAACCTTTCTTGTGGTTGTCCTTATATTTTTAGTCATTTTCAGTTTCATTTACTTCTTTAAGTTTCACAATCGCTTCATTTCTTGCAATAAAACGAACAAAGCCTCTTGAACTTGGTCAAATCCAAGTCAAGAGCACTCTCTGTCGGAGAGCATATAGATTTGCACTTTCCCATTGCATTAAGCATTTTAAAGTAGGAAGTCGCTTGAACTATGGTCTTAAGACTAAGTCAAGAGTGCTCTCTGTCGGAGAGTTGAACAAGTGCTTCTAATAATAAAACATTTCAACCCACATTTCCCCTTTAATTAATTTATCTTGGTCGTTTGTCCAACACCCGTATGCTCTGCCAATCGAAAACGGTTGGACTAGTATTCAGAAAGGTGAAGGACTTGATAAGCTCATAAGTGATAATTAATTAAAAATTTCACCCCCATAACCAACGAACCAACGTTGTTCAAAGAGTATTCAAAGCAGTTCTCAGGGGAGGCGCCGAGTTGCCCAATCTGCGACACAGTGGCTGGTTAGCATTGTGCGCGTCGTTGTGATTCCAAATAGGTCCGACATGTCTCTTAAAGGAGCTGCTTAGAATGTCTAAAACACTTAAAATTTACCAAGAACAATTTCAAAACGATCTCACAAACAGCTACTTTTGACTTACATTTTTTAGCATCACAAGCATTTCATTTGACTCCATTTGGCACTGGTCTTTAAAAACTCTTATATATCTTCTGAATCTGGACCATATGTCCTTGTCATTTGTTTGATCTTTATCTTGTGGATGCTTTGTTTTAATTCTAAGTCAAAGTATATTGTTCATCTTCTAAATTGTATCTTATGGAATTTGCAACGTGGATTGCGTGTTTAATTGTGTTCTCATCATTATACAAAACTCCTAAACAATACTCATCCGCATCACCCCACACTTAAAAACATTTTAAAACACAAGAGCCTTAGAAAACTCTTTGTAGGGACTACCCCCCTTGGCTTCCTTAGGAGTTAGCCTAAACGGAGGAGCTGGGATTCAGGTGACAGTACCTGGCTCATTGCTTGCCCCCAAGGCCACACCTCTCTCACTTGTAGTGAAGAGACAGCTTTCAAAAGATTTCTGCTGCTGGTGTGCAGTTTGGCGGACAACAGGTGGATCAAGAGCACTCTCTATCGAAGAGGTTCTTGTCTTTGTTTGCTCTAAGTTAAAACACTCTCAACACACATTCCCCTTCTAAAACTTGAATTTATTCGTTTCTACATACCATGTATGCTCTGCCCAACCCTAAAAAAGTTGGAATACTCAGAAACGGTATTGGTTGCCTAATCGCTCAAATTCAAACCATAATAAAATCTTCACACCCATAACCAACGAACCGACGTTATTCGATAAATACTCAGGTATGTGGGAAAATTCCAAGTGGGGGTGTCGGGTAGCCATGTTCAGACTCTAGCTTGCTGGTTAAGTTCCTTGAACACCTACCCTAGAGAAACTGGGTGGTCCATCATGTCCTCGAACAGAGCCACTAAAGGTAGTTCCAGTTAGATTTCCAGTACCTTGCGTACCGGTTGGAAATTCCCTAGTCATAATAATCAAGAACACCTAAAATTCACAATAAAATTTACCAAGAACAATTTCAAAACAATCCCACAAACATATCTGGAGACTTGTATTTTTCAGCATCCCCAAGCACTTTATTGACTCCATTTGGCACCGGTCTTGAGACTTTTATGCATCACCTTAATTTGGACCATTTGTCCCTCGTATTTGCTTAAAAGTCATTATTATTCTGTGGATGCTTCAATTTCCAATCTTCATATATTGTTTTCTTATCATTGTATTTTGTAATTACAACGTGGATTGCTCAAATTTTATTGTGTTCATCTTAAAACTCCTAAACAACATCCATCCGCATCACATCACCAAAAAACACTTAAAAAACATAGAGCCATAGACAACTCTTTGTTAGGGACAACCCCCCTTGGCTTCGTTAGGAGTTTGCCTAAACGGAGGAGCTGGGATTCAGGTGACAGTACTTGGCTCATTGCTTGCCCCTAAGGCCACACCTTCCCCACTTATAGTGAGGGAACAACTTTCGAAAGATTTCTGCTGCTGGTGTGCATCTCGGCGGACAACACTGACAAAGGTTTCATTTGCAGGTGAAGGGTAATATCAGATTTGGAACGGATTTCAAGTGATTTTAAGGTGGATTTAGCTTCCAGATTTGCAAGTTTTCCAACAGCAGCGGTTATATTCACTCATTCCCAAGAAATCATGGCTCAATCATCAAAGCCAGCTGGGTAGAGGGAAAAGGAAATGGAAGAATGTCCCTGCTGGTGTCTCCCCTTCTCATCCAACTCCAAGTTTATCTGTCTTTAATGCCACTAGTGCTCCATCTGCTGCTAGTGGAGCTGCTAATGCTGCAAATAGCCCTGATTTTGCAAGACAACAGGCCCAAGAGATGAAATACCCCTTGTGGAAGTATGTAACAAGGAAACAATGTGGGAGGGAATGTGCTTTGGACTTGTTGTCACCCAAAACTGACATGCGTGTGCTGAAGCCCAAAATGTAAGCACACCAGCTTGATGACAACTCTCAAGAGAGAAGCCAATGTCACCACACTCCTCTTTCCTCGCTTCAGGTTGGCTCCTTTCCAACTCAAGGGGAAAGAAGGGAGGATCAATCCTCGGAGAAAGACCAGTGTCAGTACCAGAAGGGAGAATGGAGTCAAAAGAGGACTCAAGGGGGCCTTGTGCTTCATACAAGTGAGATTAGTCTAGTACGTTCCATAATCAAAGACGAGGAGAATATAAGTATAACTTACTATAGTCTATTACTCCTATGATCTTTTGAAAACATAACATCAACAAACAACTTGACAACCGCAAATGCTTGCCCAATGGACTAGATTATAGCCTTCTATGCTAGATTTACTCTACAGCTTATAATGAAACCCGCAGCTATGAAAGAGATGCTCCATCTTTCCTAAAAACCCAACATGGTATTTTTTCTATTAAGCTCCAAGGGAAAGAAAACTCCCAAGTTTTTTCCATGTTTACAATGGGGAAAGATGGCCTCTTTATAGGCCCCTCTTCCTCTTATTCTTTTCAAAAAAGGAAAAATAATAATAAAATAGTGAAAAAGGTAGATCCACCTTTTTCTCCATTGAATCCCCAAAAGCTTCTAAAATCCACTAAATGCTCCGACCAACATAGAGGGCAACTCAGCAAATGAACTGCTACATGCTCCATTAGCCACATTTACAAATAAAACCCCACCGATTCTCCCATGAGACTTTTCAAAGCTCCACGTAACACTGAGGATACCCACCATGCAGCTACTAAACTCTGAAATCGTGGAAATGTACAGGCCGCCAAATGAAATGTTATGAGGTTCACATAACAAGAAACTCCAAGTAGTTTTATCTAACCACAGATAATACACAGCGCGAAATTTTCAATCAGCTGGTACTCAACTGATCCTTCAGCATGTGACAGTGGACCCAAATTTTGCTGACCGTAAGTCATGGTTCTCTACAGTAGCTAACGGTGATGTTTCTTCAAAAAAACGGAGGGCAGCTGTCAACAAAATCAAATTCAAATGCAAGCTGAACCCGACTGCCAATGAAAACGTGACCAAGATCAGCTTAACTCCCATCGTGCATTGATTGACAGGTCGAAACCCGAGGTCGGCATTGTGGAACAAGTGGGTGAGCTTCTACGCAAATGACTGCCAAGTGATTCGTGGCAAAAGATGGCGACTGAATGGCGAACGCTAGTCATAGCCAACGAAAACGCGGATCCAAGCTCCATGTTTTCTGTCAAATACAAAAAAGAAACGCTGAGTCGAAATAACCTTCAGCTTTGTTGACGGGTAGAATAACTGGTATCATCCTGAATCTAGTCTGGAGGTTCTGCTATCCACGGGTTCGAGCCGCCCACAGTAAGCTCAATCATCACTCTGCTTGATATAGAAGATGCCATAGAATGAGGTATAACAGATGGTGGAACTACATAAGGTTGCAGATCATAACCAAAGTACGTAAGACGTTAATAGCCTTTCAACTTCGCACTGTGGCCCTGAATACTCCCCTAAAACAGCTTGTGCTTCTTCCAGATTCGAACAATACAAGCATCAATTGCATATTGCTTATCTTTGTCCATGCCCTCAATTATCTTCTTCTTCTCATTCACAGGAGGAAGAGGAATCTTGATATTTCTTGATTTGTCAGTAAATTTGCATTAAATTCGAAGTGATCAGACTGTGTGACAGTTTTTGTTCTTGGCTCCAGGACTTTGTGTTTTAAACACGGAAGTGAATGTAGAAATCTAACAATATCCCTATCTGACAAATTCAACTGAGATTTGATTTCTGAATAGCTTAATTTTTCAGCAGATTTGAACAGCAATAATACATATGCATGATACGTAGTCACAATGAGCTCCACCTGTTTTGCAATGTTATACTCAGCACCTGCTTCCTTTTTCTTTGCACGTCTAGCTTTACCCATTTTTTAATTTTTGGACTCTTGTATTTTGGGCAAGACGTATAGTTGGTATTCTTCATGCAAAAGTATGCACTCATCCCTATATAGAGAAAGCACCAGATTTTCTTTTAATACTGCCAGTGATCCATAGTAACTCACTAGGCCACACTGGATAACCTAGAAGTACCCAATCACGGTGTGCATTTACATTGGCCAGGTCCTGAGCTCTCATTGGATGAGCTGAGTTGATGAGTATGTCTGAATATCGAGCATGAAAGGGGCTGAGAAAAACCCTCATTTCTCAATTTCTGAGTATCAACAGCAAGGAAACTAATAGGACCCACTGCTTTATCCGTTCTTCGTCCTCAGGTAGATTTTTCCAAACATCAAATGCTGCATCATCATCTTCAATCTCATCACAGTGTTCCTTTGTTGCTGTCTGAATTTCTTCAAAACGCTTGGGGGTGTAATAGTTGGTAGAAACAGCCAGAGAGTGAGTTTCATCAACAGATACTGAAGTGGCATGCCTGAACAAGAGCTTAACAACACGACTGATATGCTTGCTACATTGAATGTCTTGGAAGTTCTGTGTGAGATTGTAGCAACTCCAATTGCTGCAAAGCTTCTCCATGACTTTCTGCCTTTACCATGCCTGCTGCAAATCCTTTTCACTAGCTGCGTTGACTACACAGGCTTTATTGCTGTTGTGTGAACACCCCTGTCAAAATGGGAGGTAACAAGACTTGTAACTTCTGCAATAATGAGTTCAAGAACACCTACTACCAGGTTAAGGGCCATTTGTTGGTCCTTCCTTGTGGGATTTAAGCATGTAAAGTAGTGACTCTTACCCAACGAAGGGAGATGGAAAGAGAGGATGCGGTTGGCTTGGGGAAGGGGGCAACATCAAGTAGGAAACAAAAAATTGAGGATCCTCTTCCATTCTTGAGGAAAGCATCTAGCACTAGTAGATATGGGAGTGGGGTTGAAATTCAACCAACAAGAAAGAGGCCAACTCCAAGTGGCCCAATGGACAATATTTTCCAATAAGAGAAGTGAGAGGAGTGGATCTTACCATTGGGTTCTTTTTCTACCTCAACTTCATTTCATTTAATGTTGCACGATTACCATTGTTTCTTGAGATGTGTCGTGGTCTAGTTGAACAAGTTCCAACTGGTTTATGTGCCTCCTACTTCAAAGAAGCTCAGAACCACATTGTTGGTTAAGGCAAAGAAGGAGGTGGATAAAATATTGGAGCACCCATTAAATCATCATGGCCCTCATTTGGTTTCAATATTGTTTCTGATGGATGGACGGATGTAGCACGTCATCCACTCATCAATTTTATGGTGTCCTCCCTAAATGTATCAGTGTTCTTGAAAGTGGTGGATGCTCTTGGGAAATACAAGGATCCACAATATATGGTTGAGTTGTTCATCAAAACCATTGAAGATGTAGATGTTGATACTTGTATACAAATCATCACAGATAATGCACCTGTTTTCAGGGTTGTTGACATGATTGTGGAAACTAACTATCCACAGTTATTTTGGACACCTTGCATTGTTCATTCTTTGAATTTAACACTCAAATCTATTGCTTCAAAGTTCAGATGTAGCATGGATCAACAATCTTATGATGATGCACACCATATTTACAATTTTGTACAAAACTACACCAATGCTCTCACAATCCACAAAGAGTACACAAATCTATCATTGTTGAAGATTGCAGATACTTGGTTTGCTTCCTCATTTATCATGCTTAAGAAGTTGAGGGAGGTCAAAACCGCTTTTGGGTCCATGGTTAGTTCAGAGTTTGGTCTATTTGGAGAAAGATAGATCAAGTTGCTTCAAAAAAGGTCAAGGACACAATGTTAGATGATGCTTGGTGGGCAAATCATGGGGAAGCATGCCCTATTCTACAACAATTAGCTTTGAGGGTCCTCTCTTAGGTTACTTCATCCTCTTGTTGCCAGAGGAATTTGAGCACATATGGGAACTTGTACAATTTGAAAAAGAGCAGGATTGAACAATCTAGGGTAGATACAATGGTGTATGTGCACACCAACCTTCGTCTTATCTATAGGAAGAGGGAGGAGTGGCTGAAGGGAAAGACAAAGAAGTGGGATGTGTTTCTTGATGATATGGATTTGGACAACAATGTTGAGTTGGTGTTGGCCAACATAGATCATAATGATCTAGTCATAGAGTTTGTCACTTTTGGTGATGGTGATCCTCTTGAGGGGTCATCCTCCACATCGGTAGATGCAGATCATGGATTGGGCATAGAGGAGGAGGAGGAGGAGGAGGAGGAAGAGGACAATAGTGGAAGAGAGAGCAATGGCAGTGTTGCTGATTTTGTTTATTTCGACATGGAGGACTATTGACAGATGAGATTCTTCCATCTACCTTATTTTGTATTTGCCGGTGGCATTCCCACATCTATGTAATACATTTTGATTTTGATGACTTAATGAGAAATCTCCAATTGGCAATTTATGGTCCTAAATTCTATTTTTATGAGTGTATGACATATGCATTATAATTTGTGAATTTGTATTTATAATGTTTAGCGAGTATCTATAAATGTTCTAGTTTCTAAAAAAATTGGATCTATATGTCTATATTTTCATGTTTGTAATTTTTTTAACACACACACACACACACATATATAAGTTTAAAACTTGTCCCTCGTGTCCTGTTGCCAGGGTTTCCGTGTCCCATGTTTGACACTCGTGTCCTTGTGTCAGGTGACTTCACTATGCCTTGGGAGTTAATTTCAAGGCGAGGAAGACATTGAGTGGGATATCATTGAAACTTCAATTCAGGGCTTTGAGAATACAATTTCCTATTTTCCAATTAAGTTTTGGTATTGCGTTGATTTAGTAGAGAAGTTTAGTTCAGTCGTTGTCTTTCTATATTTGATCATGTCATAGATAATTTGTCCTATTATGTTATAGAAGACCGTTGTAGAAAGGGGCACAAGCTGTGTTACCCTACATAGTGTGTATTGCTTGCAGCTTCATTCCAAAAGGAACATAGAAGTTCTAAATAGACTAGTCAAGATTTAGGAGGGTTGATCTAACCTTTTTGTAGCTCGATTATATTTCAAATGGAGCTCGAATGGGGTTGTGGAGAACTCAGTTTAGTGCCAAAGTACACGTTTATGGTTAAAAGTTATATTTTGGTCATGACTAGTTTTCCCTTGAGCTACTATGCATGGTAGACATGTTCGCAGCTGTAGACTAGTTTGCCAAGACTTTCGGGGTATTCAGGTTACCCCAAAAGTGCTTGGGGGTGCTCCATGAGATATGGGGTACATGGTGTATGACTAAGCCTTGGATTGTCCGTGATGGATATGCACAATTGACATAGCTTGCTCAATGGATGCTTGACCTCAAGATGGTGCTGGCTTGGATTTCTTCCATCAGGTATTGGAGATATTTTGGTAGTTTGTTGGACACTTTTCATTGAGTCCTCGTGGAGGAGCCACTTACTTAGAAAGCTCCCTTAAAGATATGTGGAGTGTTTTGCATCACGGAGGAGGGTTTCAAACCCTAGTTGGCATGTGGCAGTGTGGATTCTATTGAGAGGATTGGAAATAACTTAGGGATGCCCAGGGATTTGACGATGTAATTGTAGGGGGTAGCTGACCCAATGGAGTACTTTGCTTTGGAGGATAGATGGAGTTTGTGGAGGCTCATGATGGAGTGGTGTGGACTTGCCTTATCTAGCTACCTCACCTTGGAACCATTATTGTGCAAGCCATCACCATTGGAGCATGACACTTGTACTTTTGAGTGGATGTCTCACTTGTGTGGCATATAAGGGCTCAAGTCCGCATGATATTTTTGGATTCCCTTACATCTCACATAAATAGAGGAAGGAGAGACTACAATTATACACAATCATCACATCATCATTTGTACACTTCTCTTTGTACTTGTCATCTAGGAGAGATTTTCTAGGGTTTCCTCATGAACCCTAAGAGATGCTAATGGAAGGGTAGGACGTCTTGGTTGGAGTTTGCTCTTGTGATTAGGGTTTTCTCTTACAGAGGAGATGTTGGTGATGTTCTTGGCTCTCTCTCTCTCTCTCTCTCTCTCTCTCTCTTGAGGTGCTAGGGTTTCCAGGTCTTCTTGTGCATTTGGAGCATCTTGGAGTTATAGGGTTAGGGTTTTACCCTTGGAGATTGGGGATTATGGTTTTCAGAGAAAACCCTAGGCTGGATTTATGAAGAAGAGGAAGAGGACATCTTGCCTTAGAGGTTGTGTTGGAGAGATTCTTGCACTTAGATCTTTTTGGTTAAGCTAGGGTTTGATGATGTACCTTTGCTAGGGATTTTTTGGATGGTTGGATTTTTGTACTATCCTTGAGAGAAGGCTATGGTGTGTACTTGCACTTCATCTTGAGCTTATCTATGAAGTCTCCAGTTGCCATTATCTTGTGCCATTTGCATATGTGGATTTCCAACCCTATGTTCTTTATGCTTTGCTATTTACAATGATCTATGTCTCTCTGATTTGACATAAGTAAAAGAGAAAATTGTTAGGTGATTTAACATCTAAACGAAGAATACAAGGGACTACATTTATTGCTATATTTATTGTTGTTAAAGTACATTTTCAAATTTGGTTATTGGCTTATAAGTTTCCCTAGAAGGGGTTGGAACTTATTTCATTGTTTGGTATCTTTTCTCCTTGAATGGCCATGAAGTTTGGGTTGTTAGAAGTGAATTACTGTGATATTTTTGATGTTGTTTTCTACTTTAATTTACAAGTCCCAAGGTTGAAAATTCAAGTGCTATGAGAAACCTTCTAGGAAAAAGGTGAAATTTCAGTTTTGCATTAATTGTCCGAGTCATGGAATTTCCACATGGTATTAGAGTTTATTATGGTTGATATTTCTCTTGAGTAAGAGGGAGTTTATACTTGAGTTGGAGATTACCTAGGGTAGGTACTTGACCTAGTTAAGGCAATTGGGTGAGAAACCTAGCTTTCTTTGGAGAAGCATTTGGACCCGAGAAAGGGGTTTGTCTTCTTTATACATTGATGATTTGTGCTTGAGATGAGCACTTGTTCTTGTGATATGTTTGGATGGGTTCCTCTCGTAATGAAAGATGATGGATCTATTACATCAATGGTTATTATGGATGTATTTTTTAGTTGGTGTGATGCCTACTATGATTTGCGATCGGTGGCTAATTGTTTTCCAATGGTTTCCAATGATAGGTGACATATCTATTCTATTATTGTCTGTCATGGTTTTATTTTCAACAAGTGAGATACTTTGGAGGACCGAAGATAGGTGTCTGATTTGTTTTAGTATATGCCAATTTGTTTTTTCACTTATGATAGGTGGAGGATCTTCTTGATATTGTAGACTTTCCAGGATAGGAATAGCTTTGGTCTCTTGTTTATCTTCTAACTTCATGTCTAGTGTTGGTTGGTATGTGGATAGTGGAGTCTCAAGACATATGATAGATCATTGCTCAACAGATATCAGGAGCAAGAGGGAGGCATGATTATGGAGCTTGGTGATGATGCCACTTTTCTTGTGAGAAACATTGGCTCCATCTTATTTCAGATGCCTTCGGTAATATTCTTGAGTTGGATTCTATTTTGTCTGTTCATGGTTTGAAGAAGCATATTGTTTCAGTGTCCTGTATGACAAATGTGCATTGCATAGTTGCGTTTGGGAGACAATAGAGCACCATCAACTATTATAGTCTAGTGAGTTGGGAGACTTTATCTATATGGGTGAGAGGGGGTGACCTTTATATGTTACTCGTTGATCCAATGGCATGTGTACATTCTAGTGAGAAGCTAGTAGGGCCTTCTAGTTCTAAGGAGGAACATGCATGTCGAGATGAGACAAAGACAAGTTCAAGACTAATCCAAGGTGTTGTGATAATGTCTTGTGATGATGGATACAATGATACTTCTGCGACTTCATGATTGAGATTCCAACATAGTGGGATAATGTGATGAGCATAGATGTGATATTTGACGAGGATGTGGAATCTTCTAGTTCACAGTATTCTCCTTCAGTGATTGAGGAGAATGTAGAGGTCGTTGTTCCAAAGTTGATTCATAGACTCGAGATGCGTCAGATGCATATGGAGTTGAGGTGAGATTACAGTATGGATATGCCCTCACCTATTCTAGATTGCAAGGGAATGAGACAACCCACTCATACATTACTTCATGCACGACGAGATACCATTCAATAGGTTTGGTCTAGGCACTAACACTAATTGTATCTCATATAGATGTGATATCTTTTAGTGCACATGGTTCTTCTGTGATTGAGGAGAATATGGAGATTGATGATCTAATGGATCAAGAGCATATAGGAGCATGTGTACCGCCTAGGAGATATGCTAGTCATACAACGTTGGTTTCTTCCATTTGTGAGACTACTAGTGGCACAGAGGAGGAGCAGCATGATGATGAGATTGACTTCATCCATGAGCCTTCTAGTTGTTCATTGGAGGAGAGGTGTGCTGCCTTGATGGAGGATGTTGTCGAGATTGATTCTAGAGATGCAACCGATGGGAGTATTATGGAGTACAAAGCTAAGGAGTTTGGATTCTCTCAGACAAAGGGGATTTCCATTGATGATACTCTTGCCTTAGGATTCTCTTAGGACGAGGGAGTTGACCCAGTCCATGTTATTTCAGTTGTTAGATGATTTGAGGTACATGAGTGGGATTTTCATGTTGATAGGTTGATGATGACCTTGCATGATTTGATTACTACCCCACGAGCTTTATATTCTAGGATCGACTTGATCTTGCATGTAGATATGATTATCTTTGCAAGTGGTCTTGGACAACTTATGATGTGGTGTCCTTTGATGTTGGCTTGTGATGCTGATTTGGAGGATGTTGTAGGTAGGCAATTGCCTTTTGCTCCAAATAGATATTTGTTCATATCCACAAGTGGTCATTATCCATTGGAGGATTGAGATGACGTGATAACATGGTTGGCAATGTTGTTGTAGATGATAGTGGTTGATTTTGGGACCACAACCAATACTTATTTGTACATAGAAGATTTGGTAGAGTTGCAGAGGGATTTGACAAGTGTTGGTGTAAACACTTTACTTGTAAAGAGAGTGTTAAATAGTTGGGTTACTCTAAAAGTGTTTATGCCATGTTTGGGGGTGCTCCATGAGATTTGGGGTACATGGTGTATGACTAGTCCCTAGATGGTTCGAGGTGGATTGTAGAATGAGAGATTGTTTGTGATAGATATGCACAATTGAGATAGCTTGCACAATGGATGCTTGACCTCAGGATGGTGTTGGCTTGGCTTTCTTCCCTCAAGCATTGAAGATCTTTTGGTTGTTTGGTGGAAACCCTTCATTGAGTTCTCGTGGCGGAGCTACTTACTTGGAGAGCGCCCTTTAGGGGATGTGGGGCATTTTGCATCATGGAGGGCTTCAAGCCCTAGTTGGCATGTGGCAGCATGGTTTCCTATTTAGAATATTGGAGATGGCTTGGGGATGCCTAGGGCTTGTTAGATTTTTACAATTTAATCAATAGTTATCTAGGATCTTACTGAGAGAATAACAAGCACAACATAAACACAAGAGACACAAAGATTTTCCTCGGGGAAACCATAAAGGAGAAAACCCTGCAACTTCCTCAAAGATAGAATGAGCAACAATACAATAGAAGAAATATAAACCCCAAAAGTAGAAATGGTCTTCAACAGCTTCTCTCTTCTCCACTTGTGCGAACTTGTCCTTCTTCTCACTAATGCGAACTTGATGAGTGAGTGAATGAGCAAATAGAGAGTAGCACCCTCTCTATTTATACTTTTACTTTCACTTGACCTTTACACCAAACAGGTCGCCCCCTAGGTGTAACTGACTGGGTCAACTTCTCTAGGAGAGTCTAATAACCCAACGATGACTCAACTCTGGGGTCTAATGCCCCGACATACAATGGAGGGTTAACCTCAATGAATTTACATGACTCAAGTACAATAATGACTCTCTCGACTGGAGGAATAAACATCTCCGTCGGAGGTACAATAATAAAATACAAATACAATATAAAATACACAAGTGAATATCTTTCGAAGTTACAATTACATTAACACTCCCTCTTAACTAGGAAGGTATTCTCTTGACACAGTCATCAGCACAAGTCTTCGTCACTGGATCATCATCGTCACTGTTGCTGGTATCTCGACCATCAATCTCCAATCTACTCGTCATAGGAAGTTCTACAAAGCCAGCCCTTTTTCATGCTAGATGTAGGCCTAGCCTCCATGTAGGTCTTCATCATCTCTGCGAGCAAGCCATCAAGTAGGTACATCTCAGGACTTATTACATGCTTCTGCAAAACTTGCAGGATCTCCTAGGACTGATTATATGCCTCAACAAAACTTGAAGGAGAATCCTAGGATTGATTATATGCCTCTGCAAAACCTGCAGGATCTCCCAGGACTGATTATAGGCCTCTGCAAAACCTGAAGGAGCATCCCAGGACTGATTATATGCCTCTGCAAAGCCTGAAGGAGCATCCCAGGACTGATTATATGCCTCTGCAAAACCTGCAGGATCTCCAAGGACTGATTATATGCTTGTGCAAAACCTGTGTACCCTACTGTCACCTCATCACGTCCAGATCATCTCAATGTCAACGGAGCACAACCCAGATGCACATCACACATCACTTACATCACCCGACATGGGAGAACAAATATACCACCATTCGGGAAAGGCTTCAGCCCTTACATCTACACCATGGGAGGACACACCTACCACCATCTGTGTCTTCCAGACTCATCACTTTCCTATGGAAGGAACCTTGATCTGGAATACACCAAGATTCTCTCTGAAGTACTCGAACTTCACTCTGGCCAACGACTTGGTCAACACATCGGCTATCTGCTCGTCTGTTGCAACATACTGGAGCTTCACTGCTCCTCTCTGCACCATATCCCTAATATAGTGATACTTGATCTCAATGTGCTTTGACTTGTCGTGGAACACCGGGTTCTTAGACAACTTCACACAAGTCTGGTTGTCGCAATGTATACAAGTCACATCCAACTGGAGATCAAACAAATCAGACAATAGCTTCTTTAGCCATACTGCCTCACAACTAGCCGAACAAGCTATGACATACTCTGCTTCGGCTGTACTTAGTGCCACGCAGGACTGCTTCCTGCTAAACCAAGAGATCACACCTGACTCCATACTGAAGCAACACCTCGAAGTGCTCTTCCTATCAATGGCACTTCCTGCCCAATTCGAATCAACATAACCCTCCAAGTTAATCTTCCGATTCACATCATACTTGAGCCCATAATCCACCGTACCCTTCAGGTACCTCAGAATATGCTTTGCAGCAATCAAGTGAACATGTCTCAGATCCGTCAGGAACTGGCTCAATTTGTTCACAGCAAAGCAAATATCTGGTCTCGTATTCGTTAGGTACATCAAAGATCCAATCATCTGATGATACATCATGGAATCAACCGACTCTGTTGAAGCATCACTCAATAGCTTCAGGTTCGATGCCATAGGTGTGGCCATGGCCTCGTAGTCCATCATCCCGAACCTTTTCAGGATCTCTACTGCATACTTCCCTTGTCCAAGGAAGATTCCATCTGCACTCTGCCACACCTCCGTACCTAGAAAGTAGTGCATGATACCCAAGTCCTTCATCTCGAACTCGACAGCAAGCTTCCTCTTCGTGTCAGCAATCAACCCATCCTCACCTATCACAAATAGGTCATCTACATAAAGTAGAAGTATCACTGGGTTCGCTTCTTCAACCTTGTAGTAAAGGTTGGAATCCGCTTTACTCTTGGTAAATCCCAGACTAGTCAAGAAGCTGTCTATTCTGCCATACCACGTCCTGGGTGCCTGTTTCAATCCATACAAGGATTTCTTCAATTTGCACACATGAGTCTCCCTGTCATGTGTCTCAAATCCAAGTGGCTGCTCCACATACACTTCCTCTTCCACCACACCATTCAAGAAAGTTGTCTTGACATCCATCTGGTGTACCTTCCATTTCATCACTGCAGCCAGAGCAAGTACTGATTTGATGGAAGTGTATCTAGCTACAGGTGCAAATGTCTCCTCATAATCTATCCCTTCCTTCTCGGAGAAGCCACATGCCACAAACCTTTCCTTGTGTTTCTCTATGCTGCCATCTGCAACATGCTTGATCTTGTAGATCCATTTGGAAGTCACAACAGACTTCCCTACTGGTCTCAGGACCACATCCCATACATCATTCTTCATGATCGACTGGTACTCCTTGATCATGGCATCCTTCCATTCCTTCCTTTCTGCTGCTTCTTCATAGTTGGGAGGTTCCTTGTTAATGATGTCGCATAACAGGGCTACATAATTGGAGTATGGCCTCGGTTCCTTGTTTGTGCATTCCTTCTGGAGTGCCATATCTCTCTGCATCTTGAATTGCATCTCGTACCCATGTTGGTTTCCTCTTGTGAGAATTCTTCTCACGGGGTGGATCTACAGGTTCCTATGGGTCTTCCATCTCGTGGTCTTCGTATTCTTCAAGAATTACTCCTTCCATTGCTGTATCTCGGATCCTGGGAACTTCAGGTTCTTCATTGTCTTCTTCTTGACTTCATAAATCTTCCAGCTGAACCATCGTCACTTGTTCTTTGAAACAAGTCTCTCTTGTAGTACACGATCTTTCCTACAAGTCAATTTAGTTGCATGATTAGAAACATTTCATAATTTTTCAAAACAAATTCTTATGCATAAAGACACAGATCACACAATCATGCAGCTATCTTAGCCAATGATTCAACACAACATTCATCCATATCCCGCATTCATACGGTAACTTCCTAGATGCCTTCCATCTCTACCAGAACATTGTTAAGAGTGTGCACTACTCCCAACATGTCAGCAAAGAGGTTTCATTCTAGTAAGTAGCAATGGGATGTTGTACAGTACCATATGCCACTTACCCATTACTTGCATATTAGTAGTATCTTGTTCATTAATGCAATTTCTAACATGCATGATATACATCCTAAATCTAGGAGCATAAGTATGTACATGACTGGACAATATTATTGAAGTAATTAGATATACAAGAAATGACAATTCAAATACTTATCTTTGTTTGGTTGTTGGGTGGACTCCCTCTCAATCATTGCTTCCTTGCAGGAACTACTGGAGCGTGCTCCCTCTTGATCTTTGCTTCCTTGCAAGACTACTGGAGTGTGCTCCCTCTTGATCTTTTGCTTCCTTAACCAATGTTGAAAATGGATGAGAGGTTCTTCCATAGATTATTGATCTTTATTATTTTTTCAGAGTCCAACTCTGCAATAGCTTCTTCTACTCCTTTCATGTAATACTGAAAGTCATCTCTAGTTACACCTTATGAGGTGGAACCTTCTGAATGAACCCATGTAACTGGTTACCTTCATTACAATACATATTCTTCATCACTTGAAGAATCTTCACTGTCTTCTCCGATTCTCTTCCTTGGAGGTTCATCATCCTCTGCAGTGTGAGCATGATGTCTTTTCTTGTTGGTCTTCTTCTTGTTGGAGCCACTTCTATTTTTGGGACAATCTCTGGAGTAGTGTCCCTTCTCATCACATGTATAACATCTAATGTTAGATAGATCTTTTTTGGATCTTCTAAAGTTCTCTCTCTGAGTTTGGTGGTGGTGTCTCTCTTTCTTACTGTGGTGAAGGTTCTCCCTCTTGTTGTTATTCCTACCAGAGTGTGCTGTGAGAGCTTGATTGTCATTTGCTCCCATCTTCTCTTCTTGAGCTACAAGTCGAGCTTCTTCTTGTGAGCATTCATCCCACAACTTACTGAATGTGATTAACTTCCTTCTAACACAAATCCCTTGAATGAAAGAGTCCCATGATCTAGGGAGACCATTCAAGGTGGTCATCACAATTTCTCCATTTTCTATATTTTCTCCCACAGCTTCAAGTTGTTCTTTTATTTGAGAGACCCTTGTAAAGTAGGACTGCATGGTCTCTTCATTTTGTATTTTGACATTCTTCAATTGGTTCCTTAATGTCATCTTCCTATTTATATTCATTCCTTCAAATAAGGTGGTCAAGGCATCAAACATCTCTTTAGGTGTCTTCAGAGATGACACATGTGGTATGAGATGGTGTTTGATAGAATATGCAATGATTCTCTTAGCCTTAACTAGGTTCTTCTTGTGTAAGGCTTTAGCCTCATCTCCCTCTAGAACTGGAACTTCTTCATTCACATAGGTGTCCAATTCATTCTCTTCTAGGATAAGCCCATTCTTATACTTCCATGCTCGAAAGTTATCCGCCCCTTCAAGCTTATCCTCAAGCTTGGTGTGGTGATACATCTTTAATGAGAAACTCAAATGGAAATAGAAAATATTTAGGTCTTACCACTTGATTGGCTCAAACTGGATCTGGAGCTGGCAAGGTTTTGACAAAGGAACCCTAAAAATTCAAACCTGAAATTTGAAACTTATGTCTGGCTAGAAAGATGCGCTTGACTTATGTTTGGTTTTTCTAGTCCAGAGTCAAATTAGGGTTTGACTTTCCCAAAGTTTCTCCAACCAAAAACTTCGATCTTGGTCTCTAAATTTCGATTTTGTTGAGGAGCTCCTTCCTGTGCTGATTGCACTCCAAAATTACACTTTTGTGAAAAGCCCTAATTTCCCGCAGCAGTGACAGGCCAAAAATTGAAAATGTTCAGAATCAATTTATGTTTCAATAGAAAGATGCGCCTTCCTTAGGCGAGTTAGCCTAGCCTCCTTTTGCTGATGATCTGTGGAGAGAAACCCAAAAATTAAGAAGCCTTAGCTTCTGTAGCTGCACCATGTCTTCTTCTCAGGTTAGCTCTGATACCATGTTAGATTTTTACAATTCAATCAATAGTTATCTAGGATCTTACTGAGAGAATAACAAGCACAACATAAACACAAGAGACACAAATATTTTCCTCGGGGAAACCATAAAGGAGAAAACCCCGCAACTTCCTCACATATAGAATGAGCAACAATACAATAGCAAAAATATAAACCCCAAAAGTAGAAATGGTCTTCAACAGCTTCTCTCTTCTCCACTTGTGCGAACTTGTCCTTCTCACTAATGCGAACTTGATGAGTGAGTGAATGAGCAAATAGAGAGGAGCGCCCTCTCAATTTATACTTTTTCTTTCACTTGACCTTTACACCAAACAGGTCGGCCCCTAGGTGTAATTGTCTGGGCCGACTTCTCTATGAGAGTCTAATAACCCAATGATGACTCAACTATGGGGTCTAATGTCCTGACATACAATGGATGGTTAACCTTAATGACTTTACATGACTCAAGTACAATAATGAATCTCCCGACCGAAGGAATAAACATCTCCGTCGGAGGTACAATAATAAAATACAAATACAATATAAAATATACAAGTGAATATATTTCGAAGTTACAATTACATTAACAGGTCTCTGACAATGCTTTTTAGGGGGTAGTTGACATAGTGGAGTACTTTGCTTTTGAGGATAGATGGAGTTTGGGGAGGCTCATGATGGAGTAGTGTGGACTTGCCTTGCTTTACTACATCATATTGGTGTCATTTTTGTGCACGACATCACCATTGGAGCATGGCGCTTGTACTCTTGAGTGGACGTTGTTAATATTTAATATGCTAAGACTGAAAATAGCAGCATTACATTCCATTTCACAATAATAGCATATACAGGATCACTGAAGAAACAACAAGCATAGCATAAACACAAGAGACACAGATTTATCCTGGGAAACCCTCATGGGGTAGAAAACCCAGTAAAGCTTCCTCAATATAGATGACCAGCAATACACAAAGATGCAAACCAAAGATATGATCTCCTCCTCCACCATAGTAGACCTCTCCTCCACAAGTGCGCCTTTCTCGAGTGAGTGTGTGTGTCAAATGAGGAACACACCTCCTCTATTTATACACTACACTGACATGTATTTTACATAGGTACACGTAGGCTCGTATTTAACCAATGGGTTAAATACCCCACTACAACTGATTGGGCCGACCCCTCTAGGGTGGTCTAATAACCCTTTGACCCACATAACATATACAGGGCCGACCCCCACTAGGGAAGTCTAATAACCCGAGTTACCACATTCCGACGGAGGAATGAACATCTCCGGATATACAATAAGATCCTCACGGAGGAATGAAACATCTCCGGAATAATAAAGTACAAATATAATATTCTTTGAAGTTACAATATCTCAACACTCCCCCTTAACGAGAAGGATATTATAACAACATTTGCACGAGCAAGGAGTCATCAACATCATACATGATACATCTATAAATCATTGGAAGCTTTCTCAACATCATCAGTAACTCAAGCAGTTACTGGAACATCTTCAATACTGGAACATCGACATCTTCAGTATTGAGTCTTTATCTTCTGTAGCACTTGAACAGCTACAACAATATCATCATCTGGATCCTCACGATTATCGTCATCACACGATCATCAGCATCGTCATCTCACGATCATCAGCATCGTCATCACACGATCATCAGCATCGTCATCTCACGATCATCAGCATTGTCATCTCACGATCATCAGCATCGTCATCACACGATCATCAACATCGTCATCACATGATCATCAGCATCGTCATCACACGATCATCAGCATCGTCATCACACGATCATCAGCATCGTCATCTCACGATCATCAGCATCGTCATCTCACGATCATCAGCATCGTCATCACACGATCATCAACATCATCATCACACGATCAACAACATCGTCATCTAGATCATCACGATCAGCAGCATCGTCATCTAGATCATCACGATCAGCAGCATCGTCATCTAGATCATAACGATCAACAACATCGTCATCTAGATCATCACGATCAACAACATCATCAATACAAGTATAAATATCATTAATACAAGTATCCTCATCAATACAAGTATACACATCATCAATACAAGTATCCTCATCAATACAAGTATACACATCATCAATACAAGTATCCTCATCAATACAAGTATACACATCATCAATACAAGTATCCTCATCAATACAAGTATACACATCATCAATACAAGTATCCTCATCAATACAAGTATACACAATAGCAGCATACCCTGCAACACACAAGATCCAATTACGGGATGATCAATCCCTCTCACTTTAGGACATAGGTCCAAGGATGATACAATCCTGATCCGCTTACGGGATGATCAGTCCCTCTCGGTTTAAGACAACTCTCATGTCCATGGATGATGCAATCCAGATCAACTTACAGGATGATCAATCCTTATCACTTTAAGACACCTCACCATGTCTAGGGACGAGGCAATCCCAATCTATTTACTGGATGATTAGTCCTTATCACTTTAAGACATCTCACCATGTCGAGGCAATCCCAATCTATTTACAGGATGATTAGTCCTTATCACTTTAAGACATCTCACCATGTCTAGGGACGAGGCAATCCCAACCTATTTACAGGATGATTAGTCCTATCACTTTAAGACATCTCACCATGTCTAGGGACGAGGCAATCCCAATCTATTTACAGGATGATTAGTCCTTATCAGTTTAAGACATCTCACCATGTCTAGGGATGAGGCAATCCCAATCTATTTACAGGATGATTAGTCCACTCAATCTCATTTAGGACTATCCTTCCTTTCAAAATTACTGGATTTACTGTCCAAAAATGATTTAATCCACTCAATTCATTTAGGACTATCCTTCCTTTCGGAATTACTGGATTTACTGTCCAAGGATGATTTAATCCACTCAATTCATTTAGGACTATCCTTCCTTTCGGAATTACTGGATTTACTGTCCAAGGATGATTTAATCCACTCAATTCATTTAGGACTATCCTTCCTTTCGGAATTACTGGATTTACTGTCCAAGGATGATTTAATCCACTGAATTCATTTAGGACTATCCTTCCTTTCGAAATTACTGGATTTACTGTCCAAGGATGATTTAATCCACTGAATTCATTTAGGACTATCCTTCCTTTCGGAATTACTGGATTTACTGTCCAAGGATGATTTAATCCACTCAATTCATTTAGGACTATCCTTCCTTTCGGAATTACTGGATTTACTGTCCAAGGATGATTTAATCCACTCAATTCATTTAGGACTATCCTTCCTTTCGGAATTACTGGATTTACTGTCCAAGGATGATTTAATCCACTCAATTCATTTAGGACTATCCTTCCTTTCGGAACGACTGGATTTACTGTCCAAGGATGATTTAATCCACTGAATTCATTTAGGACTATCCTTCCTTTCGGAATTACTGGATTTACTGTCCAAGGATGATTTAATCCACTGAATTCATTTAGGACTATCCTTCCTTTCGGAATTACTGGATTTACTGTCCAAGGATGATTTAATCCACTCAATTCATTTAGGACTATCCTTCCTTTCGGAATTACTAGATTTACTGTCCAAGGATGATTTAATCCACTCAATTCATTTAGGACTATCCTTCCTTTCGGAATTACTGGATTTACTGTCCAAGGATGATTTAATCCACAACCGTACATTTAGGACCAACGTCCAAGGATGACTTAATCCTCAACCGTACATTTAGGACCTACGTCCAAGGATGACTTAATCCTCAACCGTACATTTAGGACCATGTCCAAGGATGACTTAATCCTCAACCGTACATTTAGGACCTACGTCCAAGGATGACTTAATCCTCAACCGTACATTTAGGACCACGTCCAAGGATGACTTAATCCTCAACCGTACATTTAGGACTACATCCAAGGATGACTTAATCCTCAACCGTACATTTAGGACTACGTCCAAGGATGACTTAATCCTCAACCGTCCACCAAGGACTTCATTCTCGAAGACATACATCTACGGCTCTTCTTTCGGACTGAAGTCCAGGGATGATCCAATCCCCTCACATGTTCACCAAGAACTTCATTCTCGAAGACATACGTCTACGGCTCTCTTGAGGATGATGCAATCCTATCATGTCCACCAAGGACTTCATTCTCGAAGACATATGTCTACGGCTCTCTTTAGAACATATGTTCAAGGATGATGCAATCCCCTTGTCACCTTTGACCCTATCTAAGGACCATCCACCAACCTCTTTGTCGGCATCACTAATATAGGTATCCTCATTATCGACCTCACTGTCGATGCAGGCAATCTCATCATGAGTTATCACATCACTCCCCCTTTTGAGGAGGGTCCTTCTGAACTATATTAAGTTTGTCTCAGAAAACTTTACTTGAGGTAGAGGTTTGGTTAGTACATTGGATTGGTAGAGGTTTGGTTAGTACATTGTTACAAATTCAAACTTTTGGTTCCTTTCTGCACCATATCGTCTGTGTATAGAAACAATATTCAACCTTGTAGCAAAGGTTGAGATCCTCATCACCCATGGTGATCATTAAGCTCATCAATTGATTATCGATCCTGGGTACCCATATAGAACCTGATTCACACTTCTTCTTTAATTACACCATTAAGAGAATGGTCTTATCTAGCCACTTGGAGCAAACATCTTATCATGATTCTCACAAGCCTTCTATAGTGTGTTTGATTTGTAAATCCTTTTGTTTGAACATCCATTACTTGTTCAGTGTTCATCATTCATCATGATCTTTCCTACAAATAAAAATTAAGTACATGATTAGTAATACTTCATAATCATCAAATCATATTGACATGATAACCTATTATGCATACAGATATCATTTACATAGTTATGTAACTATTTTGACCAATACTTTGGCACAACATTTTCCCATATCCTGTATGCATACAGTGGCTATCTAGATGCCTTCCATCTCTACCAGAACATACTATTGAGAGTGTGCACAGCTCTCAGCATGTCAGCAAAGAGGTTTCATTCTAGACAAGCAACAATGGAATGTTTGTCCAACTTACCAATCATATGCATATTAGTAGTATACTGTTCAATGCTCTATGAATGTTTACACTCAGCATGATATATTCTAGGAATACAAATATGCATACAAGCAATATCATTTACTATTTCAAATAACAACTCAAATACTTATCTTTTATGTTTGTGTGGTTGCCTCCCGCTTGATCTTCTATATGTCTTTTGAACTTCTATTCATTCTGTACCACTGTGCATGCTCAAGTGTGCACTAGTGTCATCCTCATACACAGACATACATTCATTAGTATATTCTCAATATTATCAAAACATTCTAGTTCTAATAATCTTTGAAAATGTATAGTCATGATTATAGATAATATTCAAGGTTTCAAGGAAGTCTTCTTTTACTTCTGCATATTCTTGTTTGATCATAGTACTCTTCTGGTTAATTAGATCATCAAGATAAGAGACATAATATGCATAAACCCTTGATTACTAACTTTATGAATAAGCATAACCAATCATACCAAGTATACTTATATAAGGGATCCTAAGGTAGGATTCTAACTTGTCATAGGAAAACATACATGGATTAGTATATCTGCTTAGCTATGTACAACATACCTAAACAATCTCTTCAATGATTTAGAGATCCTGAGCTAGAACCTGCATGTCTCATAGGTTAAGCATAATATAACAAAGTCATACATACCTCGTAAGTAGAACAAAGATTATGGATGAGTCTTTGTCTTCATGTTGTCATGTTTTAAGGAGCTTGATTTGTCTTTTGTGATGTACCTGTATCTTGTTAGCAAACGACATCAACCTCATACAACACCATAATGCATTAGTACAATCATATAGCCCTAATCAATGAATGTCTTCGATCATTCACATGCATTCATACTATTACTAGGGTGATAAGACAATTCTAACATTAATCAAGATTGTACTAATAAATAACATGAAGACAAACACATTATGAACTTAATCAAGAATCAGATTTCAAGACATACCTGAACCTCAAGTCATACCTGTCGAGACTTCTTGTAGTCTTCTTATGTAAGGCCTTAGCCTCAACTCCCCCTGAAACTTGATCTAGAGCTTGATTGGGGTTTGCTAGAGAAACCCTAAAAATTCAATCTTTGACTTTCACACTTCCGAATGAATGGAAGGATGTGTCTTGCTGAGCTGATCAAACTAGCATACTTCAATTTTGAAATCTCCAAAAATTGACCCCTCAAAATTGCCTTTCAAACTTCTAGATATTCTTGACAGGATCCCGAACTAGGGTTTGATGAAGCCCACCCTTTTGCTCAATCAAAAGGTTTGATCCAAGGCTCTAAACACTTATTTTTCTAAGGAGCTTCCAGCCGTGGATTCTGATTCCAAAAATTCTAACTTTCTACGAAACCCTAAATTCCGGAAGCCATGAATAAAGGTGCTCCAAAAATAATTCTGTTTTGACAGAAATATGCACCTGATTGTTTCTGCTATAACTCTAAAATTTTTGCTCCACAGGGTCTGAAAACATTCTCTGTAGTAGCCTGACATGTCATCTTTCCATCCTGACAGGTCTGACCTCAATTGGATTTTCTAAGAGAGAGTTATGCCAAGTGTCGCAACGTGACCTGTTTATGGGATAAAACAGGAGAGCGAACTTGTACGGCATGCCACGTGTCACTGTTTGACCTTCGGCCTCTGAAAACTTTTCCTGAGATAGCTCGCCCTGTTGTCTTTCTATCCTGATAGGTCTGACCTCAATTGGACTCTCTGGGAGAGAGTTATGCCAAGTGTCGCAACGTCACCTGTTTATGGGATAAAACAGGAGACCGAACTTGTACGGCGTGCCACGTGTCACTGGTTCACCTTCGGCCTCTGAACAAGTTTCCTAAGATAGTACAGTCTGTGTACTACTTGTCACTTTTTACGAAATTTTATTTGGAGCTTCCTAGCCCAAGTTATGACCTTTTTTCCAAGGTTACCTCATTTTGACTGAGATCTGGAAGAGGCAGAAACCCTAACTTGTACTTATCATAACTCATAAAGTACAACGAATCTGAGGGTGCCCTTTGGACACAAGGTACCTGGGGATGTTATCTTCGACCTGTAAACTTTTCAGACCCTGAAACTTCGCATAAATGGATTTATAGCGAAAGTTCCACGATGACTGGTTTTTGCTATGTAAAACCCTAACCTTCAAATTGTCATAAGTAAAGCAAGTGTCGTAAGTGCCATACCTTGCCTTCCTTCAGGTTAGCTCTGATACCATGTTAATATTTAATATGCTAAGACTGAAAATAGCAGCATTACATTCCATTTCACAATAATAGCATATACAGGATCACTGAAGAAACAACAAGCATAGCATAAACACAAGAGACACAGATTTATCCTGGGAAACCCTCATGGGGTAGAAAACCCAGTAAAGCTTCCTCAATATAGATGACCAGCAATACACAAAGATGCAAACCAAAGATATGATCTCCTCCTCCACCATAGTAGACCTCTCCTCCACAAGTGCGCCTTTTCTCGAGTGAGTGTGTGTGTCAAATGAGGAACACACCTCCTCTATTTATACACTACACTGACATGTATTTTACACAGGTACACGTAGGCTCGTATTTAACCAATGGGTTAAATACCCCACTACAACTGATTGGGCCGACCCCTCTAGGGTGGTCTAATAACCCTTTGACCCACATAACATATACATGGCCGACCCCCACTAGGGAAGTCTAATAACCCGAGTTACCACATTCCGACGGAGGAATAAACATCTCCGGATATACAATAAGATCTTCACGGAGGAATGAAACATCTCCGGAATAATAAAGTACAAATATAATATTCTTTGAAGTTACAATATCTCAACAGACGTCTCACTTGTGTGGCCTACAAAGGATCATGAATGTTGCTTGCAAGGGCGTAGGTCCACATAGTACTGTTGGCCTCCCTTACCTCTCATATAGATAGAGGAGGGAGTGAGTCATTTTATACACAATCAGCACATTGTACACTTCTATTTGTACTTGTCTTTTTGGAGAGATTCACTAGGGTTTCCTCATGAAACTTAGGAGAAGCTAATGGAAGGGAAGGATGATGTCTTGGTTGGAGTTTACTCTTGTGATGAGGGTTTTCTCTTGTGGAGGAGACATTGGTGATCATCTTGTCTCTCTCTCTTTCTCTTGGATTTTCACTTGTACTTGTTATCTTTCTCTCTATTGAGGTGTCAGGGTTACTTGGTTCTCTTGTGCATCTTGAATCATCTTGGATTTTTAGGGTTAGGATTTTACCTTTAGAGATTGGAGATTAGGGTTTTGAGAGAAAAGCAAAGGGTGGATTTGTGAAGAAGGGGAGGACATCTTGCTTTGGAGGTTGTGTTGGAGTGCACTTGGATTTTTTTGGTTGAGTTAGGGTTTGATGATTTACCATAGTTAGGGCATTTTTGGATGGTTGGATTTTTGTACTAGCCTTGAGAGAAGGCTATGGTACGTACTTGTACTTCATCTTTATCTTATATATGAAGCTTTCAACTATCCATATTTTGTGCCATTTGCAAATTTAAAAATTCAGCTATACGTTCTTTATGCTTTGCTATTTATAATAATTTATGTCTTGCTGATTTCATAAGTAAAAGAGCAAATTTTTAAGTAATTTAACATCTACAAGAATAATACAACAGGCTGCATTTACTGTTGTTAAAGTACATTTTCAGATCTGGTTATTGGTTGATAAGTTGCCTTGGAAGGGGCTGAATCTTATTTCATTGTTTGGTATCTTTTATCCTTGAATTGCTGTGAAGTTTCAGACTATTAGAAGTGAATTTCATTGCTGTTTTATATGTTAATTTACAATAGTCCTACGGCTGAAAATTCTAGGGCTAAGATCTGAGAAACCTTCGAGGAAGAAGTTGAAATTTCAGTGCTGCATTAATTGCTCGAGTGTATGAAATTTGGAGTGCCCATTTTTGCACCACAATGGGTACATATTTATGTGAATCCGTTAGGTGACATATAGTCAAAGGCCAAATGCAAGTTTTAGGTGATTTTGACAAAATATCTATCTATTAGCCTACTAGCCTCATCAACTATTCATTATGTACCAAAGCCTTGAGGGTCTAAACTTGCTATAACCAATATGGAGTCTTTCTATATGATTAGTGTTTCCAAACTTGCTCTTTCGTTAGCTTTAAGCCTCTTACTAACCCTTTGAATCACTCCATCTTTGGCAAAAGAACAAATCCCTCCATGTATGACACTAAAGTCCTCCATTGAAAGGATGTCAACCTGCTTCTACTATGACAATTTCTTTTTTTCTTCTTTTTGAAAGTGATTTAAACTCCATAGAAGCATTTCCATTGAGCTAAAGAGGTTGGGCACCACAAACAATTTGCTTTGGTCCTCAAGGGATTATATGTTAATTTGCTTTAACCCTCAAAATTCGACGAACCCTTAAAAAACCTGAAGTTCATTAAGGTTCGTTGAACTTTATGTTTGCGATTCTCTGTTCTAAGTTCTAACCCTCTACCCTTTGTCTCAAGGCCGTGAAACTATGGGATAGGCGAGTCCATTCTTGTTCTAACCCTCAACCATATGTCTCAAAGCTATGGGACAGTGCGATGGGTGACTTCATTCCTGTAGTCTGCTGGTGATAGGTGACTCCATTCTCGCTGGCGAAGGGCGCTGCTAGGGCCAGGGCCATTTACAGGCCACCGACTTGTTGCAATTTGCAAAATGGAGAACACCTCCCTTGACGGGTCGATGGCATTAGACCCAGGGCCATTATAACTTGCGATGGGCCACCGTGAGTCTTGCTGATTGACAATTTGATGAATTTCCCCGACCGATGGTGGTTTTATTTCCTTGTATATTACTTATTACTTTCCCTTGACTGATCAATGGTGGTTTTATTTGATTGTAGATTTTTCATTACTTCACCTTGACCGACCGATGGTGTTTCTATTTCATTGTGTATTATATATTATATTTTAAAATTTAATTTTAATGGCGGGTGATTGTATTGTTTTTCTCCTATATATATGTGTGTGTTTATAAACTTTGAAATTTCATGTGTGTGTGTGTGTGTTTATAAACTTTAAAATACATAAAGAGCAATATGGGAGACATACACGAAGTTAGAAGGAGATTGACTTATAATCACGGTGAGGATGTTGCACTAGCTCCAACTGCTTGCTCTTGTCAACTACAACCAACTGGGAAACAACATGTGGGGGACAACTCTCCTCCTGACCAATCCCTCAGTCAACGCAACTAAGAGTCCCCGATCCTTCAATCAATTTACCAATGCCAGTTATCGTTCCTCTTCCTTTAGGATCCCAAGCCCCAAAATCTTCTCAAGATCCATATTTGATCCAAGCAAAAGATGCCTTTACCATCTTCTCAAGCTCCATTATATAACTTATTATGAAGTTCTATTCTTGTACAAATTCCTATACATGACATGCATCTTTAGTTAGCTTTTCTTTAAATTAATTTTTGTTCAATCTTAGAATCCTCTCTTTATTATTATATTTCTTATTTATTTATTCTCTTATTAGTATATATTATTATTATCATTATCGTTATTATTTATTTATATATTTATTCTCTTATTCATTTATTTTCAGATAATTAATTAATTATTATATATCATACGGGGCATACATGAATATCTTCCATCAAAATCATCCAAGACTTGCACCCAACCGTAACTGCTTATCCATGCCTCTAGGGGAAACCTTGGTGGGTGCTTGACATGTTACTTTCTTCATTGCTGAACCATAACCCCATTGACAACAATAGTTAATTTTGAAGCACCACTAATTTACTTTCAAAATTCTTGTAGAATAACATCAACCTTGAGTTCATCACCCTTATTTATGAGATATATTTGTGGACCAATAGGGGTAGATTAATGCTACAATCAATGTTGAAAAAATAAACTCAATATACCTTGGTGGGAGTTGTTATCATTGGAAATTTCCATCCTACAAAGCTAAATGGAGTCCGAATAACCATGGAGAATGATTCCTCATACTTTGAAATTAGTTCGTGTGCTAACTTCATAGGGGTATTTCTAAGTGATCCAAGGGATCAACTGTGAGTCAATTAATGATTAGTGGTACATCATATTGGAAATTAAAGTGCTGTTTGGTGTAAAATTATGTGATTACGAGCATGCAACAAGCATAACTCCCTTTAAAACTGCGAAAAACCTAGAAAACAATGCAAAAAAATACCAAGTAACACTGAGAATGCAAACCAATGCAAATTTACTCTGTAAATAAGTACTTATTGTGCAAAAACAGAAATTACAAGTTGTAATGGTGTAAATTTTCAGGCCCTTGGTGCCTGTTGTCCTATGTTTCTTTTGATTAAATAAATCAGATCTAAACTTATTTAACAATAGAAATATAAAATTCTTGGAAATGAACAATGGAAAGCATAAACACAATACACAAGACTTTTGTCCTTCAAATCAACTTATTATTTAAATAATCAAAACTTACAAGGACACCTCAACTTGAGGTTTACAACTTGCTGAAAAGAAATAATAGGCCTCACAGAAATTTGAGGAATTCCTGTACCTTGTATGACACTGTACAGAACTATCCTTGCAATCTTCCACCTTGCTGGTCGATCCTCTTCTTGCTATCTACGTTCTCTCCTCGGATTCACTTGGTGTGTTCTTTACAGAACTTCCTTGGTGTGTTCTCTTCTCAACTTCTCCTCCCATATTGTCCTATATATCTTTGAGAAAGATAACTAATCTCATTAATTCTGGCAATCAACTTCCTTTATTCTAGCAACCAATTTCTTTGATTTTTAGGAACCAAATTCCTTGATTATAGCAACCAATCTCAACCAATCTACTTAATCCTAGCAACCACCTTATCTCAACAATAAGGTATACGCCTAAGATTATATCAAATCTAACTCACTAATATTCTAGAATCTTTAGAATATTTCATTTAGATTTCTAAGACTAAGAGATCAAAGGAAATTAGAATTTCATTTTTATTTATCAAGTGAAATTACAAGATGATATTATTTCCCACTTTTACTAAGTGGTCACTAAGAAGTTGTCTCAAACTATTTTCGCATGTTCACAACTAACATGTGCAAGAAGCTTTTCCTCGAGCTACATTTTTCAAACAATGGTTGTTCTAAAAATTGGAAAACATTAATTTAATGCTGTTTTTTGTGTTTTTATGTTCTGTTATGCATGCAAATCAAGAAAGAGGTAGGTTTTATAATTCAATGAAAGATTCACCATGTTTTTCCAATATTTTATAATTCAGGGAAATATTTGCCAAGATTTTACAATATCTTATAATTTAGTGAAAGATTTGCCAAGATTTTCCAAGATTCTATAATAGAATGAAAGATTAGACAATATATATATATATATATATATATATATATATATATATATATATATATTACCGATAAAATAGCCTTCAAATTTTCATATATATCAAGGAGATTCACCCATTTATTATCTATATAAATTTAGGGGGGTTTCTTAAAATTATCTCTACCCATCACTAAAGCAAGAGTAATAATAGTCCCGATGGAGGTGTACTTGAAGATAGGAGACAAAGTCTCCTCATAGTCCACTCCCTCTTTGTGAGAGAATCCTCTTTCCACAAACCTTGCTTTGTGTTTCTCAATGCTACCATCTACTGAATGCTTGATCTTGTAGATCCACTTGGAAGTCACCACTGACTTCCCTTTAGGTCTAATATTCCTCCATCATGGCATCCTTCCAAACATGTTCTATTTCCTCGTCATAAATGGAAGGTTTAGAATCAATGACGTGACTCATCAATTCCATGTAGCTCGAGAATCTCTAAGGCCTCTTTCTCTCCCTAAAAGTGCCCTTGGGAGTTGAATGCCTTTCTATCTCTGGTTATAACTCACTGGAATTCAAATTCCTTACTCTCATTGTGTACTAACCGCCACCAGAGATATAACCCTCTCTTGTCCATTCAATAGATATGACTCACTCTTGTGAGCATAGATTGTCGTACTGGATGCCTCTTCCCATAAGAACATGGGTAAGTCCTGATGATGTATTATTGCTTTGAAAACCTTCATAATGAACTTGTCCTACATAAATTGTTGTCAACTCCCTCTTTCTCTTTGTCTCCTTGCATAAATTACTAAAGTCCTTGGAGGTGTACTCTCCTCCAAAACCTTGATATTCTTGAACTTCTAGAATCTACTAAAGACCTCATCCATGGTCTTCATGGGGGTAGATCACCAATGATAGTCACAAAGTACAAGACACTATTAAGAGATGATACTATCATTGGTGTGCATACATCTGAGTGTACTAAAAGAAATACTCTTTCCAAAGTTCATCTGCAATCTCATCAAGTTTATTTTCTTTTGTCGTCTTTGGTGAAGGCTCATCAACATTGGATGTCAATGCATGTTTCCTTTCTTTTCTTTTCTTTTGAGGGAATTGACGACCACAGTGACCAAATTTATGACAATTGTAACATCTTACTTTTAAAAGATCCTTCTTCCTTTGATATTGAACTGGGGCTGATCTTTCACTTGTATTTTTCTTCTTCTCAAACTTTCTTCTTCCTCTTCCTTTTCTTTCATGAGCTGCAAGAGCTTGATTTTATTCATTCTAAGGTTTCTGCAAACTATTATTGGACAATACTCTAGCTTCCTTTTTTATATAATCATCCCATAGTCGATCAACTTGTGTAACTCTTCTCTTCCACTAATACTCTGAACAAATGATTCCCATGAAGAGGCAAGTCCATTAAGAGTTACCATAACAAGTTCTACATCATCAACGATGTCTCCAATGGATTTAAGTTGATCTCTCAACTGGGAAACCTTCATAAAGTAAGTGGAAATTGAATCCGAGTTAGTCATTGTCATACAACGAAGTTGATTCCTCAAGGATAGATTCCTGCTATTGTTCTTGCTCTCGAATAGTCCTATAAGGCATCATGCATTGCTTTGGTAGTCTTCAATTCGACAATATGTGGAATCAAATGGTCTTTTATAAAATCTATTAAGATCCTCTTGGAATTTGCTTCATTCTTTTTATGTTTGTATTTCTCATCAACATCTTCTGGTTCTGGGACATCTTTCTTTACATAATCCCGGATCTCATTCTCATCCAAGATGATGAGTATTCTGGTCTGACAGTATCGGAAATTTGAAGTGCCATCCAAGTTGTCTTCTACTCTGAGACTAGACATCATCTTGATAGAATTCTGAAATCTTATTCAAAATCCCCAGTTCTAGCAAAAATTAGGTCAAAATTGAAATCTGCCTCCACAGATAGATGCACCCTCCTTAGGAAGCCTCCATAAAACTAAGATCGAACCAAATATTAGGTTGGAAGTGTCCAAACATGGAAGCCCTAGTTTCCAGAAAAAGCTGCAAATAGATTTCTTTCACAACTGCTCTGATACCATGTTGAATTTTTATCTATTTCCAAATCTTGACAATTATTTCACAATGATTTCAAGAATTCATTTCACAATTCATTTCATTCCACGATTTCATTGAATAATTTCACACTGAAAAATAACAACTTAAATTGTAGCAGAAACAAAGGATCATAGAAAGATTGCAATGCATAAGAGACAAATATTTTTTCTTTGGGAAACCCAAAAGGGATAAAACCAAGCAAACTTTTCTTAGAAGAAATCAATTCAATTAAAGTAAAATACCATTCATGAAGATGAACCCTAGCACAAGAGAGGTTCGCCCTCCTTCACAAGAAATCCTAACAAGGGTAGCGAACTTCTAGAGAGAATAAGAGAACCCAAAATTATGCTTCTTGCCTTTGATAGGCCTTATTTGGAGGTGTGCACGAGTGGAGAGAGAAGAGAAGATGTTGTGATGATGAAAAATGAAGTGAGTGAACCCTTTATTTATATTCTTTAGTTCACTCATATTTTTCATCAATGTGGCTGACTTGTACACTTGATGGGGCCGACTTGTCTTCTTTACTGGGGCATACTTGTTCTTCCTTCTAGCCTGCCTTGTCTTCTTGCCTTCAATTTTATTCTGGTACTTATTCAATGCTATTCGGGACTTCTTTAATGGTTGACTTGAATTCTTGATTATTTCTTCATCATAGAAAAGTTGTCCTTGCTGATACTCATCTCTTGGCATGCACGTTTATTCAACCATAGAGCTCTAATGTTGATTTGACCCCACAATAAGAAGTCCCAGACACTTCTTAGAGCCTATATCAAATCCAACATTAGATTAGACTTGTAAATTTCACAGGGGGATAAAATCCCCTATCAAAAAAACAAGTCAACTCACTCTAATATAGAATAGATCACTCCTTCTCGGAGCACTCCTTCTTAGAGTATGCAATGTGACCTCTATTCTCCTCGAAACACACCTTCTTGGAGTAATCATCTTGAGCCTTATTTACTCTTAGTCACTTCTCATGACTAATCAAGGCTATGTCGAGGCCATCCTCTAACAACCGTTAGTCAATTATCATGACCTCTTTGGGAGAATGTCTGCAAAATGTTGCCCGATGTTGCAACCTGGAGAAACATCAACACTCCCTCTCAATGAGGGGAACATTCTACATCACGCCAAGCTTCGCACTTGGTGAGAATGTTCGTAGAAGACACTTTGTATCTCTACCAAGCTTCTCACTTGGTGAGAGTTTCGTAATCCATCTCAGATATATACTGCATCTGCATCTCAAGTCTTCCTAGCCAAATCTCATGACTATATGGATAAAGACCATTAGCATAGCTTCATGAGTGAATGTATCATTTACCACTAGCATATCCTTGTGAATACATGTCTTACTTGATACTACCCATCTATATGTCCGTGCCATTCACCACTAGCATAGCCTCATGAGTGAATGTTTGTCCCATATTGCTCATTTGTATAACCATCATGGTAACTGGGCCATTCACGTCACGTTAATGCCTGTCGCTTTTCTTTGGGATCATCATAGTGTCTAGGCCATGTTGAAATTTGGTTGTCATTGATGTCAACTAATGTCAAAGAGGATGTCAATTGATTCAGTTTGAGTCATTGATGTCAATTGAAGTCAAGTGGATTCTGTTTTCCCATGCTAGCTTGAAGAAGTATTGAAAAGCCACATTGAAGAAGTTTATGCGCAAGCAAGATGGTGAAGCATATGGATGCAAGTGTGAAGAAGAATATCTAGAAACTACATCCAGTATGAAGAAGTGTGTCCAAGGGTACATCATGAATATGGACTATGAATAAGTACATAAGGAATATGTACTTGAGTAGGTCACAAGTCCATCCAGTCATAGTCCTTCAAAGCACAAGCTAAAGGGTTGGTTGGATAGAAGGATGAAGAGTGCGCAAGCAAGCCAAAGAATACATCGGACAAAGTCTAGTCTGTGCAAGAAACTCAAGAGAAGATTTAAGAGTTCCCAAGCAAGTCAAGTGGAGTGCGCAAGCAACATGGAACATGAGATGGTTGAACAACTCTACAAGTCCTGAAAGCACGCATGTCATCACCAATCAGAAGACACTTTGAGTTGATAAAGCATGCACAAGTCTCAAGAAGGGTGTAGTAGTTGATGTCAACATATGCGCAAATTCCACAGCCAATGACACAACAAGTGCACAAGTCCCACAAGTGATGGTACCGCAAGGTTCAAAGTCCCACCAAGTCGAAGATCATATATGCGCAAGTTCTGCAAAGCATTGATACACCAAGTGCGCAAGACCCACTAGTAATGGTATCGTAATGGTGAAAGTCCCACCAAGTCGAGGACCATGTATGCGCAGAACACACAAAGAAAGGACACATCAACGACACATAATATGACATGTGGTAGAAGCAAAATCCGTGAAGCAAGGAAGAAGGAATTCCACAACCAAATTGTGGACATATAATCCATGTAGGACATGTATAAATAGGGAAGCAAGTTGGAGATTGGAAGTAATCTTGATGATGAGGTCGAAGAGCTTATGAGCGGAAGATACATAATTATATTTGGGGCATCATGGGATCGAGATACAAAATAGTATGATCTAGCAAGGATCCGAGTACGCACAAGCAGATGAATGATTGAACTGATGGTGCACAGAATGATGTTGTAGTTCTGTGACGATTATGCAAAGACAAAAATGAAGAATGAAAAAGATGCGCAAGTGCGTGAGGATTGAATGATAGTAGCACAAGCAGCACGTGGATAATCATATATGTTTTGAAAGAAAGAAGTGCAGAGACAAAACTGAAGTATATTAGAAGGTGTGAAGAAGTTTAGCTAATGCACAAAGGTTGAAGTGAAGTGTGCGAAGTAGAGAGGTCCATCAGATGCGCAATGAAAAACTATAGCATAATCTTGTATGCGTGTCATGATGAGGATGATTTGAGACAAGTGTGTTAAACCGAAAGGATGAATCATATGATGCACAACATGTCGTAGATTGTCTAAAATATTGTGGCACTTAAACAGAATGGACACATCTTATGAAGTGTGTAGTTCCATCTGATACTGGTACGCAATATTAGAACAACAAGCTATCAATTTAAGCACAACATTAGTTGGTATAGTGCAGTTCCGCGGAAGCAGAACAACAGACTGAATCTTGGCCCAGATTGTAGAATCAACTGAAGTAGCTCACAGTACATGAAGTTAGTCATCAACATAAGTGAAGAATTGAGTGGAATGATAATTCAAGTGATGTATGCAAGGAAGTGACGGCAATACGAATACATACAGAAAGTGCGCACAACAGAACAAACATCAAAATATCAGAAGTGTGCGCGTGTTGGAATTTCAATAAGGAAACATCTTATTTTGTATATCTGGGCAATAGGATGGGGAAAGGAGCAGGATGTCGAAAACTCCTTCCAGTTGGTGCTGGAGAACATAGGGAGTCAGTGCTTCCTTCAGGTTGGTTCCTGTAAAACCATGGGGTTACTTCCTCCTTCCAATTGGTGCTGGTAAACATAGGAATTCAGTGCTTCCTTGAATACAATATTTTCATTACAAAAGAGCATTATGTGGTTTTCTCATGTTTGGGTTTCCACATCAAAATCCTGTTTGTTCTGTTTTCTTTGTCTTGGTGCATATATGGATGAATGATTATATATATATTGGATGCAAAAATAAATATCAAGATTAAGTTAAGACTAATCTGTTAAAGAAGGTAAAAACTATTGATAATTGCATTAATACTGATTCACCCCCCCTCTCAGTATTAAATTGATTCCAACAATTGGTATCAAAGATAGTGTCTTCAATAACAACTTAACATCTGGAAGATAAATCTGTGCGCAGATATGGACAAGCAGGAAGGTATTTCCACCAACAGAGCACCAAGGTTTGATGGTACCAACTATACCTTCTGGAAGGTTAGGATGGAAGTATATTTGCAATCATTGGGAGCAGATGTCTGGAAATCCATTGTTGGCGGTTACAATGTCCCAGCAGTCATGCCAGTTAATCCACCACAAAGGAGAATCTATGAATGCAATGCAAGAGCCAGAACTGCAGTGCTATGTGGTTTGACTAATAATGAGTTCGTCAAGTTTATGCATTGCGCCTCAACCAAGGAGGTTTGGGACAAATTCAGAGGTGTCTATTAAGGTGACAGAAAGGTAAAGAAAGCAAAGTTGCAGAACTACTTTGTGTTATTTGAATATCTGAGAATAAAATATGAAGAGAACATTACCTCTTACTTCTTAAGTGTTGATGAGATAGTTAATGCTATCAAAAGTATTGGGGTCACTTTGGAAGAAGAATCTATGGTACAGAAGATACTGAGAACTATACCCTCAAAGTTTGATGCAAAGGTGTCTGTATTGGAAGACAGATCTAATTTTGAAGATCTGACAAAGGACGAGCTTCAAGGGATTTTGACTGCAAACGAGATGAGAACTGAGAAATAGACTTCCATTAGGAAGGAATTTGATTTTAAAGCCACTAGGAAGGATTAGCATGATCACGAAAAGGACTGTTGCATTGAATCAGATGATGAGGAGTCAAACTTTGTTAGAAAGATGAAAAGAGGACAAGATAAGTACAAAAACAAGTTGCCCTTCAAATGTTTCAAATATGGAGGAATATGACATTTTGATTCTAAGTGTCCTTACAGAGAAGATGGAGATATCGACAGCGACGAAGAATCTAGTTCTCATGAACGAAGAACTGCGCGCACGCAGCACAGACCTGAAAATAAAAGGAGGGTTCCAAAACATAAGAAAAGTCTATACACTGAGGAAGATGGCAATGTATTTGAAGGAAGTGACTGCGACGAAGAAACAAAAGAAGTACTTTTCATGACCTTTGTAGAAGACAACGGTGATGAAAATAAGAAGAACAGTTCGAAGAATACTCCAGTTACGCAAAGAAAACCGAGATCATTCAACAAATATTTCTTTAGTGGATCATTCAAAACCCCTCCAAAGGATGTTACACCACCAAAGCCAGCAACAGAAGTTAAGACATATAATCAATCTGAATAAGGAGAGGCTGCAGATGTTGACTGGGAAGGTGAATTGATTAATGCCTTGGATGAATTAAAGAAGTCAAGAAAGAAGAACAAATTCATGTAGGAGCAGTGATTGAAGTATGAAGAACAAGACAAACTATTCCAAGAGTCTCTTGATTCAAATATTTGTGAAAAGGTGACCAACTATGAGATACAACTGATTTGCACACAAGACAAGGTCAAAGTGCTTGAGGAAGAGAAAGTTGCATTAAAATATTCTTTGAAAGAATTAGTCCAGATGAATAAGATGCTGACAAGTCAGCTTGAGTCAAAGTACAAAGAAATATCTTGCTTAGAAGACAAGCTGGTGGTGATGAAGGGAAAGAAACAAGTCCAAGATCCCATAGTGAATTGTGCACATCAAGAAAGAAACAAGTCTACTATTGAAGATGAAGTAAAGAACAAGTTCAAAGGAAACACATCAATCTTGAACAAAATCATGGAAGATCATAGATTACAAGAAGAAAAAACAGGTCTTGGTTATGAAAAGGCATCCAAGAAAATCTGCGACATAGAACATTGCTACGATCATGTTAATCCTATCAGGTATGATAGTTCCTTCAACAACTACAACTGTTTTTTCAGTATACTAACCAAAGAAGGATGAATAGGATGAAGTGCGCAAGATGCAATCGCTTTGGTCATGTTGCAAAATATTTCCAAACTATGAGATGCTCTGCATGTGATGGTTTTGGACATAAGGCTACGTACTGTCAAAGAGTAGTAAAATGTCCAGATGAAGACTATTGTGCAAAGGCGATCACATTCCAAGGAATTATAGTGAAAACTATCAAGTGAAGAATCAAGATAGAAGTGTGCACAGGAAAACATGGGTAAGGAAATCTCTGCAGAAGAAGCAGAAAATCCAAGTACATCCAAAGCAGCAAGCAATTGTTGCTCCTCTTGCTTATCTTGAAAAGATCATGTGATACCCTTGAATTCAACACGATGCATTTTAGAATTCAAGGAGTATGTTAGTAATGTGTGTGGTTATAAGGTGTATGTCGCAATATTTATCATAGTTGCAAAAGGTTACGTGTTAAATAATGTCGCAGAAAAGAAAGATCAGATACATGCATGCATTCAATTGTTACTAAGTTATCTTGCATGTGATAAAGTGAAGAACACATTAATTGTTTAGTTAAGTGTTATGAAACAAAAGAAAATTTCTTGCATGCAGAAAATGTACAAATGTTGTTGAAAGATAAACATGAAGAAAATGTACAAATGTTGTTGAAAGATAACCATGAGTCTGCGCAAAAGGTGTGATTTGTTTTACATTTATAATTAGTGTTTTTACAAAATTGCATGAGTCAGGACTCCATGCCAAGGCCAAAAAAGCATATACAACAAAAATGAGTGAAGATGGAAAAATTGATAATTGCTAAGGTAATCTACAGTCGCAGTTTGAGGTCAATCTCTGAGTCTAGCTGGTGAGCAAGACGAAGCTACAAGTCCACTGGTTCCAACGCAGTACACTCCGAAGAAGGGAGCACATGAATAAATTGCAGAATTGGATAAGGTGGGATTCAATATGCAGAGGCTGAAGTAAGGACAGTTCATCCAGAATATGTTGTTGTTGGCGCTCCAAATTGTCAACCCGACAAGTCAATTGATCCAATTTTTCAACTTGCCCGTAATCCACCTGTGCCTGAACTGTTGAAACTATGTGTCCTCCATCCAACATTTCCAAGCTCCCATGTCAACTTTCAGGCATGTAAATTCAGACTGCTATGACTGAACAATTAGTCGCACACTCTTAAGGGAGTTGTTCATTCTCTGGTAGAAAGAAGCCATTGGAAAGGAAAGCAAGAAAGAGGGAGGCAATGCAACACATAAGGGAAGAAGTGGAAAAGGTGATGAACCAGGAATTTTCTCATTGAGCTCTGATAGAATCAGATGGAATATCTAAGCACGCGTCGAGTTAATTTGAAGAGATATGCATTCAATATCACGCGATTTGAAGAAGGTGGTGGAGTCACCAAAATTGAATGCAATAGTTAATAGGTTTTGGAAAGGAGTACAAAACGCGGAAATCCTCCGTGCGACGAATGATGTTTCGCCAAAATATCAAGTACGATCGCTACAAGTCATTGTTTCCACATGAACTAAGTGTCATGTCCGCTTTTATGTCGAGTTGGATGATGAAAGATTTTTTTTCCAAATCTTTGGTTGTCATGGTAAGGGATGCGACGATATTAATGCGACAAGGCCTTGCGACAACATAGTAAATACGATAGATGAAATAGTTAGGCACATAAAGGAAGTCAATGGAAATTATAAAAACAATAAAGGATTGAGTTTGGCACAAAAGGATGCATGCATGAACCACAGTGCAAAATAATGATGAAGTGTTGTGACAAGAACATGAGAACAATATACAAAAGTAATATAGAACCTGTACAAAAAGAAATCAAAGATAATTATGAAAGCAATATGCATATTGCAAGATATCAACGTAGACGACATGAAGCATGAAGATAGGGGAATTCATACCTATGAGCAGTAAGTGAATATCTGCACAAAGTAGAATAAAATAAGAACTTACATTTGCACAAGTAATGACACCTCTTTGCCATTGTGTCAAAGGGGTAGAAAAGCATGAAGCTAATTGTACATATGACATGAAGCTGAATTCAATTGAGATGAAGCAGTATGAAGAAGAAGAAGCATGAAGCCAAGAAGTAATGCAGTTGAAGCAAGACATAAAAAATAGATGATGAAGTAGACATGAATGAACATGAAGAAGATGGCATAGAGATGCACCAGACGTGAAAGAGCGTAAAGATGCAACATAGCAGTAAAGATGATCATGATGCATGTGATCTGCGTGGAAGTAAAATAAAGCAGAAGAAGCACTTACATCAAAATGCGCAGATGTAGATATCAAAGGTACAAACTGGCAAATAACTCAGGGGGAGTACTGTTACGAACACAGATGAAGAATACAAGTTCAAGAAGATGACTATGCATGGCTTCATAAGGTGTTGACATCAATGCCAAAGGGGGATATTGTTGAACTTTGGTTGTCATTGATGTTGACTGATGTCAAAGAGGATGTCAACTAATTCAGTTTGAGTCATTGATGTCAATTGAAGTCAAGTGGATTCAGTATTCCCATGCCATCTTGAAGAAGTATTGAAAAGCCACACTGAAGAAGTATATGCGCAAGAAATATGGTGAAGCATATGGATGCAAGTGTGAAGAAGAATATCTATAAGTTGCATCTAGTATGAAGAAGTGTGTCCAAGGGTACATCATGAATATTCAGTGTGAAGAAGTACATAAGCCACATGTACTTGAGTAGGTCACGAGTCCATCCAGTCATAGTCCTTCAAAGCACAAGCTAAAGGGTTGGTTGGACAGAAGGATAAAGAGTGTGCAAGAAAGCCAAAGAAGACATGGGACAAAGTCTAATCCGCACAAGAAACTCAAGAGAAGATTCAAGAGTACACAAGCAAGTCAAGTGGAGTGCGCAATTAGCATGGAACAAGAGATGGTTTATGTAGCGTCCCCATCCCTCATTTCGACCAGCATGAGGGGACATTAACTAAATTGGGGCCTCAAAATTTTTCCCATAAGTAGAATTATGAATTCTTAACAACTAAAATACATGTGCAGACATGAAAATAAAACACACAATGAAATGAACTAATTCCACACACACACCATGCAATTTACAGGCATAATTATCACATGAATACAAATAAAACCATATATTGCACATCAAATACACAAGAATACTTATCTTTAAACAAAAAATATCCAAGCAATTGGCTATGTAAGAGCAATTTTCCACCCATCCATAGGCACTCTGTCCATCATATAATATTTCTGCCGAGAGGCCACCCCCAAGTTGGTCTATGATGCCACCAGGGCGAAGGAAACACCTAGAAGCTTCTCTCTCTCAACCCACAACCCATTCTGCTCGCTGTGCTTAAAAAAACCTCAACTAAAGCTCTACATGGGTCTCATTAAGCCTTCATAGCCATGGAACTCCTTCCAACTTCCCCACATAACACAAGGTAGGAATTTCCCTCCATTGATCCATAGTTTCCTCAAGAAATCCAACCCTTACAGTGCTTACCAGTGTGTGCAGTAAGAGTCCAACCTACTGTAATCTATTGGATAACCTCTTGCAACATTAATCCATGGCTTCTCAAGCATCCAAAAGTAGCAGAACTCAATGGGTAAAGGTTCCTATCTTTCCCAACTTCCATGCTCACTTACAATAATCTATTTTCCCTTCAAAAATGCAACTCCATCTCCAAATTCGAATTTATGGGTTGAACACAGTCTGGTAATGGACATGAACAACAATGGAAAAATCTACGTAGTGTACAAACATGCATGAGAGAGTGATCAAAAGAGCGTTGACTCCAAGGGTATGAGGTAAGGGTGAAAAGACAACTGACATAACTTCTGACCATAAATAAATATTCCAAGTGCATAACAAACTTTGGATAAAATTAAATGTACACTCCTAATTAATTAAATGCCTGGAATACAAAATTTAACCCCATGATATTGAAGTTGTATCCTCAACCCAAGGGATTGGTTGGGTTAGGATCTTGATCCAATGTTCACTGTGGAGGGGACATGACATATTGATGCATCATACAATGCACCATTGGCTATTTTTAGGTGACTATTTCCAAGCTTGCCAGTGCGTTGTCTATAATTAAGCACACCGACAAAATGGGGCACCTTACAACACATCGGTTTCTCTTCTTTTGGTGGTGGATGGTGCACCTAATCTAAAAGAATGCATTGGTATCAATTCTCCATAGGGAACATTGTTTATGGTGTGCCAAGTGATGCACTAATGTATATGACGCATCACGATGTTGTTGGGAACACTAGTGCGGTTATCTAGCAATAACCACTCCGTGTTTGGTGCAAATTGTTCAATGTGTTTATATGAAACAAATGCATGGGATGTGGTGCGACCTCTAAATGCATCGATGTCTAGTGTGACTTGTAAATGCACTAGTTTCTGGTGTGACCCGTGTTATGGTGGAGCACCAACGAATTTTTGTAAAACTTTTTTTCAATTTTAAGTATACAAAGTTGAATTTCAAAATTTAATCCTCTCAAAATTTAAATTGAAGGATAAGAATTGATTTGCTTTTTGCTTGGTGCCTTTTATGCAGACGAGCCATGGATTCCGTGTATGAGAAAATTGAAAAAAAAATTGTGTTTGGAAATTCCAAAATGAACACAAATAAACCATGGATGCACACAGAGTCAACAAGTAGGATGGTACGAGAACATTGCGACATGGGACACTTTTGTAGATACTTGAGAACTAGTGCTTGTATGGTTGTATAGAAGCACCTTAAAAAAGTAAAAAATTATTTTACGGTCTGGTATTTTTTTTTATTCTACTCTAACGCGATGCGTAGGTAAATTTATTGATGCATCAATGCATTTGTTGCAGATAGAGCATAAAAAACGTACATGCTATATTTTAATTTTTTAATAATTTCAATGATGTCTAGTGCATTTTGATAAAACACATCAGTTCTTATATTGAAAGTTGACCGCACTGTTGTGTTAGTGCATAAATAACACATCATGGAATTTGATTTTTTTTTCATTTTTTGGCAAAAAATATAAGCTTTCCGATGCGTTGTTTTGAAACACACCAATGCGTTTATAGTTACAAAGTGCACCGAATAATGTAAATATTATATTTCTAAATTTTAAATCATTTCATTGATGTCTAGTGCATTTTGCTAAAATGAACTGGTACATATTTATAAAATTAAATGCACTGATGTGTTTATTTAGAGAAAGTGCGTCGTAAAATTTCAAAATATTTTATTTTTTTAGGAGAAAAATTATAAGCTTTCCGGTGTGTTGTTTGTAAACGCACCAGTGCTTGTCTTGTTAAGAGCACTGATTGTTATATATATACACACACACACACACACACACAAACACACACACACACACATAATAAAAATTTAAATCGATAGATCATTTAAATTATCTAGTGTGTTCATAAATAATAAATCACACTAGTGGAGTTATATATTAGAAGTGCATTAGAGACAAAACATTCTCAAAATCCTCCGGCCATCCGCCTCTACTATCCACTTCATTTATAAACAAATAAAGGTGATTTTTTTACTGGAGGTTTCACCAAAAACTTTGCTAGAAGTTGTTTTCCTTGTAGTGTATAGGTTCTTTCAGGACCGTTTTCCATTGTCGGAACCCCCCCTACTTGGGTAGATTTTAAAATTTTCATTAAAAAATTTACTGTCTTTACAAAATTGCATATTTTAGCCTTTGTTCTATGCTCCCAACATATATAGTGACCTAGAAACCCACACTACCCCTTATCAAGTGTTTTTTTCTTAGTTTCTACTTTTTAAAAATCTGTTTAAGGGATTCTTAGTCCCCCATGGACTTGGCCATTACCTATATTCTTGTACTGTCACTGTTTTCATGTTAAAAAGAGCCCCCCTTGGGATCTTCTCTCATTATTGTTTTCAGGTTGGTTGTAGGTTAAGTCACCCTTTTATCCTCAACATTGCATATCATTGGAATCTTGGATTTATCATGATGATTAATAAGGTAACGAGCATAACTATATCCTTGTTTTTATTCTAATAGTTTATTCTACTTTTTTTAGCACTGGTATACCCTAACCCCTCAGATTAGGGTAGAGTTGTTGAAATAATTGTTGTATCAAAAGATCATAAATATCAATTATTTGAATTTGTTTCCTTTTTATAATCACTCATTTATTGTTCTTAATATTTTCGAGCTGTGGGTTACCCTTTTCACACTCTACACAACTAAATTTTATGCTTGATTCAAGCCATCAAAGCTCGGACATAAAAAAAAAAATTGTTAACTTAATTTAAACTAACTTAACCTACCACGAGGACCAACAATAATTTATAGTTAATTTAAATCTAAGGGAATAGGTATCCAAATTGTCACGTCCCCTCCCATCGATCCAACAAAAGGAAGGGAATGTGACTGCAAATCTTGGGATTTTTACCAAAACTCAGCCCCATTCATTAGATTCATACAATAAAAAAAAATTTGTGTGCAGATCTATCAAACAAAATGGAAGTGAAATTCTTCTACACACATAAAAACATTCATCAAATAATTAAAACCTTGCAGAAATAAAGCAAATAAATAAAATACTTCTCTTGATGTAATGTTGCCCCAAGCAACTAGCTATGTCGCTTGAACGTTCCACCCAACCATAGGCCAATTGTGTTCATCAATCTCTCAACACAACTGCCACCCCCGATATGGGCATGATTTCTACAAGGAAAAGGGGACTCTCAAGCTCAACACTGCCCAAGCAAACATCGCATCTGAGCCAAGCCAGTCCATAGCTGGGTTTATCACGCTAAATATGAACCCTCTTCATTTCTGGATGTTTGCACTTAGGATTAAGCCAAAACAATTGATACCCATAACCCAACATACTCTATACACACAAAAAGCTCATAGATTGGGCATGTTAAACGATTTTACGAAGGGATTTGCAAAACCGGGTTCCCATTGGCTCTCCCAATTCATGGCTCACCCAAAACGAACTGTGGAAAGGGGAATTCAACCACAGGGAGAAAAACTGATTTCTCCCACAGGTTATGAGCATTCCAAATGGCCAAAACGACCTCAATGAAACCCCAAATCGAGCTCCCTCCCTCCCAACAACTTTGCCACACCAAAATTCCCTCTTCCCAGCTATAAAACAAGGGAAAACCATAAAAACGTGGAGGGAAAACACCCAGCAAGCTCAGAAATCGTGAGAGAGCAAAACTAATGGATGAAGAATGGCCTGGGGAGCAAATTCATGGCTCTTTTCTTGCCCAAGAAGCCAAACACATTTTTCCAAAAAAAGATGGCTTGCCCATACCCGAATTTGGAAAGTCATACCTCTCCATTCCCCAAGGCATTAACTACCTCAACCAACTCTTGAAAGAAATAAATGATTGGGTACAAAAGTCAACATGGATAGTTGAGGGTTCATGGGTTCTCTCATTGACACTTGGCTTGACTTGATTGGATCCAAGGGTTTGAATATTTCCCTCCCAATTCCTTGTAAAACTCATGCCCCCATCTCTTGTTACATTGCATAGCTAGTTGTGGGTATTTGATTAAAATGCATATTTACATGATATTTGCAATTCCATTGTGCCTGGATAGCACGCAAACCATGTGCATCACTAAATCAATGGAAGGGCCTTGGCCTTGAGCTCCTCACCACGATTTTATAATAATATTACATCATTTACAATTTAATGCAATGGGGTCAAAATCGGGATATTACACAAATAACTTTCGACAACTATTCTACATTTGAAACATATTGGTTGTCTATTTAGGGGTCCAAAATCATTTTATAGTGAACACATTTAATACCAACTTAATGACATGACCATCCTTTTAGGTTGGTACATTCCAAGACCAAGATTTAAGGTTTGATTAGGACACTCTTCCCTTTCATTACTAAAGATCCCACAGGTCATGGATTAAACCGAAGATACATGTAATCTATTGCATGTGTTTGTGGAGAAGATAGCTTGGTAACCATTTTTATTAGGGATATTACTTAGGTGGATCTTGCGAGTGAGGGGGCACCCAAGATAAAGTTTGTTGCAATTATAACTATTTCTCATGACTTCACTCATTCCCTGAAGTGGAATTCATCTCCCACTTTCAATGATTGTTTGGAAGCACCTTTAACAATTCTTATTCTCATTTATTGTGGTGGAGTTCAAGATTACTTAATTAAGAAAGACTACCAAGACTATTCCTTGTCTTTTATCAATATAGTTTATCATTAGTCAAATAGTAGGTCTTTTGTTTCCATGGAGTGTTTGTTTGTTTAATTTATCTATTTTTACTTCAATTATACACATGATTGCACGCACATACTCAATTTGTTCTTTAACTTATGTAATTCATTAAAATAGGAAAATACATTATACTCTCCATAGTTTTAATCCCTACATAGAGGGGTTATTAAGTTGGTCAATAATACACCCCCAATTTCTTTAAGAAAATCCAGTAGAATATAAGGATTATACTCCCATATATTTTTATTGTATTATTCATTTAGCTATATGGGCATGGATTAATTGAGGGTCTCACCCTCCTCAACCAAAGTGACTTCTGAGTCCACCTTTAAGTTTATATTAATGGACCTTGGCATCTAGTTTGACCTTGTCAATTATCCATTGACTACTATGCCAACTAGCTTGCGTAACCCAATGATTGGTATTAACCCAACCCCCCATATCCCATATATGGCTATTCTGAGCCTCCCATACTTGACCAAGTTGATTAATGACCCTATTTAACATGATGTTTAGTTTCCCCCCAATGTCGACTAAGTTACCTTATGATATCCCTAAGTTCGAAGGACACTCTAGAGAAGATCCTTCAAATCACATCATGTTCTTCCATATTTGGTGTTCTTTCAACAACATCATAGTAGACTCCTCCCTTAGGCTTAGGATGTTTTACCATACCTTTACTAGCTTGGTTGCTAAGTCGTATATTGATCAAATTACTTGCTCACATGGAACCTTTGAATCCGTTGTGACACCCTTTTTAACATTCTTATAGTTTCCTATTTTCCATGACATAGACATATAGATCCTTACTGATTTCAAACAAAACACTTCTACCCATATCATTGGCTATATGCATGAATGATATAGAATACAAAACATATGCAAGGACAAAATAAATATATATTGGTTCTTGAAGTCCTTAGTTCTAACCATAAAAAAAGAACGCCATTAAATTGCTCGTAAGTGAGGAAGTGACTATCTTGAAATCCCAACAACATGATTTGATATATTCCCAATAAGGATTCCTTTATACTATCCTCCCTAATGTCCCCTTCTCTCATTTTGATGATTTATCAACACCAAGGGCATATCATGCAGTTAATGGCTTAGTATGGTATGTTAACCATACAAATCCACAAGTGAGATATTACCAGTACCATTATGGACCTAATACCTCCTATGCAATTCCCTTGGGGTATCCCTCGATGCCTTACACCTATACAAACCCTCCCTCACATCCATGGAGACCATGATCACAAATTGGAACCAATACTTCCTACACAAACCCTTCTGCAAATTATTGTGTGCCTTTAGGTAACAATTCTTCTTGTCATGATACCTCCTATTCCCATGAGGCCCCTCCTCAACATAACCCATACTATTCTTTCCTAGGGCCTCCATAAAGTCTCACAATTATTCAGGGTAAAAAACAATGACCCTATGCCAACATAGTTGATCCCACTCACCCCTAGTAGGTTCAAGTTTATGCCCAACAAAATACTCCTAACTTACTAACTAAAACCAATAATCATAATCCCAAAAGGAATAAAGGGAATAACGATGGAAACAAACAAAGTAAACCTGAAATAGAAACCCAATAATGCTAAATGAAACAAGGATGCAAATAATTAGAAGCAACCTACTGATGCCCCTCCTAAGCAAGACCAAAAACCTTAACTATGAACTAATGATCCTTGTATCATTTACTACATATATGAGCATTATAACATAGCTACCCCCTTATTCCATATTTACTCTAGTTGAATGAAGTTGTGGATCATACTCAATCTCACCAAGGGAAACACAATGCCAATCCAATTCCTCCCTTAGGAATCAATAAGCTGTGTTAAGAAACCCCTTCCCATGGAAAAGGTCAGTTATCATAGTACCAAATCAACTATTAGGACCTTCCTCTAATCAAAACCCTTTGATTATTCTAGTCATATTTTGTTTATGAAATCAACTGACATGAACCTTGCAACTTGTAGCCATCAATATGGAACACCAAATGAACCCCCGTTAGTCGATCCCATTGGAATTCCATTGAGCGAGGATTCTCCTTCATAGATTCCTAGATATATCATTGAGGCCCCTCTAAAGATTCTAATGATCCTTTGCATTGTCTTGCATAAAATTCCTTCACAAAAGTCTCCCACTAATATAACATAGTTGATGATTTAACACAATCCCCTACTGCTATGTCATCCCTAAAGGTTCTCAAACTGTCCACCATTTAGAAAATCCTTACTATCTTATTTAGGTTCTGTTGACCATTCCGATGAAAGAATGATTACCTTTGATACTGACAATTCCATAGCATATCTCCCACCTTCAGTTTCTTTTTAGGTTCCCATCACCATTTATTGTATATTATTAATGAAGGAGCTTCCAGCTTGGAAACAAATAATGTCCCCTAAACTCATACCATCTATGCTTACCCTTAGAGTTCATAATGGTCATCCATCCCAACCTAAAGGGATTTACCAAAATGTACCTATCAAATTACTCTGTAAAATGTTTTTAATTGATGTTAAGGTAATCGATGCCCCATTGGAATACATCATTCTTCTCAATCAAAGTTATATGTACATGATGAAAACAATTGCCTCTTCCATATATCAGAAGATGGTATTTTCTCCCAATGGCAAGATTGTAACCATTGACCAACTCACTTATCATGATCCCAAGTCTCAACTAAACCTGGACAATGTGTTGTATACTATTGAATGGAATCATACCATTTATACCTTCACCAACATAGGACTAGGGGCCTTCAAAGACTCCGCTTTTCTTGGTAGATATTATGGAACCTTTCTTGTTATCATACCCTTAGTTATCTCTAATATATGCACTATTTCTTCATTTGAGAATCTAGACATCCATGTGCATTTACCCACCATCACCTCGTCACCTTAGATTAATCGAATGTTTACCACACTTTCCCCCACCATGTCCGTATGGGTTGGTGTCTTCCATTTATGTAAACCCCATTTTTGTATCCACACCCTAGAATGGATGGGACACTGATCATGGCTACATTGAGTCTTTCTAAACTCTCATTGGGTGTCCTAGTTTGGTATCTACAATCGAACCAATCAACACCACCGTTGGCTCCTCTAGTTCAAAAAACTTTGACACTTATGTCTATAGTACCCCTCTCATCTCTAGTATTGAACTATGATCAACCTATCAAACCCCCTTCAACACCTCGGCCATAAAATTTTTTTGTTGACTAACCAAACCACCCAAAGCTAGGGGCAAGAACAAAAAACTTGAGAATACTAATACTAATGGCCAAAACATTATTACAACCACAACAGTCCATACCATACCACCCTGGGATTTGTGCAACCTCTTTGGGAACCCTACCATTAAATTCCCCTCACTCCCATATATTCACCATTTAATAAATGGAAATGACTTATACACCAAAGGAACTATGCCCTGCATAGTTGAAGTTCCACATCCTAAGGCCATGATCCCACATAATATGTCCCGATGGATAAACCATTGCTGCATGATGTACTACAAATATGGTCGTTATTCACATCATTGTCCATTAATATCTTAGTTTTGGTAATCCCTTATTATGGATTGCCAATTTAATGCTATGTTGATTGTTGGTGCGTAGTGGGCAGACCCAAGGTTCAACATTAACTTATCAACAAAACCCTTAGATACCGACCCTTTTTGCATCACCTGGAAGCAGATGAAGTCTCACCCAAGGCATCTATGGGGAATTCAAGGATCAAGTTTCCATAGTGATGAAGGGATAAGAGGCATTCAACTGATTCATAATACATGCGCAGAAACATATCATTCATTCGCAGAACATATCATATATTTATAACTAATGATAACACATTCATACTACTAAGACGAAAACATAGCATAAAACATGTGCATAGTAAGCATTTCACCGTATCACAACACATAACCATTTCATTCATGATAGACTCGGTTCTTTATTATCATTTGAAACAATTCTTACAAAATCTGCGCACTACGGATCATATCTCTGTCTTAACCCAAAAAATCCCAACTATGTACTCAGACCCTCTCCAAAATCTAAAGCATAAGAATCGTAAGCACATAGATAACTCCTTCTCACATTCCCCATTTCACATATTTATACATTTCAAAATGGGGCTTAGCCCGTAATAAGTGGACAACAAGTTCCCAATGGTTTCTAATTGTCTTCCATCTTTTGTGCGCACTGGTCCTTAAGGCGCTTGTTGGTGAGCGGTCCACTTCCTTGTGTGTAGTTCCCAAAAACCGGTCCAAAACACTTGTTCCAACATTGGAAAATGTGCAAGAAATACCCTCCCCATCCTTTTATAATGGACCTCCACATAGAAACATAAATATCCTCTACCTATTGCATAATAAAGTATCAAATGACACAAACCCATATTTAGTATATTTCCATAGTTACCACACCATACTAGCATCCCACTCCAGTAAATGACATTCCCTCGATTCTCCAGACGCTGCGGTCCCACTATCTACACTTCTAATTCAGGAACTGATACCCCCTCAACTAATCACCAAGATTCCACTTCCCTCTATATATCGCAGCCAACAACTCATTTCCATCTACTTTATTTATTCCTCACTTGGATTGTAAGTTAATGACTATCCTTCCTCACTGATAGTAATGAGAAACACCATCCTATCGATGTTCAGTCTCCCATTCACCTCCTATTCATTTAGTGGCATTTACTCATCAATATGAGCATCATACATGACCCACACTTCATAGTCAATTGAGGTTCCTAGAGGTAGTGCCAAATCAATATTCCTATAATCTCTTCCTACCATTTTAAACTTAGGTGAAGAGACCTTGGAGTCTTTTACTTATTCAGATTATCCATGGGACAACATGTATCAACATTAATACATTTAACCCCAAACCATGTTAACTAACCAATTCCTAGTTACATCTAAAATATTTTACCTACCATTAAGGTATATATTTTTGTTACTCCTGGGGTCACCAAAAACAAAATTATGGGAATGCCTTATTTTTCTGAAGAGGTTACTACCTACACAACCCTCTTTAAATAATTGTATGACATTTACCTGGTTATACACTGAAATTCCTAGCCTCGATCCAATTATCATTGAACATTACATTGACACTTGACCATATACGACCCCTGTTTTCTAGAAACAAAGACCTATGAACCCAACCAATGCACCGATCATCAAAGATGAAATTGACAAACTACAAAAAGTTGAATTCATATTTCCTATTGCATATACTTCTTGGGTATCTAATCCAATCCTCGTCAATGAAAAGAAAGGCACTATTCATGTTTACATGGAATTTCAGGACTTGAACAAAGCCCACCCCAAGGGAAATTACCCAACCCCCTTCATTGATAAAGTCATTGATGAATGTTCCATTCATGAGGTCCTTTCATTCATGGATGGATTATCTAGATACAATCAATTATGTATCACCCCTAAGACCAATATAAAACCGCCTTCACTACCCCTTGGGGTAAGTTTTCCTATCAAGTTATGTATTTTGGTTTTAAATAATGTTGGCACCATGTTCTAGTGAGCCATTCCATATTGGTTTCATGACTTAGGTAAATTGATCTTAGCATACTTGTATGATATTAACATAAATTCTAAAAATGGATCCCAACACCTTGTCGATCTTCAAACTGTTTTCCTTCGTTGTCGAGAGTATAACATCTGCTTAAATCCCCTTAAATGTGTCTTCTACATTCTTGTCGGCTAAATCCTAGGATTCATTGTCTCTCAAACTGGTATTATTGTCGACCCTATAAAATTTTGGGCTATTTCTCAAATTCCCCACCCATGGCTTCGTGATAATTGTAGATCCTCGAAGGCAAAGCAAAATTTCTTTGGAGGTTTGCATGTGATTACCCCACCAATACTCATGGGTTCCTTCAACTCTTGTTGTACGCCATACTATTTGTATAATATAGCCAATCCTAACACTCTTTTTATACCTTAAAATGAGCCCTTAGTTCTACGCCCCTAGTTATCCCAACTAAAATTGATAAGGACTTTGTCATTTACTTATCAACCACTCCATTTGCAATCGTTGAAGTTCTAGTTCAACAAGAAGATGAATACATCGAGCATGAAATCTAGGATGTGAGAAATAAACTACATGGGGCCCTACTATCTTATAATAAAAATTTAGCCTTATCCATTGTCTTTTCCATCCACAAACTTATACATTACATCCTATTACATTGAACCAAAGTTGTAGCCAATTCCAATCCCATGTTATATCTCCTAAGTTGGTGTTTAATTAATGGGAAATTCACTTGATGGATTGTCATCTCACAAGAATATCAACCTTGAATTCTCAACCCCTAAGAGTAAGAAACCCTGATTTCTCACTAAGTTTATTTCTGACCTCCCCACATGCAAGTCAGATCCTCCTCTGAATGATGATATTCCCAACGAGCATCTCTTTACCATATCTTTGGAAGACCCCCAGTACAAGGAAATCCTCTTATTATTATAAACCCAAAAGTTTCATTCCCTTTTGATGAAATATGATCGATGTCACATACATCATCATGCTCCTTGATATCTCCTCATAGGATATGTTTTTTATCGGCAAGGAGTTGACAATATATTATGTCGTTTTGTCATGCATGACAAAGCCAATGAGTCTTGAATGTATATCACAATGGAGCTTACAATTGCCATCTTTTAGGAATAAACAATACCTAAAAAATAATCCGAGATAGTAATTTTTGGCCCCCCCTCTTCTTTGATTACATTGAAGTAGTTAAACAATGTGCCAATTGCAAAATTTAAGCACCTAAAACACATAATCCTCTGACAACATTTCACCTTGTTATCACAACCAATGATTTCTGTAAATGGGGGATTGACTTCGTGGAGTGAAAAAATCCATCTACCAGTGATCATAGATCCATTATGTGGCCTTCAACTATTTCACCAAATGGGGCGAGGCCATGCCAACATTTAATAATACTTTTTCCACAACATCACACTTCTTTTTTAACCACAACATTACCCATTTTGACATAGTTAGTTTTCGACCGTAGTTTCCATTTCAAAGATGAATTTTGGTGCGAGCTAGCTTCCTAGTTGATATTCAAGCACCAATATTCCTTGTCCTATTACCCCTAGGTTAATGGTTAGTTTGAATCCATTAATAATGTTCTTAAGACAATGTTACAACACATAGTGAATCACCACAAAACCAATTGGAATTTAATGATGTTCTTAGCCTTATGGGCCTACCAAACATCCATCAAAATGACTATTGAGTTCAATCCATTCCATATCATTCATGGAACTGAAGTCACACTACCCCTAGTATTTATGCTTCATTGGTTTCGCTAATGGTGTGAGTTGTTATGTTTGAAATATTGCTTATGCAACTTGGATCATTTACACCTCCTCACATACTCTCGTCCACATAGTTGGTGTGTATGTAAGCTCGATCACCATAATCAATTAGAGTATGATGTTGTGATTGTATTTGTTTTTTATTCATTCTAGTTGGGCATTCTTCACCTTTTCATTTTCTCGGATTCCTAATTTCTAGTCTACAACTAAATGATGTTTATCGTGTATGCAATCCATGCCTCTTTAGAAAGTATCTTTGAGTTAATTTTTTAATTGGATAGTTTGAATTCATATCATTCACAGATGTACTAAGAGACCAAATAACTATCAAGATAGCGTCTCTAATGACATTCTAGATTGACATGTTATACATACATCCACATAAAAATGAATCTTGACATGTACATCAAAGAACAATTTTGCATTCAAACAATCTGAAAATGCATCAAACCCATAACATAAAACATATATATACTGCATCATACTAAGTGCCTACATAATAGCTACAAGTATACTACAAGTTGTCCATGTTCAAAATTATACATATTTTAAAAAATGGGGTAATCAACCCATGTGCACCTAATCATCCTCCTCACTATCATCAACACGAGGCAATTGATCCATCAACATGATGACCCCACTGGATAGATCTCAGACTACCTACCCACGATGGAAACTTGTCACAGAAGGCTTCTCCACTCAAGCTAGACTCCCAAGCAAGCCTGCACACTGCCATCATCAAGGTTTTTCCAACCTCTCCAGAAAATCCTCTTAGTATACTGTTAAATAAATGTCGTAGGTCCTCAACCTGCTATAATTCATACTCTACTGTCATCCTCAAACCTCCTTGATCAACTCTACAATGTCATTGCAACTGCATATCTAGTCTAATTGGTGTTATATCTACACATCCAATGATGTAGTTAGTATCCGATATATACTAAAAAATAACTTCAAACTTTAGTATAGACATAATTAACGCTATAATAAACCATACAAACATATTACTAAAAAGCATCATGACTTACCTTCGGGTCCCCAAAACCATCCGATAGGTCAGGATCACCACAATAGTTCATCCTTGCATAGGTATAATCCTTGATATGAATTGGAAGCTGATCCCAGTGGGAAAATATGTTTGGATTAAATAAATTCCCCAATGCACCTTCCTGTCCTTGCAATAATAGCTTGCCCCAATGGAACATTAGAGGTTCTGTTAACAAGTTAAATTTTCTCACCTACCATATCACCAAATCAGTCACCTTCACATGTCATCATGACACCTCATTCATGTCCCTTGGACCTTGGAAAGTCAATTAAAAAGGCCAAAATGAAAGCTAAATCCTTAAAAAATACTTTATAAACCAAGTCACATTTAATCCCTTGATAAGTGTGACCTAGATCGAACATAATCCTTTGATATGCGTGACACAAGTCGCACAAAACCACTAAAAAAGCGCGACCCAATAGTCAACTTAGCTTTCGGCTCCTTCTGCTTCGTGTTCGAAAAAAATAAAACCAAAATGACATGAGCCTCTACGTGGTTGATGATTTTAGATCCCAAAGATCAACTCTAGACTCCCTTACTCAGTTACAAAAGAGACACCAATGTCCCTCATTCCACACACATATCCTTTCCACTTGTTCATTGTCGTCACTTTGCCGAATTTTCCCAGAGACTGAAGTAGACTTCTTCTCACCTCATTCTCATCTTTTGCTGGATATTCAATCTTGTGACATGGCCAGATAACTGGAAGGACGTGAGGAGAACCAATGAAACCTCCCTTAGATAGATACAATGGCCTCCTCTTCTACTTTATCCCATGTGCCTTTGGTTCTTGCGCTCCTATTACACATTTTTAATAAAAAAAATCTTTATTCTTTCAGTTTGTGTGCTTGTTGACTGAGTTGGAAGAAAAGAAAAGAAAAATTCATATTTTCTTTATATCTGCAATAGTATTTTATTTTGTTAGTTAATAGTTAGTTTTGTTTTTTATCTTTGAAACTTTGCTAGAGTTCCCAACCCTCTAGCAAGTGTTTTTTAGCACATGTGTGTACGAAAGTATACGTTACAGTTTTGGTGACTCCGTTGGGGAAGATCTATATCTTTCTTCGGTTATGTGTCCTTCGTATTCCCAATATTTTGTTTGGCTTTGTACCTCTTTTTTTATCCTTTCCATTCTGATTAAACTTTGGTAGAGTAGTCCGTTGAAGGAAATCCCAACCCAGAACTTGCAGCGTTTGGCGAAGTCGGGTTATTTCTCTTCTTTTTGGATTTTTTGTTCACAGGTTGAACCTGATTGGTGTTTTCTCTTTGATTTGTGCGACCCAAGACTAGATTGGCCAGGTCACGTCTGTTTCCCTATTTTGAGCGACCCAGGTCGCACTGTTTCTTTTGGAAGCCGCAATTTTTTTGAAAAAATGTTTTTTTCAGACCTTTTATTGCTAAGTTTACTCTCTTCCCATGTTGATCAGAGTCGATTTTTCATTAAGAAGCTATTTCCAGTCCTTGTTAGTTTGTGAATAACCTTTTTTCCTTACTGTAGCGATCATTTTGCTTTATTTTCATGTAATATTTTTGGGTGAAGAAAGTTCGTTTCAAAGTTTGAGTATTTTTCCCCCTTTTCGAACTTGCTATTGCCGCTTGCTTGCTTGCTGCATTCACTTTCATTTTCAGTAAGGATTGATAAACTGATAATTTTAGATAACTAATTAATTTGTTTTCTTAACAAATTTTTGGAATGGAATCCTCTCTTTTTATCTCTACAAATATATTATTTAGTTGTTGATTTTCCTGAAAAGTATTGTTTGGTATGCTATAGATAGTTTATTTTGAGATTTTTTTTTTCAAAAAGAAATTGAGTATTAAAATTGCAATGTCTATTTTTCAAGCATTTCTAATAGTTGTATTACACACCACACGTGCACAGGGCTACAATCCCTAAATTAAACTATCTCTTGGTTCATGCTACTAGTGAAGCTTTAAAATAGACCATAACTTAACACACATAAACCTCACTTGAGGACCAAAAAAATCTTGTAGTTAAGTTAGGATACTAGGGATATGAATCCAAATAATTCCTTTTTGTCACTGTACATCCGAAAAATAGTGGTTGTATTATTAGGGTATCAAAATATTTTAGTACTTGGGATACATTTGAGACCAATTTATGGGAAGGGCTCTCGTTTCATGGGGGTAAGTGGAAATACTAGAACCGAAAGGATAGGTGGTGCACTGTCCCCACTCAGTTCGGAATATCATCTAGGTTGTTATATTCATATTGAAGTTGTAGTGAACATTTCCTAAGGTGTCCTGAATGAGGTAGCTTAGAAGCCTTTCTTTTATGGCTCTTTTACCTAAGATCCCCTTCGGTGGGGAAATATCCTCGAGCCATATTGGTTTTCCATTTCGTTTGATTTGATGGGGATTTCATCACCCCACAGAGGAAATGATTTTAGAAAGATTCCATCTTTTAGATAGTCATTTGTTTTCTCCCTTATTCGATAGATCAAAGGTCATTTTCTCTTTTTAGGAGAGTTGCTTGTTGGCTTTTTGGTCATTTTGTTGATCTCATTTGCTATAACACACAGTTGCAGTAGGTTTTTTTAGCCTATTTTTTTTGGCTTGTTTCCCTCTTTGTTGTGCTCACCCGTTGCACACTTGGATGCATAGAGTATTTTGAGCCTTTTTTGAATCATTGAGATTGCACCCGCTTTGTAGTACTATTTTTAGCCACTATAGACCCCCCCAGATTCTCTCGATGACTTTAGGGACTACCCGCTTAGTACAATTTCTTGAACTGGATGATTGGCTCCACAAGACAGATACTAGTTCAACACTCTACATAATCCACGGATCCTAACACCTCATTGTTAGGACCATTTTCACACACTACCGAGACCATGGATGGGACCATTCCCACCTCCCCTGGCATGCCTTCAAGTCCCCCTTCAACGGGAATCCCAAACATCAGTATCCCCATTGTTATTCGTAGAAACAACACCACTACGATAGGTGGGATGATTCCCAACCCTATGGGAATCCTTAAACCTAAATTTATCAAGCCTAACATTCCCCTAACTGGTGGAACCTTTGACAGTGGACATGGTACCATTGGAAACACCATCGGAACTGATAGTGTAAATAATGGAAGAAAAACTAGCGCAACCAGGACCAACACCATTTTTTGTCCTACTACTTCACACTCCAGTGCAAGTTTATCCTTCATGGCCAGCCCCAACATCCCATATTTGGTGAGGTTGACCAATGATCCCATCGAATATACCAAAATTTGAAGGGAAAGCCGGGGAGGATCCACGAAACCATATCATGTCATTCCATTTATGGTGTTCTTCGAACAACATTGTAGATGATTCCATTAGATTGTGTTTATTCCAAAGAAGATTAACTAGCATAGAAACAAAGTGGTATATTGAGAAACCACGTGGGACACATCCAAATTTTGTATCCCTTGCCTCCACTTTCTTGTTTTTTTTAACATTCTTTCTATTATGATGAGGGAGTAGAAATCCTTTTGTCCCGTCGAAAAAACTCATCTACGCACATCATGGATCACATCCATGAATGGTGCCAACGTAGGAGCTTGTGTAAAATAAAGCTTGATGACAGAATTTTCTTAGACTAGTTTTTGAAATCCCTGCTACCCATGATAGAAAAGTACATAGCTTTCGAACGACTGCAACATGAGGAAGAGGCCATCCTGAAATCCCAACAATATGATTTGATATATGCCCAATCACAATACTTGTATATCGTCATACACAATGCTCCTAGAGGTGACTCTTCGTAGAAATATCTACTAGGTTCATCTCATTTTGAAGATGACATTGTTGGTGTTGTTGATTCTCATCCTAATTTGTATTCCTCTTATCCTCCCCAGGTGATAGGTAGTTTGTATGATAGCACCTCAAACTTTGAGCACAATTAGGGTCCCTCACCAACCCCTTATTATGCTATGGATCCTTTACGACCTGCCTCACATGTTGGGGCAAGTACATCTTATTCATTTCCAACTATGAGTGCACATACACATGGACCATCCTGCAGTGGTACTTCATGTGGCACTTCCCTTAGTGCCTATATGGATCTTCTGGCCGTGAAGCCTTACTACCCATTTCCTGGCCCACCGCTAGTTTCTCCCATGTAACACCCTTTAGTTCCTCCTCCTTTTCCTCATAGGAAAGTCTATGCTCAACAAAACTTACCTACTTAGCCAATGACCAATAACCAATAAGGGCAGCCTAAAAGAAAGAATAAGGGAAGAACAAAGGAAACAATCAACGTCAAGGAAATGGGGGCCAACCCCTTAATCCCCCTACTCATAACACACCTAACATAAACCTTGCAGAACAAGACCCCAATAATCCTCCCAAGAAGGACAAGAATGCACAACTATGGACTAATCATCTGTGTTCTTTCTGCAATGTTTACGACCACTACACTCATATCCCCTTTATTCTTTATTGCCAACAATCTCAATTCTAGAGATGCTCCCAACTATAAAATTGTGGACAATTTAAATCAGTCTCAAGAAAAAATGTCTACTTTAGAGGTGCTATGGAATTGTACATTATAGCGTAAAGCGTTACATAATGCTTTAGGTGCAATTTACCCATTTGATGCCTGCCTGATGGTTTTCGATTTGGATCAAGCAGAACCTTGAATGGCCTCATCGGTAGCTTTCAAAATCCCTGTTATGGTTAAAAACATGGTTATCCATCGATGTATCATGGATGAAGAAGCCTCCACCTGTGTCATGTCCACTCATGTGTGGCAGAATTTAGGTTCCTCCTAGTCTCAAGCAACAATGTCTACTTTAGAGGTGCCGCGGAACTGTTCGGTACAACGTAAAGCATTCATGAATGCTTTACATGCAATTGAACCATCTGATGCCCACATGATGGTTTTCGATTTTGATCAAGAAGAACCTCGAATTCCCTCATTTGTAGCTTTCAAAATCCTAACTACGGTGAAAAACCTGGTTATCAGTGTATCATGGATGAATGAGCCTCCACCTGTGTCATTTCCACTCATGTGTGGTAGAATTTAGGTTCCTCCCAGTTGGTTTCGTCCCTATAAAATTTATGCGCTTACAATGGGATTGTTGCTCAACCCCAGGGTCTTCTCTAGAATGTCCCTGTCGAGTTAGTTGGAAAAACCATTTTGATAGATATAAATCTTGTTAACACCCAGTTGGATTACAACCCCCTCTTAGGGCATAGTTACATGTACGCTATGAAGGTACTTGACTCATCAGTGTTTAGACTTATGATGTTTCCCCATGAAGGGAAGATTTTAAAACTAGATCAATTGACATCTTCCAATCCTAAGGGTCTGGATTTCCGAGATAATGTCTTACTGAGAGTCGATAGTAGTCCTAACAACATGAACCTTCCGTCTTATTTGAACATAGCATCATGTGTTTTCTGCGATGCAACCATGATTCACACTTTTCGAGCATTACTGCCACCTCCCCCAAAAGACGAGATATTTGAGTTGTGCATTGTCTCTTCAGGGAGGCCATTTGCTCAGCCCCAACCTTCCCCACCCCCTAGTCAGTTACCTAGTAATCAATGTGGAGATACACCCATTCAACATATGTTGTTTTTATTCCCACCATTTGGAGTGGTCGGTACACCCATAATGGAAATGTTGAGTTTACCAAGAATCACACTAGGTATCCCCATTCGGTATCTTAATCCACCAAATCTAATCCCTGCCCCATAGGTTGTCATGACACCTGTGCAACCTATTGGCACTTCCAACGCTCATCTCCTAGAGTAGTTATGGAAGCACCTTCAACCTCCCAACCTTCTCCCAAGATGAGGATTGGGGGAAACATAAAGAATGTGAACACAACGGAAAATCTTGCTTAAGTAGAAAAATATCCTCCTAATGTGGTGGTATTAACCCCTCCCCCTTGTTCCATCTTTGGTGTTTCAGGACATTCCGCACAATGGTGTCTAGAATTGCTAGTTTTGCACAGCCATTTACAAACTTTAGATGATGAAGTAGATGAAAACACTCCTTTGGTTCATCTTCCTGAAGTCCCTAAAGCAAAAAAACAAATATTTGTAGAATAATCACTGATGTGCTTTGTGTGGCCTTCATGGACATTAATCACATAATTGCTCATAATTTCCAGAGTATCGATCCATTCTCGTTGATCTATGACATTTGGTTGTTGAACTCCAGGTCACTTTCATTGAGGATGTCTACCCTCCAACTTCCTCATTAAAAGAGATGACCAATATTTATTATATCTCATCTTCTGATGAACCCTCTTCATCATCTAATGATGGTGTTACTATATCATTGGACCCAATCCATATTGGTTTGGTAGAGAAAGTCTTTTGAAGCGATGAGGAAATCCTTGAAACACTAACTTCATCGGATTTTGTTTGGGATGATATGCAACATCGCGCATACTTCATCCTTGACAAGCTTTCCCCCTTGACACTATCCTCAGATCAACTCTTCGTTGAATCAAAAGAATTTATCCCTCGAGCAAATTTCAATTGGTTTAAAAACTCCATTCCTGCTCCTGACACTTTTGAGGAGGGAAATATGGCTAATATATCCCTGATGATCAAAGTCGATATCTCCACAAAACTAGGTGTCACCAAGAATATCCTTCTAGGGGATTCTTCTACTCCTAAAGAATTTGTTGTCTACAAAGCACTTTTTCAAGAGTTTTGTGACATTTTCATTTGGTCTTAAGAAGAGATGATTAACATGGATCCCACAATTGTTGAGCATCACATTGACACATAGCTCGACGTTGTTCTAGCTCGCTAGAAGAAACATCCCATTCACCCCTCGAAAGTGCCAACCGTTAAAGTGGAAATTGAAAATTTACGTAAAGCTGGATTCATTTATCCAATAGCGCACACTACTTGGGTCTCTAACCCAATGTCGATTAACAAGAGACAATGCACTTTGCACATTTGTACAAATTTTCATGATTTGAATTTGGCTTGCCCCAAATATAGTTACCCCACCCCCTTCATTGACCAAATCATTGATGCATGTGATGGGCACAAGGTCCTTTCTTTCATGGATGGATTCTCAGGGTATAACCAAATTCATATTCAAAAAGAATACCAATACAAAACATTGTTCACCACCCCTTAGGGAACCTTCGTGTATTGTGTCATGCCTTTAGAATTAAAAAAACATTGGAGCCACTTTTCAGGGATCCATGTCATATTGATTTCATGAATTGGTTCATATTATCCTCGCGTATTTGGATGAAATTACGGCTTGTTCCAAAAACATTTTGTAACATTTGGAGGACCTTTGTTAAGTGTTCCTCCAATTTCGCAAGTATAAATTCTCTTAAACCTATTCAAGTGTGCGTTCTGTGTCACGATTGGTCGGTTATTGGGATTCATTATATCCAAGTAGGGAATCACGTTGGATCCTTTGAAAGTTGAAGCTATCATGAACCTCTCCCCTCCATGGATGTTACACCAGCTGCAAAGTCTACAAGAAAAGTCCAATTTTTTGTATCACTTCATACTGGAATATGCTACCATAACCCACATATTCATGGGTTTGGTACGATCAAACATTCCTTTTGTTTGGGACGAGCAATCACATGTTGCTTTTTATTATTTAAATAAATCTCTTACGTCCACTCCATTAATCTACCCCCCATATTTTAAAAAGGGTTTTATCCTTTATATATCAACATCCGAATTTTCCATTGCCGGAGTTTTGGTTTAGGAGGATTCGTCCCGCCAGGAACACGCCATTTACTACATCATTCAAAACTTAGCTGGCCCTTCGCTCTCCTACACACGTGAGGAGAAATTAGCCTTGGCTGTAGTTTCTCCATTCAGAAATTACAACATTATATCCTCATGAGTCAAACCAAAGTCATTGATGATTCGAATCCCATGTTGTATCTTCTAAATCGACACCTCATTCAAGGACATGTGGCTAAGTGGATCGTGATCCTTCAGGAGTATGATCTCAACTTTGTCACACCTAAGAGTACCAAAGTCTTGGCTTTGGCTCAACTCATGACATATTTATCTTCTGCATCCACTTTGTCACCCATTAACGATTAACTTCCAAACAACATTTTTTCACCATATCCTTAGAGGATCCATGGTATGGTGACATCCTTGAATATTTATGCACTCAGAAATTTGGTCCTCACCTCAATCGTGAAGACCAAAATTGCATCCGTCATTAGGCCCCTCGATATCTCCTAATTAGCGATTTCCTCTATCGACGCAATGTTGACACTATTTTACAATGTTGCCTCACTCATTATGAGGCATAACAAGTTTTAAAGGATTTCCATAGCAGTTCATGTGGAGGTCACCTCTCAGGAATAGTCACCGCCCAAAACTTTATCTGCACTGGGTATTTTCAGCCAACTCTATTTTTAGAATGTATTGAAGTAGTCAAGAATTGTCGTAACTATAAATTATTCACCCCCAAGGCTAGAAATCATGTTTCACCCTTTCATCCTCTGAATACCATTCGTCCTTTCTGTAAGTGGGCCATTGATTACATGGAATGCAATCTAGTTTCTGCTAGTGGTCACAAATACATTGTTGTGTTTGTCGACTATTTCACTAAATGAGATGAAGCTATGGAAACTTTTAATTACACCATAGACACTGCAACACATTTCTTTTTTAACCACATCATCACCTGATTTGGTGTACCTTTCTAGCTAGTGTCCAATCATGGTTCCCATTTTGAGGGTGTTGCGTGGAAAGAGATTTCTCACTTGTTGAAGTTTGAACACTAGTTCTCTTCTGCCTATTATCCCCAAGGTAATGGGTGGGTCGAGGTGGTTAAAAATATCATTAAGACTATGATTCAGTGTACGATAGATAAGCATGAGTCTAACTGGAACCATATGCTCTTTCCAGTCCTTTGGGAATATTGCACATCTGTGAAAACCGCAACATGGTTTACCCCATTCCATCTCATGCATGGAGAAGAGTTTGTCTTACCAATTGAATGCTAGATTTCATCCTTACACATAGAAGTTAAGTTGTTACCAGACACCACCTCTCTAGAGAAATGCTTAATCACTCTCAAACAAGTAGATGATGATCATCGAGTAGACCTCCAAACAATCGAGGCCTCTAAGAATCGATCTAAGTTCCACTTTCACACTCACGTCCAACATCGAACTTTCAAAGAAGGTGATCTCATTCTCGCATATGACCAATCCCATGACAAACACGGTAAAGGAAACTTTGAATCTATGTGTCAAGGTCCATATGTCATCAAAACGTTTTTAGGAAAGGGGGCATACATCCTTGTTGATTTTGAAGGTCAACTCTTGAAGAACCCTCGCAATAGGTTGTTCCTCAAGAGATTTTATGCTTAATCACAACCAATTTTGATCTCATGTATCATAGTTTTCTCTTTTTGTTTTCCTTTTCCTTTGTTAGGAAGTATGGCTCATGATTTATTTCGGTGACATTGACAGATGGATCCACCCATCCACATTGGCTATGCTGACGATGCAAGTATATATTGTTCAAACGTCGCTTCGGCTGCATGGGTACTTTAATATTCATCATAAAACTTAATCCATGTCAGTGGCATGTGCATTGGGGAAACCACCAATAACTAGGCATAGTAGGATGTCGTGATTGGCCTCCTAGATGATGCTCTTCATATGAGAATTCGTCAGATGTGCATATACTTGGACTCCTAACCACTTCTCTCTTAGTTAAATAACTGTTATCAGTACGTGATCCTTGCCTCTTTAGAATGTTTCTACATGCTAAAGATTTGGTTAGATAGTTTGAGTCCATCACATTCATACATGTCCCCATAAGTTTCAATGTTGTAGCATATCAGATAGCTAACGACATGCTAGAGTGGCATATTACTCATCAAAGTCAAAGAAATTAAATGACATGCATACATAATCACATCACAATGCATTTCATATATATAGATCATCGCACAAAACCCAAAAATAAATAAGAAGTTTTCATCTATGTGAATATATCGAAAAGTGTCCAAAAAATACATAGTCAAGTCTGCATCTTGGATCCCCAATTGCTCCATAAAATAAGTATATCAATCGAAATTCCCCATGCCCATTGCATGGGGGAATCTACATAATCTAGAATACTCATCAGAATAGTCAGAGTCATCATCTCCAGTCTCCTCATCATCCTTGCTGTCATCACAGATGTGAGGCACATTTCCCCAAATCCAATCTCGGATAGTGGCAGCAGCCATTTTGATCCTATGCATGATAGAGCTCCAGTCGTAAGGATCCCAGAAGTATACTTTCAACCATTCCTCATCTACGATCCCCTCTAGGAGCTAATCAATATCTTGGTGTAACCCCTCTAGTACAGCTTCAACACCCCTCTAGTGTTTATGTGTGCGGGGGGTATGTTCGATCCCATCTACCCTCCCATGCCTACGCTAGTAGTTGTTCGAAGCTATCGGCCCCACATCTGCACACACTAGTGACCAATCATCAGTACTGATATCAGGATAAAAGTCTAGCTACTACATATGCTAGTACTAAAGTGAAAAACAAAAAAGTATATGCGTACTGTATGGCCTCCATGCCTATTCATGAGGGTGCGAAATCTCTGGATCCCCACGATAGTCCATACCCATATATGGGTAGTCCTTGATCACCACTGGCAGTTGTCTCCACTACTCAAAGAAGGATCATATAAACACCCTACCTACTGCATCTCCACCCTTATGGATCATCATCTTCCCCCAACGTCTCATCTTGGTATCTGTATCCCCACTATCTCTCCCAGCGAAATAGGGATGTAGGGTGGGTACCCTCTTTAAGAATAAGGAATAGATGAATGATGCCAATCCAAACTCACCCCCTAGGTGGATGACCTACTTTAGTTCCCATTGAACTGCAGTAAATAACATCTACCCCCAACCAAAATAAGTCCCCTCTAGGACTCTCTTGACCATGAGCATCTTCCCCCTAGAGACTTTGTGCAGGCATGTACACCCTAACACCTGGACCACTTGGGCCACAGTAGCTCATGTGCTCAGAATCTCGATGTCCACCAAATGAACCAAGGTAGAGTCCAAGTCTGTAGTTAGAAAGCAGTGTCTCTCTATCACCTCCCTGAATGTCCACATCACGTGGACGTTTGGGATGCATATCCCCAATGACCCCAATTCTAGGTAGTCCAGTCATAAAGTAGACATATTCCAAAGTGAGCTCCACACACTCACTTTGCACTATGAAAGCCGCTGCATCTCGATCCTAGAACTCAACTATCTTGTTGAGAAAGAGAGGCAGGTTGCGCATGCATGGGTTCGCTACGAACATGAGAAACCCACATCTAGTATTGTATCCCTCACAAGATGGTCAACCTGAATGGATCGAGGGATCTCCAGGATGTTCCTCTCCTGCCAGCGGACTTAGAACATCCTACAAGTGCACCAAAAAGATAGATCAATCAAAATGTTTAAAAGTTTTCCCTCCCCTTCAGGTCACACTTTTTTTGAAGTTTTGAGAAACTCAGATTGCTCTTGTTTGAAAGAACTGAGTGATTCAGGTCGCACTTTTATTCTTGATAGGTGCGATTTAGGTCACACCTATCTCTCATATAGGTGCGACCCTGGTTGCTCTTGTCATTCAGAAAAGTGTGACCTAATTCACATAGTTCCCTTCAAAAAGCGTGACCTATCTCACAAAACCCCTAGAGGGTTACCAGGGTCCCATAAGAGGCTAAATCCAAAAAATAAATAGACAGAATGGAAAAGAAAAGTGAGAACACTAACCTACAACTCACGGTATCTGAATCAGATGGATAGAATATGAGAAATCAGTAGCAGAAGTTTTGGGTCCCACACTCTCCTCCAACAGTGCACAATGAAAATGACACTTGGCAGAGTGGAGCCTGCTCCTATTTAAGTTATTTGAACCAAATTTTCTCCTGAGCTTCTCAGTTTCATACGATGTATTTGTACCATTGGAATCATAGTTTCGATCTCTTACCGATTATGTGAACCTTTCTCCACGATCATGAAGGAAGTTCCGAGTTCACTTTTCATTATTTTTTCCTCATTTTTCATGCCCTCAGGAACAACTTTAATTTCTATTGGTCAACACATTTTGTGAAATTCAGTTCACACCAAGATCTGATCAATAAATTACAAATTGTCACAAAGATCTCACACAACTAGTCAAGAACACTGAAATTTACTCACAGAAGATACAAACTGTATTACTCAAATGAATAATAATACATTAGTGAACCTTGAGAAATTAAATGGTTGTTAATATATAACATTTACATCTGAGATTCGAATACATTAGGATTCCATTCGAATCCTCACAAAAGTAGACTTACTAAATTGATGCAAAACCCCCCTAGGTGGCAAGTGTGTTCTCCAAGTCACACCAAAGGCTCACAAATTTCTGATTTAGTGATCAGATAGTGATGTGTGATGAAAAAACATGCTAAATCCCAAAAATGGAAGGAAGAAACATCACGGAGTGAGAGTGGTCCAAAAAACACTTTCCCTAGTCAACTAACTTTTCACCTTTCACCCAAAAGCAGTAAAAAGAAGCATGTGTGCCTTTCTCACTAGAATCTTATCCAGAATGATCTGAATGCGCCCAAGTGACTTAGGAAACTTGTGTTCCACACCAAGAAGGCTTGTGGTCCCCCAAAGATGCCTTGTGGTCCACACAATGACTCATATGCCAACTATATGCTCTAATACATATTAATTAATCATAAAATGATTAATTAATTTCACTAATGTATTAATTGACATAGGAGTGGGTTTTAAATATTCCAACACCCCCCCATAAGTCTGACTTTATGTGCTAAAAATAAGAAAATAAAAATACTAAGGGCCAAGTAGCAAGACATGGTCACCTTGTACAATACTGCCTGGTCCAGAAAAAAAAAGATAGAAGGAAAACCTCATGGCAAAAACTTTCCCTCAAAACATGGACATATCAAAATTGAAATATTGCTGATCAATCCTTCACTCCACCACATGTTCAGCCATCCCAAGCAGTGATCCAAGAAAGCTGAATGTCTTCTCAGTATAAGCTTTGGTGAAGATGTCTGTAGTTTGCTCACCTATTGGGTAATACTGCAAATCAATGATCTGGTCATGCACTAAACCTCTGATGTAGTGCATATGGATCTCAATATGCTTGGTCCTCTGTCTCTATACTAGATCACTTGAGACCCTTATAGCACTCTGATTGTCACAAAAGATGACAATAGGAGTACTAAAGGAATTCTCAAACTCTGAAAGAATACCCTGCAACCACACACACTAAGTAGCAACATTCACTGCTCCTCTGTACTTGGCCTCTGCTGAAGATAGTGCAATTGCACTCTGTTTCTTGCTAGACCAGCAAACAGGACCACCTCCAAGCATGAATACAAATCCAGATGTGGATTTTATGTCAAGGCTATCACCAGCCCAATCTGAGTAAGTAAAGCCAAGAAGATTTAGGGTAGAATCTGCAACATAGTGGATCCCATCAGTCTTGTTTCCTTGCACATAATGCAAGATTCTTTTTGCAGCCCTCCAATGAAGCTCATGTGGCTGCTCCATGTACCTTGATGCCACACTCACAACATATGCAAGATCAGGTCGAGTATGGGTCAAGTATAACAAGTTGCCTATACAAGGTGCTGTCAACCAAGGGTGTAGATTCTGCTTCTTCAAGTCTAAATCCTGAAAGGAAAGGAGTATTTGAAGGCTTGCAATCAACCATCTTGAACTTCTTTAGTAGGTTAGATGCATATTTGTACTGAGATACCTTAGTTCCATTCTCAGTTTGAGAAATATCAAGCCCCAAAAATTGCTTAAGAATTCCCAAGTCACTCATGGAAAAAACTTGATGCAAAGCAATATTTAATGAAGCTATTTGATTAGTAGAGCTACCTATGATTAGTAAATCATCAAGATACAACACTATAATCATAATTGAACCATCAATCATCTTCATGTAAACATTAGGATCAGATTTGCATCTCACATAAGATTGTGACAAGAGAAAGTTGTCCATTTTGGCATACCATGCCCTGGGGGCTTTCTTAAGCCCATATAAGGACTTCCTCAACCTGCACACATAGTTAGGATCATATGTATAACCTTCTGGCTGCTGCATATAAATCTCCTCCTCAAGATCCCCATGGAGGAATGCACTCTTGACATCCATGTGGTGCACTTCCCAGCGCTTGGATGCTGAAATTGCCAGAACTAGTCTTATCGAATCCTTCTGTACAACTGGTGCAAAAGTATCATTGTAGTCAAGGCCATGGAATTTGGAGAATCAATTTTCCACCCACTTATGTACCATTAGCTGCACACTTGGTTTTGTAGATCCACTTACACCTTACGAATTTTTTGCCTGGGGGGAACTTGACTAGCTCCCATGTTTCATTCTTTTGCAATGACTGAAACTCCTCATCCATGGAATTCCACCATCTTGGGTCATGTGAGGCTTCCTCATAAGTCTGAGGATTAGAATCCACCATCATATAAAATCTCTCAGATAGGTAGGGGTCATTCACATTGAGAGCAGTCTCAAATTGTGATCTAGTCCTCCTTTTGTCCTGAGGATTTCCCACTAGTTCACTTGCTGCTTGCAAAGTCTTAGCAACCCATTTAGGATTTGTTGGTGAATTAGGATCTGTAATAAAATGGTCCTCATCATCAGAGATATCAAAATTAAAAAATTCAAGAGCAACATCACTTACTTCTTCAGGTGGTGGTGAAGATGGTTCTCCAATTTTAACATTCTGAGAGGGATCTTCTTCGAATTGAACACTTCTTTCAATGAAGGATTTTTGAGTAGTCATGTTCAACAACTTATACCCTTTGGAGTCCTATGAATATCCAACAAAAAGACAAGGTTGGATTTTGGGCTGCATAACCCTCCTCTTCTCAAGTGGAATCCTAGCCTAAGCCTTGGAGCCAAAAATCCTAAAATGAGAGATATCAGGTTTGTGCCCAGTCCATGCCTCAAAATGAGTGATTCCTTTGAGAGCTTTGTGAGGAACTCTATTTTGAATGTATGTGGCACAATTTACTGCCTCATCCCAATGCCTTGGAGATAAAGACGTTGCCTCAAGCATACATGTGGCACAATTTCCTTTAGTGATCTATTCTTCCTCTCAGCAACACCATTCTGCTGAGGTGTATATGGAACAGAGTGTTGCATCTGAATGCCTGAAGAGGCACAAAATTGATGAAACTCAGATTTCATGTACTCCCCACCATTATCAAATCTGATAACTTTGATATGTCTACCAGACTAGTTCTCAACTAAGGCCTTGAAAAGCTTGAATAGACCAAAACTTCAGACTTTAACTTGATGAAATAGATCCAACAATACCTGGAAAAGTCATCTATGAAGGTAAGGATGTATTTGGAATGGCTCAAGGACTCATGGGGGAATGGACCTGATATGTCACTGTGAATAATCTCCAAGGGTGCAGAGGTTCGCTTAGTTTTGGATCTCCCATACTTATGCTTAGGGTGTTTTCCTATGATGCAAATTTGACAGACACCTTTGGAAAATCTGATATTGGGCAGCCCTATGACCATTTCTTTCTCATGAATTTGGGAAAGATATTTATTGTTCAGATGGTCGAATCTTTCATGCCACAATTTGCTTGACTCATTGGCATGGGTTAAAAGAGTAGAAGGTGAGGGGAATGCCACAAAGTGAGAAAAATTGTAGATTCTAGAGCTATGGTTAGCAATGCCTAATGCAACAATTCGGCCTGTAGACATTTCACAGATCTCAACATCATTAGGTGTAAAGACCACCTTTTTGGGTGATCGTGTGTGAGTCATTTGGTATACTAACAAAAGGTTAGCAACAAGTCCTGGAACATATAAAACAGTACTGAATGTACCAAAATCTAGATCAATGTTGCCTTTACCTTTGCTTGAAGTTTCAGAATCATCACCCAATATGATGTTTGGGCCACTGGAAGAGTCAAGAGATGATAAGCTTTCTCTTGTGGACACCATGTGCCTCGAAGCTCCTGAGTCAATGATGAATGATGCAGGTCTTGATGTGCTTTCCATCAGTGCATGTACTCTCTCCTTATATTCATAATTTTGTCCTCCATCCTTCCTCCTTGCTCTCTCTAGAAGAGGAATGTTGGATTTCTCCAGGAGTTGAGCCATTTGATCAATGGTCTTCTTCATGCAAGAGCTTTTAGGATGAAATCCCTTGCTGCAATAATTGCACTTTGTCCTCTCATTCTTCTTGTTTGGATTTCTCTTGAAATTAGAGGAGTCTTCATGGAATTTCTGCTTGTCCTTCCTCTGATCAATGGGCTTCTTGAAATTTCCATTCTTCTTCCCTTTCGAACTCTTTGAATCTCCAACATTCAGACAATGGTCTTTTGATTGATTTTTTATGGCTCCCATCAAGACTAACTTGTCTTGCTCCTATGTAAGAGACTCCATGAATTCTGAGAGCATGGGGCTCTTCCAATTTTTAACTGCCTTCCTTGTGGAGTGGAAGGTCGAAACAAAGACTAAGTAATTAGGGCCAAGTTTGGATAGAATGGCCAAGATTAGTTGCTCATCCTTTTTATCAATACCACATTAATTCAACTGTAAAATAAGTGATTTGAATTTGGAGAAGAAATCCTAGAGGTTATCGAAATTCTGTGGACTCAATGAAACTAGTTCATTATCCAGTTGGTGGCCTCTTAATTCATCAGTCTTTCCAAACAATTCTTGAAGCTTTAGCCAAACTTCATTGGGAGAGGTAAGACCATCGAGATGGAATAGAATATACCTGGATGTAGTGAGACATAGTAAGCCATAGGCTTCATCTCTTCGATTATGCCATTTTGATTTCTCAATTGTGGAGGTTGGCTTTGGTTCAAATGCCATAGTCACCATGTAGAGGCCTTTGCTCCTCAACACGATCTCCATCTACGCTTTCCAGTCAAAGTAATTGACTGGAGTGAGAATGATCTAATGTGACCAATCCATGGCAGCTCTGAAATAATTTTTGGAGTGATTTGGGTGCGCCCAAAGATGATTTGTTGCGCCCTCTGGATGATAGAATGCGCCGTGTGGATGAATTACTGCGCCCTCCTTGAGACTGATTGGATCCTGCAAGACAATAGAAGGACAAAGGAATAGATTGATAGATATGATACCATGTGAAATTCATTTCACACCAAGATCTGATCAAGAAATTACACACTCTCACAAAGATCTCACACAACTAGTCAAGAACACTGAAATTTACTCACAGAAGATACAAACTGTATTACTCAAATGAATAATCATACATCATCCAACCTTGGGAAATTAAATGGATGTCAATATATAACATTTACATCAGAGATTCGAATGCATTAGGATTCCATTCGAATCCTCACAAAAGTAGACTTACTAAATTGATTGAAAACCCCCCTAGGTGGCAAGTGTGTTCTCCAAGTCACACCAAAGGCTCATAAATTTTTGATTTAGTGATCAGATAGTGACGTGTGATGAAAAAACATGCTAAATCCCAAAAATGGAAGGAAGAAACATCACAGAGTGAGAGTGGTCCAAAAAACACTTTCCCTAGTCAACTAGCTTTTCACCTTTCACCCAAAAGCAGTAAAAAGCAGTAAAAAGCAGCATGTGCACCTTTCTCACCAGAATCTTATCCAGAATGATATGAAATGCGCCCAAGTGACTTAGGAAACTTTTGGTCCACACCAGGAAGGCTTGTGGCCCCCCCAAAGATTCCTTGTGGTCCACACAATGAATCATATGCCAACTATATGCTCTAATACATAGTAATTAATCATAAAATGATTAATTAATGTCTCTAATGTATTAATTGACATAGGAGTGGGTTTTATGTTAGTTTTTGATCATTTAATTCAATATGATCAAGGATCTTAACTTATAGAACAACATGTACATCATAACAAACACAAGAGACAATAGACACAAAGCATTTCACCGAGGAAAATCAAGAAGGTGAAAAACCCCGCAACTTCCTCAGAGATAGAATGAGAACCAATACAAATATCACAAAGATCAAACCCCAAAAGATATATGTCTTCAGCAGCTACTCCTCCTTCACTTGTGCACACTCCTCTCTCTCAACTATGCGAGTTGGATGAGTGAGTGAATGAGAAAATAGAGTGGTGCAACCACTCTATTTATACTTTAACTTGACCTGCCTTTTACCCTAACTGGGACGATCCCTTAGGGGAGTCTAATAACCCTTCCACTTAACTCATACTGGGCCGACCCCTCTAAGGTGGTCTAATAACCCATCAAATATAAGTTACGACACTTAAAATATAACTTGCGACACTTGCAAATACAAATGACAACACTTCCAATCAAAGGAATAAGACATCTCCATCGAGGATACAATAAAGTACAAATGTAATACATACAATATACAAGTGAATATCTTCCGAAGTTATAAATACATCAACACTCCCTCTTACTAGGAAGGTATTCTCTTGACACAGGTCATCAATACATATAGGCACAAGTATTCAATATTGGAGCTGGATCATCGTCACTGGATCACTGGAGCATCATCGTCACTGCTGCTGTACTCGTCATCTCGATCACTGGTGCTATCTCTCAATTCTACTCGTCATAGGAAGTTCTACAAAGCCAACCCTTTTTCATCCTGGATGTAGGCCTAGCCTCCATGTAGGTCTTCATCATCTCTGCGAGTGTCCCATTCGATGGAATCTCAGGACTGATTATGTGCATCTGCGAAACCTTGAAAGAGCATCTCAGGATTGATTACAAGCTTACTACTCAACCTATAAGATCTCCCAGGACTGATTACATGCGACCAATCAAAACCTCGAAAGAGCATCCCAAGAATGATTACGAGCTTCCTGCTCAACCTATAGGATCTCCCAGGACTGAATTACATGCTACCAAGCAAAACCTCGAAAGAGAATCCCAGGACTGATTATGAGCTTCCTGCTCAACCTATAGGATCTCCCAGGACTAAATTACGTGCTATCCGGTAAAACCTCGAAATAGCATCCCAGGACTGATTACGAGCTTCCTTCTCAACCTATAGTTTCTCCCAGGACTGAATTACATGCTACCAAGCAAAACCTCGAAAGAGCATCGCAGGACCGATTACGAGCTTCTTGCTCAACCTATAGAATCTCCCAGGACTGAATTACATGCCACTACACAACCTGCAACATATCCACATCCTCAGAGTATCATCCAGATACTCATGATCATACTGATCATCCTCGCACTGAGCATCATGTGGATGCTCATGATCATCTTGATCATCATCATGCAGAACATCATATGGATGTTCATAGCGTAGCATCGTCCGAATGCTCATCACACATCACTTACATCCACAGCCATGGGGAGGACCCTCCTACCACCATGCTTCGAAAGGCTCCTGCATCTATGTCCCATCACTTCCTCCTGGAAGTATCTTCAATCTGAAGAACACCAAGCCTTTCTCTGAAGTACTCGAACTTCACCCTGGCTAGTGGCTTGGTCAACACATCTTCTATCTGCTCGTCCGTCGCAACATACAGGAGCTTCACTGCTTATCTCTGCACCATATCCCTGATATAGTGATACTTGATCTCGATGTGTTTCGACTTGTCATGGAACACCGGGTTCTCAGACAACTTCACACAACTCTAGTTGTCACAGAAGATACAAGTAGCATCCAACTGGAGATCAAACAAATCAGATTGTAGCTTCCTTAGCCAAACTGCCTCACAACTAGCCGAACAAGCTGCGACATACTCTGCTTCGGCTGTACTCAGTGCTACGCAGGATTGCTTCCTTCTAAACCAAGAGATCACACTTGATCCCATATTGAATCAACACCACGAAGTGCTCTTCCTATCTACTGCACTTCCTGCCCAATCTGAATCAACATAACCCTCTAGGTTAACCACTTGATTCGCATCATACTTGATCCCATAATCAGCCGTACTCTTCAGGTACCTCAGAATATGCTTTAAAACAATCAAGTGAACATGTCTAGGATCCGTCAGGAACTGGCTCAAAGTGTTCACATCAAAGCAAATTTCTGGTCTCGTGTTCGTCAAGTACATCAAGGACCTAATCATCTGACGATACATCGTGGCATCAACCGAATCTGCTGAAGCATCACTCAATAGCTTCACGTTCGATGCCATAGGTGTGGCCATGGCCTTGCATTCCATTATCTTGAACCACTTCAGGATCTCTACTGCACACATCCCTTGTCTAAGGAAGATTCCATCTGCACTCTGCCACACCTCCATACCTAGAAACGAATGCATCATACCCAAGTCCTTCATCTCGAACTCGGCATCACACTTCCTCTTCATATCAACAATCAACCCATCCTCACCTGTCATAAACAGGTCATCTACATACAGTAGGAGTATCACTAGATTTCCTTCCTCAACCTTGTAGTAAAGGTTGGAATCCTCTTTACTCTTGGTAAAGCCCAAACTGGTCAGGAAGATGTCTATCCTACCGTACCATGTCCTGGGTTGTTGTTTCAAACTATACAAGGCTTTCTTTAATTTGCACACATGTGACTCCCTGTCATGTGTCTCAAAACCGAGTGGCTGTTCCACATACACTTCCTCTTCGACTACACCATTCAAGAAAGATGTCTTGACATCCATCTAGTGTATCTTCCACTTCATCATTGCAGCCAGAGAAAGTACTGTTCTGATGGAAGTGTATTTGGCTACAGGTGCAAAAGTTTCTTCATAATCTATCCCTTCTTTCTGGGAGAAGCCACGAGCCACAAACCTTGCCTTGTATTTCTCTATGCTACCATCTGCAGCATGCTTGATCTTGTAGATCCACTTGGAAGTCACAACAGACCTACCTTCTGGTCTTGGGACCACATCCCAAACATCATTCTTCATGATCGACTGGTACTCCTTGATCATGGCATCCTTCCATTACTGCATCCTGGATCTTGGGAACTTCAGATTCTTCAATATCTTCAATAGGTAGTTTTCTTGAACTTCATTGCTGGAACAAATGTCACTGTCCTTTTTTTGTAGGTGATTGTACATGATCTTTCCTACAAGTCAAATTCAATTGCATGATTAGAAACATCTCATAGTTTTCAGAACAAAATCTTACATATAAGGACATATGTCATACAATCATGCAATTATCTTAGCCAATGCTTCAATACAACATTCATCCATATCCCGTATTCATACGGTAACTTTCTAGATGCCTTCCATCTCTACCAGAACATTGTTAAGAGTGTGCACTACTCCAACATGTTAGCAAAGAGGTTTCATTCTATATAAGTAGCAATGGAATGTTGTACAGTACCATAGGCCACTTACCCATTACTTGCATATTAGTAGTATCTTGTTCATTAATGCAACTTTTCTAAAATGCATAATATACATCCTAAATCTAGGAACATAAGTATGTACATGACCGAACAACATCATTTAAGTAATCATATATACAGGAAATAACAATTCAAATACTTATCTTTGTTTGGTTGTTGGGTGGACTCCCTCTCAATCTTTGCTTCCTTGCAGGAACTACTAGATTCTCTGATAATGTACACCTTAACCAATGCTGAAAATGGATGAGAGGTTCTTCCATAGATTATTTGTCTTCTGGAGTCCAACTCTGCAATAGCTTCTTCTTCATTACAATACATATTCTTCATCACTTGAAGAATCTTCATTGTCTTCTCTGTTTCTCTTCCTTGGAGGTTCATCATCCTCTGCAATGTGAGCATGATGTCTTTTCTTGTTGTTCTTCTTCTTGTGGGAGCTGCTTTTGTTCCTGGGACAATCTATGGAATAGTGGCCCTTCTCATCACAAGTATAACATCGAATGTGAGAAGGATCTCTCTTGGATCCTCCAAGGTTCTCCCTCTGATTTTGGTGGTGGTGTTTACCCTTCTTGTGATGAGGATGCTCCCTCTTGTTGTTATTATTCTTGGTGCGTGATGTGAGAGCTTGGTCTTCATTATCCATCTTTTCTTCTCGAGCTACAAGTCTAGCTTCTTCTTGTGAGCATTCCTCCCACAGTCTACTTGAAAGAAATCAATTTATTTCTTGCACAAATTTCTTGGATGAAGGAGTCCCATGACCTAGGTAGGCCATTCAAAGTGGTCATCACAATTTCTCCATTATCCACCACTTCATCCACAACTTCAAGTTGTTCTTTGATTTGAGAGACCCTAGTAAAGTAGGATTGGATGGTCTCTCCATTCTAGATCTTTACACTCTTCAATTGGTTTCGCAATGTCATCTTCCGATTTATGTCCTTCCCTTCAAACAACTTGGTCAAGGAATCAAACATCTCCTTGGGTGTATTTAGAGAAGACACATGAGGTATGAGCTGGTCTTTAATAGAGTCTGCAATGATTCTCTTGGCCTTGACCAAGTTCCTCTTATGTAAGGCCTTAGCCTCATCTCTCTTTGAAACTGGAACCTCTTCACTTATGTAGGTGTCCAATTCATTCTCTTCTAGGATTAACCTAATCCTATACTTCCAGGCTCAAAAGTTATCAACCCCTTCAAGATTATCTTCAAGCTTGGTGTGGTGAGACATCTTAATGAGAAACTCAAATGGAAATAAAATATTTAGGTCTTACCACTTGATTTGCTGAAACGAGATATGGAGCTGGCTAGGGTTCGACAGAGAAACCCTAAAAAATCCAAACTTGGAATTTCAAACTTCTGTCTGGACATAGAGATGCAATTGAATGAGGTGAGCAAGCTGGTGTGCTCAGATTTTGAAAACTCCAAAAATTGATACTCAAAAAATGACCTACAAATTTTGGATCTGCAACTTCTGTCAAATTTTGGTTTTCTGGTCCAAAACCCAAACTAGGGTTTGATAGATCCCAGGGTTCTACCCAACCAAAAACTTCAATCTTGATCTTTAAATTTTGATTTTTTTGAGGAGAGCAATCCCGTGCTTAGAGCAATCCAAAATTCCACTTCTGTCAAAAGACCTAATTTCCCATAGTAGTGACGAGCCAAAAATGAAAATGATCAGAATCCAATTCTATTTTGACAGAAACATATGCCATATTGTTTTTGGTTCATCTATGAAATTTTGGATCTTCAGGGTCTGAAAGTTCGGCCTGTGGTAGACTGACCTGTCATCTTTCCAACCCCATAGATCTGTGCTCCAATGGATTCTCCATGAGAGAGATATGCTAAGTGTCGCAACATGACCTGTTTATGGGATGAAACATCATAGCGAACTTGTACGAAGTGCCACGTGTCATTGTTTCAACTTCGGCCTGGGTTTATCAGGCATCCCAAAAATCAGTATGCTAAGCCAGTACGCCGACTGGGTTTATCAAGCGTTTCAAAAATCAGTATGCTAAGCTAGTACGCCGACTAGGTTTATCAAGCATTTCAAAAATCAGTATGCTAAGCCAGTACGCCGACTGGGTTTATCAAGCATTTCAATAACCATTTCCAAGCCAATTCTTGGACTGGGGTTTGTCAGGAAATAACACCCTTCACCAATAACTCCACACATCCAAATATCAATGCCAAGACAGTACATCGATTGCGTTTATCAGGAATACAACAACCCTTCATCACAACATCCAAATAACCAATGCCAAGCCAGTACGCCGACTGGGTTTATCAGGCATATGTGTAAGCTGACAACACAAGAAAGATAAGAAAGCTCATTAGTATTGCATCTCAAAAATCGTAACGAGGTTCCATAACATTCACTATCAAGGATTGAAACACCAGGAATGCATCCATTCCCTTAGGGTGTAGTCAATATTGATAACCCTATCATAACCCAGCACCAGAAAGGTGTGCACTCCTTTTTGGATGTGAGCCATGTGGGCCTTAATCATACTCAAGGAGTCTGGAATAATAATGAAATAATAAAACATGCTCTTCATATTAAATTTGATAACCGGGCATGCATATTCTTAGTTAGGGTCACAGAATACTCATCTGTTTTACAAATGTATCTTTTCTTCATTTGCGAAGAATGGGGGATCCCTTCTCTAAGTCAATAGTCCTTCGGTTTTCCACCCCAATCTTTTCACGTTCCATAAACCACACATGCCTTCTTGGCATAATTTTACTGTCTCACTCACATGATTCACCAACATGCAGTTCGGCTGAGACATTATCAAAATTTACATTGGCGTTTCACCCGAATCCTGTTTCCAAAGCATGGGATCCTTACCATCCAGTTTGGCTTCTACATGCCATCACACATGGTCCTCCTGCAAGGTGTCTTCCTAACACACTCCTCAAATAGCCAAACAATCAGCAACATTTAACAATCAATTTCAAATCTGTTTTCCCTAGTCAGTCAATGGCATTAATAATTAAATTCAAACATGAATTTACAATTCTGTCTCCTACAGATATTGGTTTGTTCAACCATGAGGCCGTCCTCCTATTGTTTGGCTCTTGTAAGTGGTATCACTTTTTCCATTATGGTTTTACACTTTATACCATACATGAACATCCACCTATGAAATGTCCTCCTGACACAACTTTATGTAAGCCAAACAGTCATTAGCAATTATTAGCAAAATTTCAAATCTGAAATTTACAAATCTGTTTTCCTACAGGAATTAGATTTGCAACCATGAGATTATTCTCATAAACTTAAACTAGAAAATTTTTAGATTTATTTCATGCATAAGTTACAGCCATGAGAACCTTCTCATAACCTTTGGCTTCTGCACATGGTAGATCCCAGTCTTTACTATGGACTTATCCTCATTGCCATACGAAGGAATTTTCTACCTGAAATCTGAACTTCAATCAGCCAAACATGTCATGAGTATATATGCATATAATCTTTTCATTGCTACAACAGTCACTGAAGTGATCTCAAAATTATAACACTCAATAATTCAAAAACCCTCCGCTGTTGTTATTTGAAATGCAATGAAATATATATATCTATATATGCATCATTATCATAATAGAATTGCAAGACACATTCACAATATCCCTGCAATTTAAACAAAAACTCCATTATTCATTACGTAACAACCATATTCCTTTTATGCAACTTTGTCCTTCCAACAGAGCACTCTGGTATCCCATCAACATGTCTACCTTCTTCATGCAATCATTCTCCTGCATTCACAGCAGCTCATGAAATGGTCTTAGGATTAACAATAGTTCACCATTTCATCTATTATATAATTGCATTGAAACATATATGTATCACAACCATGCATTCACACAATGCATCTCAACATGTGCACTCACACATATGCATGCAACATTTACATAGTATTTTAATGTGCACTCACTCAACTCTTTCTTGCCTGGATTCATGAATACCACAATGTCATGTCATTCATTTTACCACGACTGTCTCATATGGCATGCACTACCATAACAGGACCGTAAGTCATCACTTGCTTTGGTTGTTAAACTCACAACACAAATGGCATGATATAATTTTAATATGAGTGCATTGAGGTTTCTAAGAATCTATAGGGTGTAAGGCTCCTGCCTACACTTACCCACACCTCACCATACTTGGTAGGTTGACATTCACATTTAGGCACTCAATACCACATGCAAACCAAATCAACATAGTTTAAACATAGTTGAAGAGACCTTACCAAATCCTCTTTCAACATTCATGCAATTTAAGCACAAATAACCATCACCTGCATGGCTGTCATTAACATCGCTTGATGTTACCTGATCAGTTGGCCTCTTACCAAGGATTTACAGTCCTTTTTCCATCCTCATGATCATATATTTGTTGCCCCAACCTTTCTCCATAAGGTTGTTGGTCCTATGCAACAATCATCATCCACATCTTTATCCATGCTTTGGTTGTCCTTGGTCCTACAACCAATACGAACAAAACTAATAATTAGCAACCACAAATTATCTTAAGTGGTTCATTGTATATGTAAAACCTCACTATTTTACCAATATGCAATATCATATACATGTACAAACATTTTCACATGCACTATGCAATGTTTATTAGTAGGCCATCTGATGCATATTCATTTCATCTATCTAATCTCTTGCATTTTCAATCATGCTTCTATAGTATGATTCATACAACCATTATCAACAACATTAATTGTCATCAACCATAGGAAGTACCATTAATGGGCTATTGCATGTGTAACTTCACTACCTTTACCCATATGTGACATCATGCTCATGCATAAGCAATTCACATGCACTATGCAATGACTCTTTAATCATGCCCACTAATTCATATTTAATCTGCTACTCTCTTGCATTTTCAGCATCCCTATGCCATAATTTTCAGCATATAAAACTCATGAAATATAAATACAATAGCAAGAGAGGAGTTAAGGAATTATCCCTTTCCAATTCCTCATTGTAGCATGGAATTTCCTCTTCCACATCATAGCTGATCCAATTTCATGGGCTCTCTACCATGCACACAAGCAATTATTAGCTATGATATTATCACAAAGTAGAAATTCAACATATGTATGCACATGTATAACATTCATTCTTGCTATTTTCCAAACATGCAATTCTTATGCTATAACCATAAATAGTTTAAGGTGAGGAATTTCCCTCTTATCAACGTTTCTTTACTGCTTCCATTGCTCATCCGCAATGCATATTACAGCCAATTACTCTTAATAAGGCTTCCACCAACCTTCCATGCAATTCATGCTTCTCATTCCGAGCATAGAGAATGCATTTCACACTTTCAACGAATGTCTCTGGGGGACGACGAGGGCTAGCACATAAACCATATGCATCACTAAATCGATGGCGGGGCCTTGGCCTTGAGATCCTCACCATGATTTAATAACTATATTTACATCATTTATGATTTTAATGCCATAGGGTCAAAATGGGGACATTACATGCAGAGGAAACCTTTTAGGTGGGGCAAATATATCTTTGTATTCATTGAAAATCTTGTCCAACTAATTATGCTATGGAGAAAGGCCTTGCATTGAGGAAATGGTGTTCATAATGATCTTCCATCTGCCTTCTAACCGAACCATGAAGAGAACAAATTTCTTAGTTTGAGGGATATTCCTACACGGTTTTACTAAGATCAAGAAGACCTCAGTAGTCAGAGCTACCTCAGGTACCCTATAGAGTTGGAATCCCAAAGTAACAATGACATTACGAGTCTTAGATTCATAAACAACATGATGTTTCCACATACAAGGTTGTCCCCAAAAAACATCACAAACTTCAAGTGGGGAAACATCACACATTACCTCATGCTCAAAGAGCTTGATGTCATAGGGTAGGAAACATTGTTGACTAACATGGGTGTCTCATCCCTGGCTCAACCAAACGATGATGTATGCTTGTGAGTGTGGCATTATTGACAACTTCAACCACTTCGAGGCTTTCAAATCAACCAACAATGATTTTTTTGAGTGACATTCATTGGTGTTGTGCCAGGGGATTTTGTGGAACTCACGCCAATTTCTAGTGTCATTCTTTGACTGCCCATTACTCTTATTTATCTACGACTTGGAATGGTTTTCATGAGTTTTAATATCCTTGATTTTTCCTTTAATGTGTTGTCATCTAGTGCCACCTTTACCATACTTCTGTTGTGGTTGATTGGCATACCATAACTCTTGCTTATTCTTCTTCTTACGTTTTTTGCTCGATTTTGACACCAATTGATAAGCAACTCCCAATGAGGATATGTAAGGGAAATCCATCTCTATTTGGATGTACCTACGTAGGCTACTATATTAATTCAATACCAAGTGTCATTCAAAGTCTTTTATACCCAACTGTGAATTCAAAGTATGGAATATATTGGTGAACTTTGGCATCGTTTGGTCTCTCTTATGGAACAAAGTTGTCCATGCCATGTATTGGTCGTCATAGTTTTTGATAGGGTAGAATTCCTTGAAGGAATTAACAAAATCCACCCAATTGGGGTTCTATCCTATATTTTGTAGACTCATCTTCGACATGCCTCTCGCAGTACCCATCCCACAATATTTAACATGTGTGAGGGACTTAAGAATTGAAAGTGATCTTTTTGCTATGGGAAAATTTTTGAACAAAGGAATAACCTTCTAACATATTTAACCATTTTTCCAAAGCATCTGCATCTATCCGGTCTTCAAATAAAGGAATGCCAAATTTAACTTGTTCCTTGAAGGATGTTTCTCCTTCAAAATGACTACTGGTGGAACGTGTCGTCATCACCATTGGTAGTTGTGGAAGGATCTAGGTGAAATTATCCATCATCTCATTCCTTTGTCGTGCGAGAGATTCCTTGAGCAATAGCTTAATAGGATATCCTGCTCTGCCATATCTATTTTCTTCCACCATGTGAGTTTGCTTGGGCCGGTGGGGGTGGTTTTCCCTGAGCTCAATACGTTCGAGACAAAACTCCCGATACTCAAATCTCATCAGGTACATGCACCAAGAAATGAAAAACAACATATTGCTCTGATACCACTAATCTAGATTATTTGTAGAATGAGATGACAAAATCAATATAAAATGAAAAAGAACACACAAACATGTTTCAAAGAGCACACAAGTACAACAAAGCCTATATTTTATTAATGAATTAAATGGAAAAACATTGTAAACTACAAAGCAATAGGTCTAGATAAAATGGTAGCATCTTATCTTTAAAGAGAGATGTGTTGGCTACGTTTATTCACAATATGCCCATTACAAGAGCCCAAAGTGCCTTTTTAACATAAAATGTGAACTCCTAAGAGGCAAAGAAAAACCCCAAGTATTCAAAACCCTAACCCTAGGAGATGAAGTTATAAAAGCAATGTGGGCCTTGAGGAGTTTAATCGACACATCAACTTCCTGGGGGGCACAACTTCCACATGAAAACTCTGTTTGGGGTGCAGGATATCCCATTGCAAAGATATAAAAAAGAATAATATATTTCAAGTAGTCTAGTTGTTTGAAACAACTTAGATACAATTTACGACCTCAAAATGGTCCCAGAAGTTTGGAACACAAAAACCATTGAAAATTTCCAATGAGATGGAGAAATCTTGCCTAGTCAGTGGAAAAGGTGGGTGGACATTGATATCTGCCTGGATAAGGCCTCCCCTATTGGGAAGATACCATTGCATTAAGTTTCCTCATTAGATGGGGAAACTACTGTTGAATTTGACTCCTGGTGAGTCACTTGCCTTGGTGAAGAAGCTTCCCTACTTTCATGACTTGATATGCTTGGATGTTCTATTGGTGGGTGTTTTTCATATCGATGTTCGTAATTTGGTCAACTATATTCTACTAAATAAATTTAGGGTTGATTTATATGGGGGAAAAGTGCTCGAATATGACCTTTGAGGTGTCTAAGAGAGGTTGAAAATATGGTTGTAGTAGCTCAACTCTAAATATAGGGTGCAAGCCGAGAAAATGGGGAATGTTTAACTTAAAATCATTCTCACCCATAACCTTGGTGATGGTGTAAGGTCCATATTGTAGTGAGTAGACCTTTGGAAGGGATAGTCGGAGGTGCTCTTTCTTCAAATGCAAACATACCTTATAACCCACCTGGAACTTGTGTAGAACCTGATACTGATCATGGCACTACTTGTACTTGAAATTGCATTTGTGTAAAATATCATGAACTTGTTTCTAGATGTTATGGATTTCTTCAACAAATTTGGCTACCCAATTAGTCTCAGCTTGAGCATGGGAGGATTCTCCATGTGTATATGAAATGGGAAGCGCTTGTCAATTAGAACTAGTGGTTGAAACCCCAAGCACACCTAAAATTGGATATGGCCAATAGAGCTATAAAGGGCTTTGTTGTAGCTATGTTGAACATACTAAATGCTCTCATCCCATGTGTGGATGTTTGGAGTTGTGCATTCTTAATATTTTCATCATCATCTTGTTGGCTACCTTTGTTTTCCATTGGTCTAGGGTGGAAGGAAGTCAATTTGGTCAACTTGGTGTCCATGATTTACCATATTCTAGACTAGAAGGTACTAAGGAACTTGTTGTCATGATATGAAATATTGGTATGTGGGAGGCCAAAATGAAACCGAACACGCTCAAAGAAGACATTAGCAATGGCCTACGTTGTGATGCTATTCTTACAAGGAGTTAAAATTTCCATCTTCTAGAACGGGTCAAAAAATACAAATACATAGTCATTGCCATGCTTGGTTGAAGGAAACCCATACATGTAGTCCATGGATAGAATCTTAGGGTTTGACTGGGGTAGGAAAAGGGTTGTGCAACCCTTTCTTCTTGATGGTAGGTTTGGTAATGGAATAGGTGATGCATGATTTGATATTCCTTTCGATGTCTTATCAGATTTTCTTTCCTGTAGAAGTATTTCTGCAATACCACCATTGTCTTATCTATGCCAAAGTGCCTTGCCATGGGATTGTAATTCATCTCCCAAATGAACTGCTCACACTCGCTTGTAGGAACAAAAATATGGGCCTGATGAAATAAAATTTCAACCTGGAGATGAAATTTAGAGATCAGTCTTCTTGCATGCAATATCTGATAGGAAACAACAAATTTAGGGACACTATCATGCAATTGGTGCAACCTAGAGGTTTCGTGTCAACAAGAGTTGAGAACAATAGTTAGCGTGACAACTAGAGGTTGGATGAGCCAATCTACAACTCAATTTGTGATACCCTTCTTGTACTTGATGTTCAGGAGGAATTGTTGTAGGTGCGTGGACTACTTCTCATCATAGTCATTATACTACTTTCCCTGTATTTGCATGAATTGCAGGGGCTAGTGATCATTATGGATGATCGTCTCCTTTCCTAGGATGTAGTATTTCCATTGGCAACAAGTTTGCACAATGGAGTACATATCCTTTCATAGGTGGGATACTTGTGAATAGAATTAGAGAGTGTCCCACTTGTATAGGCCATTGGATGTCCATGCTGAGTGAGGACTACATCGAAGCACTGCTAGAGGAATCTACTTCAATCTCAAAAGGGTGTTGTGGGTCTAACACAATGAAGATTAGAGCCGAGTATAGGTGTTGCTTCAAATCCTTGAATGATTTTTGTTGTGTCTCACCCCAAGAAATCTTGTATTTGACTCCACCTTTTGTCACTTTTCTTAAGGGCCAAGCGATATGAGAGAACCCAAACACAAACTTGTGGTAAAAGTTGGAAAGGCCTAGAAAGCTGTGGATATTTATTAGAGTCACTAGAGAAAGAAAATCGTGATTGAGTTGGATCATGGCTAGGTCCACATGCACCCCTTGTTCATCCATGATGTATCTATGATACTGAATTCTCTCCATGTCAAATGAGAATTTCTCCAAATAGGTATATAAATTGTGTTTTCATAGGGTGCTCAATATATCATGAATGTGCTACAAATGTTCCACCCCAGTACTGCTAAGGATGAGGATGTCATCGAGACATACAACCACAAAAGAGTTTGCGAATGGCCTCAATATATCATCCATCATCCTCATGAATGTTGCTCGAGCATTAGTCAAGCAAAAAGGCATACCAACCACTTAAAAAGGCCTTATGTATACTTGAAGGTTCTCTTCCATATATTGGATTGCTCAATCAGGACTAGGTGGTAGCTTGATTTAAGATCAATGTTACCGAAGAACTTGGAACCCTTAATTTGTTCAAGAAGATCATCAATCTGGGGTATTGGGTGTGGATTCTTGAAGGTGATTTTTTTAGGGATATGTAATCAATACAAGATCACCATATTATATCCTTCTTATGCACCAATACAATTGGGATCCCATAGGGAAAGGGGCATGGTCAAATGTGTCCCTTTTGGATGAGCTCTTGAATCTGATGTTTTATTTCCTCATTCTCTAGAAGGGGGCTGTTATCACACAACTTGTAGTTATCCCTAGTGGTATCCCATCCGGGATGGTAGAGGAGATGGACAACTAAAGAGGTGACCCAAGAGATGCCACGATTCCCAATGCAAGCTGGGAGTCACGTCAACTGAGGCACTCTTCACTTTGGATCAAGATGAATCAAGACCTAGGGGGAGACCCTATAACCAATCAAAGATGACCGGACCCAAACAAAGGTTCCTAGGGATATGTAAAAGACAAGTTACAGAAACCAATGCAAGATTAAGTGGACCTAGAAGTTTAAATGTGGTTGAAAGGGGGTTAGGAAATGACTTATGTGTCAACCAATGAAATATTTAGGCCACATGATGAGATAAGATGACAAGATCTAGTACGATGAAATACACAGGTGGGGCCCACTTCCTTGGGATATGGAAATGGCTCAAAAGGGACCCACTAGGTGAAGTTAGGGGTGCAAATGGTACTAAGGGGTATGCAAAGAGTAGATCTAAGGATCTAAGGTAAAATTAGAGATACCTACATATGGGATCTAAGACTTGAAAAAAATCCCAAGGAGTGCGAATTTCCCTAGGTGGACTAGTGCCTTGATGGATGGGTTAATCGAGTCAAAAGAGATGTCATCTTGTATATCCGGACACCTAGGATGAAAATCAAGTGGGCTAATTGAGATGTGATGGTTAGATCTTACTAGATCTAATGTTTCATGATGTGACCCAAGTGGATAACAATCCCCTAAAACAAGGAATGCTACCCCCAAGGCAGATCTTCACAAAATGAGACACTAGATATAGGTTTCAAGGTATGCTCTTTCCAAATCCAATGGAATCTCAACTACCCAGGTTCTAGAAGTGGGAAAACTAAATCACCCAAGGAGTGCGACTTTGCCCAAGGAGGGCTAAAAGCATGGTAAAGTGTGTCAAATCAAGTCCAATGGCCGCCAAATTGTAGATCCAAGTAGTTTAGGAAAGTATCAATGTGGATCTTGAAAATCAAAGGCATCCAATGGTTAGATCTCCATAGATCTGAGATTGAAAATGCATCACCAAATTGACCCAAGTGGGGCACAACCCTCAAAATGAGGAATGGGGCCCACAAGGAAAAAATCAACAAGGTGAAGCAGTAGGGGTAGGTTATCAAGTATGAGGATCATGAATCAAGTGGGATCTCACCTACCCATGTCTTGGAACCAACCAAACTAGCTTCTCCCAAGTGGTGCGATTTTGCTCAAGGAGGGCTAAGTGCCTTGGAAGTGTGTCAAATGGAACCCAATCACCACCAAATTGTAGATCCGAATTGCCGTGGATACTATAGAGGTGGGTTTTCAATATCTTTCCAAAAGCTAGGCTAGATCTAAGTAGATCTAAGAAAAAATAAAAATGAGGGTTTTAATCAATTAGGGTTTTCATGATCTATAAGTTATGGATAAGCCAAGGAAGAAGAAGACCATACCTTTGGAGCATACCTGGATGAAGAGATGAATGCTAGTTGAGACGAGGATTACTTTTTCCAAAGATCAAATGAAACATTTTTGAAGCCCTCTTGCCAAATCGATTTTTCCAAGCCACATGTGTGTCCCTCTAACCTGTCAAAACCAAGGAGCAAAGCATCAATCAGTTTAACATGTTGAAGGTAGATACAAGCAAGAGAGAGATAAGCAAAGAATAGTTGGTACAAAGACAAAACCACTCCCTGTTTAACCAAAACGTTTTCCTCCAAGCTTGAAGGGCAAGCCTCCCCACCAATTTGCACTTGTAAAAAACGTCCTGTTAACCTGTAAAAATATATGGCAACATATACAAGATAGCTACAATAGATCCTCCAATGAAATGGAAAAAAGCATTTACAATCAAAGCAACCAACATCCACTCCAAACCCAATCATGTACTCCAAAAGATGGAAATTTTATTCCAAGAGCCAAGAGCCAAAATCTCTAGATGATTTTACAATGAGAAACTCTCCCCTTTAAATAGGATGGAGAGAGGCCATAATCCTAACCACTTTTTGAATGAGTGGTTAAGATTAAAATATCAAAATATCTAATCAATGGTTGAGATGAGCTCAACAATAAAATACATGGATCAATAATAAAAATATAACAATAAGTGGACAAAGTCACCCTAGAAGAGGGGATCCCACCAAATCATGATGAAAAAATAATAGATCTAGCTTATGGTGGGTCCAATGGGTAATTTTAGACACCCTTGGTCAATCCCCATAGCACAATATCAATAAAAAAATCACCAAAGTACCAAATCGTGCCTCTATGGACAAATCATGAGCCTTGGGAGGCTCCAAAAATCATCAGAAAATGCCATAAGTGATGGATGTGGGTCCCGATGAAGCTGAAAATACTGGAGAAGGTGTGGAATACATCCCAATCATCATCACTGATCATCCCATGCCATAACATTGCCTCAGTATCCCAAATCGAATTCCTTTGTAGCCATTTTTACCATTTCTGGACTGCTTCGGGAAACGTGAAACTGCCCAAACTGCCTCCTGGAGTACCTACACTGTCAAGATGAGCTCACCAATGAGTCTGGGAGGGGGGTAATATGGTAATAACAAGTGGCTGGACCACCCCCTCCATGCACAACAGCCTAGGTGAACCAAGTAAATCTCATCACTACTCTGACAAGGCCTTCGACAGACCAAAACTACACTAGGATAACCAATCGAGGCTCAATCATCACTATAACAGCCCGGAATTGAAAACAGACTGTCTCATTGGACTCAAAAGGTCCAAATCCATCTAATATGTGTACTCATACACCATATAAACCTCTGCATGGTCCAAAATAAATACTCATCATATCCGGCAGACCAAATAATAATAATCTGTAAAAATGCTGCAAAGCACAAATCATCATCATAAGCCCGAAACCACTGCATAATCCCACCATGGTGACCTGGACCAGACCATATATCATCTATCTGTAACATCTGAGGTATGCCACCTCATGTCCTGTGGTTGACTTTTGGTCAAACTGAGGTTTGACCAAGTCAATATGACCAAAATATAACTCAAACTGTCATCAAGCTGCTGCAAGGTGTCCAAGGTTAAGACATGCTTTACAATTCATTCAATTAGCAATTATAACAAGAAGTAATCATTACTGGTAATCTAAATCCAAATATAATAAGTCATAATTATTATTTATTACTCAGACTAGACTTTCAAGGTCATACTCACTTCATGGTTGTGATCAATTTGCTAGTGAAGGGTGAAGGCTAAGAAACAATTGGCTAGGTCAAAGGATGACTTATTGACTTAACACTGTGACACTTTGGAAATGGAAAAGGGAATACACACCATAGCATATAGTGGATAAGTAACAACACAGGGAATGGCGGTGTCTCACAAATGGATAAGTTGTTCAAAGATTGTTTATTCACCTTACACAGATGCGCACAATCCATAATACAAATGAGGCCATCAATATTTTTGATATAGTATTTAAGTTCCATTGCTTTTTGGGCCTAGAGTTTCCATAGCCTTTGATCTATGTGTGTTTACAAACACATTGCATAGATTTACATTTATTTAGGCTTCTTGCTGCAGGTGTGTTTTTAAGGCACTTGTTTACCTAAGCACTTCTAGGTGTGTCACAGACAGCTTGTTCACCTAGGTATTTACATTTCACAAAAGATATAACATTTGATATTTCATAGCCATTTTCATTTGGATTGCCTTTCATTCATGTGTGTTTAGAAACACATTGCATGAATGGGCTTTTCATACAAGATATAACATTTCCTTTCCATAATTTGTATTCATGGCAGCACTAAAAGCTTCAGGTTTAGCCAACAACATCTTTAGTGACTAGGGGGGATTCACAAGGAAATCCAACTCACCAAAGGTAAGTTTTGTCACCAACTCAGAGCCGAGACACAATAAACAGGGAAGCTTATCCAATATAGAGGCTATAGTCAGGGAAGGTCCTCCATGCCTCTAGTCAAGTAGTAAGTCAAGGTAATGAATCAACTGGGTAATTCATGGATGGATGAAGACAGTGAATAATGAAATCGACACTAGCAAGCCAAAGTATGGTGAGAATGATCACCTCTATTCTCCCTAAGGAGGGTAAAACCAATGAGTATAGGCCAAGAACTTCTAAGTCTGAGGAGGGACAAATATGATATATATATAATACAACCAGGTCCACATATCTATATGATCTCCAGATCATGATACTAAATGCTAAGACATGCCAAGAGGATGGAAATAAAAGCAACATAACCATAACACCAAAATATACCTGCTGAGTCATATACCTGAATGCTCATCATCTGAACCAAAATCTGTCCTCTGAAATTGCTCTTGTAACTCTGGGCACTACTGACTGCTCTATATAAATGGCTAAATGGCTACCTCAGTCCTCTCTCTGAGTTTCCTGAAACTTAGTCATGGCATTGGGAATATATCTAATGTCCATAATCCGATAATGATCCATAATAGATGCTCATCTCAGCATCTCAGCTGAATAGTGCTATGGAATCTGAAAAAAAATTATGGTAGCCTAGCTACTATATATGTGATAACATCTGGCTCCAGCTAGGACAAGTGATCTAAGGGAGAGAGCACTTGAGAACCTCAGAATCTCTGGTCTCGAATTGCTCTGCATCAATCTTCAATCCATCACTGCAACATCCTTGCTTTCAGCTTTTATTTTGCACCTATATCTGCGCTCATAAACACTAGAATACCTCATGGAGCATGAATGGGAAATATAGAAAATAAAACTAAAAATGAAATCTACTCTAAAACAGGAACTGAAATGCGTAAAAGAAAGATTTAAGCTAACATGGCATATATCATTTATTCACCATTCATTTTTTTATATTACTGTGCAGGAGGAAGGAAGATCTTTTCAGGAAGGCACACACAACTCAACTTGCACAGGCAGCCAAAATAAAACAGAACACTAATCACTCTTCAATGTATGCAGGAGATGAGACAAGATTAGGAAGGAGCAAGGCTCAACTTGATCAACAACAAAATCAAGTAGACAATCAAAAGAGAAAAGAAAAATGGAAATACTCAGCACACAGAAAAAGAAAAAACAGACAAATCCTACTGCTCAAATGAGCTTATTCAAGACCTACCTACCCTACTCTAACCAATCAGCACAAATGTTAGGTAAAATCATAAATCTAGTGCAACCATTCATCAAATAAATTAATGATTCTTCTTTGATTTTTGTTGATAAAACAAGTCAAGATTGGATTAAAGATTAATGAAATTGAGAGCACAATCTTCCTAACTTGTTCAGAAATTGAAGAAGGATTTGAATGGTGCAAATGAAATCATGCCAAGGAGACGACTGACTAATGCAAACATCCTCTATCCAGAAACTGATATGATCATAAAATTTATGCAAGTGATTGTTTAAAATGGATGGAGGAAAAATATAAGGCATATGATTCAAATTCCTTTTACACAAACTGACTTCCTTATTCACTTCTCCCAAATATTCAATTTGACTCTCCTTGGGACTGATGATCAAATAAAAACCAAGTGGGGACAAATTAAAGCTTAGAAGACGAAAAATCAAAATCAAACCCACTTGATGCTTAAAAATGGAGAAAAAATGAAATTGATCTTTAAACACCTTTTCTAGCCACCAAGAATGATTGATAACTTGACAACAAGCATTATGGTTCCAAAGTGACTGAAAAGGAAAATGATGTGTTTTTTCTCCAAACATGTAATCATGCTTATACTTCCTATTGAAAATTTCCAAGGCAAAAGATTGACTAGAACACCAACCCAAAGATGATTGAAAGAGTTGGGAAGGGAGGGTGGATTGCAAATATGAAAATTCTCCCAAATGGATAAACAAGTTTGACCTTGGATTTTGACAAAAGAAAGCACTCTTTACTCTAGGAATGATTTCAAGCTTTTGATCAAATTTGATATTTACAATCCGAGGACAAGATTCTAATTCAAATAAATGGATGAAGCTATCTTGACTAAGGATGGAAAAATTTAAAGACTCATTATAAGAAGTGGAACAAAGATTAGAGCATCTAGTGTGATTCACTAGTCCATCCTCATCTTGAGATTGACCTTCTATTGATTCACCATTAAATTCATATGAGGATAAATGATCATTTTTATTTAAATTGTCAGGGAGAAAATTAACAAGTTTATTTAAAACATCCTGATTATTTGCACAATGATCATGTGAAACCACCACTAATGGACCTTGGTCAATGTCCCCACTTTCTTCTTCTTCAATAAGGTGATAAGGAATTGAATGATCAATAAAGCTAGAATGACTAATAAGTTCCTTCGAAGGAAGAAATTCAATAGACTTGTTGACTAAAGGCTCATCCTCAGAAATTTCCTCAGGATCAGGACTAGGGCTATCTGAAAAGAAATTTGAAAAATTATGATTTATACAATGATTAAGGATTTGAATTTTGATTGACTCAAAAGTGGAAGACTTATCCTTAAAAGAATTTGGGCAAGAGGGGTCATCTCCGGATGTTGACAATTCACTTGATATATTAACAGATTCAACAATAAGATCGGGAAGGGAAAGGTTTTGATCTTGGATTTGATTTGAAAAATATATATCATTGAATTCACTTCCCCATTCTTCTAGGAATTTATTTTTGAACATGTCATATCCAGAAATGATATTGGCCTTCAAATTCAAATACTAGAGCTCAACTCTTTCTTTGAAAGATGAAGCCAATAGTTTCATACACACATCCTCATGGGTTATGGTTAATTCTTTAATAATTTCCCTAGAAAGTTCAAGGTGTATTTTAGCAGATACTTCATGACTTCCATCAAATTTAGACAACCTTTCATGGGCTTGATGAGGGATTTGATGAGGATACCCAACAATTTTCGAGAAATCAAAAACTTTCAAACGACCAAAAGTTCTAGGCCGCTCAGAAGCAGCGATGGATGGAAAATTTTTATTTTTATTTTTTTATACTTTTTTAAAATCAAGAACCTAAATACAACATGATGCACCCCATGGGTTCTAGATAATGATAGGATCGATCAGCAGTGGAGTCGCCAGGTAGACTTTTAAACTCTTCTACCAAGATGTATGTCGTTAAAGTGCAGGGAGAGAGTGAGTGACAAATTAATGAAATGATAACCATCTAGATTAATCCGGATGCGATAAGATATGAGTTATGCATGGATGATCGCAGACACCTAAGGTACGGCTCTACCTCCTCGACAGCGACGCCAAAAATGTTATCACACAACTTGTAGTTGTCCCTAGTGGTATCCCATCCGGGATGGTAGAGGAGATGGACAACTAAAGAGGTGACCCAAGAGATGCCACGGTTCCCAATGCAAGCTGGGAGTCACATCAACTGAGGCACTCTTCACTTTGGATCAAGATGAATCAAGACCTAGGGGGAGACCCTATAGCCAATCAAAGATGATTGGACCCAAACAAAGGTTCCTAGGGATATGTAAAAGACAAGTTACGGAAACCAATGCAAGGTTAAGTGGACCTAGAAGTTTAAATGTGGTTGAAAGGGGGTTAGGAAATGACGTATGTGTCAACCAATGAAAGATTTAGGCCACATGATGAGATAAGATGACAAGATCTAGTACCATGAAATACATAGGTGGGGCCCACTTCCCTGGGATATGGAAATGGCTCAAATGGGACCCACTAGGTGAAGTTAGGGGTGCAAATGGTACTAAGGGGTATGCAAAGAGTAGATCTAAGGATCTAAGGTAAAATTAGAGATACCCACATATGGGATCTAAGACTTGACACAACTCACAAGGAGTGTGAATCGCCCTAGGTGGACTAGTGCCTTGATGATGGGTTAATGGAGTCAAAAGAGATGTCAACTTGTAGATCGGGACACCTAGGATGCAAATCAAGTGGGTTAATTGAGATGTGATGGTTGGAGCTTGCTAGATATAATGTTTCATGATGTGATCCAAGTGGAAAACAATCCCCTAAAACAAGGAATGCTACCCCCAAGGCAGATCTTCACAAAATGAGACACTAGATATAGGTTTCAAGGTATGCTCTTTCCAAATCCAATGGAATCTCAACTACCCAGGTTCTAGAAGTGGGCAAGCTAAATCACCCAAGGAGTGCGACTTTGCCCAAGGAGGGCTAAAATCATGGTAAAGTGTGTCAAATCAAGTCCAATGGCCGCCAAATTGTAGATCCAAGTAGTTTAGGCAAGTATCAATGTGGATCTTGAAAATCAAAGGCTTCCAATGGCTAGATCTCCATAGATCTGAGATTAAAAATGCATCACCAAATTGACCCAAGTGGGGCACAACCCTCAAAATGAGGAATGGGGCCCACAAGGAAAAAATCAACAAGGTGAAGCAGTAGGGGTAGGTTATCAAGTATGAGGATCATGAATCAAGTGGGATCTCACCTACCCATGTCTTGGAACCAACCAAACTAGCTTCTCCCAAGTGGTGTGATTTTGCTCAAGGAGGGCTAAGTGCCTTGGAAAGTGTGTCAAATGGAACCCAATCACCACCAAACTATAGATCTGAATTTCCGTGGATACTATAGAGGTGGGTTTTCAATATCTTTCCAAAATCTAGGCTAGATCTAAGTAGATCTAAGAAAAAGTAAAAATGAGGGTTTTAATCAATTAGGATTTTTATGATCTAGAAGTTATGGATAAGCCAAGGAAGAAGAAGACCATACCTTTGGAGCATACCTAGATGAAGATATGATTGCTAGTTTAGATGAGGATTACTTTTTCCAAGATCAAATGAAACATTTTTGAAGCTGTTATCACTCCAGGAAACTACCTAGGGTTATAAGCTAGGTATGCCTGGTAACTTAAGAATTCAATGATTTTTGTGTTTTCTGAAAAGGTGGATCAATGGGACAACTCAATCTGTGTATGGCATTCAGACATTCAGTATGATAAACAAATGAAACAGTGCTCTCAAGAATTGATTAATCAGCATATAACTTTAAAGGTGGATGAACATTCAAGAAACTAATACCAGGCTATGAGCTGAACAATGGAAAAGAAACCATTCAAAGCTAGACAACACAGATAATAGTGAAGGAAATGGAAAGCTGACATCAAAACTGAAAGAAACCTGTGATCTGTATTAGCATAAAGAAAACTCAGTACAATAGCAGATTACTCTATCCAAAATCGAACCCTTGAATCGTCTTAGTTTTCAGGCTTTATAGCCTTTACAAAGCAGTTCCCAGATCCTAAAAGCATGGATCTGTTTAATTAACTAAAACACTAACTGATAGTAAATGCAAAAAGATAGGGACTGATCCCTAAAATCAAGGAAATGCTGATATGAAGATCTCCTTTCCAAAAGCTAATGTCCAACTGATTCAAAACTCGCTCCAAACCCTTGAGATATTGATAAAATAATTTATAATCCATTCATTCTGATCGGCTTTCTGCTAGTTCAGCGAACAAAACTGAGATCTGGGCGAAATTAGAGAAAATTTGCAAAAACAGGCTTTCGGCAGTTAACTCTTCTGTTGATTTCGTGTCTTAGCCGACGAAAGTCAGCCTTTTCGGCAGCTAATGAGCTCTTGGAGGATCGTCTAAGCTGCCGAAAGCTGTAACTGTTTCAAAAATTAAAACCCAAAACGCTGCTTTCTGCTGATTTCATGCCTTAGCCGCCGAAAGTCAGACCTTTCGGCAGCTAATGAGCTCTGTCGGGCTCGCCTAAGCTGCCGAAACCTGTAGGATTCCTGAAAAAACTGCCTTTGGAAAAAATCGATTTTCTCAACCGTCCGATACCCGTTTTGCATGTTCGAATAGTCGATTTTGATCTACAGATCATAAGCTATCCATTGGTGCTTCCAGATCTGAATTTGGAGTTCGGGAACGCTGTCGAAATGGCCCCGCAAGATCACGTGATTTCAGCAGAAAATTCCTCCGAATGATCACTTGACTTGTCTTTATTAATGGTTCAATCTGTGAACGAACATGCAAAACAGAGAATTGACAACTGCTGAGCAAATCATAAACTCGAGACTCATGATAGGATTCATAAGTATGAGTTGCTTTGAGTTGGACTGAGATTCTGGCTGAAAATCAGGAATAGACTTGACATTGAAGATGCGGCACTCGATCCACAAACTGCTGCTCTTTAATCTCCATTGTATTTACATCTGAAGTTTTATCTCACATTGGCCATTTAATCTATACAAATGTGTAGATCTGCAGAGCTTCCAGATCTTCCTTCATGCACCCCATTAATATCAAAATTTGAAACCCAAGACTCACAGAAGTAAATTTTTTACCTATTCTATCACCCAAAAAGACGGTGGTCAATTTGGGAGATAACAGAAGCCCTCTTGCCAAATCGATTTTTCCAAGCCACATGTGTGTCCCTCTAACCTGTCAAAACCAAGGAGCAAAGCATCAATCAGTTTAACATGTTGAAGGTAGATACAAGCAAGAGAGAGATAAGCAAAGAATAGTTGGTACAAAGACAAAACCACTCCCTGTTTAACCAAAACGTCTTCCTCCAAGCTTGAAGGAAAATCCTCCCCACCAATTTGCACTTGTCAAAAACGTCCTCTTAACCTGTAAAAAGATATGGCAACATATACAAGATAGCTACAATAGATCCTCCAGTGCAATGGACAAAAACATTTACAATCAAAGCAACCAATATCCACTCCAAACCCAAGCATGTACTCCAAAAGATAGAAATTTTATTCCAAGAGCCAAGAGCCAAAATCTCTAGATGATTTTACAATGAGAAACGCTCCCCTTTAAATAGGATGGAGAGAGGCCATAATCCTAACCACTTTTTGAATGAGTGGCTAAGATTAAAATATCAAAAGATCTAATCAATGGTTGAGATGATCTCAACAATAAAATACATGGATCAATAATAAAATATAACAATAAGTGGACAAACTCACCCTAGAAGAGGGGATCCCACCAAATCATGATGACAAAATAATAGATCTAGCTTATGGTGGGTCCAAGGGGTAATTTTAGACACCCTTGGTCAATCCCCATAGCACAATATCAATAAAATAATCATCAAAGTACCAAATCGTGCCTCTATGGACAAATCGTGAGCCTTGGGAGGCTCCAAAAATCATTAGAAAATGCCATAAGTGATGGATGTGGGTCCTGATGAAGCTGAAACTGCTGGAGAAGGTGTGGAAGACATCCCACTCATCATCACTGATCATTACATGCCATAAAATTGCCTCAATAGCCCAAATCGAATTCGTTTGTAGCCATTTTTACCATTTCTGGACTGCCTCGGGAAACATGAAACTGCCCAAACTGCCTCTTGGATTTCCTGCGCTGTCAAGATGAGCTCACCAATGAGTCTAGGAGGGGGGAAATATGGTAATAACAAGTGGTTGGACCACCCCCTCCGTGCACAACACCCTAGGTGAACCAAGTAAATATCATCACTGCTCTGACAGGGCCTCCGACAGACCAAAACTGCACTAGGATAGCCAACTGAGGCTCAATCATCACTGTAACTTCCCGGAACTGAAAACAGACTGTCTCATTGGACTCAGAAGGTCCAAATCCATCTAAGATGTGTACTCATACACCATATAAACCTCTGCATGGTCCAAAATAAATACTCATCATATTCGACAGACCAAATAATAATAATCTGTAAAAATGCTGCAAAGCACAAATCATCATCATAAGCCTAAAACCACTGCATAAGCCCACCATGGTGACCTGTGCCAGACCATATATCATCTATCTGTAACATCTGAGGTCTACGACCTCATGTCCTGTGGTTGACTTTTGGTCAACCTGATGTTTAACCAAGTCAATATGACCAAAATATAACTCAAACTGTCATCAAGCTGCTGCAAGGTGTCCAAGGTTAAGACATGCTTTACAATCGATTCAATTAGAAATTATAACAAGAAGTAATCATTACTGGCGATCTAAATCCAAATATAATAAGTCATAATTATGATTTATTACTCAGACTAGACTTTCAAGGTCATACTCACTTCATAGTTGTGATCAATTTGCTAGTGAAGGGTGAAGGCTAAGAAACAATTGGCTAGGTCAAAGGATGATTTATTGACTTAACACTGTGACACTTTGGAAATGGAAAAGGGAATACACACCATATCATATAGTGGACAAGCAACAACACAGGGAATGGCGGTGTCTCACAAATGGATAAGTTGTTCAAAGATTGTTTATTCACCTTACACAGATGCGCACAATCCATAATACAAATGAGGCTAGCAATATTTTTGATATAGCATTTAAGTTCCATTGCTTTTTGGGCCTAGAGTTTCCATAGCCTTTGATCTATGTGTGTTTACAAACACATTGCATAGATTTACATTTATTTAGGCTTCTTGCTGCAGGTGTGTTTTTAAGGCACTTGTTTACTTAAGCACTTCTAGGTGTGTCACAGACAGCTTGTTTACCTAGGTATTTACATTTCACAAAAGATATAACATTTGATATTTCATAGCCATTTTCATTTGGCTTGCCTTTCATTCATGTGTGTTTAGAAACACATTGCATGGATGGGCGTTTCATACACGATGTAACATTTCATTTCCAGAATTTGTATTCATGGCAGCACTAAAAGCTTCGGGTTTAGCCAACAACATCTTTAGTGACTAGGGGGAATTCACAAGGAAATCCAACTCACCAAAGGTAAGTTTTGTCACCAACTCAGAGCCGAGACACAATAAATAGGGAAGCTTATCCAATATAGAGGCTACAGTGGGGGAAGGTACTCCATGCCACTAGTCAAGTAGTAAGTCAAGGTAATGAATCAACTGGGTAAGTCATGGATGGATGAAGACAGTGAATAATGAAACCGACACTAGCAAGCCAAAGTATGGCGAGAATGATCACCTCTATTCTCCCTAAGGAGGGTAAAACCAATGAGTATAGGCCAAGAACTTCTAAGTCTGAGTAGGGACAAATATGATATATATATAATACAACCAGGTCCACATATCTATATGATCACTAGATCATGATACTAAATGCTAAGACATGCCAAGAGGATGGAAATAAAAGCAACATAACCATAACACCAAAATATACCTGTTGAGTCATATACCTGAATGCTCATCATCTGAACCAAAATCTGTCCTCTGAAACTGCTGCTGTAACTCTGGGCACTACTGACTGCTCTGTATAAATGGATAAATGGATACCTCAGTCCTCTCTCTGAGCTTCCCGAAACTCAGTCATGGCATGGGGAATATATCTGCTATCCATAATCTGATAATGATCCATAATAGATGCTCATCTCAGCATCTCAGCTGAATAGTGCTATGGAATCTGAAAAAGAATGTATGGTAGCCCGACTACTATATATGTGATAACATATGGCTCTAGCTTGGACAAGTGCTCTAAGGGAGAGATCGCTTGAGAACCTCAGAATCTCTAGTCTCGAACTGCTCTACATCAATCTTCAATCCAACATTACAACATTCTTGCTTTCAGCTTTTATTTTGCACCTGTATCTACGGTCATAAACACTAGAATACCTCATGGAGCATGGATGGGAAATATATAAAATAAAACTGAAAATGAAATGTATTCTAAAATAGCAACTGAAATGCGTAAAAGAAAGATTTAAGCTAACATGGCATATATCATTTATTCATCATTCATTTTTTATATTACTGTGCAGGAGGAAGGAAGATCTACCTTGGGTACCCTGTAGAGTTGGCCTCCCAAAGTAACAATGACACTATGGGGATTGGCATCATAAATAACATGACATTTCCATATAGAGTATTGTACAAAAAGAACATCAAAAACTTCAATTGGGGAAACATCACAAATTATCTCATCCTCGAAGTTCTTGGTGTCATAGGATAGGCGGCATTGTCAACTGACACAGATGTCTTGTCCTTGGATCAACCATTTGCTGGTGTATGGTTGCGGGTGTGGAGTTGTTTCCAACTTCAACCACTTGAGAACTTCGATCGAGATAAGGTTCTTTTGTCTACCATTGTCAACAATGAAATGTAGCAGAGTCCCATTTACCCACATTTGTGAATGGAAGAGGCATTTCCCTTGCTCTGGCTCCTCTAGCTCTTTCAGTTGGATCTTTGTGGTTGAGATGGTGGCACTAGGTTCCATGTAATTGATCTTATTTCCTTTATATTGAACTAAATCAAGGCGTGAGCCAAAGTTTGGCTCCGAGGTTTTCATCTCAGCCAACAATGATTTCTTCGAGCGACATTAATTAGTGTTGTGCTAGGGGATTTTGTGGAACTCACACCACTTTCCAGTTTCCTTCGACTTCTCGTTACCCTTATTTACCCACAACTTGGAATAGTTCTCATGAGTTTGGATATCCTTACTTTTTCCTTTGTTCTATGAGCTAGGTCCACCTTTATTACGATATTTTAATACTCCATCCTTGTCCTACTTTCATTATTTACCATTTGCAAGCACTTAGTGATGTTATTCCCACCTAGTGGTGTGTAGATGTCATCTAGGACCCATTAGCCACCTAATGCGCCCTACATGCATGATTTTAGGACCCTTAGTGGCATTTCCCTATATTTTAGGCTCTCACTCAGTGACTTAGTTTAGTCTAACTGAGTTACACATGAGTTGGTGACTCTAATTTGGAGTTTGAGGTCTTGTCACCACTGATTGTGGCCTCATGCACCCTTTTTTGATTTATTTGCATGTCAAACTCATGGATGCTCCATCCTTGGTTAGTTAACTATCAGTATCATCAGTTCACTAAGATTTGGTTGAGTTTAACTGAGTTTGGGAGCTTTGGAACACTGATAGAGGTGACAATTAGTATGCTAGACAAACTGAGACTCGAATTCTCCTAGGTGATTCAAATTCTCTCCATTGTAACATCATTTTTCATTATACTAGTTATTGGATCATGTGACATTATTATGTTCCTATCTGAGTTCTCATGCATGATTAATTGTGTGCTCTTTTTTATTGCAATTTTCACTGTAACTCAATTTATCTGCTCATTCTTTCTCTGTGAGGTATACTCAGCTCCATGATCTACTGTGATTTAGAATTTCACATGGTATCAGAGCTTAGTGAGCGTAGGTTGAGCATCTAATTTTAGTAGTGCACCAGAAGCCTCTGGATTTCCACAACAAATCTTGGTGCCATTGAATTGAATTCATTGGAGAAATCCTTTGAGGTCTAGCCAGGTGTGAAGGATCTAGAAAAATGTGCCTATTTTCCTAAAGCAGTTCTCAGTAGTAGTCCATCTCCAAAATTGAGATTTTTTTGCATGTTATTGAAATTTTTTCAGTGCAACAGTAGCATTAGTACCACATTGTATTCTCTCTAGCAGTTTTAATGGAGAATTTGAATGCTCCTCTTTCTCCCAGGATCATGACACCCTTCAATTACCTTGATTGGAGGGTTTATATGTAGATGGTATTGCACAACAAGTCACTGTACATGGTAACAATGGGAAGGAGGTCAAACCTCAAGCAGCTATTGAGAAGGCCAAGTATCTGAATAGATTGGATGGAGCATTTGGTTTCATGTATATTCATATTTCCAGAGATCTATTGTTCCATCTCGATGAATTAAAGACTCCAAGAGAGTTTTGGTTGAAGTTGGAGACCCTCTTCAACAAACAAGATGAGCTAAGGGGCCATATTCTGGAGAATGAGTTGATTTCTCTTCAACCCAGTAGTTTCGAAACCATCAAGCAATTCTTTTCCAAATTCAAAACTTTGGTCATGCAATGCAAGTAGTGTGGCATTGCGAAGAAGGATGAGTAGTTGGTACTATCCATTCTAAGCAAGCTAGGTCCCGATTTCTCCATCTTTGGTTCTATCTTTCATTCAGGGAGATTGTTAATCCTTGGTTGGAAAATTCCATCTCTAAAGCATTCACCGAATCTCTCATCCATGAACAAGACAAACTGATTCATATGGGCACTTTGCAAGCCTCCAACAATCAAGCTCTTATGGATGGAGAGTCAAAAAGTGTGAATGCCAAGGGGGAGAAAAAAAGCAAAGAGAAGAAGCAATTTGAGACCAAGCAAAATGCAAAGTCCAATCCATCGAAAGGAGCCTCCAACTCTAAGAAGGATAAGCAAAAGGGATTGGAGAAATCTAAGTGTTCCTATTGCAAGAAAGGAAACCACCCAAAGAGATCTTGCATGAAGAAGAAGATAAATAGGATGACCAAACTTCTTGAACAACACAACATTGCCCTCCCATAAGGTGCAAGAGAGACTGATTCTGAAAGTGAGTCTAATGGTAATGAGGGATGCCATGCATTGAAGGCTATATTTTTACAACCACAATCCTTCCTCATAGATTCAGGAGCCTCCAACCACATGGTTTCCTCCAAATAATCATTTTCTTCTCGAGATCTCAATGATGGTCCGATTATTCACATGGGAGATAATTCTCATATCTCTGCTGAAGGGAAGGGAACGATACATTTGGAGCATGGGAAGTTAAAAAATGTTATATTTGTGCATTCTTTATCAGCAAATTTGTATCTGTTTATCAGATGACTCACACAGTTTCACCGAAGAAAGTGTTCTTTGGTCCTAACACAATTGAGATTGCAAAGATCTCTAATGGGAAGATTATAAAGAAAGGGTTTGCAAACCATGCCTCAAATGCATATGAATTCTCTCACTTTTGGCCATACTCTCTACCTACTCCATTGGCATCTGATGAAGATCAAAGTAATATCTCTTCTAATGAAGATGCAGATCAAGATCTTGATGTTGATAATAAATTTCAAGCAGATCCAGATCCAGATCCAACACCTGCTTCCAATCCATGGCCAAGGTCAATATGGGCTCACACAATCCTTGTAGCTGCTGTGAGCATAGTTGGGGATCCATCTAAACATAAAACCACTAGATATTAGTATCATGCAAACCTTGCACTATGTCATGTAGATCCACTTCTCTCAGAGAGGTGCTACATGATGGTGGGGTTTGATCCACAATCCCTTGAAGAGACTTGCTCATTCTCCAGAATATTCTGGAGAATGAGCTAAGGGGCCATATTCTAGAGATTTCAGTTGGTTGAAAAAGGGTACTCAAAGGTTCATGATTTGGACTACTATGATCCATTCGCTCTTGTAGAAAATATGGTTTCTAAAAGACTTGTTTTGGAAAATACAACTTCAACACAGTGGGAGGTACATCAGAGGAGCATATCCAGATCCAGATCTAGATCTAGCACCTACAATACTATCCTACATAGGATCATATTGCCAATATTTTTACAAAGTCTTTCACTCACAAAATGTTTGCACATGTGAAGGTTCTTTGATTTTCCTACTACTGTCCTATTTTTTAGGGGGGGTTTTCCCATGAGGTTTTCCCCATTACCTTGTTTCATGGAAAATTATTTTATTTTCATCATTTATTTGATTGTATGGGTGAACTTTGGTCTTATTAACCAGGGCCCAGGATGCACAATTTTGGAAGGGGGGGTGTTAGGATATTTTAATACTCCATCCTTGTCCTGCTTGCATTATTTACCATTTGCTAGCATTTAGTGATGTTATTCCCCCTTAGTGGTGTGTATATTTCATCCAGGAACCATTAGCCACCTAGTGCACCCCGCATGCATGATTTTAGGACCCTCAGAGGCAGTTCCCTATATTTTAGGAGACCACTCAGTGACTCTAATTGGGAGTTTGAGCTCCGATCACCACTGATTGTGGCCTCATGTGCCCTTTTCTGATTGATTTGCATGTAAACTCATGGATGCTCCCTCCTTGGTTAGTTAACTGACTGTATCATCAATTCACTGATATTTGGTTGAGTTTAACTAGTTTTGGGAGCTCCGGAGCACTGATAGAGGTGACAATTAGTATGCTAGACATACTGAGACTTGAATTCTCCTAGGTGATTCGAATTCTCTCCATTGTAACATCATTGTACATTATACTGATTATGGATCATGTGACATTATTCCATTCCTATCTCAGTTCTCATGCATGATTAATTGTTTTCTCTTTTTTACTACAATTTTCACCGTAACTCAATTTCTCTGCTCATTCTTTCTCTATGAGGTATACTCATCTCCATGATATGTTGTGATTTAGAATTTCAAAACCTTTACCATACTTATACTGCGGTTGATTGGTAGACCCAAACTCCCTCTTATTCTTCTACTTAAGTTTTTCGCTTAATTTTGACAGCATACCAATAAGCGTCTCCCAATGAAGAGATGTCATGGAAATCCATATTTGTTTGGATGTTCTTGTGTAGGCTACTATGGTACTTAAAGACTTAGTGTCGTTCAAAGTATTTAATACCCATATTTTAACACAACGTATGGAATATATTGGTGAACTACAACCCCATCTTGTCTCTCTCTCCCAATGCAAAGTTGTTCATCTCATATACTAGTCATCATAGTTTTTGAAATAGTAGAATTCCACCTTTAGGGCATCAATTTTTTTTCCCAAGTGGGTTATGTTCTGTATGTTGTAGAATCATCTTCGGCGTGCCTCTCATGGTGCCCATCCCACCAATATTTAACATGGGGGACAAACTTAAGTGTGCGAAGGTGATATTTTTGCTATCATATTTTTTTTGAATAAATTAATAGCTTTCTACCAAATTTAACCACTTTTCCAAAGAATATGCATCTATCTAGTCTTCAAATAAAGAAATTCCAAATTTAGATTAAAACTTGAAGTGTGTTGCACCTATAAAATGGATTATAGCAGAGGTTCCTCCGTCGCTATTGGTATTCGTTGAAGGATCTGAGCAAAATTATCCAACATATTGTTCCTATGTTGTGTGAGGGATTCCTCGAGCAACAACTTAATATGATCTTCTGCTCTTCCATCTCTCTTTTCTTCCACCATGTGAGGATCCTTGGGTTGGAAAGGGTGTTTTTTTCCCGAGCTCAATAAGTTTGAGACACAACTCCGGATACATGAATCTCATTGAGGACATGCACTAAGAAACAACAAAGAGTAGATTGCTCTAATACCACTGATTTTCCATATTTGGATAAATAAATAATGGAAGCAGTAGTAAAATGAAATAAGGGAAACAATATAAAATGAAAACAAACACACAAAGATGTTGCAAAGAGTGCAATAGTATAACAAAACCTAGATTCTATTAATGAATGAAATGTAGAAACATTGTAAACTGCAAAGCAATACAACTAGCTAGAACAGTGGCAACTTATCTCTAAGGAGAGATATGTGTCGGCTATGTTCATTCACAAGATTCCCATTACAAGAGGACAAATATACTTTTTAACATAATGTGTGAAAACCTACGAGACAGAGAAAAAACATAAATATCCAAAACCCTAACCCAAAATCTGTTTGGGGTGTGAGATATACCACTAGATATATATTGAAGAGAATAATAAATTTCAATTGAAAGTTGTTTGATGCCACAACAAGACTGTTTAGGGCCTCAAAACAACCCTAGAAGTTTGGGACCTGAAAAACCGTAGAACATTGACAAGGAGATGGACAAACCATTATGTGTCAGTGGAATACATGGGTTTCCACTGAAATCCACCTGTACATGTCCTCCCCCCCTAGGAAGTAGTGGTCTCCATTGCATTAAGTTCCCTCATTAGATGGGGAAATTGTTGTTGAATTTGAGTCCTAGTGAACCACTTGCCTTGGTGAATAAGTTGCCCTGCTTTGATGACCCAATATAGTTGGATATTCTATTGGTGGGTTCCCTTCATATTGGTGTCCATAATCTGGTCTCTCGTCGCTTGTTCAATACAGTCATGATGGAGTTATGTGGGTTAAAAGTAATTGACTACCTTTGAGGTGCCTACGAGAGGTGGAAAATATGCTTGGAGTAGTTGCATAGTAAATACATGGTGCAAGCCGAGGAAAGGAAGAATAAAAAACTCGAAATAATTCCCATCCACAACCTTGGTGATGGTGTAATGTCCACATTGTAGTGGGCATAGATTCTAATGGTGTCTTGTGAGGTGTTCATTCTGCAAATGAACCATACCTTATATACCACCTAGAACTTGTGTGGAACTCGATGCTAATCATGGCATTGCTTGTACTTGGGATTGGGTTTCTGTAAAATGCCATGAACCTTTTTTTGGATGTGCTTGATCCATTGAAAAAAATTGGTTTTCCGATCAGTCTCATCTTGAGTATTGGAGGATTTTCCTTACGTATATGAAATGGGAAACAATGTGTCAATTGGGGCTAATGATTGGAACCCCAAGCACACTTGAAAAGGGATATGGCCAATAGAGATATGGAGGGATTTATTGTATCTATGCCAAAAATATAGAAGGCTCTCATCCCATTTTTGTGTATGTTTGGAGTTGTACATTCTAGAGATACACACAATCATCCTATTGACAATGTTGTTTGTCCATCGGTTTGTGGGTGGAAGGTAGTCAATTTGGTTAGCTTGGTTCTCATCATTGACCTTAGTATGGACCATATAGTATTCAAGAACTTGATATCGTGATCTAATATAATGGTTTGTGAGATGCCAAAATGAACCCAAACATACTTAAAGAAGAGCTTAGTTGTGGCCTATGTTGTGATGCTTTTCTTACAAGGAGTTAAAATTTCCACCTTAGAGAACTGATCAACAACCAAAAATACACAATCATTTCTATGCTTTATTGAAGGTGGCTCAGACATGTAGTCCACGGAGACAAAATCCCAGGGTATGTCTAGGTTACGAAAAGGAGTGTACAACCCCCTCTTGATGGTAGGTTTAGCAGTGGCACAGACGGTGCACAACCTTTTATATCTTTCGATGTCTTCTTCAAGTTTCGGCCAATAAAAGTAATTCTATGATACCACCATTATCTTCACTATCCCAACGTGATATACCACTTGACTGTAATGTGTATCCTAAATAAACTTCTCATGCTTTCTTGTAGGAACAAAAAGATGGCCCAAATGGCATAAAAGTTCATCCTGAAAATGAAATTTTGAGATTTGTATTTCCACATGCAATGTTATAGGTGACAAAAAAGTCAAGGTTATTGTCATACCATTGGGGAAAACCATAGGTTTCATGTACATAGGAGGTCAACATGGTATTTAACACGAAAAATGGGGGTCATCAGAGGAAATTTGTAACTTGATTTATGCTACCCTTGTTGTACATGATGTTTAGGTAGAACTATTGTAGGTACGTGGACCACTTTTGATGGAGGTCGTTCTATAAATTTTACTGCATCTACATGAATTGTAGGGGCTTATGATAAGTTTGTATGATCTTCTCCTTTCCTAGGATGCAGTGTTTCCATTGGAGACAAGCTTGCACAATGGAGTACATCTCCTTGTCATAGGTTGGATACTTGTGAACAAAATCAGAGATTTGTTATGGAGATTTCTCTCTTGCAGACAAGTGAGAACTCCCTTGGATCTCTTTCCTTTCATTCAAGACAAACATGGATGGTATACCGATATTTTTTTCTTTCCAGATCCAAAACAATCACATATAAAACTTGAAAAAACAAGGAAGAAGGAATAACTCACCCTAGCATAGATGACCTCCCTTGATGATGGGTTCCAGTTGATGTAGATCGGGTTGACTTTGATTTGGATCCAATTTCTAATCAACCTACACACATATAAACAAGAGATATGATTCATCAATTTTTTTGCATAAACATGTATAATATATGCATGTAATTGAAATAAAATCCTAGATCTATACTATATCTAAGCTAGATCTAATCCGATCTATTCAAGGGGAGATCAGATCCACCATCAACATCACATATGTCCAATAGATCTAAATCATACATCCATGAAAACACTATGATGTAGGTGGGAAGAAAAAACCATATGTGTGTGTGTAAACAAGAAAAAGTACATACATCACATTATAGCTTGAATCGTGATGCAAGCCTCTTCCAAACTCCTTTCTCCAATTCTTCCTTGATCTCACATTGATATGGCTATTGATCTCACTATGGATTTCAACAGTGTGACAAGACTCTCCCAATATTCCCTTCTCCCTTGAAATTCATCCATTATATAGATGAATGGAGGAAGAGAATGAAATGAATCCAGACTCCTAGGTCCTCTCACACTTAGCTAGGATTGAGAGTTCCTAAGTTAACACATGCGGATCCAACTCATTTCCCAAATTTCCTCAACAACTAAGGAAATACTGAGGATTCTAGAGGATATCATTCCCCATAATGGAATAAGAAGTGACTTTAGCCCTCCCTATAGTTGTGTAAGGAGTGATAAACTTAGATTATTACCTCTTATTAATGTTAAAGGAGTGATATGGCTCATTATTACTAAGAAACTCAATTTCAAGGGTTAGAAAGGTAGTGTTTGACGATGACAATTAACATATGTCTCCTCTTAGCTCTAAGGATGGAAAATAAGGGTATAATAGATGCCCCCCTAAAGTGTGAGGTCAGAAGAGAAAGTAATGGCCAAAACACTTTACAAATAATAATATTTGAAGGACAAGATTTGGAAAAAAAGGAGTTGGATAGTACCCGCAATTAATAATCAACCAAGTATGCATATGTATCATCCATGAGGTAGGCATACCCATGCTCGATAAAAAGAAAACAAAGCATGGACACCAACACAATACACTGCATATCCATGTAATAAGATGCTAGACCATGGCCACGAATCAGTACATGATGGATCCATGCCATAAAAATATCATAGCCATGAGAAAATACAATGTGGATCTATGTCCCAATATACAATCAGAAGGACAAACAACAACATCAATAATGCTCAAATGGTCCTCATACATAGTCATAATTGGTGACATAAAATCCAACGAAGCTTGGGAGGGAAAACAAGGCTAAGTGATGAAACCCCTAAACCCAAGGTATTTGTATCAACCTCGAATGGTGCGATTCTGCGACATGTGAATAGAGGTTTCGGTGTCGAACATGGTAGAAATCATTTGATTACCAGTCAATGAGGGTTGCTGTTAAAAAATATGAGTGAACCCAACAATGATGATAAAGGACCCTAAGGCACCTAGTACGATCTAGTGAGTGGATGTCGAACACTTGTATAATTTCTCGATTAGAAGTCAATAATGTGAATTCCTTCTCAAAAGAAAGGAATCCTACCACTGATGACTGTAATCTCCAGGGTACTATTGTTTCTATATTCTCTTCCTAGATATAGATTTGGCTTCGATAGTAAGGAATTTGTTGGAGGGCCTTAATGTAACACCCATCAATCGACTTGAAACTGACATCGAGAGTTGTGATAAAGATAGAAGGTCACCAAGCATAACATATTGACATAGGGATAGTCGACATACAAAGTCTATGAGACTAAACAATGGCCGACTCATGATAACTTCCCTTGAACATATAGAACAACAATTGAGTGACTAGGCAACAAAGACTCAAGAACACCATATAGACCACAGTGACGGGAAGAGTAACCAATTAGATAAGTACTATGAATCAGGAAGATGGTATGGTTCTGAAGCAAGCTATATGACCCCACAATAAGACAACGACGCAAACAACACATTATACAACTTGACGAGAACTATATATTCAAAATGAGAACTCTAATTATAAAAACTCATATTTTTGCGTCAAAAACACCAAAAACAATCCTTGAATCAAAAAGTGGTGATATCGTTAGCACCCTTTTTGGGGGGCTAAAATTACAACTTTTTGAAAAATCCAGCCAGTGTGGGTCCAATCAAAACCCTAAATCAACCACTGAATTGAAAAAGTGGTCCTCCAAAATCATCCTCATTTTTATTCAGGGTTAAAATTAGATCATATCTAAAACTGTGGCATTCACAACAGGTGCAATTATAATGAAAAAAACAAAAATCAATGATTAAATCGAAAAGATATGCTATCAATAACACTCCTTTTGTTCATTGAGTAACAATTGCAAGTATTTCAAAACAATTCATGACCTAAAAACATTTTCATTTTAAATCACTGTAAAAACAAAATTAAAAAAATATATAATTTAAAAAAAAAAACTTAAAAAAAGACACAAAATGTAAAAAATAATTAAAATAAAAAATAAAAAATAAAATAAAAAATAAAAAATAAATCTATATAAAAATAAAAAATAAGAAAAACAAAAATTAAAAAAAAATATAAAAAGATAAAAAATTACAAAACATACACAAAACTAGAAATATATTAAAGAGGAGAGGAAAACATTAAAATATAATCAAAAGTTAGAATATACATATATATGAAAAATAAAAAATCTATACATAAAACATTACACTTTATTTCTTAAAACATATGAGTTATGTATTTAAGCAGGGAAGCATCGAGCTCCCTCGCCCACAAGCCACCACCTTGAAGTGGTCTTTGGAGTGGCTTGTGGGTGAGGGCTCGATACTCATCAACATCAAGCTCCCTCCTCCTTTTACATAACTCCCATATGTTTTAATAAAGTGTAATATTTTATTTTATTTATTTTCTTTTTTAAATTATAACTTTTGTTTATTTTTTAATTTTTTAATTTTTTTATTAAAACATGTATTTTTTTATATTTTATATTTTATATTTTTGTATTTATATATTTTAATAGTTTATACTTTTATATTTATACGTTTAAATGTAATTGAGTGGAAACAAACTTGTTTTTTTATTATTTTAAAGTTTTATTTTTTAATTAAAATTGTTTTGTTTTGTTTTGTTCCTGAAGTGATTAAAAAAATGAAATATTTTTATAAGGTTATGTATGGTTTCGAAATGCTTGCAACTATAATTTGATAGAAGAAAGCGGTTCCATTGGTAACACCTTTTTTGGATTCAGAGGTTGATTTTGGCATTTTCGTTACAATGGCATTGGTTGTGAACGTCACGATTTCAAACATGACATAATTTTAACTCCGAATAAAAACAATGGTGATTTTCGAGAACCACTTTTTCAATTCGGGGGTTGATTTAGGGTTTTAATTGCACCGACACTAGTCGGGGTTTTTAAAAACTTGTAATTTTAGCCTTGGGAAAAAAATGGTGCTATTAGTAGTATCACGTTTTGATTCAGAGGTAAAAATAGTCACTAAATTCAACCTATAAAAAAATGAAAACTATTTAGAGTTTGTTATGCAAAAAATTCCCAAAAAGAGCACGAAAATAGTAGAAATAGACCAGAACGAGTACTCCACGCCTTTAATGAAGAAAATAGGTGAATAGCAAGCCTCTTTGAGGGGGAAACCTCCTTATACAATGTATTAAGTACACAATACAATACAATATAAGGTGCTCCAAATGAAAAGGTCTCCTTCATATATATATGAGACTAAGAGGTACAATTCCAACTAACTGACCCAAGCCGACATAACCAATATAACCATACTAATGATAATTACAACTAATGGACCAATCCAACATCAAAACTAATATAAAGTGATCCATATAAGGGAAATGTGCCCACATTTAGGGCTTAACATGCCCCTCCCCTTTAGGCAAGTGTTGTCCTCAACACTTGGTTACTTGTGGATGCTTTTGTATGAAGGACTCATCTTCCCACGTCAAATCTTCAATTGGTAAGTTATTTCACTTGATGAGGTACTCTGTAATAGCCCGATTCTGTAACTGCTCAAGGTCCTTGTGTTAGTGATTTGTTTAGGTTCCAATATGAATTATCCTTTTTCATCAAGATCCGGTATGATTGTTTGAGTGGGAATCTTATCTCTGATTACCTTCTTTAAGCAAGAAACATGGAAAACTTGATGTACCCTTGAAGTTGAAGGGAGCTTCAGTTTGTATGCCATACTACCGATCTTTTGCAACACTTTATAAGAACCATACTACTTGGGTGCTAATTTATTGTCCTTATTTAGTCACTTGAGGGACATCTGTTTGTAAGGTTGTAGCCTCTGAAATACCCAATTTCCTTATTCGCAAATTCTTTCACTGTGATGTTGATATGCTTGTTGTTTCATCATGTTTTTTGACATAGCCAGGTTGTCTTTCAGTATTTGAAGAAATTCTTGTTGGTGTTCTATGTGATCTTCCACAACTTGAACTTTAGAGTTTCCTTTTAAGGGATATGTGATAGATGGAGGATAGTACCCATAAAATTCCATAAGTGGAGACATTTTTTATGATGTATGGAATGAAGTATTGTACCACAATTCTACCAAGGACAACCATTTCACCCACTGTGTTTGTTTCTTAGATGCAAAGCAACAAAGATAGCCTTCCAAACATTTGTTCACTATTTCAGTTTGCCCAACAAATTGAGGATGATAAGATGAACTGTGAGCCAATTGGGTACCCAAACAAGAAAAAAATTCATTCCAGAATTTACCAATGAAAATTGGATCTCTATCACTTACATTATTAATCTCAGAGTTTCCATGTAACTTATGAACTGTATCCATGAAGGCATCATCTACTGTACTTGCATTAAAAGGGTGAGAAAGTGTACACAAATGTTCATACTTAATGAGTCTACCAAAAACCACCATAATAACATTCTTCCCTTTTGAACTGGGTAGTCTCATGATAAAATCCATTGAGAGTTCCTCCCAGTGCTGACAAGGTATGTCCAAAGGTTGTAAGAGACCCTGGGTCTTAACTGTTCCGTCCTTGTTTTGTTGGAAAACCAAACATTCTGCCATGAAATTTTGAACATCAGATTTAAGACCTTCCCAAAAAAATTCATTCTTGACTCCGTGGTAGGTTTTCAAGAATCCTGAGTGCCCGCTTATAGGAAAGGTGTGTAATTCCAAAAAGACCTTTTGTTTGAGTTGGGTGTTCTTGCATATATATAAGCGATCCTTATACCATAGTGAATCATTTTTTCATGCAAAAGTATCTAATACACTGGGATCCAATTGCAGCTTTTGTATGAGCGTCCACACAGATATGTCATTTTTCCATTCTTCCCTTGTTGCTACCACATATTTGGGTTGTATAATGGAAATCACACAAAGTACTGCCCCAACATCCTCATTTCTTTGGAGAGTGCATCTGCCACCACATTCTGTTTCCATTTTTTATAGATGATTTCAAATTCATATCCCAACATCTTAGTTACGATCCATTTTTGTTGCTCTTTTGAAGATAGTGTCTGCTCCAAGAAGTATTTAAGGCTATCATGATATCTTTACCTATTAGGTAAGGACGCCATTGCTTAAGTGAATGTGGTATTGCCATCATTTCCTTCTCATAAATGGGTTTTTGTAAGTTATTTCCCTTGATTGGTTGACTTTCGAAAGCAAGGGGGTGTCCTTCTTGCATTATAACAATGTTATTTCTCGAGGCATCACATTCCACAATAAAGGTTTTTGTGAAGTTTGGTGTGGCCAAAACATGAGATTTTCACATTGCCTCTTTAATTTCTTCAAAATCTTGAGTTTCTCGTGGAGTCCAAGAAAATGCTTCTTTCTTCAATAATGTTGTTAGAGGTGCTTATATTCTTCCATACAGTAGTACAAAATGGGTGATAAGTGACTAAAACAATGACTAAAAATGGGTGATAAGTGAATAAATTTGGTCACGTGACCACTGGTCATAAATTAGCAGTCACTTATTGCCCAACCAAATTGGTCATTTATCACTCGTTCATAATTTGCTTGAATTGCTTCATGCATTGGACTATATTTAGTCATTACTTGTTGCTATTTGGTCATTAAATATTGTTTATTGGTAGTACATTTAGTTATTTATTTAGTCATAATTGATGCTAACTAGTCATTGATTGTTGTTAACTGGTCATTTATTTAGTCATTGATTGTTGTTAACTGGTTATTTATTTAGTCATTGATTTATGTATATAGGGAATGGAGGAATTGAACCACCAAACTCCTTCCTATAAAGCAGGTGCTCTTCCGTTAAGCTAGCACCCTTACATATAATCAAAGTTCACACTAAAAATATATCACAAGCTTTTTCAAACATAAACACACTACAATTCCAACTGTAACATAAAACATATCACAAACTCTTACAAATCTTAACACACTATCACAAAGGGTATCTATATGATATGTAAGTGTGGTCTCTAGAAGTCAATGGTTTTGATCTTTCATTTTGTCATAGTTTAGAAACTTGGTCAATTTGGCTTTGAAAACCACTAGTACAAAATGAGAAATTAGTGACTAAAAAAATGACTAAAATTCATATATAAACGACTATTTTTTAGTCGACGACTAATAGTAGCTAATTTACACTATCTTATAGCTCGATTAACTTAGTCGCATTTATTTCAGTGATTAATAGTTGCCTTATTTAGTCATATATTTGGTCATTGATTTAGTCCTTAATTGTCATAATTAATGACTAAATCAATTACCAAATATACTACTAACTAAGGAAACTATTAATGACTAAAATAAATACGACTAAGTTAGTCGAGCTATAAGATAGTGAAAATTAGCTACTAATAGTTGTTTATATGCGAATTTTAGTCATTTTTTAGTCACAATTTATCATTTGTAGAAGTCATTTATCTCTATTTAGTAGTTTCATATTCATTGTATAAATGACTAATTTAGTAGTTTTATATTATTTTATTTTCTTTCATTATTAATCAATACAAATGACTAATTTAGTCATTTATTCTTTTTATTTGTGTTCATTATAATATTCATGCTAATCAAATCTAAATATATATGTGAATCATACAAAATCGCATTAATTAATTACAACACTAAATAATATCAAATACACACATATAATTTCAACCATGTAAATTTTATTATGTGAAAAATGTCAAGTATTACAATATATTGAATTTCCAACCGAATATCCATTAATGGACTAATACTAGTCCATAAAAAAAACAGTCTCCATACTTTACATGAAAAGCATCTACATCGATGAATTTTCAAAATATTACAATGGCCAATAAGTGAAACCTTGTCAATGTCTACAGAAATCCAATAATTCTTTTATTGCCATTTAACCAACACCCACTACGCTCTTGCACATCTTACTACCCAACATGTGTCCTCTGTTTTCCTTGAAGTCCTTGCATATTCCTATGTAGAATACATCTTCTGAATCTATGATTTGAGACTTGAGATTTTCCATCTTCTGAAAATTCGACACTGCAAAGATGAAGAGACAAGGTATCAGTTAATATTGAATTAAAGAATGCTGCAGAACACCTATGAACTTAATATTCTTTTCAGTCTAGCATAATTGAATATAATGGATACCTTGGTATTGCTTTCAGTCTAAAACCACGAAATATAAAATTAAAATATAAGAAATTTCCAACTTTTTCATATACATTTTAATTCAATACACATAACCAACTTGAAATTTGAACAGTGCCTCAAAAAATTCTAGATGCTACATGAAGGTTACAGTGGAAAGCTTATGCATGTTTAGAAAATGAAGAGTGAAATGCTACATTCAAATTCTTTGCATTGTTTCTTGAGATACCAAAATATACTAAACAAGAAAGCTTGCAATAAAGACTCAAATCTTAATAAGCAATATATGTTACTAAACTGGACAAATCCACATCGTTTTCCCACTGGTATTTGAATACTTCTAGAGTAATATATGACACAGATCTAAACAAGCAAGGCAATCATACCCCTAACGGCGTGCAACTATGACCTCCAAAATATTATCCTATAAGAGCACTTTAAATTTTACACTTTTTATAACATAAATGTTGAAACTAAGTAGATTCATAATGTATTAATGGGCAATGGATTAATGATACAAGAAGGCAGTTCCGTCAAGTTGTTCGAAATGGCCAACTTGATCCTCTTCCCTAGGGATCCCAGATGTGAGAACTAGTTCTTTATCTAATAGGGACCAAGGTCATGTTACCTAGCAGATTGGCTTCATTTGAAATTGTAATCCTCATAGCTCATCTGAAATATTAATTTAAAACAGAACCAAAGTGGAAAATTGTGACACCCCTTATGCTTGATTTAGTAGTATGTTTGAGTATTTACATTCTCTTTAGACCATTTCTGAATAACTTTATGACGAGTGGGTCTTCCATTAGAAATATGGCTTCCCTTGCCCTTTGAGGTACGATAATAGTGTGCAATATCCAGAGGCTCTACCAGTTTGCTATATGTATTACCAACATATGTCCACTTGCTTGGGTATTCTGAATCACTTGGAAACTCATGTTTCTCCCACATTTTAATAATCTCATCCCAAAACACGGCCAGCGTTTCCCTACGCAAATTTGCATTGATATCCCTCTTGCCATTTAATTGTTTGAAGGGATCATAATATCCAGCTTTTTCCTTGAAGGAATCATAAATGGCTTCCTTCTCACGAAGCTCTTTATACCACTCTAGCTCTGCCATTATAGATTATGATTTTCTTAATTGAAAATCCAGCTTGCAAGCATTTGTGTTATGCATGTTTTCAATTTCTCTTGCTCTTCTCAAGCCGGTCCGTGCAAAATCATTCTACAAAGTTGACATCACCAAATTCAAAAAAACATTTAAAAAAAAATCATAAGTGCAAATAAAGAGAATTCTTATATCATTTTTAGTACCAAATCTTACACCACCAGCAAACTTGTTATGTATGAACTTGTAAACAAGTTGAGAGAATGGCCTCATATTCTTATCAAAGAATAAGAAAGGACATATACAACAAGCACTGCATGTGTTATATACTTTTTCATTGTAGAAAGCATAATGGTAAAATTAGAAAAAACATCATTCACAATAAAGATAGTAGTTCATTAGATTGCAATCTTGTTGCTTTACATCCCCTACAAAAGAAATGTTAATATCAACATAAAATAGCTTCATATATATACTTTAAAGGTAGTTTATAATATATAGATCTATATTGTAATCCATGATACTTTTAAGGTAACTCTACAATGTAATTTTATTTTACAAAGTAGATGAAGATACCTGAGCTCCTACAACAATAGCTTCTAGTTGCAATGAGATTCCCATCTCATAAGATGATTCTGTATTGAAATTAGAAATTTTCCCAGGGTTTTGTATCACATCCTCCAAAACAGAACTATAGTTCATGTGCCCCTATACAGTGTTGTCAGAAGATTTTTCTTGGGTTTGCATTGTCAAATTAAGCATCTTCAAAACCGTCTCAGAGTTTTCAATACAAGCTGCCCCCTAGATTGAGCAGAACATGTAACTGCCAAAAGGTCTGTATGGGATTCCATTGATAACCCCTTCTAATCCATTTATAGATTGGAGAAGAGTCTTATAAGCATCCTGAATAACGTAATCATATGCATCTTTCCTGGCCTTGGTCATTATGCCTCTCCAATAAGGAAAAAAGAGTATTCAAGGGCACAATAATTGAATCAAATGGTGCTTGCAGTATCCTAGGAACAATATCATGCTTGGAAACCATGCAAAAAAAGTTGCCTGCCCAATTATAATGGTTAACTGCTTCAACAAGTCTTGCATCTCCCACTAAAGGGCAACCAAATACGATACAAAAAAGAGAGTTTTGTTTTAGTCTCTTTCCCAGTGCCTAGAGTGTGTCCAAGGTTGCAATAGATCCTCCTAAGAAATTACCAAAAAATATAATGGGTTTGTGTTCCATGTAAATCTGCAGTTGATTAACCAGGGAATATGTCAACAATGTTATTTTTTCCTCTGAATTTAAAGAATTTCATCTCTAATAAGTAAGAAGAAAACCCTCTTTCAACTAATCAATTCAATTTATCTTGGCATCTAAATTTGCGTTCTCCAAAATATATAGGAAGTGGAACATATTAAGAGCTCCCTCATGGATAAGGGTTGGTTGATCATCATTACCTTTGAGGCAACCAGAGAAGATCTTAGTTCCAGTTTGGATATTTCCCTCTCCATATTTACTCTCTTCCACAATGAAATCTTCTATTTTATGAAACGAAGGGAAGGCAACATATACAACAACTTCATCCTCAATGAGAGAAAATATCTATGGTCTATTTTCACAAGCATAAACCACGTATTTCCAAGCCTTGGACAGTAACTCACATGAAGCAAGAAAAGTTGCAATCTCTTGATCAACAGTGAAACTGCAACAACATTTCCTTAACTTAGCACCATATGGACATCTGAGAATAGATCCTTTTATTAATGTGTGCATAAAATATGTGGCATTTGCAAAGTTTGCAAGTCAAGTTATGGACAATGAACAAGTGAACTCTAAATTATTTTCATTTCTGTGCGTTAAATATGCCAATTATGCACAGTTTTGTAAATCAGGAGATATGGAAGAGATTACCAGATTGGATAAAAATACAACAATACCTTCATTCATTGAGATAAGATGAAAAGAACTATTAATTACAAAGCACTATATAATATTACACATAGCCTCTAATTAGGATACCTTGAGACCACTTATCATGCCAAAAGATGCAAGTCAAAACCAGATTTTTGGATCTTCCATGACTGGATTGACTCAAACTCCCATTAATCAAACTACCATTAGACTGCTCAGTCGAAAGGGATATCAATCCTACAATACTTTAAAGGGCTTAGAATTTTGAGTAGGTAAATCACTCCATGATTAATAGGAATTGATGTAATGGCTGTGGCTGGGGAGGTCCACAACATCAGCTTGAATCAAAACCCATCAAAGTTCACACAAATCATAAAGAAAATTTCACCTACAAAAAATTCTTTTTGGCGTCCTAGCATAATCCCATGAAACATCAAAGAAAAGCTCTGTTTTAAGTTTTAACCACTACAAAATTCCAAAACCTCTACCCAGAACCACCTTAAACTTACTACACAAATTCAGTCTTCATCTTCTTAAAACTTCTTACTGAAACCCAATTCTTCTCATATGCATCCTTTCAAAATTGACACAAATAATTTCAATTTTGATACAGGTAACCCATCAAAATATAAGAAACAACAAAATCCTGAACAAACAAAATGATCTCCCAAGTACATCCTTACTCTGGTACCGTTGTCTGCTGTTGCGTCTTCATTTGCTCCACCTTGTTAAATTAAGAGCTGCAATTTCCTTGGAATGCATAATGGGTGAGGACTTTATATAGAAAATGGAAGGAACCCAACAATATCCAGGAAAGACCAAGGTAAGGAGACACCAAGACTTTGAATGGAAATGCAGTGACAGGTTTCTGTCACTAATGAACTTTAAATTTAGTAGTGCAGAGTCACAATAAGTAAATTGCTTCATCTAATGAATAATAGGGTCATATTATGCATGTTTAGAAAAGGAAGAGTGAAATGATACATTCAAATTCTTTTCATTGTTTCGTGAGATACCAAAATATACTAAACAAGAAATCTTACAATAAAGACTCAAATATTAATAAGTAATACATATTACTAAAATGGACAAATCCACATTGTTTTCCCACTGGTATTTGAATACTTCTAGAGTAATAGAAGACACAAATCTAAACAAGCGAGGAAATCATACCCCTAACGTTGTGCAACTATGACCTCCAAAATATTATCCTATAAGAGCACTTTAAATTTTATACTTTTAATAACATAAATGTTGAAACTAAGTAGATTCATAATGTATTAATGGGTGATGGCTTGATGATACAAGAAGGAAATTCTGTCAAGTTGTTCAAAAAGGCCAACTTGATCCTCTTCCCTAGGGATCCCAGATGTGAGAACTAGTTCCTTATATAATAGGGACCAAGGTCACATTACCTAGTAGATTGGCTTCATTCGAAATTGTAATCCTCATAGCTCATCTGAAATATTAATTTATAACAGAACCAAAGTGGACAATTGTGACACCCCTTATGCTTGATTTAGTAGTATGTTTGAGTTAGATGGTCATCTTCTCTTCCTATTTTGCAAGTGCAATTTGCATTTCACAGAGCATTGCTTCAGCTTCAAAAACATCAATGGCCAAAAGCTGCACAAAAAACAAGGAACACACAAGTAAAAAATATATAAATCCAATCTTCACTTCACTACTTTCTGAATTGTGACAAGGCATAATATTACATCATCTAGAGATAAACACTGTTTAGATATTGTTAAGTTGAACTTATTAAAAGTTGAAAGAGACTTTTCGTCGAGTGCATTGGCAAATTATGCAAATCTTTGATGCCATAATTGTATGTTGTATTCAATTTCTCCACCCTATCTGTTAGGCCTTCTGTAACCTGTGGAAATATGTTATCAAATAACATTGGAGATGAAGCCAGAAAAAAAAAAGTTGAATTTGAAAAAAGGACTGTACATTCTTGTTTCTAGCTACTTTTTAGTAGAAATAAAGTACTGCAATTGTTCTTCCATATTTCTTAGCCATTGTTGCTATTGTGAAACTGAATCTGAAATTGATTTATGTAAGACATCCAAATGTTGTGACAACTGATACTGAAATGATTGAACTAAATTCTGGTTTCCACTTTCCATCTTATTCTTTCGTTCTACACAGTTGGTCAGTGGTGAGCATTTTGTAGAAAAATGAAAGTAAAACACAAAACCTAGGGTAAAGAGTCTTCAAAGAATAAGTGCCAATTTTTTCAAATAGACCATCAACATCCTATGCTACACCTTCTATCACTAATCAACGATCTAGTTCCTACTCAACAAGGGATTTCTCTGTTCACCACAAGAAAATATGATATTAGCCCATAATATGAGCAAATAGGAAAATTAAGAAGAGATGTTATATCTAAACAAAGAGACCATTTGCATACTATTAGCACCCAACCTGATTGCAACAAATTTGAGATAATGAACTCCCTTTCCTTAATTGTGCAGTTAGCTTGTCTGTATTTCTCTTGTAAATCCTTCAATACTTCCTTAGTGTCATCAAGATTTTTTTGTGAAAGAAAAATAGTAAGTGTTCTAATTATTCTAGGTAACATAACTTATTGAGATGATAGCATTAGAAATTTTCATTCATACCTGTGTAATCTCGAGTTTATCTTTCAAGTCTGCACTTATTTGCTGCTAAGAATAATTCAACTCGCCCAACTCATCAATTTGCTGCATCCATGCATGATATCAGAAAGACATGAAAGATATAAAAAGAAGCAAAACAAGAGTATGATATACAAGGTATACAGTTCATCTCAAACAAAACCTTATTGCTAGTATCAAGTTCAAATTCCATGCGGTTAATCTTCTCAACCATAGCCTGAACAAAACAAAATATTTATCCATTAAAAAAAACATCTCACATTGCTTAAATTACTGAAATAAAAAACAAAATTATTTTGATAATAGGTCAAGACATGAATCAACCTTTTTTTCAGCTTCTTCTTGTATGAAGCAATCCTGTGGAAGATAAACACCATTCTTCTCCCTTGCAACACGCACCTCTGCTCAACCACAAAATAAATAAGACATTAAAAGTTATAAACATATCAACAGAAATATAAATGTTTGCAAAAAATGATGAAATAGAGGAAACCTTGTTTCAGTCGTTCAATGTCAGCATAAATATCCTTAATGAGGGAAGGATTCATCATTTTCTAATTCAGTTGAAACAAAGAAACACTCGAATATTAAATGATTGTATTTTATTTTAGTCCAAAGACAAACACATGATAAAGACATAATTTTTTCATTCAGGCACACCTCAAGTTTGTTCCTAATGTTTTTTGCACGATGAGCATAATCTAGTTTGCTAAGAGTTTCATCAAGAGAATGGATTGATGAGGATATAGTAGCAATTATGCAAGTCTTTCTTTTTCCACCAAGAGGATCTCTCAATAGTCTTGTTAATTTACCTTCTATGTTTAAAGATGAAAAATATGTAATTTCAAAAGTTAATTACATATGAGACAATCAAATGAAAGTATATTCTGATAGCTATAAGAGAAACATATTTTGAATATTATTCTTACATGTAAGGTGCATGACCTAAATTCTCTACAAGTGTAGTAATCAAACAACCAATTGTAAGAAATACCATATTGATCTCACTTGCTTCCCTTGCTCGACCATGCAATCTCAATGTGAGTGGGAGATCAACACCTTGTAGGCTTGTAGTGACAACATGAATCCATGAGAACATCAGCAACCTAGAAAATCAATCTTAGATATGATTCTTATTTGTATGAAGGGCCCAGTTTCTTGGATTATCTCCTAGTGAATCTAGTGCCCTTTGATCGATCCATGGGAATTTGAACTACTTCTTACTCTGAGGGTAAATAAAAAAGGATAATCATCTAGATGATCATTCTATTAAAATAATTACAAATATGTTAAAATTGATCTACATTACATTATAATAAATAAAAAATAAAATTAATAAAAACTCACATTTTAAGACTACAATATAAAAATTTCTATTATAAATTAATAATTAAAAGAAATAAATAAATAATTTAAATCATAAAACCCTTTTTGAATTTATAACTATATAAAACTTTTAAAAATTCATATTCATATATAATCATATATAAATATCATTAAAACATTATAACCAATCTACAATATATTATCTTCAAACATTATTGATTAATATACCTAAGTAATAATTAAAAACTCCCATTTTAAACTTCTTATACCAAAAATTAAAACAAACCTAGCCGACCCTAAAAATCACTAGATTAATTTTTTCAAACTAAGAATTATTGGTTTTCATATATATATTTGTGTCGTATGAGCATCTTTAACCTTGTAGGCTTCAAGTGTCTCTTGATGATGATCCCAAATTAGGAGTCGAAACGCCGAGTTTCAAATCCTTTAACGCAGCTCCTCTTTTCTCACACTGATCCCGCGTAATGACTATTTTCAAACATCTATATGATCACCGATCATTTTTATATTTCAAAACAATACCAGTGAACCAACATTAAAGAAAGAAAATATAAGATCTGTTTTACTTAACTCTTTGGCACCTGAATGTGAAATGTTTTTTGAGCCAACCATATCTACAATATTAAGATTTCCACATTTATCAATCTCATCACCCTATGGAGTGGTTTATTTATGTGAATGGTGATAGGGAATATGGAGTGTGAGCGGTTGCAATACCATGGTATTAGGGATTATACATTTTTAGGTACATAGAAATTAATTGTATAAAAACATGTAACATACAAAATAAAAAAATTAATATGCAGAATTTGTATGTCAAACCCTAGTTATTGGATTTGTGTTTTTATTCCCCGGTAACCTGTTAAATTATTGGACATATTCATGTCACGGATCATAGGGCATTGATAATTCAAATCAGACCTTGAATAATATTCTTGGGCATCATTAGACATTAAAAATGACAATATTGGGCATGGGATTAGACCATATAAATCAGAATTCTGGATTGTTGCAAGGAGGCATCCCTCGAGTTCTTCCAGTGGCATCCCTCAAATTTTTCCTTCGCAGCCTTCCTACACCCAGCATGTGGGACATGACCCATGGGATGGGGAGACACATATCCAGGATGGAGAGATAAGGGTACACATCTCCTAGGGCCAAGGATGTGTCCCTTTGTAACACAGACTACATATAAATATTTTTGAGAATTCTGCAAAATATTCAAACAAGTTTTATGGTCCTGCTTAAAAGATGAAAAAAATAATACAGATTCTACAGGTTTTAGTTCAGATTAAACATCTTGGGTCTGATTCTAAAATATATCAAATCAGTGGTGTCTATAAGGTGTTGGATCCTTTCTCACAGTTTGAGCTACTACAGGAAACATACATTTGACACAGGAAAATTGATAAAAGAAAGGTTTCTTAGCTGGAATCAATGTATATAATATTTACGTATACTGGAAATATATAATACATATACTTTATCAGAATGATCAGTCATAACTTCTACTTAGCAAAGAGGAACCACTGATCCAGTTCCAAAGTGAGCACCAAGTTCCAGAGGGAACCGCTAAGCCGGTACCAGCGTGAGCGCCAAGTTCTAGTCCAGAGTTTGGCGTTCTCCAAAACCACCCATTTAGTAGAAGGCATCAACTTATTCTAGCTTTTTATTTAGAGAGCACCTTAAACCATTTGTGGCTCCATATTTCAACTCTTTGATTAGACTCCTATCCACCCCTTCGGATTAAAGGGGGGAATGTTGGAACCTAATCCGTTAGGGTTAAGTGAATACAAATAGCCATGATGAGTCCAAGGGAAAACTTGGAAGATGAAAACCAAGCATTATATTGCATTGTATTTATATGTACATTCTTAATGGAAAATAACATGTGCTTTCACATCTATTCCCTCTGTCTTTGATTATATTTCACTGTCTTTGGTTATTTGCCCAATTGGGAATTTCAACACTAATGTATTTTGTTTGAAATATGTATCACACTTAATGCCATTTATATATATTCACCTTTGGATGCTATATACATGAGAAAATTTACATACTTAGTGTCTAATGTTTTGGATTTACGGTTAAAAAGCACTACTCCTATGAATATTTGCCATTCAGTTCCTAAGCCAAATCCGTGGCGCTTCAAGTTGCAAGTGCATCTTAAAAAATACACTCAAAGAAGCGCAAGAAGTTAGAGATTCAATCAAGAAATTACAATTATTATAATTTATAACCCTCAAGACTCGTTAAAATTATTACGACCCACTTACAAGTTGGATTTCCAACATCTTAACAACTTAGAAGTTGGATTTTTGATGTCTTAATGATTTAGTTTATGTCCACTAAAATCTCCCATTATGGGTGAGGTAGTTTGAGAAAATATTTGATACGGATGCCATTTCCTTGGACAACATTAACATATTTTCTGAATGGAGGGTGGAGTATGAGGTGATTATTATGGAGGAGGCACCTGACTGGTTAGAGAAGGAGCAGCAGCAACAAGCACCATGGGAATGAGAGGAGTAGTGAGCGTGGGGGGCATATGAACACTTTGACAACACAGAAGCTGATGTGGCAATATCAAAAGCACCTTCTACACATATTGATAAAGCTAGATCCCTTAGTCAACATCAGACAGATGATGCAGGACCTTCTAGTGGCAAATGAACGATGATATTTTAACGTAAAAGGGGGAGAGGGAATTGATACTTATATATCTAGATGCTAGATTTGTCATTGTAAATGACCATGATAATGAGATACAATTATATATTTGATGTCATTTTGAAATTTCATATATTGATTGTTCACTTTTGAGTTCTTGATTGGACAACGTACAATCAAGGTTCAAGATTCAATATCAACTTTGATGTATGTGCTAAATAACATTTTGAGTGACAAGGTGCTATTTGATGTTGTTGTTGGTTTATTTGTTTTAAAAAAAAATTAAAAATAGATTTATTTTGTATTTTTTAATGTTTGCTGCAATTTGCCAATTTTTGCTGATTTTTTCAGAGATGTTGCCAATAAGTTTTATTCTAGACCCTCATCAATTTTTTGCCAATGCCAATTTTTCCAATAATGCTCAAAAGAAAGTGAGTCATTATAGAAAAAGAATATAGACAGCTCAAAGGGTGGCATGATAGATGCCACAAAGGGTTGTTGCGTGAATTTGCACAAAGCAGAAACAATTAATCATGCTATGTAGGGTTGCAAAGTTGCTAGAGCCTTCTGAGATTGGGTTTTTGAGTACACCATACTCTTTATCACCCCCTTCATTGGAAAGGGGTCATCCTTGTGGACAGATGGATGGTCAGATAGGAAAGTATAAGCATTTAGGACAAAATAAGATTGATAGGCATTTCCTTTTCATGAAAAAGTCAATGTCTTGCAACTTTTAATGGGGAGACTATTCTCTTTTGACGAGGTGAAAATACAGCTCTTAGATCAGAAATGGAAGTCCATAGTTTGGGATTGAAAAAGTTCCTTGGGATGGTAGTATTTATTTGTTTTAATGGGTATACAATTTTTCTCTCACCCTGTAACATGCACAGACACACTGGTATAATCCCTTGAGTGAGTTTTCTCTCAAATCAAGTAGAAATTGTAGCTGTATACTTTCATTTTTTCATTTATCCTTAAGTATGTAGTTAAAATGCACAAATTGGGCTCAAATAAAAATCTAAACTTTGTAGCAGAGCTTTTATATCTGTAGAATAGTTCCAACTTAATGGAAGCTAATAAGAAGGCGTGCCTAGTCTTTTGTCAAATATTCTTTTTATTTTCAATTGGTGATGCTCAAGGTTCAAAGATTTGGGAGCTAAAATGTAACTCCAGGCTTATTAGGTCCCCACTTTTTCATCTTGGCCTGGGAGGTCTAAACCATCTGCTGGAAAAAATTGTCACATTTATCCACTTACTATTTAGCTCATATCAGTCATAGTAACCCAAAACACTACTCTAGAAACAAGACCTAGACTGAGGGAAGCCTTGCCACTTTGAAAGTTTGAGAAAATTAGGATGTCAAAGGGAGTGTAATTATCCTGGAGTCCTTTCCTCAAATATTGATAGCATTAATTTGTTGCTTGCAGTAGGTCTACATGATGTCACTCCACAATGTATTGTGTGTAAGGAAGAATGGTTCTAAAGAGAAATGTATTGAGTATGATCTAGAAGATTATGCACAAAATATTCAAGTGTTTGAATTTTTTTGTGGAGGATCGTATCCTGTCATTTATTTAGAGATATCTATGATGTAATTTAATAGGAATTATTTGAATTGGAAACAATTTTTTGTGTGTACTAGAGATCAAAAGGGTGCTAATGATGGACATTCTTTTGGGAGAGCATCTTGGAGACAAATTTCTTCACCAAATTGTTGTCGATAGGAAACCATGCGCTAACATTATATGGTACATCAATAGAAATTGAAGAGAGCATCAAACCTTGAAGCCATAATTGCTACACAATCTTATTGATGTGTCTAATCCCTATGGTTATAAAAAATATACAAGTATGAGGAAAACTGAGACATTGTATCACAAATTGAAGAGAGCAACAATTATAGCAGTCATGCCATCACTAATTTTTAGAACCATTTCTAAATACCAGTCCAAAGCAAGCACAGATGAGAGAGAAAATTCTTCAAGGATATAATGAGTTTAAGTAATGAAAATTAATAAACACTTAAACACCTGCAAAATAATGACATGAAATGATAGTTGGAGAATATTCATGGCTTATATTCATTATACTATGTTGGACAATAGTAAGCATAAAACCTTGAAGGAATCATTAATTGCAGTTGAGTTGGAGTAACTACAGAAGGGATTAAAGATAGCGATTTCAAGTGAGTGGTGGGCCTGCTATCAATTCCATTTGATTTATGAAATTCATGGAGAAGAATGTTTGTTGGAAGGGATTAACTATTTTTTGGTTGTCCATATTGTTATCTATCTCAGAATTTAGAGATCTAAGAGTAAGAAAAGAAGTAGTATAAGTGGATTACCCTGCATCATTTGGTATCAGAGCGAGTTAATGCTCTTTTAGGACTGAATAAGAAACATAGCAAGTGTGCTCTTACTTAACATATTTCATCACACACTAAAAAATATATGGTTGATAACCAAAACTTATACTATGAGAGTTTCCTACTATTGATCACATTCTTTTATTGGGTAGAGTCGACATACATTGACCTTTTGTGGTGATATCCTTAGGCCAAGTTTGTTACAACAAAGTATGAAGCCCTATATTGTTCACTAGAAAAGGTAATGTAGGTTAGAATTGATAGTATGTTTGAAAGTTAATATTAGGCCATGCAAACTGTGATCACACAAACTACTAGGATTTCCAGGGCCATTACTGTTTTGCATAGAAAATAGTACCATTTCAAGGTAACCCAAACTACTTCCATATAAGACCGAGACTAGAAGGTGGAATAATTACTAGAGGAAGAGTTGGATATGTTGGAGTTCATGTTGAAAACTCAACAAATCAAGTGGGGCATCAATTGATGAATTATGATATCCACAACCCTAACTTGTATATTGAGTTTTCTCAAGACAAATGCTTAGAGATAATAGGAAGTCCGACCAATATTTTGCAACAATTATCTCTGTTTAAGTTGGGGGCCATCATTCTCTTGCATGTCCTCTACTTTGGGACCTATTTTGTAGTAAGTAAGTGTGTGAGGCTACTGCTATTGTGGATTCACACCAGTCTGATTTTGCATGACTAAAAAAACACCATTAGTATGGAAAATATCTATGTGATTATTGGATTGTTGAAGAAAAGACAGGATGCAGGTGACTCCTTCTCCACAAAAATATGAGTATAGATATACATAGATTCCGCATAAGAAAATATGGACCTATGAATAAATATGGCATGATGAATGTAGGGGGAGGATATGACATATCTTGTATAAACAATTTTCCTTTTAGCATGGAAACAAAATTGTTATCCACTAGGGTGTCACAAACCTATGTAAGGGAGAGTGTTCAAAACATGTAATTAATGTAGTTGACATATGCACAAGTGGAGTGAGGTTAAACTAGGTAAGGCACCTCAATAGTGAGATATTGAAAAAATATCTGGTTGATAACCAAAACTTATACTATGAGAGTTTCCTACTATTGATCACATTCTTTTATTGGGTAGATTCGACATACATTGACCTTTTGTGGTGAGATCCTTAGGCTAAGTTTGTTACAACAAAGTATGAAGCCCTACATTGTTCACTAGAAATGGTAATGTAGGTTAGAATTGATAATATGTTCTAAATTTAATATTAGGCCATGCAAACTGTGATCACACAAACCACTCGGATTTCCAAGGCCATTACTATTTTGCATAGCAAATAGTACCATTTCGAGGTAACCCAAAACTACTTCCATATAATACCGAGTCTAGAAGGTGGAATAATTACTAGAGGAAGAGGTGGATATGTTGGATTTCATGTTGACAACTCAACACATCAAGTGGGGCACCAAGTGATGGGCCTAGGAAACAAAGGGACAAAGAAAGGATCAAGAAAATATAGCTCTGCAACCAGTCAACTCAAAAGAGGGAGATCCCATAGGGGCTTCTAAAAAAAGACCATAGTTATATGTGGAGGGTGGAAAGACATCAAAGTCCATTGATTAAAATGACTTATAGGTATGGATATGGAATAAATTTATTGGCATTGACAACAATTCATAAGACCCGATGACAATACAAGCTATGTATCCCCCTCCTCCCACCATAGGTACCTCCAATGGTTAGGTGACATACAACATTTAAGCATCCTCATAGGGTAGTGTATATACACAACTACCAAATAGCAGGTGGAACTCTTTCAATAGAGTGGAAGGATTACGTCCTTAGTGCTACAACGGAATCAATCGCTCCAATAACAGGCAACTGATGAGAGCACATTTTTACCAGCACAAACATTGACTACTCCTTTCCTAACACTACTAACATGGATGCTACTCAACACTCTGCCAAGAAACACATTAATAAACTTAATGTCCATACCCATCCCTCAACCTTTGAATGATTTATACTTCAGCAGTTTCAACAGAGAAATGCATGGCCTTGAAGAAAGAGATGTGGTGCCATTCCCAACAAACACGAGGTTTATTGATATATCCTAGTAAGAGCCTCAATGGAAAGAGGTATATGTTAGGGTCACCATTGAAGAAGTTCCAGTGGAGACACCCCCACCATCATGACTAAAAATAAAGGCAATAACCCTAAGCTCAATAAGGAAAAGGTCCATCAATGAAGAGAAGATAACAGAAGAAAAGGCTATGGATATGGTGAAGTTCCTTAGAGGAAAGTTTGGCTAGACTAATGTCTTGGGGAAAATGCATAGAAGGAGGTGATAGAATAGAATATGTGCCTACTTCCTAATTTAAGGGAGACCACCCCTTTAATTCCAATAAAATAACCCTCAATGTGGGACATGTCATTGCCTCACCACAACCCATGGAATATACAATCCACAGTCCACATTGCACTTATTTCAATTAGGTTTTGATTTTGGATTCCATTGCAACTTCTACTTTAAAAGTGAGTTTGACAGACATGGTTTTTTGCTACTTACTTGGTTGCGGATTCAAGGTAAACGACTTCCTGTGATCCCTCTGGCGTAGCGATGGATGATGTTGAGAAGTGAGGGCGCTGAATCAACTGCGATAGGTGCTGTTACAGGCCTAAAAGGATCACCCTCCATTAAATTTAATATAGGGGATAGTTTCTCAACAGCCGATCCCAGTCAAATTTTTCAATTGGTTCTGGATCGACTGCATCTAGCACCGGAAATCATTCTCGACCAATGAGCGGTAGTGTAAATCACATTTTTGACTCACAAGGCATGCCATTTATCACTTGAATGGCCATACCATCTAAACGAATTTTTTCTCCTTGCAGGGCACGACATTTATCACTTGAATTCCCATACCATCTAAAAAAATGTTTTTTCCCTTCCCTGGTTTTTTTAATATATATATATATATATATTTTATTTTGTGTTTTTTGTTTTTTATATGGTTTATTATAATATAAAACTATTAATTTATATATAAATTAGTATACGTAACAACATATATATGAAATAGCTATAATATAATATAAAACTATTAATTTATATAAAAATAGTATATGTATATATATAACCCATTGATTAATCGAAGGAGTCTTACCATTCTATTTAGTGGATTGCATATAAGGTTATTAGTGGATATTATGTCTATGCAAACAAATCCTACTATCCTTCTCTTTGGGACTAGGGCCTCTGGTTCTAACTCAGCTTTGCCTCATACTTGCAATCTTAGAGTCCATCTACAGTGTTACAATTTACTAAATTTTAATGCTGCAGATGGATTCAGAGATCCATGCTGCAAATGAATTCAAAGTTTTAGGGGTCTCTGAATCCATCTAATGCACTCTTAAAATTTATTAAATCATAACAATACATCAAATTGCAATTTTCCATTTTCGAGTAACACAATTAACGTCACTCGAGTCTCTAAATCCATCTACAATGTTACAATTTACTAATTTTTAACACTGCAGATGGATTTAAAGGGGGTCTCTGAATCCGTCTGCGATGTTAAAAAATAGTAAATTGTACAAATTCATTGTCAAATTGTAATTTTCCATTGCCATGGTGACACAACTAAAAATGACTAACATAAACAACTAATTCCTATTGTTAGCTATTTTTAGCTAGTCATATTTGTATTTTTGTGACTAAATTAGAAGTTTACGTAAGTCATTTTTATTTTAGTCACTTGTTATATAGTCATATGTTTTATCTCGTGACTAAATTAGTCATTTATCTTAGTCGTTTTTAGTTGGCTCACTTAACATTGTTCAATTTTAGTCGTTTATCCCTTGAAAAAACTATGGTGACTAACTTTTTTAGTCTCCTGGTCACTTATCTCTCATTTTGTACTAGTGAACATTGCATGCTCTAATTAGAGAAACACCTTATTTGATGGTGAACTCTTCCACTAAAACTCTTGTGATCCATATAGGATTTTAATCAAGGAATTTTTTCTTATTCAAATTTTTTTGAAGTCATTGTACCCCAATCACAAGCAAAGTTGAGTCCCCAAGCATAGAGAATCATGAAAATATATAAAACTTGAATTTAAATTGATCCACTCACCAAGACAAGTTAGAGTGGTGCCCCAACTAGCTCACCCATAATGGGTAACCCTACTGACAAGACCCACACCTTAACCGAATGAGCTAACTAGAATTGACTTGTATCTCTTTAATATTGATTTGTTCATAAAACCTTAATTTAACTTAAAGGCCACTCTCCTCTCTCTTTAATATTATAATAAAATATTAATTTCTGTAAATAGAAAAGAAGTAATGAAACGATTTTAGATATGTGTGTGTTCTTTAATAATATTTCTAAAATTATACATAATAATATTTCTAAAATTATATAAAATAAGTGTGTAGATCAACTAGCCTACAGGGGTGTAGCTCAATCGACGATTCACTTGATATGAAGGAAATATTGTAAATGGAAGCCACAAGTTCAAATCGCCCTAGCTTACCCGTTCCCCATGCTTGCGGGTTGTGTGGGTGCACCTAGGAGTATAGTGGTAGTAGATGGGATTGGACCCCTGGACCTTGTGTCACGCGAGTACCATCCTCATCCCAGTTGCCAATTCCACTAGTTACAAAAAAAGTATGTAGATCAACTTGATGTATCATTATTTGATAAAAAGATAGAAAAATCTTTTACAACTTGCCTTATTACATTTCTACATATTTTATCAAATGTTTATTCTTCTTACAAATATACTAAACACTTTCAATATATACATTAGTAATTTTTTATTTTTATAATAGAATGGTTTTCATCAATAATTAGTAAATTATATTAAAATAAAACCTTGTTGAAGTTATTTTTATTTTTTTAACGAAAACGGGTAAGAATTTTGTGTATTAATAAAAAGATGGCAGAAACCAAGTTACAAAGTGTAAGAACATGCCAGCTTCCCCATAGTGGAGAGCTGCCATATCTTAGCCTTCATATTTTACAATTTAACATCTATATTCAGCAAAAAAGAAACCTAGGAGAAACTTTGTCTTCTAGAAGTACTACAAACCTACGATAATTAAAACTGTTGTCAGCCTGGCAAGAGAGTTCAGACAGAACCATGGTAAAATACAAAACATTTTAAAGGCAGAGTGAAACCCAAAAACGTAGACTATACAGAAAAAAAAAGTCCCAAAAAACCGTGATTGCTTGCTAGTTCCGGAATGCGGCTTCCTTATTTCCAGCTTCTCCATGACTCAGTAACTCCAGCTTCAGTTCCACAATCTCCTTGCGCATGCTATCCACCTTGATCTCAATTCTTTTGGAAATGAAACGGACTGCCTTGATTTGGGCGTCTAGGTTTTGACAGGAACAACCACCATCCAGAACCACATAAAGACTGTCTACCTTCACGCTGAGGTTTTCGTTGCTGTTGCGATCCTCTAGACGAGCTTCCTTCTCCATGGCACTCAGATGTTGCAGGGCCTGTTTAATTTCATAATTCTCATTCCTTAAGACGTAGATTTGGGCATCCAGAATAGTCAAGTGGTCATCTACCACAGTTAGGGAGGCCGCAGGGCCCTGATGCTCATCCGAGCCACCACAAACTTGAACCTTATCATGATGTTGCTCGAAAGACAGGAATTCTTGACCCCCTGGCCATGAGGGGAACCATTTTATGAAGTCAGGGAGGAATTCACTACCATAATGAGAAGCAGTCTGCTTTCCGCGGAAACGGTTAGCACCAAAGTCTTCCATGATCTCACTCACGGAACAAAAGATATGCCAACCTTCTCAGCATCCAGACTTAAGTAGTGGAAAAAATCAAGATACACCTGAAGTGAGAGGTTGCATGCTTCCCATGTGGAAGCCATCTGATGAGAGAGTGTGGACGACCCTCAAATCGAGGCCCCAAAGTGGGTTTAGAACTTTGGCTATGATGTCTAGTTTAAACATTTGATTCGGATCATAAAATCCTGAAAACCATCCCTTGTGAAGTCTCACAGCTGATGTTGTAGGCATGTAGATTCATATAATCAAAGACAAGGGATCCATACCTTATAATTCACCTTTTGGTTGCTAACTAGAATGCCATGGTCTAATTTATCTCCGTTGTTTGCCATCACGTCTGCATCTTGATTATTGTTTCTCAAGATATGAAAAAAACTTATACTTTTAAATTCACTAACCAGATATTTAAGAAGATTGTGAAATTTGGTTGCAAGGCTCTTTCTATTCTTGCTCAAATTCCTAGCCTCCTTGATAACCAACATAGAATCACCACAAAATGCTAATTCAGTGATACCTTCCTCCCTTGCAATCTCTAGACCTTTAGTAAGAGCTAGCCACTCAGCACTATTGTCTGTTCTTCTGCCAATTCCCTAGGTGAAGTCTTTTATCTTATTTCCATTAGAGTCGTAGAGGACTCTACCCGCACCTGCCAACCCTGGATTGCCTTTCGAGGCTCCGTCGAAGAATAGGGTGTTGCACCCAATATTATTTTTCCAATTTTGTAGCTCCTCTGCGCTCATCCTGATATGCCAATTTTGATTGTTGGATTTCTTAATTGAAGGGGCCAAAAAGAAGGAGGGATTTGGGGATGAAAAGTCCGAGGCCCAAATTTTCTCTTCAACCTCCAGTGACTCATTATTTCTATTCTTCATTCAATGCACTAATAACGCTTCAATCCACAACGCTTTGGTTGAGGCTAGGACCCGATTTGGGGTGGAGCTAATCCCATCAAAAATATCCTTGTTCCTGGTTGTCCACAATTTCCAACAGATAAAATTTGGTAAGACTTCCCAAGCTCTCTTGAAATCAGGCTTGTTGTGAAGAGATCCCATGTATTAATCCTTCCAACAGGCAAAGAGATCGTTCCAGCTTGTTGGCAAAGTCACCGCAAATTTTAAATCGAGACAAGCCTTATGCCAGACTTCCTGGGCAAATTTGCACTACAAAAACAGATGTTCAACGGTTTCCTTCGAGGCTTTACAAAGAATGCATCTGGAAGGCCCCTCTATCCCTCTTTTTTTAAGATTTTCTGAAGTGATAATTTTTTGATGGGCTAAAATCCAGGTGAAGGAATTTATTTTCAGTAGACTGCCTTTGCTCCACACTCTTGACCATTTTTGTCCTTGAGACTGTTTCTATCCATCAAACGATAACTAGCCTTGACTGAGTAGGCTCTCGTCTTGCTCCAACCTCTTTTATCGATCAATTGCTGATGAACGGGGGTTGCTCCTTGAATAAGTTCTAGATCGGTGTCGAAGTCTGCTTGTAGATGGCTTGAAACCTCTAGACTAATCCAACCCACCCATCTTCCCTTATCTGTCCATACCGAGAGGTCATGTAAGGTAGATATGTTGGCTTGATCCATACACATTTTTAGATCATTGAAGTTTTGAAGGAAGTTTACAGGGGACCACTAGTCCGGTCCTAACTTATCAACCCAAATTACGATATTTTTACCATTCCCAAGGATCCAATATAATTGATTTTGCAGGATGAACACCACCTTTTTGCATAGGTTCCAAATGGGAGTGTTGGTTTTGGATAGATCAATTGTCTCCACACATCGCTTTTTGTTCCCATTCATATATTTTTTGTACAAGATCTCTTTGCACCATGCTTTCTTACCTGTGATGACTCTCCAAAGGATTTTAGCACCTAGGGAAATATTCATGAATGAGAGATCTCTTATTTCGGTGCCTCCAGCAAATTTTGGCGTACAGACTTTCTCCCATCTCATCAAGTGAAACTTTTTGGCTCCATTTGTTTTTCCCCCTTTCCACAGAAATCTACGGAGCTCCTTCGTTATCTGACAACATTCTTGGGGGCTAAGGAGATAGAGCTGATGTAGATAGGGTAGGCAGAAAGGACAGAGTTGATCAAAACAAGATTGCCAGCCAAGTTGAGCCACCTGAATCGCCACGATAAAATTTTGGCTTTGATCTTATCAATTAGGTCATGCTAGTCCGAGACCTTCTTGTTCCCTTTGAAAATTGGGATTCCAAGATATTTAAAAGAGTTCTAGGAGGGACAACCATCAAAGCCAAGGATTTGAGTTATTCTAACAATCGTTTCTTTTGAGCAGTTCCAACCATAAATTTTTGATTTCAAGGAGTTGAATTTCCCATTAGAGGCTTTGAGGAAGGTTGTTAATGCACCTTTGAATATTTCTGCTATAATTGTGGAAGCTCCTCCAAGAAAAATAGTGTCATATGCGAACTGTGCATGATTGAACGCTCTAACCCCTCTCGCAATCCTCAACCCTTTTAGCTCCCCCAGAATTTGAAGATGATGAAGCTTCCTACTCAAGGATTCAACCACCAAGAGATATAGGAAGGGGGACATGGGGCATCCCTGCCTTAGGCCTCTAGTGTCTTGGAAGAAGAAAGTGGGCCTACCATTAACCAGTGGGGCAATCCAAGGCTTACTTATGCATGCTTGTACCCACTGGACAAATCTCCCGAAGAAGCTGAATCTGATCATAATTTCAAATAAAAAGAAGTGATTTACTCTATCGAAAGAATTCGCCATGTCCAGCTTAAGAGCCATTCCCTGTTGATTTCTTTCCACCTGGAGTGAATAGCCTCCTGAACTACAATGATATTATCTAGTATTTGACGACCAACAATGAACCCACCTTGGGATTTAGAAATGAGCTTACCCATGTTTTTTTCATTCGAGTGGCTATAATATTCGAAAGAATCTTGTAGGAAGTGTTACAGAGAGAGATAGGCCTGAATCTTTCGATAGAAGTTGTATTGCTATCTTTCAGAATGAGTGCCAGGAAGAAGGAGTTTGTGGCTCCCCCGATTTTATCCTTCTTCCTGGTCCAATTAAGCATTCTCTTCAAATCCTCCTTTATGATATCCCAGGCAGCTTTGAAATTTTTTATTATAAATCCGTCTGGCCCTGGAGCTTTGTCCAGGTGAAGATTCCAAATAGCATCTCTAATTTCATCCTCATTTATTGGCTTATCTAGTTCTCAATTATCAGTTTCAGATATGAGAGAAGGGATACCTGAGAGCAGATCTGCCTGTGCTTCCGGGTTGGCCTTGTTGTTTTCAGTGTAGAGTCTCTGAAAGTGCTCCAAGGCATGTGCTTTTAGCTCCTCCTAACCATTGATTCGGGTTCCATTGTTGTCTTTTAGCTCTTTGATCGAATTGAAACTGAGTCGTGCTTTGGTTTGCTTGTGGAAATAATCGGTATTACTATCCCCCCCTTTGAGCCAAGTCTTCCTGGATTTGATTCTCCAAACTTCCTCCTCCTGCCTAGCACTGTTGAGAATTTTGAAATTAAGATCCTTCTCATGGTTTAGAGTGGAGGCAGTGATTTCACTCTCCTCCATTTTGTGATGAAGGGAGGCAAGGTCCAATTGAAGCTTTCTCTTGGTGAAGCCAGGATTTTTGAACTTTGATTTGACCCAAGTTTTTAAGACAGCATGCACAACCCAAAGTTTACATTCCCAGATGTAACTAGGCAACCCTTGGAAGGTGGAATTCCATGTGTTTTGAATTATGTGTGAGAGATCCCCATCAAGCAACCATAAGTGATTGAAACGAAATGGAATTGGCCCAAGAGTTTCAGGAACAGAAATATTCAGGCAAATAGGCTTGTGATAAGAAGTGGCTAATGGGAGAGAAAACACAGTAAGAAGGAGATATTTTAGGAGGAAAGTGGAGCTAACTAGGAACCTATCTACTCTAGCAGCTATATGACCAATTCCAACTCTTCTATTACTCCAAGTGAATATTCCATTTTTCATTTCAATGTCCATCAGGTCTAAATCAGAAATAGGATCCTCCGTCTTTTCCTCGTAGGGATCCCTAACCCTGGAGCCACCATGCTTTTCCTGTTGATTTCTAGTGGCGATGAAATCTCCAACGATGATCACATCCTTTCCCTGGAGATCATCTTTTAATTTGGACAAGTCCTCCCAGAACAAATCTTTATCCTTGTAATGTGTAGGACCATAAACATTGAAATGTAAGTAGAGTGTTGATTATATTTTTCATGAATTTCAAGTAAAATCCAATGTTGAATTTTTTTAAAAGAATTAATCATGAGATTGCTAGAGAGAAATGTAGCAATCCCCCCAGAGGATCCTTTAAAGCTTTGGGATTTTCCTTGGCTATCCTTCCAAAAGTGACGTGAGAGTTATATTGCCTCCACGTCTTGCATTTTTGTCTCCTGGAGTAGTAACAAGTCTGGCTTTTCATTTTTTATCAAGTCCCTCAGTGCTTCTACTTTGCTAGCACCGCCCAGACCTATGCAATTCCAGTAGACAAGTTTCATCACTTTTTACTAGATTGTGACCCTACTGTAGGTCTACCATCCAGTTTTTCCCCTCCCTAATTTTTATTGATTTGGAGTAGCTTTGTTTCTTCTATGCTTTTTTGTCTTCCCAATTCTAATTCCCTTTCAGCTTCCTGCTCCCGAAGGTATCTCTGCGATTGTCTTCCCCTTGTGTTTGGAATGAGAAGAACATCCTGTGGATCCAGAGCCTCCTGGGATGACGATGGTTCTGGGGAGAATATCTGTGTTATTATAGTACTTTTTTTAACCCTATCCTCCCATGTGCCTCCAGGGGTCGACGCCCCTTCTATGACCACATCAGTTGTTTCTCTGTGTGGGGAGGACTCTGAGGAAATATGCGCTGCAACTGCCTCACTTTCTATCTCTGCATTAGCCTGAGAGGGGATTTCTCCGTCTTCCATAGCCAAAGTTTGAAATTGATTGCCGGTGGTAGCGTTTTTCTCAACCTGCTCCTTTTCTTTACGTTTCTCAACCTGGTCCTTTTCTTTATTTTTCTCTAAGTGTGAGCCAGTTGTTGCAGAGGTTGGCTAAACAGTTTTCCTTCCCCTCTTTGTTTGCTTCCATCCTTCTTCCTGAGTCTGGTCTTGAGATTCATGTGTGGCTTTCGGGTAGTTTTTGACGAAGTGGCCATACTCGTGGAATTTCTTGCATTTAAAGGGTAGCTACTCGTAGTCTACTTTATGCATATGTTCCCATCCCTCCATTTGCAGATTTACTACCTCAGGCAGACCCTTTTCTAAATCGACTTCTAAACAAATACGGGTGCAGGAGAACAATGACCCTTTGGGTTCTGCTTTGTCAATGAAAGTGCCAAGGGCGTTTCCTATAGCCTGCAAAGTTTCATCATTCCAGTAGTGGAGTGGGAGATGTGGAAGTCGAACCCATACTGGGAGAACTGATGGAACATCTTTTTCTGGGTCAAAGATAGGCTCCATCGATTTAAATAAAGGCCACGGGTGCCCAGAAAATAAGGCCCGCTTCTAAAAATGAGATCTCTATCAATCTTGTGCTAAAAAAGAAAGGTGAAGAAGCCCTTACCACAAAAACAATCTTGCAGACCCTCGGAAATCAAGGGCATCCAATTTTTATTAATCCAGGCATCCATGGTTTTGGGTGAAGGCCAAATCTTAGTGAATTGACCTATCAACCCTCTCTCACTCAGAGTGAGGGCTTTCAGACGTGAAGCTACCAACGCGATATGAATCCGAGGAGCAATCGTACGTTTTACAAAGGCATCAACGGTGGAAGGAGTCGTCGATGACGGAGGAGTTGCAGCTACCAAGGCTCTAAAGGCGTCATTGAGACATCTCCGGTTCTCTTCTAGGCTTGGCTACAGAGGGGGGTCCATCGGGGCACCCTTGAGGACTAGAGGAGCCCGATCACCAGAGGCAAAGCGCAGGACGCCGCAGGCCAGCAAACCCTAGCGGCGGCCAGATCCGGATGCAGAGCGAGTAGATCAATTATTCTTTTCCTTTTCAATAACAAAAATCAAAGTGAAAACCTTCTTGAAGTTATTACTATATAATGTTTTGGACATAAAACTTAATTCATACAATGTTTTGGACATAAAACTTAATTCATAACATATTTTTTTCGTTAGCTCAACAATTTGTTATTTTCTTATAAATTATAACAACAAAATAATATTTAGACATAAAACTTAATTCATAATATTGTTATTTTCTTATAAATTATAACAACAAAATAATACTAGGACATAAAACTTAATTCATAGCATATTTTTCTATAGCTGAACAATTTGTTATTTTCTTATAAATTATGACAACAAAATAATATTAATATCTTTAAATAACAAGTTTTATATTTTTTTACAAAATAATACTAATAAGTTATAGTATTAACCTCTTATCTAAAACATGGAATTGCCTTACGTATTATATGTTAAATTGTATTTATGATTATTTTTATAATTAAATCAAAACTTATTATATAAATAATTTAAACTATATGAGAGAATTTTCAAACTAAAATTTTAAACATTAAAATTTCAATATTTAAAAAAAATAAAAAATTGCTTTATGTTTTAACTTAAAAACTTAAATAATTTTTAATTGAACTTTATAATTGTGGTTACACGGTGATAATGACATTCACCGTGTAACCATCTCAAATCTGATGAACTTCGATGGTATAGGTTATTAATAGAGTTAACTTTGATGGATATAGCCGTTATTGATAGAGTTTATAGATTAACTTTTAGATAGATCTAGGTCATTAACTTTGATGGATCTTGGTTTTTTTTTTTTCTTTTTTTTCATAGAAAAATATAACTTACTATTAATATATGAAATAGTAAATAGTGCCAACTGTCAGATGAACATATATCACATCGCTGCCCAGCCATGCAGCTGTATCATGCCTAAAAACGATGGCCATAATACCATCAAACCAACGAGGAAAAACAAAGTGGAGCAATATGTTCACAACATTACAACATGAACCCCTCCCGGAGGAGAAACAGGTTCAACTAACCCAATAATATATCTGAGAGTCCCACCAAAAAAAGTATGATATGAAAAAACAGTACAGGCTGTCAAAAGCAAAAAATAACCAACAGAGACAAGCCTACATAGGTCATAATGCCGAATATATAGCCGCAAATAGAGGAAGCATACAAAATGTCCAACGAGAGGTTGGCCACATCCTCTATGAGATATCTGCACAAAGAACTAACAGTATATGTAAGAAAAACGGAGTGCTAATGATAACCATACAGCAGTATATAAAACAAAAAGTAGTAGAGCAAATATCAAACCCAAGACAGAGGTAGAGTGCCCTGTGTAAACAAAAAGTCCTCTCGCCATTCCTGCCACATGATGGTCCCGGGAGCAGCGCTAAGGGCCCGTTTGGATAGCATGTCCACCTCCAAGTTCACTTCACGAAATACATGGGCAAAATGTATGTGTTGAAAGTCATTAATTAATAACATGGCCGCCTTCATCCAGTGCAGAAGCATCATGTTGTGTAGAGTGGTAATGCCACTCGCCCAGGAGATGATAGAAAGGGAGTCGCCAAAGACCATAAGGTCGGAGAGATCTCGTACTTTAGCCCAGTAAAGTAATAACCAAAGAGCACATAGTTCGCTCCTGGTATTGGTGCCACCTCCCAGATTAAGCCAAAGATGGATGGAGATTTCATTTGTAAGGTGAAGAACAGCTCAAGCACCACCCCCCCCAGGATTGAAAACAGCAGCTCCGTCAAAGAATCCACATGGGAAGGTCAGCACCGGGGGTGCAAAACGATGGTGCCTAACCGGAAAGTCACGAGCTCTGGCCAAACCGTGGATGGTGAGGTATTCATGATGTGCAGCAAGTATTATGAAGCCTATCCCAGCCAGAAAAGGAATCTTGTTCTCAAATATGTGCATATTACGAGCCTTCCAAACCTCCCATATCATGAAATATGGGAGTTCTCTGACCCCATGATCAAGATGATCCCAAGCTACAAGGCAATCATTAAGTGAGCTGAAGTTCCAAAGAAAAGTAATACCAGCTCTGGCCGCAATAAAGGACCAAAGATTTTTGCTGAATGAGCAAGAGGTGAAGAGGTGATCAACCGTTTCCCCCTCAGAACAGCATAAAGTACACCAACCCGGGCCACAAAAACCGCGACGACAAAGGTTGTCCCACGTTAGAATCCGGTTATGCAGGGCCAACCAAATGAAACATTTAATCTTGAGCGGTAAAACGAGTTTCCAGAGTGCTTTATCCCACCATCGGATCATAACCTGCGTTTCTGAGAAAAGTGCATCGTATGCCATTGCAGCAGTGACCTGCCCTACAGTTACGTTCCACGACCATACTATCCGGTCAGCGCCATCAGAGAGACGCATGTTAGAATGATGCAGAGGCCGGATATAATCCTCCCATTCCTGCCTCAGGGAGCCCGTGAGGCCCATCTGTTCAGCCGAGATCCACCGGGGACGGTCTTCCCCACTCCAACCAGCAGCATGTGATAAGGAGTAATATCCATTAGCATTGAGATGTGTTCTCAGTTCAATCGAAATTGTGTATCGCGGTGGGCCACCAATGAAAGGATCAAGGCCCAGTCGAATGTCTCTTCCATTGCCAGGCAGCCATGCAATCCATTGTGCAATGATCCTGTATGCACCCAGCAGACCGTTCCAAATGTTTGATATGCCCGTAGTTCCAGGCCGGTTTAAACGGAACCAACGAGGAATCGGAATGTTACGCAGGTATTTGGCCCGTATGATCTCATCCCAGATCGAGAGGTCAAAGAGTGCACGCCAAAGGCTTTTAGCATGGAGGGCCGTTACAAATATTTCTATATCCTTAATATTCCAGCCACCCATATGCCATGGCCGAGCCAGAACCTGCCATTTTATCAGATGAAATTTCTCCAAGTTTCCACCTCCAGTCCAGAGAAAACTGAAAATCTTCCTTCTTATAAGTTTCAGAATGGTTCGTGGAACCTTGCAAAGTGAAAACCAATATACACCTAAATTTTGCAGAACGGCTTTTACCAGAGTGAGCCTGCCGCCCAAAGAAAGATGCCGATAGCTCCAGTGTCCAAGTCTCATTTCAAATCTTCTGATTAGCCAGGACCAATCACTAATCAAAAAGTTTGTAGGTTTAATATAAAAACCCAGATATTTGGTACCCGCTTCAATTTCATTGAAATTTAGCGGCAAGAGAGTGCAAATTGACTGCTGGACATCCTCGGCCAGAGAGTGTTTTAAGAAGAAGGATTTCATATAACTGATTACCATGCCAGAAACCCTGCAGAAAAGATCTAGTATCTGTTTATATTCCATCCATTCGGCAAGTATACCCATTCCAAATAGCATGACATCATCCACGAATAATGAATGAGAAACAGATATATTACGTGTTACTTTGATGCCAACAATTCTTCCTTCTTGACGAGCTTTATGAATGGACAAACTAAGCCCTTCTATCACCAGAAGAAACAGTAAGGGAGAAAGTGGACATCCCTGTCGAAGTCCCCGAGTAGCCTTGAAGAAATCAGTAGGAAGACCATTGATGAGTATTGCATAATTGACAGAATTAATACAGCCCATAATCCATTTCATAACTGTCCATGGCAGGCCAATCTGAATAAGTATTAATCTCAGATAATTCCAATCTACTTTGTCATATGCTTTCACCAAATCTAATTGAAGGATCAGAGCATCCATCTTTTTCTGTTTAATAGTATGAAAGACTTCCTGTGTCACCCCCACGGCATCATGGATTTGTCTCCCACTTAGGAAACCATATTGTTCCATGGAGATGTGCCGAGATAGCACCGGTTTGATTCTTATAGCAATAATTTTAGCAATAATCTTATAGACCAGGTTGCATAGCGCAATTGGTCTAAATTCATCATAGCTATTTGGATGGGAAGTCTTTGGTATGAGGGCCAAATATGTAGAGTTTATAGCCCCAGAGACAAACCCCAGCTTCCGCGATTCCTCCACAACCAACCTTATTTCTTCCCCCATGATATCAAAATTCTGTAAGAAAATCTCCACCGTCCATCCATCCGGGCCCGGGGATTTGTCCTTTGCAATCCCCTGCAGAGTTTTTTCCACTTCAGCCAGAGTGACTTCCAAAAATATACTGTCACCTTCCTCTTCATTGAACATTCGTGGATATTCCTTAATAAGTTTGAATTGTTCAGCCAGATTAGTGTTTTTTGGGTCCCTGTAATATTCCTGGAAATGAAAAACAGCCTCATTCATCAAGTTCTCCTCCCCCCGAATCCGCCTTCCCGAATGATCATTAAGGTCCCAGATTGTGTTATGTATCCGTCGGGAGTCAGCAAAATGATGAAAAAATTTAGTATTCATGTCTCCAGATTTTAGCCAGGTTGCTCGGCTCTTCAATCTCCAGGATTCTTCATGCATCAGTAGAATTTTCATTTTCTGACTTTCCAGCGTTGATAGTTTTTTAAGCTCTTCCATAGTTAGCTCATTATCAACCCTTCTGTTCATCAGGTATTCCACCTCTGCTTCAATCTCAGCTAATTCCTTTCTCATCGATGCTTTTTTGCCTTTCTCCCATTTTATGGAGAAGTTTCTTAATACCTTGAGTTTCTCCGCCAACTTATCCATAGCCGATCTCTCCATTGTTACATCTGTCTGCAACCACACCTTCCGCACCCCCGAGCAGAAATCCAACTCAGAAAGCCACGTAGAGTTGAATTTGAAAGGGAAAGTTTTGTAAAAGGGATCGTTATCAAATTGCAGAATAATAGGGAGATGATCACTGATTTTTATTTGTTGCATCCAGGATCTATAGTTCTGGCAATCTGCTAGCAAAGTATCTGATACTAAGAATCGGTCGATGCGTTTCTGAATCTGATTATCTCCCATTCTACCATTTGTCCATGTTGGAGCCAGCGGCCGAGGAGCCACATCGACCATTGAAAATTCCTTGAAAAGATTCTGGAAATAAGGTCCCAGGGGGTCCCTCCTTGCCAGAGCCCCCCATATCTCCCCATCGGCCCAGGTAAAATTTAAGTCGCCAGCTATTATCAAGTTTTCCAGGTTAAGTAAATTTTCAGATCCAGCCAAATTCCAAAAGGTTTCACGGTCACTGTATGGGCCATAACAATTAATGATGTTTATATTTTTCTCCGATCCCCAAAGGTTCCCAGATAGCAGAATTCCAAGTGAGACTTGGGAAGGAACAAGATTTAAAACTTGAGGATTCCAAGCCGCAAGAAGACCCCCCGAGAGTCCTGCAGCATCCACTGAGCAACACATCCATCCCGTCTTGATTTTATTAAGAAAAATTCGAGCTTTTTCACCACAAACCATCGTTTCCTGGAGAAGAACCAAATCAGGTTTTACAATTTCTAACAAACGTTTGAAGGCCAATTGTTTGGGTAGGCCTCCCACCCCTCTGATGTTCAGGGAGAGGCAAATCATTTTCTAACCCTCGCAAGGGCTTTCATTCCTCTAAGCGCCCTGGTGTCAGAATGTTTGGGGGATTGTATCATGTTCAGGTCAACCTCACCCCCCCCCGGCGTGACCTTTTTGTTTTTCCTAGCACTTCTGGTTTTCATTGGTGAAAAATCCTGAGCGAGGCCGCCCCTACGAGCACCCTTTTGTGTGACAATGTCACCAGAAGTTTCCTGAAGAGTTGCAGTCTCATTTTTACCCGCCCCCCCATCCGGTCCAGGGGACAGTGTTTCAATGGGCCCCAGCATTCCATCAGCCGGTGTCACATTTTGTTCCACCACCCGGTTCCCGAAGTATGTGGGGATGGCTGATTTCTTAACCATATCAGAATATGATGGAATGGAGGGTTGTTTCTCTTTCGTTTCCTTAGTCTCCTTCACATCCAACGTTCCATCTGTCACTGAACCCCCAGTCTCCAAGAGTCCTGGGGTCGTTCTATCACATTTCGCCATTTCACCACTTTTTTCCTCATCATCCCGTGTATGGCCGGTTGACACAGAATCGACAGGAATATTAGAACCCGGGGTTTCAGAATTATTTATGGAAGGAGGAGCCAGAATGTTTGTTACCTTATTCACAGGGCATAAATTGTTCATCTTAATTAAAAGTTCAGTCTCCGATTCCGGCCCATCGTTTTCAGAGTTATCATTTGTTGACTGTCCCGACCCAGAAGTGTTGGACTCTATGCTATGGCTGTTGCTTATGTAGTTCCCGTTGTTTCCATTATTCATCTCTAGCGAATTAATAAAGGATATATCCAACTCGTTTAAAGAATGGAAAAACATAGGGTCCTGAATTTCTAACTTACGAATTATCGACGAGTCTTGAGCCCGTGGATTTAGCACCCGGTTGGAGTAGCCATCAAGTGCACCCGCGCCATCCTGTTCAATATCGCTGCTGTCGTCCGATGACCACATAGGCCCCCCATCCATGTTCTGCCCAGATGACGCCGGAGCCGTGCATTGCCGCCACAAATGGCCCACTGCTTTACAGTTTGAGCAGCGGAACGGTATACCCCAATAGTCAACAATCTGAGATAGCTGACGGCCCCTCCAATCAATATGTAATACATCTATGAGGCCAATAGATATATCAACTTCCACTAGCAGTCGTCCCATTCTCCTGTCAAAACCCCTGAGATGACTATCCTCCACATGCAAAAATCTCCCAAGACGGTTGCCGATGGCCTCAAAAGCCCTTCGGTTCCACAAAGCCAACGGAAGGCCGGGCAGAAGCACCCAAAGATGTCTCAACCGCACCGTAGACGTGTTTGGATTGAAGTCCGTATGCCATTTTTGAAGCATCAAACTTCCGGATCCATACAACCACAAACCCCCCAAGATACGAGTGCTATGTGCCTCCTCTCGGAATTTGAAGCCGTACCACCCGCAAGCCATTGCGAAAACCTCTGGTGTGTAGTCAAGAATGGGACGCCACAGCTCCTCAACCCACTTAACCACATTGCGCCGGTTCATTGCATGGTAGGAGAATTTCCCAACGAGCACAGTCATATTGTAATCGACTATCTCCTCCAGACCTATGTCACGGCCGAACATCAACCAGGCTTCCCCAGGCCTACTGAAATATTTGCCCAGCCTCCTACCCTTTGCTCGAGACGACGACCCCAGCTTTGCCTTCCCGCCAAACCCCGGTCGATTCTTTGTGTTGCCGCCAGGTGGGTCGGAACCCAGCACCACACCAGGTGTCATTCCAGTATCCAGGTGCCGGTTGCTAGCCGTTCCAAGTGTCGCCACCTGTCCGCCCCGAGGGTTAGCCGCATGCATTTCATCCAGTTGTCGTTTAAAGAATGTATCCGGCTGGAATAGCCCAGCCTCCTCGAGCTGAGAGTCCGACAGATTCATGTCACAATCGGTGTTTGTGCATGTTGCCGTCCCCATAAACGCCATTGCGGCCTCAATACAGTCACAAACCCCAGAAAAACCGTCCAAAACGGATCCTTAAACGACGATAAGCCCAGAATATGCGGATATGGTAAAGAATGATTATTGGAAAGTGATAAAAGCCACCAATATCAGAGGACCACACCCAGCTGACAAGGTTTCGAGTGCACCGGAAAGCCCCAAAAATCGTCACCTTCCTGCTCTGGAAAGCGCCTCCCAAAACACCACGCCGGCGACCCCCAACACCACGCCGGCGAATATTTCCAGATTCCAGAATCAGTATGACGGATCTAGTGAGACTCCACAGTAAAAAGACTTAACACCTCCGCCAAGTACCCAGCAACCCGGCTATCATCTATCACAGGGTTCCGTTTTCCATGTGCGTTTCATCTGATCATACCCGGTCCTGTAATTTCATCCACCATCTCCATGAAACCCTAACCCTAAACGCCATCTCCCAAGATGGATCTTGGTTAATAGTAAAGTTTATAGATAAAAGTTAAGATAATAGTAAAGTATTTAAATAAAAGCTAAACTAATAATAAAGTGGGTTTTATTTATGCAATCGATGGACTATGATGAAATACAAGAAATGTCTTGTTTGGCGTAATGGCTAACAACCTTGAATATCGAAAATCGATTATACATTCAGGTCATTAAGATAGAGCCTCCAACACATGATCCCATATGCTATTGCTGGGCTAAAACTGTAAACTTCTGATGAATCAAAGAGCAAATCTGGTGGTCCTTTGGTGTCATGGAGTGCAAAGCATTCCATCATGGGGGCTCGGGCACTGGGAACGTTGTGCTCGGGGTTGTGGGTCTTTTGGTCGCTGTCGTTGGCTGGTTTGGGGCGAGATTTCAGCTTAGTACAGCTTTGTGCTACCTGAGTGGGGTGGTCCTTTGGTGTCCTGGAGTCAATTTTGTCATTCCCTGACAAACCCAGTACCAACCAGGTTAAAAAAGTGGGAACTGCTGCTAATTATTTGTTTTTTTATGTCTTGCTTTGTAGACTTTCTGTTTAGGACTGTAGGTTTTCTGGGGTTCAATATTCCGGTTAGTGTTGGCGGGTTTCTAGGGTTTGACCCTTTGGGTCTCTGTTATTTTTGGGCTTTTCTTGTCCTGGCTTATCTCAGAGGGTTTTTAGGGTCTGACCCTTTTCCGGTTTTTAGGTATGGTTGGGGGGCGTGGGACTTCTAACCTGGGGTGACCTATGGAGGCCGTCACTCCCCCACCTGTCCCAGTTCTTTCTTACCCCCCACGTGACTCTTGCTTGGGTTTGAGCTCCCCCTCCATCTCTTGAGGTGGTTTTCAACCTACTTCAGTGATTTCCAACTCATCTGCGTTGTTTTTTTTTAGCCTCGCGTTATTCCTCATGAGGCAGTAGAGTCTGGACAGTTGGTCTCGCCCCCTCAAGAGGCTCTGACTACATCACAGATAAAATCGACGAAAGGTGCCGGAGGTCATAAGGCAAGGAGTAAACTCACATTTGAAAAATAAAATAAGGGGAGGCCATTATGCGTTTTGGGGCATGATGTAACTTTCGATATGGTTCAGGCGTTGTCACAACGGGCGTTGGTTGGGAAATTCGAATACCTTAAACCTTATCATCAGGAACTCTTGGGGTGGATTCAAAAACAAAGGAAGCCTTTCATTGTTAATATTCCCCGGGTTATTGCTTTGGTGAACGGGTGGTATATCTTTCATTTCCTCTCAGAGGAGGACCGAAGGAGTACATCGAAGACCGGTTTTGGGTTCTTGGTATGGGATCCTTGGTTCTTGTGCGTTGGAATTCCTATTTTGACCCGCGTATGGAGAAGCTCGCTCGTCGCCATTTATGGGTTATCTTACCACACTTTCCTGTATTCTGTTGGAATCTACAAGGTTTCATGTCTGTGGCGAATTCTATCGGGAGGTTCATTCTTATTGAAGATGATTATCTACTGGGCTCAGACCGTAGGGCTCCGCACATGCTTGTGGAGATGGATTCAAGTGATGGTATTCCTAGGGAGATTGAAGTTATTTGGGATAGGGGTTCCTTTTCCCAATGACTTGATTATTGTAAGGTTTCATTTCGTTGTCACTCATGTAGGGAGATTGGTCATTCCCGCGACACTTGCTCAGCTCGAGGTGATAAGGTATCACATGTACAGGACTCTACTTCTCGCTTGGAACCGATCTCATTTGACGAGGGTCATCTCTTCCCCATTCCACTAGATAAGACATCGGCGGATAAATTTGTGGGTAACTTTAATGATATTCTCCCCGTTTTACTCAAATTTTTATCTGTCGAAGAGATTTCTCTTTCTTTTCCGTTACTGAAGGATAGGTTGGTGGGGGTTGGTTCTGAGGAGTGCATTAAGGGGGGTGCATCAGGGCTATGCTCCTCCCAAGAGACTTCCTTGTATGATGAGGAGGGTGGGGGTGTACACCTTTCTCCCCTTGACTTGCCCCAGGACTCTGTTGGTGGTGGGAATTTGGTTGTTTTGGTAAATGTACCTGATGTTTTGCATAAGGGCAGGGTGAGCTTTGATACTTTGGGTATTGAATTGTCGTCTTCCCCACTTTTTGATACTCCTCCTATTTCTACTGGAATGACTTGAACCCATCTAACTACTTATGATACTGGGATCTCTGAGCATACCTCTATCATCCCTATTTCATCCATTTTTAATGGTAATGTAACTATCTGAAAACCCATAAAACCCCAAAAATGTAAAAACTCTTTGGACGTAGGGATGATTTCTTTACCTATGGTCAAATCAAACATAAATCCTAGGGTTTCATCCTTGTTCGAGAAGGGCTTGCCTATAAATTATTCATAGACTATGTTACACACTGCCGAGGCTCTTAGAAATGTTACGACCCTTAAGGAGGTTAAGCGATGAATATTGTCTCTTTCAATATTCGTGGATTGGGTAGCGATCCGAAAAGAGCTTCATCCAAGAGATTCTTGGAGGTTGTGAGATCGAGTGTGGTTCTACTACAAGAGACTATGTCTAAGGAGGATGAAGCTTGTAATTTTTTCCTTAAAATTAAACCTGACTGGAGAGTTTCTGCATTGGATTCCACAGGTTTATTGGGCGGTACCCTGGTTGCTTGGAACCCCATGGATGCGGAGTTTAAAGCATTTCAAACTCCATCCAACATTATGGTGGAAGAAAGACTTAGAGGCCTTCAATATCCCGGACGCATTTTGAACGTGTATGGGCCTTACAGTAATAGGAAGGTATTTTGGGAGCAGCTGAGGGATGGAGGTTATTTACATGATCCTTGTTTGATCCTGGGTGGTGATTTAAACTTTACTTTGTCATCCAATGAGACGTGGGGTTCTGGTAATATTATTGATATGTTGGTAGATTTTCTTAACTCGACTTTTGATGCAACATGATTGATAGATGTGGTTCCTAGCCAGTTATATCCTACATGGTCGAATGGACATCGTGGAGAGGCCGGAATTGCAAAGGGACTTGATTGCTTCTTCATTGCTGAAGATTTGGTTGATGTTTTGGGTAGATTTCAGACTTGGGCTTACTCTGTTGGCATATCGGACCACAAAGCCATCATTCTTGAATTGGACTTTCAGAAAAGTCACACATTTTACCCCTTTAAGTTCAATCTTGTTTGGTTGGCTGACAGTTCCTTCTGTGATTTGGTGTGGGAATAGTGGAATTATTCTTCTCTTATTGAAGGTTCCCTTCTTTGTATAAGGTAGGTATGAGACTAACAAAGTTGCGGGAAGTAGTGGTCAAGTGGGAAAAGATAAGAAAATGGAGAATTTTAAACTTTTGTCAGCCATTGAATAGGAAATCCAAGCTATTACAAGAGCTATGGATGATGCTTTCTTCTAGGGGGAGTGTAAGGTCTATCTTATGGAACTGGAAACTAAGCGACAAAATATTCTTCTCCAGATGGAAGAGTCCTGGCAACAGAAAAGTAGGGCCATCTGGTTAAAATACGGGGATAATAATACTCGTTTCTTTCATAGGTACGCTAATCATCGATGCTTGATGAACTCTATTTGGGACATTAAATATGCGAGGGATGAGGTGATCTCGGAATCATCCTCTCTTAAAGGTGCAATGGTTGAGCATTTAAAAAATGTTTACACTACCGATTCTGCTACTTTCCTGGAAATTCAGCTGGACACCATTAAGAATTTCCCCTGCTTCTTTTCTAAAGAATACTATCTGGAGGTCGGAAAAGTAGTCACTGTGGAGGAAGTATACAATGTTATGAAATTATTTGCAATCGATAAAATCCCTGGTCTTGACGGATGGACCGTTGAGCTCTATCTACATTTCTTTGATATTATGGGGGAGGATGTCACTGCTGTTGTCAATGAGCCTAGGTGTAGGGGGAAAGTTCCGGAAACTCTAAATCAACTTACACTACTCTCATTCCCAAGAAAGATAAGCCAGAAGGGTTCAAAGATTTTAGGCTGATAGCATTATGTAATCTCCTCTATAAGATAATTTCCAAAACTATTGCTAAGAGGATTAATCCTTTTTCTGCTAACTCTATTTTTGATGAGAAATTTGGCTTCCTTCAAGGTCGTTAGATTCTGGATGCAGTGGGGGTGGCTCAGGAAGGATTTAATTCGGTGAAAAGAAAAAAATATCAGTTCTGTTATCATGAAGATGGATCTGGAAAAGTCGTATGATAGGGTTGATTGGGTTTATATCTGGTTTATACTTTTACATATTGGGATTTTGGTGGATATTGTCAACTGGATTATGGCATGTATTTTTTCAGCGAGGTTTGCAATGCTTGTCAATGGGTCACCTACTCATTTCTTCAAGGGAAATCAAGGGCTGTTCTAGGGGTGCCCTCTGTTGCCTTATTTATTTATCATGGTTATCAAAGGCCTTATCATGGTTAGAGAAACTTGAAGGACATATCTATGGAATTAAATTGGAAAATTCCCTCCATATTACGCACATCTTGTTTGTTGATGACGTTCTTCTCTTTGGGAAGGGTACTGTCTCTGAATGGAATCACTTTCATAGAATCATTTCTATTTTTTGCCAAGCATCAGGAATGAAGGTTAGTTTTAAAAAATCTAGCTTGTTATTTCATGCTATTGATGCTTTGGTAATGGATAAGATTTTGATTCTCCTGCCTTATCCTCAGGTGGACTTAAAGAAGGGACTCTTGTATCTTGGTTTCTTTCTAAAACCTTCTAACTATAAATCCAGTGACTGGAATTAGCTCATAAACAAATTCCAGTGGAAGATTGGATCCTGGACTTATCGATGGTTGTCACTAGGTGGTCAACTCACTTTGGTTTGCTTGTCTTACAGTGTATTCCTGTGTATTGGTTCTCTTTATTTCTGGTTCCTAGTTCGGTTATTTCAGAATCAAGAAGGATGATGTTTCAGTTTCTTTGGGATGGTAGTTTAACCCATCACAAGTGGCATCTGGCTGCTTGGGAGATCCTTGCTATGCCAAAAATACAAGGCAATTGGGGTATAAAAAACCTGCCTTGTTTCAACTCTGCTCTATGTGTCAAAAGTTTGTGGCGTAGCCTATTTGATACTAGACTCTGGGGAAAAGTGGTGAAGGCTAAATATCTTAACAAATTGCCTCCGGTTTATTGGTTACGGTCAGGGAAGAAGTTGTGCCCCGAAGGTTCTTTAATGTGGAGGAGTCTTATCAAAACCTTTCCTATTATTAACCATTCTATTTGCTGGGCTACTAGTCCCAGAACTTGAGTATATTGGGGATTGATCCAATTTTAGTTATGGGTGGAGGTTATAAATTGTCCGAGGCTTTGATCAATGCACTACATAAATCAGGTGTCTTGGTTCTAAACAGGTCTGGTCAAGTCTAGATGATGGGTGTGTTTAATGGTCCTCGGCGGAAGACTTAGACCTTCACGATCCTCTTGTTGTGGAGTGGAATGCCTACATAAAGTCTCTTTATTGTGCTGGTATTATGATAAATCGGGAGGAATACTCATTAGATTTGGATTTTAATGCTCAGAGTGGGGTTGTGACTACTTGCTCAGCTTATTCTAGTATCTTGGAAGAGGAGGTTAGTTCTTGCACTCCTTGGTGGACTAAGAAACTTTGGACGGTTAATTGTCCATTAAAACTAAGTTGTTTTATTTGGATCTATCTGCACAACAAGATTCTCACTTGGAAAAATTTGCAACATAAGGGTTTTTCAGGTCCGAGCATTTGTTTAATCTGTTGGGAAGCATCAGATGAGATTAAGCACTTATTTGGAAGTTGCATCTTCTTCCGTATGGTTTGGGATGAAATATACTCTTTATTTAATGTGGTCGCTAAGTGGAGTTCTGATTCCATCGGTGAAAATATCGATCATTGGTTTGTAATGCAACGAGGTTTCCCTTATTTAATCTTCTTTTTACTTTGGGAGGTGTGCAAAGATCACAGTGATATGTTGTTTCAAGATAAAAAGCAGTTGACACTATTTGTGCGAGGATTTGTGCAACCTACTGGGCATATTACCACCTACCCAAAATTAATGTTTTGTTGTTGATGGATTTTCTGAAATGATTTCCATTTCCCTATGGGATAATTTGATGGATCAGCGCAACAAGGTGGTTGTGGGGATGGAGCCGTCTTAAAGCTCATCCATAACCATTACTTTCATTTATCCATTTGGGTGGGATACGGTACCAACACGAGGGAAGAGCTTTTGGTGCTTTGGACATTGTTGTGGTTTGCTAGACATAAGAATCTTAGATCTTTGCAGGTCTTTGGGGACTCTATGTGTATTGTGGAATGGGATTCTAGGAACGCTGACCTTAAATCTATCTCTCTGAAACATCCAGTTATCCGTACTCAAAGTTTGATTGGTACCTTTGAGCAGATTTCATTCCAAAATATATACATGTCCTTCAACTTTGTGGCTAATGATCTTTTTAAGCAAGCGCTGGACAATATGGATGGTGAACTGCTTGCTGAGGAGTTTGTGGGAATTGCGTCGATTGGAAGCAAACCATTTCAAGTCTTTTGATTTTCTGGTGCCTTGATGTTCTTGATATTTTTACTGGCGAATATATTTTGAATATGTTTAGTTTGACAGATGTATTTAGGATGATGTTGGATCAGTAAATGCTTTGTAAGGAAACAAATCTCATACTAATGTTGAGTCAGCATCTTGCTACTCATATATCTATTTTGATTGTATTGGTTGACACAACTTTGTGAGTTAATATAAAGTTGGTTTTTCTTTATGAAAAAAAAGTTTATAGATCAAACACAGTTCACTTAATAGCTTTACTTTTAATAACTTTACTTTGACAATTTTTTTGAAATAAGCTTTTGAATCAGAGTTTTTGAAATCATCAAAATAAAATATATCTAGATTATTACTATATAAATTGGAATAAAATTATACCAAGTTATTAATGAGTAAATTTATTAATATTTTTTTATAAAATATTTATTTTTATATTTTAATAAAATAATAATAATAATTCATTTTTTTATTCGTTGTTAGTTAATAGTAAAACTACATTATTAAAATTGATAAATCACTATATATATTGATATTTTTTAATAATAAATATGATCATGCTATAAGCTTTTGAATCAGAGTTTTTGAAATCATCAAAATAAAATATATCTAGATTATTACTATATAAATTGGAATAAAATTATACCAAGTTATTAATGAGTAAATTTATTAATATTTTTTTATAAAATATTTATTTTTATATTTTAATAAAATAATAATAATAATTCATTTTTTTATTCGTTGTTAGTTAATAGTAAAACTACATTATTAAAATTGATAAATCACTATATATATTGATATTTTTTAATAATAAATATGATCATGCTAAATAATAATATTGTAGTTTATATTCATATAAAAAATAGATATAAATCAAACTTTATATTCAATATAAAAATAGGTATAAATCAAGACTGAGTTAGTGAAGCGGAGATGGATCTAAGGTATTATTAGTTAATATATTGAAATTAAAATGGATTTAGTTAATAAATTGGAACTAAAATATATAAAGGTTTAGATGTACACTTATATTTACATAATAAACAAAAATGGATTTAAATTAAGATAGAGTTAAATTTTTAATGATATTAATAAATTGAAATTAAAATAATCTTTCTTTTTGTAATGCTGCATCTATATATAAAAAAAGAGAATCGAAGATTACGTATCTGTTTACAATCTTAGGCAGTCTGAGGTGGTGAAACCACCACCGCAGGCACTCAAAAATGCTAGAGAAACTATTATCTTTACAAAAAGAGCCTGTGCGAGGAGACTAGGTAGCATGAGACTCCCGACATATCCAACCTAGGAGCTTGCTTCTGCATGAGGAGGATTTGGCTTCTCTTCTAGAATTGGGAAGCTACCAAAGAAGTCGTCGTCCCAGCCTTGAGGAGGGAGCTTAGGAGACATAGGCTCAACTTTGCGATGGGGGGAGATGCTTCCATCATCATATTTTTGGACTCGCTTGTACTGCAGGGTCCCGATGGTAGACGAAACATGGAAGGAAACCGGGAAGGAAGGGTCTTCCGGATTGGCCGTGGCCTCCGACGGTTCCCCTTCATCGGCCACAAAGTCCTTGACAATAGGTTCAACACCAGTGACAACTGAGACAACAATAGTTCTTGTAGCCCCACTGGCTGCAGAGGCCTCCTCGTTCTTTGTAGGACTATCATGCTCAGTTCTTGCACGCATGACGGTGCAATGCTCCATGGAGTATTCCCCCTTGCAAAGATGGAGTTCAGGCTCACAAGATTTTCATCCAAATGCACCAGGTTGGCTCTGATGTACAGGATTGAGGTTTTGGCCGTGTTCCTATTGGAAATCATTTCTTCCACTAGAGTCCCCAACATGTTTTTGACCAGCCAGTAGTAGTTTATTTGGTTTCCATGGCTTCCAGAGGCTAGTATCTCAACAAATCTGCTGGATTCCCAGTCATCAATCAGGAAACGAACTAGACCAGAGACATTGTCTGCATACCCGCTAATGGACGATTTTTCTTTTCCTATTTTTAATAGCTACACACCCGACACCATGGCCAACACCTCTCCTGGAAGTACCACGCGGTCTCGACACTTTGGATGCTTCTCCCATAACAAATGGAAATTGTTGAAAAGTGAAACTGGCTGCACTCACCTAGTTGCAATTGAAAATGAGGACTATATCAATCCTTTCCGCCATAACACTCTGTTTGGGGATGGATCCAGGGGATGTCGCACGAGGGAGCATCACAGTCTTGTTTGCAAGATTAATGTGAAGAGACATTCTCGTCCTGCTCCGAGCTCGCCCACCCTGGCATAATAAATTTTGCATCACTTCCCACATCACCAACTTCAACCTTATTTACTCCACAATTAGTGCTCTCGCCAGTGCGATGGCTTGGGAGTCCGTGTTGCATGGTGTTTCCAAGTGTGCGCTCAACGTGTCCAACCACATTCGATTTTGGAGTGACACCCATCCGGGAAAATTAAAATAAAATAAAATTATTAGTGATATTAATAAATTCAAATTAAAATAAGCTTAATTATTAGTGGACAAATTGAAATTAGAATTCTCTTTCCAGATTTCAAATCTAAAAAAAATTCTTATAAATGTGACTTAAAATTGGTGCATCTACACCAAAGAATATATCAAACGATATAGGATTTAATTCTGAAGCGATCTAGAGTACAATCAATTTAAATTTGAAGCGATCTAGGGTATAAGCAATTCGAGCAATCTATCAAGTTGGAAATCCAAGAGATCTGTGATTTGGAGATCCAATCTCAAGCGATCTATGGTTTAAGCATTATCAAGATTTCTTCTAAAAGTGATTTGATAGATAGCCCAAGTTCATCGAAGCCATTTGAAGGATGTACGTGATATGGTTGTTAATACCCAGATGCCAATATCATTATTTGTATTACTTCTCGTTTCTACAGGATTTGAAGAATGCTAGGAAAATTGTTGGTATCTGGTATCTGCACCCAAAGAACTTGACTTCAATATAAAAGATGGATTTTTAATGCATTATATCATGTGACACCTGGTATTTAGTACAATAGCTTAATTGCATATTCATACTCTCTTGGAGGTGGTATAACTACTTCTTCAGATCGTTTTCTCTCTTTTATTTTCTCTTGAGTTGTGCCTTCTAGATGAGGGTTTTAGTTTTCCATAGGAGAGATTTATTTCTCACACCATAACTTCTCTAAGGTACAAGTTTTAACCTTGTAATGTACCCTCCCATCTATCCAAAATCAAGGAAGGGAACATGATACCAATATCGGGGCTTTTACATAAATTCATCCCATACGTTAGATTCATACAATTAAAGAGAAGAGTGTGCAGATGCAAAAACAAACAAGTATGCACAACAGAATTAAAACAACATCCACACATAATTCATGCTCATCCAGCATATCAAAATAATCATTAAATTAAACATTGCAGAAATAAATACACATAGAGATTACTTATCTTCATTGTGCAATTGTCCCAAACAACTAGCTATGTCGCTACAACGTTCCACCCAACCATAGGCCAGTTGTGTTCATCAATTCTCTCAACACAACTACCACCCCCGAGCTGGGAATGATTCTTACAAGGAAAATGGGACATTCATACTCATACACAGCCCAATAATCACTGCATCTAAGCCAAGCTAGTCCACAGCTGGGTTTATCAGGCTAAATCTGAACCTTGGATGTTTGCACTCAAGCTCAAGACAATACAATGGATACCCATCCCAACCCCAACCTTCTCTTACACATAGCAACTCAAAACTGGGCATGGATACACATTTCCAACAATGGGATTTACAAACAGGATGGCCATGGTTTTTCCCAAATCGTGGGCACACCAAAATGGACCGTGGAAAGGGGGATTCAACTATAGGGAGCAAACCCGATTTCTCCCACAAGTTATGAGCATTTAAAATTGCCAAAATGGCCTCATTAAAACCCCAAATCGAGCTCCCTCTTCTTCCAGCAGCTTTGCAACACCAAGAAATCCCTCTTCCCCACTAAAAACCAGGAAAACATGGGAAAAACATGGAGGAAAAATGCTCAGGCAGCTCCAAAAACGTGAGAGGGGAAAAACTGGTTCATGGGTAATGGCTTGGGGAGCAATTCATGGCTCTTTTCTTGCCAAGGAAGCAAAACACGTTTTTCCATGGAGGGTGGCTTTCCCATACTCGAATTTGGACATGAATACCTCTCCATTCCCAAGGCATTAACTACCTCAACCAACTCATGGGAGAAATGAATGATTGGGTACAAAAGTCAACATGGGTAGTTGAGGGTTTTATGGGTTCTCTCATTGACACTTGGCTTGACTTGCTTGGCCCCAAGGGTTTGAATATTTCCCTCCCAATTCCTTGTAAAATCATGCCCCCGTCTCTTGTTGCATTGCATAGCTAGTTGTGGGTATTTTATTAAAATGCATATTTACATAATATTCGAAATTCCATTGTGCATGGCTAGCACGTAAACCATATGCATCAATAAATCGATGGTGGAGACTTGGCCTTGAGTGACTCACCACGATTTTATAACAATATTACATCATTTACATATTAATATAATGGAGTCAAAATGGGGATGTTACATTTCCCTTCCCCTTGAAATAACACTGTCCTCGGTGTTCCAACACTTAGGAATAAATACCCACTTTACATATGTCCAAAATTCACACAATGGTGGCAGGTTTGTCCTACGTTTCATCTCTTTACTTGAACTTTCAGGAACAAGTACTTTGGCTTCCACAAGCTGCTCTTATTGGTTTTTATCTTCTAGCTTTGCAGGTGGGCATTGCTCCACAACAATCCCTTCCTTTTATTTACCCTCCAATTGATTTACAAGTCTGGAATTCCATGGAGGCCATCTTTCTTGCTGTCCTGGAAACTATTTGAGGAAGATTTTCAGCCAAAACATATAGCTTTTGGTCTACTGCCATGACCAATGTGCACAACTGGATCTCACTAGCAACACTTGGCTATTACTAGTTGCAAACAATGGCTTCAATTTCTCAACCATGAGATTCATCATGACAATTCCTGTTAGGACAAGCATAACACAATATTAAAATTAGTCAATTATTTTCCCAATTGACATGGAACGTCCATGCTTTACTCATGAAACTTCCATACTTTTCATGCTTTCCAAACATACACATTAACTCATTCATGTTCATTCTTTCACGGGAAATTTACTAGTTCAGCATTCACAATTCATTTCAAGCAATTAAACACAATCTATTTTCAGCCATGACATGCACTCAACAATATTTTGTTTCCAAGATGCATCAATCAAAAGGAAAGAGAAAAGTAAGATTTTTCCCCCTCTTAGTCTTGTTCCAATCCGGAGCCACACCATAACTCTGGTTTCATGCTCCTTAGCCTCTTTCACTTCAATGTGAATACTTGATTTTCCCTTTCTTGGCTATGACACTTAATGTCTAAGGTCTGTCTAAGGATTTTCAACGTGGGAATCCTTCCCATTGTTGCCTACAGAACCTTTGGCTGCTAGGACCCACAAATGTCCACTAGCACCATCTTTCATTACTGTTCATATTGAGCTCTTTAGGACAATCACATGTCCACATGCATCCTCTAGATGCTTTCATAGTCCTTGCTTCCAGCAATACCTACACTCAAACATTGAGTCAATTCATATGTTTAGTTTATTTCCATAGGGTTTATCTCCAAACAAGAGTTTAAGAAATCATAACCAAATCATATACACATGTATATTCATATTTAAATAAGCAAGAAGTTGCAAGATAACCAAATACTTATCTGTCTTGGATGTCTTCACTTTATTTCATAGGCTCCTTCTTTGCTTTACAAGCATTGGATTTCCTGTGGATGCAATAACGAATGTTGGGCTGGCATGCAGGCTACTCCACAACCATTCGAATACGCAATGCCATGCCAGTACGCCGACTGGGTTTTATCAATTAATTAAGGAATGTTTGGCTAGCACGTCGATTTCTCCACAACATCAAGTGGTTAATGCTCCCACCAATTATTCTCTAAATTTATTGAGCATCAGTTGCTCTCTAGATTTACCATGAGTTTTATAGTGCACAACCAGTTACTCTCTGGTTTTACCAAGAATTCATAGTGCACAACCAGTTACTCTCTGGTTTTACCAAGAATTTGTAGTGCCTATTAGGGTCCTTGCTTTCCTGCAATGCCCAAGATTTCCAACAAAGAAACAATAGTGTATCAACTTAGCTGTTAGAAGACTTATATCTGAAATATTCATTATTCCATACAAGAATAAATGAAAATGAATACTTATCTATATTGTGCATTTTCCTTTATGGTCCATAGGGTCCTGCTTCGCTTTGCAAGCCTTTGGATCACCTATGGACTTGGATGTTTGGCCAGCATGCATGCCGCTCCACAACATCAAGTAGCTAATGCTCAACTAGTACACCTTCATGCCAACTGGATTTACCAAGCATTTGTGGTGCCCAACCAGTCCCATACCTAGTTGGCCCTCTCCATTGCCGAGCCAACACATTCGTCTGGGTCATCGACCAATGGAAGGAAACTGCGCCACTGACCATTATAGGTCAAGGCTCTACCACTCTGCCTTAGGATTGAATCATCCTTTCACACGTGTCACAACCCTTCATGCGCATAACAATTCTTCATCCACACAAGGATGGAATTCCTTCTTCCGGGAAAACCAACGGTTCCCTTTAGGAACTCTATAAGTGGATTTCTTGACTGCAAGCTATCATGACCCCATGATACCCACTCACACTACACAAAGGTTACCACTGCTCATACAGTCCTCTTGAGTACCCTTTCTTCACTTTGCCTCTTAACATGCAACACCAAATTGCATCTATGTAAGCTGATAGCACAAGAAGGATAAGCAGACTCATCAGTATTGCTGCTCTAAAATTGTGACCATATTTCATAGCATTCACTATCAAGTATTGAAACACCAGGAATGCATCCATTCCCTTAGGGTGTAGTCAATATTGACAACCCTATCATAACCCAGCACCAGAAAGGTGTGCACTCCCTTTCAGATGTGAGACATGTAGGCCCTAATAATACTCAAGCAGTCTGGAAGAATAATGAAATAATAAAACATGCTTTGCATATTAAATCTAATAACCAGACATGTATATTTGAGTTAGGGTTACAAAATACTTATCCCTTTTTCAGATGTATCTTTCTTTCATTTTGCGAAGAATGGGGGTTCCCTTTTCTAAGTCAACAATACTTCGGTTTTCCACCCCATTATTTTCATGTTCCATAACTCACACATGCCTTCTTGGCATAATTTCACCCCCTCACTCACATGCAGTGCAGCTGAGGTGTTATCAAAATTTACAATGGTGTTTCCCCCGAAACCCATTTCCAAAGCATGGGATCATCCCCATCTAGTTTGGCTTCTGTAGGCCATCACACATGGTCTTCCTGCAATGTGTCATCCTGACACACTTATCAAATAGCCAAACAGTCAACAATATTTAGCAATATCTTCAAATCTTATCAATCCATAACCAATCAATGTCATTAATAATTAAATTCAATATGAATTTGCAATTCTGTCTACTACAGAAATTGATTTGCTCAGTAATGAGGCTATCCTCATATTGTTTGGCTCTCATAAGTGGTATCACTTTGTCCATTATAGTCTCACCCTTGTTAGCATACATGAACATCCGCCTACGACATGTCCTCCTGACACCATTTTATTTAAGCCAAATAGTCATTAGCGACATTTAGCAAAATCTCAAATCAAAAATTTGTAAATCTGTTTTCCTACAGAAATTAGATTTACCACCATGAGATTATTCTCATAAACTTAAATCAGACAATTTTCAGATTTGTTTCATGCATAAGTTACAACCATGAGAACCTTCTCATAACCCTTGGCTTCTGTACATGGTAGACCCCAGTCTTTACTATGGACTTATCCCCATTGCCATACGTAAGACTTTTCCACCTGAAAACTGAAACTTCAATCAATCAAACATGTTGTGAGTATCTATGCATATAATCCTTCCATTGCTATAACAGTCACTGAAGTGATCTCAGAATTATAACACTCGATAATTCAAACACCTTCAGTTGTTAACATTTGAAATGCAATAATATATATATATATATATATATATATATATGCATCATTATCATAATAAAATTGCAAGACACGGGTACACTATTCATGCAATTTAAATAAATTGTAAATACTCATTACTTCACATTCCATGCAACTCTGTCCTTCCAACAGAGTGCTCTGGTATCCCATCAACATGTCTACCTTCTTCATGCAATCATTCTCCTGTATTCACAGCAGCTCATGAAATGGTATCAGGATTAACAATAGTCCACCATTTCATCTATTATATAACTGTATTGAAACATATATATGTCACACCCATGCATTCACATAATGCGTCTCAACATGTGCACCCACACATATGCATGCACATTCACAACATTCACATAATCTTTTAATGTGCATTCGCTCAATTCATAACCCCTCCATACAACCTTGCATTAATCCATGAATACTATGCATTCCAACATATTATGGCCTACCCACGCTTGTCTCATATGTCATACACTACAACAGGACCATAAGTCATCACTTGCTTTGGTTGTTAAACTCACAACCGACATACACAAATGTCATGATATAATTTCATATGAATGCATTGATATTTCTAAGAACTATAGGGTGCAAGGCTCCTTGCCATCACTTACCCACACCTCACCATACTTGGTAGGTTGACATTCACATTCAGGCACTCAGTACCACATACAAATCAATCAACATAGTTAAAACATAGTTGAAGGGATCATACCAAATCCTCTTTCAACATTCATGCAATTAAGCACAAATAACCATTACCTGCATGGCTATTATTAACATCGCTTGATGTTACCTGATCAGTTGGCCTCTTACCAAGGCTACCCAGTCCTTTTTCCAACATCATGATCACAGATTTGTTGCAGCATCCTATCTTCGTAAGGTTGTTGGTCTCGTGCAACAACGTCATCAACTTCTTTAGCCATGCTTCAATTGTATTTTTGTCCTACAACCATTGCAGACACAACTAATTATTAGCAACCACCATAATTATCTCAAGTGGCTCATTGCATATGTAAACCTCACTATCTTACCAATATGCAATATCCTATTCATGCACAAACATTTTCACATGCACTGTGCAAGGTTTTATTAATATGCCCTCTAGTGCATATTCATTTCATCTATCTAATCTCTTGCATTTTCAATCATGCTTCTATGGTCTGATTCATACAATCATTATCAATAACATTAATTGTTATCAACCATAGACAATACCATTAATGGGCTATTGCATGTGTAACTTCACTATTTTACCAATATGCAACATCATGCTCATGCATAACAATTCACATGCATTTATGCAATGACTCTGTAATCATGCCCACTAATCCATATGCATTTAATATGCTACTCTCTTGCATTCCCAGCATTCCTATGCCATAATTTTCAGTATATGAAACTTAGGAAATATAAGTATAATAGAAAGAGAGGAGTTAAGGAATTCTCCCTTTCCAATTCCTCATCATGACATGGATTTCCTCCTCCACATCATAGTTGATCCTTTTCTTGGCTTCCCTACCAAGCATACAAGAAATCATTAGCTATGATCTTCTCATGAATTAGCAATTCAACATATGCATACGTGTAATCATTCATTCTTGTTATTTTCCAAATATGCAATTCTTATGTTATAAACATAAATAGTTTAAGGTGAGGAATTTCCCTTTCATCCTCCATAATGGATATTACAACCCATTACTCTTACTGAGATTCCACAACCCTTTCTATCCAATTCCTGCTTCTCATTCCAAGCATAGAGAATGCATTTCATACTTTGAACGACTGTCTCCGGGGGACGACGGGGGTCAAGGGGGCTTGCCCTTTTTTTTTTTTTGTAATTCCTCTGATTTCACGCAATTTGGCGCATAACTTTCATGGCGATTTTCCATTTTCGGCACCTGAAAAATCTCACTAAAAAGCTGTTGTATTTTCTATTTCGATGGACTTAGCAATTTTTACTCCAACTGTGTCACAAAATCTTGGACTAAAAATCGTCGACCGTCGCTCTTCGATTGGCGACCCAACTTTTCCACTGTGACCGTGTCACAAAAATTAGGTCTAAAAATCCCACTCGTGTCGCAAAAATTAAGGTTAAAATTGTCGTCGGTGTCACGGATTTTAACGTTATTTTCATTGCACGCTTCACAGATTTTAACGTTACTCTCGCCGCGCATGTCGCATATTTTAGCGTTATTTTCACTACGCATGTCGCATATTTTAACGTTATTCTCACTGCACATGTCGCAAATTTTAGCGTTATTTTCGTCGCGCGCGTCGCAGATTTTAACGCTAAAATCGTCGACCGCGTCGCAGAAATTAACGCTAAAATCGCTGACCGTGTCGCAGAAGTTAATGCTAAATTTGTCGACCGCGTCGCAACTTTTAAGGCTAAAATTACCCCCGCGTTACAACTTTTAAGCCTAAAGTTACCGCCTGTTTCAGCGTTTTTCTGGCTTATCTTTTGCCAATAGAGTCTTTTCTCCACGACCGTTTCGGTGCAAAATTAACCAAATTTTTGTCAACCGTGTCACAACAGTTATGGTTAAAATCGCCAACAAAGACTTAGGCAAAATTTCAAGACACTTAGAAAATTTTCAAATTTTCAAAACAGTTAGAAAATTTTTCTGAAATATTTCCTTCTTTTTTGATGTTTAGTGTTGGGCAGAAGGCATACTTACCTTTGCAATTGTGATAGGTAGCCCATGAAGGTCCAATGCTGCAACCAACAACTCTGATACCATTCTGTAACGTACCCTCCCATCTATCCAAATTCCAGGAAGGGAACATGATACCAATATCGGGGCTTTTATATAAACTTAGCCCATAAGTTAGATTCATACAATTAAAAAGATGAGTGTGCAGATGCAAAAACAAACAAGTATGCACAGTGGAATTAAAACAACATCCACACATAATTCATGCTCATCCAGCATATCAAAATAATCATTAAATTAAACATTGCAGAAGTAAATACACATAGAGATTACTTATCTTCATTATGCAATTGTCCCAAACAATTAGCTATGTCGCTGCAACGTTCAACCCAACCATAGGCTAGTTGTGTTCATCAATTCTATCAACACAACTGCCACCCCCGAGCTGGGCATGATTCTTACAAAGAAAATGGGACATTCATACTCATACACAACCCAATAATCACTACATCTAAGCCAAGCCAGTCCACAGTTGGGTTTATCAAGCTAAATCTGAACCTTGGATGCTTGCACTCAAGCTCAAGCCAATACAATGGATACCCATCCCAACCCCAACCTTCTCTTACACACAAAAACTCAAAACTGGGCATGGATACACATTTCCAACAATGGGATTTACAAATAGGATGGCCATGGGTTTTTCCCCAAATCGTGGGCACACCAAAATGGACTGTGTAAAGGGGGATTCAACCACAGGGAGCAAACCAGATTTCTCCCACAGGTTATGAGCATTTCAAATTGCCAAAATGGCCTCATTGAAACCCCAAATCGAGCTCTCTCTTCTTCCAGCAGCTCTACAACACCAAGAACGCCCTCTTCCCCACTGAAAACTAGGAAAACACAGGAAAAACATGGAGGAAAAACGCCCAGGCAGCTCCAAAAATGTGAGAGGGGCAAAACTGGTTCATGGGTAATGGCTTGGGGAGCAATTCATGGCTCTGTTCTTTCCAAGGAATCCAAACACGTTTTTCCATGAAGGGTGGCTTTCCCATACTCGAATTTGGACAACCATACCTCTCAATTTCCAAGGCATTAACTACCTCAACCAACTCTTGGGAGAAATGAATGATTGGGTACAAAATTCAACATGGGAAGTTGAGGGTTTTATGGGTTCTCTCATTGACACTTGGCTTGACTTGCTTGGCTCCAAGGGTTTGAATATTTCCCTCCCAATTCCTTGTAAAATCATGCCCCCGTCTCTTGTTGCATTGCATAGCTAGTTGTGGGTATTTTATTCAAATGCATATTTACATAATATTCGAAATTCCATTATGCATGGCTAGTACATAAACCATATGCATCAATAAATCGATGACGGGGCCTTAGCCTTGAGCTCCTCCCCACGATTTTATAACAATATTACATCATTTACATTTTAATATAATGGGGTCAAAATGGGGATGTTACATTTCCCTCCCCCTTGGAATAACACCGTCCTCAGTGTTCCAACACTTAGGAATAAATACCCACTTTACACATGTCCAAAATTCACACAATGGTGGCAGGTCTGTCCACGTTGTTTTATGGTATGGAGAAACAATTTTCCAGTTGAACAGTTAACCTTCCGTTTTAGTGCCGATGCTCTGGCAAGAATGTTCGGTAAGTAATTCACTATGGCTCTCGATCATGAAATGTGTCTACTATGTTTGGATCCATATCTGGGTATGGATTTGCATCTGCATCTTATATATGATCCAAATAGCTTTTCTCGAGCTACCTTTGCTTCTATCATTGTTGTTGGGTATGGATATGCATGGTGGTAGTCCTCCATCTGGATATGCTACTAGCTTTATCTTTGTTTCTAAAATAAAAAGAGGTATTATTTGTTCTACAAATGGAAGGGATGTCGATTGAAAATAAAGATGGTGGATTGATTTTAAGTGGATAATTAGGGATAGGAAGGGATGTGTAATATCCCTCATTCTAACCCTTAGCCTATTTTGGTTGTAATGTAAATATTGCATAAAATGCAATGTGTGTTTTCCCTATTGTGGAGCTCAAGGCCAAGGCCCCACTAGTGGATGATTAGGTTTAATTGCATAGGCAAGTATTTGATATTCTGATAATCCATGTGTTGTTAAGCCATGAGATATTGTAAATGATACCATGTAAATAAAATACCAAGGACTAGCCATAGTTGCAACTAAATGAGGGGGAACTATTTATCCACTAGGGAGTGGTGAGAGGGTGTGAGATTGAACCTAGACTGCCATATGTCACCTAGAGAACCCCTTTGAATGTCCAATATTCCATTGAATGTTGTTGTAAGGGGGTGGGTGAAGGACGTTGTTCATGAGGTCGATGGAGTATGGGACAACCCTGAAATCCATAAGGCAGGGTATGGAGCTCTGTATTACTTGTCCCATAAGCCACCCTACCTCATGGAGGGCGTATTCCTCATTCCTCGACCTTGGTTGAACACAAGCATCAGTTGAATCCTTACGCAACCCAATAGAATGAGCAGGGAGGAAGAAAAGAAGAAATCACGATTTGGGAAAGGTCACTAATTGCATAGCAAAGGTTGCTTAGAAATATGCGTGGGGAAGGAGAAACCACTTAGGGATCCATAGACCAGAACTTGGGTGCGAGTTGGAGAGTGTTAGATTCCCAAGAACCCATAGACAAACCTAGTTCGGTTAGCCCGAAATCGTGGACGTGGGATAGGGAATTGGCCACAACGTGGGAGAGATATGAGTGTGGAATTGCAGTGGAAAGAAGCCAAGAGGGTTTGGACTGCATAGTAGAGTCAGGCAGGGCTCTTTTACCTTGATCTAACAGTTAGGACCAGCCTTACCTATCCAGTTCAGTGCTAAAGGAAGGGGCGCCCTAGGGACTATGCAATAGTGAAGGGGACCTTACTTAGGCTTAGGGTGGAGGGTTGGGGGTTCCTGACCTTCCTAAGGTCACTGGGATATGGCCATAGTTCCGTGGATGAGGTTATTAACCTAGAAAACCCTCACTTGTCCCCATGTGATTGACAAATCCAATTGTAGGATTGATGCCCTAATTGACTGTGAACCAATGTTGTGAGTGAGCTTGAGTGATACTCCTTAGTGGATACATATCCCCAGCTCGGGGGTGATCTTTGATTGCTGAAATAGTACAGGATGGGTAGAGATCTATGGTTGGGTTGGAACGTTGTAGTCCATAGACAGTTTACTTGGAGGTTCAATGCAAAAGATAAGTGTTCTCTGTGTTAATTTATGCCCACATGTGTTCCAATTTCCATGAAGTGTTCATTGATTTCTAGGGATGAATGGCCATGCCTTATGCTTCATTTTGTTGTGCATGTTATTGATTGATGAATGCATGACACATTGTGTGTGGATGATTTTTGGCATGGAGTTAGACCGCATGAAGTGCGGAAGCCGACAGTGACGAGAAGGACCATCCGCGGAAGAAAAGACAATTCGCGGAGAACAAGGAGTCGACGAAAGCGCAAGAATAGTTTAGTTAGTTAGAATGGGTCATTTAGACCGTTTTGTAACCGCCTGAGTTGCCTATAAATAGGACTATGATTGTAAGCCTAAGGGGATCATGAGTTGATCAATAGATGAGCGGATGAATTGTCTAATGTTTTGCTCTGCCTTCGGCAAGTTTTGTATGGATCCACGATAGTTGTTTGAACTAATCCTGCGAGGGTTGTGCCGCTGGAATTTGAATGAGTTAATGCATGAATATGTTCAGATATGTCTCTTTCTTGTATCTCCGTTTGTGTTTTGAAAGCGACTTGAATACTATGTTATGCTTGTGTTTTGTTATTCTGTAATTTATGTTTTATGTTGATGCGATCGTCAGTTTTGCCATGTTAGTGCGAATGTCGATTACACTTTGAATATGCGAATGATGAATATATGTTTGAATTAGTAAGAATGATGTGAATGTAAATATCTGGTTTCTGTAGCGATGGAGTGAGAATAGATGCATGTCCTCCCCCTACTGTGGAAACCTGGTTCCTGCAGCCCCCTTAATCATCTCGGGTGAGATTTCACTCGCTCCATGGGTGTTGTTGGAAAGGGTAAAACCTTTCTGGGCCAGTGCTTAAGGGTGTTTGGTTGGTGTTTGTTGACAGCAATGTGAATTGAACCCTTGTCGACATAACTGTGTCAACAAATGGTTCTGTTGTTGGGACCTTGAAGAAGAAAGAATAAGACATGTTTTGGCACCTGACAAAACTGGAGATTCAGGATTGGTTCGACAAAAAGACAGAAGAATTCGCGGAAGGAGAAATTCAGAACCTTGGGCATACGACGAGCAGCTAGTTGCAAAAGCATATCTATTCTGACATTCACGAGGTATTTTTTTGCAAATTCCCGATATTGCTGCACGAGTGGTTGGCGCAGTTGACATTTCAGAAGAAAAATTTCCAAGGAGGTGAACCTGACCATTGGACTCCAGAACTGATCCAACAGTTAAAATGGGTCGACAATAGGGTATCGAGGGCTATCGAATTCTGGGTATATAGTATCCTAGAGGAATACATCACTGAGTTTTCTGTTGATACAATCAAGTCATACAGTGACGTAGAAAGGAAATTTTTCAAAGGACCTAGAGGGAGATAGCTACTATCGTTGAAGTTGTGAATTAAGATGCTCATATGCGAAAAAGGTATATTGAAGATGAATTTCGATGAGTAGAAGATCAGCGCGCGGAGGTTGTGGGTACCGTGTGAATGCAGGTCTGATAGAAAGTTGTGGGATAGATGGAAATGAGCGACGACGAATTTCTAGGGGAGGCTGCAGAAGATTGTGGTACCTTGAGAAGTGGGGCAATATTCCGACGACTAGAGAAGAAGAGGAGGACTAAGAGAGAGTCTCTTGAGAAAACCAGAACGGAAAACTGCGCAACATGACCACAAGGGTCAAAGCGACCTTATTGCGATGAACAAGTTGAACAGGCTAGCCCAGAAGCCAAAGAGGGACGGGTCCCAAGCTACAACGTACCCTCAACTCCGCGCACTACTAAAAAATTTGTAGGAAGAAATACAAGTTATTCGCATAGTTGTCCTGCGTGTCAAAACAGCGGTAAGAGAAGTGGATTAGTAAATAATAATAGTAGAAACACAAGAATGGTAGGTGACGATGTAAAAATGACAACTTTCCAGGGTAACGGTACCAAGGATCCCGAATAGTATTGGTTTTTGTGTGAAGTGGAATGGACTATGAAGCACGTCTAGGACGAAGATATTAAAAAGGGTCAATTGGCGATGACCTTCAGGGGTCGTGTGCTAGAATGGTTTATGAAATTTACTAAGGTACCAACAGGAACTCTAGATAAAACACTACAGTAGAACAGGACGGGACTAATTGATGGATTAAGAAAACCAAAATCTGAGTCACAGTACATCATAGAGCTAAAGGAAATCAAGCAGATCCCAAATGAATTAGTGTGGGAATTCAACCAGAGGTATAAAATGTTAATGGAAAAGGTGAGTTTCGGGATGAACGACATGCAACATAAAGAGTTGTTCATTGTAGGGTTGGTGCCACACATTCGAGGACCGCTGATGCAACATAAAGTAACGTCCCAGGAAGAAGCACAAGAAATTGCAATGAAGCTAGAGGCTTCACTGAACGGAAAAATAGGCATAGGAATAGGAATGGATCGGATACAAGCGCATCTAGCCAATTTAACGATCTAGCTAAAATATATTAAGGAAAAAGAATTCTGCGAAGACATATGGTACAGTAGATGCAAAACAAAAGGACATCACAAGGATCAGTGCCTAGAATTTTGAGAGTATTTATAGTCGGCTGCACCGAATCCCCTCAATCAGGGAGGGATGCCTTGGTGGCTCGTCTGTCATACGAGAGGACATCGACCAGAAGAATGCATGTACCTACAAAAGATGGTGTCAAATCTAGTTAATTTGTGTTGCAAATTCTGTCGATTGGTTGGCCATGATGAAAAAATTGCAGGGCTTACGACCTACTCCAAGAAAGGACTACGGATACATTCTTCATGAAGGGAGAGGAGCAACCGCTGATACAACAATAACAACAGTACAATAAACAACAACCTCACTATAATTCGCAACCGCAGTATGATCAATCACAATATGGTCAACCCCAATATCAACCACCGTAGTATGGTTAGCTGCAATATCCACAACCACAACATGGTCAACTGCAGTACCCACCATATTGGCCACTGCAAGGAGGTTTCAGAGGGGGGTTCCGCGGAGGTTGAGGTACCGGTGTTGGCCGAGGAGGAGCTTTTGGACGAGGTCGAGGACCAATCATATGTTACAATTGTGGTCAGCCGAGGCATTACTAGAGGGATTTCCTGAATCCAACCCCACAGTGCACTTACTGTAGAGCTGCGGACCATGGTGTCGAGGACTATCCTCAGCTTATCGCAAAGTGGAAAAATAAGAACCTACCCCCTCCTCCACCAAATCAAAATCAGAACTAGAATCTGCCACTAGTAGTACAAAAGATATTAATAGAGGTAAGAGGTCGAACTGCGATTATTGGAGTAGTGATCTGTGGAGGATCTGCGACAGGGGAAGACAGGCCATAGTAGAGCATTCGACCAACAGCGCGAAAACAAGTTACATTCGATTTGGAACCAGAAAGGGAAATTTTCTTGAAATCAAGGGAGGCAATGAAATAGATGAGGCAGCCCCCTCTTCACCAGAAAGAATTTACCTATGACATGCTACTAACATTCGACACGACGAATTCACAGAAATAGACTAACACCTTAAGAGACTTCCTAGAGAGCTTCCTGGATTTGGAAAAATATTAGGATGCATTGGAAGAGATATCAATCTTGTTGCATCGACATGAGGGTGCACGATAGGATTGAATGGTTAATCGAATACATAAGAGGAAGACAGGAAGAGAAATGAGGATGTCTGCGCAAATAAGAGCATTCAATGTCAAATCCATTATCTTAGACCTAGGATCAGATGTAAACATTCTGACAAAACAAACCTGGGAAACGATGGGGAAACCACAGTTGGCATGGCCCCCGATACAACTCTGACTAGCGATTCAAAGTAACGTCACCTTGATTAGTCGATTATGCCAGGTCCTAGTTGAGATAGAAGGACTCAAAACATATGCATATTTTGATGTGATAGAGATTTTCAACAACACAAGCCCCTATCCAGTGCTGTTAGGGATAGACTGGGTGATGAAAAATTAGGCCATTATCAATTTCAAAAAATGAACCATGTCATTCAAAAACCGTGAGATTAGGGTAGTCACACCCCTCGATCCAGCAGAAGGGAAGAGATATGTTGGGCCGGAGGGATGAATTCACTAAGGGATGGGACAGTCTCTAAAACATATCAGAAGACTACATCAATCCTACCATGAATGGAGAGTTAGGATGGCGCAGTGTCAGTTCTACATCATCAGATTTAGATGAAGCACTTGAAAATTGGCAGAATCGGCTACATGAAGTATCATTTAGGAGGTGTGCACGGATCACCCAGTCACTAAGGTGGGTGGCTACAGAAAAGTGCAAACTACCAACATATGAGGCGTTTCCCAACTTGGAAGCATTTATCACTGAGTTCGAAGAAAATGTGGCAGAACTACAACGACTACTGGCCTTGGAGGAATCCCTGAAGGCTACACTAGCACGATGGTGGGCGGCACAGAAGTCAACCATAAAAAATTGGCCACTATGTCGTCACCTAATGAAGATTAGGTTTGGTGACATTGAAGGATACTACGGAAGGAAGTACAAAGGAAGAGGAGATACAAAGGAGCATTTGAATGAATGTCAAAGAAAATGGGGAACAAGATCGAAACATGAATGGGTCCATGCATTCATTCACACATCGGATGAAGTACCACGAAGCTAGTACATCGAAGCAAAGCTGCAACGCAGAAAAACCTCATGGGAAGAGCTGACTATTGGCTTTAGCCAAACATTTAGTTTCTCTGATGAAAAACCCCTTCATCCACAATGTGTTACAGGAGGTTCGTGAGAAAGTACTCGAAGCAGTTCCGACAGAAAAACATATGGGGCTTCAGTGGACTGGGACACCGAAAATGCTTATGGAACGCTACAACATAATAGGAGAGCTGGACAATGAGGATGACCCGAGGGATACATATATAATAGAGTTAGAAGGAAGTCGCATTGTCGAAGCACCAGATATGCCTTTCGACAAGTTTCAACAGCCATTGGGAATCAAGAAAGTGAACATTGGGTCAAAAGAGAATCCCAAGTTCATGAGCATCAGAGATTATTGGGACGATTTAATCATTGCTAAGATGATGAACCTATTACACGAGTTTTAGGATTTGTTCCCAACAAAATTTTTGGAGATGAAAGGTATTTCTGTGGACCTAGGTGAGATGAAAATACCACTGAAACCTGATGCAAAGCTAGTAAAGAAGCAAGCTTACAGGTTGAATCCGAGGTACAAGCCGCGTGTGAAAGCTGAAATTGAGAGAATGCTGGAAAGCAGGAATTATAGAACCAATGGAGGAATCTGAGTGGATCAGTCTGATCTAGCGAAGGGCTGGCGCTGAGAAATCAACTATGGCCCTATCAGGATATATATATATATATATATATATATATAACAAAAAAAGCAGTAGACATGGAAAGACCAGTTACTCATCGACGTTTAGCACGCGAGAGTCAAGTCAGAGCATAATCACTGTGGCTAAGCATCAATGGAAGATGGTGAAATTTTATGACGACACACTTGAGGATAGAATCTGATGAATACGTGAAATATTTTGTGAATGACTTGACAATCATGCATTAAGGACACGAGGAATGAGCATAAATACAAGTGAAAAGATTGGAATATGAAGGCTTATGCGCATTATGAAGAGAGTCAGTAAGTCGAATGAGCGATTCCAAGGAAGCTATGGGATAAGGAAGTGAGATTAGAAAGTTGCAATGGTGCATTTCGTTTCTAGCGGAAGCACCCACGGTGCGCTAAGGGAAAGGACGACAAGTGTCCATGAGAAACCAGCAGATGCAGAGGAACCATGTATCAGGAAGAACAAAGATGAGGTCTTACCCGAGATATCTAAGCAAGTTTCAAGTGTTAGAAGAGAAGCGGTCCCTCTGACCGCAGAAGTACCAAGAGCTAAGGCACGCCGGTAACAGCAAAGGATGATCAAATGTGTGAAACAAATGTGCGGGACTGCTACACCCCTTCCACAATTTGGTGTAGTTGATGAAATCATTTCCAGTCGCAAGCCAGAGTCGAGGGCAACAGACGGCCGAAAAGGGATAGACGATGAAGGTTCCGAGAAATTGAAGGATGAGTTCGAGAAGTACATGACGACAAGCACCAGATGGAAGGATGAGCTTGAGTCGACAAAATAACAAAGGACGAGAACAATTCCAACAATGTCCAGCTGCGGTGGATCGAGGGTGAGCCATAAGTTTGTGTTGGGGGCCTGTTGGCACGGAATTAGACTGCATGAAGTGCGGAAGCCGATAGCGACAAGAAGGACCATTCGCGGAAGAAAGGACCATTCGTGGAGAACAAGGAGCCGACGAAAGCGTAGGATTAGTTTAGTTAGTTAGAATGGGTCATTTGGACTGTTTTGTAACCTCTTTAGTTGGCTATAAATAGGACTATGATTGTAAGCCTAAGGGGATCATGAGTTGATCAATAAACGAGCGAATGAATTGTCTAATGTTTTGTTCTACCTTCGGCAAATTTTGTATGGATCCACGATAAGTTGTTTGAACTATTCCTGCGAGGGTTGTGTCGCAGGTTTTTTATGAGTTAATGCATGAAGATGTTCGGATATGTCTCTTTCTTGTATCTCTGTTTGTGTTTTGAATGTGGCCTGAATACTATGTTATGCTTGTGTTTTGTTATTCTGTAATTTCTGTTGATGCGATCACCAATTTTACCATGTTAGTGCGAATGTTGATTACACTTTAAATATGTGAATGATGAATATACGTTTTAATTGGTAAGCATGATGCGAAGATAAATCTCTGGTTTCTGTAGCGATAGAGTGAGAATAGATGCATGTCCTCCTCCTACTACGAAAACCTGGTTCCTGCATCCACCTTAATCATCTCGGGTGAGAATTCACTTGTTCTGTGGGTGTTGATGGAAAGGGTAAAACCTTTATGGGCCAGTGCTTAAGGGTGTTTGGTTGGTGTTTGTTGAAATCAGTGTGAAGTGAACCCCTGTCGACAGAACTGTGTCAACAATGATGCTGCCTTCAACTATAGTTGTTAAGTATATGCATGCATCTATTTGCTTATGGGGATGGTCCATTGATGAGTATGACTATATGCCTATGCATTGTCATGAGTATATTGTGTATGTTGTTATCTTACTTCTGCACTAATTTAACTAGTAATGACTGTTATGGTTGGCATATGTGTGTGTTAATATGACTAACTTCTATTGTTGTGAGTGTTAATTACATTGTTCTTGAACCTTATGTTCTTATCCTTATGTGGGTACTTATATGTGATTATGTTTGAGGAATAATACTAAGTCCTGCATGCTTTCATCACCCTTCCTAGGAGAAATATGTGCATGTATTCCATTCTATGTGTGTGAATCATGTTTCATTCCTGGTGTTCATGTAGTATGCTTATGCACATTTGCAATCCTCTTTGGTAATGATTTTGAATTGTCCTTTGATGAATTAGGGCTAAGTCTGGTAAATGTGTAGGACACTTCATCCTGGACTTGGGAAAGGAAGTAGACAACCCTTGTTGTTTTTAATGACACCCTATGGATCAAATGAAGGAGAGAAGACCTAGCAAAGGACAAACAAAGTTACTTGTAGAAGGGTAAAGGTGCATAGAAGAGGTTATGGGCAATGTTTTAGTTAGAAAATTGACAAGGTTAGAGTGCTCAGATGGGGTAGGGTATCATACCAGTGGATAGAGATCTCCAAGAGCTTTCTAACGGTATCGGACTTGTCCAATTTGGACCAAGGATGGAGGAGTTATCACCCCCAGAAGTTGGCAAGTGAAGTTGTTGGTGCAGGGGTATGTGGTCCCGACCTTCTACATCCGCAATGCAAAGTGCAGATTGCGGAGGTCAGTAACCGACCGTTGGATTTGCGCGACGAGAATTCCTCCTTTCCGCATCCGCAAAGCGGATTGTGGATGTCAGGTGGTCGATTTCTGCAGGGTTGGAGTATTGGATGTCCGCCTTTCCGCATCCACAAAGTGGATTGCGAAGGGTGATTTTCCCCGGTTGGCGAGATTGGCATTCCGATTTCTAAGTTTTGCAAGGAGGACTATGGATTGCGGAAATTAGAAAGGAGATTTTGTCGGAGCTGTGCATTTGGGATTCTGCATTTCCGAATCCCACATGCGGATTGAGAGATGTCAGAAGGAAAATATTTGCGGAGTCGAGAATTGGACTTCCGCCTTTCCGAATTCTGCAACGCGGATTTCAGAATGCGGAAGTCCAAGGGGATAAATTGTCAGAGTTGGAATTGGTGACCCAAATTTTGATTCCCAATTATGGCTTGGGGATCAAGGCTTGAGGAACTGCGGATTGCGGACTGATGATCATTGTAGGCTCAGAGTTGCGGAGCCTTTGAATTGCTTGGGAAAAATAAGAAAAAAAATTAGCAGGTGATTCAAGGGTTGTCTCCCATTGCCTCTAAAGGGAATTGAGGTGACCGGGGACATGACAAAGTGGTATCAGAGATCAAGGTTACAACACTAGGGATGCTTGGGACACATCATGAGTTTACATGCATGAGAACCTGATTTAGTAAGAGCTATTGTAGTGATCAAGGAAAGCTATAGAGGGCTGACAGGGCCATGAAATTGGATTAGCTATGATATGGAAGAAGAATTCCATGCTATGATGAGGAATTGGAAGGGAAAAATTCCTTAACCCCTGTCTTGCTCTTGTATTTCTATTTTGTGAGCTTTCTATATAGAAATTGATGGCCTAGGAATGCTGAAAATACAATAGACTAGATGAGTGAAGTGATATGCACTAGTAGGCATATTGTTAGGTATTGCATAGTGCATGTATGTGATATTGCACGTCGGTAAAGTTAGTGAAGTTTACATATGCAATAAGCCACTAATGACAATTGTTGTGGTTGAAGCATGGTTGAAGATGTTGATTATACTGTTGCATGTGAGCAGCAACCTTATGAAGAAGGTTGGTGTAGTAGATCTGTGATCATGAGGATTGGTGGAAGGAATGTGTAGTCCTTGGTAAGAAGCCAAGCTTGCCAGGTAACATCCAAGAAGTTAATGAGAACCGTGTAGGTAATCTTCATTCAGGATAATTGTACAAGTGTTGAAAGAGGATTGGGTAAGAATCCCTTGAACTATTTTTCATAATCATAGAATGGTATGCATGTATGGTTGAATTCATTGTGTGAATACCATACCACCATGGCATGGTGATGTATGGGGTAGTAAGGTCAAGGAACCTTCTACCATGTAATTTCTTAAATGTTAGAATGAAATCACATGAAATATATCATGTCATTGGTGTATGCTAGTTATGAGTTTAATAACGGGGGCAAGTAAGGAATTATAGTCCTGTTATGGTAGTGCTATGGTAGTGCATGCTATATGAGATAGCCCTAGTTAGGACATAATGTGTTTGGAATGATGGAATGCATGACATGATAGTATAGTATGCATGAATCGATGCAAGGTGACATTGAGTGGATATGCATTGAGTGAATGCACCTGAAAAGTTTGTGTACATGTTGTAAATGTACATGCATGAGTGTGGGTGCACATGTTGTGATACATTGCATGAATGCATGGTTGTGGTGTATGTTTTAATGTAAATTAAATCATGGATGAAATGATGAATTGATGATAATTCTAGAATCATTTCATGAGTTGCTATAAATGCAGGAGAGTGAGTGCATGAAGAAGACAGTCATGCTTGATTGGCTGCCAGAATGCTCTCTGGAAGGACAGAGTTGTATAAATGATCTGGTTGTGAAGAGATGAGTATTTAAAGTTTCATTTAAATTACATAAATGATGTGACTGTACCTTTCAATTTTAGTATGATAATGATTCACATGAAGTAAATGTGTTTTTGTGATATGGACATGTTAATAGCTGTAAGTGTTTGGCTAACTTAAGTTTTCAGACTTTAGGTAGAAATGCCTTGGGCTTGGCCATCTGGGTAAGACCATAATGAAGTCTGGAATCTACCATGAGAAAAAGACAAAAATTATGAGAAGGGTCTCATGGCTATAAAGCTAAACTATGTACATAACATATTGTTGATTTCAGATCTGCACATCCTCTGATTTAAGTTATGAGAATGATCTCATGGTTGCAAATAAATCGTTGTAAGAAAACAGATTGTAAAATTCAGATTTTGAATTTTGCTAATGGTTGCTAATAGTTGTTTGGATGATATGAACTATGTTAGGAGGACATGTGTAAGTGGATATTCGTGTATGGTAGCGAACATAAAACCATAATGGATCGGGTGACACCACTTACAGAAGCCAAACAAGAGGAGGACGACCTCATGATTAAACATGCCTGATTTATGTAGTAGACATAATTGCGAATCTGTGCTGAATTTGATTAATAATGTCATTGATTGGTTATAAAAAAACAGATTTGAATTTTATTGTTAAATTCCACTGACTATTTGGATAATCTAGAATTTTGTCAAAAGGACAGGTTGTAGGGGATGGTTGTGTTATGGTAGCAAGCCCAAAACCCTAATGGGCAGAGTGGTGCCACTTATAAGAGACAAATGACATAGGGATGTCTCATCTGGACTGCATGTTGGTAAACAATGTGGATGAAATGGTGGCATTATGCTAATCATGCATATGTTTTCTATGGGACGTGAGAGGGTTTGGGGTGGAAAACCGAGGGACTGTTGACTTAGAGAAGGGAGCCCCCATTCCGTGCAAATAAAGAAAAGATGCATATGCAAAATGGATAACTGCTCCAAAACCCTAGCTAAGGATATGCATGTCTAATTATTAGGGTTAATATGCATAGCATGTTTTATTTTATTTTTATTATTCTAGTCTCCCTGAGTATGATTAGGACCTACATGGATCACATCAGAAAGGTACACATACCTTTCTGGTGCTGGGTTATGATGGGGTTATCGATATTGAATACACCCTAAAGGAGTGGATGCATTCCTGGTGTTTCAATATTTGATAGTGACTGTATGAAATATGTTTACAATTTTAGAGTAGCAATACTAATGAGCTTGCTTATCCATCTTATGTTATTAGATTGAACAAATGCAATTGGTGCTTCACACTAAAGAAGCAAAGTGAAGAGGTTGTTGTGAGGGGTTGTGGTGAAGGGTTGTTGTGTGTATGAAGGGTTGTTGCATGCCTATGGCTCCATAGTAGAGCCTTGACCTGGAAATGGTCATGGCGCAGTTTCCTTCCACTGACCTATGACCCAGATGGATGTGCTGGCTTGGAAATGGAGAGGGAAAAACAAGTATGGGACTGGTTTGGCACCATAAATGCTTGGTAAATCCAGTCGATGAATTGGTTAGGCATTAAATACTTGATGTTGTGGAGTAGCATGTGTGTTGGCCAAACATACACCCCACAGGTGATCCGAGGCTTGTAAAGTAGAGAAGGAACTTGTGGAGTAGTGAGGAAATGTTCAATACAGATAAGTATTTAATTGTCATCTAATTCTTATTTGGCATAATGAGATATTTCATGTATAAGTCCTATAACAACCAATTTGATACACTATTGTTTCTTTGTTGGAAACCTAGGTGTTGCTGGAAGCAAGAACTATGAAGGAATCTTGAGGATTGTCATGTCCCAAATTTGGAATTGGGTCACAATGGCCTAATCACATTAGCCATATTCATTAGAGTTTGTAAAATTGATGTTAAGGGTCAAATAATTGCCAAGGAGGAAAATTACTAGTTTCCTAGGTTTGGGGTGGAAGCTTTGGGATTTGGAATAAGGCGGATAATAAATGATGTTTAGACATTAGAAGGGTTCAAGTATTTAATAAATAGAGTGAATAAAGAAATTCAAGATAAATCCTAAGTGACAAATGGTTTTGGAGACATATGGAGGATGTGGGACCCACACTAGCTTGATTTTTCATAATACATGGTATCTCTCTTTTGCAAATTCGAATTAATGGAAATGTGAACACTCTTGGGTGAGTTGGTAAGTCATAACACATGTCATTGAGCATCTTAGGTCGAATTTGGAAGGATTGGTAACCTCCATGTAAGATAAAGAGTCAAAGTGGAAGTTTGTGGACACTTGGGCTAGATTCCCTAGCCCCTATGACACCAATGATGGAGCATCTATGCCAACTATGACAAATTGCAGACCTGACCTCTGACATCTGACCACTATGACATGTCAGCCCCAAAAATAGGCTCAAAGAAGGCGAATTTGGGAGTGGGAGAAGCCAAAGAGACTCAAAATCGAATTTGGGAGAAGATGGAAGGTTGGAACTAGGAGACAAGTGGCAAATGTGGAATATTTCCTAAATGAAAATCTATTGAATCTATTGAGAGGATTTCGACCCTTAGAAGGATAATGTTGGTTATAAAATGTAGAAATGAAGTATGAGAATGGCTTTTTATCATTTGTAGAATTTGCAATTGCATTTGTGAAGAGGGAGAGCTAGTGGATGACTAGTTTCTTGCCTTAGCCAATTTCGAGGGTGAAAGATTCCCATCCAAGTTGGCAATTGGAAAGGCCATTCAGACCTTTCATTTGGAGCTTTAATGGAGTCTTTATTTGCAGGTGTAAGCTATAGGGCAGCTTATGGTTTCTTCTATTGCAGCTCGCTCCTTCAACCATTTCCAGTTTTGATGGCATATTCTTGATCCTTGAGGGAGGGCGTTTTTGGTGAGCTATTGTACTCTTTGGGGGAGATTCTAATGCCCCATTTATTTTGTAATATGAAGTAAATAATCTGTTCTTCATCTCCAGAAAGTTTCAGTTCGAAATTCCAAGTAGAAATGTATAAATCTCATTTTTAATGGAAGAACAATGCCATTTCCCCACTACCTTGTTGTGAACCAATGTATTGATGATGATTTCGAATGAATGGATGATTCTATGATGAATTTGTGATTAATGGACTGCCATGGATGTATTTTACAAGTTTCATGTACTGTACTTGAGCATTTGAAGTATTTTTACTCAGTTTAATTGCATTGGGAGAAGAAATAGTGCCATTTCCCCAAGGGTCGAATTGGTGATTTTTGCAGTTGAATGGGAGAGGGTGAGAACAGTTGTAATAAACCATTAATGGTGCATATGAGACCTTAATAACATAATTAACACATTACATACCTCTGTTCATAAATTTGAGTGGGTTTGGAGGCATTTGGGAAGCCATTTTCAGTACTTACCTTAGGGGGATTTGAACCCCAAATTACTAATAAAATTGCATACTTGGTCCAGAATCTTAAGAGAGTTTGAAGAGGTATTTTGGTGGCCATATGTTATCCCTGAACATCATATTAAATCCCTAATATCATTCATACACCTTCCTTGAATATTTGAAAGCATTTGGAGTCAATTTGAGACCTAGAGACCAATACTAGTCAAAGGGAAATCACTAGTAAAGTTACCTACATTGACCAGAATTGAAAGAGTATTTGCAGAAGTGTTTTAAAGGTACAAAGGCATCCCTGAAACACATATTTATGTTCTAATATCATTCATATACCTTCTCAGAAGATTTGGGATCATTTGGGGCAAATTTGGGACCTAGAGATCGAAACTAGTCAAAGGTCGAACCAAGGAAAAAAGTGGAAAATTGCAATTTTAATAAAATTCCTAACAAGGGACATTACAAGGATGCATGTGGACACGTGACTGTCCTAGAGAGCTCAATATGAACATCAATGAAGAATGGTGCTAGTGGACTTGTGTGGGTCCTAGCAGCCAAAGGTTCTATAGGCAACAAGGGGGAAGGTTTCCTTAGTTGAAAATCCTTAGACAGACCGTAGACACTAAGTGTCATAACCAAAACAAGAAAGGGGCAAGTCAAACAATCACATTGAAGTGACAGAGGCTAAGGAGCACGGAACCACAATGGTGGTGTGGCTCCATATTGGAGAAAGAATAAAAATCTTACTCCTCTCTTTCCTTTTTACTGATGCATTTTAGAAGACAAAAAATTGTTGAATGCATGAGAAACTTGTGGAAGCCAAAGGAATTGGTCTTGAAAGTTCAAAGTAAAGGGTAAAATGCAGGGCAAACTATTGGCAGGTGGTTTGATGAGTCAGCATCGCAGCATCACGGATGTTGCATAAGGACGAAGGTACCGCGAAAGGAGGAAAGCAACATGCAAGGCGACAAGTACTTTTTGCAGTTTTGGGTCATTTTGACCGTGCCATATGTATTTTCGGTCATTTTGACTGCGTCATGCATATTTTGGGTCACTTAGACCACACTATGTGGGTTTTTGGGTCATTTTACCACATTTTGTGGGATTTTGGGTTAGTTTTTGTAGAAGTTTGTTAAGAAATAGTTAGGAGGTTGCCTAAGTGGACCACAAATGTAAAGGCACAAGCCTATAAGTAGATGTAGGTTTGTAAGTGTTAGAAAGGCATGATAGAAAAGCGATATCTGAGAGATTGAAGAATATGGAGATAGCTAAGTTGATTGAATATCTTGTTGTATATGGGTTTTGCGGAGATAAAGATGATGTGATAGAGTTTTTGAGCAGAATCCTTTTGTCTTTTCCATTTCTCCATGGTAAATGCATTATGCGATATGAATATGTGAATGATGCGATGTTTCCTTGCTGCGATTAATGCTTTACTATTATATCTGTTGCATATTTATGGTTCTGTCAATGATACGATCTGTTGAATGATGTCGTGATTATGCTTAATGCCTAAGTTGAATGCTTAGATCTATTTCTGAATGTCGCAATAAGTCAATCAGTTAATGCACAATATCCTCCTTCATTTGGCGGAAACATGGTTCTGTCAACTCTCCCTTGAACATCTCGGGTGAGACCTCATCTGCTCCGTAGGTGTTGCTAGACAGGATTAAACTTGTTTGGGCCGGTGCTCAGGGAGATCACAGTGGCTTGGGTGTCGACAGCGTGAGGAACCCTTGTCGACTGGGCTTGTGTCAACAAATGGTTCCATTTCTAGGACCGTAGCACGAAGTGAAAGGAGGATATGTTGTGGCATCCGACAAGACCGGAGATCCAAGATTGGTTCGACCTAAAATTGCAAGAGTTCGCTGAAAAAGAAAATCAGAACCCTGAGTTGTCGACATATTGGTGGTTGGAGAAGTACATTCACAACGGTCCACATGAATATTTTTTCTGCAAGTTCCCAATCATTCTGTATGAGTGGTTAGCAAAATTGACCTTTCAGAAGTGAAACTTCCAAGGTGGCGAGTCGACAGCTTAGACCCCAGAACTGATCCAGGAGATGCAAGAAGTCGACAACAAAGCATCGCGGGCTGTTGAGGTTTGGTTCGACAGTATACTGGAAGGTTACATCACTAAGTTTGCAGTTGATACAATAAAATATTATAGTGAAGTAGAAAGGGAATTCTTCAATGGGCCAAGGGGTAGGTTTATGTTTTCACTACAGTTGTCCATTAAAATGCTCATTTGCGAAAAGGGCATACTGAAGATGCACCTAGACGAGTAAGAACCCTGGTGGGTGGAGGTCGTGGATATTGCAACGACAAGGGGCGGTACATGGAATGATAAGGGGTAGATGGGTGTAGGTTATGACGATACTGTGAAGGAATCCGATGAAGAGAGTGGTCTTACGAGGGGAGGAGCAAGGTTTCGACAGGAAAAGAGGAAGAGGACAGGAGAAGGTCCTGCTGCGATTGAAACACAAAGCCGCGAAGGAAGACCACACGGGATGAAGCGACGTCACAGTTTCGACAAGGACAACTAGGTTACGCCTAGGATAGAGGCAGGACCAAACCCCAGTAGCAACATACCCACACCTCCGCTCACTATCTCTCAACCAGTAAGAAATATAACTTTAACACCACTGTGTTCATCAGGTCAACAGAACTTAATTGCTAGTAGCTCAGCGATTGTAGGAAGGAAGTCCAGGATGGTGGGCGAAGATGCAAAGTTACCACTATTCCATGAAAATGGAACAGATAATCCCGATCAATACTGGTTCTTATGTGAAGCAGTATGGACTATGAAGCAGATTACTAATGATAATGCTAAGAAACGACAATTGGAAACAACTGTCCGAGGTCGCGCATTAGACTGGTTCATGAAATTTGTGCAGGTTCCCTTAGGCACCCCAGAAAACAAACTGGATGAAGTTTGAGTTGGATTGATTGCACAGTTTAGAAAACCCAAATCTGAAGCACAATATATTACATAACTAAAAGGGATTAAGCAGTATCCCAATGAAACTATGTGGGATTTTGACCAGCAGTTCAAAACATTGATGGCAAGGGTCAACTTCGACATGAGAAATGTCCAGCACAAAGAATGGTTCATCGCGGCATTACTCCCTCACATTCGACTACCGCTGATGCAACAGAACATTACAACACCAAGTGAAACCCTGGAAATTGCGATGCGGTTAGAAGCTTCACCGATTGGTGAGAACGTAGCCGGTATGTCGTAGATTCAGACGCAGCAGGCCAAATTGACAATACAGCTGCAAGACCTTAAGAAGGGTAAAGAACATCGTGAAGAAGTGTGGTGTACGCGATGTCGTAGAGAGGGGCATACTAATGATAATTGCCCAGACTTCCGCAATTATCTGGTATCAGGAGCACCGAATCCATTGAGTGGCGGCGATATGCCATGGTGTCGCATCTGTTAGGTATATGGGCATCGACATGAGGAGTGTCAATACATGCACAAGATGGTCACAAAGCCAATGAATTTATATTGCACATTCTGCAAATATGTGGGACATGAAGACAAAGATTGTCGTGCATATGGCTTGCTTCAGGAGAGAACGTACAATGCATTCTATGTGAAGGACGACCAGCGTGCTGTACAACAACCGCAGGCGCAGGTGGCTCAACCGCTACCTCAATTGCAGGTGCAGTTTGTACCGCAGTAGCAGCAACAACAATTTATGTCACAATATGCTCCGATGCAAATGGCTCCACAACAGCCACAGTACGTTCAACAACTGAATCCCATGCAGCAACAGTTCAATCAAATGCAATATCAACAACAAGGGGGATTCCGTGGAGGATTCCGGGGAGGACGCGACAAAGGATTGGGTCATGGAGGAGGATGAGGAGGTCGAGGACCTGTCCAGTGCTATAATTGTGGAGTGTTGGGACACTACCAACGAGATTTCCCACAATATTACACACATCGTCCGTTTTGTTTTTTTACTGATCACACTATTGAAAACTGTCCGCAGTTGATTGCACGATGGAAAGCAGGGAATGTTCAGCAGTTGCAAAACCATAATCAAGTGCAGCAACCAGTGCATAATCAAAACCCTCCACAGAACCAGAACCAGAACCAGTGTCCAAATCAGAATGTAAACCAACCCGGGAATCTGCCATTGAACTAGGCTCAAGGTGCAACCATCGCGACAATTTCTACGGAGCCGAGGACACAAGATGCTGTTGTCACAATAGGAGAATATGGTCGACGTCCACTCATCCGGTTAGCAGGGCAGAAGAAGGTGATGTTTGACATTGATTCCGATCATGATCCATTCTTTTAATCGCATCGTGCGATGGAAAAATATCGCGGTAAGGCTATTATTTGTGACATGCTCCTTGTTTTTTATGCCACTTCGGAGGTAGGTCCATTGCGACAGTCTAGTACCTTACAATTTTTTTTTGAAAGTTGTTTATTGTTGGCAAGGGATGCTGATGCTCTTGCCGAGATCGAAGGGCTGTTGCAGCAACCAGCTAGGGGACGGTGAGAGTCCGCAGTAAACTCCTTATAGAGGCGGAAGACAGGTAAGGAGATGCGCATGAACATTCATATTGGAGACTATGAAGTTGATTCAGTTATTTTGGATCTTGGTTCAGATGTCAACATCCTAACTAAGTAGGCCTGGCAGAAAATGGGGAGTCGAACGCTGAGCTGGTCTCCCGTACAACTCTGTCTGGCTAATCAGGCCAAGGTGACACCGATTGGGAGAGTTCCACGCTTGGTTGTGGACATTGAGGGATGAAGACATACGTTGATTTCGATGTTATTGAAGTAGTTGAAGGGGGAAGCTCCTATCCTGTGTTGCTGGGGATTGGATGGGCTAATGACATTGTAGCAGTCATCAACTTTAAGAAGCGGATGATGAATTTTGAAAACCGCGACCTCAGAGTCATATCTCCATTGGATCCGACTGAAGGACGCAGGTATATTGAATTGGTAAAAGATGAAGTTCCCAGCGGATTGGACCATGCATACAATATCTCAAAAGATTACATTCATCTGACTGCCGACGGTGAGCTTGGGTGGTGCAGCTCCAGCTCTGCGTCTTTCGAATCTGATGACGCTTTAGAGAATTGGCAGAATCGCTTGCATGAGGTGTCACTCCGCAAGTGTGGGTTAGTCACGCAGTCATTATTCCATGTTGCAACTGAAACTATTGCATTGCCAGTATATGAAGGGTTGCTTGGATTGTATGAATTTCTCGCGGAGTTCAAGGAAAAGGTCTCAGAACCACAGCGATTGCTGGCATTGGAGGAAGCGCTGAGGGCTACTCCAGCACATTGTTGGGAGACATATAAGAAGTCGATTGCTGGGTGGTCGCAGTGCCAAAGATTGATGACGGTTCGCTTTGGTGAAACCAAAGTTTACCACACAGGGAAATGGGATGGATAGAACGACCCTGGCAGTCATTTGATGGAATGTCAGATGTTGTGGGCATTGCAACCAAGGGATGAGTGGGTACATGCCTTTGTCCATACTCTGGACGAGATGTTGCGATCATGGTATACTATAGCCGAATTGCAAGGGGAAATTACCACTTGGTTAGAGTTGACTGTTTGTTTTACTCATACTTTCAGCTTCGCGGATTCCAACCTAGATGTCAATAATGCTTTGTAGCTCATCCTCGACGTGGTTCTGAAGGTTTTTCTAGTGGCATATCCCACGGATCCACATGCGCACTGCAAGATGCAGCCAATGATGGAATTCTATAATATCACTGGCGGGCCAGAGGATAGTGATGATCCATGGAATGCCAATATTTCAGAATCAGAAGGCAGTCATGATGTTGTCGCCCCTAATGCACCGACTGATCCGATCAGTCAGCCGCTGGAGCTCTGGAAGGTCAACATTGGGATAGAGGGAAGTCCAAATTTTAGGAATGTTGGGGACTATGGGGATGACGAGATGATGGGGAAAGTCACAGAATTGTTGCATGAGTTCCAAGACTTGTTCCCTACGAAGTTTTTTGAGATGAAGGGAATCTTGGGGGATTTGGGGGAGATGAAGATCCTATTGAAACCAGATGAAAAAACAATAAGGCAGCAACCATATCGGTTGAATCCGCGCCATAAGGAGAGGGTCAAAGTAGAACATGATCGCATGTTGGATGCTGGCATTATTGAACCAGTTGAGGAATCAGATTGGATTAGTCCTATGGTGGTGCAGGACAAGAAGACAGGTGAAGTGCGCATTTGTGTCGACTTGTAGAAGCTTAATGACGCATGTCTGCATGATCGATTTCCGACCCCGTTCACTGATGAGGTGCTGGAAGGCGTGGGTGGCCAAGAGATGTATTCTTTAATGGATGGGTTCTCTGGATATCACCAGATCAGAATTGCGAAAGAAGACCGCCATAAGACAACATTTGTGACAGAATGGGGCTGTTTTCAGTACACAGTGGTGTCATTTGGGCTGAAGAATGCACCAGGGATATTCTCTCGGGTCGTTGTTGCTGCTTTCAGGGACTTCATTCAGAAGTTTTTGCATGTATACATGGATGACTGGATAGTCTATCGATTGATCAGCGATCATCTGGAAAATTTATGACTGATGTTGGAGCACTATCGACAACATTAGATATCGCTGAACTTGAAGAAGTGCATCTTCTGTGCACCATTTGGGATATTACTGGGTCACATTGTCTGCAAGTAGGGATTGTTGGTTGACCCAGCAAAGATTGCGCTCATTCTGAGCTTAACACCGCCGACTAATGTCAAGTAGTTGAGAGAGACGTTGGGACACACTGGGTATTATCGCAAGTTCATATGGGGTTATGCAGCGATCACGACCCCTATGGAGAAATTGTTGATGAAAGATGAGGTATTTCAATGGAGCCTTGAATGTTAAGTTAGTTTTGAGACGCTGAAGGCTAAGATGGCTTTAGCGTCGATACCAGTATTTCCGGACTGGAGCAAGGAATTCCATGTCCATGTAGATGCATCCTCGATTGTGTTGGGAGTAGTGCTCGCATAACCAGTGGAAGCGGATCTGGATCACCCCATTTCTTTTGTGAGTCGTAAGTTGTCATCTGTAGAGAGAAACTATACCAACACAGAGAGGGAAGGTCTGGCGATGGTATATGCGCCGCAAAAGTTTAGGCATTACCTCCTTGGCAGTCACTTTAAGATGTTCACAAACCATTCTACAATGAAATACCTGGTCAATAAGCCTGTGTTGGGGGGGAAGATATGTCGATGGATACTTCTTTTTCAGGAGTTTGATTTTGAGGTGATCGTGAAGCCAGGACGCTTGAACGTAGGGCCAAATTATCTGTTGTGGATTGATACATGAGAGGAACCAACCAACATTGAAGATGGGTTTCCCGATGCGCAACTGTTTAAGGTTGAAGTAGCTAATGACTACTATGAAAAAATCATTCAGTTTCTGGCCACAGGAACTGCACCGGAGGGGTTCACCACCAGTTAGAGGAAGCAACTAGTGGTCAAGGCTACAGATTTCCAGATGATTGCAGGATAGTTATACAAACTGGGGTCCGACGAGATCTTGAGGCACTACATATTGCCTCATGAGCAAGGGCAGATCTTGTTGGAAGCACATGCAAGAGTAGCTGGTGGGAACTATAGTGGTCGTGCGACTTCCTAGAAAGTGCTCCGCATAGGGATTTAGTGGCCCACGCTTCACAATGATGCGACAGATTATGCGTGAACCTGCGATGTCTGTCAGAGAACTAGGAAACCCTCCAGGAGGGATGAGATGCCATTAATACCTCAAGTGACACTGCAGCCAATTGACAAATGGGCAGTGGATTTCGTGGGACCTATCAACCCATCTGGGAAACAGACTGGTGCAAGATACATCATCACAGTGATAGATTATTTGACACGATGGGTGGAGGCTGCACCAGTCATAGATTGCACCGCTGCAACCGCAATGCGGTTCTTGTTCGACAAAATTGTCACTTGGTTTCGATTCTTGAAGGTATTGATGAGTGATCAAGGCAGCCATTTCATCAATCGCACCATCAGCACATTGATAGAGGAGCTGCAGATACCACATCAGAAGAGCAGGCCATATCATTCGCAGGAAAATGGGACAGTAGAAGCTTTCAACAAGGTCCTAGAGCATGCGCTGACATAGGTTTGTAATGCGAACCGCGATGACTGGGATTTGAAGATTCCCATAGTTTTGTGGGCATATCACACCACTTGCAAAAGGTTGACGGGACAAACACCATTCAAATTGGTGTATGGACAAGAAGGGATTATTCCTAGGGAGTATATTGTTCTGAGTCTGCACATTGCGGCAGCAACAGGCATGGCTGATGAAGCGACATTAGGAGAAAGTCTGGCACAGCTAGTGCAGCTTGAGGAAGACCGCTTTATCGCAGGTTTCCACTAGAGCGTTGAGAAGGATCGGCAAAAGGCTTGGCATGATCCCCATATCAAGAACAAAAATTTTTAGCAGGGTGACTTGGTGCTATTGTATGACAGTAAGTTTATGAAGAATCCAGGGAATTTGTAGATGCATTGGCTTGGTCCATATTGCATCAGTAGCATAACTTCAGGAGGAGCAATACAACTGCAACGGTTAAATGGAGCAATGCTCCCAAAGTTGGTAACTGGTAATAGGTTGAAGCCCTACAGAACAGGCTTGGAGCAGCGTGATGCCTAAGTCGCATTGGGAAAAAAAAAGAGAAGACGAAGTGCAATATGCTAGGTGGCAGGATGGCGCACTAGCAAGAATAGAATGTGCACATTGGAGTGCTGTATCATAGTTTCGGCGATGGGTCGCGACAGCGGCAGGGTCGCGACCGGGTCAAATCAACAATCATTACGAATCATTATCAAATGGAACTTTTTCTTTTGGAAGGTATGATCGTTAGTTGGCCTGGATTGGTGCCAGAGCAAAGCACGTTTGGCACATGGAACACACCATGGCAGCATGGCCAGTGGCACCAGGGATGATGGTTCGTACACTTTGGCACGAATGGCAGCTGATGGGAGTATGGTTTCCACTTGGCACATCAGGAATATGGTCTACACACGCCGGGACCAGCAGATTAGTATGATTGGCACCTTACATGAACTGGTTTTGCGAATGATTTTCGAGGTTGACTTCTGGACGTGGGCGATGCATAAATATAGGAACCAGATTCTAACTAAGTAAAGAGTTATCTAACAGATGAGAGGAATTCATGCTGGGAGAGGGCCAAGCATCTATCTAAGTGAGGAATTCCAAGGAGGCTATGGAAATGATTCATTTCATTTCGTGTGGTAGCACACCAGGTGCGCTGAGAGCTCGAATGACGAGTGTGCATGAGTTCCTGGAGCAGGAAGCGGTGTGGACACTCGGGTGTCACAGAGGTGAAGTCTCATTCGAGATGTCTAGGCATGTGGTGGTAGTTCAAATCTTCGTGGTCCCTATGACCATTAAAATGACAAGGGTGGAAGTCCCTTGGTCCCAGTAGTATGTGCTCCTAGGTGCGAAACAGATGTGCTAGAGTAGTTGGCCTGTTTTGCACCTCGACACATTTCGTCAACTTGTCCTCAGTATGCACTAGGCTCCCAGAGACTGTGTAATACCCCCAATTCGACCCTTAGGATATATTAGCCTTTAATGTAAATAATGTGTACATGTGATGTATGTTTTCCTAGCGTGGAGCTCAAGGCCAAGGCCCCGCTAGTGAAAGCCGAATTTTATTTAAAGGGCAAGTATTTGATATTTTGATACCATGTGCTCTTAAGCCATGGAAATTGTAATAGGATGTAAATTAGACATCATGCAATATAAAATACCAAAGCTGGCTACGGAGGCAATGAATGAGAAGGGGCCACGTGTATCCACTAGGGAGTGGTGAGGGGGCTATGGGAGTGAACCATAGGTTGCCATTTGTCTTTATGAGAACCATTTGACTCCCCTAGAGGGCATTTATTCATGTTGTAAGAAATGGTTGAAGAATTAAGTCAATGACTTTGATGGAGTATGGGCAGCCCTGAATTCGTATGGGTAGGTATGGGCTCTTTTGACTTGTCTCACAAGTCACTCTACATCTTGGGGGTTGCTCCATCCTTATCCCTATTCCATTGTGGAAGTATGGGACATCTTTCTCCACCCAAAAACGAGCTCCCAACAATGAGAAAACCGAAAATCGCGACTGTGAGAGAACCCACGTTTTGGGAAACCAAAAACGTCCCGATTTGGTACTGGACAGAGAAATCCAATGGGGGATCCATTGGTAGGAACCTTGGGGCGAATTTGGGAGCAATAGATACCCCAAAAGCCATGGGAAAACCCCGTTTTAATGGCCCAGAAAATCAGTGACGGATTTGGGTTGTTTGTGACAGATTTGTGAGAAATCCGATTGTGGATGTATGAATAGAGGATGGGATTGCTGAGTCTAGTTTGAAGGGTATGTGGCTCTGGGTTTGAGCTCAGTGGACTAGCATCCTCCTCCATCTCCTATTGCATGCTTGAGAAACCCAACCGTGTGTTGGCTTAGCATGGCTGTTTGAGTGAAACCCTGACTGTGAGTGAGCCATCTAGTTCCTCCTTAGTGGATACACAGCCCAGCTCGGGGGTGATCTCTCAGCTGAAAGAATACAGGCTGGACAGAGATCTATGGTTGGGTGGAACGTTTCTCTCACGTAGCCAGTCGTTGGATATTGCGTTGCAAGATAAGTGCTCTCCGTGACTTTAATTTGTATATATATATCTGGGTTCTGCAATGTGTTATTTGAATGATTATTCTTCATGTTAATGAAATTGAAATGAAGTCTGTGCATAGCATAGGAATGGGATTGAACCCCTGCATATGGAACCATCTTCGGTTTGTTCTCATGTGTGTTATTACGTTTAATTTCCGCTGTGTTTTATTGAAGTCGAATCTGCATACATAAGTTTTTAATTGTTATGAAGTTTTTATGAGCAAAAATATTGGGGCTAAGTTTACCAAAAGCCCGGTATGTTGTTAATGTTTCCTTCCCTGTTGTTCTATGGAGAAGGGGACGTTACAGACTGGAGGATGAGTTTGAGAAGTGCATGACAGCGAGCCGATGATCTTCGTAGCAGAGGGATCCGTATACGACAACGAGATCCAGACAACAAGAACAGTTGTAGAGACATAGTCCAACGATAGACGAATCCGAGTACACCATGTCCAGTTGACGTGGCTCGAGGGTGAGCCACAAGATTGTGTTGGGGGCTTGTTGGTAGGTGGTTTGATGAGTCAGCATCGCAGCATCGCGGAGGCTACGCAAGGACAAAGGCACCGCGAAAGAAGGAAAGCAGCGTGCAAGGCGATAAGTACTTTTTGCAGTTTTGGGTCATTTTGACTGCGTCATATGTATTTTGGGTCATTTTGACCACGTCATGCATATTTTGGGTCACTTAGACCGCACTATGTGGGTTTTTGGGTCATTTTATCACATTTTGTGGGATTTTGGGTTAGCTTTTGTAGAAGTTTGTTAAGAAATAGTTAGGCGGTTGCCTAAGTGGACCACAAATGTAAAGGCGCGAGCCTATAAGTCAATGTAGGTTTGTAAGTGTTAGAAAGGAATGATAGAAAAGAGATACCTGAGAGATTGAAGAATCTGGAGATAGAAGAGTTGATTGAATATATTTTTGTATCTGGGTTTTGCAGAGATAAAGATGATGTGATAGAGTTTTTGAGCAAAATCCTTGTGTCTTTTCCGTTTCTCTGTGGTAAATGCATTATGCAATATGAATCTGTGAATGATGCAATGTTTCCTTATTGCGATTAATGCTTTACTGTTATATTTGTTGCATATTTATGGTTCTGTCAATGATGATATCTGCTGAATGATTTCACGATTATGCTTAATGCCTGAGTTTAATGCTTAGATCTATTTTGTGAATGTTGCAATAAGTCAATCAGTTAATGCACAACATCCTCCTTCATTCGGCGGAAACATGGTTTCGTCAACTCTCCCTTGAACATCTTGGGTGAGACCTCATCTTCTCCACAGGTGTTGCTGGATAGGGCTAAACTTGTTTGGGCCGGTGCTCAGGGAGATCGCAGTGGCTTGGGTTTCGACAGCACGAGGAAACCTAATCGACTGGGTTTGTGTTAACATAGACCTGCAACATTTTTGCAATTTTGGACATGTGTACATTGTATATGTATTCCTAAGTATTGGAACACTTAGGACAGTGTTATTCTAAGGGGGGGGAGGATGTCATATCCCTCATTTTGACCCTTAGGCTAATTTGGATGTAATGTAAATATTGCATAAAATACAATGTGTATTTTCCCTAGTGTGGAGCTCAAGGCCAAGGCCCAACAAGTGGAATCTTAGGTTTAATTGCATAGGAAAGTATTTGATATTTTGATAATCCATGTGCTTTTAAGCCATGAGATATTGTAAATTATACCATGTAAATAAAATACCAAGGATTGGCTATGGATGCAACTAAATGAGGGGGAGCTATGTATCCACTAGGGAGTGGTGAGGGAGTGTGAGATTTAACCTAGACTGCCATATGTCACCTAGAGAACCCATTTGAATTTCCAAGCTTCCATTGAATGCTGTTGTAAGGGGGTGGGTGAAGGACGTTGTTTGTGAGGTCAATGGAGTATGGGACAACCCCAAAATCTGCAAGGCAAGGTATGGCGCTTGGTCTTACTTGTCCCATAAGCCAACCTACCTTGTGGAGGGAATATTCCTCATTCTTGAACCTTGGTTGAACACAAGCATCAGTTGAATCCTTATGCAACCCAACAGACTGAGCAGGGAGGAAGATAAGAAGAAATTGCGATTTGGGAAAGCTCATGAATTGCATAGAGAAGGTCACTCAGAATTCTGCGCAGGAAAGGAGAAACCACTTAGGGATCCACAAACCGGAACGTGGGTGTGAGTTGGAGAGTATTAGATTCCCAAGAACCCACAGATGTAATGTCCCTAAAAATAGTAAAAATTAAAAATTTTCCATTACTACAATAAAAGATGTTTAAAGACGATGTTTCGTAAATTAACTTTAGCATTGATAAAAATGCCTGGTACTTGCTTGCGACATTTAATGTTTTCAGTTTCCTAAGTTACATAGTATCCCTATCTGTTTAATTCGTTTGGGTATGGGGAAGCGATGCGTAGGGTAAATAAGGTAGTTATGTCGCAAGTGTACTAATGTTAGAGTACAATAATAAAATATCCTTCTTACTGTTTTAAGAAATCATGTGCATATTTATAAAAGTCTAATTGTTAACTTTAGGTGAGATGGACCTTTGTTGACGAATGTTGATGCCCATGATGGAACATTGGTGTTTTTAAAAAGGGAAGAATTACCCTTGGAAGAGCTGCCGAGAGGTAAGGGTATTCTTTGGGAGTTCTGGACTTACTCAGCATTCGCTAATGTATTATTTCATGTTTGCAATGCAGGTGCTACCATGAGGAAAATTCTCTCTTATTAGTCCTACCATTAGGTTGGCATTCTATATGATCAAGTGTAAATGTCTAAAGTGTAAAGGATGTGTGTGAAAGACTCATGGTGTAAATACTATGGTATAAAACCTTGGAAAGGCATATTTGTATACAATTAAATCATTGATGTCCACACGAACTGCTACTATAGCATTTGGGTGATAAATCAAACTTCATTAATGAAAGGTTGGTGGAGTATTAACTACTCCCTATGAAATCGTCGTATTGTGCAATCTAGCTGGAAACAAGGTTTTCTTTGTGTGGTGTTTTACACTTCGTAGATGTTACTTTGCATTTTTATTTGGCTTGGTTCAATCCTGCATTGGGTTTTGGGAGAGGTTTTTGTGCCTTGACCTGAGCTACGCTCATGGTCAGTGCACCCGGTAGCTGCTAAGACGATGGAGGATAGCAATACGATACCAAGCTCAGATAATGTTTCCCTTCTAATCGTCATTCCTTTCCTTCTACTTTTGTGTTTAATCATTGGTTATTTAAGCATCTTAGGGTTTAACCAGAGAGTGTTATGGTGATGACAGGTGATGGGTGGCGAGAAATTCTGTGTGGTTTGTTGTAGGTGACCAGGACCTTCGACAACATGGGTACTGGAAGGGTAAGCCCATATTTCGCCAATGTTACCCTTTCCTCTCACCTCTATGGAGTGGTACTGGTTGTAGTAGTTATAAGGAACTTCGTGGTTCCCCTTTTTGGGTTCACTATAACTTCTTAGAGTTCTTGGAAGGTCGCCATTTGGCTGGACCATTTGTTAAAATGTATTAAGTTGTAAGGTCTATGGTTGACCCTGGAGGGTTTCATTTTGGAAGTCGCTTGGAACCATAAGCTCTCTCAGGATTTGGAAGATGGGAGAAAAATACATACCCTTATATAAATGAATTCGTAGTTTTGGAATGGTATATATAATGACCTGCATTTTTTTTGTCTATTCGAAACAATGTCTACATGAAGAGTAGGGATAGCGTTGGCCTCTGCGTTTTCTATTAAACTTTGAACCTGTAACAATGAAAGGTGAAGATAATTAACCTCTGCGTTTTCTTTATGGAAATTATATTGCTAAAGTGTATAGATCCCCTGTGTGGCTATCGTGGCTCTGTCTGTTGAATGGGATTGCAAATCTTAGTTTTAAATAGCTGCTAGTAAAAAGGATGTGTTGGTAGGAGAAGTGCAACCCTTGTCTAGTTTACTTACATGCCTGTGGGGTTTCGCTTTGGTTCTTCTTGCTGCGTTTTCTAGTAGTTGCTTTAAATAAAAGGAAAGGCTTGATGAAGGTATTAGAGGGATTCGATCCCTTGCCTTGCGTTTACATTTGATGAATGGTTGTATGTGGTTGCTAAATGATAACGTAATGTGTTGTTGGATGTGGATTTTTGGTTCCGTGTGTTAATACTATATTGTTGGCTAAATGTAAGATAGTAGGGTCCTCTTGAAAATGTTAATGAGATTGGGTCTCTTGACCTGTACTTTGATGGCTAAAATTAATGTAGTTTAATGATATGATATGCATTGTTTGGTTGTGGGATTCGATCCATGAAATAGTACACAAGCCCATGAGGGTTTTGGGATCATAAATTATTATAATGCAAGAAGTAATAGGCTATGTCTGAGTCTACGATTTGAAATCGAAATCCTTGAAATGCCTGTTTCATTTTCGTTGTAGTGGATTGACTGTTGGCTGGAAAATGTAGCTAAGGGTTGGAGGGAATTCGTTGGTATTTGAAAAAAACTTGTAATACTGTATAAAATGTTCTTACTAATGTGTAATGTATTCAATATGATCTCGGGAGGAAGTTATGGAAATATAATTTCTATTTAAAAGGAAAAATCTCTAACATGATTGCGTTTATTTTCCTAGATTTTTATAAGGATAACAGAACTAAAGAAAAACATAATTATAAGTTTGAAAGCAATCTAATTTCATAACATTGTTGAGAAGAAAAGAACTCTATTGTCTAAATTGATAACGAAAGGACTTCTAGGTTTTTGAGTGGCATAGATGTCTAGCATAGGCTAGCTTGGCTAGACCTGCTAGACATTCTGTTGACTCTAAATCATAATTTCTAAATTTAAAACAGTCCTAGTTACAGGATTTTGCTCCTATCAACAATCTATATTTAAGACAATTCAGGATAAAACCAAAATAGTGTTGAGATAACAAACTTATATTAATTACTTAACTTCTATTATAACTTGAAATGGAAGATTAATAATTCATACCTGGTTGCCTTGTGACTTGCTCCTCTTCTGTAGTAGCCTGCACACTCCAACAATAATTAGTGTAGAAACTTCTGAGCTTGGTTGACCTGCTAGAATGATTCCTTAGCTGGATAAATTTGGGGCTACCATGTTCCTCCCAACCATGAACCTGACCATTCCTGGTTCTAACTGGATCCCCTCGAGTTGGTTCCCAACATGAAATAAGAGATAGAGGCCCTAGGTTCACTGCTGGTTCAGATCTGGAATTATTATGTGAGTCTGATTCAGTTTCTTGGAGCATAAAACTTCTCTCTAATTACCATAAGAGAATGATAATGAAAAATAATGATGATGAAAAAGATGATCCCCATTCTTGGGATTTGCCCTCTTTATGTAGGGGAGTCTTGAATTATGACTATTGAATAATTATTTAGTTTATTTTAAATTAAATAATTAATATTTAAAAGATATTATTTACTAAAGTATCTAGTCCTCTTGAACTGGGACTTTTCATTTGTTTTAACTATAAGTGATTTTTAACTTAATCTTTTTACAATAATAATAATAACAATAATTATATTTCAACCTAAATACATTATTAACAATATTTAATAATTTGGCAGCCCACTATGCATAAACTATATACAATAAAAAATTTTATAAATAAATAATAACATCATTATTATTAAAGCTCTTAATAATAATATTTTAGCTTTGAGACCTTTATGTTATTCATAAAAGACTACTCTTAGTCAATCCATACTTTAAGTTTAGGTAATTATCTTTTATTATGTATCTTCACATGATACTTCTTTTAATTTTTAAGGACAAGGTCCACTTCTTTGGATGGTCTTTCGGTAAGCTAGGATAGGCACCTCTAGTCTCTCTCTTGCATGTTGGATTCCCTCGTTTAACATGGTAGTTCCCGCAGTACTTGATGATAGATAGAAAAATATTCATTTAACCAATTTGAATAAATGTGATGAAACATAGAAGTGCTATTCAAAGTCTTTTTGACTCAACACTTTTGAGATCTAGTAACCTCGAGTGCTCTTCAGAGCCTTTTAACTCAACACTTTCACATGGGCGTTACGCTAGCGCAATTCCAGAGCCTCCTTCTCAACACTAGTGCTAGAATGTGGTTGTGAGGCACATATAGAATATTTAAGTGGCCTTGGATCCAGTATTCATTTATCAAGCTTGGAGTGCTCCAGGGTGTATGCCCAACACTCAATGTACATCAGGGCTTACTCCCAGTTCATAAACATTCCTCTAGGTACATCGGGGCTTATGCCTAGTACGTAGGTCATCTGTGTGTTTTTGACTCCACACTCAACACACCACATAAGTCAATCATGTAAAAATCATAGCTCTACACAGTAAGTAACAAAAGATCATCTTAGTATATTAGGTTTGTACCCATATCAAAGTTGAAGAACATCATCAAAACATTAGGGCCTCCTCGTCCAGTATACACTCAAATAAAGAATTCAGTCAGTGTCCATGCCCAGTGTCAATATATAAAAGAATAAATCATAGGTGCTAGGGTTCATGCCCAATACTCAAAATAAAACATATGTGCTGGGGCCGTGGCCCAATATAACAACATAAATAGTTAGTCCAAAATTTGGGATATTACAACAAACAAAACTAGTTTGGTTAGCCCGAAATCGTGGATGTGGGATAGAGATTCAGCTGCAACCCGTGAGAGATCCAAGTGTGGAATTGCAGTGGAAATAATCCAAGAGGGGTTGGACTACATAATAGAGTCAAGCACGACTCTTTTACCTTGATCTAACAGTCAAGACCAGCCTTACCTATCCATTTCAGTGCTAAAGGAAGGGGCTCCCTAGGGACTGTGCAACAACAAAGGGGACCCTAATTATGTTAAGGGCAGAGGGATTGGGGGTTCCTTAACTCCCTGAGGTCATTGGAATAATCCCATAGTTCTGTGGATGAGGTTATTAACCTAGAAAACCCTCACTTGTCCCCTTGTGCTTGAAAAAGAAAACTATAGGTTCAATGCCCTAATTGACTATGAACCAATGCTGTGAGTGAGCCTGAGTGATACTCCTTAGTGGATACATAGCCCCAGCTCAGGGGTGATCTTTGATTGTTGAAATAGTGCAGGTTGGGTAGAGATATATGGTTGGGTTGGAACGATGCAGTCCATAGTGAGTTTGCTTGGAGTTTCAATGCAAAAGATAAGTGTTCTCTGTGTTAAGTTATGCCCACATGTGTTCCAATTTCCATGAAGTGTTCACTGATTACTAAGGTTGAATGGCAATTCCTTATGCTTCATTCTTTTGTGCATATTATTGATTGATGAATGCATAACACATTGTGTGTGGATGATGTTGCCTTCATCTATAGTTGTTAAGTATATGCATGCATCTATTTTCTTATGGGGATGGTCCATTGATGAATAGGACTGTATGCCTATCCATTGTGTTGAGTCTGTTGTGTATGTTGTTATCTTACTTCTGCACCGATTTGACTAGTAATGAATGTTATGGTTGGCAGATGTGTGTGTTAATATGGCTAACTTCTATTGTTGTGTGTGTTAATTACATTGTTCTTGCACCTTAAATTCTTATCCTTATGTGGGTACTTATATGTGATTATGTTTGAGGAATATGACTAAGCCCTGCATGCTTTCATCACTATGCCTGGGAGAAATATGTGCATGTATTCCATTCTATGTGTGTGAATCATTTTCATTCCTGGTGTTCATGTAGTATGCTTATGCACATTTGCAATCCCCTTTGGTAATGCTTTTGAATTGTCATTTGATGAATTAGGGCTAAGTCTGGTAAATGTGCATGACACTCTAGCCTAGACTTGGGAAAGGAAGTAGACATCCCCTGTTGTGTTTAATGATACCCTATGGATTGATGGAAAAGAGAAGACCCGGCAAAGGATAAACAAAGTTCCTTGCAGAAGGGTAAAGGCACATAAAAGAGGTTATGGGAAATGTTTCAGTTGGAAAATTGACAAGGTTATAGTGCTTAGATGGTGTAGGAGATCATACCAGTGGATAGATCTCTCCAAGAGATTTCCAACGGTACCGACCTTCTCCAATTTGGACCAAGGATGGAGGAGTTATTACCCCCATAATTTTTCAAGTGAAGTTGTTGGTGCAGGGGTATGTGGTCCCGGCCTTCTGCATCTGCAATGCGGATTATGGATTGTAGAGGTTGGGGGTTGACCGCTGGAGTTGCATGGAGATACTTCCACCTTTCCACATCTGCAAAGCGGATGTCGGGTGGTCAATTTTTGCGGGGTTGGCGTATTGGATTTCTGCCTTTCCGCATCCGCAAAGAGGATTGCAGAGGGTGGTTTTCCTGGGTTGGCGAGATTGACGTTCCGATTTCTGAGTTCCACAAGGTGGACTGTGGATTGCAGAAATCGAAAAGGAGATTTCATCGGAGCTGCATATTTTGGATTCTGCATTTCCGAATCCTGCATGTGGATTGCGGATTGCGGGATGTCGGAGGGGAAATATGTCTAGAGACGGGACTTGTAATTCCGCCTTTCCAAATTCTACAACGCGGATAGCAAAATGCCGAAGTCAGAGGGGAGAAATTGTCGGAGTTAAAATTGGTGACCTGACTTCTGATTCTCGATTGCATCTTGTGGATCAGGGCTTGCGGAACTGCGGATTGCAGACCGATGATCATTGCGGGTTTGGAGCTGCGGAGCCTTTGAATTGCTTGGGAAAAAGAAGAAAAAAATTAGTAGGTGATTCAAGGGTTGTCTCCCATTTCCTCTAAATGGAACTGAGGTGACCGAGGATGTGACAGAATTCTACCAGCTATAGGTCTAGATATGGATCAACATGATAATTCTAAATTGGTTTATGAGACTCCACGCATGATCTCAAGGATAAAATATTTCAAGGAGTCTCTTATCAGGTAATTAGAATCCAATTTTACATACAAGTATTTAGTACTTTTAGGGTATTTAACTTTCTTTTTGATCATTTCTTAAAATGCCAACTCTCAACTCTTAATTCTACAAGTGAAGCAATTTTTAAGTTTTTTTATGACAATCTATTATGACCACAAGATTTAATGAATCATAGGTAAAAAAAACTCTTCTCACTCATGTATATCACATTATTTTTATTACTTGACTACCCTTCAAGAATTTATTAACATTTTTCACTCCATTGCAGATGTATGGGGCTAAATATGGCATCCTTTGGTAAGAAACCCACGCCTTTGATCCAACATCCTTCTATAGGTATGTTGAGGGAAAATTTTCTCCTTGAAACTCTAATGGACCCTAATTTTTGGATTTACCATTTGATAGTGTTATGAAAGTAGGTGAACAAAATATAAATTCAATTCGTGTGATAAACATATCACATCCATTGATTACTTCTTGTTCTTGCTTCTCAAGATAGTTGAGGTTTCATGACCTCTGTCTTTCATATTGTTTGTAATGAAGTATGGATTGTAACGCCCCGTTTTGACATTTCTACCTAAACTATTATTATATGTTGTATATGCTTGATTACGAAACTTCGTCGGATTGACGATGTTGTGGACATGTTTTTCCGATGTAAATATGTGTGTGTGTGTGTGTGATGTTTGTATTAGGATATGTAGTCATGTTAGATATGTATCATGTGTTAATTATATATGCAAGTTACTAAATTATGGGTACGTGGATACCGTTACAGTTATATTTTGAATCAAATTTTTGTTGTGTTATATGTTCTCCCTAAATTTTATTCTATTTTGTCATAAAAATAAAACTAAAATATAAATTTCAAGGCCCTTAAGGCTCCAATTTTCGAGCTTGGGCTCTTATACCATATGTAGGACCCCGTCCTAGATTTTCTAATTAACTTTAATAAAATCTGTGTTTTCTTTGTTTTCACACTGTTTCAAATTTCTGTTTTGATTTTCTAACTTACGTCTATCTCTATGCATGTAAATTATATCAAGTTTACATTTAATTTCTAACATTTACTTCTCATGTGCAGGTGCAACAACATATAGCATATAACTGGAAATAATAATTTGATATAGTAGAAATGATAAATATACCTGCTAGAGAAATACCTGTAGATAGCTAATAGATCCACCCTTGTTGTTGTCCCCGTTTGCTGAATGCCTTGCTGATTCCCCTACTTGCTTCCCTGCAACTAATATCTTCCCAAACCCTTGAAACTCAACCTTCCCAAACAGTTTTTCCACCCTTCCAACTGGCGAGGTCTCACCGACCACCCAGTTCCAAAGGTACCCCTTTGGACCCCCGAGCCCAAACCGAGTACAAGCCAACCAGTATTTCCCTTATTCAAACTCTCCAACAAGAACCCCCTTTCTTTGTTGCTCTCTCCTGTTGTCTCTGCTCCATCTCCTCTCCAAATATCCAAGGTGAAGAAGACCCCCTTCTCCTTCCCCTCCTATCGACCTTATTCCCCCCCTTTGTCCTTCCACCGACACCTCCTATCATAACTACCCCTATCTTCCTCATTAATTTTATCCAACCCCCATTCTTCCTCGAGCCCCCAACTTTTGACTCATAAACCAAGACTATATTATTTTATTATTAAATTTAAGTTTGGGTTGGTTCATCTTTGAACCTTAAGGGATTTCCACTCAACCAACAACCTCTCGGCAATATTCTAACATTCTTTCCCTTTTTCAAAATAATAATTAATAATTAATAAAATGTTATATTATAAAATTAAAGTTTTACACCAATCACAAATGTTTTACACTTACACGTTTTACCCCAATAATTACTAGTCCACTCTCGGTGACCTCATAATTAAATATTTCATAATTAATTTATAATTTGTTCATCATTTTTATTAAACAACTACAAATGTGCATTCCGACACTTGTTTATAAATTGCATAATATATCCATTTGTATTTTACCCTAGGTTCTAATTATCATAGACATGATCATAATTAAATTAATAGTTATAAATTAATTCTTATCCATATGTTTTAATTAATTAACTAACCTTGTAATTAATACTAACCTATGAGATTATTATTAATGAATTTAATTAGTCATGGGTAAGGGTTAAAAGGTTTAATGGTTATTGTAATATTAATTTATGGCCTCCAACCCCCTTACTTGTACCTAACTAGATCTTTTAGTTCCTTCCAATTATTACAAATTACCTTCATCGATAGAATGAACATCCTCCTTGTTCACAGTTAGATTCATCAATCAATTGATGATTATCACTCATTATGACACACCAAATCTTAATGTTGTGATTCACGAGTAAGGCACTATGGCTTAGGCGAAAGCTAGGGTATCGCATAGTCTTCATGGCTTAGGTAGTCGTCTATGAATACCTCTATCGTGAGGTCGCATTTATCCTGATTCGTCTCCTAACCTTGTAACCTAACTCAATTTGCTTATAATTAACCTGTAAATTTTATTTGTAGGACTCAAATTATAGGTTAATTAATTTATCAATTAACTCTCATATTAATTCTAACACATAGGAATATATATATATATATTTAATTAACATTTTATTTATTTATTTTAATAACCAAAATTTAATTATTTAACATTTACAAAATCACAAATTTAAATATTTAAATATTTATCAATTACAAACTAAACATTTTAATTAATTTGTAATTTATATACACAAAATAATTAAATTTAAAATCTGCTAAATTAAATTATAATAATTAAAATTTAATATTTTAACTCAACTTGAAAATTCTCATTTTGATTAACAATTTAAATAATTCACAAAAACTTAATAATATAAATGAATTAGATGCAATAACATCATGTAGGAATTGTTTTCACTCCGGTGTCATACTTTATCCCCTTATACATGTATAAGTAAAAATTTCCTCCAGTTTATCCGTATGGACTTATTGTTCCTAGGTGCACAAATTTAGTGTGTTATGCCTAGCAAGACAAAGTTAGTGCCAGCTTCACCGGGAGGACCACACATATTATAATGTAGTAAACTTATTTAAATGTGAATTAAATAATTTAAAACATTAACCTTCTCCTATATTTTAACCTAGCCTATCTAATTAAACCCTAACCGTACATCCACATGGTCAAGGGCATTCTCAATTCATTGCATGGTGGCCACGTGCTCAGCCTTTGGAGATAAGATGGGGTTAAGTTCTCCATAAATCATTTTCTGGCAAAGGTTTTTTTTTTGTTTCTTTGTCTTAGGTTGATCTCTACAACTTGGTGCAACAGGAAAGATCTGCAACTAGGCACAGCAAAATCGTCTCTATGGAATGATGGTCTGTTATTGTTATTTTGCTTTTGTTCTTTTCTTGTTTCTCTGCTGCTCTTTTATCCAGGGTTCCGGCATTGAATTTCTATGCATTTCATTAATTTCTGCATTCATCGTTTTGTTTTTCTTAGGGGGAATTCCTCTATCTCGCATCACCCTTCCCTTTCTCTATCATTCCCCTCAGCCTGGCATGGGCATAGCCTGTGTGGCGGTCCTCTCTTTGTTGCTCGCTCCAGGCGGCCCCTCCTACGCATGGTGCCTTACCCCCAGGGTGGATAAGAGGAATAGATAGCAAGTATGGAAACGTTGGTATCTTTGGACTTTGCAGGCAGGTATACAAGCTAAAAGCCAGGCTAGCTGTGCCTTCCTCCATTTCTTCTGACTGCTAGCTGTGGCTATAGCCCACATGCTGGCAGGACTCCTCTTAATTCCCTTTTGGTCTGCAGCTTGGCGAGTGGACATGCTATATGCAACGAGCCATGCTTTGGCTGCTTACATTTAGGGTTTTCAAAAGCCAGGTCAACACCCTGGTTACCCCTTCTCTCACAGTTTCGTAAGGCATGCGCCCTGTGCAGCATGTGCTTGGACTTTTGGTTTTAATTTTTTTTTTTTGTTATATATATGTATATATATATTTCCTTTTTTATACCGAGACTTCCTTAAGCGCGTTAAAATCCTTCAAAACCCTAAAGAGGCATTTACGTTAGTTACGAGTAATTTGTTGGCTATTAAAAAAAATGCCGTAGATTGCCATGTCTACCGTCAACTGATTTCTCTTTTAAATGGGATTTGTCTTACTGTTGACGGCTTAGTGGTATTCATTTTCTGGCTTTTAAATTTAAAAGAATTGCGAAGCTCAGAGAGAGCGCAACCCCCTCGTTGTGCATCGGTTCAAACCCTGTTGTTGGCGCATGATTTAAGTGGGAAAGAAAAAAAAATGTTGTTCATCACACCTGGAGAGCATATAACAATATCTTCCAGGAATAAAATTGCACCTCCTATTACTTCATCCAGCAGGTAGATTTCATGATTTTGGTTTGAAACCCTTCTCTTTTTCTTTTGTCTTTTATAATTATAATTATTAATTTTGCAGGTCTTATATATATATATATTTTTTTTTTTCATGTGCACCCACTAACTCCCTCTCATTGCAGAGGTCGGCCAACTCTCTCCTTTATACAGTCTCTTGGTGCGTTGAACATCACCGTGACTAAAGGATGCTTGTGAGTAAACCCTGGTGTTTGGCATGAGTGCTTTGGTCTCTTCTAACTTGCAGGAGGCACTGCCCTCTCTCCTTCATGCGTAGACAACTCGATGGCCTGTGTGCAGATTGAGCTTGGGTGCTTGGATCTCTATGCTCTCTCTAGATTGCCTCCTCTCCCTGCATAGGCCCGCGGCATCTTTCTCGCTTCAGACTGGACTTGCCGCGGTCGGGTAGGCTTGTGCAAGCTCTGCTTGCCATGGCCATGGCTTCCTGCGTAGCCCGCAGCCCCACTTAAACTATTATTTTATTAACTTTCTTCCTATATTTATTTTTATTTATTTATTTTTGTTTATATATATATATATATATATAAACAAAATACATTAAAATAATAAAATTAAATAAATTATTTTGGTGACCCATGTTATATCCCTATTTGGTATTGGGGATATTTACTGACTATCGATTCAACTATGCATTCTTTACACAATTACAGGAATGGTCAGGTTGTTATTTATCACCATCAATCCTTTGAATTAGTTAGCTCCAATCCCTCTTTTTTTAGCGATCAAGCTCACGGATAAAGCCCAAGTACTTAAGCCTTGCCTGGAAATCTACAATTTTACAGGGGAACCAACGAATGGTCTCTATAATTCTTCCACTCTCAACCTAAGAACAAACGAAAGATTTTTTTTTTTGATCTCTAAAAGGTTTATTTGTTTATTTTTGTTTTATTTATATATATTGATCCAGTATAGTTTCTTACAATTTTTTTTTTTTATATCCCCTTCTAATAAGGTTTTCCCCCTTTTAACAGGTGAGGAAATTTGATACAGATGAAGGAGAGAGCTCTAGCAACCAGTTGCGCACAGAACATGGTTCTACCGTTAGCTTGTCTGCCTTCCTCCCAAAATGGAATTTTTTATCAAAATTATGTTCTTATTCAATTAAGAACTTGTCATACAAGTATCATTTTACTATTTATTATCATTTCTACATTTGAAAGAGTAGTTCTTCAAATTCTTGAAATCAATTTAGCGTTGCTATATATATATATATATATATATATATATATATATATTTTTTTTTCAAGCACCCACACGCTAAATCAGCTTACCTTCAAGAGTAAATACTAAATACCCTTCAATCAAACTAACAACAATTGTCTGCACCCTTTTGCTTTAATTCTCTAATAGCTTAATTTCTTTTCTTATGAAAATATATATTTAAATTTTTTTTTCTACCTTATTTTCTTTTGCAGACACAAGTTTATGGAGGCATCTAAGACATGTTTTCAAAGCCAAAGGTATTATGCTTAGAGTTTCCCTTCTCAAGGGTTTTCTCCTCTGATACCGCGAGGTTATGTTTTTGTTTTCTTCTTCTCTGAGATGTAACGTGGAACCTGGTTCCACTCAAAAGTTTTATAATCTTAGGGTATTTTCTGGCACTTCAGCTTGCCTACCAAATTCTTTAGTTTGTCTAAAAAAAATGTTATGTATTTCAACCCAATTTTATGTTCAATACAGTTCTATGTAACGCCCCGTTTTGACATTTCTACCTAAACTATTATTATATGTTGTATATGCTTGATTACGAGACTTCTTCGGATTGACGATGCTGTGGACATGTTTTTCCGATGTAAATATGTGTGTGTGTGTGTGATGTTGGTATTAGGATACGTAGTCATGTTAGATATGTATCATGTGTTAATTATATATGCAAGTTACTAAATTATGGGTACGTGGATACCGTTACAGTTATATTTTGAATCAAATTTCTGTTTTGTTATATGTTCTCCCTAAATTTTATTCTATTTTGTCATAAAATTAAAACTAAAATATAAATTTCAAGGCCCTTAAGGCTCCAGTTTTCGAGCTTGGGCTCTGATACCATATGTAGGATCCCGTCCTAGATTTTCTAATTAACTTTAATAAAATCTGTGTTTTCTTTGTTTTCACACTATTTCAAATTTCTGTTTTGATTTTCTAACTTACGTCTATCTCTATGCATGTAAATTATATCAAGTTTACATTTAATTTCTAACATTTACTTCTCATGTGCAGGTGCAACAACATATAGCATATAACTGGAAATAATAATTTGATAGAGTAGAAATGATAAATATACCTGCTAGAAAAATACCTGTAGATAGCTAGTAGATCCACCCTTGTTGCTGTCCCTGTTTGTTGAATGCCTTGCTGATTCCCCTACTTGCTGCCCTGCAACTAATATCTTCCCAAACCCTTGAAACTCAACCTACCAAAACAATTTTGCCACCCTGCGAACTGGCGAGGTCTCGCCGACCACCAAGTTCCAAAGGTACCCCTTTGGACCCCCGAGCCCAAACCGAGTACAAGCCAACCAGTATTTCCCTTATGCAAACTCTCCAACAAGAACCCCCTTTCTTTGATGCTCTTTCCTACTGTCTCTGCTCCATCTCCTCTCTAAATATCCAAGGTGAACAAGACCCCCTTCTCCTTCCCCTCCTCTCGACCTTTTTCCCCCCCTTTGTCCTTCCACCGACACCTCCTATCATAACTACCCCTATCTTCCTCATTAATTTTATCCAACCCCCATTCCTCCTCGATCCCCCAACTTTTGACTCATAAACCAAGACTATATTATTTTATTATTAAATTTAAGTTTGGGTTGGTTCATCTTTGAACCTTAAGGGCTTTCCACTCAACCGACAACCTCTCGGCAATATTCTAACATTCTTTCCCTTTTTCAAAATAATAATTAATAATTAATAAAATGTTATATTATAAAATTAAAGTTTTACACCAATCACAAATGTTTTACACTTACACATTTTACCCCAATAATTACTAGTCCACTCTCGGTGACCTCATAATTAAATGTTTCATAATTAATTTATAATTAATTCATCATTTTTATTAAACAACTACAAATGTGCATTCCGACACTTGTTTATAAATTGCATAATATATCCATTTGTATTTTACCCTAGGTTCTAATTATCATAGACATGATCATAATTAAATTAATAGTTATAAATTAATTCTTATCCATATGTTTTAATTATTTAACTAACCTTGTAATTAATACTAACCTATGAGATTATTATTACTTAAATTAATATTACAATAACCATTAAACCTTTTAACCCTTACCCATGACTAATTAAATTCATTAATAATCAATCAAGCATTACTAAACAGTTACATTAGTTGTTACTTAGGTTAATCCATAGTTCGTTTATTAATCAACACTATTAATCATTAACTCATAACGATTAACATTAATCAACATTACTAACCTTAATCGGCAATATTTAACATTATTATTCACTATTATTAACATTAATCAACGACAATTACATTAATCAATATTCTTAACATTAATCGACAATATTTAACATTAATCAACAATATTAATCATTAATCAACAATGACTAACCTTAATCAATGTTACTAACATTAATCGACAATAATTAACACTATTACTAAACCATCTTTTATTACCACCTAATTCCTCTATTACCTTATTTAGTTATTAATCCAAAATTTACTAACTCGACGTATTAACTTAATCTCCTATTTAGGTAAGTAGTAACAATGTAATTAATGCCTAAACATTATAGTTCACTTTTATTTCACGCAACTTATAAATATGTAGGGGAGTTTTGTAAGCATAGCTACTGCTTACATACCTCACGTAAGTACACTAATAGTAATAAATCGCACACACATCAATCAAAATCACGAAACTTATTGTTTACTGAGACAGGTTTAAACAGAGTTTGCGAGGTACATTCTTTTACTAACTGAAATTTTATTAAATTACGACAATTCATACATTACTGAGTTACGACACATACTCATTCAAGGGTTTTACACACATACAGTTAGATCTTGTTTTCACCCCTACTTCAAGCTACACCTATTTACCTACATCATCACTAACTTCCACATCCTATCCTGTCCTCTACTGGACTACCCTGAAATGTCAAGTCATGACCTATTCTAGCTAGAACCCGTAAGCGGAAGTGTCGACTACATCGACCAAGCTTCCCCAGCAGGCAACCACTAGTCATCATCACACACCTTGGGGAGCGCGCCGTAGCACAACCCTCCCATGACTCTGGGTTTCGAGGATAAATGGTGGGTAAAGCCTCCACCCCCCTAATGGAACAAGGGACTATGTCTACCCGACATAATAACCGCGTTGCACTTGTACTCGGTTTGTCATCGTATAACGAATCTGGGCGGTTGAGTTTCCTGAAACCCTACCCCACCCATACATCATAATAAACATCTTAATAATTATGCGAAAGTAAATAATGCATCACCTGCGTACCGTTTATCTTTCGGATTCCATGTCCCTGAGGCTCTCCCACCTCGTAGGATCCAGCTATCACTTAGCCATTTTAACCTGTAAGTCAGTCCTCGACATACAATCTCGAATATCGCGTACAAATCCTCAATATGTACACATACATTTTTTCATAATCATAACAACAGTAATCAATTCATTATTCGCCATGCACCTAGCATAACATTCATTTATTAAAAATATAACTGTAACGGTATCCACATACCCATAATTTAGTAACTTGCATATATAATTAACACATGATACATATATAACATGACTACGTATCCTAATACCAACATCACACACACACACACACACACACACCCACACACACACACACACATATTTACATCGGAAAAACATGTCCACAGCATCGTCAATCCGACGAAGTCTTGTAATCAAGCATATACAACATATAATAATAGTTTAGGTAGAAATGTCAAAATAGTGTGTTACATGGATACACCATTTTTTTTACTCTCTCAGGGTTTTGTTAATACAATGTGAAACTTTGAGTACATTATTGATGGATTTGGACAATATAGTCTTTGTGTAAGAATGTGAGACTTCCTCTTCTGTATTTGTAGATAGTTTTTTTTTTAATTCATTTGACTGGATAATGGCTTATATATTCTTTAATATATTTTAAGGAATACATTGTCTATGATTGTTGTTGACACATTTATGTAAATGTGTCCTCTCGCGTATAGTGTAACTGTGTATTTTTTTAATCTCTATGAATGATTCTTTTCTCAATTAAAAAACATTTTTAAATCTTTTTCACCAGCTGTAGGGTTTGAACCCTACTACCTCACCCTTTTTCTACAACTTTCTTTATATATAAGTACTCCCTTGTCTATGAAAGAATTTAAATATTTTGTAAATATTGTTATAGGTTTACTTAACTAGCCCTGAGCCATTTCAACTTGTAAAAATGATAATGGTAAAGTTTATTAAACCAATAGATTCAATGATATTAATTATTATGAGAGGAATGTGACCCTCGATCCAAATTATGCTATCAAGTGACGGGAGAGATGAATTTATCAAATTCTCCAAGATATCCATAGATATACCATGTGAAAGTTCCCATTATGGTACAAAATTGAGCAATGGATATCCATAAATAGTCTTTAATTGATGAGTCATCATAAGGGGTTGTGTCATAGGAACCTTTGTTGAGCACGAAAGAGTGGAGATGGGGCCAACACATGAATCTGCACGTCCAAGAACTTGCACTTGTAGAATTGGTTGCTGGGGAGACTATAGAATTGGTTGTTGTGGAGACCGTAGAGAAGATTGAACACCAGTACTTGAAGAAGCAATATTATTTCCATTAATGTTGTCACACGAATGTCTTTAGAAGACAATGGACTACCATAAGTGGAAAGCTCCTGCTCTCTTGGTTGTTCCTCGGGTCTCTTCCTCTGTCGGTCATTTGTTCCTATATTGGAGTCCACATGGATAAATTGAACAAATATTTAAAACATTGCAAGTAATGAATCTCTTAGGAAAGAAAAGCCACTCCAATGCCAAAACTAAAAGGAATAAAATAGAAATAAAAAAATGTAGTTCTATGAGACAAATCTTATTATTCACTCAAAACTTCAAAAGGTATTCATTATTCTTAGACAAAGACATCATACTCAGCAACGCACAAAAAATTATAAAGACCAAAAAAAAGATCTATCTACATTTCCTAATATTTTAAATGTCATTATCACTATGTAACCACAATTGATTAGAAATATATATGCATTCGCATCAATTATATATTAAATATTAGAGCATCCCAAGATGTCGTTCTTCTAGTATCCCTATTATTTCTTCCTGGTGTGTTTGCTCATGTGTCACGATGTCTTTTGAAATCATCTTAGCATACAAAAATGGAGGCCCACACGAGTAGATATGGATATGGATTGCTCCTGCACAACCTCCTACTACTTCTTGTGATTAGCACAGAAAATGAAATGGGTTTGGAAAATAAGGACATGCACAAATGGATCTTTATGAATGTCATGAATGATAAGATCAACCTCAAGAACTACTGCAAGAGCTAGAGAATGAATGTGGAGCTCAATAATATCAGGAACTTCAATGTATTTCTAGGAAAATGTGTTCAATACATTGGAAAATATATGACTACTACTCAGTACCGGGTAGATCTAGAGAGAGTCGTTGAATAGAGCTTGTTGTATTTAATCAAATTAGAAACAACAGGGGATGGAAAGCATGCCCGGATCTTCGATGTCGATTACACTTTGCTTTCCAGTGTACCATATTTCAAAGCACACAGATTTGGGTAAAATTCTTGCGCTTGTTATATTTCAATTTCATGTTTATATTTTTAGGTTTTATTGGATAAGTTCTTGAAAACTAGTCTTTCATGTAGTATCAACTTTTTTGCTATCTAGATCTAGAACCGGTCACTCGATTTTTTTTAAAAGCATCTAAGTCAATTAATTTTCTCTAGTTTTTATTTGGTGACACATTAAATCAAAGTTTGATCGATCACTGGATTTGGATTAATTCAGGATGACCAAAAAACTTGGTAATACATATTAGGGCCGCAAACTTGGATCAATATTATGGATTTGTAATGGGTTCGCTCCCAAAATTTGCTTGAATGCCCATAAATACCCTATCCATTCTCTAGTGTAATGGGATTCCAGATCTCCTTCGATAAACTATTCACTTAATAGACTGTACGCGCTTTACTTGCTTAAACACTTGAATGCCCATAAATAACCTAGTCATTCTCTTGTGTAATGGGGTTGCATATCTCCTTTGATAAACTGTAATAGACTATCCACGCTTGACTTGATTAAACCCTTGAATGACCATAAATAACCTAGCCATTATCCAGTGTAATGGGGTTATAGATATCCTTCGATAAACTATTCACTTAATAGAATGTTCGTGCTTGGCTTTAAACCCTAGTTCGCTTGAGATTGGATTTCCAAATCGCAAATCTATTGGATTGTTCGCTTGATAGATTGTTAGAGGGATCTCCAAATTCCAGATCTCTTGGAATGTCAGATCTGGAGCAATATGGATCTCTCGCTTAAATGCTTCTCTCCCAAAATTTGTTTGAGTGCCCATAAAAACTCTAGCTATCTCATATATTAATTATATTATATTAATATTACATATTAAATATAGTATATTAATAATATATGTTTGAAAAATACTATATTAATATATTAACTATGCATGACATATATATTAGTATATTATATATTTACTATGTATCAACTATATAACTATATATTAATATTAATCTATATATAACATGGTATTATTTAGGTTTTCACAGGTTGAATTTATTTCAAGGATATATGGAAAACCCAATGGAATTTTTTAATGCTCGACGAGTTTCAGACTGTGAAGCTTAGTCCATCTTCAGGATAAAGAAGACTCTCACTAGGGTTTTCAAGCTTGATAAGATCACTAAATAATAATTAAACTTCATCAAGCGTTTCGCACGCCGACTATGATATATCTACTTATTTGGATGATATAATATATTCAGTTATTTAGATGACTGGATTTTTAGGGTTTACAAGATAGGTTTCCAGGCCCCACAAAGGATTAAACCATCATCTCTATTGAAATTTTTTGGATGTTTCTCTATTTCCACAGTCTCTCATGTGTGCCTTCTATTGAAGTGATCTTCTAGAGAAATGATATTTGCTTCTTCAATGCACGCGTGATCGTTTGTCTTCACAACCATCAAAGGGCCCAATAAGGATTAAACCATCATCTTTGTTTAATTTTTTTGGAAGTTTCTCTATTTCCACCAGGGAAATTTTTAGGGGCGAAATTTATCCAATTGGCTATTTTTTGGACGTTTTTTCAAAAAATAAATTCACTATTTGGTCATTTTTAGCCTCTATTATCGCCTATATTTACATGAAATATGTTTTTTTAGCATAATATTTGCCAAAATTTACAATTTTCAGTAGTAAACCGTATATTTCATATTTAATATTCGCCTACCAATATATATATACGTTCTTTTCAATCCAAAATAATCGCTTAGAATACTATACTTAGGTATACTTTTATAATCCTTAAAAAATACCCTGATTTCCACAACCTCTCATGTGTGCCTTCTATTGAAGTGGTCTTCTAGAGTAAGGACTTTTGCTTCTTCAATGTACATGTTATGGTGAATACGAACCATCATGTGTTCATTGAAGAAGCAAAGTTAATTTCTCTAGAAGACACATACAAGAGTCTATGGAAATAGAGAAACATCCAAAAATTTAGAGATGATGGTTTAATCCTCAGCGGGGCCTAGAAACCTAGAAACCTAGAAACCTATCTTGCAAACCCTAAAAATTCAATCATCCAAATAAGTGAATATATTATATCATCCAAATAAGTAGACATATCATAGTCGACTTGCATGATTTATGAAGTTTAAATATTATTTAATGATATTCTCAAGCTTGAAAACCCTAGTGAGAGTCTTCTTTATCCTGAAGATGGACTAAGCTTCATAGTCTGAAACGCGTCAAGCATTAAAAGCTTCCATAGGGTTTTCCATATATCCTTGAAATGACTATATATAACACATCATATATGATGATCATATTAATATATATAACTATAATATATTCATATTACAGATTAACTATAATATATATATATATATATATATATAGTAACTATATTTTATTAAATCAAGGATTCAAGTTTTGACTAGTCTAGTTATTGCACTGAAAGTACCGAGGTGCTCTATAGTCAAGTATATGGAGGAGGCTAAATATCATGAAGCATTCTTCTCTTTTTGTTAAGTTATTTGATGAAATCCAACAATGGATATAAATTGCAATTTTAAAATGAATTTTTACAATTTGTAAATCTTAATGTTGTAGTTGGATTCAAAAATCCATCTACATCGTTAAAATTTACGAAATTGTCAAAAATTATTGTAATAATTGCGATTGTCCATTGTAATAATTGTATTACAATTGTAATAATTTTATTACAATTTTGCAAATTTTAATGTTGCGGATGGATTGAGAGAAGGGGATCTCTAAATCCATCTATGATGTTAAATTTTATGAAATCGTAAAATTTTATAGTAAAAATTGCAATTAGCCATTGTTCGAACAATGGGTAATTGCAATTTTGACAATAAATTTTATTACAATTTCGTAAATTTTAACAATGGGCATCTTATATAATTATTAACTTAGAATGTCTACTCATTTTTTATACCATGACTAAATTAGTGATATTTTTTATCCTATGACTAAATTAGTCATTTATTTTAGTCAGTTTTAGTTGTGATCACTAAAAATTGGTCATATTTCACTTAAAAACGCTGTGATGGCCAACGTTTTTGGTGGTTTAGTCATTTATTTCACTTGGTGACCAACTCTTTTGGTCACCTTGTAATTTATCACCCATTTTTATACTAGTGATAGTCACGAACAACCTTGTGCTAGTACGTTGTCCTAATAATCCTCAAAGATTCTTCAAGGTTTTGGGAATTGATCAGTCCATCATGGATTGGGTATACCTTGACACCTTCATGAGATACAATATGACCCAGATATTCCACCTCCTTTACCCCAAAGGAACATTTGGAATATTTTGCATATAGTTGTTTCTGTTTTAGTAGTTGTAGCACCCTGTCAACATGTTGAACATGTTCTTCTCAAGGATTACGATAGATTAGTATATCATAAAAAATACTAGCACAAATTTTGTAAGGGCGAGCTTGAAAATAGAATTCATCAAACCTTGAAATGTAGAAGGTGCATTTGTGAGACCAAATGGCATGACCATAAATTCATAATGACCTTCATGAGTTCTTAATGTTGTTTTTGGGATGTCCTCATCCTTCATTCTAATATGATGATACCTAGAACATATATCCAACTTTGTGAAGAAAAATGCTCCTTTTAATTCATCTAACAAATCATCAATGTCATGAATGGGAAAATTATCTTTAATGGTGATCTTGTTGAGCTCTCTATAATCTGGACACATATGCCACGAGCCCTCCTTCTTCTGTACCATTACTACCGGTGTAGAATAAGAAATTTGGCTAGGCCTAATTATGCCATCCTCTAAATTTCTTCAACCATGTGCTCAATTTCACTCTTCTGGCCATAGGGTATCTGTAAGGTATGGTGTTAGGGGGAACACTTCCTAGAATTAAGTGAATAACATGATAAAAATCTCGCATATGTGGAAGACCTTTAGGAATATCTTCAAATACCTTGGAATTCTTATTAATGATCCTTTGGAGATCCAAGGAAATAGGAGTCTTAGATGTTTGAACATCTAATGAGCATAATCGTGCAATTACACCTTGATGTCCCTTTTTCAATAATTTTGTCATACCATTAGAGCTTATCACCTTGATTGGTTTCCCTATGATACCATTTAACTCATATTATTTTCATTCCCATGAAAAATTCATGAAAAACTTCAAAAAATTAAAAGCCACTATTCCCAATGATTGTAACCATTGAACCCCTAATGCAACATCAACACCACTCGTTGGGATATAAATCATTGGAATATTCAATACATATTCCCCCATCATAATATTGATATTATGGAATCTCCCGAAGCAATTGATAGTTTCTCCATCTACAATCATTACTTGAAACTCTGGTGCTGGATATACAAATCAATTGAGAGATTTGGCTAATTTACAGTGAATAAAATGATGAGTAGTACCATAATCAATCAACATTGTTACCTTTTTGTTTTTGATATATCCTTTGATCTTGAGAGTTTAAAGAGTGATAATTCCCGCCAAAGCATGACAAGATATGGTGGGAGTAATGTCTTTGGAAATAGTCTCTTCTATGTCTTCATCTTGAGATGGTTCATGTTCTTTTGGTTCTTCCTCTTCACAATATATGTAGAATAATTTCTCCCCACCACACTTATGTATCTTACTATACTTGCTGTCAAAATTAATGCATATAAATTTTGCTCTTTTTTCATCTAGTTGCTGAGGTGTCAACCTTTGAGGTGAGTTAGAAGAAGGAACAATATTCTCTTTGTATGTGTTGGAGGTGGTATTTCTAGAATCCATCGCCATATTTTTACTTTCAACCTTCCTTGCCATCATGAAATCCTTCTCTAAGGATGGCGGTTCAAAGAGACACACCTCATGTTGAATTTTATCCTTCAAGTTTCCAATAAATATATCCAACAATTTATCATATGGTATGCCCTCCACTCTGAGACTCAACTTTTTAAATTCCTGAATATGCTCACTTACTGGTCTCTTGTTCCTTAGATTTATCAACTGGGTAAAGAAGGAACTGCTCTTAACATCATCATGGATTGATATCAATTCTTCTGTAAAAATGGAACATGAGATAATGGAGTTCTTTTTGCATTCACAAAGCCATTGTTACCACACAAACTACTCAGTTTATAAATATAAAGATGCAATAGGTACCTTTTGAAGATTGGGTACCCGGTGTATATCAAAGAATTGCTCCATTTGTAATATCTGTGCTATGGGGTCTTTGTAAAATCTAATCAAAACAGATCTAGGAAACAGAGACAACAATTACTAGAGATGCATGTAGAAAATAATATGTCAAAACACTGATGCAAAAGGTTTGTAGTAGTTCATGCATTATCATAAACTCAGAAGATAATTACAATGGCTACAATAAGCTAAGAAATTCGAATTCCAGAGAGGCCATTCGAATTGAATGCATGAGAGTGGCTTACTTGGTAGTTAACATCACTTGGCACATCAATTAACCACTTAAATACTATGAAACTGACTCTAACAAACTTTGAAACTGTCTGACTGAGTCTAACTGAATCCAGAACTCAATTGAATTACCAAAAATAGGGGAGGCCGCCTTTCTGTCCACATTTAACTGAATATTAAGTGAAAATAACACAAGATGAAGCCAACCAGTGTAGTAGGGCGCTTTCTAGTCTCCAGTTGGCTGAATAAACTAGTAAATTCCGTCAGTTGGATTGAGTAGGGCGCTTTAGTCATGCAAATCACTCCATGAATGATGGAGGAGGCCCAATTAACTGATATCGATGGCCCAGTTGACTCCCCGAATGTAGGAGGAGGCCCAATTTACTGAAACTGTGATCTACTGATGATGTAAGCACATGATTGAGTCATAATACTTAGGATAAGTGGAAAATTAAGCTGTGAAGCTCAAATAAATGATGTTTGGTTGGAAAATGGTCCAACACCCCCCATTAAGCTAATATAATGTGGAGGAGTAAATAAAAATAATAAAAGGGCCTGGACAACAAAGGCCATAGGTCACCCAGTATAGAAAGAGGGAAAAACCCAATGGGAAAGAAAACCCCCCCTCAAACTGAAAACTGAAGGATCTAATCTATCCTCACCATAGTAGAAATCACCCCCAATAATGAACAAAGGTAAGAGAACTTCTTCTCAGTGAAGCTCTTGGTGAAGATGTATGCAATTTGCTCTTATGTAGGGAAATATTGCAGTACAATGATTATATCATGCAAAAGCTCTCGGATGCAGTGCATGTGGATCTTGATATGCTTAGTCCTCTGTCTCTAACCCAGATCTATTGATATCTTGATAGAACTATGATTTATAAAGTGCCATACGCAGAGATGTATTTGGAAAAAGAAGAAGAGGATCTGTGTTTGAGAACTTTCATTTCACAAACGCAGATCCTCTTCTTCTTTTTTCAAGAACTATGATTGTCACAAAATATGACAGTCGAAGTAGTGCTACCAATATCAAAATCTGCTAGAATACCATGCAACTACATTGCCTGAATGCAAGCATTGACTGCTCCTCGATACTCTGCCTCTGCTAAAGATAAGGATATGGTGGCCTGATTTTTTCTTGAATATAAAATAGGCCCTATTCCAATCATTAAAACATATCCGAAAGTGGACTTCCGATCAATGCTATCACTTTCCCAATCTGAATCAAAGAATCCAACCAAGTCAAGATCGGAATCCGCAGCATAGTGTATGCCAAAATGTCTCGTACCTTGCACATAGTGCAAGATACTTTTGGATGCCTTCCAGTGAAGCTCATGGGGCTGCTACATGTTTATTGACACAACACTCACGTCATAATAAATATCAGGCCTAGATTGTGCTAGATACAAAATACTACCAATCAACTGTCTGTATAGTGTAGAATCGCCATCCTCAAGACTAATTCCTGAGAGGAGTGGGAATGGTGTCGCTTTACATTCTGCCATATTGAACTTATTTAGAAGGTTCAAAGAATATTTTTACTAAGATATCGTAATCCCATCAAAATTCTGAGTGATTTCAAGACCAAGAAACTACCTCAACATGCCTAAATCAGTCATATCGAATGCTTGGTGTAAAGTGATTTTTATAGTGCCGATCGAAGCAAGATTGCTTCCTGTAATCAATAGGTCATCAACATAAATGAAAATGATCATCAAATTACCTTTATGATGCTATAGATACACATTTGGATCTGATTTTCATTTCATAAAATTTTGCGTCAAAATAAAGGAATCCATCTTTGCATACCAAGATCTTGGGGCCTGTTTTAAACCATACAAGGATTTCCTTAATCTGCAAAAAAGTGTCGGATCTGATATGTAACCCTCAAGATGCTTCATGTAAATCTCTTCCTGAAGATCCACATGAATAAATTCACTCTTCACATCCATGTGGTGCACCTCCCAGTGCTTGGATGCGGAAATTGCCAAAACTAGGTGGATTGAATCCATTTTTGCAATTGGTGCAAACATTTTTGTGTAGTCCACACCATGAACTTGTGAGACCTTTTTCCACCAATGTAGCTTTGTATTTTCAGTTTTAACCATCCGAAAAAACATTGGTTTGGTAGACCCATTTTCATTGAACCAATTTCCTCCAAGGTGGACGAGAAACTAGCTCCCATGTTGCATTTTTCTGAAGAGAATTATACTCTTCATCCATGGCGTTTTTCCATCTTTGATATTGGTGGGAATGGTAGTATGATTTAGGATCTAAACCAATCATCAATTTTTTTTCTTTCAGACACCAATGGATCAGAATATGAAAGATCCATACCTACCCTTTGAAAGTTTTCTCAAGTTCTTCTTGGATCGACAGGATTTCCAATGTTAGAACCAGCAGATGTGAGAGTCTTTTCTGCCCACTTTGGAAACTAAGGGGGCTCATCTGGATTTGAATCCGAACCTGATATTTCATGTTCCTTAATATATGATAAAATATCAGAAATATCAGAACACAAACTTTCATTATCTTCTTCCGAATCTTCTTCTTGGAGAGGAAGAAATTTGGCAGTTTCTTCCTCCACTAGTTGTAGATCATGAAGCAGTTCTTCAAATTGAACACTTTGCGCAATGAATATATTTTTGGATCTGATATCCATGATTTTTTACCCTTTGTATTCTTTAGCATATCCAATGAGGATGCACTTGGTACTTTGTGGCTCCAAATATTTTCTATTCTCAATCAAAATTCTAGCCTATGCAGTGGAGCCAAAAACCCTAAGATGTGACACATCAGGCTTGTGATCAGTGTAGGATTCGAAAGGAGTTGTATCTTTTACAGATGAGTGTAGAACTCTGTTCTGAATGTAGGCAACAACATTCATGGCCTCATCCCAAATATTTTAAGCCAAACCTTTCAACTCGAGTATACAAGTAGCCATCTCTTTGAGTGCTTGGTTTTTCCTCTCTGCTACACCATTCTGCTGAGGTGTGTAGGGGACTATGTGCTGGATTTGGTTTCCATTTTCCACACAAAGTTGTAGCAGATCTGATTTGATATATTCCTAGTATCAGTCTCAACAAAAGCCTTGCGATTTTGAATTTTTCAAGTACTTCCGATTTGTTCTTGAGAAAGTAGACCCATGTGAATCTGGAGAGGTCATCAATGAATGCCAGAACATACCTTGAGCCATTCATGGAGGTATTTGGTAAAGGACCAATGATATCACTATGAATCAGCCCCAAAATACAAGAATCTCTGCTAGCTTTGTCTCGATCGAACTTGTGCTCAAGATGCTTGCCAATGATGCAACCCTTGCATATCCCTTTTGAGGATTTGATGTTCGAAAGGCCTTAAACCATGGAATTATTTTGTAGCTGTTGCAAATATTTATAATTTAGGTGTCCAAACATCTCATGTCATAGCCAAATAACCTCATTTCCATGAGTCAGAAGGGAACTTGGCTTTGAATGTGGCAAAAAGTGGGAAAAATCATATGTTTTTGCAGCATGATTTGATTTGCCTACTGCAATGAGATTTCCGATGGAAATATTAGAAATTTCAACATCATTAGGGATGAATACAACCTTATTGGGAAAACTAGTGTGTGTCATATGATACACATAAATAAGGTTCGAATCTAGAGAAGTAACACAGAGAAAATTTTGAAAACTACCATGTTCTAAATTAATAGTACCTTTGCCTTTCGAAGAAATTTGTGAATCATCTCCCATGTGAATGGAGATGCAGCTGTCGAAGTCTAATGAAGAGAAGGAGTATTTTATTGCAACCATGTGATTCGAAGCTCCTAAATATATGATAAGAGCTGTAGAATTCAAAACACTTGCCATGAGTGCATGAACTCTTTCTACATGATCATTATTGTCCTTCCTCCTTGCACCATTTGGAAGAGTTATGTTGTTTTTCTCCAAGAGAAGGGCCATCTTATCAATAGTTTTCTTCATGCATGAGATTTCTGGATGAAATCCCATACCACAGTAAGAACACTTTGTCTTCTCCTTTCCCTTTTTCTTGAACCAGAGGGATCATCTGACTACTTGGTCTTCTCCTTTTTCTTGGGATGATCAAACTTGGTCTTCTCTTTCTTTTGCTTTCCTTTACCATTCGTAGCTTTGGGTCCTCTAGCAAATAGGGATTGATATATGAAGGTTTTTATGGACCCCATCTGAACAAGCTTGTCATTCTCTTTTGTTAAGGACTCAATGAATGCATTCAAGGTAGGAATATTCCAATTTGGAGTGGTGAGTTTTCTCGAATGGAAAGTAGAGACAACCATTGAATAATATGCTCCTAGCTTCGTAAGGATTGGAAGAATCAACTGCTCATCTTTCTTCTCAACATCACATTGCTTCAACTAAAGCACCAAATGATTGAACTTGGTGAAGAACTCATTGATGGTATCAAAATTCTTAGAATTTAGGGAAATCAGTTCATTCTCCAACTAATAAGCCCTCATCTCATCCTGATTTCCAAAGAGTTTGGCAAGTTGTTCCCATACTTCTTTTAGAGTCTTCAATCTGTTTAGATGGAAAAGAAGATCTTTCGAAATATTGAGACATAAGAAACCATAAGCTTCATCAAGATTATTGAAGTATTTGGACTTCTCTATGGCATCATTAGGCTATGGTTCTGTGCCCATAGTAACTCTAAATAGTCCCTTGGAGTGCAATACAATATCTATGTCATCCTTCCATTGATGATAGTTGAAAGGAACAGGGAGATCTTTAGAAGAAGAGTCCATTTCTGCTATAGAGAATGCAATAGGATACTGTGAGAAACATACAATCACAAACAAATAAGAAATTTTTAGGTCGACAACCTGCACTTTTCAATTTGCATCACACCCGGCATAGACTATCAAGCAAGCTTGAAAAGTCAGATGCACAATATACAGGAATTATGTGGAAAACATTCATCTTCTGGTGCAGAGTTGAAATGTTTTTTGAGAAATCTTGCTCAAGCTTCATATGTGTTCCAGGTGCAGAAACACTGGTGTAGAAGTGAAGAAACATTAGTACAGAATTGCATAAACACTGTAGAAACGTTGCCTTGTCCTGCCATGGCTTTGATACCATGTAAAATCTAAGTACAACAAATTTATGAAACAAATACAACAATTAATAGAGATGCATGCAACAAATAATATGTCAAAACACTGATGAAAAAGGTTTGCAATAGTTCATGCATTATCATAAACTCATATGATAATTACAATGTGTTACAATGGCTACAATAAGCCAAGAAATTCGAATTCCAGAGAGGTCATTCGAATTGAATGCATGAGAGTGGCTAACTTGGTAGTTAACACCACTCAACACATCAGTTAACCACCTAACTACTATGAAACTAACTCTAACAGACTCTGAAACTGTCTAATTGAGTCTAACTGAATTCCCAAAAATAGGGGAGGTTGCCTTTCTGTCTGCAACTAACTGAATATTAGGTGAAAATAACACTAGATGAAGTCAACTGGTGTAGTAGGGGGCCTTCTAGTCTCTAGTTGGTTGAATAAACTAGTAAATCCTGTTAGTTGGACTGAGTAGGGCACTTTAGTCATGCAAATCACTGCCTGAATGATAGAGGAGGCCCAGTTAACTGATATTGATGGTCGAGTTGACTCCATGAATGTAGGAGGAGGCCCAGTTTACTGAAACTGTGATTTACTGATGATGTAAGCACATGATTGATTCAAAATACTTAGGATAAGTGGAAAATTAAGCTGCGAAGCTCAAATAAATTATGTGTGGTTGGAAAATGCTCCAATAGTCTTTTCCGTCAAACTTCCTCATGTCAATCTTGGGGAGTTGGATACCCCTTGGGGACCATCCCTAGTTACTTCCATTACTAGAATCATTTCCTCTTGGAATATTCTTATTCATGGAATGTTTCTCAACATGGACCTTATATTTATCCTATTGAGTATCCTGGAACACATCATCACCTTGAGGAGGAGTATCCTTTGAATTTTGTATGAGCTTAGAACTATTTTCCATTTTATTATCCATATGTTCCATCAACTTATCCTCTAAATTAACTAAATCGATTGTTTTCACAGACCCTTTCATATTTTCCTCCATATTATTATCCATATGTTTCATCAACTTCCCCTCTAAATTAACCAAATAAATTGTTTTTATATATCCTTTAATCATATCTTCCAATTGAGACACTCGAAAAATATAGGTCTTCCCTTTCATCGTACGTCGGAATGAGTCCTCTGGTGATTTGAGTGGAGTGTGATTTTTTCCACTTCATTTTGGTGTCATTTTGAGCATTATAAATAGATATGACACCCTAGGTTTTACCTCAAATGGATCATTCTACTCAAAGTTATTCAAATTTAAAATGACGCACCTTTTTCAAACCCTAATTAGAAGAGTGTTTTTTGGTTGACTTGGAACTAACGTAAATTTGAAATTTCGGCTCCTCTAGGTCTAAAAATTCGAGTGTTAAATCCTAATGTGTCATCTTTCCAATTCCATAGTTTTGACCTAATTTTGATGTGCTAGTTAAAATTTATTGTGAATCTCCCAACATTTCTTATTTTTGGTTCTTTCAGAAGAGAAAAATTGTACAGTCTACCATGTGTCCAATATTTTGGATCTAAGTTTTAAAATATACCAAAGATATTGTGGTCCATATTCTTTATGATTCAATAGGTCTCACTCAATTTGGATCTCGTTGTTAATAATTTTTTTTCCAAAAATAGCATGAAAAGAGCAAAAATAGATCAGAAAGAGTACTCCACAACTTGATTGAAGAAAATAGCTGAATAACAAGCCTCTTCGAGGGGGAAACATCCTTACACAATGTAATAAGTACATAAGACAAGACAAGACAAGATACTCCAAATGAAAGGTCTCCTTCCTATATATAGGAGACTGAGGGGTACAATCCCAACTAACTAACCCAAGCTTACATAATTAATATAACCATACTAATGACAATTACCACTAATGGACCAAAGCTGACATCAAAACTAATGTAATGAACCACAATATAGGGAGAAATGTGCCCATATTTAGGGCTTAACATGCCCCTCCCCTTCATAAACGTTTTGTTCTCAACTCTTGATTATTTGTGGATGCCTCTGTATGAAGGACTCATCTTCCCATGCCGAATCTTCAACCGGTAAGTTCTTCCACTTTATGAGGTACTCAGTAATAGCCCGATTTTGTAGTTGTTTAGTCCTTGTTTCAATGATTTGTTCAGGTTCGAATATTAATTTTTCTTCTTCATCAAGCTCCAACAATATTTTTTGAATTGTGATCTTGTCTTCTATTACCTTCTTTAAGGAAGAAACATGGAAAATTGGATGTACTCTTGAAGATGAAGGGAGCTCCAATTTGCAGGCCATACTACCAATCTTCTGCAACAATTTATAAGGACCATAATACTTGGGTTCTAATTTATTGTACTTCTTTAATATATTGAGAGACATCTTCTTGTAAGGTTGCAACCTAATAAATACCCAACACCCTTCGTAAAAAATCCTTTAACTGTGATGTTGATCAGATTGTTGTTTCATCATGTTTTTTGACATAGTCAGGTTGTCCTTAAGTATCTGGAGAAATTCTTGTTGGTGCTCTATGTTATCTTCCATGGCTTGAAATTTAGATTTTCCTTTTAAGGGAGATATGATAGATGGAGGCTGGTACCCATAAAGTGCCATAACTGGAGACATTTTTTGTGATGTATGGAAGGAAGTATTGTACCACCATTCTACCAAAGAAAACCATTTCAACCACTATTTTTGTTTATCAGATGCAAAGCAACGAAGATATCCTTCCAAGCACTTGTTCACGATCTCCGTTTTCCCATCAGATTGAGGGTGATAAGATGAACTGTGAGCCGATTGAGTACCCAAACAGGAAAATAATTCAATCAAAATTTTCCAGTGAAAATTGGATCTCTATCACTTACAATAATCATCGGATTTCCATGTAACTTCTGAACAGTTTCCATAAATGCCACAGCTATTGTGCTTGCATTAAAAGGGTGAGTGAGTGCACAAAAGTGTGCATACTTCATGAGCCTATAAAAAAACACCATAATAACATTATTTCCTTCTGACTTGGGTAGGCCTGTGATAAAATCCATGGAGACTTCCTCCCAACGTTGACAAGGTATGTCTAAGGGTTGTAGAAGTCTCGGGGTCTTAATAGTTTCACCCTTATTATGTTGGAAAACCAAGCATTCAGCCACGAACCTTTGAACATCAGATTTAAGACCTTCCCAGAAAAATTCCTTCTTGACCCTGTGGTAAATTTTAGGAATCCTGAGTGCCCACCTATAGGAGAGGCGTGTAATTCAGAAAGGACCTTCTACTTGAGTTGGGAGGTTTTTCATAAATATAAGCGATCCTTATACCACAATGAACCATTTTTACAAACAAAAGTATATAACACACTGGATCATTCTATAGCTTTTGAATGAGCGTCCACACAGATAGGTATTTTTTCCATTCTTCCCTTGCTGCTACTATCCAATCTGGTTGTAGAATGGAAATGGAACAAAGTAATGCCCCAACATCTTCATCTTTTCTAGAGAGTGCATCTTCCACCACATTATGTTTCCCTTTTATATAGATGATTTCAAAGTCATATCCCAACACCTTGGTTACCCACTTTTGTGTCTCTTCTGAAGATAGTCTTTGTTCCAAGAAGTATTTAAGACTATCATGATCTATTTTGACCTTGAATTTCCTACCTATTAGATAAGAATGTCATTTCTTAAGAGCATGTAGTATTGCCAACATTTTCTTCTCATAAATTGGATTTTGTAAGTTCTTTCCCTTGATTGGATGACTTATGAAATCAAGTGGGTGTCCTTCTTGCATTAGAACAACGCCAATGCCATTTCCTAAAGCATCACATTCCACAATAAAGCTTTTTGTGAAGTTTGGTGTGGCCAATACAGGAGTTGTGCACATTTCCTGTTTAAGTTGTTCAAAAGCTTGAGTTTCCTCTGGAGTACAAGAAAATGCATCTTTCTTCAATAATTCTATTAGAGGTGCTGTTATTCTTCTATAATTTCGAACAAACTTGCAGTAGTACCCTGTTAGACCTAAGAATGCTCGAAGATTCTTCAATTTTTTGGGAATCGTCCAGTCTATCATGGATTTAATTTTGTTAGGGTCTACGTTGACACCTTCATGAGATACAATATGATCCAAATACTCTACCTCCTTCACCTCAAAGAAACATTTGGAAGGTTTTGCATATAGTTGTTGCTCCTATAGTAGTTTTAGTACCATGTCAACATGTTGAACATGTTCTTCCCAAGACTTGTTATAGATTAGTATATCATCAAAGAGTACTAGAACAAATTTTCTAAGAAAAGGATTGAAAATGGAATTCATCAAACCCTGAAATGTGGAAGGTGCATTAGTGACCAAATGGCATGACTAGAAATTCATAATGACCTTTATGAGTTTTGAATGCTGTTTTTGGGATGTCTTCATCTTTCATTCTAATTTGATGATACCCAGAACTAAGATCCAACTTTGTGAATACAATTGCTCCATGTAATTCATCTAGCAATTCATCAATTATAGGAATGAGAAACTTATGTTTAATGGTGATCTTGTTGAGGTCTCTAAAATCTCGACACATATGCCATGATCCATCCGGATTGTGTACCATTACCATTGGTGCAGAGTAAGAACTTTGACTAGGCCTAATTATTCCAACCTCTAACATTTCTTCAACCATATGCTCAATTTCACTCTTATGTCCATAGGGGTATCTGCAAGGTCTGATGTTAGGAGGAACTCTTCCTGGGATTAAGTGAATAACATGATTGAAATCTTGAACATGTGGAAGACCTTTTGGAATATATTCAAATACCTTGGAATGCTTATTAATGACCCTTTGGAGATCTAGGGAAATATGAGGCTTAGATGTTTGAACATCTAATGAGCATAATTGTGCAATTGCACCTTGATGTCCCTTTTTTTATTATTATCAATTTTGTCATACCATTAGAGCTTATCACCTTGCTTGGTTTCCCTGTGATACCCTGTAATTCATATTCCTTTCCTTCCCATAAAAAAATCATGAAAAGCTTCTGAAAATTAAAAGCCGCAGTTCCCAAATATTGTAACCATTGAACTCCTAAGACAACATCAGACCACCCATTGGAATAGAAATCATTGGACTATTCAATACATATTCTCCCATAGTAAGATTTATATTATGGCATTTCCCTGAGAAGTTGATAGTTCCTCCATCTGCAATCATTACTTGAAACTATGGTGTTGGATATACAAAGCAATTGAGATATTTTGCTAATTTATAGTGAATGAAATTACGAGTACTACCAGAATCAATCAACACTATTACCTTTTTCTTTTTGATAAATCCTTCGATCTTGAGAGTTTGAGGAGTGATAATTCCATCCAATGCATAACATGATATGGTCGGAGTAATCTCTTTTGAAGTAGTATCTTTTGTTTCTTCATTTGGAGATGGTTCTTGTTTTTTTGGTTCTTCCTCTTCACGTTCTATGTAAAATAATTTCTTCTCACCGCACTTATGTCCCTTACTATACTTGCTATCAAAATTAAAACATAGGCCTTTTGCTCTTATTTCCTCTATTTTTTGAGGTGGGTTAGAAGAAGTAACAGTATTCTCTCGGTATGTGTTGGAGGTGCTCTTTCTAGTAGCCATCGTCATATTTTTACTTTCAACCTTCCTTGCCATCCTGAAGGCCTTCTCCAAGGATGATGGTCCAAAGAGATGCACCTCATGTTGAATGTTATCCTTCAAGGTTCCAATGAAGAGATCCAACAGATTATCTTCAGGAATGTTCTTCACTCTAAGACTTAGCTTCTGAAACTGTTTGATGTTCTCTGCAACTGGATATTTTTGCTTGATATTTATTAACTTGCAAAAGAAGGTACTTCTATTAATATCCCCATAATGTGCAATTAATTCTCCGGTCAATATAGGCCAAGATATAATAGAGTCCTTTTTACAGTAAAAAAGCCATTGGTACCCTACAAATTGATCAGACTCTAAATATAATGATGCAATAGTTACCTTTTGCAAAGTTGGAACCTGGTGTAGATCAAAGAATTGCTCCGTTTGGAATATCCATGTTATTGGATCATTGCCATCAAACTTTCTCATTTCAATATTGGGAAGCTGGGTACCCCTTGGTGACCATCCCTGATGAATTCCATTACCAAAATCATATCCTCTTGGAATATTCTTATTCATGTAAGGTTTATCAACATGAGAATTATATTTATCCTCCTGAGTATCTTGGAAGACATCATTACCTATAGGAAGAGTATCCCTTGAATTTTGTATGAGATTAACAATAGTTGTCATATTCCCCATCAACTTCTCCTCTAGATTGAGTAAATAAATTGTTCTCACCGAACCTTTCATATTTTCCTCCATTTTATTCAACTTATCCTCTAAATTATCCAAATCAATTTTTTTCATAGACCCTTTAATCATATCTTCCAACTGGGACACTCTAAAAGAGAGGTATTCCCTTTCATCATGCATTGAGGATGGATATTGTGGGGGTTTGGATGGAATGTAGGTATTTACACTTCCTTTTGGTGGAATTTTGAACAATAAAAATAGATATCACGCCTTAGTTGTCACCACAATTAGATCCTTCTACTCAAGTTAATCAAAATTAAAAATGGCGTACCTTTTCAAACCGTGATTGGAATAGAATTTTAAGGCCGACTTGAACCTGATGTAAATTTTAAATTCCTTCTCCTCTAGGTCTAAAACTTTGCACTATTGTATCCTGATTTGTACTCTTTCCAATGCCACATGTGTGATCTAATTTGGATTTACCAATGAGACATTATTGCGAATCTCCCAACACCTCTTATTTTGGGTCTTTCCAGAATAGAGAACTTGTACTGTATGCCACGTGTCCAATTTTATGTATCTGAGGTTGAAAACCCCTACCATAGATACTATGGGTCGTCTTCTTTCATATTCAACAGGTATCACTCAATTTGGATATTGCATTCCCCATATATAACCTTTTTTCTTAGAACACTTGTTTTAGACTAGTTTTTGGAATAGTCAGAAGCCCTAGATTCTAGAGAGAATATCTCCGAACCTGTAATGTTTCAGGATCTAAAACTTAGACCACAGTTAGCTAGGCCTTTTTCCTATATGGGTTTTAAGTCTCTCTCTCTGAACCCTCGTAGAAAAAGTTATATAGCGAAAATTCCAAGATGACTCGTTTTGAAGAAACTAGTCCCGAGGAAAGGGCTTTGATACCAAATGTTAAGTAACAAATTTCCCCAAATAGTATGAAAAGAGCAGAAATAGATCAGAAATAGTACTCCATGACTTGATTGAAGAAAATATCTGAATAACAAGCCTCTTTGAGGGGGAAACCTCCTTACACAATGTACTAAGTACACAAGACAAGGTAAGACAAGATACTCCAAATGAAATGTCTCATTCTTATATATAGGTGATTAAGGGGTAAAATCCCAACTAACAGACCCAATCCGACATAATTAATATAACCATACTAATGACAATTACCACTAATGGACCAAAGCGGACATCAAAACTAATGTAATGAACCACAATATAGGGGGAAATGTGCCCATATTAAGGGTTTAACACTCGCATGCCCCAGATATGACATTTTTTTCTAGAACACATGTTTTAGACTAGTTTTTGGACTAGTCAGAAACCCTAGCTTCCAAAGAAAATATCTCCTAACTTGTAATGGATCAGGATTTGAAAATTGGACCATGGCTATTTAGACCTTTTTTATAGATGGGTTTTAAATCTCGCTCTCTGATATCTTGTATACAAAGAATTATAACAAAAATTCCAATATGAATCGTTTTGAAGAAACCAGTCCTGAGGAAAGAGATCTTATACCAAATGTTATGCAACAAATTTTCAAAAAGAGCATGAAAAGAGCATAAATAGACTAGAAATAGTACTCCACACCTTTAATGAAGAAAATATATGAATGGAAATCCTTTTCGAGGAGGAAACCTCCTTATACAATGTACTAAGCACACAAGACAAGACAAGACAAGATGCTCCAAATGAAAAGGTTTCCTTCCTAGATATAGGCTACTAAGAGGTACAATTCCAACTAACTGACCCGAGTCGACGTGAGTAGTATAACCATACTACTGCTAATTACATCTAATGGACCAAGCTGACATCAAAACTAATATAATGTGACCCATATAAGGGGAATGTTGCCACATTTAGGGCTTAATAGAGTTCTCGTCAGGTTGTATAATGTGTTAAACAAGTGTCATGTTTAAGGGTGACATATTGCATTGCTGCTGCTTCTTGAGATAGACAATGTGATTTTCCCGTTTTCTCTTTTTAAACATTTTTTTTTCATTTTTTAACAAGCTCGAACAAAAGATAGAAGTATGCTTGATATAATTTTTTTGTTAGAGTTTAACGAGTCCAAAAAAAAAGCTCAATACCTTCTTCATCTTTTAACGAGCTCAAAGAAAATATAGAAGAGTGCTCGATATAGTGTCTTTCCCATTAAATTTTAATGATTCTGGAAAAATAAACTCAATGCTATCTTCATTTTTTTAGGAGCTCGAAGAAGAGAGAGGAGATTGCTCGATATGCAACCTTTAACATATAATTTTAACGAGCCTGAAAAGGTCAACTCAATACCTTCTTCTATTTTTAATAAGCTCTAAGGAGAGAGGAAAGAATGCTCATTATGTAACCTTTTCTATATAAGTTTAATGAGCCCATAAAATTCAACTCGATACCTCATTCTGCTGTTAATGAGTTCAAAGGAGAGAGGAAAGAATGCTCGACAAAGTACCTATTCGACCAAATTCTAACGAGTCTGAAAAAGTAAACTAGGGTTCTTTATTTTTTAAGGAGCTCAAAGAAGAGAGAGAAAAAGGATCCATAGAGTGCCTTTTTTCATTAAGTTTTAACGAACCTAAAAAATGGGTACAAGGATACTCGCTATATTGTATTTTTCATGGTTTAACGAGCACAAATAGAGATAAAAGTAAACTCGATAAGTGCCTTTCTCATGTTTTAATGAGCATGAAAAAGGGATGAAAGTAAGCTTGACTAGAGAGAACGAGTGGTACTATAGGGTGCAAATAGGTTCCATTATGCGCAAAACCAACATGGTGATAAATTATGCAAGCCTTGAAATAAGAGAAAAAAGGACCAGTAATAGCAACAATTCTCTCCAAGGGTAGGGTACTGTAAAGAGGAATCAAATCAAGGTATTGGGAAAGTGGCGAGTGTGACTACAATGATGGAATCAAAGTGAGTGATAGTGAGCAGCGTGACATAAGAGACCAAGCAAACACAATCATATACACAATAAAAGTTGGGAACCCTTTAGAGGGGGATAAAATAATAGGGAGGAGAGATAAATGAGGCTCAAACGTTGGTGATTCATGGACTAAACAAGGTTCCCATCCCTACCAAAATAGCATCATGGGAACCAAATAATAAACAAGGCGCTACTCTAGGGAACCCATGTGAGGAAGGAACTACCATTTGAGTTACATGAACATGCAAAAATAAGGCATGGATAATGTCCAAATCAAACGGGATTGACCCTGTGACATAATAATGGGAAGAACAAAGGTGGAAATTACGTACCATTAGTGGATGTTTCCAATAAAATCCTATGTCTCATCCATCAAATCCTGAAAAAAAATAGCCAAAACTATCTCCAAAGCAGTTGTCAATAGCGTAAACATAGAAAAATAGGAACAAATGAGCACTTACTAAGGAGAAGGGACTCCTTAGTAGCAGTTCGAGAAAACAGTAAAAACCTAGTGTAAATGGTAAAAACTAATATAACATGTGCATGGGTGCTTAACAAATAAATCTGCAGTAAAAAATGGTAAACAATAAACATTCATTGATTTCTTATGTAAAACAAATATAGGAGAGAACCATATCTTTTCATTAACCTGAAAATGGAGTTTTACATAAGATTTCACCTCAATGGTGAGGTTGGTGGAGCTTGTGCAGTCATAGGGACAAGTTGCTCCAATGCTCCAATGTCTCCTTCTCTTCTCCAAATGCAATGGGGATTGGCCAAATGGCTCACTCAAATGGTGAATCTAAGCACAAATGGTGAGCTTAGGGTTTCGGGAGTGATTTGGGCAGCATGAGGGTAAGATGGATAGTGGATGAATAATAGGGGGCCTCCATCACCTATTTATATGTTTTTGAGTGGTGGAGTATTGACCCATGGTATTTGGTTACACATGGTTTTGGTTATTGGTTTAGGGTTTCTTTTCTTCTTTTTCCCTCTTTTTTCCTTTTTTGATTTAATTTTTGAATTTTATTCTCTTTTATTTGATTTTTTGGGAATTTTGGACCCTTTTGGAGGGTTTTTGGTATTTTTGGAGGAAATTTAATTATTTTGAGGAGAAAAAGATTAATTTTGGTCTTTTTGGTGACCATTTGAAGGGTTTTTGAGGTTTTGGAGGCTAAATGGTGGGAAAAGTGGATAAATGGGTCATGTAGCTAGGGAGATGAGCTAGTGAGAATTTTTTGGGTGTTAACAAATTGCCCCCTGATGTGTGAGGGAAGGAGCTCATCGTATGGTCGATATACATCATAGTTTATTTGTCTTTTCCCTGAGGCGTGGATGAGAGAAGAGATAGATTGGAGACCAGAACAACGACCCCATACAAACTGCAAAAAATGAACATACATGGCCTCAAAATGAATGAGGAATAATCTCTGATATATGGACGAGGCGGGCATTCTCATGTTTGTATCAAGATATAAATAATAATAATAATAATGAGGTCCAATGGGACCTGAATAATACATGGACAACTGCTGTGTACATCATAATGGTCCAGAGGGGACACAAAACTGGGATATACTCATGGTCTTGCCATGGCTGATATGAAGCACTGATGCATTGGAAGGAAAACAGGCGTTATGAATGTGGCACCAGAAGGAGTGATGAGCTGCTAGATCTGAAGGTGTCCAATAACTGGGTTGACTTGATGACTAAGAGTTAGAATCTCAATGGTGCACTGGATTGTATCTGAATGGGGTACTCAAGGAAGCATATGGCTGGATGGCTTCCGAATACAGTCGCCAACGCATCCCGGAAATCCACGGGAACATACAATGGGAGGGTTCTGAAGTAGACTCACTAATGTGCTAGAGTCAGGGGACATCCGGGGTCTTCGACTAATAACTGAAGGGATCAATACCCTGCATGAATCTCAATGGTGTGATCAAGGTGTTGAAGTCGAGCACGTGAGAAACAAGCATTCAGAGAGGCATTAAGGACTCCTCTCAAAATGGTCCATAGGCACTCACCACTGATGGTGATGAGTCCAAGGCATAGGGACCTCTAGTTATATCCTATGGAATAGGTGGGTTGGCGTCGACAGAGGGAGACCTGCAACTACTAAGGAAATGATGTTTCCTTGATAGGAGCACGAGGTGTACAATGAAAAGGTGATAGTACTGAAGATGGGACTGACATACTGTGGGGGTGGGGAACAACTGAGGTGCAGAGTGGAGGGGGGGGGAATCAAAATTCCTTTGTTCAGAGTATGATGGCGTGGATGACCTGGCAGCATATGAAACTAACTTCGGGTGTTGGGATCAAAACTTAAGGGACCAGGGGTTGTGACTGCAATGGGGGAGACTCAAGGGGACAAACTGATGAGTGATGTTGGGAGACTCTAAGGGTGACACATCGCATAATACTCTGAACAAAGGAGACCATACTAGGGAAGCTGCCATAATAATGTGACTAGATATGATCTGTTGTGGTGCCGAGAGGCACCGTTGGGGCCTTCTTCATGGTTTAATGAGCTCGAAGAAGGGATAAAAAGTGTGCTCACAATGGTACTACCATGTGGATTTGTGCGAGTCCAGGACAATTCATGCTCGTGAGTGCTTTCAATTTTAACTAGTCTGAAAGCGATAAGAAGACTCTGAAATGGTGGGGAGGTACCGTCGTGTGGATTTATACAAGCCCAGGATGGTGAGTGCTCATGGGTGCTTTCATTTTTAGAGAGTCTGAAAGCAGTAAGAAGACTCCAAGGGGGTTCTTTTTCATGTGTTAGTCTCCAAGGCCCGAAAAAGAATAAAAGGATGCAATGAAGAACTCTTCTAGCCGATGTGACTAGAGTATTTCTTTTTCGTAATTAGTCTACAAGGTCCAGAAAAGGGTTAAAATTATATCAGGTAGACGCCCTTTCAGATACTTTTAGCGAGCATGAAAGGAATCAAGTTTGCTCATTGATCTTTTCATTCTTTTAGGAGTTAGGAAAGAGCTTAACAGAAACTCCCTAAGTGTCTTTTTCTTAAAGGAATTGTTCAACCCAAAAAGGGATAAAATTATACCGAACAAAAGCAATGGATAAGAAAGGAGGAAGTGTTCAATCAAGGGAAATGTAGGGAAACCAAGAACAACGGTGGGGGGGAACACTGATGGGGCCTCCTCCCGGGTAGATGAATGGTGGAAAAATAACATAATAACTGCAGTATGGATGGATTGGAGAGCTCATGGATGGGAATTGATGCCAAAATTGGTAAAAACATGATGGTGGTCGATGTGGCGTGCAAATCGAGGTGGCAAGGTTTATGGACAAAATTTCAAAAAACATTTCTGGTGAGAGTGAGAAATGTTCTCAAGCATCATCACGGGTTCAGAAAACTGAATCCAATGGTATAAAAATCACCAAAAACTGATAACGATCGATGTGGCACACAAATCAAGGCGACGAGGGGTGTGTGAGAAAGACTTGAAAAATATGGGGGTGAGAGTGAGAAATGATCTCAAGCGTCACCACAAGCATGAAAAACTGAATCCGACGATATAAAGAATGTGAGAAATTGATAAATGGCCGATGTCACACACAATTCGAAGCGACGATGGGCGCTAAAAAATTCCCTAAAAAGGGGCCAGTAAAATCGAGAAATGGTCTGGACCACCACAAAGTTCTTGTTGTGCTGAATCCATAGGTATCAACGGTTTGGAAAACGGACCTCATATGATCCTGATATGGCCAAAACAAGAATTGGTAAAATGTCTATAAATAGTAAGCAGACCCATAGTGACATGTGTCATTCATACGGTTGAGTTTGACAGGAGAATTGAGTGAGCCAGAGGTTATTTGGCATTTGCAGGAGAACCAACTAGTGGATTTCTATTGCGCGAGTTGGAGGTAACCCTATGAGCCCTTTCCTTTGATATTATTATGTTTTCATGGGTGGAACGGTCCTCGGGGGAGGTGTATCGGTCACGTGGGGTGACCAAGGTAGTATATCGCAGGTTCTGAGGTGAGTTGCATGCTCCAGATTGTGACTGTGGCCCCCACAACTGCGTTCTTGGAATGCGACCATGGCTCTCACAGCCGCGTTCTCGGAATGCGACTGTGGCGCCCACAACCACGTTCTCAAAACACGACTATGTCTCTCACAGCCGTGTTCTTGAAACGCGACTGTGGCTCCCACAACCGCAATCTGGAGCATGACTGCAGGCCCCACAGGTGCACTCAGGAAATGCGCTTTTCGAGGAAAAAGCGCACTCCAAAGCGCACATGTGGGGTTTAAATGCCTCAGAATGCGTGCCAATGTGCCACTTGGTCGGTGCACCGATCCGAAGGGGATTGATGGAGTATTATTTAATGTGGTTTTGATGATATTTCATTATGTGGTTGGTAGGATGCCGAAGGTGCAGTGGAGAGAGCGTGAGATACCAAAGGACCTGATGAGGATCACCCGACGAGATCATCGTGTGCAAGGGACTTTGGCACTCTGCGGGTTGCTGAAGTTTTCACAGGTGCCCCTTATGCGTTTAGCAGCTCTGTTGCTGAATAGGCTGGTTGGATTTTGGGACCCGAACGTTGAGGCATTCATGGTCCAGGGTGAGAGACTGGATCTCACTCTAGCGGATGTGTAGTTCTTGACTGGAATGCCCTAGTTGGGTAGGATGGCAGATACTCATCCTCGGAGGTCGAGGGACGTGGACATGGAGGATATGCTGGAGAGGCATTGTTTTCCAGGGTCCTATGTGCATAATAATGCACTATTGGTGTGTGATTTGCAGGCTCTAGAGACCTGAGCGATCGCGACATGCGTGGTGCGTGTGTTGGGATCGAATGCGCCCCACCGAGTGTCGGGAGGGAAGATGCAGTTGATTGAGAAGGTGCTAGCTAGGACCTACTATGCATGGGGTCAGATGTTCCTTGCCTATGTTCAGCGGGAGCTGAGCAAGGTGAGGCAGATCAGAGGGGATTTATGCTATGGTTCTTTTCTATGATGTTTCTTTTTTGAGCGGATTCCTATGTTGTGGCCTTGCATGCCAATCCGAGATGGAAGACTGAGGGAGCCGTCGATGGTGCGGTGGGGGGGGATGATGTGCTGTAGTGGTGGTGGGGTTGTGGGAAAATATTTTATGGCAATGGCTGCAGATGCCTGTCCTATTCGATGACTACCCTTATCGCACTATGGACTACCGGGGGAATCCTGAGTTGTCGTGGCCTCCTGAACAGGTCTGGGTGCCAGATGGTACGTATGCATTTTGGTTTCTTGTGATCCTGTCATGTGTATTTTTTTTGCTTGATAGTCTCTGATGACAGTTAGAGATGTTTGATGATGCTGACCTTTCGAGTGTTGGTTTTTTGCAAATGTGGGACCACAACCACAACAGGGGCATCGTGACCGTAGAGGTCGCATAGTGATGGCATCCCCACCTGCTCTAGGGGAGGTCTGGCAATGAGACGACGATGTTACACTAGAGGCCTTACAAGCCATCTTCGATCGGTTACTGGTCGATGTAGAGGATGAGGGTTGGCAGGATTTGGACCCGGAGCTACTAGATGTTTGTTACGATGCTCCACGGGAGTGGAGATCTATCCTGAGGCGAGTCACTGTATTGCCAGCGGAGAGGAGGGATCGGGACCGGTTTGATGCTCCTGAGGATGATGAGGAGGATCCAGAGGAGGACCCAGAGGAGGAGGATCCATAGGAGGAGAGGGGAGATGATGAGTTAGCAACAGAGGAAGAGGTTGCAGGTGATGATGAGGACACGAATCGAGGGGAGCATTCTGACTAGATAGTCCGTGATCTGCCCCCAAATGCAGATGAGCATATGGGGATGTCTTTTGTATATACGGTTGATGATGATGTCATATTGGGAGGATGCCGTTGGGGCTCCTCTATGTATTTTTTGTATAGTTGGGTGCTGAGGGCACTCATGACTTTTTATGACCATATGGTATATATATATGCACATGGATGCATTTTTTGATGATAGAGTCTCGTATGCATGTGGATGCACATTTGGCGTTGTTTGTGTTTTGTTGCACGTGGATGCATTTGTTGTGTTTTTGTATGCCCATGGAGGCATTGGTTATGGTAATGATATGCACGTGGATGCAGTATTATGATGGATTATTTTTGTTGTTTCTATGATTTTTAGATGCCTATATGATGTTATGATGATGTATGGTTAATGTCCTAAATGGTTTGGTGGATGTGCCAGTCTAGAATGTTGTTAGCCATTTGATATGCCACACTATTTTGATTTCTTGGGACATGAGTGAATGTAATGGATTCAAATTTTCTGATCATTTTTTTAGTGCGCAGGAAATTTTTGAAGAGGAAAGGATCACATACTTGGTAACAATTGTTGAGTTGGGAGACAAGAAGCTGGGAGTCTAGGAACACATGAAGGTGACTTATACCCATCTGGAGGGCAGCAGTTAGGAGACCGGTCACAACATAGTACTCAACCTGGTTATTAGTGGAAGCACCTATGCACACTCTATCGAGATGAATCAACTCATGTGAGGGGGAATAAAGTACCCAAGTTGCAGAGGTGAGATTTGGAGACCAGCGACTTGCACCTCCGGCAAAGCTAACATAGTAAAGTGGAACAAGATCCATCTGTGGTCATGCAAGGAAAATAAAATGTAAGGTCTTGGATGATGAAAACGAAAAAAGAATCAAAATTGTACAACATGGACTGCTGTGTCCAAAAATTGCTAAGGGTAAAAGCGTTTAAGGTACAACCCATTACAGGGGGTTGCGCAAGGGGTTTCCTTATGAATCGGTTAGAATGTATGCCCTGTGTCCAAGGCATGTGTGTACAATGTAGGGGCCTTGCCACATGGATTCAAACTTTCATTTACTTGTTTTATCATGGGCTTGGTCATAAATGAGTACAAGATCTCCTTCACAGAAGGCGCGTGGGTGAACATGTTTGTTGTAACCAGCTTTGGAGCGGTTCTTTGCGGCCTCAATGGTTTGAAGGGCTGCATGGCGGTCTTCATCGGCTTGCTCCAATAGAATTAAGCATTGTTCGAGCGGTGATGTGTCTAGAAGGAGTTCGATAGCGATGTGCAATGCTAGGATCTGACACTTGATTTGGAGCACAGATTCAACACCGTGAACCAAATGAAAAGGGGTAAAACTGGTGGCGATCTTGGTGGACATACGGTAATCCCATAGTGAGGGGAAAATCATATGATGCCAATTGGACTTATGCCGGTCGACGGTGCATTGGAGGATTGTCTTCAAAATTTTGTTAATGGCCTCGACTTAGCCGTTCCCTTGGGGGTAGTAGGTGGAGCCGTATTGATTTTTGAATTTGAGGAGAGTTGACAACTCTCGCCATATGGCATCTTCGAAATGAGAGCCATGGTCAGAGATGAGTTTCTTAGAGACTCCAAAACGAGTGATGACATGGTTAAAAAAGAAGCGAGCCACAGTGTCGGTTTTGCAGTTGAAGGTAGGCATGGCTTCGACCCATTTGGTAAAGTAGTCGACGGCCACAATGATGTATTTATGGCCACTTGTGGAGGGAGGATTGCATTCCATTAAGTCAATGGCCCATTTGCAAAATGGACCAATGGTGACGACCGGATGAAGAGGGGCAGGGGGTGTCCTTGCCTTGGGGGCAAAGAGATGGCAGTTACGACAATGTTTGACCACTGTGATATAGTTAGTAAATAGTGTGGGCCAAAAGTACCTTGTGTGGATCACCTTTTGGGTAGTGGCCATTCCAGAGTGTAATATCCTGAATTTTGGAATAACTAATTCCGTTGTTATTCTTCCCCAACACATATGTTTTATTTTGAGTATTGGGCATCAACCCTAGCACCTATGATTTATTCTTTTATATATTGACATACTGGGCATGGACCCTGACTGAATTCTTTATTTGAGTGTATACTGGGCGAGGAAGCCCTAATGTTTTGGGATGATGTGCTTCAGCTTTGATATGGATACAAACCCTAATATAATGAGATGATATTTTGTTACTCACTGTGCAGAGCTATGATTTTACATTATTGACTTATGAGTGTGTTGAGCGTGGACTCAGAAACACACATATAACCTACGTACTGGGCATGAGCCCCGATGTACCTAGAAGAATGTTTATGTACTGGGAGTAAGACCTGAGGTACATTGAGTGTTGGGCATAAGCCCTGGAGCACTCCAAGCTTGATAAATAAATACCAGATCCGAGGCCACTTGAATATTCTAGATGTGCCTCACAACCACATTCTAGCACTAGTGTTGAGCAGGAAGCTCTGGAATTGCACTAGCGTAACACCCATGTGAAAGTGTTGAGTTAAAAGGTTATGAAGAGCACTCGGGGTTACTAAATATCAAAGTGTTGAGTCGGAAAGACTTTGAATAGCACTTCTACTTTCATCACATTTATTTCATCTGGTTAAATGATTCATCTTTTATCTATCATCAAATACTACAGGAACTACCATGTTAAACGAGGGAATCCGACATGCAAGAGAGAGACTAGAGGTGCATATCCAAGCTTACCGAAAGACCGTCCAAAGGATTGGACCATATCCTTAATGTTTAAAAGAAGTATCATGTGAAGATACATAGTAGATAATTTCCATAACCTAAAGTATGGATTGACTAAGAATAGTCTTATGATAACAAAATGCTTAAGGCCTCAAGGCTAAATATTATTATTAAGAATAATATTGTTATTATTTATTTATAGAATATATATTCTTTTATATATATATTTATGCATAAGTGGGATGCCACATTATTAAATATTATTTATTAATATTTAGGTTGAATTATAATTATTGTATTATTATCATTTTGAAAAGATTTAAAGATTTAAAAATCACTTATAGTTAAAACAAGTGAGAAGTCCTAGTTCAAAAGGACAAAATATTTTAGTAAATAATATCTTTTAAATATTATATTATTTAATTTAAAGAAACTAATTATTCCAACAGTCATAATTCAAGACTCCCCTACATAAAGAGGGCAAATCCCAAGTTTGGGGGATCATCGTTCTCTTATGGTAATCAGAGAGAAGTTTTATGCTCTAAGAAATTGAAGCAGTCTCATCTAATAATTCCATATCTGAACCAGCAGTGAACCTAGGGCCTCTATCTCTTATTGCATGTTGGAACCAGCTCGGGGGGATCCAGCTAGAACCAGGAGCAGTTGTAGTATCATGGTTGGGAGGAACATGGTAGTCCCAAAGTCATCCAACTAAGGAATCATTCTAACAGGTCAGCTAAGCACAACAATTTTTACACTAATTATTGTTCGAGTGTGCAGGCTACTACAGGAGAGGAGCAAGCCACAAGACAACCAGGTATGATATATTAAACCAACTATTTAAAGTTATGTTGGCATCTAGGCATTTATTTAGGCATGTTATTAAAATATTGCTTTCCCTAAATCTTTACAACATTTATTTCTATTATGGAGCAAGGGCCTTTAGGGCATAGGTTCTCGGGTTGAATTCTTTATAATTATAGAGTTGTATGCCTAGAAATTTTATTAAACTCAGAAACTATAGCTTTGAAACCAACAATATGTCTAGTAGGTCTAGTCAAAATAGCCTGTGTTAGACATCCAGGCAAACCTTAAACCTAGAATCTTTTCTCTATCGTTTTAAACATCAGAGTTCTTTTCTTTCTGGCAACATTATTTATGTAGGTTGCTATTAGTATTATATTCATGTTTTTCAGTTCTGTTACTCCTTTTAAAAACCTAGGAAGTTAAAACGTAGTCATGCTAGAGATCTTCCATTTAAAACAGAAATTATATTATTCCCATAAATTTCCTCCCAGATCTCATCGATTACATTACACACTAGTAAGGAAAAACGCTTTACACAATATTACCAAGTTTTTTTTCAAATAGCAATGAATGCCTTCAAAACCTTAGTTATTCTTTTCAACCAATACTCAACCCTTTAAATAGAAAAAGAACGCATCAGAAATTTCATATTACATCTATTATACCTCCATATTTCACAGTGTCACATCTTCACCATAAAAATAGTTGACGACACTTCCCCTACTGCTTAAAACACCCAGAAGAGAAAAATGATGAGTGATCCTTGAAGAGAAACCTATTCTATCAAGAATCAACCCAGCTGAGACTTCATATACCTACACTACCGCGCCTTGCTCCACTTAGGTGCACGGTAGTCCACACTACCGCGTTATGCTATTTCTATACCATGCAGTACTACCGCGCTATGCTCAGTTTAAGAGGCGCGATACTCCCTTTTTATCCTTTTTGCCATGGCTTGTGGGATCTTGATCTTCGAGAGATTTTTTAGGATTGGTATCCCTGATTCGATCCTAACTCACTTTTTGTGATTAGTGGGCCTGATCCACTAAACTCTCCCAAGATCCATCCTTCTCTCTTGTTGGTTAACCCTACTACACACTATAAAAGAAAGACATTCCATGAGCAAAGAAAAGGACTCTTGGATACATCAAACTTATGATCTTGAATCTTTGTGGAGATAGCTAGAGGAGGAAGCACTTGGAGCTGGGAGTTGGCTTGGATATCAAGCAACCATTGTAAGTGACTTCAAGTTGATAATAAAACATAACTTGTCTTGTTTCCCAAATCACATGTGTTGATTTTGTTTCAATTATATGATTTGTATCTGTTATAGATTTAGATCCTAACTCATATTTCAAGTTGCTAGAGAATCATATATGCTTGTATCTTGGTTTCCTTTTGACAGGTTCATTCGCAAGGACTTGGAAATTGGAGCGACCATTAAGACAAGCAATTGAATTGGAGGTCAGTTAGATCTCTTCCTTTTCTTTCAGCAGTTTAATCTTGAAATGTTTTGTTTAGATCTAGGAATTCAAGGTAGCATTTGTTATCCTTTTTTCTTAGTTTAGAGTCAGTTAAAGTCTACTTTAATCTAAGAGAATTTCTACCTATCGGTAGGGAGAAATTTCTACAACAAGAATGGCGACTCCATTGGTTTGAACCCCATTTGATTGATTTATCTCACTTTCAGTCATTTTTTACTGTGATTCTTCTTTCTCTTCAAACCAGTACTGAATTTTGGTCTCCTTGACCTTTATTCTTCCCTCCTCTCTACATCTTTCCTCCCTCTGTGATCAGTGAGTCCTCTGGGTCTGCAACAACCCTGAAAAATTCAATCTTCTTTTCAAAAGTTGCATTTTTCCATCCTTTGCAACAGTACCGTGCCCTCGCCACTGTCTACAGCGCCGTAGTACCACGTACCCAGCACTTTTACCAGAGCGGTAGTGTACCAGTACTGCGCTCTAGTCTGTTTCTGCCATGCGGTAGTGTCTGCATATTTTCAATTTTTCTTGCCTGTTTGGTTTCTTGAGTCATTTTTTATTTTTTTTGCTTTAGTTTGGTGTTTTATGTTGCCTATTACTATCCTGTTCATTACACAGTCTTTGTGGTGTGTTTATTTCTCTTGTGAGATTGATTATTTTATGAGTTAGTGGCATTATTTGGACATTGGGTCACCCCTTCAGTCTGATTGCATTGGCTTGATATTCTCATCACAACCAAACCATTACTACTGTCCTCTTTTTACTAGATCGTGTATCTTTCATAATCACATTGTTTCCATTATTATCATTAAAATCTATATTGAAAATTATCATTGGAGAACATTTGTGTTGTTTGGATTGAAATGGTCTAGCAGTATTATTATGCATTAGGAAGTGAACCATTTAAATTTGCCACATAAGTTCTCTTTTTTGAAGCATCCTAGTTGCAAGATCAGTGAATTGGAAAGAAGTGTTTATTTCAGTTTGGCTCTACTTAGAAAAAGAAAACAAATTTTTTTGTTTTGAAGTGGTTTTTAATTGCTTATGAAAGTTTCATGCATTTATGACCAAAGAACTCTCTCTCTTCCATAGCTAGTTTTCATCGAATACAAGGCTTATTTCGGTTCATTCTCACTTGCATGGTTTGGGACGTCACAACACCACCAAGTTTCACGTCCATTTACCCGATTGAGTAATACAACCACTAAAATTAATCTCCCTAACTAAACCAACATTAACCTCACTTGAGGAAATCAAAATAATTTGATAGTTAGGTACGACACTGGGGATAGGCATCAAAATAATTCCCCCTTGTCATTTTCATCTTAGACATAGTTGTTGTCCTCTAGGGAACTAAAATCCTCTAGTATTTATTGACACGGTCACAGCCATTTTGTGGAGGGGCCTCCTGACTGTTTTTAACTTTCAGGGGTTAAACCGCCGCGAGATTGAGAACCGGATGGACTCTATGGAATGTCGCACTCCACTTAGCCCTAAGGCAACATCGATCATTGTCTTCCTTGTATTCATAGTAATGCAAGGGTGAAAAGGCAGAAGCGCCGAAAACCTTTTCCAACGTGTCATGAACGGGGTAGCTTAGTGACTTTTCTACTAGGGCTCTTTTACCCAGGATCCCTTTTGGTAGAGGGATATCCTTCTCATATTGGTCTCTCACGTTGTATTGTTCGACTTGGATTTCATCACCTTGCGAAGGATACAACTTGTTGAGGTCTCCAGCTCTTAGTGAGGAGTTTGCTTGTTATCTCATCTTTATAGAGGGTTATTTTTTCTTTTTAGTGACTGCTTGTTGGCATTCTGGCCATTATTTTTATCAGCTTTCTTACTGAGACACTGGTCTCAGTATAGATTTTAGAGCTTGCTTTTTTGGCCTGCGAGCCTTGCTTTTTCTAGCTCCACTTTTGCACACTCGACTGCATTAGATTTTTTGAGTTCTTTGTTACGAGACTGCCCCCGGATTTCACATTCCTGCCATTATGTCAGAACCACCATGGAGATCACAACGAGTACAGGGCAAAAGCCCTCCACCACCACCACCGCCACGGACCTCCAGTCCACCTGCATCACGTATTCCTGCCCCTCCTGGCCGCAGTGCTGGTCAAGGGAACATTCAACTGACGATACACACTACATCTTCAGTTCCGTATGTAACCGTTACTCACAGCACAGTCTCATAGCCTCCTGCAATTTCTGCAACCACTAGTATATCTGAGATTCCCACTGTCACTTCACCCACTGTTATTCCAGATATATCTTCCATAGTGGACAACATTACAGTGGCTGAATCTAGTACATCCCAAAATACTAGACCGGAGGCCATCCTCCTCCCCGATGTCAACACCTCCCTTCCACCAAAAACTTTCTACGATGACACGGACAGATCTGTTGACACCACCGAAGGATCCGACCAAGATATATCTGGCTTGATTCCAGTCCCAAGCGGGTACGTCGAAATTATTGAAGACACTCAACTTCTTGATACACCTTTTGAACCTGACTATGGCTTTATCACTTCCCAGGAGAAGGTTCCACCTATTATCACTGCGCCATCCAACGTTCATCCACAGGAAACCAGTTCTTCCAGCAATGTACCTCGTACCATATCTCTCCCCAACCTCCCTTCGGGACATGAGATCATGGCCTCCATTCAGTGTAGTATGGTTAGTCTAGCAAATTCTTCGTTAGCGTCGCCACAGTTTAAACGTGACACAGAGCAAATGCTCTCAACGGCTTCTAGATATCCCCCTGTTACTCATTCTCCTGACTATCAGGATCCCAACATCCTGTCTAGCACAGAGTTTCATCACTCCTATGCAGACGGCTCCGGACCTTCAGACGTTACTATACCTATGTTCTCGCAGGACCCCGAAAACCCTTTTCAAGATACGAACCCGGACCCAGTCTTCGATGGTACTCCTATTGTTGAACACTCTATGGATGACACCCCCGATACCCCTTGGTTAAATTCCCCACATTTGTTTCCATCACCCATGTTTGGCGCACATTCTATGAGGGATAACCCAGTTTTTTCTCCGTCCTCGCCCGTCAAATATGGAAGACCCCCTCCACAAATCGACACTTTTGGCGCTGTTGGCCAATCGACACTATCGTATCTGGCTAGTGTCGAAAGAACACCAAGTCATACTGCTGGATCATCCATATTGATCGGAGGTTCACCTTCGGCCACTATCTACACTATCTCAGCAGGTGGACAACCGATTGCCATGATCCCCAACTCCAACAACCAAACTCCTCCTGGCGGGTCATCAACCCAACCTACTGGAGGACAATCCTTTGTTGGGAACCCCATTCCTAGTCAACAACCTCCTCCTATTGGGCCATCAACCCAACCTACTGGAGGACTATCCTTTGTTGGGAACCCCATTCCTATTCAACAACCTCCTCTTATAGGGCCATCCAACCCATCTGCTGGAGGGCAACCCATCGGCACCATCGAACAACCCTCCCAACCAGCAGCATCTGCTCAGTATGGTATGTACAACACACCTGGAAGCGGACAACCTTATACCAGTTTTCCAACTGGGCCTTATCTTCAACATCCCTCGTCAGGTACGCTTCCTTCTTGGGAATCTCAAATCCCACAGAGTGGGGGGTACTCATTATTTGGAAACTGGAACCCAGCGGGCAATCTCAGATTCCCCCCAACTTGAACTCCAGCTTCCCCTATCCTTCAACTGCTACAACTCCATGGAACCCATCCCTTCAATTTCCACATGTTCATCAAGGAGGAACGAACCTTCCATGGACACCACTGTCGCAGCCACCCCCCAACCCTGCTATGGGAAACCCTCCACTTACTCAATATAGTGGTAACATTCCTGGAACACAACAACTCCAAGGAACTTTTCCCCAACCAGGAGCAGCAACCATTCCTAGTTTACAGCAACCCCAGGGTACCATACCTACCATCCCCACTCAGCAGAACATCCACCAACTGGTTACCACAGTGATTCCTAGTCAGGTAATGACTTCCAACACTCAACCGGTTAACCAGATGGCCTTCTACCCATAGAACTTCCAACAATACCCCGTGGGAAACACATATGGGTATAACACGCAGCACTATACTATGCAGGCCCCCCCAGGTTTCTCTACACCATACGGTTATTACTCATACCCACAGACTAATCGTCAACTTCCCTTTTTGGCCACACTAGAGTTACCTGATTTGTCGAGGCTCATTAACGATCCTATATGGCATGAACCTCACTGGCCACCCATTCCAGCCAAACTTCCATCGGACATTCCTAAGTTCGATGCTAAGCCTGGGGAAGACCCCAAAAACCACGTAATGACCTTCCATCTTTGGTGTTCATCCAACTCCTTGATGGACGATTCCATTCGACTACAGCTCTTCTAGCGTACGCTTACCGGCATGGAAGCAAAATGGTACATCGAGCTGCCACAACACTCTTTCCACGATTTCAACACCTTGGCTATGCTATTTCTGACCCATTTCCAGCTCCCCATCTAGTATGAGACTAGAACAGAACTGTTAACCTCATTGCATCAAACCACTTCTACGCACATTTCGGATCACATCCATGAGTGGCGTCAACACCGTAGGCTAATCAAGGCACCCATTCCGGATCAGCTACTCATTGATTGGTTCACAAAGTCATTTTTGCCTCCCATAGCTAGGGATATCACTATGCGCGGGCCGGTCACAGAAGAAAAGCCATCTCGGTAGCTCAGTACATGGATTTGGTATATACCTAATCCGACACTTTACATGAACTTCTTCCCCATGCCACCCGCGTTACCACTGATCCAACGAAACCCGCCACTGAACCCCCCATTGATGGTATTGTCGGTTCAGTCAAGGCCCAACCTACTACCAACTCAACGGGGCAACAAGCTTCTGCTTCCCTCGCTCTATCTCAGGCTACTCCAAAAGCTACTACTTCTCCTGCTATCTCCTCCGAAGTAAACGCAGTTCAATCTACGTCACAACCATCCAGAGGAAATAAGAAGAACAATTGTGGTAAATCCAAGAATAACCAGCAAGAGAATCCCAAGCCACAACCCACCCACAACGACCCGAAACCACGTCAAAAGGCTAAGTTTCCCCTGCCTAATCTGTCAAGATGATCACTACACGCGTGATTGTCCCTACAAGGATGAAGTCAACAAATTCATTAAAGGATCCTCTCGCTCGGTAGTGTTAACTGACCCTTTCCCTCAGCAGCAACAGCAGATGGTTTCCCAAGAAACCCCACAGGGGGGAAACTCAAGCAACCCAACTCTCGAAGAGACGTCCGCAAATCATGAAATCCTAATGACGAGTAATGAAGAGATTCATATAAGCACTCATTCAAAGACATACGAGAACCCTCCAAGTTCAAACAAACAGTTAGAGATAGCCAAAGGGAAATCTCTTGTTGAAGATCCGACTTCTACCCCCCCCTAACGGCCATCTCCATATTGAGAGACCGCTTACAGACATAGTGCTACACCCACCCAAGGGCACCATACGAAAGGCGGCATTTAATCCCAATGCGGGAGCTGCCCAAAATTACAACATTGTTGAGGATTTAGCTCAAGCACCTTGCGCCATGTCGACTCTCGAGGTTCTTCAACACTGCCCTATGCAGCGTAGAACCTTACTTTCAGCACTGGGGGCAATGGACCCAGATACTTCAAACACTATTATTTTTAACTTGGAGTATGCCAAACCTCGGCTTTCTCACCAGTTAGCCTTCCAGGTTCATACAAAAATCCGTGGAAATAGCATCCATCGCATTGTTTTAGATGAAGGTGCCTCCACGTTGATCATGTCTTTGAATTGTTGGAGAGCCTTAGGCTAAGTCACGATGTCTCCCACTACTCTCAGGGCATTTGATGGACACGGTTTTCAACCTTATGGACTCATTCCCGCAATTGGTGTTGAACTGGGGGGAAAAATAGTATCCGTACACATCGAAGTCGTGGATGCACCATTAGATTACAATCTTCTACTTGGTCGGAACTAGTTTTATGCCATGACCTCCATAGCATCTACTGTCTTCCGGATTGTGCAATTTCCTCATGAAGGGAAAATTGTCACCATAGATCAACTTGATTACTGTATCCTAGACTCTCATCCAAACTCCGCCAACACCGTCCTGTTATTAGATCAGCCTCGGTACCGGTTCCAAGACGTTGGCGTTGGTCTTATGAAGGATTCTTCCCTTATTGGAGTTTTTCCAGAGCTGGGGCCCCATGTTCAACCATTCAACATGATTTCATCAAATGTCACCCCTTCCAATGATTCATGGGTGATTCCAAGTCCCACTGAGATTGAAAACTACGGCAACTCCATGCCTTTGAAAAGAAACCTCGCAGTGTACGAAGCGATCCAATCAGCCACCGATTGGGTCGACTGTCCTACCCATCACACCGTGGCACAGCTCTCGTCTGAGACTCATTCATCCCCACCACTTATCGATCCTCTCACTTTTATTTTTCCCACTGACGAATCAATTATGGAGGTTATGTGCGGTGATGAGCCACCATGGGGAGATTTTCATCATCAATCTTCATTCCCCACCATTGAAACGCTTGAGCCCGATACAAAACCTAGTCCTTCACTTGGAATGGTTCAAACCAAGTTTCCCAATTCCCTCGACGAAGTATTTTCCGAAGGAAACTTGGCTAACCTTATGGAAACCACTCCCACAGGTATTTCAGTGAAGCCTGGTATTGTGGAAAACATACATATTGGAAAAACATGCACTCCCCTCGAAATGGAGTTCTACACTGCCTACTTCAAAACTTTCCGCGATGTTTTTGCTTGGAGTTATGAAGAAATGCCAGGAATAGATCCCTCAATTGTGGTCCATGAAATTCCAACCTTCCCTGACACCCGACCTGTTCGGCAAAAACTTCAACCCGTCCATCCTAGTAAGGCAGCCACTATTAAAGCAGAAGTTGAAAAACTTTTGCGTGCTAGTTTTATCTATCCTGTCCCATTGACAGAATGGGTATCTAACATCGTTCCCGTAGCCAAGAAACAAGGAACGATTAGAGTCTTTGTCGATTACCGCGACTTGAACAAAGCTTGTCCAAAGGACAACTACCCAACTCCGTTCATCGACCAGATCATCGATAACTGCGCTGGGAGTGTCATTTTTTCATTTATGGATGGCTTTTATGGCTATAATTAGATCGATATCCTCCCAGCCAACCAGCATAAAACAACCTTTATCTGCCCTTGGGGGATTTTTGCATATCGAAAGTTACCTCTTGGCCTTAAAAATGCCGGGGCAACTTTCCAACGAGCGATGTCGTATGCATTTCACGATATCAAACATATTGTAGAACCATATCTTGATGATCTTCTCGCTCATTCTCAGACCCGAGATGACCATCCTAATCACTTAGGTGCCATTTTCGAAAGGTGCCGTCACTACAATATCCGTTTGAATCCACATAAGTGTGTCTTTTGCGTGTAAGCCGAAAAACTTCTGGGATTCATAATCTCCAAAAGCAGGATACACTTAGATCCTACGAAGGTAGAAGCTATCTTAGCCCTGCCTTCCCCTACGAACATTCCAAAACTTCAAAGTTTGCAAGGGCATGCAAACTTTCTACGTCGTTTCATCTGTAATCTTTCCGAGATAACAAAAGGCTATATGAGGCTTCTCAATAAGAACACTCCCTTCATTTGGGACGACGAAGCCCAATGTTCCTTTGATAATCTAAAGGCGGCCTTAACTAAATATTATGTGATTCAACCCCCCAATTACACACGGGATTACATTCTTTATCTCGCAGCCTCGATTTCCACCATCGGTATGGTGCTAGTCTAGGAAGACCATAACGGCATAGAACATGTGGTATACTATCTTAGTAAGAGTCTTGTCGACTCCGAAACTCGTTATTCACATGTTGAAAAACTGGCTCTGGAAACAGTTTTCGTTGTCCAGAGGTTCCGTCATTACATTCTACTCCGCCGGACCATTGTTATAGCCGATTTCAATCCAATGTATTATATCCTCACACGTCAAGTGCTTGGGGGAAAATATTCTCATTGGATCATCATCCTACAAGAGTTTGACTTGGAATTTTCCAAAGCCAAGTCCAAGAAGTCTTTGGTCTTTGCTGAGTTGATTTGTAACTTGCCCCGTGCTACCGAGTAATCTGATCCCATCGATTCTCTTCCTGATGAATCGTTGTTCCTCATTATCACATTTGATCCATGGTACGGGGATATTTTATTATATCTCGAAACCCAACGTTTCTGCCCCAACCTCACTCGCGATGAACGTCGACGCATCCGACATCACGCCAAGTACTACCTCATAGTCAATGATACCCTTTATTAACGTGGTGTCAACACTGTTCTTCGACATTGTTCGACTCTCGATGAAGCGGAATGCATTCTTAATGACTGCCATGCTGGAGCATGTGGTGGTCATCTTTCTGGGATGGCTACGGCCTAGAAAATACTACGAGCAGGATATTTCTGGCCCTCTATTTTCAAAGACTGCATTGAAACGGTCAAGAAATGTCCACCCTGTCAATTCTTTCATAATAAAACACGCTTGCACCCTACTCCACTCCATCCCGTTATTGCCGTCGGCCCCTTTTCCAAATGGGGCATAGATTTCATGCACTGTAAGCCCACTTTAGCCGGGGGGCATAGCTATGTCATAGTAGCTGTTGACTATTTCACAAAATGGGCTGAAGCAATGCCTACTTATGCTGACGACGGAAAAACAACAGCACAATTCATATTCAATCACATTATAGCTAGATTTGGTGTCCCACAATCCATTGTGACCGATCATGGCTCCCACTTCAAGAACCATATGATTGAGGAACTAAGTGCCAAGTTGGGTTTTCGCCATGAAAAATCAACCCCATACTACCCATAGGATAATGGCCAAGTTGAAGCCATTAACAAGGTTCTGAAATGAATGATTCAGCGTATTGTGGGTACTCATAAATCCAACTGGCACTTAGCTCTATTTTCAGCACTATGGGCATACCGAACCTCAGTAAAAAATGTTACTGGGTTTACACCATTCCAACTGGTGTATGGCCTAGAAGCCATTTTACTGATAGAATGTGAAATTCCATCACTTAAGATAGCCATAGAGCTACTTCCCCACACCACTTCCGAAGAGGAACGGTTTCTATACCTAGCCAAGCTAGATGAAACCCGCCGCGACGTTGCTTTAGCCAACGAAGCTCATAAAAAATGCGTCAAAGCACAGTATGACAAATCCGTTCAACCTCGGGTTTTCAATGAAGGTGACCTCGTACTCACATATGATCAAATGCACGATAAACTCAGAAAAGGAAAACTAGAATATATGTGGTACGGCCCCTTTGTTGTAAAACATGTCTTAGAGAAAGGAGCCTATGAACTCATCGATTGTGATGTCACACCATTGGCATGGCCCCGCAATGGGCTATACCTCAAACGATTCTATGCGTAAGGTTATCCTACGTGAGATAATTTTTTTACATAATGTACCTAGCTTGTTTTCACTCATCTTTTTGGTGTGCACACACGGACCTCATGTATCCATTCTTACCTTGACTTGTGATTTTGTGCGCAGATGCCTGCCTACTTCGGATTCGCCGACGGTGCAATCCGGCACACCCGGAACCTCGCTTCCGCCGCATGGGTAATCTATTGTCCCACTGGCGAGTTACTATCTTCAGGAGCCAATTTTTTGGGCCCTGCAACCAACAATATCACAGAGTACCATGCAGTCATTGGACTCTTGACAGAGGTTGCTTCCCTTGGAATTGACTCCCTATCAATATTTTTAGACTCCCAACTCGTGGTTTCTCATCTGAATCATGTTTACACAGTTCGTGATCCCATCCTACTTCGTTTATTTTGGAGGGTACGCCTCTTGGAATGATCTTTTAATTTCATTTCATATCAACACGTACCAAGGGAATTCAATTGTATAGCTGATTCATTAGATAATTACATTTTGGATTGGCATCTTTCCCATACATAAAAATACATCACAAAATAAACACACAAGTCATTGTAAATAAATAGGTCATAAAAGCAGGTCCATATATATATCACTGTATATAAAAGTGTTTTTTCAAATACATAAAGTTTGTGTTTTAAAGACAAAATTTGGGACCTCATCCCATACAAAAATTTGGCTCTCAAAGCCTACATATCGTATACATGCCGCAAAAAGATAAAAGCTACCATCTAAGGAGATCTGGGGGATCTATCATGTTCCTCATCAGATTCCTCATGTTGCTGGTGATAACATACTATAGCCAGAGCCACCCTACAGAGGAGTCGGCCAATACGCCTAGGCACACCTACGGTATGCCGCTGGAGATGCAAAGGGATGTCGTCCATCCTCATAGCAGGGACACCGTGGGTTAAACCCTGTAGGTTCCTCTCTATCTCCTGGACCCCTCCCACCTCATCCTCGTCTTCTTCCTCATCCGGAGCGGCTTGGTGATCAACACCACCTTGCCGTAATGGCGAGTACCCTACTGGTCTCTGTGGTCCACGATCTGCGGCATACACACGTACATATATTAAAGTCTTTTACACATTCTAAAAAACAATAAAAATTGCATATTAAAAAAAAAAAAAACATTTATGAAGGTCATACCTGAATTGTCCCAATTCTCATCCTCCGGCAGTGCCAGGTCTATGTCCTCGCGGAAATCCACCCCTGCATAGGGGTATTCATCGATCATCACAATCTATTCCTCGAGCCACGAGAAGAAATCCCCACCGAAAGCTAAACGTTGCGGCCCCCCAAGTCGTCCTGCGTATTTGCTCCATCGAGCCATCCATGGCTTGGTGGGTAGACAGGGGGGCATGGCTAGCTGTGGGCACAACAACGGCACCCTCGCCAAGAAGAAGGTGACTAAGATGCTCCCATACCCAAATTTAGAATTCTCTCCAAGCCTGCACTTGTTCACTTGCTCTTTGAGGTTGATCAATACTACCTCACACCAGTTGAATATTGTTCCTGCCATGCAATCCACTGCAAGATTCATCTGTGTACAGGACGCCTGATGGGGACCCGTGCTCCCTGCTGCACATGTGATGGTGAACAACATGGTTTTTAAAGGAAGTTCTACAATGTCCTTAATGACCACCTTGCCGCTTTTCTTCCTCGAACCTTGACGACAATAACGAGCAATTAAAGCATCCGTGCTCGCCTCCGAGGCTGTGAACCCAGTAAAACTCACCCGGGCTCCTCTTTTCAAGAGGCCCATGAGGAAATAAATGTCCTCGAGTTCAATCTTGAGTGTGTGTTCTCCTACTCGGAAAGCTTGAATGTCGGTGTCCCACATTTGAATAATGTGGGTGAGAAGTTTTGCCTGCTTACGGATACCTTTGGTCTTGAAGAATTTCAACAAACCACATTCCTGCAATGCATTCAAGGTCTCCTGGTCCTCTTTGGCCAACAAATCATCCGCTTCATGCTCTCTTTCATTCCACTGGACCATTTTGCTCCAAACAAGTTGCAGACACCTGCAGAAAGTCGTAGGAAACATTCATTAATCATTTAACAACTTGATCTCAACTAAAAATTTGAGAAAAACTAATTTTTTCATCTTAAAAAATCGCCACTATTGTGGTTGGGGGAAATACACCTAAGCGGTACTGCACAGTACCGCGCCCGTGTTTAATCTTACAGCGTAGTACTGTTGCACAGTACCGCACTTCCCGATATAGCTCCTGCGCGGTACTGTGGAAGACAAAAATTGCCTAATAGGGATCGCCCAAAAAATTGTTCTTCCCTACCGAAATCAAGTTATTCATATATGAAATGAAAGAGGAGCTTGAAAGCTCTTACTTGGCGCAGACGACTGTTGAAACGGTGCTCCGGATCTCCAGATATGAACTCTTGAATTTTTTTGCTCCTCAATGGGTAAAATCTCCTCTTTTGGCAAATGCACAAGTGAAATGGTAACTTTCCATATTTACCCATCCTTTATATAACTTTTTCACTTATTTTTTACTCATTATTTTATCTAGTTAAATTAAAACCCATTTCACATTACTAATATTTGGTTCCATGAGCATTTGTTGACAGGGTCTCCTTTAAAAAAATATATATATTCACATTGGCGTTCATTTATTGTTTGACCTTCATTTTGAGCCTACTTTATCTTTTTCGTGCTCTGGATTAAAACTTGAAAAAGATTCCAAGCGCTTTTACACCCGTGTCGTGCTTGTCAAACTTAAGTAAATGGTGTCGAGCTTAGTCAACTTTACTCATGCTCGTTAAACGATGAGGAAAGTATTATCTTGGTTGTATTTTATTCTCTATTCGGACCAGAATAATTAAAAATTATGAAAAATACCATTGGAGTCCATAGTTAAGCTCTTTTCAGACTCCCTAAAATTGAAAAGATTGCCAAGTGATCTTGACTCTTTCACACTTGTAAAAGTATTTGAAAGGTCATCTATTCGGTGATAGGTTATTCCTTTTTCGGCCCGTCTAGACTATTTACGAGAAAGGTATACCTCGGTCAATTTTTGGCTGGGAGAGTTCTCTCGGGAATTGTTTTACACTTTTTCAGGATCGAGGGACTAAATTTACGAAAAAGTACACTTTGGAGCCTCCTTTAATTTTTCAGGCTCTCTAAATGTGAAAAACTACCGAGTTTTCTTTCCTTGGACTTGTTAAAATTTAACATCGAAGGACCCACTTTGGGACGAACCCCTCCTTTCTTAGGTTCGTAAAAAATGTGAGATTGGACTCATCTATGAGATGAGCTATACCGAGCATCTGTTATCCTCTTCAAGCTCAAAAAACAACAAAGAGGTACTCGTCTATCATGTCGGGGGAATATGGGAAACAAGTCAAGTTTATTTTGGCAGCTTGTTAGTCGTTACCTTTGAACATGGCATGCGTCTGTCCCTTGCCTATTTTGGGTATCTATTTTCGCTGATTTATGGTCATCATCCTGAGTCGTCTCTCTGGCCACGATCCTACTCGTTCGATGTCTATCCTCTGCTATCAATAATCCCTGCTACCAAGTCCTGTTACATGCCATTATATGTTCAAAGGGTTGCATTGTTCAGAGTCATTCATTGTGTCAGACCTCCGCTGTGTTAGTACATGCTCCATTGTTTCATCATCCTATAGTATCTTTCATTTTGATTTCATGTCGATGACGTGGGAATCATTGTGGCCCACCTTCGACGAGTCTATTCTCGTCGACACCAAATCACTATCCGGGAATTGGACTTAGGGATCAACCATTAGTACCTTGGTACCTGCATGCCTCAATGGTAGGTTTCCTCATGTTCAACAGTAGGTTTACATCATTGAACTCTGATCTAACGATCTCTCGAATGCTCGACATCAACCCATCCATTCACATTTCGTTGAGATGTAATACAGATACCTTGGGGATCATCGTCATCATTGGTGATTTCCCTCGCATTTGTTAATGGTTCACATCATTGACCGGTAATCAAATGGTTTCTACCATGTTCAACTTCAACACTTTGTAATCACATGGCTAGATTTGTATCATTTGCGATTGGATAGAAGACCCTGGGCGCACCTTTGTATGTTGATTGCATCCAGGTTGCGATGGAGATGTCCTTTGTATTGTCACACAGATCCACTTTTGTATTGGTCGTGGCTGTGTCATTACTGTCTCATGGATCTATGCTTGTTCATAGTAGCCATGATTTGTCTACAGTCTATATCATCTTAGTACTCATGGATTTGCAATGTATTGGTCGGCAGCCATGCTTTGAGTCAATTTTTTTCGAGCATGGGGTTGCCCGCTTCGGTGGTATATCTAACATTTTGTTTTTGTTTCATCTCCTTGTTGCTCTCCTCGATGCTATCTCCGCACAGTATTTGTAAAGTCTTTCGGCCATCAGTCCCTTCTGACCTCACACTTTAGGGGGCATCTGTTATACCTCCATATTTCACAGTGTCGCATCTTCGCCATAAAAATAGTTGACGACACTTCCCCTACTGCTTAAAACCCCCAGAAGAGAAAAATGATGAGTGATCCTTGAAGACAAACCTATTCTGTCAAGAATCAACCCAGCTGAGACTTCATTTACCTACACTACCGCGCCTTGCTCCAGCTTAGGTGCGCGGTAGTCCACACTACCGCGTTATGCTCTTTCTATACCACGCGGTACTACTGTTCTATGCTCAATTTAAGAGGCGCGGTACTCCCTTTTTAGCCTTTTTTCCATGGCTTGTGGGATCTTGATCTTCGAGAGATTTTTGAGGATTGGTATCCCTGATTCTATCCTAACTCACTTTCTATGATTAGTGGGCCTGATCCACTAAACTCTCCCAAGATCCATCCTTCTCTCTTGTTGGTTAACCCTACTACACACTCTAAGAGAGAGACATTCCATGAACAAAGAAGAGGACTCTTGGAGACATCAAAATTATGATCTTGAATCTTTGCGGAGATAGCTAGAGGAGGAAGCACTTGGAGCTGGGAGTTGGCTTGGATATCAAGCAACCATTGTAAGTGACTTCAAGTTGATAATAGAACATAACTTGTCTTGTTTCCCAAATCACATGTGTTGATTTTGTTTCAATTATATGATTTGTATCTGTTATAGATTTAGATCCTAACTCATATTTCAAGTTACTAGAGAATCGTATATGCTTGTATCTTGGTTTTATTTTGACAGGTTCATTCGCGAGGACTTGGAAATTGGAGCGACCATTAAGACGAGCAATTGAATTGGAGGTCAGTTAGATCTCTTCCATTTCTTTCAGCAGTTTAATCTTTAAATGTTTTGTTTAGATCTAGGAATTCAAGGTAGCATTTGTTATCCTTTTGTCTTAGTTTAGAGTTAGTTAAAGTCTACTTTAATCTAAGATAATTTCTACCTATCCATAGGGAGAAATTTCTACAACAACATCCTACATTATAATATTTTAAACCCCAACGCTACCATTTAAGGGATCGAATCCCACAATAATTGTATCATTCACCTATCATTTTCTTCTAACATATCGACACACAAGTCAAGATATCAAACCCCACAATGACTTCACGATTGACCCTACTATCATACAAATCGCCCACAGCGTAGTATAAACATACAGACCCCTATTCTTTCCCAATCAAAGTGAATAGCAGCTAGGGTCACACCCTCATTTAAAACACGGGAGATTATACATAGTTACTTTTCAACCAAGACGCCCGACGAGTCTTACACTCTACATAACCAAATCCATATTCAACGAAACAATATGACATCATTTAGAAATAACATACAAACGAGCTTTATATACAAACGCAGGACATGGGATCGAATCCCTTTACCATTTTTCTTTATTAAAACCCTTTCTATCTATTGCAAACGTCAGAAACGCAATAGTAAGAACTAGAATTCAAACTTCTTAGGATTATAGATAAACCAGCTTCAGGGTTACGATATTTCCTATCAACACTTTCAAATTTTAGCAAGCTAAACATTACGAAGATTTAAGACTCATACATTATTTTCTTTTCCACAGACAGAGCTTCACCCATCCTCATTTTTCATGAATACATCAAATCGAAAACACACAGGGTAGAGTAACCATAAAAGAAAAACGCAGAAGAGCTACATTATTTCACATCTCATTAATACATGTTCAAATACAAATAGAAAACGCAGGTCGTTGTATTGCTTCCCAAAACCCCAATTCATACAACATGGGTTCATCACTCCTCCACAGAGGCTTAGAGTTTCCTACATAAACCAGGATGGCCAAAACTATTACACCCATTAATGGTCCAGCCAAACGGCGACCCTCTAGGAACTTAAAGAAGTTACAGTGAACCCATTAAGGGGATTCACGCATTTCCTCACAAACAATACCACTCCACAGAGGTGAGAGGGAAGGGTAAGGGTTGGCAAACCCTGAACTTACCAATTGCAACGCCAACGAAGTCGAGGGTATTGGTCATCCAGTTGAGAAGGAGAGCCATCATTCACCTGCCAAGCAAATAGCAACATGAAGTTAAACCCTGAGATTTATATCAAACTCTAAATTGAATGTGGCAGACAACAATTACATGGGTCAAGATATGCTTTACCTATTTGTGGAAGCCTCCATCCCTGTGGTGCACTGACCATGAGTAGAGCTCCGGTCAGGGCACAATGCCCCCCAGACACATTGAGGGTCAGAACCCAACCAGGTGAAAACGCAAAATTCATCTACAAAGTGTAAAACCCCACATAGAAACCCTCGCTGCCAGCTGGAATCCACATTACAACGAGTTCATAGGAAGTAGTTAACAATTCACCAAACTCACATAAATAAAGTTTGATTTATCACCCCAAATCTATAGTAGCAGGCCTTGTGAACATCAACGATTTTATTTGTACGTAATTATGCCAATTATCAAGGTTTACACCATAGTATTTACACCATGAGCTTTTCACAACTTAGCTTTTACACCTTAGACATTCACACTTGGTCCGTAGTATGCCAACACTTCAACCATTACCATCTCTATGCTTAAGTAATAGCTAGGAATATGAAGAAGACACCCTAGGTAGATTCCTTCATAGGTACACCTGCAAACCAAGTACAAATAATATGCATTAGCGAAACTCGCTAAGTAAATCAGAAGTTCCCATTGCTTACCCTTACCTCTTGGCATCTTTGTCGGGGGTACTTCTCTCTTTTTTATAAACACCAGTGTTCCGTCATGGACATCAACATCCGTCAACAAGATCCATCTCACCCGAAGTTAACATTTGGACTTTTATAAATATGCACATGAATTCTTAACACAGTAGAAGGAGATTTTATTATTATTGTACTCTAGCATTAGTACACTTGCGACAGAATTACCTTATCTACCCTATACATCGCTTCCACAGATTCAAACAAATTAAATAGATAGAGATACTATGTAACTTAGGAAACTGAAAACATTAAATGTCGCAAGAAAATACCGGGCATTTTTATTAGTGCTGAAGTTAATTTACAAATCATCACCTCTTAAATAGTTTATTGCAGTAACTTAATTTTTTTTTATTTTTACTATTTTTAGGGATATTACACAGAGAAATGGCCACCGCAGGCTCCGATATGAAAGTCGTTGAGAACTTGTTATGCTTCGTCTCATGTGAGGCAATGTCGTAATATGGTGTCGACACCGCGTCGATATAGGACATCGCCTAGGAGAAGATAACGGGAGGCATGGTGATGGATGCGACGTCGTCCATCGCGATCAATATCGGGTCAAAACTTTTGTGTGCGGAGGTAGACCAAGATGTCACCGTACCAAGGGTCGTCCGACAAGATGATGAACAAATGGTCATAAGGTAAATTAGTAGTGATTGAGGGTGGCGGTGATAGGGATGGTAAATCCGTCATGAGTTGGGCAAGCACAAGGGCTTTAGTACTCTTAGGGGTTGTGAAAGTCAGGTCACACTCTTGTAGGATAATGACCCTTTTAGCGACGCGGCCTTGAAGAAGGAGATGGTTCAAGATATAGACCATAGGGTTGGAGTCTGCGACAACTTTAGTGTGACTCATAAGGATGTAGTGTCGCAACTTTTGCAAGGAAAAGACGACGGCGAGGGCCAGTTTCTCCTCATATGGGTAACGTAGTGGTGGGCCTGATAAGGTCTGGTTCACTTAATAAATGACATGCTCTTGACGAGCAGAATCTCCTTGAACAAGAACCCCGAAACAACATAATCGGATGCCTAAACATAAAGGATGAAGTCCTTTGAGAAATACGAAGGGGAGATCAATGGGGCATGTGTGAGAGATTTATTAAGGTCCTTGAAAGAACCTTGCGCTTGGTCATCCCAAACAAAAGGGAGGTGAGTACGGAGCAAACAAAGGAAACGATTAACTGTTGTTGCGTAATCGGGGATGAAGCGACGAACAAAATTGGCTTTTCCCTAAAGGCTCTGTAACTAGCGTAGTGTACGTGGTGATGGGAGGTCTAGGATGGCTTGGAATTTTAATGAATCTACAACAATTCCTTTCTGGGAAACGATGAAACCCGACAACCGGCCTGCCGGAACGCAGAATACACACTTGAGTGGGTTCAAGCAGATTTTATACTTGCGACAACACAAAAAGACTTGCTGGAGATCGTTCATATGGTCAGACCGTTTCTTGGATCGAGCCATAAGGTCGTCGAGATAGACCAAGATGATATTAACCAAGTGTTGAAAACAATAGATCATGGCCCGCTGGAAGGTGGCACCAGCATTTTTAAGACCGAATGGCATAACGCGATAGGGAAAGGTGCCCCATGGGGTGGTGAAGGAAGTCTTGTATTGATCGTCTTTGCGAATCTGAATTTGATTGTACCCAGAGAAACCATCCATGGAAGATAGCGTCTCGTGACCTGCACATGCATTGATGAGTTGGTCAATAAATGGTGTGGGAAAGTTGTCTTTGGGACAAGCTTGGTTTAAGTCACAAAAATCAGTACAGACACGAATGGTGCCTTGCTTCTTGTTGACTAGTACCGTGTTGGAAACCCAGGTGGTATAGGCTATGGGGTAAAGGAACCCAACTGCATGAAGCTTCTCAATTTCGGCTTTAACGGTGGGAAGCTTAGATGGTTGGATGGGGCATTGTTTTTGGAAAACGGGTGGCACATCTGGCCAAGTGTCAATGTGGTGCTCTACAATAGCAGAGTCAAGACCAGGCATCTCTATGTAAGACCAGGAAAAGACGTCACGAAACTCTTGGAAGAGATTCTTATATGCTTGAACTTCCTCCTCAGTGCATGATGCACCTAAAGAAATGAGTTTGGGTACTCTAGGTTTGGTGGAAATGTCGACTTGTATGGTGGGTGAAATGTTGGCCATGTTGCCTTCCTCAAAGGAATTAGGAGCTGGGATGGGATCTTTAAACCAGTTAACCTTGGGTAGAAGGAAATATTTGGATTCGACGGAGAATTAGGTTGTCGTGGAGGTGGTAGAATCGTCCGGGATGAAATATGATCGATGGTGCATATCATCCCAGGGGTAGTCAAGCGCGGTAAGTGCTTCGAGGATTTCCTCATCAGTGCGAAAGCATTGAGTTGTCAAATCGGTTGATTGGAGTGCACTGGTGGCGGAAATCATGTATATGATATTAATATCTTCCGAGGAGGAAGATGATGAGGGATGAATTTCCTCAATGGTAGGAGTGGATATTTCTAGATCGCAATGAGTTAGTTCGTAGAGAGCCAATCTGTATTCCAATAGATCGGGGCAGTGATGTGAGTAATGTCCATAAATACCGTATATCGCGCAAGGGTGATTGGTACACAGTGATTTATCACAGGGATTAGGGGTAGGGTGAAGTTTGACGACCAGGATGTTGGGATTGTCATCTAATGTTTGCATGTGTTCTTGAAGTGATGGGAGTTGTGGACATTGATGGGTAGCATGGCCCAAATCATCACACAAAGAGGATTTGAGGGGAGCATGGAATGACAGAGGATTCTTTGCTAGGTTTGGTGTAGGTGGTGCAGTGCAAGTTTGTGGACCCTTGCCCCAAGTGTGGCAGGGTGGAGGTTGTGCACTATCGGATGTTGATGTGGTTGCCACCCCTGGAGGTGGGAGGTTCATCACGGTAATAGGTTGAACCGGTTGTAAAATGATGTTTGGTGTCGGGGGAGGAGTTGGGGTGGGTAGGTACCACACAGGTAGTCCTAACGTTAGCCCGTGAAGATTCAAAGTAGCCATTACTGGGGTGTTGACTACTCCCGATGGAGGGAATAAGAACGAGATAGTGTGGATAGGTGTGGCTCCGACATGACTAGGCATGGATGGTGGTTGTGGCAATAAAGGGGGCTGTTGGGTGGGTGTCTGTGTATTGTGTAAGAGGGTGCACAAATTAGATATCTCGGCTGACCACAAAGGTGGGGGAATGGATTGAAATGTGGAAGTCATGGGTGTATCGGAGTATATCCCGGGTCCGACTATGGAGACCAATGATGTATGTGCGTTGTGAATGGGTTGTTAGATCACGGGGAGAACATTTTCTGGTGTAGCGAGGGCATTGGGATCGTAGTATGTAAGTTGATCGATCTTGACCACACGTCCCTCATGGGTAAACATCATGATGCGAAAGGATAATGAAGAGACAACCTTCATGGCATGCATGTAACTGCATCCAAGTAAGAGGTTATAATTGAGCTGGGCATTGATGACCTCTATGTCGATAAGGATCGTTTTTCCTGCTAATTGGACTAGAACATTGGCCAAAAGGCCTTGTGGTTGGGATGAGCGGCCATCGTAAGCTCGTAATACGGTGGTGGATGGCTGTAGTGTAGGCGATCCGAACTTCTGCCAAATGAAAGTCGCCATAACGCATGTGGAGGCACCTTCATCGATGATGCATCAATGGATCAAAAGATTCCGAATGGATACAGAGACTTGAAATGATAATGTGGAAGGCATGCGTGGTCCAGATTGGTCCAGGTTGAATGCCATCATTCATGAGTCAGAAGGGTCAATGGCGCCAATGACGGATAATAGAGTCTTGCGTTGGGCAGGACAGTTCTTCAGAACCTCTAGGGATGACATAGAAGCATGAGATTGGGATAAGTCATCCACAATGTTATAATTAGAAGCGGCACGAGCGTTAGGATTATTATTGATTCGACGAAGTGGGAAACGAGGGGATTTGGGGCCCCCGTCTAATGGTGTAGTAGGTATGCATAACGGCCAATCAGTGGGAAGAGCATTGGCATTTTATTGGTTGGGATGGATTCAGAGGTGGAGCCATATTGGTTTCGGCGTGTTTGGAGATTAATGTCTGCCGACGACATCATTAATAGGTGGTGAGTACCTGATTCCATGGGTTGATGAGCAGGTGCAGCATAAGTGATTTGTTGTTGTGGTGTCGTAGTTCCTTGAGGGGGAGCCAACGGCTGAGTGTTCACCACTCCTTGCGTGGGTAAAGGATTCTGCAGTACCATGGGTTGTGTTTGAGGTGGTGGGGTGTTAGGTGGTGCTGGTGGTGATGCATTCCCCTAGCGTTGGGTTTCGTCGGTCCAAAGTTGGCTCGCTCACTCCAAATGGGGGAAAGTGTGTGTATAATGGCCGTATACCCCGCATATGGAACAAGGGTGGTTTGTTCGTAAATTTGGGTTCTTACCTTGTTTCGGTTGTTGATTAGGGTTTTGGTTGGCGGGGGCAGTGTTCTTATTGTTTGGAGGATTAGGTGGTTGGCCGCCTTGGTCTTGAAGTTGGTTGTGTCCGTGGTTGCGTCCTCTTCTGCGGTTTTGTTGGCCTTGTTGATTGCATTGGGTATTCTAGTTCTGCAGTGGGTTTTGTTTTGTGTATACTTTCCCTTGGGTGGTAGGGGTATTTTGAGGTTGCGCGGGTGCTGGAGCAGGCTGCTTTGGATAATAAGTGGGAGGGGCTTGAGGTGGTCCAGGTGCTGGTACCAATTGTGGTTGTTGATAAGTCTGAGCGACTAGAGGTTGGGTTGCTGCAGGCACTGCCTGTTGTGGGTAATAAGCTGATGGGGCTTGAGAGTGGGTAGGAGTATGTGCGGCCCGCTGATGGTAATATGTAGTAGGTGCAACTGGAAGGGTGTACGCTGTAGGTGCGTGATCGTAACACTGTGGTGGAAATGAGGGTCCATGGTTGTGGTGGGCGTGTGTCGTGGGAGCATACGAATTTGTAGCTCCAGAGTGGGACGTGGCTCGCAAAAGGTCGGGGCCAGTATTATTGCACGTAACGGTAAAAGGTTGGTTGTGTGACACAATAGGTCCAATGATGCCATTGGCAGCGTGGGATGCCCCCAACGCGTCGTTCCGAGAGGAATCACCGCGGGGAGCTTCGGGTAAAATGGTATATAAGTAGCCAGACTGGGCATAGATGAGGTCAAATTGCTGGGCTTTCCGAATAGCTTCTTCTTCAGACTGGGGTTGTTCAGATGCCACATGCTTGGAAATAACAAGAAGGAGAGATTTCAGAAACCAATCTAGGAAGATACGGTCATATAACTTAATCTTGCACAAGCTTCGGCGTTTACACCACTCATGAATGTGATTAGTGATGTGGGTGGCCGTGTTCTGTCTGCAATATAGTAGGATCCCTACTCCCACGTCGTAACAGATGGGTAACTGAAATAAATGCAGAAATATCGAGGTGAGGGATGTAAAAGTGCAGTGGGTCCCGTTAGGTTGCTCGATGTACCACTTAGCTACAGAGCTAGTAAGGGTCCATTGTAACAAGCGAAGGTGGATGGAGTCGTCCACTATGGAGTTGGAGGAACACCATAAATGGAAAGACATGATGTGATTCTGGGGATCCTCACCTACCGTGCCCTCAAACTTGGGGATGTCCGATGGGAGTTTGGTAGTCATATGAGGCCATGTGGGGTCATGTCGGATGGGGTCGTTGGTCAATCTGGCCAGGTCAAGAAGGTTGAGGCTAGCCATGAATGGAAAACTGGAAGAAGGATGTGACATGGTCATTGGGGCGTATGCATTGGAAGTAGAGCCTATGGTGGGGCCAGTGCCCCCAATGGAAGGAGCAGTGGTATAAGTCATGATGGGGGTCGCGGGGCCTCCAGCCATAAGTGGGGGAACTGTGTAAGAAGGGCTTGTGCCACCAATGTGTGTAGCGGGAATATGAGTCATAATGAGGTTGTTGGGCCCTCCAAACAGAGGTGTGGGGATCGTGTGGGAGGGGCCTGCGCCTCCAAGTGTATCATGAGTCACTAACGGGGCAGTAGCGGGTCCAGTAGTCGTTGGGATTTGAGTGGTGACAGGGATGGTAGGTGTGGGTCCTACCGTGGGCATACCCATGATGGGTGTTGTTGTGGTGGCTAGAGCGATGGTGGTTGGAGCGGTGGTGTTCCCTCCACGGACAGTCCCTCCCAATAATGGGTTGGGATTCATGCCAGACGTGGGGCTAGACGGGGCTGTGTATATAGGGTTTTCTGCTTTTGACTCAAAATCGGATGTGAAATGGGGGGCATTGGAATCTGATGACAAGGCTCTACACCTGTGACGAGTGGTGTCAAGTGAACCGTACTGCGGGGGCTCGCCCCGTTGGCACTGAGAATGTCTCGGGGACTCAATGGTGACAGACAGATAGTAAAACTAGTGGGTTGTGGTGACTGAAAAGCTCAAAAACCCTAATGCAATCGAGTTCGGAGAAGGGGAGCATAAGAAATATGGTTCTCAAGACAACAACAATCTCAAAAACACCCACTGTAATAGTTGTGTTACGGTAAGCGGAGCGACAAGGAAAAGTGGTCAGAATACCAACAAGCAACCGATTCCGAATAAAGAAAAAATGGTGTACTCGCCAAACTAGCGGGAGGTAAGGGAGCATGCAAATGCCTTTCTAAAAGATATGCTGGCTCAAACCAGACGCATCCTCTGCAAGGTGATGAAATCCAAGTCAGACAATACGAATAACAAAACTAAATGGCTAAGGATATCCCCCTACCGAGAGGGACTCCGGGTAAAAGAATCCTAGAGAATGGCAACTAGGCTACCCCATTCATGGTATGTCCAGAAAAATCATTTGTTGTGTCAATCCTTTGGTCGCTACACTCCAAATATGGGAATGTAATGAGGACAACAAGTAGGTGTCCTTCGGAACTAGGTGGAGTGCAGCATTCCATGTAGTCCTCCGGAACCAGTCTCATGACTTTCCCTCCTAAGGGAGAGGTCTTTTCCGACAAATTGGTGTATAACCGTACCAACAAGTAATAGGGGATTTTGGTACCCTAATGGATAACTTCTATGTTTCAAGTGTAAATGACCGAGGGGTGTTATTTGAATGCCTATCCCCCCTGTCCTACCTAACTACAATGTTCTTTTATGTTCCCCAAGTGGGGTTTGAAGGTTGGTTTAGTTAAGTACATTTTATGGCTCACTTGAATTAAGGTGATAGAGTGTGTGTAAGTGAGATGATGTACCCAACAAAATTCCATGATTGGGAAACTATCTAAAAAACGTAAGTGCTGAAATTTAACTGCAAATGATAATATTTAACTGTAAATGCTAGAACTTTCTTTTCAATGTAAATGCTGAAGCAAATAATAGAAAAAAAATCAATGAGTAACTTGGGCTGCAGGAAAAACAAGGGGTTGTTAAGGTGCAGAAAAAATGCAGGAAAATCTAGGCAAAAATGGGTAAAAAACTCAGAAAACCGATTGCGGGTTTCGAGCTGAAACTAGCGTTCTAGGTCTCGACTGTCTGGTCGAAACCTGCGGCCTGGGTTGTGGCTATGAGGATGGAAGATGCGGTCCAAACCCTGATTTAATTAAATTTGGACTTATTCCTAGTCTAAATTGTTGGTTTTGGAGCTAGATCTTCCAGTCTCATAGATGATATTGTCTTAGCCATGCACCCCGGAGGACTATACACCCATTCTGCATTTTTGGGGGTTGTTTTCGCCAACAGTTTTCGGGCCCATAGTTTTGGGTAACCCGTGGTATTTTCCCATTGTATTTCCCCTATAAAAGAAAGACATTGTAATATGGCTAGGGTTGATGTATTAGGCTTTATGCATTGTAAAGATATCTAACATCAGGAGAGAGACTGTGAGACAGTGAAGAGGAAGTGCAGTGGCTGTGCTACAGGTTGTATCCCTTCACCTTGATAGTTACTATTCATACCATGGGATTCGTAGAGAGAAGAAAGTCCTAGCAACACCACAAGAAAATGGTGTGTCAGAAAAGATGAACAGAACGATCATGGAGTGTGCAAGGCATATGAGACTACATGCAGGGTTTCCCTTACAGTTTTGGGCGAATGCTATAAATACTGCTATTTATTTAATAAACAGAGGACCTTCAAGTGCTTTGGATGGTGGTATTCCAAAGGAGGCATGGACATATAAAAAGGTAAACTACTCATTTCTGAGAACGTTTGGTTGTGAAGCATTTGTCCATATTGATAAAGAAAATAGAACAAAGCTTGAAGCTAAATCCAATAAATGTACCTTTATTGGATATGGGGTTGATGATTTTGGTTATCGTTTATGGGATTATGAAAATCACAAAATCATTAGAAGTAGAGATTTCATATTCAATGAAAATGTCATGTATAAAGATCAGTTGCAGGGAAAGAAACAGGAAAAGGAAAACACATAGTACATAGTACTTGATGAAATTCAAGAAAATGAAGTTCCAAAGGTGCCAGAAAATTAAGAACAACAGCAAATACCTAAAACTCCTGCAACTGTAAGAATATATAGTAGGTTAAGTAGACTCCCTAAACAATACTCTCCTTCAATGTATTATTTATTGATGACTGATTCTGGTGAACCAGAATGTTATGAAGAAGCAATGCAAGTGGAAACTAGAAAAAAGTGGGAGCAATGCATAAATGAGGAGATGGACTCATTGGTAGGAAACCATACTCGGGATCTGGTTAAGTTTCCTGCTGGTAAAAGAGAATTGCAAAACAAATGGATTTACAGGTTGAAGGAAGAAGAAGGAGGTAAGAAGCGGTACAAGGCCAGACTTGTTGTAAAGGGGTTTGCACAGAAGAAAGGTATTGATTTTGATGAAATATTTTCTCTTGTTGTTAAGATGAATTCAATTAGGACTATCTTAAGTCTAGTGGCGGTAGAATATTTGCATCTTGAACAGTTAGATGTAAAAACAACCTTTCTCCATGGGGATTTGGAGGAAGAGATATATATGTAGCAGCCACAAGGGTATGAGGTCAAAGGTAAGGAGAACTTGGTATGCAGGTTGAAAAAGAGTTTGAATGGCTTGAAGCAAGCTCCAAGGCAGTGGTATTTAAAATTTGACAGGTTTATGACAAAACAAGGTTATAGTAGATGTCATTCTGACCACTGTGTTTATTTCAAGAAGCTAGACAATGAAATATATATTATCTTGTTATTGTATTTGGATGACATGATTGTTGTAGGGTCTAACATGCAGGATATAAATGTACTCAAAAGGAAGCAAGCTAATTCATTTGCGATAAAGGATTTGGGTGCTGCAAAGCAAATCCTTGGTATGAGAATAATGAGAGATAGGAAAAATAAAAAATTGACATTGTCTTAGAGTGAGTACATACAAAAGGTGTTGGAGAGGTTCAGAATGCAGAATGCAAAACCATTGAGTACACCTTTGGCCATCCATTTCAGTCTAAGTAAAGAAATGTGTCCCAAGACACTGGAAGAGACTGATTACATGTCCAAGATTCCCTATCAATCAGCAGGTGGAAGCTTGATGTATGCTATGGTGTGCACAAGACCAGATATTTCACATACAGTGGGAGTTGTGAGTAGATATATGAATAATCCAAGTAAAGAATATTGGAAGGAAGTACAGTGGATTCTCAGGTATTTGAGAGGTACTACCACTCAGGCATTATGTTTTGGAGGTTCAGACACTGTTCTACAGGGATATGTTGATGTAGATATGGCAAGTGACAAGGATAGCAGGAGGAGCACCATAGGGTATGTGTTTACTGTAGGTGGAACAACAGTAAGCTAGATTTCGAAATTGCAGAAGGTTGTTGCACTTTCAACAACGGAAGTAGAGTATGTTGCTATTACAAAGGCTAGTAAAGAGATGATTTGGTTGCAAAGGTTTATGGAGGAAGTGGGTAAGAATCATAAGGATAGCAGGTTGTATAGTGACAACCAGAGTGCCATTCATCTTGCAAAGAACTCAACATTCCATTCCAGGACTAAACATATACAGCTCAGGTACCATTTCATACGCTCTATTCTGGAAGATGAATTGTTGAAGCTGGAAAAGATACATAATAGCCAGAATCCTGCAGACATGTTCACAAAGGTATTGACCAGAGAGAAACTAAGTTATTGCTCGGTTTCAGTTGGCCTTCTAGCATGAAGGTGAAGAGGAGAAATTTTCCAAGTCCAAGTCCAACAAGCGCAGCAATGGTGGAGTTGTTGTGATCAGTCTCCAAGTGGGAGATTGTTGGTTGTGGAACCAGATCTTCCAGTCTCATAGATGATATTGTCTTAGTCGTGCACCTCGGAGGACTGTACACCCATTCTGCATTTTTAGGGGTTCAGGAGCAACGCCCTCAAGAAAATTGTTTGGGGTTGTTTTCGCCAACAGTTTTCGGGCCCATGGTTTTGGGTAACCCATGGTATTTTCCCATTGTATTTACTCTATAAAAGAAAGACATTGTAATATGGCTAGGGTTGATGTATTAGGTTTTATGCATTGTAAAGATCTCTAAGATCAGGAGAGAGATTGTGAGACAGTGAAGAGGAAGTGCAGCGGTTGTGCTGCAGGTTGTATCCCTTCACCTTGTTGGACGGAAATAATAATAAGGATTGGAAAATTCAGTGTGGGCGTAGCCCAAGTTGGGTGAACCATGATATATCTATGTCTCTCTTGTAATGTGAATGTGTGATTATATTTGCATTTTTTGTTTATTGTTATTGCTCTGCGATCCTGTTTTTCTAACATAAATTGGGTTTTTAATAAGGTTAAGAAACATTTCCATGAGGTTTGGTAGTATAATATCGAAGTTATCTCAAATGTGTATTATTTTATAGAACCAAGTCTCATAGAAATGTAGCTTAACCATATTTAAAATCCAATTTAGACTAGGAATAAGTCCAAATTTAAGGGGAGGACTTCTGTGCGCTGGAGTCGATTTCATAGATTCTTGGAGTGTTGATCAAGAAGAGCAGTGCTGTGCAGACTGTTCTGAGATTTGACATGGATATAAGCTGATCCTGAAGATGAGCCCTCTGATGGTGACCAGCTCTCCTCTGCGTGGGTGTTGTGCTAACGAGTGGTTTCTTCTTTGAGGGTCTCTTTTCTGTGCTAGGATCTTGGTTTTGTTCTCGAGGAAGGGACCCGATTTGAACTCCATGATTGTGCAGTGAAGGTACGTTGCAGAACAGTTTGGAGGAAACTGGCGCTGGATGACCTGCTTACAAACTTTTATCCACAGTGGAGGAGGATGCTGCAGAATATGCAGATGATCTCCTTCTTATTCGCCCAGACCCTTGATAATTTTGGAAAAATCCAAGATTACGGTAGATGAGCATTGCACATACAAGAACGCAGGGCTTTCAGGCTATGTGGGTAGCGTCGGTTGATTAGGGAGTGAATACAATAGTCTTGGGGCAATGCAGATCTTTGACTGAACCTTGGAGCTGGGTGGAATATAGACGGGGATAGCAGATGCCCTTGCTGTGACTGTGGCTTTTTGGAGTAGAGTGGGATTTCTGGTGGACTGGGTGGTGTAGATAGTGGACATTTTGTAAGGAGGATTGGGGATTGGGATCTGGGGTTTTCAGCCCTGCGGATCTGGGGCATTATGGCGAGCAATTATGTGCAGGAGGTGGACTACACATCGGATGGAGATTGTGCCAGAGGGATTTTCGACCATGGTACAAACAATACTGCAACCTCTGGGTCGAGGACATCAATGGGATCACTCTTGACTGGTAGGGGGGCAGGGTTCTTTCCTGGGCCTTCGGATGACAGGCCAGATTTGGCAGATCTATTAGGGAGGACACTACAACCACAATTGGGGACTTTCACAAACTTCCCAACCTGTTCGGTAGCATCATGTGTGGAGGGGATGGATACACTGAATAGGAATGGCAGACGGAGGATGGACCAGGGTGGCGGTTTGGACATCCTATCAGATGGGAATTTGGTTAAGTCTGGGGATTTCTGTGATTTTGATGAAAGGGGACAGGGTTGTGGAGGATTGGGTCACTCCTCCAGTGGACATGGAGCTACTGGTGGTGGAGATACTCTACCTGTTGATGCAGCCCTGCTTGCTCCTCGAGCAGGGGTTACTATGAAGGAAGAATCACACAAAAAGACTGCTAAAAAGGTCAAGGAAAGGATGAGGAAGGATAAGCTGGTGCTGGGCGTGGATGTATCGATTGAGGAGGCTGAGGATTTCACACACGTTGCTGTAGTTGGACATGCCCGCGGTAAGAGACTGGGACAAGGAACCCTCCAGAAATGGGCAGCCGAGCAGTGGAAAGACATCGTGGCTACTGCACTCATTGTCCGAGTCTTAACGAAAGGATGGTTCTCTTTCATACTGTCGAATATGGGGGAGGTTGATGCAGTCTTACGTCGCCATTGGTCATTGTTGGGCGTCCCTATCATCCTGAAACGTTGGACTCCTTTCTTCGATTCCAAACAGGAGAAAATCGACAAAGAACCAATCTGGGTGAAGCTTCCTGGGTTTCCCATGCACCTCTGGAATGAAACAAGGTTTGCAGCGATTGGGAACTACCTTGGAGACTATGTATGCGCGGATTACTCCCATATTAAAACAGGTATTTACACAGTGGCAAAGATCCTGGTCAACATCGATCTTCGACTGGGGTTAATGGCTGAGATCAATGTCCATACGAAGGACGGGGCTTTCGTACAAATTCTGGACTATGTGGGTGTACCGTTTAGGTGCCACCGATGTCACACTCATGGACATTTGGTTGCTTGTTGTCCATTAACATATAGGGGCAGCAGACCGAAGGTGGTGGCAGTAGATGCTGGATACAATGAGAAGGTGGTGAGCACATTGGCGATGGGAGATGATACTTTCGAACCTCCAGTTGGCAAACGGGCAGAACTTTCTCCGGTGGTACCCGACGCACTGTGTGGGCAGCAGGGTTCCGTGGAACTTCCGGTTATGGCAAACACTGGTTTGGATGTACTTGGACACAAGGTATCGGCTGCAGCAGGGGCAAATTTGGGTACCACAACTCCATTGACGCGGGCTGCCTCCAAGCTACAGGAGCTGATAACTATCCGTCGGGGCACAACTTCACACATTTCGGGTTTGTCTCCTCACTTATCCTCTGCTGTATCTTTTGACTCTTTTGGTTTGGGGGAAGATTGTCTTGGGACAATTCATCCGGTCAGAACTGCTATTGGTACTGTAGCTCCTTGTGTTTCGAATAGTGTATACACACCGTCCATTGTTTCTACACAACACTCTCCCAGCTCTGGACGCAGTATCAGATATGCTCTCCGAAATAGGGTGATCACTGCTAATGGCTCGGGGGGTAAGGGACTTTCTGAAGTGGCTTTTAGTGCCGGGGGGAAAGGGCGGGGCCGCAAATCTCATTTGTCTATTGCTCAAGAGAGGGCAAAAGTTGATTTAGTTATGGGTACACAATCCACTATCGAATGGGCACTTAGAGCAGCGAAAACCCAGGAAGGGGGTTTCATATGAAATTATTATCTTTCAATTGTCGTGGGTTGGCGAGCCCCATTAAAAAATCGTCACTTCGGAGGTTGGTGGAATTAAATCAACCGGATGTTATAATGTTACAAGAAACTTTGGGAGGCAGTGAGGAGGTTGTTCGGGCTTTGGAACTACTGCTACCTGGATGGAAATTTATAGCTGTGGATGCTCGTGGACGGTCTGGAGGGCTGGCCACAGGCTGGAAGATGAATAGCTGCATGTATGAATGTTCTTGGGGCATTCCCTCTGGTATTGGATTGGAAGTCTGGGATGCATTGATGGGGAGGAGGATCACTGTTCTCAATATCTATGGGCCCTATTTAAATAGGGTAGGATTCTGGGACTCTTTGCTTAGTATGGACATCTTTGCTGGAAGGGATGTGATATTGGGCGGGGATCTCAACCTTACACTGGGGACTTCTGAAGTTTGGGGGCCTCGGGTTGTTCCGGATACACTAGCAAATTACTTTATACAAGCCTTTGCAAGGAAGGACCTACTTGACATTCTACCTAACAGGTTATCCCCCACATGGAGGAATAAGAGAACTGGCGATCAACGGGTGGCTAAGAGGCTGGATAGGTTTCTGGTGACTGATGTGCTGGCCATGGGAGTTGATGTGGTCAAACAATGGGTTGGGACAGGGGGGGTTTCAGATCACTGTCCAATCCTGCTGGAATTAAGAGGTGGCCGAGAAAAACCTCCCAGTCCATTCAAATTCAATCCTAGCTGGTTGAAGGAGGAGGAATTTCTTAAATTAGTCCAGGCACAGTGGGTTCATCGACCACGGGAATCCCTGGAACATGCGGGAGTACACTTTCAACAAAACCTCAAGCGAATAAAAGAGGCCACTACTCTCTGGGCCTCTGAAAAACGCAGGAATGATGATCTGAAACTGAGGGATGCTGAGCTGAATATTGATCGCTTACTACATAGCAGGGGCATGGGATACCTGGATGATGTGCAGAAAGGTGAGCTGTTGGAATGGGAATGCTGCAGAAATGTGATTCTGTCTGAGAGAGAAGAGATGTGGAGAATGAAAAGCAGAGCGCTCTGGCTTCAATGTGGGGACGAGAACACAAAGTTTTTTCAAGCCTATGCAAAGGGGAGAAAAGACACAAATTCTATCTGGGAATTATCCTCTACTGATGGGGAACTGGTATCCAGCTTTGATGGTTTGGCTGATATGGGGGTAAGACACTTTGAAGATCTATTCACTGCACAACCTGGGGTCACTATCGCTGAGGTTATTCGGATGGCTCAGCTCTTCCCTCGTTTTGTAGGAGAGGAGGAGAACACTATGTTGATGGCGGAGGTGTTGCCGGATGAGCTCTCGCTGGTTATGCACTCCTTTCAGAAAGATAAGAGTCCGAGGCCTGATGGGTGGCCTATAGAATTTTTCTTGGGTTTCTTTGATTTGCTCGGAGAAGATCTTTTGAATGTGGTGGAAGAATCTAGAAAGGCTGGATTTATACATGGACCCTTCAATTCGACCTTTTTAGCCCTCATTCCTAAAACGGACAAGCCTGAAAGCTTTGATGAATTCAGACCTATCTCACTCTGCAACTGCATATATAAGATTATATCAAAGGTGATGGCGAGGAGACTCAAGATTATCCTGTCTCAGAATATATCTAGTGAACAGTTTGGTTTCTTGGAAGGCCGTCAAATCCACGAGGCAATTGGAGTCGCACAGGAAGGCATACACACTATGAAGGTGCTGAAGCAGAAGGGTGCCGTGATCAAAATTGATCTATCCAAAGCATTTGATCGGGTTAGTTGGCTTTATATCCGGATGCTTCTAACACACCTGGGCTTCTGTTATGAATTTATACGATGGATTATGGCCTGCATCACCACAGTGAGCTTTGCTGTTCTGATAAATGGTTCAGCGAGTCCATTCTTTCATGCTGGTCGGGGCCTACGACAGGGATGCCCACTGTCACCGCTGCTATTTCTCCTTGTTGCTGAAGGCCTCAGTCGATTTATATTGAAAGCCAAAGCTGATGGTTCATTTCGTGGCATATCCATATCCCAGGTAATGTATATCACACATCTCCTGTTCGTTGATGACATACTGATTTTCTGTGATGGCTCGAAACAGGATATTGATAAGGTAGCTGAAGGCCTAAATTTGATGCAAGAGGCAGCGGGTATGTTGGTAAACACTGATAAATCAACGATCACATGCTCGCATTTAACCGAGGGGGAGATTAACAGTATGGCTATGAGACTACCCTACAGGACTCTTGATTTTGATGCTGGGTTAAAGTATCTTGGCTTTCACCTGAAACCTAATGCATATTTGAAAGCTGATTGGCACTGGCTAATTGCTAAACTTGAACAGCAACTTCGTGGTTGGAGTCACAGATGGCTATCGCGGGCAGGGAGGCTGGTTCTGGTTAAATCAGTTTTGGAAGCGATTCCAGTGTATTGGATGTCCCTCGCTTGGATTCCCAAAGGAGTCCTGGAGCAGATCCGGCGGCTGTGTTTTGCTTTTCTCTGGAAGGGCAAGGGTGATAATCGGGCTTTGGTGTGGGCCAGATGGGATATGATTGCAGTCCCCAAAGCACTGGGAGGCTGGGGCCTAAAGAATATCTTCCTTTTTGCTAAAGCCTTGGGGGCTAAGGTGGCATGGCGTATCATTCATACACAGAGTCTCTGGACCAGAGTGGTATACCATAAATACATTGCTCCATTAACTCTTAATGAATGGATTAGGCAGGGAAATAAGACGCGGGCAAATTGCTCGTTGGTCTGGAAAGCAGTGGTGCAGAATTTTCATCTGATTGGGTCTGGATTAGTGTGGAGAATTGGTAATGGGAGATACACACGTATTGGACTGGATCCTTGGGTGGGCTGTAGAGGTGGACATGTCTTACCTGTGGCCTTACGGAATTTTCTGGCAGATAGAGGCTGTCACTTTCTGGCTGATATTGAACATTCGGGAGCATCCACTCTATGGCAACAGGGGTGGATCTCTGCACAGCATCTTGAGATTCCAGATGACATGCTTGGAGCTTGGGACGATTATATTCGGAATTTAAGATACACAAATATTCGTCTAACAAATCGGATTGATGAACTCATCTGGGAACACCATCCATCTGGTAGATACACCCCAAAACACGGTTATATTCAGCTGAATGTGAATATTCATAACAGGGATTTGGTGTGGTGGTGGAAACATCTGTGGACACTAAAGTGCCCGGGGAAAGCAAAACTACTCTCTTGGGCTATTTTGGAAAATAAGGCACCAACATGGGACATTCTACAGAAGCGTTTCATCCAGGGTCCGGGGTTCTGTCCTCTATGTAAGGAAGCGGATGAGACCAACTCACATCTTTTTGTACACTGTCGATTTACACAAGCTGTGTGGGTCGACATCTGCAAACATTTGGAACTCAACGTGAGTTGGCGGGGAGTGGACTTTCATGATGCCTTCCAACTATGGTGGACAGATCATAAACATTCAACGCTTCGGGCTGTCCCCTGTATACTCGCCTGGGGCATATGGATCACTCGTAATAAGATCATATTCCAGGATTGTCGGGTCCCTTTGGAGCAGGTCGTGGCACAAGCTGTGGCTGTTATACTACATTACAAGCCATCTATAAAAGCGACTCGCATCAGACCTGTGACCTTGGAAAAAATTGATAAATCCATGCCGTGGGCTTATTTTGATGGCTCATCTATAAACCACCAATCGGTATGTGGCGGAGGTGGAGTTCTTCATAAATCAGAGACCCATTATTTTCATATAATGGCTGGTTTGGGGAGTGGCTCAAATAACTACGCTGAACTGATGTCTCTTAAATTACTGATGCTTTTCGCACTTGAACAGGGTTGTTTAACTCTCCAGATTTTTGGCGATTCTCTGATTGTTATTGAATGGGCCAAGGAGATTACACAATGTAATGTAATGGTTCTCTCACCTATTTTGGAGGAGGTATTACGGTTAAAACAGGCTTTTAATTGTATTACATTCACACATATCTACAGGGAGCGTAATGGGATGGCTGACCTGCTATCTAAAGAATCGACAAATCAAACTATGCCTTTTGGCACATGGAGGATCAAGATACATTCCACTGAAGGTATCTACAGCTATACTCACAGGCCGTTCTTTGGGGACAACCGTATGGAGGAATAGAACAATACCGGGCTGATTATAATTACATACTAGTTGTATGGACAGTCTTATCATGACAGGGTTAGCTGCGAACAAATGCAGACGAACCAGCGAGGGATCAGAGAGTCCTATACAAAATTATTTTTGGATATATGTGGTCTGTTTAACACAGATAATGGTGACAAACGAGGGGATCCTGTAAGATCGGGAACATAGCTGCGCAACCAGGGTTGGACATCATCGATATATATATAATTTTTTGGATATAAGTGGACTGTAGACAGTCGTATACATTGATACTTGTAGAACAGCAAATACACTGCAATTGAAATCTGTAATAGGATTTAGTGTGCTGTCTTGGACAGACTTATATGATTTTTGGGACATCTGTTATGATGTTGATATTAGACAGATATTTTTGACAATGTAGGGATCTTAGTGATCTTTTTACATGTGCTGAATGTAATTTTGTTCATTTATGAAATAAAATGACTGACTTTTTCCTTGGAAAAAAAGTCCAAATTTAATGAAATTGGGGTTCGGACCATACCACGGGTTCAGCTCTGCGATCTACAGTCTGGATTGCGGGTTTGGTTTGGGGGTCTGCGGCCAGGAATGCAACTTCGCTGCAAAGAGATGTGGTGAGGGCCACGAGAACGAGCGTAGGGGTTGCGAGGAAACCGTGGGTAGAGGGGGCTATGTCAGCGATCGGGGCCGCAGTAAGAGAACAGGGTTTGGAAGGGGCAGTTGCGTGATAGAGGGAAAATAACGGGGCTAGGGACGCAAGAACAATACAGGGTTTGGTGAGGGCGGTTGTAGGTCAAAGGGAAAATGTCAGGGTCGGGGACGCAGGAACCAGATAGGGTTATGCGGGGTCGATCATGGGACAAAGGGAGGATGATGCGGTCTGGGCCGTGTAAAGAGGCCGAGAACCTGCAATCTGGGTCACGGCTGGGGGCTAAGGAACTGAGCTGCAGGCCGCGGGTTAGGGGCCGAACAGTCGCGTTCCAGAATGCGACTGTGGGGAGAAAAATGACGTTTTACAGTGCGAAAAATGACTGCCGAAAATAGTGGCCGAACAACAAAAAACAGGGACTACATGTTTTGTAGGCACAAAAAAGGGCTTGGGCTGCAAGTGACGAGCTTAAGGGTAAACCCGATCTGCAATATTAAACCAAACTAACAACTAAAACAAAAGCATAAATAAATTTAAGCAGAGATTCAAGCTGGTGGAGTCGCCAAAACTGTAGCTAGGGTTTTCACCCTAGCTTGTGCAAATGAGCACCTACTAAGGAGAAGGGAATCCTTAGTAGCAGTTCGAGAAAACAGTAAAAACCTAGTGTAAATGGTAAAAACTAATCTAACATGTGCATGTGTGCTTAACAAGTAAATATGTAGTAAAAAATGGTAAACAATAAACATTCATTGATTTCTTATGCAAAACAAATATAGGAGAGAACCATATATTTTCATTAAACTGAAAATGGAGTTTTACATAAGATTTTACCTCAATGGTGAGGTTGATGGAGCTTGTGCATTCGTAGGGACGAGTTTCTCCAATGCTCCAATGTCTCCTTCTCTTCTCCAAATGCAATGGGGATTGGCCAAATGGCTCACTCAAATGGTGAATCTGAGCACAAATGGTGAGCTTAGGGTTTCGAGAGTAATTTGGGCAGCATGAGGGTAACATGGATTATGGATGAATAATAGGAGGCCTCCATAATCTATTTATAGGTTTTTGAGTGGTGGAGTATTGACCCATGGTATTTGGTTACACATGGTTTTGGTTATTGGTTTAGGGTTTCTTTTATTCTTTTTCCCTCTTTTTTCCTTGTTTGATTTAATTTTTGAATTGTATTCCCTTTTATTTGATTTTTTGGGAATTTTGGGCCCTTTTGGAGGGATTTTGGTATTTTAGGAGGAAATTTAATTATTTTGAGGAGAAAAAGATTAATTTTGGCCTTTTTGGTGACCATTTGAAGGGTTTTTAAGGTTTTGGAGGCTAAATGGTGGGAAAAGTGGACAAATAGGTCATGTAGCTAGGGAGATGAGCTAGTGAGCATTTTTTGGGTGTTAATAGTGAGTGTGACTACAATGATGGAATCAGAGTGAGTGATAGTGAGCAATGTGACATTACAGACCAAGGAAGCACAACCATTTACACAATAAAATTTGGGAACCCTCCAAAGCGGGCCAAAATAATAAGGAAAGAGAAATGAGGCTCAAACGTTGGTGATTCATTGACTAAACAAGGTTCCCATCCCTACAAAAATAACAGCATGGACACCAAATAATAAAGAAGGTGCTACTCTGGGGAACCCATGTAAGGAAGGCACTACCATCTGAGTTACAACATGCAAAAATAAGGCATGGATAATGTCTAAATCAGACGAGATCTACGCTATGACATAATAATGGGAACAATAGTGGATAAAACATACAATGGTCAACATGGGAAAAACCTATCCCTATATACCAAAGGTATAAATTACGTACCATTAGTGGATGTTTCAACAAAATACTATGTTTCATCCATCATATCCTGAAAAAATAGCCAAAACTGTCTCCAAAACAGTTGTTAATAGCGCAAAAATAAAAAATAGGAAAAAGAATACCTATATAATGTTGCTTTTAATGTTTTATGATGTTCTTGGGACGGACTGAGACACACCACACGTAGAAAAAAGGAAAATTCAAACCACACCAAAATATGATACATTATATACAAAGCACCACGTGGTTTTGTGGCCTATGTCTAACACTCTTTATGAGAAATCCCATTCCCCACTTGCATATGATTCGCACAAAGAACATTATTTCCGACATGATTGACAATGGTCAGTTGTTCTTTCCCAACATTACTTGCAGAGGTTGGTTTTTTTCCATCAACATAAATTATCTAGATCAATTGTTTTCACAGACCCTTTCATATTTTCATACATATTATTATCCATATGTTTCATCAATTTCCCCTACAAATTAACCAAATCAATTGTTTTTACAGATCCTTTAATCATATATTCCAATATGGACACTCAAAAAGATAGGTCTTCCTTTTCATCGTACGTTAGAATGAGGCTTCTGGTGGCTTGCGTGGAGTGTGATTTTTTCCACTTCATTTTGGTGTCATTTTGAACATTATAAATAGATATCACACCCTAGGTTTTACCTCAAATAGATCATTCTAATCAAATTTATTCAAATTTAAAATTATGTACCTTTTTCAAACCCTAATTAGAAGAGTGTTTTTTGGTTGACTTTGAACTAAGGTAAATTGGAAATTTCAGCTCCTCCGGGTTTGAAACTTCAGAGTGTTATATCTTGTGTGTCCTCTTTCCAATTCCATATTTTTGACCTAATTTTGATGTGTTAGTAAAAATTTATTGTGAATCTCCCAAAATTTCTTATTTTTGGTTCTTTCAAAAGAGCAAAATTGTACGGTCTGCCATGTGTCCAATAATTTGGATCTAAGTTTTAAAACTATACCAAATATATTGTGGTCCATATTTTCTATGATTAAATAGGTCTCACTCAATATGGATCTCGCATGCCCCAGATATGACATTTTTTCCTAGAACACTTGTTTTAGACTAGTTTTTGGACTAGTCAGAAACCCTAGGTTCCACAATAGATATCTCCGAACTTGTAATGGATTAGGATTTGAAAATTGGACCACGGCTAGTTAGGCCTTTTTTCTAGATGGGTTTTGAATCTCACTCTCTGATACCTTGTATAAAAATAATTATAGAGAAAATTCCAATATGAATTGTTTTGAAGAAACCAGTCCCAAGGAAAGAGCTCTTATACCAAATGTTATGCAACAAATTTCCAAAAGGAGCATTAAAAGAGAAGAAATAGACCAGAAATAATACTCCACACCTTTAATGAATAAAATATATGAATGAAAATCCTTTTCAAGGGGGAAACCTCCTTATACAATGTACTAGGTACACACGACAAGACAAGATGCTCCAAATGAAAAGGTCTCCTTCCTATATATAGGAGACTAAGAGGTACAATTACAACTAAATGACCCAAGCGGACGTAACTAGTATAACCATACTAATTCTAATTATAACTAATGACCAAACTAACATCAAAACTAATATAATGTGACCCATATAAGGGGAAATGTTCCCACATTTAGGGCTTAACAGAGTTCTCGTCATGTTGTATAATGTGTTAAACATATGCCATGTTCAAGGGTGATGCATTTCACTACTGCCGCTTATTGATATAGACAATGTGATCCCCCCCACTTTCTCTTTTTAAACACTTTTTTTCATTTTTTAAGGATATCGAACAAGAGATAGAAGTATGCTTGATAGAATTTCTTTTGTTAGAGTTTAACGAGTCCAAAAAAAAAAGCTCAATACCTTCTTAATTTTTTAAAGAGCTCAAATAAAAGATAGAAGAGTGCTCGATATAGTTTCTTTCCCATTAAATTTTAATGATTCTGTAAAATTAAACTCAAGTCCATCTTCATTTTTTTACGATCTCAAAGAAGAGAGAGAAGATTGCTCGATATGCAACCTTTAACATATAATTTTAACGAGCCTGAAAGAATGCTCATTATGCTCATAAGCTCGAAGGAGAGAGGAAAGAATGCTCATTATGTAACCTTTTCTCTATAAGTTTAACGAGCCCATAAAATTGAACTTGATACCTCCTTCTGCTTTTAATGAGCTCAAAGGAGAGAGGAAAGAATGCTTGACAAAGTACCTCTTTAGCTAAATTTTAACGAGTTTGGAAAAGTAAACTAGGGTTCTTTATTTTTTAAGGAGCTCAAAGAAGAGAGAGAAAATTGCTCCATAGAGTGCCTTTTTTCATTCAGTTTTAATGAACCTAAAAAATGGGTACAAGGATACTCGCTATATTGCCTTTTTCATGGTTTAACGAGCACAAATAAGAGATAAAAGTAAGCTCGATAAGTGCATTTCTCATGTTTTAATGATCATGAAAAAGGGATAAAAGTAAGCTTAACTGGAGAGAACTAGTGGTACTATAGGGTGCAAATAGGTTCCATTGTGCGAGGAACCAACTGGGTGATAAATTATGCAAGTGTTGAAATAAGAGAAAAAATGACAACTCATAGTAGTAGTTCTCTCCAGGGGTAGGGTACTGTAAAGAGGAAGAATATCAAGGTATTGGGAAAGTGGTGAGTGTGACTACAATGATGGAATCAAAGTGAGTGATAGTGAGCAGCGTGACATAAGATACCAAGCAAGCACAACCATATACACAATAAAAGTTGCGAACCCTCTAGAGGGGGACGAAATAATAATGAGGAGAGATAAATGAGGCTCAAATGTTGGTGATTCATGGACTAAACAAGGTTCCCATCCCTACCAAAATAACATCATGGACACCAAATAATAAAGAAGGTTCTACTCTAGGGAACTCATGTGAGGAAGGCGCTACCATCTGAGTTACAACATGCAAAAAGAAGGCATGGATAATGTCTAAATCAAACAGGATCGATCCTATGACATAATAATGGGAACAATAGTGGATAAAACATACAATGGTCAATAGGGGAAAAACCTATCCCTATATACCAAAAGTGGAAATTGCGTACCATTAGTGGATGTTTCCAATAAAATCTTATGTCTCATCCATCAAATCTTGAAAAAGTAACCAAAACTATCTCCAAAACAATTGTCAATAGAAAAATAGGAACAAATAGACCTATATAATGTTATTTTTAATGTTTTATAATGTTCTTAGGATGGACTGAGACATGCCACACGTAGGAAAAAGGAAAATACAAACCACACCAAAATACAATACATTCTATACAAAGCACCACGTGGCTTTGTGGCATATGTCTAACATTCTTGATGAGAAATCCCATTCCCCACTTGCCTATGATTCACACAAAGAACATCATTTCGGACATGATTGACAATGGTCAGTTGTTCCTTCCCAACATGACTTGCAGAGGTTGGTTTTTTTCCATCAACATTACTAGTAGAGGCTAATGGTGTTCTCCCTCATCTTGTTTTTCTTCACTTATGCCTCCTCATGGTATTTAATATGTTTTCCAATGTCTCTTTTGAAATCACATGATGTGCCAGAATATGAGATGATGGAAAAATGACATCCAAAGTTGCAACTGGGATTTGTATAATTTTATCCATCATTTTTGTATCAAGGAGGAGAGACGCACATTAGTGTATTTCATCCCAAGGCTTATCATGAAGAGCGATGACTTCGATAATTTCCTCATCCTAAGGAAAGACAATAATAATAAGATCATGTGAAATAGGCGGAGAAGTAGACCCAGAGGGTAATAAAGACTGATTAGAATCGTCAACTAGGTGAGAATCCGAAGCAAATTCAACATGCAATGATTGGATCACCTGATAGGAAATATCAATCGTAGTGGGAAACATTGTCTTTATGTAATATTCAACTTCCAAAGCTAGAGGTACCACCCAAGAATTAAAAGATTCAAGGGAGTGGTCAATTCCAGAAGTTATAATAAAAATGGGAGCTACAACGGTAGAGGTGTTGGTCATGGGAAAAAGGAATGAACCCATCAAAGATGAATCCTTGAATAAACCGACACCAACACTCTCATAATTATTCATGGAATCACCCACAAATGGTACATTACTACCAACACTGGGGCATAAATTAGGCGTGCAATAATCAAGTTGGTATATTTTTACACCAAAATCTCGTCATCATGAGTCATGTATTAGTTCCATGCCTTGATCCCTAAATTTCCTTGGTTAAAACACTGATATAAAGGTTGTTTTCCTTCCCTTTCCATATTTTGTTGTCACCCCGATGCACCCTACCTTTGAGCAAGGAGTGTCGAACCCTAGGCGATGCACTCTGCACCTTAGCAGAGCACATTCGTGATGCATGTTGCCTTTGTACACAGTGCTGCGACCCATTCCTGACACAGGTTGTCTTCCTACAAGGTGCGTCGGAGTTGGTTAAATTGGATAAAAGGAAGCCTTGAGCGATTTCTAGAAGCTTGGTGACATGGAGGTCTATCCCTAGATGCTAGGAAATTGGGCTCTCGATCCCCTAACGTACTAGGGTGATCCCTTAGACCTCTCCCCTAAATATTCAACCTATTCTATCCCTTTATCCCTATATATACAACACCCCTCTCCATTGTAAAGGGAGGAAAGACCATAGTACTCTTATGCTGGTGAAATTATTCTAGGTGATCCTCATTCATCTTTTGGGAGGAAAGAATTCTACTTTGGAGTCTAGGATCATTGGATGGAAGTTGCAACGTTAAGGCTTGGGTTGTGACATTTCTTCTCTATGTAGTTCTGTTTATTACATTAATACAATTTCTTTCCATAAGTGTTGTTGTGTTGATAATACTTAGGATTTTCCTCCTTAACTCTTAATCTAGATCAATTCATGTTCATATGCTTTTACTGCTTGTATGTTTCCACTTGCTTGACACGGTTTTGCAGCTAAAGATCTGAAGACTTTGGAGCTTGGAGCAACAAGGAGAAAGGGACTACTGACTCGAGGTAAGCCACATCTTGATTTGTCTAGTATTTCTATTGATCTAGGAATGTATCTAGTATTATGTATCTATTTGTTCTAGATCCACTTAGACTAAGGAGATCTGTTTGAGTCCGCTCATGTAGATTGTCCATAAAACAATTTGGAGACCATACTGGGGAATGATATCCATAGCTTTAATTCCATTTTGTTTTGGTTTCATTAATTTCCAGTTGATCAAATTTTAGCCTCTTAAGTGCCTCCCATAATTGAATCTGATCATCGGAGAGTCTCTAGGTTACCCAGAATCTGTTCAAGATCAGTATTGGACCTGTTATCCTTTATTTTTTGGAGAAATTTTTGTCTTTGTTGCTTGATCCCCACCCGACGCACCTGGGTTGTGTATGACCTACATCACTGTTTCTCTGACGCACTCATCGTATGAACCAACTGCGTTGTTGATGCTTGTTTTTCTTTGGAAACCCGTGTCGCTAACACAAATAGCCATTGTGCAGAGTACGTTGTTGGACCTCCCAATGCTCTGTTGCATAATAGCAGGGCATGTCACCCTCTATTTCTTGGTACCCAATGTCATAATTTTCTCCATTAGGTTTTTGGTCTGATTTTCAAAGCTTTGTGCACTACACCTTACGGTCATAGAACCCCTAGACCCATCATGTGCTATTATTTGGCTTAGTTGTGAAGTTTTTTGTACCGATCTAAGTCCTAGCTAGTCAAGCGAGTGATCCAGTTGTTGTGGGAAATTTCAATCCCCCATCAATGTACTCAGTCTTGTGGCCCCCGATCATTAAATCAGATCTGTTCGATTTGTTCGATATGACTTCCGAGCCTTCTCATATTTCTTGTTGCGATTTTTGCTTGATTTTGTGTGCTTTGAGTGTTATTGAGATTTTTGGGTGATCTTGCTTCTTTGGGAATTCCTCATTATTTAAAGTTGGTAGTACTGTATTCTTTCATTTTCTGAACCTGGATCTGGAAAGTGGCATCATTCTCAGATCTGTTGGGCACATATGTGATTAAACAATTTCCATTATCTTCATTTCGAGTTTCATTCTTGAAATTGTTGTAGATATTTTTCATGCTTTGGGATCTATCATCAAAAGATCTTTGAAAAGTTTTAGAGCATCATTATTATCTTGATTTTCTTATGTATGAAAACTAGTTTCTCATTTCTCTGAAAATTTCAAGTGCATTAGAACTTTTATGAAGAATTTCCAAAGATTGAAAAATTATTGCATTTTTTGGTTTTCTTCCATTCGTTCATCTTTGTGTTAGAAAATTGAAGTTGCTACATCTAAAGAGAATTCTCCTTTTCATCTTAGCTTAGACTCATTTAGATTTGAAAAGAGAAAAATAAAAACTATTAATATTAAGTGTGTGTTATTTCATTGTTTTTTGTTGGCTTAGTGAAAAGAGTGCTTCATTTATCTTTTGGTTGATTTTGAAGTATAGGGGTACTTGTCCATTTTTTACTATTGAAAACAAAGAAAATTTCTCCTTACCATAGATAGCTTTCATTGAAAAGAAAAGAAAATATTTTCATTTGCATGTAGCTTAGGGTTTCATTCTTTTTAAATTCTTGTCTACACCTCATGCATTCACCTATTCGTAAAAGATAAAATTTACCGGTAGTGTTAGGTTAAAACTGTATAGAAACTTATGTGCTAGGTTAGAGACGTGTTCCAGTGTGTTTAAGTATGGAAGCTGTCATTTTTTTCCTGCACTGCATCCCAGGGTTTGCAGTTCTTCCACATACCAATCGGTATATCAAACATCCTTTCATGTACCATTGGGTATATCGAAAGGTACTTCATGTACTTGGTAGTATATCGGAAGGCTCTTGTCGTACGATTGTGCATTAGACAACACCAATATGGATTGGAGCTCCCACATATCTTGAGTATATCAGGAGACCCTTCTAGGATTCCTATAACCATCAGAGTTAACCTATTGGCTGTCTTGGCTTGGAAATACACCGAGAACAACAATCGGGGAGCTACTATGCACGTGCTTCAAGTAGTCGGGTTATACAGTGAGGGGTACGGTCCTAATCCTCTCTAGTTAGTGCTCTAAAATATTGGGTTGAGTATAACTGTTGGACCTTGTGGTATATCGCGGGTTTCACTGCCTTGAAAATCCCGCGAGGTTCTAGACCATTGAATCCACACCTATCACGTAATTTTGCTTGCAGCTTTAGCTTGTGTATATTTTGGATTGCATTTTTCTTTTTTGCATAGAAAACACTTAAGAGAAATTTTGCTTCAGTCATTCTGGCTGATCAACCTTTGAGAATGTCCTGAAGGATTTTGAACTTGCCACTTGAATATCCCCTTAACTAGGAGGAGAACTTAGGAGAAAACATGGATCAACCTACTACGTCTATGCCATACGAGGAAGATACCTCTACCTTAGAGTCGAGAATGAACTTTTCATCCCTCATAATCCAACCTATCTTTGATCCTACAGGACATCTGATAGTGGAAAAACCTACTTCGTATGACATGTCTTTCCATCATTTGATGGAAGGACACACTGGAGCCCTGGGATGACCCTATATCAACAAATTTTGGTCCAACTACATCTTTTTGGGACACCTCTCTAGGTCGACATGTTTCCTATTTTGGGTCACTTCCTATGGAAGAAACTATACCTCGTTGATGGATTCCTAACGATGAGTTTCTTGCACCACTCTATGAGCACATAAGCCGTTTGCAAACGACTGTCTAACAACTTAGACGTCAAAGTATCTCACATAGAGCAAGTTCGAAAGTACCCATTTGTCGATATTCCCCTGTACGTTCTTTATATTTTACTTCACCAGAAACATCCATACCCCACACAACCACTTATGAACCAGGTAAACCCTCATTTCCTAAAAGTACACCTCAAAGTCAGGAGACCAGTTCTACGCCTTCTCTGACACCAACCTACGAAGGGAAACCTTCAACCTCTATTAACTATGGGATATTACCTCCACCTCCCCCACCTCAAAATTTGAGGGGAGGTTATAATCTACCTATTAATCTACAGTCAAGTGGAAGTAATCCTTTTGTCAGTATTCAACCTTTTGTTACGGGTCAACCCAGTATTAGTGGTCAACATTTGGTCATCGAGCACACTCCAGTAAGTGGGAAATTTTTAGCTGGGGGGAAACCAATAGCTAGTGGACCTAACTTGACTAGGGGCATCACCAGTTGGTATTCATAAAGTGAGCGAAGGGTATACTTCACATCCAAGCTATATTATGCTTGGAATTCCTCTTCAAACCATGGGACAACCTATGTGGACACATCACACGGGGGGCACCTATTTGGACATAACCCCCGTGGGGGCATATTTTTCCAGGACATCATAACCCTAATGTCATAAAACAATATCCAGGAAACGTTTTTCCTAGATTACCCTATCCTGGAAACCCAAATAACCCATAGGGGCACCATAATATTCCATCGACTGGACCTTCGACCAGTGAAACACCCCCACCACCTCCACCACCATCACCACCACCCCATTCCGGAATAGGAGGACCCCCACCCTATGGAGGAGGACCACCCCATTCCAGAGGAGGAGGACCCACACATTATGGCAGAGGACCACCCCATTCAAGAGGCGAAAGACACTCACCTTCTAACGGAGGACCACCCCATTCTGGACGAGGAGGACCCCCAACTTTTGGTGGCAGACCGCCTTACTTTGGAGGTGGTGGACTTCACCTTTCGGTGGGGGACCACCTTATTCTGGCGGAGGAGGAACCCCTTGAGGTATACCTCCCAACCCAGGCGGCCCACCCCCATATGGCCAATTTCCTACGAGAGGACCTTACGACCAATCGGTCTATGGTCCTACTGGTACACTGATACCCTATCAGTTTTACCAGTATCCATTGTCTAACCAACAATTACCATTTATGGATACACTCGATCTGGTAGATTTATCACGGTTGACTAACGATCCCATATATCATGGCACAAATTGGCCAGGAATTCCGGTGAAATTACCTTCTAACATCCCAAAGTTTGACGGAAAACCCGACAAGGACCCCAAAAACCATGTAATGACCTATCATTTTTGTTGTTCATCCAACTCCTTAATGGATGATTCCATCTGTTTGAGGTTATTTTAACAAACCCTTACTAGCACTGCTACCAAGTGGTACATTGAGTTGCCACCACACTCTTTTCCCGATTTTCGATCCTTGGCTATCTCATTTTTGACACATTTTCAATTACCAATCTGCTACGAAACCAGTACATACCTTTTGAATTCTCTTCGGAAAACCACTACCACTCACATTTCTGATCATATTCATGAGTGGAGGCAGAGATGACGTCTGATCAAAGCTCCCATTCCAGACCAACTCCTTGCAGATTGGTTCACAAAGTCACTACTACCAGTCATAGCCAAAGAGGTCTCTATGGGTGGGGCCATCACTGAAGAACAAGATATAGCTCATGCCCAGTACTTAAACTTGGTCTATGATCAATCTGGAACTTTATACGATATCGTTCCTGATTCACCCCACCCCACCTACGACCTAGAAAAAACACCCATGGGACCTCATGCCGATGGCATCATTGGTTCCGTTCAAAACCAGCCTGCTTCACAATCTGGTGGATCACATAGCCACCATGGCTCGACCCCAGCCCCACCACAGGTGGGGAACAACACCAACAGATCACCTAGCTCTGCTGCCACCGAAGAAGTGAATTCAGTCCAATCTGCTTCGCCTCAAAAATCTGGTGGTAAAAAGATGAACAAAGGCAAAACCAAAAATTATTCTAATCAACAAGAGCCCAAACAAAACAATCCCGACGACACCAAACCAAAGCTGAAGGTTAAGTATCCTTGTTTATTGTGCGGTGGTGAACACTTTACCAAAGAGTTCCCACATCAGGACGAGGTCCAAAATTTCCTCAAAGGGAACCTAACACCCACAGTTTTAGCTGATCCCTTCCCCACGCAACAACAACAGATGATCATGCAACAACCTTATCCTTCTCAAGGAGAACCATCCTCTACCGCTCATGTTCTCATGTTCTCAACTTGAACACTCGATCACATTCCTATGACTCAGTCCCAACTAAGGAATATAATGGAGGTAATACTGAAAAACCCTCCTCCTCTACATTGGAAATTCCCTCGCCCCAAGGCCCTCTCAATATTGAGAAACCTTCATTTGATTTAGTGCTACGTCCACCCAAGAGCACGATTAGAAAATTTGTTTTCAATCCCAACGCTCAGGCTGCTCAAAACTACAACATGGTAGAGGACCTAGGGCAAGCTTTTTGTGCTATGTCGACATTGGAAGTCTTACAAAACTGTCACAATCAGCGTAAGACTCTCCTCGTTGCTATCGGCGCTGTAGACCCTGATTCCTCAAATACCATTATGTTCCGACTCGAGTACTTCAAACCGAGGCTTTCCCTCCAAATCGCGTTCCAAATTGTTACCAACATCGTTGGGAAAAGAATCCATCGTACTATCTTAGATGAAGGAGCCTCCACCTTGGTAATATCGTTATCCTGTTGGCGAGCCATTGGCTCTCCTGAGTTGAACCATTCCCCTACCACTTTGAAAGCATTTGACGATCGTGGATTCCAACCACATGGGTTGTTACAAGATTTGGAAATCGAGCTAGGGGGCAAGACCATTTCCATTAACGTGGAGGTAGTCTCCACCCCATTGGATTATAATCTAGTCCTTGGTCATAATTGGTTTTATGCCATGATTGCAGTCGCATCATCTGTATTCCGCATCGTACAATTTCCTCACCAAGGGAAAATTGTTACTATCGACCAACTGGATTTTTGTACTCCATACACCACTACTCACCCTGCAGACAACATACCACCCTTAGGTTATTCGTCGTAGATATATGAGAGTGTGGGGGTAGGACTCCTTAAAGACTCATCCCTCATGGGAGTCTTTCCATCGCCGTAACCCCCTTCCCATGTTTCCATGGTGAACATGATTTCTTCTATGATCCCATCAATAGCCAGCTCCATTGACCAATGGCTCGTGCCCGATCTTGACAAGTTGGACTCGATCGGAGATGTGATGCCTCTCACACCAGCGGAAGCTACTTACGAGGCTATCCAATCAACACCTAATGACCACTCTTCAGTGGCATATACATCTCCACCCTTGCAGTGGGACTCATCCCTACTAGATCTTCTACTCCAAACTTTTCATTCTGACGAGTCCATTATTGAGATAATGAGTGTGGATGAGCCCCCATGGGAAGACCTCCACCATCGATCATCTTTCCTCCCATCACTAGATTCAGTGGAGAACCACATTGAAACAATCATCTCACCAGATGTCTTTCCCTACCCCCAATATCCTATCCTCACTTGTGATATGGTAACCGAGGGTAACTTGGCAAACATTATGCCTACATTTCCAATTGACATCTCGGCCATACCCGGAGTCGTGGAACATATCCGTATTGGCCAAAACTTCTCTCTTGAAGAGATCACCTCATACATGGCCTTATTCAAATAGTTTTGCGACGTCTTTGCATGGAGCTACGAGGAAATGCCCGAGATTGATCATGCTATTGTTGTACATGAGATACAAACATATCCCGATGCTAAACCCGTCCGACAAAAATTTCGTCCAGTGCACCCTTGGAAAAATGCGGCTATAAAGACTGAAATTGAAAAGTTGTTGAAGGTTGGTTTCATTTATCCCATTCCCTTGACAGACTGGGTCTCTAATGTCATCCCTGTTACCCAAAAACAGGGCACCATTAGGGTTTGTGTCGATTACAGGGACCTGAATAAGGCTTTTCTCAAGGAGAACTACCCTACCCCGTTTATCGACCAAATCATCGACAACTGTGCCAGAAGCATCATCTTCTCATTCATGGATGGATTTTCTGGCTATAATCAGATTGAGATCCACTCGGACGATCAACATAAAGCCGCTTTCATATGCCCGTGGGGTACGTTTTCATATCGCAAACTCCATTTTGGCCTTAAAAATGTGTTGGCACCCCAAAAAACCCCCTTCATTTTATGCAAAATAAAGGGGCCCCCATGTAAATTTTGTAGATATTTAGTTTTGAGTTCTTTTCATTTATTTGATTTGGTAGATGATCTAATGGCTTTCTCCTTTTGGATCCTACACTTTTCACGCTACTTGCTGTTTGGCTTGGTTATCATGAGATAAGGATTTGATGGTTTGACTATGTTTCTTATTGGTTCTTAGGCTCATATATGGTTAACATGACAACAATTTTCAATTATTAAGTATGTGCTTAGATTTATTCCAATTTGATGAGCATTATGGTTTAAAAAAGTATTTTTAAAATAATGTCAATTGTTTAAAAAATTTAAAATTCTAATTGACATTTATTTCTTTTATGACTTTAATATCTTATATATTCTTTCAAGCTCATCAAATAATTTAAAGTAAATTTTGATAAAAGGATTATTAACGTTATGTCAAAAATTATATTTACTTTTTGTGAAAATGAGTATTTATATGTAAATTCTTTTACATTAAGAATTTTCCAACTTGATCATAAATAATTTTAAAAATAATTTTAATATTATCCTTTCTTTAGTCATGTTGACTACATAAAAGAATACCAATGCATCTTTGATTTACCTCACCATTATATATGAACAGGATCATAAAAATAAACAACAAAATTTTAATTTCAATTTATTTAAATTTTGTAACTTATTTTTTATGACAAAAGTAATAGCAAGATCTGAAGGAAGGTTTCAACGTACATCCCAATTATATCAATGATATTGGGCCGTTTAAAAAAATATTGATGGTAGGTTAAAGAATTTAACATGTGGAAAAAAATCAAACTGATTATAGAATTTTCGTTGGCATTTTTATTTACCTAGAAATATGGATGGATACAAATAGTTTTCACATTGTAACCATTAAAATGCCAATATTATTCAAGTTGAAAGCGAGTTTGATGTGGAGACAACCACATTTGTCATTTGAAGAGACAAAAGGTAATTCACCACGTCACAGATTTGAGCAAGTGGAAGATGGGTACCATGCCAAATCTTTGCAGTGTGGTCTTTTCTTGGAGGCTCGAGGCTTAGTATGGAGAAACTCAGGAGGATTTGATTGTAGTGACTGCTTCTGCTTTGGTAACAGAGTGTTTTTTACAATCTGAATTTTGGTATTTTGTGAACTATTTCCAAAAATTTTATTAACTCCAATTTGTTTTACAATCTTATGCATACGTATACTTTAAGATTGTGTTGTAATATTAACTTTTGTTCTCAAGCACATATTGTTTTTCAGATTGTTTAATTAATCACACAATTATTTTATGATAATATGGTTATTTTATAAATTAGTTGTGTTATTAAATATTCATATTGTTGAAACATAATGATTTAACTTTGTTTTTATCTTTGTATTTGGCAATATCTATTGTTAATTCAGATAGATAACGTAGGTTAGTTTTCAAATTAGATTTTAGTTTTTATTTCGTATTGAAAGTTACAGTTTAGCAACCATTAAACCTGTGTGTTTTAGCAGTTGTTAAGTCTATGTGTTTTTAGCCATTGAAAATTACATCTTAGATTAGTTTTTAGGGAATATATTTTAATTGCATTTTAGGAATTCGGATCTCTTGATTGTGAGACTCTCTTTTGAGAGCAAACTCATAAGGTAGCGGTGCCTTTGTTCCTGCGAGATTTAGTCATCCCAAACACAACGAGGGTTGTTTTAAGCGCTTTGTGTGGACTATTTCTCCTTGTTGGCCTCATTTAGAAAATCCGGCCAACAAAATGATGGTGCCACATTCTAGTGGGCTATGTCGTATGCTTTCCACAATGTGAAGGAATTTGTAGAACCGTATCTCGATGATCTACCTGCTCATTCGAATCGTCGTGAGTTCCACATTGACCATCTGATGGCAGTATTCCTTAGATGTAGGCGGTATAACATCCGTCTAAAACCTCACAAGTGCATATTATGTGTCGAGTCTAGACGCCTCCTAGGAATCATCATTTTGAAAGATGGGATCCGCATCAATCCCCTAAAGGTATCAGCCATTTTTGCTTCCATTTTTTCTCTCCCACCCCCAATGGATATATCGGAACACAGAGTTTGCAAGGGAAAGAAAACTACTTAAGGTGTTTCGTGCGTAAATTCACCGAGAAAACGCAGGGATACATGAGATTGTTAAAGAAGGACGTCCCATTCATTTGGGATGATTCTGCTCAGCAGTCCTTCGACAAACTAAGACATGCTATCACCCATGCACATGTGCTTCAACCGCCCAATTAAACCAAGGATTACATCCTCTATATTTTTATTTCCACTACTACTATTGCTATGGTTTTGGTTCAGGAGGAGAGCAACGCCCAGGAGAACGTGATTTACTACCTTAGTAAGGGTATCATTGACTCTGAAACACGGTATTCACATGTTGAGAAGCTAGCTCTCACAGCAGTTATTGTTGTACAAAAGTTCTTCCATTATATCCTCCTCCGCCCTACCACTATCATTGCTAAATATAACCCTATGTACCACGTTTTCACACGTCAGGTGTTGTGGGGAAAGTATTCGCGTTGGATCGTAATTCTTCAGGAATTCGACCTCCAGTTTGAGAAGGCCAAGTATTTGGGTTTTGCGGAGCTTATCTGCGATCTTCCTCATACTGATCAGGGAACCGAGACCATTGACTCCCTCCCCGACGAGTCTTTGTTTCTCATCAGTACTTCTGACTTTGTTTCTCATCAGTACTTCTGACCCATGGTATGGAGACATCACTTTGTATCTCCAGATCCAACGTTTCAATGCTCAGTTATCTTGTGACGACCGCCATCGTGTACGTCATCACACAAAGTACTACCTAATCATCGGTGATACCTTATACCGTCATGGTGTTGATTCAATCCTCCGACGGTGCTTCACTCACAAAGAGGCTGAACACGTTCTGAATGATTGTCACTCAGGGGCATGTGGCGGTCATCTTTCTGGGATGGCTACAACTTAGAAAATACTACGCGCTGGATATTATTGGGATTCCATCTTTAAAGATTGTATTGAAGCTGTCAAGAAGTGTCCTCCTCGTCAACGTTTCCATCATAAAACGTGCTCTCATCCAGCCCCACTACATCCCGTTATTGTCGTTGTCCCCTTTGAAAATTGGGGCATAGATTTCATGCATTGTAATCCTACCTCGACCGAGGGGCATGGTTATGTCATCGTTGTCGTTGACTATTTTACCAAGTGCGTCGAGGCCATGCCTACATACAATGAAGACAAAAAAATGTCACAATCGTTATGTTTAATCACATCATTGCACGATTCATAGTTCCTAAGGCCATCATCACTAATCATGGAAGACATTTCCAGAACAAGATGGTGGATGAATTAAGCGCCAGGTTGCGTTTTCAACATGAGAAATCAACTCTGTATTACCCACATTCCAATGGAAAAGTAGAGGCAATCAATAAGGTATTGAAAACCATGATCCAACACATGGTGGGTACACACAGGTCTAACTGGCACAATATGTTTTTTTCATCCCTATGGGCATATAGAACTTCCGTTAAAACTGCCACCTGATTCACACCCTTCCAATTAGTCTACGGACTGGAGGCAGTATTACCTATTGAGTGCGAGATTCCTTCATTGAAACTTGCAATTGAACTTCTATTGAACACCACCGCCGAGGAAGAACGTTTTCTGTGCTTGGCTAAACTTGACGAAACCCGCCGTGATGTAGCCCTTGCTAATGAAGCACACAAGAAGTGCATCAAGGCCCAGTATGACAAATTTTTCAAATCTCTTATCTTTAATGAGGGAGATTTGGTCCTCACCTATGATCAAAAACATGATAAGCTGGGGGAAGGAAACCTCAAGTCCATGTGGCACGGTCCATATGTAGTTAAATGTGTTTTGGAGAAGGGAGCATATGAACTAGAAGACTATGACGGGATATATTTAGGAGAGCCTCGCAATGGACTCTTCCTGAAACGGTACTATGCCTAAGTCTTGTATGCATTAGTACTATGTATATATTTTATATGATGTGTGTTTTGTGTGGTGTGTCTCTTTACTTCAAGTGTGTTAGGATCTTGTCTATATGCTTATACCATGTTCTATCAGGATGTGCAGATGGCAATGTGTTTTGGATTTGCAGATGGTGTTATCCGGCATACTCGTAGTTTCGCTTCGGCATCCTGGGTACTCTATTCCCCTACCAGTGAGCTCATTAGTTCGGGAGAAAGCTGTCTAGGACACGCAACCAACAATGCCGTTGAGTATCATGTGGTGATTGGATTGTTGACTGACGTTCTTTCTCTCGATATGGAACACATTGTCGTCCACCTTGACTCACAATTGGTGGTATCCCACCTCGACCGTGTCTAAGCTATTTGTGATCCTATGCTACTCTGTCTATTTTGACGAGTACATCTCTTCGAGAGGTATTTTGAGACCATTCAATACCTGCATATCCCTAGAGACATGAACAATGTCGCTGAATCCTTGGCCAATTTCATATTGTATTGGTACATTACACATTCATAAACATTCTATTAAAAAGATGTAAAAACAACATAACATGTAAATTATCTATAGTATAAGTCAAACATGTAAAACATCCCACAATCATCAATGAAACGCAGTATATAAAGTCATGGATAGTGTTTTGTATATATATATATATCATCATGTCAGTATAATACAAAAAATGTAGTACTGGTACAAAATATGAAGCATATGAGATTTCAGTAGGTCATAGATACAAAACTTTTGAAGCTCGTAGCTTTCAATATATACATATCACATGAGCTAATCCCTAGGATGATCATGATAACATATGATAGACATGGCTACTCTTTGAAGTAGTGGACCAAAACGTGCCTAAAATCCTATAGTTTGGCACTGGTAACAACGAGGTAACTCATCTATGGATGCGTATGGTATGTCCAATGCCAATATACATAGGTTCTCCTCCAGCTCAATCAACTCCTCGGTCGCATCCTGGTGCGCAACCTCTATGTCACGTACCACCACTCTCCACTCGATCTGAGAATCACCTAGTGGTCGAACTGGACCAACATCTGTACAAACCATATGCAAACTATCAGTACTACTAAAAAAACATTAAAAGTCATAAAATGAAAAAAACAATAGAGTTGTCATTCTTACCTAGGTTTCCCCATTGCTCCACCTCGGGCAAAGCTAATTCTGGGTCACCTTGGAAGTTTGTGCCCACATATGGGTAATCCTTGACCATGAGGAGTTTCCCCCGTAACCACCTGAAGAACGTGGGACCATAACTGATGATGGGGCCCCCACCTCCGTGGCGAGCCATAACCTCAGAGAAACATAGCATATGAGGATCACTCAGATCTAGATACTCTATCTCCACCTAAGGACGTAGCAGCGGGACTCGTTCCAAGAAGAATGAGACTACAATCGAACCATAGCCGAACTGTTTAAGCTCACCTCGAAGACACTTGGTGAGATGATCCTTGAGATTTGCAAGGAGTCCCTCGCACCAGTTGAACACGGTCGGGGCCATACACTCTACTGCACAAATTATATGTGCCTTCGTGTCCTGATGGGGATCCCTACTCCTCTCCACTCTCTCTATGGTAAAGAGTACTGTGTGCAGTGGTCGATCCATTACATCCTTGATGGGAACCTTCGTAGCAAGCATCTGTGTACCAGTTGTACAAAATTGAGCCACTTGGATCTGTGGATTGGTCACTTCCGTGTGGACTTGATAATGAAACTAGGGCACCCCGTCTAGACAACACTGCCAAGAAATAGATTCCCTCTACATCTATGTTCAGTTTATGAACTCCAACTCGAAGTACTGTAGGTTAGGATCCCATAATCTAATCAAATACTCCAAAAACGACACTTGGGCTCTCATGCCCTGGATGTGAAATAATTTTATCAAATCACATTGTTGAAGCGCGTTCATGGAATGAGGATCGTTTTCCTCTTGGGAATCCTCCATTTCATGTTCTCTTTCTTTCCACTAAACCATTTTGGTGACCCAAACTTGTCCAAGCAACATTTAAATAAGCATTAGAACCTTTCCATGCCTTTGGGATTGGATGTTTTGAGCACATTTCTTAGTTTCATGGGCCGGATTGCGCTGAAGCACCCCATCAGTTCACACAGTGTGCCGATGACGCACCTTACCCATACGCGAAGTGCGTCAGAGAGCCCTCGACGCACGTCCCGTAAGGTGAAAGTGTGTCGCCTAGAGGGCGCATAATCCCCCCATTATATAAGCTTAAAAACCCAAAAAATGAAAATTAAATGGAAATCTAATCCACTATAATTGAAGGGGACAAGCTTTAGGCCTACTTGACACTAACCGTGTTGAAAAGGATTGGTTGAAACTCATGCAATCGACGCTTGAAAATCGACTCCAAATGGTGTTTTCACTCCTCCCAATTTGGTAAAAAATAATGGTAACTATTTTTATATCAAAAGTGAAATATTCTTGTTTTGATTTATTCTTTTATGGGTCAATTTTTACTATAGTTGGTAATATTTTTGTGTCGAACACCTAATTTGTTGTTTTGACCTAGTTTTTGGAATCTATAGGTAAGGTAAAGCAACATTATAACTTTTTGGCAACTATTGTGGTATTTTCATGCTTGTTATGAAGTGTGAACAACTTTTGAGATTTTTTGTGCTATTATGCCGCTCGTTAAAAACAAACATTAATGGCACCGAGTTTACTCTTGGTTCTTTCTCATGCTTGTAAAACAATGGGAATAAGTCATCGAGTTATCTTTTATCACTTTTTCGGGCTCGTAAAACTCCCATGAAAAAGGAACCCCTTGGAGTTCCTCTTTAAGCTCTTTTTAGACTCCCTAAATATGAAAATATCTCCAAGCAAAATTGTAAAAGTATTTGAATGATTGCCTCCCTAGTGATAGTTTATCCCTTTTTCGGACCAAGGAGTGCTATTTACGAAAAAGAAACACTCCGGTTAATCATGACTGGAAGAGTTCTTTTCACATTATTTTATCCTTTTTCGGGTGAAGAGACTAACCTTTATGAAAAAGAACCTTTGGAGCATTTTTTAGTTCTTTTCAGACTCTCTAAACATGAAATGATGTCGAGTTTACCTTCTTTGGACATGTTAAAAACTGACATCGAAGGGATTGTTTTGGGACAAAGCCCTCCTATCTCAGGTTCATAAAACATTTGGGATTGGAATCGTCCGAAGGATGAGCTACACCGAGCATCTGTTACCCTCCTCAATCTCATTAAAAAACAAAAGAGTTACTCATCAATCATGATGGGGATGATGAAAGAATTTGTGTTTCACTGTAGTTACGACAATACTAAGTCACTCTTGGACATGGCACTCATCTACATATGCATTCAGTACTTGGCTAATCTATTTTTCCTCTAGTCACATCGGTTCCATGAGTCCTTTTACTCCTTTGGGTCATCCAAAGAATTCTTCTGCCATCAGTCACATTAGGGTTTGATATCATCCTCGTCATGTCAATACTTCCAAGTCATGACATGCCCATGTTCAAGAGATGTTTCTTCATCGGTTCACTATCGGCAGTTGTTTTACCTTCTATCATGTCAGTTTTCCTTGATTCAGTCTCACACATTTCTCTACAGTCCGATTTACCCCAAAACATATTTGATCTCATTTTGTGTCAATGATGGGGGGTACATCATGGCCCCCCTTCGATAGATTCATCCTTGTCGAATTCAACTCATCATCCAAGGATTGAATCTAGAAACCAATCAAGTACCTTGGGCCTGCATGCCTTAATTGCAGGTTTCCTCAATTTCAACAGGAGTTCACATCATTGACTCTTGATTGACAGATTCCATCAAGTGTTCAACCTCAACTCATTGATTCACATTCGATGGTTTTACTATGATACCTTGGGAATCATTGACATCAATGGTGATTTCCCTCGCACTTGTTGATGGTATACATAAATGACCGGTAATCAAGTGGTTTCTACCATGTTTGACTCGAAAAAATTGTAATCACATGGTTAGATTCATATCGTTGCAGATTCAACTTGAAGACCCTGGGTTAAGTCATAAATCTCACCCAGGTTGCGTTGGAGACTGTTTTGAGTCATATCACACAGATCCACTTTGTATTGGTGGTCGTTGTGCTATTATCTCATCATGGATCTACGCTTATGTCTAGTAGCCATGGTTGTGTTCATTCAGTCTCTACTATCATGGATCTGTGGTGTATTGGCCGGCAACCATGTTGTGAGTCATGTGAGATACATATCTCAGAGTCAGTTGTTTTGTAGTAGTATCTTCCAATCGATGAATCTTGCCTCCATTCATTTCATTTATTTCCAAAGCATTTCACCTATTTTATTTTACCAACTTCATGCTTTTGGGGGCATTCTATTACACAAAAATCTCATCATCATGAGTCATGTATCAGTTCCATGCCTTGATCCCTAAAGTTCCTTGGCTAAAACACTGACATAAAGGTTGTTGTCCTTCCCTTTCCATATTTTTTTGTCACCCCGACACACCCTTCCTTTGAGCAAGGAGCATCGCCCCCTAGGTGACGCACTTGGCACCTTAGCAGAGCGTGTTGGTGACGCATGCTGCCTTTGTACACAGTGTGGCGAGCCATTCCTGACGCAGGTTGTCTTCCTGCAAGGTGCACCAGAGTTGGTTAAATTGGATAAAAGGAAGCTTTGAGCGATTTCTAGAAGCTTGTTGACATGGAGGTCTATCCCTAGATGCTAGGAAATCTGGCTCACGATCCCCGAACCTAGTGGGGTGATCCCTTAGACCTCTCCCCTAAATATTCAACCTATTCTATCCCTTTAGCCCTATATATACAACACCCCTCTCCATTGTAAAGGGAGGAAGGAATATAATACTCTTATGCTAGTGAAATTATTCTTGGTGATACTCATTCATATTTTGGGAGGCAAGCATTCTACTTTGGAGGCTAGGATGGTTGGATGGAAGTTTCAACGTTAAGGCTTGGGTTGTGATGTTTCTTCTCTATGTACTTATGTTTATTACATTAATACAAGTTCTTTACATAAGTGTTGTTGTGTTGATAATACTGTTAATATAGATAAATTCATGTTCATATGCTTTTACTGCTTGTATGTTTCCACTTGCTTGACACAGTTTTGTAGATAAAGATCTGAAGACTATGGAGCTTGGAGCAACAAGGAGAAATGGACTACTCACTCGAGGTAAGCCACATCTTGACCTGTCTAGTATTTCTATTGATCTAGGAAAGTAACTAGTATTGTGTATCTATTTGTTCTAGATCCACTTGGACTAAGGAGATATGTTTGAGTCTGCTCATGTAGATTGTCCGTAAAAATATATAATAACTCTCTTTCGTTTATTAGGGAAACAAATAATGTAAAAGACCGATGACACTACAATTTTCATTGCATAAAACCAACTATGTCCAAGTAGGAGGTTATAATCCAATGGAGACTCAACCAATTCAATATCAAGTGAAATAGTTTTTCCTTGTAAATCGATAAGCTAAGTGGTGAGGATTCCTTGAGGGGTAAAAGTACACCCATTTAAATCTTTCAAAGTGGTATTGGATTGAGATCATGTTGGAGATCCAATAACTCACTAGAAAGAAATTGACATAACACATGTAGAGGCTCCTTCATCAATGAATGTGCGAAAGATATTTTTCCCACAAATATCCACTTGAATCTGAAACAAAATCAAGTGGCAGAGCCTAGGTTTTCTATGTTCCATGTCAAATGTGACCAAACTCGATTATGAGGGATCAATCCCACCAATGGCCAAAAACAATGATTTACATTACGTAGGACAACTTTGCAACACCTCAAGAGTTGACATAGCACATGGGGCTTGGGCCAAATCCTCCACAATATTGTAATTGTGGGAAATTTGGGCATTGGTATTATACATTACTTGTCGAAGTACACCCTTGGTGGCTGCAACATTATGTCAGAAACAATATTCTCTATCTGAAGAGGTCCATTAGGTTAGGAAGAAGAAGCATAATCCTTTTTAGGAGGATTTCTATCCAGAATTCCATATTGACAAGTTCATGTGGGAAAAGCTATAATATCCTCACAAAGAAAGACATTCAAAGATCCATTCCCATTCAAAGGATGACTTTCCATTCCCCCTTGTGGGGGGGGCGTAGGATTTGCTGCAACCATTTGCTGATGTTTTTGTGGGGGAGAGAAAGGGTTTATCAAAACAATAGGTTGTGGGGTAGAGTCTTTTTGAGTTATGAACTCTTTGACCTCTTTTAAGCATGTAAATGAATGTGTCATATCCTCACCTCCACAAATATTATAAGGGAATTTCAACCTCCTTTCTCTTTGATTCCTCCCAACATTGGTTTTTGGTGCTTGTGAAGTCTCTTGCTCAATCGAAGGGTTTTTTTGTTTATTCTTCTTCTTATTTCCTCTAGATTGTTGAGGCCACATGGATTGTAGTGAATTCACCTTAGAGGTTTAAGTAGAGACTAGAGTTGATTTGGTAATGGGAACAATAGTGGAGGGAGTATTGGAAATGGCTAACTTACTAAGCTGCCCACTTAATTGGCCCATAGAAGCAGTGGAGACAAAACCAACAATGCCATCGACATGTGGTCCTGGTGTAGGTATTGATTAATCAATTGATACTTGAGGATCATGTGAAATGATATCGTATAATGTGCTTGACTAAGAATAAATCAAATCCAAGTGTTCAACATGACAAATATCTTGCTCTTTAGTTACAACCCCAGCCATAGCAACATCCCAAGCATTGGAAGGTGACAGATATTTCATAAACAAGTCCATTAATAGATGATTTGGAATAGTGGCTTTAACAAGCATTCGTTTCCACCTCCATTCATGGATATGATCATAGATATGTGTGTTTTCAAACAATCTACCTAAGCGGACTTAAAGGCCATATCTCCCTAGTCCAATTGGATCTAGAACAAATAGGTACAGAATATAATCAAATTCCCTAGATCAGTAGAAGTGTAAAGTAGTGAGTAAGTCTCTTACCCGAGATTCACAATTCCCTTTGCTTCTTGCTTGATCCAATTCTCCAAAACCTTCATATCTACAGCTGCAAAGCCCTGTTGAACGAGTAGATACAAACAAACAGTAAAAGCATATATCGCATATGATTGATCTAAGCTAACAGTTAAGGAGGTAAGCTTTAAACATTAACAACACAATAATGTATATGGGAAGAGATTGTATTAACTGTAATAAAGGAGAGTACAATAGAAGAGTGATGATTATAACCCAAGCCTTAATGCTGCAACCTTCCTCCAACAGTCCAAGCTAAGCCTACAAAGGGTGTGTATGCCTCCCAAGAGATGAATAGGGATCACCTAGGGTAATTCCACTAGCATGTAAGTGTTATAGTCCTTCCTCCCTTCTCAATGGAGAGAGAGGTCTTATTTATAAGGCTAGGAGGATAGAGTAGGTTGAGGATTAGGGGGAGAGGTCTAGGGGACCTTCCCATTAGGTTAGGAACCGAATACCAGTTGTTCCTACAAAATAGGGATAGGTATCCATGTCACCCAGCTTCAAAAATTTGCTCGAAGCCCCTTGTTATCCACTCTAACCAACCCTGGAGCACTCTGCATGAGGACATACGCGCCAGGAAGGGTCAGGCGCAGGCTGCATGAGGGCAGCAAGAGCCACTGGCCCAGGGTGCTAGTGTACAACAAGCGAAAGCCAAGGTTTGGCGCCCCTTTCTAGGTAGCAACATGCGCTAGCCTCACTAGGAAAGGTATAAGACAAGGTCAACAACTTGCTCAATGATGTTCTAGATAGGGAAACTTCAGGGATTAAGGCACTGAGCACTGAGTTGACACATGGATCATGATGATGGGATTTTGGTATAACAAAATTCCCCCCCAAAGCATGAAGTTGGTAAAATAAGACAGGTGAAATGCTTTGTAAGGATTTATGGAAAGGACTTGTTGGACGGAAGAAGCTACTGCAGTACAACCGACTCCGAGATAATAGTATCACATGACTCATAACATGGCTACCGACCAATACACTGCAGGTCCATGGTAGTAGACTGAATGAACACAATCAAAGCTACTGGACACAATCGTAGATAGATGACAAGATGATAACACAACTAGAACCAATACAAAGTGGATCCGTGTAATATGACTCAAAACAATCTCCATCGCAACACTGGTAAGATATGATTTCCCCAGGGTCTTCAAGCTGAACCCGCAATGATATGAATCTAACCATGTGATTACAATGTCTTGGAGTTGAACATGGTAGAAACCACTTGATTACCGGTCATTGATGTATACCATTAACAAGCGCGAGGGAAATCATCATTGATGTCAATGATTCCCAAGGTATCACAGTACATACCATTGAATGTGAATCAATGAACCAAGGTCGAACAATTGATGGAATATTTCAATCAAAAGTCAATGATGTGAACTCATGTTGAAAGCGAGGTAACCTTCCATTGAGGCATGCAGGCCCAAGGTACTTGATTGGTTTCTATATTCAATCCTCGGATGATGTGTTGGAGTCGACAAGGATGAACCCGTTAAAGGAGGGCCATGATGAATCCCCCATCATAGACACGAAACGCGATCACATATGTTTAGAGTGAATCAAACAGTAATGTGTGAGACTGGCTCAATGTCACATACCCCAATTTTGTAAAAATTATGTAATTATTTCATTATATTCCTGAGACATTATGTTAAAATTAATGCTAAGTAGGAATTGATGACTCAGCAGAGTCACTAGAAATGGAATGTAATTCAGAATATTTTATTATTAATAAATAAGTTATGGAGACAACAGCATGGGAGAGCTGTTAAAAAGAGGTTACTGGTCAAACTGGTGGATGGAACTAGGTGGAAAGGCAAAAGACAAGTGGCAGCATCCTCAAACACTTCCTAAGTTGCAGGTGGCAACTTCCCTATATTTGGGGTCATGATTCCCCAAGGAAGTGGAATCAGAGCAGGTGGCTCATTAATGATAGTTAACCCAACAAAGACCTAGGCAATCTTTTAAATAGTACTCAATGAACTGAGCTAAGGGTTCAAATTTGTTCTAGAGGGATAAGGCATTCACGTGAATGTTATTCAGAAATCCCATTGAGGAAGAGGGAATTACAGTAAGGAAGTTGTTTGAGAGGAATGTTGCAGAAACTTGGTTCCATTATAGCTGTTTGGGCTGAGTGAATTATTTTGATGCACCTAGTTCCAGCTAGGGAGACCAGAGAAATCTCGGGGGTCCTGAGAAGTGCTGTCTGGGCACTCTCCAGGAGTTGGTAGGGAGGAACAGCCTCCCATTGTTGTTGTTGTCCACAGAAACAGGTTCTGTCATTTACTTCCTTATGTTTGTCAAGTCTGAATAAATGTATGATGAGTTTATTTCTAAATGTCTGAAGAGTAATTAGTTAGTAAAATAGTATATCAGAGTAGCAGTAGATAGATTTGGTATAGTTAATGTGTTTCAGCATTCCTTAATATCATTATTATCCTACTGATAAGGTAATTTTAATGCATGTTGTACAATAGTAATATTGTAATCAATAGTTATTATTGTCATCATAAACCTAGTTTAATCATAATTATTAAATAAATAAGTAAAGTCTACGTATAAGTAATTTTATACTGTGTGTTACAAGATTTATTTAACAAACCGAGGAGACAGTAATACAGTTAAACCAGATAAATTACAGTATTAAATCTTTTTCAATACATTGCAGAGGAATGGTAGTCTTAGTTCGAATATCTATAACAGGATACAAACCCTAAGATAGAAATTTAACTAGTATCAGTTTATTAAAGAAATTTATACACAAACCCTAACTAAAATTAAATTAGTCATCTCATGACAACTAAACCATTGTGCAAAAACTCTAACAGGAAACTCATCAGACCTTCGTGTTGAAAGCACAAGCAAGCTCAATACCATCAACAAGTAGAAGTAAATTCCAATGTTTGTTTTTTTAACAGTGGTGTTACAAATCTTAGTCTATACCATGGCTATATCGAAAATTAGTTAAACGAACGAGAGAAACTCTCAGTTTACAGGATTACATCGCCATAACCTAAAGATTTTAACAGCTTAAATAACCTAGTTAACGTTTACAAACAAAAGGAACAACAGACCCATATTTAACTCAGTATTGAGTGTAATTATTATAGAATAACTTCCACTAAACTCTCTTTATCGACAGAGTCATAATCATAACAAAAGATCAAGCAACAAAACAGAATCACGACCATAGACTTCGAATTGTAGCTTATCATTCCAATTCTTACTACAAAAATTTTCTTTTATCAATAGTTAAATAACCTAGTTGTTTGTTTAAAAACCAAAGAAATAACAGAATAATATTCTAGTTCATTGCTGAGCTTCAACATCATTTTATTAGCTTTCACTTGGCTCTCTAATTTATCAGCAGAGTCATAGTCGCAGTAATGAAACAAGCTTTTAAATTATACTTCAACTGTTAGATTGGGTAGAACCATAACAGACTAGTAAGTACGAGTAAAAGTAATGCTGATAATGAAGCCAAAGCTTCCACTTACAGTCGTATCATAAATTTAAAAGGGTTATACACTAGTTACATTTGTACCTGGGAAAGACCAAACAAAATGCACGCTAAACGAGCTCAAAATTTCAGGAGAAAGCTATAGCAGGTCGTAATATAAACAAACCCTGGGTAAAACCCTGAGTAAAATTTAAAAGCCCAGTATTAAAACTACACGGCCGTAACATCATCTACAACAGGCTCATAGCCTTTGTCTTCTCTCCTTTAATACATCAAAACTTCTGTAGCAAACCCTATCTACCAAACATGAGAAGAATAAATTACAATCTTGACCGAAGCCATAACATTTCAATCACATCACAGGGTTAAACCTGTTAAGAAAATTTGTGATAACACGCAGTTACAAGATTCAACAGAACGGATTTAGTCATAGAAGTGATCTTTCCAAGTCCAAACCCTAACCGCCCAAACAACCCACAAGGAGGAAAAATGCCATGGTAAGAACCAGGCTTACCCGGAAACGCCAATTGCTGAAGCTTGTGCCACCCATGACGTAAGTGGAGCCAGGACCTGCAAAGACAGAGTGGTATTAGTTAAAACCTTATTTCATTTGAAAACAATTTTCTTGTAACTACAAACGGGAAGGAGAAATACAGTAGCTTACCAGTATTGAAGGAGGCTGCAAATACAGTAAATATCCTGATAACCACGAACACAATATGTGTAAAAAACCCCACCCTTGCCACCGAGTGACTAAGATGGCAAAAGCAATGGTTATCTTCCCCGATGGAAGCCTTAATAAAACCAAGCCGAGAGTTATGATCACGCTGTGACAGGGATTCTTTGGATAACAAAAGTACAAACCCTAGATTCTTGACAAGCTACAGTTGCCAAACAGCAAAAACAAATGACTCCCAGACGATGCCATGGGAAAATACGAAGGTTTGAGGCAGCATGTAAACTGCTAGCACACTGTAACAACAGAGACTGGACCAGGAGGGTTGGCCGAGAGACCAAGCCCGAAGGCAAAGGGAAAAATGATAAGGTAGGGTTAGTCAACGTTTAAATATCCTCAATGCTTGGCCCTGGAGTAGCCACGTAACTATTTTAATAATTTGCATGCAGTGGGTCGACGTGGTATAGTTTAACAACGAGAGTTTCCATTATGTGTTCCCCAAACAAACTCATAGTTTGATTATTCTCTATGAACACGATACCATAGCATAACCTATCATGTGTACAAAATCAAGGAGTTAGAATCATAACAATAAACTTTGCATAATATATATGGAAGCTTTTCTTTATAGACGAGTAAACCATGCTTCACAAGGGCGTTCCAAGATTAAGTCTCGGAGTATTTATAGATATAGTGGATAGATTCTAACTTGTAAGGTTTGGGTATATTTTGGAATAATAACGTGTTCATAAAACCATGTATGTCAATAGCATTCAAGGATTTAGTTTTGAAGTGTTGAAACATAGAGGATTTTATATCTAATTATAAGAGTTACAAGAACGTGGGAACATTGATAAGATACAAGAAATTCATAACATGATTTCCACATCATTTTGTATCAAGTGAACAAAACAGGGAGATATCTGTTCTTTTAAAAATCTATAAGAGAATGGGGTGATGTTAAGATTAAATGCTTGCAAATTCTACCAAAGTGTCATGGTCGACAGCTTGCACAGATAAGGAAGACTTGTCATATTATATCTTTTATGTAACTCATACTTGTAGCACTCAAGGTACGTAAACCACAGTTTTAAAATTAAGTTACTCTAGCCCATTTCAATTGACGTTAAAATATAATAATCATCTCTTAATTGTTTCGGACTCCCTGAGATAACAAGTAGACTCATGTTATCTATAAGGTGCATAAGTCTAACTAAGATATCTTATAGTTTTAAATTCATGGACAATCATAGAAATAGAAATATCTTTTCAATCCATACGAACTTGGAATTGTTCAGAGAAGACTTGTAACTGACAGAATATCTGGTAAATGCTAGAAATAAGCAAATTATATATTGACCACTTCAGACCCTTTACAATTGCAGTTGTAAATCAAATATATTCTAACTCGATATAATGCGATAACAATGAGAACGTAAAAACTGGTCCAAGTATGGTCACCCCGTTGTATTTTACAGTACTAGTAATGAAGTATAATTGCATTACGGTAACATCGTTCAAGAACAAATAATCCATAGAGTTAGGTAATTCATTGTTCTCAAGAAAATATAGCCATCATACTCTGTAGTAGTTTCAAATTCTATAACCGTAAGATCAGAAGGAGGTCATAGGATGAAAGCTACCTTTAAACACTTGATAAAAGGTTTAGCATGCTAGACTTTTTACTGAATGATTTGGTACATCTATTTTGACTTATAATACTTTAAAGATTATCTGCAGCAACCTGAACATTACCTGCATATCTGTAAGAGAAAGAAAAACCTGTTGCGTTAGCTCGGAAGCTAAGTAAGCCCAGTCTGTCATGGCAATTCCCCCTTGTGGTCGCAAAACAGAAAAACAATCAGTAACTGTAAAGAAACTCATATTAAAATTTAGATATAACAAAAGATCATTCAGACATAATTATGATCACTTAAGCTAATTAAACAGTTAAATGACTGCATTTAATAATATTACATGCTATAAAAAATAAAAATTTAAATTTTTCGGAAATTTTGGGTTCTGACACTCAAGGACGACTGACATGATGGAAGGTGAACTGACTACCGATAGTGAATGAATGACCAAAACTCCTCTTGGACATAGACATGGCAGGAATTGGCAGTATTGACATGATGAGAATGATGTTGACCCCCTAATGTAACTAATGTTGGAAGCATTATTTGGATGACCCAAAGGAGCAAGACAACTCATGGGACCAACGGGACTCGACGACAAACAGATTACCCAAGTGTTGTACGCATATGCAAATGAGTGCCATGTTCAAGTGACTATGTATTGCCGTAAATTACAATGTCACACAACCTCTTTCCTTTTCCCCTTCATGATTGATGAGTACCTCTTTTGTTTTTTAACGAGCTTGAGGAGCGTAACAGATGCTCAGTATAGCTCATCCTTCAGACGATTCCAATCCCAAATGTTTTACGAACCTAGGATAGGAGGGGTTCGTCCCAAAACGGGCCCTTCTATGTTAGATTTTAATGAGTCCAAAGAAGGAAAACTCGGTGTCATTTCATGTTTAGAGATTCTGAAAAGAGCTAAAGAAGACTCCACAGTTTCTTTTTCGTAAAATTTATTGTCCTCACCCAAAAAAGGATAAAACAATATGAGAGAGAACTCTTCCAGTCATGATTGGTTGGAGTGCTCCTTTTTCATAAAAAGTAGCTCCTGGTCCGAAAAAGGGGTAAACTACCACCAGAAAGACGATCATTTAGATACTTTTACAAGCGTGAAAGCATCAAGTTCTCTTGGTGATCTTTTCATATTTAGGGAGACTGAAAGATCTTAAAGGAAGACTCCATGTACAACTTTGTCATGGTTGGTGACCGAGTATGACAAAGGAAAAAGTAAACTCGGCACAGTTCCTTTTCCGTAAGTAGTCTAGCGAGGCTGGATAAAGTGATAAACCTATACTCGTTAGACACACCTTTTTACTCAATTTTAATGAGCACGAAAATGGTGTCAAAATCACTAGGAATCTTTTTCATGTTTGAACCAGAGAACGAAAAAGTAAAAAGTAAGCTCAAACTACCTTTCATGTTTCAACCAGAGAACGAAAAAACTAAAAAGTAAGCTCAATACCATCTTACGATTTTTAACAAGCTCGAAGACAGGTGAAAAGAATGCTCATGATGTCTGCTTCATTTTTTAATGAGCTTGTAACAAAAAATAAACTATGCTCAGTATAATGCCCATTGGCAAGTTTATCCCCAACATGACACCCAGCAGTTGGAATTTTTCCCCTAGCACAAGAAGCTGACGACTTACCTCTAGTATGATTTCTAGAGGCTGGAGACATTCCCCCTAAGCTTCGTTTCGTTCTTATACTCTTTTTCTTCATCCAATCAAACTCATGGTTATTAATAGGAATATGTTCACCATAGGAGGACGAAAAAATAGGATTAAATGGCATAGGCGAATGAAATGAAGGTTCAGATATTAAATCTGGCGAAAGACTTGACTCAAGGGGAGGCGATCGGTTTCATTTTTTAATGAGCTTGACACAGGAATAGAACTATGCTCGTGAAGCTGGTTTCATTTTTACGCAAGATTGAAACTAAAGGTAAACTATGCTTGGGAATGATTTCATTTTTACACAAGCTCGAAACCAAAGGTAAACTATGCTTAAAGAGATGTGTTCCATTTTTTAACGAGCTTGGAGACAAAGACCAATTTGTGCTAAGGGGGGTACTATTTCATTTTTTAACGAGCTTGACATAGGAATAGAACCATGCTCATATGACTTGTTTCATTCTTTAACGAGCTTGACATGGAAAGGGAACTATGCTCATGGTTAAGGCCCATTGACGGGTTCCTTCCCAATATGATATCCAGAGGTTGGTAGTTCCCCCTAGCATGATTCCTAGCGGCTTAACATGCCCCCAAGATTCGTTTCGTCTGAATACCCTTCTTCCTTATCCAATTAAAATTCTAGATACTAATATGAATATTTTCACTTTGGGGGTAGGAAGAACGAGGATCAAGTGACACAGACATATGAAATGAAGGTTCAAGTCCTAAATCTAATGGGAGACTCGACTCAATGGGAGGAAGATCTATTTCATTTTTACACAAGCTTGAAATAGACAATAACTATGCTTGAAGGGACCCATTTTATTTTTTAACGAGCTTAAAACAGAAAGAAACTATGCTCATGATAGCATGTTTCATTTTTTAACGAGCTTGACACAGAAAAAGAACTATGCTTATGAACGGTTTCAGTTTTACACAAGCTCGAAACCAAAGGGAAACTATGCTTGGGATGGTTTCATTTTTACACAAGCTTGAAACCAAAGGTAAACTATGCTTGGGACTAGTTCCTACCCAACATGATGTCCATAGGTTGGTAGTGTGCCCCATAGCATAAGAAGGTAGGGGAATAAATCTAGCATGATGTCCAGAGGCTGGAGACATGCGCCCCCATCTCTAGGGGGAAGAAACCACTAAAACATGTGGAACATTCAGGGAAGTCTGATGACTAGGAGTCATGTGATGAGTGGGTGTCACAAAGGAAATCCAATCAATGGTCACCATATTCCCATGATGAGGAAAATACATCACTCGAAAGAGTGAGGACACTACAACTTTCATTGCATAAACATAGTCTTGTCCAATGAGTAGATTAAAATCTAAGGGACCTTGGACTACCATAACATCAATATAGACAGTTTTCCCTCCTAAAGTGATAGGTAACTGAGGAAGGATCCCTAAAGGTCCAGTAGGCCTTCTATTAAAATCCAATATCTGGTCAGTGACTGACACAAGATGAGGGGAACCTATAGCTTTCCAAGCAGTTGAGGATAAAATACTAACAGAAGCTCCCTCATCAACTATAGTGCGAAATATTTCCTTATAGAAAACTCCTACAGATATCTAGAAAGGAACACTCAAAGGAAGATGAGATTCTGTTAGACCATTCCAATCAAAGGAAATGACCTCAGTACTTAGAGGGGGTCCTATGGAAATGGACAGGATTTCCCTTTGCCTAGAATAATCTGAACTGACTAGGAAAACATTAGTGGTTTCCAATTCACTCTCGATTGGAAGACTAGAATGAGACGAAGATTGTTTCATGGTGACTACTTCAGTCTGGGAATTATCCAATGAAAGAGTGGGATCGAGTGGAGATGATATCAACTCGACCACTTCAACTTCACTCTTTGAAGAAAGAGTGGGATTGACCAAGGATGGGGCTGGATCGACCACTTCATCAACCAATGGGGGGTCAAGGGACAACTTATGACATCCATATGGAAGGTGTTTCTGAGATACAGTAATGTATTCCAACAATTGTGAGGCTTAATCCATGGGTGGACAAAGGTAGGTAAGATGCATACCCTTGCATAACAAACACGGATTTTTGACTTTCCCTTTCTGACCCTTAACCATAGAGTCACTAGTTGATGGGGCATCATCAGTATGATGTCCAGAGGCTGACGATATAGGTAGTTTGGAGGATTTAGACCACTCTTCTAACACTTTGGAAAGACCGAGACAGTCCTTGACAAGGTGATCACTCTTGCAAAGCTTGCAAGGGAACTTGGGTCTACGAGGTGTTCGAATAAAACGAGTGCCATCAGAGGAAGATGGTTGATGCTTGGTCTCTTTCTTATCCTTCTTCTTCTTTATCTTCCTTTTCTTATTATTCTTATCCTCCTGATTACTAACACTACTAGTTTGATCAGGCGAGGAGAAACATAAGAAGAAGTATGACAACCGTATGACAAGATCCTTCTGATATACTACCGAGTACGTGAAGTACCTTTCTATATACCCAAGGGTACGTGAAAGGCCATTCGATATACCAATTGGTACGTGGAAGAACTGCAAGCCCCCAGGATGCAGTGCAGGAAAATAACGACAGCTGCCATGCTTAAAGACGTCAGAACATGTCTCTAACCTAACACACAAGTTGCTAAAAGTTTTTAACTTAAACTAGTGTTTTATCTTGTACAGTTAAGTGAATCCATGAAGTGAAGACCTGGAATTTAAACAAGATGCAAATCTGATCTATATGAAAATGCAAGTCTTCTCTTCTATGAAGTCCTACTTAAGAAGGAGAGAGAGATATGTTTTATTCCCAAATGCACAACCCTATTCAAATGCAATTTTAACTCTTTCAAAATGATCGAAAGAAGTAAAATATACACCCAAAAGTACCTTGAAGCGATAAAAGAGATATTTTTATGAACACCAAAAGCAATAATTAAAATCCATTTCCTATCTCTTTACATTCGAAAAAGACACATCTAATCTATGGAAAGAAGGATTCCACAAACGTTTCCAATCAAATGCAAGACAAATAAAAGCACTTAATAATCTTATCTAACCCAAATGCACACAAATTTGAAACAAGCCTTTCTTCTTCTTATGAGTGTAAGACCAAGAATGTCAAATGATCAAATTAAAGCAAGAAGAACATTTATGTTTTCCAATTTGTGAATCTACCAAAAGAGGGACAAAATTAAGATTTTATTTGAACTAAAGTGGACACAAAGAATCAATCTTTTTTAACAATCATTAGATAACTCGGCATGTAAGGGAAAAAAGATGCACAACCCAAGGAAAAGAGGCTAAAAAAGACATGGATATCCCACACTTCTAAGTATTTTAAAACAAGCCAATCACACCAAACCAAAAATTATCTTAAAACCTTAATATGGGCCAAAACGACTGTAGGATACATGATTCATGGAAAGCAAAACACTAGTTTTGACTCAAAGGGACAAACATGGATCCAAATCTCAAAAGACCCCAAAATGGAGGAAAATGATAGTATGTTGTATCTAGGGGTTCTGTGACTGTAAGGTGCAATACACATAGCTCAATCAATCCGACCAAATAACCAAAAATGGAGAAAATGTGCTAAACACCAAGCAACAGATGCTGGTGCACTTTGTTCTTGTGCACTAGAGCGTTAGGCACAGTCTCTATGCAGGATAAGGGCGCCAATTGTGCAGTCTGTACTCAAGAAAAGGGCGCCAATGACACAGGATTCTCATGGACAGTGAGCGCCAGACTCCCAGTAGTGCAGGGAATATACACCCCAGGTGCGCCGGGTGAATAACAAGGAGTAAGAAAGCAAAGATCTCCAAAAATATAAAGTAAAAGGTCCAATCTTGATCCTAGATAGAGTTGGGGAAATCCAACAGACTCTGAAATAGAAAAAAATCAAAGATGGGAGGGGCTCAGGAGGCTAGAAAATGAGCCAAAAGAAATCAATGAAAACAAATCAAATTGAAATCAAAACTATGTTCTTTCCCCAGTATTGTCGCCAGATTTGGACAATCTACCTAAGTAGACTTAAAGGTGAGATCTCCCTAGTCCAAATGGATCTAGAACAAATAGGTACAAAATATAATCAACTTCCCTAGATCAATAGAAGTGTAAAGTAGCGAGTAAGTCTCTTACCTGAGATTCACAATTCCCTTTGCTCCTTGCTTGATCCAACGCTCCAGAACCTTCAGATCTACAGTTGCAAAGCCTTGTTGAACGAGTAGATACAAACAAAAAGTAAAAGCATATATCGCATATGATTGATCTAAGATAACAGTTAAGGAGGTAAGCTCTAAACATTAACAACACAATAATGTATATTGGAAGATATTGTATTAACTGTAATAAAGGAGAGTACAATAGAAGAGTGATGATTACAACCCAATCCTTAACGTTGTAACCTTCCTCCAACAGTCCAAGCCAAGCCTCCAAAGGGTGTGTATGCCTCCCAAGAGATGAATAGAGATCACCTAGGGTAATTCCACTAGCATGTAAGTGCTATAGTCCTTCCTCCCTTCTCAATGGAGAGAGAGGTCTTATTTATAAGGCTAGGAGGATAGAGTAGGTTGAGGATTAGGGGGAGAGGTCTAAGGGATCTTCCCATTAGATTAGGTACCGAATACCAGTTGTTCCTACCAAATAGGGATATGTATCCATGTCACCCAGCTTTGAGAATTTGCTCGAAGCCCCTTGTTATCCACTCTTACCAACTCTAGTGCACTCTGCATGAGGAAAACAGGTTCCAGGAAGGGTTAGGCGCAGGCTGCATGAGGACAGCAAGAGCCACTGGCGCAAGGTGCTAGTGTACAACGGGCGCCATCCAAGGTTTGGCGCCCCTTGCTAGGCAGTAGCATGTGCCAGCCTCACTAGGAAAGGTATAAGACAAGGTCAACAACTTGCGCAATGATGTTATAGCTAGGGAAACTTCAGGGATTAAGGCACTGAGTTGACACATGGCTCATGATGACGATATTTTTGCATAATAATGTAGCAGTGTTCTGACGTAATGATTTCAAAAGCTTTGTTCCTATCTCATAATGTTTAGGAAATTGAAAATGTGTTAAGAATTACATTGCTAGATCATTAAAGTTGCTGTATGAAGCACTAGGAATCTCAATGTACCATTTTGAGGCACTTCCGGTAAATGTCCATGGGAAAAGTTGTAATTTCACACTAGCGTCTAGCATGGAGTAGAAACACATCATATATGACATGTAGTTACGTGCGTTGATGAGTATTCTCCTGGTTTACCATCAAATTTGGGGATGCCATCAGGGAATTTGAGTTGGATTGTAGTCCATAGGGGATTATGTAGGATTTGATCATTGGTTAACTTTGAAAAATATAATAAATCTAAGGTTTCCAAAAATGGAAATTGTTTATTTGGGAACAGATTTTTTGTTAAAGGTAATTGTGCATCTAAAATTTGTAGACCATAGGGTTCTCTCGTATATGATTTTTCAGTATCATATGATGTTCCAAAGGCATCACTACCTCTATCAAAAGGGGTTCCCCGAGTATATTGGTTTCCCTCAAGGATGCAATTGCCCCCAACATATTGGTTTACCTTAGGTATGTAGTTTCCCCCAACATATGGGTTACCTCCAGTTTATTGGTTTGTAGGGATATGGATACCCCAAGGAAAGGGATTGCCCCTTGGATATGGAACACCCTTGGAAACATTGCTACTTCTAGGTTGAGGAAAACCACCTGAGACATTACTTGGGCCTAGGGGATGGAAACCACAAGAGACATTAAGAGCCCCTAGAAAGGGGAAACTAATATACATGTTAGGCCCACCCATAAAAGGTGTAGGACCTATCTCACTCTATACATTCCACCCAAAATGAAATCCAACATTAGGAATGACTGGGATACCTATAGGAATACAAGAGTTAGGTTGAGAACTACTTTAGGCATTAAAAGAAGGCCCCCCCACCAAAAACAAAGGAAGATGTCGTCGGTTGTGATGACGCAATGGGTTGGTTGACACTAGATTGACCTAAAGGTACTGGAAACAATGGCATTGATGGCACTCCCCAAAGGGAAAGAGTAGATGTTCCAGGTGATTTGGATGGAGCACCTGCCCCTTTAATGGATGGTAAATAAGTATTCAAGGAAGTACCTCTTTGATTACTAGGGGAAGACGATGCAAGTTATTACATAGACGATGGCATATTAGCACCTGACATTATATGGATAAACATTGAAAAATGATCATCAACAGTTGATCTCACTTGCATGATCATGAGGACAAAAGGGTTGGTTAAAGGAGGATTAATATGTGGTACAAAACCTTTGGTGCTCCACTTCAACCTCTAATTGGTTAACTAGGATCGAGTCACATTCATAATTGATTGTTTTTGCTACCCTCTATGGAAGATGTGACTTTTCGAATATTGGATGGTGATTCTTCCTCAATAGGAGAAAGATCACGAATTCCTTGAGATTGGTGGGTCGGTAATTGGCCATAGTGATGAATAAATTTAAACAAAAATAAAAATAAATCCCATGGCCAACTATACGCAAAATCAATAACACTCCCCTAACTAAAACTAGGATATTAACAAACAAACCAATGTATCAAAAGAATTGTCAAGAGGAACGTCTCAATCCACCAATAAATAGGCAAAAGATAGTTATGGTAACCTCTTACACCCCTAAATCCCAAGGTGCAAGTACCCTCAAGAAGAAGGGAACCTGTTAACTCCTAAATTTTGCAAAATGCGACATTTCGACGATTTTTTGAGTAAGGTGTCATCAACATAAAGAATGAAGCTCACCGTAGGTATCCTCAGTAAATCCAAAAGACAACATGAGTCCAAAATTCCCAAGATCAGTCAAAATAAGAGGTCATGATACCGAACCATTTTTAACCTATGCTATAGTGTATTTCATCAATTCAATTCCCGCGTGATACTCGTGCGGCTATTACTTCAATAGTCGCCCTACTGTCAAAAAGAAGGGACCACCTACTTCCCACGACACATTGAATTATCCATCACCTCGAAGGATACAAATTTGGATCCTCAGACACTTGGTGGCATTAAATAGCCCCCTTGGTGTACCTTGGAACTATTTCATGGAGGATATGGGTTCACATTTGGATCTATTTGTTTGTTGTCCACTTCTTGTCCTATATAAGGAAGCCATTGGCATGCATTTTGTAAAGAGAAATCAAGAGAAAGGTTATGCTGATGGATTTATGTTGGAGCTTCCTCATAGCCCACCTCTTCCTATCATTGTAAGCATTCCCAATCTCCCTTACCACCTTCTCAAGGGGCAAGAGTTCCTCTCCATTGTTCTACCATTCACTTAGGATATGGTTTGGAAACAAAAGGCCCCCCTAAGGGATATTGTTGGATTCCCTTGAATCCCACACCTCCTAGGTGTTGTACAACTTGACCATTGGGCAATATAAAGTGGTTTCGCATACCTTGGATTGTTTTTGGAGTTTGCATTCCCCCCCCATCTCTTTTTATTTTTCATTTTATTCAAGTTTCTTTATTTTATGTGAATTCCACTAACAATCTATTTCGGGATCACTTGGAGCACAACCAACAAACCCACACAAGGTCTCCAAGGGTTGAGGCCTTGCTCAACCTACAAGGCCTAGCCCCTTACCAAGTAGAAGAGTGCAAACTTGTGAAAATGTTTCCACAATAGTTCAAATGGTGAGTCCACTTATTTTTGTTCATTTCTTATTAAACTAGGTTTCTTTATGCTAAGTAATTAATTCTGGGTATTTATCATTTGCAAGAGATCAAGACTACCACCTCTTTCTCTAGAATTTATCCCCCATTCGGCCACAATTAATTTTTACATAGTAGCATGGATCCCGGGCCCCAACCTCTCGGCCACACTACCCGTGCATAAATTCCTTCGACAGTAACGCTACCAGCGCAGGTAATCAGTTCACGACCCGCACGATCCTCCATAGGTTGACCTGCGCACCTTGTCTATGTTATACCCATGCTACCAGCGCATCTGTTTTGTACTTTTCTGAGCTACCTAGGCGGCAGAGTATTGTTTGGCCGCGCTATATTCTTTTTATTTTCTTTTTATCTACATACTATAATATTGTCGCTCCACTACTTCTCATTAATGAACTTAAATTAAGTTAATTTGCAATAATTACTTAGTTTTCTAGTAATTAGTTCACCTAGACCAAAATTAGGGAGTAAAGAGTCCATATCTCTTGAAACTTACCTAGTTAACCAACCTCGAGGCTTTCAACGAGCCTCGTTGTTGTCACTAGTATTCAAGACCATTCTTGTTTATGCACAATTGACATGTTTTTAGGATTAAAGCTAGTGTAGAATCCACTTTTTTTGCACACAAGAAAGGACCTAAAGACTCTTGTCCCCCGAAGTATGCTCTTCACCTCACACTTCTAGTGAGCTTGGTGAATTAGAAAAAGGGTGAGAAGTGTGAAATACCTCCATTGCACACTTTTCAATTAGTTAACATTTTGGTTTGCAAATCACCATGAGCATATTTTAGAGTTAAAAGTACATCTACTTTTGCATTTAATTATATACTATTCTAGTTAATTTTTCGACAATCAATTTGATTTCATCACATGTGTTTGCACCACTAGCACACACTAAGAGACCTAAAGACTCTTTTGATCCTAGTATGCTCTTCACCTCGCACTTCTTGTGAGCTTAGTGAATCAGAAAGGTAGAAATTGTGAAATACTTATCATACACTCCATTAGTGAACATCAAACCCCTTTAAAATCAACTTTGTAATTGGCCTAGGAATCCATTAATGCCCACCAATCCATTAATGCCCACCAATCTAGTTTCATTAGCGATATTTTGAAACATAACATTGTTGACTCATATGGTACTCACAAAATCCTGCTATAATCAAGTGTTCAAAGAAAATCTAGATCAGAAGTGCATCGTGACTAAGGAGCTGAAAGACAAGGTATAGGTGACCTGCTCTCCCCTAAAATCCACTCATCTTGTTGTAGGGAGATGACACTATACCATGTAGGATGAACCATTAATCCACACTTGACGCAAGGTATCTCAGTGGAAAAAATTAGGACATCACCAAGGAGCAATTGTGAGTGCAATTGAATCCCGAAGTTAGCTATTTCCATTGGGAGGTGCTTCCAAGTCATCTTGATCTGAACATTGCCCCCATTTCCTGTAGAACTAGCTCTTTGTTACCTCCACTAGTCAATTGGTGTGTGTATCCCATTATCACCATCAGTTGTACTTTTGGGAGGCCTACTTACATTTAAGAGGAAGGAATTTAGGTATTTTTAGGGAATTTAAATTTATTTTTCTTTTGAAATACAATATCACTAACTCGTAATTAAAAAGAACCTACATGCGGGAACACTTGCAGTAAAACCAACTTTTGCACATATCACTCACTTATTGCACCATATTTACATCTATTGTGGTTGCCATATTTTTGCATTTGTTCAATTGTGTTTAATTCCACCATCACTCTCATTTGACACAAATCCTTCACCATTGAGGACCAAAACAACCCCCTAAGGAAATCTCAGAGACTACAAGGCCTATCCCCTCTCTCAAGGGGTGTATTTACACCTCCCTGTGTTTCACGCGGAAGGTATTCTAGCCGGGGATGCTCCCAGGACACATTGATAGGATCATCTGGGAAAGGTCGATCTTTAATTAGGATATTTTCTCCTCTTGGAGAAAGTGATAATCTCCCCACCTCCTCCACCTACGGAAGAGGAACCCCTCTCGATTCTTCTAACAGAGAACCTTTTGTACCCTTTGATCCCTTCTCTCTCGTAGGAGGTCACTCATTGTTTTCCACACCACCTGGGTCTCCCCCTCGTGGAAATCACATCCCACACACAATGGAAAGATCTAATAACCCTACCTTACCATTAATGGCTAGTTTAAATCTACCTAATTGTGCCAAACTGATCAATGACCCCATTGCACATGATCCAACATGGCCAACTATGCCACATAAAATTCCCTTCGACATTCCCAAATTCGAAGGAAATCAAGGGTATGATATTTCCAACCATGTCATGTCTTTCCACTTATGGTTTTCGTCTAACAACATAGTGGATGATCCTGTGAGGATTCGTGTTATGCAACAAACTCTCAAAAAGAGTATGAAAAGAGCATAAATATATCATATAGAGTACTCCACGACTTTATTGAAGAAAATAGCTGAATAACAAGCCTCTTTGAGGGGGAAACCTCCTTATACAATGTACTAAGTACACAAGACAAGACAAGACGAGATACTCCAAATGAAAGGTATCCTTCCTATATATAGGATACTAAGGGGTACAATCCCAACTAACTGACCCAAGCCGACATAACTGATATAACCATACTAATGACAATTACCACTAATGGACCAAAGCCGACATCAAAACTAATGTAATGAACAACAATATAGGGGGAAATGTGTCCATATTTAGGGCTTAACATGCCCCTCCCCTTCAGACAAGTGTTTTCCTCAACGCTTGATTAGTTGCGGATGCCTCTGTATGAAGGACTCATCTTCCCATGTCGAATCTCCAACTGGTAAGTTCTTCCACTTTATGAGGTACTCAGTAATAGCCCGATTTTGTAGCTTTTTAGTCCTTGTTTCGGTGATTTGTTCGGGTTCCAATATGACTTCTCCTTCTTTATCAAGCTCCGACAAGATTGTTTGAATTGGGATATTATCTCTTATTACCTTCTTTAATTAATAAACATGGAAAACTGGATGTACCCTTGAAGATGAAGGGGAATCCAATTTGTAAGCCATACTACCAATCTTCTACAACACTTTATAAGGACCATAATACTTGGGTGCTAATTTATTGTCCTTATTTAGTTTCTTGAGAGACATCTACTTGTAATTTTGTAGTCTGAGAAATGCCCAATCCCCTTCTTCAAAACTCCTTTCACTGCGATGTTGATCTGCTCGTTTTTTCATCCTATTTTTTGACATAGTCAGGTTGTCCTTAAGTATATGGAGAAATTCTTGCTGGTGCTCTATGTAATCTTCCACGACTTGAACTTTAGATTTTCCTTTTAAGGGAGATGTGATAGATGGAGGCTGGTACCCATAAAGTTCCATAAATAGAGACATTTTTGATGATGTATGGAAGGAAGTATTGTACCACCATTCTTCCAAATACAACCATTTCACCCACTGTGTTTGTATATCAGATGCAAAGCAATGAATATAGCCTTCAAAACAATTGTTCACTATCTTAGTTTTCCCATCATATTGGGGGTGATAAGATGTACTGTGAGCCAATTGAGTACCCAAGCAAGAAAATAGTTCAGTCCAAAATTTTCCAGTGAAAATTGGATCTCTATTACTTACAATAATATTTGAATTTCCATGTAACTTCTGAACAGTTTCCATAAAGGATGAAACTACTGTACTTGCATTAGAAGGGTGAGAGCGCACACAAGTGTGCATACTTCGTGAGTCTATAAAAAAAAACCATAATAACATCATTTCCTTTGGACTTGGGTAGACCTATGATAAAATCCATGGAGACTTCCTCCCATCGCTGGCAAGGTATGACTAATGGTTATAGAAGTCCTGGGGTCTTAACTGTTCCACCCTTATTCTGTTGGAAAACCAAGCATTCAGCCACGGACCTTTGAACATCAGATTTAAGACCTTCCCAAAAAATTCCTTCTTGACCCTATGGTAAGTTTTCAGGAATCTTGAGTGCCCAACTATAGGAGAGGCGTCTAATTCTGAAAGGACCTTCTTCTTCAGTTGGGACTTTTTTCATAAATATAAGCGATCCTTATACCATAGTGAATCATTTTTCCACACAAAAGTATCTGATACACTAGGATCATTCTATATCTTTTGAATGAGAGTCCACATGGATAGGTATTTTTTCCATTCTTCCCTTGATGCTACTACCCAATCTGGTTGTAGAATGGAAATAGAACAAAGTAATTCCCTGACATCTTCATCTTTTCTGGAGAGTGCATCTACTACCACGGTATGTTTCCCCTTTCTATAGATGATTTCAAACTCATATCCCAACATCTCGGTTACCCACTTTTGTTGCTCTTCTGAAGATAGCCTCTGTTCCAAGAAGTATTTAAGAGTATCATGATCTATTTTGACCTTGAAGTGTCTACCTATTAGGTAAGGACTCCATTTCTTAAGAGTGTGTAGTATTTCCAACATTTCCTTCTCATCAATGGGATTTTGTAAGTTCCTTCCCTTGATAGTATGACTTTTGAAAGCAAGTGGGTGTCCTTCTTGCATTAGAACAGTGCCAATGCCATTCCCCGAAGAATCACATTCCACAATAAAGTTTTTTGTGAAGTCTGGTGTGGCCAATACAGGATCTGTGCACATTTACTGTTTAAGTTGTTCAAAAGCTTGAGTTTCCTCTAGAGTCCAAGAAAATGCATCTTTCTTCAATAATGTTGTTAGCGGCGCTGCTATTCTTCCATAATTTCGAACAAACTTGCGGTAGTACCCTGTCAAACCTAAGAATCCTCGAAGATTCTTCAATTTTTTAGGAATCACCCAGTCTATCATGGATTTAATTTTGATAGGGTCTACCTTTCCACCTTCATGAGATACAATATGATCCAAATAATCTACCTCCTTCACCCCAAAGAAACATTTTTAAGGTTTTGTATATAGTTGTTTCTCCTGTAGTAGTTGTAGTACCCTGTCAACATGTTGAACATGTTGTTCGCATGACTTTCTATATAGATTAGCATATCATCAAAGAATACTAGCCCAAATTTTCTAAGAAAAGACTTGAAAATGGAATTCATCAAACCTTGAAATGTGGAAGGCGCATTCATGAGATGAAATGGCATGACTAGAAATTCATAATGACCTTCATGAGTTCTGAATGTTGTTTTTGGGATGTCTTCATCTTTCATTCTAATTTGATGATGCCCAGAATGAAGATCCAACTTTGTGAAGAAAATTGCTCCATGTAATTAATCTAACAATTCATCAATGACAAGAATGGGAAACTTATCTTTAATGGTGATCTTGTTGAGCTCCCTATAATCTGGACACATACGCCATGATCCATCCGACTTATGTACCATTACCATTGGTGTAGAGTAAGAACTTTGGCTAGGCCTAATTATGCCAGCCTCTAACATTTCTTCAACCATATGCTCAATTTCACTCTTCTGTCCATAGGGGTATCTGTAAGGATTGATTTTAGGAGGAACACTTCATGGGATTAAGTGAATAGCATGATCAAAATCTGGGACAGGTGGAAGAACTTTCGAAATATATTCAAATACCTTGGAATGCTTATTAATGACCCTTTGGAGATCTGGGGAAATATGAGGCTTAGATGTTTGAACATCTAATGAGCATAATTCTGCAATTACACCTTGATGTACCTTTTTCATCAATTTTGTCATACCATTAGTGCTTATCACCTTGCTCGGTTTCCCTGTGATACCCTATAATTCATATTCCTTTCCTTCCCATAAAAATTTCAAGAAAACCTTCTGAAAATTAAAAGTCACGGTTCCCAAGGATTGTAACCACTGAACTCCTAAGACAACATCAACACCACCCATTGGAATAGAAATCATTGGAATATTCAATACATATTCCCCCATAGTAAGATTTATATTATGGAATTTCCATGAGCAGTTGATAGTTCCTCCATCTGCAATCATTACTTGAAATTCTAGTGCTAGATATACAAAGCAATTAAGAGCTTTTGTTAATTTATAGTGAATGAAATTATGAGTACTACCAGAATCAATCAACACTGTTACCTTTTTATTTTTTATAAATCCTTCAATATTGAGGGTTTGAGGAGTGCTAATTCCATCCAATGCATGATATGATATGGTGGGAGTAATCTCTTCTGAAGTATTATTTTCTATTTCTTCTTCTGGAGATGGTTCTTGTTCTGTTTGTTCTTCCTCTTCACACTCTATGTAAAATAATTTATTCTTACCACACTTATGTCCCTTACTATACTTTCTCTCACAATTAAAGCATAGGCCTTTTGCACTTCTTTCCTCTATTTTTTGAGGTGTCAACCTTTGAGGTAGGTTAGAAGAATTAACAATATTCTGTCGGTATGTGTCGGAGGTGCTCTTTCTAGTAGCCATTGTCATATTTTTACTTTCAACCTTCCTTGGCATCATGAATTCTTTCTCCAAGGATGGTGATTCAAAGAGAAGCACCTCATGTTGAATGTTATCCTTCAAGGTGCCACTAAAGAGATCCAACAGATTATCTTCTGAAATTTTATTCACTCTAAGACTTAGCTTCTGAAACTGTTTGATGTGCTATGCAATTGGACCTTTTTGCTTGAGATTTATTAACTGGCTAAATAAGTTATTGCTATTAATATCCCCATAATGTGCAATCAACTCTTCGGTGAATATAGACCAGGAAATAATAGAGTTATTTTTACGGTAAAAAAGCCATTGATACCATACAAATTGATCAGGTTCTAAATATAATGATGCAATAGTTACCTTTTGCAATGTTGGAACCTGATGTAGATCAAATAATTGCTCCATTTGAATATCCATGTTATTGGATCATTGCCATCAAACTTTCTCATGTCAATCTTGGGAAGTTGGGTACCCCTTGGTTACCATCTATGATGACTTCCATTGCCAGAATAATTTCCTCTTGGAATATTCTTATTCATGCCAGGTTTCTCAACATGAGAATTATCTCTATCCTCCCAAGTATCCTGGAACACATCATCACTTGTAGGGAGAGTATCCCTTGAATTTTTTGTGAGATTAGCAATATTTGTCATATTTCCCATCAAATTCTCCTCTAATTGGAGTAAATCAACTGTTCTCACTAAACCTTTCATATTTTCCTCTATTTTATGCAACTTCTCCTCTAAATTATCCAAGTCTTTTTTCACAGATCCTTTAATCATATATTCCAACTGGGACACTCAGGAAGAGAGGTCTTCCCTTTCATCATACGTTGAGGATGGATCCTATGGTGGTTTGGATGGAGTGTGAGTCTTTAGAATTCCTTTTGGTGTAATTTTGAGAAATATAAATATATATCACACCTTAGGTGTCGCCACAATTAGATTCTTCTACTCAAAGTTAATCAAAATTAAAAATGGCATACCTTTTCAAACCCTGATTGGAAGATTGTTTTAAGGACGACTTTAAACTGATGTAAATTTTAAATTTATTCTCCTATGGGTGTGAACCTTCGCTGTGTTTTATCCGGATTCGTCCTCTTTCCAATGCCATAGATATGAACTAATTTGGATTTACCAATAACAAGTTATTGCGAACGTCCAACTCTTCTTATTTTTGGTCTTTCTAGAATAGAGAACATGTATGGTATGCCACGTGTCCAATTTTTTGCAAATGAGGTTGAAACTCCTACCATAGATACTATGGTCCATCTTCTTTCAGATGAAATGGGTATCCCTCAATTTGTATTTTTAATTCCCTAGATATGACCTTTTTTCCTAGAACACATGTTTTAAACTAGTTTTTGGACTAGTCAGAAACTCTAGCTTCTGAACCAAATATCTACAAACCTGTGATGTTTATGGATCTTCAAATTGGACCATAGTTAGTTCGAACTTTTTTTGAGATGGGTTTTAAGTCTTGCTCCTTGAACCCTTCTATAAAAACTTTTATAGAGAAAATTCCAAGATGACTTGTTTTGAAGAAACCAATCCCGAGGAAAGGGCTCTGATACCAAATGTTATGCAAAAAATTCCCAAAAAGAGTAAGAAAAGAGAATAAATAGATCATATAGAGTACTCCACAAATTTATTGAAGAAAATAGCTGAATAACAAGCCTCTTTGAGGGGGAAAACTCCTTATACAATGTACTAAGTACACAAGACAAGACAAGACGAGATACTCCAAATGAAAGGTCTCCTTCCTATATATAGGATACTAAGGGGTACAATCCCAACTAACTGATCCAAGCCGACATAACTAATATAACCATACTAATGATGATTACCACTAATGGACCAAAGCCGAAATCAAAACTAATGTAATGAACCACAATATAGGGGAAAATGTGCCCATATTTAGGGATTAACACTTTCCCTCTTTCAGTGTACGCTCACCAGAACGACAGTCAAATGGTATGTAAACCTACCAAGAGTGACCCATGCCACCTTTACAACATTGGACACCACAAATTTCTCACTTACTTCCATCTTCTGATCCGACATGACCTAGGTCTCGGAATTCTCACATAAATTTTACAAAATACATCCACCCATATCACAGACCACATCCATGAGTGGCGTAGGTGTTGTACATTGTGTAAAATCAAAATACAACCACCCTTTTTATTACATTGGTTTATCAAATCTCTCCAACTTGCCATATCTAAAGATGGTTCCACCTCCATGCCGCAAAGAGAGGAAGAGGCTATTCTGAAATCCCAGCATTTTGATCTCATATATGCACAATCTGGATACCTTTACACTATCCTTCCTAATGCTCCTATGCATTAGTCGTTGGATCCTACACCTACAATCTCATCAAATTTGGCAGATCAACTTATTGGGTCCATTTACCACTTAGGAAAGGTTCCTCCTACCATGTCGGTGTCATTTAACATGGCTCCACAATTCCCATTAATGTCATCTTATGGAACGCAAACTGCATTTGTCCCACCCCTGGGTACAACCCCTATTACCCATTCCCATGCCCAACTGGTCAGCATCCCAAACCCCACATGGCCAGTGAACCTAGTTCAACATTCTTATGTTCAACAAGCTCAAAAGTTCGAGCAATTTAACACTAAAAACCCACAAAATCCACAAACTTGTGGGAAGAATAAAGGAAAGAAAAATAAAAACTAGTAGCCGGGGAAAAGGGGAACCCCCCTCCCTAGCAAAACAAAAATACATGTAATCAAAACATGGGGAATAACAATCCCACCAAACAAGGGAAGAACGCTAACCTAAGGACCAATTAATATTGCTCCATTTGCGGCAACTATGGTCATTACACATCATTTCCCTCTTATCTACGATGGCCATCAATTGGTGGAATCCATGAAGAAGACAGTGACAAATCCCCCTCGGGATGTAAACCATCCCAAACCCTAAACCATTGTATTACAACAACCCTTTGCAAACCAAGGGGTCGTTACAAAACAACAAGATCCTCGCCCCACTAGCGATGGATCTTTTCAAAATATCTACACGTTGGATATGAATCTTCAAAATCGAGCCATGGGTTATGATAGGATTGAATATCCCCAAGTGGAAGACATCCCTATCCCCTCAGGGGGGGCACTGTAAATACCATGCCCACATGTCAAACAAATCCCACTGATTCCCAAGGTTCCACTTCGGCGCACCCTTAATAACGCTCACATGAAAGCCTTTCGCAAAAATAGTATTGTGGATGACTTGGCTCAATCACCTGTAGCCATGTCCACATTAGAAGTGCTATAGTCATGCCCAACCCAGTGAAATTCATTATTCAACACACTCGGTGCCATCAATCCTTCCTATGCTCGTCTCATGAACTTCGACCTTGACAAAGGTGAACTGCGACTACCCTCGTCAGTTGCATTTCAAGTCCCAGTCACAGTAAAGAACATTATGATTCATTGTTGCATCATCAATGAAGGTGCATCCACTTGCATAATGTCTACGAAAGTATGGAAACGATTAGGGTCACCTGATGTGGTTCCCTTGTCTATCTCTCTTCGTGCATATGATGGGAGACCATCCCAACCAAGAGGATTGTGCCAAAATGTCCCCATCAAGTTGGGGGGGGAATGGTTATGATTGATATTGAGGTAGTCGATGCCAGACTCAACTACAATATCCTCTTGGGGCGTAGTTACATGTATGCCATGAAGGAGGTTTCCTCGTTGGTCTTCTGAATCATGATGTTTCCCTTAAATGGGAAGGTCATCACCCTCGATCAGCTTAACTACTATGACCCCAACACCACAAGTAATCTTGACAATGTCTTTCCAACTATGATCGGTGCGGATCAAATGTATGTCGATATCTCCCCCTACATGTATAAAGACTCGAATTTGTTAGGAGTATATTTGGGACCACCACCTAAGATCCCCACATCAACCGATGGCCTAATGTGCACAATTTTCACTGCTGAAAAATGGAACCACCTCCACCTCAACACCATCATCAGCACCGCAGTTGAGTCATGGCATTGAACAAACGTTGAGTCCATCAGTCCCACCAATATTCCAAATCCCATTCTTGTACCCTCCAATAGGTGTATAAGGGACGTTGGTTATGGCTCGTTTAACTCTACTTAGGCTTACGTTTGGTATCCTGATATGGTACCTTACACCACCCTACCCAGAAATGGCTTCCAAACCAGTCGCTCAATATGAGTTTGTCCTTGTTTCGATTTCTATGCCTACAAGGCTAGTAACATTGTCAGTTACAATAGCCCAACCTATGATATCCGTGACTAAACCACAACCGGTCATCACAAAGACTACTAATGGGGGAACCAAACAACCAAAGTTGAAAGGTCCCCTCTTACCGAACCCTACATTCGACTCGTCGGACGCCTCTAATCCTAAAGTAGGGGGCATCAAACAACAGTTAAAATCCCTAGTTATGACCAATACTCCCACTCAAAGAGTCACGCCACCATGTTCTCTTTGTGGGAAACAAGGCCATGTGGCCAACATATGTCCCACTTTGTCGGAGCTAATAAATCTACTTAACACTCCAGTTAGCATAACCCATGCTTCACCAAAGGTAAAAGGGGGCACATATCCCTCACACACATCTAATTCCAAGACATTGTGTATGAATCACTCATGTGCTATGCGTTCTAAGTATGGGCACTACACACACCATTTCCCTGATCTACCTCTATTTCGGGATGCTTTGGCGACCATTCACCTCACCCAGCCATTAGATTATACCTCTCCCACTTCATCACCAGAAGTGGCTCTCATCAATATGGTTACTATAGTGATCTTGGAGCATACATACCCTCGGTGGGAATATTCCATACCAGACAAAAAATCAATGTGGTGCCCACAAAGTTCGACCATCATCTTGAATCACACCAACACCACTTGACTGTGTCGCTCGTGCAATTTAATGTCTCAACAGTCATTCCAATTCCCTCTAGTAGCTTCATTTCACACTTTGCGTGCAACCCAGAGTCGATTAGTCAATAACCTTACCCCTTGCAAGACCACCCTCCCTACGGTAATAGAGGATTATAATGAACCAATAGATTATAATGAAGACACCAGCACCACGAATCTATTAGATCCCATGAGCGATATTGATCCTCAATCACCAATTTCCCGTGAAGTCTTGGATCCCTTAATATTTCCTCAAGAAGATATCTTAGAACCCACCCCAAGCACCTTCGAATATCTTGACATCCTGCATCTCGACTCGGTCCCCTTCCCGACCAATATTGAAGACCCCTGTTGATGTATATGTAACTTCGGAATGTATTTCACATATATGTATAATGTATTCCTATAGAGATGTTATTATTCCTCTATACGGAAGTGTCGTTACTTATATGGTAAGTGTCGTAACTTATACTTGATGGGTTATTAGACCACCTTGTTTGGGGTCGGCCCTGTATAAGGCATGTGGGTCAAAGGGTTATTAGACCACCCTATTGGGGGTCGGCCATGTGGGTCAAAGGGTTATTAGACCACCCTATTGGGGGTCGGCCCAGTCAGCATTATGTTATGTGGTTAAGTTCGAGCCTACATGAGTTAGGTAAAAAGGCAAGTCAATTCAAGTATAAATAGAGTGCGGGAGGCACTCTATTTACTCACTCACTTCTCACACATGCACTCAAGGAGGAGTGGCGCACTGATGGAGGAGGAGGATCTACTGCTAGGTTATGTCTATCTCTCAAGGTTGGTTGTATCATTGCTCTATCTATCTCTGAGGAAGTTATTGGGGTTTTTCACCTTTATGGTTTTCCCCAAGTAAATCTTTGTGTCTCTTGTGTGCTTGCATTATTGTCTCCATGATTGATATGCTGTAGATATGCTATACATGTTGTTCTCTCAGTTAAGATCCTAGATCATATTGAAGTAAATTCAAAAAATTTAACAACCCCTTGTCCCCAGACGAAGACATGCTAGAAGAATACGTCTTTTCCACAGATGAAGAGATAATTAAAGCAATGCACACCCATGAACCTCCATGGTACACTTTCCATCATAGGTCCTTGATGGATAGTACACAAGAACCGCACGCCCTGCCCATCAAACAACAATATATAATTGAGTCAAAATATTTTCTACCCCCTAGGCATATCGATTGATTCAGGAATCCTATCCTTTCCCTGGATGCTTTTGAAGATGGAAATATTGATAATATCTCCCCCACAATCCAGGTTGATATATACATTACACCATGAGTCATCGAAAACATCTCCATTGGGGATTCCTCCTCACCATAGGAAATTATTGATTTTATCACTCTCTTAAAAGAGTTCTGTGACGTTTTTGCATGGTCATATGAAGATATTCTAGGCCTGGACCTGGAAATTGTTGAACATCATATTGACACTTGGCCCGATGCCATTCCCATCTGACAAAAACAATTCCTAGTCCATCCCTCTAAGGCCTCTGCAATCAAATCCGAGATAGAGAAAATCTTACAGGCCAGGTTTATTTTCCCCATTGCTTACACATCATGGGTTTCTAACCTCGTATCGATTAACAAAAAGAAGGGAACCATTCATGTCTGTACATATTTTCGGGACCTCAATTTAGCCTGCCCTAAGGATAATTTTCCACACCATTTATCGACCAAATCGTTGAATCATGTGCTAGTAGAGAAATGTTATCCTTTAGGGATGGGTTTTCCATATATAATCAGATATGCATCCACCCTCAAGATTAGTACAAAATGTTATTTACTACACCATTGGGAACCTTTGCATACAAATTTATGCCATTTTGTCTTAAAAACTCTGGGTCCACATTCCAACATGCAATGGAGTACATCTTTAATGACTTTGCTCATGTCATCCTTATCGTTCTCGATGACCTTACTTCCAAATCCAAAAAACGATGTGACCACCTTCACAACCTCTGCACCATCTTAACACGGTGTCGCAAATACAACATATGCTTGAACCCCCTCAAATGCATGCTTTGTGTCACTACTAGCCGCATATTAGGATTCATTGTCTCCAAAGACGACATCACTATCGACCCTTTGAAAATCCAAGCCATCTTGGATCTACCACCCCCGCGAACACAACGCGAGTTGCATATTATCCAAGGCAAAGCTAACTTCCTTCTTCGTTTCGTCCCCGACTACACCGCTTAGGCCCATGTATTTTTATGACTCCTAAGGAAGGATATCCCATTTAAGTGGGATGAATATGCTCAAAATTCCTTCTATGCCCTTAAACAAGCATTGTCGTCAACCCCCCTCATTTCCCCTCCGGAATTTGACAAATATTTCATCCTTTATATATCTGCATTAGCTTCCGCTGTGGCCAACGTGTTAGTCCAACCCGTCGAGGACCACAAATCCATGGCACTAGCCAAGCTCATTACAGACATCACATCTACCACCTTGGGAGAATCCGTTTAGGATCAATTACCTAATGATCATCTCTTCCTCATTTCCAACAATGACTAATGGTATGACAATGTCCTTACTTATCTCCATACTCAGAAGTTTTCCTCCCACTTCTCCCACGATGATCGCCACAATATTCGTCACCAGGCACCTATATATCTCCTCATCGGGGACATCTTGTATCGTCATGGTATCAAAACTATCCTACGGTCATGTCTCACACATGAGGAAGCTGAACAAGTCCTTAATGACTTCCATAGCTGTCACCTACCCAATTTCTGAAATTATTATTTTATTGGAAAAATACTTTATGTTAAATTTTAATTACAAAGTTTTGTAATTATGACCAAGTTTGGTCAAGGATGAATGTAATTTCTGAATTATTATTATTTAATAAATTAAAGTAGGAGACAAACACCCAAGGGAACTGTTAAATGAGTGTTCACTGACCCACTAGGAGGAATGGAAGTTGTTAGAAGGCATGGGACAGATGGTAGCAATTTCACTTCACCACTAGCTATTGGTTATGGGACAACTACCCCTACAAATGTGGCATTATCCCCTAGGTGGAGGGAGTGAGCAGGCATCTCATTTAATGACCAGTTAACAACTGAAAGGCCTTGGCAGCCTACATAAGGAAAATTTGAATTGAGCAGGCAGCTCTTACACAATATTTTCTGCAGAAATATTCCTCATGTGCATCAGGCGATGACTGAGAGATTCGAATAGGGAGGCTATGTGAGTGCATTGTAAGTCTGCAAATTATTCTGAGAAGGAGAACCAGAGGTGCTGGTGCAGGTCCCTTTGACTGCTAAGTTTTCTAGACTGGATAACTATTACTACTGCAAGTTGAGGTCCTAAGCTTCTAAGTTTCTTCCTCCTAGTGGTTCAGTGAACAGGATCGGGGGTCCTAAGGCAAGTAACTTGGCTGTCTTCAGGAATTGGTTGGGTGGAACAGGCTCCTTGGGTTGTTTGTTTCCCTATAGATTGACCAGGTTTTGTTGTCTCCTATTTTGTTTACAGTTTAATAATTCTGTTTAGTGAAATCATCAAACTCTGTTTTGTAAATGTATTTATTTCTGATCTTTGTTTAAGTCTGAATGATAAGCTTTGTTTAAAATCTGATTAGAAAATCAACTCTATATTTTTCCACATGTTGTTATTTGCATCGTACTCTAGTATAGAGAAGCAAATTAAATAATAGATGAGACATAGGCATATTGCCATTTGATTGGATAAATAATTATAGTAAGTGATTTGTTTTCCATTCTGACCTATATCTAAACAAAGTAAGAATTTACTGTATAAGCATAGATAGTGTTATAGGATTCTTTTGTTGTCTCATAAAACATAAATCTAGTTTAATTTCTGTACAGTCATGTATTTTCCTCTTATTTCTATTCAATCAAAATAGCAAACAAATGCAATTAAAATCATACATATCATGTTTTCCAAGTAGTAGTGTTTCCAATGATTTTAACAGCTGTTAGAACTGATCATTAAATAGTATTCTTATATTTACATATACTGTAATTCTTCATTATTTTCCTGTTTGATTTCATGTATCAATCATTTATTTCAGTAGCATCAAAACCTAATACATTGAAAACCCTAACTCTGTATACAAACATCATCTTTTCTATCGCAAAGACAAATTGTGGATTTTATTCAAAGCATGATAACATTATAATTTATTAAACCCTAACTAGCATTCGAGACTATTACATTACAGTAAACTTAATCTAGTAGGATGCATTCCCTGTATCTTTACTTAAATGACAGGTTATAACCCTAGTAAGAAAACATGGATAATTCTTGAAAACATTCGCATTTTACAAGTGAGGAACCAATTCTTGGTCTCGAACACTTCTGTTTACACAAAGTATTTATACATCAATTATTTATATAGCTGAAAGTAAAAGTTGGACAAACCCTAGCATAGGTCGATGACAATTTAAGGTCTCAGGTAGGGTATCCTTTGTAAACGAAAACTAGAATTTGAAGGCAAAACCTTCTCACAAAATTCTAATAGTACAAACTACTTCAACTATTTTCTAAATCACGATTATCCAACAACAAAAACGATGTACATGCACTTAAGTAAGCAAGCCTTAAACTCTTGGTCAACATTCAATACTAAAACATTGTTGCTTTTTTAAAAAGACCACAGTCCATCTATTCGTTTACAGAAATGATTTCACCATCATAACTTTTGTCATTAAAAACACTTCGCTTTTATATCATCATCAACGTTTGGGAATCTCAAGATTACACGGTAAATCTGGTAGTTTCAAACTACTGTAACAATCATATGACGAGGGTTTCCTCTTTAGAGTTTACAATACCAAAAACGAGTCACTTATTCATTAAACTCTTACAATAGACACTGCATCAAAACTACTAGCCAACACGATAGTGGAGCTAAGAACATAGTATTACTGTCCACAAAGTTCTTGAACAAAAACAATGTCAAATCCAAATACCCAGAACTGTGTCAAACACCATTCATGGACTTCAACTAACAAGATGTCCAACGAGGTAAGGAAACCACCGAAGCTTACCGGTGAACATGCAAGACTCCCCCTTCATCTCCAAGAGAATGGTTCTCTGACGAAGGCTAACCTGCCACAATAACAACACATTGGTTAAACAAGGTTTTCACATTACGTTTGACGGTTTGTAAAACAAAGAGATGGGTAAGAAAGATTCTTACCTTCGTATCAAGGAGACTTCCTGTAGAAACGATTGACAAATCCAACGTCCATCCCAGAAAAACGAGATGTCCAGTTCTAAGAAACAAAAACGATTATCACATACTAAGGTTCAAAGCCAGTTCCATTGCTCAATAAATACCTTAGATAAACATCTCTCAAACTCATACAGTGAAATAAGTTGCAGGCTCAACCCTTCAACCAATAAACCATTGCGACCTTTCACTACCTTAACTCGGCTTCTTAAATTTAGAATTGTCACTTGCAGGTTGATTGCACAGAGGTCACGGGTTTGAATTCGGAGAACCAAAAAACTAACAAACCCTAAAACTTCTCGGCCTGTCGGCCTCTCTCCCAAACCATTACCCAGCAAAATGAATGCCGAGAAAGACGTTCAAAGTTGAAGTAGTATGCAAATAGGGTTTTCATTACAATCTCAAGGTTTCACAAATCAACGATGGAGATCATTACCAACTGGGCGTATTGGAATATGGAAAACCACCATATTTATTACTCTATTAATTGTTACAACCACGAAGTGCCAAATCAACAGTTCTATAGGTAAGGATAGTTACAGGTAAGATTCATATCATTTGTTTAGTAAACTTCTTCACATATCCTTGGCTACGGTAGCATTCACTCTTGTTTCCACTAATTACCACTGTCAGGAGACTTCAATGCCAAGACCAGGACTGGTGTCATGATACAACCCTTCTGTACTCAATATTCATTACGTTGGTAACACCTGCCTTGTCACCACCTCAACACTAATGCATTACATATCAATCCATTGTTTAATAATATCAAAGGTATGATAAATGAATTTGTTCGTATAGATTGACTATGGGATATATTCCATAAAAATTCATAGTATTGCACCATCGATTAATTCATATAGTTCTCGTATGAGCGATGCCTAGAATTCATATTTGACATATTAATCCAAATTGTATTCTCTAGTTAGGATTTGTATATATATATGGTTTTTACATAGTTTAAATTGTTGCTAAACTTCAAGTAGAGTTAAATTAAAAGTCTAAATGCATCATAACAGTTCATGTGGTATTTTTGTATAGTTTCAAAGCTACACACAGTCAAGTATCCATAGATCGATGCATATTACATTAATGATTGAAATAGATAGTAGAAGTATCATCATAATATCTAGTTTTGTATTCTAGCCTATATCATAACAAGCCTTAGACAAAAGCATTTTGTTGACATATTCATTCCGAGAGAAGTATCGATTGAAACTATGCTAATGATGTAAGATGATTTCATGTTCATAACATCATATTTTAGAACAGATAAGAGATCCATACCTACAACAAAGAGTCACATAGATTTTCTTTAAAAACATTGACGACCATTGGGATATTTAAATACTCTTAACACCTGTGTTGTCTCTTTTTCTCTTACCTGTGAATCTGCGCATGAAGGACGGGCACAAATGCTTTAGCCAACAAAGCTAAGTAAGCCTTGGGGCACCTCGAGGGACCCCTTTCATCATCAATAAGAAACAAGTTGTTAGTAACCTCTCAAAAGAACTCTGTCTTAAAGAAATATTACAAACGAAAATAATTTAGCATCTTAATTGTTATAGAAATATGACGTGTCACTATCTTAAATGTCATTAGTTAAAATGACACAATAGTTAAGTTGTCTCTACATTAATGATTTTGCTATTTAATATTGTTTTAATAAATATTTATTACTTCCGCATTGCATTTTAATATTAATTGTTGTTTCTAAAAGTTTTAAATTTTTACGAAATTACGGGATGTTACAATAGCGGGGCCTGCAGCGTCCACCTCTAAGGATTGGCCATCACTCAAAAAATCATACGTGCATGATATTTTTGGCCCCCTATATTCAAATATTGCATCTACACCATCAAACGATGTGCAAATTGTCAGGTATTTTCCTACAAAAAACGGTCTCAGCTCGCCCCCCACACCCAGTCATCACTACTGGGTCATTTTGTAAGTGGGAAATCGATTTCATGGAATTTCACCCTACGTTAACACAAGGACACCAATATATCTTTGTCTCCATTGACTACTTCACCAAGTGGGCCGAAGCAATGGCCACATTTGATAGCAAAGGAATTATTGCTGCACATTTTTTCTTTAACCATGCCATCTCCCACTTTGGAGTACCTAAACAACTACTCTCTGATAATGGAAAACACTTCCGCAACAATAAATTTGAAGAGCTATCACGTCTGCTAGGCTTCAGACATGAATTTTCAACAGCTTACTTCCCTCAAGATAATGGCCAGGTTGAAGCTGTCAACAAAGTTCTCAAAACTATGCTCCAATGCATAGTGAATAAGAACAAAACTAACATGCACCACATACTATTCCCTGCTCTTTGGGATTATCGCATTGCAATTAATACCTCGACAGGATTTACCCCATTCCATCTTGTCCATGGTGTGGAAGTTGTAGTTCCCATAAAGTGCCAAATCCCTACTCACCAATCTGCTGTCGAGTTGCTACCAGATACCCCCGCCCTTGAGAAATGTCTATTTACCTTGGAACAAATCAACAAAGAGCGTCGGGACTCCCTTCAACAAAATGAATCCATGAAATTTCATTCCAAGTCACACTATGATCGATAGGTGCAACCTCGCACCTTTAATGAAGGCGACTTTGTCCTTGTCTTCAAGGCCAAGAAAGACAACAAACCAGGACCTGGTAAATTTGTATCCAAATGGAAATTTCCTTATGGAATTAAGCAATGTATCCCTAAAAGGGAATATGTCTTAACCGACCCTGAAGGTCTCACCCTCGACCACCTTGTCAATGGGTTGTACCTTAAAAGTTTCTACCCCTAATGCACGTGTACCCCTCATGTACGACCTGTTTTATCTATATGATTTCTGCATTGTCCATACCTTGGTCATGTTATTTACTACACTTCGGTACGTGCATCATATGTGAAGGATCTCAACCAAGATAAGCAATGGACTATTTTTTTCTATTATAAGAATAAGACTCCAAGCTAAAAAAATGATGTTTGGAACCCTACCAAAGGTATAATTCCGAAGCCGACATATAAACACTATTTCCCCTCCATTTATAATGCATTAACCAATATTCCCGTTGATAACCATAGGGCAATCATCCCCAATTTTTACATTCCATAAATGTCATCACTGGGAGTAGCATGTTCCCCCATGGGTTTTCACACCATCTCCATTCCAGTCACCAATTGACACCCATGATGTCGAACCCTCCACAAGTCCGAGGAATCTGTCATAGATTGAAAAGATTACCCCTAGCTCATCATTTTATAGCTTTACATTTAATCCCCCACCTATCATAGTAAAAAACATCAAATTCCTTGGCCTAGGTTATGAGCAAGATTCACAAAGACCAATCATACCTCCATGATCACTTTACCTTCCGTAATCCTCTTCGTATCATCTCCCTCGTGAAGACACCTATGGGGCCCCCACCCTCATAAGTAACCAATTCTATTAAGTTATCTCGTAGGCATTCACTGCATGGCATTGATTCATGGGGAACCTGTCTTCATGTCTATAATCAACCCTCACTTCATCTTGGAAAGCATCCCCCGATCCACTCAAAACCGTGGGGACTCCACCCATAATCAAATTGGTCCCTCGACTCACCCAAAACCATGGGGACCCCACCATTATTCTTTATGTACAATTAGTTCCCTCACCACCTTACATTGCTGGAATGCCATATTCTTTTGGCAGCAACCCATGGTCGCCTTTAATCGATGCATTTGATTCTCAATATCCTCAGTAGTATCTGTTTTCGGTCACCATTACTCTATGTTTTGTGTCTCCAGCAAATCCCTTTCATTTACAGTTTGTCTCCCTCCATCTCAATCTATACTATTCTCAAAGGAAAGCTTTTGTCCCGATTCCCCATGTTTACATTGATCAAAGGAAGTTATGAGCCCCACACTTATAAACCAGTCTTGTGCCTGGCCTTTCCATCCCTCAGTTGGTTACAACATGATCTTGGTTCTCAAGATAAGATCCTCTTCTTATCATGTACTTAAGCTCTCGTCGATGTCAAAACACTACATTCTACGAGTTGCAGTAGTTGTAGTTGTACCTTGGTATCCCTTTCAATCACTATAAGGTATCATCTCAAACTTGGTAGGGAGATTCATTAGTGCTCCCTAACTAATTCATTTCCCCTATGCTCGACGTTAAAACATCTATTGCATCATGTGGAAATGTACTTTTGAAGGTAGGAGTGTTCACATTTACAAATTATGGTAGCATTCCATATGGCATAGTGAAGTTCTCAGGCAGCTTCACCACCACAATAGTCTACCACCCTCGTGGGCCTATCATGATCATCAACAGTACCACTTATTCAATATTCCACAGCAATTCCTGGGTTATTTACTCTCACATGGATCAAATCCACCTTCGTCCACACCCCAACAGTATAGTCGAGCGACCCCTTTGGTCCTCTATTATTATAATCACCTTGAAATAATTTCACGAGCATGGGTATACCTGCCTCGTTTGTATAAAAAAATATTCTTTACTACAACTCCAATGGTCATCACCAACGATCTTCCCCCACGGGAGGAACCTATTGTCCACATATGTTTTTTCATACAAAACATGAGAGAAACACAAGAAAAAATGATGCATTATCAGCTCTACAGAACCTTCCGAACCTCATACATCAGGGGGCATCTGTTAATGCCTAAATTTCACACACATGCAACATTTCGACGATTCTTCCAGTAAGGCGTCATCAACATAAAGAATGTAGATCACCAAAGGAATCCTCAACAAATCCAAAAGATAGCATGAGTCCAAAATTCCCAATATCAGTAAAAAAAAGAGGTTTTGTAGTTGAACCATTGTTAACCTACGCTATAGCGCATGTTATCAGTTCAATTCCCATGCAATACTTGGGAGGTTATTCCTTCGATAGTTGCACTACTATCAAAATGACGAGACCACCTACTTCTTGTGGCACTTCAAAGGCTCCATCACCTCCAAGGATTCAAATTCGTCTCTTCACACACATGGTGGCACTAAATAGCCTCCTTGGTGTACCTTGGAACTAGTTCATGGAGGATATGGGTTCACATTTTATCTAGTTATTTGTTGGCCACCTCTTGGCCTATATAAGGAAGCCATTGGCATGCATTTTGTAGAGAGAAATATTGAGCAAGGTTATGCTGTTGGATTTGTGTTGGAGCTTCCTCATAGCCCACCTCTTCCTATCATTGTAGCATTCCTAAGATCCCCGTTCCACCTTCCCTCAAGGGGCAATATTTCCTCTCCATTGTTCTACCATTCACTTAACATATAATTTGGACAAAAAAGGCCTCCCTAAGGGATATTGTTGGCTTCCCTTGAATCCCACACCTCCTAGGTGTTGTACAAATCAACCATTGGGAAATACAAAGTGGTTTGGAATACCTTGGATTGTCGTTGGAGTTTGCATTCTCCCCCCTTCTCTTTTAATTTTTTATTTTACTCAAGTTTTATTTTATTTTATGTGAATTTCGCTAAAAATCTATTGCGGGATCACTTGGAGGACAACCAACAAACCCAAACAGGGGCTCCAAGGACTGAGGCCTTGCTGCAGCCTACAAGTCCTAGCCCCTTACCAAGTGGAAGAGTGCACACTTGTGCAATTGTTTCCACAATAGAACCCTCTAAGGGGGTAGAAGAAGATGATTATACATCAGCCTCAGGTACCACAAGCACTTCCCACTTGTAGTCACCTGTGTAGGTACCTAGGAAAGGAAACTATGTTCACCACTTCACGAAATGATGATTGGGTGGAATAATCGCAATTCAATATGACATGTATGGGTAGTGAATGCAGGACAAGTCCTTGAATCGAAGCTTTAGAGAGAGAGGTGTCACCCCGAGGACTTTCCTTTCTTCCAAAACCCCAGTACACATGATAGTTGCAACAAGACAAGTAGAGAGGGGATATCTCTTCCACCAACATGGATTGACCTCGTGCTTAAATCCTATTTGAGAGGAGCTTTCCCAATAAGCATCCTTCATTACTTATGGATTTTGATCTCTTTAATGACTCTAGTTTCATTTTCATGGACTTGAAGAGTTTCCTCTCCAATCCTTTTCCAAGTCCCTAGATCCTAGATAATTTTGGTATGCTATGAATGAAAAGATGTATAATTAATTTTAATTAGCATTAATTTTTTGTTGGAATCTATTTAATACTAAGAGGGGAGTGAATTAGTATTAACTTAGTTATGAACAATTTTTACTTCTTTAAAAAATTAATCTAAAATTAATCTCGATCTTTAATCATGCATCCACCATAAATAAAAAAATTCATCCACATATGCACCAAATAACATAACACATAACACATACGATTTTTATGTGGAAACTCAAACAGGAGAAAACCATGGAATGCTCTTTAATAATGAAAATATTACATTTTAGGAAGCACTGACTTCTGTGTTTACCAGCACCAACTAGAAGGAGGCACCGACCCCCTGGTTTTACAGGTACTGACCTAAAGGAAGCTACAACTCCCTGAGTTCTCCAACACCAACTGGAAGGAGGCTACAACCCCCTGTTCCTTTCCTCGTCCTTCCACCCATATATATAAAATAATATATTTCCTTGCAGTGCTTTTTATATGCACACACTTTAGATATTATGATGTTTGTTCTTATGTGCACACCTTATGTATGCTGTAGTATTGTTGTCACTGTGATGCATACATCACTTGATTTCTAATTCCACTCAAAAAATCACTTTAACTTCAACACTTCACTGCAATTGATATCACACTTCATACACTATGTGCTGCTTCATCATATTCTGCAGTCTACACCAAGGTTCAATATTCTGTTATGCTTTTGCACTACTCCATTCTTCAACTGATACTACACATCAACTGATGACTTGTTATTCTGACTTTTCACACTAGTATTAGATGGAACTACGCACCTTCTGAGATGTGTCCATTCTGTTTAGGTGTGGTATTCCTTAGATAATTTGCAACAAACCGTGCATCATATGATTCATCCTTTCGGTTTAATTCACTTGTCTCATATCATCCTCATCATGATGCACATACTTGATTCTGTTGTTACTCTGTCGTTGTGCATATGTTGGACTTCTTTACTTCGCACACTTCAACTCAATCCTCGTGCATCAGTTAAACTTATTCACTTCGCTTATATTCTGATATACTTCAGTTCTATCTCTGCACTTCTATATTAGAACATCTATGATTGTCTACGATACTATTATTTGGTCCTCACACACTTGTGCAGTCTCTATAATTCTACCTTTCTATATTAGCGCAATCATCACAGATTCACATCATCATTTTGTGCACTGTCAGCTATCTCATTCCTTTGCTTGTGCATACTCGTCTCTTCATCTAGATCATGATGTTCTGATTCCATGAGCCCTTGATACCCTGAATATAAATCTATATCTTCCATCCTTCTACTTACAGGCTCTTCATTCTTGCCATCAAGGTTACTTCAAATATCCAACTTGCTTCTTATTTATACATGTACTGCATGGATTGTTCCACAAGTTGGTTGTGGATTTCGATTCTTCATTTTCTTCACGGTTTGTGCTTCTGCCACTTGTCATGTTCTGCGCCATTGATGTGTTATGTCTTATGGGTCTTGCGCATACATGGTCCTTGACTTAGTGGGACTTTAACCCTTGCAGTTTGATGTACCATTTCCTGTGGAATTTGTGCATATGATAACTTCAACTGTCACACCCTTCTTGGTACTTGTGCACGCTTCAACAACTGAAATATTCCCTCGATTGGTAAGACTTGCGCACTTTGCATAACTATTTAACCATTTCTTGTTTCAAGCTGCTTGTGCACTCCCAAACCTTGTCCAATCAACTCTTGAGTTGCTTGTGCACAACCTTTGTCCAATAAAACCTTGGGCTTGCTTGCACACTCTTCAAGCTTTTTTCCAACCACTCTTTGACTTGCTTGCGCACTCCCAAACATTTTTCCAGTCAACACTTTAGATTTTACCTTGAATTTATATGACTAGATGTATTCCTTGTGTACTTATTTAAACTAGATATGCATGTTGTACCTATGAACATACTTCTTCAGACTGGATGTAGTTCAGGATACTTCTTCATACTGGCATCCATATACTTTCTTCATCTTACTTGCACATATACTTCTTTAAAGTGTCCTTTATATATACTTCTTCAAACTAGCACATGAATACTGAATCCTCTTTGACATTAGTTGACATCAATGACATAAAATGAATCAGTTGACATCAATGAAAACCAAAATTCAACAATATACCCCTTTGGCATTGATGTAAACACCTTATGAAGCTGTGCATAATCATCTCCTGAAGATTGTATGCTTCATCTGTGTTTATCGTAGTACTCCCCCTATGTATATGCTCCCCTTGTTTCTTTGTCAGTTTGAACCTTTGACATCTGCGCATTCTATTGTCAATACTCCTTATGCTTTTTGTTACTTCTGCGCAGACCGCATGCTTCATGATCATTCTCACTACGTTGTTGCATGATCTATGATCATATTCAATGCTTTCTCACCAGCCTCATGCTCTGGCTTCTCTATTGTTTTGTTGCATGCTTCAAGTTCTTCAATGATCAGCTTCATGCTTTTTCTTCTCAGCTTCATGCTTTATCTCCCCCTTTGACATCAATGACAAAGAGGTGCCATCACTGCACTATTATTGTTTCTCCTTTCTTTTGTTTTGCGTTGATATTCCTCTCATGATCTTCTTACAGGTATAAATCCCCTTGTCTCCATGCTTTATTTAGTCATTGAGATTTCTATGTTGATACCTTGCAATTTGTACATTGTTTTCATAACCATCTCTGATTCACTCCCTCTGTACAGTTTCCATATTCCTTCTGTATCTTGATCTTTGGTTCCTGTCACAGATATTTCATCACTCCTTGCATTGATCTTCATGCACTCTTTCTGTTGTTCCAACTGTGCAATACTTAATTTGGTCACTTACTAGTCTTGCATTGTCTTTCCCATTGATTTCATTCTACGTTTGACGGTTACCCTCATTGCATTTACTGCACTGTCACCAAGCCTTGTCGCATTTACTAACATCGCATCCCTTGCCATGGAAACCAAATATTTGGCATGTTTTCCACTTGTTAGCTAGCTCGACATTTAAAAGGATATGACAATCAACTCATGTGGAAACCATGACGTGTCGCATCCGTACTCGATATTTTGGGGCAACATCATTCATCGCATAGAGAAATGAATTGGATTTTCTCCTTTTTGTACTTTTTCCCAAATTCATGAATTCCAACATTTAGTTTTAGAAACTCCATCACCTTCTTCAAATCGCACGATCTTGAATGCACATATATTCAACTTGAATCCATGTGTGTGAAAACATCCATTTAATTCTATAATAGATTTGTGAAATGCCTAGTTCATCACCTTTTTTCTCTAATGCTATTTTTCTCTGCGTCGCACTATCTCTTGATTTCTCCTCTTGCTTGGCCATCGATTCCTTCTACAAAAGGATGAACGATTCCCTTGATAATGTGCCTTGGTGTCCAATCTCAACAGTATGATTTCACTTTATTAAGAGTTGATATGGGAGTTTGGAAGGGATGGATGGATAAAACATCATTCAATCACAAGTATGCTCAGTCACAGGTGAATTATTGGCATACTGAACAATTGACTCATCTGAGCAATTGGGTCGACATCTTGGAGCGTCAACAACAACAAATTCTGGATGAACTAGATTCAATTCGGTCTAAGCATTCTCGACAGTCTTCATTTGCAACTATGCAACTTCTTCCTTTGCACCCAAACTCTAAGTGTAACACGTTGGTTCCAATGGACTTGGAGCTTCAATTCGCACATCAACCAGACGTGGAGATGGACCTTGAATTGTGGCTTTAGAATATTATGCAATTCTCAATTTCTCTATCTTCTATAGTTTTCTTGAACTCACCTTTTTGGCCTCGGGATGAAGTCTCTTCTAGTATTCACTTTGTAGAAGACTCATGCATTTTGTAAAAACACAGATTTTGAGTATAATGCAATATATGATTATGTATATATGTTTCTGCACAGACACATGTTTTACTTCACATTACCATATGTTTATACTTTTCCTATATTTCCATCGCATGTATGTTCCTTTTGTGTGATACTTTGTCTTCAACATAACTCAGCAACTAACTAAATTATATATATATATATATATGCACACATCTTTGCTTAACTGAAATACTAAAGCTCTTTTTTGTGACAATCTAACTTAACATATATAACCTTTTGCAATCTTAATAATTTATGCAACAGACACCTTCAAGCAATAATATTTACTAACATAATCCTTGAATTCCTAAGATGCCTCATTTTGAATTTAAGGATCTCACTTAATCTTCTTGAGATCAACAAGAGGGGAAGCAATTGCTTGCTGCTTTGGATGTACCTGTATTGTCTGCTTCTTCTGTGCATTTTGAGGAGATTTTCTGATCCATGTTTTTATGTGCACACTTTTGTTCCTATTATGCATTTGACAGTATTCCCTATGGATCCTTGCATTGTGATTGATTTTGCACATCATGTTTTCATCGGGACAGTTTACTACTCTTCGACTATACAAATCCCTTATGTCTGAAACCATCACATGCATAGCATCTCACAGTTTGGAAATACTTTGCAATATGACCAATTTGATTTCACCTTGCACACTTCCTTCTATTGATCCTTCATTGATTAGTGTAATGAAAAGAGTTGTAATCATTGAAGGAATTTTCATACCTAGACGAATTCAATTGATTTGGAAAATGTTCACTGTCGCATACCTTCCTATATGTTCTTCCATAACCAAGTACATAGTTGTCTTGTGTTGATCTCTGGTCATTTAGAATTTTATTTAGTATCTAAGTGTTTCTTTTGAACTTGTTCCCCATTTCATCTTCAAGATCAGTCTTGTCACTTTCTAGATGTGAGCAAATCGAAGTTTCACTAGTGGTGTGATATTGAACCTGTTTCTTTCCCTTCGTTTTGATCAATTTTTCCTCTAAGCGAGATATCTCTATGTCCTTCAATTCGAGTTGACTTCTCAGCATCTTAATTTTCTGGGTTGATTTTCCCAAAAAATTATTCAACATGGATCTTTCTTCTTCAATTATCTTGATCTTGTCAACTGCACAGTTCAGTTGTTTCTTGTAATTCGTCACCTTTTCACTTACTTGTTTGTCATGAGCTTCTTGAACCTCTTTTTCTTGATTGACATGTTCTTCAAATTTCGATAGTTGTTCTTGCAAGAGTTTTCTCTTCTTTCTTGAATTCTTCAACTCATCCAAAGAACTGATCAATTCACCTTCCCAATCAACTTTTGCAGCTTCTTCCTCTTCAGATTGACTATTAGTCTTAACTTCTTCAATTGTCTTTGGAGGTGTATTGAAGGACCCACTAAAGAAGTCTTTATCTAGTGATACTGGTTTTGTTTGCACACCTGGAGTATTCTTCTTAACTGACAAACAACACTTAGTTTCATCACTGCTTTCTTCTTCCACAAAATCCATGAATAGTACCTCTTTTGGTTTTTTGTCGTAGTCACTTTCTTCAGACACATTGTTGTCTTCCTCAGTATACAAACTCAGCTTCCTCTGTTTCAGAATCTTCCTTTTAATTTCAGGTCTATGCTGAGCACACGCAATTCTTCATTCATGAGAACTAGCTTCTTCCTCACTGTCGTTTTCTCCATATTCCTTGTAAGGACAATTAGAAGAAAAATGGCCCATTCCTCCCCATTTGAAACATTTGAAAGGAAAATTGTTCTTGTACTTACCTCATCCTCTTCTCAACTTTCTTACAAAATTTGACTCTCCATCATTTGATTCATTGCAAGAGTCCTTGTCATGATCATGCTTACCCTTTCTAGTGGATTTAAAGGCCGCTTCCTTCATGATGGGATTTTATTTCTCGATCCTCATTTCATATGCAGTTAGGATCCCTTGAAGATCGTCCTTCTTCAGGTATTCAAGATTGGCTCTATCTTCTAACACATATACTTTTGCATCAAATCTTGAAGGCATTGTTCTCAATATCTTATGTACTATTGATTCTTCTTCTAGAGTAACTCCCAAACTCTTGATAGAGTTAACTATCTCATCAAATCACAATAAGTAAGAATTAATATTCTCTTCATATTTCATCTTCAAGGATTCAAACAACCCAGAGTAATTCTACATTTTTTCCTTCTTTACCTTTCGTTGTTAATGTAATTGTAACTTCGGAAGATATTCACTTGTATTTTATATTGTATTATTATTGTATTTTATTTGTACCTTTGAAGGAGATGTTTATTCCTCCGGTAGGAGAAGTCATTATTGTATTTTGGTCATGTAAATTCATTGTGGTTAACCCTCCATTGTAAGTCGGGGCAATAGACCCCAGAGTCATATTGTATTAGGGTTAATAGAGTCTTCTAGAGAAGTTGGCCCAGTCAAGTATAACTGGGGCCGACCTAGTAAGTGAAAAGGTCAAGTGAAAGATAAAGTATAAACAGAGAGTGGAGCTCTCTCATTTATACATCACACTCACTCATAAGTTTGCATTAGTGAGAGAGAGGACAAGTTTGCATAGGAGGAAAAGAAGAGGAGCTGCAGAAGACCATATTTGTTTTGGGGTTTTACTTTTGTGATATTGTATTGGTAACGATTCTATCTCTAAGGAAGTTGTGGGGTTTTCTCCTTTATGGTTTCCCCGAGGAAAATATTTGTGTCTATTGTCTTATGTTGTTTATGTTATTCTCTCAGACAATATCCTAGATAATATTGATTAAAAAGTAGAAATTCTAACACGGTATCAGAGCTAACCTGAGAAGAAGACACTCTGCAGTTGCGGAAGCTAGGGATTCTTAACTTTTGTATTTCTCACCATAGATCATCAATGAAAGAAGGCTAGGATAACTCTCCTAAGGAGGGCACATATTTATTTCAAAGTAGAAGTTGATTCTGAGAATTTTTCATTTTTGGCCCGTCATTGTTGCCGAAGGAAAATTAGGGCTTCTCACAAAATTGGATTTTTGGAGTGCAATTGACATAGGGAAGTGCACCTCTCCAAGATCGAATTTTTTGAGTGGGTAAAACTCTCGGAATGTCAAACCCTAGTTTTAATTTGGACCAAAAAACCAGAAAAAGATAGAAAACTGCAAATCCGAATTTCGCAAGTCAACTTTCAAGGCTGAAATTTTGGAATCTTCAGAAACCAAGTATACCAACATACTTGCCCAGTTAAGTGCATCTATCTGTCCAATCAGAAGTTCCAAATTCCAAGTCTGAAAATTAGGGTTTCTCTGACAAACCCTAGGCCAGCCAGCTCGAGGACCAATCTCAGCTCAACATCTCAAATTGGTGAGACCTAAATATTTGTCATTTCCATTTGAGGTTCTCATTAAAGATGTCTCACCACACCAAGTTTAAGGATAAGCTTGAAGGGGCTGATAACTTCCGAGCATGGGAGTATAGGATTGGGCTTGTCTTAGAGGAAAATGAATTGGACATATATGTAAATGAAGAGGTTGAAGCACCAGAGAGAGATGAGGCTAAATCCTTACACAAGAATAACCTAGTTAAGGCCAAGAGGATCATTGCAGATTCTATTAAGGATCATCTCATCCCACATGTGTCATCCTTGAAGACACCCAAAGAGATGTTTGATACCTTGACCAAGTTGTTTGAAGGGAAGAATATAAACCAAAATATGACCTTGAGGAACCAGTTGAAGAATGTGAAGATACAAAATGCAGAGACCATGTAGCCTTACTTTACAAGGGTCTCTCATATCAAGGAGAAAATTAAAGTTGTGGGAGAAAATATAGAAGATGGAGAAATTGTGATGACCACCTTGAATGGTCTCCCAATATCATGGGACTCATTCATTCAAGGGATTTGTGATAGAAAGAAGTTAATCTCATTTACTAGGCTATGGGAAGAATGCTCATAAGAAGAATCTCGACTTATAGCTCGAGAATAGAAGATGGGAGAAAATGACGATCATGCTCTCACAACACACTCCAGGAGGAATAATAACAAGAGGGAGCACTATCACAGTAAGAGGGAGAAACAACACCACCAAAGTCAAAGGGATAAATTTAGAAGATCCAAAAAAGATCTATCCAACATTAGATGTTATACATGTGATGAGAAGGGACACTACTCCAAAGATTGTCCCAGAAACAAAAGTGTTTCCCACAATAAGAAGACCAACAAGAAAAGACACCATGCTCACATCGCGGAAGATGATGAACCCTCAAGGAAAAGAACGAGAGAAGAAGAAAGAGATGATTCTTCAAGTGATGAAGAATATGTATTATAATGGAGGTAACTAGTTAAAAGGGTTCATTCAGAAGGTTCCACCTCATAAGGTGAAGCTAGAGATGAATTTTAGTATTACATGAAAGGAGTAGGAAAAGATCCTACAAATTTGGACTCCGGAAACAATAAGGATCAATGTTCAATGGAAGAACCTTTCATCCATTTCAGCATTGGTTAAGATGCAGAAGAAGGAGAACAAAGAGTCTACTACAGTACAAAGAACAAGTGATCTACAATGTAGAACACTTGCTCAACATTTCCAATCATAAGGCACAGGACCTTAGAATCAGCCGATGAAGTAGAGCACTCTGTCAGAGACTCCAGTAGTTCATGCAAGGAAGCAAAGATCAAGAGGGAGTCCACCCAACAACCAAACAAACCTAATTATTTGAATTGAAATTTATTATATATCTATTTATTTAAATAATATTGTTCAGTGGTGTACATACTTATGTTCCTAGATTTAGGTTGTGTATTATGCATATTAGGATATTTGCATTAATGAACAGTATACTACTAATATGCATGTGATGGGTAAGTGGCCTATGGTACTGTACAACATTCCATTGCTACTTATCTAGAATGAAACCTTTTTGCTGACATGTTGGGAGTGGTGCACACTCTTAACAATGTTCTGGTAGAAATGGAAGGCATCTAGAAAGTTATTGGATATGGATGAATGTTGTATTGAAGCATTGTATAAGATAATTGCATGACTATATAACCTATGTCTTTATGCGTAAGAATTTGTTCTAAAAACTATGAGATGTTTCTAATCATGCAATTGAACGTGACTTGTAGGAAAGATCTTGTACCATCACCTACAAGAGATACTTGTTTCGAAGAACAAGTGACGAAGTTCAAGAAAACTACCTATTGAAGATATTGGAGAACCTAAAGTTCCTAGGATCAGAGATACAACAATGGAAGAATCGATTCCATAAGATAATGAAGATCATGAGATGGAAGAATGTTGGCTCTAGATGTGTTCTTTAAGTTCCCAAGATAGACCCAGGTTCTGCGCGGTTCATGGAACCAACAAAACCCCTTTTCACCAGCCCTTTCGGCAATGGTCTGTGAGCATACTAAGGTCTCACCCGAGGTGAAGTTATGGGGAGTTTGCAGAATCAAGTTTCCACAAATGGGTGATGCGCACTTCAACATAATGGTGGACTACGCGAAGTTCTCCTACTTCGCGGTTAACACTTAGACTATCGCACATCCAAGGACTGCACGATACGGAGTGGCCGCTTAACACAGGACAACGCAATTGAATATTGCGATTCCTCTTTAACACTTAGAGGAATTCACTAGAATTTACTTCATGTAAGTTTATACATTCAACAAGTATCTTAAACTGTAACCTTGCAAACTTATACAATACGACAAACTACAATGTAACTGCACACTTCTGGTGCTGCGCTTCAGGGAATCACACTTTAAAGACTCCGTTGGATTAAGTGTTTACCCAATCAACTTATGCATTCATCTTACTTAGAAATACTTGCACATTCAACATATTATGCATACATGTTTAGTACTTAACATATTATTCCCATCATTTATCCTTATGGCGAATACATACAAAAGTGAAGATACATCTACTCACAAGTAAGAACTTAACCATTCATCAAAATCAAATGCACAGATGCAACATATATTCAATCACATAACACAAGGATTTAATGTGGTTCACCCCTAGGATGGGAGCTACGTCCACATGAAATGTTGTTATATTATCAATGGGAATGGTACAACAGTTCCAGTCTGCGCACTCAGCTGCAGACTCTCTTCTCTCTTTAGTAGGTCTTTGCGCACGCAGCTGCAGAGCCTTTTTACAATCATCTCTCAACAGAGATCAATATTCAACAATAATCAACTATTTACGATTTGAGATTAACCCTTTCCCTTTCAAAATTTTCCCTTTTATAGATCGTGCCCTTAGGTCACGTCTGTTACAATGCATGTGGGACAAAAAAACTAAGGTAGCCATAAACGGTGCAGTTACTTTGTTGACTCGACCTATCGCATTATACATCTATTCAACTCGCTTTTGGCTGCTTCTGAATGCACGTGGTCATGTCGCTTTCAACCCCTCTTTCAAGCGCATGTTGATGGGTCGCTTTCATCCGTCGTTCCTTTTCTAATGGTTTCGTGCACATGGTTCACGTAGTGATTCCTTTGCTCATGCGACTGGTTTCTTTCCTTCTTCACCACTCCTTACCCACCTCCTAGGAATCTCGGATAATCTTTCCCAAAATATATCATCGATTGACCTCATCGGAACTTATGTTGCTTTCTGTCCAAAACTTTGTCATGCTCGATCTTCATGGCGCTTCATCTTTGTCACACGGTTATTCTTACCTTGCTGTGCTACACTGTAACTTCACAGCTCCAAAACTGTATTGCACAAAAATGCCTTAACTTGGGATGAGCCCAACAGCTCCCTAACACTTACATGTGGCTCGTCCCCGAGCCACTTGCCATAGGTTCGCTACGCTGCCATTCGCCTTGCCAATCTATCTTGGCAGCGAATTCTTGATAAGTTGCAGTTAGCTTCACAACTATGTCTTTGACATCTTGCTCGACTGCCTTTACAATTTCCAACACATCTCGTGTTATATCTTCCTGATTTTGTTCCTGTACTATTTTCTCTGACTCTCGGAGTTCTATCAGTTTCTCTTCAATTTCTTGCGATATTGCATGAGCTTCTTCCTCGGCAATTATTGATGAGAGATGTGAGACCAACATAGTTCCTTGTCTCCTTCCAGCCTACAAAGGAAATCAACACCATCAACCAAGTGTAATGAAAATCAATTCCATTAACCTGAGTGTCGCGGACATCATCCAGAAACTCGTTCAACAAACATTGACACTAGTTAAACCTGACTTCCTGCATAGCCTTCGCAGTGAGGTGAATTGCTCCTGCTGGTACTTTTTTTGGTCTTGCCTTCCGCAAGACATTTCCTGCAAGCAATTGTACTACAAATCTCATAGAATCATCTTTTAAGTCATCTCTGATAAACCCTCTTTTTCCTTTAGGAATCTGATATTCCTCCTTTATCTACGTAGTGATCTCCTTGTCTCTGGTTTTGTCGGAAAATAAATTTTTAGGGTTGTCTCCTTGCTTCCTTAACCCCGTGATCCTATGAATTAGGTCTATGTTCTGGTAGACATTACTGTCTAGCCAGAGGTAACCTTGATGTGTGCATGAGATCAAAGTGTGCACCACCGCATTCAATTCCGAACTTCGGTCGAAGTGTGGAAGCCACAGTAGGTTTAGAAGCCCTAATTCCACGACTTCGGACAGCCAGCTCTGCGCTACCAGCAGCGCGTTCTTTTTCACGTCCATTCTCCAACACATGTATCTGCCTGGCTGAAACTGTGGGTATTTCGGCTTGTCTGGATCCTTTTACTGTTGCAGCAAGTCGTAATCCTCGAACTTGCAATCTGTGAGCTTGCCCAACAAGTGTTCTTATGGCTTAACATGACTAGATATTGGCGGCAATGATATTTCATACTTGGAATTTTTGGCAAGCTTTACGGCTGATGCATCTGGTGCATGCGGAGAAATATACTATGGAGTTAAGGATAATGGCAGCTCTTTGTCCCCTAGTGGAGCTTCTGGTAGCTTGGAGCCCATTACCTTTGGCTTTACTTTCTTGTCTACGGGTTCCTTACCCTTGCTTTGCATAGGTGCATAATGTTGTGGTGAGCAGCGTGAACCCTGGAATTTTTCTGTAACGACCTTCTTGGCAAGGGTTCTCATCAACCCTGCAATCTCGGTTTGTTTAAAATCCCCACAGCCTGCTTGACTATGGAATCCTTCTCAACTATGGAATCGTTAGACATTCACTGGAACTTGCTCTGTAGACTCACAGAATTACTTAGGACTCACTTTAAATAGACTGAAACTATGGCTTGCTGAAAATTTTGAAGGTTTCGGTAACGCTTGTGAGTCTAGTGTTGACGGTATTTATAGGAATAGTTAGGAATAACCGCGCCCATAAACGACTAGATAAGATTTAATTTTCATGTCCGTTGGCCAAATCCAATGAGGATTTGGGTCCTTTCCTTCATTAACTGCTTCAGAACGTCTAATTTTGCATCAAATGCTCTAACGGTCGTCGACAAAATCACTGTATAACGGCTATTTTGCAATGTTGCGTCGAACTGCATGGACGGATGTCACCACTTGCAGCATTGTGAATTATGTGGTGTCATTTTAGAACTTTTCATTCTTCGCATTCCTTTTGAGCTCTACAGTTGTATTATGAACTTCTCAACTACGCGATTCTACTTCTCTTTTCTTTTGTTTTCTTTTGTCTTCTTCTTTTTCTTGTTTTTCATATTTGCACAGCTTCATTTCTCTATGAGTGCTGCGAGATAGAATAATATTTTCCATCGAACTTCGCGTGTCGAACCAAAATTGTGTACAGACTCTGTTCAATTTCTAGTGCCCAATTTCAAATGTACTTGACACTTAGAATTTCCTTCTCTTTTGATCACTAAGGGTTCTACGAAGTAGTACTATCCTTGTAGGGTTTTAGTCTAATTCCATTAACCAGACCTGGTAAGTTGTCTCTGGCTAACATGGCTAACTAGGCTGCGCCACTACTAGTAACATGCATAAAAATATATGAGCCAAGCCAATGCATTTTAAATTTGCCAGGAAATTTCATGAACTTACTATCATACAGGAGGATAACGTCTCCTACTTGGAAGAGTTTGTGCTTGATATGGCAATCATGCCATGCTTTTTCTCTGTCCTTCTACACTTGCTGGTGAAATCCTGCAATGAAGCGATTTTCCTCCAATCCGACCAAGTGTAGAATCCTTTCTTGCAGTGTCTCTTCGTCTGCCATGTCTGTAAATGCAACAATTATCAAGCTTGGTACAATCTACTCTATCGGCATCACAACTTCCTATCCATAGGCCAATCTGAAAGGTGTATGGACTGCCAACTTTTTACAAGTTTTTATATATGCCCATAATATAGCTGGTATGCGTAGATCCCAATCATCCCTTTTTACATTGCATACCTTTGTCAGTTGATTTTCCAATACCTTGTTGAAGGCTTCAATAGTTCCATTAGCTTGAGGATGGTACGGTGTACTCCTCTGATGGTAGATGTGGAACTCCTCAGTAAGGTGTTCAATAGTTCTGTTCAAAAAGTGAGTTCCTTGATCACTCGTTAAGATTTTCAGACATCCAAATCTTGTAAGGATGTTCTCGAAGATGAACTGCGCGGCAGTAACTGTGCTACAATCCTTCACTGGTTTAGCTTCTTCCCATCTGGTGAGATAATCTGTCGTGGTGATAATATATCTCGCACCAGTCCTTTTTCCCGGTGGGTTAATAGGTCCCACGAAATCAATTGTCCATTTATCAAATGCTTGTAGTGTCAACTACGGTCTTAATGGCATTTCGTCTCTTCACGATGGCTTTCCAGTCCTTTGGCAAACATCACAACTTTGGCAATGTTCCTTTGAATATTTATGCATTGTTGGCCACCATAGCCTTGATCTTAATATATTCTGCACAGTGGCTCTTCCTACGTAGTGAACTCCAGAGACACATGAATGTGCCTCAGCCAATATAAATGACTTCTCATGCTCTAACACGCATCTGCGCAACACTTCATCTGGTCCCATCTTGTATAACTGTACCATGATAATAGTGAAGTCTGCTACTCTGACTACTAGCTGCTTCTTTTGCTGCGTAGTGAATTCCATTGGTGTGAATCCTGTAGTCAAAAAGTCTACAATATCTTTGTAATAGTCATCTGCAATCTGTATGGAAAATAATTGCACGTTTGGTAGATTGTCTTCAATATTAGTTGGTTCTTCGCCTGACTCAATCCTTGAGAGATGGTCAGGCCCTAGGTTCAATCTACCTGTATTAACAATTATTTCAAAATCATATTCCTGGAAAACTAACAACCACCTCCAGATTCTTCCCCCTAACACTGGCTTATTGACCAAGTACTTCGGAGTTGAATGGTCAGTGTACATGGAGAAGTGCGCACCCAACAAATAGTGCCTTAATTTATGCAATGCATAAACCATAGCTAAACCTTCTCTTTCTATGGTTGTGTAGTTCTTTTTGGCTGAAGATAGCTTTCTGCTCGAAAATGCAATGGGGTGATCAATGCCCCCTTCACCAGGTTGAGCAAGGACAATGCCCAAGGCTATTGATGAAGCATCAACATGTACATGGAACAGCTTATTCCAATCTAGAAAAACTAGAATAGGCATAGTTACCATTTTCTCTTTTAGTGTATCTAGTCCTTTCTCGGATTCTGTGTTCCATATAAACTGCACTTCTTTCTTCAGAAGTTTTTCCATCAGCGCGGTTATCTGCGCATAACCTTTGATAAACTTTCTATAATATCCAGTATGTCCTAGTGTCGTGTGAAGCTGCTTTAATGAATTCGGCACTGGTAATTTCACAATGACTATGCTCTTCGTAGGATAAACCATCAGGCCTTGCTTGCACACAATGTGTCCTAGTAGAATTCCATAAGGTACACAAAAAATACATTTCTAAAAATTCAAAGAGATTTGATGTTGTCTGCACTTAGATAACATCATTCTGAGGTTCTCGTACTGATTCTTGAGTAAACCAAAGATAGTCCAATCATCAAAATAAACTTCTAAGAACTTATGTATAAAGTCCTTGAATGTAGCCACAACAACTCTGGAAAATATAGCAAGTGCATTCTTAAACCCAAATGACATAACTGTATACTGATATGATACCCATTCAGTAACAAATGTGGTCTTATGTCTGTCTACCTCATCAATTTGAATCTGATGGTATCCAAAAAATCCATCAGTAAAGTAATAGGCCTCATTTCCTCCAACATTATCTAATACTTCATCTGTAAAGGGAGTAGGAAATGGGTCATGTAGCGAAGCATCATTGAGCTTCCTCAGATATACATAGATTCTTATTTCTCCTTTTGTCTTTTTGTCCTAGATAACCATAGTGCTTATCCACTCGAATTCTTCCACTGGCTCAATGATTCCTGCATCAAGCATCTTATCGATCTCTGCCTTCACTCTTTATTTGTATCTAGGATTTAGGTTATAAGGCCTCTGCTTGATGGGATTTGCGCCAGGCTTGAGAGGTATCTTCATGATTCCCAAGTCGCCCAAAATACCTTTCATTTCGACAAACTTTGTCGGAAATAAATTCTTATACTCATGTAGAAGGTTTGCGATCTGCGCGACCGTTTCATCATCCCAGTAATCTTTAATGGATGCGAACTTCGGCTCTTCACTTGTGCCAATATTAACTTTTTCGTCTTAACAGGGCCGCTCATATCTGTAATTTCTAGTGGAGGTCCCTCTACATTGCGTGCTCCTTTTGACTTAGGTATATTGACATTGCGTGGATCCTCCTCATCTCTCTCCAATGCATCTTCTTCTTCATTTGCAGAGAGATTATAACATTAAAGGGCATATTCTATTTCTATTGCCCATTCTGGTTGTAGGTTTGCAGGTACCTTTACGTCTTCAAATATCTCATCTTTCATGGCCTCTAATTCCTAGTTTGTACTTGGGCATTCTTCTTTGAATATCCTTGCTTTAATAATCTGCAGAGCTTCATTTATGCGTATACAATCATCTTCAAAGTTGAAGGTTCTCTGAAATTTCGCAGTTAAAATAGACCAATCTATGGTTCATCTGCGAAGCTCTGCGTCTGTATACCAATTCTTTGGAATCTGTTCTAGTGTGTGCAAAAACAGATGAACCCATTCTATCTGTGGTCTGTTTAGCCATGATTTTGAACATATCTCTATGTGATTCCTTGGATCCATTTGTCCATTATACTTTACCATGGTCAGCACATCTTTCTCTATGAATTTGATTTGCATCATGTGTTTGCACTGTTCCCATGTGGTCAAAGTTTGCTTATGCGCAGCCCACCATCTGGCAAGTGTAGCACGCAGTTCTATATCCAATGTTGGTATCTGATGTTCAACTGAAATTGATACAGTATACTCTTGCAAAAATGTATAGACGTTAGTCAAGCCATCATAAGTGGGGATTGGACTTACCTCTGTTCCAATCCAATGCAGTGATTTGGTGATCTACGCGCATCTTCGTGTAGATACTTCATGCATTCGGCTTTGCCAGTTTTTCAGTCCTGCATCGGAGTCTAATATGCAAGATCTGTCGTAGCGCCAACTTAACATTCCACCAGCTGTAGGATTGATGTAGTCCATGTGGTTTGTTGTCATCTTATAGATGCGATCAAGGTCATGAGCTCTACATTCTTCTCTGATCGGCTCGGTGTATCTCGGTCCTTGTAAAGGGTCCAAGGGCGCGATGACCCTGATATCCACCCCTTCAAATATCATTTTTTTTTATTTAAGTCGATGATCGCATGGTTATCCATCGCCCAATCTATCCCTAATAATGATAGATTTGGGTTACTGTCGTCGATGATCTCAATAACCTCAAAGTCTGCTGAACTATTGAATCCATTGATGTCCACAAGAACATTCGCTAGCCTTCCAAAGGGTATGAACTTATGCTAATTGGCCAATCTTAACTTTATGGGTGACCATGATAGCCTTGGTTTCCCCATCTGTTCCCATGTCTTCTTAATCAAGACATTCACTTCTGATCCCATATCAAGGATGATCTCATCCATTTCATAGTCTCCAATTTGTGCACTTAGCCTCATTTATTGGCCTGTTCTCTTATGACTTTTGATGTGGTGAACTGCACTCTAAGCAGTTGTCATGCTAGTGCGTGGTTCATATTGGTCTAGTAAGTTCTTCAATTCCACTAAAGCATCTTCGATTTTTAGTAACTTCATATAGCTCCGTAGGAACTGCGCAACAGAAGTCCCTATTTCTGTTGCATTGCATGTATTGTCGTATGTTGCTGGCATATCCTTCATGTGCGCTGTTTCGCTTCGCAACAGGATTCTTGGTGTTGCATGTGCTGGTTCTTTGAAGGTCTCCCTTGCTTCTGCAAAGACTTCTTTGTTTCTTTCCATATTGAAAGCAGGTGCTTTCCTGGTTGCTTTTCTGACCCAAACCCCTTCAACAGGAGTCTTCTTAGCTTGGTGGTCTCTAGAAGTCGAAGCTTTTGGTTCTTTATCTTTTCCTGTTGCAACGCCACTTCGCATCACAGCATTGACGTTTGGATCTCTTTTCTCTATTGTGATAATCTGAACATTCGGGTTCGGTGCTTCTTGTTTTCTTTCTTGCAATTTTTCTTGTAGCATTGGGCATGCCTCAATAACATGATCAAAATATTTGCAATATCTACATGTAGTACACGCATTGGTACAATCTCTAGATAGGTGACCTGGCTGGCCACAATTATAACAGATCAGCTGACCCCTTCCTCTTCCTTGTCCTGAGCCAATATTTTTTCCTCTTCCTCAAAATCCACCACAACCTCTATATGCACCTTGGTCATACTTCACGTTATCCTGATGCTGCAGTGTTTCTTCTTGAACTTTGTAAACATCGTGCTTCCTTTCTATCACTAGTTCATATGATCGATAGTTGGAATCATCATGGCCAATTGATTTACAGAAATTGCAATACAAATTCTTAGGTTTTCGCACATATTTCTGGATCAAATAACATTCTTCAGGCTGGTGTCCTCTAGTTCTATATATCTCACACAACGGTCCTTGATGTTGATTCAGTGGATTCGGTGCTCCACTGTCAAGGTACTCTTGAAAAATGAGACAATGTTTCTTCGGGTGTCCCTCTCCCTTGTACACTAGACTTCTTCTCTGGTCTCTTTTCATTTTTTGATGTCTTGTAGCTGTAGCGTTAACGTTGTTAACTGGTTCTAGATCTGGACCATGCCTTGGTTGGTCTCTCCTATCGGCGAAGCTTCTAATTTCATCGTGATCTCTAGGGCTTATTCCTGCGAGGAAACCTTCTATTGCATCAGTGGCAGTCTAATGTGGGACAACAGAGCAGCTATGAACCACTCTTGGTGCTATTGCGGTGCTATGTCAAAATTGACCTGATCTAACAATGCTTTAAACTTCTGGTCAAATTCCCATACTGACTCAATCGATTTCTGCTTAATCTCTTTTAATTCTGTAATGCATTGTGACTCTGACTTAGGCTTCTTGAATTCTCTTAAGAGGGTAGCCTTGATATCCACTAGAGTTCTATTATGTCTAGCAGAATACTTCATAAACCAGTTTAAGGCTCTATCCCTGAATGTAGTGATGAGCTGTGCCTGCTTAACAACATCATCCTATACTTTCTTGACGTTCCATACGGCTTCACACAAAAACCAGTGTTGCTCAGGGTCTTCTAGACCCGTTCCTTTAAATATCGACAGTTTTATATCGTCATTCATTCTCCTTCTTGGTGGTGCAGTGTTCTACGTAGTGATCTTTGCAATGTTAGGTATGTTACCACATGGAATGTTCAGAGTCAAAATATTATGAGTACTCACTCCTGCGGTGTTACTAGTACTGGCGTTCTGAAGGTTAGCAGTATTAACAACTGGAGGGTTCTGAACTGGTGGATTCTGTGGAGTAATGGGCTGATATGTAGCTGATGGAGGTGATTTCTGGATATCAGTCTCAACTTGGAACTCAGTTTCTACCCAGAGTTCATGTTCTTTAAGGTTCTTTTCTATACTAACCTTATATCTTTTACCACTTCTTAAGATATGAATATCTTCTTTTGTATCACTGTAAGTATTATCGACCATTACAGACTCAAAAAAACTAGGTATCTTACTGCATTCTTAAAAATCCTTTCTTAGCTAAAATCATTTTGATATATAAAATTAGATTGTTCAAATACTTACCTCTGAATCCTTTGAAGAACTCTGCCTCTGTTGCACTGTAGGACTTCAAGGTGTCCAGAGGGAACTCAGTCATGAAGCCTTGTAGTATTCTATCGATCCAAAAGTCGACTGCTCATGCGAGTGGACTATCTACTGCTTTAAGCCTCTGAATGAGCTCTTGGGTCTACTCAGTAGGTACTCCTTGTAAACAGTTCTTTCTCTCTGCAAGTCTCGATAACTTGTAATGTCCCCATTCAAATAATTGCATAGTAATACAATCCCATCAATCCTACTAGTTTCCTAGGTTGGATGGGCACATGTGGAATTGTAATAAGGATGATAATAAATGATGTTTAGAAATTAGAAGGGTTCAAGTATTTAATAAATAGGTTGAATAAAGAAATTCAAGAGAAATTCTAGATGACAAGTGGTTTTGAAGACATATGGAGGATGTGGGACCCACACTAGCTTGATTTTTCAAGGACACATGGCATCTCTCTCTTGCCAATTCGAATTCATGAGAAGGTGATCATTCTTGGATGAGTTGGTAAGTCATAGACATGGCATTGAGCATCTTAGGTCGAATTGGGATGGATTGGTAACCTCCATGGAAGAGGAAGAGTCAAATTGGAAGCTTGTGGACACTTGAGCTAGATTACCTAGCCCCTATGACAACAATGATGGAGCATCTATGAAATCTATGAAAAATTTCAGATCTGACCTCTAACATTTGACCATTATGACATGTAATTCATCACATCCTCTCAACCATTGTCAGTTTCGAAGGCATATTCATGCTCCTTGAGGGATTGCGCTTTGGGTGAGCTCTTGTACTCATTAGGAGAGATTCTCATGATGTATTTCTGATTGTAATAAGCTTAATATAATATGTTTTTCATATTGAGAAAATATTAGGTCGAAATACCAAGTGTTTGTATGTAAAAATGTTATTAATGAGCAAACGATGACCATTTCCCCACTATATTGATGTATTCCATTGTAATGCTGAAGATTTCAAATACAAGAATGTTTCTCTGATACATTTATGATGAATGGAATACCATTGATGAGTTTTACAAGTTTCATGTTCATCACTTAAGCATTTGAATTCATTTTTCTCAGTTTATTCACATTTGGAGAAGATTTGGTGCCATTTCCCCAAGGGTCGAATTAGTGATTTTTGTGGTTGTTCGTGGGAAGGTTAGAACATACTTAATAACTGATTAATGGTGCATATGAGACCTTAATAAAATCATTGAGACATACCCTACCTCTATTCATAAATTTGAATGGGTTTGGAGGCATTTGGAAATCCAATTTTGGTCATTACCCTGGGGGGATTTGAACCTCCAATTGCTAGTAAAATTGCATACTTGGTCCAGAATCTCAAGGGAGTTTACAGAGGTCTTTTGGTGGCCATATATCAACCCTGAACCTCATAATAAATTCCTTTCATCAGTCATATACCTTATCATAAGATTTGGGATTATTTGGGGCAAGTTGGAGACCTAGGCATCAAAAGTAGTCAAAGGTCGAAATTGGATAAAACGTGAAAAATTGGGCATTTTAATAAAATTTTGAAAAAGGGACATTACATAGCCACTCGTGCAAGTCATTTCCAAAATATGCGAAGAAAATTTTGTAAATGTCCGCCCACATGTATTTTTGCAACCACTCTATGTCAGAGAGACATGGATGCCTATTTTCTTTTCTTGCAAAATCCCTTTCTGTCTTGTCCACCTAGTTCCATATTTCCGTTTTCTAAGGATTCCAATTTTTGGTGCTCATCACCAGTTTAAGCGCGGCAACGAAACCATTTTTTCTCTCTAGATGTGTTCTTTAAGTTTCCAAGATAGACCCAGGTTCTGCACGGTTTGGGGAACCAACAAAACCCCTTTTCACCGGCCCTTTCGACAACAATCTGCGAGCAGACTGAGGTATCACCCGAGGCGAAGTTATGGGGAGGTTGCAGAATCAAGTTTCCACAACCGGGTGATGCGCGCTTCAACATAATGGTGGACTACGTGAAGTTCTCCTACTTCGCGGTTAACACTTAGACTATCGCGCATCCAGGGACTGCGCGATACAGAGTGGCCTCTTAACATAGGATAGCGCAACTGAAGACTGTGATTCCTCTATAACACTTAGACGACTTCACTATACTTTACTTCGTGTAAGTTTATACGTTCAACAAGTATCTTAAACTGTAACCTTGCAAACTTATACAATACAACAAACTACAATGTAACTGCACCCTTCCGGTGCTGCGCTTTAGGGAATCACACTTTACAGATTACAGTGGCTTAAGTGTTTACCCAATCAACTTATGCTTTCATCTTACTTAGAAATACTTGCACATTCAACATATTATGCATACATGTTCAGCACTTAACATATTATACCCATCATTTATCCTTATGGCGAATACATATAAAAGTGAAGATACATCTACTCACAAGTAAGAAATTAACCATTCATAAAAATCAAATGCACAGATGCAACATATATTCAATCACATAACAAAAGGATTTAACATGGTTCACCCCCAGGATGGGAGCTACGTCCATAGGAACTGTTGTTATATTATCAATGGGAAGGGTACAACAGTTCCAGTCTGCGCACTCAGCTGCAAACTCTCTTCTCTCTTTAGTAGGTCTCTGTGCACGCTGCTGCAGAGCCTTTTTACAATCGTCTCTCAACAGAGATCAATATTCAGCAATAATCAACTATTCATGATTTGAGATTAACCCTTTCCCTTACAAAATTCTCCCTTTTATAGATCGTGCCCTTAGGTCACGTCTGTTACAATGCATGTGGGCCAAAAACCCTAAGGTAGCCACAACCAGTGCGGTTACTTTTCCGACTCAGCCTGTCACATTCTACAGTTGTTCCACTCGCTTCTAGCCGCTTCTGACTGTGCGTGGTCACGTCGCTTTCAGCCCCTCTGCCTGTTGGGCTCTAGCAATTGTCCTTTATAATGATTTTATTTACATTAATTTCCCGACCTATTTACCGTAATTTAATACACCCATCTTTAAAATGGATATCTTTTACTATATTTTATTAATAAAAACTCTTAAAAAATAAAGAAATCCTAATATGTTATTTTTGATGTATTAAACACAATATTGTACAAATGATCAGCATTTCGGCATTCCATCCAGTCTTGAAGTTCTGCATTGGGTTTGATAGTATGATTCTTAGTGGTTTGCTAATTTGGGTTATCTTTGTCTTCTACTTCTTGCTGGTCCCGTAATACCTGCAAATGAAAATGAAAAGCATGAGTTAATGATAAAAATTTTGTTTCAAAATTTAAACAAATAACAAATAAACAAATACTAAAATGTTATTAAGGAATTTGTTTAAATTATTAAACAAAACCATTTGAATTAAGTATTAAAATATATAAAAAAAAGTCATATGAATTAAAACATTAAAATACCATTTCAATTAAGTATTGAAATGAAGTAACGTTGATATATGTCACTTTTAAAAATATCTTAATTTAATCCTTTTAAATATATAACATGGCTTTTCAAAACCATGTTGTTTGTTAACTTTTCATTTAAGTTATTTAATACTTTGGTTGTTTGTTATGCAGGATTACAAGAAGAAGGGAGGTTAGGCCTATTGTTTTTACATACATTCCATATCAACGCACAATGTCTTTTGGCTCATACTCACGTGAAGAACGAATGGCATGTTTTAATGGACGTTGTATTCAATGGTTTCACGGCATAATACACCAACAATTCCAGGAATCCGGGAACCCATCAAGCCAACACATCAGTCAATAACCAATCCAAAGAATCAAATCACCAATTTAGCCAGGAATCCGGATTTAGGAACTAATTGCAGTTACAAGTCATTCGGACCGTCATTCTCATCTAGACGCTCATTCGGACCATCATTCTCATCCAGACTTTAATTCAGACTGTCATTCGCACCTCCAAAATCATTGGTTCGGGTAATTAGAGGCACCCATGGCAAAAACGGAAACGTGGGTTTTGTTCGTGGTGGTCCTCTCATGCTTCTCCACCTCCAAGGTTCCACCCAGGTCGTTTATTCATCTAAAAGAATCACGGGGCTTTGTTGCTCAAATGGAGGAAGTTGCTTATGAATGATTTGTGAGAATGCATATTTTGTTTTAGCTATCAATGAAATCGGTTCTAAACATTAAAATAGGCGGTGTACAAGACGGGGACATCTTTTGATAATAAAAAAAACTTTGTTTCATCCTATTTCATTTTTATCTTGCATGAACCCAGTTATTGAATAATTCATAAGGGTAGATTTCTATTCTCTGGGAGGGCCCCTCAGTGGCAGCGTGAATCATCCATTGTGTTCTTAGAATCAGATAAGTAGTGTGTGTATTTTTCATTTCTGTTGTGTGTGTGAATCAAACTGTAAATGGTGTAGTGGTTTAGTTTCTATATTTGCTTTGTCTATAATACCTTTCCTTCATGTTCTGAAGATTTTTGTTACAGTTGTTATTTGTGAATGAGATCTCAATATATATTTATTTCATTGTGATAGTCTTGATTTATTTCTAAAACGTTTTCCTTTACAGTATACATTTGCATATTGCTTGTTTTAATGTAAATTCGCATATTGTTGATAGACTGTGTGTGGGAACGCTCTGTATAGAAATAGTCCTATGTTTTTATGACTTAGTTCTTAGAGGAATGATAGATATGTCAACCTATATATTTAATTATTTTATGTTCTTGCTTTCAGGTTAATTAGGGTTTTGAATTTAATTAAATATTTCTATTCATTGCATGTTAGATTTAAAAATAAGTTAGCAACATTCTTTGTTCATAGAACTAATCATGTTTCAATCTGGTGCATAGAAGATAGTATTAGTCTCGCTTTGAATATAATTAGTATGGTTTTTTATACAACAGTTATAATAGAGCTTTCTAATGAAATAATCTAGTTTTGGTATAGCTTTGATTATTAGTATCAAAATATTCATTAATAGGTTAAGTTGCAATTTGACTAACTATAGAGGTAGAGTAATTTTGTTTCGATCAATAGATAAATTTATTTGTAAGTTTTGAAGTTCTTTAATAGAATATGATTTAAAGTTAGTAACATAGTATTGCTAGTCATTAGCTTTAATATTTCTTTTATAAGACAACATCATAGAATTCCTTTTCTGATTTTTTTTAAGATAACCAGTAAAAGTTAGTTTGCTTTGATTATAAGAGTTTTCATAATTTAGTTGGATCAAGGATAGCATAGTTGGATTTGCATAGAATAGATGTTTCCTGTTCATTTTCTATTAGAAATTTTGATTTGTAGAAGCATCTTAAGTATGTGTGATTTCAAATGCTTTCTTTTTAAATAGAATAAAGATAATTCTTGTTTCATTAGGATATAAATTTCAGAGTAGTATTTCATTTCAAGATTTAGTTTAGAATTAGTTTGATTTACATTTGATAGGTAAGTGTGATTTAATTCCAAGTATCAGAATGAAATGTCGTTTGTAGGTCTGTTTTATAAGTCGATTGATAGTTCAAAACCCTTAGTTCCTTTTAGTTGATTTCTAGATTTTAACTTTTAGTTGACCACCGACGGATAGATTAGGGATCTAACTCGTGAGATACGATCACCCCATGATGGGCTTCTTCCCTAGGTGTTGATATATTTTAATTTGCTTGCTTTTAAGTAAATTACCAGCTTTAGGTTAGGTTAGAGTAGATTAGTTTAGGCTTTAGTCCTGCACATACAGTGTTTGCATCTCACAAGCTACCTTCCTAGGTTGACAATTAAGTGTTGAATTAGATAGTGTATATTTTACCCAACATTTTGGCGCCGTTTCCGTGGAGGTGCTAAAGGGGTTGAAGTGTAGGTAGATAGGATGCTTTTACATTACACAACAAGGGGGAGGGGAGAATGGTAAGATGAGAGGTAAGAACCTGCGCATCCACTATAGTGGGGTGCCCCAAAGCCTTGTTGTTCCTTTATCGCACAAGTGTGTTTACTTTATGCAAAGTTTGATTTATTTCCCTTAAGTGTGCTTTTCTTTCTGCAAACATAGATAGTTTACTTTCTCATAGTTAGGTATACTTTTCTATTCCTCAGACGTAGATAGTTTATTTCCCGTAGTTAGGTGTATTTTTATTTCTGCAAACGTAGATAATTTACTTTCCCTTAATTTAAATTCATGTACGTGTGCTTTTATTTTGTAAATTTAGGTAGTTTTCTTTTCCGCAATTTATTTCATAAAGTTTGTCTTCTTTCTCTGCAAGTGTGTTATTCTTTCAGCAAGTTTGGGTGTGTTTACTTTCCGCAATTTAAATTCATATAGGTGTTTTATTTTCATAAAAGTGTGGTGTGTTTAATTTGCAAATTTGTTTTAGTAGTAGATAGTATTTTAAAAAACACATAATTTTTTTTTTTGTTGAGTGTTGTAAGAACCCCAGGGACTAATTCTAGTGTGAATCTATTGTAGATATTTCTCCCTACGGATAAACAGAAATTCTCTTAGGATAAAGTAGATTAGGCTAGCTCTAAGCTAAGACAAAAATGAAACAAATGTAATCTTGAATCCTGGATTAAACTTTTTGTTGTAGATATTTCTCCCTACGGATAAAGAGAAATTCTCTTAGGATAAAGTAGATTAGGCTAGCTCCAAGCTAAGAAAAAAATGAAACAAATGTAATCTTGAATCCTGGATTAAACTAGTATTTCAGAGATTTTGCACAAGAAGAAGGGAAGGAGGTAACTCACCTCCATTCCAATGTTTGTCCTGCTTGTAGTTTTGATCTCGGAATCTTCGCGATAGATCTGTGGAGACAAAACAATACAAAAGCACATGCAATCTTCCAATGTCTTTGAATTACAAGTTAGATTCCAAATCTATATAGATATAATTCATGAAATTGAAACATAATCAATACACACGAACTAGGAAACAAGGCAAGTTATATTATTAAGAAGCTTGAAGAGTGCTTACAAAGGTTGCTTGATGTCCAAGCCAATCTTCCAGCTCCAATTGCTTTCACCTCTAGCTATCTCCGCAAAAGTTTTGTGATCATAGGTTTGATGCCCCAAAATTACTCCCCTTGGCTCATGGAAGAGAGAAGTGTGGATCTATGGAGTGTTTAGTGGATCAAGCCAGCCAAACAGGGAGAGGGTTAGGATCGAATCAAAGGTGGTGATCCTAACAGAATCCCTCGAAGGTTGAGATCCGAAGATCCATGGAAAATGGCTATAACTGGACTACTGCGCCCCTAAGCCGGAGCATAGAGCAGTAGTATTGCGTCCTATGAGAGGAGCAACACATGGTAGTAAGGACTAATGCGCCCCAATAGATGTGCAAGGTGTGGTAGTGCTTGCAAATAAGACTGAGTTGGGTTGGCATATGACAGGAAAAGAGTTTGTCTTCAGTGGTCAATCATTGGTCTTCTTTTCTGGGTATTTGGTTAGTAGGGGGAAGTGTCATCAATGTGATTTGGTGTAAAGATGTGACACTAGATTGTTAGGTGCAATATTGAGGTATAACAGACGCCCCCTAAAGTGTGAGGTTAGAAGAGACTGATGATCGAAAGACTTTACAAATATTGTGTAGAGATAGTGTCGAGGGCAGCAACAGGGAGATGAAACAGAAACAAAATGTTAGATATACCACTAAGGTGGGCATTCCCATGCTCAGAAACAATTGACTCAAAGCATGGCTGCCGACCAATACATTGCAGATCCATGAGTACTGAGATGATATAGACTGTAGACAAATCATGGCTACAATGAACAAGCGTAGATCCATGAGACAGTAATGACACAGCCACGACCAATACATAAGTTCTGTGTGATGATACAAAAGGAATTTCCATCACAACCTGGACACAATCAGAGTACAAAAGAATGTCCAGGGTATTTTACCCGATCACAAACGATACGAATCTAGCCATGTGATTACAAGGTGTTGAAGTCAAACATGGTAGAAACCGTTTGATTACCGGTCAATGATGTGAACCGTTAACAAATGCGAGGGAAATCACCAATGATGATGATGATTCCAAAGGTATCTATAGTACATCTCAACGAAATGTGAATAAAGGAGTTGATGTCGAGCATCCGAGAGATCATTCAATCAGAGGTCAATGACGAAAACCTACTATTGAATGCGATGAAACCTGCCATTGAGGCATACAGGCACTAAGGTACTAGTGGTTGACTTCTAAGCCTAATTCCCGGATAGTGATTTGGTGTCGACAGGAATAGACTTGTCGAAGGTGGGCCATGATGATTCCCACATCATCGACACGAAATCGGAACGAGAGATGATGTGAAACAATGGAACAATGAAACATGTACTGACACAACGGAAGTATTGACACAATGGATGACTTGGAACAATGCAAATCCTTTGAACATATAACGGCATGAAGCAGAACTTGGCAGTAGGGTTTATTGATAGCAGAGGATAGACACAGGACAAGTAGACTCATGGCCAGAGAGACAACTCGAGATGATGACCTTAACTCAACAATAATAAATAGATACCCAACAGTAGAAAAGGGACGGACGCATGCCATGTTCAAAGGTGACGACTGACAAGCTGCCAATAAAGTAAACTTGAATCATTTCCCAATTTCCCCCGACATGATAGACGAGTACCTCTTTGTTGTTTTACGAGCTTGAGGAGGATAACAGATGCTCGATGTAGCTCATCTCATAGATGAGTCCAATCTCATATGTTTTACGAATTTGAGAAAGGAGAGGTTCATCCCAAGATGGGTCCTTTGATGTTAAATTTTAACGAGTCTAAAGAAGGGAAACTCAGTAGTTTTTCACATTTAGAGAGCCTGAAAAAATTTAAAGGAGGATCCAGGGTGTACTTTTTTGTAAATTTAGTCTCCGAGTCCCGAAAAAGTGTAAAACAATTCCTAAGAGAACTCTCCCAGCCGAAAGTTGACTGAGGTATACCTTTCTCGTAATTAGTTTAGATGGGCCAAAATAGGGGTAACCTATCACCGAATAGACGACCTTTCAAATACTTTTACAAGTGTGAAAGAGACAAGTGCACTTGGAAGGGGAGTCTGAAAAGATCTTAAAGAGAACTCCGATGGTCTTTTTCGTAATTTTTTAATTGTTTCGGTCCGAAAAAAGAATAAAATACAACCGAAACAATACTTTCCTCGTCGTTTAACGAGCACGAGTAAAGTTGACTAAGCTCGACACCATTTTCTTGAGTTTGACAAGCACGATACGGATGTAAAAGATGCTTGGAATCCTTTTCAAGTTTTAATCCAGAGCACGAAAAAGATAAAGTCGGCTCGAAATGAAGGTCAAAAAGTAGTAAACACCAGTGTGAACAGTTTAGGAAGATCCTGTCAAAGAAAACTAGTGAAACCTCAAAAAAGGGATATTAGTAATGTGAAAAAGAGTTTTGACCTAAGATAATAATAAAATAATGAGAAAAAATTAAATATAGATGTTATATAAGCAAGGAGTAAGAATGAAAAGTTACCATTTCACCTTGGTTATTTTTGCTCAAAGAGGAAGTTCATCCATTGGAGGGCAAAACTTCAAGTGTTCATATCTGGAGATTCGAGGCACCGTTTCATCATCCGTCTGTTCCAAGTAAGAGCTCTCAAGATCCTCTTCCAATTTATAGGCAAAAAACTTAATTTCAGTGAGATTTTCCTAATTTTTGGGAAAGCCCTAGAAGGCTTTTTTCGCTGTTGTAACTACTGCGGGGTCCCTCTATCGAGAGACGCGGTACTACCACGCTATGTAGAAACATGGGGGCGTGGTAGTGTCCTGTACTGCGCACTCAAGTGGATCCCAGACACGGTAGTGGCGAAAAAAGGGGAAAAATAAATTGTTTTCCTCATTTTTTAGACTAAGATCTAGCCACTATCTTGCTCATGAATGTTTCTTTGGCCTTTTTGCAGGAGTTTGTAGCTCGTTTGAAGCAAAATGGTTGACTGGAAAGAGAGGGAGCATGAGAATGATGATTTATTGGATGAAAATGACCAAGATACCCTATCTACTTGCGGGACTATGGGTTATTAAAAATTTTTAAGACCAAAGGCATCCGCAAGTAGGCTAAACTTCTCACTCACATCATACAAATGTGGGACTCCGACATTCAAGCTTTTCGAGTTGGGGAGCATATCCTTGAGATTGAGCTTGAGGACATTTATTTTCTTACGGGTCTATCAAAGAGAGGGGCCCGGTTGAACTTAATAGGATTTAGGGCCTCGGAAGCGAGCACCGATGCCTTGATTGCTCATTACTGTCGTCAAGGTTCCGGGAAAAAAAGCGGAAAAGTGGTCATCAAGGACGTTACAGATATTCCAATGAGAACTGTGTTGTTTACCATCACGCGTGTGGCAGGTAGCACGAGTGCTCATCAGGCATCTCATACACAAATGAATCTTTCCGTGGAGTGTTTGGCACCAACATTGTTCAACTGGTGCGAAGGGGTACTATCCAATCTCAAGGACCAAGTAACCAAGTGTAGGAATGGGGAGAACTGCCAATTCGGTTATGGGAGTATTTTAATCACCTTTTTTCTAGAGAGGGTGCTGTTGTTGCGTCCACAGCTGACCATGCCTATCTGCCCACCCACCAAGCCACGGATGGGTCGATGGAGTGAGTATGCAGGGTGGCTTGGGGGGCCGCAACATCTAGCCTTTGGTGAGGACTTCTTTTCATGGCTTGAGGAGCAGATCGTGATGATCGAGGACTACCCCTATGCAGGGATGGACTTCCGCGAAGATATTGACTTGGCATTCCCCGACGACGAGGATTAGGATAACTCAGGTATGACCTTCATTAATGTACTTTCAATTTTTTGAATATGTAATTTTTAATTGTTTTTAGAATGTGTGAAAAGACTTAATATGTATATGTGCATGTTGCAGATTGTGGACCAAGGAGACCTACAGGCTATTCACCGTTACGCCGAGGCGGTATCGAGCACTGAGTTGCTTTAGAGGAGGAAGAAGAGGAAGAGGAAGCGGAAGAAACAGGAGGGGTCCAGGATATAGAGCGGAACCTACAGGGTTTGACCCTCGGAGTCTGAGCTATGAGGATGGATGATGTTCCTCTGCATCTTCAACGACATATTGTGGGTGTGCCTAGACGTATTGGCCTACTCCTACATAGGGTGGCTAGAGCTATAGTTTGCTACCATCAGCAGTGCGAGGAATCTGAGGAGGCTCGTGATAGATCTCCTAGATCTCCTTAGATAGTAGTATTTTACCTTTTTACAGCATGTACACGATATGTAGGCTTGAGAGCCAAATTTTTGCATGGGATTGGATCCCAAATTTTGTCTTTTGGACACAAACTTTATGTATTTAGAGAAACGCTTTTATATGTGATGATATATACATATGGACCTACTCTTATGATTTATCTATTTACAATGACTTGCATGTTTATTTTATGATGTATTTTTCATGTATCGGCTAGATGCCAATCCAAAATGTAGTTAGCTAATGAATCAGCTACACAATTGAATTCTCTTGGTATGTGTTGATATGAAATATAATCAAAAGATTGTTCCAAGAGGTGTACCCTTCGAAATAAGCGAAGTAAAATAGGATCGTGGATAGTGTAGATACGGTTCAGATGGGACACCACGAGCTGGGAGTCTAGAAAGACTGACAAGGAGTCAATTCCAAGGGAAGCAACCTCGGTTAAGAGTCCAATGACTGCATGGTACTCTGCAATATTGTTGGTTGCGGGGACCAAGCAAGTGCCTCTTGAAGATATCAACTTTCTAGTGGGAGAATAAATTACCCATGCTGCGGAAGTGAGGTTCCAGGTGTGTCGACTCGCACCATCGGCGAATCCGTAGTAGGCAGTCATCTGTGCATAGAAGTACAAGTAGAGGTAAATAGGGATGCATAAGATCCATGCATACATACATACAAGAGAAATGAAAACAAACTAAGTACATTATGTACAAAAGTGTCTCATGCAGGATGAACCTACGCATAGAAGCGTTTTAGCACAGCCCGTTGCAGGGCCGTTCCAACGGTGTTCCATCACAGTCGACGAGTTCGTAGGCTCCTTTCTCCAAAACATGTTTTACAACAAAGGGGTCATACCACATAGACTCTAGATTTCCTTTTCCAAGTTTATCATGTATCTGGTCGTATGTGAGTACGAGGTCACCTTCGTTGAAAACCCGAGGTTGAACGGATTTGTCATACTGTGCTTTGACGCACTTTTTATGGGCTTCATTAGCTAAAGAAACATCTCGGCGGGTTTCATCTAGCTTGGCTAGGTATAGAAACCATTCTTCTTCGGATTTAGTATTGGGGAGTAGCTCTATGGCTATTTTGATTGACGGGATTTCACATTCAATCGGTAAGATGGCTTCCAGGCCATACACTAGTTGGAATGGTGTGAATCCGATAGCACTTTTCACTGAGGTTCGGTATGCCCACAATGCCAAAAAAAGAGTTGAGTGCCAATTTGACTTATGGGTACCCACAATGCGCTAAATCATGTGTTTCAGAACCTTGTTAATGGCTTCGACTTGGCCATTGGCCTGTGGGTAGTATGGGGTTGATTTTTCATGACGAAAACCCAACTTGGCACTCAATTTTTCAATCATATGGTTCCTGAAGTGGGAGCCATGATCGGTCACGATGGATTGTGGGACTCCAAACCTAGCTATGATGTGGTTGAATATGAACTATGCTGTTGTTTTACCGTCTTCAACATAAGTAGGCATCACTTCAGCCCATGGAGTGGAGCAGGATGCGAGCGTGTCTTACTATGAAAAAATTGACAGGGTGGACATTTCTTGACTGTTTCAATGTAGTCTTTGAAAATCGAGGGCCAGAAATATCCCACTCGGAGTATCTTCTGGGCCGTAGCCATCCCAGAGAGATGACCACCACATGCTCCAGTGTGGCAGTCATTAAGAACGTGTTCAGCCTCATCTAAAGTTAAACAACGTCGAAGAACGGTATCAACACCACGACGGTAAAGGGTATCGTTAATTATAAGGTAGTACTTGGCGTGATGTCGGATATGTCGACATTCATTGCGTTGAGGTCGGGGCGAAAACGTTGGGTTTGGAGATATAGTAGAATATCCCCGTACCATGGGTCGGACGTGCTGATGAGGAACAACAATTCATCGGGAAGAGAATCGATGGGCTCAGGTTGCTTGGTAGCACGGGGCAAATTACAAATCAACTCAGCAAAGACCAAAGATTTCTTGGATTTGGCTTTGGCAAATTCCAAGTCAAACTCTTGTAGGATGACAATCCAACAGGAATATTTTCCCCCAAGTACTTGACGTGTGAGGATATAGTACATTGGATTGAAATATGCTATGATAGTGGTCTGGAGGAGTATAATGTAGTGACGGAACCTCTGGACAGCAAAGACTGTTTCCAGAGCCATCTTTTCAACATGTGAGTAGCGAGTTTTAGAGTCAAGAAGAATCTTACTAAGATAATATACTACATGTTCTATGCCATTGGTATCTTCTTGGACTAGCACCATGCCAATGGTGGAAATTGAAGCTACGAGATATAGAATGTAATCCTGTGTGTAGTTGGGGGGTTGAATCACAGGATCTTTAGTTAAGGATACCTTTAGATTATTAAAGGAGCACTGGGCTTCGTCATCCCAAAAGAAGGGGGTGTCTTTCTTTAGAAGCCTCATGTAGCCTTTTGTTATCTCGGCAAAATTGCAAATGAAACGGCGTAGAAAGTTTGCGTGCCCTTACAAACTTTGAAGTTCTGGTATGTTCGTGGGGGAAGGTAGGGCTAAAATAGCTTCTACCTTCATGGGGTCCAATCGTATACCGTCTTTGGAGATTATGAATCCCAAAAAAAATTCGGCTTCAACGCAAAAAACGCATTTATGCGGGTTCAAACGAATGTTGTAGCGATGACACCTTGCGAAGACGGTGCCTAAGTGATTAAGATGATCTTCCCGAGTCTAAGAATGAGCAGGAAGGTCATCAAGATACAGTTCTGCAATATGTTTGATATCGTGAAATGCGTATGACATCGCCCATTGGAAAGTTGCCATGGCATTTTTCAGGCCGAAAGGTAGTCGATATGCAAAGATTCCCCATGGGTAGATAAAGGTTGTTTTATGCTGGTTCGCTGGGAGTATCTCGATCTGATTATAGCCGGAAAAGCCATCCATAAATGAAAAGATGACACTCCCGGTGCAGTTATCGATGATCTGGTTGATGAACGGAGTTGGGTAGTTGTCCTTTGGACAAGGTTTGTTCAATTCACGGTAATCGACGCAGACTCTAATCGTACCCTGTTTCTTGGATACAGGACGATATTAGATACCCATTCTATCAGTGGGACATGATAGATAAAACCAGCACGCAAAATTTTTTTGACTTCTGCTTTGATAGCGGTTGCCTTACGGGGATGGACGGGTCGGAGTTTCTGCCGAATAGGTCAGGCGCCAGGAAAGGTTGGAATCTCGTGGACCACGATAGAAGGGTCTATTCCTGGCATTTCTTCATAACTCCAAGCAAAAATGTCGTGGAATGTTTTAAAGAAGGCACCGTAGAACTCCATTTCGGTGGGAGTGCATGTCTTTTTCCAATATGAATGTTTTCCACGACACCAGGCTTCACTGAAATGTCAATGGGAGTGGTTTCCATGAGATTGGCCAAGTTTCCCTCGAAAAATATTTCATCGAATGAAGTGGGAAACTTGATTTGAACCATTCCAAGTGAAGTGTTGGGTTTGGTATCTGGCTCAATCGCCTGGATAGTGGGGAAAGAAGATCGATGATGGAAATTTCCCCAGGGTGGTTCATCACTGCACATAACCTCCATGATTGATTTTTCAGTGGTAAAAATCAATGTGAGAGGATCGATAAGTGGTGGGGATGAACTAGCCTCAGACGAGAGTTGTGCCACTGTGTGATGGATAGTAGGATTGATCCAATCGATGGCTGACTGGATCACCTCATATGCTGTGAGTTTCCTATTTAACGGCATGGAGTTCCCGTAGTTTTCAATCTCGGTAGGACTCAGTATCACCCAAGAATCATTAAATGGGGTGACACCTGATGATATCATGTTGACGGGCTGTAGAGGGGATCCGAGCTCTGGGAAAACTCCGATGATGGAGGAATCCTTCATAAGACCAACGCCAACGTCTTGGAAATGGTACCGGGTTTGATCCAATAATGGGACTGTGTTGGCGGAGTTCGAACGAGAGTTTGGGATACAGTAATCTAGCTAGTCTATGTTGACAATATTCCCTTCATGAGAGAATTGTACAAGTCGAAAGATGGTAGATGCTATGGCGGTCATGGCGTAAAAACAGTTCTGACCAAGTAGAAGATTGTAATCTAATGGCGCATCTATGACTTCGATGTGTATAGATACTGTTTTTCCCCCCAGTTCAACACCGATCACAAGAATGAGTTCGTAGGGTTGAAAACCATGTCCGTTAAATGCTCTGAGAGTAGTGGGAGAAGTCGTGACTTCGGGTGAGCCTAAGGCTCTCCAGCAATTCAAAGACATAATCAATGTGGAAGCACCCTCATCTAAGACAGTGCGATGGATTCTATTTCCATGAATCTTTGTATGAACCTGGAAGGCTAACTGATGGGAAAGCCGAGGTTTGACATACTCCAAGTTAAACATGATGGTGTTTGAGGTATCCGAGTCTACTGCCCCCAGTGTTGTAAGTAAGGTTTTGCGCTACGTAGGGCAGTATTGGAGAACCTCGAGAGTCGACATCGCGCAAGGTGCTTGAGCTAGATCCTCAACAATGTTGTAATTTTGGGCAGCTCGCGCGTTAGGATTGAATGTCTCCTTTCAGATAGTGCCTTTGGGTGGGCGGAGCACTGTCTGTAAGCAGTCTCTCGATGTGGAGATGGCCATTAGGGGGAGGTGTGAGAGAAGGATCTTCAACAGGAGACTTGTCTTTGGCTGTCTCTGGCTATTTGTTTGAACTTGAGGGGTTTTCATATGTCTTTGAACGAGTGGTTATATGAATCTCTTCATTACTCGTCATCAGGATTTCGTGATTTGCAGACGTCTCTTTGCGAGGTGGGTTGTTCAGGTTGCCCCCTTGTGGGGAATCATGGGCAACCATCTGCTGTTGCTATTGAGGGAAAGGATCGGTTAACACTGCTGGGCGGGAGGATCCTTTAACGAATTTATTGACTTAGTCCTTGTAGGGAAATTCACATGTATAATGATCTTCCTGGAAAATAAGGCAGGGAAAAAATGCCTTCCGATGTGGTTTCGGGTCGTTGTGGGTGGGTTGTGGCTTGGGGTTCTCCTGCTGGTTAGGAGTTTTCTTGGATTTTCCACGATTGTTCTTCTTCTTTCCTCTGGATGGTTGTGACGTGGATTGAACTTCGTTCACCTCGGAGGAGACAGCGGGAGAAGTGGAAGCTTTTGGGACAGCCTGGGGTGGAGCGGGGAAAGCAGGAGCTTGTTGCCCTGTCAGTTTAGTGGTAAGCTAGGCCTTGACTGAGCCGACAATACCGTCGATAGGGGGTTCAGTGGCAGGCTTAGTTGGATCAGTAGTAATGCGGGTGGCGTGGGGAAGAATCTCATGTAAAGTGTTGGATTGGGTATATACCAAATCCATGTATTGAGCAGAAGAGATGGCTTGTTCCTCCGTGACGGGCCCACGCATAGCAATGTCCCTGGATATGGGAGGCAAGAAAGACTTTGTGAACCAATCGGCGAGTAACTGGTCCGGAATGGGTGCCTTGATAAACCTACGGCGTCGACGCCATTCATGGATATGGTCCGAGATATGCGTAGAAGTGGTTTGACGTAACGAGGTTAATAGTTCTGTTCCAGTCTCGTACCGGATGGGGAGCTGGAAACGGGTCAGAAACTACATAGCCAAGGTATTAAAATCATGAAAGGAGTGTTGTGGAAGCTCGATGTACCATTTTGCTTCCGTGCCGGTAAGCGTGCACTGGAACAGCCGTAGTCAAACGGAGTCGTCCATCAATGAGTTGGATGAACACTAAAGATGGAAGGTCATCACGTGGTTCTTAGGGTCTTCCCCGGGCTTGGCATCGAACTTAGGAATGTCCGACGGAAGTTTGGCTGGGATAGGTGGCCAGTGAGGTTCATGCCATATAGGATCATTGATGAGCCTCAACAAATCAAGTAAATCTAGCGTGGCCAAGAAAGGAAGTTGACGGTTGGGCTGCGGGTATGAGTAGTAGTTGTACGGCATAGGGATGCCTGAGGGGCCCTGCATAGCATATTGTTGCGTGTTGTACCCATACATGTTTCCCACAGGGTACTGCTAGAAGTTCTGGGAGTAGTAGGTCATCTGGTTAACCGGTTGTGTGTTGGAAGTCATTGCCTGACTGGGAATCACAGTGGTAACTGGTTGTTGGACGTTCTGCTGAGTGGGGATGGTGGGTATTGTACCCTAGGGTTGTTGTGTCCAAGGAATGTTTGCTGCTCCTTGTTGGGGAATGGTTCCCTGGGGATGTTGGGTCCCAGGAATGTTACCACTACTTTCAGTAGGTCAAGGATTTCCCGTACCAGGGTTAGGGGGTGGCTGCAAGAATGGTGTCCATGGAATATGGGTTCCACCCTGATGAAGAGGTGGAGGTTGAAGGGATGGGTTCCATGGAGCTATTGTAGCCGAAGGGTAGGGGAAGCCGAAATTCAAGTTGGGGGAGATGTGAGGTTTCCCCCCAGCTTGGTTCCAGTTTCCAAACAATGAGTACCCCTCGCTCTGTGGGATTTGAGATCCCAAAGAAGGAAGTATGCCTGACGAGGGATGTTGAAGATGAGGCCCGGTTGGAATACTGGCATAAGGTTGTCCACTACCAGGTGTATTATACATACCGAACTGAGCAAATACTACTGGTTGGGAGGGTTGTTGAATGGTTCCAGTGGGGGCGTTAACGAGTGGGAGTCCTCCAAGTAAAGGGCCTTATTGAACCGGTGGGAATGATGGAGGTGTTGGTTGAATTTCCCTACTTGGAATGGTACTGAGGGGTTTCCCTCTAGCAGGTGGATTGGATGGTCCTATGGGGGGGGTTGGTGACTAGGAGCGGGGTTCCCAACAAAGGTTTGTCCTCCTGTATGCTAGGTTGATGGTCCGCCAGGAGGGGGTTGGTTGTTGGGATTAGTGGTTCCAATAGTCGGTTGTCCACCTCCTAAAATGGTGTAGATGGTGGCCAAAGATGAACCTCTGGTCAGCATGGATGATCTAGCAGTATGACTTGATGTTCTTCCGACACTAGAAAGGTGAGATAGTGTCGATTGGCCAATGGTGCCAAAGGTGCCGATTTGTGGAGGGGGTCTTCCCTACGTTACAAGCAGGGATGGAGAGAATAATGGGTTATCCCTCATCAGTGGTGTGTTCCTGGAAGGTACGCCAAACATACTTGACAGTAGAAAATGTGGGGAATTTAGCCAAGGGGTATCGGGAGTTTCGTCCATAGAGTCTTGAACAGTAGGAGGAACATCGAGGGATGGGTCCAGATTTGTGTCCTGGAAGGGGTTTAAAGTGTGAGCTGGGTGTTCGGGGTCCGGAGGGAAATGAGGTATAGTAACATCTGAAGGTCCGGAGCCGTCTGCATAGGAGTGATGAAAATCTGTGCTAGACGGAACATTGGGAGTTCGGTAGTCGGGAGGACGGGTAACAGGAGGATATCTAGAAGTCGTTGAGAGCATTTGCTATGTATCACGTTTAAATTGTTCTGACGCTAAAGGGGAGTTAGCTAGACTAACCATACTAGATTGGATCGAGGCCATGATTTCATTTCTCGAAGGGTTATTGGGGAGGGATATCATACGAGGTATGTTGCTAGAAGAACTAGTTTCCTGTGGATGAACACTTAACGGCGTAGTGATAGCAGGCGGAGGTTCCGTCTGGGAAGCAAGAAGGTCAAAGTCAGGTTCAAAAGGTGTATTAGGGAGTTTGGTTTCTTCGAGAATTTTGACGTATCTGTCTGGAACTTCAATTAGTTCGGATATATCTTGGTCAGATCCTTCGGTGGTTCCAACAGATCCTTCTGTAACATCGTAGAAAGTATCTGGTGGAAGGGTAGTGCTAACATCGGGAAGGATGATGGCCTCCGGTCTAGTATCTTGGGCAGTACTAGTTTCAGCCACTGCAGTGTTATCTACTATGGCAGATATATCCGAAATAACAGTGGGTGAAGTGACAGTCAGAATCTCAGGTGTGTTACTAGTTGCGGAAACTGCAAGGGGTTATGAGACTATACTGTGAGTGACAATTACAGGTGGAACTGAAGATGTAGTGCGAATCAGCGGTGGAATGTTCCCTCAGCCGGCACCACGGCCAGGAGGGACAAGAATACATGATGTAGGTGGAGCAGAGGTCCGTGGCGGTGGTGGTGGGCTTCATCCCTGTACTCTTTGTGATCTCCATGGTTCGTACATAATGGTAGGAATACACATTCTGGGGGCAGTCTCATAAAAAAGAACTCAAAAACCCTGATGCAGACGAGTGTGCAAAAGGGGAGCTAGAAAAAGCAAGGCTCGCAGGCCAAAAAGCAAGCTCTAAAAGTTATACTGAAACCGGCGTCGTAGTAAGTGAGATGAAAGAAAAAATGGCCAAAATGCCAACAAGCAATCACTAAAAGAAAAAATGACCCTCTATGAAGATGAGATGGCAAGAAAAACTTCCTAACTAAGAGCTGGAGACCTCAACAAGTTGTATCCTTCGGAAGGTGATGAAATCCAAGTCGAACAATACAATGTGAGAGACCAATAATGGAAGGATATCCCTCTACCGAAAGGGATCCTGGGTAAAAGAGCCCTAGTAGAAAAGTCACTAAGCTACCTCGTTCATGACATGTTGGAAAAGGTTTTCGGCGCTTCTGCCTTATCACCCTTGTATCACCAGTATGGTGGCCGGAGAATACAAGGAAGACAATGATCGATGTTGCCTTAGGGCTAAGTGGAGTGCGGCATTCCACGGAGTCCTTCTGGTTCTTGATCTCATGGCGGTTTAACCCCTGAAACAACAGGAGGCCCCTCCACAAACTGGTGTATGACCGTGTCAACAAATACTAGAGGATTTTGGTACCCTAGAGGACAACAACTATGTCTCAGATGATAATGACAAGGGGGAATTGTTTGGATGCCTATCCCCGGTGTCCTACCTAACTAACAAATTCTTTTTTCTCCTCAAGTGAGGTTATGATGTGTTGAGTTAGGGGGTGTAAATTTTAGTGGTTGTATTACTCAATCGGGTAAATGGACGTGAAACTTGGTGATGTTGTGATGACCCAAACCATGCAAATGAGAATGAATCAAAATGATCCTTTTAGTCAATTAAATCTAGCTACAGAAAAGAGAGAGTTCTTCGATCATCATGCATGAATTTTTTTTAAGAACAATGAAAAAATCACAGCAAAAACAAATTTTTGTTTTCTTTTTCCAAGCAAGCCAAACTGAAATGAACACTACCTCTAAATGTAACTGATCTTACAACTATAATGCTTGAAAGTGAGAATTTATGTGGCAAATACAAATGGATGATTCACTCCTAAGCATGCAAAAGAAGGACTAGATCTTTTCAAATGAAAGAAAGACAATGTTCTTGAAAGATAATTTGCAATATTAATGTTATAGCAAAAATGGAAAAGATAGCATTTGTAAGAACAGTGTGATCTTCAACATTATATAATCAAGGGAAAGAAGACAATGACAAAATTTTGATTATAATGAAAGGATCAAGCTAATGCAAAAATGATGAAAGGGTGATCAATGTGCAAATTATGCCACTAACTCAAAAAATTCAAACTCAAACCAACAATGCAAACAAACCAAAAGACTTGCAACTGGCTATTGGTGACAGTAAAAAGTAGACAAGTAGCAATTGGGAATGAGGTAGTAAATATGGTGATAATGACTGACCGTGGACCCAAAGTTTGAGAGTTTTCTACAAAGATTTATATGATAAAGTGGAAGAACTGAGGCTAAGCAAGTTGTAGGATGTTTGTGAGCAACAGGAAAATTAATCCAATTGCAGAGAAGGTCAAAAATGACTTGTAGGAACCAAACAGGGTAGGATAAACAAAATAAATGTAGGACTACCACGTGCATTTCATACATCTAAGCGCGGTACTGTGCACTAACACGATATCTGAAGTGTTCATGGCACGATACTACAACTCTGGAAGAGGTTATAGGGGAGCGGTACTGCTACAAAAGATGGAAAAAGGCGCTACTTTGAGAAAAGTTTTGAACTTTTCAAGGGTGTGCAGACCCAGAGGACTTACTGATCAAAGATAGAGAGCTAATACAGGGGGAAGGGGGGTGGGTGGAGGTCAAAAAGACCGAATTCCACTATTGGTTTGAAGGAAGAGAAAGATCACAATCAAAATGATTGAAAGTGAAAAAACTCAATCAAACAGGGTTCAAACCAGCAGAGTCACCAATTTTTGTTGTAGATATTTCTCCCTACGGATAAAGAGAAATTCTCTTAGGATAAAGTAGATTAGGCTAGCTCTAAGCTAAGACAAAAATGAAACAAATGTAATCTTGAATCCTGGATTAAACTAGTATTTCAGAGATTTTGCACAAGAAGAAGGGAAGGAGGTAACTCACCTCCATTCCAACGTTTGTCCTGCTTGTAGTTTTGATCTCCGAATCTTCGCGATAGATCTATGGAGACAAAACAATACACAAGCACATGCAATCTTCCAATGTCTTTGAATTACAGGTTAGATTCCAAATCTATATAGATATAATTCATGAAATTGAAACATAATCAATACACACGAACTAGGAAACAAGGCAAGTTATATTATTAAGAAGCTTGAAGAGTGCTTACAAAGGTTGCTTGATGTCCAAGCCAATCTTCCAGCTCCAATTTCTTCCACCTCTAGCTATCTCCACAGAAGGTTTATGATCATAGGTTTGATGCCCCAAAATTACTCCCCTTGGCTCATGGAAGACCTCTCTCTTATAGCATGTGGGAAGGTTAACCAACAAGAGAGAAGTGTGGATCTATGGAGTGCTTAGTGGATCAAGCCAGCCGAACAGGGAGAGGGTTAGGATCGAATCAAAGGTGGTGATCCTAACAGAATCCCTCGAAGGTTGAGATCCCAAGATCCATGGCAAAAGGCTATAACTGGACTACCGCACCCCTAAGCCTAAGCATAGAGCGGTAGTACCGAGTCCCAGGAGAGGAGCAACACGTGGTAGTAAGGACTACCGCGCCCCAATAGATGTGCAAGGAATGGTAGTGCTTGCAAATAAGACTGAGTGGGGTTGGCAGATGACAGAAAAAGAGTTTGTCTTCAGTGGTCAATCATTGGTCTTGTTTTCTGGGTATTTGGTCAGTAGGGGAAAGTGTCGTCAATGTGATTTGGTGTAAATATGTGACACTAGGTTGTTAGGTGCAATATTGAGGTATAACAGAAGCAGGACCTACCAACCAACAAAATGGACTCAAAGGTGCTCATTAGTATGAGGGAACTTTCTGAAATCCTAGCAACAGCTGGGATCTCGATCTCTACCGCTCAAGAAGAGAAGATCTTGATAGCAGTTGAGAGCTTATCAACCTCTCCAGAAATGGAAGACAAACTAAAGTCCCGAGAACTACAAAAGGATTTTCTTTACAATACTGTAGAATAAACTAACGTATTGGGGGTTACATCTGAAGGAGAGCAACCGGAAATTAAAGATTTCTCTACATGCAAGCTAACCAATCCATCTTGTCCTCAAGAAATTGATCATCTAGGAGAAGGGGATCTGCAGGATATAGTGAAGGAAGGCAAGTACCACGACTAGATCAAAAGCTGGTTCGAAGAGGTAACCCAACCATAATACCATTCCTTCATTCAACACCTTTTGATGCAAAGACAAGTAAGTTGGTTGAAATTCCACATTCAGGTAATCATTGCAACAACCTTTTCATATGTGGATGAAAGTATAATTTGCATCTTGCTTCGCACTTGGTTCCATTGGAAGAACTCATATACTTGAATAAACATGTTTTCTTTCTTCCTAGGGTAGGGGAATATGTCTATAAATAAAATGTTGGATTTTTAGTTTAGGGAATAATACAACTTCGTTTTTCTTGTTTTATTTTTCAAATAAAAGAACTTAGAAGAAGATAATGTCAATGACTAAACCGAAACAATTTTCCATCATTATTTCTTTTCATACATGCATATTTCTGACTATAACAATTGCTCAAGACCAATTTTAAATACCATGGGGATTTGCCAGAAGTTTAAGGTCTATCTAATCCCTATAGGTCACTCGTGCATCCTAGCTTTATTATAAGAGTTTGTTATTTAACAATCTTTATCACACAGTAGCATAAGGGTGAATGAAATTCCTTGTTGTGAGAAACACTACTATAACTCTATATGAAAAGGTGAGTTTTGGGACTAGAGAAAAATTTCAATCATTCTCTTATGGCCTCATCCACTATACATTAATTAAGTTTGGCCATGTCATGTCTTTGGACTAAACCAAATGCGTAGTCTATTTTTCATGCACACAACCTTTAAAGGGAAATTTATAGAAATTCCTCCAACCCATATACCATCCCAATCCGTAAAAGGTTTTCAGAGCTACCTCCCCATCCCGTTGCAAAAGGAAATACATGTGTAAATCTCTTAAGGGTGGTGGTAAAGGCTATTTTTTGTTATAAAAAGGGTGTAAGAGGCTAAGTTGTCGAGATACTGAACAGGTCTGCTAGCAGCGGGTTTCAGCCTGTGGTATCACTAGGAAAACCCATTGGGGTACTAAACATACTCGTTGGCAATGAGGCATTCTGTCCAAGGAAGGTATTTCTTAGATATCAAAGTTACCCCATCAGGGTACTAAACAGGCCTGCTGGCAATGGGTTTTGACTTTGATGTCTTTCACTATGCCTAATCTATATGTGTTTGTATGAGCGATATACTTGTGTAAACTCTTAAGAAGAAGCATGCATGGTTGAACAACTGGTTAAATGAACCTCATATATCTGCCATTTGAGAATGTTTGTAAGTTGCACTTAAGACCCTGTCGTCTAATTCATACTATACCTAGGATGTCATTATCCTATAAGTGGGACTCATAAACTTAGGAGCCTAATGAACTCAAATGCAAACTTTGTCCATAATTACTTGAATAACGATAAACCTTTGAGAAGTAGCAAGGATGACTAGTTTCCTATAGGATTTATAGACCATCTGTACCCTCATGTTTTCTATTTTGGGAGACATGAGGAAAATCCCCTATCATAGCTTATATGTGGTCTTCATGAGCATAAACTGATGAATTTGCATGTATTGAAAAAAACTGACTTAGTATGATATTGTTTGTGGTCATATCAGGAATATTTATTTTTCTCAAAAAAGTTCTAGTTTTTAGAATACTGATGGATTTTTAGAATTATCTACTGAGTATTGTTGATCCAGAGTGTTGACATAAGAGAATACAACCCAGTATTAATTCATTCATGGCACGAGGACGTGCCATACCTTCATTCTGGGGGAGAGTCTCAGTTTATATGGTCTTCATAAGCATGAACTATTACTAGTTAGCAGAATTGTATGTATTAAGAAACCTTAAATAATATGAAGTTGTTTTGGTCTTCTCATAACATAACATTAATAAAAGAAAATTCTAAGTTCTAGTTGGCTTAGTTTTGCTGAAAGATTGCCTATAAACTATTGATGACCAACCAAGAGTTTTTTAATAAATGAAAGACCACTTCTAATTCATTCATGGCACACTGACATGCCATACCTTTGGTTTGGGGGAGTGTTGGGATCTAGCAATTGTCCTTTATAATGATTTTATTTACATTAATTTCCTGACCTATTTACCGTAATTTAATACATCCATCTTTAAAATGGATATCTTTTACTGTATTTTATTAATAAAAACTCTTAAAACGTAAAGAAAGCATAATATGTTATTTTTGATGTATTAAATGCAATATTGTACAAATGATCAGCATTTCGGCATTCCATCCGGTCCTGAAGTTCTGCATTGGGTTTGATAGTATGATTCTTAGTGGTTTGCTAATTTGGTTTATCTTCGTCTTCTACTTCTTACTGGTCCTGTAATACCTGCAAATGAAAATGAAAAGCATGAGTTAATGATAAACTTTTTGTTTCAAAGTTTAAACAAATAACAAATAAGCAAATACTAAAATGTTATTAAAGAATTTGTTTAAATTATTAAACAAAACCATTTGAATTAAGTATTAAAATATATAAAAAAAGTCATTTGAATTAAAACATTAAAATACCATTTCAATTAAGTATTGAAATGAAGTAACGTTGATATGTCACTTTTAAAAATATCTTAATTTAATCCTTTTAAATATATAACATGGCTTTTCAAAACTATGTTGTTTGTTAACTTTTCATTTAAGTTATTTAATACTTTGATTGTTTGTTATGCAGGATTACAAGGAGAAGGGAAGTTAGGCCTATTTTTTTTACATACATGCCATATCAATGCACAATGTATTTTGGCTCATACTCACGTGAAGAACGGATGGCATGTTTTAATGGATGTTGTATTCAATGGATTGGATTCAAGGCATAATTCACCAACAATTCCTGGAATCCAAGAACCCATCAAGCCAACACATCAGTCAATAACCAATCTAGAGAATCAAATCATCAATTCAGCTAGGAATCTGGATTTAGGAACTAACTGCAGTTACAGGTCATTCGAGCGCTCATTCGGACGCCCATTCGGACCCTCATTCTCATTCGGACGTTCATTCAGACTGTCATTCGCACCTACAAAATCATTGGTTCGGGTACTTAGAGGCACCCATGGCAAAAACAGAAACGTGGGTTTTGTACGTTGTGGTCCTCTCATGCTTCTCCACCTACGAGATTCCACCCAGGTCTTTTATTCGTCTACAAGAATCACAAGGCTTTGTTGTTCAAATGGAGGAAGTTTTTTATGAACAATTTGTGAGAACGCATCTTTTTGTTTTAGCTGTCAATGAAATCAGTTCTGAACATTAAAATAGGCTTTTTTAGAGAGGTCGACGACTGAAAGGGTCAACCCTCTCTCTCTGTTGTCCAATCATCATATAAGGGTGCGCGGTGTACAAGACGGGGACATCTTTTGATAATAATAAAAAACTCGGTTTCATCCTATTTCGTTTTTATCTTGCATGGACCCAATTATTGAATAATTCGTAAGGGTAGATCGTTGTTCTCTAGGAGGGCCCCTCAATGGCAGCGTGAATCGTCCATTGTGTTCTTAGAATCAGATAAGTAGTGTGTGCATTTTTCATGTCTGTTGTGTGTGTGAATCAAACTGTAAATGGTGCAGTGGTTTAGTTTCTATATTTGCTTTGTCTAGAATAGCTTTCCTTCATGTTCCAAAGATTTTCGTTACAGTTGTTATGTGTGAATGAGATCTTAGTATATATTTATTTCATTGTGATAGTCTTGATTTATTTCTGAAATGTTTTCCTTTACAGTATACATTTGCATATTGCTTGTTTTAATGTAAATTCGCATATTGTTGATAGACTGTGTGTGGGAGTGCTCTGTATAGAAATAGTCCCTTTTTTTATGACTTAGTTCTTAGAGGAATGATAGATATGTCAGCTTATATATTTACTTGTTTCATGTTGTTGCTTTCAGGTTAATTAGGGTTTTGAATTTAATTAAATATTTCTATTCATTGCATGTTAGATTTAAAAATAAGTTAGCAACATTCTTTGTTCATAGAACTAATCATGTTTCAATCTGGTGCATAGAAGATAGTATTAGTCTTGCTTTGAATATAATTAGTATGGTTTTTTATACAATAGTTATAATAGATATTTCTAATGAAATAATCTAGTTTGGGTATAGCTTTAGTTCTTAGTATCAAAATATTCATTAATAGGTTAAGTTGCAATTTGACTAACTATAGAGGTAGAGTAATTTTGTTTCGATCAGTAGATAAATTTATTTGTAAGTTTTGAAGTTCTTTAATAGGATAGGATTTAAAGTTAGTAACACAATATTGTTATTCATTAGCTTTAATATTTCTTTTATAAGACAACACCATAGCATTCCTTTTCTGATTTTTTTTAAGATAACCAGTAAAAGTTAGTTTGCTTTGATTATAAGAGTTTTCATAATTTAGTTGGATCAAGGATAGCATAGTTGGATTTGCATAGAATAGATGCTTTATGTTCATTTTCTATTAGAAATTTGGATTTGTAGAAGCATCTCAAGTATGTGTGATTTCGAATGCTTTCTTTTTAAATAGAATAAAGATAATTCTTGTTTCATTAGGATATAAATTTCAGAGTAGTATTTCATTTCAAGATTTAGTTTAGAATTAGTTTGATTTACATTTGATAGGTAAGTGTGATTTAATTCCAAGTATCAAAATGAAATGTCGTTTGTAGGTCTATTTGATAAGTCGATTGATAGTTCAAAACCCTTAGTTCCTTTTAGTTGATTTCTTTAATTTTCACACTTATGATTTCTAGATTTTAACTTTTAGTTGACCACCGACAGATAGATTAGGGATCTAACTCATGAGATACGATCACCCCATGATGGGATTCTTGCCTAGGTGTCAAGCTATTTTAATTTGCTTGCTTTTAGGTAAATTACCAGCTTTAGGTTAGGTTAGACTATATTAGTTTATGCTTCAATCCTACACTTACAGTGTTTTCATATCACAAGCTACCTTCTTGGGTTGACAATTAAGTGTTGAATTAGATAGTGCATATTTTACCCAACATTTATCCTTTATAATGTTGTTATTTACATTAATTTCCCGGAATATTTACCGTAATTTAACACATATATGTTCAATAAGGTTGTCTTTTACTTTGTTTTATTAATTGAAATCTCGTAAATATAAAAGAAGCCTAACCTATTATCTTTGATATATTAAATGCAATATTGTGCAAATGATAAACATTTCGGTACTTCATCTGACCTTCCATTCATCCCTTCTTCCGGTCCTAAGTTCCGCACTAGGTTTTGATGAATTGTTTGTAGATTGCGTACCAAAATGCTTACGATTTGCACAATATTGCATTTAATACATTAAAAATAACATATTAGGCTCACTTTACATTTACGAGATTTTAATTAATAAAACAAAGTAAAAGATAGCCTTATTGAACATAGATGTATTAAATCATAGTAAATAGGTCGGGAAATTAATGTAAATAAAATAATTATAAAGGACAATCCTTGGAGCCCAACACTCAAAATGATGAGTAAAATATGCACTATCTATTTCAACACTTAATTGTCAACCTGGGGGCTTGTAATCTTAGAGGTGCCGGCATAGTATGTGCAGGATTGAAGGCTTAAACTAATCTAGGCTAACCTAACCTAAACCTAGTAATATACTTAAAAGTGGAAAGTGAAATCTAATTTAAAATGGAAAATTGAGTCACTTACATTCATAAAGAATCTATCCTACTATTTATCAAATGATACTACATACAACACTTCATTCAGACACTATATACGACACTTCATTCAGACACTACATACAAGATTTCATCCAGACTCTAACTAAGATTTCAAATGTAAAGCTAATCTATTAATTCAAAGCTAACTCTATGCTATCTTAACCTATGAATGAGAATTGAAATTGCAATAAAAAGAAATTACTATTCTAGAAAGCAATGCTTGGTATGAAAGCAAAATAACTTAACGGAAGCAAAAACTAATTACTCAATCTTTAAGAAAATTATCTACCTTATTCTATGAATTGAGAAGCTTAGTTTACTTGTGCGAAATTAAATATCTAAGCTATGTAACGAATTCAATTGCAAATTAACTAGTCAAAAAAAGAAAACTCTGCTATCTTGAGAAAATTAACAAATTAACTAATTAACCTACGAATTTCAATTCAACAATTAACTATGAATTCACAAAAGCATGAAAAAATACTATTCTAAAGACCAAGCGTAAATAAATCAAATGCTTTTAAAACAGTAAATTAATCAAAAGCAAACTATCTAATTAATCTATGCAACTTAACTCAACAACTAACTATGAATTGACGAAAGCAAGCTGGAATGCTACTCTAAGGACTGACTACAAAGCAGTGAATAACTCGTAAGCAAATCTATCTAATTCCTATTAACAAATTGAATTGCTAGAAAGTAAAGATTAATCTATGAGAAAAAATTTAAATGGCTATCTTAAAACAAAGAAAACTATGCTTTAACTAAATGTCTAAAACTTACGAAATTCAAAACCCTATCGTCTATGGATTCAAATTCAAAGAAATGAAACCCTATGGTACTAGAAATGAAGGAAAAAAACAATGAACAATAAAGTCAAAACAAAATTATGTTATCTATTTGAGGGAAAACAAAATAAAGCAAAACGTTTTAGCTATTAAAACTCCAAAATTAAACTCTATTTCTGTCTATAAACATAGTTCTGGAATGAAATGCAGGTCCTACGACAGCCAAAAAGAATGAAAGAAAATGTATAAACAATGAAGGAGCAAACACAATTTTGGAAACTAACATACAGCAAGAACACAACTCTGAAATTTAAACTAAACCCTACAATAATCAAAAGACGTGATGGCAAAGGCAAAATGCAAAGGAAAAACGTGATGTATGTTCGGGAACACTTTTCTCCATGTATGTTAAGCAATTCTGAAAACTGTTCACGTTTAAGGGGTAAATGATCCCATTCGGGCAGTCGGTTTCGAACCGTTTCTCTAAATTCTTTACGGTTTTCTCAAACTATGTACCCGAAATATGCCTCAGTGAACAGAAAACGTGAAGGGAAAATGGAAAAGGAAAACACAATAAAGCAACAACGTAAGGGGAAAACAACAAGGGGCGGAGCTCTGCGTCTAAGGAAAACTTCTAATCTACAAAACATGAGCTAATCTAATTGAAATCACAGACAATCAAGCATCTAACTAAACTGAAATTAACAAATTGAAATACAAAAATGAAATTACTTATCTGATGAACACAACACAGTTTAACGAGATCGATCTTGCACACACAGAAATGCACACTTGTCACTAAGGGGCCCTCTTAGGTGATAGTGACTTCACATTCACAAACTAATCATTCACCAGAACATGAAAACGAGATTGCAAGGAGATCAGAACATTATTTTTCTATTATCAAATTCGGATTTGTACAGTCTGTCTTCTGCCTTCTTCCTCCTCTCAATTTATACAAAAAGTCATGGGAAAAATTGCCCCTTTTGCAGTGGTCGATTCTCAGAAATTGAAATCAACCAAATTTGTTTTTACATTGATGAGTCATTACATAATGGAACAATTTATGTTTACTCATTTAAGACAGTCAAATATGCAATGGACAGTTCACTCAATTCCCCCATGATTCTCAGAGATGAATAAACGACCTGGGTGGAATCTTGGAGGTGGAGAATCATGAGAGGACCACCACGAACAAAACCCATGTTTCCATTTTTTTCATGAATGCCTCTAAGTGCCCGAACCAATGATTTCGGAGGTGCGAATGATAGTCCGGATGACTATGCGTATACGAACGATAGTCTGGATGACTGTGCATATACGGATGACATTCCGGATGACTGTGCGTATACGAACGATAGTCCAAATGGGCGTTTGAATGACTTGAAATTAGTTCAAAAACTTGGATTCCGAAACTAAATTGATGCTGGGTTGTTTTGTCTAGATTAATTGTTGGATGTTGAGTTCTATTGGTTGAATAACCATCCATTTATGAGTTTGTGTGATTGTTCGTTACCATAAGATGTGTGTCCTCTATTTTCACATGCGTGAGTTCATCCTTTGTGACCTGCACAAAACAAAAGTTTGTTAGTTATAAAAGAAACAAAGCTTAATACGTATCATATAAAAATGTGATTCGTTTAATACATATATAAGAAAAATGGTTATGTTGGATTAAATTCAAAAGGGTAATGTTATATGCCACAAAGTTATTATGTATGTGATTACTTGCTTTTGAAAATGCACACAAAAGAGAGTAGTAATTTTTACATTGTTTAATGAGTACGATAAAAACAAACGTGAGGTGGATTTCATGATGTAATGTTCCATGTGTTTCATAAGGTTAGTGGCATTTTTAAAAAAATGTAGATGAATGGATTTCCCATGCTTTTACTAAACAAATAATTAATTACCACTGTATTATATTCTCTTTCTTTAATAAGCTTCGTGTGTTAATTTATATGGCATTGAAACATCAGTACTTTAAACATGTTATAAAAATAATTCCATCTTAAATTTAAACAAATTCTTTTAAAGATGGTTAGTATTTCAAAAATAATAATATCTTCAAAGTTTAATATTTTTATTTGTTTATTTGTTTAAATTTAGAACAATGGTTTAAAGCTAATGATTATCTCATAATTTCAATTTGCACATGCAGGACTAGCAAGAACTAGGAAGATAAAGGTGTCACGGAATCAACGAGAGCCGAAAGACAAAGGCAGGCTAAACTTAGTGAACCAATAAGAAAAATGTCATCAAAACCCAGTGCGGAACTTAGGACCAGAAGAAGGGATGAATGAAAGGTCAGATGAAGTACCAAAATGTTTATCATTTGCACAATATTGCGCTTAATATATCAAAGATAATAGGTTAGGTTTCTTTTATATTTACGATATTTCAATTAATAAAACAAAGTAAAAGACAACCTTATTGAACATAGATGTGTTAAATTACCATAAATAGTCCGGGAAATTAATGTAAATAAAATCATTATAAAGGACAATTCCTAGATCCCAACACTCCCCCAGACTGAAGGTATGGCACGTCCTCGTGCCATGAATGAATTAAAAGTGGTCTTTCGTTTATTCAAAAACTCTATTTGATCATCAATAGTTTATAGACAATCTTTCAGCAAAACTAAGCCAACTTTATTACTGCATGAAAACCTAGAACTTAGAGAAAAAAATATTAATGTTATGTTATGAGAAGACCAAAACAAATTCATATTATTTAAGATTTCTTAATACATACAATTCCTCCAACTAGTAATAATTCATGCTTATGAAGACCATATCAATTGAGACTCTCCCCCAGACAAAAGGCATGGCACATCTTTGTGCCATGAATGAATTAAGACTGGGTTTTATTCTCTTATGTCAACACTCTGGATCAACAACACTCAGTAGGTAATATCATACTAAGTCAAATTCTTCAATACATGCAAATTCATTAGTTTATGCTCACGAAAACCAAATATAAGCTATGATAGGGGATTTTCCTCATGTCTCCCAAAATAGAAAACATGAGGGTATAGATAGTCTGTAAATCTCATAGAGACTAGTCATCCCTGCTACTTCTCAAAGGTTTATTGTTATTCAAGTAATTATGGACAAAGTTTGCACTTGAGTTCATTAGGATCCTAAGTTTATGGGTCCCACTTCTAGGATAGTGGCATCCTAGGTATAGTATGAATTAGACGACAAGGTCTTAAGTGCAACTTACAAACATTTTCAAATGGCAGATATATGAGGTTCATTTAACCGGTTGTTCAACCATGCATGCTTCTTCTTAAGAGTTTACATAAGTATATCGTTCATACACACAAATATAGATTAGGCATAGTAAAAGACATCAAAGTCAGAACCCATTTCCAGCAAGCCTGTTCAGTACCTCGATGGGGTAACTTTGATATCTAAGAAATATCCTCCCCAGACAGAATGCCCCATTGCCAGCGAGCATGTTTAGTACCCCGATGGGTTTTCCTAGTCATACCACAAGCCGGTACCCGCTGCCAGCATACCTGTTCAGTATCTTGGTAGGTTAGCCTCTTACACACTTTTTATAGCAGAAACTAGCCTTTACGACCACCCTTAAGATATTTACACATGTATTTCTTTTTGCAATGGGATGGGGAGGTAGTTCTAAAAACCTTTTACAGATTGGGATGGTATATGGGTTGGAGGAATTTCTATAAATTTCCCTTTAAAGGTTGTGTGCATGAAAAATATACTACCCATTTAGTTTATTCCAAATACATGACATGGCCAAACTTAATGAATATATAGTGGATGAGGCCATAAGATAATGATCGAAATTTGTCTCTAGTCCCAAAACTCACCTTTTTCATCTAGAGTTATAGTAGTGTTTCCCACAAACTAGGAATTTCATTCACCCTTATGCTATTGTGTGATAAATATTCTTAAATAACCGACTTTGATAATGAAGTTAGGATGTACGAGTGACGTCCTATAGGGATTAGATAGACCTTGAACTTATGGAAAATCCCCGTGGTATTTAAAATTGGTGTTGAGCAATTGTTATAGTAAGAATTATGCATGTATAAAAAGAAATAATGATGGAAAATTGTTTCGGTTTAGTCATTGACATTATCTTCTTCTTAGTTCTTGTATTTGAAAAAGAAAACAAAAAAAACAAAGTTGCATTATTCCCTAAACTAAGAATGCAACATTTTATTTATATACATATTTCCCTATCCTAAGAAGAAAGAAAACATTTCTATTCAAGTATATGAGCTCTTCCAATGAAACCAAGTGCGAAGCAAGATGAAAATTATACCTTTATCCACATATGAAAAGGTTGTTGCAGTGATTACCTGAATGCGGAAGTTCAACCAAGTTACTTGTCTTTGCATCAGAAGGTGTCGAATGAAGAAATGGTATTGTGGCTGGGTTACCTTTTGAAACCATATTTCGATGTAGTCGTGGTACTCACCTTCCTTCACTATGTTTTGTAGATCCCCTTCTCCTAGATGATCAATTTCTTGAGCATGAGATGGATCTGTCAACTTGCATGTAGAGAACTCTTTAATTTTCGGTTGCTCTCCTTCATATGTAACCCCCAATACATTAGCTTCTTCTGCAGTCTTGCAAATAAAATTCTTTTGTAGTTCTTGGGATTTTGGTTCGTCTATCATTTCAGGAGAGGTTGAGAAACTCTCAACTTCTGTCAGGGTCTGCTCTTCTTGAGAGGTAGAGATCGCGACTCCAACTTTTGCTAGGAATTGAGATATTTCTCTCATACTAATGAACACCTTTGATTCCATTTTGTTGGTTGGTAGGTCCTGCTTCACACAAGGACTAGTCCCTGGGGTTCTTACAGCACCCAAAAAAAATTTATGTGTTTTTAAAAGACTATCTACTACTAAAACAAATTTGAAAATTAAACACACCACACTTTTATGAAATAAAACACTTATATGAAATTAAATTGTGGAAAGTAAACACACTTGTGTGAAAAAGGAACAACAAGGATTTGGGGCACCCCACTATAGTGGATGCGCAGGTTCTTACCTCTCGTCTTACCGTTCTCCCCTCCCCATTGTTGTGTAATGTAAAAGCAGCTTATCTACCTAGACTCCAACCCCTTTAGCACCTCCCCGGCAACGACGCCAAAATGTTGAGTAAAATATGCACCATCTAATTCAACACTTAATTGTCAACCCGATGGCTCGTAAGCTCAGAGGTGCCGGTACAGTATGTGCAGGATTGAAGGCTTAAACTAATCTAGGCTAACCTAACCTAAAGCTAGTAATATACTTAAAAGTGGAAAGTGAAATCTAATTTAAAATGGAAAACTGAGTCACTTACATTCATAAAGAATCTATCCTACTATTTATCAAACGATACTACGTACAACACTTCATTCAGACACTACATACGACACTTCATTCAGACACTACATACGACATTTCATTCAAACTCTAACTAGGATTTCAAATGTAAAGCTAATCTATTAATTCAAAGCTAACTCTATGCTATCTTAACGTATGAACGAGAATTGAAATTGCAATAAAAAGAAATTACTATTCTAGAACGCAATGCTTGTTCTGAAAAAAAAATAACTTAATGGAAGCAAAAACTAATTACTCAATCTTTAAGAAAATTATCTACCTTAATCTATGAATTGAGAAGCTTATTTTACTTGTGCAAAATTAAAGATCTACGCTATGTAACAAATTCAATTGCAAATTAACTAGTCAAAAATAGGAAACTCTATTATCTTGATAAAACAAGCTAACTAATTAACCTACGAATTTCAATTCAACAATTAACTATGAATTCACAAAAGCATGAAAAAATACTATTCTAGAGACCAAGCACAAATAAATCAAATTCTTTTAAAACAGAAAATTAATCGAAAGCAAACTATCTAATTAATCTATGCAACTTAACTCAACAACTAACTATGAATTGACGAAAGCAAGTTCGAATGCTACTCTAAGGACTGACAACAAAGCAATAAATAACTCATAAGCAAATCTATCTAATTCCTATTAAAAAATTGAATTGCTGGAAAGTAAAGATTCATCTATGAGACAAAATTTAAATGGCCATCTTAAAACAAAGAAAACTATGCTTTAACTAAATGTCTAAAGCTCATGAAATTCAAAACCCTGTCGTCTATGGATTCAAATTCAAAGCAATGAAACCCTATGGTACTAGAAATGAAGGAAAAACACAATGAACAATAAAGGAAAAACACAATTATGTTATCTATTTGAGGGCAAACAAAATAAAGCAAAAAGTTTTAGCTATTAAAACTCCAAAATTAAACTCTATTTCTGTCTATAAACACAATTCTGGAATGAAGTGCAAGTCCTACGGCATCCAAAAGGAATGAAAGAAAATGTATAAATAGTGAAGGAGCAAACACAATTCTGGAAACTAACCTACAATAAGAATGCAACTCTGAAATTTAAACTAAACCCTACACCAATCAAAAGACGTGATGGCAAAGGAAAAACGTGATGTTTGTTCGGACACACTTTTCTCCATGTATGTTAAGAAATTCTGAAAGTTGTTTTCCGTCTGGGGTAAATGAGCCCATTTGGGAAGTGGGTTTCGAACCATTTCTCCAAATTCTATACGGTTTTCTCAAAGTATGCACCCGAAATATGCCCCAGTGAATAGAAAACGTGAAGGGAAAATGGCAAAGGAAAACGCAATAAAGCATCAACGTAAGGGAAAAACAACAAGGGGCAGATCTTTGCATCTAAGGAAAAATTCTAATCTACAAAACATGAACTAATCTAATTGAAATCACATACAATCAAGCATCTAACTAAATTTAAATTAACAAATCGAAATACAAAAACTAAATTACTTATCTGATGAACACAAACACAGTTCAACAAGATCGATCTTGCACACACAGAAATGCACACTTGTCACAGGGGTCCTCTCAGGGGATCTTGATTCACATTCACGAACTATTCAATCACTGGAACATGAAAACGAGATTGCATGGAGATCAGAACATTATTTTGCTATTATCAAATTTGGATTTGTATAGTCTGTCTCCTGCCTTCTTCCTCCTCTCAATTTATACAAAACGCCATGGGAAAAATTGCCCCTTTTGCAGTGGTCGATTCTCATAAATGGAAATCAACCAAATTTGTTTTTACATTGATGAGAGTCATTACAGAATGGAACAATTTCTGTTTACTCATTTAAGACAGTCGAATATGCAATGGACAGGTCACTGGATGCCCCCACAATTCTTGGAGATGAATAAACGGCCTAGGTGGAATCTTGGAGGTGGAGAAGCATGAGAGGACCACCACGAACAAAACCCACGTTTCCGTTTTTTCCATGAATGCCTCTAAGTACCCGAACCAATGATTTCGGAGGTGCGAATGACAATCTAGATGACTGTGCGTATACGAATGACATTCCAAATGGGCATCCAAATGACCTGAAATTAGTTCAAAAACTTGGATTCCGGAACTAAATTGATGTTGGGTTGTTTTGGCTGGATTAATTGTTGGATATTGAGTTCTATTGGCTGAATCACCATCCATATATGAGTTTGTGTAACTGTGCGTTACCATAAGATGTGTGTCCTCTATTTTCACATGTGTGAGTTCACCCTTTGTGACCTGCACAAAACAAAAGTCTGTTAGTTATAAAAGAAACAAAGCTTAATACGTATCATATAAAAATGTGATTCGTTTAATACATATATAAGAAAAACGGTTATGTTGGATTAAATTCAAAAGGGTAACGTTATATGCCACAAAGTTATTATGTATGTGATTACTTGCTTTTGAAAATGCACACAAAAGAGTAGTAATTTTTACATTGTTTAATGAGTACGATAAAAACCAACGTGAGGTGGCTTTCATGATGTAATGTTCCATGTGTTTCATAAGGTTAATGGCATTTAAAAAAAAATGTAGAGGAGTGGCTTTCCCATGCTTTTATTAAACAAATAATTAATTACCACTATATTATATTATCTTTTTTTAATAAGCTTTGTATGTTAATTTATATGGCATTGAAACATCGTTACTTTAAACATGTTATAAAAATAATTCCATCTTAAAGTTAAACAAATTCTTTTAAAGATTATTAGTATTTCAAAAATAATAATCCCTTCAAAGTTTAATATTTGTATTTGTTTATTTGTTTAAATTTAGAACAATGGTTTAAAGTTAATGATTATCTCATGATTTCAATTCGCACATGCAGGACTAGCAAGAACCACAAAGATAAATGTATCATGGAATCAATGAGAACCAAAAGACAAAGGCAAGCCAAACTTAGTGAACCAATAAGAAACAAGTCATCAAAACCCAGTGCGGAACTTAGGACCGGAAGAAGGGCTAAATGAAAGGTAAGATGAAGTACCAAAATGTTTAACATTTACACAATATTGTGTTTAATATATCAAAGATAACAGGTTAGGATTCTTTTATATTTACGAGATTTCAATTAATAAAACAAAGTAAAAGACAACCTTATTGAACATAGATGTGTTAAATTACGGTAAATAGTCCAAGAAATTAATGTAAATGAAATCATTATAAAGGACAATTCCTGGAGCCCGACACTATATATATGACAATTCATTATAATGATTTTTCACTAGGTGTTTTATTTCATAAAAATGTTGGGCTCCAGGAATTGTCCTTTATAATGATTTTATTTACATTAATTTTTCGGCCTATTTACTGTGATTTAATACATCTATGTTCAATAAGGCTATCTTTTACTTTGTTTTATTAATTAAAATCTTGTAAATGTAAAGTGAGCCTAATATGTTATTTTTAATGTATTAAATGCAATATTGTGCAAATCATAAGCATTTCGATACTCCATCCGGCCCTTCATTTGACCTTTCTTCTTATCATGAGTTTCGCACTGAGTTTGATAGCATGTTTCTTATTGGTTTGGATTACCTTTATCTTCTGGATTTCATTTACTCTGATTGACCTACCAGAATCCTCTAATACTTGACGGTTCTGTGTATCTGCATATGCAAATCAAAATCATAGGTTCATGTTAAGACTTTGATTCAATAGTATTTTGAATTCAAAAAGGAAATACATTTAAATAATTATTTTCCTTTTATTAAAAGTATGTTTAATTGAATCAATTCCATGGTCATAAGTTTCAAATGCCATTTCATGTAAACATAAAAACTTATAAAGTGACATTGGTTTACATGCCACCTAATAAGACAAAAGGAATTATTAATGGAATGGTAATTAAAATTTTAAAAACATGATATCTATTAAAAAAACCATATCCATTCTTTTAAAAAACATATGCCACATGAATTAAATCTCATAATGAATGATTCGTTTGGTTTGTTATACATATTGCAAACTAACGGACTTTTGTTTATATGCAGGTTGACATAAAAAATGGAGGGCGCTCAGGGAATAATACATCAATGCATAATCATGCAAATTACAAATGGATCACATGATACAGCAAATAGAACCTAGCATAATCTGAACCTAGCACCCAATAATTAAATCATGCAACAACCTAGCACCAATTCAACCAGGAATCAAGGTTTTTACAGTTACAAGTCATCCGGACGCCCATACGAACCGTCATTCTCATCTGGACGTTCATTTGGATGCTCATTCGCATTTAGGCGACCATTCAACTCTTTGTTCGCACCCCAGAAATCGTTTGTTAGCATACTTGGGAGCATTGAAGACACAAACCAAGATGTGGGTTTTGTTTCCCACCTGGCACTTATGGATCGTGAGCTCCTACTGGTGAAGATTCGCATCATAGCTAGTCCAAGCCTCTAGCGCATCCAATGTCCATGTTCAAGAAACCACCATGCACGAATTGGGGGGGAAACGGCTTGTGTTTTAATGAGTCATTTCTCCAGCATTGAAGGCCCTCTATTTTTAGGGAGGTTGACCTGCTCTCCATTGTAAATCATTATATAAAGACGCCCAGAGTTGTGAAGAACATAGGGAAAGACGTTTTGTAAATTTTGCTTCCAGTTTAATACAAAAGCTCTGTTTCAGCTGTTGGTTTTTATCTTTTGCTTCATGGTTGGTGACTGATTAGTTCATGAATGTGAAGCCACTGTCACCTGAGAGGGCCCCTCAGTGACAAGTGTGCATTTCTATGTGTGCAAGATCGATCTCGTTCAACTATGTTTATGTTTGTTAGATAAGTAGTTTTGACTTCCTACATTTTAATTTGTTAATTTTGGTTTGATAATTAGATTGCTTGTAGTTTGAATTAGATTCATTTATGTTTAGTAGCTTAGTCAATTTCCCCCAATTTGCATAGCTCTGCCCAGTTGCTTTATCCTTTGTATTTCCATTTATTCCTTTCACGTTTTGCTTTGTTCAGGAGACAAATTTCGGGAGTACATTTTGAGCGAACCGTAAGGAATCTAGTGAAACGGTTCGGAACCCACTTCCCAAATGGGCTCATTTACCCCTAACCACACACAATTTTCAGAATTTCTTAACAGGTGTGGAGAACAGTGTGCCCAAACAGACATCACATTTTTTCATTGTGTCTTTGTCCTATACGTTTTACTTTCTTGCTTATTGCTTTCATGTTGTTGATTTCATTAGTTGCAATAGGTAGCAGTTTTTAGTGCCAATTCCATTTGGTGTAGGTTACTGTTTACACACCGGAACGTTTCACCTTCACATCCAAGCTCCCACGCATTTCTAGAAACTCCTCTTTTGCTTTTGCGTTTTTCCTTTGCATTTCACTTTGCCATCACATCTTTCTGATTGTTGTAGGGTTTAGTTTCAATTCCCAACATTGCATTATTCTTTTGTTGTAGATTGCGTTTGTTTTCATAGCCATAGACCTACACTTTATTTCCATATTTCTGCTATTTAGACAGAAATAATATTTAGGCTTAAAGCTTGAGTAGTTAAGACATTCTCGTTTTATTTCATTTTGCTTAGATATAAATAGAGTTGTTTTCACTGTCATTGCACTTTTTCTTTCCTTCTTCGTATCATAGGGTTTGATTTCTTTCAATTGGCATTCATAGGAAATAGATCTCTGAATTTTATAGCCATAGACACTAGTTAAAGAGTAATTTTTCTAATTTAGATCGCATTTAAATCTTGTTCCGTATAATAGTTTTCATTTCTGGTACAATAAGAAGCATTTCAATTTGTTAGATAGGAACTAGATAGCTTGCTTACAAGTAGTTCATTGTTTGTGGAAATAGTTTGTTTCTTTGTAGTTAGTATTTATAATAGTATTTCGTCTTGTTTTTGAATTCATAGTTAGTTTGGTTAATTGAATTTCATAGATTAATTAACTAGTTTGCTTTTGATTAGTTTACTGTTTTCAAAGCATTTGATTTATTTACGCTTGGTCTTTAGAATAGTACTTTATCATGCCCTTGTGAATTCATAGTTAACTAGTTAGATTGAATCTCATAGGTCAGGTAGTTAGTTTTCTTTCTTCGAAGTAGCATAGTTTCCTGTTTGTGATTAATTAGTAGCATTTTCATTAGTTTCTATAAGTAGGACCAGAATTGTACCAACACTATAAATTAATGTAAGTAAAATCATTATAAAGGACAATTCCTGGAGCCCAACATTTTAACATTTATCCTTATGGAGAATACATACAAAACTGAAGATACATCTACTCACAAGTAAGAACTTAACCATTCATCAAAATCCAATGAACAGATGCAACATATATTCAATCACATAACACAAGGATTTAACGTGGTTCACCCCGAGGATGGAAGCTACGTCCACGGGAACTATTGTTATATTATCAATGGGAAGGGTACAACAGTTCTAGTCTGCGCACTCAGCTGCCGACTCTCTTCTCTCTTCAGTAGGTCTCTGCGCACGCAGCTGCAGAGCCTTTTTACAATAATCTCTCAACAGAGATCAATATTCAACAATAATCAACTATTCACGATTTAAGATTAACCCTTTCCCTTACAAAAGTTTCCATTTTATAGATCGTGCCCTTAGGTCACGTCCGTTACAATGCATGTGGGCCAAAAACCCTAAGGTAGCCACAAACGGTGCAGTTACTTTGCCGACTCGTCCTGTCGCATTCTGCATTTGTTTCACTTGCTTCTGGACGCTTCTGACTGTGCATGGTCACGTCACTTTCATCCCCTCTATCGAGCACATGTTGACGGGTCGCTTTCATCCACCGTTCCTTCTCTAACGGTTTCGTGCGCCCGGTTCACGTAGTGTTGCCTTTGCTCATGCTACCGGTCACTTTCCTTCTTCACCACTCCTTATCCACCTCATGGGAATCTTAGAGAATCTTTCCCAAAATAGATCACCGACCGACCTCACCGTAACTTATGTTGCTTTCCATCCAAAACTCTGTCGTGCTCGATCTTCGCAGTGCTTGCACTTCACGGCACTTCATCTTTGGCGCATGGTCATTCTTACCTTGCTGCGTTGTGATGTAACTTCGCAGCTCCAAAAATATATCGCACAAAAATGCCTCAACTTGGGTTGAGCCCAACAAAGAACCACAAGAACCTGTAGATCCCCCTCGTGAGAAGAACTCCCACAAGAGGAAACCATCATGGGTACAAGAAGCAATACAAGATGCAGAGAGGTATGGTGCTCTAGAAGGGATGCACAGAGAAATAAAGAAACCTAGGACATACTCCAGTTATGTAGCTCTATTGTGCGACATCATTGACAAGGAACCTTCCAACTATGAGGAAGTGGCAGAGAAGAAATAATGGAAGGATGCCACGATGAAGGAGTACCAATTGATCATGGAGAATGATGTCTGGGATGTAGTTCCAAGACCAGAAGGGAAGTCTGTTGTGACTTCAAAGTGGATCTACAAGATCAACCATGTTGCAGATGACAACATAGAGAAACACAAGGCGAGGTTCATGGCACGTGGATTATCCTAGAAAGAAGGCATATATTATGAGGAGACATTTGCACCTGTATCCAGATACACTTCCATCAGATCAGTACTTGCAATGATGAAACGGAAGGTACACCAGATGGATGTCAAGACAACGTTCTTGAATGGTGTAGTAGAAGAGGAAGTGTATGTAGAGCAGCCACTCGGATTTGAGACACATGACAGGGAGACTCATGTCTGAAAATTGAAGAAAGCCTTGTACGATTTAAAGCAGGCACCCAGGGCATGCTACGGAAGGATAGATAACTTCCTGACTATTTTGGGATTTACCAAGAGTAAAGCGGATTCCAACCTTTACTACAAGGTTGAGGAAGGGAACCCAGTAATACTTCTACTTTATTTAGATGACCTACTTGTGACAGGTGAGGATGGGCTTATTGCAGATATGAAGGGGAAGCTTGCTGCAGAGTTTGAAATGAAGGACCTGGGCATGATGCATTATTTTCTAGGCATGGAGGTGTGGAAGAGTGCGGATGGAATCTTCCTTAGACAAGGGAAGTATGCAGTGGAGATCCTGAAGAGGTTTTAGAATGATCGACTGCAAGGCCATGGCCACACCTATGGAATCGAACCTGAAGCCATTGATTTATGCTTCATTAGAGTCGATTGATGCCATGATGTATCATCAGATGATTGGATCTTTTATGTACCTGACAAACACAAGACTAGACTTATGCTTTGCTGTGAACACATTGGGCCATTTCCTTACAAATCTGAGACATGTTCACTTGATTGCTGCAAAGCATATTCTTAGGTACCTGAAGGGTACAATTGATTATGGGCTCAAGTATGACGTGAATTAAAAGATTAACCTGTAGGGTTATGTTGATTCGGATTGGGCAGGCAGTACCACAGATAGGAAGAGCACTTTGGGATGCTACTTCAGTATGGTATCCGGTATGATCTCCTATTTTAGCAAGAAGCATTCGTGCGTGGCACTGAGTACAACCAAAGCAGAGTATGTTGGAGCTTGTTCGCCTAGTTGTGTGGCAGTATGGCTTAGGAAGATACTGTCTGATTTGTTTGATCTCCGGTTAGAGGCGACATGTGTATTATGTGACAACCAGAGTTGTGTGAAGTTGTCCGAGAACCCAGTGTTCCATGACAAGTCGAAGCATATTGAGATCAAGTATCACTATATCAGGGATATGGTGCAAAGATGAGCAGTAAAGCTCCTATATGTTGCGACGAACGAGCAGATAGTCGATGTGTTGACCAAGCTGCTCTCTAGAGTGAAGTTCGAGTACTTCAGAGAGAATCTTGGTGTTCTTCAGATCGAGGTTACTTTCAAGAGGAAGTTGTTAACACCCAAAAAATGATCACTAGCTCATCTCCCTAGTCACATGACCCATTTGTCCACTTTTCTTGCCATTTTAGCCTCTAAAACTTGAAAAAACCTTCAAATGGTCACCAAAAAGGCCAAAATCAATCTTTTTCTCCTCAAAACAATTACATTTCCTCAAAAATACCAAAAAACCCTCAAAAAGGGCCCAAAATTCCCAAAAATCAATTAAAAGGGAATAAAATGCAAAAATTTATTCAAAAAAGGAAAAAAAAGGGAAAAAGAGGAAAAGAAACCCTAAACCATTTACCAAAACCATGGTTTAATACTCCATCACCCAAAATATATAAAAAGGTGATAGAGGCTCCCCATTATTCATCCACATTCTTACTTATCTTTATGCTGTCAAAATCACTCTTAAGAACCCTAGCCTCCATTTGAGCTTGAGTTTCACATTTAGAGTGAGCCTTTGGTCCACCCTTGAAGCATCTTGGAGAAGAGAGAAACCATTGGAGCACTATAGCACCTCGCCCATGCAACTGCACAAGCTCCATCAACCTCACCATTTGAGGTAAAACCATTGCAAACCCTTGTTTTCCCATTAATGCAAAAATATCAATTTTTACTATATCTCTCATGGTTATTTAGTTTTTTACTATTTTAGATTCAGATTTACTCTCATGCACATGTTATCTGTTAATGGTTAAATTTTATTTCTTATATCTTGTTTTTACTTTTTATTTGAACTGCTACTAAGGAGTCCATTCTCCTTAGTAAGTGCCCATTTGCACAAGCTAGGGTGAAAATCCTAGCCACAGTTTTGGCGACTCCACTAGCTTGAATCTCTGGTTAGATTTAGTTACATTCATGTTTTAGTTATTATTTTTATTTACTATTGCAGATCTGGTTTACCCTTGAGCCTGTACCTTGCATCCCAAGCCCATTGTCGTTTCTGCAAGTCCTGCAGTCCCCATTTTTCCTTTTTGGCCATTGTTTTTTGGCAGTCATTTTCGTGCTGTCGAGCACAGGTTTCTTACCAGATCGCGGCTGTCCAGCCCAAAAACTGTGGCCCAGATCGCGTCTGTTTTTCCCCAACCCGCAACCCAGATCACATCTGTTTCTCCCAAACCCGCGATCTACAACGCCTAAATATCCCTCCCCAGTTGTGCTGGCTGCTCTTTGGACAGACCCGGGTTTTAATGATGCGCAGCAACAAAACCCCTTGGCGCACTGGCCCTCTCGGCAACGAGCTGCGCAGCAGCTCGAGGTCTCACCCGAAGTGGCTATGGGGGGGCTAAGGAATCAGGTTTCCTTAACCCAGGCGACGCGGAGACTACTTTCTTTCCTCGACGATTCCTCTAAGGCAAAGGTCTAACCCCTCTTCAGAGTTATGAGCGCGGCAGCGCTCAAGCTCCTGCTCAGCAGCCTAGCTGCGCGGTACTTCCACCCCTGCGCTAGGACCAATTATCCTCTGCGCCGATATTCTATACGTCGCTCACTTGCGCGCCCATCACAACAACACGTTCTCCTATCGTTGTGGCGACGGCGCCTTACCGATTCCTTCAACCCTTAACGATTATAATCCTCGAAGACTCTTCAAGAACTTACTCAACACACTCACAAGGATAATGCAACATTCCTGGATATACTGTTAAGAAACTAAACAGGCAATCACTTTAATCACAACATCACAACAACGAAGAATTATGAAGTCCACCTCCACGGGGAAATTCACGTCCACGGGAGTATCTTATATTAACCAGAAATTGATAGACTTATACAATATGCTGCGCACACAGCTGCAGCCTTAGATCTTTCCAGGAAACTCCACACACACAGCTGGGAGCCCTTCTCTCGATCTAGTCTCTTCCTCTTCAGAGATTACAATAGTTCAGACGTCGACTCTGACTGTCTGCAACTCAAGGATTAGCTTCACTGCTAACCAGTTCTAACTCCTGTTTCCTAGCAACACGGTAGAAAACAGTCAACAAGATCGTAACAGAGGATGATCAACTCGATCGATCCTTCTTACCTCTAGCGTCTACTATCTTAGCTAGCTCACTCACAGGCTTAGCTAACTGACTCACTACTCAACTGACTAACCAACTAACATCTACCCTTCACAATTATACATATATATAGGTGGCCATGGCGGTCGCACCTTTACAAAACTGTGGGCCTTTCCCAGCAGTAATCCCCAAAAACCCTAACCACGCACATGGCTAGGTGTACTGTAGGCGCCGCTTGCAGTCATGTCGCCGCTTCCTGCAGGCTCCATGAATTTCGGCGCAGCTTACGGGTATGGGTGCCTCGTCCTTCGCCTTCAATGCTTTGGTCTGTTGCTCCTCCTTGATTCGAGCAACCATAACTTCTGTACTTAGCCTTAAATGAGGGTAGCTGAGCCCTCTACTCCATTGCTTCATTAATTAGGGTAGCTGGGCTTTCCACTCTGCTACCTTCATTCCCTTCTGACGTGCGCGCGAGCTCCGCGATTTCCGGTCCGTAATCTATGCTGAGCTCCTCCATCTGGCACCGTACTGCGCACTGTCTTCTTCTGTCCCAAAATTGGCGCTTATTCAAAACTTAGCACTTTCTCTTCCATACTCGTGCTTTTTCCTCAAAATTCGCAGCTTTTACCATAGCTGCGGCCTTGGCTCCAACAAGTTGCGATCCCCCCACGGCTCTGCACAACCTATCCATAACCCAAATTGCGTCTTTCAGCCTCACAGCTGCGATCCAAATCACATCTTTTAGCCTCACAGCCGCGATCCAGAACGCATCACCCAGCCTCACACCCGCGATCCAGATCGCGTCATCCATCTTCATAGCCGCGATCTAGATCGCGTCTTTTAGCCTCACAGCGTGACCCAAACCACGAGATTTCTCATAGACAGTCGCGACCCAGATCCCCAGTTTCATCCGGAAACCTGCGATCTATTTTCTGAGTTTTCCCGACCCATTTTTGGCCCAGATTTTTCCTGCACCTTAACAGCCCCCTATTTTCCTACAGACCAAGTTACTCCTTGATTTTTTCTGTTATTTGCTTCACTGTACCACTTTACATATTTTTCAACATTTTCATTGAAAAAGAAATTTTTTAGCATTTATAGTTAAATTTCAGCATTTGCAAGTTAAAATTTCAGCATTTACAATTGATAGTTAGTTGCCCAAGCGTGGCATTTTGTTAGATACATCATCTCGCTTGCACACAATTTGTCACCTTAATAAGAGTGAGCCTTAAAATTTACCTAACTCAACCAACCTTCTAACCCCACTTGGGGAACATAAAAGAACTTTGTAGTTAGGTAGGACAGAGGGGATAGGCATCCAAATAACACCCCTCGGTCATTTTCACTTGAAACATAGTTGTTGTCCCCTAGGGTACCAAAATCCCCTAGGAATTTTTGGCACGGTTATACACAAATTTGTCGGAAAGGCCTCTCCCCTAGGAGGGAAAGTAGCAAGACTAGTTTTGGAGGCCTGAGTGGAATACCACAATCCATTCAGTAACTGAAGGCTACCTACTCGTTGTACTACCCTGTTGGGAGTACGACGGTGATAGAACAGGGGCTACATATTTACCTTTCTGGACATGTCATGAACGGGGTATCTTAGTAGCCATTCTTCTAGGATTACTTTACCCAGTGTCCCTCCCGGTAGGGGGACATTTATCCATTTGGTTCTACTTTTCGTATTGTCTAACTTGGATTTCATCACCATGCAGAGGATACGTCTGGTTTGAGCTAGCATACCTTTTAGTTAGGTGTTTGCATGCTCTATTACCTCCCCCTGGTTTAGCGAGTACACCATTTTTATTTTAGGAGTCGTTTTTCTTTTTTCTTGTTACTCCACTCACCGTAGCACAGCTGTTACAGTGAGTGTTTTGAGTATGTTGTTGGCCTGAGTGCCATATTTTTTGCGCTCCCCTTCTTCACACATGGTTGCATTAGGGTTTTCGAGCTTTTCAATCACCACTACCTACTAGCTTTATTATTCGGCTGTCACCATTGAGTCCTCGATACCAAGGATAATTTTAAGGACCCGTACTTATTTAAAAGCGTATAAACCTTGGCGAATCTTACCAATTCTTAAAATGTCAACTATAAAATATTTGGCAATATTTTTCTAAAATTATTTCAATTTCTATGGATTTTATATAGTTTATATAATAATTTGGCGATTTTTAGAGTGAAAAAAGTTTACCCCATCAAAATTGGGCGAAATGGGGCATCAAAAAGTGACAATTTGCGAATCTTTTTTTGGAAAAAAACATGGAAAAATAGCCCATGGGCTAAATTTCGCCCCTAAAATTATCCTTGCGGCCGATACATTCTCGACGCTTCTAGGGAGAACCCCTGCAGTACGATTCACTTGACACCACTCGTCACAGGCATAGAGCCTCGTCACTTGATCCCACTCATCACCTGCGTAGAGCCTCGTCACCCGACTCTGATGCCCCATATTTCACATCTGACTCTGAGGTAGAATCAGAAAACCCTATATACACAGAACCGTCTAACCCCATGGCTGACATGACTTCCAACCCATTCTTTGTAGGGACTGTTGGTGGAGCATCCACCACCATCCCAACCACAACAATAGCTACCACTACAACACCTATCCTGGGTATGCCCTCGATGGGGCCGACACCTACTATCCATGTCATTATTCCAATTCCAATGGCTACTAGACCCAATCCCACCCCATATGTGACCCACGTTACACTTGGAGGCACATGCCCCTCCCACACAATCCCCACACCTCTGTTTTGGGGTCACATCCTCATCACGGCTCATATTCCCACTTCACACTTTGGGGGCAGTGGCCTGATCAATAATGGTACCACTAGCACATATGCCCCAACAACCATGTCGCATTCTTCTGCCAGTTTGTCATTCATAGCTAGTCTCAACCTCCATGACCTAGAAAGATTGACGAACGATCCCATCATACATGATCCTACTTGGCCTCATATGCCTACCAAACTCCCATCAGACATCCCTAAGTTTGAGGGAAAGGCAGGTGAGGATCCCCAAAATCACATCATGTCTTTTCATCTATGGTGTTCCAACTCCATAGTAGATGACTCCATCTGCCTACGCTTGTTGCAACGAACCCTCACTGGCTCTGCAGCTAAGTGGTATATTGAGCAGCCTCATGGGACACACTGCACTTTTACATCCCTCGCCTCGACCTTTCTGCAGTTCTTCCAGTTACCTATCCGTTACAATGCAGGAGTGGAGATCCTATTGTCTTGTAGACAAAACATGGCTACCCACATCACTGATCACATTCATGAGTGGCGTAAACGCCGAAGTTTATGCAAGATTAAGTTAGATGACCGTATCTTCCTAGATTGGTTTCTGAAATCTCTCCTTCCAGCCATTGCTAAATACGTGGCATCTGAACGACCCCAATCTGAAGAAGAAGCCATTCTGAAATCCCAACAGTTTGATCTAATCTATGCCCAATCTGTCTACTTGTTTACCATTTTACCTGATGCCCCCTGCAGCAATTCCTCCCAAAATGACACGCCGGGGGCATCCCACGCTGCTGATGGCTTCATTGGACACATCACGTCACACAACCAACCCTTTTCCATTATGCGCAATAACACTGGCCCCGACCTCTCACGGGACACATATCACTCGGGAGCTACGACTTTAGTATGCTCCAATGGCGCACCCCCACCACACTCATGGACCCTCATGTCCACCACAGTGTCACGATCACGCACCTTCAGCCTACATACCTTCCATTTCACCTCCTACATATTATCACCAGCAACCCCCAGCGGCTTATTACCAACCACAGGCAGCGCCTGTTGTACCACAACCTCCAGTAGCTCAGACTTACCAACAACCACCATCAGCACCAACACCTAGACAAACTCTAGCCCCTCCCACATACTATCCACTGTAGCCTGCTACAGCACCTGCGCAACCTCCAAATCCCCCTGTTTCCCAAGGGAAAGTGTATGCACAGTAGAATCCGCCGCAAAACCAGAACACCCAATGCAATCAACAGGGCCAACAAAACCACGGAAGAGGTCGCAACCGTGGAAACAACCAACCTCAGAACCAAGGCGGTCAGCCACCCAATACTCCAAATAATAACAACGCTACCCCCACCAACCAAAACCCTGATTGACCACCGAAACAAGGTAAGAACCCCAACTTACGAACAAACCACCTATGTTCCAAATGCGGGGTATACAACCATTATACACACACTTTCCCCCATTTGGAGCAAGCGCGCCAACTTTGGGCCAACGATGCCCAATGCCAGGGACACGCAACACAGCCAATGCCACCTCCTCAACCACAACCCATGGTGTTGCAAAATCCTTCACCCACGCAAGGAGTGGTGAACACTCGTCCGCTGGATCCCCCACAAGGAACCGTGGCACCACAGCAGCAAATCACTTATACTGCAACTGATTACCAACACATGGACTCAGGTACTCACCATCTATTAATGATGTCATGGGCTGATGTACACCTCCAAATGCACCGAAACGTATATGGTTCCACCTCTGAAGCCATTCCCACTGATAAAGCCACCAATGCTATTCCCACTGATCAGCCATTACGCATACCTACTGCACCGTTAGACGGTTCCCCAAAAATCCCTCTCTTCCCACTGCGTCAACTAAATAATAACCCTAACGCTCGTGTCACCTCGAATTATAACCTTGTGGATGACTTAGCCCAGTCCCCCGCCACTATGTCGGCTCTTGAAGTCCTTAAAAATTGTCCTGCAAAGTGAAAAATATTGTTATCTTCCATTGGTGCGATAGACCCTTCTGACTCACGAATGATGGCATTCGATTTGGACCAAGCCGAACCATGTTTTCCCTCCACATTAGCATTTCAGGTTTCTGTATCCATTCGGAACCTTATGATTCATCGATACATCATTGAAGAAGGTGCCTCCACCTGCGTGATGTCAACATTTGTCTGGAAGAAGCTCGGATCCCCTACACTACATCCATCCACAACGACATTACGTGCTTATGATGGCCGCTCAGCTCAACCACAAGGCCTTTTGGCCAACGTGCCCATTCAATTAGCTGGAAAAATGATCCTTATCGATATAGAGGTCATCAATGCCCAACTTGATTGCAACCTCTTACATGGACGCAGTTACATGTATGCCATGAAGGTTTTCGCTTCATCCGTATTTCGCACCATGATGTTCCCCCATGAGGGATGTGTGATCAAGATCGATCAACTGACGTACTATGATCCTAACGCCTCGGACGCACCTGAAAAGGTTCTCCCTATGATTGAACAACCCGTTCACAATGCACCTACATCGTTCGTATCCACAGTCGGACCTAGGATATACTTAGATACACCCATGACTTCCATGTTCCAGTCCAGTCCACCTCCTTTGCGGACAGTCAAAATATCTGATTTGTGCACCCTCTCACATAATACACAGGCACCCAACCAACAGCCCCCTTTACTGCCGCAACCACCCTCAGTGCCCAGTCATGTCGGAGCCACACCAATCCACACTATCCCGTTCCTATTTCCCCCTTCAGGAGAAGTCAGCACCCCAGTAATGACTACGCTCAATCTTCCTGGGTTAACGTTAGGACTACCTATGTGGTACCTTCCCGCCCCAAATCCTCCCCCAACACCAAATTTCATTTTACAACCTGTCCAACCTATCACTGTGACAAACCGACCACCTCCAGGGGTGAGAACCGCGTCAATGTCTAGTAATGCACCCCCTCCGCCTCGTCACACTGGGGGCAGAGGCCTACAAACCTACATTGCTCCACCTGCAACCTACACCGCCCCACCTACTCCAAAGCTGGGAAATAATCCACCAACATTTCGTGCTCCCCCTAAATGCTCTTTGTGCGACGATTTGGTCCATGCTACCCATCAATGTCCACAACTACCAACACTTCAGGACCACATGCAAATGTTAGATGACGATTCTAACATCCCAGTTGTCAAACTTGATCTTACCCCTAAGCCTCATGATAAATCGTTGCATACCAATCACCCTTATGCAATAAGCGGTATTTACGGCCATTACTCACATCACTGCCCCGATCTCCTGGATTACAAAGCAGCCCTCTATGAACTATTTCATTCCGACCTAGAGACATCCCCTCCTATTACTGAGGAAATATATCCACCAACATATTCCTCCTCGGAAGAAATTAATACCATGTACATGATTTCATCCACCAGTGCGCCTCAATCAACTGATTTGATGACACGGTACTTCCGCAATGATGAGGAAATCCTCGAAGTGCTTACTACACCCGGCTACCCCTTGGACGATATGCATCATCGATCATACTTCATCCCTGAGGCATCTACCACCTCCACGGCAACCCAATTCTCTGTCGAATCCAAATATTTCCTTCCAAGCAAGGTTGACTGGTATAAACATCCCATCCCAGCTCCCGATGCCTTTGAGGAAGGCAATATGGCCAATATTTCACCAATCATAAAAGTTGACATCTCTACCATGCCCGGAATACCCGAACTCATTTCCCTGGGCGCATCATGCACCGAGGATGAGGTCCAATCTTATAAGAATCTCTTCCAAGATTTTCACGATGTCTTTTCTTGGTCTTACACCGAGATGCCTGGTCTTGACCCCGCTATCGTAGAACACCATATTGACACTTGGCCCAACGTACCACCCGTTCGCCAAAAAAAGAGCCGCATCCACCCATCTAAGCTTCTTGTCGTCAAGGCTGAAATTGAGAAGCTTCGTGCAGTTGGGTTCATTTACCCCATCGCCTATACCACCTGGGTTTACAACTCAGTACCAATCAACAAGAAGCAAGGCACTATTCATGTCTGTACCGATTTTCACGATTTAAACCAAGCTTGTCCCAAAGACAACTTCCCCACACCATTTATCGACCAGCTTATCGATGCATGTGCAGGGCATGAGACACTATCTTTCATGGATGGTTTCACTGGGTATAATCAAATTCATATTCGCAAAGAAGATAAGTACAAGACTGCTTTCACCACCCCATGAGGCACCTTTGCTTATCGTGTTATGCCTTTCGGTCTTAAAAACGTTGGCGCCACCTTTCAGCGGGCCATGACCTATTCTTTTCATGACTTGGTTAACATCATCTTGGTCTACCTCGACGACCTCACGGCCCGATCCAAAAAATGGTACAATCATTTGAACGACCTCCGGCAAGTCTTTCTGCGTTCTCGCAAGTATCAAATCCACTTGAACCCACTCAAGTGTGTATTTTGCATTCCGGCAGGCTGATTGTTGGGTTTTATCATTTCACATAAAGGAATTACTGTAGATCCATTAAAATTCCAAACCATCCTAGACCTCCCATCACCACGTATGCTTCAACAACTACAGAGCCTTCAGGGGAGGGCCAATTTCCTCCATCGTTTCGTCCCCGATTATGCCACAACGGTTCATGGTTTCCTTCATTTTCTCTGCACTCGCATCCCTTTTATTTGGGATGACCAAGCGCAAGGAGCTTTCGAAGACCTGAAGAAAGCTCTCACACATGCCCCATTGATCTCCCCTCCTTATTTCTCAAAATACTTCATCCTTTACGTTTCGGCATCCGACTATGCCGTTTCTGGAGTTCTTATTCAAGAAGATTCTACTCATCAAGAGCATGTTATTTATTATGTGAGCTAGACATTATCGGGCCCATTGCTACATTACCCATATGAAGAGAAATTGGCCCTCACCATCATCTTTTCCGTTCAAAAGTTGCAACATTATATCCTCATAAGCCACACTACAGTTGTCGCAAACTCCAACCCCATGGTCTATCTCTTGAACCTTCGCCTTCTTCAAGGCTGGGTCGCTAAATGAGTCATTATCCTACAATATTATGACCTGACTTTCACGACCCCCAAGAGTACTAAATCCCTTTCCCTTTCACAACTCATGATGGATTTTCCATCCCTCTCGTCGTCACCCTCGGTCACGACTAGTCTAATTGATGACCATTTGTTTATCATCTCGTTAGACGACCCTTGGTACGGCGACATCTTGGTTTAACTCCACACAAAAAAGTTTCAACCCGATATCGACCGTGATGGACATCGTCGCATCTGTCACCATGCTTCCCGCTATCTCCTCTTAGGCGATGTTCTATATCGACGTGGTATCGACACTATCTTACGACATTGCCTCACATGAGAAGAAGCAGAACAAGTTCTTAATGACTATCATAGCGGTGCCTGCAGCGGCCATTTCTTTGGAATGGCCACTACCCAAAAGGTGATCCATGTAGGGTATTTTTGGCCCTCACCATTTAATGATTGCATAACAGCAGTCAAACATTGCCACAATTGCCAGCTCTTTTCCCCCAAGGCAAGGACACCTTCCGCCCCCCTTCATCTAGTGGTCATCGTTGGCCCTTTTTGCAAATGGGCCATTGACTTCATGGAATGTAATCCTCCCTCTGTCGGTGACCACAAATTCATCATTGTGGTTGTCGACTACTTTACCAAATGGCCAGAATCCATGCCTACCTTCAACTGCAAAGCCGACATTGTAGCCCGCTTCTTCTTTAACCACGTCATTACTCATTTTGGAGTCCCTAAGAAACTCGTCTCCGACCATGGCTTGCATTTCGAGGACTCTATCTGGAAAGAGTTGTCAACCCTCCTCAAATTCAAACATCAATACGCCTCCCCCTACTACCCCCAAGGGAATGGCCAAGTTGAGGCCATTAACGAAATTTTGAAGACCATCCTTCAATTCACTGTCGACTGGCATAAGTCCAATTGGCATAATATGATTTTTCCCACACTATGGGCTTACCACACATCCACTAAGACCGCCATCAGTTTTACCCCTTTTCATTTGGTTCACGGCATAGAATCTGTGCTCCCTATTGAGTGTCAGATTCCAGCATTGCACATCTCTATTGAACTCCTTCCAGACACATCATTGCTCAAACAACACTTAATCCTATTGGAGCAAGCTAACGAAGATCGCCGTGCAACCCTTCAAACCATTGAATCCACGAAGATCCGCTCCAAAACTGGTTACGATAAACACGTTCACCCAAGAGCATTCCGTGAAGGGGACCATGTGCTCGTTTACGACCAAGCCCATGATAAAACGGGTAAAGGAAAGTTTGAATCCATGTGGCAAGGCCCAAATATCATACACACTTTCATTGTACATGGGGAATACATTCTTACCGATTCAGAAGGTAACCCCCTGCGCAACAACCGTAATGGGTTGTACCTTAAACGCTTTTACCCATAACAATTTTTGGACACCACAATCCATGTTGTATAGCTTTGATTCTTTTTTTGCTTTCATCTTCCAAAAACCTTACATTTTGTTTTTCCTGCATGACTACAGATGGATCCTGTTCAACTTTACTATGTTGGATTTGTCGACGGTGCAAGTCATTGGTCTCAAAATCTCGCCTTCGCAGCTTGGGTACTCTATTCCCCCTTACATGAGTTGATTCACCTCGACGGAGTGTGCATAGGTGCTGCTACTAATAACCAGGCTGAGTACGATGTTGTGATCGGTCTCCTAACTGCTGCCTCCAGATGGGTATTAGTTACCTTCGTGTCTTCCTAGACTCCCAACTTCTTGTTTCCCAATTCAACAATTGTTACCAGGTACGCAATCCCTACCTTTTTAGAAATTTCCTGCGCACTAAACAAATCATTAGACAATTCGAATCCATTACATTCACTCATGCCCCAAGAAATCAAAACAGTGTCGCAGACCAAATGGCTAACAACATCCTAGATTGGCACATCAACCAAACCATGTAGGACATTAACCATGCATTATCATAACATCATATAGGCATATAAAACCATAGAAACAAAAAAAAGAATCCATCATAACACTGCATCCACGTGCATATCAATACAATAAAAAATGCCTCCACAGGCATACAAAAAACATAACAATTGCATCCACGTGCAACAAAACACAAAACAATGACAAATGTGCATCCATGTGCATACGCGAGTATATAATAAAAAAATGCATCCATGTGCATATATATATATATCATATAGTCATATAAAAGTCATAAGTGCCCTAAGCACCCAACTATACAAAAATACATCAGTCGTATATCAGTCATATATAAAAAAAACATCCCCATATGCTCATCAGCATTTGGGGGAAAACCATGAACAGTCTAGTCAGAGTGCTCTCCTCGGTTGGTGTCCTCTCCCTGCTCCTCCTCTGGGTCCTCCTCCTTTGGATCCTCATCATCATCCTCAGGAACGTCCAACAGGTCTCAATCCCTCCTCTCTATTTCCAATACAGCAACCTGTCTCAAGATCGATCTCCACACTCGTGGAGCATCGTAACACAAATCTAGTACCTCTAGGTCCAAATCCCGCCAACCCTCATTTGTTATATCGCCCAATAATCGATCAAAACTGACCCATAAAGCCTCCAATGTCACATGATCATATTGTCGTTGTGGGGACCCTTGATCAGGTGGGGCTACGATCACCATACGACCCCTACAACCCCGATGCCCCTTTGGTGGCTGAGGTCCCCACATCTGCAATAACCAACACTCAAGAAATCAACATCATCTAACATCTCTAGCTATCATCATAAAATGTCAAGCAAAAAAAAAAATACAATATGATATGCTAAGAAGAAAAACACACATACCATCTGGTCCCAGGTCTGTCCAGGAGGCCGCGACAGCTCAGGATCCCCCCGGTAGTCCATCGCCCGGTACAGATAGTCATCAAACAACACTAGCATCTGCAGCCACTGCCTGAAAATATCTGCCGTAAAATACTGGCCAACGTCCCCGTCACCACGATGGAGCATCATCTCCCCCCACCGCGCCATCTGCGGCTCCATCACTCCTCCATCTCGGACAGGAACACGGGGCCGTAGTGAAGGCACCCGCTCAAAGAAGAAACAACACAAAAAGGAAGCATAGCTGAACTCCCCTCCAAGTTGCCTCACCTTACTCAGCTCCCACTGAACACAGGCAAGGAAAATCTGCCCCCATGCATAATAAGTCCCCGCTAGTACTCGCTCAATCAAATTCATTTTCCCTCCCGACACACAGTTGGGCGCCTGTGATCCCAGTACTCGCACCACACATTCTGCGACCACTCGAGTCGACGGATCCCGCAAATCACAGACCAACAATGCATTTTTATGCACATGAGCCCCCAGAAGACAATACCTAACCAGCAGATCCTCCATCTCCACATCCTCTGACCTCCTTGGCTGAGTGTCCACCATCATACCCAAACGGGGCAAGCCAGTCAAGAAGTACACATCGGCTAAGGTGAGATCCAATCTCTCACCTTGAACCATGAACGCCCGAATGTTCGGGTCCCATAACCTGACCATCCTATTTAGCAAAAACGATGTTGAACACATGAGGGGCACCTATGCAAACTTCAGCAACCCGCCCAATGCCAAACTCACCTGAACACGATGGTCCTGTTGGATGATCCTTATCAAGTCCTCTGGTATCTCGCGCTCCCTCCATGACTCCCTCGGCATCCTACCAAACACACAATGAAATCTCATCAAAACCACATCAAATAAGTACCTATAGGGCCAACAGTCACACTCCAGCTTGCGGCTATGGGGCCCACAGCCGCGTTCCCAGATTGTGGCTGTGAGAGCCACAGTCGCGATCCGAGCTCGTGACTGTGAGAGCCACAGTTGTGATCCCAGATCCCAACTATGGGAGCCATAGTTTCGATCCGAGATCGCGACCATGGGAGCCATAGTTGTGATCTGCGATCGCAGCTATGGGAACCACACTCACGCTCCAGAGCGTGCAAATGGCCTCGGAACCCACGATATACCACCTAGATCGCCCCACGTGACCGATACACTGCCCCAAGGACCCAAATTTCCCCCTGTAATCAAATAAAATTAAAGCTAAGGGCTAATAGAGTTACCTGCAACTCGCGGAATGGAAATCCAACGGTCGGTTCTCTCGCAAATGATGAAACACCTCTAGCTCACTCAAATCTCCTGTCAAACTCAATAGTGCAAATGGCATGTATCACTATGGGTCCACTTGCTATTTATAGACATTTGACCCATTCTCGTTTAACCATTCCGGAGTCATATGAGGTCTGTTTTCCAAACCGTTGATACGATTGGATTCAGTGCAGCAAAACCTTCGCGGTGGTCCCCTTGGTTTCTCAATTTCATTGGCCTCTTTTTTGGGCATTTTTTCACACGCCCCTCCTCACCTCGATTTGCGTGCCATATCGATCATGTCTGTTTTTCACGATTTTTATATCGTCGGATTCAGTTTTCCGTGCTGGTGATGATGATTGAGATAATTTCTCGGTCTCACCACCATATTTTTGGGCATTTTTTACACGCCCCTCATCGCTTCGATTTGTGTGCCACATCAGTTGTTATCCGTTTTTAACGATTTTTATATCACTGGATTCAGTTTTCCGCGCTCGTGATGATGCTTGAGATCATTTCTCACTCTCACCACCATATTTTTCGGCCATTTTTTCACACGCCCCTCGTCGCCTTGGTTTGCATGCCACATCAATCGTTTTCAGTTTTTGACGTTCTTTATGTCATTGGATTCAGTTTTCCGTGCTCATGATGATGCTTGAGATCATTTCTCGCTTTCACCAAAAACGTTTTTGACATTGTGTCCTGTTGGCACCCCAACAACTCCTCTTCATTTTTGCAATAAACAAAGGGGCCCCATGTAAATTTTGTAAAGATTTAGCTTTTGGTTTTCTTTCATTTTATCTTGCTTGGTTTGAGAGTGTATACTTTGTGTATCTCTTTCTTGGATCTTTCACTCTTTGTGTTGTTTGGGCTTGGTTTTAATGCGATGTTGAATTTGCGATGTCATGTTATTTTACTGAAGTGATTAGTGAAAATTCATTTTCACTATTTTAGCTAATTGCTTCGCTAATGCATTATCCTTACGTCATTTCAATCTCTTCAACTACTAATTGCTAATCAATGTATGTATTCCCTCATTTGATCTTATCTGAATTAACTCGGCACTTCAATTTGAAGAAAATTAGGTCAATTTGGTGTTTCGACCATCTCATGAAATTTGGCCTTCACCTATCAATAATGAGCATATTAGCGGATCAAGATAAATTATCTAAATGTTTCATTTTATGATGAGTGATCCATGCCTTAGAAGATCATATATTAAATATTTGAGACATACATCAAAATCTCATTTTGACTAAGGAACTGACTGAAATCTTTATTTTGTCATGAATATGTGAATTCTTCTTAATTGAGAGTCAAATAAAATAAAACTTTATTCAAACTTAAAAGGAATGTTGGTTCCTTATGTTTGATTATATTTAATTTTAAACCAAATTTTTATATCTAAATAAAAGAACTTTAAAATATATTTTTATACTTTTAGTTCTTTTACCATTGAAGTTTTAGGTATATTCTATAATCTATTATAAGAAATATCTTTGTTAGTATGCTCAAGAGTAATACACTCATTTTGTCCTATCATGGAAAAATAAAGTGATGATTCTTGATAAAGTGAGTGGATACCATTAAATCATTGCAGATTAACTCATGATTTCTCCCATACAAGGAATAATTTATATGGTTACTCTTTTATTTTGATGGACCATTCTCGTGACACAAGTTATTAATATCTTTGAAAGCATGAAATATGTCTCCAACGTGTAAGTCAAAAGGATTACTTCATTAATATGAGAGAATTTCATTATTGGTATTTTAACTTATCATCCTTATGTATGGTAATGGGATTTCAAAAGCTACCATGACTTCTTCTTATGTTCCCGTTTTCATTGTTTAGTTTCAATATCTAAGAATAATTAATCGTATATCTTTATCTAAATTTTCAAACTTTTAGTTTATCTTTTCTTAGAAACCGAGTAAGGGAGCATATTTTAAGGCAGTCAATAGATTTTCACTCCCTTTTATGAAGACAAGACAACCAATATTTCGTCATTTCAAGCAAGAATTTGCAGCCAGAGAAATACATCTAAGATTAACGAGTTTCGTGGGTTTTTGTTGCTCGGAGTAGTTACATTTGGATTCTGGTTAGCGGATTTCCTTCTCTGACGTTAAGGGAATCTTATCGGTTTCATAACTTATTTAATAAGCAGCAATTCAACGGACGAAGGGAAGGGGGAAGCTCTGTAGAAGAATGAAGGGAATGGTCTCCTGGAAATTCTAGATTATTTCCTTTTGCAGGTAGAAGCTCTCAAGAGGGTTCAATAGATTTTTCTGTCTGAACTCTGTAAATTCTTCAGTTTCATTTTAACATGAAAGGAAGGAGACGGAGATTTTGCCTGAAGCAGTTTATGGACATGCAAAGAGATCTGTAATTCTGTAATTTTTATTCAGAGAGATTTGTAATCATAAATTGTTGTCGAGTATTGTTCCGAGACTTCTTCAAGCGGTTTTACTAAGACTGCATTTTATTGTTCTTCCTTACTTATTCAGTTGAATAAAATTTAAATACAATTTCTATTTTCATTCCTGCACCTAAACTTTTATGTTTATTTCTCAAGAGTGTTTAATTTTAATTGTATTTGATTGTTTTGGAACAGTCACAAGTCACAGGTCTAATGCACTAAGCAATATGTAATAAATCAGTAATTACTTTGTTAATTATTTGTATTTTTGAAATGTTGATGTGTTTAAGGGGCTATGTTTTACTTAAATTTCTTTAAGTAAACTATAATTAAATCGTACTTATTGTGCATTAGATTTATGTTAATTTTTATCTATGTTCTTCATCAGGATAGGTAGTTTTAGAAATAGATTAATTAGAAGTTTTCATTTTATTTCGTAGTTTAAATCCACAAGATTTTTAGGAGCTACTAAAGTGTCGTTTACAGTTTAGGAGCTACTAAATTTTTTGTTTTCAGCTATTTTTAAATTGCATCATAGGTTAAGTTAGATTGCATGTTAGGATTTTAATTTCATTTTTAGAAGTTCAGATAACCAGATTGAGAGACTCTTTTGAGAGAAAACTCATAAGGCAGCAGGGCCTTTGTTCCTACGAGAGGTAGCTAATGCAAACATTCAAGGAGTTGTTTTAAGCAATCTGAGTGGGCTATCTCTCCTAGTTGGCCTGGATAAAAAATATGGCCAACATGTCCCTACACCTTACCGCCTTGATTTGCGTGCCACATCGGCCGCGGTCATATTTTACCAATTCATACATCACATATTATACATGAGCCCTCCGCTCCATCCACACTGCAATTATGGCGTTGTTTTGCTACCATTCATCAACCCGTAAGGAGGCCCCATTAGTGTTCCCCCCTACCACTATTCTTGGTCCCCATACTTGTCCCTTGATTGAACACTTCTTCCTTACATCGCCATTACTTTTGTTCAGTATAATTTTATCCATTTTTCGGGCCGAGCAATTCCTTTACGAAAAAGGCACCTAGGGAGTTTCTGTTAAGCCATTTTCTGACTCCTAAAACAATGAAAAGATCGCCGAGCAATCTTGCTTCCTTTCATGCTCGCTAGAAGTATCTGAAAGGGCGTCTACCTAGTATAAGTTTACCCATTTTCTGGACCTTGTAGACTAATTATGAAAAATGAATACTGTAATCACATCGGCTAGAAGAGTTCTTCATTGCATCCTTTTATGCTTTTTCGGGCCTTGGAGACTAACACACGAAAAATAACCCCCTTGGAGTCTGCTTATTGCTTTCAGGCTCTCTAAAATTGAAAGCAACCTCAATCATGAACTGTCCTGGGCTCGTTCAAATCCACACGACAGTACCCTTTTTTAGCACACTTATGTCCCTTCTTTGTGCTCCTTAAACCATGAAGAAGGCCCCAAGGGTGCCTCTCGGCGCCACAACAAGCATATATAATCACACTATTATGGCAGCTTCCCCAGTTTGGTCGCCTTTGTTCAAAGTATTCTGCGATATGTCAACTTGAGAGTTTCCCTATATCATCCATCAATTCATCCCACTGAGTCTCTCCCACTACAGTCCTAACCCCTGGTCCCTTAAGCTATAGTCCCTGTACCCAAAGTTAGTTTCATATACTACCAGGTCATCCATGTCATCATGCTCTGAACAAAGGAATTTGGGGTCCCCCCACTCTGCGACCTCATTTGTTCCCCATCCCCACAATATGTCAGTTCCACTTTCAGTATTATCACCCTTTGGTTGTACACCTCACACTCCTATCAAGGAAAACATCATTACCTTGCTAGTTGCAGGTCTCCCTCTGTCGATGCCATCCAATCTATTCCAAAGGATAGACCAAGAGGTCCCTATGCCTTGGACTCATCACCATCAATGGTGAGTTCCTATGCATCACTTTGAAAGGAGTCCTTAGAGCCTCTCCAAATGATTGTTTCTCACATGCTCGACGTCAACACCTTGATCATATCATTGAGATTCATGCAGGGTTTCAGTTATTAGTCGAAGACGTTGGATGTCACCTGACTCTAGCACATTGGTGAGTCTACTTTAGGAACAAACAGTTATATGTTCCTGTGGATATCCGGGCTGTGTTTGGCGATAGTATTAAGAAGTATCCCAGTTGTATACTTCTTCGAGTACACAATTCAGATACAGTTCAATGTACCCTTGAGATTCTGGCTCACAGACATTGATTCGGCTATGAACATAAAAGTAAATAATTAATAATAAACATAATTAATTATACATAAGAATGAAAGGGCTTGACCTTTCATTCACAATGCCCAAGCCTTATTTAATAGGCGGGTTATCAACCATTGTAATCATCTTTTATCTATTCAATATTATTATATCCATTATTCATGGCATATTTAATTTACCAGGTCTTTTGGTAACTTGATTGTATGAAGGAATAATTATTCGCTTCAGTTAATTTACAAGGTCTCTCCCATCGCACTCACTCCCTGCGTGGATTCCCATATCCCACGTCCCTCCACACCTGCGATGAGTTTTTTTTTTTTTTTTTGCACCTCCAATCCATCTGCCTGCATACTCACACACCCACCGAAGCCGATCCACAACCATACTACTCTCCCTCCCCTTCTTCCTTACGCCATCCCACGCACAAGCCCTCTGCTCCCGCATACCTCCCCCACCTCCCTCCATGCTCCTCCCACTTCATCTCCCCTGCGTACTTCCCCCCTCCCCAACCTCCCTTCCCACCGCGCTCCAACACAACCCAGCTCCACCACGTAGCTTCTCCCGTTTCCTAGCTAGCCACCCTGCACGACCTGCTCACACCACAACCAATCATGACACCATCCGTCAACCTTGCCACATTTTCCACCTCTCTACCTCCTTGTCCCCATACCCTTCCTCCTCTTCGCCACCAACTCGTGTGCTCTCTACGACCATCCACTCCTGCTCCATACTCGCCCCTGCAGCCATCCAATGCACCTCGCCCACCCCTCCTGTGCCACATTTGCAATAGCATGACCTCTCCCTCCTCGCGGTCGACCTCTTCCATGGCCACCTCTTCCATCACACCTCTGCCACACTACCACACATCACTTCCTTCCCCCAACAATCCCTCCACCCATTCTTGCATCCTCACACCAGCTGCAATCCACTTCCCATCATCCCTCCACGTTGCCTCTACACATCGTCCCACGTCATTTCTTACCAACTCACCCTCACACCATTCACTCCATTCAGCTGTCCACAACCCGCCATTCCTTCAATTCTCGGGTTTAAACCCTAATTCCTCTCATTTAAATATATATATTATATATATATAATATATTATTATTACATTTAATAATATTATTATTGTTATTAAATTTTAATAATATTAATAATATTATTATTGTTATTAAATTTTAATAATATTAATAATATTTATTATTATTTAACCATTGTAATTATTATAATTACACAAGGAAGATTTGGCACAAGAAGAACAAAAATAAGAGTTATTATAATATATATATATATATATATATAGATATATATATTGTCCACCTATTATCAAAGGTAAGGAGACCAAGTCAAGGCTATCTATCGTCGGAAAAGTCAAAATCAAAGGAAATTTAGAAGAAGAAGAAGAAAATTGAAGACCGGCTATCACAAAAAAATGGAAGACTATCCATCGTTAGAGAAGTCAAGTCAAAGGAAGACTAGTCAAAAACATCAAAAACCCTCTATCATTGAAAAGGTCGAGGACTATCTATCATTGAAGAAATCAAAGAAAGACCATCTATCACCGAACAAGTCCAGACCATGGAAGCTGGTTTGCGACTACAAATAGAGAAATTAGAAGCCAAGTTAAAACATTATCGAAAAGACAATGAAGAATTGCGCGACATAAATAAAAGTTTAGAAATAAGAATTGAATTACAAGAAAGGTACAATGAAATAAAAATCTCTGACCAGGAAAGGCGTATAGAAAAATTGTATGCGCAAATTGATGAATTAAAAGCCGAAAATGAATTCAATCAGAGGTTAGGAAATCAAGATATAAAGAAGGAAACAAATAATTACGAAGCAGAAATAATACGCTTGAACAAAATCGTTAGTGACAAAGAAGAAGAACTAACGCAGATACGACATAAATTAGAAAGTCAAGAATCAGAGGTCGACCAATGTCGACAATAGATAAAAGTTCTTCAACAACAAAATGACGACTCTAAAAAGACACATAATTCAAGATCGCAAAGAGTAATAAAGCATTATCCAATAATGTTGAAGAAATTTTCAGACTAAGAAATCATAACAAGATACTAGTCACAAAAATTAAGAAGTTGAAAAATAGTCGGAAGATAGAACAATCTATGGACGACATTGAAAGGAAACTTCTAGACAGGCAGGAAGAAAATAGTTGTATCAAAATTCATAATGAAGATCTTAAGGAACAACTTAAGACGTCTAAAGATGACAGAAAATCACAAGTCGAATTGATTAAGAAGTTTCAAAATGATAACAAGCAGTTAGAAAACAAGTTGGGAAAGATACATAACGAAACCTTAAAACCTCAAGAGATGAAAATAAAAATTCCAGCTCAGATCAATGCTCAAAAGATGATACTCGTAAATGAAAATGACATTGTGAAAATTCCCTATCGACACCCCAACCATAAAAACCGATATTCTAAAAAGTGGGAAATGTCGAAAGATAATGGTACTAATGTGATCAAAGCTCTTGATGACAAATCAGTAGGAAATCCCAGCAATCAAAAACAAATCAATTTGGGATGGATTGACCCATCCACATATCGGAAGTTATGCTCTACACTTAGCAGTTCGTATCGACATGTTTCGTCAGCCACGATGTCACAAGGAACGATACGACAACATTATAAGGCTTTGAGGACAAAGCCTTTCTAAGAGGGTGACAATGCTATGAACATAAAAGTAAATAATTAATAATAAAAATAATTAATTATACTTAAGAATGAAAGGGCATGACCTTTCATTCACAATGCCCAAGCCTTATTTAATAGGCGGGTTATCAACCATTGTAATCATCTTTTGTCTATTCAATATTATTATATCCATTATTCATGGAATATTTAATTTACCAGGTCTTTTGGTAACTTGATTGTATGAAGGAATAATTATTCGCTTTAGATTCCACCCAGTTGTTGGACACCTTCTGATCTAGCAATTCACCAGTCCTTCTGACACCACATTCAGAACGACTATTGCTTTTTTCTAGTGTATCAGTTCTTCAAATGAGTAATAGTATTGAACATGAGTATGTCCCAGCTTTGTGTCCCCTCTGGACCATTATGACGTACACGGCATTTCTCCATGTATTGTTCAAGTCCCTTTTTTGGGCCTCATTGTTATTTATATGTATTGATACAAGCATGGGTATGCCCACCTCATTCATATATTGAGATTATTCCTCATTCATTATTGAGGCCATGTATTTTTATTTTTTGCAGTTTGTATGGGACCGTTGTTCCATTCTCCAATCAGTCTCTTCTCTTCTCCAAACCCCAGGAAAAAGACAAATAAAATATGATGTCTATTGGCCATACGATGAGCTCCTACTCTCACACATCAGGGGGCAATCTATTAACACCCAAAAAATGCTCATTAGCTCATCTCCCTAGTCACATGAACCATTTGTCCACTTTTCCTACCATTTTATCCTCTAAAACCTCAAAAGACCTTCAAATGGTCACCAAAAAGGCCAAAATCAATCTTTTTCTCCTCAAAACAATTAAATTTCCTCAAAAATACCAAAAAACCCTCAAAAAGGGCCCAAAATTCCCCAAAATCAATTAAAATGGAATAAAATTCAAAAAATTAATTCAAAAAGGGAAAAAAGAGGGAAAAAGAGGAAAAGAAACTCTTAACCATTTACCAATACCATTGATTACCCAAAACCATGGTTTAATACTCCATCACCCAAAATCTATAAAAAGGTGATAGAGGCTCCCCATTATACATCTACATTCTTACTTATCCTTATGCTATCAAAATCACTCTTGAGAACCCTAGCCTCCATTTGAGCTTGAGTTTCACATTTAGAGTGAGCCTTTGACCCACCCTTGAAGCATCTTGGAGAAGAGAGAAACCATTGGAGCACTGGAGCACCTCGCCCATGCAACTACATAAGCTCCATAAACCTCACCATTTGAGGTAAAACCATTGCAAACCCTTGTTTGATCATTAATACAAAAATATCAATTTTTACTGTATCTCTCATGGTTATTTAGTTTTTTTCTATTTTAGATTCAGATTTACTCTCATGCACATGTTATCTGTTAATGGTTAAATTTTATTTCTTGCATCTTGTTTTTACTTTTTATTTGAACTACTACTAAGGAGTCCATTCTCCTTAGTAGGTGCCCATTTGCACAAGCTAGGGTGAAAATTCCAGCCACAAAAGTGATGATACCGGAAGACGTAGATGCACATGGGCCATTCTTGCATGGTGACAGGGAATTCCTCCCATGGCCGTTGATATAAGTGTCGGGCCATTCCCACATGGTGGTAGGAAATTCCTCCCATGGTCATTAATATAAGTGTCGATCCATTCCGGCATGGTGGCAGGAAAGTCCACCCATGGCCATTGATATAAGTGTTGAGCCATTTCGGAATGGTGGCAAGAAATTCCTCCTATGGTCGTTGATGTAAGTGTTGTGATTTTCCCGAATGGTGGTAGGAAAGTCCTCCCATGTCAATTGATGTAAGTGCAGTGCCTTTCCTAAATGGTGGTAGGAGAGTCCTCCCATGTCGATCGATGTAAGTGTTGAGTCTTTCCTAAATGGTGGTAGGAAAGTCCTCCCATGTCGATCGATGTAAGTGTTGTCTCTCACATGGTGGTACGTTGGTCCTCCCATGTTGGAAGACTTGTTATGTGCATCTGGGTTGTGCTCCATGTGACGATGAGGAGACAGTAGGAGATGCAAGTGTTTGCAGAGGCAATGTAATGATTGGTCTTGAAATGTACCTACTTGATTTCTTGCTTGTAGAGATGATGAAGACCTACATGGAGGTTAGGCCTACATCCAGCATGAAAAATGGTTGGCTTTGTAGAACTTCCTATGATGAGTAGATTCGAGAGATGTCACCAATCGATGATCGAGATGATGAGGATTGCAACAGTATCGATGATGATGATGCAGTGTTGATGATGATGTTACAACATTGATGATCCAAAGATGAAGACTTGTGTACAAATGTGTTGATGACTGTGTCAAGAGAATACCTTCCTAGTTAAGAGGGAGTGTTAATGTAATTGTAACTTCAGAAGATATTCACTTGTATTTTATATTGTATTATTAATATATTTTATTTGTACCTACGATGGAGATTTTTATTCCTTCGGTTGGAGAAGTCATTATTGTATTTTGGTCATGTAAAGTCATTGAGGTTAACCCTCCATTGTAAGTCAGGGAAATAGACCCCAAAGTCAGATTGTATTAGGGTTAATAGAGTCTTCTAGAGAAGTCAGCCCAGTCAAGTACAATTGGGGCCGACCTATTAAGTGAAAAGGTCAAGTGAAAGATAAAGTATAAATAGAGAGTGGAGCTCTCTCATTTGGTCATCACACTAACTCACAAGTTCGCATTAGTGAGAGAGAGGAAAAGTTTGCATAGGAGGAAAATAAGAGGAGCTACAGAAGACCATCTTTGTTTTGGGGTTTTACTTTTGTGATATTGTATTGGTGACGATTCTATCTCTAAGGAAGTTGCGATGTTTTCTCCTTTATGGTTTCCCCAAGGAAAATCTTTGTGTCTATTGTGTTATGATGTGCATGTTATTCTCTCAGATAAGATCCTAGATAATATTGATTAAAAAGTAGAAATTCTAACATTCGTCACCTTCATAGACACCTTTGAGCTTATCCCATACATCCTTTGCTAAGGAACAATTCATAACCTTGATAAATTCAGTTTCTGTCAACCCACACAGTAGTGTGTTTCTAGCTCTTGTGTTGCACTCATATAGCCTCCTTTCAGCTGGGTCAATTGGTGCTACTGCTCGAACATTGTAACCATCCACAATGGACTACCAAACATCAGCTCCTAGTTATTGCAGATAAACTTTCATCCTGACCTTCCAGTAAGTGTATTTGGTGCCATCGAACCTTGGTGCTTTGTTGGTGGAGAGACCTTCCTACTTGTCCATATTTGCGCATGTATCTATCTTCCAGATTTTAAGTTGTCACTGAAGACACCTTCTCTAATACCAATTGTTGGAATCTATTTAATACTGAGAGGGGGGGTGAATACGTAAATTCCTCCCATGTTAGTCGATGTAAGTGTTGTCTCTCACATGGTGGTAGGTTGGTCCTCCCATGTCGGTAGACTTGTTATGTTCATTTGGGTTGTGCTCCGTGTGACGATGAGATGATCTAAAGATGATGATGATACAGTAGGAGACACAGGTGTTTGCAGAGGCAATGTAATGATTGGTCCTGGGATGTACCTACTTGATGGCTTGATCGCAGAGATGATGAAGACCTACATGGAGGTTAGGCCTACATCTAGCATGAAAAGGGGTTGGCTTTGTAGAAATTCCTATGACGACTAGATTCGAGAGATGTCACCAATTGATGATCGAGATGATGAGGATTGCAACAATAATGACGATGATGATCCAGTGTTGATGATGATGTTACAACATTGATGATCCATCGACAAAGACTTGTGTCTAGATGTGTTGATTACTGTGTCAAGTGAATACCTTCCTAGTTAAGAGGGAGTGTTAATGTAAGTGTAACTTCGAAAGATATTCACTTGTAATTTATATTGTATTATTATTTGTATCTCCGATAGAGATGTTTATTCCTCCGGTCGGAGAAGTCATTATTGTATTTTGGTCATGTAAAGTCATTGAGGTTAACCCTCCATTGTAAGTTGGGGCAATAGACCCCAGAGTCAGATTGTATTAGGGTTAATAGACTCTTCTACATAAGTCGGCCTAGTCTGGTACAACTGGGGCTGACCTATTAAGTGAAAAGGTCAAGTGAAATATAAAGTATAAATAGAGAGTGGAGCTCTCTCATTTGGACATCACACTAACTCACAAGTTCGCATTAGTGAGAGAGAGGACAAGTTTGCATAGGAGGAAAAGAAGAGGAGCTGCAGAAGACCATATTTGTTTTGGAGTTTTTTTTGTGATATTGTATTGGTGATGATTCTATCTCTGAGGAAGTTGCGATGTTTCCTCCTTTATGCTTTCCTCGAGGAAAATATTTGTGTTATGTTGTGCATGTTATTCTCTTAGATAAGATCCTAGATAATATTGATTAAAAAGTAGAAATTCTAACATTCGTCACCTTCAGAGACACCTTTGAACTTATCCCATACATCCTTTTCTAAGGAATAATGCATAACCTTGATAAATTTAGTGTCTGTCAACCCACACAATAGTGTGTTTCTAGCTCTTATGTTGCACTCATATAGCCTCCTTTCATCTGGGTCAACTGGTGCTACTATTGGAACATTGTAACCATCCACAATGGACTACCAAACATCAACTCCTAGTTATTGCAGATAAACTTCCATCCTAACCTTCCAGGAAGTGTATATGGTGCCATCTAACCTTGGTACTTTGTTGGTGGAGAAACCTTTCTACTTGTCCATATCTGTGCATGTATCTATCTTCCAAATGTTAAGCTGTCACTGAAGACACCTGCTCTAATACCAATTGCTGGAATCTATTTAATACTAAGGGGGGGGTGAATAAGTAAATTCCTCCCATGTCAGTCGATGTAAGTGTTGTCTCTCACATGGTGGTAGGTTGGTCCTCCCATGTTGGAAGACTTGTTATGTGCATCTGGGTTGTGCTCTGTGTGACGATGAGATGATCTAAAGACGATGAGGAGACAGTAGGAGACGCAGGTGTTTGTAGAGGAAATGTAATGATTGGTCGTGGGATGTACCTACTTGATGGATTGATAACAGAGATGATGAAGACTTACATGGAGGTTAGGCTACATCCAGCATGAAAAAGGGTTGGCTCTGTTGAAATTCCTAGGACGAGTAGATTCGAGAGATGTCACCAATCGATGATCAAGATGATGAGGATTGCAACAGTAACGACGATGATGATCTAGTGTTGATGATGATGTTGTAGCATTGATGATCTAGCGACGAAGACTTGTGTCCAGATGTGTTGATGACTATGTCAAGAGAATACCTTCCTAGTTAAGAGGGAGTGTTAATGTAATTGTAACTTTGGAAGATATTCACTTGTATTTTATATTGTATTTTATTGTATTTTATTTGTACCTCCGACAGAGATGTTTATTCCTCTGGTCGGAGAAGTCATTATTGTATTTTGGTCATGTAAAGTCATTGAGGTTAACCCTCCATTGTAAGTTGGGGCAATAGACCCTAGAGTCAGATTGTATTAGGGTTAATAGAGTCTTCTAGAGAAGTCGGCCCAGTCAGGTACAACTACGGCCGACCTATTAAGTGAAAAGTTCAAGTGAAATATAAAGTATAAATAGAGAGTGGAGCTCTCTCATTTGGACATCACACTAACTCACAAGTTCGCATTAGTGAGAGAGAGGACAAGTTTGCATAGGAGGAAAAGAAGAGGAGCTGCAGAAGACCATCTTTGTTTTGGGGTTTTACTTTTGTGATATTGTATTGGTGATGATTCTATCTTTGAGGAAGTTGCGATGTTTTCTCCTTTATGGTTTCCCCGAGCAAAATCTTTGTGTCTATTGTGTTATGTTGTGCATGTTATTCTCTTAGATAAGATCCTAGATAATATTGATTAAAAAGTAGAAATTGTAACATTCGTCACCTTCATAGACACCTTTGAGATTATCCCATACATCCTTTGCTAAGGAAAAATGCATAACCTTGATAAATTCAGTGTTTGTCAACCCACACAGTAGTGTGTTTCTAGCTATTGTGTTGTACTCATATAGCCTCCTTTCAGCTGGGTCAATTGGTGCTACTGTTGGAACATTGTAACCATCCACAATGGACTACCAAACATCAGCTCCTAGTTATTGCAGATAAACTTCCATCCTGACCTTCCAGGAAGTGTATTTGGTGCCATCAAACCTTGGTGCTTTGTTGGTGGAGAGACCTTCCTTTTTTTCCATATCTACGCATATATCTATCTTCCATATTTTAAGCTGTCACTGAAGACACCCGCTCTAATACCAATTGTTCGAGTCTATTTAATAAGAAGAGGTGGGTGAATAAGCATTAACTCAGTTATGAACAGTTTTTACTTCTTTAACAGATTAAGCTAAACTTGATCTTGATCTTTAATCATGCATCCTCCATAAATAAAACATCCATCGACATATACACCAAAGCACATAACATAGAACACACCTAAGTTTTAAATGGAAACCCAAACAAGAGAAAACCATATAATTCTCTTTTATAATGAAAAGATTACATTCGAGGAAGCACCGAATTCCTGTGTTTACCATCACCAATTGGAAGGAGGCACTGATCCCTTGGTTTTGCAGGCACTGACATGAAGGGACATACAATTCCCTGAGCTCTCTAGCACCAAATAGAAGGAATCTACAACCCCCTACTCCTTTCCTCATCCTACTGTCCATATATATAAAATAATATATTTCCTTGCAGTACTTATGATATGCGCACACTTAAGATATTCTTATGTTTGTTCTATTGTATGCACCTTCTATATGTTGCAATATTGCTTTCACTATGTTGCATACATCACATTACTTCTCATTACACTCAACACTTCACTTTAAGTTAAACACTTCGCTTTGACTGACGTCGCACTTCATATACTGTTTGTTGCTTCATCATATTTTGTAGTATGCGCCAAGGTTCAATATTCCATTCTGCTTCTGCGCTACTACATTCTTCAATTGATACCGCGCATCAACTAATAACTTGTTTTTTTGACTTTGCACACTAGTATCAAATGGAATTGCGCACCTTCTGAGATGTGTTTGTGATATTTAGGTGCAACAGTCCTTAGGCAATTTGCGACAAACTGTGCATCATATGATTCATCCTTTTGGTTTAATGCACTTGTCTTAGATCATCCTCATCATGAAGTGCATACCTGATTCTGTTGTTACTCTGTCTTTGCACATTTTATGGACTTCTTTACTTCACACACATCAAATCAATCCTCGTGCATTATTTAAACTTCTTCACTTCGTGCATCTTCTGATATACTCCAGTTCTGTCTTTGCACCATCTGTGATTTTGTGCGCTACTATTATTCGGTCCTCATGCACTTGCGCATTCTCTATAATTCTACCTTTCTATATTAGCGCAATCATCATAGATTCATAGCATCATTATGTGCACTATCATCTATCCCATTCCTCTACTTGTGTGCATTCAGCTCTTTGTCTAGATCATATTGTTCTGATTCCATGAGACCTTCATGCCCCAAATATAAATATGTATCTTTTAGCCTTCTACTTATAAGTTCTTCATCCTTTCCATCAAGCTTACTTCAAATCTCCAAATTGCTTCATATTTATACATGTCCTGCATGGATTGTATGTCCACAAGTTGGTTGTGACTTTCCTTATTTGTTTGCTTCATGGTTTGTGCTTTTTCCGCTTGTCATGTTCTATGCTACTTATGTGTTATCTCTTGTGGGTACCATGCATACATGGTCCTTGACTTAGTGGGACTTTAAACCTTGCGGTGTGTTCTTGCGCCCTTGATGTACCATTTCCTGTGGAATTTGTGCATATGATAACTTCAACCATCACACCTTTCTTGGTACTTGTGCACACTTCAACAACTGAAATATTCCTTCAATTGGTGAGACTTGCGTGCTTTAAAGGACTTGCATAACTGTTCAACCATTTCTTGTTGCAAGCTCCTTGTACACTCCCGAACCTTGTCCAATCAACTCTTGATTTGCTTGCACACTTTAACCTTTGTCCAATAAACTCTTTGGCTTGCTTGCACACTCTTCAAGATTTTTCCAACCAATATTTGACTTGCTTACGCACTCCCAAACCTTTGTCTAGTCAACACTTTAGATTTTACCTTGAAGGTCTATGAATGGATGTATTCCTTATGTACTTCTTTAAACTGGATTTGCATGGTGTACCTCTGAACGTACTTCTTCAGACTGGATGCACTTGAGGATATACTTCCTCATACTAGTATTCATATACTTTCTTCATCCTACTTGCGCATATACTTCTTCAAAGTGGCCTTTCTATATAATTCTTCAAACTGGCATAGGAATACTGAATCCTCTTTGACATCAGTTGAAATCAATGGAATAAACTAAATCAGTTGACATCAATGACGGACAAAGTTCAACATTTTTATGGTTGTTGATTACTCATAAGGTGAATGGAATGAGACTTGATGGTTTCTTGTGTTAGTATTTTTACTTAAATATAGATTATGTTAGATATCTAATCAAACACAATATTATGCAATAATATCATTGAAAGATAGACAAGCACAACATAAAAGAGACACAAATATTTATCATGGGAAAACCCTCTCAAGGGAAAAACCCAAAAACTTCTTATGTATAGATTTCGTCAACAAGAACAATGTCATACAAAGATAAGAACCCAAAAGATAAGATGTCTTCAACAACATCTTCTTCTTCCCTAGTATGCTTGACCTTCTCTCTCTCTCACTAGTGAACTTGCTCAAGTGAGTGTATGTCCAAATGAGGAATTTGACCCTCCTGTTTATGCACATCAATTGGGTGACCTTTTCACTTACTGGATTGACCTCTCCTAAGGGAACTCAAAATAACATTTACATAATGTTTCTTCAGGTACTATTGATCCAGATTTATAAGAAATGGTTACATCGATTATTTCAATGTATTTTACATAATCAAATACATCAATGACATCTCCAGAAGGAGGTATAACAATGGTACAAAAAAATATAATAACAATACAACAATAATGCAATAAGAATATCTTCCAAAGTTACACATTATTCAGTACTCCCTCTTAACAAGGAAGGTATTCTTACGACACGGTCATCACCAATAGTCACTGGACACGATCATCATACTGGTCATCATCAGTGGACATCATCACTCGATATCATCATCATCACTGTTTTTGCAACTCTGACCATTGACTTGTGACATCTCTTGAATATATACATCATAAGAAGTTCTATAGAGCTAGCCCTTTTTCATGTTGGATGTACGCGTCTTTGCAGTGCTATCCCTTTTTCATGATAGATGCAAACTTCTACAGTGCCAACCCTTTTTCATGCTGGATGTAAACCTCTACAGTGCCAGCCCTTTTTCATGCTAGATGTAAACCTCTACAGTGCCAATCCTTTTTCATACTGGATGTAGCCATCTCTGCAACGCCAGTCCTTTCTCACACTGGATGCATCTCTATAGTTCCAGTCCTTTTTCATACTGGATGTATCCATATCTACAGCACCAGTCCCTTTTCATACTAAATGCATCTCTACAGTGCCAATCCTTTTTCATACTGGATGTAGCCATATTTGCAATGCCAGACTTTTTCAAACTGGATGCATCTCTACAGTGTTAGTCATTTTTCATACTAGATGTTGCCATCTCTGCATCGCCATTCCTTTTTCATACTGGATGCATCTCTACAGTTCCATTCCTTTTTCATATTGGATGTATCCATCTCTACAGTTCTATTCCTTTTTCATACTAGATGTATCCATCTATGCAGCGCCAATCCTTTTCCATACTGGATACATCTCTACAGTGTCATTCCTTTTTCATATTGGATGCAGCCATCTCTGCAATGCCATTTCTTTTTCATACTGGATGCATCTCTACAGTGCCAGTCCTTTTTCATACTAGATGTAGCCATATCTGCACCACTAGTCCTTTTTCATATTGGATGCATCTCTACAATGCCAATCCTTTTTCATACTCGATGTAGTCATCAACCCTTTTTCATGAACCGAGCAATCCATCTGCTGGGTCCATCCCAGGAGCGTACATTATGTTGCATACTCTGCATTACCTCACCACGTGTACAGGTAATCTTGTAGTCTAGGAGACTCAATTACGTCACATAACCCATGAATACCTTCTACCACATCACATATCAATGTCAGGACAACACAACCTTGTGAGTGTAGCCTAAGAGACTCAATTATTGACCACCCACTACAACTCACATCTCAAGTGGAGACATGCCCAGGAGACTCAATTAATTCACATAACCCGTGACTACCTGCGTCTCACATGTGCTATGTTACTTATCACTCCCTCTTGAGATGAACCACCCCAAGTTTGTTCCTAAACTACTTCAAACTTCACTCTTAAAAGAGGCTTGGTCAACACATCAGCTATCTTCTCCTATGTCACTATATACTGGAGCCTCACTTCTCCTCTCTACACCATATCCCTGATATAGTGATACATGATCTCGATGTGCTTCATATTTTCATGAAACAATGGGTTCTCAAACAACTTCACACAACTTTGGTTGTCACAGAGAATACAAGTCGCCTCTAACTCGAGATCGAACAAAACTACAAGCAACTTCTGAAGCCATACTACCTCGTAGCTTGCAGAACAATATTCCATATACTCTGCTTCGGTTGTACTGAGTGCCACACTCGTCTGCTTCCTAATAAACCATGAGATCATACCAGATCCCAAACTAAAGAAACACCCTTATGTGCTCCTTCTATCCATAACACTACTGGCCCATTCCGCATCAACATAACCTTGTAGGTTAACCCTCTAATCTGATGCATATCTGAGGCCATAATCAATCATACCCCTCAAGTACCTCAACGCATGCTTTGTCGCAACTAGGTGAACTCATCTCGGCTCTACCATATACTGATTTAGAGTGTTCACCAGAAAGAATAAATCTAGCCTTGTGTTAGTTAAGTACATCAACAAACCAATCATTTGTCTATATACCATGGAATCCACCCTTTCTAAATAAGTATCACGTAACAAATTCATATTCGATGTCATAGGTTTGGCCATGGCCTTGCAATTCATCATCCTGAATCTCTATAGGAACTCTATTGCATATTTTACCTAACTCAGGAAAGTCTCCTCTGGATTCTGCCACACCACGTCATGGGTGCTTGTTTCAAATTGTATAAGGCCTTCTTCAATTTTCACACATGAGTCTCCCTATCATGTGTCTCAAATCCTAGTGGTTGATCCACATATACTTCTTCTTTTACCACACAATTCAGGAAAGTAGTCTTCATGTCCATCTGGTGTACCTTCCACTTCATCACTGTAGCTATCAAAAGTATAGATCTAATTGAATTTTATCTTGATACAAGAGAAACAATGTCTCATCACAATAAACTCCCTCTTTCTGAGAGAAATCATGAACCTTTCCTTGTACTTCTATAGTATGCTTGATTTTGTAAATTTGCTTGAACATTCATCACTTGTTCTTTGGAACAAGTCTTATCATCCTTATCTTGTAGGTCATGGTACATGATCTTCCATACAAGTCAAATTTAGTCATATGATTAGTATCATTCCATGTAATGACAAATTCTTATGAATAATGTACATAGTCATGTAACCAATGCATCTAGCCAATGCTTTAGCACAACACTCATCCATATCCTGTATACACATGGTAACTATCTAGATGCCTTCCATCTCTACTAGAACATACTATTAAGAACGTGCGTTGCTCTTAATATGTTAGCAAAGAGGTTTCATCCTAGACTAGCTCCATCAAGGGCTCATGGGATATTGTTGAGCACTATAGGCCCCTTACCCATAATCATGCACTACATGATTCTACTAATACTCAATCTTATTCATATATAAGTGCATAAAAGAAAATTGTATCACAGATCTACATGTATCTGTTATGAGCAATATCTTTCAAAATACTCAGAAATTCAATAATAGTAAATACTTATCTTTCATGTGTTTTGTAGCATCCCTCTTGGTTTCTACCTCCTTGCAGAAGTTACTGGATTTTCTGGAAGAGTACTCTGCTCCATCATCTGATTCTGAAGACCTTGATATTCTTCTTCGTCCATTCTGGAACTTTTTGAAGTCTTCATCATTGGTCCTCATGTACTGAATTCAATATCTCCTTTTGATTGGAAACAGATTCTTCATATACACTATCATGTTTTTTCTGGATATCGGGAAGACCATTCACCATTTTTCTTATGATCGGTAAATCCTTGTAGTGTATATATATGCAAGCCTTATGTGCCATAGTTCACTTGGTTCCATAGTGTCATGAAACAATGCTTCATCTAGTCAACCTTTTAATTTGAACAATCCTCCCTATTTCTTTCCAATTACTACTGTATTATCAAAATTTCAAGACATATTCTTCATCACTTTAGTAATATTCCCTTGTTTTCTTCTTCTCTGGTTCATCTTCCTCTGCAGCATGAGCATGATGTATTTTCTTGCTTCCTCTCTTGATGCCTTTCTTCTTAGGACAATTTCTTGCAATGTGTCCCATCTCATCAAAATTGTAGCATTTTAAGTTCGAGTAATATCTAGGAGTTATTTGACCCTTTTGGAATCTTTTATACTTGTGATTATGATGAGCTACCAAAGCTTGATTATATTCTTCACCTAACTTCTCTTTTCTGTCTTCAATCCTTGTTTCTTCCTGAGTGAAAATTTCCTAAAGTGCACCGAATATGATAAGTTCCTTTCTGGAATATATTCCTTGAATAAGTTACTCCCATGTGTTCGAGTATTAAAAACCCATCCATATCCATTTCATACTTAGGATACATTAATTAGTCATTGTTTTTATTAATTCCTAGGTGTTGACTAGGTAGTTGGCCATTATTTGTCTTTTATGTGAACCAAAATCCTTCCTAAGTCACTAGGGCACACTTCTGGTGATCCTGGATAAGATTTCCTAATATTCTATGAGATTTTATTCCATTCCTGGATTAGAAGGGTGCATTATTGTTTTTTACTGTTTTGGGTGAAAAGGTAAAAGCTAGTTGACTTGGCTTTAGCAGTCTTTTGGCCAACTCGCCCTCCATGATGTTTCCTCTTTCTAAAATATGCAGCTAGGATTATTTTCCATCCTACATCACCATCATACTCATAATTTACCAATTTGTGAGCCTTAGAGGTGATTTGGAAAGCACTTTTTGCACCTAGGGGTTTTTCATCTTTTTAGTAAGCCTGCTTTTGTGAGGATTTCGAATGCCTTCTTTGGATTTAAAATATCTGATGTAATTATATATTTGGACAGCCATTACATAGCCCAATTTTGCATGATGTAGACTTATTCAATAGAAATTTACTATTTGCATCATATTCATGATTGTTTTATGTGTTCTATGACTAGTTTTTGCAAGGCAATTTGTGAGAGTTTGTAATTGCTTGAGTAGATATTGGTGTGAACAATATTTTCACATGGTATCAAAGCTATCAAGATGTTATATTCTCATTAATTTTTCTTGCAGGATCGAACCAGTGTAAGAGAGGGCGCAATTCAATCACCCAGAGGGTGCAATTCAACATCTCAGGGGCGCAACCAAACATCTCAAAAGCATATTTCAGAATAGCCATGGATTAGTCACAATAAATCATGCTGACTCCATTCAATTATTTTGACTGGAATGGGTAGATGGAAATCTTGTTGAGGAGTAAATGCCTCTACAGGGTGACTATGGCAATTGAAATTGAGCCTACTGCTCTCATTTAGAAGGAAAAGTGGCATAATAGAAGAGATGAGGCTTATGGTCTCTTGTGTCTCAGCACATCCTGGGATCTTTTCCATCTAAATGGTGTTGCCACTCCTAATGAGGTTTGGGTCAAGATCCAAACTTTATTTGGAAATACTGATGAATTGAGGGGCCATTAACTAGAGAATGAACTAGTTTCACCGAGTCCAAGCAATTTCGAGACCCTACAAGAATTTTTCTCAAAAATTAAGGATCTTGTTATTCAATATAAGTAGTGTGGAATTGATAAGAAATATGAGCATTTGATCTTGGGAATCCTCTCAAATATTGGCCCTGATTACTCAATCTTTGTTTCAACCTTCCATGCTACAAAACTCACCGTTCGAAATTGGAAGATGCCTTCATTGGAAGAATTCATGGAATCACTCACTTAGGAGCAATACAAGTTGGTCTTGATGGGAACATTAAAAAATCTATCAAAGGAAAATGCTTTGGCTGCTATAGATTCAAAGAATTCAAAAGGAAAGAAGAAGGCCAATCCCAAGAAACCACCTAATCAGAAGAAATACAAGCAAAAAGCTCAAGAACAGTTCCCCAATTCCAAGAAGAATTCTCAAAAGAAGAAAGAGAAGTCTATGTGCGTATATTGCAATAGGGGATTTCATCCTGAGAGATCATGCATGAAGAATACCATTGACCAAATGGCTCAATTACTTGAGAAAGCCAACATCCCACTTCTAGAGATCACAAGAAACAAGGAAGGAGGATCCAATTTTGAAGACAGGAAGAGAGTACATGCTTTGATGGCAGGCACATCCAAGTCTACCTCTTTCATCATTGATTCTGGATATTCAAGGCATATGGTTTCCAAAAGAGATTCTTTCTCCTCTCTTGATTCTTCTGGTGGTCCAACTATTGTGTTGGGTGGTGATTTTGAAACTACTTGCAAAGGTAAAGGCAGTATTGAACTTGAGTATGGTTCCTTCACTAATGTGTTGTATGTCCCGGGTCTTCCTGCAAACCTCTTGTCAGTCTACTAGATGACTCACACTGGGTCTCCCAAAAAGGTTGTCTTCACACCTAATGATTTTCAAATATATAAGATTTCCACAGGTAAAATTGTTGCCTTAGGTACTACTGACCATAGCTCAAAAGTCTATAGGTTTTCACACTCTATGCGTTTCTCATCACCTTCTTCTCTCCTTACTCACGCCAATGAGTCAACAAAATTATGGCATGAGAAATTTGGTCATCTAAATTACAAATACCTTTCTCAACTTCATGAGAAGAATATGGTCATAGGGCTGCCCAACATCAAGTTTTTTAAAGGAGTCTGTCAAAGTTGTATCCTAGGAAACACCCTAATCGTAAGTTTGAAAGAGCTATGTCTGAGAGAACCTCTGCACCCCTTAAGCTCATTAACAGTGAAATATTAGGTCCATTCCCCCATGTGTCTTTGAATAATTCAAAATACATCCTAACCTTCATATATTACTTTTCCAGATACTATTGGGTCTCTTTCCTCAATTAAAGTCAGAATTTTTTAGTTGTTTCAATATTTTCAAAGCCTCAGTTGAGAACCCGTATGGAATATATATCAAGGTCCTCATATTTGATAATGGTGGGGAGTACATAAAATATGATTTTCAACAATTTTGTGCTTCTGATGGTAGTTAGATGCAACACATTGTTCCCTACACACCTTAGCAAAATGGTGTTGCTGAGAGGAAGAACAGATCTCTCAAGGAGATGGCTACATGCATGCTTGAGTCTAAGCTTTGTCTCCAAGAATTTGGGCTGAATTTATCAACTATACATCCTACATACAGAACATAGTGCCTCATAAATTATTGAAAGGAATCACTCCTTTTGAAGCTTGGACCAAAAACAAAGCTCTTGATGTCTCTCATTTCAGGATTTTTGGCTCCAAGGCTTGGGCTAGAATTCCACTTGAGAAGAGGAGGGCCATGCAGCCCCAAATCCAAGCATTTATCTTTGTTGGATATTTATAATAATCCAAGGGTTACAATTTTCTGAACATGACCACTCAAAAATCATTTATTGAGAGGAGTGCTCAATTCAAAGAAGAGCCCTTGCAATCAGTTGAAGTTGGGAAATCTTTTGCACCATAACCTATGAGAGTAAATGAAGTTTCTCATGATATTTCTGATTCTGATATATATGATTATGAATACCATATTATTGTATATACAATTTCACATACAATCCCTAAGTGGGCTGTTAAGACTCTTGAAGCAACTGGTGAACTTGTGGGGAATCCTCGGGATACTAGGAGGACTAGATCAAAATTTGAGAATGATCTTTAAGTGAATGATCCTTACCTACCGGAGAAGTGTTTTTTGATGGTTGATTCATATCCTCAGTGATATGAAGAAGCATCACCTGACCCAAAATGGAAGGCATCCATGGATGAGGAGTTTCATTCACTGCAAAAGAATGACACTTGGGAGCTAGTCAAGCTTCCTCCAGCCATAAATTGGTAAGGTGTAAGTGGATCTTCAAGACAAAATTTTCCACTAATAGTACATATGTGAAATATAAATCAAGTATTGTGTCAAAGGGACTCTCCCAATTTCATCGTCTTGACTATAATGAGACCTTTGCACTAGTTGCAAAGATGGATTCGATAAGACTAGTCCTATAAATTTTTGCATCCAAACAATGGGAAGTGTATCACATGGATGTCAAGAGTGCTTTCATCCATGTATATATTTAGGAGGATATCTATATGAAACATCCAAAGGGATATATTTATGATACTAACCTTGTGTGCAAGTTGAAGAAGTCCTTGTATGGGCTTAAGCAACATCCTAGAACTTGGTATGCCAAGATGGACACCTTCCTCTTGTCACAATATTTTAGTAGATGCAAGTCCGATCCAAATGTGTACATGAAGCTAATTGATTATTCCATTTTTATTATTGTTTTATATGTTGATTACCTACTAATCATAGGTATCTCCATTGATCAAATAGATTAATTGAATACCTCCTTGCATCAATATTTTTCCATAACTGACTTGGGAATACTTAAACAATTTTTGGGGATTGATATCTCACATCCAAGTCTAGAATTAAATTATATAATTCAAAGTATGATTCGTACCTGCTAAACAAGTTCAATATGACTGAATGAAAGCCTACAAATATTCCCTTCCTTTCAGGAGTAAGACTTGAAGAAGCAAATTCTTCACCATTGGTGAATAACATCTTGTATAGGAAGCTAGTTGGCAGCTTGTTGTACTTGACTCATAATCGACCTGATATTGCTTATGTTGTGAGTGTGGATTCAAGATACATGGAGCATCCACATGAGTTTCATTGGAGGGATGCAAAAAGAATCTTGCATTATGTGCAAGGAACCAAGTCTTATGGGATTCACTACGTTGCAGATTCGAACCTAGATCTTCTTGGCTTTACTGATTCAGATTGGGAAGGTGATAGCCTAGATTAGAAGTCCACTTATGGATTTTTTTTCATGCTTGGAAGAGGACCTATTTTGTATTCAAGTAATAAATAAATTGCAATTGCACTCTCTTTAGTAGAGGCCGATTACAGAGGAGCAGTGAATGCTACAACTCAGTGTATGTGGTTGCAGGGTATACTTTCTGAGTTTGGGATTTCCTTTAGCACTCCCATAATCATCATTTGTGACAATCAAAGTGCTATAAGGATCTCAACTGGTCCAATACATAGGCAAAAAACCAAGCATATTGATATTCATATGCACTACATTAGGATTCTAGTGCATGATCACATCATTGATCTACATTTTTTCCCATCATCTAAGAAAATTGCAGACATCTTTGTTATATTTTCTACTTTTAATCAATATTATCTAGGATCTTAACTGAAAGAATAACATGCACATCATAACACAATAGACACAAATATTTTCCTCGGGGAAACCATAAAGGATAAAACCATGCAACATCCTCAGAGATAGAATCATCACCAATACAATATCACAAAATTAAAACCCCAAAAAAAAGATGTTCTTATGCATCTCCTCTCTCTTTCTCCTATGCAAACTTGTACTCTCTCTCTAACTTATGTGAACTTGTGTGAGTGAGTGTGTGTTCAAATGAGAGAGCCTTGCTCTCTATTTATGCTTTACTTTCACTTGACCTTTTTCACTTGCTAGGTCGGCCCCAACTATACCTGACTGGGATGACTTCTCTAGGGGGACTCAATAACCCTAATCTAACTGACTCTAGGGGGATCTATTGCCCCGAATTACAAAGGAGGATTTACCTCAATGACTTTACATGACCAAATGTAACAATGACATCCCCGACCAGAGGAATAAACATCTCCATTGGAGGTACAAATAAAATACAATAATAATAACAATATAAAATACAAGTGAATATATTCCGAAGTTACAATTACATTAACACTCCCTCTTAACTAGGAAGGTTTTCTCTTGCCATAGTCATCAAAACATTTGGACACAAGTCTTCATCGTTGGATCATCTTCAATGTTGGAACATCATCATCAACACTAGATTATCATCATCGTTGATGCAATCCTCATCATGTTGATCAACGATTGGTGACATATATCAAATATAATCATCATAGGAATTTCTACAGAGACAACCCTTTTTCATGATGGATGTAGGCCTAGCCCTCATGTATGTATTTATCATCTCTGCGATCAATCCATCAAGTAGGTACAACCCAGGACTAGTCATTACATTGCCTCTGAAAACACCTGCATCTCCTACTATCGCATCATCGTCTTCATATCATATCATCGTCACATGGAGCACATCACATGTCCCACACCGGTCAGCCCGCGTCTACCAGTATGGGAGGCACAAACCTACCACCATATGAGATCCTGCCTAGGCGCACACACATTGTCTTATGACTGGGGGACGTCTCCAGTATGGGAGTCACTAACCTACCACCATATGAGACCTCATCTACCAGCATGGGAGGCACAAACCTACCACCATGCGAGACCCAACCCTTACATCTACCAACATGGGAGGCACGAGCCTACCACCATGCGATAATGGCTCATCCCTTACATATACCAACATGGGAGGCACAAACCTACCACCATGCGAGAATGGCTCGGCCCTTACATCTACCAACATAGGAGGCATGATCCTACCACTATGCGAGAATGGCATGGCCCTTAGATATACCAACATATGAGGCATGGCCCTACCACTATGCGAGAATGGCCTGACCCTTGCATCTACCAACATAGGAGGCACGAGCCTACCACTATGCAAGAATGACCCGTGTGCATCTGCATCTTTTGGACTCATCACTTCCTCTTGGAAGGAACCTTGATCTGGAGAACGCCAAGCTTCTCTCTAAAGTACTCGAACTTCACTCTATCTAATGGCTTGGTCAACACATCGACTATCTGCTCGTCTGTCACAATATACTAGAGCTTCACTACTCCTCCCTGCATCATATCCCTCATATAGTGGTACTTGATCTCAATATGATTCAACTTGTCATGGACCACCGGTTTCTCAGACAACTTCAAACAACTCTGGTTGTCACGGAATATACAAGTCACCTCTAACTGAAGATCAAACAAATTAGACAGTAGCTTCCTAATCCATACTACCTGAAAACTAGCTAAACGAGCTGCAACATACTCTGCTTCAGATGAACTCAATGCCACATATGAATTCTTCCTGCTAACCCAGGAGATCATACCAGATCCCATACTAAAGCAACATCCTAAAGTGATCTTCCTATTTGTGGCACTCCCTACCCAATCTGAATCAACATAACCCTGTAGGTTAGTCTTTTGAGTCACGTCATAATTCAGCCCACAATCAACTGTACCCTTCAGGTAGCTCAATATATGCTTTGCAGCAATCAAGTGAACATGTCTCGAATCCGTCAGGAACTGGCTCAATGTGTTCACAGCAAAGCATATCGCAGGTCTTGTATTCCTTAGGTACATCAATGACCCAATCATCTAACGATACATCGTGAAATCAAATAACTTTGATGAAGCGTCACATAGTAGCTTCAAGTTTGATTCCATAGGTGTGGCCATAACCTTGCAGTCTATCATTCTGAACCTCTTCAGAATATATACTGCATACTTCCCTTGTCCAAGGAAGATCCCATCCGCATTCTGCCACACCTCCATGCCTAGGAAATAGTACATCATACCTAGGTCCTTCATCTCGAACTCTGTGACAATTTTCCTCTTTGTATCTACAATGAGCCCATCCTCCCCTATTACAAACATGTCATCTACATAGAGTATAAGTATAATTGGATTTCCCACTTCAACCTTGTAGTAAAGGTTGGAATCTGCTTTACTCTTGGTAAATCCCAAGCTCATCAAGAAAATATCCATCCTGTCGTACCACATCCTGGGTGCCTGTTTCAATCCGTACAACGCCTTCTTCAATTTGCACACATGAGTCTACCTGTCATGTGTCTCAAATCCGAGTGGTTTCTCCATGTACACTTGCTCCTCTACTACACCATTCAATAATGTTGTCTTGAAATCCATCTGGTGTACCTTCCATTTCATTACTGCAACCAATGCAAGTACTAATCTGATGGAAGTGTATCTGGCTATAGGTGCAAATGTATCCTCATAATATATGCCTTCCTTCTGGTATAAGCCACATGCCACAAACCTCGCCTTGTGTTTATATATGATTCCATCTACAGCATGCTTGATCTTGTAGATCCACTTAGAATTCACAACAGACTTCCCTTCGGGTCTTGGAACTATCTCCCAGACATCATTCTTGTGATCGACTGGTACTCCTCGATCATGGCATCCTTCCATTCTTTTGTCTATGCTATTTCCTCATAGTTGGCAGGTTCCTTGTCAATGATGTCACACAACAGGGATACATAGATGGAGTATGGACTGAGTCTCTTTCTTTCTTTGTGCATCCCCTCTGGAGCTCCATACTTCTCTGCATCTTGTATTTCTTCTTGTACGCATGCCAGTTTCCTCTTGTGGGAGTTATTCTCATGAGGTGGATCAATAGGTTTTTGTGTTTCCTCCATCTCGCGATCTTCATTATCTTCTGGAATCGCTTCTTCCATTACTGTATCTCTAATCCTGGGGACTTCAGGTTCATCAATGTATTCAATAGGTAACTTTTTGGATTTATTGTAGGATGAGTCTTCGTCAAAAGTTATGTCTCTGCTAATGTCGATCTTCTTGAATCTTGGGACATATATTCGGTAGGCCTTCGATATTTCACTGTATCCTATGAATATACCCTTCTTTCCTCAAGGATCTAGCTTTGTCCTCTTCTCCTTTGGAATGTGTATGTACACTGGGCAGCCAAATATCTTGAGAGGGTTGACTTCTGGTTTCTCTCCGAAGAACACTTCTTCTGGTGTCTTGTTGTCTAGTACTCTATGAGGAGTACGATTATGTACATACACAGATGTCCTCGTAGCTTCTTCCCATAGGTGTATCAGAAGATCCTGGTCATGAAACATTGCTCTTACTGCTTCTATTATTGTTCTATTATTTCTTTCTGCAACACCATTCTATTGTGGATTATATGGAGTGGTCAACTCCCTCGTAATCCTAGATTGTTTGCATAGGTTCATGAAATCTTCTGAGATGAACTCTCCACCATTATCTGATCGAAAGGTAGTTATTCTTTTCTCCCTGTGGTTCTCAATCAAGTCTTTGAATTCCTTGAACTTGCTAAATACTTCATCTTTACTCTTCAATAAATATATCCAATTCTTACGGGAAAAGTCATCAATAAATGAAACATAATATACATACTCACTCAATGAACTGGATGACATAGGACCCAATACATCGGAGTGGATGATTTCCAATATTCCTTTTGCTTTGATTTCACTACTTGGAAATGCCTTCTTCACATTCTTTCCCTTTGCACATCCTTTGCAAACGCCTCCATGCTTCCACTGGTTTCTGGAAGTCCTTCAAGTACTTTGCTTGCAATGGGTAGTGTTTTATAGTGCACATGTGTAAGCCTTCTATGCCATAATTCACTTGGCTCCATGGTGTCATGGACCAAGGTTTTTTCAGGTTGGCCCTTCAATTTGTACAAACCTCCCTCTTTCTCTCCAATCACAACTTGTTAGGATATTTAGACACTTAGGAGTTAGTTAAGATCAACTTGTGTAATATATCCATTAGGAAAAGTGTGTTTCTTTAGTATGCATTAGTATGCATTTGTAAATATTTAATTTGACGGTCACAATATGTTCTAGACATAGAGTGATCCGACAGCTCAACTTCTCTTAGATCATACCTACCCTTGATTCGTGGCTTAGCACCTGATTGGTCCATGATCTCTATTTAAAGAGCATGGAGGGTCATTGGAAAGTTGATCGATTATGAGAAGCTCATTTGTAACTTTTTTTCTTTGATAATAAATTTCTCCATAGAAGCTATTTGGTTGGGGCCATGGAGTGTTTCCCTCTCGAGGGTTTAAACCACATCAAAACATCGGTGTATCGATTTGTGATCTATTTGTGTGAAGTGGTTGCTCTAGGTGTTCGGTCTTTTGGGAGTACCCTGTGTACCCGAACACAACTACATCATCTATAGTATTTCCCTTTGTCCACATTAGGACTTGGCCATCAACAAATGCAACCCTCATACCTTTAGCATCTAGTGTTGATATGGAGAGAAGGTTCTTCTTTAGTCCTGGAACATATAGTACATCCTTCATATTCAGAGATTTTCCAGAGTCTAGCTTGTAAGAAGCTTCTCCACTTCCTTTTATGGGGTATTGGTAATCATCCCCAAGTTTCACCTTGTGAGGTGACTCATGTTTAGACAAGTTTATGAAGGATTATTGATATCCCGTCATATGTTTGGAAGCTCCATTGTCTACCAGCCAATCATTACTTCCATGTGTTACAGTTCCCATGAGTGTTGATATCAGGACATACTCTTTGTCACTTGAAGATTTATCACTTTATTCTCTGGCTCTCTTCCTTGGAGATTCATCATCTTCTGTAGTGTGAGCATGGTTCCTTTTCTTGTTGTTCTTCTCATTATGGGAGCCACATTTATTTCTGGGACAATTTTTGGAGTAGTGTCCCTTCTCATCACAAGTAAAGCATCTAATATTAGATAGATCTCTCCTGGATATTCTATATTTATCCCTCTGACTTTGGTGGTGGTGTTTCTCCCTCTTACTGTGACGGTGCTCCCTCTTGTTACTATTCCTTCTGGTGTGTGCCGTGAGAGGTTGATCATCATTTTCTCCCATCTTCTCTTCTCGAGCCACAAGTCAAGCTTCTTATTGTGAGCATTCTTCCCATAGCCTACTGAATGAGATTAATGTCTTTCTAGCACAAATCCCTTGAATGAATGAGTCCCATGATTTTGGGAGACCATTTGAGGTGGTCATCACAATTTCTCCTTCTTCTACCTTTTCTCCCACAGCTTCAATTTTCTCCTTGATCTGAGAGACCCTGGTAAAGTATGACTGCATGGTCTCTGCATTTTGAATCTTCACATTCTTGAGTTGATTCCTCAAGGCCATCTTCCGATTTATATTCTTCCCTTCAAATAGATTTTTTAAAGCATCAAACATCTCTTTAGGTGTCTTCAAAGATGACAAATGTGGGATGAGATGATACTTAATGGAATCTGCAATGATCCTCTTGGCCTTAACCAATTTCTTCTTGTGTAAGGCTTTAGCCTCATCTCCCTCTGGTGTTGTAACCTCTTCATTCACATACTTGTCCAATTCATTCTCTTCAAGTACAAGTGTAATCCTATACTTCCATGCTCGTAAGTTATCATCCCCTTCAAGATTATCCTCAAGCTTGGTGTGGTGAGATATTTTAATGAGAACCTCAAATGGAAATAGAAAAGTTGTTAGGTCTCACCAGTTTTAGATGCCCAAACTAGTTCTGGAGCTGGTTGGCCCTAGGGTTTTTCAGAGAAACCCTAATTTTAAAAACTTGGAATTTGGAACTTTTGATTGGATAGATAGATGTGCCTTCTCAAGGAGAGTTTCCCAATGTACTCACCTCCCCAAATCAGTGAACAAAAACTCAAAATATCGTATGCCCTAGTTTTCCTCTGATAATGGTGATGGGCCAGAAAAATGAAAATTCTCATAATCAAGTTCTGCTTCGACAGAAAGATGTGCCCTCCTAGGGAGAGTTAGCCTAACCTATTTTCGTTGATGATCTTTGGAGAGAAGACCGAAAATTAAGAATCCCAAGCTTTTGCGAATGCACAGTGTCTTCTTTTCAGGTTAGCTCTGATTCCATGTTAGATTTTCTACTTTTAATAAATATTATCTAGGATCTTAACTGAAAGAATAACATGTACAGCATAACACAACAGACACAAAGATTTCACTCAGGGAAACCATAAAGGAGAAAACCCCGCAACTTCCTCACAGATAGAATCGTCACCAATACAATATCACAAAAGTAAAACCCCAAAACAAAGATGGTCTTCTGCAGCTCCTCCGTCTTGCTCCTATGCAAGCTTGTCCTCTCTCTCTCAGTTATGCGAACTTGTGTGAGTAAGTGTGTGTTCAAATGAGAGAACCTTGCTCTCTATTTATACTTTACTTTCACTTGACCTTTTTCACTTGCTAGGTCGGCCCCAACTATACCTGACTGGGTCGACTTCTCTAGGGGGATCTATTTCCCTGACTTACAAAGGAGGATTTACCTCAATGACTTTACATGACCAAATGTAATAATGACATCCTCAACTAGAGGAATAAACATATCCGTCATAGGTACAAATAAAATACAATAATAATAACAATATAAAATACAAGTGAATATCTTTCAAAGTTACAATTACATTAGCAATCTTCACCAAATATTTTTCAGAGAAGACTTTCATCCATATTAGATTACTACTTGGGATGGATGAACATGTGGTGGAGTTAAGTATTTATCAGCAATTCTTCAATTTTATTCATGTCCATGTTTGAGGGGAGTTTTTTTCCATGAGGTTTTCCTTCTTTCCTTGTTTTGTGGACAAGGCAATATGTAAAAAGGGTGACCATGCCAAGTTGTTGGGCCCTATAATATTTTTTTTATACATAAATTCAGGCTTAAGGAGGCCTTTTGGAGTATTAAAAACCCATCCATATCCATTTCATACTCAGGATACATTAATTAGTCGTTTTTTTTATTAATTCCTAGGTGTTGACTAGGTATTTTTCCATTATTTGTCTTTTGTGTGGACCACAAACCATCTTGAGTGACTAGGGCGCACTTCTGAAGATATTGAATAACATTTCCTAAGATTCTATGAGATTTTATTCCATTCCTGGATTAGAAGGGAACATTACTATTTTTTATTGCTTTTTACTGTTTTTGGTGAAAAGGTAAAATCTATTTGACTTGGCTTTAGCAACTTTTTGGCCAACTCGCCCTCCATGTAATATCCCCAACTTGGCCAATTTTTGAAACTTGGACTAGTGAAACCCCAAATTGCCCCAAATGATCCCAAATGGTTTTGAATTATGTCTAGAGTGGATTGAGGTGTATTAGGATACACTAATGAAGATATAATATGCTTGGACACTTTCTAAATACTTTTACAACTTGCATTTACAACTAGAGAATGAAAGGAAAAAATACTAGGAAAATCGATGTTAAAACCCCCAAGGGAAGATGGCTCCAAATGACTCCTAAGGATTTCAAATTGGGTCTGAGAGTGTTTTAGGTATTAGGACATAAAAATGAATCTAATGGGTGCTTATAAACTATCAAAATACTTATGAAACCTTCATTTGGATTTAGGAGAAAAAATGGAAAATTTACTAGTAGTTTTGATGTTCAAACCCCCAAGGGTAGAGGTCACTAATGGCTTCCCGAATGTAGTACGACCCTCCAAAATTTCAGAAAATAGACATGGATTAGTTATATGACTTCAATGGGAACCCAAATGCATCATTAATCAGTTCCTACATGCTATTGCAACTTCCATAAAATAGATATTTGTAAACATGCCATTGCATAGGGGAAATGTGAGAAAAACACTATAACTTGCTATGAAATTTGAGATAAATGTCCCATGGACCTGCATAAGGTATATGATACTTCTTCATTACATTAATGTATCTCCAAAAAACACTTAAAACCACATACATTTACTGAAACAATTCGATACCAAACAACTTCAACTCTTACAACAAGATATGTGGAGATATGTGGGAAAATGGAACCATTCATACATAGTTTGGCATTTACACATAGTTTCACTTGGATATTCAACCTGAGGGTCATATGAGCATAAAATATAGAGTGTATAAATTATATTACAAATAAATTGGTCCCCTTTTACTTCCCCAAAGATATCATCATCTCACCATGTGCGCCCTTCCTCCAAGAGTAAGAATATAGAGAGAAAAGTGAGAGCGATGTGGGAAAAAGTTGAAGGAGAAATGCTCATGAGTAGCCCTATAGCTTCAACCTATAAAAAAATTTATTAATACAACTCCAATGAAAGGTTTGAATTTCCTCTCCAATTTCCAATTAGGATGGGAATATTGAACCCTCGAAATTGGTACTAAGGCAAGAAGGATAAACATCCACCTTGCATGGACAAGCTATGCTCTCCAATTTTGACAAATGAGAAATGATCAAAAGCTAGTATCCTTATTTCTTCTTGTATTTTATTAACCTACCAAGGAATCCTTATCTCGAATTCCCTCCAAGAGACTCATCCCAGCTTGAATTAGGGATATATTCCCATGAATGCCACTTGTCCAACTTTTCCTAGCTCTCCTCTTCCATCAATTCGAATGGGGGAATCTTGGCTGCCCTAACTCCCCTTGTGTGCCCTCTTGGAAGCTAGTTTTAAACCTGACATGTCAAATATGTCATATGTCAGAAATCAGGTCTGAAATTTGTCATAAGTGTCATATAATCTTCATCATTGTTGTCATAGGAGTTAGGGAATCTAGCTCCAAGTGTCACAATTCTTCTAAGATGCCTCTTCCTCTTCCACGGGAGTTACTCTTCCACTCCAATTATACCTTACATGATTCATGCCATGAATGATACCTCTTCAACTCCCCCAAGTATGTTACCCTTCATCTTGAACTCAAATTGGCGAGAGAATGATGCCAAGTCTAGTGAGGAATCTTGCCACATGTGGGTCCCACAACCTCTTATGTTCCCTCATGAACCAATGCCACCTTATTTTCTTTTTATTATTATTTAATTGACCCCTTTAATGTTAATTTTTAATTCTAAGGTAATTTTGGGTCTTGTATCTCCTTTATTCCAACTTTTAATGCTTCCACCCCCAACCTAGGGAACTAATAATTTTCCTCCATGATAGTTCATTTGGATGGGAATATTACAACTTTGAATTGGGAATTTTCTCTTAATGTGACTCACCTTGTCCATTTGGATCTAATTTTACATTACTACTAACTTGGACATCATGCTTGGCAATTATTTGACCCTTGGTATCAATTTGACAAACTATCATGAATATGGCCAAGGAGCTTAGGCCATTGTGATCTAATGAAAAATTTGGGGACATGACAAATCCCCCCCTTCCAATAATGCTTGTCCTCAAGCAATTTCAAACATGGATGTTGAATAACCTTCTTTCTTTCCAAAACGTTTCTTCGAAAACTTCCCTTCTAAACTCTAAGTAGTGGCACTCATGCACTACAACTGTGTGTTTCCAAAAGAAAGAAGATGTGGGTTTTCTTTTTCATATTGATATCCCATGTGACATCACCACTAAACAACAAACTATTAATTAAATCCATCAAAACAAAGTTTTCACAATTACTCTTTACCTCTTTCATATTTTGGAAACCCTTTCTGATACCACTGTATAATTCTTTGAAGTTGCCACTAAGTTTCCCAACTTTGAGTACTCAAGATTCCATGAAAAGTTTATAGAGGAACCACCATGCTTATTGCCGCAGTAATCTGATTACAATCACCTTATTAAGTGGGGACCCAATCTCCCATACTACTTATTTCCCCAAAAAATTGAAACCAATGAGACTAAAATGTATCCCAGGGTCCCATTGCTTGTATTGCACTCCAACAATTAGGAGTGCTCTCCAACCCATACCATTAGGAAAGAGAATTCCTGGATCCCATTTCCTTGTATGAATTCTTCCAAAAATAATAATTAAAAAAGATATATCAACAAAGTACATAAAAACATAATAAAAATGTACATCAAGGAGGTGCCTCATCAGAGAATCATGAAAGTGCTTATACCTCCAAGTAAGTAGACCACCATTTTCCAAGTGCATACAAGCATCAAGTGACCAATCGAATATGCTCCAATGACATAGGTGAGGATCCCATGTCCTATAACGCTGATCCAAAACGATGTAAGATGCATCAAAATAATCATCCATGTGCTCTTTCATCCAAGAAGTGAATGAAGAATCTCCACTAAAATCTGAACCAAGTAGGGAGCAAAGAAAACAATGAGCCTTCAAGGGGCTCACAGAAGTACCATTTGTGCATCCATGAATATGTGTATCATCAAGAAATAACAAAGGATGTTGGTGCCAATAATAATTTTCTCCAATCATATATCTCTTCACCCAAGTATTGGATGAAGTTCCTCCAACATCAATTGAACTAAGCAAGGAGCAAACAAAATCATGAGTCTTCAAGTGACTCAAGTGAACATCATAGGTGCATCCATGTAGATATGTATCATCATAAGGTAACAAAGGATGCTACTGCAAATGTAGATAATAAGAAAGTGCTATAATCATTCATCATCTAAAGTAGATATAGGAGTTTCATACTCCTCATGTGGCACCATCAAAAAGAAAATTTTCACCCATACTTCATTAGGATGAATGCTGCAAAATATGGAAGTGTAGGATGTAGGAGAATGAACCAACTCACACAAATGATCAGAATATGAAAAAGTGTCATCATGTGAAGGATCCATAAAGGTAGGATCATGCACCTCCCTCAAAAGTGCAAAACCTTCTTCATAGGTTGGTTCCAAGGTAGTGTAATCATACACTTCTTCAAAAATTGTGTAACCATTTCCAAGAGGCAACTCAAGTTCCTTTTCCACCACAACAAGTGCTTGTTTCTCATCAAGCTCATATTCAAACACATCAAGCACCTGCAAGTTTCCTTGTTTCTAATCATCCATCATGTCATGAGAATCCTCCAATCAATCTACCATTTGACAATCTAAAACATACGGGGAAGAATAAGTATCTTGCAACCTATCAAGAAGTTGCTCATTTTGCATTTTGAGCTTATGAATATCCTCATTATTATTCAAGTATTCACCATGTAACCATTAATTAATCTCAACTAAATTGTTTCTATAAAAAAGAAAAGACATGGAATTACCTTCGATGTTGCACATTGCTCTTTGAATCTTCTCCATGTCTTCAAGGAAGGATGAATCCTTCCTTGAAGAAATTCTTCAACAAGAATTTGACACCAATGCTTGAGTGTCATGGAGTATGCTAAGGGTCTCTTGTATATTCTTTTAATTCATCTTTAATTACTCTTCAATAAAAAGAGGCTCTTGTAGAGGGACCTCTTCTTCTTTGTCATTTCTGCTTGGACCAACTTCATTAAGCTCATGTGGTGATGGGGAAGTTGATCTTGGTTCTTCTTCAACTTCTACAAGGCCTTCATTTTCATGATTAATGGAAATTTGTCTTGCAAAAACACTTTCAAAATTGATCTCTGTGTCACCAACATAGAGGTGTGAGCACCCATCAATAGGTACTCTTTCAAAGTTCAAGCATCCATCAGTAGATGCTCTTTGATTCAGGTCCAAAGTAGAGTGTGTCTCGGAATTATCTTTAGTATTTTCAATGGTGTAATACCCCAAATTTGACCCTTAGAAAATATTGGCTTTTAATGTAAATATTGTATACATGCGTTGTATGTTTCCCTAGCATGGAGCTCAAGGCCAAGGCCCTGCTAGTGTATATTCATATTTTATTTAAAACAAGCAAGTATTTGATATTTTGATACCCATGTGCTATTAAACCATGGAATATTGCAAATTGATGTAAATGTTAATATTTCAATAAAATACCAAAACTGGCTATGGAAGCAACGAATGAGAAGGGGCCATGTGTATCAACTAGGGAGTGGTGAGGGGGTTGTGGGGATCAACTATATGTTTCCAAATGTCATTGTGAGAACCCATTTTACTTTCCTTGATGACATTTATTTCTGTTGTAAGGAAGTAGTTGAATATTTCAGTCCATGGCTTCAATGAAGCATGGGTAGCCCAGAAATTCATATTTGCAGGTATGGGCCCTGTTTTCTTGTACCACAAGTCACTCTACCTCATGGGAGTTGCTTCTTCCTCACCCCCATTCCATTGTGGAAGTTACCAGCATCAGTTTTCATCCAAAAATGAATTCCTAGCAGTGAGAAAAACCAGAAATCGCAACTTTGCAAGAACCCACGTTTTGAAGAGCCAAAAACGCCCAAGTTTAGTATTTGACAGTGAAATCCAATGGGGGATCGATAGATATGAACCTTGGGGCGAATTTGAGAGTATTAGATACCCCAAAATCCATTGGAAAACCCAGTTTTTATAGCCCAGAAAACCAGTGATGGGATTGAGTTATTTGATGAACAGAATTGTGAGAAATCCAATTGAGAATGACTGAGCAGAGGTTGGGTTTGCTTGATAAACCCAGTGAATGCTAGAATCTCAAGGATTAGCAGCTGGACCTTTCTATGCCCACCCTGAAGAGCACTAGAGGGAAGGGACGCCTGAGGGACTGTGCAACAGAGAAAGGGACCTTCCTTGTGTTGGGTGTGGTAGGTAATGTAAGTGCCTTGACTGTTGAATTCATTTGAGATGCCTGTAGCTCTGTGGTTGAGTTCACTAGCTTAGCATTTCCCTCCTTTGTCTGTTGTATGCTTGATAAACCCAACTGAGAGTTGGCTTAACATAGTTGTTGAGTGAAACCATGCCTGTGAGTGAGCCTAGCTAGTTACTCCTTAGTGGATACACAACCTAGCTCGGGGGTGATCTCTCAGCTGAAAAAATACAGGCTGGACAGAAATCTATGGTTGGGTGGAACGTCTCTCTCACATATCCAGTTGTTTGGACAACTTCATCTTCAAAATAAATGTTCTCTGTGATTTACATTATATGCATTATGTGTTTTGCAGTGTGCTAATTCTAAATGTTAATTGCCCATGTTAATGAAATGAAATTATTCTCTTAATGAAATCGACATGAACTCTGTGCATAGCATGAGATTGGGTTGGATTCCTTGTCTATTGATGCATCATTTGCTTGAGATAAATATGTTGATGTATGTCTGTTGTGTGTGTGCAATTATGTATTTTATTTTCGTTGTGTAATTTAATTGTACATTTTATTTAAATGACAAAAATTTTACCATTATGGCTTTGGGGAAGAATTAGACACCCCATGTTACAGTCATGTTCCCTCCCTTACATTGGATTGATGGAAAGGGATGTGACAGAGTGGTATCAGAGCCCAGCTTGCAGCACTGGGACTGCTTGGGCCAAACTCTGAGTTACAGGCAAGTAACATAATGGTTTTAATGCAATATTGGTGAAGTTGGGGCAGAATTTTTGATTGGAAAAATGATAGGGTTAGAGTTCTCAAGTGTGGGAGAGGATCACACCATTGCATAGATCTCTCCAACAGCTTTCCAATGGTACCAGACTCGTCCCATTTGGCTAAGGGATGAGGGAGTTATGAACCCCGGAAGTTACAGGAAACACAGGTGTTTTCGCAGTTTCAGGATGTCGAGTTTCGGGAACGCAAATTCTCAAAATTTGCGCTTGGATTTCCGAAATCCTAAACCCGCAATTTCGGGTTTTGGATTGCGGATTGCGGGATGGTCACATTTCCGGGACCGCGACTTGGCTTCTCGATCCCGCATTTCGGGTTTCGAGTTGCGGGTTGCGAGATGGTCACATTTCCGGGACCGCGACTTGGCTTCCCGATCCCGCATTTCAGGTTTCGGGTTGCGGGTTGCGGGATGGTCACATTTTTGGGACCGCGACTTGGCTTCCCAATCCCGCATTTCAGGTTGCGAGTTGCAGGTTGTGTGATTTGGGTAAAAAAATAAAAAGATTAGTATAGAGCCCAAAAATTGATTTTTGGATTACAGGAGCTTGCGAGGTCGGAATTTGATGAGTTCAGGGGCATTCTGAGGCCATTGACGGAGGCCATGAATGAACCAATGAAGATCCCGAGCCCATTATGCTTCGATTTGGCATAAAATTGGAATTATTGGCTTTTACAAATCGGTGTCCCGATGCTTGACAGAAGGTCGAATTGAGCTGAAATTGATATGGGGCAGTCATGGAGTAGGCATGGTGTTAAGTTTAGATTTTTCGAGCCAAACTCCAAAGGATGTGGAGTCCGGGTGTGTAGGAAGGCCAAAAAACACTATTCTGGGCCACGTTTTTGGGATTTTGAAAAGCTTGTAGTGGTTGAAAGTGACCCTATAATTCAGAATCAAGAAAATTACTGAACTCAGCATTTCATATTCTCAGTAAACCAGACATATTCCGTTAGACAAAGATTTCCCAGAAATGCATCGTTTGGGAAATAGCCATTTTTGGTCCAAAATTTAGAATTTTGGAAAAATGTGAAAAGTGGAAAGTAGTCAAACCTAGAATTTTATAGAAGATGAATGGTGCATCGGAACAGAGATCCGTGAGTTGCTGAGTGTTCCTTGTTATATATAATAACTTCGCCCAGTAGAAAAGTTTTCATGATTCCTCATAGATTTTCTTCCACAGGTGGCTGAAATTGGCATTCCGGACCAAAATACAACTGTGTAAAAATGTGCAAAATTATTGGTAAAAGTTGTCATTTTTGAAGTGATGTAGTTCCCACACACGATGTCGGAACGGAGCAAGTGGATAGGAATTGGAAATCTTATCCAGTAGGGAACAATGATGCATAGGAAGAATTTCAATGGGGACATCAGACATCATAGATAATTAGAGCAGAAAAGTGCCAGTGATTGTTTTGTGAAATTGTTGACAATATGGGCAATTTCCAGAATTGCATGAATGGGCAAAAGAAATAAATGCATAACAACTATGTGAATTATTCTGTGAGTTGATTATGTTAAATATTGATTGTTGTATATTTCTAGATGCATTCTTATGATGTCTAACAAATATTTTCATAATGCACAGTGCTTGTAGCTCATAAAATTAATAATTGTAGCAGAGGTAGCATACAGGAAAAATGGTGACCATAAATAATGCTCAAAAACCTCATGAGCATGAAGAAGACATCCTAGAATAAAATGTGCATGAAGATAATGCGGAGACTGAATCCAATGGGAGCAGGGAGTAGGTTACTCCTCAGAACTTGGTTGAAACCATGGTGAGCTTCAATGAAAGATTGATGAAGGCTCAAGAAGAACAACACCAACTCAATGCTGCTATCTTGCAAAGTCTCACTGATATGCAATAGAGAATAAACCTTGGTTCCAACCCAAGCAATGTGGGTGAAGAAGGAAGAGATGCAGAGAGTCGCTCTAGAGGTCGTTCAAAGAAGAGGACTCCAAGCCCAAGGAAGAGTTCGATGAGCAAAAATCATAGAATACCTTCCTCTAGATCTTCTTCTAGCAGATCATGCGAATCCAGAGGTTATCAAATAAGTCCAAGGCATGCACCTAAGAGATTTGATGGAAGAAATAAGTTCAAGGGAATCCCACAGGGAGAATTCAGGAAGGCAAGGCCTCCCACATTTGATGGAGAAGACAAGACTAGCCAAGAGGCAGAGGCATGGCTTCTTGGAATGAAGAAATATTTCAGAATTCAAGACTACTCAAGAAATGAGAAAGCCAGAATTGCCATTTACAATCTAAATGGAAGAGCTTCAATTTGGTGGGACAATCTCTTGCAAGTGAAAGGAATCAGTGAGAGGAAGATCAGTTGGGAGAGATTCAAGAAGTACTTCAAGGAGAAATACCTTTCTTCTAGGTATTATGACAGTAAGAGAAAAGAGTTCAATGAACTCAGGTTGGGACAAAAATCTATGGAAGAACATGTTCATAAGTTTTTGGAATTGTTGAGGTATGTGGACTACATTAAAGATGAGAGGATAAAAATCCAATGTTTCCTTGGGAGTCTACCTCAAAGTTTCAAAGATAGGATTGAGTTTGTTGATCCACCAAGTCTTGATGAAGCCATTATAATTGCAATGCATTGCTATGAGCAGAATAAATGAAAAACAGAGGTTAACCAAACATGAAAAGGAAAGCCAAGAGGGAGGTTTGATCAAAAGAAGAATGGCTTCAAGCCACCATTCAATGGTTAGCCTAGAACCTTTCCACAGGGGCAGCAAGCAAGGAGTGGATTCAAACCAGTAGTAACAGCAGACAAAGCATCAAAGGGAACACTTTAGTGTTGGGGATGTGGAGAAAACCACATGTTTAAGGACTGTCCACATCGGAAGGATAATCCCTGAAGGTTGCACAACTTAAAGGGAGCAGCTACAGTGGAGGACATGGAAAGGGCAGCGCCTCGAATTTATGCAGCATTGGACAATCATTAAGCAGACCATCAATCATCAGTGGTAGAAGTTGAAGGTAAGATTGATAAGCAATCTATTTCTATTTTGATTGATCCAGGATCTACTCATAGTTATGTTTCTCCAAAATTGGTTGAAGGTTGTTCTCTTATAAAAGTAAAGCACAATAAGTCTTGGTTAGTTCAATTAACCATAGGGACCAAGAGGAAAGTAAGTGAAGTAGTGGTGGAGTGCCCCATAGAATTGAATGGAATCCACACACATGCAGATTTAAATGTGCTACCTTTAGGATCTTATGATGCCTTGATTGGCATGGATTGGTTGGAAAAACATAGAGCCAAATTGGATTGTTATGAGAAAGAACTTGAATGTATTGATGAAGAGGGAAGACCAAGATTGGTAAGAGGAATTCCCAAGCAAGTTTCAGTAAGACAAATTTCAGCCCTACAGTTGAAAAAGTTTTATAAGAAGGGTTATCAATTATATGCAGTTCATATGTCAGATTCATCCAAGGACAAGGGTCCAAGGGTATAAGATTTCTCATTATTGCAAGAGTTCCAAGATGTATTTCCGGAAAAAGAGTCGGGACTACCACCAAAGAGAGATATTGATTTTACCATCGATCTTGTTCCAGGGGCAGTGCCAAATTCCAAAGCTCCTTATAGAATGAGTACACCGGAGTTGGTACAGTTGAAGATGTAGCTGCAAGAATTAATGGACAAAAGGTATATCAGGCCTAGTGTGTCTCCTTGGGGAGCACCGGTGTTATTTGTCAAGAAGAAATATGGGACTTTAAGACTGTGTATTGATTACAGGAAGCTAAATAAAGTGACAGTCAAGAACAAGTATCCATTACCAAGGATTGATGACTTGTTTGATCAAATGAAGAAAGCTAAAGTGTTTTCAAAGATTGACCTGAGGTCAGGGTCCCATCAAGTAAGGATTAAGGAGGAAGACATTCACAAGACAGCTTTCAGAACTAGATATGGTCACTATGAGTTCACTGTGGTGCCATTTGGTCTTACCAATGCACCTGCCACATTCATGTGTCTCATGAATAGTGTATTCAACAAATATTTGGATAAGTTTGTGATTGTGTTTTTGGATGACATTATTGTATATTCAAGGAATGAAGAAGAACATGAGGAATATCTAAGAATGGTGTTGCAAGTCTTTAGAGAACATCAGCTGTATGCCAAGTTAAGCAAGTGTGAATTCTATCAAAAGAGGATTCAGTATTTGGGTCATGTCATTTATGATGATGTCATTGCAGTGGATCCAGAAAATATTAATGCCATCATGGATTGGTCTACTCCAAAGAATGTTTCAAATGTTAGATCTTTTATGGGTCTTGCTGGTTACTACAGAAGGTTTATTGAAAGCTTCTCTAGGATAGCTCATCCGATCACTTCATTGCAAAGAAAGAACATCAAGTTTGCATGGTCTGAAAAATGTGAGAAAAGTTTTCAGAAGTTAAAGGAGTTACTTACCAACGTTCTTGTTTTGAAGATAGCAGATCCAAAGAAGGATTTTGTAGTGTGCACAGATGCTTGCATTGAAGGGCTAGGTGGAGTGATCATGCAAGAAGGAGTTGTGATTTTCTATGAGTCAAGAAAATTAAAAGAGCATGAAAAGAATTATGCCACACATGATTTAGAATTAGCAGCCATAGTGCATGCTCTCAAGATGTGGAGACATTATTTGATGGGAAGAAGATTCGAGCTTAGAACCAACCACATGAGCTTAAAGTATTTGTTTGATCAACCAAACTTGAATGCTAGGCAAGCTAGATGGATGGAGTTTTTTTGTGAATTTGATTTTGAAACTAAGCATGTATAAGGGAAGGAGAATAAGGTTGCAGATGCTCTTAGTAGAAAATTTCATGTTGTAGCAATAAGTAGGTGCAAATCAGATTTGAAGACCAGGGTTCTTGAGGCCCAGAACAGTGATGGAACTTGCCTTCAAATTAAAGAGAAGTTGCAGCACGGTAATTTGGATGAAAAGTGTGCGGGATATCAGTGGTGAAGACAATATCCTCATCTATAAAGATAGGCTGTACATTCCAAATAATGTAGATTTGAAGAAGCTAGTGATGGATGAAATACATCAAATGCCATTCTCTGGACACCCAGAATATCAGAAAACTAAAACAGCAGCAAGAACGCAATATTTTTGGCATGGCATGAAGAAGGACATAGCTGAGTACATTGCTAGATGTCAAAAGTGCCAGCAGGTCAAGGCAAAGCACCAACATCTAGAAGGACTGTTGTAGCCCTTACCCATTCCGGAATGGAAGTGGGAAGTGATCTCTATGGATTTTATAACAGGTCTGCTCATGACAGTGAAGAAGCATGATTCAATCATGGTTGTGGTGGACAAGCTATCAAAGGTAGCTCACTTTATTCCAGTCGAGTCCACTCACAAGGCTAATGACATTGCAAACATCTTCATGAGAGAGGTATTCAAGTTGCATGGATTGCCTAAGGAAATAATTTTTTATCATGATACAAAGTTCACTTCCAATTTTTGGAAGGGATTATTTCAGGAATTGGGAACTAAATTGAATTTCAGTACAGCATATCATCCTCAAACAGATGGCCAAACTAAGAGGGTGAATCAAGTTCTTGAAGACATACTGAGAATGTATGTGATGGATAAACCATCCAAGTGGGAGGATTACCTACACTTAGTAGAATTTGCATACAATAATGGACAGCATGCATCCTTGGGGATGAGTCCATTTGAGGCATTGTATGGCAAGGGATGTAGGACTCCAGTGAATTGGGACATCCCGGTGAACAGGGTAGTACTTGGGCTAGAGATGATCAAGGAAATGGAACAGGAAGTTGCTAAGATCAGACAGAATTTAAAGGCAACTCAGGATAGGAAAAAGAGTTATGCAGACCTGAAAAGAGTGCATAAAGAATTCAGATTGGGGATCATGTTTATTTGAGAGTGAAACCAAGGAAGAGTTCCCTCAAGTTGGGGAGCTATGCCAAGTTGTCACCAAGATATTGTGGGCCATTTGAAGTCCTAGATATGATAGGGCCAGTTGCATATAGAGTTGCATTGCCTGCTAACATAAAAGCTCATAATGTTTTCCATGTATCTTTGCTTAAGAAGTATGTACATGATCCTAATCATATGATTGATTGGAATGTGATACAGGTGGAACCCGAGGGAGAGTTCTAAGTAGAGCCTATGTGCATCCTCGACAAGAAGGTCACTTTGCTCCGGAACAGACCCATCAGGCAGGTAAAGGTCCAATGGGAGCACCTTAACCCTAATGAGGCTACATGGGAGCTGGAGGATGCCATGAGAGAGGCCTTCCCATTTTTGTTCAGTTTTGAGAACACCAAGGATGGTGTTGTTCTAAGGGGGAGGGGAATGTAATACCTCAATTTTGACCCTTAGAAAATATTGGCTTTTAATGTAAATATTGTATACATGCGTTGTATGTTTCCCTAGCATGGAGCTCAAGGCCAAGGCCCCGCTAGTGTATGTTCGGATTTTATTTAAAACAAGCAAGTATTTGATATTTTGATACCCATGTGCTATTAAGCCATGGAATATTGTAAATTGATGTAAATGTTAATATTTCAATAAAATACCCAAACTGGCTATGGAAGCAACGAATGAGAAGGGGCCATGTGTATCCACTAGGGAGGGGTGAGAGGGTTGTGGGGATGAACCATATGTTGCCAAATGTCATTATGAGAACCCATTTTACTTTCATTGATGACATTTATTTCTGTTGTAAGGAAGTAGTTGAAGATTTCAGTCCATGGCTTCAATGGAGCATGGGCATCCCATAAATTCGTATTTGCAGGTATGGGCCCTGTTTTCTTGTACCACAAGTCACTCTACTTCATGGGAGTTGCTTCTTCCTCATCCCCATTCCATTGTGGAAATTACCAACATCATTTTTCATCTAAAAATGATTTCCCAGCAGTAAGAAAAACCAGAAATCGCAGCTTTGTAAGAACCCACGTTTTGAAGAGCCAAAAATGCCTAGATTTAGTATTTGACAGTGAAATCCAATGGGGGATTGATAGATATGAAGCTTGGGGCGAATTTGAGAGTATTAGATACCCCAAAATCCATTGGAAAACCCAGTTTTTATAGCCCAGAAAACCAGTGATGGGATTGAGTTATTTGATGAACAGAATTGTGAGAAATCCAATTGAGAATGACTGAGCAGAGGTTGGGTTTGCTTGATAAACCCAGTGAAGGCTAGAATATCAAGGATTAGCAGCTGGACCTTTCTATGCCCACCCTGAAGAGCACTAGAGGGAAGGGATGCCTGAGGGACTGTGCAATAGAGAAGGGGACCTTCCTTGTGTTGGGTGTGGTAGGTAATGTGGGTGCCTTGATTGTTGAATTCATTTGAGATACCTGTAGATATATGGTTGAGCTCACTAGCTTAGCATTGCCCTCCTTTGTATGTTGTATGTTTGATAAACCCAACTGTGAGTTGGATTAGCATAGCTATTGAGTGAAACCATGCCTGTGAGTGAGCCCAGCTAGTTACTCCTTAGTGGATACACAACCCAGCTCGGGGGTGATCTCTCAGCTGAAAGAATATAGGCTGGACAGAGATCTATGGTTGGGTGGAACGTCGCTCTCATATAGTCTATTGTTTGGCCAGCTTCATCTTCAAGATAAATGTTCTTTGTGATTTACATTATATGCATTATGTGTTTTGCAGTGTGCTAATTCTGAATGTTAATTGCCCATGTTAATGAAATGAAATGATTGTCTTAATGAAATCGACATGAAGTCTGTGCATAGCATGAGATTGGGTTGGATTCCTTGTATGTTGATGCATCATTTGCTAGAGATGAATATGCTGATGTATGTCTGTTGTGTGTGTGCAATTATGTATTTTATTTCCGCTGTGTAATTTAATTGTGCATTTTATTTAAATGGCAAAAATTTTACCATTATGGTTTTGGGGAAGAATTAGACACCCCATGTTACAGTCATGTTCCCTCCCTTCCGTTGGATTGATGGAAGGGGACGTGACAAATGGAATATTCTTCGTGCTCATGTGGTGTTTCTTCATATTTTTCAGAGTCACTTAGGAGTGAATTTCGACCCTCTTCATGTAATGCTTCTTCTGCTTTACCTATTTCAGAACTAGGTGGCTCATGCGTCTCCTCCTTTTCACTCAAACATATATGATTTGCTCTCCAAGGTATTTTGCAAGAAGGGAATAGACCTTTATTCACTAACTCCACATCTTCATTTTTGGGCCTATTTTCAAACACCCAATTAGCAAAGTCTTCAAAAGTAATGGCCTTTTGTGTATCTCTCTTATAGAGATCAAGATATGCCTGATATTGTTGGGGCATGGTTTTACATGTTGCTCTCAATATTTGTAATTCATTCATAGAATTATCCTTTGGTAGTGTGAAAACATCATATTCATTAGACTCAAGATCATAAGAATAACCCTCATTCCTTATGAAATTGTAAGAAGTGTTGCATGATGGCACCTCTCCCTCATACCATTCACATTCTTTTTCATATTGCTCATAAGCATTCTACTCATAGGAGTCATCATAATAGTAATACATGGATGAAAATTATTCTTCAATGGATTATATTAATTCAAAGTTGCAAGTACGATGATCTGATACCACTGTAATATCCCCAATTTGAAATTTTACCCAAATTGGCCAATTTTCGAACCTTGGGCTAGTGAAACCCCAAACTGCCCCAAATCATCCCAAATGGTTTCGAATTATGTCTAGAGTGGATTGAGGTGTATTAGGACACACTAATTCATCTTTATATTCTTGGAAAATTTCTAAATACTTCAACAACTTGCATTTACAACTAGAGAATGAAAGGCAAAAATACTAGGAAAATCGATGTTAAAGCCCCCAAGGTCATATGGCTCCAAATGACTCCTAAGGATTTCGAATTGGGTATGAGAGTGTTTGAAGGGTATTAGGAAATAAAAATGAATATAATGGGTTCTTAGACACTATCAAAATACTTTTGTAACCTTCATTTGAATTCAGGAGAAAAAAATGGAAAATTTACTAGTAGTTTCAATGTTCAAACCCCCAAGGGTAGAGGTCACTAATGGCTTCCCAAATGCAATACGAACCTCCAAAATTTAAGAAAATAGACATAGAATAGTTATATGACTTTAATGGGAACCCAAATGCATCATTAATTAGTTCCTAAAGGCTACTACAATTTCCATAAAACAGAGATTTGTAAACATGTCATTACATAGGGGGAATGTAAGAAAAATGCTATAACTTGCTATGAAATTTGAGATAAATCTCCCAAGGACCTGCATAAGGTATATTAAACGTCTTCAGTATATTAATTTCTCTCCAAACAGAACTTAAAACCATAGAGATTGACTAAAAAAATTCGATACCAAAGAACTTCAGCTCTTATAACAAGATATGTGGGAAAATGGCACCATTCATACATAGTTTGGAATTTACACATATTTTCACTTGGATAATCAACCTAAGTTTCATATGAGCATCAAATAAAGAGTGTATACATCATATTACAAATAAATGGGGCCCCTTGGACTTCCCCAAAGAGATCAGCATCTCACCATGTGCGCCCTTCCTCCAAGAGCAAGAATATAGAGAGAAACGTGAGAGAGATGTGGGAACAAGTTGAACGAGAAATGGTCACGAGCAGCAATGTAGATTCAACCTGTAAACAAATTTCTTCATAAATATCCAATAAAAGGTCTGAATTTCCTCTCCAATTTCCAATTAGGATGGTAATATTGCACTCTCGAAATTGGTACTAAGGCAAGAAGGATAAACATCCACCTTGCATGGACAAGCTATGCTCTCCAATTTTTCCAAATGAGAAATGATAAAAAAACTATTCTCATTATTTATTCTTTTATTTTATTAACCTCCCAAGGCCTCCTTATCTCGAATTCCCTCCAAGAGACTCATCCCAACTTGAATTAGGGAGAGATTCCCATGAATGCCACTTGTCCAACTTTTCCTAGCTCTCCTCTTCCATCAATTCGAATGGGGGAATCTTGGCTTCCCTAACTCCCCTTGTGCACCCGATTGGAAGCTATGTTTAGCCCTGGAATGTCATATATTTCATATGTCATCAATCAGGTCTGAACTTTGTCATAAGTGTCATAGAATCTTCATCATTGTTGTCAGAGGAGTTAAGGAATCTAGCTACAAGTGTCACAATTCTTCTAAGATTCCTCTTCCTCTTCCATGGGAGTTACTCTTCCACTCCAATTCGAACTTACATGAATCATGCCATGAATAATACCCTCTTCAACTCCCCCAAGTATGCTAACCTTCATCTTGAACTCGAATTGGTGAGAGAATGATGCCAAGCATAGTGGGGAATCTTGCCACATGTGGGTCCCACAACCTCTTAAGTGCCCTCATGAACTAATGCCACCTTATTTTCTTTTTATTATTATTTAGTTGACCCCTTTAATGTGAATTTTTAATTCTAAGGTGATTTTGTGTCTTGTAGCTCCTTTATTCCAACTTTTAATGCTTCCACCCCCAACCTAGGGAACTGGTAATTTTCCTCCATGATAGTTCATTTGGATGGGAATATTACAACTTTGAATTGGTAATTTTCTCTTAATTTGACCCACCTTGTCCATTTGGATCTAATTTTACATTATTACTGACTTGGACATCATGCTTGGCAATTATCTGACCCTTAGCATCAATTTGTCAAATTATCGTGAATATGGCCAAGGGGCTTAGGCCATTGTGACCTAATGAAAAATTTGGGGACATGACACTCCATGATTTTTCATCTTTCTAAAATATGTACTTAGGATTATTTTCCATCCTACATCACCATTATACTCATAATTTCCCAATTCGTGACCCTTAGTGGTGATTTTCAAAGCACTTTTTTCACCTAGGGTTGTTTTCATCTTTTTAGTAACCCTCCATTTGTGAGGATTTTGAATGCCTTCTTTGGATTTAAAATCTATGAGGTAATTATATATTTGGATATATATTACGTAGGATAATTTTGGATTATGTATACTTATTCAATGGAGTTTTATTGTTTGCATCATATTCATGACTGTTTTATATGTTCTATGACTAGTTTTTGCAAGGCAATTTGTGAGAGTTTGTAATTACTTGAGTAGATCTTGGTGTGAAAAATATTTTCACACCATGATCTTGGAATACCATTCAAGGTGGTCATTTCAAGTTCTACATTCTCAACATGATCTCCAATAGCATACAGTTGATCTCTGATATGGGAGACCCTTTTGAATTAAGATTGAATGCTTTCACAGCTTTGCATATTCACACCCTCGAGTTGAGTTCTCAAGGTCATCTTTCTATTAATTTTCTTTCCTTCAAACAATCGCTTCAATGTATCAAACATCTCTTTCGGATTTTGCAGAGATGGAATGTGGGGGATCAAGTGATCCTTGATGGAATCAACAAAGATCCTCTTGTCCTTAATCAAGTTCTTCTTGTGCTTGGCTTTATCTTCATCTCCCTCTAGCTCTGCAAGTTCTTCTTTGATATAATTGTCCAACTCATTTTCTTCTAGAATCAACATCACTCTATACTTCCAGGAACATAAGTTATCTTCTCCTTCAAGCTTATCCTCAAGCTTTGTATGGTTTGTCATCTTGATAAAATGAGAACCTAAAATGGAAATAAGGATAGCAAGACTTGCCAATTGAGATGATCCAACCAAGTGCTTGCTTCAATGTCTTCTTAGATCTAATTTCAAGATGACATAGGATTTGTCAAAGAAACACTAATTTTCCAATTTCTCTATCTTGAGAAACTGAATGGAGGAAAAGTTGCACCTTCCTAAGGAGAGTTGAGAAAAGGTACTTTTTCTCCAAAAATGTGGACAAAACTTCCAAAATCCTAATGCCCCAGTTTTCTCGAGCAGTAGTGGTAGGCCCAAAAATTAAATTTCTATGATCGGAATTCTACTTCCACAGAAATATGCACCTTCATAGGGCGAGTTTCCTTGACCTTCTTTTTTATCCAAACTGTGGAGAAAAGCCTCCGGAAAGAGAAACCCTAGTTTTCACTTCCGACAGTTATAGATGCACAATGTCTTCTTTCAAGCTATCTATGATACCATGTTAGTATTATTACTTAAATATATATTATGTTAGATCTTTAATCAAACAAAATATTATGCAATAGGATCACTAAAAGATAGACAATCACAGCATAAAAGAGACACAAAGATTTATCATGGGAAAACCCTCTCAAGGGAAAAACCCATCAACTTCTTCTATATAGATTTCATCAACAAGAACAATGTCATACAAATATAAGAACCAAAAATATAAAATTTATTCAACAACGTATTCTTCTTCCTCAGTATACTTGATCTTCTCTCTCTCTCACTAGCGAACTTGCTCAAGTGAGTGTATGTCCAAATGAGGAATTCAAACCTCCTATTTATACACATAAAGTGGGTTACCTTTTCCCTTACTGGGTTAACCTATGACCCTAATTGGTCTGACCTCTCCTAGGGGAACTCAAAATAACATTTACATAATGTTTCTTCAGGTACTGTTAACCCAGCTTTACAAGCAATGGTTACATCGATTATTTCAATGACTTTTACATAATCAAATACATCAATGGCATGTACTGAAGGAGGTATAACAATGGTACAACAATAATATAATAACAATACAACAATAATACAATATGAATATCTTCTGAAGTTACACATTCTTCAACATTTTCACTCTTGACTCTTCAAATAGAAAGATGCAAGATGAGAATGCACTTGTTTCTCTTTCGTTGAACACCTATCTACAAGAGGGAAGATAAATTTTCCTTTTTATTCAATTTAACACTCAGCCAATGAAAAATCCCAATATACACTCAAGAAGGCTTAAAAAAATCCTTTGAATATGATCTTTCAAGAAAATTATCCAAACAAACTTCTTTTAAACCAAAACTCACACCCTAAAGATGATGAAATGCATAAGCTTTATTTTTCTTATTTTATTTTCACCATGGCATGAATACTTTCAATATACACTCTCAATTTGATATAACAGGGCTGCAAATAGAAGTATTGATCACTATTCACACACACCACTATATTGCATGAAGACATGCAACCTAAAAAATCCAATAACAAAAGATGACTAAAGGATCCCACAACTCTTAAGACATCACTTGAAAACTAGTATAAGAAGTTTCAATAGCATCAAAGTATCACTAGAAGCATAACACATTCGTATCAAATCATCATTCATTGATTTAAGGTAATGCAAACAAATGGAAAAAGAGAAACAAAAATATTTTATATATTTTTTCTTTTTTTGCATATTTTGGAGGAGACAAAATGGATCTGCGACACTCGGATCAAATTCTAAGTGATTGTGTGTAGAATTTCCTAAATATAGTTTCATATTTAAATTGTCCTTTCAAAAATACCCATTTAAAAACAAAATCATCACAATTGGAGTCCAGGAGAGGGATATATGGGCATTTCAAATATTTGTATTTTTTAGGGTTTTGGGTTACGGTTGCGAAATTTTTCAAAATGTCATATCTTTTGATTGGGAGATCCGATTTACGTAAGGTCAACGTCATTGGAAAGATACTTTTCCAATATTTCCAATGGTATATTATATTATATGCTTAAGTGTGAAATTATGGAACACAACAGATCTTTGATCTTGAGAATAACTCATAGTGATAGGATTAGCAAGGAGGAAGAATTACAGTGAAAATTGTAGTGAAATGAACAGTAAATTAAACATGCATTGAAACTCAGATGTGCATAGAAAAGTGTGTCATATTTCATTAATTAGTATATTCAATAGATATGGTACAATAGAGATAATTCAAATAACAAGGGAGTATTTGAATCCATGTCAATCTAGCCTAGGAAATATCACCACTGCAATGCTCCAGAAGTTCCAAACTCAACTAATTGTAAGTGAACTGAAGCTACTGTCAGTTAAATGATCAAGAATGGCGCATAAGTGAGTTTTTCATGCAAAATCTCACACAAACAGGCTAAATAGGGTGCATTAAATCAAAATCAGTGGCAATTTGAGCACAAACACCCCACTAGAGTCATGAACTCAGGTGGAGTGAACTAGATCACTGAGTTAGATACTAAAATGTAGGGAACTGACTCTGGATGGCCTAAACTCATGCATGCAGGGTGCATCAAGTGGATAATGGGTCCTATATTACATCTACACACCACTAGGGGGCCAATAACATCATCCAATACTAGGAAAAGACTAATAATACTAAGGTGGAAAAGGTTGGAGTATTAATTATCCTAACACCCCCCCTTAATCCTAACTTGGACATCATGGGCCCTAGTTATTGAGACCAAAGGTCACCCATACAATCAAATAATAAAACATAATTGTTCATTAAACTAAGGAAATGGGGAAAACCTCATGGGAACAAAACCCCCCCAAAAAATGAACAGCAGGAAACTCAAATAGCCTTCACACTAAGTACAGAAGCAAAATCTCTTTTGAGTGAAAGAATTTGTAAAAATGTCGGCAATATGCTCCTATGTAGGATAGTAATGCAAGTGTTAGACCTGAATCTGCTCCTTTGATGTACCTCCCAATGTTTCGAAGCTGCATTTGCGAAAACAAGTCTTTGAGAATTCATTCTTGCTACTGGGGAAAATGTCTCATTGTACTGGGGAAATTGTCTCATTGTAGTCCAAGCCATGAACCTTTGAGTACATTTTTCAACCAACCGAACTTTGTACTTGGTTTTAGATCCATCATAAGCAAGTTTTGTTTTGTAGATCCACTTGCACTATAATAGCTTTCTCCCTGAGGAAAGAGAGACAAGATCCCATGTCTCATTGTTCTACAGTGACTCATATTCTTCATGCATGGAAGCCTACCATATTGGATCATGGAAAGTCTCTTTAAAGGATTGTGGATCATAGCCCACCATCATGTAGCACCTCTCTGGGAGAAGTGGATCGATATGACATAGTGCAATCTTTGCATCTTGAAACTGAGATCTGGTTCTTCTATGGTCAGATGGATCTCCAACTACATTCCTAGCAGCTCCAAGGACTTTGTAAGCCCAATTTGGCCTTGGATTGGGAGCAAGTGTTGGATCTAGATCTGGATCAGCTTGAACTTCATACTCAACATCAATATTTGATTCAACTTAGTCCTCATCTTCAAAATATGAATGTTGATCATCAAAAGATACATCATTCTGATATTCATCAGGTGCAAATGGAGTAGGCAGAGAATATGGAAAAAAGGTGAGAGAATTCATATTCCTTGGAGGCATGGTTTGCAACTTCTTTCACTATTAGCTTCCCAAAAGATATCTATGCAATCTCAACTATGTCAGGTCCAAAAAAAATCTTCGATGAACCTGTGTGAGTCATATGATAAACATATAGCAAGTTTGATGCCAAAAAAGGCACATACATAACACATCTTTTAACTTTCCATGCTCCAATTGTCTTCTACCCTTCCCTTTAGAATATATATGTGAATCATTTCCCATGTGAATACTAGGACCATTAGTGAGATCTAGAGAGGAAAAAGAACCTATTGAGGAAACCATGTGGTTGGACATTCCATAATCTATGAGGAAGGATTGTGATTGTGAGAATCTATCCTTCGGTGCATGGAATCTCTCGTGATCATATCTCTCCCTTCCAGAATCAGACTCACTTGCACCTTTTGGGAGGGAAATGTTGTGTTGTTCAAGAAGTTTGGTTATTTGATCTATCTTCTTATTCATGCAAGAATTCTCTGGATGGTTTCCTTTCTTTGTTAGGAACCTATGTCAACCCTTCTATTTACTTTGTTAGTATGTTGTTGTTGGACGCATATGCTTTGTAAGTCGTCATGTAGTATTATATGTTCCATGGTATTGATCCATAATATTGGACGCATATTCTTTGTAAGTCGTCCTGTAGTATTATATGTTCCATGGTATTGATCGATAGTATTGGACGCATAGACTTAGTATATAAGTATGTGTTGAGGCCAATGAAGGCATCCACGATTTATTTGTATTGAGCTTTCTCAAAGGAGGTTGCCCCGTCGAAGTGGCCTGCGATCAATAAATATCTTTCGTGTTATGCTATTTCCGATATATCGTGCATTTTCATCATTTAATTGTTGGAGGTTCCTCACATATGGTATCAGAGCACTTTCTTGGGCTCACTAGGTGGAATTTTTCCAAAAAAAAAATATCGGTTGCTTCCAGGAACTATGATTATTGCAGTAGTATTTTCTTTGCATCTGTATTTGTTCCTATCAATTGTAGGTTCGGATCCAAGAATAATCCCTATCGGCTTAACTATGGGAAGTATTTGGGCATAGCCCTAAAACTCATTGTGAGGAGTACCACAGAAACCCTGAAGTAGTTGTCCCATTGAGAGGACCTACCAGCGAAAAGAGAAACGGTCCCTAACTGATTGACTAGTTCCCACCCATGAGGTAAACCAAGAGTTGTCGTTTGTGGCAAAGCAATTATCAGTTTTACCTGAGACTTGGAGTGAGGGGTGCTGACCCAATACGCAAATCCTTAGACAGCATTGGTGGTTGAGTGAATCCCATGAACCTTTAGGAAGCTGAGCATACCTGGGGTCCATATCCATTTCCAGCGGATAAATAGAAAATTACCTGGGGTTAACATTCTGTTTTTTCTCCATATCTTCTTCGTTTTAACTCGGTTTCCCTTGAAACTTCACTGACACCCTTGCAATCCCATTCTTCATATTTCATTCATTAGGACCCTATCCCAAATTCCACTTCCTAAAGCCAGAAATCCCACATCTGTCAATTTTTAGGGTTTTCCATAACTTCTCTTTTCACCCAATCACCTTCAAATTTTTCCACAATGTTCATTTCCTATTTCTGCTTCTTTGTTCCTCTTTGACAAATTTTGTCATTTTTTCACCCCACTTCTGAAATTCCCATTTTCTGCTTCCATGTCCATTAGAAAGTGTGCAAAACCTAATCAAACCCCAATTAATCATCTGAGTTTTGTCCAAATCCAAATTTTCCTTTACTAAAGAAGTTTTTTTTTTGTTTTTCTACCCATTACCAAAAAAAAAAATCATGGTTATGGTTGTCACCTGCGCAGGAAAAAAAACACGGAGGAAGAACTTGCATCCCTCAAGACCAAACTTCAATATTTGGATGAAAAAATTATCAGCCTCTATATTCATCCTTCAGCCATGAACAATAGACGACATCTAGAGTTTTTTGCAGACACTATGTTCTCTTCTTCCAGCACTTTTCATGGGCCGAAGCTTGATTTTCCTTGCTTCATTGGTGATGATCCGACTGGATGTATATACCGGGAAGAAAAATATTTCAGTTTGCATAATACTTTTTATGTCAACAAAGTTCCACTTGCATCCTTCCATTTGGAACATGAAGCCCTTCAATGGTTCTGTTCGTTCAGCAGGGCTCATGCAGAGCCAACATGGACAGATTTTTACCAACTCATTTTGCAACAATTTGGTCCTAGTGCTTTTGGTGACTTCACAGGAGAACTCACTAAACTTCGCCAAATTGGCACTATGAGAGAGTATCAGACAAAATTTGAGTAACTAGCCAATCACACAGAAGGATTGTCTGATGAATTTTACAGGAGTTGTTTTGTCAGTGGTCTGAAATATGCAATCTGATTTGAGGTTAAAATTTTATGTCCCAGAACAATGATGGAATTCCTAGGGTTGGCTAAGTTGGCGGAGGACAAGATCACAGCCCAACAATGCTTGAAATCCACTTTTGTTCCATTCAAAAATATGGTTTTCCAAATACCTCCCATCACGCTAGCTCCTAGAGAAACTCCTATCAAGCATTTTTCTAAAGCAGATATGTGGGCACGTCGAGAAAAAGGGCTTTGTTGTAATTGTAATGAGAAATTCACTCGGAAACATAGATGTGTTGAGCAAAAGCTCTGTCTCTTTGATGTGAATTCTTCGCCTACAACTGAAATTTGTGAAGAATCTTAGGATACAGTAGATGATCAAGTCGACATTCACCAATCACCTATTGACCCTCTTTCTCAAGACGACCATCCATATATATCTCTCCATGCTTTAGCCAGCGTCACCACCCCACAAACAATGCAGGTCAAGGGTTACTTCAAAAATGTCCCTCTTACAATACTCATAGATTCTGGTAGCACTCATAACTTCATTGACCCTTGGAGTGCCAAACAAGATGATTGTTTTGTCAATCCTTGCTCCAGCTTTGAATTCATGATTTCCAATGGGGGAACCTTACCTTGCAAGGGGAAGTGTTGCAATGTGTGTATCTCTATTGGAGATTATAACCTGCGCTCCAACCTGTTTTCCTTTCCCTTAGGAAGATGTGATGTGGTTTTGGGTTCCCAATGGTTACGCACACTTGGACCCATCTTATGGGATTTTGGTGAACTTTGGATGCAGTTTTCAGTCAATGGGAAAAACACACACATTGAAGGGATTACAGCAAGGGTTTCTCAGCATCATCAGTTCACATCACCTAGAAAATCTCCTTAAGAAGAATTCACATGGTGTCATCACTCAGCTCCATTCCATTCAAATGCAACCTTCAACGATCTCCACTATTCCTTTGGATCTACAAAAAATTTTGGATGGATATGAATGTGTATTTGCTAAACCAGTGGGATTGACTCGAAACTACCGCAAGTTTGTCAAGGATTACAGGAATATTGCAGCTCCATTAACCGCTCTCTTGAAAAAGGATGCTTTTACATGGACACATGCTACTCAGTGTGCATTTGACAAATTGAAACAAGTTATGTGTACTACACATGTTCTAGTTATGCCCGATTTTTCCAATCCCTTCACTATTGAGAGTGATGCTTGCAAAAATGGACTTGGTGTTGTTTTCCTTCAAGATGAACATTCCCTTGCATTCACCAGCAAGGCCCTTTCTGGTAATAATTTATTCGTCTCTACAAATGAGAAGGAAATGGTAGCTATTTTGCATACAATAAAGAAGTGGTGGCCATACCTATTAGGGAATCATTTATGCATCCAAACTGATCACCAGAGTCTGAAATATTTCCTGGCACAACGGGTCTCCTCCCAAACAAAACATAAATGGGTTCTCAAACTCATGAGTTATGACTATGATATCACTTACAAGAAGGGTTTGATGACCAAGTTTCTCCTTCAACTATTTCTATGCCTGTTGCAAATTGGTTGCAATCTCTTTAGTGGGTCTATGTCAATGAATCCTCATTATCTCAAATCATCCAACATTTTTCCAACAACCCTTTTCTTGTGCCACATTACGGCTTGGGATGGTGCTTCCTTGAGATACAAGGGTCGTCGGGTGCTTCCCAAGAGCACATATCTTCAACGGGATGTCTTTTATGAACTCCATGCGTCTCCATCGGCAGGGCACTCTAGGTTCCTCAAACCGTATGAGCGGGAACGGCCTAACCTATTTTGGAAGGGAATGAAAAGGACAATTCAACAGATGGTGGATGAATGTGATACCTGTCAGCACAACAAGGGTGAAACGACACTGATTCTGGGATTGCTCGAACCCTTTCCCATCCCTACACGGATTTGGACAGATATTTATATGGATTTCATTGAAGGGATCCCTAAATCCAGAGGGAAGACAGTGATTTTGGTTGTGGTTGATCGCCTCTCAAAATATAGTCATTTTTGTGCCATCATCCCTCCCTATACCACATCCTCAGTCGCACATATTTTCCTAGACCAGATATTCCGTCTTCATGGAATCCCTTCTTCCATTATCTCAGATCGCGATGCAACTTTCACTAGTCAATTTTGGAAAGAACTATTTCTCCACATTGACACCAAACTAAAGATGATTTTAGGGTATCACCCACAAACAGATGGTCAGACTAAAGTTATCAACAAATGTTTGGACAATTTCCACATCTAAAGCTTTGAGGACAAATCTTTTTCTAAGGGGGAGGGGATGTTAGGAACCTATGTCAACCCTTCTCTTTACTTTGTTAGTATATTGTTTTTGGATTCATATGCTTTGTAAGTCGTCCTATAGTATTATATGTTCCATGGTATTGATCCATAGCTTGTATTATCCCATAGTATTATATGTTCCATGGTATTGATCCATAGTATTGGACACATATGCTTTGTAAGTCATCCCACAGTATTATATGTTCCATGGTATTGGACGCATACACTTAGTATATAAGTACGTGTTGAGGAAAATGAAGGCATCCACGAGTTATTTGTATTGAGCTTGCTTAAAGGAGGTTTCCCCCTCGATGTGGCCTGCAATCAATAAATATTTTATGTGTTCTACTATTTCTGATATATCATGCATTTTCATCATTTAATTACTGGAGGTTCCTCACATTCTTGCAATAGGTACACTTGGTCTTCTCAAACCTCTTTTGCTTATCCTTCTTGGATCTAAAGGTTCCTTCTGATGAATTAGGCTTCTCCTTTGGCTTGGATTCATATTTCTTTTTTTCCTTTCCCTTATGCTTCCCTTTAGCATTCGCACTTTTGGACACCCCAACCATAAGACCCTGATTCTTGGAGGATTTCATGGCTCCCATTTGAATCAGTTTGTCTTGTTCTTGGATCGAGGATTCTATGAATGCATCTAAAGAAGAAATTTTCCAATTGGGGATTAACAATCTCCCAAAGTGGAAGGTAGACACAAATACTGAAAATTCAGGGTCAAGCTTTCTTAGGATGGATAGCACCAGCTTCTCATCCTTCTTGTCAATTCCACATTTTTTGCACTGCATAACCAAGGACTTGAACTTTGAAAAGAACTGTTGTATGGTTTCGAAACTGTTGGGTTAAAGAGTAATTAATTCATTCTCCAAAATGTGGCCTCTCAGCTCATATTGCTTTCCAAAGAGAGTTTCAAGATTCAACCAAACCTCTCTTGGTGTCTCCAATCCATTAAGATGGAAGAGAAAATATCTAGAGATGTGAATACGTATAAAACCAAAAGCCTCATCTAACTTGGTCATGTACTTTGCTTTCTCAATAGTTGCTTGATGTTCGACCTCCTTTCCCATTGTGACCCTGTACAGACTCTTGTTGCGCAACACAATATTCATACATTCCCTCCAATCCAAATAATTGAAGGGTGTTAGGATTCTTGGTGTCAAAGGAGCATTCGAATTCTCCAGCTGTAGCTACTGGAGCGAATGCACACTGCTATTGTTGTATTGGAAAATTCTCAAAATCCTGCAAAAAACTCTCAAAATGAATATAAACTAGCTTTGTTGAGCTCTGATACCATGTGAAATTCTGGAACACAGTAGATCTTTGATCCTGAGAATACCTCACAGTGATAGGATTAGCAAGGAGGAATAATTACCGTGAAAATTGCAGTGAAAGGAGCAGTAAAATTAAACATGCATTGAAACTCAGATGTGCACAAAAAAGTGTGTCATATTACATTAATCAGTATATTCAATGGATATGGTACAATAGAGAGAATTCAAATACCAAGGGAGAATTTGAATCCATGTTAGTATAACCTAGGAAATATCACCACTACAATGCTCTGGAAGTTCCAAATTCAACTGGTTGTTAGTTAACCGAAGCTATCGTTAGTTATCTGATCAAGAAGGGTGCATAAGTGAATTTATCATGCAAAATCTCATGCAAACGGGATAGAGAGAGTGCATTATATCACAATCAATGGAAATCAAAGAACAAACCCCCCACTAGAGTCATGAACTCAGGTGGACTGAACTAGATCACCGAGTTAGATCCTAAAATGTAGGGAACTGACTCTGGATTGCCTAAAGTCATGCATGCAGGGCGCATCAAGTGTCCAGTAGGTCCTATATGACATCTGCACATCACTAGGGAGGAAATGACATCATCCAGTACTAGGAAAAGACTAATAATACTAAGGTGGACAATGTTGGAGTATTAATTATCCTAGCATTAAGTTGAATATTCAATGCTCAATCAGGGACATAAACGATCAAGTATTTATGCAAAAAAATCTAGGAACGAATATAAACTCTTCCCCAGCAGAGTCGCCAATTATGTTATGGATATTTCTCTCTTGTGGACAAGTGAGAATTCCCTTGGATATCTTTTCTTTGATACAATATAGAAAGGTATGGTAGACCAATATGTTTTTCTCTCTAGATCCAAAACAAGCACATACAAAACATAAGAAAATAAGGAAGAAGGAATAACTCACCTTAGCATAGATGACCTCCCTTGATGATTCCTTACAATTGATGTAGATCTCGTTGACTTTGATCCAAATCCAATTGCTAATAAACCTACACACATATAAACAAGAGATAACCTTAAACATTTTGCATAAAAATGTATAATATATGCTTGTAGTTGAAATAAAATCCTATATCTATACTTGATCGAATCTAGATCTAATATGATTTATTTAAGGGTAGATCATATCCACCATCAACATCACATATATCCAATAGATCTAAATCATAACTCCACGAAAAAACTATGATGCGTGGGGAAGAAAAAATCATATATATATATATATATATATATATATATATATATTAAGAATTACATCACATTATAGTTTGAGTCGTGATGCAAGCCTCTTCCAAACACTTTGCTCCAATCCTTCCTTGATCCCACATTGATATGGTTATTGATCTCACTATGTATTTCAATAGTGTGAAAATACTCTCCCACGATGCCCTTCTCCCTTGAAATGCCTCCATTATATAGATGAATGGAGGAAGAGAATGGAATGAATCTAGACTCCTATGTTCTCTCACACTTAGATAGGATTGAGATCTCCTAGGTTAACACATGTGGATCCAACTCATTTCCCAAATTTCCTCAAAAACTAAGGCAATAATGAGGCTTCTAGAGGATATCATTCCCCATAATGGAATACAAAGTGACTTTTTCCCTCCCTATAGTGGTGTAAGGATTGATAAACTTTGATTATTACCTCTTATTAATGTTAAAGGAGTGATAGGGCTCATTTTTACGAGGAAAATCAATTTCAAGGGTTCGAAAGATAGTGTTTGACCATGATCAATAATATATGTCTCCTCTAAGATCTAAGGATGGAAAATAAGGGTATAACAAGAGTGTCTTGTTGTGATAGGATATTGGATGTCCAAGTTGAGTGAGGACTACACTAATAGCATAGTCAATGGCATATGTCTCAATATCAAAAGGATGTTGTAGGTCTTGCAAAGTGAGGTCTAGCACTGAGTAGAGGCATTGTTTTAGATTCTTGAATTATTTATGTTGTGTCTCATCCCACATAAACTTGGCTTTGGCTCCACTCTTGGTCACTTGGCTTAACAACCAAGTGATATTAGAAAACCCCAACACAAACCTACGGTAAAATTTAGTAAGGCCCGGAAAGATGCATAGCTCTGTTAGATTCGTCAGTTAAATCTAATAGTGAATGAATTGGATCTTTGTTGGGTCCAAATGCACCCTATATTCATCCATGATGTATCCAATATACTAAACTCTCTCCATGCTGAAAGATCATTTCTCCAAATTGGCAAATAACTTGTGTTGTTGCAAGGTGCTAAAGGTATTGTGAATGTGATGCAAATGTTCCACCCAAGTTTTGTTGAAGATGAGGATGCCTCCAAGTTGTCCATCTTGTGACTGGTCATCATAGTTTACGTCTAGGTAGAATTCCTTCTTGAGGTAATCAACAAAAAAAGACCAGTGGGTTCTATCTTGTATTTTGTATACTCATCTTCGTCATGCCTATTGTGGTACATGTCCCACCAATATTTAACATGGGGGACATACTTGAGGAGTGCGAAGGTGATATTTTCACTATTGGAAATTTTTTGAACAAATAAATAACCTTCTAACATATTTAACCATTCTTCCAAAGAATCTACATATTTTTGGTCTTCAAATAAAAGAATGTCAAATTTAACTTGTGCCTTGTGATGTTCCTTAGGTTGTACCCCTACAAAATGGTAATCTTTTTCTCTTTTTAGGACATGAATAGATATTAACAAAACACAATCAATGCTCTGGGAGGGTTACAAGACCAAGGAGGGATGTGTAGGATGCACCATTCATATGCCACTTTAGGTCATTGAGCCAATCATTAGACCAAGGGAGGGTGCCCTAATTTGGAAAGGCAGCGAATCCTAGTCTATAACCCTAGCTGCTTGTAGATATACTTGAAAACTTTGACTGGGTACAACCGAGGTTTTTGGTGCAAGAAAATAACCTTAGTGGTCTAAAAAGTAACTTTGAGAATTATTTTTAAATAGAAGGAGAAAAAATATATTTAAAACATGGACATTAGTGAAGAAAATACAATAGGGGCACCTCAATCATAGTTCATATCTCTGAAAGAAGATGTAGCATCATAAACACATTCAACAATAAATAATTTATAGGCTTTCCATTAAACACATTCATAATACATACATAAAACCACATGGGCACAATAAATGTAGATCCATGGATTCAAGCAACAAAATAAATACTTATCAACCATAGAGAGGAAATATATAAATAAACATTGGACACAATTTCCTCAAAAAATTGGTGGCATCTCACCTTGGTCCTGGTTTTTAATTAATTACAACCCCATTATTACAACAATTACAACAAGGGGGTCCCATTGGTCCCTTCCCTTAGACTACTTCATTTCTCTATAAGAATAATTTATGTGATTCTATTACAATGAAGAAAGAGGCAAGAAAAATAGTAGAACTAATGTTGCATATCCCTCTGACAATGCCTCAAAAATTTCAGCAGCCTCTCAAATATAATATTGAACCTCCTTTTCTTTCTCTTTTTCTTCACTTTTATACTCCTTGGATCTGGATGCTAATTGTGTTTTTTGAGGAATATTTGAATGTGCTATATTATTTACATGATGACTAAGCACTTGCTGAGTTGGAATTTCCAACTGTTCTACTTATGGGTCAATTTTTTTTTTATATTCGATAAAATTCCAGATCCCACGCTGCCTCATTTATTCATATTTCATTGCATTCCTTTCTTTAGGGGCTGAGAGGACTCTCCTTCTTGTTGTGTTGACCTTTGTTGCTACTCATATTCTACATAATATTTGAAGGCCTGCATGTTAAGCCATCCTTGTGGGGACATACTTCTCCCCCCTTTCATAATCCTAAATGGCTTATCCAATTCAGATTGAGGGGCGTAGTTAACTTCTCCTAAAGTTTGAATCAAATTCTTTAACTGAGCATCGGTCTCAATGGAGTGTTGGAGTTGATTCATACTTTAATTTGTTGTGGATATGGTTGATTTATCAGCTACGAAAATGAGGTCGGGCATTGAGCTTTGACTGATTTGAATGTATTTTTTTTCCAAATACAACTTGAGCTTGTCATTTCATGGACACGGAAGTCCATTCTTAACCATTGTATTAACTAATTTGAAAAACGGATTAACTAAGGCTGATGATTCTCTCATTTTTCCTGTGATGATCTCTAGGTTGGTGAACTTGCTTATGCAACTTTCAATATCCATATGAGATGTTGTTTTGTCATGGATATTTAATGCTATTCATTGCTCTAGGGCTAGCATGCTTACCACCATCTTTTACACCTTAGTAGTATGGTATCTAGATTCTATGGCCTCTTCATACCTCTCCAAATAGATCTCGACTTCCTAATAAATTGCATGAAATTACCAAAAGAACCTGAGATGAGCCCTTATCGTAGGTATATCATTAACCACCTATGTCCATATCATTTATTTGGATGAAGATAAAAATTTTACCATTCTAGTCTATGTTAACACTTCTTCATGCTTGGCCTACCAGTCGCTTATTTCCCCTTGTAGGAAAACTACATTTTTTTCAATTCATGGATATTTTGCTCAACTTTACTCAACATTTCTCCTTAGTTATTGGGGTAATATTTTCTTTTGTCTGTCAATTCTTCCATTTCAGTTGCCTTTATTACATTGTCAACTATTGTTGTCTTCCATTTAGAGTGTTCCCTCTCCTTTTGTTCTATTATTTTCTCCAAATTTGATATTATTTTCTCTTAAATGCTTGTTTGACTGACAGGAGGGAGAAACTCTTGCTTTTCCCTTGCCTTGCCAAGTTTTATTCTTAGGGAGTCAATTCTCATAGCGGATTCATACAGATTTAAACTTAAATATCTTGTATTTTATTTTTCTTCTTCCAACTCTTTAACCCTCCCTTCATGCATGCTCTTCTCAACAATCAATGATGCATTCTCTCTTATTAAGAAAATCAATGCTTCAGTCAGCCTTTTCTATTCTCCTAACATCGATTGAGTAGCTGGAAGGTCTAGAGCAATTTGAGAATCCTCTAGATCTATGATACTTTTATATTTAACAAACAATGGAGCCATAACTTCAACAGAGCCTTGTGTTCCCTGCTTTGATTTCACCACCGAATCCTGGAGTTTGTGATTTTCATCTTCCAAAATTTTTACTCTAGCATTCAAAATTTTGTTTTTGATCTTTAGGGATTCAACCTTCTTTCTATGCTTTCTTACCATGGACACGACTTGGATGTAATTATTGTATACAATGTTGTTTGATCCTTGAGCCATTGATACACAATCTTTTGAAGGAAAATTTGATACATCATATTCTAGTGGAAAATTGGTTGTATCCAAGGTGACCTACAAGGTCTTCCACTCATGAGGATTTAATCTTTATAGTACTTCACCACAAGAAGTTGTGGGGTAGTTATCATGAGTTTTTTGGTCACATGATCATATTTTGATTTTACCCTTGACTGGGATTGATATCCTAAATATTCAATGCCTTGGACCCCTTTGTGAAGTTGAGCTTTTCTATGATGTTCTAGTTCCAAAATTTTCATAGGATTGATGATCTGTACTGGATAAATCAAATCCTTCCCAGAGTCTTACTGCATTAATTTTGGGACCGTGATAGTGGAATGAACACAACTAGTTCCTTCTATAACTATAACAGACAACGTGTTGTTAGAATAAAAAACAAATGGGAAAGAATCAGGACAAATTTCACATTCTTCTTGTTGGGGTTCTTGTTGTTGGTCAAAAATATGTTGAAGGTCTAGCATGTGTGGTATATCTTCATGTTCACCTTCTTCATTTGGCCTATATTCAGTTTGATCTATTTTGGATCTCCTACTCTCTGGGTCTTCTTGGATAATATCCCCCGCGGCTTCATAATCCTTCCTCTTTTTAGTTATTGAGGACTCACTAAGCATATTCAATAAGGTTTGACTCATCCCTTCACCTTCTTTCTGCAATATCTATTCTATATTGAGGATTTAATCTTTGATTGTTGTTTTGACACCTCTGTTTCATTGATAAATTCCTCCCTTATTGAGGACTAAATAATAATGATAATTGAGGCCATAGATGATGTGCCCTGCTTGTTTATCTCAGTAGGTATGAGTTCATTCATCACTTCCTCCACCATCGATACTTTCTCTATTTGTTTTTCTCTACGATATCCCAATATGGCTCCTATGTTGTTTTTATCAGTTCAAACCCTATAGGGACTTTAGAGTTAGGGGACTTTGTAATTGTAGGCTCTTCTTGAGGCGTATTAGAAGGCATTTGATGACTTGTCTCAAGTGGCCTTTCTTCTTCCTCTATAAGTGAATTTACATCAGCTCCAAGCCCAAACCTATGAGGTTTTCTTTCATGTTGGATATAATCCTTGATTCCCTTGCACCTTTTCCAATCCCCTTATCTAGATCATAACCCATAGACTACATTATGGGAAGCTCTTTTTGATATGGAACTAGCTCATAGGGAGGGGGAGGAATGCGTATTTCAGGAATTATTTGCACTTATACCTCACCACCCTATTTGATTTTTGAAATTAGTGTTATCTATCCCATTCCTTCCCAATGGATTGGCCTCATCATAGGGATATCTTCCTCATCATCTTCGTGAATCTCATCATATATTATGCCAAACTATACATCTTTGAGAATGATGAGATAAGGGACCTTTTACCTCCCAAGATACTTGCACATTATCGACCATGCCCCTCTCATGTGTTTCTTAGCGTGATCTTGGACATGCTCATTCTACCTTTCTTGCTTAGGGGATTCAAAATCTATGTCTTCCTTGGTTACTATGGATCCCTTTAGCCTATAGAAAGTATAATAAAGTGGAGAATTTGGTGGCTCAAGAGCTAGAGATGGAAGAGCATGGATGGATTCTCCCACTAGAGCTGCATCTCCTTTGATAATTTTCTTAACTTCTTCATACGTTTCCCTATTGGTCAATTTCTCAATATTGGGATTAGGTTCATGACCTTGAGGGTTTGGAAATTTTATTCATTCCCCTTTTCCTATCAACAAATGGGGATCATACTTCTAGGTATAATCTATGGGTAGGAAGGTACAAATATTTCAATATCTTCATTACCTCCTCCAGGATTCTTTTATCCTTCACAACATAACCCCCCATGGCTATGGGGAAATATGTTCTACCTTTCTTTATGGATTTGACAAAATGCATATTATCCACTTCTATCATCTGCCTAGTGTACTCAAGCATGAAATTTCTGGGTGTGAGTAATAGAGGTAACCTATAAGATTCGTGCTCTATTCCATACAGTCTGATTACATGATAGTCAGGCGTTAAATATTGGTATTCCTTATTTATTGCCTCTCCCAATCACCAATAACGTTTAATTTGTTTGAGCATCCTTTCAGGCATATTTCCTGTTATCAATGTAAAATCCTTATACATGAAATAAGACCACTTGGCATATTTTCCCCCTTTTTTCAACCATGGGTTACAATCAAATATTTTTCTTTTAATGCCTTCTATGTCCTTCCAAAGGTTCATTGCCTCAAAATGATGATATTGATAAAGTAAAAGAAGGTACACTAGGTAAGAGGAGCACCTAAAGATCCTGATGCTTGGAAACTATTCCAGTTGAGACCTCATTCCAGTTTCTAGTGCTTAAACAAAATTAAATCGGTGCCCAGAGAAAAAATTTGAAGCATCAGTTAGGGATACCATCACTTCATCGATATCCCCATTTGACTCCCGGCCTAGGATTAATTGAATGTAGTGAAATACTCTTGTGCCTAGACTGAGAAATTCTCAAAATTCCATGGCATTTCTAGGACATCTTTAAATCCTTGATTATACTTGAGGCATTAGAAAACTTTGGCTCGATTATCCTGTTTCATTCTCATGTATCTTGTTGCTTGATCCTCATGAGATATAACATCATTTCTAGGAATGGTATCTATCATGTGTGCAATGTATGGTCAAGTTATATAAAACAAGTAGTTTGGCCATCGATAGTGGTAACAAGGGTTGTAGTAAGATTGAAATTCTATGCACATAGTTGCACAAATTCAAGAAATAAAAATGTGTCGGTGACTAGGTGTTGGGATAAGCTGGAGTACCAGAGCTTGCCTGGGGATTTAAGAGATAGGAATTTTTCGTATGTGGCACCAATAAGCTATCTAGGGGTGTTTTTGGTTGTATGGGAGTGGCCACTGTGATCCATTCATTGAAAAAAGGTGTACCTTGGGGTGATTAGATATTGTAATGTACCTAAACCAACTTTAGGCACACTAACTCAAACTTCATAGAACTCAGACACACAGAGAATAGGCCAGATACAAAAAACTAACTAGTTTGGCTAGAAATAAAAAATTAAACCCCAAACACCACTAGAACTTTAAAATTATTTAGGAATGGATTCTAGGGTCTACTATAGGTTAAGTATATCCTATAGCAATCCTAAACAAACTCCCAACTTCGACAATTGCACATTCTCTAGGTGCATCACGCCTAAGTAGACTCCTTTGGCTAAACCAAAGGCTTCAAGGCAATAGCCCCAGGACTTATGTGGAACCCAATGGATTATGGTGTAGATATGGACGTGGCTGGCCTGCAAACTACCCCAACAGATACAACAACAGTAATATCAACAATTAGGTTCAATTGGGTTCAATTTGGAAGATAGGAAATAAAAACTAGTTTCAGGACAACCCAACTGAGAAATTTACAACTCAATTTGATGGCCTCTAAGGGTCACAAATTTATGATATGAAGGATGATATGGGTCCAATAAGGTTTCTTCTTACCACAACAACTCATAAGCATAGATTTGGAGTCATGGAATTCAGTCTAATACAAAATTCTAGAAATCTAGTTAAATTTAACACTATAATGAGCATAGGAGCAATTGTTCATTAAAGATGGAAACATAATTTTGCAGAACAGAAAGCCACATCATGATATCAAATATTATAGGATATAATTTACATTACAGAGCTTCAGATATAGCAGCAAGCACCCATTGGGTCGCTATCATCCACCAAGAAGATAGGCAATTACAAGATATTGTAGAAAACACTCCAACTGATGGAATCTTCAACATTGATCAAGATAGAACTTGATTGGAAATGGAATGGACCTGCAAGTATCCTCAATGAGCAAGGATGAATTACTTATTCCTCATGATATATATGAATCCTTAACTAGAATTATGAACAAAAGGGGCACATCTCCCAAGTCTTAAGAAGCTCAAAGCTCTCAATGCAAAACTCAAAATGGAAAAAGTTGTGAGTGGGTGCACTCCTCCTCCTTTTATAAGTTGATTTGGATTCAAGATGCAATGAATGTGGACCAGAACCTCATCCAATGTGCCCTCGCTGACTAATTTTGGACTGGCAGCTTTTATCTTTCTTTTTCATTGCTTTCTTGCATTTCTACTTTAGTCTGTTTTTCCTGCTTTTGGAAACTCCTACTTTTCCTTGATTTTCTCTGCTTTCCTTCTTTTCCAGTGCTTTCTTGATTTTCTTCTACTTTATGATTTTATGTGATTTCTTTCTTTTCTTCCACTTTATGTTTTTTTGTGCTTTCCTTCTTTTATGTTGCCTTCCAGCTTTTTAGTTGATTTATTGATTTTCTCTACTTTCCTTCTAGTTTCCTTTGTGGAAGACAACTCATAGGGTCCACTATATCTCCCATGCGCCCTCTTGGGCCACCTAAATAATACTCAAATATTTACAATTTATGAACGACATGCTTTCCTAAGTTTTGAATTTAATTAACTAGACAATTAATACACCAAAATTAACCCCTACACTTTATTGAATTTTTTGCCAGAACCCATAGGGATTGAATGGGTAGAATGATGACCATGGAGCACTTTGGGAGGGGACATTAAAGATATCATGGGTGCTAGAGTGGTTATAAATGGATTGAGAAGATGAATTTCTAGAGGATACCTTTTCTTAGTTATTTTGAATTATGAGGTGATAAGTGCAAGGGAATTTTCTAAATCTTGTGTAGAGAGAGTGTAGAGTTGGCAGCAGAACTTTGCAGGTTTTAAGCATGATGGACCTAACAAATATATCAGAGAAAAGGAGACAAGAAGGGGTAGCTAATTTAGTTACTTGGTTCACTGATGACAAGGTGAATCAATTCTATGGACAATGATGGTGATCTATGAATTTATTTCCAAGGATTGAACCACTCGCAATTACCTTCCCAAGAGCAATTATCAACATCAATCAAATAATGGACTATGGAAACATTCTCAAGAATTCACTCAAGGGGTTTTATATGATAACAACCATTTAATTTTGAACCCTAGGGAGCATTAATACTGTATTCATCATGATTTAAATGACGCAACCAACCTTTTTGGAATGAACATATGGGGAGATCTCTTATGTCGCTAGCGATAAAAAATTTGGTGAGCTTGTTTATGCCTTAGGATTTTTTTTTTGGCTAGGACAATGGAGGAATTAGTAATTCTACAATATCTCCAACTGTATCTTCCATTCTACGGTGATTCGTAGATACTATAGTGAATCTCGAGGAATCTTTCTTGGCGGTAGAGTAGACCCCTCATGCAAAAGATACAAGTGGGATCGAGCTCCATCCGAATGGTCTTAATGTGAGGGAAATTGAAAGCTTGTTTTAATATTGGTCATTCACATGAGCGCCCCCTCCTTATATCTTGTGCAAATACCCAAGCATGAATGGTCCTGATTAGATGGTGATCAAAAGTGTGCTTAATCTTGGACATTTGTGCGAGCTCCCCCCACCTTATATCTAATGCAAGTTCTGAAGCACGAATGGTCCTAATTAGATGTTGATCAAAGGTGTGCTTAATCTTGGTCATTCACATTATCTCCCCCTTCTTTATATCTTGTGCAAGTACCCAAGTGCAAATGGTTGGGATTAGGGTCCCATCCTATATGTGATAGATCTGGGTCATTCGCTCTCATTCCCCTCTCTTAAGTCCATGGTATCCATTGTGAGCGCGAATGGGTAGGATCATTGCAATATCCTCTCTGGAACCCACTTTTTCTATAATGGAAATGCAAATGTAAGTGTACGATGTATCCATTCCTGGTGAGGAGCTCAAAGCTAAGGCGCCGCTAGTAAAATCTTTAAGTAATTTCCTAAGTTGTTGTATATTTTGACTTGTATACTTAGGAGACTGAAAGAATTGACACAATTAAACGATGGGGCACGAATCCACTAGGAGAAAAGGTTGAATGGCAGGAAGCCATGAGTTAGATGACAGGTGTCATCTTGGTTCCACTGGCACTTGAAGAAAAGTGAACTATGATGTTCACTTAAGATTAAGATTAAATAGTTATCTTAACTATTATAATAACCTTAATTACTGCTAGGAGTGCCGAAGATTTACCCTTAGAACTTTTAAAAGAAAGAATCTAAAAACTATGCTATAATCACCTTTGAAATAAGATGAAAAAAGATAAAATTGATAAACATCATGATATGTTTTTCTATAACACATATCATGAGCAAATATTAATATACAAATATATTTATTATTCTATATTATATGTAAGGATTATTGATTGGAAATTATTGTCAAACTAATACAAATACGAAATATATAAAAGTATTAAAATGAAATAAAAGAGATATATATATATATATATAAAAGAAAAAGAAAAGAGGACAACTCATACTAAAAGAGATATTATATACCAATTATAGAATATATTTTATTGACTAAGTTCTTTAATAAAAGATAGGTAAGGTTTTTCCCTGGGGTTAGTTTGATGCTTGGAGAGCATCTTGAGTAGGCGATTCATCCTTCTTGGTTGACTGTATGCGATTGCTGATAATTCCTTTGTAAATGTTTTGTTTGCTATCTGTAGCAGGAGCCGCTCGGCTTCTCAAGTTAGAATATCGGAACCTTAAGCTAAAATGTTCATGTATCATAACCTTACATTCTTTTCATATGTACTTTTAGTGCTTGCTAAAGGACTGATTAGTTTGTGACATTCTTTTCATATGTACATTTAATGCTTGCTAAAGGACTGATTAGTTTGTTGGAAGTAAGCCAACACATGTAAGGTTGTATGATATGATCACGGCTTAGCCTCTGTGGAAAGCGAGCCGACATATCCAGTTTTCTGTTTTTGTGTATTTATATATACATGGTTGGAAGTGCTAAGGTGTCTGTAAGAGAATGTATTCCTTGAGGCGGATGTAGGAAGGAAAATAACCTTAGTTATATGTATAAGTGAGAAGAGGGCGCAACCCCTTTTATTTAGTTTCAACCATTGTATTTTTTATATATGTTGGATGGGAGAAGGGACAGTTTCTTCTATGCTCGATGTTATTTGGAAGAAATATAGGAATGAGAGTGATTTCCTCGTAGATAATGGATGAATCCATAAATATGGTTGTCTATTTTGGGGGGTTTTATGTGATAAAAATTTGTTTTTTTTCATGTTTTTCAACTTTAGGCGAACAAAAGTTATATTTGTGTTTAGAATTTCACTTTCCAGTAAAATGAAAACTTTTAGAGAATTTTGTTAGCTTTCTATTCATTATTTTTTCAATTTTTTTATTGATATTTAATATGTCAATTTGGAAAATGTTTGACAGTATGTTCTTATAAAATGAAAGGAAACTTGTGTGTTTTAGAAACAAAATATGTTACGACAATCTATATAGAGTGTAGTAGATCCTGACTATAATTTCGTATCCAACAAGTGAATATACTAATTATTATATTTTTTTGAATTCGATCAATGTGGAAAACTTGTCGAATATCAACATGTTTATTTTGAGTGGACATTTCTCTCAATTGTGGAAGCTTATACTAATTATTATAAGTTATGGAATTAGTATATACTTTCCCACAATCAAATATCAAAATATAATAATTATATTAATTATTAATATATGCTTTCCCATAATATATATAATAATAAAAAATATACTATGGGAAGTTTATACTAATTAGTAGATTATGGGAAGCTTATACTTGTTTATTAAAATATATATTAACATTGAGACGCACAATACAATCAATTGGTTACAAGTTAGATGTAAGCCCTAAAAGTATGTCTTCTATACAATATCTTAATCTTCATAGTACAACCCTTTATTTTTGTTCATATAATGAACTCATCCTTATAACTCTCCTTATAAGATGTGGATAGTAGATATTTCATTCATGTCATGTCATTTAATTGAGATGAGTAAACCAAAAGTTTTGTATTACTGAGCTAAAAGTACATATTGTGTGAAGGAGGGGCTCTTTATATTTAATATAAATAGGATATAAAAGAAAGAATAAGTTGATGACAAATTACTTGTTGAATGGTTGAATTATTGATAGTTAAACTTCGCAATTAAAGAGGTTGTAAGTGAATAAATATAAACACACAAGAAAAATATAGAGGCTTGTATCTACCTTGTCAGATAGTCAGTGATATTTGAAAAGTATGATGCCATTAGTAAGAATTGTCCATCTTCACATAAGTTGCTTGATATTAAGATATTTTGATATGTTCACCTAGAGCTAACTGCTACATTCTAGAACCCTACTAAAAGAGTGAATATTCAATAATGTTCTCATGACTATTATAAAGTTGTTATGTGTTGTCTCTAAAATTCAAAAGGGGTTAAATAAAGCTCTACTAGATATCACTATACATGTGGAAAGTGGTCTCATCAACCATGAAGGCAAATAATTAGACTTCGCCAAGATCATTGGAAATGTAAATGTATCAAAAAGGGTCATTACATGACTTATGTAGAATATATTAATAATGCAAAATACATAAGATGTTATATTAACGTATTGGATCTAATTATTATAATTTGGGAGCCTACTTGAATTTACCTCACATCTTTGGTTAGAAGTTACCCTAGAGTAATTGTCTTGCACAATTAAATCATTGTTAGTTTCGAAAGAGTAAAACATTATTTGTACACTATATTTCTTGTATGGTTATAAATCATGAATAAATTGTATTCTACTTGACGATACTTAATGAGAAGGAGATTAAGAATAAACTAAGTAGAATATCAATAAGCATGACCTCCATCGAAGGGTAAATTTTTACATGATGAACCACAAGTTAGATAGAACTATATGTCTCTTATATAGTAAGAATGCAATTAAGGAAAATGCTCTTTGATTATATTTCATGGTGACTAACTTAGTAGTTGTTGGACGATGTTAAAAGAAAAAATTCCATACCTCACTTCCCCAAAATAGTAAGGAGGATTTTGGGTACATCACAAGTGGTATTAGAGGAGAGTGACTACACTACAGCCTAATGGACTTGCATACATACAGGTACATTGTGTACTTTGTGCGTTATTGGTTATTTGAAAGCAAAAATTTGTGCTTACTTATCGGCATACTATAGCAAGTATGAGTTAAGGCACTATGACAAAAAGTTTAAAAGGATTACATAGGATAATTGTGCTTAATCAAATGTGTGATTAGTGATTGTTATACATAGAAATAAAATAAAAAATGAATAAGAAAGTTCCTATGGTTTGTAACTGAAGTCAGATCCAAGTAAATCTTGTGATAACGATAAAATTTAGTCTTTAATGTTATGAAGAATGCTTAGAATCCTAAAGATAAAGATTGGCATGGTCATTTCCTTGATATGTGTTGAAGTATGAGTAATCTTAATTATGCTATAGAAGCGCATGACCTAATTTGAGCATAACTAGAAGTTATGAATGATAATAACATGTAAAGGAATTCCATAAAATATTAGTTGAGTGTATGATAGTAAATGAGTTTGTGAGATATCATAGGTGTAAATGTGTCATTTGGTCATAAGGCTTTGAGATAATGCTTGATATGTTTATCATTCAATGTGTGATAAAAGAATAATTACAGTATGTTATAAACATTGTGAGTGCATCTTAGGTTGTAAGTACTAAGAAAGATATGCGGATGAAATTGAATGCATTACGATGTTAGCGGTAGTGTAAATTGGCATTCCTATGCGAAGATATGCTCATACTATTATCACATGCATAATGTTGAGTAAAATGTAAGTCTATGCATAATATGCTTAAAGTACAAGTCAATGCAAGATACATGCAAATATAGTTACAACTATGTTTGTCGAAAAATTAATGCATTGAGATTATGCATAAGAACCTTTTTGTTGGATCAAGAGTTTTATGCACTTAGAATAAGAACTTGATGTTATATTTTATGTTTTTCTAATGATGAAAATAGCTTTTGGAAAGAAATTGTGAATGAAGCATGCACGTACACTTGGTAGCAATAAGCTTCGCCAAATTGAAGCTAAGACAATGGAAAACAATGAATGAGGTAATTGTTGGTATGAGTTATAATTAAATAATTATTCATGAAAGATAGCATGATGCTATTGAAAGTTTGTCAAATGATGAAAAATTGCTTAAATGATTTATGCAAAGTATTTTGGTAGATTTGAATTCCTATTGAAATGCTGGAAACAAGTAAACGTAACATTTTTAGAATGTTAAGTTTGAACATATGGTATAGTTATGTTAATACGATTGACTCAGAAAAGATAGAAGATGTAAATCAAGAAATGTTTGAATGATTTACACATGTTTTACAAGATATTGAAAGGATCCAATTATGAAACTGGTAATATGATGTTTAGCGTATTTGATGTTTATTGTTAATCAAGTCTTGGAGGACATAGAGATACATGCCTTGATGTTGAGTTGGGAACTCTGGAGCATCAATATTATTTGGAACTATTATGTTTGATTCGATGTTGAGATCATAGGCTCTGGAACATCGAAATTATTTAGATTTATTATGTTGATTTGATGTTGACTCGAGACTCTAGAGCATCGGTACTATTTATGATAATTCAATGTTGAGTTGGGGAAAATATGGAGAATCAAGGATAAGTTTGACTTGATGTTGATGATGTGATGATTATGATATTTCATGTTCCCTTTTGAAAATTATATGTTATATGTCATTGTGACTGATAGTGTTTTGAGGTTATTGTAGGTAATGGGCTATGGCAGCCCCAATAAGACCATAACTTCATAATCGAATGTTAACTTATGAAACCTGCAATAAGAACAATAAACTTAATACAAACAAAGACTATTCAAGTAGATAATTATGAAACCTTTGAGCTAATCACGGGGACGCCCTAGGTTATAAGACTCTCAAAATTTTAAAAAGAAAAAAATCCTTTCTACACTAAACAAAGCTCTTTATTTTGAGAATTAACCAATTAATGAAAATGAAGAAGAAATTGAATATTAAAAACATGTGTTTAAGTAAGAGAACCTGAATTTGAATAAGATCTTTTCCCAAAAAGAAAAGTTGTAGAGAGTGGACATGGCAGGGGGTAATGGTCCCTAGTACACTGGAAGGTTCTGTTGTAGGTCCTTGAGTGCTCAATTTTTCCATGGTATAGTAAATGAATGGACTATGTAAAGGGGGTAATTATTATAGGATTCGACACAGAGCAAGTTAAAAACTTGTGGCTACTTTGCATTAGTAATAAAGATAGAAAACAACCCTAAACTTTTGATCAAGTCTACAACAAAAAGGCAATATTATTCTTGTAATATCATTTGATGTACTTGTTGCACTATAAGTATTTTTTGTTGAGTTTGGTGTTGAGCATGTTAGCTCTAGAGCACCTCAACTACTTATACTCATTCTGATGTTTAAGTTTGGTGTTGAGCTTGTTGGCTCTGGAGCACCTAAACTACTTATACTCACTATGATGTTTGAGTTTGGTGTTGAGCTTGTTGGATTTAGAGCACCTAAACTGCTTAGACTCATTATGGTGTTTAAACTTCAATGTTGAGCTTGTAGGCTCTGGAGCACCTAGATCTACTTAACTTGAATGATTTACTGAAGTACATGGTGTACTTTTAGCAATTGGTGTGCTAGTTAATAACACTAGTTGTGTTATCATTCTGAATAGCACAGGTAGGAGATTCGCCAATGAAGGGTATCGTCCTCATGTTGGGTGAGTTCTGAATGATATGAACACTATGTGATTTCAGATTTTGTTTATAAGTATGCTATGCTCATGTTATACTTAATATGTTATTTCCATGATATTCTCACGTTATGAAAATTTTGATATGATTGCTTAATGAGGAAAAGCAAGTTGAAAGTGGCTAAAAGTAACTTGGCAAGAAGTACTACCATACAAGATGTATGGATAAGGATGTTATATAAGGCAAAGCTATGTGCCATGAAAATCATTTTGTGAATATTTTATCTTAGATCATGAGTTATATATACATACATACATACATACATACATACATACATACATACATACATACATACATACATACATATATATATATATATATATATATATATATATATATATATAGATATATATATATATATCATGTATGATTGACTAATACTGCAAGTACAAGAATATTATAAAATGAATCATTGTATGTATAATTGAACTCCCAAAAGAGTTGTTATGAAAGGGAAACAACATGATGTTGCAAAGGAATTACTATTTATGTTCCTTTTGTTGTTCCATGATTATGTGTATGCATATATTTTATGATGAAATTTTAGAAAGAATTTGTAGTGCATGTGTAAAATGCAGGCAAAGAAACTTAAAGGCATGCAAAATATGCTGGAGATATCAAAGTTTAGAAATGTAAGCAAAAATAACTAAAGGTTGTATTACGTGGAGAAAATTGAAAGTTGAAGACAAAATTTTGAAAATATGAACATCGAGGATGGTGTTATTTCTAAGGGGGGGAGGATGTAATATCCTCTTTGGAACCCACTTTTTCTGTAATGGAAATGCAAATTTGTAAATGTATAATGTATCAGTTCTTGGCGAGAAGCTCAGGGCCAAGCCCCCACCAGTAAACTCTCTAAGTAATTACCTAAGTTGTTTTGTATTTTGATTTCTATACTTCGGAGACTCAAAGGCGTGACACAAGTAAACGATGGGGACACGAATCCACTAAGGGGAAATGTTGAATGGTGGGAAGCCATGAGTTAGATGACAAGTGTCATCTTGATGCCACAAGCACTTGAACAAAACTAAACTATGGTGTTCACTTAATGGCTTAAAATTTTAAGTGATGTCTTAATTAATATTAATAGTTATCTTAGGGGATGTCAAATATTTACACTTAAAACTTCTAAAAGAAAGAAGATAAAGACTATGTTATAATAACCTTTGAAATAAGTTGGAGAAAGATAAACTTTATAAACATGACGACATGTTTTTCTATAACACATATGCATGAACAAATATTAATATACAAATATATTTATTATTGTATATTATGTGTAATTATAATTAATTGGAAATTATTGTAAAACTAATACAAATACGAAATATATAAAAGTATTAAAAAAATCAAATAAAAGAGATATTCTCTTTATATTATATATAAAGAGTTTTTCTGCTGGGAAAAAAATATATATAAAGAGAGAGTGTCTTGAGTAGGCGATTCATCCTTCTTGCTTGAGTGTAGGTGATTGATGAGAACGTTGCATATTTGTAAATATTTTGTTTGCTATCTGTAACAAGAGCCGCTCGACTTCTCAAGTTAGAAGTTCGGCACCTTAAGCTAATATGTTCCTAAATCATAACCTTACGTCATTTTAATGTGTACATTTAGTGCTTGCTAAAGGACTGATTGGTTTGTTGGAAGTAAGCCAACACATGTAAGGTTTTATGATATGATCACAGCTTAGCCTCTATGGAAAGAGAGCCGGCATATCTAGTTTTCTTTATTTATGTATTTATATATACATGGGTTAAAGTGATAAGGCGTTAGTAAGGAAACATATTCCTTGAGGCGGATGTAGGAAGGAAAATAACCTTAGTTATATGTATAAGTGATATGAATGCGCAGCCCCTTTTCTTTAGTTTTAGAAATTTTATTTTGTATATATGTTGGATGGGAGAAGGAACAATGTCCTCTCTTCTCGATGTTATTTGGAAGAAACATAGTAGCATTTCTCTCTCGATGGAATGAGGGTGCTTTCCTCATAGATAATAGTTGTTATTATTCAATGGTAATGGTATTATTTTGCATATTACTAATATGCAGATATTATTTCATAAGTCATCCTGCTCCTTCAAGTCATCTGAAGAATGACTCAATCATCGTTGCATTATGTATTGGCTTTTGTCTCATTGAGTCAATGTTGCCAAGTCACTTTTTTCATGTCATTTGTGTTCAAGGGAATTTTACCTGAGTTAGTCTCTGCAATATTGTCAGCCTTTACATCCTTATGTCAGTCCATACTCACCTCATTCATTAATTCACATCACTTTCATGTGTCAGTTTCGTGTCGATCATGTGGGATTCATCATGGCCCTCCTTCGACGAGTCTATTCATGTCGAATTCAACACATCATCTAGGAATTAGACTTAAAAACCAACATTAGTACCATGGTACCTGCATGCCTCAATGGAAGGTCTCTTCGTATTTGATAGTAGGTTTTCATCATTGACCTCTGATCGAATAATCCCTCGAATGTTCGACATCAAAACATCTATTCACATTCGTTGGAATGTACTAGAGATACCTTGGGGATCATTATCATCATTGGTGATTTCCCTCGCACTTGTTAACGGTTTACATTATTGCCCAATAATCAAGTGGTTTCTACCATGTTCGACTTCAACACCTTGTAATCACATGGTTAGATTCGTATTGATTTGGGATCGGGTAGAAGACCCTGGATGGTTCTGAAGTCTATTTGGCACATCCAGGTTGCGATGGTGATTTTTTGAGTAGGTTCCCACATGGAAATTATGTTGGTGACCTCATTGATGTACTATCACACATATCCACTCTTGTATTGGTCGTGGATGTGTCATTGTCTTATCATGGATCTACGATTGTAGTCTAGTATCCATGATTTGTCTTCAGTCATTGTTGAGTCAGTACTATCATGGATCTGCAATGTATTGATCGAAAGCCATGCTTCGAGTCAACTGTTCCGAGCATCGGTATGCCCGCCTTAGGGTTATTAGACGTATTATTGATGTTTGCTTGCATCTCTTATCCAGTTCTCTTTCAGCTATCCTTGCCAACTTCATTATTGGTAAAGTGTTTTGGCCATAAGATTCCTTCTGACCTCACACTTTAAGGGGCATATTTTATACGTCAACATTGATACGCTATGTGCTATTGAGAGTCTTCATGTCATATCACCATGAGAAACGTGGTATTTTTTCCTCCTAGGGGTGTTAGACCCTTTTTTATCATGTTGGAAGCCAATCCACCAACTTGAAGGTCGAAAAACCACTTCACCTAACCCATTTATCCACCTACTAGAGATATTTTTGCACCTTGCTAGTAATGCAAGGCGCGAAAATACAACATTTCCACGCTTTGCATACTTATGGGGATGCAGAAATTACAACATTTTCGCACTTTTCTCAGTTACAAGGGAGCGGAAATCCCTAAATAGCCATTTTCCTTGGATCTTGGATCTTGAGGAGATTTTCATGGGATGAGGTCCCCCTTCGAATCATCTCTCACATTCCCTCCTTGGCATGATTGAGATTCTTGATCCACATCTTCCTCACTTAGATCCATGATATCCTCTTAGTGGTTGGCCTCCCAAATCCTATAAGAAGAAGGCCATCCATGATCTAGGGGGGTGGATCTTGGAGGCATCAACCCTATGATTCTAACAGTCTTGCAACGATATTGAAGGAGAGTTTGGAGTATGATCATGCTGCAACAATGTCAAGTATAACACATTTTTTATGTACAAACTTTCATGGCTTTCATATTAATTTAAGTTAGCCTATTCTCCCATATCTTGTATTTTCGTTGATATATGATATGTTGTGTCAGATCTTATTGATGCACTTCTCTTGGAGGGTTTTTTTCTATCTTATGTTGCAAATATTCAAGTCTTGGACATCAAGCTTGGAGATGGAGCTTTGACAGTCTTCAAATTAAAAGGTAAGAAACTTGTCCTTGCTTTTCCTTTTCATATATGAGTGTGTGTGCATGCTTGATCTAGGAGTTTAGGATTCTATTTGTTCTCTTTCTATCTTGGATTTGGTTAAGGGAGCCACTTTATCATCTAAGGGATTTTCATCTTACCCATAGGAAGAAAATATCACCACAAATACATCACTTTATTCTTCCTATCTGCTTCTAGTTTTTTGTATAATGATCTATGTTACATGATTAGTGTTTTCTAATTTGATTTTCATTCTATATCCCTTTAGTTTGTGTTCCTAGATCTATATGTTCAAATCTCATATGGTATCATAGCAATAGGGGTACTAAACTAGTTAGTGTACTAGTGATTGTTTTGTCAGGGATCAAGCTTTTGTAGGTTCAAGAAGGGATTTTGAAGCCAAGATTTTTCCGCCATCATAAATGATTTTGTAGCCACCAAAGAGATCATTTGCATCCATTAAAGTGCTCATCTACAGCCATCAAAATTCTCATTTGTAGCCATAAAAGAAGTGCATTTGCAGCCATTGAAGGAGTGCTCATTTACAGCCATTTAAAAAGTTCATTTGCAGCCACCAAAGAGCTCATTTGCAACCATAAAATAGTGCTTTTTCAACCATCAAAGATCTCATTTGCGACTATTAGAGAGCTCATTTGCATCCATGGATCTCCTATCTCCCCAGCTTAGTTTCTACATATAGTTGGTATGTTAGATCTAGTCTTGTCAAAGGAGTCCCCTGAGAAGATTCACAGCACATGTCCTAGGAGGACATATTCACATACATTTAGAAGATGAAAGAGTCCCTAGAAGCTTCACAACATATGGACTACGAGGACATATGCACATCCATGATCCACCACTCAGCTGAGGAAGACACTTTTATAGGCCCAAAAGAAGAGGTGAGCTACACATTTATTTTATCCATCGAAGAACTTGACCCAAATCAAGTTCAAATTAAAGAATCCATTGGAGAACTTGTCCCAAATCGGGTTCTTGTTGAAGAAGACCTCCATAATTTCTTCGCATTCCTAGATCTACGAACTTTGATCCTACAGTCAGTTAGTTCCTATGGGTAGTCATGTGTAGGTTTTTACAAACTTGAAAGAGAAGAACAAGGAAGGATTGTAGAAAGACCCCATGTAACGTCCCCCTCACCCAATCCGACCATCGGGAGGGGATGCTAGGAAAACCTGGGCTCTAAAATTTCGCTCCAAGACTATAATACGTTTTTCAACATATGAAATGTATGCAGAACATAAATAAACATTCACAGCGGAATTCAAATCTATCCCCACACATCTAATATGCAAATACAAGCATAAACATTACATGAATGAAATAAAAATAGTTCATAGTCAAATGCATAAGAATACTTATCTCTATCCAACACAGATCCAAGAAACCGGTTATGTAAGAATGCTTGTCCACCAAACCATAGGCACTTAGTCCAACATATACTCTTTCTACTGTTGAGGCCATCCCCAAGCTGGGCTATGAGGCCACCAGGGTGAAGGAAACACCTACAAGATTCTCTCTCTCATCCCACAACCCATTATGCTCTCTGTGCTTATCCAAATGCTCATATAGAGCTCTACAGGGGTCTCACTCATCCCTCACAGCCTTGGCTTCCACAATACCTTCCCCACACAACACCCTTCTAGCTCAGGCATCCCCTTCACCAATCCACGGTTCTCTTGTGTGATCCATCTTGTTGGGTGCTTATAGTGTATGCATAGAAGAAGTCAAACCTAGTATTGGATGTTATAGAACCTCCTACGGCCTCAATATGTGGCTTCTCAAGCACCTATGAGCAACAAAACTCAAGGGTAAGGGTTCCTAGCCATCCCAACCTATTTGCTCACCTACAGCCCAAAACCCACTTCCCAATCTGCAACATGGTATCCAAATTCAAATTTCTGGGTTCAAAACAACATGTTAAGTTCATGGACAACAAGGGAGAGCTCTACATCCTCTAAACCTACATGTAAGAATGAGACAAATGAGGGTTGACTCCAAGGGATATTGGAAAATGGTGAAAAGACAACTGACATAATTCTGGCAATAGGGAAAGGACTCCTGGCAGTTGCAGACTGACTTTTGTCATGACATAACTGTCACAAAAGTGCAACCAGTCCCATGCTACAATAACTACATGAGGTGACTTTTCCCACCAACCACACATGCATTAATGATTGGAAAATGGTCAAAAAAGGAGATAATTGGCTTATTCTCGTCACATCACAGAATTTTGGGTGAGTTCTAAGGTGGACACTTGGAAGCAATGATCTAGTCCCCCATGGACCCCCTTTCCTCTTCCCCTTTGGTGGAATCATAGCCCCTTTGGTGCTCTTTACACAACCAATCTTCGACCAAATATTATTTATGCACATAATATTTACATATATTATAAATCAGCATAAAAGCCAACTAAACAGTCCAAATGAATTATAAACATCATACATGCCTAAACATTTGCTAGTCGGGCCTTGGCCTTGAGCTCCGCACTAGGAATTCGCACTAGCATATTTACATCATTTACATAATTTGGATAAATACATTCCAAGTCAAAACTAGGGGTATTACAATCCCCTCCCCCTTGGAATAACACCGTCCTCGGTGTTTGTTCAAAATTTAGAACAAATATGCATATGCCTCTCTCATGGCATCCTCTAACTCCCACGTAGCCTCATCGAGACCAAAGTGCTTCCATTGCACCTTTACCTGTACGATGGTTCGGTTCCGGAGCAATGTCACTTTCCTGTCTAGGATGCATAGTGTCTCAGTTTGGAACTCTCCCTCGGGTTCCACCTGAATCACATCCCAATCAATCACATGGTTAGGATCATGTACATATTCTTAAGCAAAGAAACATGAAAAACATTATGAGCTCTAGTGTTAGCAGGCAATTCAATTCTACATACAACTGGCCCTATTCTCTCAAGCACTTCAAATGGCCCACAATATCTAGGTGATACCTTGGCACAACTTCCAAGCTTCAAGGAAATCTTCCTTGGTCTCACTCTGAGGTAAACATGATCCCCAACATGAAACTCTCTATGCACTCGGTTCTTATCTACATAAATTTTATGTCTATCTTAGGCTGCCTTTAAATTTTGCCTAATATTTACAATCTCTTGTTCCATTTCCTTAATCAATTCTGGCCCAAGTACAATTTTGTTAAGTGGATTGTCCCAAGTAACTGGTGTTCTACACCTCCTTCCATACAAAGCTTCAAATGGACTCGTTCCCAACGATGCTTGTTTCCCATTGTTATATGCAAACTCTACCAAGTGTAGATAATCCTCCCACTTGGATGGTTTTTCCATCACATACATGCATAGCATGTCTTCAAGCATCTGATTTACCCTTTCTTTTTTCCCATCTATTTATGGATGGTAGGCGGTACTAAAGATCCCCTGCGTACCCAAATAAGCAAAAAGCATTTTCCAGAAATTTGAGGTGAACTTAGTATCCCTGTCTGAAATTATTGCTTTAGGCAAACCATGCAACCTGAAAATTTCCTTCATAATTTTTTTTGCAATAGCATCTGTTTTATATGTGGATTTAACTGGTATAAAGTGTGTTGCCTTAGATAATTTATCCACAACAACCATGATGGAATCGTGTTGCTCACTGTCATTGGTAAATTTGTAATAAAATCCATGGAAATCACATCCCATTTCCATTCTAGAATTGGAAAAGGCTGCAACAAACCTGTTGGGTGTTGATGTTCAACCTTTACTTGCTGACATTTCATAAACTTAGAAATATACTCAACAATGTCATTTTTCATTCCTGGCCAAAAATACTGCATTCTTGTTGTAGCAATTGTTTTCTGGTATCTTGGGTGACCGAAATATGGAACTTTATGGATTTCATCCATAACAATCCTTCTCAAATATGCCACATTAGGAATATACATTATGTTTTTATAAACAAGATGTTCGTCACCTTCCAAATGGTAACCTTCATACCTCTTTTCCAAATTCTGTTGCTGCAATTTATCCTTTATTTGCACATACAGTTCATCTTCAGCAATACAATTAACAATTTGCTACCTCAAATCTGATTGGTAGGTACTAATGGCTGCTACATGCATCTCATGCACTTTTATGCTAAGTGCATCAACCACCTTATTTTATTTACCTTTTATGTGTTTGATTTTAAAATCAAACTGACATAAAAATTCCAGCCATCTAGCTTGCCTATCATTTAATGTGGGTTGTTCAAACAAATATTTCAGACCACAATGGTCTGTCCTTAGTTCAAATTTTCTACCCATTAAATAGTGCCTCCACATTTTCAAGGCGCACACTATGGCTGCAAGCTCCACATCATGAGTAGCATAGTTCTTCTCATGCTCCTTCAACTTCCTTGACTCGTAGCATACCACACGGTTATCTTGCATAAGAACTCCTCCAAGTCCATCTTTACATGCATATGTGCATACCACAAAGTCTTTTTTTGGATCTGCAATCTTTAGAATTGGAGCACTTGTGAGAAGCTTCTTCAAGAGTTGGAAGCTTTCTTCATATCTCGGTGTCCACTCAAACTTTATCCCCTTCTTTTGCAAAGAAGTGATTGGGTGTGTGACCTTGGAGAATCCTTCAATAAACCTCTTGTAGTAACCAGCAAGACCCATAAAAGATCTCACATCTGTCACATTTCTTGGAGTTGGCCAATTCACAATGGCTTCAATCTTCTCGGGATCCACCGATATTCCTTCCTCGAAAATAATGTGACCCAAATAATGAATTTTGTTTTTATAAAAGTCACATTCTCTTAGCTTTTCATACAATTTATGCTCCCTTAGCAATTGCAAATCCATTCTCAAGTGTTCTTCGTGCTCTTCTTCATTCTTGGAATAAATAAGAATGTCATCTAGAAATACAAGAACAAACTTTTCCAAATACTTGTTGAAAACACTATTCATGAGACACATGAATGTAGCTGGTGCATTGTTGAGACCAAATGACATGACCACAAACTCATAGTGCCCATACCTTGTTCTAAAGGTTTTCTTGTGAATGTCTTCTTCCTTGATTCTCACTTGATGATAGCCAAATCTCAAATCAATATTTGAGAATACCTTTGCCCCTCTCATTTAATCAAAAAGATCGTCAATTCGAGGCAAGGGGTACTTGTTCTTCACTGTGACCTTGTTAAGTTGCATGTAATCAATACATAACATGAGCATTCCATCCTTCTTCTTCATAACAAGTATAGGTGATCCCCATGGATACACGCTTGGCCTTATGTACTTCGTTTCTAACAACTCTTGAAGTTACATTTTCAGCTCTAATAATTCTGGTGTATTCATCCTGTAAGGTGTCTTAGAAACTAGAGCAGCTCCTGGAACAAGGTCAATTGTAAAATAAATGTCCCTCTTTGGAGGAAGTCCTGGAACTTCATCGAGAAATACATCCTTGAATTCTTGCAAAACAGAATGGTCTTCCAACTTGGAAATTTCATTTTATGTTTTCTAAAAAATATGGGTTGCTTACAATTGGAAACCTTTCCTACAAGATTTATTCAACTGCATGGCTGAATTTTGCCTAACAAAAACTGCCTTTGGAATTCCCTTTACAACCCTTGGGTTTCATTCTTCATCAATACACTCAAAAGTCTTGTTGTAGAAATCAAGTTTAACTCTATGGGATTCCAACCAATCCATTCCAATGAGAATGTCATAGGAACCAAGCAGCAAAACATTCAGATTTGCAAAAGTGGACACTCCACCCATTTCCAATGGACAATTATCCACAATCTCACTAACTTTCCTCTTAGTTCCAGTGGCTAGTTGGACTAACCATGGCATACTATGCTTTGATTTCTTAAAAGCACAAATCTCAACAACTCTAGTACTGATATAACTATGAGTAGATCTAGGGCCAATCAAAATAGAAATAGATTGCTTAGCAATCTTACCTTCAACTTCAACCAAAATTGACTGATGGTCTGCTTGGTGGTCCTCTAGTGCTACATAAACTCTAGTGGCATTACTTTCCACTTGACCCATTGTTTCATCTCCTTCGATGTTGTGAACTTGCTTTTCACTCCCATTCTGATGTGGACAATTCCTAAGCATGTGGTCCCCTCCACATCCCCAACATTGAATATGCTCTCTTGGATCTCTTGGATTGTCTCCCAACGTCCTAGCTGGATTAGGCACACCTTGTGGTGGATGCCTTGGCCGATTTATGAATTGAGGAGGCTTGAACCCTTCTTTCTTTGGTCAAAATTTTCATTTTTCTTATCCATCCATGCCTTATGGAATTCTGGCTTGCTTTTGTTTTGATCAAAGGAAATACTTGGCCTTTCTTATGGCCTCCTCTAGAGTTCGAGGTTCATCAAACTCAATTCTATCTTTATATGATCGGGGTAGTCCACTTAGAAAATGATGGATTTTCACCTTATTATCCCTTAAATATTGAACATATCTTAGCAGTTACAAGAATTCGTTTGCATATTGTTCCATCGTCATTTGTCCCAATCTCATCTCATGGAACTCTTTGATTTTGTCATCATAGTACCTATCATAAAGGTACTTTTTCCTGGAAGTACTTCTTGAACTGCTTCCACGCAATCTTCCTTTCACTGATCCTCTTTACCTGTCTAAGGTGTTCCCACCATATAGACGCTCTTCCATTCAGATTGAATATGGCCACTCTTTCCTTCATATTTCTTGAATAGTCTTGGACTTGGAAATACTTCCTCATCCCAAGAAACCAAGCCTTATCTTCTTGACCAGATTTAACCTCACCATCAAAAGTAGGAGGTTTGGCCTTATTAAATTCTCCATGAGAGTTGTTCTTGGAAGACCTCTTCCACTTGTTTATACGAGATTAAGAGATTGAAACTTCAAGGGATTCTTTAGAGTCAGATGACTCACTAGAATATATTTTTGGAGTATATGTCCTATCTCTAGAAATCCTTCTTGAACTATGGGATCTCTTGTGGGAATTCATTCTTGAGGTACCCCCACTCCTTTCCTAATTTTCTGAATTCTGCCCATGGTTTATCTTCCTTTGAATGTCAGTCAAAATTTGAAGCATAGCTGCATTCAGCTGATTCTGTTCCTCTTGGGTTCTAATCATCCTGTCATTGTTTACTCTGCAAATCTACAGTTCCACCCTTAAGCTCCTCATGGTTTCTACAATGTCTAGGGGAGTTGATTGGTTTCTTATACCATTAGATTATGTCTCTACATTATCAACCTGTACATTCTCTCCCATTGCATCTGACTCAAACTCATAAGGATCCTATGCATCCTCCATGATGATACTCTTCTTCCTTGGTCCAACCAAGATCAAAATTTCCAAACTGCACTAGACTGAAATGTTGATCCTTAGTTGTCACTGATAGGATTCTGAATCTACAAAAGTGTTTATAAACACATTTCTTAGATTTATTACAAACTTAGAAAATTATAACATTAATCTTCATGCAACCTGAGAACAACCCATATTGACAAATTTTGTCAAACAACAAAACTTTCTCACACTGAACGACATATGAGGGGGGCGACAAGGGTCAAGGGGGTCAATTTCGCGCAATATGGCGCATAAGATCGACTTCGTTTTTTGATTTTGGGCACCCACAAATTAGCTATGAAAAAATGTTTCTTTTCTTGTGATCCACGCCCTTCATATGCCACCTAAATTGCCTTAAGACTGTTAGTGATAAGCGGTTTCAGGCTCCTGGAAGAGTGGTTTCCTAAAAATTCTTTTACGTTCATGAATGCACGAGAGAGCGACACGTGGATGGGGTGATTTTCTTTTAGGGTCGCGAAAATGAATTAACCTCCATGCATCTTCACGGCCCTTAATCAATCTCAGTCATCGATCAAATATGCGCAATACCCAATACTGACAAGATCACCGCGGGTCACGTTGGCTCTATCATCTCTGCACATCCTGTCTAAACCCAACATAACATCACTACTTGTTGGCCAAAAGTGGTTTCAAGGTCCGAGAAGAGTAGTTTCTTGGACCTGATTTTGCAACCCTGAATGCACGCAAGAGAGACACGTCATCGATCAGTTTACCGCTTCAAGGTCGTTGTTTTGGACAATCTACTTGAGCAGATGCAAGCTAGATCTCCCTAGTTCAATGTGAATCTAGAACAAATAAAGACAGAACACAAAGCTACTTTCCTAGATCTAGTTAGAGATCTAGTACTTAGACATCTTACCTTTAGATTGTATATCTTCTTCCTCGTTGTTGCTCCAAGTTCCGCAATCGTCATATCTTTAGCTGCAAGACCTATCAAAACATGTGGAAACAATATGGGCAGTAACACATGTCTAAACAATAACTGATCTAAGTAAACAGTTAAGGAAGTAAACTAGAAACATTATCAACACAACAACATTTGTGGAAAGAGTTTATATTACTATATAAAAGATGGAAATACAAAGTAGAGAGATGATTACAACCCAAGCCTTAACGTTGCAATCCTCCTCCAACAAGCCAAGCCAATGCCTCTAAAGGAAATGTAAGCCTCCCAAGAGATGGATAGGGATAACCTACGCTAATTTCACCAGCATGTAAGTGCTATCGACTTCCTCCCTTTGGAATGGAGAGGGGCCTTGTATTTATAGGACCAAGTGGATAGAGTAGGTTGAGGATCATGGGGAGAGGGATAAGGGATCCTCCCTTGAGCTTAGGGAACCGTAGGACAACTCTCCTAGGAGTTAAGGATAGGGATCCACCTCATCCAACTTCTAGAAATCGCTCGAAAGCCACCTTTATCCCAATTAACCAACTCCGGCACAAGTTGCATGACGACAACCAGCGCCTGAGAAGGGAAACGAAGGACTAACCAAGACAATCTGCGCCGTTGGTGCAGTCTGGAAGAATATACTCTATGTCAGCCCTAGTTGGGCGCTCCTTTCCCAAAGACAATATGCGTCAGGCCAACTAGAAATTTGGACAAAGGGAATCAACTTGCTCTACATGAATTGCTTGATCATGGGAACTTCAGAGATTGAGGCACTGAGTTAACAAGGGACTCATGATGACGATATTTAGGTGTAACAGAATGCCACCCAAAGCATGAAGCTGGAAAAACAAGATAGGTGAAGTGCTTTGAAAGATAAATGACAAGGACTTGCTGGTTGGAGGATGCTACTGTAGTACAACTGAATCTGATATACGAGTCTCACATGACTCACAACATGGCTTCCGACCAATACATTGCAGATCCATGTTCGTAAAGACCAATTGAACACAATCATGGCTACTAGACACAATCTCAAATCCATGATGAGATGATAACACAGCCACAACCAATACAAAGTGGCTCCGAGTAATATGACTCAAATAATATCCATCGCAACCTGGGTAGAATGTGACTTCCCCTGGGTCTTCAAGACGAACCCGCAATGATACGAATCTATCCATGTGATTACAATGTTTTGGAGTCGAACATGGTAGAAACCACTTTATTACCATTCATTGATGTATACCATTAACAAGTGCGAGGGAAATCACCATTGATGTCAATGATTTCCAAGGTATCATAGTACATATCATCGAGCGTGAATAAATGTGTTGAGGTCGAACGCTCGATGAAATATTTCAATCAACAGTCAATGATGTAAACTCATGTTGAAAGTAAGGTAACCTGCCATTAAGGCATGCAGGCCCAAGGTACTCGATTTGTTTCTAGATTCAGTCCTTGGATGATGTGTTGAAGTCGACAAGGATGAATCCGTCGAAGGAGGGCCATGATGAATCCCCCATCAATGACATGAAACTCAATAATAGATGTTTGGAGTGGATCGTATGGTAGAGTAATGTGCAAGAATGACTCAAGGTAGACCGACATGTTGGAAGGTGTACTGACTACAGATGATGAGAATGAACATCTCTTGAACATGGGCATGGCATGACTTGGTCGTATTGACACGACGAGAACGATGCTGACCCCTAATGAAACTGATAGTGGAATCATTCTTTGGATGAACCAAAGGAGTGATATGACTCATGAAATTTGTATGACTTGAAGACAAACGGATGACCCAAGTACTGAATGCAAATGAAAACGAGTGCCATGTTCAAGAGCGACGATGCAGTTCCGTAAATAAAGTGTAACAAAAAAATTTCTTTTTCCCCCATCATGACTGATGAGTGCCTCACTTTTTTTTAACGAGCCTCGGGAGGGTAAATAGATGCTCGGTATAGCTCAACTCATAGATATTCCAATCCCAAACGTTTTACAAACCTGGGAAATGAGGGGTTCATCCCATGACGGGCCCTTCAATGTTGAATTTTAACGAGTCCATAGAAGGTAAACTCGTCGTTATTTCATGTTTAGAGAGTCTGAAAAGAACTAAAGAAGACTCCAAAGGTCATTCTTCATAAAGTTAGCCTCTTCGCCAGGAAAAGGGTAAAACAACGTGAGAGAGGACTCTTCCTGTCATTATTGGCTGGAGTATTCCTTTTTTGTAAGTAGTGCCCCCTAGCTATAAAAAGGGGTAAACTATCACCAGGAAGACGATCCTTCAAATACTTTTACAAGCGTGAACGCATCAAGTTCGCTTGGCGATCTTTTTGTATTTAGAGATCCTGAAAAGAGCTTAAAGAAAAGACTAAGGGGGGTTCCTTTTCCGTGGGAGTTTAACGAGCCCGAAAAAGTGATAAACTATAACTCGGTGACTTATTCTCATTGTAGAACAAAGAGTTAGATCGGTGTCATTAATAAATGAATTTAATGAGTGAAATAATGACAAAAGGACGCTCTATGAGTTGTTCATACCTGAAAATACGCATGAAGAAACCACAACCACGAAAAATAGGATCAATGAGGTACTTAACTTCACCTGCAAGCTTCGAAACTAGGTCAAAGATGATTAACCAGGTATAAATGAATCCAACTATAGCAAAATAACCCACATTGGAATAAATTAAAAAAGGAATATGATATTTTTCAATATAAATAGGGGTAAATAGTAAAAAGAATTACTATTTGTATTTTACCAAGTTGGAGAGGTGAAAAGTGCCATTTGGAGCCATTCTTCTTTTACTGATTCTGGGAGTTGTAATCCATCATTTCGGGCATCGTCAGCGACATGTAACCCTAAACCTGAACCTTTAACTTTCTAGTGGATTAGAATTTGATTTTTATTTCATTTAGGTAGCTTTTGAGCCTTTTGAATTGGGGAATTTTCGCTCATGGGTCGGCGTAGGTCTCCCTTTCGAGATCTACGTCGGCATAGAACCCGAAGGGGTGTTCTATGTCGGCGGCGCACTGTCCGAAAGGACGATCTGTGTTGGCGCAAACCACCAATTCAAACTCAAAACATACCCAAAAGACAACTTTCTTGATGGTTGGGAAAAGTTCTAATGGTGTTAAAATTCCCTTCTTGATAGGTTTGGGGTGAGCACAATGGTTCTTGAGTGGAGAGAACGTGAGCATGATCTCGATGATGTGCAAGCAGAAAATGATCCGCAATGTGTTGTTGCGTTGAGAAAATGTGGGTTACTCAAGTATTTTTGAGTGCCGGGGATGAGGTCACATTATCTTTATTGAAACACCTGGTCCAATGTTGGGACCCAGTACAACAACATTTCCATATTGGTGAGCACATGTTGACCATAGATGTTGAGCACATCTATTTTTTGATAGGGTTGTCCTGGCGAGAAAACCCTGTGTCCTTGACCGGATCACGAGGTGGTGATCGCTCGGTAGAGTACCTGATCGAGCAATGGTGTAATCCAGGTACGCCGATGACTAGTGGGAAGATTCCCATCAAGGATGTCCGGGACCGGGCTCTTCGGACAGTACTCTTTACTATTGTGTGGATAGCTGGTAGTCGATCTGCTCATCTGGTGAGCAAATCGCAGATAATGTATGCTGAGGAGTGCATGGCTCCCACCTTGTTAAAATAGTGTGAGGGGATCCTCACCAGTATTCGTGATCAATTGACCAAATTCCAGCACGGGGCGCTAAACCAGCTTGGGTATGGTTCGATGGTGGTGTCCTTTATGCAGGAGCAGGTGCCCCACTTACGCCCACAGGTGGAACTCGAGGACCTGGGATGCACAAGATCCCCACATGACTAGGTGGGTATAGGTGATGGCCCGCCATGGTGGTTGGGATCCCATCATCAATTTTGTTACAGGTTTCTTCATGTGGTTGCAGGGGCACATCCTCATGGTGGAGGACTACCCATACCACGGTATAAATTTCAAAGTGGACCTAGACTTGGTGCTTCCCGAGGGAGTGCAGTGAGACGATATCGGTAACAACAACTACCTGGGTTTTTTCATTTTATGCATTTATGATTTTTTTTGGAGTAGTGTTAATGAATTTTACATGTTTCTTGCAGACGTGGTTCTAGGGCGACCGATTGGAGCTCTCACCCTGTGCGGAGAGGATCAGTACCAGAGGTGGGCCCTGTGGTCCTTGATTCTCTCAAGGGGATAGAGTAGGTTGAGGAAAACCTCTAGAGGATGACCTTGTACATTCCAGAGTCCCGTCACTACCAGAAGCTAATGGTTGGAGTATCAGTACGTTTCAACACGCTGCTCCGGAAGGTGGCGAGGGCAGTAGTCTACTACCATGCGCAGCCTGGGGTTATGCATCCTATGGTTTAGGTGGATGTTTTACATATGTATATACTGAAAGCTTATGAGCTTCAAAATTTTGTAGATATGACTCTTACTGAAAGCTAGCATGCTTCAAACTTTTGTATCATCACTACCATTTTTGTATCTTGTACCGATTTATATATATATAGACACTATTGGCGGTTTTATACATCTTATGTTCTATTGGTGATTAATGAGATCTTGTTTACATGTTTTCTTATGCAATGGATGATTTACATGTTGTGTCTATCTTTACATTTTAGGAATATGTTATGTGTGTGCAATGTACCAATCTAAAATGAAGTTGGTCATCGAGTCAGCAACTATATTCATGTCTCATGGAATGTGCAAGTATTGAAAAGATTCAAAGGACCTTTCCAGAAGACGAACTCGTCAGAAGAGACAAAGAAAAGTAGGGTCGTGGATAGCGTCGATCTGGTTAAGATGAGAAACCACTAGTTTTGAATCTAGATGGATGACAACGTGGCTTATACCTAAGGAAATAGCGTCAGTTAGGGTACCAATCACCGCCTGGTATTCCGCGATGTTGTTGGTTGCGTATCCTAGACAACTTCCTCCTGAGTTGATAAGCTCGTCGGTGGGAGAATAAAGTACCTAGGCTGCCGAAGCAAGGTTACGGGTATGCCGGCTGGCGTCGTCTGCGAATCCGTAGCAGGTTGTCATCTATACATGTAGACAGAACATGGTATAAGTAGCGAAACAAGATCTAGACACACTAAAACAAAGCGTCACACCACACAAAACACACACCATGTACAGTATATACAAAGGTACTCATGCGTGAAAAACTTAGCCTTAGTACCTCTTCAGGTAGAACCCATTGCGAGGCTCAACCAAGATATCCCATCATAATCTTCTAGTTCATAGGCTCCCTTCTCCAGAACACATTTCACTATGTATGGTCTGTGCCACATGGACTCGAACTTACCTGCCCCCATCTTATCGTGCTTTTGGTCATATGCGAGGACCAAATCACCCTCATTAAAGACAGGATGTTTAAATGACCTATCATGCTGTGCTTTGATGCGTTTCTTATGTGCCTCATTGGAAAGAGTAGCATCGCAGTGGGTCTCGTCGAGTTTCTCTAGGTAGAGGAAGCGTTCTTCCTCGACAGTGGTGTTCGGAAGAAGTTCAATTGCAAGTTTGAGAGATGGAATCTCGCACTCTATTGGTAGGACTGCCTCCAATCCATAAACTAATTGGAATGGTGTAAATCTGGTGGCCGTCTTGACGGAGGTCCAGTATGCCTATAGTGCGGAAAAGATCATGTTATGTCAGTTTGACTTGTGTGTACCCACCATGCGTTGGATCATGGTTTTCAAGACCTTTTTAATGGCCTATATTTTTTTGTTGGACTATGGGTAGTAAGGGGTTGAGTTTTCGTGACAAAAACCCAGTCCAGCGCTCAATTCGTGGAACTCTAAACCATGCAATGACATGGTTGAACATGAAGAGTGCGGCGGTTTTGTCGTCTTCGATGTACGTAGGCATAGCCTCGGCTAATTTAGTAAAATAATCCATGGCTACTATGACGTAACCATGCCCCCTGACTAAGGTAGGCTTACAGTGCATAAAATATATGCCCCATTTTGCAAAGCGGCCCATGGAAATAACTGGGTGTAACGAGGCTGGGTGGGAGTGATTTTTCGTTTGAAAATGCTAGCATGGGGGACATTTTTTAATGGCCTCAATGCAATCTTTAAATATGGATGGTTAGTAATATCCTGCACGTAGTATCTTCTGGGTTGTAGCCATCCCAGATAGATGACCACCACAAGCCCCAGCATGACAGTCATTCAAGACGTGTTCAGCCTCCTCATGTGTCAGGCAACGTCGAAGAGCAAAATCAACACCACGACGATACAAGGTATCAGTAATGATCAAGTAATACTTGGCGTGGTGGCGGATACGACGATGATCGTCATGAGATAGTTGGGGGTTGAACTGTTGGGTATGAAGATATAAGGTGATATCTCCATACCATGGGTCTGACGTGCTGATGAAAAACAACAACTCATCTGGAAGAGAATCGTTGGGCTTAGATCCTAAGTCAACAGGGGGAAGATCACAAATGAGCTCGAAAAACACCAAAGACTTCTTAGACTTGGTCTTCTCAAAGAGGAGATCGAATTCCTGAAGTATCACAATCCACTGTGAATACTTGCCCCCGAGTACTTTATGTGTCAAAACGTGGTACATGGGGTTCGAATCAGCGATAATGGTGGTGGTGCGGAGCAGTATATAATGACGGAAATTTTGGACAGAAATGACTCCCGCAAGAGCAAGTTTCTCGACATGTGAGTAATGAGTTTCGGAGTCAATAAGACCCTTACTAAAGTAATAAATCACATGTTCCTGGGAGTTGTTGTCCTCCTAGACCAAGACCATGGCGATCGTGGTGACAGAAGCAACGAGATAGAGGATGTAATCCTTGTAGTAGTTGGGCGGTTGGAGCATAGGGGCATGGGTAATGGCATGTTTCAGACTATCAAAGGATTGTTGTGCTTGATCATCCCAGATGAACGGGATGTCCTTCTTTAGTAATATCATATAGCCCTGTGTCTTCTAAGTGAAATTACAGACAAAACGTTGTAGGTAAGTTTCCTTCCCTTACAAACTTTGTAGTTCTATAATGTCAATAGGAGGTGGGAGAGCGACAATGGCTTCCACCTTCAAGGGATCAATGTGGATCCCATCTTTTAAAATAATAAAACATAGGAGGAATCTAGAATCGATGTAGAAAATACACTTGTGAGGGTTCAGACGGATGTTATACCGCTTGCATCTAAGGAATATGGTCGTTAAATGATCTATGTGGAACTCATGCTGTTGCCAATGGGCAGGTAGATCATGAATATAGGGTTCCACAAAGTCCTTCCCATCATTTTTGAGACCAAAAGGGAGCTTGCGATAAACAAACATGCCCCAAGGGTAGATGAAATCCATCTTATGTTGGTCAGTCGGGTGGATCTCAATCTAGTTGTAACCGGAAAAGCCGTCAATGAATGAGAAGATGACACTCCCAGCACAATTGTTTATGATCTGATCGATGAAGGGAGGGGGGTAGTTGTCCTTAGGACAAGCCTTGTTCATATCCCAATAATCAACACAAACCTGGATGGTTACCTACTTCTTAGCCACAGGGATGACATTTGAGACCCATTCTGTTAATGGAACAGGGTAGATGAAGCTGACCTTCAAGATCTTTTCAATTTATTCCTTAATTGCCACAATTTTTTGACAGTGTACCAATCGTAACTTTTCACGGACTGGTTTAGCATCGGGATAGGTTTTAATTTGATGCAAAATGATATCAGGATCTATCCCAGGCATCTCCTCGTAGGTCCAAGCAAACACGTTGCGGAATTGCTTCAATAAGGCCATAAAAATGGTGATCTCTTCAGGAGAACAGTTCTGGCCTAAACAAATATGTTCCATGACACCAAGGGTAACCAAGATGTCTAAAAGAATGGTAGGTTCAATGTTCGCCAAGTTTTCCTCAATGACCATATGACACGTGAGTATCGGTGACTGGGGGTAAGGATAGACATCTGGTGCGAAAATGGTGGTGGTGTTGTTCTCCACAGAATCCAATGGGGGTAGGAAAGATGATCGGTGGTGGAGGTCTTCCCACAGAGGGTCATTTGCACTCATAATCTCCATAATGGACTCGTTGAAATGAAAAATCCGAAGTAGAGGATCTGGTAGGGATGATGTCCGCTATAGAGAATAAGAGGTAGAGGCCACAACCAAGTGGTCCTCAGGTGTTGACTGGATAGCCTCATAAGTGATTTCAACGAGTGAAAGAAGCATTCTGTCTCCAATCAAATGCATAGTGGCTTCGTCGGGTACGAGCCATTGATCAATGGAGTTGGGGAAGGATGATATCATGTTCACCGTGGAAACATGGTTAGGGGGATCCAGGGTTGGAAAGACACCCATAAGAGATGAATCTTTTATGAGGCCGACCCCCATGCTCTCATATGACTGCGAAGATTTCTCGAGTAACGGGACATTATCGCTAGGATGAGTAGCAATGTCTGGTGTACAGAAGTCCAGTTGCTCGACAGTGACAATTCGGCCTTGATGGGGGAATTGCACAATGCAGAAGACAGATGACACGACCATAGTCATGGCATAAAACCAATTACGACCAAGTAAAAGATATAATCCAAAGGGGCTGCGACTACTTCCACATTGATGGTTGCAGTCTTACCCCCCAACTCTACTGCTAAGGCTTGTAGCATCCCATGGGGTTGAAATCCAAGACTGTCGAATGCATTTAGGGTAGTGAGAGAATGGTTTAACTTAGGAGAACCAATGGCTCTCCAACATGATATCGACATGACGGAGGAAGAAGCGCCTTCGTCTAGTACATTACGATGGATCATCTTCCTAGCAATATACATGGAAACTTGGAATGCCAGCTGGTGGGAAAGCCTCAGTTTAAAGTACTCAAGTTGGAACATTATTGTATTCAAGGAATATGGATCTACCACGCCAATGGAAGCGAGAAGAGTCTTGCGTTGGTTGGGACAATTCTGCAATACCTCTAGCATCGACATGGCACAAAGAGCTTGCGCTAAGTCCTCAACAATGTTGTAGTTCTGAGCTGTTGTTACACCTAAAATCCTACCATCATGAGATTCAGTGTATACATCCCTAAAGTTTCATTGACTAAGTTATTGGCTTGGAAAAGATATAACCCATTTACACTAGGTTTTGAGAGGTCGTCGTAGGCTACACTCATGCAACCTGCGATGTCGCATCTTGCTCTCTTGCAGGGTGCGACAATGTCAGTTAATAAACAAAAATAGCTCCTTCGAGCCCATTCTCGAAGCTAGCTGACATGGGTCCCAATCCCTGGCCTCTTGGGAGAGCTAGAACTCGGTTCCTAACCAGAAAGATCCCCTATCTCTCTCCTACCATATCTCTACCTACCCTATCCATACCCTATCCACTTAGTCTTATATAAATGGAGCTCTTTCCCATTCCAAAGAGAGGAAGTCTATAGTGTCTACATGTTGGTGAAATCATCTTGGAGATATCTCTACTCATCCATTGAGAGACACACTTCCCCGGGGGGATATGGCATTAGCTTGGATGGAGAAGGGTTACTTTGTTAAGCTCTGGTTGTAGTCTTTCTCTTCTATGTACTTTCCCTACTTTTTTACAGTAATATAAACGTTGTTCACCAATATTGTTGTGTTGATGATATTGTGTAGTTTACATGATTAACTGTTTACTTAGATCTGTTATCGTTTAGATGCTTTTACTTGTTTGTCTTGTTTTATGTATCTTGGCAGGTCTTGCAGCTTAGATCTGACGACTGTGAGATGTGGAACAACATCTAATAAAAGGACTACAAACTTAAGGTAAGGCATCTAATAACTTGATCTAGGAAAGTGGTTTATAGTCTGTACTATTTGTTCTAGACTCACATTGATCTAGGGAGATCTGGATTGTGTCTGCTCGAGTGGAATGTTCATCAAACAAATTTGGCGACCATACTAGGAATGAACCCCTCCTATCCTAGGTTCTTAAAACATTTGGGATTGGACTCATCCATGGGATGAGCTATATCGAGCATCTGTTTACCCTCTTCAAGCTCATTAAAAAACAAGTGAGGCACTCATCAATCATGATGTGGAAAAAGGAAAGCTTTTATGTTACACCCTTTATCAGTGGCAGTACCTATTCATTTCTTGAACATGGCACTCATTTGCATTTGCATACTGCACTTGTATCATCTATTTGTCCTTGAGTTTCACCTACTTCCTGAGTCTTGTTACTCCTTTGAGTCATTCAAAGAATGCTTCCATCATCACTTGCATTAGGAGTTGGTACCATAACTCATCAAGTCAATACTGCCAAGGCATGCCACGCCCATGTTCAAGAATATTAGCTCCACTCATTATCTACAGTGAGTACACTTTCCATCATGTCGGTCTATTCTAAGTCAGTCTTGCATGTTACTGTACCATCCGATCTGCTCTACACATCCTTTGTCATGTTTCGTGTCGATGATGGGGGATTCATCATGGCCCTCCTTCGACGGATTAATCCTTGTTGACTTCAACTCATCATCTGAGGATTGAATCTAGAGACCAACCAAGTACCTTGGCCCTGCATGCCTCAATTGTAGGTTACCTCGCTTTCAACATGATTTTACACCATTGACTCTTGATTGAAATATTTCATCTCGCGTTTGACTTCAAATCATTTATTCACGCCTGATGATATGTATTGTGATGCCTTGGGAATCATTAACATTAATGGTGATCTCCCTCGCACCTATTAACGGTATACATCAAAGACCGGTAATCAAGTGGATGCTACCATGTTCAACGTCAAGACATTTGTAATCACATGGATAGATTAGTGTCATTGCAGGTTTAGCTTGAAGACCCTGGGGAGTCATATTTTACCCAGGTTGCGATGGAGTTTGTATTTATTCATATCACATGGATCCACATTTGTATTGGTCGTGGTTGTGTTATCATCTCATCATGGATCTATGCTTGTGTCTAGTAGCCATGATTGTGTTTAGTCGGTCATTACTACCATGGATCTGCATTGTATTGGTCGAAAGCCATGTTGTACGCCATATAAGATAGTGTACTCAGAGTCAGTTGTACTACAACAACGTCCTTCGTCCAACAAGCCATTTCCATTCCTTCTGTCAAAGCATTTCACCTGTCCAATTTTCAACAGCTTCATGCTTTGGGGGGCATTCTGTTACACCTAAAATCCTACCATCATGAGATTCATTGTATACATCCCTAAAGTTTCATTGACTAAGTTATTGGCCTGGAAGAGATATAACCCATTTACACTAGGTTTTGAGAGGTCGTCGCAGGCTGCACTCATGCAACTTGCGACGTCTCATCTTGCTCTCTTGCAGGGTGTGGCAATGTCAGTTAATAGAAAAAAAATCTCCTTCGAGCCCATTCTCGAAGCTAGATGACATGGATCCCTATCCCTGACCTCTTGGGAGAGCTGGAACTCAGTTCCTAACCTCTTGGAAGGATCCCCTATCTCTCTCCTACCATATCTCTACCTACCCTATCCATACCCTATCCACTTAGTCTTATACAAATGGAGCTCTTTTGCATTCCAAAGAGAGGAATTCTATAGTGTCTACATGTTGGTGAAATCATCTTGGAGAGATCTCTACTCATCCATTGAGAGACTCACACTTCCTTGGGAGCATATGGCATTGGCTTGGATGGAGAAGGGTTACTTCGTTAAGCTCTGGTTGTAGTTTTTCTCTTCTATGTACTTTTCCTACTTTTTCTACAGTAATATAAACACTTTCCACCAATATTGTTGTGTTGATGATATTGTGTAGTTTAGCTACTTAACTGTTTACTTAGATCTGTTATCGTTTAGATGCTTTTATTTGTTTGTCTTGTTTTATGTATCTTGGCAAGTCTTGCAGCTTAGATCTGACGACCACGAGACATGGAACAACATATAAGAAAAGGACTACAAACTTAAGGTAAGGCATCTAATAAATTGATCCTTAACTAGATCTAGGAAAGTGGTTTATAGTCTGTACTATTTGTTCTAGACTCACATTGAGCTAGGGAGATCCGGCTCGCGTCCGCTTGAGTGGATTGTCCACCAAACAGCTGCTCGAGCATTAGGATTGAAAACTTCTTTTCGAATCGTGCTCTTAGGCATACTCAACACTGACTCTAAGGATGGATTCTCAATGGTGAGAGAAGATGGTGGCACGGTAACATCGGGAATAGAAGTGGAAGTTTTTTCAGTATTACTTCCAACGGGTTCCTTCGGAGGGACTAAGTCGTATGAGCGTGAGTGTGTGTTTAGTTTAACTGTCTCACTATGCATCATGAGAACATGCGCAGTGGAGGATGTGTCTCTGTGTGAAGGAGAGGGTTGAGCAATCATTTGTTGGTTCTGAGTGAGGAAGGGGTCATTGAGAACTACGGGAGTGGGGTTTCCCTTGAGAAACTTCTACACTTCATCGCGGTGGGGACATTCCTTAGATAAATGGTCACCACCACACAGTAAACAAGGATGCTTTAACTTCCTCTTTTGTTTGGTGTCTCAGGGGTGCTCTTGGGCTCCTGCTAGTTAGAAGATTTATTAGGTTTACCATTGTTTTTCTTCTTACCACCAGATTTCTAAGGCGAAGCTGATTGAATAGAATTCACCTCCTTAGTGGGGGTAGGAGTGGGTGACTTGGTGGTGTTGCTTCCAGCCTGTGGTGGGGATGGGGAAGAACCCTAGGGTTCGATGGTCCACCATTTTGAGCAGAAGGATGGGAGTTAAGGGAACCAATAATACCGTTGGCCTAAGGTCCCTTGGGTGGTTTTGCAGGGTCATATGTAGAACGGGGTGTGTTAGGAACAATATCATACAACATGCCGGACTAAGCATAGACGAGGTCTAAGTAATGGGCACGGGAAATAGTCTCTTCCTCGGTGACGCCCCCTCCCCATGGCCACATCTCGAGCTACAATAGGTAAAAGAGACTTCGTGAACCAGTCAGCTAAGAGTTGGTTTGGAATGGGAGCCTTAATGAGGCGTCGTCTCCTCCGCCACTCATGGATATGATCAGAAATATGAGTTGCAGTGGTTTGAAGGAGCGAAGTTAGAAGGTCCATACCAGTTTCGTAGCGTATGGGTAACTGGAAATGAGTCAAAAACTACATAGCAAGAGATCGAAAATTGGGAAATGAGTGCAGTGGTAATTCAATATACCACTTGGCAGTTGGGCTGGTGAGGCTCCTTTGAAACAACCTTCAATGGATTGAGTCGTCCATTAAGGAATTGGATGAGCACCACAGATGGTAATTCATCACATGGTTTTTCAGGTCCTCACCGGGTTTGCTGTCAAATTTGGGAATATCAAAGGGTAACTTCACCGGAATGGGTGGCCAATTATAACTGTGGAAGATGGGATCATTGGTTAGATGAGATAGGTCGGTGATAATATCTTTAAAGGTAGGGTTAGATCTACATTAAAAAAGCTATCTTACTATGAAATGGTGAGTTCCAATGTCAAATATGAAACAATTAACACAAATTTCCTAAGATCTTTAATCAATTATCAATCATTTCTCAAGATTTAAAACCATTATAAACACAAAGTAGATTAAAGGAAACTTGAATCATTTCATATTAAGCTAGAGAAGAAATTACATATATACCATGGAGCTTGATGTGCATCCTTCTTCATTTTCCATGAGCTATCATTTCTCCACCCTTGCTTTTGATGAAATTGAGATTTCCAATCTTCATAATCTCTCCAGCATGCCTTTGCTCTTCCTTTGACTTCATTACTATGCCCCAAATGTCTTTGTTTTATAGCATTGGGAAATGCGCTCTCAAGTTTCTCTTTTCAATATGGGATTATCCCTTTTCATGTTTTTTGATTATTTTCTCTGAGAAACCCACTTTCCATAGTATTTTTAGGCTTTTGTCACAACTTTAGCATATTCAAGTACAATTAATGCACTTTTGTGCATTTCTTCTCACTATTTGACTAGTGGAGCTTAGATTTGAGCCTTTAATGAGTATTTAAATCACTGAACTTTGTCTTCTTAAGATACTTCTTTCTTCACTCAATCTTTCTGATTGTGGATGTAGTGATTAGATAAGAGAGGACTTGTTATCTTGTGTACTTGTCTTTTGTCTTCATGTTGCGGGCACATAGTAAACTATGCTTCTTCTCTTCACTTAGTTAAGGGTGTTAATTTGAATGTTAATAGATGCCCCCTAATGTGTGAGGTCCAAAGCAGAGCTAAGGGACGAAATACATTATGTTTATACTGATACTCTTCAGACTGATAATCTTCATACTAATACTCTTTATTGATCAAAGCAAGGATGATGAAAGGATAAGATCACGGGTGCAGGATTCTGGATAACATCTACAAGTCAAACATAGCAATTTCTCAAACATATAATATCTTCCTGAGGCGGGCATACCCATTCTTAGCAGTAAACAAGCATGGCCACAAACAATACATAGTGGATCCATGTCAAAAGTAAATTTTTCAGAAATGTAAACATGCACTTTGATGAGTGCGAGAACAAGGTCTTCATTGAACTTCTGACATTGTAGTCTAATCTTGCGCAGCTCAGGTAGTGCATTGATGAGTGATACAACTGTTTTTCCCAAGGTCTTCAATACAAACTAACAATATTACAAGTTTATATCATGTGAATAAATGAACTGATGTCGAGCATAATAAAACACCATCTGATTATCGGTCATTGATGTATACCATTAACAGATGCGAAGAGACCCATCGATAATGATGATGGACTCTAAGGTATTGAGTACAAACTAGCAAGTGTGAATAGATGTTCTGAAGTCGAACACTTGTAGAATCAAACAATCAGGGGTCATTGATGTATACCCATTGTCATTTGTGAGGAAACCTGCCACTAATGACTGCAATATCCAAGGTACTCCTGGGTTTCTAGATCCATTTCCTAGATAATGATTTGGTGTCGATAGGCATAGATCCATCAGAAGGAGGGAATTAATGCATCCCTCATCAACCGATACGAAACAAAGATCAATAGTATGATATAATTTGGTAGAACTGCAAGATCCAACACTGTATACTGACACAAGGAAGGCCGACATGATTGGTCAGGAATATTTGAGGAATGGCCGACTCTGTTTGAACTTCCCTTGAACACATAAAAGGACAGATAATGGACACTTGGAAACATAGGACTTTTAGTAACCGACCTTAATGAAATTCGCTAATGCTTGATGCATTAACGAAAGATCCATTGGTGATGGAAAGGATAACCCATCGGTGGATATTTAATAAAAAATACTGGTACAGTTTCCTAAGGCAAATGTAGATGGTGTACTGAGAGAAGAGATCAAATTATGTTTTGTGTTCAAGGGAGACAAGGACTGACTATTGTCGTTTTCTTCAATACTATAATATGAATTGATTCAAGTCTCTTCCTTTTCGGATTTTTTTGTTTTTTAATTTTTATTCTTTTTCAGTTTATTGGTTTGAAAAAGAATAAAGAATGTTATAATACATGGGAGGGAACGAGTGTTGCATGGGCATACGCCTATTTTTCAAGGGCACGGTTCAAGCTAAGGCAACGATCCATATTGCAAACAAGGTATGAGCTAGTTGTGCACACTCTTACAGATGTTCCCTCCATGGGTAGGCTATTTGAAGTAGGATTATGTGTCGACGGACGGTGAAATAATACCATGTGACTGATTTTATCAAATTTGGTATAATGGCCAAGTAGGACTGGGTCAATGAGGTTTACTTCATGTTAAGTCTTGTGAAAAATTCCAAAATTCCAAAATCATCGTGAATCATGGTCTATCTCCAACTACCTAAATCAAATAGTTCGAATTGTCATAGTCTCCAAGTCCTGTAATCAAAAACATTTCACTACCCAACTGTTTAGTCAGAAACCGGTTCAAATGTGCATTTAATATCTAAGAAGATAGCCAAAATTGAGTAATGATGCATCATTCTATCATTCAAAAGGATATAGTTATACATGTATGGATAAAAGATAAGTAACAAAAATATTCATTTTTTACCATATTCCTTGTAGGTGTAGCCGATGGATGAGAGGAAACATCTCCTTTTAGCATGTATTTCTAGAAGTTGTGAACTTTTTCAGTGATCTTCCAGTTGTGGGTGAGTTTCCATGCCAGACGAGGAAATTTTGAAACAGTGTCACATGTTTTTTTGAGGTTTCAAAATATTTTCATTGTTTTTTGTGAAATTTTTTGGGTTTTATCTTGAAGAAAAAGAAAGAAAAAGAGAAAAGTATTTACACTATTCTTTTTGGTGTGTGCAAAGTTATACACTTTTTGGTTTATGATGTAAGCTAGTCTATTTTGGTTTTTACTTATGTCCTTAAATGATGTGTTCAATTAAATTTCCATGAATAATGTACACGCTTGATTTTTTGTAAGATGTTAATGACTTAGATGCCAATCAAGTACGTAGCTAGCTAAGGAATCATCCAAACTATTCAGACTTCTAGGAATGTGAATATATTCAATGAACTCCAATTGACGTTCTAAAAGACGTACTCGTAGAAACTTTCTAAACAATGTAGGATTTCGAACATGATACTGACCATTTAACTGAGATACAACTAATTCCAAGTCCAGTTTGACTATTATTTGTCGGATTCCAAGGGTGATAGCCTCGACAAGAAGCTCAATGGTTGCGCTATATTCTGCAACATTGTTGGTTGCAGATCCGAGAAAAATTCCTCATGAACTTAAAACTTCATCATTAGGTGTGAAAAACACCCATTAAGCGGAAGCAATGTTCCGAGAACTACGGCTGGTGCCATCTGCATATCCCAAATATGTGAATGTTCCTTGTGCCATCTACCAAAGTGAAAATGACAAGCAATATAAGTGTGTGCCCAAAATAACTAATGTACAAAATTTTATACAAATAATACAACATAATACAACAAGTGTTGCAAGGCATCAATGCCTACGCGAAGTATTTCTTTAGATAGAGACCATTTCTGATCTTCGACATGGGTTCCCCATCATAATTGATTAATTCATAAGCTCCACCCTTTAACACAGTTTTGACTACAAGTGGACCAAACCATTTTGGTACAAATTTCCCTTCTTCAATTTTGTATTGGGTTTGGTCATAAACTAAAACCAAGTATCCTTCAGAGAAGACTTGGTGGCGAGATGATTTGTCATATTGTGTTTTGACCCTTTTCTTGTGTGCTTCTACATTTAGAGAAGCTTCCCTTCTAGTTTCATCCAGAGAATGAATATGGAGAAGCCTTTCTTCTCCTGCAGAAGTGTTAGGTAGGTGTTCGACTGCTATTTTTAATGATGGGATTTCGCATTCAATAGGAAACACAACTTCCTCTCCATAAACCAATTGGAAAGGAGTGAATCCGGTTGCGTTTTTAGCAGTGATATGGTAATCTCAAAGAGCAGTAAACAACATCAAGTGCTAGTTAGTTTTTTTCTTATCAATCGTCCTCTACAACATAGTTTTCAAAACCTTGTTTATGGATTCGACTTGTCCATCAGCTTGAGGATAATATGGCGAGGAAAAGTCCTGCTGCAATCCTAACCAGTTGGTAAGTTCATCCATAAAGGAATTCCTAAAGTGACTTATGTTATCAATAGTGATCTCTTTGGGTACACCAAACCTTGCTATTATGTGATTGATAGGAATATGCTGCATTTTTACCCGTGTAGTTGAATGTAGGCATCACCTCATCCTACGATGATGTAGTGGTGGCCATCAGCTGAAGGCAGGATTATTGTCATGAAATCAATGGCCCATTTTGAAAATGGACCCACAGTTACTACAGGGTGGAATGGAGCAATATGTGCATGCATTTTTCTTGTGTAGATTTGGCAAGGGTGACACCTTTTAACCGCATTGATGCAATCTGTGAATATTGTAGGCCAAAAGTATCTTGCACGCAAGATTTTCTAGGTAGTTTCCAACCCAAAAAGATGACCACCACATGCCCTAGCATGGAAATCATTCAACACTTGTTCAGCTTCCTCGTGTACTAAACAACGTCTTAAGATCATGTCTACCCCTCGATGGTACAAAGTATCCCTTATGATGAGGTATCTTCGTGCTTGGTGTCGAATGCGATGCCGTTCAATGCTAGAAAATTGAGGATCAATCCTTTGGGTTTGGAGATATGTGATAAATGTTCCATACCAAGGATCCGAAGTTTCAGTGAGGAATACATGTTCATCTTCCCAAGTTTCAACAAATATAGTATCCTACTTCTCAGAAGGTAACTCAGACATTAGTTCAGCAAATGCCAACGATTTCTTGGCTTTAACATTTTTGAACTCGAAATCGAATTCTTTGCAAAATTACTATCCATTTTGAATATTTTCCACCAATGATATGGCGAGACAAAATGTGTTTCATGGGGTTCATTTCAGCCACTATGGTTGTTTTTTCTTAGAAGTATGTAATGTCTAAGTCGTTGGACAGCATGAACTGCTGCCAAGGCTAACTTCTCAACCTAGGAATATCTTAATTTGGGACCTACAAGGCCCTTACTAAGATAGTAAATAACATTCTCTTTTGAATATTCATCTTCTTGTGCCAATACCATTTGTATTGTGGAACTAGATGCTGCCAAATATAGAAAAAAGTCTCTACTATAGTTCGGTGGACTGAGTACTGGGGTAGAGACCAAGGCTTTCTTTATTTCATCAAATGAAAGTTGCACTTGGCCATCCCATATGAATAGTGCATCTGGTTTTACGAGATGCATGAAACCTTTATCTTTTTCAGCAACATACTCGACAAATCTTCTCAAGTAATTATCTTTCCCTTGAAGGCTTTGAAGTTGTGTTATTCTTTTTGGGGAAGGAAACTGAAGTATTGCCTCAATCTTGATGGGATCCACCATAATCCTTTTTTTTGACACTATGAACCCAAGTAATCTCCCAAAGTCCACACAAAACATGCGTTTATGTGGGTTTAACCTAATGTTATACTTGCGACATCAAACAAAGATGGCTCTTAAATGTGCACTATGTTTAGCTCTCCTTTTAGATTTGGTTGCAAATCATCAAGATAAACCTCAACGATTTTCTTAATGTCATGCAATGCATATGACATGGCTCTTTGAAAAGTAGCCCCGATGGTTTTAAGTCCGAATGGAATTTTACGATATGCAAAATTCCCCCATGGGCATATGAAAGTTGTTTTATGTTGGTCCTCCTCTTTGATCTGGATTTAGTTGTAACCGGAGAAACTGTCCATAAATGAAAAGATTTCATTCCCGACACATTTGTCTATAATCTGATCAATAAAAGGTGTGAGATAGTTGTCTTTGGGACAAGCCAAATTGAGATCCTTAAAGTCAGTACAAACCCAGATAGTTCCTTGTTTTTTGTTAACAGGAATAGGATTGGACACCCATTCAGTTAAAGGAACATGATAGATTAATCTAGCTTTCAAAAAAAATTTGACTTCTACTTTAAGGACTGGTCTTACTTTCTATCACACTGGTTTAACATTATCGTATGTTTTTATCTCATGTTCAATGATGCTAGGATCGATAACCAACATTTCTTCATAATACCAAGTGAACACATCGCGAAACTCCTTGAATAGAGCAGTATAATGCATGATTTCCTCAGGAGAGCAATCTGCACCTATGTTGATGTTTTCAACAATGCCAGGCTTGATAGATATATCAATTGGGATGGTTTTCAAAATGTTCGCCAAATTTCTTCCGAACTCACATTGTATGTTTGGATAGGGCATTGGTAGTTGTTGATGTCATCATCGAAGTAAATTTTTTTAGGTTTGACTTGTAATGAACCGATCTTTGGAAGAAACAAGGATCTGTGATGCATATCCTCCCAAGTTAGTTCAGATATATTCATGACTTCAAGGATGGATTCATCTGAAGAAAAATTCTGATCCAGGATGTCATGAGTACTATGAGAGTTCAAGGTCCATATAGGTTAAGTATAGGGATCATATTCCTCCATCTTGGAAGGATTTTGATCTGAGTCTTCCGAAGCCATTTGAATAGCTTGATAAGAAATCTCTACGGCAAAAAGGGGTACACTACTCTCTGTTTCACTATGTGGCATAGAAGTTGGTACATTTCCATCATTCATTTTTGTTGATGTATATGTAACTTCAGAATGTATTTAACCTATGTATATTGTACTCCTATAGAGATGGTATTATTCCTCTATACGGAAGTGTTGTCATTTGTATTGACAAGTGTCGCAAGCATCGCAACATGCATGTGATGGGTTATTAGACCACCAAGTGTGGGGTCAGCCCTGATTAGTATTACCATGGGTTATTAGACTGAGTTAGACAAGTCGGCCTTGCTAGTTTATTACACAATTCGGGTCATGTATAAATAGAGTGCGGGGGGCACTCTATTTGATCACTTCATTATTCACTTCTATACTCTCTAGAAAGTGGCGCACAAGTGAGTAAGGAGGAATAGCTGCTAGGACGACTATCTCTTGTACTTGGGTTGTATCAATGCTCTTTCTATCTCTAAGGAAGTTGTGGGGTTTTTCACCTTTATGGTTTTCCCCAATGAAACTCTGTGTGTCTATTGTCTTATGTGATTGCGTGTTTTGCTTGATATGATTGATATGCTGTACATGTTATTCTCTCAATAAAGATCCTAGAGTATGTTGAATTAATGCTCAAAATCTAACATTTCAACTAATATGTTCTCTTCGGAGGCTCCCTCTAATGAGGTGGAGCCAACTTCTGATATGGATTTAAAAAAAACTTTTAATGGAAAGTATAATTATGATGTAATAGTGAAAATGGGAGCAGTGCTAGGGGTTGATACCTGTGGTGGAATTGCGAAAGTTCCCATGAGGGATAAATATTTGAACATTCCTACCCCGATATCTTGAATCACCGCTTTCGAAACCCCTACAAAAGACACATTCGAGTGGAGGCTAGTTTCAGGTGTGCAGTAATCTAGTTGATTGATCCTGATAATCTTCCCTTGGTGGGGGAACCGAATAAATCGGAATATTGAAGACACTACAGTCGTCATCTTATGTATCCAACTACATCCCAATAGAAAATTGTAATCTATGGGTGCATCCACTACCTCAACACCTACTTGAACTGTTTTACCTCCCAGTACAACTCCGCAAGCCATGATAATTCCATGAGGTGGGAACGAATGACCATCAAATGCTTTGAGTATTGTATGGGATGGTACTAGGGTGGGTGATCCTAAAGCTTTCCAACATGTTAGTGACATGACACAACTTGAGGCTCCTTCATCCACAACAGTTCGAAAAATGTTCTTACCATGTGAAGTCACTTTGATCTGAAATGTGATTTGTGATGGAAGCCTAATGTGGATTGTTCTAAATCAAAAGTTATCAAATTGTTGTCAGATAGATCAATAGCACCAATACCAGACAATAGTGCCTTTCGTTGAGCAGGACAACTTTGCAATGCTTCCAATGCGGACATTGCACAAGGAGCTTGAGCTAAGTCTTCAACCACATTGTAGTTTTGAGCAACTCGTGCGTTAGGATTGTGTGTTGTTCTATGGAAAACCCCTTTTGGAGGTGGAGGTCCTATGTATATGGTTGGTTTCTCAATGGTGAGAGAACCACTAGGATGAGATCCAACTATTTCAACATCTTTTGAAGGTATGTCATAAGAATGAGCCCTTGTTTGAATATTTATTTCATGTTCACCAATTTTGAAGATATTAGCATTGGGTGGATTTCCCCCTTGTGGGGGGGTTTCCTGGTTTCCTCCTAGTGGAGGTACTGGCGCCGCAGCAACCATCTGTTGTTGCTAGGGAAGGGTTGAGTTAGGATGGCAGGTTTTGGTTGTTTCCCTCCTCGGTGTGCCAACATTTGATGAATATCATCCATGTGAGGACAAAGATGAGTAGGATGATCCCCTTGGAAAATTTTGCAAGGGTACTTGTTTTCTGGTTTTTTCATGATTTCCTCCTGTAGTATTATTCACCTTAGGTGCATATCCTGTCCCAGAATTAGCATTGGGATTCTTCTTTTGTTTCTTCTTTTTTCCTTGTGGGTCCATAGTTTGAACCGTAAGTACTTCAGAATTTTGGGTAGGAGTTACAGATTGTTGTGTTTCCTGACCAGTTGTGGGTTGCAAATTTTGAACCGACATTTATCCCAATTGTTGGGTAATCTGTTCAAGTTGGTTGATGGATCCAATCACACCATTAGTGTGAGGTCCTTTTATTAACCTAATTGGATCAGACACATGTCTTATAGCATGAGGTATTAAATCATAAAGTGTGCCCGATTGGGAATATATCAAATCCATTTAGTGAGCACTCTGAATGAGTTGTTCTTCATTCATGGCTCCTGACATGGCTACATCTTTGGCAAGAGTAGGTAATAGTGATTTTATGAACCAATCTACTAAGAATTGGTCAGGGATTTTAGCTTTTATAAGCATTCGGCGCCTCCTCCACTCGTGGATATGATCCAATATGTGAGTAGCGGTGGATTTCCTAAGTGAAGTTAAAAGTTCTGTTCTCGTCTCATAGCGGACAGGTAATTGGAAATGTGTCAGAAAGACCAGAGATAAAGATGAAAATTCCGTGAAAGTATTGCGTGGAAATTCAATGTACCATTTCGCAGTAGTTCTCGTTAGGGTCCATTGAAACAACCTTAACCTAACACTATCATCAACTAGGGAATTGGATTAACACCACAAATGGAATGTCATCACATGATTTCATGGATCTTCCCTTGATTTTTCGTCAAACTTGGGTATGTCTGAGGGTAGTTTGGTTGGTAGGGTTGGCCATCCATTCAAATGTAGAACCAGATCATTGGTCAGTTGGGATAAATCTGGTAGATTCAATGTGGCCAGAAATGGTGATTTGACTGGTTTCGTAGCAAACAATTGATACGCATGTGAAGATTGATGGCTCCTTGGGCTTGAAAAGAATTCCAAGAAGGATTAACTCCTTGCAAAGATTGCATCCAAAAAGGTGGGTTACATCCTGAATGTTGTCCATTCCATTGTGGAACATGATGCATGTATGGATTTCCCCCTTGCAGAGGTATGTTCCAATGAGATTGGTTACTTGGTGGAACATTACCATTCCATTGTTGGATAGGATTAATGGGTGGATCCAAAAAGGTGGGTTACATTTTGAATGTTGTGCATTCCATTATGGAACATGATGCATGTATGGATTTCCCCCTTGCAGAGGTATGTTCCAATGAGATTGGTTACTTGGTGGAACATTACCATTCCATTGTTGGATAGGATTAATGGGTGGATTTCCCCCTTGCGGAGCTGGGCCCCAATAATATTGGTTACTTGTCGGAATATGACCACTCCATTGATTGTTTCCTTGGTTTTGATAAGCGTTCCAAGGTTGATTTCCCCCATTGTGGGGGTGGTGCCGAAGAAGATTGGTTACTTCCTGGAACTTGGCCACTCCATGGTGGAATGGGGTTGATAGGTGGGTTTCCTCCTGGTGTGGTACCTGGTGGGGGTATGGGATTTCCCCCAATATTTACACTAGGAAAATTTGGATGTTGGCCTCCCGATAAATTTCCACTCATATGTGGAGCATAACCCCAATTGGAATTATTGTTCCATGGTCCATTGGTTCCTCCAGGAATATTGAGATTCCATGGTAAGGGGTTTCCCCCAGAAGTAGAACTTGGAAAAATGTTACGTGTACCAAGAGGATTTTGGTTTACTCCATGATTTTTTTTACCTTGAGTAGCCAAACCATATGTAAAACCCATGTTTGGTAAGGCACACCCCCTAGTAGGGATTCCTGCAGACGAAGTGGTTGTACTTCCGGGATTGGAACCCAAAACTGTACCAACTGGCACTTAAGTGTTGGTTGAACTTGTGCTAATGGAGGGCATACTAACTGTTGGGATTGATGTAGAGTTTGAATTGGAAGTATTTCTACTTCCAATAACTGTGGAAGGTTGTGATGATGTAGTCCCTTGTGCTCCTGATGAATCCATAGGGTTAATTGTGGGATTTTGAATATTAGCCCAATATTCAAAAAGAGGATTGATGTAATCAAGTGGATCATTGATGTGAAGTACCACTAGGTCTGAAATATTTGTCAAAGGTGGGTTTAGGTGAGTAGCTGTGTTGTTCTCTAGTGTTTCAATTTCAAATGGAGCAAGATTATCAACAATTTGTGTGTTTTCCTTGGTAGGTGATGTTTCAGTATTTGTTTGATGTTATTCGTCTCTATTGTTGTTAATTGAATCTAGAAGCTATTCAAATTCCAAGTCACAAGGTTGGGTGTTTTGTATTCGTCTCCACGATGTAGCGGGGCATTCAATTTCTGGTGACTCACCTCATTGCCGTCGTGATTGGAAGTTCGGGAGAGTAGCCACTTTGAATAATTTGATAAAAGGATGTGTTTAAAAATATTTTTGATTTGAAATTTTTTTTTTTTTAAATCACACAATCCTAAAGCAATCTAGACTCAACAAAAATAAAAAGTGTCCACACAGTAAAACGTCCTATAGATCCAGGTAAGCAAACTACTTTTCCAAAGAACCGAAGTTCAGTGAAAAGATGGATTAGAGTGCCTTTCGAAACTAGTAGTTGTTGAGGGATGCTAGGCCTCAGACAATTGCTAACAGCGAATATATGAGAAACAGTTACAATAAACTTTAATTGCCAGGGGTGCAAGTGTTGGTTCCTGACCAATCACCCTCCAAGGAGTCAAAGCTCCAAAGTCTGTCTCAGGTACTGCAAGAGTTCCCCACTTGCAGTAGCCTATGTGATATCCTAGGAAGAGAAACTAAATCTACCACTTCACAATCAATGGTCGGATGGAACAGTTGTAAGTCGAGGACAACTCGCATAACCAGGTACTCTAGAAAAGTGATGTCAGCCCGAGGACTTGTCACTTCACATAGAATTCCTTGATGAGCTCATGTCCCACTAAACAAGAAAGAGGGGGGAACCACTCTCACTTATCCATATTGACCTTGTGCTTAACGCATGTTTTAGAAGCGCTTTCTCGACAAGCGTTTTTTGCTACTAATAAATTTAAACTCTCAATAATCAATAGTAGTTTCAAAACTTTTACATTCCGGGAGTGTTAACTCTCCAAACCTAATCCAGGGCACTAATCTAATCTTGTTGGTGATATGAAAATCAAATCTTGGTCAATTTTAGATTAAGCGCCAATTTTAAGGGTAGTTTGCTTAGTTTCAGGAGTAGAAGTGAAACTAGTGGTGTTTTGACTTGAAAAATATGAACCGCACAATGCAATATGCTCACTATACTACCTTTCAATTCGATGAATGTTCTAAACTAATGAAAGTTTAGAGGTTCATGTGTGTCTTTCAAACATGCAAAATGTTTTGGTAGATTTTGTATTTTCATGCACAGTTCTTCTGAAATATGGATAATAATTGATTTCAAAGATTAATGTAAACCAAACAAATATCTCAAGTGAAAATGAATCTAGTTCTATTACATGGGGGATCTTTGTTTCGCGTTTATAGGGCCACCCGAAAGTGCAAGCAAAGAGGATACGCAGAGCCCTTTGGAATGCTTATGAATTAAATTCTAAATTGTTACACTTGAGATCCACTTTCTCATTCACAAGATTGCACAAAGGCCTAAGTAAAGAGGATGCGGTGGCTCAAAAGAACAATGCTTGAAAAGTAAAATCCTATATTGTTACACTTGAGATCCACTTTCTCATTCAAAAGATCGCACGAAGGCCCAAGTGAAGAGGATACGGTGGCTCAAAAATAAGATGCTTTAAAAATTAAATCCTAAACTGTTACACTTGAGATCCACTTTCTCATTCACAAGATCGCACAAAGGCCCAAGTGAAGAGGATACGGTGGCTCGAACACAACTTATCACAAGAAAATTGAGATCTAAATATACAACTTCCTCTAATTGTGCAAGAGTATAATGAAAATACTTGTGGATCCAAAACGAAATTTGATTAATTAAAGCTTATTTTTTCTTTTGGAAGAAAATTGTTTTCAAAATAACTCAAATTGTGATGTTCAAAATTGTTTGTTTTTCAATGCAAATGTGTTCAAATGATATTTTCAAATGTTAGAACTGAGATTTGGTTTCATGTCTCGGATATGCAAGTTTATGAGATTCAGAAATTAAAGGGCCTTAAGGTTCTTCACACAAATTTTTTTGTTTTTTCCAATTTTCACTATTTGCAAACTATGAAATTAATAAAAATTATTTAAACATCAGTCCTAATATTATCTAATCAGGGATAAAAAATCAAAATATGGCCTTTAAGCAAATGGATCTACCACAATATGTAAGAAAAATCTGAAATAAATGTCAATTTAAGCCAGTTTTAAAGGTTTTTGGATCAAATTCCCAAATCTGAAAATCCCAATCCAAGCCCTCCCAAATTTCTCAAAAATTAGTGGTAAACTGATCTTAATATGTATTAAATCAATGTTCAGGTATACAAGTACAAAAATGAAGCCTAAAAGTGGCCCTAAAACAGTACAATCTCAAAACTAGTTCTAGCAATTTTTGCAAATTTGAAACAAGAAAGCTTTAAAATTATTTAAAAATCTTCCAAATATTGAGAAAAGGAGAATCAAAAGGAGGTTTAAACTCAAGTATCAGAGGTTCCTAAGCCCATCCAAGAAGAAAAAGCACAAAAACCGAGACAAGGATCAAGAACCAAGCTATCAAAACTCAAAAAACCTGTCGGCACACAGTCTGGAACAGAGCAGAGCGCCGAAAGGAGGCTGGCGCAGGTTGTACACAAGCAAGGTGAGCCAATGGCGAAGGTTGCTAGTGTGCAGGGTTATTCGGCGCTCTGTTTACACAGGTAAAGTGCCTCTTCCTTTTAAAGCAAGAAAAACTGAGATTCGGGTCCATCTTGAAGGATTTTGGGATTTTGGGAGTTTGGGAGTGGATCTAGGCCAGTTTGGGGCTTCTAAGCCTGCAACACAAGTTCTTGAAGGGATCTTAAGGCCATTTTGGAGTAGATATGAAAGGTTAGAACACCAAAATATGAAGAAAATTTCAATAAATTTCAACTAGTATGGTCGCCAATTTGACAATAGATTTAAAGGTAGAGCTAGATCTACATTAAACAAGCTCTCTTACTATGAAATGGTGAGTTCCAATGTCAGATATGAAACAATTAACACAAATTTCCTAAGATCTTTAATCAATTATCAATCATTTCTCAAGATTTAGAACCATTATAAACACAAACCAGATGGAAGGAAACTTGAATCATTTCATATTAAGCTAGAGAAGAAAGTACATATCTACCACGGAGCTTGATGTGCATCTTTCTTCTTTTTCCATCAGCTATCCTTTCTCCACCCTTGCTTTTGATGAAGTTGAGATTTTCAATCTTCAAAATCTCTCTAGCATGCCTTTGGTCTTCCTTTGTCCTCATTACTATGCCCCAAATGCCTTTGTTTTATAGCATTCGGAAATGGACTCTCAAGTTTATCTTTTCAATATGGGATTATCCCTTTTCATGTTTTTTGATTATTTTCTCTCAAAAACCCACTTTCCATAGTATTTTTAGGCTTTTGTCACAACTTTAGCATATTCAAGTATAATTAATGCACTTTTGTGCATTTCTTCTCACTATTTGACTGGTGGAGCTTAGATTTGAGCCTTGAATGAGTAGTTTAATCACTGAACTTTGTCTTCTTAAGCTACTTCTTTCTTCACTCAATATTTCTGATTGTGGCTGTAGTGCTTAGATAAGAGGGGACTTGTTATCTTGTGTACTTGTATTTTGTCTTCATGTTGCGGGCACATAGTAAAATATGCTTCTTCTCTTCACTTAGTTAAGGGTGTTAATTTGAATGTTAACAATCGGGTAGGTCCAAAATAGCCAAAAATGGTAGTTGTTGGTTGGGCTGCGGATACTGATAGTATTGATATGGCATATATGGACTAGTGGGACCTTGAATCAATTGATTATAAGGTGTTCCTCCGGAAATTGGCCATAAGGGGGTGGGCCACTGGGGTTGGGTGGTGGACCATATGTAGGTTCGCTACCATAATAGGGTGATCCACCATCGGGAGGTGGGGATCCTCCTGCTCCACTTCCAGAATAAGGTGGACCTACAGGTGGGGGTCCTTTGTCACCGCAGGAAGGTGGGGTTTTGTCGCCTCCGCCGCCAGAATAGGGTGTGCCACCGCCTCCACCGCTACCTGAATAATGTGGGCCACCTCCTTCGGAATAAGGTGGGCCTCCTCCATAAGGTGACAGTCTGCCACTACCAGAACGTGGTGGTTCTCCACCACCACCAGAATAAGGGAGGCCACCACCTCCAGAATGAGGTGGGCCTCCTCCATATGGTGGGGGCCCTCCAATACCAGAAGGTGGTGGTCCTCCGCTTCCATTGGAATAAGGTGGCCCTCCACCACCGGCATGGGGTGTCTCCCCACCTCCGCCAGAAGGTGGAGGTATGCCCCCTTCGGAAGGAGGTGGACCAAACGGTGGTGGGGGTGGTGGGGCATGAGGAAACGTTGGTGGGGTTCCAATTGGTGCAAAAATTAAATGTCCCCATGGAGTGTATGAGTTTCCAGGATAAGGTATCCCGTAAAGTATGTTTCTGGGATTAATTTTTACCGACACAGGGTTAAGATAACCTTGATATGCTTGACTCAATGGTGGTTGAGTTGGGTTGGAAGGTCCCCCACCACGGGGTAATCCCATGGTGGATCCTATAACAGGTAAAGAGCTTCCAAGGGAATAACCAATTGGTATTCCTCCACCCGAATTATGGCTAGAAAACGAGGGTTGACCCCCAGTGACCACATGTTGACAACAAGTGGATGGTTGACTCATAATGGGTTGTTGACTACTTACTATTGGAGGAACACTACTCGTAAAGAAGTTAGGAGGTAAGGAGTATCCTCCTTGCGAGTTTTGGGGTGGGGAAGAGGTGGGAAATGTTCCAGTAGTAGTAGTGGGAGGGGTGTTGGACTGTTTTCCTTCAACATTCTGAGTCATTTGAGATGTGGAACTGGTCCCCTGACCGTGAGGTGTACTTGCAGGAAATGAAGGTTGACTAGGTTCCTAAGTGGTCACGTTGTATGTTGGTGTTTCTGGTGAAGTAAGAGATAATGAGCAAATGGGAGTGTACTGAAACATGGGTGTCTCCGGGATGCCTCTTCTCCATGATAGACTCAGGTGATGAAGTTCGTCACCACGTTGACGTAGTTGGTCCATGAGTTCATAGACTGGAGCCATACGGTGGGCATGAGGGGCCCAGAGAGGGTAAGTTTCAGTGGTCAGATAGACAGCCAAGTGGGACCATTGTTGCCCAAGAGAGGTGTCCCAAAAGGATGCAGATGGACCAATTGTTGCGGATACAGGGTTGTCCTGGGATGGATTTAACCATTCTAAAGATTCAGGCTCTCCTGTCATCACACGGTGGAAGGATGTGTCTTGTGAACTGGAAGGTTCTACCTCTTCAGCCCTTGATAGGTTAGAGGTTGGTGAATCAGGAGGAAACATGTTTGCTTCGAACTCCATAGTGGATTTTTCTGTTTCAGGTGACACAATCATGACTTTTGCGTCCATGCTTATCCGCGAAATTACCTCCTGATTAAGGGAGTATTCGAGTGGTAAGTTCAAAATTCTGCGGGACCTTCTCAAAGGTTGTTCATCCAGAATGACTGAACCAGAATTTCTCCTAAGGGTATACTAAACTAAAGAAAAGTAGTCCAGAAAAATATACACAAACTAAATTTGCAGAAAACTTATGCGATAGGTGTGGATTCAAAATTATGGAACCTCACGGGATTGTCAAGGCTTCACAACTCGCGATATACTCTAGGGTCCAACAGTTATACTCAGCCCAATTTTTCATAGAACTAACCAGGGAGGATTAGAACCATACCTCTGACCATATAACCAGACTACCTGATAGTACGTGTGTAGTAGCTCCCCGAGTGCTATTCTCGGTGTATTGCTACGCCAAGACGGCCAAATGGTTAGCTCAGTTGGTCTCAGGAATCCTAGGAGTGTCTCCCAATATACTCAAGGTATGTGGGAGCTCAAGTCCGCAGTAGTGTTGTCTATTGCACAACCATACGACAAGATCCTTCCGATATACTACCGAGTACGTGAAACACCTTTCGATCTACTACCGAGTACGTGAAGTGCCTTTCGATATACCCTAAGGTACGTGAAAGAGCCCTCGATATACCAGTTGGTACTTGAAAGAGCCTCGATATACCAGTTGGTATGTGGAAGAGCTACAGTGCCCCCGGGATGAAGTGCAGGAAAATAATGATAGCTGCCACGTTTTACAACGCCAGAACACGTCTCTAACTTAACACACAAGTTACTAAAATTTTTAACCTAGTTCTACTGTTAATTTTATGTGGATGGTTAGGTGAATGCACTAGGTGAGTACATAAACGTAAACATAATGCACCCTAACTACATGAAAAATGCACTCTTTCTTTTGATGAACTCTATGTACGGGAAGGAGAAAACTTTTTCCAATGGTCTCCCAAAACAGTATTTCAACAACACTCTCAATCTACCAAAGATGATAATGAAAGTACTCTTTTCTGTTTTCCAAGCAAAACATGAAAAATGTAACACACCAAAACCAAATCAAAATGTTTTTCTTTTTGTCTTTTTCAATTAGAATGGAACTAAATGATGAAAAAGGAGAATATCTATCTAGAGCACACTAACTTTTCAATTTTCACAATGATAACCTAAAAGCATGAAAATAAAAAATGCATATAACTTCTTCAAGCATGGAATCACTTTTGCAAAAAATTGATTTCACTTGGATTTATCAAGAAAATTAATGGCTCATAATTCAAGAAAAATACAAACGATGCAATTCTCTTTCCAAACTTTCCAAAAGATTAATGAATGACGAATTCCAATGCATGAAACAACTTTTACAACAATTCTTAAATGAACTTGAAAATGGTAAAAATGAAGCACTTTTAATTTTCCAATGATATGCCAAGACCAAACTTGATAACAATAATGCTTTTAAGTGTAAATGGATGAAAAGAAAAGACTACTTGCAGCACTCTAATCACTCATAAATTCTCAACGAAAAGACAAGCACTCCAATGACCTAAAAACACAAAAGATCACTCAAAAACAATCCAAATCAAGCCAACAAAAGATAACTAAGCTCAACAAGAGTTTGGAAGTGGATCTAGCATGCTGGATAGATCCAGGGAGGTGATAAGGAAGAACAAGATAGAGTGGATGACCGTGGTGGATTGAAATTTCCTGCCACTTCAATCAAACTCTCACTTGATCAGAAAGACCCAAAGACCAACACAAGCAAACCAAACGAAATATTGTTGAATAAAAGGACCTATGCCTGGAAGATACAGTGCAGAGATGTTTGTTGTTCAACCCAAAAAATCAAAAGTTTGGAGTAAAATACCCAAGAATCAAGTTTGAAAACTCAGCGCAGGTTATGTTTAGGCACAGAGCGTCCGGCGCAGGTTGCACATAGAGAAAAAGCATCGACAGCGCAGAATGTCAGATCAGCTAAAGTGTCGGTGGCGTAGTATGCTCAAAGGCAAGTTGCGCTCTAGATAGACAGGTGCACTCGATACACTACCCAGGTGCGTCGAGCGAGAAACTCAATGCAAACAAGGAAAAAAATCCAAGCAATGATCAAGTAAATGGAATTAAAATGGTTCAACAGACCCAAAGAAAGTCAACAAAATCCTAAAGGAAATAAGTTGATGGTGAAAATAGGATTAAGAGGAAAACCAATGGCTCATTAAGAAAATCAAGAATAACACACTCAAACTTGAAATAAAAACTAAAGTAGCTCCCCAGTATGGTCACCAAATTTGTTATTGGACAATCTACTCGAGCGGACAGGAGCCAGATCTCCCTAGTTCAATGAGAATCTAGAACAAATAAATACAGAACACAAAGCTACTTTCCTAGATCTAGTTAGAGATCGAGTACTTAGACATATTACCTTCAGATTGTATATCTTCTTCCTCGTTGTTGCTCCAAGTTTTGCGGTCATCAGATCTTTAGTTGCAAGACCTGTCAAAACATGTGGAAACAATACAAGCAGTAACACATGTCTAAACAATCACTAATCTAAGTAAATGGTTAAGTAAGTAAACTACAAACATTATCAACACAACAACATTTGTGGAAAGAGTTTATATTACTCTATAAAAGAGGGAAATACAAAGTAGAGAGATGATTACAACCCAAGCCTTAACGTTGCAATCCTTCTCCAACAAGCCAAGCCAATGCCTCCAAAGGAAATGTAAGCCTCCCAAGATATGGATAGGGATCACCTAGGCTAATTTCACCAGCATGTAAGTGCTATCGACTTCCTCCCTTTGGAATGGAGAGGGGCCTTGCATTTATAGGACCAGGTGGATAGAGTAGGTTGAGGATCATGGGGAGAGGGATAAGGGATCCTCCCTTGAGCTTACGGAACCGTAGGACATCTCTCCTAGGATTTAAGGATAGGGATCCACCTCATCCAACTTCTAGAAATCGCTCGAAATCCACCTTTATCCCAATTAACCAACTCTGACACAAGCTGCATGACGACAACCAGTGCCTGAGAAGGGAAACGCGGGACTAACAAATACAATCTGCGTTGCCAACGTAGTATGGAAAAATATAGTCTGCATCAGACCTAGTTGGGTGCTCCTTTCCCAAAGACAACATGCCCCGGGCCAACTATAAATGTGGACAAAGGGCATCAGCTTGCTCTACATGAATTTCTTGATCATGGGAAATTCAGAGATTGAGACACTGAGTTAACAAGGGACTCGTGATGACGAGATTTAGGTGTAACAGAATTCCCCCCAAAGCATGAAGCTGGAAAAACAAGACAGGTGAAGTGCTTTGAAATATAAATGGAAAGGACTTGCTGGATGGAGGATGCTGCTATAGTACAATTGACTCTCATATATGAGTTTCACATTACTCACAACATGGCTGTCGACCAATAGATTGCAGATCCATGTTCGTAAAGACCAATTGAATACAATCATGGCTACTAGACACAATCGCAGATCCATGATGAGATGATAACATATCCATGACAAATACAAAGTGGATCCATGTAATATGACTCAAACAATCTCCATCACAACCTAGGTAGAATGTGACTTCCCTTGGGTCTTCAATATGAACCCTCAATGATACGAATCTATCCATGTGATTACAATGTTTTGGATTCGGACATGGTAGAAACCACTTGATTACCGGTCATTGATGTATACCATTAACAAGTGCGAGGGAAATCACCATTGATGTCAATGATTCCCAAGGTATCATAGTACATATCATCAAGCGTGAATAAATGTGTTGAGGTCTAATGCTCGATGAAATATTTCAATCAAGATTCAATGATGTAAACTCATGTTGAAAGAGAGGTAGCCTACCATTGAGGCATGCAGGCCCAAGGTACTCGATTGGTTCAATGGATTCAATCCTTGGATGATGTGTTGAAGTCAACAAGGATGAATCCGTCAAAAGAGGGGCCTGATCAATCCCCCATCAACGACACGAAACTCGGTAATAGATGTTTGGAGTGGATTGGACGGTAGAGAAATGTGCAAGACTGACTCAGGGTAGACTGACATGATGGAAATTGTACCGACTGCAAATGATGAGTAATGAACATCTCTTGAACATGGGCATGGCATGACTTGGTCGTATTAACACTATGAGAACGATGCTTACCCCTATTGCAACTGATAGTGGAAGCATTCATTGGATGCCCCAAAGGAGTGATATGACTCATGAAATCAGTATGACTTGAAGACAAACGGATGACCCAAGTACTGAATGCAAATGCAAATGAGTGCCATGTTCAAGAGCGATGATGCAGTTCCCTAAATAAAGTGTAACACAAAATATTTCCTTTTTCCCCATAAATACTAATGAGTTCCTTACTTATTTTTAACGAGCTTGAGGAGGGTAAACTGATGCTCAATATAACGCATCTCATATATGAGTCCAATCCCAAATGTTTTATGAACCTGGGAAAGGAGGGGTTTGTCCCATGACAAGCCCTTCAATGTTGAATTTTAACGAGTCCATAGAAGGTAAACTCAATGTCATTGCACATTTAGAGAGTCTGAAAAGAACTAAAGAAGACTCCAAAGGACCTTTTTCGTAAAGTTAGCCTCTTCGCCCGGAAAAGGGTAAAACAACGCGAGAGAGGACTCTTCCAATCATGATTGGTTGGAGTATTCATTTTCGTAAGTAGTGTCCCCTAGTCCGAAAAAGGGGTAAAATATCACCAGGAAGACGATCATTCAAATACTCTTACAAGCGTGAACACATCAAGTTTGCTTGGCGATCTTTTTGTATTTAGAGAGCATGAAAAGAGCTTAAAGAAAAGACTTCGGGGGGTTCCTTTTCCATGGGAGTTTAACGAGCTCGAAAAAGTGATAAACTATAACTTGATGACTTATTCTCATTTTTTTACGAGCGCGAGAAAGAACAAATAGTTAGCTCGGTGTCATTAATAATTGAATTTAATGAACGAAATAATGATAAAAAGATGCTCTATGAGTTGTTCATACCTGAAAATATGCGTGAAGAGACCACAACCGCAAAAAACAAGATCAATGAGGTACTTAACTTCACCTGCAAGCTTCGAAACTAGGTCAAAGATGATTAACCGGGTATAAATGAATCCAACTATAGAAAAATAACCCACATTGGAATAAATTAAAAAGGAATATGCTATTTTTCCATATAAATAGGGTTAAATAGTAAAAAGAATTACTATTTGTTTTTTACCAAGTTGAAGAGGTGAAAAGTGCCATTTGGATCCATTCTTCTTTTGTTGATTCTGGGAGTTGTGATCCATCATTTCGGACGTCGTCAGCGACAGGTAACCCTAAACCTGACCCTTTAACTTTCTAGTGGATTATAATTTGATTTTATTTAATTTAGGTAGTTTTTGAGCCTGTTGAATTGGGGGATTTGTGCTCACAGGCCAACGTAGGTTGCCCTTTCGTGATCTGTGTCGGCACAGAACCCGAAAGGGTGTTCTACGCCAGCGGCGCACTGTACGAAAGGACAATCTGCACCGGTGCAAATCACTATATCAAACTCAAAACCTACCCAAAATAAAACTTTATTGATGGTTGGGAAAAGTTCTAATGGTGTTAAAATTTCCGTCTTGACAGGGTTGGGGTGAGCACAATGGTTCTTGAGTGGAGAGACCGCGAGCATGAGCTCAATGAACCACAAGTGAAAAATGATCCGCAATGTGTTGCTGCGTTGAGAAACTGTGGGTTACTCAAGTATTTTCGAGTGCCAGGGATGAGGTCCCAAGTATCTTTGTTGACACACTTGGTCCAATGCTGGGACCCAGTAAAGTGGCATTTCCAGATTGGTGAGCACACGCTGGCCATAGATTTTGAGGACATCTATTTTTTGACAGAGTTGTCCTAACGAGGAAACCCCGTGTCCTTGACCAGATCACGAGGTGGTTATCGCTTGGTAGAGGACCTGATCGAGCAATGGTGTAGTCCACATATGCCAATGACTGGTGAGAATATTCCCATCAAGGATGTCCGTGACCGGGCTCTTCGAACGGTACTCTTTACTATTGTGCGGGTAGATGGAAGCCGATCTGCTCATCTGGCAAGAAAATCACAGATCATGTACGTCGAGAAGTGCATGGCTCCCACTATGTTCAACTGGTGCGATGGGATTCTCACCAATCTTCGTGATCATTTGACCAAATGCCAATGCGGGGCGCTGAAGCAGTTTGGGTACGGTTAGGTGGTGGTGTCTTTTATGTTGGAGTAGGTGCCCCACTTGCGCCCACAGTTGGACCTTGAGGACCGGGATGCACGAGATCCCCACATGACTAGGTGGGAAGAGGTGATGGCTCTCCAAGGTAGCGGGGGTCCCATCATCAGTTTTTGTATAGGTTTCTTCATGTGGTTGCAAGGGGAGATCCTCATGGTGGAGGACTACCCACACCATGGTACAGATTTCAAAGGGGACCCAAACTTGGTGCTTCCTGAGGGAGCATAGTGGGATGATATCAGTAAGAACAATTGCTTGGGTTTTTTCATTTTATGCATTTATGATTTTTTGTGGAGTAGTGTTGATGACTTTTACATGTTTCTTCCAGACGTGGGTCCAGGGCGACCGCTTGGAGTCTCGCGCATTGCACATAGAGGGGCAGTACCGGAGGTGCGCCCTGCAGTCTATGATTCTCTCGAGGAGCTAGAGTAGTTTGAGGAGAACCTCTAGAGGATTACCTTGGATATTCTAGAGCCGGGTGTCCATGAACCCCGTCTCTACTAGAAGCTGACAGTTGGAGTATCAGCACATTTCGGTACACTGCTCCGGAAGGTGGCGAGGGTCGTAGTCATCTACCATGCGCAACCTGGGGTTGCACAGCCTAGGGTTTAGGCTGATGTTTTACATATGTATATACTAAAAGCTTATGAGCTTCATACTTTTGTACAGTTACTGAAATCTAGCATGCTTCAAACTTTTGTATCAGCACTACCATTTTTGTATCTTTTACCGGTTTATATATATACAGACACTATTGGCGGTTTTATACATCTTGTGTTCTATTGGTGATTAATGAGATCTTGTTTACATGTTTGCTTATACAGTGGATGATTTACATGTTGTGTCTATATTTACATTTTATAAATATGTTATGTGTGTGCAATGTACCAATCTAAAATGAAGTTGGCCATCGAGTCAGCAACTGTATTCATGTCTCGTGGAATGTGCAGGTATTTAATAGATTCAAAGGACCTTTCCGGTGGGAGAATAAAGTACCCAGGATGTTGAACCAAGGTTACGAGTATATTGGCTGGCACCGTCTGCGAATCCGTAGCAAGTTATCATCTGCACATGCAGGAAAAACATGGTATAAGTAGCGAAACAAGATCTAGACACACTAAAACAAAGCATCACACCACACAAAACACACGCCATGTACAGTATATACAAAATTACTCATGCATGAAAAAATCAGGCATAGTACCTCTTCAGGTAGAGCCCATTGCAGGGTTCAAACAAGGATATTCCATCATAATCTTCTAGTTCATAGGCTCCCTTCTCCAGAACACATTTCACTATGTATGGCCCATGCCACATGGACTCGAACTTATCTGCCCCCAGCTTAATGTGTTTTTGGTCATATGTGAGGACCAAATCACCCTCGTTAAACACGCGACGTTTAACTGAACTATCATACTGTGCTTTGATGTGTTTCTTGTGTGCCTCGTTGGAAAGAGAAGCATCGCAGAGGGTCTCCTCGCGTTTTGCTAGGTAGAGGAAGTGTTCTTCCTCGACAGTGGTGTTCGGAAGAAGTTCAACTCCGAGTTTGAGAGATGGAATCTCACACTCTATTGATAGGACTACCTCCAATCAATAAACTAATTGGAATGGTGTAAATCCGGTGGCAGTCTTGACGGAGGTCCAGTATGCCCATAGTGTGGAAAAGAGAATGTTATGCCAGTTTGACTTATGTGTACCCACCATGCGTTGGATCATGGTTTTCAAGACCATGTAATGACATGGTTGAACATGAAGAGTGCGGCAGTTTTGTCGTCTTCGATGTACATAGGCATATCCTCGTCCCATTTAGTAAAATAATCCACGGCTACAATGATGTAACCATGCCCCCCGGTCGAGGTAGGCTTACAGTGCATGAAATCTATGCCCCATTTCGCAAAGGGTCCCACAACAATAACCGAGTGTAACGGGGCTGGGTGGGAGCGATTTTTCGTTTGAAAATGCTAGCATGGGGGACATTTTTTAACAGCATCAATGCAATATTTAAAGATGGACGGCCAGCAATATCCTGCACATGGTATCTTTTGGGCTATAGCCATCCTAGAGAGATGACCGCCACAAGCCCCAATGTGACAGTCATTCAAGATGTGTTCATCCCCCTCATGTGTCAGGCAATGTCGAAGAATAGAATCAACACCACGACAATACAAGGTATCGGTAATGATCAAGTAATACTTGGAGTGGTGGTGGATACGACGGTTATCGTCACGAGATAGTTGGGTTTTGAACCATTGGGATGAAGATATAAGGTGATATATCCATACCATGGGTTTGACGTGCTGATGAGGAACAGTGACTCATCTGGAAGAGAATCGTTGGGCTTAGATCCTAAGTCAACACGAGGAAGATCACAAATGAGCTTGGTAAACACCAAATACTTCTTAGACTTGGCCTTCTCGAAGAGCAGATCGAATTCCTGAAGTATCACAATCCAACGTGAATACTTGCCCCTGAGTACTTGACATGTCAAAAGTGATACATGGGGTTCGAGTCAGGGATAATGGTGGTGGTGTGGAGCAGTATATAATGAAGGAAATTTTGGAAGGCAATGACTGTCACGAGAGCGAGTTTCTCAACATGTGAGTAACGCGTTTCAGAGTCAATAAGACCCTTACTGAGGTAATAAATCACATGTTCCTAGGATTTGTTGTCCTCCTGGACCAAGACCATAGAAATCGTGGTGACAGAAGAAGCGAGATAGAGGATGTAATCCTTGTAGTCATTAGGCCGTTGGAGCACAGGGGCATGGGTAATGGCATGTTTCAGACTGTCAAAGGATTGTTGCAATTGATCGTCCCAGATGAACGGGGCGTCCTTCTTCAGTAATCTCATATAGACCTATGTCTTCTGAGCGAAACTATAGACAAAACGCCGTAGGTAAGTTTCCTTCCCTTGCAAACTTTGTAGATTCGTAACGTCAATAGGAGGTGGGAGAGAAAAAATGGCTTCCACCTTGAAGGGATCAACGCGGCTCCTGTCTTTTGAAACAATAAAACCTAGGAGGCATCTAAACTCGACGCAGAAAATACACTTGTGAGGGTTCAGATGAATTTTATACCGCCTACATTTGAGGAATACGATCGTCAGATGATCGATGTGGAACTCACGTTGCTGCGAATGGGCAGGTAGATCGTCAAGATAGGGTTCCAAAGAATCCTTCACATCATGAAAAGCGTACAACATGGCACGCTGGAATGTGGCACCAGCATTTTTGAGACCAAAAGGGAGCTTGCGATAAGAAAACATTCCCCAAGGGAAGATGAAAGTCATCTTATTTTGGTCGGTCGAGTGGATCTCAATTTGGTTGTAACCGGAAAAGCCATCCATGAATGAGAAGATAACACTCTCATCACAATTGTCTATGATCTGATCGATGAAGGGAGTGGGGTAGTTGTCCTTAGGACAATCCTTGTTCAGATCCTGATAATCAACACAAACCCGGATGGTGCCCTGCTTCTTAGCCACGGGGACGACATTTGAGACCCATTATGTTAATGGAATAGGGTAGATGAAGCCGGCCTTCAAGAGATTTTCAACTTCTACCTTAATCACCGCATTTTTTCGAGGGTGTACCGGTCGTAACTTTTGACGGACTGGTTTAGCATCGAGATAGGTTTTAATCTCATGCGAAATGATAGCAAGATCTATCCCGGGCATCTCCTCGTAGGTCTAAGCAAACACGTCACAGAATTGCTTGAATAAGGCCGTAAAAATGGTGATCTCTTCAGGAGAACAATTCTGTCCTAAACGAATATGTTCCATGACACCAGGGGTAACCGAGTTGTCTACCGGAATGGTAGGTTTGATGTTCACCAAGTTTCCCTCAGTGACCGTATGACACATGAGTATTAGTGACTAGGGGTAAGGATAGACATCCAGTGTGAAAATGGTGGTGATGTTGTTCTGCACATAATCCAATGGGGTAGGAAAGACGATCGGTGGTGGAGGTCTTCCCATGGAGGGTCATCCGCATTCATAATCTCCATAATGGACTCGTTGGAATGAAAAATCCAGAGTAGAGGATCTGGTAGGGATAATTTCCATTGTAGAAAACAAAAGGTAGAGGCCACAGCCAAGTGGTCCTCGGGTGCTAACTAGATAGCCTCATAAGTGATTTCATCAGGTGAAAGAGGCATTCTGTCTCCAATCAAATGTATGGTGGCTTTGTCGAGTACGAGCCATTGATCGGTGGAGTTGGGGAAGGATGATATCATGTTCACCGTTGAAACATGGTTACGGGGATTCAGGGTTGGAAAGACACCCATAAGAGATGAATCTTTTATGAGTCCGACCCCCACACACTCATATGGCTGCGAAGATTGCCCGGGTAACGGGACATTATCACTAGGATGAGTAGCGTTGTCTAGTGTACAGAAGTCCAATTGGTCGATAGTGACAATTCGGCCTTGGTGGGGGAATTGCACAATGCGGAAGATAGATGACACAACCGCAGTCATGGCATAAAACCAATTATGACCAAGTAAAATATTATAATCCAAAGGGGTTGCGACTACTTCCACGTTGATGGTTGCAGTATTAACCCCCAACTCTACTGCTAAGGCTTGTAGCAACCCATGGGGTTGAAAGACACGACCGTCGAATGCTTTCAAGGTAATGGGAGAACAGTTTAACTCGGGAGAACCAATGGCTCTCCAACACGATATTGATATTGATATATGTTTTTTTCAATCCAAAATAATCGCCTATAATACTATAGTTAAGTATAATATTAGAATCCTTAAAAAATACACTGCGGCGAGGTAGAAGCACCTTCCTCTAGTACAGTACGATGGATCATCTTCCCAACAATATTTGTGGAAACTTGGAATGACAGATGGAGGGAAAGCCTCGGTTTAAAGTACTCAAGTCGGAACATGATTGTATTCGAGGAATCTGGATCTACCGCACCAATGGCAGCGATAAGAATCTTGCATTGGTTGGGACAATTCTACAAGACCTCTAGTGTCAACATAGCACAAGGAGCTTGCGCCAATTCCTCGAAAATGTTGTAGTTCTGAGATGCCCGAGCATTAGGATTGAAAACTGCTTTTCGAATCGTGCTCTTAGGTGGACGCAACACTAACTCTAAGGAAGGCTTCTCAATGGTGAGAGAATCTGGTGGCACGGTAACATCGGGAATAGAAGTGGAATATTTTTTAGTATTACTTCCAACGGGTTCCTTCGTAGGGACTGATTTTACGAGCGTGAGCATGTGTTCAAGTTAACTGTCTCACTACGCATCATGAGAACATGCGCAGTGGAGGATGTGTCTTCGTGTGAAGGAGAGGGTTGAGCAATCATTTACTGGTTCTGAGTGGGGAAGGGTTCATTGAGAACTTCGGGAGTGGGGTTTCCCTTGAGAAACGTTTTCGCTTCATCTCAGTGGGGACATTCTTTAGAGAAATGGTCACCACCACATAGTAAACAAGGATACTTTAACTTCCTCTTTTGTTTGGTGTCTTCAGGGGTGGTCTTGGGATCCTACTGGTTAGAATATTTCTTGGGTTTACCTTTGTTTTTCTTCTTATCACCGGATTTATGAGGCGAAGCTGATTGAATAGAATTCACCTCCCCGGTGGGTGTAGGAGTGGGTGACTTGGTGGTGGTGCTTCTAGCCTGTGGTGGGGATGGGGAAGAACCCTGGGGGTTCGATGGTCCACCAATTTGAGCAGAAGGCTGGGAGTTAAGGGAACCAATAATGTCGTTGTCCTGAGGTCCCTTGGGTGGTTTTGCAGGGTCATATGTAGGGTGGGGTGCATCAGGAACAATGTCATACAATGTGTCAGACTGAGCGTAGACAAGATCTAAGTAATGGGCATGGGAAATAGCCTGTTCCTCGGTGACGCCCCTCCCATGGCCACATCTCGAGCTACGACAGGTAAAACAGACTTCATGAACCAATAAAATAAGAGTTGGTTTGGAATGGGAGCCTTAATGAGACGTCGTCTTCTCCGCCACTCATGGATATGATCATAAATATGAGATGCGGTGGTTTGACGGAGTGAAGTCAGAAGGTCCGTACCGGTTTTGTAGCGTATGGGTAATTGGAAATAAGTCAAAAAAGACATAGCAAGAGAGCGAAAATCGGGAAATGAGTGTGGTGGTAATTCAATATACCACTTGGTAGCTGGGTCAGTGAGGGTCCTTTGAAACAACCTTAAACGGATTGAATCATCCATCAAGGAATTGGATGAGCACCACAGATGGTAAGTCATCACATGGTTTTTTGGGTCCTCACCCGGTTTGCCGTCAAATTTGGGAATATCATAGGGTAACTTGACTGGAATGGGTGACCAATTATATCCGTGGAATATGGGATCGTTGGTTAGACGAGATAGGTCAGGTAGGTCCAGAGTATCCAAAAATGGCAGTTGTTGATTGGGATGGGGATACTGATAGTATTGATATGGCATATATGGACCAGGGGGACCTTGAATTGATTGATTATAAGGTGTTACTGATGGAAACTTTCCATAAGGGGGTGGGCCTCTGGGTTTGGGTGGTGGACCATATGTAGGCCAGCTGCCATAATAGGGTGGTCCACCGCTGGGAGGTGGGGGTCCTCCACCGCCAAAATAAGGTGGAACTCCAGGTGGGGGTCTTCCACCTCCGCCGCCAAAATTGGGTGGGCCACCGCCTCCACTGCTGTCGAAATAAGGTGGGCCACTTTCTCCGAAAAACATTGGGCCTCCTCCAGAAGGTGGGGTTCTACCACTACTAGAAGGTGGTGGTCCTCTACCATCACCGGAATAAGGGGGGCCACCACCGCCAGAATGAGGTGGGCCTCCTCCATATGGTGGGGGCCAGACACTACCAAAGGTGGTGGTCCTCAACCTCCGTCGGAATAAGGTGTCCCTCCACCACGGGCATGGGGTGGGCCCCCATATCCGTTAGAAGGTGGAGGTCTGCCCCCTATGGAAAAAGGTGGACCAAACAGTGGTGGGGGTGGTGGGGCATGAGGAAACGTTGGTGGGGGTCGAATTGGTGCAATATTGAAATGTCCCCATGGAGTATATGAGTTTCCGGAATAAGGTATCCCGTGGAGTACATTTTGTTAGTTTTTTCAGAATTTACTTCAATTTGATCTAGGATCTTAACTGAGAGAACAACATGTACAGCATATCAATCATGGACATAATAATGCAAGCACAAAAGAGACAATAGACACACAGAGTTTCACTGGGGAAAACCATAAAGGTGAAAAACTCCAAAACTTCCTCAGAGGTAGATAGAGCAATGATACAACCCAAGCATAAGAGATAGTCTTCTCCTAGCAGTAGCTTCTCCTCCTCCACAAGTGCGCCACTCTCCAATGAGAGTATGAGTGAGAAAGTGAATGATCAAATAGAGTGCCTCGTGCACTCTATCTATACTTGACTTGACTTGCCTAATGACCTTTACTAGGTCGGCCTCAACTTAACTACATAACATAATGCTGACAGGGGTGAACCTCAATAGGGTGGTCTAATAACCCTTTAACCCACATGACTTATACAAGGCTGACCCCATCAATGTGGTCTAATAACCCATCAAGTATAAGTTACGACACTTACAATATAAATGACCACACTTCTGTATAGAGGAATAATAACATCTCTATAGGAATACAACATACATATGTGAAATACATTCCGAAGTTACAAATACATCAACACTCACTCTTAACTAGGAAGGTATTTCTCAACACAGATCTTCTAGCACAAGTCTTCTTCTCTTGATCATCGTCACTGGATCATCGTCATCGAATCATCGTCATTGTCACGGCTTCTTCTATCTCAATCAATCTCTGATCTACTCGTCATAGGAAGTTCTACAGAGCAAGTCCTTTTTCATATTGGATGTAGGCCCACCACCTGCAGGTCTTCATCATCACTGGCCATACTGTGGAATCCTCAGGACTGATTACATGCATCAACAAAACCTAGCAAGAGCATCTCAGGACTGATTATGTTCCCAACACAACCTGCAAGATCTCCCAGGGAGCTATTACATGTCACCAAGAAAACCTAGCAAGAGCATTTGTCAGATCTCCCAGGGAGCTATTATATGCCATAGGAAAAACCTAGCAAGAGCATCTGCAAATCTCCCAGGGAGACATTATATGCAACCGGCAAAACCTAGCAAGAGCATCCTAGGACTGATTACGTGCCCAGCACAACCTACAAGATATCCCAGGGATAAATTATATGCCATGGACAAAACCTAGCAAGAGCATTTACCAGATCTCTCAGGGAGCTATTATATGCCATAGGCAAAACCTAGCAAGAGTATCTATAAATCTCCCAGGGTGTTATTACATGTCCTTCCAAGCAAAACCTAGCAAGAGCATTTGCCAAACCTCCTAGGAAGCTATTATATGCCATCGGAAAAACCAATCAAGAGTGTTTACAAATCTCCCAGGGTGCTATTGTATGCTTATCTGCACAACCTGTCCACGACCACAGAGTATCATCTTGATACTCATGACCATACTGATCATCTCATTGTCCACGAAGCACAGTCCAAATGCACACAACACAGCACTTACACTCACTAGCATGGATGGACTTTCCTCTGACCATTCGGGAAGGGCTCGGCACTCACATCAACGCACATGGGAGAACCTATCTACAACCATGTCGGAAAGGCTCTGCAATTACATCAATGCACATGGGAGAACACATCTACCACCATGTCGGAAAGGCTCTATGCATCTGTGTCTTCGGACTCATCACTCATGATCCACCTGATCATGTCAAAGCAGCCTTCTGATGCATGTCATCATAGTATGATCATCCTAATCATCAATGCATCCACCTGATGCATATCATTTGGAGCAACATCCTGAAGCTCATCATCCATGATCATCCTGATCATACAATGCATCCACCTGATGCATACCAAGTATCTACTTGATACATATCATCATACATGATCTACCTGATCATACAATGTATCCACATAATACATACACGAATACATGATCCACCTGATCATACAATGTATCCACCTGATACATATAACAAATACATGATCCAACTGATCATCACAAGCATCCAACATGATACATATACATATACATGATCCAACTGATCATCACAAGCATCCAACATGATGCATATACATATACATGATCCAACTGATCATATCCAACATCCAACATGATGCATATACATGATCCAACTGATCATAACAAGCATCCAACATGATGCATATATAGAGCAGTAACTGGAGCATCGTCCTGGTGCTCATCATCCAGCACTTATATCCACAGCCATGGAAAGGATCCTCCTCTCACCATGCTTGGAATGGCTCCAGCAAATGTGTCCATCACTTCTTCCTCTAAGTGTCATCAATCTGAAGAACACCAAGTCTCTCTCTGAAGTACTCGAACTTCACCCTAGCTAGTGGCTTCATCAGCACATCTACAATATGCTCATCCGTCGCAACATACAGGAGCTTCACTGCTCCTCTCTGCACCATATCCCTAATATAGTGATATTCGATATCAATGTGTTTCAACCTTTCATGGAACACCGAGTTATCAAACAACTTCACACAACTCTGGTTGTCACAAAAGATACCAGTAGCCTCCAATGGGAGATCAAATAACTCAGACAATATCTTCTGAAGCCATACTGCCTCACAACTAGCCAAACAAGCTGCAACATACTCCGCTTCAGCTGTACTCAATGCTATGCAGGATTTCTTCCTGCTAAACCAATAGATCACACCTGAAATGTGCTCTTCCTATTTGCATCACTTCCTTCCCAATCTGAATCAACATAACCCTGCAAGTTAAACTTTTGATTCGCATCGTGCTTGAGCCCATAATCAACTGTACCCTTCAGGTACCTCAGAATATGCTTTACAACAACCAGGTAAAAACCTCTGGGATCCATCAGGAACTAACTCAATGTGTTCACCGCAAAGCAAATGTCTGCTCTCGTGTTCGTCAGTTACATCAAGGATCCAATCATCTGACGATACACTGTGACATCAACCGGCTCAGATGAAGCATCACACAAAAGCTTCAGGTTCGATGCCATAGGTGTGGCCATGGCCTTGCAGTCCATCATCTCAAACCTCTTCAGGATCTCTATTTCATACTTCCCTTGTCCAAGGAAGATCCCAACTGCACTCTGCCACACCTCCATGCCTAGAAAATAGTGCATCAACCCCAAGTCCTTCATCTCGAACCCGGCAGCAAGCTTCCTCTTGGTATCGGAAATCATACCATCCTCACCTGTTACAAACAGGTCATCCACATACAATAGTAGTATCACAGGATTTCCTTCCTCAACCTTGTAGTAAAGGTTGGAATCTACTTTACTCTTGGTAAAGCCCAAACTGGATAGGAAACTGTCCATCCTACCATACCAAATCCTAGGAGCTTGCTTCAAGCCATACAAGGATTTCTTCAACTTGCACACATATGACTCCCTGTCATGTGTTTCAAAACCAAGTGGATTCTCCACATACACTTCCTCCTCGACTACACCATTCAAGAAAGTTGTCTTGACATCCATTTGGTGTATCGTCCATTTCATCACTGTAGCCAGAGCAAGTACTGATCTAATGGAAGTGTTTCTGGCCACAGGAGCAAAATTCTCTTCATAATCAATCCCTTCTTTCTGGGAGAAGCCATGAGCTACAAATCTCGCTTTGTATTTCTCTATGCTGCCATCTACAGCATGATTGATCTTGTAGATCCACTTGGAAGTCACCACAGACTTCCCTTTAGGTCTTGAGACTACATCCCAAACATCATTCTTCATGATCGACTGGTATTTCTCGATCATGGCATTCTTCCCAAATCCTGGGAACTTCAATATCTTCAATATCTTCAATAGATAACTTTTTTTTTTTTTGAACAAATGTTGTAGTCCTTCTTTTGTAGGTGATGGTATATGATCTTTCCTACAAAACAAGTTAAATTGCATGATTAGAAAACATCTCATAGTTTTCAGAAAAAAAAATCTTACACATAAAGAAATATGTCATACATTCATGCAATTATTTTAGCCAATGCTTCAATACAACATTTATCCATATCCCATAACTTTCTAGATGCCTTCCAATATCTACCAAAACATTGTTAAGAGTGTGCACAACTCCCAACATGTTAGCAAAGAGGTTTCATTCTAGATAAGTAACAATGGAATGTTGTACAGTGTCATAGGCCACTTACCCATCACATGCATATTAGTAGTATACTGTAATTATTCTAATATGCATAATACACACCCTAAGTTTAGGAACATAAGCATACACATCATTGAGCAATATTATTTAAACAAACATGTATGCAAGAAATGACAATTCAAATACTTATCTTTGTTTGGTTGTAGGGTGGACTCCCTCTCAATATTTGCTTCCTTGCAGGAACTACTGGAGTGTGCTCCCTCTTGTTCTTTGCTTCCCGGATTACCTGTCCTTGAACTTATATCCATCCTCGATCACTTATGCATACTTACTAGTATCATCATTTCGTTATCCTCGAGGTCTCATACACAATCATACATTCATTAGTATAATCTCAATACTATAAAACATTATGATTCTAAGTAATCTTAAACATGTATGGTCAAGATCATTTCATACACAGATAATTTACACAAGCACTAGTATTCAAGGTTTCAGGGAGTACTTCCTTTACTCATGCAAATTCTTATTTGACCATAGGACTCTTCTGGTTAGTCATATCACCGGTTAAAGTAAGAAACATAATATACCTAAACCCATGATTACTCAAACATATAGCTTCATGAATAATCATTATCAATCATACCAAGTATACTTATATAAGAGATCCTATCACAAGGTAGGATTCTAACTTGATATAGGAAAAACATACATGGATTAATGTGTTAGTTAGTTATGTCTAACATACCCACATGATGTCTTCTTGTTTTCTTCAATGAGTTGTGCTAGTAACCTGCATATATCATAGGTTAAGCATTGTAGAACCAAATTATACATACCTCGTAAGTAGAGCTTCTATGTGATCCATGACAATGGATGAATCTTTGTCTTCATGTCACCATGGTCATATGTTCTTGAACTAGAACATGATTTGTCTTTCTTGATGTACCTTTCATGTTAGCGTACAACATCAACCTCATACAACACCACAATGCATTAGTACAATCATAAATGTCAAAACCCTAATCAACGAATATCTGCATTCATAATTTTATTAAGGTGATACAAAAAGTCTAAAGTTAATCAAGATTGTACTAACCTTAATGAAGACAAACATACCATAAACTTAATCATGAATAGATCTCGAAACATACCTGGAGAAGTCATACCTGTCAAGATTGCTTGTAATCTTCTTATGTAAGGCCTTAGCCTCAACTCCCTCTGAAACAAGAACTTCTTCACTTATGCAGGTGACTAATCCATTCTCTTCTAAGATTAACCCAATCCACTTTGATTTGCAGAAACTGGATCTGGAGTTGGATTTGGGTTTGTCAGAGAAACCATAAAAATTCAAACTTTGAATTTCAAACGTCTGAAAGGATAGAAAGATGTGTCTTTCTGAGCTGGTCAAGCTGGTATACTCAGAATTTGAAAACTGCAAAGTTTCACCCCTCAAAATTTCCTTTTAGATTTCTGTTTTCATTGGGGAGGACCCTGAATTAGGGTTTGAGTTTCCTGGAGCTTCACCCAACCAAATAGTTTGATCCAAAGATATAAACTTCAATTTTTCTAAGGAGCTTCCAGCTATTGTCATAGATTTCAAAAAATTCCCATTTTTGCAGAAGCCCTAATTTTTCACTTTTCCGATCAAAGTCCCAAACTACGGTTTGATCAAGACCGGCCTTCTATCCAACCAAAAAATTTGATCTTTGTCTCTAAATTTCTATTTTGATGAGTAGTATCCATCCATGGTCTCCGATACAAAAAAATTCAACATTCTTCGAAACCCTAAATTCCCGGAGCCATGAATGAAGGTTCTCAATATCCAATTCTATTTTGACAGAAATATGCACCTGATTGTTTCTGGTGTAACTCCAAAATTTCAGATCTATAGGGTCTAAAAATTATACCTATGGTATCCTAACCTGTTAAATTTCCAACCCCATAGGTCTGACCTCAAATGGATTCTCTGAGAGAGAGAGAGAGAGAGAGAGTTATGCCAAGTGTCACAACGTGACCTATTTATGGGATAAAACCGGAGAGAAAAATTGTACGGAGTGCCATGTGTCATTGGTTCAATTTCGGCCTCTGAAAACCTTACATGAGAAACTAAATTCCGTTCCCTACCTGTCAATTTTTACGAAATTTCATTTGGAGCTTCCTAGCCCAAGTTGTGACATTTTTTCCTAGGTCACCTGTTTATGACTGAGATCTGGAAGAGGCAGAAACCCTAGATTGTACAGATCCCAAAACAAAAATTACAACAAATTAGAAGTTGTGCTTCAGACACAAGGTACATTGGGATCTTATCTTAGACCTATAAAAGTTTCAGATCCTGAAACTTCTCCAAAATGGATTTATAGCGAAAGTGTTACGATGACTGGTTTTTTCTATATCAAGCCCTAGCTTCGCAAGTGCAACAAGTGTCATAAATGCCATACCATGCCTTCTTTCAGGCTAGCTCTGATACCATGTTTGTTTTTCAGAATTTACTTCAATTTGATCTAGGATCCTAATTGAGAGAAAAACATGTACAGCATATCTACAGCATATCAAACATGGACATAATAATGTAAGCACACAAGAGACAATAGACACACAGAGTTTCACTGGGGAAAACCATAAAGGTGAAAAACCCCACAACTTCCTCAGAGATAGATAGAGAAATGATACAACCCAAGCATAAGAGATAGTCTTCTCCTAGCAGCAGCTTCTCCTCCTCCACAAGTGTTCCACTCTCCAATGAGAGTATGAGTGAGAAAGTGAATGATCAAATAGAGCACCTCCTGCACTTTATTTATACTTGACTTGACTTGTGTAATGACCTTTACTAGGTCAGCCTCAACTTAACCACATAACATAATGCTAACAGGGACGACCCCCAATAGGGTGGTCTAATAACCCTTTAACCCACATGACTTATACAGGGCTGACCCCATCAAGGTGGTCTAATAACCCATCAAGTATAAGTTATGACACTTACAATATAAATGACGACACTTCCATATAGATGAATAATAACATCTCTATAGGAATACAATATACATATGTGAAATACATTCCGAAGTTACAAATACATCAACACATTTCCGGGATTAAGTTGTCCCAGCGCGGGTTTAAGATAACCTGGATATGCTTGAATCCATGGTGGTTGAGTTGGGTTGGAAGACCCCCCACCATGGGGTAATCCCATGGTGGAACCCACAATAGGTAAAGAGCTGCCAAGGGAATAACCAATTGGTATTCCTCCACCCAAATTATGGCTAGAAAATGAGGTTTTCCCCCCAGTGACAACGTGTTGACTGCTAGTGGATGGTTGACTCATAATGGGTTGTTGACTACTTACGATTGGAGGAACACTACTCATAATGAAGTTAGGAGGTAAGGAGTATACTCCCCGTGAGTTTTGTTGTGGAGGAGAGGTGGGAAATGTTCCAGTAGTAGTAGTGGGAGGGGTGTTGGACTGTTGTCCTTCAACATTCTGAATCATTTGAGATGTGGAACTAGTCCCCTGACCGAGAGGTGTACTCATAGGAAATGAAGGTTGACCAAGTTCGTAAGTGGTCACGTTGTATGTGGGTGTTTCTGGTGAAGTAAGAGATAGTGAGCAAATGGGAGTGTACGGAAACAAGGGTGTCTCCGGGATGTTTCTTATCCATGATAGACTCAGGCAATGAAGTTTGTCACCACATTGACGTAGTTGATCTGTTATTTTGTAGACTGGAGCCATACGCTGGGCATGAGGGGTCTAGAGAGGGGAATTTTCAATGCTCGTATCGACAGCCAAGTGGGCCCATTATTTCCCGAGAGAGGTGTCCCAAAACGATGCAAATGGACCAAATGTTGCGGATACAGGGTTGTCCTGGGATGGATTTGACCATTCTAAAGATCCAGGCTCTCCTGCCATCATGCGGTGGAAGGATGTGTCTTGTGAAGTGGAAGGTTCTGTCTCTTTATCCCTTGATGGGTTAGAGGTTGGTGAAACAAGAGGAAACATGTTCGCTCCGGACACCATAGTGGAGTTTTCTACTTCAGGTCACACGACCGTGACTTGTGCGTCCATGCTTACCCTCAAAATTACCTCCTGATTAAGGGAGTATTCGAGTGGTAAGTTCAAAATTCTGTGGGACCTTCTCAAAGGTTGTTCAGCCAGAATGACCGAACCAGAATTTATCCTAAGGGTATACTAAACAAAAGAAAAGCAGTCTAGAAAAATATACACAAAGCAAGGTCGCAGGAAAACTCATGTTATAGGTGTGGATTCAAAAGTATGGAACCTCACGAGATTGTCAAGGCTTCGCAACTCGCGATATACTCTAGGTTCCAATGGCTATACTCGTCCCAATTTTTTAGAGCACTAACCAAGGAGGATTAGGACCGTACCCCTAACCATATAACCCGACTACCTGATAGTACATGCGTAGTAGCTCCCTGAGTGTTTTTCTCGGTGTATTTCTCTGCCAAGATGGCCAAATGGTTAGCTCAGTTGGTCTCAGGAATCCTAGGAGTGTCTCCCGATATACTAAAGGTACGTGGGAGCTCAAATTCGCAGTGGTGTTGTCTAATGCACAACCGTACGACAAGAGCCTTCTAATATACTACCGAGTACGTGAAACACCTTTGATATACTACCGAGTATGTGAAGTGACTTTTGATATACCCTAACGTACGTGAAAGAGCCTTTGATATACCAGTTGGTACGTGAAAGAGACTTGATATACCGGTTGGTACGTGGAAGAACTACAGTGCCCCGGGGATGTAGTGCATGAAAATAATGATAGCTGCCACGTTTTACAACGCTGAAACATGTCTCTAACTTAACACACAAGTTACTAAAATTTTTAACCTAGTTCTACCGTTAATTTTATCTGGATGGTTAGGTGAATGCACGACGTGAGTAAATAAATGTAAACATAATGCACCTTAACTACATGAAAATTGCACTCTTTCTTTTGATGAACTCTATGTACGGGAAGGAGAAATTTTTTTCCAATGGTCTCACAAAAGAATAAATTTCAACAACACTCTCACTCTACCAAAGATGATAATGAAAGTACTCTTTTCTGTTTTCCAAGCAAAACATGAAAAATATAACACACCAAAACCAAATCAAAATGTTTTTCTTTTTTTCTTTTTCAATTAGAATGGAACTAAATGATGAAAAAGGAGAATCTCTATCTAGAGCACACTAACTTTTCAATTTTCACAATGATAACCTAAAAGCATGAAAATAAAAAATGCATATAACTTCTTCAAGCATCGAATCACTTTTGCAAAAAATTGATTTCACTTGGATTTCTCATGAAAATTAATGGCTCATAATTCAAGAAAAATACAAACAATGGAATTCTCTTTCCAAACTTTCCAAAAGATTAATGAATGACGAATTCCAATGCATGAAACAACTTTTACAACAATTCTCAAATGAACTTGAAAATGGTAAAAATGAAGCACTGTTAATTTTCCAATGATATGCCAAGACCAAACTTGATAACAATAATGCTTTTAAGTGTAAATGGCTGAAAAGAAAAGACTGCTTGCAGCACTCTAATCACTCAGAAATTCTCAAAGAAAAGACAAGCACTCCAATGACTTAAAAACACAAAAGATCACTCAAAAACAATCCAATGCAAGCCAACAAAAGATAACTAAGCTCAACAAGAGTTTGGAAGTGTATCTAGCATGTTGGATAGATCCAATGAGGTGATCAGAAAGAACAAGATGGATTGGATGACCGTGGGAGATTGAAATTGCCTTCCTTTTCAATCAAACTCTCACTTGATAAGATGACCCAAAGACCAACACAAGCAAACCAAATGAAATACTGTTGAATAAAAGGACCTATGCCTAGAAGATACAGTGCATAGATGTTTGTTTGTCAACCCAAAAAATCAAAAGTTTGGAGTAAAAGAACCAAGCATAAATTTTGAAAAATCGGCGCAAGTTATGGATAGGCACAGAGCACCCAATGCAGGCTACACACAGAGAAAAAGCATCGGCAGCGCAGAATGTCAGATCGGCAAAAGTGTCGATGGCACAATATGGTCAAAGGAAAGTTGCGCTCTGGATAGACAGGTGCACTGGATACACTACCCAAGTGCGTTGGGAGAGAAACTCAATGCAAACAAGGAAAAAAATCCATGCAACGATCGAGTAAATGGACTGAAAATGGTTCAACAGACCCAGAGAAAGTCAACAAACTCCTAAGGAAAGAAGTTGATAGTTAAAATAGGCTTAAGAGGAAAAGCAATGGCTCATTAAGAAAATCAAGAATAACACACTCAAACTTGAAATCAAAACTAAAGTAGCTCCCCGGTATGGTCGCCAGATTTGTTATTAGACAATCTAGTCGAGCGAACGTGAGCCAGATCTCCCTAGTTCAATGCGAATCTAGAACAAATATAGATAGAACACAAATTTACTTTCCTAGATCTAGTTATAGATCAAGTACTTAGACATCTTACCTTCATATTGTAGATCTTCTTCCTCGTTGTTGCTCCAAGTTCCGTGATCGTCAGATCTTTAGCTACAAGACCTGTCAAAACATGTGGAAACAATACAAGCAGTAACACATGTCTAAATAATAACTGATCTAAGTAAACGGTTAAGGAAGTAAACTATAAACATTATCAACACAAAACATTTGTGGAAAGAGTTTATATTACTGTATAAAAGAGGGAAATACAAAGTAGAGAGATGATTACAACCCAAGCCTTAATGTTGCAATCCTCCTCCAACAAGCCAAGCCAATGCCTCTAAAGGAAATGTAAGCCTCCCAAGAGATGGATAGGGATCACCTAGGCTAGTTCCACCATTATGTAAGTGCTATCAACTTCCTCCCTTTGGAATGGAGAGGGGCCTTGTATTTATAGGACCAAGTGGATAGAGTAGGTTGAGGATCATAGGGAGAGGGCTAAGGGATTCTCCCTTGAGCTTAGGGAACCATAGGACAGCTCTACTAGGAGTTAGAGATAGGGATCCACCTCATCCAAATTCTAGAAATCGCTTGAAATACACCTTTATCCCAATTAACCAACTTCGACGCAAGTTGCATGAAGACAACCAGCGCAAGAGAAGGGAAATGCAGGACTAACCAAGAAAATCTGCGCCACCGACGCAGTCTGGAAGAATATACTCTGCGCAAGCCCTAGTTGGGCGCTCCTTTCCCAAATACAACATGCACTGGTCCAAATAGAAATGTGGACAAAGGGCATCAACTTGATCTACATGAATTTCTTGATCATGGGAACTTCATGGATTGAATCATTGAGATAACAAGGGACTCATGATGACGAGATTTAGGTGTAACATTCGTGTAGCTTTGTTAACCTTTATGCATGTTCAAGGCCCTGAGACACTGTGAGTCGTTGATAGTGATCTGCATGATCTCCGACAACTGACATGACTGACGAGGGTCCCATCTCTTCTGACATTTCTTCCTGTCACATCTCCCCATGCCCATGTCAATCCCTGTTGGTCCCAAAAGGTGGTTTCAGGATTCGGGAGAAGTAGTTTCCTAAGACCGCTTTTACGTGCCTGAACGCACCAGAGAATGACACGTCGATGGGGTGGTTTTCATTTAGGGACACGAAAACAAATTAACTTTTGTGAACCTTCGTGGGCCTGAATCATTCTCAGTCATCGATCTGCCTTGCTGCTCAATGGTCAGATATTATCTACCTTCACACTCCATCCTTTACGGTCACCTGCGCACACAGATCTGATGTGGTTGGTCCACATCACCCTCTACCCATGCAGCTCCTCCACGTCACCCTTCCACCTGGCACCAGTGGGGCCCAGCTAAATTTTCCCAAATTTCAAAATTTTGGGTTTATGAAAGGTTTTCATTGGGCCATAAGGGGAAAGTTTCGAAATTGATTTCAAACTTACTCCGCGACCCTTAACTGCCATTTTACAGAAACTGATTTCCTACAGAACCAGTTCTGATTTTTGCCTGTAATTCGTGATTCATGGCCCATATAGCTCTGGCATTGCAACCAGAAGCTCTGATACTAATCTCTAACGTCCCCCTCACCCAATCCGACCATCGGAAGGGGATGCTGGGAAAACCTGGGCTCTAAAATTTCACCCCAAGTCCATAATACATTTTTCAACATATGCAATGTGTGTAGAACATAAATAAACATGCACAGCGGAATTCAAATCTATCCACGCACATCTAATATGAAAATACAAGCATAAACATTACAAGCATGAAATAAAAACAGTTCATATTCAAATGCATAAGAATACTTATCTCTATCCAACACAGATCCAAGCAATTGGCTATGTAAGAGTGCTTTTCCACCCAACCATAGGCACTTAGTCCAACATATACTCTTTCTACTGCTGAGGCCACCCCCAAGATGGGCTATGAGGCCACTAGGGAGAAGGAAACACCTACAGGATTCTATCTCTCATCCCACAACCCATTCTACTCTCTGTTCTTAGCCAAATGCTCATACAGATCTCTACAGGGGTCTCAGTCATCCCTCACAGCCTTGGCTTCCACAATACCTGCCCCACACAACACCCTTCTAGCTCAGACATCCCCTTCACCGATCCATGGTTCTCTTGGGAGATCCATCTTACTGGGTGCTTCCAGTGTGTGCATAGAAGAAGTCCAACCTAGTATTGACTGCTATAGAACCTCCTGCAGCCTCAATATGTGGCTTCTCAAGCACCTACAAGCAGCAAAACTCAAGGGCAAGGGTTCCTAGCTTTCCCAACTTCTCTGCTCACCTACAGCCAACAAAACCCACTTCCCAATCTGAAACATGGTCTCCAAATTCAAATTTCTAGGTTCAAAACAACATGGTAAGTTCATGGACAGCAAGGGAGAGCTCTGCATCCTCTAAACTTGCATGTAAGAATGATACAAATGAGGGTTGACTCCAAGGGATATGGGAAAATGGTGAAAATACAGCTGACATAACTTCTGGCAGTATGGAAAGGACTCCTGGAAGCTATAGACTAACTTCTGTCATGATAGAACTATCACAAAAGTGTATTCAGTCCCATGCTACAATAACTACATGAGGTGACCTTCCCACCAACCACACACATGCATTAATGATTATAAATTGTCCAAAAAGGAGATAATTGGCTTATTCTCATCAGGTGACAAAATTTTGGGTGAGTTCTAAGGTGGACACTTGGAAGCAAGGATCTAGTCACCCATGGACCCCCTTTCCTCTTCCCCTCTGGTGAAATCATAGCCCCTTTGGTGCTCTTTACACAACCAGTATTTGACCAAATATTATTTAAGCACATAATATTGACATATATTATAAATCAACATAAAATCCAACTAAACAGTCCAAATGAAATATAAACATCATACGTGCTTAAACATTCACTGGTCGGGCCTTGGCCTTGAGCTCCGCACTAGGAATTCACACTAGCATATTTACATCATTTACATAATTTGGATAAATGCATTCCAAGTAAAACTAGGTGTATTACACCCGATCGTGATGAACATCATGAAGTAATTAAAGGAAGGAAAGATGAGGAATTTTTGGATAGATAATAAAATGATGTACTTTGTCAATTACATCTATGTGCCTAAGTCATCCAATATTAGGCAGGAGTGCCATGACTCACCTTGGGACGGCCACCTAGGACAACGAATATTGATGACATTATTGGAAATAGGCTACAATTAGGAGTAGATGCAAAGGGATGTAGAAGATTGCATTAAAACTTGTATTGTATGCCAACAAGACAAGCTAGATACCAAAATGCAAGATGGTCCTTTACAACCTTTATTGGTGCTAGAGAGACCTTGTGTAAGTGTCTACATGGACTTAATCACTTAGTTTCCAATTTCATAAGGATACAATGGGATATTTGTGGTTTTTGATAGATTTTTCAAATGTTCCATCTCCATGCAAATGAAGGTGCCTTATGCCACAAAGGAAGTTGCAAAGTCGTTCTTCCCGAATGTTGTGAAGTTCTACGGTGTACCTTTGAACATTATATTGAATAGAGAAACAAGATTCACAAGACACGTTTTGATAGAGTAGTTCAAGCTTGTTGACACCAAGTTGTTAATGAGTTTGATATATCATATGTGGAACAGTGGGAAGACATATTGCATAAATGGCATTTTGGATAATTACCTAATCCATTTCATTTTTGTAGACCAATCGAAATAGCCATAGTTGTTGTATACAGCCCAATTCAGCTACAACGTGTAGAAGATTTCCATGACAAGATACAATCCATTTGAATTGGAAAATAGGAAGTAGTTTATGGCTCCCCACATAGTTCTATAAGGTTACTATGGATGGAACCCACCATCTTTAGGGTTCAAGAAGGGATGGAAAGACAAATTGGAGATGGACCGCATTCAGTTGATGAATGCAACAAAAGGGATGAAGCATTGGGCATATCATGATAGGAGGGAGGGAAAATTCAAAGTAGGTGACCTTTTCATACTTAAGTTGGGGAGAGAACAATTCAAGCCACCAAGTGGCATGTTTGGTGATTTGCAAAAATGGTTTGAAGGATCATTCAAGTTACTTGAGAATAATAGAAATGTCACTTATAGATTGGAGTTGTAGAACACATGAGATATCACCATATGGTTTTCCATATCAATTAGTTAAAGCCTTATAATACTGATGAAGGTGATGCTAGTAGAGTTCCACCATCCAAATCCCCTGCTATGATGCAAATGAACTAGAGTTGGAAGTGAACAAGATACTTGCACACATGACTTCACAATTTTGCAAAAACCAAAGGCAGTAGTACTTTATTAGCTGGAAGGATAGACCCAAAGAAAGAATAGTTAGGAAAGGAAGAAAACATTGTGGAAATATGAAGATAATATTTGAGATTTCTACTTAAACAAGTGTTAGTTGGACATTGCCAAGATAGAAATAGGTTCGGTGGGGGGATAAGTAAGGCCTTCCCTTGCGACCGAAAGTAGGTGCACTGTCGGGAAGGAACAGAGGGTCACAAGAAAGATCGCAATGTCAAATGTTTCCTACTAGATAGATGAATGGAGTGGTGAACCATTCATGATGCCTTTATAATACTTGGGGCTTCCTTAGGTGAGCAATCCGCACATGCAAACCCAAGGGAGTTGAGCCTCCAATTAGTTGGAAAGCATTGTCTTTGATGGATTTGATCGAGTGCTTTCAAGTGCTCTCATTCGGCACATTTTGATGGATTCACTTGCGATGGGAAGACTGGAGGGAATGTATGTGATGGATGAACATGCAATGGTTGCACTTGTGGGCACATAATAATTGGGCATAGTTGTGGTGTGTGCACTTGTGAGCAAACTTGTAGATGTGAATGACCAATGAATGGGAGACACCAAAGGAAGTAAAGCTTGAAGTAGTCACTTGAGTCCACCTTAGAAGTAAGGGGCTTATAAGATCCCGGAGAGACTCATATATGTAGGAGGATTCCTCATTGTGTTAAGGGAATTGAATTTATTCAAGGAAGCATTCAAGTGCAATTTTTTTTTTGCTTGTGCTAAGTTAAGTTTTTCTATAATAGGGTGAATTTGCACTTGTTGGGTGAAAAGAACGAAGTGAATAGGACATGTAGGACACATGACCTTGATAGATTTAGGGGTTGGATTGATGGTTTTATGCAAGAGGTGTCTTATGTAATGTAGTTTGTAAAAAGAGCTACAAGTAATTGGCCAGTCTCCTCTATTATACATTGTAAGACACTTCATCTAATAAAGTTTAAGGAATCCACCGTGGGTGTTGGTTGTACATGTCTTGTGTTATCTATGGTTGGATGAATGTTGTTATACTAGATTACAATGCATTGTGTTGGTTAACTATTATAATATTGGCAAGTATAAGTATTTTTGGGATGTTTTAAAGGTCGTAGTTGGACGTGTGCATATTGTTGGATATCTTGGTTAAGTAGAACTAAAGTTGCACATCTAACATATTGTAGTATAAGGAAAAGTTATGGGCATGCCTTAGGTGAAGAGACATTGTATGGTTGCAATAGGCACAGGGTGGTCCAGCCCCTATAGTCAAGGCAAGGTAGTGTTTCATAACCGGAGTAATATTGAAATCAATCATCCATAAAGATTAACCTTTATTTAATTACTTAATCCCAATATATTAATTAGTACGAGTACCATACCTATGTAGTTGGATTTAGTTATTGTTAGTCTAAACATTCTATGAATTTGTTCTTTTCTAATCACTCAAAATACGTGAAAGGATATAGGTTATTTTAACCTAAAATCCAACAATAATCATTTTGGATTTGATAGAACTGCATATATCAAATGTTAACATTCCACAATTTGGTTGCAATAGGGTTATTTGAGTGTGCTGAATTCATTTTTCCATTAAAAAACAACAATTTTATCCATCCAAAATTGCGAATTTGGTAGAAATTTCTTGGTCATATTTTCAGACAAATTAAAAAAAAACAAAAACAAATTCATAGAATGTTTAGCCTTCTTCTTATTTAATGATTATGCCCACATTACATAATCAATAGCACACACCTTCTCATACTCATTAGCACACACAATACATACGAAGTGGGTATTGTTTAATGTATTTGGCATCATTAACATAACACACCTAAACCTTCCCCTAATTAATAGAAGGTTGGTCTCATTAATGTTCTCAGCCTTCTTACATTATTAAGAAGGCGGCTAAATGTTTTAAGATTTTGAACTTTTTGGATTTGTTATCCCCAAAATCAGCCATAAAATCTTTGCTGAAATTGTAATTTTAGATTGTTGAAATAGTTGTTTTAACGTAAAAATGGATTAAACACTCTCAAATATCCTCATTACAACTTGATTTTGTAATGTTAATGAAATTAATATTCACAATTTCATCAAATCCAAAATTATTCAATAATTCTTACTAAATTTGAAATAAAAATTATATAATTCTCTATTGTTTTGAATGAATGGTTAAAAAAGGATTCAACACTCTCAAATATCCTTATTACAACTTGATTTTATAATGTTAATGAAATTAATATTCACAATTTCATCAAATCCAAAATTATTCAATAATTCTTACTAAATTTGAAATAAAAATTATATAATTCTCTATTGTTTTGAATGAATGGTTAAAAAAAAGTACAAATTCAATACATTACATGCTTCTTCACTTACCAAAAAAATCAGTCAAAAATTGTCATATAAAAATAACACATATACAAGATTCAAAAATTGCTCATTACTCCCATTAGAATTGGCGTGAAAACGAGATACTAGCTTAGACTTGGCAACACCATTATGAAATGAAATATTGGCTTAGATGTGAATCATGATTGTACAACGTTTCCAGCTTTTGATAATCATGTGACGAAAACACATACGTACACTAAAAATGTTTCAAACACATGATCATTGGTAGGTGCCTTCAACTTCCTAGACAACTATCAATTAATGGACTTGGATCGACTAGACTTACATAAGAGTATAGGACAAAAGACAAATATTGATTTGTCCTCAATATGGATAGCAATAATAACACGAGATTCTTAATAATTATTACTATTATGCTTTTCATAATCATTTTAGTTTACAACTTTGAATTTAAGTTCCCAACTATATAATGATTACATTTTTTGATATTGAAAGGTTATAACATTTTAAATTTCTTATAAAAAACAATTTCAAAATACTAAAAGATTAGGACTTTTCACAACTTCAGTGTGAATGCAAACAACCTTGACAATACAAATCCAAAGACCCATTACAAATCATATTCAACGCTTCGACAAAGTAGGGCCTTTGATTAATCATGTCGCTTCATCATTCATGATAAATATGAAAATAGAATGACAGCAAAACTTGAAAAGAAGAATTTCTGAATATTTTGATTTCTGGAAGAAGTGTCATCTCTCTCTGGGCGACTTTCTAGGTATTGACAAAACCCTGGCCGATTCAGCGCTTTGTATCGTCTCCTTGTGAATTCAAGGGAAAATATGTCTCTGTCGTACCAACTTGATTGCAATAATACTGGTGGTTGGATTGGTTTTGCTTTCACACAGAACGATGAATTCCAGTAACCGGATGGATTAGTTTTGTTTTCACACAGAATGATGAATTCTAGTAACTGGATGGATTGGTTTTGGTTTCACACAGAACGATGAATTTTAGAATTCTAGTAATTAGTGATTTTTGGTCATCCAAGTCAGAAGATGTCTTAACGGAATGGAATTCAGGTGGATGGAATGAAATCCATCTATCCCAACAATGAACAACCATATCATTGACAGTAATGAGTGATTAGATAAGTTAGCAAACTAAAAGGAATTTAAATCAAAATCTTTACTGGATGGATTGGTTTTGGTTTCACACAGAACGATGAATTTTAGAATTCTAGTAATGAGTGATTTCCGGTCATTCAAGAATGGAATCCAGGGAGATGGAATGAAATCCATCTATCCCCAACAATGAACAACCATATCATTGACAGTAATTAGTGATTAGATAAGTCAGCAAACTAAAAAGAATTTAAATCAAAATCTTTACTGGATAGACTGGTTTTGGTTTCACACAGAACGATGAATTCTAGAATTTTAGTAATTAGTGATTTCCGGTCATCCAAACCAGAAGATGTCTCAACGGAATGGGATCCAGGTGGATGGAATGAAATCCATCTATCCCCAACAATGAACCACCCTATCATTGACAGTAATTAGTGATTAGATAAGTCAGCAAACTAAAAAGAATTTAAATCGAAATCTTTACTGGATGGATTGGTTTTGGTTTTACACAGAATTCTAGTAATTAGTGATTTCCGGTCATCCAAGCCAGAAGATGTCTCAACGGAATGGAATCCAGGTGGATGGAATGAAATCCATCTATCCCCAACAATGGACCACCGTATCATTGACAGTAATTAGTGATTAGACAAGTCAGCAAACTAAAAAGAATTTAAATCAAAATCTTCATTGACAGTAATTAGTGATTTGATAAGTCAGCAAACTAAAAAAAAATTAAATCAAAATCTTTATTTTTCCATGAGTAAGAATCAGTTTTAGTGTTGGATGGAAGAACAATTTACTCAGCTCAACAAATTAAGAACAATGACTCCCAATAATTAGATGAATTGGTTTTGGTTTCACACAGAACTATGAATTTCAGTAACTGGATTGGTTTTGGTGTGATTTTGGTTTCACACAGAACATAAATTCTAGTAATTAGTGATTAGGTTTTAAATCAAAATCTTTATTTTTTCAGGATTAAGAATCAGTTTTAATTTTAATGTTGGATGTAAAAACGATCTATCCAAAACTATACTCGTTTTCAAAATCTCTATAACAATAAATAAAATTATAACTAATCAAATTCAAGAAAAACCTTCCACCAAGAAAATGAATTTATCTACTTATCAATGTGTATGCCTTGAACTTAGGTCATGCTGCAAAGTCAAGCATTGATCAGATCAAAACATACTGTGAAGTCAAACGTTGATCCAATTGCCCGAACGCACGATCCTATAACGACAGCGCTGTACATATGACGTTTGGATTCAAGAATACAAGGCAAGAAGCATTGTCTCTACCTACAGACGGATGAGGTTGACTATAGAAGTTTTGCCAGAAGCTGCTGCTCTGAGAAGACCACCCACAACGAGCTAAAAACTGTTGGAAAAAGAGCGTACCAAGGAAACACGCTGAGGTAATATAAGATTTGCAATGATGGCCTTCATAATGGAGATCATCCTTGCTAAAGATGAAATCAAACCAATGTATCTGGGAACGGCAGCCTATTCAACGTTGGTTCACTATGCAAGCCATGGTTAAAACCATTGTTGAGAAACTCTTTCATCTGAAATGATTGCTATGAGTCTGCCACACAACAAGGAAAGAGCCAATGTAGAGGAGCCCACAGGATCTGTGGAAAGTAGGGATGACTATTCAAAGATGCAATCACTGTCATCCAGTAATAATAAGATGGCAGCACTAGCGGATAAAAGCTCCAACAAGAGGATATTGGCTCGGACCAACAATGCCCTCCAATATATTCTGTTTTTTGTTTTTATTGATGCGTAGGTACAATGGACATGAGCATGGATGATTTGCTAAATACTCTATTACACACCAGGAAATACCGAAATCGTACCATCCAAACAAAATAGTAACAGTAGATGTAATAATAACAGAGAAGAAAGCATAGCAAATGAACTCTGGTGGTATTAAAATGTCTGCCTTTTCGTTGACAAGGTTTCAAGGACCAGAGAGTAAAAAGGTCAAACTCCAGGGTGGTACTTAAAAGTCTCTGGTGTGCAAATTTTAGAACAGAAAGTTATTCCTTTTCATACAAACTCTCTGGAACTTTAAGGTTTCTTTAGAACACGCAGTTACTCTTCCTTCATACAAATTCTATGGAACTTTGAAATAAATCATTCTAATTGATTGTATTTTTCTTTTAAACTTTACTAAGTATTTAATATATTATTAAATGTTATATTTATAAAACTAGTATAGTCAAGTGAATATAGATAAACCACAAGTTAAGTGTCATTAACAAGTTATATTTTACTTGTTCTGTATATATAGTTGTAATCAGCTGTTGTCTATACCTCAGATAACTGTTACCACCCATTCAGCTCTCTGTTATTATGGCCTTTCTTCTAATTAAGTTGATTGTGGGTTGTCTGACATGAATTATTTTTTATATTCTTTTTTTGTAATTGTTTATTTCTAATTTAGAAAAATAACCATAAAATCAATTATGTCATCTTCCTCCAATCTAAGAAAAACATACTTACTAGTTCACCCAAATTCTAAAATATAAATATTTATAGATATAATAATACTTCAAATCAATTTCACTTCATTTCTTAAAAGTAGGTTCACAAATCCCAATACAATAACTTCTTTGAATAAGATGAACTTGGTCAAATAAATTTTCACTTCACAAAATCAGTTCCTACTGATAAAAAGTGACAAGGATTTGCTTCCATTAAAAAATAACATGCATATTCAAAGACACAATCAAACCAAATAATTTGACTGACATAATAATGTTAAAAAGCTTCTAAAAACAAACAATGGTTTATAAAGAGAAACCAGCCTTGATTCTTAATTTCATTGGAGAATATTAGGAAAGAGGGTATATATTCACACCCAGGATTCCCACAAGGTAAAAACCAAATAATTTGATTGACATTACAATGTTAAAAAGAAGAGAAACCAGCCTTGATTCTTAATTTCATAGGAGCCTTGATTCTTAACAAATAGTGAATTGCACCTGATCCAAGAGGTTGGTTTATAAAGAGAAACCAGCCTTGATTCTTAATTTTATAGGAGAATACTAGGAAAGAGGGACCCATAGCCAGATTTACAATCATTACATAGAAACATAGAAAGTCAGCTCCCAAGAAGAAAGTGTCACAAAGCAAGATTTGAACCGGGATGGAGAGGATAACAACATACCTCCCAACCATCCGATCTACACTCAATTGACAAACCATCTTTTGTTTTATTATAAAATTATAACACTGATTTTAAAAAAGAGATATTTGTAATATTTTTATTAACCCATTTAAATCCATTTTAACTTCAGTTTCTTAAACATTAAAAAGAAAAAAAAAATATTGAAATACTCGAACTCAAACTTTATACATCTTATTATGATACATATATAGAAATTCAAACATAATTATTATAAAAATATTTGTATTGACTTTATACAACAATATTTCTATATAAATCTTATATAAAAACTTTTTTTATATGAAAATATTTTTAATTTAAATATTAATTTTTTAATTTTTTATAGATAATATGTAAATCTCATCTCTCAATACAATAGAAACATATTTTTATTTTTATTTGTGTAATTATATTAACTCAACATGGAGTAAAATGGCTTTTATATGTACAGTCTTGAGCATGTGATGTGTGAAGTTAACTATGTTTGAATATCTAAAAGTTTCAACACTATCCAATTTAAAGCATCAGTTGATTTTGTAATTACCTACTTTAAAAAATTTCCTTATACTCTGTAATCTAAACTTTGAACATGGAACTTTGTTTTTAAGAATTTTGCATCATTTTAAAATGATTTAAATGATTTAAATTTTGCATCATTTTAAAATAATTTAAATCATCTAAATTTTTTAAGAAGTTGAGTTTATTTTAATTTATTGCAAAACACAAAATTTATAAAATAATTAATTTTATCCATTTTTTAACTCACTCCATTATCTGTATTTAATAATTACACGACTTCGATGATTATAAAATGATTTGAATTTTGCATCATTTTAAAATAAGTTAAATCATCTAAATTTTTTAAGAAGTTGAATTTATTTTAATTTATTGCAAAACACAAAATTTATAAAATAATTAATTTTATCCATTTTTTAAGTCACTCCATTATTTGTATTTGATAGTTACACGACTTCGATGATTATAAATTCAATGATATCAAAACTTATATCTATAACCAATATAAAAAATGATTTATTAATGCACCAAAAGGAAGTGGATAATAGCTGCGTATCTTAGTCGGTCTTTAATGAACAAGTGAGGATTGAACCTCATCTCCTTTTCCATGTACGGCATCATCCCCGGAGCTCGATTGATGGGTATTTATCATACAGAGCATCAAACATCAACCTGGCATCTTTTGATTGTATCGTATATTATGGAGATGAGAATGTAGAAAGGAAGATCATGGTTTTATGTGAATTAATAGATATTAAGATTATGAAGTAATCAATAGAGTTTAAAAAGAAGTTTTTTAAAGTATTTTTGTCATTGTAAGTTTTAGTTGTTATTTGGATATAAGAACTTTTTACATTTTAGAAATAATTTTGTACATAATAGAAATCAAGATGGTGTTATGTGAATATTTTTTTGATAGTTCAATATAAATTATCTTATACATAATAGAAGTGAAGATGGTATTATGTGAATATTTTTTGATAGTTTAGCATAAAGAGGTATTGATGAAAGATGATCTATTTTTAGAGATGAACATTATTTTTATTGAAAGCTATTCATGTAAATCCTATGGAAGTTGGATTAATTTGTTTATTCAATGTGTCTAGTTCTTTTAGTTATAATTAACAACCTTGTCCAATGAGAAACAATACACATTACACTTATTTTTCTAGCTGGTATTTGTTTTTATTTGCATAAACAAACAACTTAATTTTTCATTTTTTTTATCAAGCTTTCAAATATTTATATTTTTTCCAATATTACATTTTTAGAGCAATTGGATAAAGATGATTTCATTTCCATGGAAATTGGAATATTTACATGGACAATCCATGATATCCATGTACTATCACATTTTGTTAGTATGTATAGTGCATTTTACCATGTCATTTATTTATTTGTGAAATTTTAATATGTTTCTATTTATTAATAACATTGTTATATATCTTGCAGCTTCAAACAAAGCATAAATATGCATACTCAACATGTCCACTCAAAATAGTTTCTAAGTGTTCAAAAATATTAATAAATGATATGTATGGTGAATGAAGCATTATGGTAATGGGAAGAAAGAGAAAAGAAAAAAGCTAGGAAGAATAACTCTTAATATGCGGAAGCATGCTTATCATAGTAGTAATGGTAAGTAATTGCTTTCAATTACATAATTTTATTAACTAAATTTAATTTGTGTATAGATATTACATATTAGCAAATTTTATTTTATTTTTTTGCGATATGCATCTATGAAGTACTAAATTCACACATACAATTCGTGGATGATGTTCTACTGGCTGGCTCGGACTCTGTTGGTGAATGGAAGGTTTATCAGAATATTATCAAACTATTTTGCAGTGCATCTGGCATGAAGGTGAGTTTCTCAAAGTCCTACTTTTATTACAATCTATTGGATGATACTGAGGTGAGAAATATTCATAGTGTGCTGCCATATAAAGCTTGTAAGTTGGTTGAAGGGTTTAAATACCTTGGTTACTACTTAAATCTGAATGGCTATTTGATCAAAGACTGGCAGTGGTTACTTAGAAAGGTGGAAGCTCGCATATCACATTCGTCTTATAGATTTCTATCCATTTGAGGGAAACTTATTCTGGTGAAGGCAGTATTGATTGGAATCCCAGTTTACTGGTTTTCCTTACTCCCGGTTCCTTGTGCTATCATTAAAGCATTGCAAAAAATGCTTTTCAATGTCCTTCGTTCTGGAGGAATGACTAAGGCCTCTATTGTGATGATTGGTTGGGACAAAATTTCAATTCCGAAAAGTTCTAGAGGTTGGGGTATAAAAGATCTCTCTTCTTTCAGTGAGGCATTGAGACTTAAATCATTCTGGAGAGGTTTGTTCAGTAAGACACTTTGGTCTGAAGTTTTACACTTGAAATATATCAAAAAGGAAATTAGTCTCTAGTTTAGAGGTTCTGATAAACAGACTAGAGGGGTTTCGCTCATCTGGAATGGATTTTTAAAAGTTTACAAGTGGTTAGCTTTGGATCTTAGCTGGCGGATGGGAGATGGAAAAGACATTTCCATTGGTGTGGATCCCATTGTGGGTTTGGAGGATTCTTATAGATTGTCTCCTGATGTATTGTTGCATATCAAAATATTTGGGTGTTATACCCTAGATAGTATTATAAAAAATAATGCTCTTGGTTATTGGTACAAACCTAAAGATTTTGGTATGACCGGAAATTTTGCAATCGAATGGGATAGATACATTAGATCATTAAATGAGGCTGGTTGCAGATCTACAGGTGACGGGGATAAAATTCTATGGCTGGGGGATGAAAGTGCAGGTATTGTGACTGCAAAGGCGTCTTACAGGTCTATTATTCAACAAAAATGTATTTTTCCTAGACATTGGTGGTATCAGACCCTGTGGCATTGGAAGATTCCTATCAAGATGAAATGTTTTATGTGGTTTGTGTTTATGAATAGACTAAAAAATTGGGATAATATCATCCGGAAGGGCTCGATTGGTGCTAATATGTGTATACTGTGTAAAGCTAATGCTGAGAATATTACACACTTATTCCTGGAATGTGAGTTTTCTAGGAAGTTATGGGACAAAGTGTGCCACTCACTTAGGATCATCCATGATTGGGGTAAATCTGATATCATATCCAGTATGTTCAGCTAGATTAATTCTTACAAAACTTATGATATTCTTCCGGTGATCATATGTTGTAGAATTTGGCATATGAGAAACCGAGTGTTGTTTGATAATCTTTCCCCAAACATATTGATGGCATGTAATTCCAGTTTAAAGCATTTTGCTATTTATCAAAGCAAGCAGGTTATCTGTAAACAAAGGAAGGTTGGATTGCTGAATTTTCAAATGGATAAACCTGTTCTATTTTTTGATGGGGCAGCAGCCTTGGGACATTGTGCTGCTGCTAGTGTTATCTACCTTAATCAGGATCATTACTTTACATTCAGGCTGAAATGTGGTAGAGGATCCAATATGAAGGCTGAAATTTTTGCATTATGGATGATCATCAGGGTGGAAAATATATTTGGCTTGGCAGAAGTTAAAATAATTGGTGATTCTCGTGTCACTATCAAATGGGCCATGGGAGACTATAAGTTACAGGTGATTGCTTTACTTTATTGGTGTGAACGTATCCGGCATGAATTTGAGCAATGTCAAGTCATATCATTGCATCATATCTATAGAGAGAACAACACATTGGTGGATAAACTTTCTAAGTTGGCCATGGATACTGAAGAAGGCATTTTGTTTTGGGAGGAATACATTGATTCCAAGATGGAATCCAATGGTTCTATTCCTTTTCTGGATGGATGAAGACTTTTGTAATCAGTGATAGTATGATGTATTAGGATATATGTTTTTTGGAAAATGTTGTTGTTTTTGGACTGGATTGATAGGGTTTTGGTATCATGCCGAAACTGTGTTGTAATGGCTCATCGTTGTACTATTTGATTTATATATAAAAATAACAATAGTACTTTTTTTTCGCTGAAAAAAAATCAAATTTCATCTTCAAGCAACTAGAGTATTATAAGGACTTGCAATATCACATTTAGTGGACATGATGCTTATTGGGAAGACTATGTCAAATTTTATATGGCTAATGTTAGATTGTAGAGGGACTTGAAATATTAAAATGTTAGAGCAATAAGTGACCTCAGGAAAAAGGGGAGATGTGGCATTTGACTCAATATTCAATGGGATGAGAATTCGCTTAACTCCCATGGTTATTAAAATATCTAGAGAACAATATATGCATGATCAAATTCCCCAGGTTTTATTTTAAACATGAAAATTCTCTTAACAAGGAAATATTATTTTGGAGAAGAAAAACACATGATTAGCATAATAGTATTGGCATTTTCTAAGGCTAAGGATTTACATTTATATACATAATTTATTATTTATATGCTCTAAAGAGTAATGTGTCAAGTTGTGTTACATAAACCAATTTATATATGAATTCTAAAAGTTCAGTTCATGGGGTAAATTAAAAGTTATAATTCAAATTGTATGATTTATATTTTATTGTAAAAACATAGTAAAATATCAAATGCAAGGTATTGTAAGAAACAAATTCCTACTTTAATTTGTGATACACAAAAATATCTTCTTGTGATCTTCTTTAATACACGAGAGTTCACTACCCGATACACCTAGTGGTCAAGGAGGATACCATGAGAGGATGCCATGTACACATCATTTGTAGTTGACAATGCAAATATAGCATGTACCTCTTACTCGTCCAATTGATTCCTCCACAATATAGGTTAATAATAACCACTTATAAATCTTCTACGGTCAAGATTTCTAGCTTAGTCTACATCAACAAAGCTTTATATATCTATCTATCTCTTAAGTATAGTTATTCCTTGGTAGCATGTTTCATAATTTGAAGTGCCACATGAATATCTAAATACCTTCTTTATAGTTGTCCAATGTTCCTTCCCTAGTTTTGACATATATCTGCTCAAAACTCCCATAGCATGTGCAATGTCTAGTCTATTGTATACCATAGCATACAACATAATTCCAATAGCACTTGCATAGAAAACACGGGACAGGTCCTCTACCTCTTCTTGTGTCGTGGGATATTGATCTACATATAAATTTACACCTACAAGAATAGGGAAATTTACCGATTTATATTCTTCCATATTAAACCATTTCAATATTGAGTCTCAACATATTTCCTCATATTCAACTAGAGTTTCCTATTTTCCTTATCTCTTTTAATTTCCATGCCCAAAATAAAATGTGTAACACCTAGATATTTCATATCAAATTTAGAGAACAAATGGGCTTTGACATTTTAAATGATTTTCTTGTTGTCTCCAATCAACAGCGCACATCAACATACAAGACCAGATAAACAAAATGATTACCAACCTGCTTGGAATACACACGGTGATCAACTTTGCTTCTTGAGAAACCAGGTCCCAATATATAAGTATCAAATTGTTGATACCATATTCTTGGGTATTGTTTTAATTCACACAAGGGACTTCTTCAACTTGCAAACCAACTCTTTATTTCCCTTCACTACAAAACATTCTAGTTGTTTTGTGTAGATTTATTCTTCATGAAGATCCCCGTGTAGGATTGTTGTCTTCACATCTATCTTCTCTATTTCAATATCAAAAGCAGCAATGATAAACCAAAAAAATATAATAGATGTTAATCAAAAATAGATTTAAAAATTCTACCAACATCAATTCCCTCCACCTAGGAATATCCCTTTGCTACTAAAAAATCTATGTACTACTCTACCTTACCTTATGCATTCAACTTCTTTCAAAAAAAAATTATACCAATATGTTTTCTTCCAAGTGGCAACTCAACTAAATCTGGCAAGTCTCAATTTTATACAAGGCCTCCATTAATTCACCCATGGCCTTCTTTAAGAGTTTACTATCCTCTAACTACACTACCTCCCCAACGGTTCTAAGATCATATTCAGTAAAAAATAGAAAAAAAACAGGTGGGGTATTGATCCAAGTGGATATCGGTGGCCACCCACCTTTCCAACTAGCTCAAAACAGTTTTCTGGCAATTTTGGTAATGTACTATTTTTAGCAGTTTTTTGGGTCCTGAACTTCCGAGGCCATTTTGAGGCCCTAAACGACCTTTTTTTGCGATTTGGGGGGCCAAATGGTTGCCTACGGCATGGATTTGGGGGGCCAAATGGTTTCCTATGGCATGCATTTGGCCCTAGTTGAAAGTTGTAAATCTCAGATAGACCTTTCCAACGGGTTGCCGAGCGCCCCAAACGGATATCGTATGCAAAAGTTACGACCCCAGAAAGTTGATGTACTAACTTACCCAATTGGGGCCCACATGACTTTTGGCGCTTCATCTCCTAGGGTTAGGTTTTTGGATGTCTAAGGTTTTTGACATTCCTGTTTATTGTAAAAGGCCTTGAGAGCCGCATTGTAACCATCTTCTTGCGAAATGAGTGCAGCCCTCACATCTCTTCTCAAAGATAAGCTGCCACCATTCCAGCAAGCTTGTTTTCCGCTGCATTTTACAGTTTTAGCTTATTTCCTTATTGAATAGAAAACCAATTTTACTGTATCTCTATTATTTTGTGTTAAGCATCTAAGAATAATCTGTATTCATTTCGATCTGCTCATAAAATCTAGATCAGTGGTATCAGAGTGGTCTGCTCCTTGTCGTCTTAATGCATGTCCCCAACAAGGTCACAGTACAAAGAATTGGGTCTCCAGCATGTTTCTCTTGAGGACAAAATCTCTTGCACACCCAAGTGACCTCTCATGGCAGGAGAAAAGAAAGATGACGGGATAGGAGATCCTATCAAAATGTTGCTTGAGGAATCCCTCACGCAATAGAGGAACGAAACGATGGATAGTTTCACGCAAATCCTTCGGTGACTACCAACAAGCGACGCATCTTCCTCGAGCGGAGGCACCGCCCCCTTCAAGGTACAAATCAACTTCAATATTCCTTATATTTGAAGGACAGATAGACGCAGATGTTGTAGATAAGTGGTTGAATCTACTGGAAGGGTATTTTTCTGTCCATAACTTTTCGAATAGAGAAAAGATTACTTTTGTGCTCCTCAAAGCCATTCCCCATGCCAAATATTGGTGGGAAACTTTCTGCAAACAAAAGGACATAGAGGAAGCCTCAGTATTTTCAGTCACGGCCACCTGGGAATCCTTCAGGGATTCTATTAAGGAACAATACTACCCTGTTGGAAGTTATGACGACTTGTATACCAAATGGACCACAATGCGACAAGAAAGAGACCAAGCAATGCCAGAGTTCACAAATATCTTCCATACCTTGCGCACCAAGCTGGGTATCAAAGATTCAGAGTGACATCTGGTGCTCAAGTATCGCGGTGGTTTGCATAGATACATCCAGACAAAAATGGAATTTCTGGACATCTCTTCCTTGGGTGCAGCCTACCGATATGCCGTCAGAATCGAGCAAAAGCTCAAACAAAAGATGCAGCAATTTGGGCCTGGGAACCCCTCACTGGAAAAGACTAGAAAGGGCGGCCCAACCCACAGAATAAAGGACAGAGCAAAGATGGACAGTATCAAGACAATCAGTCCAAGCCCAAGCAAAGAAGGACACCGGAAAGACGAAGAAAGATACTGGGAAGTGGTGCAACTTCCATAAGAGCCCTTGGCATAACACTATTGACTGCCGCTCAAAGCAATCGCTGGTAGCCGAAGTGAAAGCATCTGAATCAGATGTGGGTTCTGACTCTGATTCTGAACCAGAAAGGGGAAGACAGATCATTGACGAGGAACCCAGTGCCACCATTGCTACCACCAAGCTCCAGCCTGATGAACCAGATGAGCTAGAAGAAGGAGAACGCCTCCTCCATTCACAGATGTGGGTCAAAGGCACCCCGCTGCACTTCATCATTGATAACGATAGCCAGAAGAACCTCATCTTAGCAGAGGTCGTCAAGCGCCTGGCCCTTCTGACAATGCCACACCCGCAACCCTACACCATTGGATGGATTAGGAAAGGAAGCGATCTCCGCGTCAGCCAATAGTGCCAACTGTCATACGGCATCAAGCCCTTCAAGGACGAGGTATTGTGTGATGTTGCTCCTCTCGAAGTTTCAGATGTTCTTTTGGGCCAACCTTATTTATGGAAACGTCATGTTGTATATGAGTCTAGGCCTCGTAGTGTAATTATTTCTTTGAACAGGAAATTGTACAGGATACCCGAGGCAGTCCCTCCTAGTGCTATTTCCTTGATCTCTACCAAGCAATGCAGGAAGGTCATCTCTCAGACTAGGAAATTTGTCTTCTTCGTGATTCACTCTCAGAGTGAAAGAAATATCGCAGCCACACCCAGGGCCTCCGCGACCGATCTCTCCACACAGCAGAAGCAAGTGGATAAGGTGGTGGAAGGATACTCAGATATCTTCTCCTCTCGTACCGGGGTACCTCTGCACTTCCAGGTCAAGAATCCCATCGATCTGACCCTAGGAGCACTTCTACCCAATGGGCCAGTCTATCGCCGCTCTCTGTTGGAGAACAAGGAGAACAAGAGGCAGATCCAAGAATTTCTCCACAAGGGGAACATCCTTCCAACCTCATCACCTTGTGGGAGCCCAATCGTGCTGGTGCAGAAGAAAGATGGGACTTGGCGACTCTGCATTGATTACCGAGCCCTGAATAAAATCACAGTCCACAACCGGTACCCGATTCCCCGAATCGACGATCTCCTTGATCAGCTCATGGGGAACAAATACTTCAGTAAGATTGATCTGAAGTCTGGCTACCACCAGGTCCCAATAGGACAGACAGATGTATGGAAGACTGCCTTCAAGTCAAAAGAAGGTATTTTTGAATGGCTGGTCATGCCTTTTGGTTTGACAAATGCTCCAGGAACTTTTTTGAGGATGATGGACGATATCCTACGACCTTTCACCAATACTTTTGTAGTGGTGTATCTGGATGACATCCTCATCTACAGCAAGACTTGGGAGGAACACTTGCAGCATATTCAATAGGTTCTGCACACCCTGCGGCAGCACAAACTATATGCAAACTTGGAAAAATGCTCCTTCGGCATGGACAGGGTCCATTACTTAGGCTACATCGTTGATTGACATGGTGTGCATGTGGATCCAGCCAAGATCCAGGTCATCCGTGACTGGCCATCCCCAACCACACTCACTGAACTTCTCTGCTTCTTGGGCCTCACCAATTTCTATCGTCGGTCCGTGCTAGGATTCTCTCATATTGCATGGGCCCTCAGCCAAGTGACCAGGGGTGGTGGCAAGGAAAAATTTGTGTGGGGCCTGTCCCAACAATAAGCCTTCGATGGCTTGAAGAAGTCTTTGTGCTCATCATGGGTACTCTCATTACCGTACTACAACATCCCTTTGAGATCGAGACATATGCTTCAGATTATGCTGTGGGCACCGTTCTCACTCAACATGGACACCCCGTGGCATATCATAGTGAGACACTATCAGATGTTGTCCGTAAGTACCTTACCTACGACAAAGAAATGTACTCCATTGTACAAGCCTGTCGCCAATGGAGACATTACATTCTTGGGAAGGAGACAGTCATCCACACTGATCACAAGCCACTACAGTTCATGCAGACCCAAGGAAATTTGCAGAATGACCGCCATCAAAAGTGGTCAACATATTTACAGCAGTTCCACCTCAACATCAAATATAAAACAGGGAGTACCAACCGAGTTTCCGCCTACCTCAGTCGACCTCTAGTTCTGGCACTCACCACGGTGCTAGACTCTTGCGGCCACGAGACCTCCGTATGGCCCCACCTCTATGAGACAAACCCTGACTTCTGCACCACCTATCAAATGTTGGGCACCAACTCAGTGGTTGCTAATTTCCATCTTCATGACGGGATGTTGTGTCTTCTGGGCCATCTATGCATTCCATCAAGCGAGTGCACGAAGCTAATCTGGGAAGCTCACTACAGTCGGGTGGAAGGACACTTTGGCATCGAAAAGACAGTGGCGGTGTTGCAGAAACATTTCTACTGGCTGAAACTTTGAAAGGATGTTGGCAAGTATATCAGGTCCTGCACCTCTTGCGCTATTTCCAAACCGACCACTAAGAAACAGGGCCTATACACCCCTCTACGTAATCCTGACAGGACGTGGGAATCCATATCAATGGACTACATGTCAGGCCTCCCGTCCACCAAGAGGGGAAATGACTGTGTTTTTGTGGTTGTTGATCTCTTTTCCAAAATGGCGATTCTAGCCTCCTGCAAGAAGAACATCACAGCAAAATCCACTGCCAAGCTCTTCTTTGAACGAGTATGGGTACATGGGTCGAGCCTCTGGTCACTGCTGGATACCAACCTCACCAAATCCACTGCCTTCCACCCCTAGATTAACAGCCAAACTGAAGTTGTCAACTAGATGGTCGTACATATCCTGCGGATGTACAATTCAACACACCCCCGCACATGGGATGAGAGTCTTCCCTATGTCCAACATAGCTACAATAGAGCCCTACATAGCTTAACTGGCCATATCCCCTTTCAGGTGGGGTTGGGATTCCAACCATTGGGCCCCATGGATGTTGCACTTCCCCTTGCGACCACCTTGTCCGACTCGTCCCCGGAAGTTGACAAAGCCACTCGGTTCATTGAACGGATCCAACATATCCGCCAACAGGTTCAGGATATTCTACAGAATTCTAATGACAAGTACAAGCAGCGCCATGATCAACATCGGGTGCCACATAAGTTTTAGGTGGGCGACAAAGTTTGGTTGCATTTGTAAAAAGAACGCCTTATAGGGCCCCATCGAAATCTTCGCCCACTCCTTTATGGGCCATACACCATCACCAACGCAGTGGGTGACAATGCTTTTGAGCTCAACATTACCCCCTTCCTTGTTCTGCATCTAGTCTTCAACGTGGCTCTCCTTCGACCATATTTCCCACCATTATTAGACATCTCAGAGATAGCAGAGAAGTTAACACCAACAGAGCTCAACCCTGACTGCACAACAAGCATCCAGTGATCATATTGCAGACACACAGATCAAGGGCACTCGACATCACAGCATCCAGCTTTATCGAGTTGTCAAAGCAGGGCAGCTCCTGCACCAAGGCAAGTGGCTCACCCGAGGCCAAATTCAACAGAAATTTCCTCATCTGATGGGGGAACTAAACGCAATGGAGACCATTGCTTCCTAAGGAGGGAGGATTGATCTAGGAGGATATCGGTGGCCACCCACCTTTCGAACTGGCTCAAAACAATTTTCTGGCAATTTTGGTACTGTACTATTTTTAGTAGTTTTTCGGGTCCTGAACTTCCAGGGCCATTTTGAGGCCCTAAACGACCCTTTTTGGCGACTTTGGGGGGCCAGTTGGATGTCGATGGCATGCATTTGGCCCTAATCAAAAGTTATAAGTCTCAGATAGAAATTTCCAACTGGCTACCGAGTGCCCCAAACGGAGATCGTATGCAAACGTTACGACCCCGAGAAGTTGATGTACTAACTTACCCAGGTAGGGCCCACATGAATTTTGGCGCTTCATCTCCTAGGGTTAGGTTTTTGGATGTCTAGGGTTTTTTACATTCCTATTTATTGTAAAATGCCTTGAGAGCCTCATTGTAACCATCTTCTTGCGAAATGAGCGCAGCCGTCACATCTCTTCTCAGAGATAAACCGCCACCATTCCAACAAGCTTGTTTTCCGCTGCATTTTACAATTCTAGCTTATTTCCTTATTGAATAGAAAACCAGTTTTACCGTATCTCTGTTATTTTGTGTTAAGCATCTGATAATAATTTATATTCATTTTGTTCTACTCATAAAATATGGATCAATGGTATTAGAGCGGTCTGCTCCTTGTCATCTTAATGCATGTCACCAACGAGGTCAGGGTACAAAGAATTGGGTCTCGAGCTTGTTTCTCTTGAGGACAAAAGCTCTCACACGCCCAAGCTACCTCTCATGGCAGGAGAAAAGAAAGATGACGGGACAGGAGATCCTATCAAAATGTTGCTTGAGGAAGCCCTGACGCAACAGAGGAACAAGATGATGGATAGTTTCACGCAAATCATTCGGCGACTACCAACAAGCGACGCATCTTCCTCGAGCGGAGGCGCCGCCCTCGTCAAGGTAGAAATCAACTTCAATATTCCTATATTTGAAGGACAGATAGACGCAGATATTGTAGATAAGTGGTTGAATCTACTGGAAGGGTATTTTTCCGTCCATAACTTTTAGAATAGAGAAAAGATTACTTTTGCGCTCCTCAAATCCATTCCCCATGTCAAAGATTGGTGGAAAACTTTCTACGAGCAAAAGGACACAGAGGAAGCCTCATTATTTTCAGTCACGAACACCTGGGAATCCTTCAGGGATGCTATTATGGAACAATACTACTCTGTTGGAATTTATGACGACTTGTATACCAAATGGACCACACTGCGACAAGAAAGAGACCAAGCAGTGCCAGAGTTCACAAATATATTCCATACCTTGTGCACCAAACTGGGTATCAAAGATTCAGAGCGACATCTGGTGCTCAAGTATCACGGTGGTCTGCATAGATACATCCAGACCGAAATGGAATTTCTGGACATCTCTTCCTTGGGCCCGGCCTACCGATATGCCGTCAAAATCGAGTAGAAGCTCAAACAAAAGATGCGGTAATTTGGGCACGGGAAACCCTCACAGCAAAAGACAGGAAAGGGCGACCCAACCCACAGAATAAAGGACAGAGAAAATATGGACAGTATCAGGACAACCAGTCCAAGCCGCAAGCAAAGAAGGACATCGGAAAGACGAAGAAAGATACTAGGAAGTGGTGCAACTTCCATAAGATCCCTAGGCATAACACTCCTGACTGCCGCTCAAAGCAGTCACTGGTAGTGTTATTATTTCTTTGAACAGGAAATTATACAGGATACCCGAGGCATTCCCTCCTAGTGCTATTTCCTTGATCTCTTCCAAGCAATGCAGGAAGGTCATCTCTCGGACTAGGAAATTTATCTTCTTCGTGATTCGCTCTCAGAGTGAGAGAAAGATCGCAGCCACACCCAGGGCCTCCGCGACTGATCTCTCCACACAACAGAAGCAAGTGTATAAGGTGGTGGAAGGATACTCAGATATCTTCTCCTCTTTTACCAAGGTACCTCTACACTACCAAGTCAAGCATCCCATTGATCTGAACCCAGGCTCACCGCTACCCAATGGGCAAGTCTATCGCCGCTCTCTATTGGAAAACGAGGAGATCAAGAGGCAGATCCACGAATTTATCCACAAGGGGAAAATCTGTCCTAGATCATCACCTTGTGGGATCCCAATCGTGCTGGTGCAGAAGAAAGATGGGACATGGCGACTCTGCATTGATTACCGGGCCCTGAATAAAATCATAGTCCGCAACTGGTACCCAATTCCCTGAATCGACGACCTCCTTGATCAGCTCACAGGGGCCAAATACTTCAGTGAGATTGATCTGAAGTCTAGCTACCACCAGGTCCCAATAGAATACACAGGTGTATGGAATACTTCCTTGGAGTCAAAAGAAGGCTTTTTGAATGCCTGGTCATGCCTTTTGCTTTGACAAATGCTCAAGCAACTTTTATGAGGATGATGGACGATATCCTACGACCTTTCACCAATAATTTTGTAGTGGTGTATCTGGATGACATCCTCATCTACAGCAAGACTTGGGAGGAACACTTGCAGCATATTCAACAGGTTCTGCACACCCTACGGCAACACAAACTAAATTCAAACTTGGAAAAAAGCTCCTTCCACATAGACAGGGTCCATTACTTAGGCTACATCATTGATCGACATGGTGTGCATGTTGATCCAGCCAAGATCCAGGTCATCCGTGACTGGCCAGCCCCAACCACACTCACTGAACTTCAGAGCTTCTTAGGCCTCGCCAATTTCTATCGTCTGTTTGTTCTGGGATTCTCTCATATCACATGGGCCCTCAGCCAAGTGACCAGGGGTGGTGGTAAGGCAAACTTTTTGTGGGCCTGTTCCAACAACAAGCCTTCGATGACTTGAAGAAGCATTTTTGCTCATCGTCGATACTCTCATTACCAGACCTGCAACATCCCTTTGAGATCAAGACAGATGCTTCAGATTATGCTGTGTGTGTCATTCTCACTCAACACGGCCACCCCGTGGCATATCATAGTGAGACACTATCAGATGTTGTCCGTAAGTACCCTACCTACGATAAATAAATTTACTCCATTGTACAATCCTGCCGCCAATGGAGACATTACATTCTTGGGAAGGAGACAGTCATCCACACTGATCACAAGCCACTACAATTCATGCAGACCCAAGGAAAGTTGCAGAATTACCGCCATCAAAAGTGGTCAACATATTTACAGCAGTTCCACCTCAACATCAAATATAAAACAGGGAGTACCAACTGCGTTGCTGACTTCCTTAGTCGACCTCCGGTCGTGGCACTCACCACGGTGCTAGACTCTTGCGGCCAGGAGACCTCTAGATGGCCCCACCTCTACGAGACAGACCTTGACTTCTCCACCACCTATCAAATGTTGGGCACCAACTCAGTAGTTGCTAATTTCCATCTTCAGGACGGGTTGTTGTGTCATATGGGCCATATATGTGTTCCATCAAGAGAGTGCACGAAGCTGATCTGGGAAGCTCACTACAGTCGGCTGGAAGAACACTTTGGTGTCAAAAAGACAGTGGCGTTGTTGCAGACACATTTCTACTGGCTGAAACTTCGACAGGATGTCGGCAAGTATATCAGGTCTTGCACCTCTTGCGTTATTGCCAAACCGACCACTAAGAAACAAGGCCTATACACCACTCTTCCTATTCCTAATAGGACGTGGGAATCCATATCAATGGACTACATGTCGGGCCTCCCATCCACCAAGAGGGGAAACGACTGTGTTTTTGTGGTTTTTGATCGCTTTTCCAAAATGACGATTCTAGCCACCTGTAAGAAGAACATCACAACAGAAGCCACTGCCAAGCTCTTCTTTGAACGAGTATGGGTACATTTTGAGATCCCACAGACCATTATCTCAGACCGTGACAATCGGTGCCTCAGATCATTCTGGTCAAGCCTCTGGTCACTGTTGGATACCAACCTCACCAAATCCACTGCCTTCCACCCTCAGACCGATGGCCAAACCGAGTTTGTCAACCAGATGGTCGTACATATCCTGTGCATGTAAAATTCAACACACTCCCACACATGGGATGAGAGTCTTCCCTATGTCCAACATAGCTACAATCGAGTCCTGCATAGCTCAACTAGCCACAGCCCCTTTCAGGTGGGGTTGGGATTCCAACCATTGGGCCCCATGGATGTTTCACTTCCCCTTGCGACCACCTCGGACGACGCGTCCCCAGAAGTTGACAAAGTCGCCCGGTTCATTGAATGGATCCATCATATCTACCAACAGGTTCAAGATATTCTACAGAAGTCTAATGCTAAGTACAAGCAGGGCCATGATCAACATCGGGTGCCACATAAGTTTCAGGTGGGCGACAAAGTTTGGTTCCATTTGCAGAAAGAACACCTTGCAGGGCCCCATAGAAATCTTCGCCCACTCCGTTATGGGCCATACACCATCACCAAGGAGGTGGGTGACAATGCTTTTGAGCTCAACATTCCCCCCTTCCTTGGTCTGCATCCAATCTTCAACGTGGCTCTCCTTCGACCATATTTCCCACCATAATTAGACACCTCGAAGATAGCAGAGAAGTTGACACCAACAAAGCTCAACCCTGACTGCCTATAACAAGCATCCAGTGATCATATTGCAGACACACAGATCAAGGGCACTTGACATCAAAGGATCCAGCTTTATCGAGTTGTCAAAGTAGGGCAACTCCATCACCAAGGCAAGTGGCTCACCCGGGGCCAAATTCAGCAGAAATTTCCTCATCTAATGGGGGAACTCAACGCAATGGAGACCATTGCTTCCTAAGGAGGAGGGAGGATTGATCCAAGTGGATATAGGTGGCCACCCACCTTTCCAACTATCTCAAAACAGTTTTCTGGAAATTTTGGTAATGTACTATTTTTAGCAGTTTTTCGGGTCCTGAACTTCCGGCGCCATTTTTAGGCCCTAAACGACCTTTTTTGATGATTTGGTGGGTCAGATGGTTTCCCTTGGCATGCATCTGGCCCCACTTGAAAGTTGTGAATCTTGGATAGACCTTTCCAATGGGTTATCGAGCGCCCCATACGGAGATCGTATGCAAAAGTTACGACCCTGGGAAGTTGATGTACTAACTTACCCAGGCGGAGCCCACATGACTTTTGGCGCTTCATCTCCTAGGGTTAGGTTTTTGGATGTCTAAGGTTTTTACATTCCTGTTTATTGTAGAATGCCTTGAGAGCCTCATTGTAACCATCTTCTTACGAAATGAGCGCATCCGTCACATCTCCTCTCAGAGATAGGCTGCCACCATTCCAGCAAGCTTGTTTTCCGCTGCATTTTATAGTTTTAGTTTATTTCCTTATTGAATAGAAAACCAGTTTTACCGTATGTCTGTTATTTTGTGTTAAGCATCTGATAATAATCTGTATTCATTTCGTTCTACTCATAAAATCCGGATCAGTGGTATCAGAGCGGTCTGCTCCTTGTCGTCTTAATGCATGTCCCCAAGGAGGTCAATGTACAAAGAATTGGGTCTCGAGCTTGTTTCTCTTGAGGACAAAATCTCTCGCACGCCCAAGCGACCTCTCATGTAAGGAGAAAATAAAGATGAAGGGATAGGAGATCCTATCAAAATGTTGCTTGAGGAAGCCCTCATGCGACAGAGGAACGAGATGATGGATAGTTTCATGCAAATCCTTCGGCGATTACCAACGAGCGACGCATCTTCCGCGAGCGGAGGCACCGACCCCTTCAAGGTACAAATCAACTTCGATATTCCTATATTTGAAGGACAGATAGACGCATATGTTGTAGATAAGTGGTTGAATCTACTGGAAGGGTATTTTTCTGTCCATAACTTTTCGAATAGAGAAAATATTACTTTTGCACTCCTCAAAGCCGTTCCCCATGTCAAAGATTGGTGGGAAATTTTCTGCGAACAAAAGCACACAGAGAAAGCCTCATTATTTTCAGTCACGGCCACCTGGGAATCCTTCAGGGATGCTATTAAGGAACAATACTACCCTGTTGGAAGTTATGACGACTTGTATACCAAATGGACCACACTGCGACAAGAAAGACACTAAGTAGTGCCAGAGTTCACAAATATCTTCCATACCTTGTGCACCAAGCTGGGTATCAAAGATTCAGAGCGACATCTGGTGCTCAAGTATCGCGGTGGTCTGCATAGAAACATCCAGACCGAAATGGAATTTATGGACATCGAATCCTTGGGCACGGCCTACCGATATGCCGTCAAAATCGAGCAGAAGCTCAAACAAAAGACACGGCAATTTGGGCTTGGGAATTCCTCACAGCAAAAGACAGGAAAGAATGTCCCAACCCACAGAAAAAAGGACAGAGCAAAGATGGACAGTATCAGGACAACCAGTCCAAGCCACAAGCAAAGAAGGACACCGAAAAGATGAAATAAGATACCGAGAAGTGGTGCAAATTCCATAAGAGCCCTTGGCATAACACTGCTTACTGTCGTTCAAAGCAGTCGCTGGTAGCCGAAGTGAAAGCATCTAAATCAGATGTGGGTTCTGACTTGGATTCTGAACCAGAAAGGGGAAGACGGATCATTGACACAGAACCCAATGCCACCATTTCTACCACCAAGCTCCAGCCTGATGAACCAGATGAGCCAGAAGAAGGAGAACGCCTCTTCCATTCACAGATGCGGGTAAAAGGCACCCCACTGCACTTCATCATTGATAGCGGTAGCCAGAAGAACCTCATCTCAGCGGAGGTAGTCAAGCGCTTGGCCCTGCTAACAACGCCGCACCCACAACCCTACACCATTGGATGGCTCCGCAAAGGAAGCGATCTCAGTGTCAGCCAACAGTGCCGACTGTCATACGGCATCAAGACCTTTGAGGACGAGGTATTATGTGATGTTTCTCCTCTCGAAGTTTCAGATATTCTTTTGGGCCAACCTTATTTATGGAAACGTCATGCTGTATATGAGTCTAGGCCTCGTAGTGTTATTATTTCTTTGAACAGGATACCCGAGGCAATCCCTCCTAGTGCTATTTCCTTGATCTCTGCCAAGCAATGCAGGAAGGTCATCTCTCAGACTAGGAAATTTGTCTTCTTCGTGATTCTCTCTCAGAGTGAGAGAAATATCGCAGCCACATCCGAGGCCTCCGCGAATGATCTCTCCACACAACAGAAGCAAGTGGATAAGGTGGTGGAAGGATACTCAGATATCTTCTCCTCTCCTACTAGGGTACCTCTGCACTGTCAGGTCAAGCATCCCATCGATCTGACCCCAAGCGCACTGCTACCCAATGGGCCAGTCTATCATCGCTCTCTATTGGAAAACGAGGAGATCAAGAGGCAGATCCAAGAATTTCTCCACAAGGGGCACATCTATCCCATCTCATCACCTTATGGGAGCCCAATCGTGTTGGTGCAGAAGAAAGATGGGACCTGGCGACTCTGCATTGATTACCGGAGCCTGAATAAAATCACAATACACAATTGGTACCCGATTCCCCGAATAGACGACCTCCTTGATCAGCTCACGGGGGGCAAATACTTCAGTAAGATTGATCTGAAGTCTGGCTACCACCAGTTCCCAATAGAACAGACAGATGTATGGAAGACTGCCTTTAAGTCAAAAGAAGGTCTTTTTGAATTACTGGTCATGCCTTTTTGTTTGACAAATGCTCCAGGAACGTTTATGAGGATGATGGACGATATCCTACGACCTTTCACCAATACTTTTGTAGTGGTGAATCTGGATGACATCCTCATCTACAGCAAGACTTGGGAGGAACACTTGCAGCATATTCAACAGGTTCTGCACACCCTACAGTAGCATAAACTATATGCAAACTTGGAAAAATGCTCCTTTGGCATGGACAAGGTCCATTACTTAGGCTACATCATTGATTGACATGGTGTGCATGTGGATCCAGCCAAGATCCAGGTCATCCATGACTGGCCAGCCCAACCACACTCACTGAACTTTGGAGCTTCTTGGGCCTCACCAATTTCTATCACTAGTTCGTGCTGGGATTCTCTCATATTGCATGGGCCCTCAGCCAATTGACAAGGGGTGGTGGTAAGGAAAAATTTGTGTGGGGCCTGTCCCAATAACAAGCCTTTGATGGCTTGAAGAAGCATTTTTTCTCATCGCCGGTACTCTCATTACCGAACCTGCAACATCCCTTTGAGTTTGAGAAATATGCATCAGATTATGCTGTGGGCACTGTTCTCACTCAACACGGCCACCACGTGGAATATCATAGTGAGACACTATCATATGTTGTCCATAAGTACCCTACCTACGACAACGAAATGTACTCCATTGTACAAGCCTACCGCCAGTGGAGACATTACATTCTTGGGAAGATGACAGTCATCCAGAATGATCACAAGCCACTATAGTTCATACAGATCCAAGGAAAGTTGCAGAATGACCACCATCAAAAGTGGTCAACATATTTACAGCAGTTCCATGTCAACATCAAATATAAAACAGGGAGTACCAACCGAGTTGTTGACTGCCTCAGTCGACCTCCAGTCACGGCATACACCACGGTGCTAGACTCTTGCGGCCACGAGACCTCCGAATGGCCCCACCTCTACGAGACAGACCCTGACTTCTGCGTCACCTATCAAATGTTGGGCACCAACTCAGTGGTTGCTAATTTCCATCTTCATGACGGTATGTTGTGTCTTCTCGGCCATCTATGCGTTCCATCAAGCGAGGGCGTGAGGCTGATCTGGGAAGCTCACTACAGTCGGGTGGAAGGACACTTTGGCATCGAAAAGATAGTGGCGGTGCTGCAGAAACATTTCTACTAGCTGAAACTTTGACAGGATGTCGGCAAGTATATCTGGTCCTGCACCTCTTGCGCTACTGCCAAATCGACCACTAAGAAACAGGGCCTATACACCCCTCTGCCTACTCCTAACAGGCCATGGGAATCCATCTCAATGGACTACATGTCGGGCCTCCCGTCCACCAAGACAGGAAACGACTATGTTTTTGTGGTTGTTGATCACTTTTCCAAAATGGCAATTTTAGCCGCCTGCAAGAAGAACATCACAGCAGAAGCCACAACCAATCTCTTCTTTGAACAAGTATGGGTACATTTTGGGATCCCAAATACCATTATCTAATACTGTGACATTTGGTTCCTCAGCTCATTCTGGTCGAGCCCCTGGTCACTGCTGGATACCAACCTCACCAAATCCACTGCCTTCCACCCCCATACCGACGGTTAAACCGAGGTTGTCAACCAGATGGTCATACATATCCTACGCATGTACAATTCAACACACCCCCGCACGTGGGATGAGAGTCTTCCCTATGTCCAACATAGCTACAACCAAGCCCTGCATAGCTCAACTGGTCACAACCCCTTTCAGGTGGAGTTGGGATTCCAACCATTGGGCCCCATGGATGTTGCACTTCCCCTTGTGACCACCTCGGTCGACTCGTCCCCAGAAGCTGACAAAGCTGTCGGGTTCATTGAATGGATCCAACATATCCGCCAATAGGTTTAGGATATTCTACAGAAGTTTAATGACAAGTACAAGCAACGCCATGATCAACATCGGGTGCCACATAAGTTTCAGGTGGGCAACAAAGTTTGGTTGCATTTGCAGAAAGAACGCCTTACAGGGCCCCATCAAAATATTCACCCACTTCGTTATGGACCATACACCATCACCAACACGGTGGGTGACAATGCTTTTGACCTCAACATTCCCCCCTTCCTTGGTCTGCATCCAGTCTTCAACGTGGCTCTCCTTCGACCATATTTCCCACCATTATTAGACACCTCAGAGATAGCAGAGAAGTTGACACCAACAGAGCTCAACCCTTACTTCCTACAACAAGCATCCAGTGATCATATTGCAAACACACAGATCAAGGGCACTCGACATCAAAGGATCCAGCTTTATCGAGTTGTCAAAGCATGGCAGCTCCTGCACTAAGGCAAGTGGCTCACCCGGTGCCAAATTCAGCAGAAATTTCCTCATCTGATGGGGGAACTCAACGCAATGGAGACCATTGCTTCCTAAGGAGGGAGGATTGATCCAGGTGGATATTGGTGGCCACCCACCTTTCCAACTGGCTCAAAATAGTTTTCTGGCAATTTTGGTAATGTACTATTTTTAGCAGTTTTTCGGGTCCTAAACTTCTGGGGCCACTTTGAGGCCCTAAACGACCTTTTTTGGCGATTTAGGGGGAAAAATGGTTGCTGATGGCATGCATTTGACCCCATTCGAAAGTTATAAATCTCAGATAGACCTTTCCAATGGGCTACCGAGCGCCCCAAACAGAGATCATATGCAAAAGTTACGACCCTGGGAAGTTGATGTACTAACTCACCCAGGCGGGGCCTGTCGTGCCCACTATATGCCAGTTAATTAAAACTTTAACATGCAGAGTGCTAAACATAAATTATCAACCCGAGGAAGTCTTTTATTTCAAAGTTATCGTGCAAGATATATGCAAGCACAATTTCTACTTGACACTGTTGATCTATTGATATGTAATCGAAACTATTTGTAAACTAAGTCACAACTTCTTAAAAGTAAAACAAACCTCAAACCTATTCATAAATCAAACTGTAAATCGAACACACTTCAAACAAGATCTATTTCTATGAAACAAGATCTGATTGCATAAATCTAAAATAAGTCTTGTGTTGTCCAACGATCTATCAAATTGAATTAACATGAGAACGCTATGATAAATCTAATGAATAAAAACATAAATTGAATAATAAAACAACTATGATCAATCTACTGAATGAAAGCATGAATTAACAATAACAGATCTACAAAATAAAACACTTACAATCAACACTACCAGCATCTGCTCAGGAAAGAGGGCCCTTCCTCCACTGAGCAGATCTGGATCTCTACAATGAAAGTCTACAACTCCAGAATTAAGAAACTGCCAACATGTATTATCATAATGGAAAAATTACAACAGATCTGGATCAAATCCTACATCATAACATTGTGTTCTCTCCTATCTTGCATCTCCTATCATCCATCTCCTATCCTGCCTAATCTATCATGCTTAATCTCTATCAATCTATCCTCTCTCTCAATGAGATGGATTACATATTTATACATAAAATTATCTCCTGAAAATGAAGAACTGAACCCCCAACTTGTGATCTGCAACAGCTGAAACACGGCCGTAACTGCTGGCAATTTTGGAACCGGCCGCAACACCAAATCTGAAAAATACCCTCTCAAAGAACCACCTTCATATCGCAAACCGTAGCTTTGTTTGGCGATTTCCTTGAGAGTCAGGTAAATAAGGATATTACGCACAAAACCCATGTCTCGGATTTTTGAGATTAGTTTCCATATGCCCGCAAATCAAGACGTGAATCAAGGTGTTCTTATGTGGCATGTGTTTTTGGTTAAGGCTGTAACAGCTGGCTATGGGAGTCATGTATGTGACAACTCACTCCACAAACCATCATTAGTAAAATTATGCATAATAGTCTTTAATTCATCAAAGATAAAGGAAAATAATCACTATTAACCACTTAAAACACCAATGGAAGTAGCAGGTTGTTCAACTCGCAGCTACAACAAATGCATGAAAAATGGAATGATAAATGAGAAATAATGGTAAGAAAATGGGTGAAAAGTATGTCGATAAATGATGGAAAAATGGACAATTCCAGGGCCCAACATCTCCCCCAAACTGAACTTGTTGCATGTCCTCATGCAACCCAATATCTGTGTAGCATCCAACTTGAAAAAAACTCATTCACTTGTTCCTTCATTTTACCATTTGCACAGCTACAGCTAGAAGAAATAGAGAGTTTAACACAAATTGGCAGAGTCACTTAGCGGAGGATTTAGCAGAAAATTAGGCGGATTCGCAGCTTTTTAGTAGAAATTTGGCAAAGTCACAACTTATTTTAGCAAAGAAATTGGCGAAGTCTTTAGCAAAGATTTTGGCGGAACAACACTAAATGTAGCGGCAAATTTGGCGAAGTCAGCTTATTTTAGCAGAGAAGTTGGCGAAGGTTTTAGTGGCGAATTTGGCGGAACAACGCTAAATTTAGTGGCAAATTTAGTGGACTTGCAGCTGCCGGAAAAGATGTCGCAGCCGCCGGAAAAGATGTCGCAGCTGCCGGAAAACGGGCAGCTGCCGGAAAGCGGTCGCCGAAAAATATGTCGCAGCCGCCGGAAAAGATGTCGCAACTGCCGGAAAGCGGTCGCTGGAAAATATGTTGCAGCTGCCGAAAAACGGTCGCCGGAAAAATATGTCGCAGACACCGGAAAATATGTCGCATCCGCCAGAAAATATGTCGCAGCTGCCGGAAAACAGTCGCCGGAAAATATGTCGCAGCCGCCAGAAAATATGTCGCAGCCGCCGGAAAATATGTCGCAGCTGCCGGAAAATGGGTAGCTGCCGGAAAACGGTCTCCGGAACATATGTCGCAGCCGCCAAAAAATATGTCACAGCTGCCGGAAAACGGCCGCCGGAAAACGGGAAATGACAATATTTTACGACGTTTTAGCCTTTTTGAACGGGAAACTTCTGAATCCATTTTCTCCCAAACGACGAACTGGGTTGGGCTGAAATTTTGCAGGCAGGTAGCTACCACTCTAATGCATCTCCACGCCAAAAATTAGACGAACCCACATCACTGATTTCGAGAAAAATGCGAATTGGTTGTAGCTGATGATGGTCATTTTCTCGCAAACCGTGCACTGGATTGAGCTGAAACTTGCCATAGTTGTTCTTCATGATGTTATGCATCCCCTGTCCAAATTTCATGAGGATCCAACTTACCAATTGAAAGATATGCCCAAATCAAATTCTGCACTTTTGAACATGAAAACAATGTGTTACAGCTGAACTTCCTGAACCAATATTTCCAAAAAGACAAACTGGGTTGGGCTGAAATTTTGCAAGCAAGTAAATACCATTATAGTGCATCTCCTCACCAAAAATTAGATGAACCCACATCACGGATAGCGAGAAAACTGTGAATTGGTTGTAGGTGATGATGGTCATTTTCTCGAAAACCGTGCACTGGATTGAGCTGAAACTTGCCACGGTTGTTCATCATGTTGTTATGCATTCCCTATCCAAATTTCATGAGGATCCAATTCATGGTTTTCGAGATATCCTCAATTCAAATTCAGTATTTTATGTGCATGAGAAATATAAATGTGAATGGAAAACCAGCAAGCATAGTGGCTCCTCCCCCAAACTGAATAATTTGTCATGTCCTCGTGCAAAAGAAGAGTTGTCATCTTATTTGGAAATAACCATCTCCCCCAAACTGAGGACACATCATGTACTCATGGTTAAAAACTCTTCACGGCAGAAAACAAGTTTTGATTTGCACATCAATCCTCCATACTGTTATAAAAATTATTACTAATAAAAATGACCATTTTTCAAGTGTTGTGTATGGTAGGACTGTTTCAAAGTAGTTCAAGAGATCCTTTCAATCGTTTCCATGCTCATAAAAATAGTAATGACAACATATAGCACCAAAAGAACCAATTGCAACAAGCATAAAGCCCATATCCAACTAAGAATGAGAATCTCAAAGCACCAAGCCATTTCAAAATAGTTGGTAGCCACCATATTCAACAAATCCATGTATCAATTAACAAAACCTATGAATGTATGTATCTCACTTCATACATTCATGTAGCTTCTAATAATCTAATTTTGAAAACAGAGCATGGATCTGGAAATGACTATGTATTGCTGCTCCAAAAACTCAGATTACTGAAATATGTATTCTGCTATTACCTTCATTTTTGCCTTGGATATACCTTCACCTTCTGAGATGCAGCAATGAAATGAGCTATAAATAGATGGCTGGTCATGAAACCGTGGGCTGAGCATGGCTTAACACTGACAATTGATGCTTTTGTTATGTGGATGGAAACCCTGTAGTCATGAAATCTCATGTCCCCAAAAAAACTTAGTTTGCCGCCATGGAAATATAAGCATGTTTTCCCAAATCTGTCTTTCATTATTATGGGAATATTTTCATAGTAACAGCAACATCTCTTTTCCATTATGAACTACAACATCAAATATGCAAGGACCATGATAACAATTGTAAGCCAATGTGGGCATTACTCAATAATGAAACTCATACCTCTGAATGTATTCTCTGTTATATGGTAGCATAAAATTATACCACTGTAAGTTCTTGAGAAGCAACAGCAATGCCTTGTGTTCCTACAGCTGGTTCTTGTGTGACAGCAGTAGATCATTTTTCATGGTTTTCTAGGCTTCTTGAGATAATTAATGAATTCAGAAAACTCCCTGATCATTTTTGCTTGTACTTCAAGAGAACATCTTCAATGAGAAAACAATCTGCAAACCTTGATTCTAGTCATAAACTTGTTGCAAATTATTACAGGACTACCTTTTAAACTGAATGCAAAGCATGCCCTCATGCATCATTTCCTCAATTTGCAGCCATAGAGGATTTGTAGTTCCCACATGCATAAAAAAAATTCCAAAAGCTGGAAAGAACAACCTTCAAGCAACTGATTTATTTCTTCTCATTGTTGGTTTTTATGTGGCAGTAGCAATGATTCTTTTCTTACTGCTGGTTCTTGTGTGGCAGCAGCAAAACTTCCTATTGTTGGTTCTTGTGTGACAACAATAAGGTATCCCTTTTTTTTGTATGCTTGGTCAGTTGGGTTGGTGAGATGTTGGGTTGGAATTTGAAGTGGATGTGCATGGATAATGAAGTGTTAGAACTGAGTGGGAAATGATGGGAATGGATGGACATAAAAGGATATTTAGAAAATGGAAATGGCTAATGCTTAGTGGTTCTTCATGACATTTCCCCAAATCTTTAATAAATCAAAAACTCATGTTATTTTACCTCAAGTTTTACCTCCATAGAAGCCTTGGTTGACATGAATGGACTGGTGTATGCTGGAGCTATGTAGGTTGATCTGATGCTGAGACATATCTATATGAGAGATGGAACTGGATGAGACTGAATTTGATCCATGATGTTGTGCTGGTTGCATGTTAAACTAACTGCTGAGACAATTGATGAGCGGAAATTCTACCATAGAAGCAGAAAGTCCTTTCTCTTATTCTGAAAATCAACTGCTGAACTGAAAATGGAAAGGAATTGAAAAACTACTGAACAAATGATGCTGCAAATCATTGTTGAAACCATTAGATCACATAATCTTCAGCTGCTACAAACCCGAGGTACAATTCTTACCATGCGAATGAATGTGCTGAAGTCGAGCATGGAAAGAAATTATTGGATTACCGGCCATTAATGTATGTCGTTAACCAATGTGAAGAAACTCACCTTTGATGACAATGAGCTCTAAAGTACCTTAGTGCATCTTGACAGGTACGAATGGATGTGTTGGAGTCGAGTCACCTACAAGATTTGTCAATCAAGAGGCATTGATGAATCCCCATGATTAACAAGGAAATCTGCCATTGATTCATGCAGATACCAGGGCACTATAAAAACTCTAATCTTGATCCAGATGATGTGTCGGAGTCGATGGGACAAGACCATTGGAAGGTGGACCTTAATGCATTCCACATCATCCAATACGAGTACAAAATAAATGATTGTGAAGAATCATAGTGAAAAATAGGACCAACATGAAACTCAGAAGCGGAAAGTATATGTGAAGTCATGATGTAGTAGTGATGGGAAATAAAATGGTTATGGTGACTACATAAGCAGTGGAAAATGGGACTTCGACATGAATGGATTTTTGGGGTTTTGAAATGAGGAGGGTGAATGAATCTACCATAGGGAAATTGGCTTCTTGAGGGGTTTCTTTCAGCAACAAGTAGGATGACAGGTGTCTAAAAATTATTCTTGGCATGTAGGAATGGGACTTGACTTCGGAAACATTGGACTCTGTATGGTTTTCACATCAATCTCTCCATTTTTTTTTTTTATGTGCTCAATCCATTTGCAAATCAATAAAAAGTCTTCAAGAGTCACTCGTGCATGCATTGACCTTCTTCTTCCAAGGACCTGCAAAACCTAGCATTTGCCTGCAATAAAACATGAGATGATGGAAGAAGAGAGATGATTGGTCTCTCTTCACCCAACACTTATGAAAAAAAAAACAAGCAATTACTTATAAAACAAATCCAAAGAAAAATGAACAAAGCAAAATCCATTTTATACCTGCAGGAGAGCAATGTCCATCTAGACTCACCAACGGTATTCTGATCATAGCTTCTTCGTTCCTTGTCCAAATTGAGTGATTCCAAAGCCAAATGAAATTAAATTCATAGGTCTATTTCCATTAGAAACAGCTTTTTAAAATTCTATGCAATGATCTTCCAAATCACTCATTAACAGCCTGCATGACAAGGTGTCTTTTCGAATTCTGGACTAGACCAACAGTCACGGTTTTAGGCTTAACTTTTTCGTTTGATAACGGATTGATGTGATTACAATTGGAGATGGAAGTAGATTCGTGTAGGTATATCCATTAGAAACAGGTTTTGAATCCAACAAGAATTGATGGGTCAAATAAGCCAATGAACAGTCTAGAAAATAGAGTTTTAGGAATGCAGATTTGTGATAGGCAGTCAGTATTTTGGTCATAAAATTTACATACGATATCGGAATAGAGTGATTCAAATTGAATTGTAAACTAGATTAATAGGGGAATATACCAATGAAACAGGTTTGCAAAATATATCCAATAAGGCATCCAAAAATTGATTGTCCCAGCTCTGTTCCTAAGCTGCCAGCTTGACATCCTGTTAGTATTTTGGCCATAAAATTTTCGTTTGACACCCAATTGTAAAAAGTCATATTGTTTTGGAAACTAGATTCAAAGGGCTACTTGGGATGTAAATAGGTTTTAAAAATAAGTTCATTTGGTCTCCCAAAAATGGACTGTCCCGACTGTGTTTCAGTAAAAAATTTAAGCCAAAAATGTCACCAAAAATTTTATAAATGAAATTTGACCCCCAAAAGTGATTGGAATAGATGTGAATGTTTTTAATAATGTAAATTTAAATATAACACACATCCATACCAAAAATTTCAAGCATTGAGCACCTAGATTGATTTATACAGTTTGTTGCAGCCACAGCTGCAACTCTTAAAAAAATGACATAATGTTGAAATGAAGCATGTGCATTTTTATGGAAAATAAAAACTAAAGACATATCATGATATGCAACACCCACGTATCTCAAACTCATTATTTTTTACCTGTAGCACAGTCACAGCTGGGTGTTACATCTCCCTGTCACAACCAATGTTGCAACTCACTGTTGTAGCTGAGAGTAATCATTCACAGCTGGGTGTTGTAGCTAACAAATTCATGTCAAATTTCAAGCTTGAAGGGTTCCATAATCATGGGCTCATTTTCATGTGGATTCTTCATTCACTTTCCCTAATTACTGTAATTTTGTTTTCATGATATTTTTATTTTTATTTGTAACAAATAGAAACAAATTGAAATTAGGAAATTGATGACAAAAAGGACTTGAGCATTTTTGTTCAAATAGTCAACAATTCCAAAGCATTCATGAAAACATCTCATACCCATTCCTTATCTTTCTACTTTCTGATCTTCCAGATCGCAACAAGGCGCAGGAAGAGAGCATACTTATTCAAAAATAAAAATAAAAAACAAACAAAAGCATGGTTTTATTCTGTTATTCTATCCTACCCTATTCTACTTGGAAATAAAAAAAAATTCAAGTGTATGCATATTTCCAATGGAGCCATTTTCGAAAAAGTGACTCAAGTATGCTCATACTCCTAATAGAAAAATATAACTTTATGAATTCTAGGATATGAGAGATCAACTCCCCTTGAAATGATGGTGCCAAGAATTGGTGAAGCATGGAATAATGCTGCAGACCGATGACAGATTGAAACCAAGCTTCAATATAGTCTTTGTTCCCTTGATTGCTCATGGATGTTACACCATGAATATCCTTATTAAACTGATCTTCCTCAATGCATAAGAGTTTCGGATCTAATGATGTGAATGACGCTTTTGGTTCCAATGGCTGTTCTCCATCAAATGTTACGTGTGTATTGTTGATCTTATCTGCTTGCTTATGAGGACTAGAAGAAACTCCATCTGCAAAACTTGGAGTTAAAATATGTTCAGGCCTCGTATGGATTTGCTGCAACAACGCACAACCTTTTTGCAGTGGTGTAGGTGAGGTAGAACAAAAGGGAAATGTAGGAACATTTTGCAGTTCAACACTGTAAGCATACTGTACTGCTTTATTATGGTTAGGGTGGATGGTGGATTGGACAGGAAATTGTGTTGGATACCAAGGAGTTTGATGAGAAGATAGATGTGGTTGATGTAGATGATTGAGTTGTGAGGTTGGCGCTTCATCTCCTAGGGTTAGGTTTTTGGATGTCTAAGGTTTTTGACATTCCTGTTTATTGTTAAAGGCCTTGAGAGCCTCATTGTAACCATCTTCTTGCGAAATGAGCGCAGTCGTCACATCTCTTCTTATAGATAAGCCGCCGCCATTCCAGCAAGCTTGTTTTCTACTGCATTTTAAAGTTTTAGCTTATTTCCTTAATGAATAGAAAACCAGTTTTACCATATCTCTATTAATTTGTGTTAAGCATCTGATAATAATCTATATTCATTTCGTTCTGCTCATAAAATCCAGATAAGTGGTATCAGAGCGGTCTGCTCCTTGTCGTCTTAATGCATGTCCCCAACGAGGTCAAGGTACAAAGAATTGGGTCTCGAGCTTGTTTCTCTTGAGGACAAAATCTCTCGCACGCCCAAGTGACCTCTCATGGCAGGAGAAAAGAAAGATGACGGGACAGGAGATCCTATCAAAATGTTGCTTGAGGAAGCCCTCACGCAACAGAGGAACGAGATGATGGATAGTTTCACGCAAATCCTTCGGCGACTACCAACAAGCGACGCATCTTCCTCGAGCGAAGGCGCCGCCCCCTTCAAGGTACAAATCAACTTCGATATTCCTATATTTGAAGGATAGATAGACGCAGATGTTGTAGATAAGTGGTTGAATCTATTGGAAGGGTATTTTTCTATCCATAACTTTTCGAATAGAGAAAATATTACTTTTGCACTCCTCAAAGCCTTTCCCCATGTCAAAGATTGGTGGGAAACTTTCTGTGAACAAAAGGACACAGAGCAAGCCTCATTATTTTCAGTCACGGCCACCTGGGAATCCTTCAGGGATTCTATTAAGGAACAATACTACCCTGTTGGAAGTTATGACGACTTGTATACCAAATGGACCACACTGCGACAAGAAAGAGACCAAGCAGTGCCAGAGTTCACAAATATCTTCCATACCTTGCGCACCAAGCTGGGTATCAAAGATTTAGAGCGACATCTGGTGCTCAAGTATCGCGGTGGTCATCATAGATACATCCAGACCAAAATGGAATTTCTGGACATCGAATCTGTGACGCGGCCTACCAATATGCCGTCAAAATCGAGCAAAAGCTCAAACAAAAGACGCGGCAATTTGGGCTTGGGAACTCCTCACAACAAAAGACAGGAAAGGGAGGCCCAACCCACATAATAAAGGACAAAGCAAAGATGGATAGTATCAGGACAACCAGTCCAAGCCGCAAGCAAGAAGGACACCGAAAAGACGAAGAAATATACCAGGAAGTGGTGCAACTTCCATAAGAGCCCTTGGCATAACACTGCTGACTGTCATTCAAAGCAGTCGCTAGTAAGGGAAATGAAAGCATCTGAATCAGATGCAGGTTCTGACTCTGATTCTTAACCAGAAAGGGGAAGATGAATCAATTACACGGAACCCAGTGCCACCATTGCTACCACCAAGCTCCATCCTGATGAACCAGATGAGCCAGAAGAAGGAGAACGCCTCTTCCATTCACATATGCGGGCAAAAGGCACCCCACTGCACTTCATCGTTGATATCAGTATCTAGAAGAACCTCATCTCACTATAGGTTGTCAAGCGCCTAGCCCTGCCGACAACGCCACTCCCACAACCCTACACCATTGGATGGCTCCACAAAGGAAGCGATCTCCGTGTCAGCCAATGGTGCCGACTGTCATACGGCATCAAGACCTTCCAGGACAAGGTATTGTGTGATGTTGCTCCTCTCAAAATTTCAGATGTTCTTTTGGGCCAATCTTATTTATGGAAACGTCATGTTATATATGAGTCTAGGCCTCGTAGTGTTATTATTTCTTTGAACATGAAATTGTACAAGATACCCGAGGCAGTCCCTCCTAGTGCAATTTCCTTGATCTCTTCCAAGCAATGCAGGAAGGTCATCTCTCAGACTAGGAAATTTTTCTTCTTTGTGATTCGCTCTCAGATTGAGAGAAAGATCACAGCCACATCCAGGGCCTCCGCGAACTATCTCTCCACACAACAGAAGCAAGTTGATAAGGTGGTGGAAGGATACTCAAATATCTTCTCCTCTCCTACCGGGGTACCTTTGCACTACCAGGTCAAGCATCCCATCGATCTGACCCCAGGCGCACAGCTACCCAATGGGCCAGTCTATCGCCGCTCTCTATTGGAAAACGAGGAGATCAAGAGGCAGATCCAAGAATTGCTCCACAAGGGGTACATCCGTTCCAGCTCATCACCTTCTGGGAGCCCAATCGTGCTGGTGCAGAAGAAAGATGGGACCTGGCGACTTTGCATTGATTACCGAGCCCTGAATAAAATCAGAGTCCACAACCGACACCCGATTCCCCCAATCGATGACCTCCTTGATCAGCTCACGGGGGGCAAATACTTCAGTAAGATTGATCTAAATTCTAGCTACCACTAGGTCCCAATAGAATAGAAAGATGTATGGAAGACTGCCTTCAAGTCAAAACAAGGTCTTTTTGAATGGTTGGACATGCCTTTTGGTTTGACAAATGCTCCAACAACTTTTATGAGTATGATGGATGATATCATACAACCTTTCACCAATACTTTTGTAGTGGTGTATCTGGATGACATCCTCATCTATAGCAAGACTTGGGAGGAACACTTACAGCATATTCAACAGGTTCTACACACCTTGCGGCAACACAAACTATATGCAAACTTGAAAAAATGCTCCTTCGGCATGGACAGGGTCCATTACTTAGGCTACATCGTTGATCAACATGGTGTGCATGTGGATCCATCCAAGATCCAGGTCATCCGTGACTGGCCAGCCCCAACCACACTCACTGAACAACGGAGCTTCTTGGGCCTCGCCAATTTCTACCGTCGGTTTGTGCCGGGATTCTCTCATATCGCATGGGCCCTCATCCAAGTGACCAGGGGAGGTGGTAAGTTAAAATTTGTGTGGGGCCTGTCCCAACAACAAGCCTTCGATGACTTGAAGAAGCGTTTATGCTCATCGCCGGTACTCTCATTACCGGACCTGCACCATCCCTTTGAGATCGATACAGATGCTTCATATTATGTTGTGCATGTCGTTCTCACTCAACACGACCACCCCATGGCATATCATAGTGAGCCACTATCAAATGTTGTCCGTAAGTACCCTACCTATGACAAATAAATGTACTCCATTGTACAAGCCTGCCGCCAGTGGAGACATTACATTCTTCGAAATGAGACAGTCATCCACACTGATCACAAGCCACTACAGTTCATGCAGACCCAAGGAAAGTTGCAGAATGACCGCCATAAAAACTGGTCAACATATTTACAGTAGTTCCACCTCAACATCAAATATAAAACAGGGAGTACCAACCGAGTTGCTGACTTCCTCAGTCGACCTCCAGTCGCGGCAGTCATCATGGTGCTAGAATCTTGTGGCCACGAGAGCTCCCGATGGCCCCACCTCTACGAGACAGACCTTAACTTCTCCACCACCAATCAAATGTTGGGCACCAACTCAGTAGTTGCTAATTTCCATCTTCAGGACAGGTTGTTGTGTCGTCTTGGCCATTTATGTGTTCCATCAAGCGAGCGTGCGAAGCTGATCTGGGAATCTCACTACAGTTGGATGGAAGGACACTTTGGCGTCGAAAAGACAGTGGCGGTGCTGCAAAAACATTTCTACTGGCCGAAACTTCGATAGGATGTCGACAAGTATATCAGGTCCTGCACCTCTTGCACTATTTCCAAATCGACCACTAAGAAATAAGGCCTATACACCCCTCTGCCTACACCTGACAGGTCGAGGGAATCCATCTCAATGGACTATATGTCGGGCCTCCCGTCCACCAAGAGGAGAAACAACTGTGTTTTTGTGGTTGTTGATCGCTTTTCCAAAATGGCGATTCTAGCCGCCTGCAAGAAGAACATCACAGTAGAAGCCACTCCCAAGCTCTTCTTTGAACGAGTATGGGTACATTTTGGGATCCCAAAGACCATTATCTCAGACAATGACAGTTGGTTCCTCAGCTCATTCTGGTCGAGCCTCGGGTCACTGCTGGTTACCAAGCTCACCAAATCCACTGCCTTCCACCCCCAGACCGACGGCCAAACCGAGGTTGTCAACCGGATGGTCGTACATATCCTATGCATGTACAATTCAGCACACCCCCGCACATGGGATGAGAGTCTTCCCTATGTCCAACATAGCTACAACCGAGCCCTGCATAGCTCAACTGGCCATAGCCCCTTTCAGGTGGGGTTCAGAATCCAACCATTGGGCCCCATGGATGTTGCACTTCCCCTTGCCACCACCTCAGTCGACGTGTCCCTAGAAGCTGACAAAGCCTCCCAGTTCCTTGAATGGATCCATCATATCCGCCAATAGGTTCAGAATATTCTATAGAAGTCTAATGCCAAGTACAAGCAGCGCCATGATCAACATCGGGTGCCACATAAGTTTCAGGTGGGCGACAAAGTTTGGTTGCATTTGCAGAAAGAATGCCTTACAGGGCCCCATCGAAATCTTTGCCACTCAGTTATGGGCCATACACCATCACCAAGGCGGTGGGTTAGAATTATTTTGAGCTCAACATTCCCCCCTTCCTTTGTCTGCATCCAGTCTTCAACGTGGCTCTCCTTCGACCATATTTCCCACCATTATTAGACACCTCAGAGATAGCAGAGAAGTTGACACCAACAGAGCTCAACCCTGACTGCTTACAACAAGCATACAGTGATCATATTGCAGACACACAGATCAAGGGCACTGCATCAAAGGATCCAGCTTTATCGAGTTGTCAAAGCAGGGCAGCTCCTGCACCAAGGCAAGTGGCTCACCCGAGGCCAAATTCAGCAGAAATTTCCTCATCTGATGGGGGAACTCAAAGCAATGGATACCATTGCTTCCTAAGGAGGGAGGATTGTTCAAGGAGGATATCGGTGGCCACCCACCTTTCCAACTTTCTCAAAAACGTTTTCTAGCAATTTTGGTAATGTACTATTTTTAGCAGTTTTTCGGGTTCTGAACTTTCGGGGCCATTTTGAGGCCCTAAACGACCTTTTTTGAAAATTTGGGGGGCCAAATGAACATCCATGACATGCATTTGGCCCCATTCCAACGTTGTAAATCTCGGATAGACCTTTCCAACTAGCTACCAAGCGCCGCAAACGGAGATCGTATGCAAAAGTTACGACCCCGAGAAGTTGATGTACTAACTTACCCAAGCAGGGCCCACATGACTTTTGGCGCTTCGTCTCCTAGGGTTAGGGTTTTGGATGTCTAGGGTTTTTGACATTCCCGTTTATTGTGAAAGGCCTTGAGAGCCTCATTATAACCATCTTCTTGCGAAATGAGCGTAGCTATCACATCTCTTCTTAGAGATAAGCCGCCAACATTCCAGCAAGCTTGTTTTTCGCTACATTTTACAGTTTTAGCTTATTTCCTTATTGAGTAGAAAACCAGTTTTACCTATCTCTGTTATTTTGTGTTAAGCTTCTGATAATAATATGTATTCATTTCATTCTGCTCATAAAATCCAGATCAGTGGTATCAGAGCGGTCTGCTCCTTGTCGTCTTAATGCATGTCCCCAACGAGGTCAGGGTACAAGGAATTGAGTCTCGAGCTTGTTTCTCTTAACGACAAAAGCTCTCGCACGCCCAAGCGACCTCTCATGGAAGGAGAAAAGAAATATGACGGCACAGGAGATCCTATCAAAATGTTGCTTGAGGAAGCCCTCACTCAACAAAGGAACGAGATGATGGATAGTTTCACGCAAATCCTTTGGCGACTACCAACAAGCGACGCATCTTCCTCGAGCGGAGGCGCTGCCCCCTTGAAGGTACAAATCAACTTTGATATTCCTATATTTGAAGGACAAATAGACACAGATGTTGTAGATAAGTGGTTGAATCTACTGGAAGGGTAATTTTCTATCCATAACTTTTCGAATAGAGAAAATATTACTTTTGCGCTCCTCAATGCCTTTCCCCATGTCAAAGATTGGTGGGAAAATTTCTGCGAACAAAAGGACACAGAGGAAGCCTAATTATTTTAAGTCACGACCACCTGGGAATCTTTCAGGGATGCTATTAAGGAACAATACTACCTTGTTGGAAGTTATGATGACTTGTATACCAAATCGACCACACTGCGACAAGAAAGAGACCAAGCAGTGCCAGAGTTCACAAATATCTTCCATACCTTGCGCACCAAGATGGGTATCAAAGATTCAGAGCGACATCTAGTGCTCAAGTATCGTGGTGGTCTGCATAGATACATCCAGACCGAAATGGAATTTCTGGACATCTCTTCCTTGGGCGTGGCCTACCGATATGCTATCAAAATCGAGCAGAAGCTCAAACAAAAGACGCGGCAATTTGGGCTTGGGAACCCCTCACAACAAAAGACAGGAAAGGGCGACCCAACCCACAGAATAAAGAACAGAGGAAAGATGGAAAGTATCAGGACAACCAGTCCAAGCCGCAAGCAAAGAAGGACACCGGAAAGACGAAGAAAGATACTGGGAAGTGGGGCAACTTCCATAAGAGCCCTTGGCATAACACTGCTGACTGCCGCTCAAAGCAGTCGCTGGTAGCCGAAGTGAAAGCATCTGAATCAGATGCGGGTTCTGACTCTGATTCTGAACTAGAAAGTGGAAGATGGACCATTGACGTGGAACCCAGTGCCACCATTGCTACCACCAAGCTCCATCCTGATGAACCAAACGAGCCAAAAGAAGGAGAACGCCTCTTCCATTCACAGATGTGGGGAAAAGGCACCCCGCTGCACTTCATCGTTGATAGTGGTAGCCAAAAGAAACTCATCTCACCGGAGGTCATCAAGTGCCTGGCCCTGCCGAAAATGCCACACCCACAACACTACACCATTGGATGGCTCCACAAAGGAAGCGATCTCTGCATCAGCCAACAGTACTGACTATCATACGGCATCAAGCCCTTTAAGGATGAGGTATTGTGTGATGTTGCTCCTCTCGAAGTTTCAGATGTTCTTTTGGGCCAACATTATTTATGTAAAAATCATGCTGTTTATGAGTCTAGGCCTCGTGGTGTTATTATTTCTTTGAACAGGAAATTGTACAGGATACCTGAGGGAGTCCCTCCTAGTGCTATTTCCTTGATCTGTGCCAATCAATGTAGGAAGGTCATCTCTCAGACTAGGAAATTTGTCTTCTTCGTGATTAACTCTCGGAGTGAGAGAAAGATCATAGCCACATCTAGGGCCTCCGCGACCGATCTCTCCACAAAACAGAAGCAAGTGGATAAGGTGGTGGAAGGATACTCATATATCTTCTCCTCTCCTAATTGGGTACCTCTGCACTGCCAGGTCAAGCATCCCATCGATCTGACCCCAGGCGCCCCGCTACCCATCGCCGCTCTCTGTTGGGAAACGAGGAGATCAAGAGGCATATCCAAGAATTTCTCCACAAGGGGCACATCCGTCCCATCTCATCACCTTGTGGGAGCCCAATCATGCTAGTGCAGAAGAAAGATGGGACCTGGCGACTCTGCATTGATTACCGGGCCCTGAATAAAATCATAGTCCACAACCGGTACCCGATTAGCCGAATAGACGACCTCCTTGATCAGCTCATGGGGGCCAAATACTTCAGTAAGATTGATCTAAAGTCTTGCTACCACCAGGTCCCAATAGAACAGACAGATGTATGGAATACTGCCTTCAAGTCAAAAGAAGGTCTTTTTGAATGGCTAGTCATGCCTTTTGGTTTGACAAATGCTCCAGCAGCTTTTATGAGGCTGATGGACGATATCCTATGACCTTTCACCAATACTTTTGTAGTGGTGTATCTGGATGACATCCTCATCTACAGCAAGACTTGGGAGGAACACTTATAGCATATTCAACAGGTTCTGCACACCCTACAGCAGCACAAACTATATGCAAACTTGGAAAAATGCTCCTTCGGCATGGACAGGGTCCATTACTTAGGCTACATCGTTGATCGACATGGTGTCCATGTGGATCCAGCCAAGATCCAGGTCATCCGTGACTGCCCAGCCCCAACCACACTCACTAAACTTCAAAGATTCTTAGGCCTCGCCAATTTATATCGCAGGTTCGTGCTGGGATTCTCTCATATAGCATGGGCCCTCAGCCAAGTGACCAGGGGTGGTGGTAAGGAAAAATTTGTGTGGGGCTTGTCCCAACAACAAGCCTTCGATTACTTGAAGAAGCGTTTTTGCTCATCGCCGGTACTCTCATTACCGGACCTGCAACATCCCTTTGAGATCGAGACAGATGCTTCAGATTATGCTGTGGGTGCCATTCTCACTCAACACGGACACCCCGTGGCATATCATAGTGAGACTTTATCAGATGTTGTCCGTAAGTACCCTACCTACGACAAAGAAATTTACTCCATTGTACAACCCTGCCGCCAGTGGAGACATTACATTCTTGGGAAGGAGACAGTCATCCACACTGATCACAAGCCACTATAGTTCATGCAAACCCAAGGAAAGTTGCAGAATGACCACCATCAAAAGTGGTCAACATATTTACAGCAGTTCCACCTCAACATCAAATATAAAACAGGGAGTACCAACCGAGTAGCTAACTGCCTCAGTCGACCTCCAGTCGCGTCACTCACCACGGTGCTAGATTCTTGCGGCCATGAGACCTCCAGATGGCCCCACCTCTACGAGACAGACCCTAACATCTCCACCACCTATCAATTGGGCACCAACTCAGTGGTTGCTAATTTCCATCTTCAGGACAGGTTGTTGTGTCGTCTAGGCCATCTATGTGTTCCATCAAGCGAGCGCGTGAAGCTGATCTGGGAATCTCACTATAGTCGGGTGGAAGGACACTTTATCATCGAAAAGACAATGGCGGTGCTACAGAAACATTTCTACTGGCCTAAACTTCGAAAGGATGTCGGCAAGTATATCAGGTCCTGCACCTCTTGCACTATTTCAAAATCGACCACTAAGAAACAGAGCCTATACACCCCTCTGCCTACTCCTGACAAGCCATGGGAATCCATCTCAATGGACTACATGTTGGGCCTCCCATCCACCAAGAGGGGAAACAACTGTGTTTTTGTGGTTGTTGATCCCTTTTCCAAAATGGCGATTCTAGCTGCCTGCAAGAAGAACATCACAGCAGAAGCCACTACCAAGCTCATCTTTGAACGAGTATGGGTACATTTTGGGATCCCACAGACCATTATCTCAGACCGTGACAGCCGGTACCTCAGCTCATTCTGGTCGAGCCTCTGGTCACTGTTGGATACCAAGCTCACCAAATCCACTGCCTTCCACCCCCAAACCGACGGCCAAACCGAGGTTGTCAACTGGATGGTCGTACATATCCTGTGCATTTACAATTCAACACACCCCCACACATGGGATGACAGTCTTCCCTATGTCCAACATAGCTAAACCGAGACCTGCATACCTCAACTGGCCACAGCCCCTTTCAGGTGGGGTTGGGATTGCACTTCCCCTTGCGACCACATCGACCAACTCATCCCCGGAAGCTGACAAAGCCGCCTAGTTCATTGAATGGATCCAGCATATCCGTCAACAGGTTCAGGATATTCTACAGAAGTCTAATGCCAAGTACAAGCAGCGCCATGATCAACATCAGGTGCCACATAAGTTTCAGGTGGGTGACAAAGTTTGGTTGCAGTTGCAGAAAGAACACCTTATAGGGCCCCATCGAAATATTTTCCCACTCCATTTTGGGCCATACACCATCACCAAGGCAGTGGGTTACAATGCTTTTGAGCTCAACATTCCCCCCTTCCTTGGTCTGCATCTAGTCTTCAACGTGGCTCTCCTTCGACCATATTTCCCACCATTATTAGACGCCTCAGAGATAGCAGAGAAGTTGACACCAACAGATCTCATCCCTGACTTCCTACAACAAGCATCAAGTGATCATATTGCAGACACACATATCAAGGGCACTCGACATCAAAGCATCCAGCTTTATCGAGTTGTCAAAGCAAGGCAGCTCCTGCACCAAGGCAAGTGGCTCGCTCACCCAAGGCCAAATTTAGCAGAAATTTCTGCATCTGATGGGGGAACTCAACGCAATGGAGACCATTGCTTCCTAAGGAGGGAGGATTGATACATGTGGATATCGGTGGCCACCCACCTTTCCAACTAGCTCAAAACAGTTTTCTGGCAATTTTGGTAATGTACTAATTTGAGTAGTTTTTCGGGTCCTAAAATTTCGGGGCCATTTTGAGGCCCTAAACGACATGGACATGCATTTGGCTCCAATAAAAAATTCTAAATCTAGGATAGACCTTTCCAAAGGGCTACCGAGCGCCCCAAATGGAGATCGTATGCAAAAGTTACGAACCCGGGAAGTTGATCTACTAACTTCCCCAAGCGGAGCCCACATGACTTTTGGCGCTTCATCTCCTAGGGTTAGGTTTTTGGATGTCTAGGGTTTTTGACATTCCTAGTTATTGTAAAAGGCCTTGAGAGCCTCATTGTAACCATCTTCTTTCGAAATGAGTGCAGTCATCACATCTCTTCTCAGATATAAGCCACCACCATTCTAGCAAGCTTGTTTTACGCTGCATTTTACAGTTTTAGTTTATTTCTTTATTGAATAGAAAACCAGTTTTACCGTATCTCTGTTATTTTTTGTTAAGCATCTGATAATAATCTGTATTCATTTCGTTCTGCTCATAAAATCCAGATCAGTGGTATCATAGCGGTCTGCTCCTTGTCGTCTTAATGCATGTCCCCAACGAGGTTAGGGTACAAAGAATTCGATCTCGAGCTTGTTTCTCTTGAGGAGAAAATCTCTCGCATGCCCAAACGACCTCTCATGGCAGGAGAAAAGAAAGATGACAAGACAGCAGATCCCATCAAAATGTTGCTTGAGGAAGCCCTCACACAACAGAGGAACGAGATGATGGATAATTTCACACAAATCCTTCGGCGACTACCAACAAGCGACGCATCTTCCTCGAGCGGAGGCGCCGCCCCCTTCAAGGTACAAATCAACTTCGATATTCCTATATTTGAAGGACAGATAGACACAGATGTTGTAGACAAGTGGTTGAATCTACTGGAAGGGTATTTTTCTATCTATAACTTTTCGAATAGAGAAAATATTACTTTTGTGCTCCTCAAAGTCATTCCCCATGTCAAAGATTGGTGGGAAACTTTCTACGAACAAAAGGACATAGAGGAAGCCTCATTATTTTCAGTCACGGCCACCTGGGAATCCTTCAGGGATGCTATTAAGGAACAATACTACCCTGTTGGAAGTTATGATGACTTGTATACCAAATGGACCACAATGCGACAAGAAAGAGACCAAGCAGTGCCAAAGTTAACAAATATCTTCCATACCTTGCGAACTAAGCTGGGTATCAAAGATTCAGAGCGACATCTGGTGCTCAAGTATCGCGGTGGTCTGCATAGATACATCCAGACCGAAATGGAATTTCTGGACATCTCTTCCTTGGATGCGACCTACCGATATGCCATCAAAATCGAGCAGAATCTCAAACAAAAGACGCGGCAATTTGGGCCTGGGAACCCCTCACAGTAAAAGACAGGAAAGGGCGGCCCAACCCACAGAATAAACAACAGAGCAAAGATGGACAGTATCAGGATAACCAGTCCAAGCTGCAAGCAATGAAGGACACTGGAAAGACGAAGAAATATACCGGGAAGTGGTGCAACTTCCATAAGAGCCCTTAGCATAAAACTGCTGACTACCGCTCAAAGAAATCGCTGGTAGCCAAAGTGAAAGCATCTGAATCAGATGCGGGTTCTGACTCTAATTCCGAACCAGAAAGGGGAAGATGGATCATTGACGCAGAACCCAGTGCCTCCATTGCTACCACCAATATCTAGCTTGATGAACCAGATGAGCCAGAAGAAGGAGAACACCTCTTCCATTCACAGATGCGGGTAAAAGGCACCCCACTGCACTTCATCGTTGATAGCGGTAGCCAGAAGAACCTCATCTCAGCGGAGGTCGTTAAGCGCCTGCCCCTGCCGACAACGCCGCACCCACAACCCTACAACATTGGATGGCTCCGCAAAGGAAGCGATCTCCGCGTCAGCCAACGGTACCGACTGTCATACGGCATCAAGCCCTTCAAGGATGATGTATTGTGTGATGTTTCTCCTCTCGAAGTTTCAGGTGTTCTTTTGGGCCAACCTTCTTTATGGAAACATCATGATGTATATGAGTCTAGGCCTCGTAGTGTTATTATTTCTTTGAACAGGAAATTGTACAAGATACCCGAGGCAGTCCCTCCTAGTCTTATTTCCTTGATCTCTGCCAAGCAATGCAGGAAGGTCATCTCTCAGACTAGGAAATTTTTCTTCTTCGTGATTCACTCTCAGAGTGAGAGAAAGATCCCAGCCACATCCAGGGCCTACGCGATCGATCTCTCCACACAACAGAAGCAAGTGGATAAGGTGGTGGAAGGATACTCAGATATCTTCTCCTCTCCTACCGGGATACCTATGCACTGCCAGGTCAAGCATCCCATCGATCTGACCCCAGGCGCACCGCTACCCAATGGGCCAGTCTATCACCGCTCTCTGTTGGAAAACGAGGAGATCAAGAGGTAGATCCAAGAATTACTCCACAAGGGGCACATCCGTCCCAGCTCATCACCTTGTGGGAGCCCAATCGTGTTGGTGCAGTAGAAAGATGAGACCTGGCAACTCTGCATTGATTACCGGGCCCTGAATAAAATCACAGTCCGCAACCGGTACCCGATTCCCCAAATCGACGAACTCCTTGATCAGCTCACGGGGGCCAAATACTTCAGTAAGATTGATCTGAAGTCTGGATACCACCAAGTCCCAATAGAACAGACAAATGTATGGAAGATTGCCTTCAAGTCAAAAGAAGGTCTTTTTGAATGGCTGGTCATGCCTTTTTGTTTAACAAATGCTCCAACAACTTTTATAAGGATGATGGGCGATATCCTACGACCTTTCACCAATACTTTTGTAGTGGTGTATCTGGATGACATCCTCATCTACAACAAGACTTGGGAGGAACACTTGCAGCATATTCAACAGGTTTTGCACACCCTACGGCAGCACAAACTATATGCAAACTTGGAAAAATGCTCCTTCGGCATGGACATGGTCCATTACTTAGGCTACATTGTTGATCGACATAGTGTGCATGTGGATCCAACCAAGATCTAGGTCATACGTGATTGGCCAGCCCCAACCACACTCACTGAACTTCGGAGCTTCATGGGCCTTGCCAATTTCTATCACCAATTCGTGTTGGGATTCTCTCATATCGCATGGGCCCTCAGCCAAGTGACCAGGGGTGGTGGCAAGGAAAAATTTGTGTGGGGCCTGTCCCAACAACAAGCCTTCGATGACTTGAAGAAGCGTTTGTGCTCATCGTCGGTACTCTCATTACGAGACCTGCAACATCACCTTGAGATCGAGATAGATGCTTCGGATTATGCTGTGGGCATTGTTCTCACTCAAAACGGCCACCCCGTGGCATATCATAGTGAGACACTATCAGATGATGTCCGTAAGTACCCTACCTACGACAAAGAAATGTACTCCATTGTACAAGCCTGCCGCCAGTGGAGACATTACATTCTTGGGAAGGAGACAGTCATCCACACTGATCACAAGCCACTATAGTTCATGCAGACCCAAGGAAAGTTGCAGAATGACCGCCATCAAAAGTGGTCAACATATTTACAGCAGTTCCACCTCAACATCAAATATAAAATAGGGATTACCCACCGAGTTGATGACTGCCTCAGTCGACCTCCGGTCGTGGCACTCACCACGGTGCTATACTCTTGCGGCCATGAGACCTCCGGATGGCCCCACCTCTACAAGACAGACCCTGACTTCTCCACCACCTATCAAATGTTGGGCACCAACTCAGTGGTTGCTAATTTCCATTTGCAGCATGGGTTGTTGTGTCGTTTGGGCCATCTATGCATTCCATCAAGCGAGCGCGCGAAGCTGATCTGGGAATCTCACTACAGTCGGGTGGAAGGACACTTTGGCATCGAAAAGACAGTGGCAATGCTGCAGAAACATTTCTACTGGCCGAAACTTCAACAGGATGTCGGCAAGTATATCAGGTCCTGCACCTCTTGCCCTATTTCCAAACCGACCACTAAGAAACAAGGCCTATACACCCCTCTGCCTACTCCTGACAGGCCGTGGGAATCCATCTCAATGGACTACATGTCATTCCTCCCATCCACCAAGAGGGGAAACGACTGTGTTTTTGTGGTTGTTGATCGCTTTTCCAAAATGGCGATTCTAGCCGCCTACATGAAGAACATCACAGCAGAAGCCACTGCCAAGCTCTTATTCTAACGAGTATGGGTACATTTTGGGATCCCACAGACCATTATCTCAGACCGTGACAGTCAGTTCCTCAACTCATTCTAGTCGAGCCTCTGGTCACTTCTAGATACCAAGCTCACCAAATCCACTTCTTTCCACCCCCAGACCGACGGCCAAACCGAGGTTGTTAACCGGATGGTCGTACATATCCTGTGCATGTACAATTCAACACACCCCCGCACATGGGATGAGAGTCTTCCCTATGTCCAACATAGCTACAACTGAGCCCTGCATAGCTCAACTGGCCACATCCCCTTTCAGGTGGGGTTGGGATTCCAACCATTGGGACCCATGGATGTTGCACTTCCCCTTGCGACCACCTCGGCTGACTCGTCCCCAGAAGCTGACAAAGCCACCCGGTTCATTGAACGGATCCAGCATATCTGCCAATGGGTTCAGGATATTCTACAAAAGTCTAATTCCAAGTACAAGCAGCGCCATGATCAACATCAGGTGCCACATAAGTTTCAAGTGGGCGACAAAGTTTGGTTGCATTTGAAGAAAGAACACCTTACAGGACCCCATCGAAATCTTCGCCCACTCCGTTATGGGCCATACACCATCACCAAGGTTGTGGGTGACAATGCTTTTGAGCTCAACATTCCCCCCTTCCTTGGTCTGCATCCAGTCTTCAACATTGCTCTCCTTCGACCATATTTCCCACCATTATTAGACACCTCAGAGATAGCAAAGAAGTTGACACCAACAGAGATCAACCCTGACTACCTACAACAAGAATCCAGTGATCATATTGCAGACACACAGATCAAGGGCACTCAACATCAAAGGATCTAGCTTTATCGAGTTGTCAAAGCAGGGCAGCTCCTGCACCAAGGCAAGTGGCTCACCCGGGGCCAAATTCAGCAGAAATTTCCTCATCTGATGGGGGAACTCAATGCAATGGAGACCATTGCTTCCTAAGGAGGGAGGATTGATCCAGGTGGATATCGGTGGCCACCCACCTTTCCAATTGGCTCAAAACAGTTTTCTGGCAATTTTGGTAATGTACTATTTTTAGCAGTTTTTCGGGCCCTGAACTTTTGGGGCCATTTTGAGGCCCTAAACGACCTTTTTGGCGATTTGGGGGGCCAAATGTTTGGCAATGGAAACATTTGGCCCCATTCGAAAGTTGTAAATATCGGATAGACCTTTCCAACGGGCTACTGAATGCGCCAAACAGAGATCGTATGCAAAAGTTACGACCCCGGGAAGTTGATGTACTAACTTACCCAAGCGGGGCCCACATGACTTTTGGCGCTTCATCTCCTAGGGTTAGGTTTTTGGATGTCTAGGGTTTCTGACATTCTTGTTTATTGCAAAAGGCCTTGAGAGCCTCGTATTAACCATCTTCTTGTGAAATGAGCGCAGTCGTGACATCTCTTCTCAGAGATAAGCCGCCACCATTCCAGCAAGCTTGTTTTCCGCTGCATTTTACAGTTTTAGCTTATTTCCTTATTGAATAGAAAACCAGTTTTACAGTATCTATTTTATTTTGTGTTAAGCATCTGATAATAATCTGTATTCATTTCGTTCTGCTCATAAAATCTAGATCAGGTATACCTTTATGGTTTCCTTCTCTCCCAAGCCAATCTCTTCAAGGCTAGATTCAAAGGTTCTTCGTTTTTTTGTTTGTTTTCTTTTGTTAAGTCAAATTCTTCACCCTTTAACTCAAACTATATTGTCTCTAGTTCTTCTTCCATTGGTTAGACTTATTATTTGGGAACAATTTTAGCTTCCCTAAATACTACATCCTGACTGTAAATAGTCTTTTCTTACTAGGTTCCAAATTTTATAACTGTTTATACAAATCTTTATAACCAATAAAGATACATTTTCAGCTTTATTATCTAGTTTACTCCTATTTTCCCTTGGAACACACACATAATTATTACAACCAAAAACCCTAAGATGTTTAAGAGAGGGTATTTTACCATCCATGCTCCATGTGGATATTTGTCAACCAACATTGATGTAGGTGATCAAATTACCAAGTAACATGTAGTATCCCTTTCCTTTGCCCATAATTCTTGTGATAACTATGCACCACTAAGCACACTTCTTTCCTTTTCCATCAACATATTGTCCATTCCTTTTGCAACTCCATTTTGTTGAGGTGTGTATGGCATAGTATTTTTCCTTACTATTATGCACGTCATATAATATTCCTCGAACTCATTTATGTAGAACTCTCCACCATTATCTATCATCAGCAACTTTATTTCATTCTCTATCTAGTTCTCTATAGGATCCTTAAATTCTTTAAATTTATTGAAAACCTTAAATTTCTTTTGGAGGAAATAGATCCACGTGTTCATTGAGAAATCATCTATGAATGAAACATAGTACACATATTTACCTAGTGAAAGAATATGCACAAATCCAAACACATCATTGTGTATCAACTCCAAGATTCTTTTTTCTCTTGTAGCACTAGTTGGGAATCTTACATGATTAAGTTACCATATATGCAATGTCCACAGAATCCAACTGTAATGATAAATCAATCATAACTTCAACAATACATTTTCCATGAAATGCTCGAAGGCCCTTCTATACAATAGGTCTTAGTATTTGATTTCATAGCATTATAGAGACAATAGGGGTCATGTCTTCTTCATTTCCACCCCTGTGAACAATAGAACTATTACGCCCATCATAAATAGTACTTCCCAATAGCTTGTATAGAGTTCCAACATGAACTCCTCTCATCAACACCATTTCTCCTTGAACCATCTTGCATGCTTCCTTTCCAAATATATTATGCACCCCTGCACCATCATATTACTTATAGATATAGGTTTATGGGAAAATTTGGATTGTGAATAAACCCCAATGAGAGTTTTAATACTTCCATATTTAAGTAGCAACTTGATCCCTCCATGTCCCATGATATTTGTTGTGGAGTTGTCTCATAGGAAAACATCACCTCCATTGTACTTTTCATATTCACAAAACCACTCCCTGTGAGGACTCATATGAAATGAAGCACCCAAATCAGTCAACCACCATACATAATGATCTAAATTTGTACTTGTATACACTAAATAAACATCATCTCCTTCTTCTATGCATATTTTTGTTTCTATGGAAGGGGCATCATTAGAGCCCTTACTTTTATCAACATTATTAGGTCTACAATATTTCTTATAATTCTCAACTTTACCACATTTCCAACATTTATTTATAGATTTTCCTAGAGATTTAGACATGCCCCCCCCAACCTTGAAGATTTATTTTCCTCTACTGGGGAAGACATTTTTCCTCATTGGCCATGCCCTCTATGGATTTTATCATCATTTCCTCTAATAACAAGGATGCACCTACATCCTCAAACTTTAATGTGGATTGAAAAGTACCACCAATTGCTACAAGCAAATTATCCCAAGGGTCCAGCAAAGAATAGAAGAAGGTAATACATGTATCTTCTTCTTTAATCTTAATATCAACATAGACAAGTTAACTTACCAAAGTATTAATGGAATTTAAATGCTCCATCACAAAGTTGTCATCATCTATCCTACGATGATATTGCTTCTATCGAAGAAACAATTGGTTTTTCAAGGACTTTGGCTAATACAAATTTCCTAACTCATCCCACAGATTATTTGCATTCTCTTCTCCAAAGACATTCAATGATGCCAAATATGAGAGGTAGGGTTTATCATACTCCTTTCCTTTCTTTCCAACTTTCCCAAATCTTGTTTCAACATACTAGTAGGTTTTGTACCTAGATCCAAATCAACCCAATGGTGTCTATCTATAAGAATAACTTCCAATATCTTTAGCTTACATAACTTGAAGCTTTGATAAAACTTCTCCATTTCTATTATTGAACAGTTTGCAATTTTTCTTTACACAAGATTCACTACACAAAGCTCCCACTCAAGAACAAGTTTATCACATACCCAAGATATCCTTGCTCTTCATAGAATGAGTTAAACCCTAGTGACAAAGACATCAAATTGATGCCAATAACCTTTCTCTAATACCAAATAAAGAGTTTGCTAAACATATTCAAGAAAAATAATATTAATAGAATCTAAAACATATGAATAACAATAGCACATTCATACAATATGCACAATATTTACCCTTGAAAACCTTAATCGGGAAAACTAGCCTAACTAAGAGTTGCACCTCTCTTTATCTTATTGTATTAACTTCACCATTCACAATACAATCTTTAGTTATTTTTCAACATCCAAAACCCTAAACCATTCACTTATATTAGATTGTAACCCTAATTCCTTAACCAAAATTAGATTACAATGGGTCGAAACCATTGGCCAAAATAATAAATAATGGAACAAAAACATTTCCTTAGAGACTTTGCCACTGGGCCCCATGCTTTCCTAGCTGAGGTTGGGTCCCCTTTGGACCCTCTTCATTCAGAGGCTATCCCTCACCAGGATGTGACTAAGTCTAACTGTGAATGATATAAAACATATCCAACAAGAAGTTTCCTATATGGGATGGAGGAGGTGAGAACTTCCTTAAATGAGGGAGTCATTGTTTATGCTTGATAAGTAACCAATCAAAAGGAGGGAAAAGGATCTAAGGGCATCAAAGAAACTTTGAGGGGCATGTTGGTCATGTGACTCATTAGTCACACTAGAGAGAGCACTAGATCCTACCTCCACGGGTCTTTAGTAGATGAAGGGAGGGGTCACCCATGTTAGGGAAGAGATCTATAGACCAACATGGAGAGTGTCACCATCCAAGGGTTTCAATGACATAGCCTACATATGCCTCGGTGTTGATAATTTAAGCACAAACTCCTTATGTCGAGGAAGAATTACTAGTCATGCATGCAAACTTGACTCGAAGCCCATTTGCTTTCACATACAAATTATTTATATTAATACTCAAATAAAGATTTTATTTTAAAAAAATATGTGATGCTTAATTGTTTTGACATTTAATTGGTTAAGTTTTTAATATTCAATGTTCAATTAATCAATTTTGTACACCATTATCAAACTGTCGAAGGTATGGTATCAAATTGATAACAATTGGTATTGTGTTCAATAAAAATAGTATGTGAATTAATATTGTTTGTCTTACATTGAAGTTGTCGACATTTCAAGAAATAATGTTGACACCCTGGAATCATTGTGTATACAACGACCATGTGGCAACATAACATGACATGTCAGTGTTATGTTGCGTGGCATCTACAAAGTAGAGGCTCATATGTGTGTATCATGTACAAAGCAAAAGTAGATATTGTGCAACTCTAGGTCAAGATAAACAATATATATAACCGGCCATAAAAATATATATGGTGTTTAAATGTGTTTTGTAAACTAGCATTATATATTTAATTATTCATTGGCTCAACAATTAATTTCATATATTTAATTATTCATTGGTTCAACGACTAATTTCATATATTTAATTATTCATTGATCCAAAAACTAATTTATATTTTTTTCAATGTGGTTCACAATCTCGGAGAGGAGTTGTTATGACCATGAGAAAAATTCACATGGGGCACCTGAAAGGGCCTCAGCCCGCTAGCTTTGATTACAGATCCTAACTTGGTGGGGACATCAAGTGAGACCCTTATATATCAATGCATAGCCACCTAGATATTTAACCCCAAGACGTTATGCTTACAACTCACAGCTCTCAACCACTTGAGCTAACCCATCGGGCTAATATTCAATTATTCAATTTTCAATGGTATCCACTTTTAAGGTAATGTGATGTGCCTAACCAAAATATCCTTATGCTTTAATAGATAATGTGTACATGAGTTGTTTTATGCATGCTCATACATGGGGGTTTTGATTTTCAATTGTAACTAATTTTTTATCAATACATTTAGCTAGTTTATGGGTATTTAATGGATATGTCTTTCTTCAATATTAGACTTTTTTTCGCTCTTTATTTGTATTATTTGAAGTTTATATTTTATCTTCCATATTTGTGGTCATAGTTCTAGTTTGGGTACATGAATATTGCAAAGTAGGTTAGTGAGTGGTTAGGAATTAGTAGAACAATGGGTTAGTAAGCAATAAGTTAGTGGTTCATCAATATTAGACTTTTTTTTGCTCTTTATTTGTATTATTTGAAGTTTATATTTTGTCTTCCATATTTGTGGTCATAGTTCTAGTTTGGGTACATGAATATTGCACAGTAGGTTAGTGAGTGGTTAGGAATTAGTAGAACAATGGGTTAGTAAGCAATAAGTTAGTGGTTCATGGCTTAATGAGTTACTAAGTCAGTGGTTTGTAGGTTAGGGATTTGAGAGTTAATGAGTTAATGTGTGACAAATGAAATTTATGTTTATTTAAATTTAAAATATATTGTATTTTTATAATTTTGAATTTTTAATGTTACATTTAACATGTCAAAGATGTAAAAAATATAAAAAAAATTAAAATTAAAATTTTGTTATATTGTTTTTCTTCTTCTTTTTTCTAGAACTTTGGAATTTTGAAGATTATATTTTTTAATCATTTTTTAACTTTTAATTATAGAAATTTTATTATCTTTTTATAATGAAAATTTATAATTATTTTCAAAAACTTATATTCTTTAAAATATTAAAATTTTTAATCATTTATAATAAAAACAACTAACAGTTGTAAAATCTCTAATTTGAAAAACAATCGTTGTTAAATCTCCTCTCTCTTCAAAGTATAGTAATTATAGCCCAGTTTCCACTTTTTGAGTAAAAAACGACCAATGTTGTCATTATTTTTGCAATATTGTTCAAAAAGAATCAATCTAATAGTGTACATCTTTATTTAACCATCAAAACAAACCATAGTTTCAAAATGCAAGGCAAAACTTCTAGAATCTCATAGATTTTGGAATAAAAATTATGTATATGAGTAATCGAAATTAGAGCATTTCAATCTTAATGTGCCTTGTTTCTACTACAGTTTTTATAAGATTTCTATTAGTAGTAAGAGTTTTGTATTAAAGGATTACTAGGTTCATCAGAGCAAATATTTTTTTTTGGTAATTATTCGATAAAAATGGTATATTTACATACATAAAACAATTTAAGAAAATTGTTTAAGTAAATATAATTAAATTTAGTATATCAATATATCACATGGTTAAAAATTTTAAAGAAAAAATACTTTACAATTCCAACCAACACAGAGGTAATATAGTAATTCAAAAGGAAAATAATTTACATATGAATATGAATCACCTAAAATCGATTGTTAGCAAATGACTCTCCATGCTCTTTACATAGAGTTTATGGACCAATAGGATTCCAAGTCATAGATCAATAGTTGTTGGTATCAAGGAGAGGAATCGTAGAATCACTTTATGTCTAGAACATAATTGTGATAATCGAATTAAATAATTACACTTGCACACTAAAGAACCACACTTTACCTAAAAACACATTAGACTAAGTTGATATTAGTAACTCCTAAATATTTAAATATCATAACATCCCCCCTTAAGGACAACTTGGGATAGGATTGAAGTGTTTACAAATGTTACACAATAGGAGAAGGAAGGAGAGAGTAGAGCATATCCCCCTTAATGACAACTTCTTGAACTCTTAACATAGATCAAAATTTGAATAACTTTGCTTCTATAAGAGACTTTGTGAAAATGTTTGCAACCTGATCATCTGTGGGGCAATAGAGTACTTCAAGAACATGATATTGACTAAGTTTTTTTATAAAGCACGTGTAGCTCAATGTGTTTGTTGCACTAATGTTGAACTGGATCTTTGGCAATCTAGATTTCACATGGGTTAAAAGTTTGGGATTACTACAAGTGAGTATAAGGTCATCGACATAAAGAACAAGTATTATGAGATGGTTACCTACTTTCTTGGTATAGACATTGGGGTGAGAATGACATCTAGAAGAAAAAGTAGGTGTCAAGAAGAAATTTATACATTTCAACATACCAAGCTCGAGGGAGCATGCTTAAGTCCATAGAGAGATTTATTAAGGCAACAATCAAGGTTGAAGTCATCTTGAACATAGCCAAGAAAGTGTTCCATGTAAATTTATTATTATCAATTGGCCCCATGCAATAAGGTAGATTTAGCATCCATTAGTTTCCCATCATTTATATGAAGTAACAAGGGCTAGAACAAGGTGGATGAAAGTCATTTGAATATGGGGAGAACGGTTTCATTTAGTTAATCCATTCAACTTGAGAAAATCCTTTGGTAACTAACCAAATCTTATGTTTTGAGTATGCAGATTTTACAATGAGTAATCATTATTTAGGATTTCATGGATACATTTATGTTCAAGTTTAGAAATGTCCCAACGTTTCAAGTGGACACTCCACCCATCATCAAGAGATCCAATAAAAGTTAAATTATACAAGAAAAAATGAATGCCAGAGATATATCAAATTGTGCAATTAATTGTTAGAATATGGTTAGAAGAAAATAATAAAAGTTAAAAAGTCAAAGTAAACTAAGTCAAAGTAATCGAGGGAAGAGGTACATTAAAAAATGAATATAATTATTATTATTAAAAACAAGTAAGTTGATGCATAAGAATAGTAGTTATAAATAAAATATAGGAATAGGAGGAAAGAATGATGGAAAAAGGGGGTTCGGACGGAAAACTAGCCATAATTATATAGTAAACTAAGTCAAAGTAACTGAGGGAAGAGGTACATTAAAAAATGAATATAATTATTATTATTAAAAACAAGTAAGTTGATGTATAACAATAGTGGTTAAATAAAATAAAGGAATAGGAGGAAAGAATGATGGAAAAAGGGGGTTCGGACGGAAAACTAGCCATAATTATAAATATATATAAATGGGAACTAATAATATGGACAAATATAAAAATTAAAAAATATGAATATGAGTAACTAATAAGAATAAAAAGAGAGAGAAAACAAAAAGGAAGGGGATTTAATTAAATAAATTTTAGTTAGGATAGCAATGTAAAATTAAAAATTAATGAATATTTAAAAGTTAATAAAACTTGGGAATTGATAATCAAATTTACTAATAAAAAGTAAAGCAAACCAGGGAGACAATACATGGGTGAGAGAGCTAAGGGGCAAGAGGAAGAGAGTTAGGGGACTAGGAGAGATGAGAGCGAGAGAGGAGAACCAAAGGATTGTAGAGGAAGTGGAGATGGGGTAAGAAAGAGAAGTATAAAGGAAACAATAGGAATGAAATTAAGAGAATGACTTTAATATTCGTTCTTCAGAGTAAGATAAGCTAGGGGCATTCCATGCAACCGATGGTGTGATAGCTTTTTTTTACTTATACTAATCATCATGTTGAAGCCTATGAATTAAGGTTCAAGATTGGCTTAGTTTATAACCATGCTCATGGTTAAAATTATTTGGGTGATTTTCTATTTCAAGAGTTTCTCAAATGAGGCACGAAGAGTACTCGGAAGTAGAAGCAAGAATCTTGGTTTAGTCAAAGCAATAGAAATATTCGGAGTAGTTGAAATGTTTAGCTATAATGGATATGTTAAGGCGATTGTGATTAGTGTCAGCAGTGTGCTCTTTGAACCGAGTTTGGATAGATCTATCGGTTTGTCCGATGTAGGATTTCCCACATGAACAAGGAATTTGGTAGACTCCTTGTGAGAGTTGGGATTGGATTTGTCTTTGATGCTTCTAAATAATTGCTTAAGGGTTTTAATTTTGTTTTTGATTAATTACTTGGAAATGTGATCCATAATGTTGTAAATGTAAGGTAATGAGATTACTGCATGAGGAGGTGAGGGATTGGGATGAGATTGATTAGATTTTGGTTAGAGAATTGCACAAAATTATATTTTGATTTGGTTTTAAGAATAGCCATCGCTAGTAGAGCAGTCATGAGGTGATTTTTCTCCTTATTGAGATGTTGGGGGATAGAGATGCGAACAACACGAGTAACAAGAGTTTTGAGGACGACATATTTTTTAGCAGGGTGGTGGTGGGATTGGACATGAAGATATCTATCTGTATGAGTCTTTTTGTGGTACACTTGGTGAGAAAGGGATCATTATGGTTTCCAGGTGATTAGGACATCAAGTAACGAAAGAGAGTCACATCTTGTTGGATTTCCATGGTAAATTGGATGTGGGGGGGAATACCATTCAAATGGTTGATAAAATTTTTGAGGGAGGCACAACCATGTGGCCAAATGACAAAAGTGTCATCAACGAATCAAAACCAGTATTTAGGTTTGTGGAAGAAGCTATTAAGGGCTAAGGCTTTAAAGTGCTCCATAAATATGTTGGCCACGACCAAGGACAAGGACAATCCCATGGTTCTGTCGTTGGTTTGTTCATAGAATTTTCCTTTGAAGTAAAAGAAGGTGGAAATAAGGCATAAGTTGATTAGATTTAATGTTTCAATGTCCACTACTTTAGATATCATTTCAATAGCTTAAAGAATAAGTATTTTGGTGAAGAGAGGAACCACATCAAAATTGACCATCAAGTATTCATCATCTAGATGAAAACCCTGAATCTTGTGGATAAAATCAGAGAAATATTTGATGAATGAAGGGGTTTGGCCAAGAAAGGTTGCAATTTGTCTACTAAAAACCTGGATAAAGCATGGGTAGGGGATGCAATTACGCTGACAATGGGTCTGAGAGGAATATCCTACTTATGGATTTTAGATTGACTGTAAATTTTAGGAGGTTGGGGGTTGTGGGGGAGAACACGCTTCTTAATTAGAGGGTCCATAGATTGGTTATTTTGTTAATGGTATTATTGGCAAGAAGTATATATGAAGCCGAAGAATGTTCAAGTAATTTAGCCACATTGTTTGAGGTATTCGTGATTACGGTGGCATTGCCTTTATCTACTTTTAGAACGACAACATCATGGTTGGAATTAAGTTTACAGAGGGATAAGAATTCATCTTTTGGGTAGGTTGGGTTTGTAGAGTTTGGCATATTTAAGGATTCAAGTGCAATCTTGTCTCATGTCCTCCGCTTCATGAGAGGGGAGGAGCCGTGTGATGGATTCAATAACACAAAGGATATCCTCGATGGGGACGTGGTGAGGGACAAGAGAGAAATTAAAGCATTTTTGAAGAAAACAAATCAAGGGAAGATCTAAAACTAGGGAGGAAAGATTAATCATGGTGGAGGAGGAAAATAGGTTATGTAAAGGTAAAGCATGGAAGGTGTTGGAAGAATTGAGGGCCATAGATTCAGTGTAGCGGCGAGGCGGAAGATAGGAACATTAATGGGGAGTTGGTCATTGACACATACTTAGTTCTACACATTTAGTTGCATCTAACACTTCCATTTGATGTGTACGTAGTTCTATATGGAAACTTGCCTCTAACAAGTTTTATTCCTTCCAAAATAGGTACAAGATCCCAAGTATCATTCACCACTAAGGAACGATATTCTTCATTCATTGTTGTGTCCAAATTTGGATGACCAAAAGCTTATACAAATGTTTTTAGATCATGAGTCTCTAAAACATAAGCCAAAGATATGAGGCTCGTTGGAAATGTGAACATGTATAATGTCGACTTGAAATATTGGCGACCACTTCTCATATTGTATGGACCCATCTAGGAAGTTGTGGTGTTGATGCAGGTTCAAGTTCAATGGACCCAACTGGAGAAAGGCTTGTAGGTGGAGATGAATTTTCATCATCACTACCATCCTATGAATAACCATGTCCAATAAATATGGAATATCCACACAGGTCGAACACCTTAAGGCAACCACTCACACAAACATATCAAATATCATTACACCAATGCATTACATGGTTAAAGCCCTCAAAGAGGGAAGTAGTCCATGCATCTCGCCAACATGGACACTTGAGACAATATATTAATGCAAAAGAAGAAGAAAAATACATATGAATCTCTCACAATTGATCATCAACGAATGACCCTCATTGCACTATATATTGTGATTAATTGGGTGTTAAGACACAAAACAATAATTGTTAGTATCGAGCCCACGGGGGGCAGAGCAATTGGTAATGAGTAAATGAGATGAGAAGTTGTAAATGGAAGGTCACAAGTTCAAATCCCCGTGGGTACTAGCTTACAAAAAAAATACTAATAATAATTGTTAGTATCGAGGAAATGATGAAGTGTAGAATCACTTTATGTCTAAAACACAATTGCAACTATTGGATTAGATAATTACAAATACACACTAAAGAAATACACTTTACCTAAAAACACATTATACCAAAGTGATCTCAACCAACTCATTAATGTTTAAATATACTAACAATCATAGCTCACCAAATAAAGAAAAAAGAATGAATTTGTTTTCCAATTAACACTAGTACTCTCATCCCCTTAGGACAACATGCAATGTATCACAAGTTGCAAAGCTATAAAACACTACATGAATGATAATACCCCTCTCTCTTTCATTGTCCTATCTTTCTATTTCTATTTCGTTCATTTACTTTGTAATTTGTTCTCCCACAATATGTTTTTTCTTTCTACCATTCGTTTTGAAACCTTGTTATGTTTGTACATGAATATGATTTTGACCCAACCTTCCACTACATCTCATTAAATGAGAGTGATGTGGCATATGGTTTTCATAGTTCTCCCATACAAATTCCTCTCTTACCAACCCACTTTATAATATATATTATAATATTTTGGTGATTACCCTACATATTTATGAAATATGCATTTTACAAATTGTACTGGTATAAGTATACAGATTATACTCTACATAAACACCACTTTTACTCATGGTAACATGTTATAGATATTTTTACCGTGATATATTAAATAAATACTTGTACATACTAAGGATATGAAATTATGAAATATGTCTTTTCTTTTACCATTGTACTTACATACTATATACAACCACCCAAAAATAAGCTATTTACCCAAACCCTCCTTGATGCTACTTTACATATTCTTTATTGAAATAATCTACCCATTGTACTTGCATACCATATGCAACCACCCAAAGAGAGGTTATTTAACCAAATCCTCCTTGATGCTACTCTACATATTCTTTATTGAAATAATCTACCCAATGTCTTGACAGGTTAAATAACCAAAGTAATGCGAAGACCTTCGACCTTGGATTAAAACATGCACATCTAATACATATTCTTAATTGAAATAATCTACCCAATGTTCGACACCTTAAATGATCAAAGTACTCCAAAGGCCTTCGACCATGGATATACACATTTAATAGTTTCCCACATACATAAAAGTATCGAAACATTTAGATATGTGATTGGTAAATTATCTTTAATGTATCTCTTTTAATTTTATTATTTACTTTAATCATTATTAAAAAGTGGTCTTTTAATATACATTTAGTTCATCATTTTTTTTATTTTTTTTATATATATGTGTTTTTTCTTTAAGAAAAGTTGTAGAGTCCAAAAAAGAAAATCTAGTCGATATCTCTAGCTTAACATCATACTCAAAAAAAAAAGTTTGGTCTTGGCTCCAAACACTAGTTATATGCTTTAATCCATAACTAGAGTTTTAATAAAAATTTAACCGTGTCCATTAATAAAAAATTCTAAACTTTTACAATTAATTCAATTTTTTTAAACATACTTAAACCTTTTTAGACATATAAATCTACTATTTAATCATATATTTAATAAATATTTTTTAATTAATTAATTAATATATATATATATATATAACTTTCATTAAATAACAACTTCAAAAAGACCCCACATAAATTTGTATGATTTATGTATAAGATTTAATAGATAAAAGACTAAACCATGATCTCTCCAATTTTCTTTATAATTATTAAAACTTAGTATAACTATTTAAACTTGTTGTAAATATACATTTCTCCATATCTTATTGAATTATTAAATTATGTTAACATTTAAATTAATTATTTAAATGATTAAATATTTCATTTCCTATAATACAAATAAATATACCCTTTAATAATATATTTAATAAGATATTTTTTTAAAAAATTAAGTATTTTATTAAATTTACTAATATATTATAATTTGCTATTTTAATTATTAATAAAACTAATATATATATTTTTATCAAATTCACACATATACATTGATTTATTTAATTATTAATGAAATTAATATTTATATATTTATATGTGTTGTGTGTGGGACTTAATTAAGAGAAGTAAAACTATAATCTCTTTAATTTAGAAAGAATTTTTTTTATCAAATTCACTAATATGTTATAATTTATTATTTCAATTATGAGATTTAATAAAAAAGACAAAACCATAACTTCTCAATTTTCTTTATAGTTCTTGATACTAATTATATATTTCTTTATATATTATTGTATCATTAAATTATTTTAAAATTTAAATTATTTATTTAAATTAAATTAATATTCTTCTGAATTTATATAATAATTTATAGATGGTTAACCTGACCTTTCAATTTTTTTCAGAGCTCATAACCTTTCAATTTTTTTCATAGCTCTTGATACTTATTTTACTTATTATAGATATACATTTTTCTATATATTATTGTATTATTAAATCATTTGAACATTTAAATTACTTAAATTAGATTAATATTAGATTAATATTCTTCTGAACTTATTATAAATACATATTTCTTTACACTCTATTATATTTAAATTGTTATATTTCATTATATTAAATTAATTATTTAAAATTGTTATATGTCCTATTTCTTAGTGAATCATTATTTAAGTTCTCTTTAATAGACTTCATTTACATATTCTTTATCTCATTATATTATTAAATTATTTTAATATTTAAATTATTATATGTTCTATTTTCTATATAGATTAATATTCTTCCAAAGTTTTATATTTCGTTGTATTATTAAATTATTTTAACATTTAAATAGTTACATATTCCATTTCCTTATTCACATCATTTGTTTGTTTATATTATCTTTAATTAGTTTATATTGAAAAATTAGATATTATATTTAAAAAAATTATAATTTTAAAATTATAAACTATATATTTTAAAAATAAAAATATGTATCGTGAAGAAAAATGATCCTATGAACTTACAAACTTATAAAAACTCAAATGAAACGAGAGAAATAAATAAATATATATATATAACATTTTTACATAATAACATTCATAAACATTGCATTAAATGCTATCCAATATACATTTTTACAAAATAACATTCATATAAACATACATTAAATGCTATCCAATATCAAGTGAATGAAGAGACATTTTTACAAAATAACATTCATATAAACGTTTACATTAAATGCTATCCAATATCAAGTGAATGAAGAGTTATTTTTAGAGCATAGTCTCCAAAATTGTAGCAGGTAATTCAGGAAGATATAGCATTATGGTTTTTGATGAGTTGTGAACCAAACTAATCAGAATTGATCATCCAGAGAACATCTATTTCAAAGCAAAGCAATCAGCAGAGAGCTTAATGGAAAAATGTTGATAAACGTAATGAATAAAACTTCGTGCCCGAGAAAAGCTACAGTAAATAGTAACCACATTACTCAAATTTAGAAAAATCACGTCCTGAACGTATTCAACAGGCTAGATTTACTGTAGCAAACGAGGCAATCACGTTGTATTTTTACTGCATGTATGTTTATGAAAACCTAAAACCAATCATCGAAGCTTATATGAAAAAAATAAAACCATTCATCTTCATTGCCATCGCTCTGTATAGATGGTGAATACGTTCACTATTCTGCTGGGACTCAAATATGTGATTTATTGATGGCACGCAGTATAACAGCTAAAATATGTTTATATATATATATATACCAACTTTTTGAATTGCAGTTCAAAAGAAGCCTTCCAAAGAAAAAACTGGCCTGATTTTTATGTCGAAAACTAGAAAACTTGCATAACGCTGTGAAAATTCTGTATAATGCACTGACTTATGCAGAAAGGGAATGAATTAGAAACAGAATACAAAGCAGCAGCAGAAGACAGAAAACATGTCTATCCTGGCAAGTGAAGTACATAAATGTAAAAGCCCATCATTGAGAACTTGCAATTAAGCTAAATAATATCAATGCCGTCATGTCATATCATGTACATGAATGGATGATTGAGTTTAGCTGAAAGATGAGTACCAAACGATTAAGATTTTGCAGGGAGTCAATACCCGAACCACTACCCTTGCATGGTGGTAAAGCTTATGCAAATATCAGTTGTTGTTTGATAATTTTGCATTGAGAAGAAGGAAAGAAGCTTTGTCTGTCTGGTTCTAGACTTCTAGTTTCGTTTACCACTTGGCAAGGATATATGTGGTGCGTTCTTGACTCCAGGAAGCATCCTTCATGAATATTTTCAGTTACATATATCATGTAATCCCATTGCCGTCCAGTCCATCCAAGGAACAAGGTGAACGCAGGCAGGAGGAAGTGGCTGTGGCTGTTGCTGTGAGGGACAAATCAACACCCAGCTCAATGCGAGCAAAATGGTGTTGAGATCCCCTCATAACTGCCCAGTACCAAACCCCCCTTACCTTGCAGTACGTTAAACATTGATTGGCATGGACTAAACAAAAACAAAAAAAAGCTGATGGGGACACAAAAAACTAGACAGCGATCAGGATTAAGAGAGCCATTAATGTCAAGCGTCTTCACAGTGCAGAGCTGCTTTGATTTTCTGCACAGTACAGGATATGAGGTTATTCACCGTCTCCACTGACTCCACTGTGAGTTTGGCTGTTGGCAAGCTGTTGACTAATATTTGGAATGCAACTGTTAAAAGTGATCCTCCCACACGCGGGCTGTTGACTCCAACGCCATTACCAGTGGGGTTTAGTGCAAGAGGCCTGCATTCTGGCCCGTCTGGAAGAATGGCAAAGCCGGAGGGTAAGAGAGCAACATAAGCTGGATCACCCCCACTCATAACCACATGCATGGCTGGGATGTCCACTGGAGCGTAAACTACAAGGGACCCCGATGCATCTGTGCAAGTCTCTTGAAGGATCAACATGCTGCTGCTCTGGTTGGAATTCATGGCCTAAAATAAAGAAGATTCAATGTATAACAGTTAGGGTTAGGGTTTTGTGAGAGGCAATGATTTTATAGTCGTAGAAACTGTTACAAAGAAAAAGAAAAAACATACACTAGCTCTGAGAAGAGAAACACAATTCCCTGGATCTTGTCCTTTAGCAATGTGAGCCATTTCTTGCATTGGGCCTCCATTTGACAGTATATCCCACTGCTCCTCCAATTCATTCCCAGTAGTCAGTACTGGCGTGGAGAAAACAAAATAAAAAACAATGGATATGCTATGAATAATCATGAAGTCTAATTCTTCTTAGTTCTTACCTCGCTTCTGAGCCTCTCATCCCTTAAGAAATCAAATAATCTTTGTGGAGAAACAGGAAGCCATACTGATGTTGCTGCGCTAAGCACGACGCCAGGTGGCTCTCCAGGGTCATCAACGCTCTTTCTTGTCATTACACGAACATCGTCATCAATGTTACCAGAAAGCTTGTTCCAGGTGTGCACAGTCGACGCACTAACTCCAGCACAGAAATTGTCCGTCATGCGTTGGGCAAGTCTTAACATGCTGCGACGCCCATTGGCGGTTGGAATGGCTGTGCAAATAAAAGCCCACTGGTTTATAATTTTCTATGTAAACTTCAAACTATAAATGTACCTTACTAGTCTCTGATTGTATTGATGCACCTTAGTAAGGAAGCCATTATTCTCTGTGCAATCAGAAAAGAAAAAAGGGCATCATAGAAGCCTACCCGTGGGATCTCTTGGAACGTTTGCCGTTGCTATGAGAATAGCAAGGCATTCGCATTGACGCTGTAGAGTTGCCAGCCAGCGCTGTGCTCCAAAGCCCATCCCAGAATTTAACAAAGAACGGTAAAGCCTATGAACGCCACGATCATCATACTCGGCATGTTCTACCCATGTCACCTGCTATTCATCAAACATATATACATTACATTGACATTAATTGCTTCCTGTACCATGATTCCTATTCCTAAAGATCAGCAATATGATATAAGATAGAGGGAATATAACTAAGATTTGGGCACAACCTTGGAATATCCATTGGGCATGTCCTGAATCAAACAACCAGATGGCAATCTCCTGCATTTCATAAATCCCGAAGGAGAATTTTCTCGAAGGCTATCAATAGATACATCTACCACTGCCCATACGCCCTCAGCGTGCTGTTTGCAAAATCGAAGAAAGTAAACCTCTCGAGAAGGAACCAATGGTGAAAGCACTTGCAACTCTGCATACATCTGCAAGTCACGAAAAACTGTATCTTAGTAATCAGAACGTAAAACAAAATGGAAAATAAAATCCCAGATTAAACTGCAAGTCTGCAACCTTACCAGCTGCAGTGCACCGTTCCTTGTCCCACCCATTCCATTCGATATTACATCAACCATGGCTGCCCTGGAGATCATGCAGGGGAACATTTCCTTCCAACGATCCTGTGTAAAACAAAAAGCACCTTGGCCATTAGATATATATCATTTTCAAATTCATTTGAAAGCACTTAGTAGGATGCTCATGCTCCAAAGTTTTGAGAATTTTAACTGCTATAAAATGAATGATTAGTTCAATAAGAGGAGAGGACTTATAGTATATGTACCACATCCATGAGTGTTTCAACGAGATTCAAGCTGTTTGTGATCACCATGCCGGTTTCTCTAGTAGCCTCAGTGGCAAGGCCTATAGGTTTTGGCGTAATGTTGGAAGGGAATTGACGCATGTATTCTTCGTAGTTGAGAGTTTCTTTTCCAGCATCCAGGCTTGGAATCCAAAGGGTTTCATCTGCTTGAGCCATCTTAAATAACTCATCCATAGATGCCAAAGCAAGCTCTGCTAGCATAGATCTCTCAATACCTATTATGTTTCCTGTTCGACCACCAGCATGTCCATGCATCAAGTCTGCACCAGCCGAGGGCAAGGATGTGGGCATGCCACCGACTCCAAGGTCTAGAGATGATTTGGGTATGAGGGGAACAGATGGCATTGAAGGTATGGATCTACCAAAGAACTTCCCTGCTAGTGCACAGAGTCGTTCCAGCTGCATACATCCAAGCCAACAAATCTTAAGTTTTGCTACAATTTCAGGGAGAAGAATTTTTCTTGAAGGGTGAGGAGGCAAGAAAAACCTCTTCTTTTAAGCGGGCATTCTCAATGCGCAGTTGCTGCTCTTCAAAGGACATCTCCCCGAGAACAGCAGGTCCTCCACAGTTTGTGCAGATTGGATTTCTCATGGCATCTCTGATTGACAAGTTGTCTGACCGAAGCTTTTCGTTTTCCTGCCTTAGGATAGAATTCTCATGTCTCTCAAGTTGAGTCTGCAACCATACGTGTGAAAGATTACAAAGGATACTCTTTTTTTTTTCAGACAGGCAAATATGGTAATGAGATTTGACTTACCTTCATCTGGGTACGACGGTTTTGGAACCAGAATTTCACTTGTCTAGTCTCAAGGTTCAGGCGCTTGCTGATGTCTAACCTTTGCTTCTCGTCAGGATGTGGGCACTCCTTGAAAAGCCTGTGCACATCGAAACAAACACATCGCACGGTAAAATAGGCCATACATCAGTAGAGGCATCGAAACAAACACATCGCACGGTAAAATAGGCCATGCATCAGTAGAGACACCACCAAAGAAGTAAAAAGAAAGATCTATCAACTCGCATGGCAGAAAAAGCTGGGATTTGCAGTATTTGTAGGACTACTTTTAGTCAGGTTGAAAAATCTTACGCTTCCAATTCTTGAATCTGCTGAGGAGTGTGCCTGTGATATCGTTTCTTGCGAGGGGGGTTGTCTGCTGCATCTTGTTCGTCTCCAGATCCACCATCCATATTGTCACTGCCGGATCTACTCTCATACTCCTCGTCTTTGCTTTTGCCTTGCTCACACTCACCAACACTTGCTCCAACCTCGCCTTGCCCTTCGATTCCACTTGTCTGCCCAAACCCCAAAACTTCAAACTTTGTTAAAACAAAGAAGATCTCACCCACACATTCACAATCAGACCATACCCATTCTTCCCAAAACCCTCACAATATCTCAGCTTTATGCACTGCAAAATGCAAACCCTTGTAGCCTAATACCTCCAAATAGCAATAGTAAGCACTGTAACAACACTAGTACCCAGCGGCTCCATATTTTTCACAGTGATAAACAACAATGGGTCATCGTTTCAAATGAGTTTCATACATGAAGTATTATTTGTGGCAGATGTGATTTTCACAGTCTATGAGCAGAAGCAGGAGCAGTCTCGCCCTTACCCATACCCACAAATGCATTGATTGATAGATTTATATATACATTTCGCTATATATATCATATATAGGACTACTAGAGTAACAGCTGAGAAATACTTACCAAGGCTAGCGAGAGGCCGGGAGAACTGTAAATATTTTTAGTTGCTCTAGACATAGGCATGACACCAGGAGAAACCAAACGAGGTTGAGCGATTGCACCAGACGCCATGCGGTGATCAGAAGCAGATATCAGCTTTCCACCAGAACCACTGTCTAAGAATCCCCCAAAACTCATTACTCCTGAATATCCCTCCTCTTCCTTAATGAATACCCATGAAAAAATCCCAATCACAAAGAATCTCAGATCAGATTACAAAGCAATGGAGGCAAAAGAGCAAAATACAAGGCCAGAAATTTCTACCTCCACCTCCCTCAAACAGATAAGAGGGTCCGGGTGAGACAGACTAAAGCCCATTGCTGCCTCTCCATCCCTACTATCTGTGGATGTCAATACAAAGAAAAAGGCCTAGCAACAACGTTAGGGCTAAAAGAAGAGATGGTTAAGTGAGGAGTAGACTAGAGTAGCTAGATAGGGCAGGACAGGGCATGTGGGTGCTGCCTTCCTTCATGTTCAGCTGCTGCCAAATGCAAACACAAAGTCACATTTCTTTCTTTTTCTCTCGTACCCGTGAATTCCTCCTTCCTCTAGCCCCTTGCCTTTTCCTTTTCTTCACTCCTCCTCGTTGAAAGAAAACCAATCCAATGGACAAGAACGGCCCAGTCCCACACCATATGGTTTGTGATGAGATGTATGAGGTTACAACACAAAACTACTTTAGTTTTGTTGGCTTCAGATGGTAAAAGACAAATTCCATTTTTATCTTCACATTCACTTGGGATTCGTACCAGGATTTAGGAAAAAGGAGATTAAAAAAAAGCCTGCAGCTGACTTTAGACGCTCTCTGTCACTGCTACCTACTTGTCTACAAGCCGTCCCCACTCATTTTTTTTTTCTGGGTCTTGACTAGAAAGCCAAGGCCAGCCCAAGCCACCCAGATTGATTGGTAACAGTTGGTTTCCTTACCGCAGCGTTTCACCACCGTCATAATTCATTGGAGATTGATGAACAAGATGGACAAATGATTGAGATATAGATGGGAAGAGAAAGCCCAGAAGCATTGGAAAGAGCAACAGCCAAAAATGAGCCACATCCTCTCCCCTTTTTTTCACACCGGCGGATCACTCTCTGTCACCGTCGAAAAGAAGTGGATGGCCTGCATTCCTTTTATTATTATGATAATGATAATCGGCAGAAAACAACAGGCAGAAAAGCACGTCATGGGGCTTTTGAATGAAGAAAACAAAAGAAAGGACATATCCCTTTTTGCTTTGACTTTCGACCATCCCCCACACATTTCTCGCAGCTTTCAATACCTACAAAAAACTAACATTTCACATCTTTCGATACCTACAAAAATAACATTTACTTTTACGTGAAAATAGAGGAACATGTTCGATTTGTCTCACCTTCATACCCAATTCCTATTAGAACCTTCTCCATGCCATCATCTTTTAATCTTTTATCACTTTTATTTTCTTACTTTTATTTTTTTAAGTATTATTATATTTAAAAATTAAAACTATATATATATTTATTTATTGTATTGATTATTTTTCATAGTTTAATAACTTTGAGTAGATTTTAAGGTATGAATCGAAATTATTTTTATAATATTGGTATCAGAATTAGAGAAACGATCATTTTTAATTTAAATTTAAATTTTGTTCAAATTATAATTTTATATTGTTGATGGGAATTTTGACTACCGATTGTTTTTAAGAGTTTTAACTTATTTTAAGAAGATGTGATAGTTTGATGATTTAGGAACAAGCTCAATTCATTAGAAAAAGATAAGGAATTGTTTACCACATTTACCAGCCATATAGATCATGGAGAAGTAGTGAAGATTTCTCTCTAAAAAACTTTAAAAGTCTACCTTAACACTAAAAATCTTTAAAATAGTATAAAAAAATTGGTCATTTTAGATGGATGATCTTACAACCATGCTATCTTTATGTAAGTATAGTTTTTTTGTTATTATTAAGATATTTTTATGTAAATCACTCTCACACACACATATATATATATCTTTCTTTATGGCCGCCGTTATGGCCGGGTGGTTGAGGCGATCGGCTGTGGCCGTCCCCACCAAGATCAACCCCGTGACCAAGGCAGATTCGGCGCTCTCGTATTGGTTTAACTACTATGTGAAAAAAATATATATATATATCCCTCTTTATATATATATAATATCCCTCTATATATAATATCCCTCTTTATATATATCTCAATGGAGATTAATCATCATATTAAATTTGATGTGAAGATTCTAATATTTCTATATTATGTATAATATTTTATGTAAATCTCATATGCATGTATATATATAATTATAATATTTATTTATAGTAAATTTGGTATGAGGGTTTTTATCTCTTTATATTATTGATAAATTTTATTTTCATATATATAGATTTTATTTTTATGGGTTAATATTTATTAATATTATATAAATATTATAATAAAAAGCATTTAAATTTAAAGCTGATGATATTAATGATTACATTATTTTTGAATTTAGTTGTTTTTAGATTTAATTATATATATATATATATATATATATATATATATATATAATTGAAACCCTAAAAAAATATTCTTTATAATTGTAATTATAAAATAAAGAAAATTTAAAATATTTTTAAATTATAAAAAAATATAGTAAATAAAAAAATTATTACAAATTTAATGATCAATAATCATTATTATCATTCTTAAGTAAATACAACAATCAAATAATATTTTTAAATATTAAAAATTGAAAAATTAATTATATATATATATATATTTGCTAACTCAATTTTATAGAGTGTTTTTTGGCTAGCTTCCTTTAGTATGACTGGATTTTAAGGTGTCTCCTCCCACTATAACCAAGTTTGGAACCCTGGGCCACCTAACAAATGAAATCCTTAGAAACCAATCATCACAATTACTAAATCAAGTTAGAAGACCATACACTTTTAAATTTGACATGATGTCCCACTTCTTCATAGATAATGCTAAATGCTCAAGACATTACCATTTAAAGAAAAGTTGTTTAAATAATACAAAACAATGTGATTATTAAGTTGAGAGGAAAGTATGTCTCAAACTCTTAAATATAACATTATATGCCCTCTATATAGTGATGGATGCTTGACACTAAAAAAATATTAATCAATATCAAACACAAACATCTTTATATCTTTATATTGTTAGATTAATATACATAACCAATCAATTTGAAGCAAAAAATATATATACAGTGTGAACACATTTTCGAATATAATTATTATTATTGTTAATTGGGATGGGTTAATGTGGGTGGTTAAGAGGAGAATTGTTATCCTCTCTACCAAAACTCAAATTCTATCCACTATAACATATAACATATTTACCAAAACTCAAATTCTATCCACCATAACATATAACATATTTGTCACTATGACATGTTTGACATTTTTTTTTTTTACAGTAGGTGAAATGGCGCGCTTCATTGAGCGAAGGCGCCGTGAATACAGCAGGAGATCACAGGTTCCGAGTTCAAATCGCAGCACAGTCAACATTTGTCCGGGGTCGATCCCGGGTGGGAACGGCATCAGTCGACCACCCCAACCACCCGGGATATACATATGCCCCATGTTTGACATGTTTGTTACTTGTAAGTCCATTATTGATTGAAATTTTTATAAATCCATTATTGATTGAAATCTTTATGAACTAATTGTTATAAGATTGACAAAGTTAATGGAATTACAAAGATACTAACAATCTCATCTTTCACTTACAATTACAAATTTGAGAGTAAACAATTATATTACAAGAAAAAAATATAATTATCTCTATATATTTTGAAGACCACTTAAAAGTGAGGAATATCTAGGGATCCCATGCACATATACACAATGTTAACTTAACTAGCAACAAGGAGATATGCACTCTAACAAATTAATAGAGGTCAATTATTTGTCAAACTTACAATATGATAAGATTCCTTCACAAAAACCACGAGATATTCTAATAAAAACAAATAACATAAAGTGGCTATTAGTCAGATGTATCTCCATTGAGAATAACACCTTTTTAATATGGGATTCCAATGAATTTGGAGCTTGGATTCTATGTAAAATACTTATATATATAACTCACTAGGGTTGCGCCGAAGAAGATGGAATGTCATTGGGTGCCAACTCAATCTCCGGAACATAAATAGATAACTAATGTTAATTATTTTTTATTAAGTGCAGTTGAGAAGCAAGGAACCATGAGCATATAGAGTTGAATCACAGATATCCATGCAATTAGGATATAGATGAAGATTGACCCTCGAGACAAAATAAAAAATAAATTATAATGTTTATGTTGTTTTCTAGTTTCTGTAAATCAAATAAAGACAGAAAACAACATCCTACAAACACGCAGCAGTGAGATTCTATTTATAGAGATTGTGATGGAAAAAAAGAAGATGTGATTTCCAAAAGCGTTGACAAGTTTCAAGTAAACAGAGTGCACGAGTTACCATTTTAATAAAGGATGATTAAATAAAGATGTATTATTTTTCCATATTAAATATAATGTCATGTGATGCCTATATACAGATAATTATGAATATTAAAAAAAAATTAAAAAATATTTTACTGTATTTTTATTATTCAACTTTCTTTTTAACCACTCATACAATATCATTATATTTTTGACAAAATTTTCAAGATTTATACAATCATACACTTATTATTTGTCAATGTCAATTTCCAAGATTTTAGTTTTAACAAGGCATTTGTGAATTTACAACGTTCCTTATGTTGCCCTTAGGCATTTACACACCCTCACAAGACTTAGAGGCAAGGACTTTCTTGCCATACAAAGGTTTGCTTTGAAGCCAATTTATTATAAGCATTTGTAGTGGTGGTTTGTGAGGTGTCCCCACCTCTAAATATATTAATGGGCTGGCTAACAAAATGGCCAATGGCCAAAGATAGTTGGAATATTGATTAATTGGTTGGCTATGAAATGACAAAAAGATAGTGGGAATATTAATTGCACCGTGTGGCTTCTAGGTGCCCATACCTGTAGTTGTATTAATGGGCTCGGGTACAAAATGGCCTAGTATGGTGGGAATATTCATTAATTCTCATGAGTTGGAGTTGGTTACATAATAGCCCAAAATAATTGGAATATTAATTAATTATCACTGGACCATAAGGCTCTTGGGATTTTATGATTTGATATATCATTGGATTTTATACTTATGGAAGTATTTTTTTGGAAAATGAGGAAGTTCAACCTATCACGTGGGGTGATACAATTTCTAAAAATTAATTGAAAAAGTGGAGTGACTTTAATGAATGTGAAATGGGATAGAAGACAGGGTTTTCTTTTTCAAAGTATTTGATGAAGATGTAAAAATGGTTAACTTATAAGATAGGTTTTTTTTTTTAAATTAATGATTAGTTTTGAAAAGGATAGGGTGATGAAATTGACTTGTGATGGGATTACAAAAGTTTAAGTTGGTTGGTGGGAAAGATTAAGTTGCTTGGGTAAAGAAAAACAAAAGATTAAGTTGGTTGGTTGAAAAGTTAAAATAAATTAAATGAAGTTTATTTGTTTAAATTTAATTTTAGAATTTTAAGAATAATTAATTTTAATTATATAGAGAGAGAGTTAATTTTAGTTTTATATATATAATTGATTAAGTCAATCTATTAATGATATATGTGTGTGTAAGTATATGCATTTATTTACAATCTAGGATGAATGTGTCTCATCCATTTGATGGGACCACCACAATTCAAGTGGAAGCTCCATGGTTAATAAGACCATCATAGCATAAGTAAATGCCACGTCAATATTCAGCAATCAATTATCACATTGTCTTGAAAGGGACAATAGTGATACTTTGGAGAGTAAGTTAAGGGCATTTAATGTAAATTCTATTAGTGACTCGCTAAGTCCTTAATAACTTCGATAAACAAGGCACTTAATGGGTTCATACCTTTGATCATATTTGACTAAACCTTTGAACCACTCTTTCAAAGAGCATAAACACAATTAAGGCATTGTACACTACAATAATGCCGCCAATGTGAAACTTAGGTAATATTTTTAAGATAATCCAGAGAATTCTAGTGACACTGTGAAACTTAGGTAGTTTTTTTAGACAATCTAGAGAATTATTCCTTCTCACTGTGTGCTCAACAATATCGGATGCTCAACAATCTAATCTAGGAAGGAGAGTGAAAGTATACTAAATTAAAAGGATAAGAAGCCTTTATAACTTAATTTATTTTCAGGCAACTAGGAAGAGGGACGATTGAATCTCGGCGGCCATGGTTCCTTCCATGGCTGCCACCCCCTTTTTTCCCCTCTGGTCCTGGTCTTAGCGGTCCTGCATTAATGGAGGCGGCGGCGTTTTCTCCCTCTGTGGTGGCGCTGTGAGTCCCGGAGATGGCCCTAACAGGGTTCTTGTATCCAGATTTCGACGGGCTGCTATCTTGATCTTGAACCTCGACTTTGGATCGGCGCGATAGCATATAAGAAGATTTGATAGTAAGAACCCTAACTGGGGGGGGCGGCGAAGAGAACTGGCTATGGCGACCTCCGGCCGACCGTCTCAGGGCTCACCAGCACCTTCTTCGGCCGCGGCAGTTCTGATCGTGGTCTTCCAGGACGATCCGTGTTTCCAGAAAGAAGAAACCAAAAGCACAGATCCATCCGCACATGGAGAGAAGCCCGTGGACGCCGCGGCGGTGGTGAAGGAAGGAGTCCCATGATGACAGAGTCTAGATCTTGCTGCTTTTCTTGATATCATGAGCAGATCTGCCGTTGCTTTCTTGGAGGCCGGTGGCAGAAGTTTCTTTCAGGAGCCACGGGTTTCTCTTCGCTGATTTACATTTCAGGGATGTCCCCAGCGTCTCTCGCAGCACGCCGCCCGGCTCGCTATAGCCCGCAGCAGCAAGGGCCAGCTAGTGTCTGGCCATTTTATTCATCAGTAGTTGCTGGCTGTGTTCGCCAGTTTGGGAGATCCAGAGTTTGCTGCTTGTCCACAGACTTGGATCTGCTTGCTTCTCCTGCTGAGGGTTTCGGTTTGAAGACGTCTTTTGGGTTTCTCTTTACTGTTCAAGATTCATCTTCTTGTGGTGAAGTTTTATTGGGTTTATCTTTTTTTTGGTTCAGCTCTTTATAAGCTGTTGTATCTGCTTATATGGGACAGAAATATGTGAAAATGTAGGGATCCTTGTGATTCTACTACATCTGCAGAATGTAATTTTAATCATCTTTTTGAAATAAAATTACGGACATTTTCCCAGGAAAAAAAAAAAAACTTAATTTATTTTCTCCTTAAAGCACACAACAATCTCATTGTGGAGATTATGTTTAGGTATTTGTAATTTACTATGAGAGAATAAACATTGCATTTTGATGATATTTCATAGGTTGGATTATGGAAGCTCTCTAAAACTTTTAAATAAATGAGTCAATGAAGCTCTAAATGAATAGTTGATAAGGCACAATACTTGCATACTTGCAAAGATTTTGCAAATGGCGTAGCAAGCTAAGTGAGCTTTACTAAGGAAAAAATCCATGGTTAAGCATGCTTGAACCAAAGCAGTCTTGGGATGAGTAACCTTCCTGGGAAGTCCTAATTATTAGGTGCAAGTCCAATATGTGATGATTAATTTTGAACAATTAATTTTGCCAGCCTTAATCCCATTGCATCACACATGTGAGAATCACCCAATGCAATGAACACTAAGTGAACTATTTAAACTCTCATGGGATACAAATCATGTGCTAATGACTTGCTTTATGTAGATAATCCCTAAAAATAATATTTAATATGTTTGACTTTGGAATCCCTCAAAGCTTAAATTCATTTTAATGTTGAAGTTTTTATGGGGTACAACTTGTGTGTTATATGATTGTTATTGTAAACAATTCTTGTTACATTCTATTTTAATTCTTACAATTGGTATCTCATATTGTTAAGGGGAAAATCTAGTTGTGTATGTGGGGCATAAACATTAAACATAGAAGTAGAAATCATTTTCACAAACTAAGATATTGTGTGACAAACTATTTAAAGGCGTAACTCCAATAGTTTATAGATCAATTAAGTATCAATTTAAGAATCATGTGAGAAATGCAATAACAAGAAGAATTTCTCACATGCAATGAATGTTCGAAGCTAAAGTATTATATTTATGATGTACTAAACAAATAATAAATATATAAACTTAAAAAAAATGCATTTTGTGTTTGAGTGAGCAAAATGGTGGCTATTGTACTTGTGATTTTGTGCATAAATATAATGGTTGTTATGAATCAATTTTCAAACAACTAAACGATTGGATAGAGAAGGAGAGGGAGAAAAATATGGGATTATTCAAGTCGGATTTGGAAAAGGCGCTAGCAATGTCCTTATTCAAATTTTAAACAACTAGCATTATTAACATTATAAGGGATTGCCAAGCATACCAAGCTATAGTCAAAGATGGTATTATTCCATTCTCATCAAACTTGATTGAGAGGGAGCAAATATGGGATTATTTTAGTTGGATTTGTCAAAGACACTAGCAATGTCTTGATTCAAAAGTTCAAACAACTTTGTTATTAATATTATAAGGGATTGCCAAGCAATCCAAGCTATAGTAAAATATGGTATTGTTCCATTCTTGTTGAATTTGATTGAGTTGTTGTTTATGCCACTAAATTTAGAGGCATTTATGATATATAATGGATCACTTGACCAATTGTAAAGAAGAAAAATCTCATTAAAGACATGCTAGAAACCAAAGGGGAGTTGATTGAGATGAAGAGGGAGGTGATTCTTATACTATTGTGAAAGTGACTCCAATGGGAGTGCAATTGATGTACATGCATAGACAACTATTGAGTAACCAACATTCAAGTTAAGGACCCCACTCGAGTTTGATGGTGATGACAAAAGTAGTGAGCTCCTCATGCACTTAATTGTTGTTGTACATGTGTTATGATACTCTAATACGTTTGTATGAACTATGTGTCAAGTAGGATAAAAGGGCTTACCTTTTCAAAATTAAGGGAGAGTTGAACACTAGATGATATACAATAAAGGTTGGTGGTATGAAAGGCACCTTGCCTTACTATGGATGGCATCATCAAGAGGGGTGGAGGTATATCCACTCTAGTACATTTATTCCTCCACCAACTCTAGTACATTTATTCCTCCACCAACCCCAAGGTTGCAAGAATTGGGCAAGAAGGCCCAATTCCCTTAATTGATGTAGAAGATATAGTGATTCTTTGTCGTGGTCATGAAGATATCATAGCCTCCACCCTCTTAAATATTATGTTGGATAGAGGAGTTTCTATGCATAGACCTTAAGTCAAGTAGAGATGTTTAGCTAGTTTACTTAGTGTGTGATTGGTCATTACGAAGTAAGCACCCATTCATGATGTGGGTTAATACAAATATTAAGATATATTTTAAATTTTGCTTATATGTTGAAAGGTAATTGAAATGTAATTGAAATGTAATAAAAAATAAAGTAGAAATACTTTTTAATTAATTTAAAATTTCATGAAATACTTTGAGATTTGGTTCATGTACAACAATTTGATTTGGTTTGATGTGGTTGATATGAAATTTATCACCTGTTTGAAATGGTAATTTAGAAATCCAATATATCAATTACAATGATTAAGAGGAATAAGTATGAAATGGTAATTTAGAAATCCAATATATCAATTACAATTATTAAGAGAAATAAGTAGAAGTACGAACATTGACGAGATATTAGTAACATCTTAAATTAAAATTTACTTATGTTAATTTGATGTCTTAAATAAGAAAAAATCAATCAATATTAAGTATTCAATTTTTAAATTTGATTTAAGAGAATCCTTCTAATATTTTTTCTTATTTTTATATTTATATTTTTTTAATATTTTAATGTTTATAAAAAATAAAACAACAATAAAATAAATAACACAATAAAAAATTATTTATTTTTATTAATATTTATTTTTTAATTTTATATATTTATTACATTATTAAAATAAAAACGATAAAAAATAATGTTTAGTTCTTTTCCCATATGCAATTTAAAAAAAAAAAACATAATTCAGGTTTAAGAAAATAAATAATAAAATATAAAATATAAACCAAATCCCTTTTATATATGTTTAAATATACAATAATTAAAAAATGTTATTTAAAAAAACTTTCAATTTTTAAAAAAATGATCAATCCTCCTTCGAATCTATCTTGATGTTTATGAGAATATACAAGATTATAAATAGTTAAAGTTTTGACTAGGATGAATGAAAGCTTTGGACAATAATTTATGAATAAATCATATACAATTAATTTATTAAGAGAAAAGATGTTACAATGTGGGATTTGAACCTAGGTTAGAAGGATAACAACTTTTATTTACAACCACTTGAGCTACACCCGATTAAGAATAATATATGTAGGGATTTAATATAAAAAAAGATTTACACCCACGACCTCTATAAGCAAGACCAAAATTTAAAAAAATGTGGGATTACCATAACCAAAACACCCACTCACATAATGTCTATGTAAAACTATTAACAAATAGAATAGGTAGAGATAAAGGGTAGCTGCTTGAGAAAATAAACACTAAGTATTGACCACAACAACCACAAGAGGAGGTTGGTTATGGTCATCCAGGGCATGCCCTAACTCAAAATAGGGGGATCAATGATTAGGTCCCACCCATTTGTAAGAGCTATAGGAGCTTGAGCCCCTTTGATATGGTAAGGGATAACATCCAAGACAACTTATCATTGCATTGTGGGCTAGGATTCCATCTCTAGTCATGCTCATGCTTCTCCTAAGCATTTATCCATGCTCAATGGTAGGGATTTTTGTTGCAAGAAATCTACTAGGAATATGCTAAAAACATGTCAACCTAGTAGGCCAAGTGGGTTACGAGGGCCAAATGGGCTAGGTGGGCTAGTAGGATTAGGTGGCACCCTACTCATTATACATGGGATTCATGCTAGAATTGTTGTAAATTCTCCACTTTGAGCCTCGCTTTATGTGTTTTCATAGTGATTTGTATTAACAAACTAGTCAGATATGAACGCTCCATAAAAATCCATGTGATGAGATATTTATATTCAAGAACACATAATTTCTCTTCTTCTAGAGACAAAAAAGGATCTTATCTATGTTAAGCATTCATGCAAAGTGAAATTCAATGACCTAGGTTAAGCTATCTCCAAGAAATGTAGCCCACCATGAGATGAGGCTAGGAGATATTGCTGATAAAGGACCTTAAGCAAGGTACATATAGCCTTAGATGGAGGGAAACACAAGAAGAATTGTTGCTTATATGGTTCTACTCCTCGACATTGTGGACAACGTGGTTATACACACCTAGGTAACTTAGCCACAAGGGAGTCTTCCAGCAACTAGGAACTAGGCAAAGAATTATTTTCATGGACTCCAAATTTGGTTTCCAAATAATGTGAAATTCAAATAACCAAGTTTTTTGTTTGGACTTCAATTTATAGTGCTTTTCCAGTTGTCATTTAAGAAAAGGCTTGAAGTTCCATGATTGGTTTGTATATGATAAAATCCATATACTTTCGCTAATTCTAGTCTTACAACTAAGCCCAAGGTGCTAGCAGGCGAAGCTTCAACAACATGCTCTTGAGAATGAGCCCTTGTATGTGATTCAATATGAATTTATCATCATTATCCAATACAAGCTTCCTTTTAACCTCAAACTAGGGGATCAAAGACCTAAATGGACAATCCAAAAGATCATTATTGGAATGAATGCCAAACTTAAATATAATTATAGTCAATAACTAAGAAGATTTGGCTAATGGATTCCCCTAAAAAAGAACTAGATGTGAACACCATACACAATGATGATTGAATGATATGTTAAATCAAAGAGAGGCCTCCTTCCAAGAAAGATAGGTATTTATGGTCTACCAAGCTTTGCAAATGAATTGAATAAAAAAAGCACCCACAATCTTGACATGAGAAGTCTGCATAAGGGTTTACAAAGAGCTCCCTTGCCATGCCTACTCCCAAGTTGTAAGCCTTGCCAAGTTCTATGCCTTAGAAGGACCTTTTTAGATTCCTTTCCTTCCATGGATCGAACCACCCATTTTACACACGACACTTGGGGTTGAATCTTGGTTTGAATAATACCTTGGCCACCAAGGTTTCTTAAATTGCAATATAGCTTTTAGTTGACTAGGTTGAACCATTTACCTTTGTCACCTTCAACCCAAAGAAAATCTCTAAAGGACTTTTTTAGGTGCAAGTAAGATGGATTGGAGGGCACCTAGCAACAAGAGTAGTAAACATGCATCATTGCTAGGAATGTTTTGTGAAGATATAGAATTTTTCTATAAGAACTAAGGTTTAGTGATCCATTTATTTATCTTCTTCTCCACCTATTACACATTGACTTCCTAGAAGTCCATAAGAGAGACTTGGAAGGAAAATGGTATGCCCAAAAATTTGAATATTTGGCCAAGATTAACTCACAACTAGTTTTGGGAAGCTATCTAGATCAACATAGCCCCTTGGATCAATTTGTAACATTAATGACTTTAATCCCATTGCATGCTTGATCCTAATGTTAATTAAAAAGCATCTAGATACTCCATATTCCAATTCTAAGAAGTTTGGTCCTCAGAGAAGTTTAATAAGAATGCTTAAATGAAATGGGCATTGACCAATTGCCTTATGTTTGGATTGGGAAGTGGACATCCTTGAAACTACCCCAAAGTTTACATTAGAGTTGAATTGGTAGCCAAGAACTTCATCAACTAACACATACAAGGCTAGGGGTAAGGAGAACCCTTGTTGGATAGATATTAAAATCCATATTTCTTCAAAAGAAAATATGCTAATACCAAGTCAAGTTGCAACATCCACAAATAGGGTTTCAACACTATTAGTAAATGGTTGGTAAAACCCTAGACCCTAGTGCATGGATAGGATTAAGTGTCACTCATATTAGTCATATGCTTTTTAAAAATTATTTTCTATAAACCAGGTGTATAGGATAGATTGCTTGGCCCACTCCATTACCTCCTAGACTATTATAAATTTGTCCAAAATATACTTCACTCAAATTAATTGAGTCTGTTTAGGGGACAAAATCCGAGGAAGAATCCCTTTGATATGTAGGGCCAATACTTTTGCTAGAAATTTATAGATCTTGTTGTGAATAGTGATTGGATTGCAATTAGTAATAATATGAGGGTTTCCTACATTAGGAATAAAATTCATAATCCTTTGATTAATTCCCTGCACCTAGATATCACTTGCAAATGGCTTATGATATGCCTATAATAAATAAATCCATAAAAATCCTTAGTGTCCTAAGTTGTAAATTCATAAGGGACCCCATTAAGGCTCAAGACCTTGTCATCACCCATTTAGTGTAGGTTTTTAGATATATAATTTACACAAAGGCTCAAGTCATAGGCTCTCCTATGCTCCTTGGTAAGATTACATGGAACTAGGTTGAAATTTTTGGGTGGCCTTTTGTCTATTAAGAGAAGGGCTTTGGAATTGAAACACGATTTTATGATTCTCCACAAATTATCTCATGATTTCATATTGATTGGAGGTTCATCCTACCAAGGATTTTAGGGTAGAGATTGTCTCAATAGCTTCCTTAGTGGCCAAATATTTAAATAAATATTTCATAGGCCAGTCCCCAATTTTGAGCCAATGCAGTTGTGTGCAACATAGTTAAGTTCTTATTTTTCGATAGACATTGTTTATTCAAAGCATATATATGGCACATATTTGTATCATGAACTTGTTTTCCATCATCATAGGGTTCCCATGATAAATAATACATTATCCCTTCTATCTCCCTAAGTACCACCTTATCATGATTACAATGAATTTGGGGAATTTGATTGCCAACGAGCTAAAAATGTTCAGAAACAAAGTGTGTACAAGAAAGTTACGATATTCAAAAGTGAGACACATGCACACAGCCTCTAGGGTTAGATCTATTTGTAGATGTTATTGTATGAAATTTCAAGGATGTCTTGGGATCAAATCCCATTTTGCATGGGGATCCATTCCAATTCTCCAACCATTGTTATAAATTCTCTTTTTTCAGCCTCACTTTATGTGTTTGCACAATAGTCTATATTAACAGAGTATTTATATATCAGTGTGACAACATACAATATATATTATGATAGGTTTACATTAAACAATACATCATTTATCTTCTTCCATATTGAAAAAAATATCATGTATCTAATACGAATCCATGCATATTGAAATTGAATTGCCTAAGGTAAGTGATCTCCAAGAAACATAGCCCTCCATGAGATGGAGGTTGGGAGATATGGTTGAGAAACAACCTCATGCCAAGCCCATATATCATTAGTGAGAGAGTACAACTAGAAGTGTTTCTTAAGGGTTTCCACTCCTCCACACTATGGATAATTCAGGTTGGACAAATTTAGGTAAGTTAACCTCTTATCCAAAGGTATTCCTTGAAGGACTAGGTACTAGGGAAATAATGTTTTTTGGGGATCCAAATTGGTTCCAAATATTGTAATGTTAAAATAACCAAGTTTTTGGTTACTTAAATTTCTAGAGTTTGATTAGTCAAATTTCAAGAAAAGGATTGGAGAATATTCATTTTTATTCCATGACCTATTTGTATATGATAAAATTCATGTCCTTTCCTAATTCAAGCATTGCAACCAAGCTCCAGGTGGTAGAAATTCAAGCGTCAACAACAAGTTCTCGAGAAAGAGCCCCTATATGTGATTCAATATGAATTTATCTACACTATCCAATGGAAACTTATTTTTAACCTCGACCTATAGGATCCAAGACCTAGAGTGGAAATCCAAAAGTGCATTACCAGGATGAATGTCATACATAGAGAGACTTAAGGTTGAAAACCAAGAGGATTCGATTAATGGATTCCCCTAAAAATGAACTAGAGGTAATCACCAAAGACAATGATAATTGGATGATATTCCAAATCAAAAGGAGACCTCCTTTCATGAAAGGTAGGGTTTTACAATCTATTGGACCATTTTAATTCTTTGAATATTTAACAAAGTACATAAAAACTTGACATGAGTAGTGAGCATAAGTGTTTCCAGAGAGATGTCTTACCAAGCATGCTTCACAAGTGGCAAGCCTTATCAATCTCAATTCCTTAGAATGTTGTATGATTCCTGTAATGTACCTTGGGGTTATCAGAGTGTTTAAGGGCATATCATTATCTATCTGAGGCTAATTACTTGAATTTTAGTGTAGCGGATAAACCATAAACATTTAATTTCTATTTTTCCAAAATTAATTGCAACACAAAATCCAATAATTAACAATAATTTAATATAAATTCATTAATACATCCAACATCTGATCTAAGGGCTAGGAAGGCTTATTAAAATCATCTAACATCATCAAAACTTAAATCTAAGCCACATCAGAGATGATAACCACTTCTAAAGGCTAATTATTCTTAATCAGAGTTAATCAATACTTAAGGTATTAATTATGACACATGACGACACTTAGTTCGTAAATGACAACACTTATTGCAAATCCAATTGTTTAACAAATAACCATCGATTATCAATCACAATGGATTAATAAAATCTAATTAAATGTAAATTGTTGGAATATTGGCCAATACTGAGAGGGGGGGTGAATTAGTATTGTTATCTTTTTACCAATTTAAACCACTTACTAATATTAATTAAAACATGGAATCAACAAGATACACATGACACATATTTTATCGTGGAAACCCAATTGGGAAAACCACAAACTTTTTCTATACTGCAAAATTATGTTTACAATAGTTTCTGCAAGCTACAACTTGCTGGATGCACCAACACCCAATTTTTCAGATACAACTGAAAGATGCTACAACACCCTGGTTTCTTCCTGCTACAACAGACAAGAATGTTACTACACCCTATTTACCAGCCACTACTGGAAAGAAGCTACAACCCCCTTGCACGCATGTTTCCTGCTCTAGCACCACCCTACCTCCCTAATATGTTTATATCAATCCTCCAGACCTTTCTTACTTCAATTCTGTCATATATAATTCTTTGCTTTCTTCAGTCCGTGTCTTCTTGTTGCTACATTGATCTGGGATACAGACATATTCAATTCTTTCCTTCTATTCTCTGACTTCTGTTATGCAATTCTTCATCTTGAATGCACACACATTCTGGTCTCTTCCTCTAATTTCAATGCTGCTTCACATATTCATCTCATAACCCAGCATGCACTTCAGTTCTTGTTCCTTACTGAACGTTCACTATGAACTACTGAGACTTCTTCTTTCCATTTCATATTTTTGTTTATATATTATTCTTCATCATTTAACCATTGCATCTATTGGAGTTTAATCCTCAGGTACACCAAGAGTCACCCGGGAGTCCAAGAGTCCACTTAGGAATATGAAATCCAAGGGACATTTCTCATTGTATTTATATGTACAGTTGTTTAATGAGAAATACATTGAGTTTTCACGCTTATTCTCTTTGTGCATCTTCTTGTATTTGGCTGTGTGTTAGCCAATCTCTCTATTTTCCCAAGAGGGAAACCTAACAGTGGTACCAGAGCCTGCCTTGTTCTTAGGCCTGTGAGGGCTTCCTCCACTCGTAACCACATTGAAGACAATGCGTTGAAAGGTGTGTCAATTCAATTATAAGGTATTATGCGTTTGATGTTGCTACGTTTTTATCAGATCCCTTTCGAGCCTGTGATCTGTGCTAAAATCAGAGCCTGGCCACTCCTGCCTGCTATCAAGTCTTCCCTTTGTTTGTGAGGATTCATCTCGACTGGTGCGATGTCTGAGCATTCTCTCAATTTATTATTTATTTACCTGCATAGTCAGTCGTGAGAACGTTTATTCTCTGCATCTGTATATTAATATGGCATATTGATCATTCTACCAGACCTTCCACATTTCCTGCATCAGTCTGGTGTGCTCTAACATACTCTTCCTCCGAATCACCATTCATTTTCTGGAACATTTTGTTAGGCTTCTGCGTGCCACTGTCAACAATCTACTATCCATCATTACACGTGCCCTTCAGTGGCCCTTCATCTTCATGAAGGGCGTTGAAGCGTCCACGCAAAACTGGAAAACCAGCGATTTGTATACACCATTTCTTAAATAGTGGAATCAGATGGCAATGCCGCGACCTCCTTTTTGAAGTGAAGACTGCATCTCTGCGCATAGAGATATCTATTGTTGAAGTCTCTTCGTGGGTCGAGTCACATTCCAAGAGATATTGGAGCAATGTATTTAATGCATTAAATAATGTGAGACATGGGCGTTTTTCACAACCTCGTGAACTGGTGTTATCTTGCTTTGAGAGTATTCACTCTCTGTCTGGAGCCGTTGGAGAAACCAAAATATCAAATGCCTGGTCGTGCGACTATTCTGTCAAGAGCCGTCGAGCCATCCATTGCAGAAGCAATTTGCCAGAATTGTTGAAGGAGCCGTTGGAGAAACCAAAATATCAAATGCTTGCTCCAGACCGACCTACTTAGACCTGTGCATCCGAGTTGCTGGGTGAATGAGCATTGGATCACTATTGCGTGGGAGTATTCTTACCAGTATCGGGCCACTCTTCACAGGCTATCTGATTTGTATTTGCTGCGACCAACCTCTGCGTGGAATACATAAGCTATGGACTTGATGGACTGCGTGGGTTTGCTTCACCTTTTCCTGACTACGTGGGCTGTGACAATTGAGATGGTTGGAGTGCGCCTCCTTTTGTTGCATATAAGAAGTAGTGATCCCATTCTCCATTGACTGGGGCTAAAGTTTCCCGCCTTGAAGTTTCTAGCTTGATCAAGTAATAGTTGGCTATATTCATTCCAATCTTGCTCTTTTTTCAATCAAGACTCTAGAAGCGCTTGGCAGAAGAATTGGATATTTGAAGACTGGTTGGTCCACAAAGCATACAGGAATTCTATCGAGCCCTTCCAAGGGGAATGGCATTCTGCTAATAATTCAAGCGAACCTCAGCTTTTGTAGTATTCATCGCCTTTCATCACTATAGTACATTTCTGGTGCAAAACGTGGATTCTTCATAACTGAGGTCGAGCTAAGACTCTCATAGCTTCATTCAATCGGGCCATTAATAACCATAATGTGAAGTCCAAAGAATAGCAGTCACTTGTACATTGGATTAAGTCCTTGATGATAGTAGAGATTGCGCACCTGCACCTTGAGCAGATTGTTGTAGACGGACTGCAGTAAGTGTATTGCAGATTGTACACCCTTGTGTTTGTTGGAAGAAACTTTGTGATTGCAGATTGCAGAGATATATTTTCCATTGATTGACACAAAGCCCCGTGAGTGTTCTAACAATTTTGCACTCAAAAAAAACATTTTAAACAAGCAAGCAAGACAAGCTATCCAAAGATAGAAGAATTTAAAGCGTCATTTAGATTCAGATTCAACATCAGGATGGAAGCATCATCAATTCAACTTCATAATCAACAATAGTTGTAAGTTCATTTGTGTTTTGTAACTTACAACTAGTCTTTTGTATCTTTCAGAATTTGAGTTGAATTAAACTGCATTGTACTTGGGTTCATTTTTGGCTCAGACCGACACCCTTCATTCTTTTAAAGTTTAAGTCTTATTTGTAAAGGGGCGGAGTTGCAAGAAGCCATTGTTTAGTTGAGTGAGTCATTTATCAATGGCGAGATTAAATGGCATTGTAGAGTTATTGAACACTCTACTTCTCTCCTCTGATAACAACACTGTCATTGTCGACAAGACCACTCTCACTCACTTTCGAGATTATGTACGAGATTCACAAGACACTCTTGAGTTCCTATAGCTTGAGTTGCAGCTTCAACAACAAGAAATACAATATGAACTTGTTCATGTTCAGAATAACCCTCTTTATGATCCAGTTATGCAACCTGCACAGATTGATGCCACTTCAAAAGCACATGAGCTAATTAGTGGCGCCAGTACAAAAGTGAAAGAAAATGAAGATGAAGACATTCATGCAGAGGTTATGCTTGTTCCTTCCAAGCCCATCATCAGACCATGGGAAGAGATTAGTCATAACAAGCATAGAACCGGCCTTGGATATGACAAGGAAGTGACATTTCACATTCCCGATTTCTCTAAGACTTTCCAGTTTGAGAGTGTTGGATTCATCAATGAGAGTCCATCTTCATCAATTCAAAGTTCAAATTGTCAACGCTGTGATCGAGTTGGCCACATGAAAGATCATTGTTTTGATCTTCACCCTTGTAAGCAATGTGGAAACACTCATCAAACAGATGCTTCAGTTTGAAGAAACCTGCAAGAGAGAAGATTCATTATGGGTGGATCGCTTCTTGGCAATGGTCATCAACAGCTAAGAAGATTTATAAGTCATATCGGAGAGTTCATTCACGAGTATTGACACATCTTCTTCTCCTCACTTTGTACCTGACAGGGGTAAACATGATGTCAGGCGTCAAGTTTCAAAGCCTCCATCTAACAACAAGTAGCCATGGCCCTCTACAAGTAAGTGAGATCAAACAAGCATGATCCACATCCAGTTTCAGAGGCCAGATTCAATGATATAGACACTCAGACAGAAGAGAACCATGAGTACTCATGTGTTTTGTGTCTAGTTGTGACACCATGAGACTCTCCTCTCCTCACATTGTTCTTGACAGGGGGGAATGGAGACCATTAGTAACACATGAGCGAGTACAAGCGAGCCTGTGAAGAGCTATGTTTGACTGAGCTCCAGAGTTGGTGGTCAGCCTTAAACCATCGGTATCGAGAGCACCTTCATTTAGCAAAAGCATGTGCAAGCTTCTAGCTAACTCTACAAACAGTTGTCAAGATGGAAATGTTCAGCAAGTTGCAGCTGTTCACTTCCCTTTTTCATCTCTCTAGTTGGTTTGGTTTTAGCCCATCCCAACCATTCCAGACAGAACCTCTGAGCCTTTGAGCCAAGTTCCAGAGAACCTCTCAGCGATTGTTATCGCCAAGTTCGAGAGTTTGTGGTTAGCATTGAACCACACATATAGTAGAAGATTTTAGCCTTTTTCTAGCCCATTTCGGTTGATGGTCAACTTAAAAACCATCCCTTCAGAGAGTCATTGTATTTAGCAGAAGCATGTGCAAGCTTCTAGCTAACCTTCTTGGTAAATGATAGAAATGTTCAGCTGGTGGTAGTTGTCCACTTCCACTTATTCAGCTCTCTTCTTTTTCTTGGACTCATATACACCCTTCGGATTAAGGGGAATTTGTTGGAGTCTAATCCTTAGGTAGACCAAGAGTCACCCGGGAGTCCAAGAGTCCACTTGGGAATATGAAACCCAAGGGACATTTCTCATTGTATTTATATGTACAATTGTTTAATGAGAAATACATTGAGCTTTCATGCTTATTCTCTTTGTGCATCTTCCTATATTTGGTTGTGTGTTAGCCAATCTCTCTATTTTCCCAGGAGGGAAACCTAACAACACCTTTACAAAATGAACTCATGTCTTTTCATACTCGTGCCTCTTCAAGGATTAATTTTCTGTTTATTAATTAGACAATAAACATTCATTTTTAATTAAAGATCAGCTCTATTTTTATTAATAAACTCTGCCTTATTATTTTTTATACCTGTAGCTTATTGTCCTGCATTTTCAGCATCACTCCCTTTCCATAATTGCTTCCTTCAAATTCTGGAAATTGCCTTTTTATCAAACGCACTTCTTTATATAAAAAAATACTTCTTGGTTTAATTAATTTGCTTTGATAAATCGCTGGTAGTTATTTTCCTTCATTTTATAACATCTTAACTATTCCTTATTAAATTGACTTAGCTGGGCAATTTAAAATAAAAATTGATTTTAACATATACTTAATTTGGGCATATTCAGATTACTGTGTAAAACATAATTTTTCTTCAACTTGGGAACTCACTTTTTCACACGTGTGACTATCAAAGAATTAAGATTCTGACCCCATGGCTAGATGGAAAAATTGTCAAAGAACATATCCACACCTTTGGATGAATTTATCTACACACCCACAATTTCAAGTGTGCAATGCAAATGCCTCTCAACCTTTATTTAGACAGAATTACAAACTTTTTCTCATTTTCGCAGGCTTCGGTCTCGCACGTGTGACCTCTAGAGAAAATTTCGAGACCATGAATGGATGGCCAAATCATCAGGGATCAGACCCATGCTAGCTGATTAATTTATCATCACAAGAACACTCTTTGGTGGGCATTTCCAAAGGCCTCTTCAACTTTCTGACTTAACCAATTTTCTTTTGTTCTTAATATGCAAAATAATATTTTTCCTTCTTTTGATAGATTGATATTTTGCACATGTGACCATCATAAGGAAAACTGAAAGTATGGTTGGATAACAACATCAACAAGGAAATATCCATGTCACCTTTTGAATTTTTTGATACACACACTTCATTTGGCGGTCATTTGAAAATAACCTTCCAAACTGTTAATTCAACACTTAGACAAAATTGTCAAACCCTAGGTCAACATGTTGAGATTTTTATTTTCATCAAATTTAGAGTGTGAGACACCCCATGGGTAGAGGCCAACAAGTTGATCCCATCAAGACCAATTTCATCCTCTGAAGCTTCTTTCTCTCTCCCCGGAGGGCATTTTATTGGAGTAGTAAAAATCTAGCTAGGAGGCACTTTTGGCAGATCCATATCTTCCTCCTCAAAGACCCTTTGGACAATATGATGAGACCATGGTTGGATGCACCAACCAAAATTATAGAGATCCATACCCTCAAAATTATTTAATACATTAACCACAGGAAATGATGGGCATTTTACTGAGGTCACTCAAACAGTTTTTACAAGTAATTCTATACTTGGACAATTTTTGCAATTTCTAAGGTGGATTTTTTTATTTCACCAAAATCCTGAACCAATGCCACTAGATGATGTATTACATTTCACTGAGCACACCTAAGCTTGTTTCACTCTTGGACTCATCTTCATTTTCCCTAGGCGGGCATTTTACTTAATTTGGTGCAAAACTGCCTAAAACCCTATTTTGGCAGACCTATAACTTCCTCCTCAAACACTCTCAAGACAAAGTGAGACCATGGTCAGGTAGACCAATCAACAAGATGCATATTGGACATATGGTACGGGCATCTACTTGAACCTATGATTTATGGTGGGCATTTTCTTGAGGCCACTTAGGAAGTTTTACTACCCTGGTGCAAAAACAACCTAAAACCCTATTTTGGCAGGCCTTTAACTTTGTCATCAAAAGCCCTCTTTGAGAACCGAGACCATGGTAAGATACCCTCTTCAAAAAGCTATAGAATGAAAGTTTAAGATATTTTTTATCATTCACCTATGAGGTACGGTGGGCATTTTCCCAAGACCACCTAGACCAGTTTTCCAACACTCGGCCATTTCTTAGAATTTTCCAAGGTTTATCATGAAAACCTATTTGGAAGATTTATAACTTTCTCCTCAGAAATGATTAAGGAAAACTAAGACCATGAATAGATATCCACTTCAACAAGCTATCGCCTAATATGATGGTGTGGGCATTTTCTTCAAACCATGAATTATGGCGTGCATTCTCTTAGAGCAGTTTTGACTAATTTTTCCATACTTAGCCAATTTCCAAAGTTTTACAAACTTGCCATACTTTTCCACAATGATGTCAGATTGCAATACCGACTTAATGATAGTACCAGAACACCACCATTTGTCTTTCCAGCTTCATCACACATGCCACATCATCATACATTCCATGTCATCACTTCCTTTGTTATTCCTTTGTCTTTCACTGAGTTTGCACTGCCATCATGTCCTTGGTTATTCCTTTGTCATTATTGAGCTCCTTTGACATCAATGACAATCATATTCAACAGTATCTCCCTTTGGCATTGATGGAAACATTTAAACATTCTCCCCCTTTGAAAACAATGACAAAGGATAACCTATTATGCTCTTTTGATGTAACCATCTTGATAGAGAATTTCCTATCCTTCTTCCTTTTGATAAATGTCCTTCTTTTGCTTCTCTTCCTCCTTTTATCTTGAAATTGGTACTATTCACTGTGTTTTAAGACAATCTTAGTTATTATCTTATAGTAGGCCTTTGAATGAGAACCTAGATGATGAGTTCATAAAATCCCCCTTTCAATGTTCCTCCCCTTTGTCAACACTTTCTCCATTTTGTGATAGGGTTTATACTTTGCTCTTTGTCAACCATACACCAGTCTTATCATTTAACCAAGATCATTTCTTCTTTTCTAATTCTCCTTCTGATTTTGTTACACTTCAACCATGTGCTTTGTCACATAGATGTTTTCTGGACCAAATTTTGTCACATCTACTTCACTTCTTGTTTTTTATGAAGACATCCTTTTATTTCTAGCAAGTGATATTAATTACTTTCAACTCCCAATTGTAATTTTATGATATTTACTCCCCCTGAATATATGATCCCTCTGATGCTAGTTTCAGGGTTTCTCTTTTAGGTCATGAGAGACTTTTTAGAAGAGAATTTCATAAATTCTCTATTCATCGATGAGTTTTACATCTTCATCTTGCTTTCCATCATAATGGACGTAATTCTCATCTGCATCACTATTATGCTGATCATCATCTTCATTGATGCCTTGAATCTGTCTTTCTTCTGACTCTTTGTAGTATTCCTTTCTTCTCCACATCTTTTCATGAGGTACCCTGCTTACTGACTTTTTGTGTTTCTTGAATTCCCTACTTATATCTTTTCTCTTGGTTCTGCAATCAACAGCTTTGTGACCAAATTTGTGATAGTAGTGAGAATATCCATAGAATCTTCCTTTATGTTTGAGGAATATTTGATCTTACTGCTTCACATCTTCCATCTTCTTCCATTCTTTCTTTTGTTCTTGAAATTTTATTGAAGCATTCTTCCTCATATTACATTCTCTAGCCACATGTCCAAAATTATGACATGTGTAGCAATGACCAAAAAAGATCTGTTGGACCCTGCTTAGCATTGGTATTTTAGGTATCATATCAGTTCTGTCTTTATTATGAGATGAGGGAGCAGAATTCTGGCTATCCTTCTTAATCGCGATTTTGAGTGCAGTAGCATAGCTTCTTTCATTTCTATCTTGGAGTGTAGGAGACAAATATTATGGATTCTTTTCTTGTTGAAATATTGTAACTTCTAAGAATATTATATTTGTACTTTATTATTCTGGAGATGTTGCATTCCTCCGTGAAGACCTTATTGTATATCCAGAGATGTTTATTCCTTCGTCGAAATGTGGTAACTTGGGTTATTAGACTTCCATAGTGGGAGTCGGCCCTGTATGTGTTATGTGGGTCAAAGGGTTATTAGAACACCCTAGAGGGGTCAGCCAAGTCATTTGTAATGGGGTGTTTAACCCAGTGGTTAAGTTGGGGCCGACCTAGTTAATATAAAATACAAGACGAAATTGTGTATAAATAGAGGAGGTGTATTCCTCATTTAACACACATTGCACTCACTTGTGAATGACGCATAAGTGAGAGAGAGAGAACTACTATGGAGGAGAAGGAGCTCATGCTTGTGGATTACATCTATGTATTGTTGGTCATCTATATTGAGGAAGCTTTGCTGGGTTTTCTTCCCCATGAGGGTTTCCCAGGATAAATCTGTGTCTCTTGTGTTTATGTTGTTCTTGTTGTTCTTTCAGTGATCCTGTATATGCTATTGTTGTGAAATGGAATGTAATGCTGATATTTTCTATCTTATCATATTGAATCTTAACATGGTATCAGATCTAACCTGAAGGAAAGCAATGTATGGCACTTACGACACTTGCTTCACTTGCGACAATTTGAAGGTTAGGGTTTTATATAGAAAAAACTCTTCATCGTGGAACTTTCGCTATATATCCATTTTGGCGAAGGTTCAGGATCTGAAATCTTTGCAGGTCGTAGATAACATCCCCATGTACCTTTTGTCCAAAGGACAGCCTCTAATTCGTTGTACTTTGTGAGTTATGATCAGTACAAGTTAGGGTTTCTACCTCTTCCAGATCTTAGTCATAAACAGGTGACCTAGGAAAAAATGTCACAAATTGGGATGGGAAGCTCCAAATGAAATTTCGTAAAAAGTGACAGGTAGAGAACGGACTGTAGTTTCTCAGGTAACTTTTTTCAGAGGCCGAAGTTGAACCAGTGACACGTGGTACACTATACAAGTTCGCTCTCCTGTTTTATCCCATAAACAGGTCACGTTGCGACACTTGGCATAACTCTCTCTCAGAGCATCCAATTGAGGTTAGACCTATGGGGTTAGAAAGATGATAGGTTGGGATACCACAGGTCAAAGTTTCAGACCCCATGGATTTGTAATTTCAGAGTTACACTAGAAACAATTAGGTACATATTTCTGTCAAAACAGAATTGGATTTTGAGCACCTCTATTCATGGCTCCCGGAATTAGGGTTTCAGTGAAAATTGGAATTTTTGTAATCAAAGTCAATGGCTGAATACTCCTCAACAAAATTGAAATTTAGAGACCAATATCGAAATTTTTGGTTGGTCAAAAGAGTGGGCTTGATCAAACCCTAGTTCGGGATTTTGATCGGAAAGGTGGAAAATTAGGGCTTCTGCAAAAGTTGGAATTTTTGAAGTCTGTGACCACGGCTGGAAGCTCCTCAGAAAAATAAGAGTTTAGATCTTTGGATCGAATCTTTTGATTGGGAAGAAGGGTGGGCTTCATCAAACCCTAGTTCAGGATCTTGTCCAGAAGATCCAGAAGTTTCAAAGGCAATTTTGAGGGGTCAAATTTTGGAGATTTAAAAATAGAAGTATGCTAGCTTGATTAGCTTAGCAAGGCACATCTTTCCATCCATTTAGAAGTGTGAAAGTCAAAGTTTGAATCTTTAGGGTTTCTCTAACAAATCCTAATTGAGCTCTAGATCCAGTTTTAGGGGAAGATGAGGCTAAGGCCTTACATAAGAAGACTACAAGAAATCTTGATAGGTATGACTTAAGAAGATACAGGTATGTTTTGAAATCTAATTCTTGATTAAGTTCATAATATGGTTGTCTTCATATTATTTAGGTTAGTAAAATCTCGATTAATGTTAGAATTATCTTATCACCCTAGTAAAAGTATGAATGCATGTGAATAATAGAAGACATTCATTGATTAGGGTTATATGATTGTACTAATGCACTGTGGTGTTGTATGAGGTTGATGTTGTCTGCTAACAAGATACAGGTACATCAAGAAAGACAAATCAAGTTCTATGACTATGATGACATGGAGACAAAGAATCATCCATAGTATTTGACCACATAGAAGCTCTACTTACAAGGTATGTATGACTTTGTTCTACTATGCTTAACCTATGAGATATGCAGGTTCTAGCACAAGGTCACTAAATCATTGAAGATAACAAAGAAGATATTGTTTGGGTATGTTAAGACATGACCAAGCTTGATAATCCAGGTATGTTTTCCTATATCAAGTTAGAATCCTTCTTTGATAGGATCTTAGGTAAGTATACCTATGTATGAAATAATCATGACCATACATACTTAAGATTATTTAGAATTATAATGTTTTGATAGTATTGAGATTATACTAATGAATGTATGATTATGTATGAGATCATGATGATGACACTAGTGCACACTTAAGCATGCATAGTGGTCAAGGATGGATAGAAGCACATGACATGGAAGGGAAGTAGAGACCAAGAAGGAAGCAACCTCATAATACATAAAAAGATAAGTATTTGAATTGTTATTCGAATTACTGAATAGTCTATGATATTGCTCGTAATAGTTGTATGCATATTTGTATTCCTAGAATATATCATGCTAAGTATTCATATAGCATTGAACAATATACTACTAATATGCATATGATTGGTAAGTTGGAAAAAACATTCCATTGTTGCTTGTCTAGAATGAAACCTCTTTGCTGACATGCCAAGAGATGTGCACGCTCTCAATAGTATGTTCTGGTAGAGATGGAAGGCATCTAGATAGCCACTGTATGCATATAGGATATGGAAAAGTGTTGTGCCAAAGTATTGGTCAAGATAGTTGCATACCTATGTAAATCATATCTGTATGCATAGTAGGTTATCATGTCAACATGATTTGATGATTATGAAGTATTACTAACCATGCAATTGATTTTGTTTTGTAGGAAAGATCATGAAGAATGATGAATACAGAACAAGTGATATATGTTCAACAAGAAGATTTACAAAACAAACATACTGTAGAAGGCTCGTGTCTAGAAGATTCTCTTAGAAAGAGGAAGAGGATCATGACGAGATGTTTGCTCCAAGTGACCATTCTCTTAATGGTGTAATTGAAGAAGAAGTGTGAATCGAGAAAACTCCTAGGATTAAATTGAAGAAAGCTCTGTATGGGTACCCAAGATCAATAGTCATTTGATGAGCTTAATGATCAGCATGGGTGATGCAGATTTCAACATTTGCTACAAGGTTGAAGATGGTTTCTATATACATATGACATTCTTCTCTTAGATGGATGCAAGAAGGAACTCACCACAAGAGTTCGAATGATCTTGAGGCTCATATCAGTAGACCCATTTGACAAGAGATGGCACAGATAGATATGCAGAAGATCACTCAGAGTAGGAATGATGTTCAGTCACAGAGGGAGAATTGATAGCTTCTTGACAAGCTTGGGCTTTACCAAAAGTAAAGCTGATCCTAACCTTTACCTTAAGGTTATGGATGATACTATTATTGTATGTGGATGATCTCTTTCTGTCAAGGAATGAGAAACAGATCATGGAAAGCAAGAAGAAGCTAGCTACAGAGTTTGAGATGAAAGATCTCAGATTGATGCATTACTTCCTAGTACTGGAAGTATGGCAAGGCTCAGAAGGAATCTTTCTCAACTAGGGAAAGTATGCTGTGGAAATCTTAAAAATATTTGATATGTTGGAATGTAAATCCATATCCACTCCCATGGATTCCAACTTGAAGCTGTTAGCTGATGAATCCTCAGAGTTAGTGGATGCGACTCTATACAGACAGAATATTGTGTCACTGATGTAGCTGACGAACACTAGGCCAGATATATACTTTTCTATGAACAACTTGAGTCAGTATCCAGTGGAACCTAGACGTGTTCACTTAATAGCTACGAAACATGTGATGAGGTACTTAAAGGGTACGATAGCTTTTGGTCTATGTTATCTTAGAGATCATGATTTCAGATTGTATGGCTACACAGATGCTGATTGGGCAGTAAGTGTATAAGATAGGAAGAGTACATCGAGTGGATGCTATTGTCTGGGATCTGCCATGATCTCGTGGTTTAGCAGGAAGCAGTCTAGTGTGGCTCTTAGCACAGCTGAAGCGGAATATATAGCTACTTGCTCTACTAGTTGTGAAGCGGTATGGCTTCGGAAGTTGTTATCAGGATTGTTTGACATAGAGATGGACCCCACTGTGATCCTGTGTGACAACCAGAGTTGTATCAAGATGACAGAGAATCCAGTGTTCCATGATAATTCAAAGCACATATGGATCCGATATTTCTATATATGGGATATGGTGCAGAAAGGAGCTATAAAGCTCAAGTATGTAGGCACCGATGAACAAGTTGCTGATGTGTTGACCAAACCTCTGTCTTGAGTAAAGTTTGAGTATTTCCGATACAAGCTTGGTGTAGTTCAAAACGACCCTCCTCGAAAGGGGGAGTGATATGTTTGATAATAATATTTGGATACTGGTATCAAGATGGATACCTGTATCGATGATGAGATTGCTTAGATGGATACTTGTATTGATGATATGTTTGTATTGGTGTGGATACTTGTATTGATGATGTGTATACTTGTATTGGTATGGATACTTGTTTTGATGATGTGTATACTTGTATTGGTGTGGATACTTGTATTGATGATGTGTATACTTGTATTGGTCTGGATACTTGTATTGATGATGTGTATACTTGTATTGATGATGTGTATACTTGTATTGGTATGGATACCTGTATTGATGATGTGTATACTTATATTGGTGTGGATACTTGTATTGATGATGTGGATACTCGTATTGGTGCGGATACTTGTATTGATGATTTGGATACTATATCGATAATGAGGATACTTGTATCGATGATGAGGCTACTTGTTCTGACGATGAGGTCAGTATATGGTACCTAGTTGATATGATAGGACTGTATCGTCCCTGAACGCCTAGTTCAAAATGTACGTGATGGGGATTGCATCATCCTGAAACCACTAGTTCAAAATGTACGTGATGGGGATTGCATCATCCCGGAACCACTAGTTCAAAATGTATGTGATGGGGATTGCATCATCCCGGAACCACTAGTTCAAAATGTACGTGATGGGGATTGCATCATCCCGGAACCACTAGTTCAAAATGTACGTGATGGGGATTGCATCATCCCGAAACCACTAGTTCAAAATGTACATGATGGGGATTGCATCATCCTGGAACCACTAGTTCAAAATGTACATGATAGGGATTGCATCATCCCGGAACCACTAGTTCAAAATGTACGTGATGGGGATTGCATCATCACGGAACCACTAGTTCAAAATGTACGTGATGGGGATTGCATCATCCCAGAACCACTAGTTCAAAATGTACGTGATGGGGTTTGCATAATCCTGGAACCACTAGTTCAAAATGTACGTGAGGGGATTGTATTGTCCCTGAACTTTGCTCCCTGAATTGATCCGTAAACAGATGTCTCTAAGAAGTGGTCCCTAGTGGATGAGAGGGGATTGTATTGTCCCCGGACTTCGGTCCCTGAATTGATCCATAGACAAATGTCTCCGAGAAGTGGTCCCTAGTGGACGAGAGGGGATTGTATCATCCCTGGAATTTGGTCCCTGAATTGATTCGTAGACACATGTCTTTGAAAAAGGGTCCTTAGGCTTTGTTTAAGTTGACGAGTGGACTGCATTGTCCCTAGACATGTTATGGTGTCTTAAATGGATCATGTGTTTTGCAAGGTATGTTGCTGATGATTGTGTGACGATGATGCTGATGATCGTGTGATGACGATGCTGATGATCGTGTGACGACGATGCTAATGATCATGGGAGGACGATGCTGATGATCGTGTGATGACGATGCTGCTAATCGTGTGATGATGATGATGCTGATATAGATGACGATGCTACTGATCGTGATGGTCTAGATGATGATGCTGTGATCGTGATGATCTAGATGACGATGCTGATGATTGTGAGGATCCAGATGATGATGTTACTGTAGCTGTTCGAGTGCTGCAAAAGATGAAGACTCAGTACTGAAGATGTTGATGTTCCAGTATTGAAGATCTTGAAGATGTTCTAGTAACTTCTTGAGTTACTGATGATGTATAAAGAAAGCTTCCAATGATTTATAGATGTATCATGAATGATGTTGATGACTCCTTGCTCGTGCATATGTTGTTATAATATCCTTCTCGTTAAGGGGGAGTGTTGAAATATTGTAACTTCTAAGAATATTATATTTGTACTTTATTATTCCGGAGATGTTTCATTCCTCCGTGAAGACATTATTGTATATCCGAAGATGTTTATTCCTCTGTCAGAATGTGGTACCTTGGGTTATTAGACTTCCCTAGTGGGGGTCGGCCCTGTATGGGTTATGTGGGTCAAAGGGTTATTAGACCACCCTAGAGGGGTCGGCCTAGTAAGTTGTAATGGGGTGTTTAACCCAGTGGTTAAGTTGGGGCCGACCTAGTTAATATAAAATACAAGATGGAGTTGTGTATAAATAGAGGAGGTGTGTTCCTCATTTAACACACATTGCACTCACTTGTGAATGGCGCATAAGTGAGTGAGAGAGATATGCTATGGAGGAGAAGGAGCTCATGCTTGTGGATTACATCTCTATATTGTTGGTCATCTATATTGAGGAAACTTTGTTGGGTTTTCTTCCCCATGAGGGTTTCCCAGGATAAATCTGTGGCTCTTGTGTTTATGCTGTGCTTGTTGTTCTTTCAGTGATCCTATATATGTTATTGTTGTGAAATCAAATTTAATGTTGATATTTTCTATCTTAGCATATTGAATCTTAACATTTCTTTGTCATAACCTAATCCAGTTTTATCATTTGATGGTCTTTGTCTACTTAGGATTTCATCTAAAACCTTTGAGTTGTTCTCAAATTTTGATTTAATAGATTCTTCATCAAGCTTCTTTCTAAGCAAAATACCTTCTTGTCTTAAGCTCTCAACCTCTTTCATGTGGTCTTTAGCTTCTTTATTTCTTTCTTGAAGTTAGCAACTTCATGTCTTAAGCTCTCGGCCTCTTTCATATGTTCTTCAAGATTCTTTACTTTTCTCTTGAAGTTAGCAACTTCTTGTTTTAAGCTCTCAGCCTCTTTCATGCTAGCCATTGTTTGTTGTTTTGATGTGTGCAACTCCTTTTGGAGGGTCTTGAATTCATCTTATTTTGATTTTTTCTCTTCTAGGTATTTTGACAAATTTTCTTTCAAAGAATTGTTCTAATATGGTCTCTCTCAATTTTTCAAGGGTACTTATGAATTCTGCTTTTAGGTCCACCTTTCCTTCCATATCTAATTATCTTTTGAAGTTACTGTCTCCATGAATAGATTTTCTTTATCTTCACTAATCTCTTCATCCTCACTATTTTCCATGGAATAGAAGAATTTATTCCTATCATTAAATTTTTTCTTGCATATTGTTTTGTTATTTTGATCTTCCATATCACTGCAAGTTTCTTCATCTCCATTTTTTAAAATAACAAGGTCTTTCTTTACTATTTCTTTGGCTGAATAAAGCCTATCCAGTTTGACCCAAAGTTCCTTAGTTGAGATGCATTGTCCTATTTTTTCTTTGATGGGTTGAGACAGTCTATCAAGTATAGCCTCTATTGCCATTGAGTTATTTTTCTTGGACTCTTTCTGAGATTTAGTCCTTATTCTTTTCGGTGGAATATAATCATATATTCCTGAATTCCATACACCCAATCCTAATGATTGTAATTATGCACTCATTCTTTCTCTCCAATATACATAGTCCTTTCTATCAAGTATTAGAGCTTTATGGGATGCAATCTCTTCTTGTTGATCCATAGTGGTTTTTAATAGGATATTCCTTCGAGTGGTTCAGACTGTATTGAAGGATCTTGCTCTGATACCAATTGTTGGAATATTGGCCAATACTGAGAGGGGGGGGGGTTGAATCAGTATTGTTATCTTTTTACTAATTTTAACCACTTATTAATATTAATTAAAACATGGAATCAACAAAATACACAAGACACATATTTTATCATGGAAACTCAATTGGGAAAACCATAAACTCCTTCTATACTACAAAATTATGTTTACAATAGTTTATGCAAGCTACAACTTGCTGGATGCACCAACACCCAATTTTTTAGCTACAACTAAAGGATGCTACAACACCCTGGTTTCTTCCTGCTACAACAGACAATGGTGCTACTACACCCTATTTACCAGCCACTACTGGAAGGAGGCTACAATCCCCTTGTAGGTATGTTTCCTACCCTAGCACCACCCTACCTCCCTAATGTTTTTATATCAATCCTCTAGACCTTTCTTACTTCAATTCTGTCATATACAATTCTTTGCTTTCTTCAGTATGTGTCTTCTTGCTGCTACATTGATCTGGGATGCAGACAGATTCAATTCTTTCCTTCTATTCTCTGACTTATGTTATGCAATTCTTCATCTTGAATGTGCACACATTCTGGTCTCTTCCTCTGATCTCAATGCTGCTTCACATATTCATCTCATAACCCATCATACACTTCACTTATTGTTCCTTATTGAACCTTCAATATGAACTGCCTATAATTCTTCTTTCCATTTCATACTTATTTTTATATATTCTTCTTCATCATATAACCATTGCATCTTTACAAAATGAACTCATGTCTTTTCATACTCGCGCCTCTTCCAGGATTAATTTTTTGTTTATTAATTAGACAATAAACCCTGATTTTTAATTAAAGATCAGCTCTGTTTTTATTAATAAACTCTGCCTTATTATTTTTTATACCTGTAGCTTATTGTCCTGCATTTTCAGCATCACTCCCTTTCCATAATTACTTCCTTCCAATTCTGGAAATTGCCTTTTTATCAAACGCACTTCTTTATAATAAAAAAATTACTTCTTGGTTTAATTAATTTGCTTTGATAAATCACTGGTAGTTAATTTCCTTCATTTTATAACATCTTAACTATTCCTTATTAAATTGACTTAGCTGGGCAATTTAAAATAAAAATTGATTTTAACATATACTTAATTTGGGCATATTCAGATTTCTGTGTAAAACATAATTTTTCTTCAACTTGGGAACTCACTTTTTCACACGTGTGACTACCAAAGAAGATTCTGACCCCATGGCTAGATGGAAAAATCACCAAAGAACAGATCCACACCTTTGGATGAATTTATCTACACACCCACAATTTCTGGTGTGCAATGCAAATGCCTCTCAACCTTTATTTAGACAAAATTACAAACTTTTTCTGATTTTGGCAGGCTTGTGTCTCGCACGTGTGACCTCTAGAGAAAATTCTGAGACCATGAATGGATGGAAAAATCATCAAGGATCAGACCCATGCCAACTTATTAATTTATAATCAAAATTACACTCTTTGGCGGGCATTTCCAAATGCCTTTTCAACTTTCTGACTTAGCTAATTTTCTTTTGTTCTTAATATGAAAAATAATATTTTTCCTTCTTTTGGCAGATTGATATTTTGCACATGTGACCATCATAAGGAAAAATGAAAGTATGGATGGATAGCCACTTCAACAAGGAACAAATCCATGTCACCTTTGGAATTTTTTGATACACACACATCATCTGGCGGTCATTCAAAATAACCTTCCAAGCTGTTAATTCCACACTTGGACAAAATTGTCAAACCCTAGGTCAGCACGATGAGATTTTTATTTTCATCAAATTTGGAGTGTGAGACACCCAATGGGTAGAGTCCAACAAGGTGATTCCATAAAGACCAATTTCATCATTTGAAGCTTCTTTCTCTCTCTTCGACGGGCATTTTACTGGAGTAGTGCAAATCTGACTGGGAGGCACTTTCGATAGATCCATATCGTCCTCCTTAGAGACTCTTTGGAAAATATGAGACCATGGTTGGTAGAACCAACCAACATTATAGAGATAAATACTCTCAAAATGATTTAATACATCAACCGTAGGAAAAGGTGGGCATTTTACTAAGGTCAATTAAACAGTTTTTACCAGTAATTCTCTAAAAGACAATTTTTGCAATTTCTAAGGTGGATCTTTTATTTCACCAAAATACTGAACCAATGCAACTAGATGATGTATTACACCTCACTGAGCACACCTAAGATTATTTAACTCTCAAACTCATCTTTATTTTCCCTAGGCGGGCATTTGACTGAACTTGGTGCAAAACTACCTAAAACCCTGTTTTGGAAGACCTATAACTTCCTCCTCAAACACTCTCAAAACAAAGTGAGACCATGGTTAGGTAGACCAATAAACAAGATGCATATTGACCATATGGTGCGGGAATTTACTTGAACCTATGATTTATGGCGGGCATTTTCTTGAGGCCACTTAGGCAGTTTTACTACCCTGGTGCAAAAACAACCTGAAACCATGTTTTAGGAGGCCTTTAACTTTGTCATCAAAAACCCTCTTTGAGAACTGAGACCACGGTAAGATAACCTATTCAAAAAGATATAGAATTATAGTTTTAGATAATTTTTATCATTCACCGATGAGGTACGGTGGGAATTTTCCCAAGGCCACCTGGACCAGTTTTCCAACACTTAGCCATTTCTTAGAATTTTCCAAAAATTATCCCGAAACCCTATTTTGGCAGACTTATAACTTTCTCCTCAGAAATTATTAGGGAAAAATGAGACCATGAATAGATATCCACTTCAATAAGCTATAGCCTGATATGATGGTGTGGGAATTTTCTTAAAACCATGAATTATGACGGGAATTCTCTTAGAGCAGTTTTGACTAAATTTTCCATACTTAGTCAATTTGCAAAGTTTCACAAACTTGCCATACTTTTCCATAATGATGTCAGATTGCAATACCAACTTAATGATAGCACCAGAACACCACCATTTGTCTTTCCATCTTCATCACACATGCCACATCATCATACATGCCATGTCATCACTTCCTTTGTCTTTCGTTGAGTTTGCACTGCCATCATGTCCTTGGTTATTCCTTTGTCATTACTGAGCTCCTTTGATATCAATGACAATCATATTCAACAGTATCCCCCTTTGGCATTGATGGAAAAATATAAACATTCTCCCCCTTTGACAACAATGACAAAGGATAACCTATTATGCTCTTTTGTTGTAACCATCTTGATAGATAATTTCCTATCCTTCTTCCTTTTGATAACTGTCCTTCTTTTGCTTCTCTTCCCCCTTTTATCTTGTACATGGTACTACTCACTGTGTTTTAAGATAATCTTAGTTATTATCTTATAGCAGGCCTTTGAATGATAACATGGATGATGAGTTCATAAACTCCCCCTTTCAATGTTCCTCCCCTTTGTCAACACTATCTCCATTTTGTGATAGGGTTTATACTCTACTCTTTGTCAACCATACACCAGTCTTATCATTTAACCATTATCATTTCTTCTTGTCTAATTCTCCTTCTGATTTTGTTACACTTCAATCATGTGCTTTGTCACATAGATGTTTTCTGGACCAAATTTTGTCACATCTACTTCACTTCTTGTTTTTTATGAAGACATCCCTTTATTTTTAGCAAGTGATATTAATTACTTTCAACTCCCAATTGTAATTTTATGATATTTACTCCCCATGAATATATGATCCCTTCTGATGCTAGTTTCAAGGTTTCTCTTTTAGGTCATGAGAGACTTTTTAGAAGAGAATTTCATAATTTCTCTCTTCATCTGTGAGTTTCACATCTTCATCTTGCTTTCCATCACAATGGATGTCATTCTCATCTGTAGCACTATTATGTTGATCATCATCTTCATTGATGCTTGGAATCTGTGTTTCTTCTGACTCTTTGTAGTCTTCCTTTCTTCTCCACATCTTTTCATGAGGTACCCTGCTTACTGACCTTTTGTGTTCCTTGAATTCCCTACTTAGATATTTTCTCTTGGTTCTGCAATCAACAGCTTTGTGACCAAACATGTGACAGTAGTGTGAATATCCATAGAATCTTCCTTTATGTTTGAGGAATCTTTGATCTTCCTGCTTCGCATCTTCCATATTCTTCCATTCCTTCTTTTGTTCTTGAACTTTTATTGAAGCATTCTTCCTCAACTTACATTCTCTAGCCACATGTCCAAAATTATGACATTTGTAGCAATGACCAAAAAAGATCTGCTGGACCCTGCTTGGCATTGGTCTTTTAGGTATCATATCAGTTCTGTCTTTATTATGAGATGAGGGAGCATAATTCTAGCTATCATTCTTAATCGGGATTTTGATTGCAGTAGAATAACTTCTTTCATTTCTATCTTGGAGTGTAGGAGACAAATATTCTGGATTCTTTTCTTTGTCATAACCTAATCCAGTTTTATCATTTGATGGTCTTTGTCTACTTAGGATTTCATCTAAAACCTTTGAGTTGTTCTCAAATTTTGATTTAATAGATTCTTCATCAAGCTTCTTTCTAAGCAAAATACCTTCTTGTCTTAAGCTCTCGACCTCTTTCATGTGGTCTTTAGATTCTTCATTTCTTTCTTGAAGTTAGCAACTTCTTGTCTTAAGCTCTCGGCCTCTTTCATATGTTCTTCAAGATTCTTTACTTCTCTCTTGAAGTTAGCAACTTCTTGTTTTAAGTTCTCAGCCTCTTTCATGCTAGCCATTGTTTGTTGTTTTGACGTGTGCAACTCCTTTTGGAGGGTCTTGAATTCATCTTCTTTTGATTTTTTCTCTTCTAGGTATTTTGACAAATTTTCTTTCAAAGAATTGTTCTCCAATCTACTCTCTCTCAATTTTTCAAGGGTACTTATGAATTTTGCGTTTAGGTCCACCTTTCCTTCCATATCTAATTATCTTCTGAAGTTACTATCTCTATGAATAGATTTTCTTTATCTTCACTAATCTTTTCACCCTCACTATTTTCCATGGAATAGAAGAATTTATTCCTGTCATTAAATTTTTTCTTGCATATGGTTTTGTTCTTTTGATTTTCCTTATGGATGCAAGTTTCTTCATCTTCATTTTTTAAAATAGCAAGGTCTACTTTTACTATTTCTTTGGCTGAATAAAGCTTCTTCAGTTTGACCCAAAGTTCCTTAGCTGAGATGCATTGTCCTATTGTTTCTTTGATGGATTAAGGTAGTCTATCAAGTATAGCCTCCATTTCCATTGAGTTATTTTTCTTGGACTCTTTTTGAGATGTAGTCCTTATTCTTTTTGGTGGGATATAAGCATATATTACTTAATTCCATACACCCCATCCTAATGATTGTTAGTATGCACTCATTCTTTATCTCCAATATACATAGTCCTTTCTATCGAGTATTAGAGCTCTGTGAGATGCAATCTCTTCTTGTTGATCCATAGTGTTTTTTAATAGGATATTCCTTCTAGTGGTTTAGATTGTATTGAAGGATCCTGCTCTGATACCAATTGTTGGAATATTGGCCAATACTGAGAGGGGGGGGGTGAATCAGTATTATTATCTTTTTACCAATTTAAACCACTTATTAAGATTAATTAAAACACAAAATCAACAAGATACACATGACACATATTTTATCATGGAAACCCAATTGGGAAAACCACAAACTCCTTCTATACTACAAAATTATGTTTATAATAGTTTATGCAAGCTACAACTTGCTGGATGCACCAACACCCATTTTTTCAGCTACAACTGAAGGATGCTACAACAACTTGGTTTCTTCCTGCTACAACAGACAAGGATGATACTACACCCTATTTACCAACCACTACTGGAAGGAGGCTACAACCCCCTTACATGTCTGTTTCCTGCCCTAGCACCACCCTACCTCATGTGTTTATATCAATCCTCTAGACCTTTCTTACTTCAATTCAATCATCTATAAATCTTTGCTTTCTTCAGTCTGTGTCTTCTTGTTGCTACATTGATCTAGGATGCAAACAACTTCAATTCTTTCATTCTATTCTCTGACTTATGTTATGCAATTCTTCATCTTGAATGTGCACACATTCTGGTCTCTTCCTCTGGTCTCAATGCTGCTTCACATATTCATCTCATAACCCATCATGCACTTCAGTTCTTGTTCCTTACTGAAACTTCATTATGAACTGCTGAGAATTCTTCTTTCCATTTCATACTTCTGTTTATATATTCTTATTCATCATTTAACCATTGCATCTTTACAAAATGAACTCATGTCTTTTCATACTCGTGCCTCTTCAGGGATTAATTTTCTGTTTATTAATTAGACAATAAACCCTGATTTTTAATTAAAGATCAACTCTATTTTTATTAATAAACTATGCCTTATTATTTTTTATTCCTCTATCTTATTGTCCTGCATTTTCAACGTCACTCCCTTTCCATAATTGCTTCCTTCCAATTCTGGAAACTGCCTTTTTATCAAACACACTTCTTTATAAAAAAAATACTTATTGGTTTAATTAATTTGCTTCGATAAATAGCTGGTAGTTAATTTCCTTCATTTTATAACATCTTAACTATTCGTTATTAAATTGACTTAGCTGAGCAATTTAAAATAAAAACTAATTTTAGCATATAGTTAATTTGGGCATATTCAGATTTCTATGTAAAACATAATTTTTCTTCAACTTGGGAACTCACTTTTTCACACGTGTGGCAACCAAAGAAGATTCTGACCCCATGGCTAGATGGAAAAATTGCCAAAGAACAGATCCACACCTTTGGAAGAATTTATCTACACACCCACAATTTCTGGTGTGTAATGCAAATGCCTCTCAACCTTTATTTAGACAAAATTACAAACTTTTTCTAATTTTGGCAGGCTTGTGTCTCGCACGTGTGACCTCCAGAGAAAATTCTGAGACCATGAATGGATGACCAAATCATCAAGGATCGGACCCATGCCAACTGATGAATTTATCATCACAAGTACACTCTTTGGCGAGCATTTCCAAATGCCTTTTCAACTTTCTGACTTAGCCAATTTTCTTTTGTTCTTAATATGCAAAATAATATTTTTCCTTCTTTAGGAAGATTGATATTTTTCACATGTGACCATCATAAAGAAAAATGAAAGTATGGCTGGATATCCACTTCAACAAGGAACAAATCCATGTCACCTTTTGAATTTTTTGATACACACACATCATCTAGTGGTCATTTGAAAATAGACTTCCAAACTGTTAATTCAACACGTAGACAAAATTGTTAAACCCTAGGTCAACATGATGAGATTTTTATTTTCATCAAATTTGGAGTGTGAGATACCCAATGGGTAGAGGCAAACAAGGTGATTCCATCAAGACCAATTTCATCCTCTGGAGCTTCTTTCTCTCTCCTTAGTGGGCATTTTACTGGAGTAGTGCAAATCTGGTTGGGAGGCACTTTGGGCAGATCCATATCTTCCTCCTCAGAGACTCTTTGGAAAATATGAGACCATGGTTGGATGCACCAACCAAAATTCTAGAGATACATACTCTCAAAATGATTTAATACATCAACCACATGAAATGGAGGGCATTTTATTGAGGTCACTTGGACAATTTTTACAAGTAATTCTATACTTTGACAATTTTTGCAATTTCTAAGGTGGATTTTTTATTTCACCAAAATCTTGAACCAATGCCACTAGATGATGTATTACACCTCAGTGAGCATACCTAAGCTTATTTCACTCTCAGAATCATCTTCATTTTCCTTAGGTGGGCACTTTACTGAATTTGGTGCAAAGTTGCCTAAAACCATGTTTTGGCAGACCTATAACTTCTTCCTCAAACACTCTCAAGACAAAGGGATACCATGGTCAGGTAGAAAAATCAACAATATGAAGCCTGAACATATGGTGTGGGAATTTACTTGAACCTATGATTTATGGCGGGAATTTTCTTGAGGCCACTTATGCAGTTTTACTACCCTGGTGCAAAAACAACTTGAAACCTTGTTTTGGTAGGCCTTTAACTTTGTCTCAAAAACCCTCTTTGAGAACTGAGACCATGGTAAGATAACCTCTTCAAAAATCTATATAATAATAGTTTCAGATAATTTTTATCATTCACCTATGAGGTACGGTAGGCATTTTCCCAAGGCTACCTAGACCAATTTTCCAACACAGCCATTTCTTAGAATTTTTCCAAGGTTTATCCCGAAACCCTATTTTGGCAGAGTTATAACTTTATCCTCAGAAATGATTAAGGAAAACTGAGATCATGAATAGATAGCCACTTCAACAAGCTATAGCCTGATATGATGGTGTGGGCATTTTCTTCAAACCATGAATTATGGTGGGCATTCTCTTAGAGCAGTTTTGACTTATTTTTCCATACTTAGTCAATTTCCAAAGTTTCACAAACTTCCCATTCTTTTCCAGAATGATGTCAGATTGAAATACCAACTTAATGATAGGACCAAAACACCATCACGTTCCACATGCCACATCATCATCATACATGCCATGTCATCACTTTCTTTGTCATTCCTTTGTCTTTCGTTGAGTTTGCCCTGCCATCATGTCCTTGGTTATTCCTTTGTCATTACTGAGATCCTTTAACATCAATGACAATAATATTCAACATAAATAAGGCCTAATTACCTAAATTACAATAATTACTCATGGTAATTACAAAAGAGAGTCCACAAGACTAGTTAACTAGTTTTCCAATATAAGCAGCTAGTCTTGCACAAAATCAACTTGTAACCATGCCATTAAAACCAAAATCAATCCTACAACCAATAAAAACATATTTAAACGTGCACCTACATCCAATTAAAGTTTTATTTGCATATCATTCCAATTGCACATAAATTGATCTTTTCCGTCAATTCCAATGAAACTAGTTAACATTCACCGCAAGGAATTGAGTCTAAGTAACTGAACCAAAATGAAATGAATCCATAAGTAAAGGATAAAATCTTATAAGTATCCACCTATAACATAATAATATGTTAGAAACAAAGCACATGGCTGTAGCATTCCGTTTTTATGAAAACAGATATTTCAATCTACAACTAGTTATCAATTTTCACCGTAATGTACCTAGTTTCCAATTTAACTTTCCAAATGCCAAATAAAGAGAAATATATGAATACTGTAGCTCATGGAAATAATAGCATGGTTCATCTATATTCATATGATTGTATCTTTCCTCCCATATATAGTCCATTAAGTAATTCACAAAACTAGCTAATTCTACTCATCTGAATTGACTAGTAATTCTAGGAATCACTAGAATAATTAAATCCACAGCTTATAGAATCATTCAAATTCCATTCCAACTATAAATAACATGTTTTTAGCAGTCATAAAAAATTTATATCTCATTCTAACATTTCGTCAAGCACTTCATATGCAAAGTCACAAATCTACTCAAAACAATTCCATTGAAGGAGCTTGATGAGCCCCAAATTAGGTACTCTATAGCCTTTTTATGCCACAAGCATAAGAATGGATAAGGAAAATACCTTTGATTGTGGGGAATAATGCATTTGTTTTGATTATTTAATAAATTAGTTTAGAGATTCTTCTTCTTATGCTTAAAGGCATTTTATGTGCTAATTATATGAAAATAGACATGTATGAGCAGGCGTAGGTGGTCTAGAAGACAACAAACGAATCCAGCTCAAAGCCTGAAAGATCACAAGTGGATCAGCGCACCATTTTCCTGATTTATAGAAGAAAACTCTTGTTTAGCAGGATCGACATTTACAATGCAGAGTTAGGTTATGATTAAGATATATATATGAACCTCTTGAGTAGCAAGGGGTTCCTGTTGACATTTGGGGAGAAACTATTTTCAGCATATTTCACTCAAGACAGTTCTATTTTCAAGTTTTTCCTAAGACATGAAGTTACGATTTTTATAAAGGAAGACTGGTGTTATTTTGAAAGTCTGAGTTTATAAGTCTTCTTCATTCCTGAAATACGGGTTGGGGAGGGCCCCCTCAACACGTATATCAGGAGCCTCGTTTTACTTCAGGTATTTTTCGTGCGTTTTGGTAATTAGATTAATCATTGTGATGTGTGAAAATACTTTGATGGTTATTTACATAACATATTTTGATTTCAGATTCAACGATTTTCTATGTAGTTCAAAAATAATGATTCCGTAGTTCTGCAACACGTTGTTAGTAGTCCTGTACATGTATTCTATGCAGGCATATTTTACATCTATTTTCCAACGTTTTACATTAATTCTAGACAATGATTCAGATCTGCAATTCCATGCATATTTCCCTTATCTGAGTTTGATCACATAAAAGTTAATTGTTTCATCCTTTTGATTTGAATAAGAGTTATGATCATCACTTTCAGTACATGATTCGAATAGATAAAGTTTGATTGATTTTCAGTATTCAATTTCTAGATTAGATTTCCAGTTTTCAGTATTTAATTTCTAGATTAGATTTCCAGCTTTCAGTATTTTATTTCTCGATTAGCTTTTCCAGCTTTTGGTATTTAATTTCTAGATTAGATTTCCAGTTTTCAGTATTTAATTTCTAGATTAGCTTTGTCAAGCTTTCAACATTTCATTCCTAGACTAAATTTCCAGTTTTCAGCATTCAATTTCTAATTAAGTCTTCAACATAATTAGGTTACAGATTTGCATCCTTTCATGTTTGTAGCTTCTTAGTTTTAGAGCAATACTTCTACTTTCCATTTCCCTCAAAGAAACCTTTAGGATACATTCAACACCTTGAACGACAAGGATCACTCTATAGTGCACATACAATGCTTGACACCTCTTACGTTTGTACGTTCCCTGGTTGATAAATTAAAGTATACTTCCGGTTTAGCTACCCTAATTAGGTATCCATTCCTGGAGTCCACCAGAGCTAGAAATTGGAAATTGATCTAGAATTTCGGTAGACATTTCCCAAACACTATCAAGAATATTTACCCTCACATTCTCACACACATTTCAATTTTATTTATCAGACATAAGCATACAAATAACACTCAGGCATTTTTACAAAGACTTCATGTGCCAAGTCTCCAAACTATGCAAAACAATCCAATCAAAGAACTAGTTTTCGAATAAAAGGTAGAATCATCAAAGAGAAGTGTCTTAAACGATTATGAGGCTATTGTACCATAAAAATACACATTATATAATGAACATGTCAATAAATATCAGTTCTGTAGCATAGGTTCCAAATAATCATTTCCTCAAAGAATTTGTGCTGAAAATCCCAAAAACTAGTTTCCAATTTCTTCACAAAATTTACTTGCATAAATAGATTGAATTCCATGAGAAATTTATTCCACAAATAGCTCATACATTTCACCAAACATTTCATGTGCATCCATAAATAAATTAAATAAGAGCCAAATTAATTAAATAAACATGAGATAAAGCACTTATCTTTTCCAAATACGCAAGTGAAATTGACTGTGCCACGTTCCATCTAGCCATAGACACAATGAAAGCCAAAAATCACTTTGCAATGGTCACCCCTAAGCCAGAACCATGATGCCACAAGAAAGAGCGCACTCAACCACAAATTCTCTCAAGAAATCAGTCCAACCACAACCCAATGGCAAGTGTGGCCTCTAATTGCACTCAAGGGAAATTCCAGTGGCTCCAAGACAACAGTCCAACCACAACCCAATGGCAAGTATCACTCCCAATCCATGGATATTCTTGTGGCTCCCAGACAACCTAAAATCCAAGGCAGTTAACCTCACCCCTAATGCCAAACCATGATCTCCAGAGGCAATACACAACTCTGTCCAACCTCAAATCCAATGGCAGTGGACCTCACCCCTGCTTCCAATCTAGGATCTCCAGAGGCAATTCCAGGACATACACCAGGGGCTCTAGAGTAACTCAGCTCAAGAATAGGCTCCACAAGGGAACAATGAACAGCAAGGTTCTCATACCAAGAGCAGCAAAATCAAACCACAAGTTCCAAACACAAGCACAAGAGCAAAAACATGAACCAACACACAAGTGTGACTAGACAACACAAGCAAATCGAATTCCTTCATGAGCAATTCGAATTGGGAGAGAGAGGGACACAAGCATGATAGTTGCATTCCTAGAATAGTAAACTAGAGTTACACATCAGGTGGCTACACCAAGAGACACACTAATCCAACTCATGAGGGTGCACTAGGTGAGAGAGGGACTCCAATCCTCAAATAAAAAACTTAATCTCATAGTAAATAAAACCAAGTAGTGACATAACACATTAGGGTGCATAATCAAGAGGGTCCATCAACAAGGAAAATTCTAGGGGCGAAGTTTTGCCCATGGGCGAAATTAAAGGGGTTATAAATATTTAATGGGTGAATATTAATATGGAAAGTTTTTTTTTGAAATTGAATACATTTGTCCAATATTTACTAAAAAATAATAATAAAAAAATAAGTTTCCCTCCCCTATATTAATGGCGGAGAGAAAAAAAATTGATTTTTATCCTTCTTAAATTTACCTCAAAACCTCCTTTTGCCCCCCATTTCTAGTAAAAATGTCTTCAATCCTTCCTTCACCCCTATTTTATGGAGATTGAAACTTCTAGTAGTTTTTTCACCCTCCATATTTTGTTTAAAATGAAGACACAATTGCATTCGCCCTGAGTCAAAGTTTGTTGAAACCTTTATTTGCCCCCGTTTTTAGTAATGTGGGTTTTGAAATTTTATTTTTCCCTCCATGTTTTATCAAAAGTGAGGAATTTGAGCCCAATTTGTTATCTAAAGAATTCTTATAAAAAATGGCTACCAAGAAGGAAAGTAATTCTTGATTTATTTAGAGAGGGTTGAAAAAGAGAGGTAGATAGAGCTTGAGAGAGAGTGAAGCATATGTTTCAGACTTTGATCATGGAAGCCGTATACAAATTAGTAAATTGCGTTAGGGTTTATGAAGTAATCGGGATCATAATTTTTATATTTTCTTTTCCATGGAAGAAAGGTATTGCATAAGGTAAGTAGTGGATGCTAAAGTTTTTTTTTTTGCAGTTTTACAATATATTTTCAATGCCCATCTTTAATAATGCGTTTTTGTTCAAAATGACCTACTATAACCTGATGGATTCATTTTCTACCTTGCATTTTTGTTCAAAATGACCTACTATAACTTGATGGAGTCATTTTCTCTTTATCTTGTTTGTCTCTTTCATTGAGAATTTGAGTATTGTTGTAATGATACTGTCCTATTGCTTTTGTGTGAAGATTATTTAATCATACTTAACCCTCGTGTTCTTATGATATTTTAAGTGAGATTTTTTTAGCTATCAGTCTTTTGTTTTTTTGTCTGGGCTTTCCTTATCTATTCTTTTTCATTTCAGTTGCTCTCTGGAATTTGCTCATTTTTTATGGAATATTTGTGTATTCCTTTTTGGTCTAACATGCTCTCATATTTAAATATTTATTATAGGATATGCATATGGCCCTAGTGGGAGAATGTTTTGATTTGTTGTCTTTAATTGCTCGATGTCCACAAGAGAGCCTACCATCTTGGTCGGAACCTATCCCGATGTCATGTCTATCCTCATTGGGCTAGATACAATTTTTTTGACTATTTGATCTTCTATACCTCTGGCTACTTCACCATGACTCAATTCAACTGCTTACTCGATGGAGATAGATTCAATAAATATGGAATCGAGGGAGCTTGAGATAGGAATGACCATGGAGTTGATGATGGGATAAAACTCTTAATCCAACCTAGTATTTAGTAAGTCTTATAAATGTTGCCTTGTTTGATTCACTCTCATGTTCTTGTACTTAATAGGCTTCTAATTGAAATCGAACTATCTTTGATTTCAATATTTTGCTTCAACGATATCGGTTTCCCCACTCGAATAGAGCCCCCATGAATGACCTAGCTCTTGGTAAACTTATATATCCCACCTACCCCATGCGTAACATATACATCCTTTGCTAGTTCTCACAGGAATTTATAACCAGCCAGAGAAGAAACCTACCCCGGCTCCGATTGAGTAAGCTCTGCCTTTGCATTGAATATTACCAATTAGCCATGTAAACTGTAAGTGCTGCCCATTAGCTATTAAAATCAGATTCCCCCATCCCTCTATCTAGTAGTTCTCACCTCTTGGAGTAGAGCGTGTGTTGCCATTTCTGTGTTCTAAAGTGTTTGAATCTTGATAGGACCTGGCACACTCACTAACATGATTGGCTTCTCTGTTTGAACCAATCAGAAACGATTATAAATAGTTGGAATGCTTAGATAAATAATTATTTTGGTTTAGGAATGATTAATTTAGAGACTTAGCCTTGTACCATAGATTATTTTTTCAAGCCAAAGTCTCATACATAGTGTTTTAGTGCTTCTGCAAATTAATATATTTGTTGCTTATATTGGACTGCTATATGCACATTATGCATAAATATAATTGCTTGAGCATCAGGGATGGTTTCCTACACAATTTAGATCACAACTCTGCTAGGGTCAGCCTGCAAACAATTCCAACCACACAGAAACTATGCAAAATGAGCCTCAAAAGCGGTACATAAGAAATTTTTTCTCATGAGTGTAATGATATTTTTAAAACATACCCACTATAACGAAATCGTCCAATAACCAAGTATGGTAGTAGTTCACTATTATAATCTCTAGTAGACGGATTTTTTCTACTGCAAGTGGATCACGCAGCCCGTATAATGTTGTGTGAAGGGAGTTTATATTAATCAGTTGGATGAACAAACCGAGTTATAATACTTTGTTAATATAAATTGGTTTTTCAAATTTTCAATCTTAAAAATTATTAATTTTATTTTATTATAATTTAACTTATTTAACATATTATTTCGAAAAAATAGCACTTTATAATTTGAGGTAAATCAATTGATATTTCAAAATTTCCATAACATATGCCAAAATATGTTAACTCTAAGAGATTTCTATACTACAAAGTTTATGTATACTGTCTTCATAATTCCCAAGAAGAGCCAAAAATAAAAACACTTTTAAAGAAGCTCCAATAATATAAAGTCAGTTTTGTATACGGTAAATCATAAAAACCATCACAATTTTCAAAGAACCATGTATGATCTCTTCCTTATCATCAACAATTGTATTTATGTGATATTTGATTATTTTTTGTAGAGCCATCCCAAAATCCTAAGGCCCAAGAAGATATGCTAATTTATTCTCCCCCATATTATTATTCTTAATATTCTTACTACAATATAGCCTATGAAGAGCCCCCGCATAAACCTATGGACTTGAACATGCTTTTTTTCATCCTGAAGACAACTCTGTGATGAGCAACATCCTCTACAATAATGTGCCAGATGAATAATTTATGGAACTGGAGGAGGAATAGGTATTGGATGAGGGAGTATTCATGAATGATGATTATCTTTTTGATCTCTCTCCAGTGTATCTTAAGCACAATAATTTTGGACATGATTATTGTTGTGTATTTATTTTTATTTTTATTTTAACTGATATCATAAACTTGTCTTTACTAAATTTAATTACAAAGTTTTATTTTATTTATTTAATCTATTTTCTTTTTAAACATACTTACATCACCAAATACAAATTGTTATCTAAATTATTTAGAAGCTAAGAGTATTATGTACATTTATGCAACTAAATAAAACTATAATTTGATGCATGAAATAAATCTCATCGAGTTAACCTTGTACCATATATTATTTTTTCACAATTTAACTAAAACAATATTAACTTTGGTTTAGTTGAGCTTCTTAAATAATTTTAAGTGTAGTTTATGAAAATTTATATATTAAATAGATTTTTAAAGTATTTAAAAATAAATTTAATTTATTTTAAATATAAATTTTTATTTTATAATATGTTAAGAATATGTATTTTCTCTTAGAAAATCATATGTTCAAATTCCTTGTAGAAACAGGTCTTTTATCTTATAAACAGAGGGTCTCATATACCAATAAAAATAGATTATTATTATTATTTTTAAAATTAATTTTATCTAATTTAATAACTATTTATTAAAAAAATTTAAAAACTAAAATATTTTTCTTAAATAATTATTAATAATATATTTCAAATCCATTGAAAACCTTCCAATCACTATTCATTATTCCTAACACATGTAAATTTATATATTTGTGTTCTCTAAAATCCTAATTTAAATGTATATATTTTTATTCTCCAAAACCCTAATTTAAATGTATATATTTTTATGCTCCAAAACCCTAATTTAAATGTATATATTTTTATTCTCCAAAACCCTAATTTAAGCTAAAGTTGTATTGAATTAAAAAATATAGAAAAACATCAATTTGCAAATATTCTAATCCTTACTCTTAATAAACTACAAATTGGAATTTTTTAATAAATAAATTTGAAAGTTTAAACAATATTATATCTATCTATCTATCTATCTATCTATATATATATAACGCGCTTCATTTTTATCAACATATATGTGTGTGGTGTGTGTAGTCCATTTTTCTTATTTTTAATTTAAACTTAAACTATTATTTAAAAAAAATAAATTAAAATTATATTATATATTAATTTATTTCATATTGAATATATATATATATATATATATATATATATAATTGATTTATATATTATTTATTTATAATTATAATTCTTCCAAAATTTAATTTATTAAAATGATAATTATCCAAAAACTAAGTATTAAATTTGAGTAGTTATAAATCTAAGTAAACAACTTTCAAGTAAAAAAACTCATAAAAAATCAAGTCTCTTGGCTTATTAACTCATTGACTCATTTAATTATTCATTTGTAAAATTTAGTATTTATTTCTAAAAAAATATAGATGTAGTCCTTTTGTCTTCCTACGTATTTCTTTCATAAAACATATATTATGGGAACAATTTGCAAGACCTCATAATATAATTAAAGTATCTCCTTTCAAAATATTATGGGAACAATTTGCAAGACCTTGTTATAGGTCAAATTTGCACTTCTCCGTCCGTAATCACATTGCTTTGTCGATCACACAAAATGACACCTTGGATTGAAGAGCTAGGTTGACCTAGATGAGTTGTTGCTGGAATTACACTCTTCAGCTGAAAATATTACTGTTTCTATTGATTTCACAACATGTGCGCTACTATTGATATAGTAAACCAGCATTCTAAATGTTGCTTTACTCAAGGAAAACCAGTGCACACCTTAAAAAATGTTGCAAACGCTCGTTGTAAAGCACAAAAGTTGCATATTGTGCGCTACTCTAGTTGTATGAAACCCACGCACATCTTAAGATGAAGTCAAAAAATATATTAAGATTACGAATTGGGAATAGTTGAAGTTGGTTCTGCAACTTCCCCAACCTCCTAAATCAACCACCTCTTGATTCCAGCTGCCTACCTTGTCCCATAAATACAAGGAGGATCCATGAGAGAGGGACCTAGAAGGAATGCTTTAACTGCTGTTACGCTGGAGGAATTCCCAAGTCGTTGTGAAGAGCAGGAGCCCAGGACTCGATTGCAGAAGCATCTTGACAGATCAGGTATATATGTACTGATTTATGTTTCTTTGACAATAAAATGTGGAAATACCCTTCCTGTCCCAATTTGAATGTCTATTGGATTGAATGTTCATTTGGTTTAATATCTGATTGTAGTTGATGTTTAATTGCTTTCAATTTCATCATATTTATTGCAATCAAGGTACGTTGAGGACGGTTTACTTTGTGTTGCAGGTTCATCATAGTGGAAGATCAAGCGAAAGTTAGGACCAACCGTCGATAAAAAGGTACTTCTTTCGATATCTTGATCTATTTCCATTTGTAGTAACTAAATGCAATACAATGAATGAATTTACCTGCCACCTCACCCAAGTTGGTAGTGTCTTCTCCTCACTATAAGGTATTTTTCCTGCACAACAGACTAGTGAATCCGCTGGGGAGTAACCGGTTGTTTTTCTGCTCTAAGAGACCTTGTTAGGTTTTTCTTCCAGTCTATTTCAGTCTATTTGTTCTCTGAGAGGTCTTATAGGTGATTGTTTCCTGTTCTTTCTGTCTAGACTCATCTCAGTCTACTGCTACAAAGACTTTTTGTTTGCTTATGAGTCTTGTGCACTGGTTTACCCTACTTACAGTAGCGCATTTTATCTAATGAACGATGCTTTGTCCACTACACAGTAGCGCATTTTCCTAGTGTGCGTTGGTTTCTGTACTACACAGTAGCGCATCTTTCCTAGTGTGCGTTGGTTTCTGTACTACACAGTAGTGCATTTTCCTGTAGATTCCAGTCCTCTGTTAGGGTTTGATTTCCAGTTGTTTGGGTTCACTTCTAGCCTTTTGCTTTGCTTCCCTGACTGATCCCTGAGACTTTTATGTCTCTTTTGAGTCTTGTTTGCCTCTCTGAAGTCCTTTAGTTTGTCTTTACTTGCTTGAGTACTTGTTTAAGGTACCTTTACTGTTTGTAACCCTTTTGAAGGCTGTGCACTACTCTATGTTAGACATAACTGCACATTTCTTGCCCTAGATGCTTGTTGCAGTCATATAGACCTGCGTTCTTAACGTTTGTTGTCTGTGGCAACATTAGCACGGTTTTACCGTGTCTTGTCCTTTTGTTTAGGGTTTGACCCAAGTTTGAGTCCTTAGGGTGGGTTTGAAAGTTTATTTGGTCTAGATACCTTCTAATTATCTTTTCAGTTCAGTCCGAGAGAGTTAAAGCTTTCTAGTTAGCTTTTCTTATGAGTCCATGTGTTGGTAGGGTCACTTTTTGGTTTGCTTACCTACTCCTTTGTTTGGCGAGTGTTTTTCTTAGGGTTTTGGCGCTTTGGAGCAGCCTTTTAGGTTTGTCTTTCCATTTGGGCATCTCTTTTCCTTACTTATTTTACACTTTGTTCCAAGCTTAGAGTTTTTCTATTGAAACAACTCGGTAGGTGGAGTCTTTCTCAAGTCTTTTTGATTTGATTGTTTTGAGCCATTAGGTTGTTTGTCTTACTCACACTTTGCGTTAGGTCTTACTTGCTCCTTTCCAAGTTCTTTTTCTTTTGCAATTATCATAAAAGACAAAAAGTGAATTCGGTAGCTTAATAGTAAGATTTATCATCGTTTTGAAGTAGCATAGTTTGCTTTGCTTTGAAATTTAAGAGAAAATTAAAAAGAAATTTGATGTAGGATTGCCTAGTTTTAGTTTTTGAAAGAATATAATCGAAAAGAAAAGAGTCTTTTGTGAATTTGAATGCATTATTTCTTTACGCACTTTGCTTTTTGTCGAAACCATTCCACACACCGCACTGCCCTTATTGAGTAAAAAGTAGCCCTTAAAAAGAAATCTTAATAAAATTAACTAGCAACATTTTTCTTTTTAGGTATACACATCATCAACTAGCTTAGGCTAGGATTTCGGGTTTAAATCACCTTAAACCACCCGAAATCGGCTTCATTACTCAACAATCGTAGTACAACTATCTATTAGGTAAATCCACCTCTATCAAATTGTCTTGGGAATGCTCTACTCAAACCAGAGTTAAGCATGAGGCCGTGGGTGATTGGAATTCTTGAGGATACCCTCTCACTTTCCTATCAACCATAAACCAGATTTGAGTCATGTACGGGGGTCCATTAGTGCTTTTTAAAGTGCTTTTGGATTTCGGGCTTTGCTACCCTTCCCATGCGTTTCAACTAGGCTGACGACTGTTCCCCCCATTTTTTTCGTATTGGTGGTATCCTTAGTATCATAACCCTAAGGCTCTACATAAGTAGAGTGGAAGGATATTCCCACTCCACCTTGGACAGACATGGAAGGTAACCCTTTGGCAGTAATCCCGGGAGGGCGGTTTGGTGATTCAAACACTTGCACCAAGAGAACCTCCATTGGACGCCCCGTAACTGACCGTCGATACTCTATTAGTTTGTTCTGGGCCCCCATCATCCCAGACTTGCTTTTGAGATTATTTGCCTTGTTTGCCTGGTTTTGATCACTATAGGACATTTATAGTGGTGTGCTCTTTGTGCTGCTTGTTTTTAGTTGGCCTTAGAGATTTTTATGGCACGTTGAGTCGGAAATGATGGATAGCATCCCAGTGAGCACCAATGAAGGGATCCCTGTTCAAGGGGATCCTTGTGCTTTTCCATTTATTGGGAACATTAGTACTCCCTTAATGACTACCTTGAATCTTCCGGGATTCACTATAGGGCTACCGGTTTGGTTTTTTTCTACTCCGAACGCCTTGCATGCTCCTGTTGCTTCTCAAGTAAGCACCTCACATCAAGAGGATCAGAACCCTACGCTTTCTTCTCCAGTAACATCTTCTCCTCCTCCTTCTACCTCATGTGGTGAAAGTAGTAATACTAGTAACCAACAGTCTAAAAGGAATAGATAGAGGAAGAACAGGAAGAAGATTCCAAAGCAAGGGGGAAGCCACCCAGCCTCTGGAGGTCATGCTGGGGGAACCTACCCAACCTTTGGTGGTCATGTTGGGAGAACTCACTCAGTCACTGTAAATCATACTGAACCCACCCACACAACCTCTAGAAGTCATGCCGGGGGCATCCACCCAGCCTCTGAAAGTCATGCTGGGGGCACCTACCCAGCCTCTAGAGGTCATGATGGGAGCAAACTTTCAATTAATGCAAATCATACTGGAAGTATGTCTTCAACCATTGTTTCTCATGTTGAGGACACGCCATTGATCACTGTTGGTCATATTAATGACAAGTCACTAGTTACTGTGAGTCATACTGGAGACACTGAATCAGCCACTGCAAGTCATGCTGAGAAAGTTGACATTGTCGACAAACCTAATAAACAAAAGCTTGAGTTCCCTTGTAAGTTTTGCGAGGGAGACCACCTGACCTATTTATGCCCTGTACTTCCAGAAGTGCAAAGAGTGTGGTCCATAGTTCAAAAGTCTTCTGCTTCTAAGCAACCAGCCACTGCAAGTCATGCTGGGGGCACACTATCAGCCAATGCTAGTCATGCTGAGAGTATTGTTGTTTTAAAGGAGTATAAGCTTATAGGAATCAAGCCAAAGTTCCCTTGTAAAATTTTTAAGGGAGATCACCTTGCTCACCTGTGCCCTACTATTCCAGAGGTGTAGAGAGTGTGGTCCATGTCTGAAGGATCCTCTGCTCCTGAATTGTCTATAGATTCCCAATAGTCTGATCAACCTTTGGTTGATGAAGTGTATTGGTAGGCGGTTCGATGGGGAAATGTTGCGGTACCGCCAACGCTGCGACACGTCGGATGAGGGCGCGAAAGGAGTATTTTGTGTTAAAGAATACCATAGTTGGTGGGTTTTGGGTCACTTGGACCATATGTTATGTAATAGTGAGTCAGTTGTACCGCGGTATGCGGGTTTTTGGGGTCATTTGGACCGAGCCAATTAGATATTGGGTCAATTGTCCATAGTGTCGATTAGGAAGTCATTTGTAAGTGGACAAATATTGTAATGGCAGAAGCCTATAAATAGATGAGAGTTGTAAGTGTTAGACATAGATATAAGGGGAGATAGAGAGAGAAGACAAAAAGAATAGCAGGCGAGAGATAAGGAGATGTATGTGTACGAAGATCTATGTTTTGCTTCTAGTATATGATTGCGACAGTAATATACTGATGATGTTTTGGTACGATCTTTGTGCAATGTTGCGATATATGAATGTTGTTTGATGTGCAATGTTTGCTTACTGTTGCTGTGATGATAAATGCTATGATTAAGTAATATGTCCCATGAGATGATAAATGCTGTGATTACATAATATGTTATAACTCCTTGCCGAATGTTTAAAGTTTCTGTTTAAGTACCGCAATAGAGTTAGTCCGTGCAGCCACAACTCTCCTCCTCCCTCGGCGGAAACATGGTTCCATCTGCTCTTCCTGGATGCCTCAGGTGAGAGCTCATCCGCTCTGTGGGTGTTGATGGGTGGGCTCAAACCTGCCCGGGCCGGTGCCCAGGGAGACTGCAGTATGTGTCGACAGTGAGGCGAACTCCTGTCGACCAAGGTCATGTTGGTCAACAAAGTGGTTGAACCAATGCAATCTTTGGTCAACCCCACCCTTTCTTCGGAGAGTGAAGTGATCGAATCAATACAATCTTCCACCGATCCCATCAGTCCTTCGGTGATTGATGCATCTGTCCCCGAATCCTTTTGCATTACTAGTTCGGATGTTTCTGAAATGTGGGGCACTTCATCTATGCCGAGTAAATCCCTACCAAGATCTGGGATCATTTCCTTTGATTGGAATAGTCTAACTGGGCCTCGTCTTCCTTCTTCTACACCTTTCTAGATAAAGGTTGATATCGGAAACCATGTGGTTCACTGATGTATTATAGATGAAGGATCCTCTGTTAGTATCTTATCCCCTTATGCTTGGATAGATTTAGGTTTCCCTAACCTTGTTACAACTGTTAATTGGCTGTTGACTTTCGATAAGAGACCTAGTGAACCGTTGGGATTACTCCCTCAGGTACCTGTTACTTTGAGTGGAAAAACAGTCTTAGTTGATTTTATGGTTTTACAGGACCCTATGGATTTTGATATGATCCTAGGGCATGGTTATGTATATGCTATGCCGGCTGTGGTGTCTACGCTCTTTCGTGTGATGCATTTTCCTCACAATGAAAGCATTGTCACTATCGATCAACTTACATTTTTTGACCCCTATTATTACCCAACTATAGACCAAGTATGTTCCCCGTCAGTAGGCACTACCATGTCACAATCAAATTATGTGGCATATTGTTCCTTGAGTCCAATTTCTACTGAGAATAAGCCTTTGAATTCATGCTTACCTTCTCGGGACTGGGTCCCAAAAATTGACCAGGCGATGACTCCATCTGAATGTTTAGATATGTGTTCCATCTGGGATAATATGCTTCCTTCTGATGAAGATTTCCTAGAGTCTATAATGCAGTCTCCCACTCGTTTGGACATTGATCCACTTACGAGCATTCTTCCACCTTCACTTCGAGCTCGTTAAAAACAATAAGGAGGTTACGAGTATTATTCCACCTTCACTTCGAGTTCGTTAAAAACAATAAGGAGGCTACGAGCATTCTTCCACCTTCACTTCGAGCTCGTTAAAAACAGTAAGGAGGCTACAAGCATTCTTCCACATTCACTTCGAGCTCGTTAAAAAAAGTAAGGAGGCTATGAGCATTCTTCCATATCTCCTTTGAGCTCGTTAAAAACAGTAAGGAGGTCACGAGTTTACTTTTTCGGGCTCGTTAAAACTTTACGAAAAATATTGTTGTGCAGGAAAAATACCTTATAGTGAGGAGAAGACACTACCAACTTGGGTGTGGTGACAGATAAATACATTCATTGTATTGCATTTAGTTACTACAAATGGAAAGAGATCGAGATATCGAAAGAAGTACCTTTTTATCGACGACTGGTCCTAGATTTCGCTTGATCTTCTGCTATGATGAACCTGCAACAAAAAGTAAACCTTCCTCAGCGTGTCTTGATTGTAATAAATATGATGAAATAAGAAACAGCTTAACGTAAAATACAATCAGACAGTAAACCAAATGAACATTCAATCCAATAGACATTCGATTTGGGACGGGAAGGGCATTTCAACCTTTTATTGTCAAAGAAATGTAGAAAAGTACAGATATACCTGATCTGTCTAGACACTTCTGCAACCGATTTATGGGATCCTGCTCTTCACAATGACTTGGGAATTCCTCCAGCGTAACAACAGTTAAAGCATTCATTCTAGGTCCCTCTCTCATGGATCCTCCTTGTATTTATGGGACAAGGTAGGTAGTTGAATTCGAGAGGTGGTTGAATTGGAAGGTTGAGGAAGTTGCAGAACCAATTTCAACTAATCCCAATTCGTAATCTTAATATATTTTTTGACTTCATCTTAAGATGTGCGCGGGTTTCATACAACCAGAGTAGCGCACATTATGAAACTTTTGTGCTTTAGAACAAGCGTTTGCAACATTTTTTAAGGTGTGCGTTGGTTTTCCTTGAGCAAAGCAGCATTTAGAATGCTAGTTTACTGTACCAATAGTAGCACACATGTTGTGAAATCAGTAGAAACAATAAGATTTTTCAGCTGAAGAGTGTAGTTCCAGTAGTAACTCATCTAGTTCAACCTAGATCTTCAATCCATGGTGTCTTTTTGTGTGATCGACAGAGCAATGTGATCACGGACGGAGAAGTGCAGATTTGACCTATAACAGAACTTATAAATGTTACACCCAAAATCTACCCATCATGAGATTTAGTGTATACACCCTTGAAGGTGTCTTGACTGAGTAATTAACCTGGGAGGATTTGTACCCAGTTGTACCAGGTTTTGAGAGGTTTTCGCAGGTTGCACTCATGCAACATGCGACGTCGCATCTTGCTTCATTGCAGGGTGTGACGAAGTCAGTTAATGGGAAAAAATAGCTTCTTCGAGGTTCTTCTCGAAACTTGCTGACTTGGGGGCTTATCCCTGACCTCTAGGGGAGTTGGTACTCGATTCCTAACATCTTGGGAGGATCCCCTATCTCTCTCCTACCATATCTCAACCTATCCTATCCATACCCTATCCACTTAGTCCTATATAGAAGAAGCTCTACTCCTCTCCAAAGGGGGGAAGTCTATGGTGTCTACATGCTGGTGAAATCACTCTTGAGAGATCTCTACTCATCCTTGAGAGACTCAAGCTTCCTTAGGAGGAAATGGCAAATGGCTTTATTGGAGAAGGGCTGCAGCATTAAGCCTTGGTTGTAGTTCTATATCTCTGTTATGTACTTCCCTATTTTTACAATAATACAAATGCTTTCCACCAATATTGTTCATGTGTGTAATGATATTGAGTAGTTCACCTGCTTAACTGTTCACTTAGATCTCTTATTGTATATATGCCCTTTACTTATTTCTCTTGTTTCTTGTCTTGACAGGTCTTGCAGCTTGGATTTGACGATCGTGAGACGTGGAGCAACATTCAGGAGAAAGGATAGCGAAGTGAAAGGTAAGACATCTAGTGCTCGATCCTTAAGAAGATCTAGGAAATGCATTCGTAGCCTGTTCTATTTGTTCTAGACTCACATTGAGCTAGGGAGATCCTGCTCAATGTGGATTGTCCGTTAAACAAATCTGGCGACCATACTGGGGACTTACATGTCTGATTCTGTAATTGCCTGAGAGTCATTTTTAGTTGATTGCTTGACACAAGCCTTCTATTTTTCATTTGCTTCGTGAGTTGATTTCACTATCAGATCTTCGTCTTGAAGACTTTGATCTGCATCCCCTGAGTTTATACAACTCATTTCCAAACCATCCCATGGTTCATTGCTTGGAGATTTGATTCATTTTTGGACTTAGATCTCACCCGTCGCACCTGGTTAGTGGAAACAAAGCGACACTGTGTCATCTCTGGCCTCTGTTCTTTACCTGTTAGTCACTCATCGCATCCCTTTCATTGGTAAACTGCGACGTCGTCGCACTTCCTGCATTGGTAAACTGTGACGTCGCACTGTGTACAAGCACAGAGTGCACCGATTTGTCAAAATTTGGCATGCAGGCATCCCCTCTCCATTTTTCAGTTTGAACTTTGTTTGCTATATGAAATCCCTCTATGCTGCAAGATCCAGCCAGAGATCCCACCTTTGATTTGTGTGTTGAATGTTTGGTTTTGTTTGGATTGATTTTCGGTTCCGTTTTGGACAAGTTGGAAGATCGGTAGTGGTGGGTACTCTTGTCTCCTCCACCTTCATCCGATCACCCTTGCATTCCCTTCCTTCCATTCTTGATCTGATCATTACATTAGACCAGTTTCCAGACCTCGTTTTCATCATTGTTTGAGCTTTGCTTGTCTGGTTTTGAGTTAAGTGTGTCTTTCAGCTTGATTGAGTGCTTGTCTTTTCTTGAGGTTTCTGAGTGTACTAGTGCTGCAAGTAGTTTTTTCTTTTTGTTCATTTAGATCTAAAAGCTCAATTGTTATCAAGTTTATTCTTTGATGCATCTATCGAAAAGTTAAAAAGTGCTTCTTTCCCATCATTTCTTGAGTGTTTTTTGAAAGAAAAAACGTTCTTGCATTGGAATGTTTCATTTATCAATCTTTTGGAAAATTGAATGAATGTATGATCATTTGTGTTTTTCTTGAAATATGAATCGCGCATCTTCTTGAAAGACTCAAGCTACACTCCCAATTTTGCAAAAGCGTTTCCATGCTAGGGAAAGATAAGTGCATTTTTTTTTTATTGCTTTTTAGGCCATTGAAAGTGAAATTGAAAAGCTTGCATACTCCATCTTAGAATTCTCTCTTTTCATTACCTAGTGTCGTTTTGCTTTGAAAAGAAAAAGAAAAGGAAAAATGTTGTGATTTGGATAGTAGTGTTGTGATTTTGTGTATTTCGTTGAAAAAGGAAAATAATACTTTCGTAGTCAAGTTTTGTTTGAATTGGGATTGTGTTGCACTGTGTTGTTTTGGCAGTCTCGTCGGAAAGAAACAGATTTCTCCTTCCCATAACTAGATTTCATTGAAAGAAAAGAATATTTCATGCATGTAGCTAGGACTTGCATTATGCTTCCCATTATGTACTCACCTCATGCATTCACCTTACCGTCCAAGATAAAATTAACGGTAGAACTAGGTAAAAATTTTAGCAACTTGTGTGTAAGTTAGAGACGTGTTCCGGCGTCATTAAGCATGGCAGCTGTCGTTATTTTCCAGCACTATATCCTGGGGGTATTGTAGTCTTCCACGTACTTATCGGTATATCGAGCTCCTTCACGTACCCACCAAGTACTATAATCCGTACTTAGTGTATATCGAAGGGTGTATCACGTATTCGATAGTATATTGGAAGGTCTCTTGCCGAACGGTTGTGCATTAGACAACACCACTACGTATTTGAGCTCCCACGTACCTTGCGTATATCAGGAGACACCACTAGGATTCCTGAAACCAACTGAGTTAACCATTTGGCCATCTTGGCAAAGCAATACACCGAGAACAACACTCGGGGAGATTAGCACGCACGTACTGTCCAGGTAATCGGGTATGCAGGCAAGGGTACGATCCCAATCCTCCTTGTCGCGTCATATTGTTGGACCCTGCAGTATATCGCGGTTTGCGATGCCTTGATAATCCTGTGAGGTTCCAGACTTTTGAATCCACTCTGTCACATAAGTTTGCTTGTTGCCTTAGTTTGAGTAGGTTTTTTTTTGGACTGCTTTTCTTTTTAGCTTTCCCTTAGGAGAAACGCTGTTTTAGCCACTCTGGCTGAATTTCCTGACGCTCTGGAGGATTTTCGCTGGAGAAGATCCCATAGGATCTTAAAATTATCACCCGAATATCCCCTTAATCCGGAGGTTATTTCGAGGGTAAGAATGGATCAACATAACATGGTCGTAGTTACTGAAGTGGAAAACCCCACTTTGAACGTTGGAGGACTTTTGTTTCCACAAACTCCTCCGGATTCACCTGCCTCTCATCCCCCACAGGATGAAGGAGCACAAATCCCCATTTCAAAAGACCTTTCTCCTGTCATCTAGGGAGAACCTTGATCGTTGGAATGGATAAATCGACTCCAGGACAACCCTATAGCAGCTGTTGGTCCTTCAACAACTTACTGTACATCTTCTACTGGTCACCCAGTGGCTCATTTTTCCATTGCATCACCACCCAACTGGACCACTCCAGAGTTCTTTAGACCCTCCTACATGCCCGACCCTACCGAAGTCTTTGCACCCATTCAAGAACGCTTAGATCGGTTACGTATTAAGGGTAATGAACTTCGAAGACAAAGTATCGAGCAAAGACTCGGGTATAGAGATACCTCAATTCATCCGATATCTTCTGGATCACTGGAACAATCTTCCCACCATGAGACCATTAATAAGACTGGTCAGCCCTCGCAAGAGTCCAGTCCTGCACCTCAAGTGAACCAGCCGGTGGAAGGACAATAGTCCAACACACCTGTTACTTCCACGGTTACTTTACCAGTTCCTCCCCCACCTCAAATTTCAAGGGGAGGATATTCCATTCCCATGAATTATCCCATTGGTAATGTTATTACTACGATAGCTAATCAACAACCTACGTTGGTTCAACCTTTGAATAGTGGTCAACCTATTGTGGCTGGGGGGAAACCCCCGTTTCCTAACCAGAACGTAGGCGGTGGAATCCCCAACAGACCTTCCGTCGAACCTCCCCAACCCGCTAAACCATGGGATTATCTCATCTTGGGGGGCCATCTAATGTAACCCTGCCCTCATGGAGTCAAGCGTATCCAGGTTCTGTTAATCCTATGCCAGGCCAATCTAATCCAGGAAAAGCACCGTACGGGATACCTTATCCCAGGAATCCATACACTCTATGGGGGAAACAGCCTGTGTTGCAACACGGACCCCAACCAACTATCCCCCAAACACCACCACCCCCGATCGGTCCTCCCCCACCTCCTGCTGGAGGCAGCGGGCCCCCACCTAACTTTGGTGGAGGCCCACCTCATTTTACCAACAATATCCCTCACCCTTCTGGCAGTGGCGGGAATGGTCCACAACCCCCTCCAGGAGGAGGTGGTGGGGACCACCCTATTATGGTGGAGGAGGACAGTTCCCTTCGGGTGGTGGAGGTGGTCCACCACCCCCTTCAGGCGGAGGCGATGGAGGACCTAATTACTATAGTGGCGATGGTGGTGGTGGAGACCCTAATTCTTCCGGTGGCGGAGGTGGTGGGGGCCTCCATCCTTCTGGCGGCGAAGGTGGTCCACCACCCCCTCCAGGCGGAGGCGGTGGTGGGCCTCCTTATTACGGTTATGGACCCCCACCTCCTCCCGCTGGTGGCGGAGGACCTCCACCTCCTCCTGGTGGTGGAGGTGGACACCCACCTTATTGGAATGGACCATCTTATGGTGGAGGACCCCCTTACGGTTCGGGCGACACACCCTCCTACGGTTAGTTTCCTCTTGGTACACCTTACGATCATACTGGTCCTTACACGCCTTATCTGTATTATCAATATGCGTAACCTAATCCACAACTGCCCTTTTTGGCTACCTTGGACCTACCTGACCTATCTTGTTTAACCAATGACCCCATTTACCACGGAACTAATTGGCCAACTATTCCGGTGAAACTTTCGTCTGATATCTCAAAATTTGATGGCAAGCCGGGTGAAGATCCTAAAAACCACTTGATTACTTACCATTTATGGTGTTCATCTAATTCCCTAATGGATGATTTGATTCATATTAGATTGTTTCAAAGGACTTTCACCGGTTCGGATGCCAAGTGGTACATTGAGTTGCCACCCCACTCTTTTCCTGATTTTGGCTCTCTTTCCATGAACTTTTTGACTCATTTCCAGCCGCCTATACGGTATGAAACTGGTACCGAGCTTTTAACCTTGCTCCGTCAGAATACCGCTACTCATATTTCTGATCATATCCATGAGTGGCGAAGGAGATGTCGTCTCATTAAAGCTCCCATTCCAGATCAACTCCTAGAAGACTGGTTTACGAAGTCGCTCATCCCTGTCATAGCAAGAGATGTTTCCATGCGAGGTGCTGTCACCGAAGAACAAGCCATTGCAAGTGCCCATGTACTAGACCTAGTCTACACTCAATCTGGCACTTTGTTTGATATTCTTCCTAACGCACCCCACGACGCTAATGATCCTGCGAAACCACTTAAGGGACCCCAAGCTGATGGCATCATCGGATCCCTTCACACCCAACCTCCTCATCAAACTATTGGTTCTTCGAACCCCCATGATTCGTCTCCATTACCAACACAGGCTGGTCTCAACACCACCAAGTCATCTGCTCCTGCTGCTACTGAAGAAGTGAATTCTGTCTCATCAGCTTCACCTCAGAAGACTGGTAGTAAGAAGAAAAACAAGGGAAAACCTAAGAAACCTTCTGCCCAGCAGGAACAAAAGAGCACTCCTGATGACGCCAAACAGAAACGGAAGCTAAAATATCCTTGTTTACTGTGTGGAGATGATCACTTCTCTAAGGAGTGTCCCCATAGAGACGAAGTCCAAAAGTTTCTTAGGGGAAAACCCACTCCCGCAGTCCTCAATGATCCGTTTCCCGCTCAAAACTAGCAGATGATTGCTCAACCTCCCCCAGCCCAGGGGGAATCATCCAATACCGTGCATTTTCTGATGGTGCGAAATGAGATGATCAATTTGAACACTCGCTCGCGATCATATGACATGGTCCCTTTGAAGGAACCTATTGGGAGTAATGCTGAAAAAGCCTCCAACTTCTTACCTGATGTCACTGTACCATCAACTTCTCTCACGATTGAAAATCCATCTTTAAATTCGATATTGCGACCGCCCAAGGGCACAATTAGAAAAGTTGTTTTTAATCCTAATGCTCGGGAAACACATAATTATAATATTGTAGAAGACTTGGCACAAGCCCCTTGCGCCCGCCATGTCCACGTTGGAAGTTTTGCAGAATTGTCCCAATCAATGCAAAACTCTCCTCGCAGCGATCGGTGCGGTTGACCCTGATTCTTCGAATACCATCATGTTCCAACTTGACCATTTCAAGCCAAGGCTTTCCCATCAGCTCGCATTTCAAGTAGCTACAAATCTCACTGGGAAAATTTTCCATCGTATCCTTCTGGACGAAGGGGCCTCTACATATGTCATGTCGATCGCCTATTAGAGAGCCATCAGCTCTCCCGAACTAAATCGCTCTCCAACCACGTTGAAAGCATTTGACGGCTATGGATTTCAACCTCATGGGCTCTTACAATCTCTCGCAGTGGAGCTAGGCGAAAAGGCCGTAACCATCAATGTGGAAGTGGTCTCCGCCCCAATAGATTATAATCTCTTGCTTGGTCGCAATTGGTTTTACGCCATGCAGGTGGTAGCTTCTTCAGTCTTCCGCACAGTGCAATTCCCCCACCAAGGACAAATTGTTACCGTCGACCAATTAGATTTTTGCACACCGGACACTACTACTCATCCTGGTGACCATGTTCCTTCCATTGGACAAACGTCAAAACAGTATGAGAGTATAGGGGTTGTCCTTTTGAAAGATTCATCTCTCATGGGCGTTTTTCCCATTTTGGACCCCCCTAATCATGTTGCCTTAGTGAACATGATCTTCGCGGAGATTTCATCTCGCTCTAATGATACTTGGCTTGTACCAGACGAAGCCACAACACACCTGATTGGAGACGCAATGCCTCTTTCGCCCGCTGAACATATTTACGAGGCTATCCAATCAGCACCAGAGGACCACCTAACCACGACCTCCCCATCTTGTTCTCTACAACGAGCATCATCCCTACCCGACCTCTTACTTCGGACTTTTCATTCAGATGAGTCCATCATGGAAGTTATGAATGTTGATGATGGCTCGTGGGATGACCTTCATCATAGGTCCTCTTTTCTTCCACCTTTGGAGTATGTAGAGAACAACATTCACGCCATTTTTTCACCAGATATCTACCCATTCCCCCAGTCCCCCGTACTTACATGTCTTTCGGACACTTAGGGTAACTTGGCCAACATTGAGCCTACCACCCCGGTAGACATCTCGGTAAAACCTGGTGTAGTGGAACACATTCGCATAGGCCAGAAGTGTTCCCCTGAAGAAATAGCTATGGGTACAGCTTTATTCAAGCGATTTCGAGACATATTCGCTTGGTCCTATGAGGAGATGCTTGGGATAGACCCCGCAATTGTTTCTCACGAAATAAAGACCTATCCCTACATCAAACTTGTATGTCAAAAGTTGCGACCGATACACCCCAGGAAGACTGCAGCGATCAAGGCATAAATTGAAAAGCTCTTAAAGGCTGGTTTCATTTATCCTATCCTGTTGACAGATTAGGTCTCAAATTTCATCCCTGTGAACAAAAATCAGGGCACCATTTGCATCTGTGTCGATTATCGGGACCTTAACAAGGATTTTCCAAAGGACACTACCCAACCCAGTTCATTGACCAGATTATCGACAATTGTGCTGGAAGCATCATCTTTTCATTCATGGATGGATTTTCTGGTTACAACCAGATTGAGATCAACCTAGCCGACCAACATAAGATGGCTTTCATCTGTCCTTGGGGGACGTTTGCATATCGCAAACTCCCGTTTGGCCTTAAAAATGTTGTTGCCACGTTCTAGTGAGCCATGTCGTATGACTTCCATGATATTAAGGACTTTGTGGAACCTTACCTGGACAATCTCCTTGCTCATTCAAAGCAACGTGAGTTCCACATGGATCATCTGACGACCATTTTCCTCAGATGCAAACGGTACAACATCTGTCTGAATCCTCACAAGTGTATTTTTTGCATTGAATCCGGATGCCTCTTAGGATTTTTAGTCTCGAAGGATGGGATCTGCATTGATCCCTTAAAGGTGGAAGCCATTGTCAACCTCCCACCTCCCACCACTGTGATGGAACTTCAAAGTCTCCAAGGGAAGGTGACTTATTTACGATGTTTTGTTTGCAATTTTGTGGAGAAGACTAAGGGGTACATGCAATTGCTTAAGAAGGATGTCCCATTCATTTGGGACGGTCAAGCTCAAAAATCCTTTGGCAACATCAAACATGCCATCACGCATGCCCCCGTAATCCAACCGCCGAATTATTTCTGAGATTACATCTTATATCTTGCTGCTTCTACTACCACTATCATCATGGTTTTGGTACAAGTGGATCAAAACACACAGGAACATGTAATATACTATGCAAGTAAGGGTCTCACGGACACTGAAACTAGATATTCACATGTCAAAAAACTTGCTTTCGCGGCGGTCATCGCCGTCCAAAAGTTCCGACACTACATCCTGTTCCGCACCACCACAATCATTACAGACTCGAACCCCATGTACCATGTATTGACACGTCAGGTGCTTGGGGGCAAGTATTCACGTTGGATCGTGATACTGCAAGAATTCGATCTTCTTTTCGAGAAAGCCAAGTCCAAAAAGTCCTTGGTGTTTGCTGAGCTGATTTGTGACTTTCCCCGTGCTGATGTAGAAGTTGAGCACAATGACTCCTTTCTAGATGAGTCACTGTTTCTCATCAGTACGACCGATCCGTGGTATGGAGATATTTCTTTATATCTTCAAACGCAATGCTTCAACCCTCAACTCTCTCGCGATGACCGTCGTCGAATTCATCACCATGCAAAGTATTATCTGATCATCAGTGATACTTTGTATTTCCGTGGCATCGATTCCATTCTTCAATGTTGTCTAACTCACGATGAGGATGAACGCGTTCTGAATGACTGTCACGCTGGGGCTTGTGGCAATCTCTCTGGGATGGCTACAACCTAGAAGATTTTGCGTGCAAGATATTATTGGCCTACCATCTTCAAAGATTGTATTGAGGCCGTAAAATGATGTCCTCCATGCCAACATTTCCATACGAAGAAGCGCACCCATCCCGTCCCGTTACAACCTGTTATTGCCGTGGGCCCTTTTGCAAAATGGGGCATCGATTTTATGCATTGTAATCCTAACTCGACCGGGGGGCATAGTTACATCATCGTAGCTGTGTATTACTTCACAAAGTGGGCCGAGGCAATGCCTACATACCAAAACGACGGCAGAACCGCCGCACTCTTCATGTTCAATCATGTAATAGCGTGGTTTGGAGTTCCTCAGGCTATAGTTACCGATCACGGTTCTCACTTTTTGAACCATATGGTTGATGAACTAAGCAATAGATTGGGTTTTCGACATGAAAACTCAACACCTTACTACCCGCAGTCCAATCGACAGATCGAGGCCATTAACAAGGTCTTGAAAACTATGGTCCAACGGATGGTAGGTACACACAAGTCCAACTGGCATAATATGCTCTTTTCAGCATTATGGGCCTATAGAACCTCCGTTAAAACCTCCATGGGTTTCACTCCTTTCCAACTAGTGTATGGATTGGAAGTTGTCCTTCTTATAGAGTGCGAAATTCCATCTCTACAACTCGATGTCGAACTTCTTCCTAACACTACTGCCGAGGAAGAATGTTTCCTATACTTAGCAAAACTTGACGAGTCTCGCCGAGATGCTGCTCTTGCTAATGAAGCACACAAGAAACGAATCAAAGCTCAATACGACAAGTCAATTGAACCCCGTATCTTCAACAAGGGTGACCTGGTCCTCACATACGACCAGAAGCATGACAAACTAGGAGCAGGAAAGTTCGAGTCCATGTGGCACGGACCTTATGTCGTCAAACGTGTTTTGGAAAAGGGAGCTTATGAGCTGGAAGATTATGACGGAATATCTTTGGGTGAACGCCGTAATGGGATTTACCTGAAGAGGTACTATGCTTGACCCTCTCATGCATAGATTTTTCTTGTATATACTATACATGGCGTGCTTGTGTGTTTTTGTGTGGTGTGAAGCACTTGTTTCTAAGTGTCTTTAGATCTTGTTTCTGCTTCTCATACCATGTTCTGTTTGCATGTGTAGATGAAAATGTGCTATGGATTCACGGATGGCGCCAGCCGACATACCCATAACCTTGCTTCAACAGCCTGGGTACTGTATTTCCCAACAGGTGATCTCATCAGCTCAGGAGGAAGCTGCCTTGGATTCACAACCAATAATGCCGCAGAGTATCTGTTGGTAGTTGGAACCTTAATTGATGCAATTTCCTTGGGTATGAACCACATTATCGTCCACATGGATTCTCAACTGTTGGTTTCCCATCTTAACTAGGTTTACACTATCCGTGATCCTACCTTACTCCGCCTCTTTAGATGGGTTCGTCTCTTGGAAAGGTCGTTTGAATCCATTCAATACCTGCACACCCCACGAGAGTTAAACACTGTTGCTGACTCGATGGCCAACTTTATCCTAGATTGGTACATCGCACACACATGATACTCTTAACATGAAAAAGCATTCACAACATGTAAATAATGCACTATATATAAGCAAACATATAAACAAGATCACATCATTGATTTTTGAAACACATAATGTATAAATCACCGGACTGTCTGTATATATATATATAATCACAAAAAGGTAGTGCTGATACAAAAATCTGAAGCTCGATAGCTTTCAGTAAGTCTATACAAAATCTGAAGCTTCGCAGCTTTCAGTAGTACAAAACCTGAGGCCTCTAAGCTCTTAGTACACATACAATGACAACATGTGGCCTATCTCCTGGCCTGTACTACCCTAGGTGGTCTAGAAACCCTATCTGGCTGAGTCTGGAAACAGTCCACTGCTCTCACAACCTTGCGAAGAAATGCGTTGAAGCACGCAGTCACTCCAACTGTGTGCACCTGCATGGGCCGCGGCACCTCGTCTACCGTCTGCTTAGGAACAGTCAGTGTCAACCCACTCAGGTTGGCGTAGACTCTGTCCATCTCTACAATGGCAGCATGCATAGCTGGATCCACCATCGCTCCCTCTCCTCTCTCTCTCCTATCCAGAAGAGAGGTCCCCACTGGTCGTATAGGCCCCACATCTGCACACACATGTTGTTCACCTATCAGTACTATATAAAAAAAATCATAAATGCAAAAAACTTGAAAAGTTCAAGGGTTGTTTGTTCTTACCGAGGTCTCCCCATGCTGCTCCCTCAGGCAGCGGCAATTCTGGGTCATCTGTGAAGTCAATACCACTATATGGAAAGTCCTCCACCATCAGTAACTGGCCTGCCAGCCAAGTGAAGAACTGAGGAGGGAATCCGACGATAGGACCACCACCATGTCAAGCCATCACATTGGTCCACCTAGCCATGTGTGGATCTCTAAGGTCCCTATCCTCTAGTGGTACCTGAGGACGCAAAAGGTGAACCCGTTCCAGCAAGAACGAGATCACTATAGAACCATAGCCAAACTGTTTGAGTTCTCCTCGCCAACACTCTGTCAGCTGAGCTCGTACGTTTGCGAGGACCCCCTTGCACCAGTTGAAGATCTTTGGAGATAAAAAATCCTCCGCATAAAGCATCTGTGCTCTGGTGGCTAGGTGAGGAGCTTGACTCCCCTCCATCCTCGTAATGGTAAATAGAATGGCTCGCAATGGGTGCTCCCATACATATTTAATGTAAATCTTCCCGCTAGATGCACGGGCATTGGGACAACAATGTTGTCTGATCAAATCTTCCACGGTTCGATCACTACCACGTGATCCAGTGAGTGTCACATTGTCCCCTCGTCGGGACAGACCAGTCAGAAAATAGATGTCCTCGACATCTATGTGAAGCTCATGCTCACCAATCAGAAAGTACTGCTGAGCCGCATCCCAACATTGGAGCATAGGGTTCAGTAGTGGAAGTTGGGATCTCATCCCCTGGATGTGGAAGAACTTGAGAAGCCCACAGTTTCTCAAAGCTTCCACACAATGTGGATCGTTAGCAGCTAGTTCATCATCTAATTCATGTTCCCTTTCCCGCCATTCTAGAACCATTCTGGATGCTTGGAACCTGTCAACAAGGAGTTTTTAATAATGTTAGGACTTGATTCACCCATTGAAAGTCCCTCTTTTGAGTTTTGTTTGAGTTTGGGGATGGATGTCGCCGTCGTCGCACCCCGTTTTTGCAAACAGGGCGACGTCGTCGTAGTCCATGTATATTCCATTTGCGATGACACGGTCTCGTCGCAGTTCCCTAAAAGGCCAACTGCGACGAGCTGAGGGTGCAATGGCCTTTCCCAAATCAACTCAAAACCCAAAAGAATGTCTGAAAATCAAAATTGTAAACCACTAAGATTTTGCTGGCTGAGTTTAGGGTTACCTGTTCCTGACGGCAGGTGAAACGGCTGATCGTAGCTCCCGGAATCGACAAGTGAAGATCTAGCAGCAAATGGCACTATTCCTCCCAAATTTGGCAAAGAGAACAATGGTGACTATATTTGGTTTTTATTTATATTTATAGAACAAATGGAATATTCCTTTTTCAAATATTTGATGCCGTTATGCTATTTTCTATAGTTTGGATCAGTTTTATTGTATTTGAATGTTTGATTGACTATTTGACCTAGTTTCCGAGTGTGCAGGAGTTGTGAAGTGTCTTTCTACGCCATTTTCATATTGGAACGGTTGTCTCAGGTATGAACACCCCTTGTGAGTTTTTTTCGTTTACCCATTTTTTCATAGATTACAATTAATGAGCTTACTCTTTGCTCTTTCTCATGCTCTTGAAACTATGAGAATACGTTACCGAGTTATGATTTATCACTTTTCCAGGCTTGTTAAACTCCTACAGAAAAGGAACCCCCCGAAGTCTACCATTAAGCTCTTTTCAGGCCTTTAAAATACGAAAAGATTGCCAAGCGAACTTGTCGCATTCACGCTTGTAAAAGAATTTGAATGGTAGTCTTCCTGGTGATAGTTTACCCCTTTTTCGGACCAGGGGGCACTAGTTATGAAAAAGGTATACTCCAGCCAATCATGGATGGAAGAGTCCTCTCCTACGTTGTTTTACCCTTTTTCGGGCGATGAGGCTAACTTTACGAAAAAGGACCGTTGGAGTCTTCTTTAGATCTTTTCAAACTCTCTAAACATGAAATGACGATCGAGTTTACCTTCTATGGACTCGTTAAACTCTTACACTGAAGGGCCCTCCATGGGACGAACCCCTCCTATCCTAGGTTCGCAAAATATTTGGGATTGGAATCATTTATGAGATGAGCTATACCGAACATCTGGTTACCCTCATCAAGCTCGTAAAAAACACATGAGGCACTCATCATTCATGATGGGGAAAAAGGAAAGCTTTTGTGTTACGTACCTTGTTAGTGGCAGTATGTAGTCGTTCTTGAACATGGCACTCATCTGCATTTGCATACAACACTTGGATCATCCATTTGTCCTCGAGTTCCACTTATTTCCTGAGTCTTGTTACTTCTTTGAATCATTCAAAGAAAGCTTCCATCATCAGTCGCCTTAAGAATTTGTGTCGCACTCGTCATGTCAATACTGCCAAGTCATGCCATACCCATGTTCAAGAATATGTCTATCATTTATCATCTGCAGTCAGTACGCCCACCATCATGTTGGTCTCCTCTGAGTTAGTATTGCATGTTACTGTACCATCCAATCTACTCTATACATTTTTGTCGTGTTTCGTGTCGATTGATGGGGGATTCATCATGGCCCTCCTTCGACGGATTCATCCTTGTCAACTTCAACTCATCATCCTAGGGTTGAATCTAGAAACCAATCAAGTACCTTGGCCCTGCATGCCTCAATTGTAGGTTACCTCGCTTTCAACATGAGTTTACATTATTGACTCTTGATTGAAAGATTTCGTCTTGCGTTCGACTTCAACTCATTTATTCACGCTCGATGATATGTACTGTGATACCTTGGGAATCATTGACATCAATGGTGATCTCCCTCGCACTTGTTAACAGTTTACATCAATGGCCGGTAATCAAGTGGTTTCTACCATGTTCGACGTCAAGACATTTGTAATCACGTGGATAGATTCGTATCATTGCGGGTTCAGCTTGAAGACCCTAGGGAGTCATGTTTGACCTAGGTTGCGATGGAGTTTGTATTGAGTTATATCACATGGATCCACATTTGTATTGGTTGTGGCTGTGTTATCATCTCATCATGGATCTACGCTTGTGTCTAGTAGCCATGATTGTGTTCAGTCGGTCATTACTACCATGGATATGCATTGTATTGGTCGGCAGCCATGTTGTACTTCATATGATATTATCATTCAGAGTCAGTTGTACTACAATAGTGTCCTTCATCCGACAAGTCTATTGCCATTTCTTCTATCAAATCACTTCACCTGTATATCTTCAACAACTTCATGCTTTGGGGGGCATTTTGTTACACCCAAAATCTACCCATCATGAGATTTAGTGTATACACCCCTGAAGATGTCTTGACTGAGTAATTAACCTGGGAGGATTTGTACCCAGTTGTACCAGGTTATGAGAGTTCATCGTAGGTTGCACTCATGCAACATGCCACGTCACATCTTGCTTCAATGAAGGGTGCGACGAAGTCAGTTAATGGGAAAAAATAGCTTCTTCGAGGTTCTTCTCGAAACTTGCTGACTTGGGGGCTTATCCCTGACCTCTAGGGGAGTTGGTACTCGATTCCTAACACCTTGGGAGGATACCCTATCTCTCTCCTACCATATATCAACCTATCCTATCCATACCTTATACACTTAGTCCTATATAAGAGAAGCTCTACTCCTCTCCAAAGGGGGGGAGTCTATGGTGTCTACATGATGGTGAAATCACTCTTGAGAGATCTCTACTCATCCTTGAGAGACTCAAGCTTCCTTAGGAGGAAATGGAAAATGGCTTTGTTGGAGAAGGGCTGCAGCGTTAAGCCTTGGTTGTAGTTCTATATCTCTGTTATGTACTTCCCTATTTTTATAGTAATACAAATGCTTTCCACCAATATTGTTCATGTGTGTAATGATATTGAGTAGTTTACCTGCTTAACTGTTCACTTAGATCTCTTATTGTATAGATGCCCTTTACTTGTTTCTTTTGTTTCTTGTCTTGTCTCTTGTATAGATGCCCTTAACTGTTCACTTAGATCTCTTATTGTATAGATGCCCTTTACTTGTTTCTCTTGTTTATTGTATAGATGCCCTTTACTTGTTTCTCTTATTGTATAGATGCCCTTTACTTGTTTCTCTTGTTTCTTGTTTAGCTTGCATTTGACGACCGTGAGACGTGGAGCAACATTCAGGAGAAAGGATAGCGAAGTGAAAGGTAATACATCTAGTACTCGATCCTTAAGCAGATCTAGGAAATGCATTCGTAGCCTGTTCTATTTGTTCTAGACTCACATTGAGCTAGGGAGATCCTGCTTGTGTCCGCTTGAGTGGATTGTCCGATAAACAATAAAACATATATTATGGGAACAATTTGCAAGACCTTATAATATAATTAAAGTATCTCCTTTCATAATCAATTATCTATTAATTGTGAATGAGAATTTATATTAGAAAGTGAAGTAATATTTGCTAATAAATTTGCATTGATTTTCACCATTACAATGCAAAAGCTTTTAAACTATGTATTATTGATGCATACTTTTATAAACATATGTTTTATAATAAAATTATCAAATACTTTTTTATTCTTAAAAATAACTATATTCCAAAGATATTCCAATGGACAATGTGGTTTTCTCACCCATTTATTATTCACTATACAACTATTTTCTACCAAGATTTTCTAAAAAGCCATGTATTATGCAGTTGTTAATTCTACTTATTTATGATGAAAGTAAATTAAAGAACATATATGTGGGAAAAGTGTTTTAATAGAAGTGTTGAGTCTAGAAATTATGATTAAAGTAAATTTGAGTGTGTAGAACTAATCTTGCAAAATGTTAACATATTCTCATTTCGTTATAGTACATGAGCCAGATAATGGATTATTGTAAAAGCATGTTGCATTAAATATGATTAGTATATAGTCAACTACAAAGTTAGTCTAGTCGAAAAAAAAGGAAAACAAATATATAATACGGCCCTTTGGGAAAACGAGAATGGTAGATAAAACCATCGCTTTAGTAGCAATGAGGCTATGGGTGTAGATATGTTTAGGGACTTACTTCCACTGCTAAGGAGACTAATGAGTATGATATAAGTCTCCTAACTCTAAGATCTAGGTTGTTATATTGAAGTTGATCAAGATATGTAGTATATTGAACAAGATTCTGTACTTGATTTGAAAACTAAATCCATCAAAGTATTGAAAAAATTAAGTCATTCAAGTAGTAGTTGACTAGATAAATAAATATAATTAAGTCAAAAGAAAGGAGGGGGTTAAATGTAAGTCTTCAAGGAAAAAAATACACTCCACCATTGTAATGTAAGTCAATTCTTGACAAACATATCAGCTCTTTGATTTCTTTAGTCAATATCTAGTGGACTACATTTTTCTTTAGTTATTAAAATTCTAGTACATACAAAAGAGTCCCTCTTTGAATATTACTAATAGTTAGAGAGTCATACTAATAGAGTCAATTATTCAATTGTGTCATAGTTAAGTTAAATCATGAACACATAGAATCTTAGTATAGTGAATTAGAATCATCATTCATTTAAATGGAAACATGTAGATTCTTGAACATTTCTAGAATCCTTGAAGGGTTCAAAGAACTAACATATATCTAGTACAAGAACCCATGATTTCCAAAGCCTAGATATTTCATTAAATATTAAGAATTTCAACTCAACATATTGAGCACACACAAAGTCTCAATTAGCCAATGAACACACAAACATTAGCATTCAATTGGGCACCTGATTGAGATAGAGGGAGCATTGGCATTGAACAATTGATTGAGAATTATTGTTGCAAGACTAAGCATTTGATTGGAGCACTAACTTCCAAAGAGTATTGCTTTTGTTATTCTCACTAAAATGATAAGAGAATAATGAATTCAAGGAAAAGACATTAGATGACTTAAAAAATAAGATCTTAAAATAAAATATGGTGACACGAGAATGAAAAAATTTATTGAGCCCCTTCATATGTTGAGCTAAAAAAAAATTCTTTCAGTTGTGACCTCAAAGGTGAGAAGGAAGAGGAATAGTAGGTTGTCATAGCATAGAGCAAGTTGCTCATATTTGAAAAAGGAAACAATCTTTATACGAGTGTTGTACAGGGAGGGAGGGTGATACAAAATGTACTATAGTGTAGACAAAATCTTCAAGAATAGCATGACTCAAGATGTTGTCATAGAGTTTATTTAGGAAGAAGAAAGACCTTGAGGTTGGGGGAGAGGTTGGAAGGGCCTCTTAATCCATTCTCATCATACATTGTAATTAGACGTTAGTCTAAGTAAATATATGAATGTAATTGGTAAATGTGTAAATGAACCTAAAGGATTATTAGTTGGAGTAGGTAAAACTACTCCAACTGTTACAGCGTAATTTTCCACCTTGTGAGCATCAACATTCTTTGGCCTGTAGGATCCATTTCACTGACTCAGATTCACTTTATGTCCTCCAGAAAAAAAAAAAAAAAAACATTTTTTCCTATTTTTCTTCTTGTACGCTTGCTGTCCCATTATAGCCGGCATACACGCAGGCTGTTCCACTATAGCCCGCGGGTACCAAGTAAAATGGTAAAAATCATTAGAAAATTTCTTTTTACTCCCAAAAAGTGGTCTTAGGATGACCTTTGGCCCTCCATATACCCCGAAATGCCTCGATGTGTCCTTTCACTTACCTTTGGAAGTCTATATATTGAGCTCTTATGGTGTATGGAAGGGAGGAGAAAGAGAGAGCACGATAACTCTAGTGGATTTTTGTCGTGACTTGAGTCTACACTCATTGATCCTTGTTGTTGTGAACTCCTTATGTTCACCTACCAAACTCCTTTCATAGTTTGAGTTTTCCATCGTATGGGGGATTGAAGTGGTGGAGGCACAAGTGGAGAGACCCAGTTCTTGGTACAGATTGGTTGCCAGCAAGAGGTCGTATATTGTACTTCTTGTTATTCATTAATGGAAATACTCATTTTCTTGTCCAATTGATGTCTTGAATATTGTTAAATTACATTGGGTTATATTCGCTTATGATATCATGGATCATGGTATTGATTATGTTGATGTCTTTCACATGTTATATGCACATGCTTGTACTTGTTGTTGAGACTAATCTGCAGGTTCAATTGTAGAAGTTGAAAGCTCAACGGGGATCTACTTCGAACATCCAGTTGAAGGTTGGTCTTTTCTCCATTATCTTAGCATTGTCATTTATACAGCATTGCATTGGGATTTGAGTCATTTTCTGGTAGTCAGTTGTCTGTTGTGGTCTGCCCCAAGCCATGGGAAGTTTTCTCCATAACAGAAATGCCGACTCCACTGGGGAGAACATCCATTTTTGGGTATTTTTAGGCGATTTTCCTTATTTAGAGTTGCTGTGTGTCGAGATTCTGTGTCATTTATTGGCCAACGGGATCTACTATAGAAAACAATATTTTTCTAGGTTATTGGACTTCTTGTTTGCTCATTTTCCTTTCCCTGTACGCGAGTCAACTTAGTTTTTCCCGTGTCTACCCGCCTCTGTCTGCACTGTAGCCCGTGTCTACCCGCAGTTTTCCTTTATACAGTAACGTACAACTCTAGGATTGATTGTTTTATGGCATTGGATTGTTGCTGGGTTGTTTTTGAGTGTTCCTGAGTCTTAATTGGCCCGATTCTTGATTGTTCCATGTCCCGTTTGTGACCAGAAACTCCTTTTTCTCTTTGTTTTGAGCCTTATTGGTTTATCACCATTTTTTGATTTTCTATCTCATTACATTGGCTGAGTCTCACTGTTTGGGATTTGCTGGGTTGTCTTAGTGATATGCTCCGCATTTCTTTAACCGAATAGGTAGATTTCGCTTGCATTTTTTCATTCCATTATATTGAAAAAATACAAAAAAACATAGTTTGGCATTTTCCTTTCCATTATAAGAGAAAATACAAAAATATTTGCTTTCCATACTGCATTTTGCATTTGAGTGCTCGTGCTTTCATTTAGGATCTGCTTGTGTATTTTAATTTTAAAAGAATTGCATTTTATTTCGAACCGTTGGATTGATTATAATTTTAGTGGCAATGTTTTTTTTTGATAGATGAGTATAGAGTTTTCTGATTGTGCATACTATTGAGTCCTATACATCATCAGTTTCAAGACCATATCCTTTGAGAAATTACAACCATTTAAAATCAATGCTTAATCTTAAAATTGATTAGAACGATTTTTATTTTATAGGGTGCACCAACTAGTATAGGTTTAGAGTCTTGGAATAGATCATTCTGAGTTAAAAATCCAAGACTTCTAGACGAAACATTATGTGTCTAACCAGGGAGTGGTGAATTCCATAGTATACATCAGTGTTCTCAGGAAGCTCTACTCAGACCAGAGTTAAGTACAAGGTCACGGGAGGTTGGTTGCAGAGATAGCCCTCCAATACTGGCTGAACGTGGGAGATATTTCCAAGATTTGTTCGTGTACGGGGACTCTTGAGGGATCTGTACCTCTTGATTTTCGGGCTTAGCTACCCTTCCCATAGGACAGATCCCACCTGTGACTGTCTACCTGAGCATTGGTTATATTGTGGTGACCTTAGTTTCCTTACCTAGGCATCACATAGGGCATTCGTAGTGGTTATACTGCGGTTGTACTAAGTCATATATGGGTTGGACAACACAGTTTCCTGTTGTATAGGTATTTGACCCTGTGCACGCAGTGAAGTCTGGGAACCCTTATAACTGATTCTGTTACATCTGGTTATAGTTTGGGAGTCTCAAGCCTCTTCTAGGTGAGACATACCAGCTGTAGTGTCAGGAGGCCCCTTGATCCAGTCCTGTTTGTGTGCATTTGGCTATAGTTTCTTTAGGTGTGTGCTCTTTGATCGTTAGTTTGGCCGTTAGGGGACGCTTTGATTTATTGAATTTTCGGAGGTATCATGGCACGAGGTCTACCTCTCCGCCGGTATCATCGTCTGGCTAGTTTACTGACCGACGAAGTTACACGTATTTTGCATTGGAGACACCAGAGTGTCCCCTCCGATCCTTTTAATTATTTTGACGAGCTTCAAGCTTACATTATGACTGCTCATGCTAGCAAGGGATAAATCCCTACGACTCCGTCGGGTAGAGTCGAAGACGCTTCTGCTCCTCCTACTCCTAGAGAGGCATGGGGAGGAAATCCATCAATACCAGAGACTCAACCTCATCTATTTAGATCAAATCCACCTGAGGATGACCCATTCGATTCTTCGAATCCACACCAACCATCTCCCTAATTGTGTAAATACTCTTTAAAACTAAATAAAATTCAATTGTATATCCTTCCCACACATTTCACTTGAGTATGTTTATGGTTATCATGATGTAGTATATTTCTTGTATGCATTTGTAATTCATTATATTACAACATATTAACTTGTATCTCTCTTTGAATCATATTACCATGAAGATGATTCCCCCTTGGGACATTGTTGCAATCAAGTATGTATTACGTGTGATGGTTGGGACACCTTCACACAAAGGAGTATTTGAACCCAAAGGAAAATCTCATGTTTGGAATTGGAGAGATACCCAAACATTGAATACAAGTGTGGACCTACCTCTAACCTAGTATCCATAAACATTCCTAGTCCCACAAGGAAAACTAGATCTAGGCATTTGGTCATTGACTGTGGGCATACTAAAACTAGGCATATCGTAGGAAAAAATACCTATGTTTTGTTATGGCATATTTGAAGAAGTCATTGTGGAATATAAACTAAGTCTTTGATTGCATAATAATGTTAGACCTTAAGTGGTAATGGTCACTGACACACCCTTGATTGTAAGGCATGTGAAAAAGAACTTGAAAAAATATGGTGAGGTGTGAGTTTTTAAAATTTTGCCTATAAATCATACACAATGATGAGCATTGATATGATATGTAAAGTTTGTAAAATAAAAAGTGGTGTTATGTTTCATTTTAATGTTTTGTGAGGGGTAGCTTATTATCTTACTCTTCCACAACTTATTCACTTTGATTGCATGGCATGCTAGAAAATGGGGACATCCATGCTAAGAAGATGTTAATGTCAATGTGGATGCAATGCAACCATCCATTGAATTTTTTGAGAAAAATGAGTAGAGATTGTCAATCCTTATATTTTAAGTAGTGCATCAAACAACTAGTTTTATTGTAGATATATTTTTAGAAAGAGGGGGATGGTTAGGTCCCACATAATTAGTGAAAATTGACTGTACACTGAGTGTAGTAGGCTAAATGAGTTTCACACTTTGATCAAGTTTTCAGTTGTATATTACAATTATTTATTAAATCATCTCTACGTTTCATCTCTAAGGAGGCTTGAACTTAACTTATTATACAAGTAGTTGTGATGAGTAAAGTCAACAACTTACCTTGGATTTTGTTTGCAAGATGTTCTACTGCAAGAGTACATGACAAATGTAAAGCGAATACAAAACCATCTAGGAAATTTTATTTAGTCAAATTTCAACCAATTTGTTAAGACTTTACATGTTTTTATAATTCAATGAAAGATCCGCCAAGGTTTTACAATATTTTCTAATTTTGTGAAAGATTCAACAAAAAATTTACTATTTTTTAGAAATTTGTGAATGATTCGCCATGATTTTACAAGGATTTATAATTTTGTGAAAGATTAGCCCAAATTTTAGAATTTATTTTATAATTTCGTGAGTTTGTTAATTCCATTTATGTTCTCTTTAGCATCTTACAAGATATGGATTGGATGGTAGCATTGTGTTACTCGAGAGCTGCTTGGATCAAGTGAATTTGTTCAAAGGAGATGTGTAGAACATGCATTTGAAGTTGGAACTCTTTTCTATTGTAGTTAAATAGCTGATGCATCAACCAAATTTCAGTACAATGTTTTGTGAAGCTATAAAGAATACTCATACATGTGAAACTATCCTTGGGAATTTGTCAAAGACCTTGCATTTTCCATTACCTGAGTAGATTGGATTGGGATTGGACTTGGAAGACTCAGATGATACAAATCAAAGCCAAGAAGGTAGGTATATTTGTGTATGTTTATGATGAACATCTCACTATTCATTCTTGGAAACATGGTTTTCTGGAATACATATTTGGCTTGTTTTTTTTTATTCACAGTTTTAAAATTTTCCCCTTTATGAGGATGGAACAACTTACCACAAGTATTTTTGTCTTTAGGTAAAAAAATTTGTGAGTCTAAAATAATGGAACTGTACTAGAACCCAACATACAATATTTTTGAAGATCTCATTGAGAAAATTTCATTATTCCTTCATCAGAGTGAAGGATTATCAAAGCATGTGCCCACTATCCTCGAGGCATTTTCTTTGTTGCAACCTAAATCCCAAACATCACTATTACTGACTCCATTATTTACAAATTAAGTAAATGTTGTTAATTCCTTGAGGTATGCATATTCATTAAATAGTTGTTCATCCAGTGCTGTGTTAATAGTTATGACTTAACAATTTATCATAAAGGTAGGATCATGGCCTTGACGGGAACAAATTTATATTTTTTGTTTTTATCAGCATTATATGAATGTTTCTTCATTTCCATGCCAATTTTATGATGCGTGAGTTTTGAATCTCTCTCTACAAGAACTGGGCTAGTCTCTGATGATATCCTGACCCAGTTAGAAGAGGTAACTGATGTCGCAAACATAATGGAGGATCTTGGATATGAATGTACAATTGGTGTTCCACACTGCAAGGACATTTTGTCACTTTTTTCTCCACTGAAGGAGGATATTGTTTCCAAGATAGTTATAAAGGTTTTGCACACTCATACAGCCCTTCAGGATGTTTGTGGAACACATGAAACATTTTATACTTCAATGTTTAATAGTTCCATAGCTGACTCTTCATGGTTATCCTCTTGGAATATTGATGTTCTTTTGGATTCTATCAAACAACTGGTGAGTGTTTTTCCATTCACCTCATCTTCAACATTGTATTAAGTTAGTTGTATCTGTTGAAATCTGAAGTTACTTTTTAGTGAGAAATTTTCAACAGTGGAGTTTACTTTGTAGGCTCTAGAAATCAACTGGGTGTCTGTGATGGAGTCTCTAGATCAGAAAGGCCTTTATTTTCCAGATCAGAAAGCCTTCTCTATTTTGATGTCGATTTGGAAAAACTTGCCAGGTAGACATATTTATTTATGGAAAAACTTTCCAGATAGACATGCAAAGTTTAAAATGACTAAGGTTATTATAAACCAGACTAATGCCTATGTTTTGTTGGAAATGGCATTGCATCTTATGTAGAGAAAATTTGTATACCCCATATCCTAACTAGATAATTGAGGGTCTCGAGTATGTTACACTACTCAAGTGCACATTATCAAAGAACACAGAGCAAAGGTCAAATATTTCAAATTAAAATAAAAAGGGGAGTAGCTATATCCCATGATTAAGCTCTTATTCTGTCCCTTTGTGTCAATTCTTTATCTTTCCTTACGAGTTGACTCAAACCAATAATTCAAGAGAGCATAGTGCAATGCTCTTCTAATCGCATTGCACAATATAGTATTGAGAGCTACCATAGCACTAAGTAATTGAGCGGGGTGATTATCCATATTGCACCAAAAACTCAATTTGACAACCTATAGAACATCAACTAGGATTCCAATTTTCTTCTCAAGTAATCTAGAGGAAATGCTTTCCTTTTCCTAGTATTGACTTGGACTCTCTTCCCAAAGACTTGCAAAGAGGAGGTTGGAGTGCTTGAGGGGTAGAACTACATCCTATGCTCTATCCTTTGGATTAAGTTTCATTCCAATGAAATAGATGATGGAAAGAGTGAGTCATTCCCTAGTTCTTGCATACCTCCAACCTTGAATTCCCAATTTGAAAATCCCAGATGTTCTCCACATTATCTTCTTCCTGGCTTCAAAAGATTGAATCAATTGAGACAATGATATGTGTGAATACTAGGTGGAGTTGAATGCCCCATCCTTTCACATAAAGGATTATTTAATGAACCTCTTGTGTATCACTTACACCATGATTAAGATTAAGTGGATTAAAGCCTTTGAGGATGGTTTGGAGAGCCAACACACCATTTTTTATCATTTCCTTCTGCAAGCCATGAGCCTTGGTTTATTAGGTGATCTAGGATTCAAGTCCCTTAGGATTTGGAGAAATTTTACATCCATAAGTGCTTGGATTTCTTCCCCTATTCTTTAATTATATGAGTGAAGGCGTCATATACTGAAATAAATTTGTGCTTAAGGTTTTCTACAATGATAAGGGAATCTCCAAACAAAAGAAAGGTCTCTATTTTAGCAAACATTTCCATCCTAACACCTTGAACAAGAGCATAAGCCTTTCCTTGATTATTTCTCATTATTCTTATCCCCCAAGGATAGCTACTTTTTTTATTTCCTGGAGGATCAAGAATGATCCCCTCATGCCTACCACCCTTGGGTTCCTTTTAGAAACTCAATTGAAAATAAGATTGTATTTTCCTTGCTATGCAAGCCAATCTTGGAATTATTGCTATAATTTCATAATCGTCCAGTTATGAGGTTTGTGGTGCTTGATTGGCATGTTTTTAAAAGATATTTTTCCTAATAAAACATATGATGACCAATATATTTCTTCCATGTCGAGAAGGTGAGAAAAATAACCATTTAATCCCTATTTATGATTTCCTTAGACATGAGCCCCTTGTCTTTGGCTATAGTTAGACGAGGATGATCTAGCTCTTGTTGGAAAATGGCCTTGTTCCTAGCTAACAATATCTTCCAACAGACATAGTTGGGCATGGTTACTGAAGATATTTTGAAAGATGGTTTAAATTAGGATAAGGTTCCTCTGTAGTTCTTCTCCCAATCCAGAAAAATGCGCTCCACGATTCAATTCCAGTCTACCACATTTGCAATTCAAAGGACATGTGAAAAACCTACTTTACATGTTTGCAATTTATAAACAAATGTTTTTAAGTTTCACACATCTATAAGGTTCACTTATGCCCTTTTTGTTGGGATTTTCAGTGGTTAGCAATTTTTTATGACCCAAAATTGAACAAAATGCAATCACTTTAGGAATTTCATTCGATTGCAATACTTTCTTCCAAAGGGTCTATTTGGGATGAAGATTATGGTCATAAAGAAGATGCAAGTAACCCTATTTTAATATATAAATAGATTTTCCCCATCCCAATTGGTATTTCTCCTGAGGATCAATAGGGGTGAATCCTTTGATATTAGTGAGGTAAGAAAGATAGCTAAAGAGTGGATTGATTATTCCATCCTATATAATGAGAGGAGTTATTTGACAAATGAGAGATTTCAAATATGTTTTGAAGTCCTTGTTCTCTCATCCAATCTATGAGGGTATACAATGCTTTCAATTCATTTAAAGTGGGCTTCTCATGTATACTATCTTCCCATATATCAGTGGACTTACCATTTCCACGTTTCCAAGTAATCTTATCTTTGATGAAGGGCACTCCTTCTGTAATATAAGATTCCACATGTGCAACCCTTTGTTGATAGCTATGATGTTCTCTATGCATTATTCCCTGTTGCAAAGAGAATACTTTTTTATAATGTTTTTTTCCAAACATTCCAGCCTCCCATTCATTAACCTCCATAATATTTTTGCTCCCGTTGTGATTCTGTGAGCTAAGGGTCTTTAATGCCTAATATCCCATGCTCTGTTGGAGCTTTGATCATGTTCCAATTAATGAGATGGAATTTTTTTTCATTCATCTTCCCTCCTTTCCAAAGAAACCTAATATTTTCACATGCAATTTTCTTCATAACCCCCATTGAAGCTAGAATTGTTGAGCACAGATAGACTGCAAGGGAGGAGAACATTGTTTTGATGAGAACAATTCTACCTACTAATTGAGCTAGTGGGTGCTCCACCAATGGATTTTTTTTCATCATTCTTATAATATTTTTCCACATTGATGTTATTGGGTTTCCAAGTGATAGGGGCATGCCAAGGTATTTAAAAGAAGTCTAATCCTCAATGCATGGAAACTTTAGAAATCCGGATATAGAGTGAAGGAGTTAAGATTTTAATTTCCAAGCATATATTTGACTCTTCTTGTTGTTGACTTTCCCTCTTGCTGCACATAAGTATTTTTTTAGGATTGTTTGAAATTTCTCAACAATAATGGTGGAAGCACCCCCAACTAGCATCATGGCATCATAAACTATGAATAGTTGATTCCTCTAACCCCCTTGGCTATGCTTATCCCTTGAATATTCTTTGCAATTATCTCTTTATACTAGTTCCTATTAATGAATCTACCATACTAAGAAACATAGACAATAATTTATAAGATATATAATGAATATATTCGATAATTACAAACCAAGCTACTCTCATTTTGAATTATGTTGGGACAAAATCAAGGACTTCTTTAAAATGATTTAGTGTATGGAAAGGGAATTTTTGCATGATGTTTTTGGTTACAATAGCCTAAGGGACAATAGAACACTTGTGAGTGGTAAGTGCTTGCAACTAATGTACTGGGTTTATATAATTGAGATCAATATGCATAACATAAATTCCATTGAGAAGGAAAGACCTAAGGCTAAATGTGTGAAAATGAACTTTGCGGGTAATTGCCAAGTATCCTTTTCCTAGAATGAATGGAATTTTGCAAGCATACGACAAGCTACAGTTTAACCAAATGAATGAAGTGTTGTGAGTAAGCATTAAGATTATGACTATTAAGATTATGTTGATGCCTCGGATATCGTAGCATCAATCAGAAAGGGATTCTCCTCGATAGATTATCCCAATTCGATTATCTACCGTTTGGTATAGGGAATCCGTCCGGTTAGCGGTTCCGGCAACCGTGGGTTTGGAGTTTTATTCCAATTATACCGGTTATGGCCCGATCCACTGTTCTTTTTGAATTTTATGTTTTATAATGATATGCAAGTGCCTAGTTTAAATTTAATCTAAATGCAAGACTGGGAAACAGATCTAAGTTTAAGACTGAAATAAATCTAAATATCCCTGCAAGGAGCGAATTTAAAGCATGAGCAATGAGCCGTAGGATTTATCTAAAGAATAAACAGACAGCCATCAAATCTTACAGATAAAGCTACAGCAAAGATGAGAGATATAAGAAGATAGCTTCTAATTTAATATAAAACACATTCATTACTCATGAAACAGAGAATTCGTTTGCACAGAAAGGAGTAAAATCATTAGTTACAAAGAAATAATTCAGACAGCAAGAAATATCTCACATTAAAGTATGGAAGTCACCAGAATAATCCAATATACATCCATTCTTCATTCCCATGCAAAACGTCCATCTCCAGGATTTTTTTAGAAGACTTTATTTTCTTAGAACATATACAAGATAGCTCGTACAGGTCTGAAAATAATTCCCTGCCAAAAGTCGTATTCATTCCTTCCTAACTTCTATTTATAGTTACAAAATTGCCCTTTGGGCTGCCACCTGGCCTTTTACACTTGTCATTTACAGAAATTTCCTTTTATAACAGACAAAAATGTGACTCCTTTTTTTTTTACAGAAATTACTTTAAAAGAAAATAGGGACAACTATCCCATAGCTCCACGTCTCATACATATGCAGGCCCAAAATACAAAACATCAGAAATAATACTATAACATCAGTGCTTTCACTCCTGTACATGTGCCTTAGCTGGAGGAGAGTCGCTCAAACTGGATGATGCTTCTTAAAGAGAGGCACTCGAACCCACTGTAGCTGCTGCTGCTTGGGAAGAAGGAATCAATCCAGCTGGAATTTCTGTTACTGCTGGGAGAGAGGGAATCGAGCTGGCTGCCATAGCTGGTGTTGCTGGGAGAGAAGAGTCCGGGTTTGCTGTCATAGCTGCTGCTTCTTCTTTCTTCTCCTCTTCTGCAATGTAGCTATACCATATACCAGTGTCCCTTATGACTACATTTTCGGATGTAGGGAGCAAGATTTTCTGAGAAGTCACATTTTTTCTAAGCTCTGCTCCAATGCCTTGAATTTTCGTCACTGCAGCTTGATGCACTTCCTTAAGCAAATGGATGTGGATTGATGACATTCCAATATAATGTTGGAGGTCATCAATAGCTAGGACATCAATTTTCTTCACATATTCAGTTTGGATGCCCAGCTCTTCCTTTAGCTCAGACAAACGTTGTTCTTTTCCCAGGAAGTCATCAAGGGACTGCGGGAAGCTCAATTTGCACTTGTCATGCACTCCCTGGATTTTTTTATACAGACCGTTAATCCTATCCATTGTCCCTTGCACGCTGGCCATTAGCTTACTGCCACAATTTCTGTAGAATTCCAAAAGGGCTATATCTTCATTAAAACCTTCTATAGATTTGAATGGGAGATGCGTGGGGAAATCCACCTTTCCTTCTCTCCATTCTATCTGGCTCAGGATATTTGCCTTAACCCGAGTATGCTTAGCTTTAAGCCTATGGGCCTCTGCATTAAATTCTTTTAATCTAACCACCATGGCCTTGAGCTTGCAAACTTCATCATTGATTATCTCCTGAGTGTCATATATTTGCTTCAGGATGCTGCAGGACAGCTCATGGAAGGGAAACATGTCCATCGTTCTGCTCTCAGCTTGCTCTAATTGCTCAGCTAATGCCAGCTTGTCTGCTTCTAGCTGGGACACTCTAGCTCCTGCATCATTCTTTTCTGCTTCCATAATCATCATCAAGACTGATAGTTGTTCCTTTTCTTCCTCCAGCTGGTTATACTTGTCTAATAGCTCTTTATGCTCAACAGACAGGCGATTATACCTGTTCACCACGAGATCCCTATAGGCTTGCTCATTAGCCATAGTATGCTGGAGCATACGAGATCTCCTCTTTGTCGATTCATTTTCTATAACTATATCACCTACATTGTCCAATGATTCTTTTGCTGTCTCTACAGCGGTGGAGGCCATAGCTAAGGGATCCTTATCTGTATTCCGCATTACAGTGATCTCCCGGTGGGTAATGATATCCTCCTGGAAGAGTCTTTTGATCCTCTCTTCCGATTTAAGGACCATTGCCTTCCTCTTCTTATCATAGACAAACTCATCCCATCTGGACACGGTATGTTCTCCTGATGGAGTGTACGAGATGATTGGGAGATCCATAATGTCTATTTCTACTTCCGCTGGTGGGGTCTGGGATACTTGAGCTGGATCTGTTCCCGCACCTTGGGTACCAGAGCCACTTGCCTGTGCTGCGTCTGCCTCCACATTTTGAGTGCCAGAGCCACCTGCTTGAGGTACGTCTATTTCCATATCCTGGGCACCAGATCCACCTGCTTGGGCATCTTCACCTACTTTAAGCTCTTCTTCTGCTTTTCGCTCTACCTCAGCCTGCTGTCTTCTCTCTTCTCCTTCAACTTGTGGCTGATCTTCATTTTCTTTCTACTGCCTTTCATCTTCAGCCTCTTTCTGCTGCTGGGATTCCTCAGCCTCTTTCTGCAGTCTCTCACTTTCGACTTCTTGCTGCGTTCTCGCCACTTCAGCTTCCTGCTGCAATCTGGCTTCTTCAGCTTCTTGTAGTAACCTTGCTTCCTCTTTTAATCTAAGCTCTTCCTGAGCTCGGGCCTCATCTGCTTCTTTGTCTTTCTACTGGCTGGTCTTCTGGGCCTTGGAAGAGCTAGAGCTTGCCCCAGTGCCTTGGCGACAGATTCGCAGCTCAGCCATGTTGCTGATGCCCCTGAATGCCTCCTCCTCGGCATCATGATAGTGAGAGTACTCAAAATGAGCATAAATTTCCTTACAATGCTCGACAACTTTTCCCTTCCTGTCATTCCTATGGAAGATCACCTCGCTAAAGTGGAAGGCTTTCAGCTCCTGAACAAACTCCTCGGATGAGGAAACCCCTGATAATTTGTATGCTCCTACGCAGAAGGGAAAAGGCGGGAAAGAAGCCTTATGCTGTTTGTTGAGCATTGCTCCAATTCCATCCAGGAAGATTTGTCTTAATGCCTCCTTAAGGACCACATAATCTGTAGCATATCTTGGCAAAATATATGGAGCTTTAGTCCCTCCAAACATTCTGAGATAGGTGCCTTGCTCCAAGAAATAAAAATATCCATAATTTTCAAGGACTTCCATGGCATTCTCCGACAGGCAGTTGGGCTCTTCCTTGAATAGCTGCTCATATAGGGGCATGATGAACCCCTCACAGATGAGCTTATAGCTGGGTTTGTAATTCTGAACCCACAACATCCTGAAAGCGGTATAAACCGGGTTGTTGGCCTTATCCCATGTGCAGCCTAATTTGGGAAAAGATAACTTGGCCAAAACACAATCAATAAGATATGAGGACATGTAGAATTCTGCCTTCTTTAAGGCCAGTCCTTCTCTTGCAGCAACTACCATTGAGGCCAAACTATTTGACAGGAGAGTGGCCCAGTCAAAGTTCCTTTAAATGCCACGAAGTGGATGATGGGGACCCACTGAATCTTGTACACGGTGCCATCGGGCATGCCAGAGATTCTGCACAACATCAAGGTGATCAACCTGAAAGGAGGTCTCAGATTCTGGACGTCATATTCGTCATTACCTTTCTTTCTCAAATGCTTTCCTGCGACTAGTAGTTTTTTGGCCATTTCAATGTTGTTCATCTGGCCCAGCCTTTCATCAGTCAGAGATTGCTGGGTGCGGGGAAATTTGTAGGCCGCGGCCAGGTATGCTGGGTGAAATGAGGCAATGGCTATCTTCCCGTTGTCATGAATTACTCTTGCTTCCGTATCGGTATGTTGGAGTATCCACCCGATTACTTCAGAACATGGGAACAATTCAGGGCAGGTAGAAGCCCTGGCTATGCCTGAAGTTCTGATATTGAGATAAATCTGCTCCTCTTCTAGCAACATATCCGGGATATTTTGGTCTCGGATCATCCTGTAGATGTCACCCCAACGGATTTCTAGAGGAATACCGGTGGTGCACCTAGTATCCTGGAGTGTGGTCTCAGTTCTAAGTGGTGTAGGATGCTTTTCTGTCATTTTAGCCTTCTTCCTACCACCTTTTGGCATTTTGACTTATCCTTGATAGCAACCAAATACAAGTCATTATAAAAATGTGCAACATACTGTGAGATTTTAACAAAGAGCATCACCATTTTAATATGTCAATGAGATAAATAAAATGTGAAGCTGCATGTTGGGAAGCAAAATACACCATTCCAATAGGAAACATAGTTCTGATATTTGGCTATCTTAAGGGGACACGGCTTAGAAAGTTCCCGAAAGGGTAAGTATACGTCGAGGCAACAACTTGCTCTCGGTCTAGCTCTAGGAGAGATGGTATCTTCCATGGTTGCGGTTCAAATGGGTAATAGCGGGGTAGCTTAGGTTGGGATAAATTTAAGACGAAGCCAGGGATGGCCCTCCGCGTTGATGAATAGGCGAGGGGCTTTAGCTGGACCGCTATCTTTATCTATAATATTTGACAAGGCGTTCTATGGCTGGCTCAGAATTTGAACGGGGTGGAAACCCCTGGGATGTGGCTGGTGAATCCTCGGATGGTCACTCTGTGGTTTCAGCTGATAGGAACGAGACATTAATGGGGCTTGGCAACTTTAAACAAAAAAAATTAATGACGTATGCGACCAATTCCTATCGACTTCGACCTAGACGAAACAAAAAGAACAACCCAAAGGTAATCTGACGCGTAGATGAGACAAAATTAACGGTTAGAAACCTACCTGGCAACGATGAGGTGGCTGAATGATGTGGGCGCGGACGTGGGTGAACAAGCTGAGCTGGAGCGGTCTGACGCGGCGTTTGTTAATCGAAAAATAGCAATGTGGTTGGCCCAAACCCCACCGTTTATTTAAATAGGTCGGGCACGTGCGGGGTCTTAATACGGTGGGTGGTGCATTAAAAACAATCTTTAAATGTTGTACGCCGCGGTCATATCGAGTCGCCTCGGTTTGCGTGTGCGACCGCCACCCACGTGATGAACTCGTGAGTTTCACCCGCCATTGCGGGAGGCTATGCTGAATTCCTTCGACGTTTCGGGAGAGGTTGGTGAATTTTTTTTTTGCAATTTTAATGAAGATAAGTGGATCGCTTGCGGAACCATTCCGCGAAGCTTCACGCCATTTCGGAAGGAATTGGCGAACGACTTCCGCAAAAATGAACGTGAACGTCTAAGTATTTTGGCGGCTTTTTTTTTCAGGATGATTATGTGAAAGCTTCCGAAATTGCGGAAAGCTTTCGCAAATGGCTTCCGCAGTTTCGGAAGGCTTCCGCAAAAGGCTCTCGCAAACTTGAGAATTTTTTCTAAGTCTCGGTCGGGCTTCGAGAGCGCTTCCGACGTTTCAGAAAGCTTTCACAATTAGCTTCCGCCGTTTTGGAACGGGCTGGCGAATGGCTCCGCTGTTTCGGGGGGATAACCTAAAAGCTTCCGCAGTTGCGGACGGCTTTTGCGAATGGTTCCGAAAAGGTCTAAGTGTTTTGGCGTTTCAGAAAGTTAACGTGAAGGCTTCCGCAACTGCGGGAGGAAAAAGCCAAATGGTCCCGCAAATTTCAAAAAACATTTCTAAGTTCTTTTCGGAGTTTCGGGGGGATTTGGCGAATGGCGCCCGTCGTTTCGGGATGAAAACTCGAATGCTTCCGCAATTTTCCCACAATAATTTCTGAATCTTTTCGGGAGACTTACGCAAACGGTTCCCACCATTTTGGGAGGGAAAGTTGAATGGTTCCGCGGGTCTTTCTTCAAACGTTCCGCAAACTTTCGCGAAGTTTCTAAGTCCTTTTTCGAGAAGTTTATGCAAAAGTATCCCGCCGTTTCGAGAGACTAACCCGAGTGGCTTCCGCTGTTTCGGAGAGATAACTCGAAAACTTCCGCATCTTCGGGAAGCTTCCACGAATTATGTCTTCGGAAGGAAACTTGGAAAGGTTCATGGCAAGATTTTCTGTTGAAAAACAAAGTTAAAAGATGGAAATGACCTCTTAAGGCAGCCTTTCTAAAAATAAAAGGAGGGGCCCCAATATGTACAAAACTTTTGGGGGGGATGTTGCTGCAACAACAGATTAATATTTTTTCAATTCTAGATGCAAAAAAGGGAGAACCCAAGTATCCTTGTTGCAAAGAAAAATGCACACTCAACCATACGTGTAGAACCAAAGAACTATATAATTGCAAGGGAGACAATGCCATTGTGTTTTGAACCAACGCCAAGTTTTTATATCATAAATTGCACTAAGTCCTAAATATACACCTCCAAACCATATTCACAACTCTATGTTGGAAAAGGGAGAACCTAAGTATTTTGGGTGCAAAGAAAAATGGGAACCCTACCATAAATGCAGAATTAATGAACTATACTATTGTGAGGGAGATAATGCCAACAACAATAATTTAGAAAGATTAGTTAATTCATAATTGACTTGAATGATGAAGGTGAATACAATGTGGTAGTTGAAATAGTTGTGAAAAATGGAGAATCTACCCCATGTTCAAAGATGTGATTTATATCTATCACTTGCATCCAACAACTAGTAGTAAGGCAAGATTATTTGAGAATGTAGCCATCAATCAAAAGGGGGTCTCATTTACACCTACAAAAGGAGAGCTTAAATTTGTCCCTGTTGGCAGGCGGTTCGATGAGGAAATGTCGCAGTACTGCCGACGCTGCGACACATCCGATGAGGTCGCGGAAGGAATATTTTGTGTTAAAGTATACCGCGGTTGGCGGGTTTTGGGGTCACTTGGACCACATGTTATGTAATATTGAGTCAGTTGTACCACGGTATGTGGGTTTTTGGGTCATTTGGACCGAGTCAGTTAGACATTGGGTCACTTGTCCATAGTATCGGTGAGGAAGTCGTTAGTAAGTGGACAAACATTGTAATGGAAGAAGCCTATAAATAGATGAGAGTTGTAAGTGTTAGAGAGGAGGAGGCGAGAGGGAGAGAAAAGGAGATGTATGCAGATAGAGATCTATGTTTTGCTTCTGGTACACGACTGTGACAGTAATATAATGATGATGTTTTGGTACAATCTTTGTGCAATGTTGCAATATATGAATGTCGTTATATTTTCTTGATGCAATGTCTGCTTACTGTGCCATGATGAGAAATGATGCAATTAAGTAATATGTTATAACTCCATGTCAAATGTTTAAAGTTTCTATTTAAGTACTGCAATTGAGCCAGTCCGTGTAGCCACAACTCGCCTCCTCCCTCGGCGGAAACATGGTTCCGTCTGCTCTTTTTGGATGCCTCGGGTGAGACCTCATCCGCTCTGCGGGTGTTGCTGGGTGGGCTCCAACCTGCCCAGGCCGGTGCCTATTGAGACTGCGATATGTGTCGACAGTGAGGCGAACCCCTGTCGACCGAGGTCGCGTTGGTCAACAAATGGTTCGTTGCCGGGACCATGTGCAGAGTGAAAGGAGGCCATGTTGTGGCACCCGACGAAGCCGAAGATACAGGGCTGGTTTGATCAGAAATTGCAGGAGTTTGCTAAAGAAGAAATCCGGAACACGTGATTGACAGTAGATCACTAGATGGGAAGGTATATTCACGACGGTCCGCACGAATGGTTTTTCTGTGAGTTTTCAGTCATTCTGTATGAGTGGTTGTTAAAGATAACCTTCCAGAAGAGGAATTTCCAGGGTGGTGAGCCGACGGCTTGGACCCCAGAGTTGATTCAAGAGCTACAGGAAGTCGATAATAAGGCATCGCGGGCTGTCGAATTTTGGCTTGATAGCATCTTGGAGGGATATATCACTGAATTTGTGGTCGACATGCAAAAATCCTATAGCGAAGCTGAAAGATACTTATTTCGTGGACCAAGGGGAAGGTTTCTGCTATCGCTCCAACTGTCGATTAAGATGGTAATCTGCGAAAAGGGTATATTAAAGATGCACCTTGATCAGTCGACAACCTGGTGGGCGGAGGCTGTGGGTACTGCGACTGCTAGGGAATGGTACATGGAATGGTAAGGGGTAGATGGTTGCAGACCATGAGGAGACTGTGAGTGAAGCTGAGGAAGAAAGTGGTCTTACAAGAGGAGGAGCGAGGTTTCAACAGGAGAAGAGGCAGAGGACAGGAGAAGGTCCTGCTGGGATCGGATCACAAAACAGTGAAGGAATACCAAACGGGATGAAGCGACCTCATAGTCCTGACAGGAACGACCAGGATACGCCCAGTATAGAGGCAGGACCAAACCCCAACACCAACGTACCCACACCTCCGCTCACTAACTCACAAGCAACAAGAAATACCACTTCGACATTGTCAAGTTCGTCAATTCCACGAAAGTTAATTGGTAGTAGCACAACAACAGGAGGAAGGCAGCCCAGAATGGCGGGCGATGATGCTAAGTTACCGTTGTTCCACGGAAGTGTGACAGACAACCCAAAACAATATTTGTTTTTGTGTGAAGCGGTCTGGACCATGAAACAGATCACTGATGCTAATGCTAAGAAAGGACAGTTAGCCACGACTTTGCGAGGTCATGCATTAGATTGGTTCATGAAGTTTATTCTAGTCCCTACGGGAGCCCTAGAAAAATCACTGGAAGAGATTTGAGATGGGCTGATTGCTGAATTTAGACGACCTAAGTCGGAGGCTCAATATATTAATGAATTAAAGGAAATTAAGCAGTATCCCAATGAGACAGTATGGGATTTCGACTAGCGATTCAAGACGCTGATGGAAAATGTTAGTTTTGATATGAGCGCCGTCCAACATAAAGAATGGTTCATTGTAGAACTGCTACCCCACATACAGTTGCCGTTGATGCAGCAAAACATATCGACGCCTAGCGAAGCTCTAGAGATTGCAATGCAATTGGAGGCATCACCAATTGGAGATAATGCAACCGGGATGTCGCAAATACAGACACAGCTTGCTAACCTGACTATACAGTTGCAAGATTTGAAGAAGAACAAGGAACAACGCAATGAAGTATGGTGTATGCGATGCCGAGGAGAAGGGCATGCGAAGGAAAATTGCCCAGATTTCTGTAACTATTTGGTGTCAGGTTCACCAAACCCGTTGAATGGCGGCAGTATGCTGTGGTGTCGCGTTTTCCAGGTGTTTGGGCACAGTCACGATAATTGCCCACATATGAAGAAAATGGTCACAACCCCGCGAAATCTTTATTGCACATTTTGCAAGTCGGTGGGTCATGATGACAAAGATTTTCGTGCATATGGGTTGCTATAGGAAAGAATGTGTGATGCATTCTACGTCAAGGACAATCAGCGTGCCGTGCAACAACTACAACTGCAACCGCAGGTAGCTCAGCCACTACCTCAATTGCAGATGCAGTTTGCACCACAGCAACAACAACCGCAGTAGTTCATGCTGCAATATCCTTCGATGCAGATGACTCCCCCACAACCAGAGTATGTACAACAACCACAGTATCCACCACAAGGGAAAGGGATACCACCAGCACCAATGCAGCAACAGTTTAACCAACCTCCGTACGAGCAGCAGGGTGGTTACCGAGGAGGATACCGGGGCAGATGCGGTGGTGAATTTGGTCTTGGAGGAGGAGGCCGAGGTGGTCGTGGACCTGTTTAATGTTACCACTGTGCGGTATGGGGGCATTATCAGTGCGACTGCCCGCTACTACAGAATCAGTGTACGTTCTATTTTGGTAATGATCATACGGTTGAGAATTGTCCACAGTTGATTGCACGATGGCAGGCTGGGAACGCTCCGTAGCTCCAGCATCAAGCCCAGCCACAACAACCAGTACAGAACCATCCCCCGTGACCACCACCAAACGCCAATAAAAATGTCAATCAACTGGGGAATCTGCAGTAGAACCAGACGCAGGGTGCAAATATTGAGACCATTTCTGCAGAACCACGACCACAAGATGCTTCGACGGCTATTGTCAATAGTGGAGGCAAAACGACTGGGGAAGATAGCTCACGACCGATGATTCGGTTGGCAGGACAAAATACGGTATCATTTGACATTGATGCTGAGCAGGAGGCATTCCTTCAGGCGCGTCATGCCTTGGAGAAAGACCGTAGTAAGGCTATTGTTTGCGATATGCCACCTGTCTTTGACACCTCATCAGAGGGCAGTCCATCGACACCATTGGGAACAGTGCAAAGATTTCTTGAAAGCTGTTTGTTATTGGCCCGGGATCCATCCGCCCTGGTCGAGATTGAGGGATGGTTGCAGCGATTTCTGAAAGGATGGCAGGAGTCAGCAGTAAACTCTTTACAACGACGGGAGACTGGAAAGGAGATGCGAATGAACATCCAGATTGGTGACTATGATGTCGATTCAGTTATTATTGATCTTGGTTTGGATGTTAACATCTTAACCAAGCAGGCATGGTAGAAAATGGGGAGTCCCCCATTGAGTTGGTCTCCTGTGCAGCTCCGGTTGTCTAACCATGCGAAAGTAACACCCATTGGGCGAGTTCCGTGGCTAACGGTTGATATTGAGGGTAAGAATACTTATGCTGACTTCAATGTCATTGAAGTGGTTGAGGGAGGAAGCTCATATCCTGCGCTATTGGTGATTGGATGGGCTAACGATAGTGGAGATGTAATCAACTTTAAGAGGCACATGATGACCTTTGAGAATCGTGATCTCAGAGTCATAGCCCCGTTGGATCCGGCTGAAGGACGCCGATACGTTGAACCTGTAAAAGATGACGATCCCACTAGATGGGACCATGCATTCAATATTTCTGAAGACTATATTCATCCCACTGTCAACGGTGAGATGGGATGGTGCAACGAGAGCTCTGCGTCTTTTGACTCCGATGATGGCTTAGAACATTGGCAGAATCGGTTGCATGAAGTACCGCTCTAAAAATGTGGCTTAGTTACGCAGTATTTATGTCATGTTGTGACAGAAATGGTCACATTTCCTGTCTATGAGGGGTTTCCTGGCTTAACCAACTTTTTGACGGAATTTGAAGAATAGGTCTCAGAACCACAGCGATTGTTGGCATTGGAGGAAGCACTGAAGGCTGCTCCAGTACGCTGGTGGGAGACACATAAGAAATCCATTGATGGTTGGTCATAGTGTCGGAGGTTGATGATGGTTCGGTTTGGTGATACTGAGGTTTATCACACTCGAAAGTATGATGGCCAGAATAATCCTAGGGATCATGTGATGGGATGCCAATGGTTATGGGTAGCGCGACCCAGAGATGAGTGGGTCCATGCTTTTATCCATACCTTAGATGAGATGCCACGCTCGTGGTATACTATAGCCGAATTGCGCAAAGAAATTACAACATGGGCGGAGCTGACTGTCTGTTTCACTCATACGTTCACTTTTGCGGATGCCAACCTTGATGTCAATAATGCCTTACAGCTCATCCGCGACGTGGTACTTAAGGTTGTTACAGCGGCCTACCCTGTCGACCCACACACATACTGTTAGATTCAGTCTCTCATGGAATGCTTCAACATCAGTGGTGGGCCAGAGGATGATGATGATCCCCAAAACGTTAACATTCCCGAATCTGAAGGAAGTCGCGATGTGGTACCGCCTGTCGCACCAAGTACTCCGTTCGGTCAACCATTGCAGCTTCGCAAGATAAATATCGGCACAGAGGCTACTCCCAAGTTTGCTAATGTTGGGGATTATTGGGATGATGAGATGATGAGTAAGGTCACTGAGTTATTTCATGAGTTTCAAGACTTGTTTCCCATGAATTTTTCCGAAATGAAGGGAATCCTGGGTGATTTAGGAGAGATGAAGATTCCCTTAAAACCATATGCTAAGCCGGTCCGATAGCGACCTTATCGACTCAATCCACGACATAAGGAAAAGGTCAAGGAAGAACTTGATCGCATGTTGGACACTGGTTTTATTGAACCTGTTGAAGAGTCCGAATGGATCAGCCCTATGGTGGTGTAGGACAAGAAAACTGGTGAGGTGCGCATTTGTGTTGACTTGCGGAAGTTAAATGATGCTTGCTTGCACGACCCTTTTCCGACCCCATTTACTGATGAAGTACTTGAAGGGGTGGGCGGCCAGGATATGTACTCATTCACCAATGGGTTCTCTGGATACCATCAGATTCGCTTTGCCAAAGAAGATCGCCATAAGAAAACTTTTGTTACTGAATGGAGCTGCTTTCAGTACACAGTAATGCCGTTTGGGTTGAAGAATGCACCTGCGATATTCTCCCGGGTCGTTGTTGCTGTGTTCAAAGATTTTATTCAGAAATTTTTGCAGGTATATATGGATGATTGGACAGTTTATGGGTTGATTCGTGATCATCTGGCCAATCTGCGGTTAATGCTTGAGCGATGCTGACAACACCAGATATCGTTGAATTTGAAGAAATGTATTTTCTGTGCACCATTTGGGATATTGCTGGGTCATATCATGTGTAACTAGGGATTGCTGGTTGATCCAGCCAAAATTGCACTCATTTTGGGTTTGCAACCGCCAACCACCGTTAAGCAGTTGCGAGCGACTTTAGGTCATACGGGATAATACCGCAAGTTTATCAGGGGTTATGCTGCGATTACTGCCCCTATGGAGAAATTGCTGAAGAAAGATGCGCTATTTCAATGGACTCTGGAATGTCAAGATAGTTTCGACACACTGAAGATGAAGATGGCTTCGGCACCAATACTGGTATTTCCGGATTGGAGTAAGGAGTTCCATGTACATGTGGATGCCTCATCAATCGCATTGGGAGTAGTATTGGCTCAGCCCGGTGAAGGTGATCTTGATCACCCCATTGCTTTCGCTAGTCGGAAGTTGTCGTCCGCTGAATGCAACTACACCACCACTGAGCGGGAAGGTCTGGAAATGGTTTACGTGTTGCAGAAGTTCAGGCACTATTTTTTGGGTGGGCACTTTAAAATGTTCACTGACCATTCCGCGTTGAAATACCTAGTCAATAAGCCTGTGTTGGGGGGGAAGATATGCCACTGGCTACTTCTTTTTTAGGAGTTTGATTTTGAAGTCATTGTGAAGCCAGGCCGATTGAATGCTGGTCCTGATCATCTATCGTGGATTGATATAGGGGAGGAATCGACTAATATCGAAGATGGGTTGACAGATGCCCAACTATTTAAGGTTGACGTTGCTGATGACTATTTTGATGACATCATCTAGTTTCTGACAACGGGTATTGCACCAGATGAGTTCATCACTAGTCAAAAGAAGCAATTGGTAGTCAAGGCTGCAGACTTCCAGCTCATCGCAGGAGAGTTGTATAAACTAGGCGCTGATGAGATATTGCGCAGATGTGTCTTGCCGCATGAGCAAGCACTAATCCTGGTAGAAGCACATGGAGGAGTAGCAGGAAGAAACTATGGCGGTCGAGCAACTTCCAGGAAGGTACTACGTGCAGAGATTTGGTGGCCCACATTACATAATGATGCGATAGACTATGCACGGTCTTGCGATGTTTGTCAGCGAACTGACAATCCGTCCATACGCGATGAGATGCTGCTGATGCCTCAAATCACATTGCAACCGTTCGGCAAATGGGCCATGTATTTTGTAGGACCAATCAATCCACTAGGTAAATGCACAGGTGCGCGGTATATCCTCACAGCGACAGAGTACTTGACCCGGTGGGCCGAGGCGGCACCTGTCGTTGATTGTTCCTCAGCGTCGGCTGCTCGATTTTTGTTTGATCACATTATCACTCACTTCGGCTGCCCCAAGATATTGCTGAGTGATCAAGGCATCCATTTTCTTAATTGCACCATCAGCACATTGATGGAGGAGTTGCAGATACAGCATAAGAAGAGTACACCCTATCACCCACAGGTGAATGGGACGGTGGAGGCATTTAACAAGGTCTTGGAGCATGCACTGAAAAAGGTGTGCAATGCGAACCACGACGACTGGGATCTAAAAATTCCTGCAGTATTGTGGGCCTATCGCACCACATGTAAAAGGTTGACTGGTCAGACACCTTTTAGGCTGGTATATGGGACAAAAGCGATTATGCCAATGGAGTACATTGTTCCGAATCTACGGGTTGCAGTTGTTATGGGTATGGACGATGTCACAGCATTAGATGAACATCTAGCGCAACTGGTACAGCTGGAAGAAGATCGATTTATCACTGGATTCCACCAAGGGGTCGAGAAGGATCGACAGAAGGCATGGCATGATCGCCACATAAAAAATAAACAGTTTCAGCAGGGTGACTTGGTGCTGCTGTACGACAGCAAGTTTATGAAACATCCAGGGAAGTTACAGATGCATTGGCTGGGTCCCTATCGCATCGGTAGTATTACTTCAGCTGGTGCAGTTCGGTTTTAGCAGTTGGATGGGGCGATGCTCCCCAAGCTGGTAAATGGTCACAGGTTGAAGCCCTATCGGTCGGGCTTGGAACAGTGCAATGCCTGAGTCGCATTAAAAAAAAAAAAGTGTGTGTTGTAGGTTGCCTGGTGGCAGATGGCGCACCAACAGAAGACAGAATGCGCAAGCAGGGAGGCTTGTGCTGTAAGTTTCAAGCAGTCGGTGACACATGGCCGCGTTGCCACCAGGTCAAATCAGTAATAAATGCCAAAAGTTTAGACAGTTAATTAATGACGTTGTTCGAATGATGGGAATTAATGGCAGATCCGCCCGATCGGTGGACGGGATCGACGACGGATTTGCGTCATTAATACAGGATTTGGTTGAGTTATTGCATGATTTAGTAATGATTACAGGGGATTTGGGTAGATGCTATAAATAGGGCCTAGCGTCAGTTGGAAGACACCGAGGAATTAGTAAGAAGTGTTGTTATAGAGTGCCATAGTGACTTGAGCCAGTTGCTGTTAGGTATATAACGAGGAGTGGTGAGGTATGCCAGGCGAACTGGAGACAGTGGACATTAGCAGTGAAGTGGAGTCTCCCTTCATTCCGGTCGCTATAGAGTAAGACGCTGTGTCCTCAGATGTTGCTGATCTTGGAGCCGAGGTTTTCAACATGCCGGTGGGAGCATCAGTTGTTGTTAAGAAGCACCGGGGAAGTCAGCCCTCTGAATCCCCGCAGAGTAAGAGACTGCTTCGGTCCGCAACAGTTGGCGACGCTCTGGAGCAGGTGGGGCAGTCCAGTCGCCCCATACATTCATCTTCCCAATGGCTGGGACAGTCAGCTAGTGCTATCCTTGGGTATATCCCTCCAGTTCGGCCGGATGCCACCCCTCGCAAGATAAACCCAAAACAGAAGTATGGTGTGAAGATTCCAGCGCTCCCGGTTGGAATGGAGTGCTCTGTGGATATCGAACTGGCGTTGATGCGTCTGTGCTATGATGATCATGATGTGGTGGCCTACCCCGACATTGCATCTGCCTCTTATGTGCAGGAGATGCGCCTTTCCCCGACACCGACTATACACAACTGGGCACGAGGATTGAAGTAGGCCGGCTTGTTAGGGCTCATTAATATGCCACATTTCGGGCGACTGGTGAAAGTGAATGCCTGTGTAAAGAAGCTCCTGGCGTGTTTTCATGGTGGATAATTGTGGATGGATATAGAAGTCTCGGTTATCGTCGACTTAATTTCATTCATAATCGGCTTGCCTAAGAATGGAGTTGATCCGACGCAGTTCATTCAAGGGAAGGAAAATGAGAAGAAGCGGGCGCGTCAGTTGGCAGAAAAGTACGGTTTGGAATCTGATGGGCGTGGGTATGACACCAACGATAAGGTGGTACTCGCAGGCATTAAGATCCTCTCTTGTAAGGTGATTAGTGGAGGTCGCCCTAACCAATGTAATTCGAGAATCGTTGCTTGTGCAGAGCAATGTGTGGAAGGAGTCCAGATGAACTGGTCCCTATATCTCTTGAATCAACTAATGGAGGACATTGCAGCGGTCCAATTGGGTAAGGGCGCTTTTTCATATAGTTGGTTGTTGCTGCTGATCACTCTAGTTGCATGGAAAGAGCCCGACACTTACTAGGGCATGGACTTCCCAGCTGCAGCAGAATGAAGGGGGGAACGATATCAAAATCTATGGTATGTACAAGAGCCTGAGAAACTCCAGGATTGCATTTTGCAGTTTTGGCTATATTGGGAAATGCTTTGTGACGCAGCAACACAGGTCCCACGAATATCTGAAGATACTGTGGCACGGCTCAAACCTGTCATGGCATTTGCAATACGGCCAAATGTCATACATATACAAGCTCGCCGTGATATTGATCAACAATGGTCACAGACCAAGTATAAGGTGACAGCGGAAGATTTGGAGTTTATTGTGAATGAATGGTCGGTGGCCTGGCGACAACCCATGATTTGAGTAGAGATTGATGCCGGAGGCCCGTCGTTGGGTCCCGAGGATCGAGTCTCAGCGCAGGATCAACAAATTCATCACGATCAAGAGTCGACAAGAACACCGACAGTGGATGATAGCGACCACACTCTTGAAGAAAACCGGTCAAAACGGCACCACGAGCATGCGATGATCAGTGGGATGTCTTTACCAGTGGAGGCGCAGTTGGGCCGGTTAATGACAACCCTCAGCCATGCAGCCACAGCGGCTGTCGACAAGATGTCCCTCAAGGTGGAGGAGGGTTTCCAGGCGCTCACTGCTCGTATGGATTCATTGTCTAACGCAGTTTTAAAGAAGGAACCTGGCGATATCCCCATGCAGGAAACGACCACAATCCGCACCACGCCCCGGGTCCAGAATATCAACATTCCCCCGAATACAGTTTTGACTGACAATGAGGCTTTGAACACTTTGTTGCAAATGGTTTCCCAGGTGACTTTTAATGTTAATGAACTACCGGCGACGACGCTGGTGACAATGCAGAGGGTCACCTCTCACGAAATGGAAGATAGAATGCATGAAATCAACCAAAGCTATCAACACTTGCAGGCAAGCGAGGCAGCCGCAAACACCGCTATTGACGAGCTTACAAGCAGGGCTGCTACAGCGCGGAAAGAAGTGGATGACCTTGAAGCTGACATTAAGAAGGAGTGGGCCGAGAAGGTTCACGCACTTGAAGAAATTAAAAAGGATCAGGATTTCCTTATCATAGAGAAGACCCGTCTGTGGGACTACAACGTGAAGTTAGTGACGGCTATTTGCGATGCATGCCAGCATACGATGGAGTCCATTCCCGAGATCGACGTGCTCCAACGGGTGCAGCGACTGGGAGCTTCCATTGTTCAGTTGCAGCAGGAGAACGACCTGTTGAAGGCCCAGTTGAAACCGGGTATGCCTCAAGCCGAGGTGGATGAACGAAGAAGGGAACTTGAGGAAGTTGCCACCCAGATGGAGGAGTTGGAAACACAGGAAACCAGGCTCATAGCTGACACGGTACAATTCTGGGGCTACATTGTTCAGAATGAGCAAGTTGAGCAGCTGACTAAATCCCAACAGGAAGTGGAGGGCCAGTTGGCCACATTAAAGGCTACGATGAGAACACCGCCACCAATGGAGCAATTTGCTAAGTCACACGAGCTGAAGGACTTGCAACAACGGGTCACCAAGGCGGATGAATGACAGAAGACACGTGCGGCCCAGTTAGAAGAATTCAGGGGAAATTGATGTTGCAGGCCAGTGAATCTCTACAAGCAGTATAGAAGTGTCGACAGCAGGTCATGGACAAGCTTATCGATCACCCATCTGTAGACGATGTGATCGACAGTCAGGCAACGACTATGGATGCCCAAGAGCTGGTGCGGAACGTTGAACAACCGTAGGCAGAATTCAAAGTAAAGACCATGGCGTGTACAATGTCCAACAGTTGACGTGGCTTGAGGGTGAGCCACAAGATTGTGTTGGGGGCCTGTTGGTAGGCGGTTCGATGAGGAAATGTTGCAGTACTTCTGACGCTGTGACACATCGGATGAGGTCGCGGAAGGAATATTTTGTGTTAAAGTATACCGCGGTTGGCGGGTTTTGGGGTCACTTGGACCACATGTTATGTAATATCGAGTCAGTTGTATCACGGTATGCGGGTTTTTGGGTCATTTGGACCGAGTCAGTTAGACATTGGGTCACTTGTCCATAGTATCAGTTAGGAAGTCGTTAGTAAGTGGACAAACATTGTAATGGCAGAAGCCTATAAATAGATGAGAGTTGTAAGTGTTAGAGAGGAGGAGGCGAGAGGGAGAGAAAAGGAGATGTATGCAGATAGAGATCTATGTTTTGCTTCTGGTATACGACTGTGACAGTAATATAATGATGATGTTTTGGTACGATCATTGTGCAATGTTGCAATATATGAATGTCGTTATATTTTCTTGATGCAATGTCTGCTTACGGTGCCATGATGAGAAATGTTGTGATTAAGTAATATGTTATAACTCCATGTCGAATGTTTAAAGTTTCTGTTTAAGTATTGCAATTAAGCCAGTCTGTGTAGCCACAAATCGCCTCCTCCCTTGGTGGAAACATGGTTCCGTCTGCTCTTCCTGAATTCCTCGGGTGAGACCTCATCCGCTCTGCGGGTGTTGCTGGGTGGGATCCAACCTGCCCGGGCCGGTGCCCAGGGAGACTGCGGTATGTGTCGACAGTGAGGCGAACCCCTGTCGACCGAGGTCGCGTTGGTCAACAGTCCCTCCTAACCTATGACACCTTCTTGATAGGTCTCACAACCAAAGCAGAGACAATAGGTAAGACTTTTTAGAAAATTACAAAAGCAAAAAAGACATTTTGAGATTTTCACTAGCAATGATGAAAGGAATTCTAATATAATGTCACTAAAAGACTAATATTTTTCATATATCCGACCAAAGACCAATTATGGTTGTAGACAACCAAGATATCATAGGGACATCAACATGTCCGAAAGTGTCTGTTCAAATACTAGATATTAAACTACAAATGAGATTTAATGCTTTACAACTTAGTGGAATGGACATAGTACTAGGTGTCAAATGGTTGATGCAGTGATGTACGTACACCATAGATATTAGGGATGTTGTTTTATGCACATTGACCCTTACTGCACAACAAAATTAGAATTCTAAGGCTAATTGTGGTTGTTAATTATCTTGTGCACAATTTTGAAGATTTTTAGGGCTGTATTGTGACTGTTGTTGCAAGGAAAACCACTCGAGACTGTTATTTTCTTCTGATCTCCTTCAAGAGACTGCCATGAATCACCTAAATTGCAATCAAATTGGTTTTTAGGGTCTGAAATTAACCCATATATGCTCTTTAGGTCTATTTGCACCCCTTTTTATGAATAAAAGCACCTATAATTCATAATATTTACATAGTTTGCTGATTGGGAGGCAAAGAACAACCCTCATTTGCACCCAAAATGGAGGTTTGAGGATTTCTTGTGTTGTTTTCTACTTCTTAGGGTGAAATTAGGCCACCCTACCTCTATTTACATGCCCACAATTGCTCTAAAAGTGCCCATATTTATTATAGGGATGAGTTTGACTATTTTTTGGAGTCCAAAGTGTCTAAAATATGAAGGAAAATTCCTAGATTTGCTTCAGACCCACACTCCTTTCCAATAGACTTTCCGTATAAGCACCTTGCCAAAAAAGCTAAACATTAATATCACCAAACAAAAGAAGCCAAAAATCATTTGTTTGGATGGAAACGTTAGATCAATTAGATATGAAGTTTGAGTGAGGGGCCAACTGTATACACATTCCAACAATGTTGATAGTTTTACATGACATATAGATGAAGAGGACCAAGTAGAGGATGATCTAGCATGACCAAAGCTAGAAAATTGAAAAATTCTAGAGAAGGATCAAAGGAGAAGTGGGTTGATGTTTTAGTCATATATTTATCTTTTTTTCCATTATTTTCCTCCCCACTTGATGCATTGAGAATTCAGTGATACAATACACTTCTAAATCTATAAGTTATCCCTATTTATGTCGTCCTAGTGGAAGAGTATTATCAATGAAATGTGATTGGTTCATTGCTTTGACCCCTTTGGCAAAGTCGAGTCCATGAAGGTTTCCAAAGATCTATTCAAACTCCATATTTCTACTTGGTTCCACGACCATTATGATGCATAAAAGGGGAGAGAGGGAAATCTTATGTCATTCCCATATTGTTTTTTTTTTTTTAAAGTGGGCCTCCAATTGACTAAGGGAAAAATAAAGGGGCCATTGATGCAAGCTTGAACCCACTGAACAAAATGATTATTTAACCCAAATTTATAAAGGACATCAAACAAGAAGGAATTTTTTACTTGGTCAAATGTGTTGGACATGTTGAATTATATGATCGTACCTTTGTATTTTGTTTTCTTTGTTATGATCATACCTTTGTATTTTGTTTTCTTTGTTAGTATGGATTGTCTCTTGAACAATAATTATATTGCTTATAATATGTCTCTTCTCCATGAAACCATCCTTATCATTGGAGATTATCTTCAAAAGTATCTTATGAATTCTACTGGCCGTTATTTTGGTTAAGATCTTATAGGAGTAATTGCATAGAGAAATGAGTTGAAATTTGTTGAACGAAGATGGGTTTACCTCTTTCAAAATAAGAGCTAAGAATGAGGAGCTGGTACTACCCCCTAATTTATGTCTTTTCTGAGCATTCAGGAACATGCATTTTAGGACCGATTTGATGATAAACTAATGGGCCTTGTAGAAATGGATGGAGAAGTTGTTAGGCCCTAGAGCCTTATAAGGGGCAAGTTCTCAAATGGCCTTTATAATTTCTTCTTCTACTTACTGTATTAGTTCCTCATTTTTACCATTGGAGACCAAATGGGGTATATTTTCCGACATTATTTGTGTTGATTCAAGATTTATCTCTTCTTATTCCATGTAAAAAGCTTCAAAATGTGCATTGGCATCTTCTTTAATGGATTCAAAATCCTTTAAACTTGAACCAATTTTTCAAGACTTAAGTTTTTATAGTTTAGTGTAAGATTCACTAAGATTTCACAAGATTTTCTAATTCCGTGAAAGATTCACCAAATTTTTTACAAGTTTTTATAATTTTGTGAAAGATTCGCCCAAAATTTACAAGATTTTATAATTCTGTGAAATTTCGCCAAAAAACTATATATACATATTATATTATTGATAAAATAACCTTCACACTTTTCCATGTATCATGGGGATTCACCCATTTTTTATACATATAAATTTAGGGGGGGTTCTTAAAATCATCCTTGTCCATCAAGTACATAAGAAGGGTGTACAACATCAACATAGGATCAACACACATAGGTAAACACTTTTCCACAACCCCTTTCTTGTAACATCATGGTTCCTCATACTCTCTTTCATGGCATCGATAATCCGATTGTTTTTATTTTATTAATTATTTTATAAGTTCAACATAATAAACATACATTATATACATTCTTAACATGTCTTCAATAACCTGATTAACCATGTATGTCTGTCTATATATCTAAGGATGATGTGAAGTACTCATATTCAAATCTGTTCCAAAACCTTTAAACAAACCTTCCCAAAATTTACCTATGATTTTTGAATCCCTACCTGACACAATTGCTTTCGGAATACCATGCAATATAGATACCTCTTTCATATAAATATATTCTATTGCAGTTTCTTTATGTGTAGTCTTAACTGGTATAAAGTGATAAAATCCATACTGATTACATCCCACTTCCATTCTGGTATGTTTAAAGGTTGAAACAAACCTGTGTGAAATTTAGTTCACACCAAGATCTGATTAAGAAATTACAACTTTCACAAGTAATTCTCACACAACTAGTCAAGAACACTGAAAAACAGTCACATGTGATGCAAACAGAATTACTCTCATGAATAATAATACATCAAAAAATATTGGGCAAGTAATAGGCTGTCAGTATATAGAATTACATCAAATATTAGAATGCATAAGGATTCCATTCAAATCCTCACAAAATCAGACTTACTAAAATTATCCAAAACCACCCTAGGTGGAAAGTGTGCTCTCCAAGTCACTCCAAAGGCTCACGAATTTCTGATTTAGTGATCAGATAGTGATGTGTGATGGAAAATCATGGCAAATCCATAATTTGGAAGGAAGAAACATCATGGAGGATGAGTTGTCCAAAAAATAGTTTTGACTAGTCAACTAGCTTTTACCTTTCACCAAAAAGTGGTAAAAAGAAGTAAAAACAACTAATGTGCCTTTCTATTCCAAGATTAGCTTAAAATAGACAGAATCTTATCCAGGATCTCCAGGAATTCGCTCTAGTGGGTTTAAGAAGCCTGTGGTCCACACAATGGTGACGTGTGGTCTATGCAATGATGTTTTAGGCCAACTACCTAGTCTAATACATAGGAATTAATCATAAAATGATTAATTAATGATACTATGGTAATAAATGACATATATGGGTTTTAAATATTCCAACACCCCCCCATAAGTCTGAATTTATGTACTAAAAATCAGAAATAAAAAACTAGGTCCCAATAACAAGACATGGTTACCCTGTACAATACTGCCTTTTCCATGAAACAAGGAAAGAAGGAAAAACTCATGGAAAAAACCTCCCCTAAAAAATGAACATAATCAAAATTGTAAGATTACTGATCAATACTTCACTCCACGACATGTTCAACCATCCCAAGCAGTGATCTCAGATAGCTGAAAGTCTTCTCAGTAAAAGCTTTGGTGAAGATGTCTGCAGTTTACTCACCTGTTGGGCAATACTGTAAGTCAATGATCTGGTCATGCACTAAAATCCTGATATAGTGCATATGGATCTCAATATGATTGGTCTTCTGTCTATGTACTGGATCACTTGAGACCCTTATATCACTCTGATTGTCACAAAAGATGACAATAGGAGTACTAAAGGAAATCTCAAACTCTGAAAGAATACCCTGTAACCACACACACTGAGTAGCAGCATTCACTGCTCCTCTATACTCGGCCTCTGCTGAAGGTAGTGAAATTGCACTCTATTTATTGCTAAACCAGAAAACAAGACCACCTCCGAGCATGAATACAAATCTAGATGTGGAATTTCTGTCAAGGCTATCACCAACCCAATCTGAGTCAGTTAAGCCAAGAAGATTTAGGCTAGAATCTGCAACATAGTGAATCCCATCAGTTTTGGTGTCTTGCACATAATGCAAGATTATTTTTGCAGCCCTCCAATGAATCTCATGTGTCTGCTCCATGTATCTTGAATCCACACTCACTGCATATGCAATATCAGGTCGAGTATGAGTCAAGTATAACAAGGTGTTGTCCACCAATGGTGTAGATTTTTCTTCTTCAAGTCTAACTCCTGAAAGGAAAAGAGTATTTGAAGGCTTGAAATCAACCATATTTAACTTCTTTAGCAGTTCAGATTCATATTTGGACTGAGATACCTTAGTTTCATTCTCAGTTTGAGAAATCTCAAGCCCCAAAAATTGCTTAAGAATTCCCAAGTCAGTCATGGAAAAAGCTTGATGCAAAGCAGTCTTTAATGAAACAATTTGATCAGTAGAGCTATCTATGATTAGTAGGTCATCAACATATAACACAATAATAAGATGTGATCCATCAATCAGCTTCATGTAAACATTTGGATCAGATTTGCATCTAGCAAAAGATTGTGACAAGAGAAAGTTGTCCATTTTGGCATACCAAGCCCTAGGGGCTTGCTTAAGCCCATATAAGGACTTCCTCAACCTGAACACATAGTAAGGATCAGATGTATAGCCTTCTAGATGCTGAATATAAATATATTCCTCAATATCTCCACGGAGGAAGGCACTTTTGACATCCATGTGATGTACTTCCCAGCGCTTGGCAACATAAATTTCCAGAACTAGTCTTATCGAATCCTTCTGTGTAACTGGTGCAAAAGTATCATTGCAGTCAAGGCCATGGACTTGGGAGAATCCCTTTTCCACCAGCATAGCCTTATATTTCACTGCTGCACCATCAACTACACACTTGGTCTTTAAGATTCACTTACACCTTACCAATTTTATGCCTGGGGGGAGCTTGACTAGCTCACATGTCTCATTCTTTTGCAGTGAATGAAACTCCTCATCCATATCAGCCTGCCATCTTGGGTCATGTGAGGCTTCCTAATATGTATGAGGATTAGAATGAACCATAAAATAACATCTCTCAGATAAGTAAGGATCATTCACATTTAGAGCATTATCAAACTGTGATCTAGTCCTCCTTGTGTCCTGAGGATTTCCCACTAGTTCACCAGCTGCTTGAAGAGTCTTAGAAACCCACTTTGGCCTTGTTGGTGAATTAGGATCTGTAATAAAATGGTCTTCATCATCAGAAATATCAGAATAAAAAAATTCAATAGGAACTTCACTTACATCTTCAAGTGGTGGTATGGATGGCTCTCCAATTTCAACATTCAGAGAGGGCTCTTCTTTGAATTGAACACTTCTTTCAATGAAGGATTTTTTAGTAGCCATTCTCAACAACTTATAGCCTTTGGAGTCCTCTAAATAGACATAAAAAATACAAGGTTTTCTTTGGGGCTGCATAGCCCTCCTCTTCTCAAGTGGAATTCTAGCCCATGCCTTGGAGCCAAAAATCCTGAAATGAGAAATATCAGGTTTGTGCCCAGTCCAAGCCTCAAAAGGAGTGATTCCTTTTAGAGATTTTCAAGGCACTCTATTCTGAATGTATGCAACACAATTTATTTCCTCATCCCAAAGCCTTGGATATAAATACTTTCCCTCAAGCATGCATGTGGCCATCTCCTTCAGTGATCTGTTCTTCCTCTCAGCAACACCATTCTGCTGAGGTGTGTAGGGAACAATGTGTTGCATCTGTATGCCTGAAGAGGCACAAAATTGGTGAAACTCAGATTTGATGTACTCCCCACTATTATCATATCTAAGGATATTGATATGTATATCAGACTGGTTTTCTACTGAGGCCTTGGCCCTTGAAAAGCTTGAATAGACCGAACACTTCAGACTTTAACTTGATGAAATAAATCCAATAGTACCTGTTAAAGTCATTTATGAAGGTAAGGATGTATTTGGCATGGTTCAAAGACTCATGGGGGAATGGACCTGATATATCACTAGAATAAGCTCCAAGGGTTATGAGGTTCGCTCAGTTTTGGCTCTTTCAAACTTATTCTCTAGGTGCTTTCCTAGGATGCAACTTTGACAGGCACCTTTAGAAAACTTGATATTGGGAAGCCCTATGAACATTTATTTATCATGGAGTTGGGAAAGATATTTATAATTTAGGTGACCAAATATTTCATGCCATAATTTTCTTGACTCATTAGCATGGGTTAATAGAGCAGAAGGTGAGGGGAATGGCACAAAATGAGAAAACCTATAGATTTTTGAGCTATGGTCAACAGTACCTAAGGCAACAATTCAGCCTGTTGACAGTTAACAGATTTCAACATCATTAGGTGTGAAGATCACCTTTTGGGTGATCCTGTGTGAGTCATCTGGTATATTGGAAAAAGGTTAGCAGAAAGTCCTGGAACATACAAAACATTAGTGAATGTACCAAAATATAGATCAATGTTGCCTTTACCTTTGCTTGAAATTTCAGAATCATCACCCAACACAATGGTTGGACCACTGGAAGAATCAAGAGATGAGAAGCTCTCTCTTGTGGACACCATGTGCCTTGAAGCTCCATAATCAATAATGAATGAGTTAGGCTTTGATGTGCTTTCCATCAATGCATGCACTCGCTCCTTATCTTCAGAATTTTGTCCTCCATCCTTCCTCCTTGCGCTCTGAGGAAGAGGAATATTGGCTTTCTCCAGGAGTTGAGCCATTTGATCAATGGTCTTCTTTATGTAGGATATTTCAGGATAAAATCCCCTGTTGCAATAGTTACACTTTTCCTTCTCATTGTTCTTGTTTGGATTTCTCTTGAAATTTGAGTTTGAGGAGTCTTCATGGACTTTCTTCTTGTCCTTCCTATGATTAGTGGGCTTCTTGAAATTTCCCTTCTTCTTTCCTTTTGAACTCCTTGAATATCCAACAATTAAACAATTATCTTTTGATGGATTTTTTATGGCTCCCATCAAGACCAACTTGTCTTGTTCTTGCGTAAGAGATTCCATGAATTCTAAGAGTGTAGGACTCTTCCAGTTTCGAACTGCCTTCCTTGTGGAGTGGAAGGTCGAAACAAAGACTGAGTAATTAGGGCCAAGCTTGGAGAGAATGGACAAGATTAGTTGATCATCCTTTTTATGAATTCCACATTGCTTCAACTGTAGAACACATGACTTGAACTTTTAGAATAAATCCTGGAGGTTCTTGAAATTCTATGGACTCAATGAAACAAGTTCATTATCCAGTTGGTGGCCTCGTAATTCATCTGTCTTGCCAAACAATTCTTGAAGCTTTAGCCAAAATTCATTGGGAGAGGCAAGACCATCTAGATGTAATAAAATATCCTTGGATGTAGTGAGACACAGGATACCATAGGCTTCATCTCTTCGATTATGCCACTTTGATTTCTCAATTGCTGAGGTTGGCTCAGGTTTAGTTGCCATAGTCAACCTGTAGAGGCCTTTGCTCCTCAACATGATCTCCATCTGCGCTTTCCAGTCAAAATAATAGAATGGAGTGAGGATGATTTGATGTGACTGATCCATGGCAGCTCTAAAATAGATTTTAGAGTGGTGTGGGTGCACCCCAAGATGATTTGTTGCGCCCTCTGGGTGATTGAATGCACCCTGTAGATGACTGAATGTGACCTCCTCGAGACTGGTTGGATCCTACAAGACAATCAATGGAGAAAATAATAGCTTGATAGATCTGATACCATGTGAAATTTAGTTCACAACAAGATCTGATCAAGAAATTACAACTCTCACAAGTAATTCTCACACAACTAGTCAAGAACACTGAAAATCAGTCACATATGATGCAAACATAATTACTCTCATGAATAATCATACATCATACAACCTTGGGAAAGTAATAGGATGTCAATATATAGAATTACATCATATATTCAAATGCATAAGGATGCCATTCGAATCCTCACAAAAGCAAACTTACTAAAATTATGCAAAACCCCCCTAGGTGGAAAGTGTGCTCTCCAAGTCACTGCAAAGGCTCACTAATTTCTGATTTAGTGATCAGATAGTGATGTGTGATGGAAAATAATGCCAAATCCAGAATTTGAAAGGAAGAAAAATCATGGAGGATGAGTTGGCCAAAAAACTGTTATGACTAGTCAACTAGCTTTTACCTTTCACCAAGAAGTGGTAAAAAGCAGTAAAAGAAGCTAATACGCCTTTCTATTCCAGGATTAGCTAAACATAGCTAGAATATTATCCAATATCTCTAGGAATGCGCTCTAGTGGGTTTAGGAAGCTTGTGGTTCACACAATGGTGACTTGTGGTCCACACAATGATGTTTTAGGCCAACTACCTAGTCTAATACATAGGAATTAATCATAAAATGATTAATTAATGCTACTACGGTAATAAATGACATAGATGGGTTTTAAATATTCCAACAACCTATAGTGTGTCTATGTTCAAATTTTACTTTTTGACATTCTAAGCATCTAGCTATGTAATCTGCAGTTTCCTTTTTCATTCCTGGCCAATAGTAATCCTTCTTAGCTGCTACTGTATTTTGATAACCATAGTGACCTACATACGGTACATCATGAATTTCATTTAAAACCAATTTCTTTACGTTTTATTAGTTAGGAATGTAGATCATGTTCTTATACTTAAGTATTCCATCTTCCAATTTATAATGTTCAAACTTATGTGTCGATCCGTGTTGTTGCAAGCTTGCTTTTACCTATTGAAAGAATTCATCTGTACTATTTTCCTCTTTTATTCTATCCTTTAAATTTGAAGTGCTAGTATTGATAGCTATGCGAATCACATGCATTTTCCTAATAAGTGCATCCTCCACGTTATTTTCTTTTCCTTTTATATGTTTAATGTCAAAATCGTATTCACATAGTAGTTTCATCCATCTTCTTTGTCTTGCATTAGATTGTGTTGTTCGAACTAGTATTTTAGTCCAGGTGATAAGTTCTTAATTCAAATTTCTTTCCCATTAAGTATTTAGTGTCTCCATATATTTAAAGAATGTACTACTGCTGCTAATTCCAAGTCACGTGTAGCATAATTTTGTTCATGTTCCTTTAAATTCCTAGACTCATAAAAAATAACCTTCCCATTCTGAGTTAACACACCACCTTTACCTTAATGACATGCATCTGCATATACCACAAAATTTTCATCTGGATTCGCAATTTTCAAAACTGGTGCACTAGTAAGCATCTCGTTAAGCTTCTGAAAACTTGTTTCACATTTAGATGTCCAATCAAACTTTATACCTTTCTTTTGTAAAGAAATTATCAGATGTGAAATCTTTGAAAATCCTTCTATAACCCTGCGATAGTAACCTGCTAATCCCATAAAAGATATAACCTCTAACACATTCTTATGTGTTGGCCAATTCATAATTGCTTCTATGTTTTCAAGGTCAACTGATATTTCTTCTTCTAATACCATGTGTTCTAAGTAGTGAATCTTGCTCTGATAAAAAGAGCACTTACTTAACTTAGCATAAAGTTGATTCTCTATGAGTACATGCATTACTAGTATCAAGTGTTATTCATGTTCTTTCTTTGTCTTAGAGTAAACTAGTATGTAAACCAAGAAAAAAATCACGAACTTGTCTAAATATTTTCGAAAAATCCCATTCATCAAGCACATAAAGGTAGCTGGTGCATTCGCCAAACCAAATGGAACAACTGTAAACTCATAGTGACCAAATCTTGTTCTAAAAGATATCTTACTGATGTACTCTTCCTTAATTATGACCTGATGATAACTCGACCGAGATCTAGCTTTGAAAACACTGTGGCACCCCTTAACTGATCAAATAAGTCATCAATTCTCGGTAAAGGATACTTCTTCTTCATAGTTTCTTTATTTAACTGCCTGTAATCTATTGAAAGTCTCAAGGTACCATCTTTCTTTCTAAAAAAAAAAATTGGTGCTCTCTAAGGTGATACACTAGGTCTGATATAATCCTTCTTTAATAATTCCTCTAACTGCATTTGTAACTCTTTCAAATCAGGTGTGCTCATCCTATAAGGGACTTTATACGAAGGAATTGTACCGGGCACTAAATCAATAGTAAAGTCTATATCTCTTCTAGGAGGCATTCCAAGTATCTCTTGAAATACATCTGCAAATTCCTGTAATACCGGGTAGTCCTATAACTAAGGTTCCTTTTCCTTAGATTCTTCTATGTGAGCTACATAAATCTGACACCCTTTTCTAAAACGCTTCTTTAACTGTAAGGCTGTAACCTATCTTAAAGATATCAGTCTATGTATTCCTTTAATTGTTACTATGTTTCCTTCTTCATCTATACATGTGTAAGTCTTATTGTAACAATTCAAGATAGCTCGGTGTGTAGTCAACCATTCCATACCAATCAAGACATCATAAGAGCCTAAGGGGATAAAATTCAAATCTACTAAAGTCTTTAACCATTCATTTCCAAAGGACACTATCTTACTATTTCTGTGACTTTTCTTTTAGTTCCAGTTGCTAACTGTACAAGACCCGCTACCTCAAGGTTACTTTTGTTAAGACAACAATTCAAAACTACACTAGGTGCAACATAACTGTTACTAGCTCCTTAATCAATTAAAATAGACACAGTTCTATTACCAATATTACCTGCCACTTTTATCATGTGAGACTGATGATCTGCCTTCCTACCTTCCAAAGCTGCATAAATCCTCTAGGTCTTACCAACATTACCTACTGTTGCTTCCTGAATGTTGTGAATGTTTTCTCCTTTCTTATGTGGACAATCCCTTGCATAGTGATTCTCATTACAATACCAACATCTAACAGGAGCTCTTATCTGAATCTGGTTGCTTATGAAAATTACCACTTCTATTAACAGGAGGCTTGGTTCCCTTCTTATCTTTCAAGTTCTCATGTTCCTTATTCTTATCCAACTTATACAAATTGTTTTCCTTCCATATTACTTCTTTAAGGGTCTTAGGAATATCATATTTAATCTTATCCTTGTAAAAATTTGGCAGTCCACTTAGAAATCTTTCAATCTTAATTTTCTCATATTTTATATAGTCTGCATAAGTTAATAGTTCAAGAAATCTCTTCTCATATGCATCCATAGTTAAATTGCCCAGCTTAAGTTCAAAGAACTATTCCATCTTATTATCATAGTATTTGTCTGAAAGGTATTCTTGTTGAAAATACTTTTTAAACTTTTTCCAAATGATATTTTCCTCATCAATATATTTCAGTTTAACCAAATGTTCCCACCAAAGACAGGCTCTTCCCTACAAATGATAGATAGCTATTCTTTCTTCCATGTTTGATGAATAATTGTGCAATTGGAAAAAATTTCAGAGCCCTACTAACCATGATTCTGCTTCTTCACCTTGTTTAACTTCACCATCAAAGGTTGGAGGTTTAATACTTCTTAATTATTGCATCAACTGATCATGTTCATACCTTATCCTTCTACTATTACAGTCATCTTAAAATATGTCTAGACTAATCTCAGAACTTCTAGCTCTTTTTCTAAAGGGATGTGGATGGTAACTATCTGGTGGAAAGTCCATCCTATAGTAAGTTTTCCTGCTTTTCCTTTCTTCCTTGTCTTGGGTAGTCTTGAAGGATCATAGTTCTTTCATGATATGTTCTTGAAGGTGATTGATCCTTTCATTACATTTCTTAACTGATTCTTCCAAGTCAAGGGATGAACTACTCCTCCTCCTTCCTACATACTCCTCTTCAGGGTCATAAGGGGTTGTCTGTTTATCTTCCATACTCTACTTTTTTTTCTCTGCGGGGTCTTCTTGGGTTAAATGATTTACTATGAACTGAAACATGTTCATTCTAAGTTTTTTTAGCATTCCATTATCAAATTTATTTATTTTCTCAATTAATAATTAATTTTCTAGTTAAGAAGAAACAAAACATACTATACTAGTCTTCAATTTTTGAAATAAATAACTAAGCAAAATGCATCAAAGGATATAATTATTTTCAAACATCTTCTAAATCTTCAAAATAAAAAATAATTTTTCATATTTCACAAATATAGAAGCACTTTCATAATTAACTTTTTCATATAGGCAACATTTAACTTTTATTCAAGCAAGCAAATTTAAAGCGACCAATAGGCCCAACAGTCGCAGTGTTGCAACTATAACTATGATACCACCTGTAATGTAACTTGGTGATATCAGAGTATCTAAGGGACATATCATTAGATATTTGAGGTTAATTACTTTATTTTTAGTGCAACGGATAAACCATAAACATTTAATTTCTATTTTTCCAAAATTAGTTGCAACACAAAATCCAATAATTAACAATAATTTAATATAAATTCATTAACACCTCCAACATCTGAAATAAGGGTTGGGAAGGATTCTTAACATAATATAAAATCATAAAAAATTCATTACTAGACATATCATATATGATAACCACTTGTAAAGGCTAATGATTCTTAATCACGATTAACTAGTAATTAAGGTGTTAATTACGACACTTAACAACACTTAGTGCGCAAATGACGACGCTTATCACATATACATTTTTTTAACAAATAACCATCTATTATCAATCCCAATGGATTAATAACATCTAATTACATGTAAATAAGTCCTAATTACCAAAATTACAATAACTAATCATGGTAATTACGAAAGAGAGTCCACAAGACTAGTTAACTAGTTTTCCAATATAAGCAGCTGGTCATGCACAAAATAAAATTGTAACCATGCAATTAAAAAAAAAAAAATCCTACATCCAATAACAACATATTTAAGCGTGCACCTACAACCAATTAAAGGTTTATTTGTAAATCATTACAATTGCACATATGGTGATATTTTCCATCAATTCCAATGAAAGTAGTTAATATTCACCGCAAGGAATTGAGTCTAAATAACTTAACCAAAATGAAATGAATCCATAAGTAAATGAAAAAACTTGATAAGTATAAACCTACAACAAAATAACATTTTAGAAATAGAGCACATGGATGTAGCATTCCTTTTTTACGAAAACAAATATTTCAATCCACAACTAGTTATCAATTTTCACTGCAATGTACCTAGTTTCCAATTTAAATTTCCAAATTCCAAATAAAGAGAAATATATGATTACTGTATCTAATTTATAGAATAGAATGGGTCACCTAAATTCATATGGTTTTATATTTCCTCCCATAGACAGTCCATTACATAATTCACAAAACTAGCTAATTCTACTCATTCAAATTGACTAGTAATTCCAAGAATCGCTAGAATAATTAAATCCACAGCTCATAGAATCATTACAATTACATTCCAACTATAAATATATTTTTTTATCAGTCATAAAATAGTTATATCTCATTTGAACATTTCATCAAACACTGCATATGAAAAGTTGCAAATCTACTTAAAACAATTCCATTGAAGGAGCTAACAATTGGAAACTGATCTAGAATTTCGATAGACATTTCTCAAACACTATCAAGAAGATTTACCCTCACATTATCACACAAATTTAAAGTGTATTTATCATACACAATCATAAAAATAACACTCGGTCATTTTTACAAGCACTTCATGTGCCAAGTATCAAAACTATGCAAAACAATCCAATTGAAGAACTGGTTTTCGAATAAAAGGTAGAAGCATCAAAGAGAAGTGTCGTAAACCATTCCAAGGATACTGTACCATAAAAATAAAAATTATATAATGAGCAGGGGAAAAAATATAATTTCTATAGCATAGGTTCCAAAGAATAATTTACTCAAACAATTTGTGCACAAAATCCCAAAAACTAGTTTCCAATTCTTCACAAAATTTACTTGCTTAAATAGATTGAATTCTATGAGAAATTTCTTCCACAAATATCTCATACATTTCATCAAACATTTCATGTGAATCCATAAATAAATCATATCATATCCAAAAATATTAAATAAACATGAGATAAATCACTTATCTTTTCCAAATACGTAATCGGAATCGGCCGTGCCACATTCCACCCAACCATAGACACAATGCAAGACAAGAATCCCTTTGTAATGGTCACCCCCGATACTAAACCATGATGCCACAAGAAAGAGAGAAATCAGCCACAAATTCTCTCAATAAATCAGTCCAACCACAACCCAATTGAAAGTGTGGCCTCTACTTCCACTCCAGGGCAATTCCAATGGCTCGAGGACAACAGTCCAACCACAAGCCAATGGAAAGTAGCACTTCCAATCCAAGGATATTCCATTGGCTCCAGGACAAACTAAAATACAATGAAGTGGACCTCACCCCTGCTTCCAAACCAGGATCTCTAAAGGAAATACACAACTCTGTCTAACCTCAAATACAATGGTAGTGGACCTCACCCCTGCTGCCAATACAGGATCTCCAGAGGAAATTCCAGGACATACACCGGTGGTGTTAACACCCAAAAAGTGCTCACTACCTCATCTACCCCATTGCACGACTCATTTGTCCATATTTCCTACCATATTTGCCTCCAAAACCATAAAATCCCATTGAAAAGCCTCCAAAAGACCAAAAAAGCCTCCAAAAGGCCACAAAACCATTAAAAAAGCCTCCAAAAGGCCAAAAAACCCCTTTTCCCCCAAAATAATCCAAAATTCCTCCAAAATAGCAAAAACCCTCTAAAAAGGGAATAAAAATACAAAAAAAAAGAGGAAAAAACCCTATACAACTGACCTAAACCATATGGTTCCCAAAACCATGGGCCAGCACTCCACCACTAAAAACCTATAAATAGGTGATGGAGACCCCTCATTTCATATCCACAGTCAAATACACCCTTACTCTGCCAAAATCACTCTTGAAACCCTAGCTCACCCTTAAGCTACTTTCACCCTTGAGTGCCCCTTTGGCCCATTTCCAACCCTTTGGAGAAAGAGAAAGGAGCAAAGCTGGAAGCTTGGAAGCAACCCTCCTGGACTGCTGCAAGAGCTCCACCAACCTCTACACTTGAGGTAATTTTTAATATAGAAAAGAGAGATCTTCACCATATTTTCATGTTTTGTTATTTTTGTTAATGCTCATGCTAGGTTAAATGTGATATTGTTTTAGTACTTTAATTTACTGTTTATTGAACTGCTACTAAGGAGTCCCTTCTCCTTAGTAGGTGCTCATTTGCACAAGCTGGGGTGAAAACCCTAGCTACAGTTTTGGCGACTCCCCTTGTGTTCCTTTGAATTTCTGGTTATAGTTTTAAAGTTTTAAACATTGTCAATTTTCTGCAATATTTTTCTGTTTTTTCCTTTCGGCTGTCCCTTTCGGCTGCCGTAAACCATGTCTTTTTCCCCCCGCAGTTGTGTTCCGACCGCGTCTTTCAGGCATTTACCTGTGATCCGACCGCGGCTCTCAGACTGTTTCCGGCGACCTACCGACGGTTTCCAGTCTGTTACCTGCGATCCAACCGCGGCTATTAGCTTGTTTCGTGCGGTCCGACAATGGCTGTTAACCCATTTTTTCGCGGCCCGCTTGCGGCTTTTAGCCATTTTTCTGCAACCCGCCTACGTCTTTCGGGCTTTTTCCCGCGTCCTGCTTGCGGCTTTCAGCCATTTTTCTGCAACCCGCCTGCGTCTTTCGGCCTTTTTCCCGCGTCCCGCTTGCGGCTTTCAGCCATTTTTTTGCAACCCGCCGACATCTTTCGGCCATTTTCCCGTGTCCCACTTGCGGCTTTCAGCCATTTTCTTGCAACCCGCCTGCGACTTTCGACCTGTTTCCCGCGGTTCGACTGCGTCTTTCGGCCAAAATCCTGCAACCTGTCCATGACTGTTGAGCTATTTCCCATGGTTCGACCGCCCAGATTTGCCACAGACCCGCGGTTTGTTTTCTGTACTTTTTTCCTATTTTAAACCCAACAGTTTGCTGCAATATTTTCTGCACCTGCACAGCCATCTGTCCTACCTGCAGCCATACTTCCCTACAGCCTTTTCTGCAGTATTATTTCTGTTCCATTTACATAATATTTTTTTAAATTTCAGCATTTTAATTGAAAAGAGAGAAAATTTTGCATTTCAAAGTTTAAATTCTGTATTGTTATTTTTAGTTAGAAAGTTGCCCCCCGTGGCACTTCTACTTGGGTTCATCATCTCACACGCACACACTCTGTCACCTAATTCAAGTGAGCCCTAGAAAACTACTTAACACAACCAACATTCTAACCCCACTTGGGGAACACATAAGAATTTTTGTAGTTAGGTAGGATCGGGGGCATAGGCATCCAAATAACACCCCTCGGTTGCTTACACTTGAGACATAGCTGTTGTCCATTAGGGAACCAAAATCCCCTAGTATTTTTTGGCATGGTCACAACCAGTTTATCAGAGGGCCTCTCCCCTAGGAGGGTTGAAGTCGCCAGATTGGTTCCAGAGGCCTGAGTGGAATACCGCAATCCATTCAGTAACCGAAGGCTACCTTTCGCAGTTCTTGGTGCATCACTCGTATGGGGATACAGCAGCGATAGAACCAAATGGCAGATTAACCTTTTCTGGACGTGTCATGAACGGGGTATCTTAGTTGCTTTTCTTCTAGGATTGACTACCCGGTGTCCCTCCCGGTAAGGGGATATCTTTAGCCACTTGGCTCTACTATCCATATTGTCTGACTTGGATTTCATCACCTTGCATAGGATATGTCTAGTTGAGTGAGAATACTATTTAGCTAGGTGTTTGCATGCTCCCTTACCTCCTTTTGGTCTAGGGAGTCCACTATTTTTATTTTCTAGGAAACCTACTGCTTTTTGGTATTCTGACCATTTCTGTTGATACTCCAGTTATTGTAGCACAACTGTTACAGTAAGTGTTTTGAGTTGGTTGTTGGCCTGAGTGCCATATTTTTTGAGCTCTCCTTCTGCACACTCAGTTGCATTAGGGTTTTTGAGCTGTTTTTCACTCAAACACAACCCCCAGATATTTGACACCATCTATCACCATTGAGTCCCCGAGACATTGTCGGCGCCTCCGGGGTGAGCCCCCATAGCACGGTTCACTTGACACCACCCGTCATAGACATAGATATTCATCACTTGATACCACTCATCATAGATCTCGCGCTTTGTCACTTGACTCCACTCGTCAATGGCATAGAACTCCGTCACCCGATCTAGACGCCCCTTATTTTACCTCTGATTCTGAGGCAGAGTTCGAGAACCCCATTTACACTGCACCAACCAGCCCCATGGCTGGCATGACTTCCACCCCTTTCTTTGTAGGGACCATTGGTGGAGCATCCACCACCACACCAGCTACCACACCTGCTTTGAGTAGGCCCTCGATGGGGCCCACATCTACCATTCCAATCACTGTACCCATTCCAGTAGCTGGCATACCTATCGCCACTCCATCAGTGACTCACACTACCCTGGGTGGTGCAGGACCGTCCCATACCACTTTCGTTCCTCCACTTGGGGGCAACATCCCAAACCCAGCCCCTCCACTTGGGGGCATTGGCCCCAACATGGTCACACCCACTAATATGTCACATCCTTCTACTAGTTTGCCATTCATGGCTAGTCTCAACCTTCCTGAACTAGCTAGACTGACTAACGATCCCATCAGACACAACCTTGTGTGGCCTCACATGCCCACCAAGCTCCCCTCCGACATCCCTAAGTTTGAGGGCAAGGCAGGTGAGGATCCCCAGAACCATATTATGTCCTTCCATCTATGGTGTTCCTCCAACTCCATAGTGGACGACTCTGTCTGCCTCCATCTGTTACAGCACACCCTCACTGGCTCTGCAGGTAAGTGGTACATCAAGCAACCCCATGGGACCCATGCCACATTTACTTCCCTTGCCTCGACCTTCCTACAGTTCTTTCAGTTACCTGTCCGCTATGACGCGGGAGTTGAGATCCTACTATCTTGTAGACAGAACACGGCTACCCACATCACTGACCACATTCATGAGTGGCGTCGACGCCGCAGCCTCTGCAAAATCAAGTTAGACGATCGTATCTTCTTAGATTGGTTTCTAAAATCCCTCCTTCCTGTCATTGCCAAGGATGTGGCATCCGAACGACCCCAGTCCGAAGAAGAGGCCATCCTCAAAGCCCAGCAATTTGACCTCATTTATGCCCAGTCGGGTTATCTATATACCATCATACCTGACGCCCCTTGCAGCGATTCTTCCCAACATGATGCGCCGAGGGCATCCCATGCCACAGACGATATCATTGGCCATGTTGCCTCGCATCCCCAACCCTTTTCCATAGCACATCCTAGCCATGGCCCTGACCTTTCGCGGGCTACATCTCAATCCGAAGCAACCAATTCGTATGCTCCTATGGCACATCACCACCATTCCCACGGACCCTTATGTCCACCTCAGTGCTTTTCTCATGTGTCCCTCGCTTACGCCCCCCCGGTCGCACCTCAGCCATATTACCACCCATAGGCTGCACCAGCTCTTGTGTCCTCTCAAGCCCAACCTGCTTATTACCCACCACAGGAAGCCCCTGCGGCAAACCCACAACCCGTTCTACAGACATACCAGCAACCCCCACAAGGTTCAACACCTGCGCAGCCTCCACCTACTTATTATCCACCACAGCCTGCTCCTGCACCTGCACAACCCTAGAACCCACCTGCTGCCCAAGGGAAAGTATACGCCCAACAGAATCCGCAGCAGAACCAAAATAACCAACGCCAATAGGGTTAGCAAAACCGTGGCAAAGGCCGTAACCGTGGGAACAACCCCCCTCCAGACCAAGGCAGTCAACCTCCCAATCCCCCAAACAACAATAACGCGACACCTGCCAACCAGAACCCTGATCGGCCACCCAAGCAGGCCAAAAATCCTAATTTGTGAACAAACCATCCTTGTTCTATTTGCGGGGTCTATGGCCACTACACACATGATTGCCCACATTTGGAGCGAGCTCGACAACTTTGGACTGATGATGCCCATCGGCAAGGGCATGTGGCTCCTCAGGCACCACCCAACCCCCCACAACCTCAGCATCAACCTTTGGTGCTGCAAAACCCCTTACCAACCCAAGGTGTCGTGAACACTCAGCCGTTGGCTCCCCCTCAAGGAAACACGCCACCACAACAGCAGATCACTTATGCCGCTCCTGATAAACCCATGTTAGAATCAGGAACTCACCACTTGTTAATGATGTCATCAGCCGATGTCAACCTCCAAACCCGTCGGAACCAATATGGCTCCACCCCTGAAGCCTCTCCCGTCGACAAAAACACTAACGCTCATCCCACTGATCAGACGTTATGTATACCTCCAGCTCCACACGATGGCGCCTCCAAAGCACCTCGCTTCCCACTTCATCGCATCAACAATAACCCCAATGCTCACGCTGCGTCAAATTACAACATTGTAGATGACTTAGCCCAATCTCCTGCAGCCATGTCTGCGTTAGAAGTCTTAAAAACTGTCCTTCACAATGCAAGACTTTGCTCTCTGCCATTGGTGCTATTGACCCAAATGATTCACGACTAATGGCCTTCGATTTGGACCAGTCCGAACCACGCCTGCCTTCCACTTTAGTGTTCCAAGTTTTTGTTTCCGTTCGGAATCTTGTCATCCATCGGTGCATCATCGATGAAGGTCCCTCTACATGCATTATGTCCACATTCGTTTGGCAGAAGTTGGGATCCCCTACTCTCCAGCAGTCCACCACTGCATTGCGAGCCTATGACGGCCGTTTGGCTCAACCCCAAGGTCTCTTAGATAATGTCCCCGTCCAGTTGGCTGGTAAAATCGTGCTCATAGACATAGAGGTCATCAATGCCCAACTTGATTATAACCTCTTACTTGGCCGCAGCTACATGTATGCCATGCGGGCGGTTGCCTCATCCATTTTTCGTACCATGATGTTCCCCCATGACGGACGCGTGGTCAAAGTCGACCAACTTACCTATTACGATCCAAATGCCCCCGCTGCACTCTAGAATGTTCTCCCCATGGTTGAACAACCTATTGGTGGTGCAACTACCTCGTTTGTTTCCTCCATGGGACCCGGAGTTTACTCAGATACGCCGATGACCTCAACATTCCAATCCATTTTCCCCCCGTCACCTGCGCCCGAAGTATCTGACCTATGTACCATTTCCCACAATACACAAACACCCAAAAATCAACTGCCCTTGTTACCCAAACCACCATTGGTACCTACTCACATTGGTGTTACACCCATCCACACAATCCCCTTCCTATTCCCTCCCTCGAGCATAGTAAGCGTCTCGATTATGGCTACTCTTAGCCTCCCCGGGTTAACCTTGGGTTTACCAGTGTGGTATATTTCGCCCCCCGTTCCCCCACCGACACCAAATGTCGTCCTTCAACCGGTGAAACCCATTGCCACTACTAGTCAACCACCTCCCGGTGTCACTACCCCTTCGCCATCTACGAATCCCCCTCCTCTCTTATCAAGCCCACTGGGGGCAGAGACCCACAACCATACACTGCTGTACCCCCTCCCAAGGCAGTTAACCCCCCCCCGTGTTTTGTGCTCCTCCTAAATGCTAGTTGTGTGATGAGTTAGGCCATCCACTCATCAATGTCCACAATTACCTGCATTACAAGAACACATGCAAATGCTTGACGATGACCCCAACATCCCGGTTGTCGAACTCGATCCAACCCCTAAGCCTCGTGATAAATCACTGCGTACCAACCACCCTTGTGCAATATACGGTATTTACGAGCATTACTCACATCACTATCCTGATCTCCCAGATTACAGAGCAGCTCTCTACGAGATGAATAATTTGGACCTTGAGACGACACCCCCCACAATTGAGGAGATCCACCCCCCAGTATCACCCTCATCCGGAGAGATTAACACCATTTATATGATGTCTTCGACTACCACTCCCTCATCAACCGATTTGACGACTCAAATTTTCCACAATGATGAGGAGATTCTAGAGGCTCTCATTGCCCCGGATTATCCTTGGGACGACATGCACCATCATTCCTATTTCCTCCCAGAAGCATCCTCCTCTACCACAGCTACCCAATTTGCGGTTGAGTCCAAAGATTTCCTTCCCACCAAAGTCGACTGGTTTAAGGATCCTATTCCTCCTCCCGATGCCTTTGAGGAAGGTAACATGGCCAACATCTCACCTATCATCCACATAGATATCTCTGACCCACCTGGTGCTCTTGAAATCATTACTTTGGGAGCCTCTTGCACCGAGTATGAGATCGGAGAGTACAAAAAACTTTTCCAAGAGTTCTGTGATGTCTTTGCCTAGTCCTACACCGAAATGCCTGGTCTTGACCCCACTATCATCGAGCACCACATTGACACCTTTGAGTTAGGGGGCATAATAGATTACCTCGACCCTGGTATAGGGGGCATGATCAACCATTTTGAACCTTCCCCATCACATCTATCTCAGCACGTCCATGACCCCCTTGTTCAAACCAACACATATGTGATCCACAATCATAAACCCCATGCACATAGCATGGGGGCAAGTCATTAACCCTGCTCACTTTTTCACATGCGTGATCTCAACCATTTTTGAGGTCACATGTCACTTGTATATATGATTTGATTCAATACACCTAGTATTTTGCCCCCACGGGTCATCATTTCTCCCCACCACTGCATCCTTGGCTTGGTGGGCTCACCTTTATTTGCAACCATTTTTTAACCTAGTTATTTCCTTTAACCAATCCGGAGTCCTTATGACCTCCGTGTTTCGCTCCATTTGCACTGCCGGATTCATATTTCCGTGCCCATGATGATACTTGAGATCATTTCTCGCTCTCACCAAAAAACTTTAGGGCATTTTTCCCATGCCCCTTGTTGCCTCAGTTTGCGTGCCACATCAGTCGTTATCCGTATTAGCCGTATTTTATGTCGTCGGATTCATTTTTCCGCACTCGTGATGATGCTTGAGATCATTTCTCGTTCTCACCAAGACCAATATCAACATTGTGTCCCGACACCTTGTCGCCTCGGTTTGCGTGCCACATCGGCCGTAGCCTGTTTTTGATATACCTTATATCATCGGATTCATTTTTCCGAGCCCGTGATGATGCTTGAGATCATTTCTCACTCTCACCCCCATATTTTTTTGGGTATTTTTCCAAAATGCCCCCCAATGCCTTGGTTTGCGTGCCACATCGGTCGTTATCTATTTTTGACACTTTTTATATCATCGAATTCATTTTTTTCGAGTTCGTGATGATGCTTGAGATCATTTCTCGCTTTCACCAGGTACAATTTCACCATTGTGTCCTGACACCTTGCTGCCTCGGTTTGCGTGCCACATCGACCACCATCGGATTGTTCCACATTTTTACATAAGCCATTCACTCCTGTCATACTGCAATTATTTCGTTATTTTGCCACCATTCATTATCCCGCAAGGAGGCCCACCAGTATTCCCCCCTACCCTCGTTCTTGGTCATCATCAATGTTCCTTGATTGAGCACTTCCTCCTTGCCTGACCATTCCTTTTGTTCGGTATAATTTTACCCTTTTTTGGGCCGGACAAGTCCTTTACGAAAAAGGCACTTAGGGAGTTTCTGTTAAGCTCTTTTCTGACTCCTAAAACAATGAAAAGATCGCCGAGCAATCTTGCTTCCTTTCATGCTCGTTAAAGTACCTGAAAGAGCGTCTATCTGGTATAAGTTTAATCCTTTTCTGGACCTGGTAGCCTAATTACGAAAAATGAATACTCTAGTCACACCGGCTAGAAGAGTTCTTCATTGCATCCTTTTATGCTTCTTCGGTCCTTGGAGACTAACACACGAAAAAGCAACCCCGTCGAGTCTTCTTATTTCTTTCAGACTCTCTAAAATTGAAAGCAACCACGAGCATGAACTGTCTCGGGCTCGTACAAATCCACACAGCAGTACCATTCAATTATTTCAGAGTCTTCTTATCGCTTTTAGACTCCTTAAAATTGAAAGCAATCACGAGCATGAACTGTCCTGGGCTCGTACAAATCCACACGACAGTACCATTTTTAACACACTTCTTCTAGTTCCTTAACCCATGAAGAAGTCCCCCCGTGCCTCTTGGAACTATGATCGATCATCTCGACAGCACCCCCAATCAGGTCGCCTTTGTTCAGAGTATTCTGTAGTCTCCTGCCATTTTACACCCACTTGAGTATCACTCACCCCAGTCACTATCCTTGATCCATTAAAGCTATGATCCCTTTCCCACCAGTCAGTTTCATATGCTGCCCGATCATCCCCGCCATCATACTCTGAACAAAGGAAGTTTGAGTCCACCCACTCTACTTGCCCAGTTATCCCCCACAATATGACAGTCCTACCATCAATACTCTCACACTTCGGTTCTCCACCTCGCGTTCCTATCAAGGAAACATCATTGCCTTGCTAGTTGCAGGTCCCCCTCTATCGACAACAACCCCTCTATTCCAGAGGATAGACCCAGAGGTCCCTGCGCCTTGGACCCATCACCATTTGTGGTGAGTTCCTATGGACCATTTTGAGAGGAGTCATCATTGCCTATCCCAGTGGTTGTTTCTCACATGCTCGACTTCAATACCTTGATCGCATCGTTGAAAATCGCACAGGGTTTATATCCCTTCAGTTATTGGTCAAAGACCCCGGATTTCCCTCGACTCTAGCACATTGGTGAGTCACTTCGGAACGCCCAATTATATGTTCCCGTGGATGTCCGGGTTGCGTTGGCGATTGTATTCGGAAGCCGTCAAGTTATATGCTTCCTTGAGTACCCAATTCAGTTCCAGTTCGGTGTACCATTGAGGATATGACTCCCCGTCACTATGCTCCAGCAGCTCATTAGTTCCTCTGGTACCCCACTCAGTAGCATTGTTGTTATTCCAGTGTACCAGTTCTTCAGCTCAGACATGGTCATCCCAACAGTATGTCCCAGATTTGTGTCCCCTCTAAACCCTTATGATGTACACAGTGGTTCTCTATGTATCCTATAGGTCCCCCTTTTCGGGCCTCACAGTTTTTTTTTATGTGTCTTGATATGAGCATGGGTATGCCCTCCTCGTCCATATATTGAGATTCTTCCTCATTCCTTATTTGAGGCCATGTATATTTCAAGTCCCCATATTTTGGACCCCATTGTTATTATTGTTCTATATCTTGATACGAGCATGGGAATGCCCGCCTCGTCCATATGTTCAAATTATTCCTCATTCATTATTGAGGTCATGTACTTTCAATTTTTGCAGTTTGTTCAGGACCGTTGTTCCGGGCTCCAGTTTGTTTCTTCTCTTCTCCACACCCCAGGAAAACCATACAAGACTTATGATGTCTATCGGCCATACAATGAGCTCCTGCCCTCACACATCAGGGGGCAATCTGTTAACACCCCAAAAGTGCTCACTACCTCATCTACCCCATTACATGACTCATTTGTCCATATTTCCTACCATATTTGCCTCCAAAACCTTAATATCCCATTGAAAAGCCTCCAAAAGGCCACAAAACCATTAAAAATGCCTCCAAAAGGCCAAAAAACCCCCTTTTCCCCCAAAATAATCCAAAATTCCTCCAAAATAGAAAAACCCCTCTAAAAAGGGAATAAAAATACAAAAAAAGAGAGGAAAAAACCCTATACAGCTGACCTAAACCATATGGTTCCCAAAACCATGGGCTAGCACTCCACCACTAAAAACCTATAAATAGGTGATGGAGGCCCCTCATTTCATATCCACAGTCAAATACACCCTTACTCTGCCAAAATCACTCTTGAAACCCTAGCTCACCCTTGAGCTACTTTCACCCTTGAGTGCCCCTTTGGCCCATTTCCAACCCTTTGGAGAAAGAGAAAGGAGCAAAGCTAGAAGCTTGGAAGCAACCCTCCTGGACTGCTGCAAGAGCTCCACCAACCTCTACACTTGAGGTAATTTTTAATATAGAAAAGAGAGATCTTCACCATATTTTCATGTTTTGTTATTTTTGTTAATGCTCATGCTAGGTTAAATGTGATATTGTTTTAGTACTTTAATTTACTATTTATTGAACTGCTACTAAGGAGTCCCTTCTCCTTAGTAGGTGCTCATTTGCACAAGCTGGGGTGAAAAACCTAGCTACAGGTGGCTCCAGAGTAACTCAACGTAGGCACATGATCCACAAGGGTGAAATGACCATCAAGTATATCATACCAAGAGCATAAAAATTGAACCACAAGTGCCAAACACAAGCACAAGAGAAAAATCATGAACCAACACACAAGTGTGACTAGCCAACACAAGCAAATCGAATTCCTTCATGAGAAATTCAAATTGGGAGAGAGAGGGACACAAGCATGGGAGTTACATTCATATAATAGTAAACTGGATTTAAACATCAGGTGGTTACACCAAGAGACACACTGATCCAACTCATGAGTGCGCACTAGGTGAGAGAGGGACTCCAATCCTCAAATAAAAAAATTAATCTCAGGGTAAATAAAACCAAGGAGTGACATAACACATTGGGGTGGATAACCAAGAGGGACAATCAAGTACATAAAAAGGGTGTACAACATCAACATAGGCTCAACACACATATTTAAACACTTTTCCACAACCCCTTGCTCGTAACATCATGGTTCCTCATACTCTCTTTCATGGCATCAGTCGCCCAGTTTTTTTTATTTTATTAATTATTTTGTAAGTTCAACATTATAAAAATAATAATAATGTGCAAACCATAGTCCAGGCACCTTGTGCCCTATTCCAACATAACAACAATAATAATATGTCCAAGGGATAAACCAAAGGGTATTAAATTCCCTAAATCATTAAAGGCATAGAACTTAGATAGATCTAACAACTGATCATCTAAATTGAGAAAAATCTAGAAGTCTTTGGGATGGGACAAAAGCCCAATCAACTATATTGTTGGAAAACTGTGAAGAGTCTAGAATAGAAATGTCATCCTTTTCCTTATAATTAGTAGAACCAGAGTACTTCTCCCCAAACCAAATTATTTATAGAAGTAGGAACCCTACAATTTTTACTTATTGTAAACATAAAATATATGTTGCAGCCAAAGATGTCAACACCCAATGGACAATGCATTTTTTGATATGGTCATTTAAGCCCCGGAAATTACATGAGTCCACTTTAATTAAAAACATATGTCATCTTGCATCTTCACCTCAGAATCCTTGAGGCCCCAGAGAGCATGGAAGGAGTTGGTTGTAGGAGAAACATTTAGCCAAAAGTTCACTAACAATTGTTTTCCATGACCATTTTTTTGTTTCCCTTGACATCATAAACCACTTACTTTCCTATGGGTGGAGTAATGGTGGAGGAGAGTGTGTGATTTGTCCATAACCTCTTTATATCATGGTGCTAATGGGTGCTTTACTAACTTCTTTATTTAACGACCGACTAGGTCTCACTACAAGGAAAACACCTTCTAGATGAGGTTTTGCAGAAGTTTTTAGTGTTATAAGATTGAGAAAAATGATCAAATTTACCTCCACTATTGGTAGTAGAGGTTTTGTGGAGGTTTTGAAGTATTTTTAGTGTAACTAAAAAATTATGGGTAGTCAAAGGTTAAAATGGAAGTTTTTTGTTGATAGGATTATATTGATAATGCACATGAGTGTACCGATATTTGATACACACTAGCACTGCAAAAATATATGATACACAAATATTTGTTTAATATACTTCTGAATCTGCAATGTGTATCAAATATATTTTTAGATCCATAATGTTTATAAAATACTAGTGCATTAGTCAATATTATCAATATAAGCATACTAGTGATTTCAATATATAAAATAAACATTGTGGCTTCATAAGTATACTATACACACCTATAAAATATGGGTGCACTAGTGCGTATTACCAATATAAGCACATGGGTGATTTCAATATATAAAATAGACATCGCGGCTTCATAAGTATATTATACATGCCGGTGTGTATAATATACTTTTGAATCTACGATGCGTATTTTATATATTGAAATCCGCATTGTGCTTATATTGATAACATGTACTAGTGCACCAATATTTGATAAGCACCATGGCTCTAAAAATATATAATATGCGCAATTGTATATTATATATATCTAATGCCACATTGTGTATTTTATATGATGAAAGTATTGGTGCATATATTACCTTGCACACCATTATGTCTTGTAATAATTACAATAATAATAATGACAACGGTAATGGTATAGTTAAAGAGAATGGTATTTTTGTTGTAGTTAGAAGCATCAATGTTTTTTTTATAGTTATTGGTATATGTGCATAAAATTCAATAAAATGCATCAGTGTGTAAATATGTATGAACTGTACCATTGAGTTCAAATGAATACAATGCACTAATATAGTTTACTGTTGAATTTTTCCATGTTGTAGGTATGCAAATGTAACTTATTGTTTTCTTTTCACAAAAATTCAATTAATCATCATAAAATCAAAGTGTTTTTTTTTAAATAATAATATTGATTTCTATATTATTACATTTGCATATATAATCATTGAATTAATGTATTATATCATTTAAATAAATATACCATCTAATTACAATTCCATCCATTGTAATCATGTAAATCATCTAAATATTTGATCAACAATGTAACATTTTATGCCACTAGACAATGCAATAGAATACAAAAACCATTGTATTATATACGAATAAGAGACCCTTTTTCATACAAAATGGAACAACATAAAGATCCACAATAACCAAAATGTCACTAAATAATGATTACAATTATTAGTAACATGTGATCATCTGATTGGGACAAATATGTCCACATTATACAAAATGTCTTATTTTCATAGACAAACATTCCAAAATATAAAACTTGTAACATTCAATTGCAATTATCTCATTGCTTGAATTGCTTGAAATATGCCTCATTTCTTCATAAGTTGTAGGGGATATTGTACTTGGGTTATTTGGAATATTTGATTGATTGGATTGATTTTAACATTCTGCCTCTTCATGTTCCATCTACAAGAAGTGTAATGAGTATATCTACATTTATAGTATAACATACACGATTGTGTAAAATATGAAGTGTACCATAGTAGGAGTGTTTCACAAACAAGACACGTTCTTCCGAAGCCATGCTTCATGTTGTCTCTCAAGATATCTTTTGTTGTCTCCACTTCATACTTTGTTTCCTATATGTTAGAACAACAATACATACTTAGTACCATAGTCCATAACCTTAGTCAATTTTATTGCCACATGTGCATTATTACACCATAGTTTGGACTAGGTGACTTTAGTTGGTCAAATATCCACTTTTGAGAGTGTTCACACCTGTTTCTAAGCAAACCAGCTCACCCAAACTCCATTTTTGTCCACAAGTGCACCCTCATTAAATGCAGGAGTGCTCTCCTTCCTTGAATTGGGGAATCTCTGTTGACTAGGAGCGTTTGGGTGGATTTTGCCCATTTTTGGCTAGATTTGGAGCATTTATTGCTTCCTTGGACCTCCCACACACCTCTATTTGCTCACCCACGCATGCCTTGGCCTCATTTATGACCCAGCATGCTTCAGCCACCTTCACACTAGAATTCGTGACTGTTTGGGATGATTAGGACTGGGTTGGACCCACCTAGGGGGGATTGAGGCCAATTTTGGCAATTTAGCTTGTACACTCATCTTGAGATATCTAATGCTCTCAAATTTCTCCATGATGTAATAAAAACCTGTTCTAAACATTTTCACATGTTAGACAGACTGATAATGCCAAGTTTCAGTTCACATTGTGTGTAAATTTTTCTTCTTTTCAAGCTATTTTGCTGGTTATTGAAAATTATTCGATTTTGTGAGGTTCTCCATAGCTCTAGGATCTACTGTGAATCAAAATACTCACATGGTATCAGATCCTTGTTTATTTGGTGAGTGGAAGATCATTCCTTAAGCGTTTGAACTGCATTCTAGTGAGGATTTCCAGATAAAAATCGTGTGTTTTTTGCAGGTGTTTCAACAGTTTTCTCACCAACGCAGTAGTCATGGAAGCCAACCAAATGTTGCTCACTCCCTTCAATTTTTTTGATTGGAAGGATGAGATGGTTATCAAACTGAGATCGAAAGTTCTCTACAGAGTAACCATGGGCACAGAGGCAGAACCAAACTCAGCTGTAGAGAAAGCCAAGTATTACAATCGACTTGATGAAGCATATGGCATGTTGTGCCTGAGTATTTCAAGGGAACTCTTGTTTCACACTGATAGTCTAACAACTCCCAATGAAGTATGGGTGAAGCTTGAATCACTCTTTGGGAAGACTGATGAACTAAGAGGCCACCAACTTGAGAACGAGCTCATCAACTTGAGCCCAGCTCACTTCGAAACAATCCAAGAATTCTTCACCAAATTCAAGTCATTGGTACTTCAGTTGCAGCAATGTGGTATTGTTAAGAAGGAAGAACAACTGATTCTATCAATACTGTCAAAGCTAGGGCCAAAGTTCTCTATATTTGTTAGCACATTCCACTCAGCCAAGATGACCCTTCGAAATTGGCAAATGCCATCTCTAGAAACCTTCATGGAGTGTCTCACTTAGGAGCAGGACAAACTAGTTCAGATGGGCACCATAAAATCGAAGGACCAAGCACTGGCAATGGGTGTTTCGAATGCTACCAAAGGAAAGAAGAAAGCAAAGGGTTCGAAGCAGCCATAGAAGAGGAAGTTTGATAAAACCAAGCCTGCAGATGGAGGTTCGAATCCTTCAAAGGAGAAGGAAAAGAAGGGAAAGGAAAAGACCAAATGCACCTATTGTCATAAGGGATGGCATCTAGAGAGCTCATGTATGAAGAAAACCATTGACTCAATGGCGCAGCTGCTGGAGAAGAACAACATCCCAGTCCCTAAGGGCGCAAGGAAGAAAGAAAGCACCTCAAATCCTCACAATAAGGAGAAGTGTCATGCTTTGGTAGCAGGTATTTCGAATCCCTCATCCTTTAAAATTGATTCAGGAGCTTCCAGGCATATGGTTTCATCCAGAGAGCTCTTCTCTTCTATGCATTCGAATGGTGGCCCAACAGTTCGAATGGGAGATGATTCAGAAATCCAGACCAAGGGGATTGGTAGGATTGACTTGGAGCATGGCTATTTCAGTGATGTGCTCTATCTACCCTCATTGGCTGCAAATTTGCTATCAGTTTATCAAATGAACCATACAGGAGAAGCCAAGAGAGTAACATTTACTCCATATTTGTTAGAAATCTCAGAAATTTCTTCAAATCAAGTTGTGGCAGTGGGGTTTGCTGATCATCAAGAGAGAATGTACAAATTCTCCAATTTCATTCCAAATTCTAGTGACCATGCTCTTGTCTCTCATGCCAACGAGACCTCCAAGCTGTGGCATGAAAGGTTTGGCCACATGAACTACAAATATCTCCAGACATTGCACAAGGATGAGATGGTAGAAGGGCTTCCTGAAATCAAGTCTTCAAATGGTGCATGCATTGGTTGTGTAGTTGGAAAGCATCCAGAGCGCAGCTATGAGAAGGGAATGGCAAGGAGAGCCACTCAACCACTTGGATTGGTACATTCAGACCTCATTGGTCCTCTTCCCACTCCATCATATGGTGGATCAAGGTATGTACTCACATTCATAGATGACTACTCTCGATTCTGTTGGGTATACTTCCTTAAATTGAAATCAGAAGTGTTTGAGAAATTGAAGATTTGGAAGGCCTTAGTGGAGAATCATAGTGGTCATAAGATAAAAATACTTAGGACTGATAATGGAAAGGAGTATGTGAATAATAACATTCAACATCTTTGTGAGGAATGTGGCATCCAAATGCAACATACAATCCCCTACACACCTCAGCAAAATGGTGTGGCAGAGAAGAAAAATAGATCTCTCAAAGAGATGGCCACTTGCATGATTGAAGCTAGGGATCTAAGCCCTAAGCTATGGGATGAAGCCATCAACTGTGCTGCTCATATTCAGAATAGAGCCTTTCACAAATCAGTCAAAGGTAAAACCCCCTATGAGGCATGGTTTGGCCAAAAACCAAAAGTGTCGAATTTCAGAATTTTTGGATCTAGAGCATGGGCTCAAATTCCATCAGAAAAGATGAAGGCTTTGGAGCCACAGAGCAGAGAATGTATCATGGTTGGATATGGTGAAGACACAAAGGGTTACAATCTCTTTGACACATCCACACTCAAAACTTTGATTGAGAGAAGTGTGCAATTCGAAGAAGAACCAATTCCTGATTTTGAGCTTGCACCGGGGGAATGCTCTTCTCCTCCACACCTTAATGAAATAAGTGATGATTCAAGTTCTTATTTTTCTGATATTGCTGAAGATGAAATGGCTGAAGATTCCATTTCTATACATGAGTCACCATCAAGGCCCAAGTGGGCTGAAAAAATCATACAAGCTGCAGGTGAATTGGCAGGCAATCCCCAAGAGCCTAGGAAAACTAGATCTCAAGCAATCAATGCTTCCTTTGCAAATGAAAGTGAACTTGCTGATCACTGTTATATGTTGATTGGATCTAATCCAACATCATATTAGGAAGCTCATAATGATCCAAGGTGGAGAACAACAATGCAAGAAGAATTCCAATCTCTCCAAGAGAACAAAACATGGGATTTGGTGCCTCTTCCTCCCAAGAGAAAACTTGTGCAATGTATGTGGATTTTTCAAACCAAACCTGTTGTTGATGGTTCTGATCTGAAGTATAAGTCTAGGTTAGTGGCTAAGGGCTACTCACAAATCCATGGTGTGGATTATACAGAGACCTTTGCACCGGTTGCAAAGATGGACTCAATTAGACTAGCTCTAGCCATGGCAGCTAGTAAGGGTTGGGAAGTTCACCATATGGATGTTAAAAATGCATTCTTACATGGTGAGCTACAGGAAGAGATCTATATGCAGCAACCTGAAGGTTTCCAAGAGGATCCCTCACTTGTTTGCAGGTTGAAGATGTCACTCTATGGACTCAAGCAAGCTCCCAGGGCTTGGTATGCCAAAATGGATGCTTTTTTGCTCTCAATTGGTTTCTTTCGATGCAAGTCTAATACAAATGTTTATTTGCAGAAATGTGATGATAATTTTCAGGTCATTTTACTATATGTTTATGATCTTTTAATTACAGGGAGCTGCAACAAACAAATTGGCTCAATCAAAGCATCTTTGCACAGTGAATTTGCCATGAGTGACCTAGGATTGCTAAGGCAATTTTTGGGTTTGGAAATTGAGCAAACTGAGAGAGGTATATTGCTGAGTCAATCTAAGTATGCTTCAGACCTGTTATTGAAATTTAAAATGGCTGAATGTAAGTCAGCCAAGTGCCCATTCCTTTCAGGCATAAAACTAGGTGAATTTGAAGACTCTCCATTGGTGGATTGCACACTCTACAGGCAGCTAGTTGGAAGTTTGTTGTACCTTACACATACAAGACCTGATTTGTCTTATGCTGTAAGTGCTGTAGCAATATATATGTAGCAGCCACATGAGATCCATTGGAAGGCAACCAAAAGGATCCTTCAATATGTCCAAGGAACAAAGAGCTTTGGGGTACACTATGCAGCTGGTTCTTCACTACAACTAGCTGGATTTTCTGATTCCGATTGGGATGGAGATCCCATTGATAGAAAGTCCACTTCAGGTTTTGTTTTCATGTTTGCTAAAGGTCCCATTTGCTGGTCAAGTAAGAAACAACACACTATTTCACTTTCATCAGCAGAGGCTGAGTACAGGGCAGCAGTGAACGCAGCCACACAGTGTGTTTGGTTGCAAGGTATTCTTCGAGAGTTTGGTGTTGCTATTGATTCTCCAACCAACATTTGGGTTCATAATCAAAGTACCATCAAGATATCTATTGATCCAATATAGAGGCATAGAACAAAGCACATTGAAATCCATATGCACTACATTCGGGGCTTGGTGCATGATAGAGTGATTTCCTTGCAGTATTGCCCATCCATCGAGCAAACTGCTGATATTTTCACCAAGTGTTTTACTAAGAAGACCTTCACTCACTTGAGAGCTTTGCTTGGAGTGAGTGACGTATGGTGATTGCTGAAATTTTATTGTAGGTTCAGCCCCATGTCCATTTTAGAGGGAAGTTTTTATACCATGTGGTTTTACTTCTTGTCCTCAATTTACATGAACAAATAAAATTTTTGTTTGTAATGAGGTGACTTGAGCCTTTATTTCCAAGGCCTCCCACTTTAATTTCATGAGATGTACTAAGTTCTGGTTAAGGGGGGGTGTTAGAACAATAATCCATACTTAGTACCATAGTCTATAACCTTAGTCAATTTTATTGCCACATGTGCATTATTACACCATAGTTTGGACTAGGTGACTTTAGTTGGTCAAATATCCACTTTTGAGAGTGTTCACACCTGTTTCTAAGAAAACCAGCTCACCCAAACTCCATTTTTGTCCACAAGTGCTCCCTCATTAAATGCAGGAGCGCTCTCCTTCCTTGAATCGGGGAATCTCTGTTGACTAGGAGTGCTTGGGTGGATTTTGCACATTTTTTGCTAGATTTGGAGCATTTATTGCTTCCTTGGACCTCCCACACACCTCTATTTGCTCACCCACGCATGCCTTGGCCTCATTTATGACCCAGCATGCTTCAGCCACCTTCACACTAGAATTCGTGATTGTTTGGGATGATTAGGACTGAGTTGGACCCACCTAGGGGGGGATTGAGGCCAATTTTGGCAATTTAGCTTGTACACTCATATTGAGCTATCTAATGCTCTTGAATTTCTCCATGATGTAATAAAAACCTGTTCTAAAAATTTTCACATGTTAGATAGACTGATAATGCCAAGTTTCAGTTCACATTGTGTGTAAATTTTTCTTCTTTTCAAGCTATTTTGCTGGTTATTGCAAATTATTCGATTTTGTGAGGTTCTCCATAGCTCCAGGATCTGCTGTGAATCAAAATACTCACACTATGAGATTTATATGACATGAAAAATGTAATACCCCAGTTTGACCCCACAATGTAAAATTGTAAATATTGATGTAAAAGGCTAAAAGCCAAGACTATGTAAAAATGTTTTTGATATTAATATAAAAATCTCTAATGGCTGCATGGGAAGAAGGACGAATAAGAGATGGGGGGATATGAATCCACAAGTGGGAAAGTGATAGTGAGATTCAATTTATATCCTTAGCCTTAGTCATTTAAACAAAGTTCCTAAACCTTTAGTAGGATCCATGGTTAATTAAAAAAGAGCATTGTTTTAATTATACTAAGAAAGGGATTAAGAGGGGAAAATTGGTTCCATGTGGAGGGGGCCACAAGGCAATTTGATCTGTGCGTATAAAGGAGAGTTTTCAATCTAGAGAGAGATTCGATTCCTCATTATTCCTTAACCATTTCAAATTTCACTCTTCTATCACCACCTCTGAAAGCCATATATTGTAACAAATAAGGAAGACACCACTGCTAAACATGAATTCTGCATGCAATTAACTCAGGTATGATGGTGTGAGAGAAACTTGGCTTTCATCTTGTGCCTTGGAATCCCAATTCAGAGACTTCTTGTCTGGACTATGTTGGAGCGACAGAAGGGAAATGGAGGTTTCCCAAGGGACAGTTAACTCAGAGAAGGGAGCTTGTTCCCGGCGTTGTGCAGGTTGATGGGGAAGGAGAATTGATGATTGGGACAACTGTGGAGGGTGTTTAGGTACTAGTGGGATTCCTAAGTGATTCAACTAAGTAATTGGGTTTGAGAGAGATATTTTCCCTTGTGGATTGATAGCCCCAACTTGGGGGTGGAATGTCAAAGTGAGACTTGGATTGACAGAGCCTACGACTGGGAGGAATGTCCTTCACATGCATCTAGTTGGATAATTTGATTTAAAAGATAAGTACCTATGTGACTATGAATGCCATGGTTTAATTATGTGTTCAATGCTATTTAAATATTGTTTATAAATGTTGGACTTACATGTGTGTTCATGTTTGTGTTGAATATAAATTATAATTCATGCATGGATTAATTTGGGCAACCATTTCATTTTATTCTCTACTGTTAAAAATGAATTAAATTGGATAAAAAATAAATTGAATATGAATGTTTAAATTCAGACATGGGTATTGAGTTTAGCGTGGTCTCCATGGGAAAATGAGACTGTTGGGTACATTACAACAAAGAATATGTATAATTAAAGGCTATATTGGTGTTACATTGATTATAAAATAATAAAAGTAAAACAACATATCTTCTTAGAGATTGTTTATTTAACCATTCATACTCCAACATATCCTTACAACCCAAACTTAAACCAATGCCAATCAAATGTTCACATGGCTCTTCTTTTTATGTTAGCACTTTTTAGAAAATTCCCATGGATGATTGTAAATTAATTAAAATACAAAAATTGCAACCAATATCAAACCTTAGTTAGTAAGGAAACACAAGTACTATTTACAAACTTTGCGATTAACCCTTTTATACATTGTAATCTCATCCTGTATGTTGAATGAGTTCCATTTTGTTTTCTTTTATGTAATAATAAAACAATTGAAAATTGGTATTTCATGTAATAAACATACTCTTTGTACATAAAAAAACAATGATTACTTTTGTTTGATGCATGTTGTTGTTGGGACGACTCCTCCTACATTGCAATTATGCCCATTTCTTTGAACATTTCCTTGTCCAATTTTTTTTGAAATCCCTACCAACATGTCTTCGATATCACCTCATTCATCCTTTAGAATTTTATTAATTTTCCTAAAAAATGAAAATCATAGTAAAAAAATGGTTAGTATATATATGAAAATAAATGTAGAAAAAATATTAATTTTTTATTTTTGTGGACTAGTATATGCATATTATAGAAAAAACATCTTCAACAATAATACTTTTTAAATGATTCTTTTTTCTTATTGTACGTTTTATCTATTGTAAGTCTCATATGTCTCATTTACAATTGCTTCATAAACACTTGTTGTAGTTTATATATAACATGATACTTTGAGTCATTGGATTGATTTTTGTATTGTAAGTGAAAATAGGATTTATACTTTCTTTCCACACATCCCTCGTAGTTTTATAAAAACGTTTCTCTCTATCATTAACTTCCAACACTAGTCCAGATGAAGTGAGGGCTGGTTCATAATCATTTATATTCTTCATAACTATTATATTCTTAGGATGAATTTGTGTTCCCTTGTTGTGAGTCCTTGCACAACATTTAATGAAAGCAAAATTGAATGTTTGAAATGTGTTAGCAATGATTGTTAAGAAGTGCATTATTAGTAAAAATTTAGAGAAAAAATTCATATTAAACACAGTTTGATCCACCTAATTCCTCTCTTTGCAACATTTCCATAAAACTTTTACACTCTTTTCTACTCAGATTGCGAACAATCTTTCTGAGTTTCTTCAAGTTTTTTCTTTGCACGGCACACATTATTGCACGCGCGCACACACACACGCATATTACTTTTATATTATTTTTTAAAAGAATTTTCCATGTTCTCTTCAAGAGATGTGCTTCCCTCATGCTTGTTGCTATATGATTTGTTGCTAATATTCTATTTGCCATATTTATCAATAAAACATTTGCATAGCAAAATACACATTTATGATATATGTTTTACAAACCAAGTAAATGATTTCATGCTAATTTTTTATGTGTGTTAAGCAATGCATATAGTTAAGTAACACACATTAGTGTGCCTAATAAAATTTATGTAATGTTGCGTCATTATTATGTATTGTGCACTACTAAATTGGAAAACATTTAAATAAAAAAGGCAGTACCAAATCGTGCATTTTACGAAAAAATGAAATAGTGCATGTTTATTGTACATTGTGCATTGGGAATCATGAAAGGATTTTAAAAAATAACAACAACACAACAGATACCCATAGTACCAAATAAAAATATCCATTTCCTAAAAACAAATCTCATTGTAAAATAGTACAAAGTAAACCACTAATGCTAGGGTTTGCAACAACATAAAACAAAAGGGAAGAAACAAGAAAAATAGGATTTGCAGTGCTAAAGGTAACTTTTAAACCCTTCTATTATCTGAAAAATGCATTATAAATATTAATAGGAATAAAATAGAAATTAAGGAATTTTTTAATGAATTGAGGGGCAATTTTAAATGAAAAGAATGAAATTTCATACTTGAAATTTCGCCTTTGCATATTTGTATGTGTTCCATGGTGATCCTTACAAATTCATCTATTTAGAAAAATATGGCTACTCCAAAGTATTCCCTAGTAAATCTCTCATGCATAAGTCTCCCCTTTAACTTTTGGCAAAATAATGGAATAGGGATTAGGGTTTTCTTTTATAAACTCACTTTTACAAAATAAAATTCCTACTCATTTTTTTTCTTGATATTTTAGTGCAATGATGATAAATGCACACATTTAAAAAAATGATTAGTAATGTGCCCTTCAAAGTTAAGTGTACTCGTGCACTATGTTGACATAAATACACTACTTAAATAATTTACAATGAAAATAGAAATGAAAATTTCCACAATCAACACTTTGCTAAGTTTTTCGTTTATGGAGGTTTCTATGAATGTTTATTGTTGATATGTTTCATATTTTAGTGCACTAGTACATTTATGATATACATATGCACTGGTAATGTAGATGTGAATTACTTGCATTGATGGAATGGCTCTAAAAACTCTAATTGAAGTTAGCATGTTACTTGCATCCCAAACTTTATTTTGAATTACAATACTCCATATGATACATAATAATTATCCGTGTGCTCATGAGTGCAAATAGTATCATTTGAAATTATTCAAATGATGCTTAAAATCACACCATCTACTTAAAAAAGGATTTCAAAAGCTTGCTTGAAGTTAGAATGTTACATGCTTCCAAACTTTATTTTAAGAATGTTGACATGTATTGATTGTGGTTTTAGCTCAAATGCAAGTAAAAATAGGTTATAATATAAAATGATCAATTCTTCAAATTCCAACTCATTCCATATCATTCCAAGTTCATTAAGTTCTTCATTTTCATTTGCAATAAGTTCATATTGTATTTATGTAATTATTATTTGATTGAGTTTATGCTAGCTATGCACGTACATTTGAATAATTGTGCATTAAATTTTCCAAGATCATGATTTATGATTAAGTTTGAATGTGTAGGATATTCCACCAATAAAAAAATGTTGCAATATATTATCAGGATCAAGATATTGTAGGCAATTGCTAGACGAAAATGGACAGCCACTTTTATCCGACCAACTATAACTACGGGGGCTTCACCTTGTTGACCAATATCTTATCACATTCATTCATAAAGGGAGGTTTTTTAAATTGTGAAAAATAAGGTCAATATATTATAGGAATTGGGGGGGGGATGTCTTCTATGGGGGTTCATAGGTATTGGGGTGTAGGGTATAAAAAGGGGCATATAGGAAAAATTGGGTTTCTTTAATTTGGAATCTGTATTGGGAGGAGGGGCTCAACGCGAGGATTTTGGTAGGTATTTATCAATCTATAGTGAAATTAGGGGTATTATGTAATATCCCATGAACACATGTGCTATGACATAGTTTCAACGAGTGAAGACCCCCGTGACTATAAAACACCATCTTCTAACAACCATCATGGAAAATGGTACTTCACCATGAAATGGATCTCTTTTATGACACCCTAGTAGTATGTGGTTGTTTTAAATGTAAATGGTTGGAGGTGAACCCTTGATGTGTCACATTGTCCCATTATATTAATGATTGACTGCCTAAATTTATCCTTATCCATATGATAAGATGCTCCAGAATCAATGAGCCACTCATTTGAAGAAGATGCATTGAAGGAGAAACCAAAAGCACAAAGTGCAGGTCCATGAGTTGTAGAGTCAGAAGATGAATCAAGGTTGATGTTGTGCTTCTTCATTTTTGCTTCCAAGAATGTCATTTCATTGAAACACTCAGATTCCACATGACCATCTTTCCCCCAAAAGTTGCAATGAAGCCTAGTCTTCTTACCTTTTGATTTGGCTCCTTTGTCATAATTTGAAGGATGAGATGGATGAGAGGGTTTGGGACCCTTGTTTTGCGTATTGTTTTGAGTAGGTTGCTTCTTTGGATTCTTGGTTTTATTCTTTTGTTGTGCCACTAAGGCTTTTCTAGATGTATCAACAGTGCTGATTACTCCAAGATGTACGAGCTTCTCTTGCTCTCTAATAAAGGAATCACAAAAGGATTCAAGAGTGGGTTCTACATAGTTATTCCCTAGAGATTCTTTCATGGAGTAAGAGTGTGAGGAACCTCCAATAATTAAATGATAAAAATGCACGATATATCAGAAATAGCAGAACACAAAAGAGATTTATTAATCGCAGGCCACTTTGAGGGGGAAACCTCCTTTGAGAAAGCTCAATACAAATAACTCGTGGATGCCTTCATTGACCTCAACACATACTTATATACTAAGTCTAAGCTAAACAACTATTACTCCCCATGAATGTGTGATAATACAATATACTCACGGGACGACTTGCAAAGCATATGCGTCCAACAACAATATACAAACAATGTGGGATAATACGATAAACTCACGGGACAAATTACAAAGCATTTGCGTCCAACAAAAATATACTAACAAAGTAAAGAGAAGGGTTGACATGGGCTCCTAACATCCCTCCCTCTTAGAAAAAAGCTTTGTCCTCAAAGCTCTAGCTATGGAAATTGTTGCTGAATCTGAAGGAGTGGTTCCCATGTATCATCCTCTGGTTGCATTTTGTGCCACTGAAGTAATACCTCTGTGATGGATCGAGAGCGAAGCTGATGATTGCGCCTATTGAGGATGGCCTCTGACTCCAAAATTATGGATCCTTCATTATCCATTTATGGTAAAAAAATTTTGCTCTGATGTTGGTGCCAAGAACTTTCTTTAGACAAGAGACATGAAATACTGGATGAATGCGAGAATAAAGAGGAAGTTCCAATTTATAAGCAACAGACCCAATATTCTGAAGAACCTTATATGGCACATAGAACTTTGAAGCGAGCTTATGATTCCCTTTGAGTTTCAAGGAGTATTTCTTGTAAGGATGTAGACGAAGAAAGACCATATCACCTGCTTGAAAAGTGCACTCAGAACGTTGCTAGTTGGCTTCTTGTTTCATTCGATTTCTTTCCATGTGAATATTGTCCTGCAAAATGTAAAGAATCTGATCATGGGTTCAAAGAACTGTGTCAACTGTCTGAACTAGTGAACTGCTGGGGGTGTATGGAAGAATCCCTGGTGGTGCCTGGCCATAGACTGCTTCATATGGAGTCATTTTAGATGTAGTGTGGTAGGAGGTATTGTACCACCATTCAGCGAGATGGAGCCACTTTTTCCACTGATGTTGTTGTTCAGAGGTGAAGCAGCGAAGATAAGTTTCCAAACATTTGTTGATAATTTGAGTATGATTATCTGTTTGTGGGTGATACCCTGAACTCATCTTCAGTTTGGTGCTAGTGTGGTGAAACAGTTCTGTCCAAAAACAACTAGTGAAAGTTGCATCACGATCTAAGACAATGGAAGAAGGGATTCCATGGAGACGAAAGATCTGGTCCAAGAAAATCTGAGGGATTGAGGAGGCGGTATAGGGATTGCTGAGGCCACAAAAATGATTATGTTTGGAGAGGTGATCAACCACAACCAAAATCATTGTCTTCCCTCCATATTTAGGGAGCCCTTCAATGAAATCCATAAAAATATCTGTCCAAATCCATGTAGGGATGGGAAAGGGTTCGAGCAATCCCAGAAGGAGTGTTGTTTCACCCTTGTTGTGCTGGTAGGTATCACATTCAGCCTCCATCTGTTGAATTGTCCTTTTCATTCCCTTCCAAAAGAAGTTACGTTGTGCCCGCTCATACGTTTTGAGGAACCCAGAGTGCCCTGCCGATGGAGAAGCATGGAGTTCATAGAAGACAACCTATTGAATATCTATGCTCTAGGGAAGCACCAGAAGACCCTTGTATCTCAAGGAAGCACCATCCCAAGAGTAATGCGGTACAACAAAAGATTTTTTGGCCAACTGTTGGATGACTTGAGATAATGAGGAGTCATTGACATAGCCCTATTGAATGGATTGCAACCAATTTGGAACATGTATAGAAATAGATGAAAGAGAAACTTGGTCATGAAATGTGCGAGAAAGAGCATTCGCCATAAGATTGTCATTACCCTTATTGTAAGTGATCTCATAGTCATAACCCATGAGTTTGATAACCCATTTGTGTTGTGCTGGGGAGGAGACCTGTTGTTCCAGGAAATATTTCAGACTCTAGTGATCAGTCTTGATGCATAAATGATTCCCTAATAAGTATGGCCGCCACTTTTGTACTACATGCAAAATAGCCATCATTTCCTTCACATATGTAGAGGCGAATAAATTCTTAGCAGAAAGGGATTTGCTGGTGAACGCAATGGGATGTTCATCTTGAAGGAGAACAACACCAAGTCCATTTTCGCAAGCATCACTCTCAATAGTGAAGGGCTTGGAAAAATCGGGCATAGCTAGAACATGTGTAGTACACATAGCTTGTTTCAGTTTGTCAAATGCACACTTAGTAGCATGTGTCCATGTAAAAGCATCATTTTTCAATAGAGTGTTTAATGGATCTGCAATATTCCCGTAATCCTTGACAAACGTTCGATAGTAGCCATTCAATGCCAAAAATCCACGAAGGATCTTGAGTGTTTGAGGATGCGACCAATTTTTCATGGAATCTATTTTGGCAGGATCCATGCAAACCCCTTGTGCTAAAATAATATTCCCGAGATACTCTAATTCCTCCTCTCCAAAAACACATTTAGACTACTTGGCATGGAGATGATGATCAGAGAAAAGTTGCAGTAAAAGATCCGGATGCTGGAGATGCTCAACCCATGTTTTACTATAGATGAGGATATCATTAAAGAATACCAAAATGAATTTTCGCAAGTAGGGCCAAAATATTTTATTCATCAATACTTGAAATGTGGAAGGAGCATTAGTGATGCCAAAGGGCATGACCAAAAACTCATAGTGGCCATCATGTGTGCGGAAAGTGTTTTTAGGGGTATCATCCTCATGAACCCGAATTTGATGATACCCAGAATGAAGATCCAACTTGGAGAAAAAATGAGCACCATGAATCTCATAAAGAAGCTCATCAACAACAGGAATTGAAAACTTATCCTTGATTGTGGGGTGATTAAATGCATAGAAGTCAATGCAGAGGCACCATGACCCATCCTTTTTTCGTACAATAAAAACTGGTGAAGAAAAGGAACTGGTACGAGGGATAATAATACCTTGCTTCAGTAAGTCATGAACGAGCATCTCAATCTCTGTTTTTTGGTGAAATGGGTAGCGATAGGGCCTGATGTTGGGAGGAACGCTTCTAGGAAAAAGATGAATACTATGGTCCTCTGGTCTTGAAGGTGAAAATCCCAATGGTTCAACAAAGACACATGCATATCTATCCAAAATTTGTTGTAGATCCAAAGGAGTAGTGGAGACCGTTCATGGGTGCATCTGAATGGAATGGAATTGAGCGATGACACCATGTGAATTCTTCTTAAGAATATTTTCCATGAGATGTGAACTGGTGATGCTGAGAGACCCTGGTTGTGAGCCCGTCAATGTGTTTTTTTTCCCATTGACTGAAAACTGCATCCAAATTTCATCAAAATCCCCATAAGATGGGGCCAAGTGTCTGTAACCATTGAGCGACCAAAACCACATCACATCTGCCTAAGGGTGAGGAAAACATGTCAGAGAGCAGGTTATATTATCCAATAGAGATACACACATTGCGACACTTCCCTTTGCAAGGTAAGGTTCCCCCATTGGCAATCATGAATTCAAAGTTGGAGCAAGGATGGAAAAAACAATCAGCCTGTTTGGCAATCCGAGGGTCAATGAAGTTATGAGTGCTACCAAAATCAATGAGTATTGTAAGAGGGAGATTCTTGAAGTAACCCTTGAATCGCATTGTTTGTGGGGTGATGAATCCGACTAAAGCATGGAGAGATATCTCTGGGTGGTCATACTGAGAAGGAGGGTCAACAAGCGGTTACTGAATGTCGACTAGATCATCTATTGTATCCAGATATTCTTCACCAATTTCAGTTGCAGGTAGAGAATCCACATCCAAGAGATAGAGTTTTTTCTCAACACATCTATGTCCCCTAGTGAATTTCTCATCAGAATTATAATAAAGCCCTTTTTCTCTACGTGCCCGCATCTCTGCTTCAGATAAATGCTTGATAGCAGTTGATCTAGGAGTTGATGTGATGGGAGGTCGTTGGGAAACCATATTTCTGAATGGAACAAAAGTGGATTTGGAGCGTTGTTGGGCTGTGATATTTTCCTCCACCAACTTAGCCAAACTTAGGTCTTCCATCATTGTGTTGGAACAAAACATTTTAACCTCAGATCGGATTGCATCCTTCAAACCACTGACAAAACAACTCTTGTATAATGCATAAGAAAATCCTTCCATGTGATTGGCCAGTTTCTCAAATTATGTCTGCTACTCTCTCATAGTGCTAATTTGGCGAAGTTTAGTGAGTGCTCCTGTGAATTCATCAAAAGCACTAGGACCAAATCGTTGCAAAATGAGTTGAAAAAAATCTGTCCATATTGGCTCTTCATGAGCCTTGATGTACCAACAGTACCATTGAAGGGCTTCATGTTCCAAATGAAAGGATGAAAGTGGAGCTTTGTTGACATCAATAGTATTATGTAGACTGAAATATTTTTCTTCACAGTATATCCATCCATTCGGATCATCACCATTGAAGCCAGGAAAATCAAGCTTCGACCCACGAAAATTGCTAGAAGAAGAGAACCCAATGTATGCAGAAGACTCTGGATGTTGTCTATTGTTCATGGTTGAATGTTGAAGATGGAGGCTGAGAATGTTTTCATCCAGATCTTGGATTTTGGTTTTGAGGGTTGCAAGTTATGACTCCATTTTTTTTGCTCTTGCGCGGGTGACAACCATAACTAGGATTTTTTTTTAAATGGGTAGAAAAAAAAAACTTCTTTAGTAAATGAAGATTTGGATTTGGCAAAAACTTTGATGGGTAATTGGGGTTTGACTAGGTTTTGGACAGTTTCTAATGGACAGGGAAGCAGAAAATGAGGATTTCATAAGCAGGGTGAAAGCATGAGAAAATTTGTCAAAGAGGGACAAAGAAGTAGAATTATGAAGTGAACACTGTGGAAAAATTTGAAGGCGATTGGGTGAAAATTGAAGAAGTTATGGAAAACCCTAAAAATAGACAGATGCGGGATTTCTGGCATCGGGAAGTGGAATTTGGGATAGGGTCCTCGGGAAGGAAATGTGCAGAATGGAAGTGGAGGGGTTCCAGTGAATTTTCAATGGAAATGGAGCTAAAGCAAAGAAGATATGAAAAAAAAACAGAAATTTGTAGGGAATAGATTTGAAACGGCTCGGAATTGATCTGCAACGGCTCTGGACAAATGTAATATACTATTGATAAGACAACAATATATATGGACCCTAGGTATGCTCGGCTTCCTAAAGGTTCAGGGGATTCATTCGGCCACCAATGTTGTCTAACGGCTTGCGTATTGGGGTAGTACCCCTCACTCCATGGCTCGGGTAAAACTGATAATCGCTTTGCTACAAACGAAAACTCTTGGTTTACCTCACGGGTGGGAACTAGTAAATCAAGTAGGGGTCGTTTCCCTTTTCGCTACTAGGTCCTCTCAATGGGCCAACTACTTCGGGGTTCCTGTGGTACTCCTCACAATGATTTTTAGGGCTATGCCCAAGTACTTCCCATAGTTAAGCGGATATGGATTATTCCTGCATTCGAACCTGCAATTGAAAGGAACAATACATATGGAAAGAAAAAGAACTGTTGCAATAATCGCAGCGCCTGGAAGCCACTGCAAACTTTGTTTTTGGCAGAAATTCCACCCAATGAGCCCAAGAAAGTGTTCTGATACCAGATGTGAGGAACCTCCAACAATTAAATGATAAAAATGCACGATATATCAGAAATAACATAACATAGAAGGGATTTATTGATCACAGACCAATTCGAGGGGGAAACCTCAATTGAGCAAGCTCAATATAAATAACTCGTGGATTCCTTCATTGGCCTCAACATGTACTTATATACTAAGTCTAATCTAAACAACTATTACTCCCCATGAATGTGGGATAATACAATATACTCACGGGATGACTTACAAAGCATATGCGTCCAACAACAATATACTAACAATGTGGGATAATACGATATACTCACGGGATGACTTACAAAGCATATGCGTCCAACAACAATATACTAAAAAAGTAAAGAGAGGGGTTGACACAGGTTCCTAACAAAAATGTAGATGCAAAAATAGAATAAGTAGGACCAAGCTTGAAAAAAATATCATAAATACATTGCTTTTATGGCTTATTTATTTTGCATTCTTCAACTAAGGTTCTAAGGGTTTTTAATTTAGAGAGATAGTCTTGAATGCAAGAAAAGTCACTTGGATTTAAATCAACCAACTCATTTTCAATATGGCGATCTCGAATCTCATTGTGTTTACCAAACACAGTTTTCATTTTTTCCCAAGCCATATCTGGTTCATCAATTCCTTGAAGGAGAAATCATAACTCATTAGAACTTGACATCCCAATTAATCCATGGGATTCATCACATTTATTGGCCCATTTTATTTTCTTATCATGATTATTAGGTTCAATTTCTTTTCTCGAGGTAATCTGGTAAAGTCCCATACCTTGTAGGACATCCTCCATATGGGATTTCCATGAGAAGTAGTTGGTACAGGTAATAAAAATATCACATGGAGCATACATATTGTAATGCATAGGTTATATGGATTAAAAAACAAAATATAATGGTCTATATGCAAAGAACTTGAAAAAATAGGCAGTTTAAAAAACAATGACACTAAAAATGGACTCCAGATGTCAAAGTTATGCCATTTTGAAGAAAGAAATAAAAGGGAACCATGGGGCCATGTGGTAGGCAAAGGTTGATCCACTTCATGATGGAAGCAAAAAAATGCAATAAAGAATCCACCCCTTTACTAACTTTGCCTATATGCTCACTTTTGTAAATAAGTTGCTTTAAAATAAGTGACCTACTTTTATAAAACACGTGGGAAGCATTTTTACAATGTAGTTACTTTATAACTTAAAGTTACATGAAATTTTGCAAAAAGTAACAAAAAAAGGATTTAAACCCAAGGCCTCTCACTTTTTAAAACAACTTTCAATCAAGTGAGCTAAGCAAAATATTTAGTAATATTATGGAGGAGAATGAGGGTGTTGTTGTTGTTGTTGGAAGAGTGTGCCTACCCAAAAAAAACCTTTCTTTTTGGCATGCAAGACACTACACAAACACACAAAAACAAAAAACAAAATTTTGAAACATACATTTCTTGGATTTAGGGTTAGTCCTTGGTTAGCGTACCCCAAAAAATGTAAGTTTTCTGACTATATTTGGTTATCGATTTCGAACAAAGCGCACAGCAAAGAGAATATGCAGTAAAGAAAACTCCCATAGGGTAAAAAACCATAAATACAACAAAAAATAAGATAAAATATGAAGAAATATGAATTTTTTTTAAAGCATACCTGTAAACAGTATACCTATGAATTTGGTACAATGGCCATATCTTGGGAAAACATAAACCTTTTCCAGTGAAATAAAAAGTGTTTCCAATTGAAAGTAGTGCTCTAGATGCAATGGAACACCTGTCTCATCCCATAAATAGACATAAATACAATAAACCAAAACCCATTTGATGCATATGACAACAACAATTCTGTTAGCTCTTTAGGAAACTCTTCTAGGTTGCAGCTCGAAGATGCCAGGTAACTTAATTTGTTCACTCAATGATGGATAATATTGGATCAAGATGAACATCTAACTCACTTAGTCATTTACTCAAAACAGTCTTAAATATACTCAACAATGCAAGGTCTTCAAGGACTGTTATCAGCTAGGTAAAAGGATAAAGTAACTAATCAATTAATGAGAACATACATAAAGCAATTACATATGATGGGCCAATTAACTATCAATGGGTGATAATGATCCCAGTTTAATAATCAAAGGTAAGATGACAATTACCACATGATTTTAAACATAGACAAAGAATACCATTCAACTCAATAACACAGAACAAAGATAAGAAAAGAAGGTCTAACAACAATGAATGAAAGAAGCTTGTAGGTTGATTACATTAAAGAAAGTGTTTGTTCATAAAAACAGTCAAGTAGAATACTCAAAATCGAACCTTTACTTCCTTTGAAGTTTTAGGCTTTATAGCCTTTACATGACAGTTCCAGATCCTCAGAAAAGGGAACCGATTTTCTAAAAATAGACTATTTAAAACAGTTTTACAATAAAATAGGAAAAGATCCTATTTTCATGGTCGAAACTTCATCTTCAATAGATATTCAGGGTCTTCGACTCCTTGCCATGATCTTGAGATGTTTGCTGGAGGAAACTGAAAATGCCACCTAGTAGATAGTCCAACTATTTACTAAATATAGGCAAGAAGCCCTATCTTTTCACCTTGTTGGCATCTTTCAAAACTGAAACAATATCTTAATATCAATGTCCTTAATTACTATCTAGCATCATAAATCATTCTCAAATTGTTTAGATCAACAAAATTCAGCTCTGTGCAAAAGGTAGCTTTCTGCATTATTTTGTAGTTTCAGTAGCTATGAAAAATAGACTTTAATTCTGTTAGCTACCGAAAGTTGTGCTTTCGGTGGCTAATGAACAATTAGACATGTTGTCCTAAGCCACTGAAAATTTCTCTGAGATGTTTGAAACTCTGAACTCTAGCTTGTTTTTAGCCTTCTGAGTTTTAAGAGATGAGGAAAAGTGATCAACTACAATTGGAGAGATGGCTCTCCTCCTTCTTTTTCCACTTATGAGAGTGGAAGACTTCTTTTCATCCTCTGTCTGTAACTCTGTTTCGAATTCATTCCAGAAAGGAAGTATGCCCAGCTCATGTTCCTCCTTTGCAGCAGCTCATAAACTATGAGCTTGATCAAGCCATGATGAGATAATCTACTTGCAATTTTGGTTGGCTTGGCTCTGACTTGATGAACCATCTTAGTCAGGATTTTGTAAAGATAAAAAGGGAGATTCAAGGGGTTCCTTCCAGTGAAATGATTTATCAATTTAAAATGATAGATCAACACCATATTGTATCTACCCTCACAGGTTATATAGACAAGAATTGACTTCAATAGATGCTACCATTTCTCCTGAAGATAGGACATAGGAATATTTTTCTTCCATACAAGACTTTTGTGCTCTGGTTTCAGATAGGATCTGAATTCAAAATCCTTTATAACAGTAGTCTTGAACCAATTTTCTCCAGTCCTTGGAAGTTTCGTCACTTCAGCTATGAGAGCTTCATCTACCTGGAATTCTTTCTTGCCAATCATTGCCTTTGTGCCATCAAATGTGAGAGAAAACGCTTCTGCTATTTGCTGATGCGATCCCTATAATTTTTCACATAACCTATAAAAACTTGCATCTTTAAAGAGTTGACATACCTCGGGGTGTGATTCCAGGTAACAGATGTCATCTAGCTCTTTCCTGAGGACCACTCCTCCTCCTTTCTTCATCTGTAAGCTATTTCTTGACACCTGCTACTAAAAATTCAAGCTTGAGAGAAAAATCGATGCGAATTTAGGGAAAAAGGTAAGCTCGACGACATGTAAGAGTGAAGGAGGAAGGATGTCTTGGTTAAAGAACCTGACTTTGAGGGATGTGAATTGAACAGCTAATCATGAGGGTTTAATGACTTGTCAATTTTGCATGATTACATTGGATGTACAGCTTTTTGAAATTTGGTAGACGTGAGAGATATAGGGTTCAATCGGCTAGGGTGAGATCATGATTGTAGTAGGTTTTACCTCGAGGAGATCGTGTCTTTGCTGGCAGTGACCCTTTTCGGTGGTTAAGGAATGATGAATCGCTTTTAAACTTCACGACTAAGCCCTTGAATAGACATCTTAACCATTTGAAACCGACTTACTTTTGGTAGCTGGAATGAATTTTCCTTTGAACACGTGAGCTACCAAAAAAATGGTGAAAATGCCTCTCCTTTCGGTAGCTTTGAATAATTTTTCCTTTACGCTGTCAGCTACCGAAAGATGGGTTTTCGGTAGCTAATGAACAATTTCCATGTCCGCCTAAGCTACCGAAACCTGAATTTTCTTTTGAAGAAAAAATGATATCCAATGTTGTTGCAAACGTTATTACATACTTCAAATATATTGAAAAAGAACCCCAAATCTTTATAAAACTGAAAAATTTAAAGACTTCCTATCACTACATAAAATAGATTTGACCAATTTTATTTGGGGAGATAACATATGGCTCCTACTCAGGGATGGAAACCTCCCTGTGAGGTTCCAAGAACCAAAGATCAAATGCCTTTCTTGTAAAACAAAACTCTAAACCTATCTTCTAGTGTTCCATTAGGCATGGAGTTATTTTGCAAAAACTGAAAACAAAAATGATATTTACAATGACAAGGCTTTGAAGCCTTAGATGAAATAGAGTTTCAGACATTGCCCATTGACTGCGCCACCAAACATTTCTTCACCTTCCAGACTGTGCAGTTTGAAAGTGTTGTTATGCTGCACTTGAGTTATCACAAAAGGACCCGTCCATAGAGAATCAAATTTACCATGCTTGCCCTTGTCTTGCCTGGGGGCATCCCATTTTAGAACCCAGTCTCCTACCTGAAAACTTTCCAACTTTGCCTTTTTGTCAAAAGTATTTTTTATCCTTTTCTAGTGAGATTCTGACTTTTCCACCAATTGTTCTCTAGTCTGCTGCAATTCAACCAAGTCGAGCATTCTTCTCACCATGTCATTTGGTTCATCCTGTTCCTCCTGAAGGAACTTAGCTATTGGTAGAACTAGCTGAATTGGGAAAATGGCATCAGTACCCTAAACCAATTTAAAAGGAGAAGTCCCTATGGATTTTTTATTGGTCACTCTGTCAGCCCAAAGAGCAAACTTTAGTTTAGAATCCCAGCTCTTCTTATTTTCTTCCAATAGCTTTATGATGATTCTGACTAGACTCTTATTGGATGACTCAACAAGGCCATTGCCTTGAGGGTAGTAGGGAGTAGAGTGTACCAATTGAATTCCCATTGATTCACACATGTCAACTAAGGCCTTATCTTTAAAAGCTGGTGCATTATTAGTTACCAGTCTTTTTGGGCAACCAAATCTGATAAAGATGTTTTCATAAAGAATTTTTATGATGACTTGATGATTGGCTTTTCTTGTGGGAATTGCCTCTATCCACTTGGTAAAATAATTAGTGGCTACTAGGATCCCTCTATGCTTCCCACTAGATGAAGGATTAATCTCACCTATAAAATCTAGGCCCCATTGCTGGAAGGGACTGTTAACTATGATAGGTTTCAGGGGCAAAGATTTAAGTTGTTGTTTTCCTACGAATCTTTGGCATTTGTCACAAGACTTTACAAAGGTGTATACATTAGAGAAAAGAACAGGCCAATAGTATCCAACCCTTAGAATCTCATGAGTTGTAGTTTTCCAGTAATGATGGCCTCCACATACACTTGAATGGAAATGATGCATGACTTGAACTGACTCTTCTTGATCTAGACATCTCAACAAAACACCAGAAGGATCTTTCCAATACAGCAGACTGTTACTTATGCAAAATTTAATAGATTTAAGCTTAAGAGCTCGTTCTTGAGTTGTGCTAAGTTTAGGAGGAACTTCTAAATTTTGCAAAAAATGAATAATACCTGAATACCACTCGCATGAAAACAAATTCTTAGCTACCTGCTGATTTTCTTGTTGCCCTTCTGCTGCTACTTCTGTCTACAAATTTTCTGAACTTATCCCGATGAAATTCATGTCAAGTAGTTCACAATTTTCTTTAGCCATAAGCTTAGCTAAGCCTTTGTCCTTTACTAGCTTGGTGGGCTTCACTTCTATATCAAATTCAATAATCTTAGTAATCCATTTGGCTCTCTTGCCATCAATGTCGACTGAGTTAAAACATCTTTCATAGAAGCTGAAGGAACATAAGCAATGACCTTTGTATGTAGGATATAAATTCTGAATGCCTTCAATGATTTGATCAGAGCATAAGCCTGTTTTTTTATAGGATCATATTTTAGTTCAGCATCCCTCAATGTTTTGCTGAAGAAGGCAATTGGGTGATCAAGACCTTCATCATCTTTCTGCAACAAAACTATTGCCACTGTATCATAGGAAGCAAAAGAGAAAATATAGAATATTTTGGTGAGATCTAGACTAATTAAAGTAGGTGCTTCCATGATGGCGTGTTTGATGGTTTCAAAAGAGCTTTTTGCATTGTCTGTCCATTTAATTTCAGATTCCTTCCTCAGCATGGACATACAATGCAAAATTTGGAATAAATCTCCTGACAAAGTTAATTTTACCAAGGAATGATTGAATGTCTTTCTTTGACCTTGGTATGGACAGTTTCCAAATTGCTTCAACCCAAACTGGATCAATCTTTACACCCTCTGCTGAAACAATGTGGCCTAGGAGTTTGCCTTCCCTGAGATCAAACTGATACTTCTTAGAGTTCAGAGGTATTCCAAACTGTCTTCATTTCAGAAAAACCTTTTTTAGGTGCTACAAATGTTCTTCATAACTGTTTGAGTATACAATGATATCATCGAGATATATGAGGACACACTTGTCTTTTAATCCCACGAAAGCTATGTCCATGGCCCTCTGAAAAGTGGCCTCGGCATTCATCAGCCCAAATGGCATCTTGGCATACATGAAGGTACCCCAGGGAGTGGTAAAAGCTGTCTTCTCCTGATCACCGAGGTGTACAGAAACCTGGTTATAGCCAGAAAAGCCATCTAGAGATGACATAACACTAGCTCCTGAAACTCTTTGCAATAGATTCTCCATCTTGGGAAAGGGGTAGTTGTCTTTCTTGGAGCGTTTATTCAGGTTTCTAAAATCAACACATAATCTGACCTCACCATTTTTCTTCCTCACTATTACTAAATTTGCAATCCATTTAGAATATCTCAGGGGAATTATGATTTTAGATTCAAGGAGTTTTTTTATTTCTTTCTCAATCACAGGTAACAAGAGAGGACTGATGGGTCTTAACTTCTATTTGAAAGGGATGGTGTCCTTCTCCAGAGGAATTCTGTGTTGAATGATATCTTCATCATAGGTTTTTAGATCACTGTATTCCCAAGCGAATACATCAACAAATTCTTTCATAAGACTGCAATATTCTGACCTCTGATTAACAGTCAACTCAGTAGACAAATTTATGAATTTAGGATGAGTTTGGCTTCCTATATTATGCTCTTGAACAACAGGGTCTTTCTATTTTTTCACAGGTTTGAAGGGGACATCATTATGGTCAAAAAGCTTCTCAAGAGGTACTAGACCTCAAGGTATATGATTGCTTGGCAACTGGACAATATCATGTTGACCCATTTTCCCTTTCAGTTTGGGCTTCTGGGATTCCTCTATATTTAGATTTTCTTGGTCAATATGCATATCATAAAATTCATCAACGACCTGGAGAAATCTACTAAGTTCATCATCATCCTCGAAAACTTTCCAGTATTTGACATTATCAGGTAGGGATGGCCTGTATTTGACTTGGATTTCATAGTTCAATTTAGGAGGCATAGGAGGAATGAACATACTAGCAGAGACAACAAGGGAATCAACCAGGTGGTTCATAGCTCTAGGTATATAAGAAAAGTAAAAAACAATAAAAGAGCCTCTAAGTTTCCATACCTCATCTCTGTATGCTTTCAGCCTGACATTCTTTGCTTGAAAATTATTGTTTACTTGTTGTATGATGAGCTCTGCATCTCCAAATATCTTCAAACACATGATTCCCATTTCTTTAGCAGCTTTTACTCCCAACAACAAAGCCTCATACTCTGCTATATTGTTGGTAGTCTGGAAATCTAGTTTATAAGACAAATGTATAGTATCTTTTGAAGGAGAGATCAAAACCACACCTGCACCTGCTGAGGCTTGAGAACTGGCACCATCAAAAAACATGCTCCAAACAGAGGTGGTTACTTCTTTAGATTGTTGACAAGTAGGCTTTGTGAGCTGCAGCGGTGCTGGCTGAGAGTCATCTATTTGCAAAATACATGCTCCAAAGTCTGTGTCCAATGCAAAGATGGGATGATATATAGAATTATTTTCATTGCTGATGATGTAGGCAAGCTGATTTTCTTTGTACAGTATTTTAGTTTCACCTCCAAACATTGGGATTGTAGCATAAGCAAGATCCATCTATATGGTACCTCCTAGCCTTTTACTCCATGAACAGGACAAGAGAAGGCCAAACTTGGGTGGGATATCAGAAACCACTACATCCATCACTATGCTTTTCGAAGGTAGCTGGGAGAGGTTTATGACAAGGTCTTTGATGAGGACTAGGAATTTGACTTTCCTAAAGTCAAAAGAGAAAAGATCATGGTAGGGTTTTGTGATGTTAAGCCCAAGTTCATCCATCACTGCTTTTGGCATAAGGTTATGGGATGCTCCGGAGTCTAGCAAACAATTGTGAAGTATCTTGTCATGTATGTTCAGGGATATATAGAAAGGTGGACAAGACTCATCCAGTTCTTCAACCATAGGACCTAGGGTTACTGAGGGCTTCTCATCTTGCATATTTACAAAGTCAGCATCTATGGGTGTATTTGTTTGAAGGGATTTCAATATAGATGACTTGAAGGAATCATTCTTCATAAGCTCTATCAATGGAAAAGAGATTTTCAGTTTCTGAATTTATGCTTCAAGATTGAAACAGTACGACATTTTATTAGAAGTTCTTACCTCTTGTGATGGAGCTTTGAGCTGAATCTGATCATGGACTAAAGGTTGCAATGGCCTTTGCTGCTGTTTTGCAGGAGCAATGATCTATTTTGCAAGAGCAACAATTTGTTTTGTAGGAGCAGCAATTGTTTTTGCAGAAGAAGCAGACCGCTTTGTAAGGACATGATTCTTCTTTCTGGGAGCAATGATCAAAGGTTTTTTCGCAGTAGTTTTGGACCTCAAATTATAACCCCCTTGATCATCTTCCTGATACAGGGACTCTTCATTGATCTGTTCATTCATGAGGGCTTCCTCATAATTTGATTGTGTCAGGAAATATAGGTCAACTTCCTCTTCCATGCAATTGATATTGTCTTCTTCTTCTCCTTCTCCATGAGTAAGCTCTTGTTCCTCTTCTAATACAGCGTGCTGGAAAGGAGCTCTGATTCTTTGTTCTTCAGGTGATTTTTATCCCTTTGGAGGATCTGAGCCTGTGGGTTATTTCTTCTGTAAGGGAAAGTATTAGGGTTTCTAAGAACAAAATCATTTGGTCCTTTACCTCTTGCAGGTTGTTTACCTTGAATTTTCAATTTAGACATTTCAGATGTTAAGCTGTCCAACATCTTGGCCATTTTTTCCATTTTTGTTTCTGATGAATAAGAAGGGTCTGGAGTTTGCTTCTTTCTGTCCATTTTCCCCTTAAGTATCTGAGATGAAATAATATTAGAATCAACTTCAAGAGCAGGATCTTGCATGAGTGATAAAGAAGCAGATTTTCGTTCTCTAAGATGAAGACAAAAATCGGTATCAAAAGCATTTGCATAAGTGATTCTGGCTAAAGTATCTGTAGGTTTGATCTCAGCAGGGATCTTGCCAAACATTTTATTAAATCTCTTTGTGAAATTTGAAACAGACTCGCCATTTTCTTTCTTCAAATTACCAAATTCTGTGAGGTAATAGAGATGGTCTCATCTTTCTCCCCAATGCTTCAAAAATAATTCATCTAGAGCTTCAATGTCAGCTACTGATACAACAGGTAACTCTTTGAACCATTTCCTAGCTTTACCATCTAAAATCTGCACAAAAACCCTAGTCCATACATCCTCATCCTCAATATTTATGTTCTCAGCATAACTGTAGAATGCCTCTAAATGTTCTTCAGCTGTAAAGTCTCCCTCTCCAGTAAACTTAGGCATGTATTTTTGGTAATCTCTAGTAGGCATAGCAGAAAGGGGGTTAGGAAAATTTAGAGGGGCATATCTCGCAGCGACGATCTTTTCCATCTTAGTCAGAGGGACAACCATAGTGGATATGGGTATGGAAAAGGCAGAAGAAGATGTTGATGGTTTGGGTGGTACCTGAGGAGGTATAGGTGGTGGTAAAGGTGATGGGTTTACCCCAGTGGAGTTGCCAAGAATTGAGGTGAAAAGATTTGTTGGCTAACTGGGAAAACATGAAACCTTGTAGAACTATCCAAGTAATAAGGCCAACTTTTATTCACGTTTATCTAAAAGATCTTGCAAAATATTTTCGATGGCAGGAAAATTGGTATGAATATGAGAAGAGTTTTCTTCAAGCTCAGTTTGTAAGGGGTTTAGGAAAGAGGAAAATTCCTCTTCTTTGATAGGCTCTAGAACTTCTTTTCCTAAGTCAGATTGGACAATATGTTCAGAAATCAGATCTACAACAACATAAGTGGTTGAAGATTCCTCAACTTTCAAATTTTCTGATTCACTTATATTTTTCTGAGAACTAGATGCTTTAGTGGAATAAGATTTAAAGGGAGGCTTACTTGATCAAACAGAAGAATTACCTCTAGAAGTAACTGAAGTGGTTCCCTTGTAGATCTGGAAATCTGTCTTTGTGAAGCTCTTCCTCTCCTTATAATCTATTCAGGATCTGAAATAGGTGTCACTGGTGGCCTTTGAGGATTTTCTCTGGTACTTGGTCTTCTCAAAGCCACTTTATTCCAATGGAGTCGCCATATAGATGATTACAACCAGGATAATGTCCACACTTTGTCTATCATCAAAGTTGGATCTATGTCGTTTCCCAAGGAAGTTGAGCTTCAATCTCGTCTCCCCGGCAATGGCGCCAATTTGTTAGCTCTCTAGGAAACTCTTCTAGGTTGCAGCTCGAAGATGCCTGGTAACTTAATTCATTCTCTCAATGATGGATAATATTGGATCAAGATGAACATCTAACGCACTGAGTCATTTACTCAAAACAGTCTTAAATATACTCAACAATGCAAGGCCTTCAAGGACTGTTATCAGCTAGGTAAAAGGATAAAGTAACTAATCAATTAACCAGAACATACATAAAGCAATTACATATGATGGGCCAATTAACTATCAATGGGTGCTAATGATCCCGGTTCAATAATCAAAGGTAAGATGACAATTACCACATGATTTTAAACATAGACAAAGAATACCATTCAACTCAATAACACAGAACAAAGATAAGAAAAGAAGGTCTGACAACAATGAATGAAAGAAGCTTGTAGGATGATTACATTAAAGAAAGTGTTTGTTCATAAAAACAGTCAAGTAGAATACTCAAAATCGAACCTTTACTTCCTCTGAAGTTTTAGGCTTTATAGCATTTACATGACAGTTCCAGATCCTCAGAAAAGAGAACTGATTTTCTAAAAATAGACTATTTAAAACAATTTTACAATAAAATAGGAAAAGATCCTACTTTCATGGTCTAAACTGCATCTTCAACAGATATTCAGGGTCTTTGACTACTTTCCATGATCTTGAGATGTTTGCTGGAGGAAACCGAAAATGCCACCTGGTAGATAGTCCAACTGTTTACTAAAAATAGGCAAGAAGCCCTATCTTTTCACCTTGTTGGCATCTTTCAAAACTGAAACGGGATTTTAATATCAATGCCCTTAATTACTATCTAGCATCAGAAATCATTCTCGAATTGTTTAGATCAGCAAAAGTCAGCTTTGTGCAAAAGGTAGCTTTCTGCATTATTTTGTAGTTTTCGTAGCTATGAAAAATAGACTTTAATTCTGTTAGCTACCGAAAGTTGTGCTTTCAGTGGCTAATGAACAATTCGACATGTTCGCCTAAGCCACCGAAACTTTCTCTAAGATGTTTGAAACTTGTCTTTCCTTTTGGTAACTAGAAGGGTCTTATCTCTGTGCAATAAGCTGTCGAAAACTGGGTTCTCGGTAGCTAATGAACAATCACTATGTTCGCCTAAGCCACCGAAAAACTCTGTTTGATCTAACCTGCAAAATTTGACAAAAATGTATTTTATGGCTTTTGTTATTCATCATTTGGCTATTTGGAATTATCTTCATTTTGGGATAAATCCGGAGTGTCAGCAAAACTGATGGCTACTGCTGCTAGGGTTTCAAGATCTGAGTGTGTCTTAGGCTGAGGCTTTGGAGGCATCATCTTGTTTCTCAGCAACCTGGCCTTCCTATACCATTTGGTGTTGTCTTTCATCAACATCAAGTTCCTTTCTTTTAACTTAGTATACTTTATAGTAAGCTCTTGAAAGGAATTACGTAATCTGGCATTATTTTCAGTTAATTTTGTATTCCTTTCTTTAATTACTCTTTCAAGAATTCTAAGTTCATATACCTGCATAAGAAGTTGATTGATTTTCTGAGATGAAGATTTCTTAGTCTTGCTGGTTGATGCTTCAGCAACATGCTGATCTGGCTCTTCCTTAGGTGTAGGTGAAGGCAAATTTTCATATCCTGCTTTAGCTTCTTGCTGTTCATCATCTTCAGAATCTGTGTATGGCAAGTTGAGGACATTTTTGCTTTGTGAAGAAGCTTCTTCTTTCTCTATCTTTTTACTGAAATCTAGCTTCTTTTTAGCCTTCTGAGTTTTAAGAGATGAGGAAAAGTGATCAACTGCAATTGGAGAGATGCCTCTCCTCTTCCTTTTTCCACTTCTGGGAGTGGAAGACTTCTTTTCATCCTTTGGGTGTAACTCTGTTTCGAATTCATTCCAGAAAAGGAAGTATGCCCAGTTCATGTTCCTCCTTTGCATCAACTCAGAAACTATGAGCTTGATCAAGCCATGATGAGATAATCTACTTGCGGTTTTGGTTGGCTTGGCTCTGACTTGATGAGCCATCTTAGTCAGGCTTTTGTAAAGATAAAAAGGGAGATTCAAGGGGTTCCTTCCAATGAAATGATTCATCAATTTAAAATGTTAGATCAACACCCTAATGTATCTACCCTCACAGGTTATGTAGACAAGAATTGACTTCAATAGATGCTGCCATTTCTCCTCAAGATAGGAAATAGGAATATCCTTCTTCCATACAAGACTTTTGTGCTCTCGTTTCAGATAGGATCTGAATTCAAAATCCTTTGTAATAGTAGTCTTGAACCAATTTTCTCCAGTCCTTGGAAGTTCTGTCACTTCAGCTATGAGAGCTTCATCTACCTGGAATTCTTCCTTGCCAATCAGTACCTTTGTACCATCAAATGTGAGAGCAAACGCTTCTACTATTTGCTGATGCGATCCTTGTAATTTTTCACATAACATATAACAACCTGCATCTTTAAAGAGTTGACATACCTCGGGGTGTGATTCCAGGTAATAGATGTCATCTAGCTCTTTCCTGAGGACCACTCCTCCTCCTTTCTTCATCTATAAGCTATTTCTTGACACCTGCTGCTAAAAATTCAAGCTTGAAAGAAAAATCGACGCGAATTTAGGGAAAAGGTAAGCTCAACGATAGGTAAGAGTGGAGGAGGAAGGGTGTCTTGGATAAAGAACCTGACTTCGAGGGATGTGAATTGAATAGCTAATCATGAGCGTTTAATGAGTTGTCAATTTTGCATGATTACACTGGATGTACAACTTTTCAAAATTCGGTAGACGTGAGAGATATAGGGTTCAATCGGCTAGGGTGAGATCATGATTGCAGCATGTTTTACCTCAAGGAGATCGTTTCTTTGCTAGAAGTGACCCTTTTCGGCGGTTAAGGAATGACATTAGAGGAAATTTGGGTTAAAAATGGGCCTCCCAAGGAAAATAATAAAATAATAGTAGAGAGAGTAAAAAAACTACTTTTGTGGATCGTATTTTCAACATATGTCCTTGTAGGTTTACTCAAATTTCAAGCGGGAGGACTCGTTGGATGCATAATTAAATTATGCATCCAATGAGTACCCATGTTGCATACTTTTAACAACATCCACACCATGAAAAATTGAAAATACATTAAAAACGTGTTTTTAGTGAGAGAAAACACGTTTTTAATGTATTTTTGATTTTTCGTGGTGTCAATGTCGTTAAAAGTATGCAACATGGGTACTCATTGGATGCATAATTTAATTATGCAACCAATGAGTCCTCCCACTTGAAATTTGAATAAACCTACAAGGAGATAAGTTGAAAATATGATCCAAAAAAGTAGTTTTTAGTTTTTCCCTCCAATTTTTTTAGGTGCTGCTCCATGTTTGAATTTTAAATCATTTTGATTGGCTAATACATGATGACATGGAATTTGTATTATTTTTTGAAGGCCCATTTTAAATTGAAATTTCCTCTAATGTGAATCGCTTTTAAACTTCACGATTAAGCCCTTGATTAGACATCTTAACCGTTTGAAACCGACTTACTTTCAGTAGCTGGAATGAATTAGCCTTTGAACACGTGAGCTGCCGAAAAAGTGGTGAAAATGCCTCTCCTTTCGGTAGCTTTGAATAATTTTGCCTTTACGCTGTAAGCTGCCAAAAGCTGGGTTTTCGATAGCTAATGAACAATTGCCATGTCCGCCTAAGCTACCGAAACCTGAATTTTCTTTTGAAGAAAAAATGATATCCAATGTTGTTGCAAACGTTATTACATACTTCAAATTTATTGAAAAAGAACCCCAAATGTTTATAAAACTGAAAAATTTAACGACTTCCTATCACTACATAAAATAGATTTGACCAATTTTATTTGGGGAGATAAAAAATTCAATATCTCAATCATCAATGAAGTGAAACTTCATAAGAGACCTGCTACCATGTTCAACTAACACAATATATTCCCATAATATCGAACACCTTTAGAAATCACTCGCACAAACAAATCATAGATCAACACACGATTTTTTTACGTGGTTAAACCCATCAAAGAGGGAAAAAATCCACGACCCTAGCCAAATAGCTACTTGAGGCAATATATTATGGAAAAGAAAATAAATGTTACAAAGAGTTTCTGACAATTGATCATCAAGCAAATGAGCCTCCATGATCTTTAAATATATATCATGGAGCAATCAGGTGTTAAGCCATGGAGCAATGGCTATTAACTTCAAGGTGAGGATGAACCATCGAATGATTCTATGTCTAGAACATATCGTTGCCATCATATTACATATGTACAAATGGATACTAATGCATACTAAAGAAACACACTTTATGTAAAGAACATTATACCAAATTGATCTTAAGTAACTCCTAAGTGTCTTAATATCCTAACAAGTACATTATGATTTGAATCAGAAAGAGTTAGAGAACAATGAATAGAGAAGAGATACATATATAAGGTTGAACCAAGAAGGGGGAGTGATGAAATAGGGAGAGGAGGAACTCCTAAAGTCAATTTTCAGGTCTAGAGAACAACTTATTTAGCATTGTGTCAAAATCAATCATGAAAGATAAGCATGTAATGTATTTCATTAATATGATACACATAAATACGTAAGATGTTAACGCTTGGTTTCATCTTTTAAGTATCTTGGTATCCAAGTTGATTCTTCATATACCTATGCATTACTGAAAGGATTATGTTTCCGACATTTCCCCCTTAATCCGAAGGGGTGTTTGTGAGTCCAAGAATCTTTCTGAAAGAGAGAAAAAATATGGAAGTGGATAGCTACCAATGGCTAAGCTCATCACTACAGTGCTCTCTGAATTGGTGATTTTGGATGACCATGAACCAAGTGGATGGTGGTTTTGGATGACCACAAAGCTAGTTGGCATAAGCTGATGTTTTATACTAAATGGGTGGTTTTGGCTGACCACAAACCAATGCTAGATGGTGGTTTATTATGACCACAAACCTAGGTATTAGAAGTTGATGTCTTCTACTAAATGACTAGTTTTAGATGACTACAAACTAATGTTAGATGGTGGTTTATGGTGAACACAAAATTGGTTAGCAGAAGATGATGTATTCTACTAAATGGGAAGCTTTGGATGACCACAAACCAAGTGGATGCTCTAGAACATGGATCTATATATGCCTTCTAGATACAACTATGACTCCTGCTATGGCTCTGGTTCTGGATACCGCATCTGGTTTTGGATGTGGTTTAGGATCACTTGTTTTGATAATGTAGATGTGAGCAATCTATTTGATTGACGGGGATTCAAAACTTTAAGCTTTATTGTTAATCCATGACAATACCCCTTGCTAGGTACAAGGTGAGAAGCATGAATAATTTATACTAAAAGATGTGTTAATACTTGAGGATGATATCTTTGGTATGAATGATATATCATATTGGTTTTTGATGACCATTGCTAAGAATTGATGCACCCATAGTGAATCTTTAGTCTTGAATTTTTTAATTTTTTTAATTTTAATTTTTTAATTGTATTTTATTTTAATTTTAATTTTTTTTTAACATCTATCAAAATAATTATTATGCTTCCCATAATGCTGAAAAGGATAAATATCAAAACATTAATCCTCCATGTGGCCAATTTGATGACAATATTGGCACTGATGTTGAACTATAATAGGTGAAGATGAATATTCTCAAAGGAGTACTCAACTTTGAAACTGGATTGATTTATTGTAATCTAGAATATGAAAGCTCACTTCCTTATCATATCCAATACTTGTTATGTGTCTATTGTTCTTGATTTCTTCCCAATGTCTAATGATGGGATTTAAAATATTATGTTGAACATGTTCACGATAATCTTGGTCTTCTACATCTAATGATGTTTCATTGAGTTGGAAATCTACTGGAATTTGATAGGAATCATTATCAAACTCAAAAAGAGGGTTGGTCTGAACAATAACTAGTTTAGAAATATGATTCCTTCGTCATATTTCATCATCTTGGAGCTATGATTGAGCCTAGAGGAGGTCCACTTTGTATGTTAACTCCTCATTTAACTAGGTGTTTTGTTTTTTTGTGAGTTCCTTCTCCTATGATAGGTGAGCAAATGTTGTACATGAACAAGAAAGTTCTCCTTCATTTCATGCAATTTGGCTTGAAGAGCATTGCAATCATTTGTTAGAGCAACAACCTTGTCCAAATAGTTTTTAATTAAGTTATTTTTCTCATTAAGCTTTGTACTTTTATGCTCCATAACTTCCAATAACTCCTTTGATTTTTCTAGCTCCTTGAATTCAAGAGATAGGAACTCAACTTCATTATCCTTTTTAATCACTCCAAGTTCGAGCTTGTGTGTCTGCACCTAAACTTGAACTTCTATGGCCCACTTGTTGAGTGCCACATTAATATGAGACTTCTCATTTTTTAAATGTGAAAATTGAGTGGAAAGTGAAATATATTTATGCTAGAGAAGAGTGCAATTATGTTTTGCAGTAATGGTGGTAGCGTTGCACTAGGCCTTTTAAGTCTCTAGTTATTCCTACAACCTGCAGGTGTGTGCGTCGAGTTTTTGAAAAATAAAAGAGATTTTTTTCCCACCTCTTGGATGTCCACATCTAAGATGAAGAGTGGCATTTCAAATCCTTTTGATTTTCTCAAATATCTTAGAGAAACCCTTATTTACTTATTTCATTTCCTTCAAACCTATGCAATTGGTTCCATCATCCTCTTCAACACCGCCATGGACATAGGATAAACATATATAATAAAGCTTCTACGAGAGATGAATCAAACCATGGGATTCCTTCCTATAAATGAATTAATGACGAAGCATAAGAGTTTGGACATTTTCCTCTCATGTCGCCATGCATCAACAACTTCTTAATACTCAGTATAAATCTTTGATAGGCTCCATCGTTTTGGGTATAAGTTGACAATGATCAGGATTCAACATATCTCATATGTTTGGAACATCACGATCAACCAATATAGACAACATCTAATATAAAGAGTACTTTGTGGCCTCTTTCAGTATCTTAATAGGAAAAACCCTAGTATATGATGCATGTTGTACAACAATAAATGTTATGTTCCCATTAGCTCCTCCATTAAAACCTTCACCTTGTGTTCCATTTCCCTCTTCTGCAACTGGCCCCTTATTGCTTTTGCATTTAACACTCCTTATTTGAGGCTTACCATTCAGTGCCATACACAAGGGGCTTCACCTTGGTGACGAATATCTTATCACGTCCTGTTATCTCCCCAAATAAATTTGTTGAGTTGATCATTTTTAGATGATTGGATTTCATTTGAAAATTCATTTCTAAATTTCTTAAGGCTCATTGTTGATAGATTTATGCATGTAATAAAGTTTGAAAAGCATTAGATTGGGTTTTCAGTTCAAAAATTTCAAAAGACAAGTTTCAGTAGCTAAGCGCTTATTTAAAACGGTTCCTAAGCTACCGAAAGCTCTGCTTTCGGCAGCTTAAACGAAATTTTCAGGGCTCTCCCAGCTACCGAAAGTGAAATTTTGAAATGAAAGCAGATTGGATAAGAAGATACCCATGCACCCAGCATTGACAGTGAAAGAGGTGTCAAAGATCGTGTAAAGAAGCAAAGGGCCATCCACGAATATTCACCGTTGGCACTCAACAGGTCTGAGAAATTTCTTTAATAAACTACTTCCAGTGACAACACAGATTTCAGGAGTAGATGATGGAGAAGGAGAAATCACTTGGTCACGCTTTGCATGATCTTTTCACAAATAAACCATCAATGGTTCATTAGCTACCGAAAACCTAGCTTTCGGCAGCTTACAGAATGGAAGACAAAACTCTTCAGCTACCGAAAGGGAAAGGCACATGTCAAGTATCATGGAACATTTTCGGTGGCTTAGGCGGACAAGGCAACAGTTCATTATCTACTGAAAACAGAGCTTTCGGTAGCTTACAGATTCGGACTTTGGCTTGCCTAGCTACCGAAAGCTAAAAAACTGGACAGAATGTTACCACTTTTGCACAGATTTGATTTTTACTGATCCAAATAGCTCAAGGGTGGTTTATAATGTTATATAATGATTAAAGGCATCATGATAAAGGTTCTATTCCATATTTAAAGGTTCCAACAAGGTGGAGAAGACGAAGGATATTTACTGAAATTGATGGCATTTTTACTGTGAAAGGTCATCCTTTTCGAATGACGTTTATAAGCGAATGGAGGATCATTTTTCAAAACTCCCAGAGGTTTTTATTCCTAGCATGTCAGAGAAAAATAACCTCTCTCATTTTTCCTACAGGTGTCACATATTGGGAGAATTGAATCCGTCACTGAGCCCCAATTTTTGGATCCCAGAATCTGCCTGCTTGACACATGTTTTCGAAATGCCGATCTCGGGAAAACCAAAATGATTTTCAAAGATATGAGAGAGGTTTTTTATCACAACATATCAATGCACAATAAACTCTTTCAGTTTAGACACAGGTGTCATATAGCTGGAGAAATGAACCCATATCTGAGCCTCTTTTTCAACAGTTTCAGCAAAAGTGGCGTTTTTACTTTGCAGAGTCATCATTTTCAAATGATGATTCTGAGCGACTGGAGAATCATTTTGCAAAATGCTCGGAGGTTTTTCTTCCTAACACGTCAGAGAACAATAAAATCTCTCATTTTTCCTACAGGTGTTACATATTTGGAGAATCGAACGCATCTCTGAGCCCCAGTTTTCAGCAGTCTGGCCAATTAAAAATGATTTTCCTGGTTTGTTCAAAAACAGTTTTGGATTTTCCACCTGGAGTAAATTCGACCCAGCTTCTTAGGATCTGGGGAGAGGTTGTAAAGGCTATAAATCCCAAAACTCATGTAGAACATGGGTTGGACTTTGGAGTTCTACTATGCTGCTACTGTAAATAGAGACCTTTTCTTAATATATTAAACTTGCAGCTTCTTTCATTGATGTGATCAGATTTCTGATCTCTTATCTATTTATGCTTATGAGTTGAATGAAGTTCTCTGTCTGTGCTTATCTAATCCATAAGTGAATATCATATCACTATCTGATTATTTGGCAAGGGATGATAAGTTGTTATACTAGTTTCTAGACCCATCATAATTATTGTTTTATATGTGTATGATCTAGTTTAGGTGATTAGTTTCTGTTCTACTTGATATACAACCTGTCTGATCGCATCTCTCGAAGGCCTGGTAGCATTTGATATCCCTAGACATCCTTGAATACACAATCTAGTTAGTTAGATATTCGTCTCGATCCAACCCCACACTCATTATTCAGTGAACCATTACAAGAATAGTTAAGTTACGAGGCTCATTCCCTTCACAGCCAGGGAAAGACTCCTGGAGTGATAACAAATTGGCGCCATTGCCAGGGAGAGGAGATTGAAGCTATTTTCCCTGGGAGAACGACATAGATCCGACTTTTGATTGAAGACAAAGGGAGGACAAAGAATTGACTGTATCATCTGCCTGGTGACTCCACGATTAAAGAATCCACTAGGGAGGACCGATTAACAGAAGATGAAGAGACTAAATTTTAAATCCAGGTATCAGTTCATTAGTCTTCTTCATGAACTTTTGTTGTTCTTTATCATCTCTTTCATGCTTTTCCCTTCACATATAAAGAGGATTATCTTCTGTTTTGTTTATTCCGATGATCATCAACCTACCTTCGTATACCCATCTTTGAAAGAGGAAGGTTTGTAGCCTCCTTGTGTGGTTGATATTAATTCCATATCTTTACCTTAGCATATTCCTAAAGAAGAGTTCTGCATTCAAATTCCTTCTAAATTTGAGCATCCGTGTAACCTTGAAGAAATTAAAACTGATTCAAAACCCATGTAGAGCTCAGCACTTGTTGCCATAACCTTTGAACCTTGTCAGCAAATTGCTATCCATCATGATTAGCCCATGGCCTTTCAAATCAAAATCTGGATGAAGATGTTTAAGCCATTAAAACTGCCCTCTCATCTTCATCCTTATCCTCTTAACTGTTATGAATATATCCCTTGTTTTTTTGGAGAGAATCAAGCTTCAGCTGAAAGGCACTTGGAATCTTTCGAAGATTTTATTGACCATTTTCAGATTGTTCATGAGGATGTAGTCATGATATTTTTCTCTAAATCATTGATCAGAGATGCTGCTATATGGTTCAAAAGTTTAAGAGCTGACTCCATTGGCTCTTGGATAGAATTCACTAATGTTTTTATGAAACATTGGGGCGAACATAAATCACTAGATTCTTACCTTGTTGATTTCCATGCTTTGAAGAGAGAAAAGAATGAAACTTTGTCTACTTTCAATTGGAGATTTTGCAGCATCTATCATGGCATGCCATCGCAGATCAGGCCCACAGAGACAGCTACCATGATATATTATGTGATAGGACTACATTCAAAATTTTCCCTTCTTCTGCTAGAAAGAAGGTCTTCATCTCTAAGGAGCTTGTTTGAAGATGCTCAAGAGGTGGAGGAGCACATCCATGCTTCTAGAAAGATCCAAGAGCAGACTGACTTTGAAGACCTGTATGCACAAAAGCAAATGAACTGTGAGTATGGATCAGATTTTGAACAGGAAGATTATGAAAGTAACAAGTCTGAAGCAGATTTGGAGCAATAGCAAAAAGAATGTCACTACATTTCAGGTTCAGAGCAAGAAAGCAATGAGTATGAAGCAGAGTTGGAACAACAACAAATACATGAGCTCACTTCAAAATCAGAATCAGATTCTTCATTGTTTGCAGAGTACTCTCGGGACAAGTATGAGTCTGAATTTTATGATCAGTTTGAAAACCAGGATGAGCCTATGATAACTGATGATTGTATAGACAATTATATGTTTTCAACTGATCTTTATGCATATGATGTAAACCCTATTTTATTATCCTCTCATGAGCATTATTCTCAAAAAGAAACTCTAACGATTGATGATCAAGATCGGATCATAAGAGAGAAAGAAGGTCATTAATTTTCTGGCAGAGAAACAGTCATTGAAGCGCAACAGCTTCCCGAAGATCAACAAGTTTCCGATTTCAGTTTCAAAGATCCAGTGTCAGCATTCATGGACTTATACTTTTCAGAGAACCTGAAGAATTCATAATTCCTTAGCTTGCCTTTGTTTATGGGTAAGTGTGGTTTCCTGAATGAGTTCTTATCATTGTTGTTGCATTTCAAACATCAGCTACTAATCAGTGATAAAGATGAGATTTCTTCAGTTTTAAAGTTGTTTGGATGGCTGTTATGGAAGTCAGCATTTACTTAACCAAATTGCAGAGTTGGTTAGAGTAGTATAGGGTAGGAAATAAGCTCACTACCTGACCATTTCTTTCTTTATTTTGCAGCAATAGCAGTCAGTTTTTGTGAATAAAGACAGCTCTTGAAAAATTTTCAAAGATCGGTTGCACAGGCCAAATGAATCCATAGCCCAATGGTAAAGGCTACAGGTTTGCAGAGGACCAACTACACAAGCCAGATGACTCCATAGCTCAAGGGTAAAGGTGACTGGATCTACTGGGATCTTGGAACCTCACAGGGAGGTTTCCATCCCCGAGTAGGAGCCAGATGTTATCTCCCCAAATAAATTTGTCAAGATGATCATTTTTAGATGATAGGATTTCATTTGAAAATTCATTTCTAAATTTCTTAAGGCTCATTGTTGATAGATTTATGCATGTAATAAAGTTTGAAAAGCATTAGATTGGGTTTTTAGTTCAAAAATTTCAAAAGACAGGTTTCAGTAGCTAAGCGCTTATTTAAAACGGTTCCTAAGCTACCGAAAGCTCTGCTTTCGGCAGCTTAAATGAAATTTTCAGGGCTCTCCCAGCTACCGAAAATGAAATTTTGAAACGAAAGCAGATCAGATAAGAAGATACCCATGCACCCAGCATTGACAGTGAAAGAGGTGTCAAAGATCGTGTAAAGAAGCAAAAGGCCATCCACGAATATTCACCGTTGGTACTCAGCAGGTCTGAGAAATTTCCTTGATAAACTGCTTCCAATGACAACACAGATTTTAGGAGTAGATGATGGAGAAGGAGAAATCACTTGGTCACTTTCTGCATGATCTTTTCACAAATAAACCATCAATGGTTCATTAGCTACCGAAAACCCAACTTTTGGCAGCCTACAGAATTGAAGACAAAACTCTTCAGCTACCGAAAGGGAAAGGGACATGTCAAGTATCATGGAACAGTTTCGGTGGCTTAGGAGGACAAGGCGATGGTTCATTAGCTACCGAAAATAGAGCTTTCGGTAGCTTACAGATTCAGACTTTGGCTTGCCTAGCTACCGAAAGCTAAAAAAATGGACAGAATGTTACCATTTTTGCACATATTTGATTTTTACTGATCCAAACAGCTCAAGGGTGGTTTATAATGTTAAATAATGATTAAAGGAATCATGATCAAGGTTATGTTCCAGATTTAAAGGTGCCAGCAAGGTGGAGAAGATGAAGGATATTTACTGAAATTGATGGCATTTTTACTGTGAAATGTCATCATTTTCGAATGACGTTTCTGAGCGAATGGAGGATCATTTTTCAAAACGCCCAAAGTTTTTTCTTCTTAACATGTCAGAGAAAAATAACCTCTCTCATTTTTCCTACAGGTGTCACAGATTGGGAGAATCGAATCCATCACTGAGCCCCAATTTTTGGATCCCAGAATCTGCCTATTTGACACATGTTTTTGAAATGCAGATCTCGGGAAAACCAAAACGAGTTTCAAAGATCTGAGAGAGGTTGTTTCTCACAACAGATCAATGCACAATAAACTCTTTCAGTTTATACACAGGTGTCACATATCTGGAGAACTGAACCCATCTCTAAGCCTCTTTTTCAACAGTTTCAGCAAAAGTGGCGTTTTTACTGTGCAGAGTCATCATTTTCAAATGATGATTTTGAGCGACTGGAGAATCATTCTGCCAAATGCTCAGAGGTTTTTATTCATAACATGTCAAAGAAAAATAACCTCTCTCAGGTTTCCTACAGGTGTCACATATTGGGAGAATCAAATGCATCTCTGAGCCCCATTGTTCAGCAGTCTGGCCAATTAAAAATGATTTTCCTGGTTTGTTCAAAAACGGTTTTGGATTTTCCACCTGGCGTAAATTCGACCCAGCTTCTTAGGATCTGGGGAGAGGTTTTAAAGGCTATAAATCCTAGAACTCATGTAGAACATGGGTTGGATTTTGGAGTTCTACTATGCTGCTACTGTAAACAGAGACCTTTTCTTCATATATTAAACTTGCAGCTTCTTTCATTGATGTGATCAGATTTCTTCTCTCTTATCTATTTGTGCTTATGAGTTGAATGAAGTTCTCTGTCCATGCTTATCTAATCCATAAGTGACTATCATCTCACTATCTGATTATTTGGCAAGGGATCATAAGTTGTTATACTAGTTTCTAGACCCACCATAATTATTGTTTTACATGTGTATGATCTGGTTTAGGTGATTAGTTTTTGTTCTACTTGATATACAACCTGTCTGATCGCATCTCTCGAAGGCCTGGTAGCGTTTGATATCCCTAGACATCCTTGAATACACAGTCCAGTTAGTTAGATATTCGTCTCGATCCAACCCCACACTCATTATTGAGTGAACCATTACAAGAATAGTTAAGTTACCAGGGTCATTCCCTTCACAGTCAGGGAAAGACTCTTGGAGTGATAGCACATTCTTTCATAAAGGGATTTTTTTAAATTGTGAAAAATAAGGTCAATATATTTTAGGTATTTGGGGGGGGTTGTAGGGTATGGGTGGTGTATAGGTATTAGGAAGGTATAAAAAGAAGTGATATATAGTAAAAATAAGGTTTATCAAGTAAAAATAAAGTTTCTTTAATTGGAAATATGTATTGGGAGGGGGGATCAACAAAAGGATTTTGGTAGGTATTTATACTATCTAGTGAAATTAGGGATATTATTTAATATCCCAAGAACGAATGTGCTATGGCATAGTTTTATAGAGTGGAGACCCCATGGTGGCATATAACTTCAAACTCTTGAGAAGAAGCAAACATCGTTGCAGTATAAGATGAAAGAAATCCTAGCTCGAGTATGCATTCAATTTTTTTTTGCAAGTCTGAGAAACTTGAGTGAGGGGATACAAGTATTAGGACTCGCACTCCATTGGAAACAAATCATAAAGCAAAGAAACATTATTTGGAGGCTTACAATCAAATAAATTTGATACCATTGTTAGAATCAATCGTGAAAGATAAGTGTGAATTCTATATTTCATTAATATGATACAAATATAAATACGTGATATACTAATGCTTGGTTTGATATTCTAAGATACCTATTGGACTCCAAGATGAATCTTAGTATACTTTTGCATCGCTGAAAGGATTAGGTTTCCAACACATTAGAATGCAACCAGGGATTAAAATCAAGTGTATAGATTGGAGATTGACAAGGGGTGATCCAGAAGGATCTCCAAGATCGATCAAAATTAAAGTCTTCAAATTGTGAACATAAGCTTGCAGCTGCGTAGATATCGACGAGAGATTTTAGACGACGTTCGTTTCTCCTCAAACAGACTCCGAGCGTGAAATATATCACATTCTGAATTTTTGACAAAACATGTAAAATTTGGCAAAAGGGGGTGCCACATGGCACCACTGTAAAGGTGACACGTGGAATGTATGGAGATGATGTGGCACATTCACAAAGCGCCACGTGGTAGGTCACAATTCAATTAGCAGATTAGGTGGAATTCCAGTTGGCATATGAGGTGGCTGTGACAGTTGGTATCCAAGTGGGCCAATCGGAGTTCGCCACATGGCAATCCGATTGGCCACCATATAGCTCGATTTACCAAAAATATTAGGGTCGGGGAGGATTGAACCCCCGAACTATTCTCCACCAAATTCTCTACAACATACGGCTGTCCAGGATTCTTGCAGTTAGTTCTTAACCATATCAAACTTCGCTGCTATTTAAAGTTGATTGTATTATTATTTTAGAAAAGGGGAGGGACCGAGGGCTAAGCTCTCGGCCCCATCTGTAATGTATATGCCATATAATATGCAACAAAATACAGCACCGATGGACAATGGAACCAAGGGATAAGACAAACGATGAGCCAGCACACAGAGCCACCGCGTAAACCATCCAATACAAAATCATAATATGGGGATAGGTCCACGGATTTGAACCCATGACCCCCTCCCCCACTACAAATGCCTTAAACAATACACCAATTGTGTCGTAGGTTATGGGCATTGCGATTTAATATATTTAAATTAGTTTGGAGTGGATTTTAATTCCCAAAAGGGGACACCTCCCTTTGGCCTAAATTTAAAACAAATTCAAACTATTATATGGTTTTTTAACCATATATATTATATTTTTGTATTTGTTTATTGTTTCTAAAACAAAAAATGTATTTTATGAATATTTTTGCATATATTTTCTCTGTTTTTAAATCGATTTTTATTCCATTTTAAGTGGGATTGAATATTTGTAAATACCATTCAATTTAAGGATAAGTTATGAAACTTTGGGCTATATAAACAATGTAATTTGTCCATGGAAGGGAGATGAAAGGATTGAATCTTTTGAGGAGAGAATGGTAGGATACCATTATTCCTTTGTAAAGGTTTTTGTAAGTTTGCTTATTTTTGTAAGAGGCTTGTTTTAATCACTCTTGAGAGGTTGAGAGTGAGAGGATTTATGATTGAAATCCTAAGTCTCTTCTTGAAGCAGCATGAAGGATTAAGGCATTTTTGTACCTGTGCAAGCATTCTTTTTTAACACTAATAAGATCGTTCCTCATTGAAGCTGGACCAGGAGACGTAGTCCACATTGGACGAACTCCGTTATCACACGGTGTCTCATATTTTATGGTTTGCATCACTTTTTTATTCATTTTTCAGTTCTTTAATCCTTTTCATAAGATTGATATTTGAAGCCTTCTTTATAAGTTCACTCTTTAAGAATTTATTTGCAATTCAAGTGTTAGTATATCCTATCATTTTCAGATCAAGGGGACTCCAATATTTCCATCCACAAGTCATAGTATTTTCCAAGTGCTAGGTGTCAAGGGAAATTTTTTTTAAGGGAATAAATCATTCCCTACTTTAGTTTCTTTGTATAATCCTTGGGCATGGGACTTGAGAGGAGATGTCTCTTTTTATAATATTCATATTAAAAACTATTATCATCAATGTTAATTTAGTTGAATTCCTTTTTGTTACGGAGAAAAAATTCCTATGGCTTGGGGTAGGCCACAACAGAAAGATGAACTCAAGAAAGTAAGCTCATTTCCTAACATATGCTATATAAATGTAAATGCGGATAACAACATAGAGAGCCTACCTCAATCCGGACGTTCGAGGAAGAATTCTGTTGAGATTTCGAATCACAATGCTTGAACCTGCAGCTTAGTGTCAACAATAAAAGCAAACAAGTGCATTTGATATATGAAATATGTTAGGATATACAATAGCATAATCCACGATATACATAAAAAAATGTACCCAATGACAATAAATGATCATTCACAATATAAATGGACGAGAAAATGAGTATTTCTATTAATATGAACAAGAAGTACAAGATACAACCTCCTGTTCGCACCTCATCTAAACCAAGAACTAGGTCCCTTCACTTGTGCCTCCACCACTTCAATCCCCCATACAATGGCAAACTCACGAGCAAAAGAATGAATCCTTCACAAGATATGAAAGAGTTTGGGAGATGAACATAAATGGTTCACAACAACTAGGATCAATGGATGTAGACTCAAGCAAGGAAAAATTTTGATAGAGTTTCAATGCTCTTCTTTTTCTCCTCCTTCCATGCACCACAATAGCTCAATATATAACCCTCCAAAAGGCAAGTGAAGAGTCGAATCAATTCATTTCAAGATACATGGAGGGCCAAAGGTCACAATGGCTGCTTTTTTGGATTGAAAATAGATATTTTACTTTCATTTACCAAAAAGTCGATGTACGCTGGCTGTAGTGCTGCACCCAGCGTATACGCGAGTTGTACTGAAGTAGCTCGCGTACAGGAGGAAAAATGGGAAAAAAGGGGTTCAAGGAGAACCACAAGTATGGTTTTGAGTCTCTAAATAGGTAAGGGAGGCCAAGGAGTATAAATGCTCACAAGGTGGAAAAATGCGGTGTAACAGATGCCCCCTAATGTGTGAGGTCATAGAAGGTACTACGATGGCTGAAATACATTATGAATCTTAGAAGTGGAGTGATGGAGACACAAATGGAAGGAGTAGCCGACTCGTAATAATACAATGATATCTTTGTGTACTTATCGGTACAATAAATAACAATCTGATACAATGGCCATGAATAGGTAGTATATAAGGAATACATGCCATGAATGGTCATAGCCATGACCCTTATATAGTCAAATATGGTCACCTGTTGAAGAGGAAACAACTAATGCAAACCGATGGTACAAAATGCTGATGTATGAGAATAATATCCCATAGGTACAATAATGATCACAAGTAGCATATACTGAATGCAACTGAAGTCGGGGGTCTTCTACACAATCCATCTATGCTGCATGTCCCATCAAGTGAATAATGGTACTGACGTCGAACTTGATGTGACATCGTCTGATTACCGGTCATTGATGTAGACCGTTAACAGATGCGAGATAACCCACCAATGATGGAAATGGGTACCAAGGAACTGAGTACATTCACCAAGTGTGAATAAAGGTGTTGAGGTCGAACACTTGACGAATCAAGAGATCAGGGGACATTAATGAATTCCCAACTATCGATGGTGAGATAACCTACCACTAATGACTGCAACCCTCAAGGTACTCGAAGGAATCTAAATCTCGATTCCAGAATAAATGAGTTGTAGTTGATAAAATGAGATTCGCTCGAAGGAGGGAATTAATGGATCCCTCATCAATGAGCATGAGGTAGCAGCTAAGCTGAACGATTTGGAATAACTTGGGTGAACTGGTTGAACACCATCTGTGATCTAACCGGACTCATAAGGGATGGCCGACATGCAACAGTCAAGAGATCTGAGGAGTGGCCGACTCTGGTTTCAAGACTTCCTTTGAACAAGAGCATGAGCAGATGAATAGAATCAGGACGCATAAACTCAAGCAATAGATACTGATAATAATTTGTGACGCATGAGGAATGAACAAAGGCTCCATAATGACTGGAAGCTTAACCAGTCGGTGGAGCAAAATACGAGAAACAAGTACAACTTCCTAAAGTCATACTTAACGTCCTGACTCATGATACATGGAGTGGAGAGGGATGCTCTGTTCAAAGGCGACATGACGACTGCCAATAGAAGGTGGTAAATTTTTCCCATTAGGATTTTTAAATTATATGATTTTTTTGTCTTTTTCATATTCTAAAGCTTGAAAAAGAATAAAAGTACTTATGATACAACAGTGAGGGAATGAGTGTCATGGGAAAGAAAACTAGTTCTAGGCAATGGAACATACCTATGCTTAATGCAAGGAAGCGTGTGCAAGATGTGGACACTACGGGGGGTGTTCCATCAAGGTAAGGGTCGTAAGGATGCGAAAGATAAATTATACCTCTGCTTGTCTCGGAAGGCTAAGTGCTCAGGAAAATGGCTAATAATTGAGAAAGAGGGAGCCAACACGAGGCTCAAAGGGAAAGCAGGATAATTCAATGCATTCACAACTCGACATAAACGAGGAGTCCTTATGGGAGATGGCTAGAATAAATACAAAGTAGAGTATGAGTCTTTATCACAATGTCATAGCGTGGCTACAAAGGACTCCCAATCCTAGGAGAAACAACTTTATAGGTAACATAAGACATAAAAAAGGATCTAACTAGGGAACCCATGGTCAGACAGGCCCTACCGCCAAATAACGACACTTCCAAAGCAACATGAAGGTTCTGTGTCAGTTAAAAAGCGGGGTCGCACCTAAGGTTTATGAATATAGTCATAAGGTCAATGTAATAATGAAGGCGTAATGACATCCTAACCTATATGACGGGTGTAGAAAATACCTATTGAAGGCACGAAAAGGTTCAAAATCCACTCCCAGCGCAAACAACTACTCAAAAAGGTACCTCACAATGACAAATTAGTCCAAAAAGGATAAAAAATGGTAAACACCAATGTAAACTATAGAAAAGTGGGTAAGAAAAATCAATAAATACTAGGAAAAACATTTTTTACCATACCATTTTCATTTTTACCCAACATAGTGCATTTCAGTGGTTTTTTCCCTCAATCTTCAAGCGACGATTCCGGGAGATAGGAGCAACGAAATCCCTTCGATTCTATGGTTTTTAATTTAGTTTTTAATGGCGAATTTTTAATCTTTTAAATTGCTTTACACCCATTCTGCGTTGTACGCGAGCTACTATTTCGAGGGTCCCATGTAGGGATGGGTGTACGCGATCAAACTAAATGTTGACCGCGTGTACCCGCGAAAGTCTATGAATTATCCTGCGTACAAAGCTGTGGGAAAAGTTTTTTATGATTTTTTAACATAAAAAACCTTTGATTCTTCCACGGGATGGTGCTCAAATGGAGAGAGGGGAACATGATGTCATTGATCATCAGGTTGGGGGTGATTTTGCCGTCCAACAAGCATTTCAAGCTTGTGGTTTATACAAATTTTGGAGTATCGTGGGTTCAAGGGCCCAAAACCGATTACTCACTGCTTTGGTGGATTACTGGGACCCAAAAGCTCCATAATTCAACTTGGATGTGCAACCACTACCATTGGAGGTGGAATACATATATTGCATTACCATCTTGTCCTACCGAGGAGAGGTGGAAATCCTCAGATCTCGTAGAGTGGGGGGAGGAGTCACGATTAGTGACTATTTTGACATATATTGTGTTGCAGGCACCCAGAAAATGGGTAGCCAAATCCCCACAAATCCTATAGCAAGCCTGAGCATGAATATCATCATCCTCACTCTTGGGAGGATAGTAGGGTCTGCTTCGCTTCATCAGGCCTCAAGGCCATTAATATTCTATGCGAACGAGTGCATGAGGCCTACTGTGTATGATTGGTACAATACATTGATGGGTACCATGAAACACCAGCTGACAGAGTGCAAATAGGGGCAGACCAAAAACTTTGGTTTCGGGAGCATTTTGTGTAGTTTCTTCTTTGAGAGGGTTCCAGGCCTTAGCCCGAGGGTTGATGTCTCTCCTCATAGTCTTCGAGATCCTTCCCAGACCCGGTGGGTGGAGATATTGACGCGACAGGGGGTGGCCGACTGGCCTCTTCATATACTGATGAGTTTTTCCACTGGTGGCGGAGACAGGTGATCGCCATAGACGACTATCCCTATGAGGGGATAGAATTTAGAGGGGATTGCGACATGCCACAGTTGTGGGGAAAATGCACCTATAGTTCAGGGGAGAAACTACCAACTTACGGTGATAAAGATAGACTTACAAGCATTCTGCAGATACAACAAATAAATGAAGAGATTAGGGTTTAGAGATGTAGGCACCTCATTCAGAAGGTTGATCCTAGCTTTTCCTCCCTCACTCTTCAATGCTTATCCAGTGTCGCAATGCTCAGACCTGCAAAACAACTTGATACCTTTCTCAAACACATTTGACTACATACATAAGACTGATATTCATAATAGAAAAAGACATCAGATTGCAAACAAACTGTAATCAAATCTAAGACACATTAATAGGTCATATTTGGAAAGAGAAGAATGTCTGATCTTTATTAATGAATGAAAGCAAGTACATAAAGTTATACCATCTTTCAAGCTTGGCACTTCACAAAACCTAGATTCAAGGTCTCCTGCTTCCGTTCTCCAAGGATCCCAGCCTCTAAGCAATTGTACTAGGGTTTACGAAAACTAAAGCACAAGAGAGGGGGATGAGGGTCTCCATTCCTCCAGCATAACTTTGTAATTGGGCTTAGTCCCCTCACATGACCCTTCTACCCTCCTTATATAATCAATGAGGAAGAGGAAAAGAAGTTATAACCACTCAAGAGGTTTCCCAACCAACTTAACTTACTCGAATTTCGAGATTTTGACCAAAACAGGGGTGTACGCTACTCTACAGTATACAAAGTTGTGTACATATGGCATTGAGCGCTACTTTTAATGAGGCAAAGTTGCGTACACACGCTACTATTTCAACAGTGGAGTCGCACTCATATTGAAAAATGGCCAAAAACATGCTTTTCTGCTCATTTTCAGGAGATGGTTTGGTCTGGAAAAATGTTCCTAAGGGTCATATACATCAAATGGGTCAAGAATGAGGTAATTTCAACCAGTTTTAGTTTCCCAAATGACTCCTCCATCCACAAATGTCTTGTTGTGTGACTGAACTTGATCTCAAGAAGTGTCGTCATGCGACCAAGGGAAACAAGTGTCGTCACGGACGGAGAGGTGTCATTTCAAGCTATAACAAATGCCCCTTAATGTATGAGGTCAGAGGGAGTGCAGGAAGTGATGGCCGAAATACATTATAAATAACAAAGAGTTGAATCATTGAGGAACGGAGAAAGCAAGAATCATAGGCTCAAATGAAGTACCTGAAAGCAAAGGCAATGTCAGACAAACTTATCCATGGGGTAACTGTCCATGTTCAAATGGTGGAACATGACCTCCAAGAGGATACAATAATGATCCAAATACTGATGCATATATCATGGCCACTAAAACACAAGCGTGGATACATGAGGAACATAAGTGTAAACATAGCCACATAAATACAAGGTGGATCTATGTCAAAACTGGAGAACATAGCCATAGAGAACAAGCTGGATCTATGTCTCATCAAGAGCCAAAATGAGTGTGGCTCAATCTTGCGCAACTTGGGCGATAACATAAATGAGGTGATGTTATTGAGGATCCCAAGGTCTTAATCCAAAAAGAAACCCAAGGTACAAACCTATCCATGCGGATAAATGAGTTGATGTCGAACATGGGAGGTATCGTTTGATTACCGTTCATTAATGTATACCGTTAACAAATGCGAGGGTGTCCATCAATAATGAAAATGGAACCCAAGGTACCTAGTACATTCAAGCAAGTGCGAATAAGTGGTCTTGTCGTCGAACACTTGAAGAATCCATCGGATAGGAGACATTGATGTATTCCCATCTATCCAATAGCGAGGGAAACTGCCACTAATGACTGCAATCCCCAAGGTACTAACCGAAACTCTAAACTTCACTCCTAGAGCACAATGAGTTGAAGTCGATGGGAAGAAGCCCATTGGAAGGGAGGCCTTAATGCATCCTCCATCATCCAACACGAGGGACACTCAAACAGGTATGAGCTGATTTGGAGTAGGACTGAACACATGATGAAACATAATGACACCAAGGAATGGCCGACACATGAGGTCAAGGCAATTGCAGAATGGCCAACACAGGTTATATCCTTGAACAGTGAGCACGACACAAGAGTGACTTATGCAGCTTTGAACACAAAGGGACCATGACTCAAGTCTGCAATGTAGGAGACATTAACAGATTCTCCAAATGATTGGAAGACTAACCAAACGGAGGAGTAGGAACTCTGAGATCAGGTTTACCCTAAGGCCAACACTAGAACCCAACTTGTTTGATAGACTCAAAACAGGTGCTTTGTTTAAGGAGGTAGTTGACTTGCTGCCATCATATTGAAAGATATTTTAACATTCTTCCCTTCCCTTTCCTTTTTCATTTTTTAACGAGCTTGACAAAGAACTAAAGCATGCTCGATGGTATTTTCATATTTAAGGAGTCTGAAAAAAACCTAGAAGAAAACTCCATACACCTATCCGTGGATTTTATATCGAGCCCAGATTGGTCTGTGCTCGGCGGTGTTTCCTTGCTTATAGATTTGAAAAACTTAAACAGTCCTCTATACACCTATCCGTGGATTTTATATCGAGCCCGGATTGGTATGTGCTCGGCGGTGTTTTCTTGTTTATAGAGTTGAAAAACTTAAACAGTCTTCTACCTACCATCTCGTGGATTTCACATCGAGCCCGAGTAGGTGAATGCTAGCTTGGTGTTTTCACATTTTGAGAGTCTAAAAACCCTAAAGACGACTCCAAAGGTCCTTTTTAGTAAAGTTAGTCTCCTTCCCCGAAAAAGTGTAAAATGATGGAAGAAGAACTCTTCTAGCGCATACAAGAGTATACCTAGAGTATACCTTTTCCTTAAATTATCCTCCAAGGCTCGGAAAAGGGGTAATTCCATACCTAAGTGGATGTCGGTTCAGTTATTTTAACGAGCCCAAAAAGACAACTATGCTCGGCAAACTTTTCCTATTTAATGAGTCTGAAAAGGGCTTAAAAGAACTCCATAGGGATATTTTTGTAAAAGTTTAACGAGTCCGGAAAAGTAAACTCATGGCCTCCTTACTGTTTTTAATGAGCTCAAAGGAGATAGGAAAATGCTCATAACTTCCTTACTGTTTTTAACGAGCTTGAAGGGAAGGTGAAAGAAATGCTCATAACCTCCTTACTGTTTTTAACGAGCTCGAAGGGAAGGTGGAAGACTGCTCATAACCTACTTATTGTTTTTAACGACCTCGAAGTAAAAGAAGAATGCTCGAAACCTACTTACTGTTTTTAAAGAGCTCGAAGTAAAAGAAGAATGCTCGAAACCTACTTACTGTTTTTAACGAGCTCGAAGTAAAAGAAGAATGCTTAAAATGGGAGGAGACGAGTGTCAGGGACATGCAAAACTAGCTCCAAGCGCATGGAACAGAGCTATGCCTAATGCAAGGAACATGAGAAAGATAAGTACACTCAGGGTGTGTCTCCTCCAAGTAAAAGGTGTCAATTTGCAAAGGCAAAATGATATAGGGCTTAGCGGAAATGAGATCAGATATGGAGGCTTATATAACGAGCTAAAAGCGTGGAAGCCGGCTTCAGGCTCATTAGCGCAAGTGGGATCATAACAGATGCATATGCAATTTGAACACAAAGATGGGAGCCTTATCGGGGATGGCTAGAAATAGATGAGGAAGAAAGATATGAGGCTTCTTCTCAAAGTCATGGTAAATCTAAAAAGGCTCCCGAGCCTATGAGAAAAACTCAGCATGGGCACTAGAATGGCATAAAGGTGCTGACTAGGGTGACCCATGTTAGGTAGGCTCTGCTGTCGGACTGGTGCACAATGCATAAAGAGATGGCTAACACACCAATATCCAACAGGTTCGACCCTATGGAAAATTCGGATGGCAAAAGGTTCAAATGCAACATAACAGCGGGAAATCCTAAGCCTATATGCAAGGTTCCGAATATACCTGACATGGTCGCGCAAGGTGTCGAAAAGGACCAGTAAGCAAGTATACATCCAGCTAAGAATCCTGTCTCCAAGAAACATTAGTACCAGGATCATATCTAAAACATATGTAAGGAAAGACCCGATATAGGTCACTGTGGTAGAAATACTTTCAACTTCACTATCATCAACAAAAGGCATAAACAAGGCATAGTTTTCAAATGAAGACTCTATGTTACCCAAGCCCGAGGACTTATAATCAACAAGATCAACTTCAGGATGAAGATCAAAGTTGAAGGACATGATGGAATCTGCAGAAACAAATTGATCATCACGAGAGTTGAAAATTCTAGAAGCATAATCAAACTCAGCAGGAACACCAAGTTGTGGATCTATAGGAGAGTCCAAAGACTCAACAGTAGGAAGATTAGACTTTAAGGTCAAACTGGGGCTGGACATAACTGCGACTGGATCAACATCCAAATGAATGGAAGACTGTACTATGGACTCTAGGAAAACTTCATCAGAAGGAAGTATATCATCCCAGATAGAACACATATCTAAACATTCAGATGGAGGTGTCACTTGGTCAAAAGCTGGGACCAAGTCCCGCGAAGGTAAGCATGAATTTAGAGACTTCTTCTTAGTAGCATTTGAACTCAAGGAATAATATTCCACAACATTCCCATGTGACATAGTAGTGCCTAATGACGAGGGATCCGACTGGTCTACAATTGGGTAATAAGGAGGATCAACGAATGCAAGCTGGTCGATGGTGACAATGTTTTCGTTATGAGGGAAATGCATCACACGAAAAATCGTAGACACCACAGCATGCATAGCATAAATGTAATCACACCCGAGGATCATATCAAAGTCCATAGGGTCCTTTAAAACCATAAAATCAACTAAGACTGTTTTTCCACCCAAAGTAATAGGTGCCTGACGGAGGAATCCAAATGGTTCACTAGGTCTTTTATCGAAGGTCAACGGCCAAATAACAACTGGAATAACATCAGGGAAACCCAAATCTCTCCAAGCATAAGCGGATAAGATACTAACAAAAGCACCTTCATCAACAATGCATCGATTAACCGTGTGGTTCCCAATATCAACCTTTATCTGGAAAGGTGTCGAAGAAGGAAGACGAGGCTCGGCTAGACTATTCCAATCAAAGGAAACAATCCTAGGGCTTTGTAGGGGTTCACATGGCACAGATGAAGTGCCCCCTTTTTCAGGAACATCCAAACTGGTAATGCAGAAGACTTTCGCAGTAGGTGCATCAATCTCTGAAGGACTGATGGGATCGGTCGAAGATTGCATCGATTCGATCACTTCACTCTCCGAAGGAAGAGTGGGGTTGACCAAAGATTGCATTGGTTCAACCACTTTATCAACCAAAGGTTGATCTGACTATAGGGAATCTATAGACAACTCAGGAACAGAGGTTCCTTCAGACATGGACCACACTCTTCGTGCCTCTGGAATGGCAAGGCATCGGTGAGTAAGGTGATCTCCCTTACAAAGTTTACAAGGGAACTTTGGTTTGCGTCCTATAGGTTTAGACTCTTTTAAAATGTCAGTACTCTCAGCATGTCTAGCATTGGCTGACAGCTTGCCCCTAGCATGACTCATAGAGGTTGGTTGCTCAGAAGCATCAGACTTTTGAACTAAGGACCACACTTTTTGCACTTCTGGAAGTACAGGGCACAAGTAAGTAAGGTGATCTCCCTCGCAAAATTTACAAGGGAACTTAAGCTGCTGTTTGTTTAGTTTGTTGACAATGTCAACTCCCTCAGCATGACTTGCAGTAGCTAATCTGGTGTCTCCAGTATGACTCATAGGAACTGGTGACTTATCATTAATATGACTAGCAGTGATCAATGACGTGTCCTAGACATGACTGACAGTGGTTGAAGAGAAACTTTCAGTATGATTTTCAGTGACTAAAAGTTTTCTCCCAGCATGACCTCCAGAGGATGGGTAGGTGCCTCGTGCATGACTTGCAGAGGAAGGGTGCTTGCCCCCAGCATGACGTGTAGAGGCTGGGTTGTAGCCCCCTTGTTTTGGCATCTTCTTCCTATTCTTCCTCCGTCTATTCCTTTTAGACTGCTGGCTACTAGTAATGCTACTTTCGCCACATGAGGTAGAAGGAGGAGGAGAAGATGTTACTGGCAAGGGAGGCACAGGGTTCTGATGCTCTTGATTTGAAGTGCTCACAAAAGAAGCGTCAGGAGCATGCAAGGCATTCGGAGTTGAAAACAACCAAACCGGCAGCCCAATTTTGAATCCAGGAAGATTCAGAGTAGCCATTAAGGTAGCACCAATGTTTCCAATGAATGGAACAACACAAAATCCCCCGGAACAGGGGTACCTTGATTGGAACTCACCGGAATGTTAGACATAGTTTCCTACTCAAATGAACAAGAAGTTCTCTAAGGCAAACTAAAAAAAGTAGCACAAAGAGCACACCACTAAAAAACGGTCCTAGGTAAATGAAACCAGGCAAACAGATGCCTTCCAGAGAAGAGTCTGGGATGATGAGGGCCCAGAAAAAATCAATGAAGGAAGAAAGACAATTACTCGGGGTCCACAATACAATGACTAAGGGTGCAAGCACTAGAATCACCCAACCGCCCTCCCAAAGACCTGCAAGGGATTTCCTCCCACGTCTGTCTTAGGTACAATAGATATACCCTCTGCTGTCACCTGTGTATGAACCTAGAGTCAGATACTAAGGATACCACAACACTGAAAAATCTTGGGGGAACAGTCACCGAAAGAATCAGAAAGCATGGGCAGGGTAGCTAAGCCAGAAACTCGAAAGAGTCCCCAATACGCAATCCGATCCTGGCGTATGCTCGAACAGAAAGTAGGAGGAGAATTCGCAACAATCTGATCTCGCAATGACCTACTGCATAGATCCTAGGCAAGTTTTGAGTGAGGTGGGTTTACCTGTGATAGTCTCACTACGATTTTTGTGTAATGTGTGATCTTGGGTGGTTTAAGGTGTTTTAAACCCAAGATGCTAACCAAGACTAGTTGGTGTAGTGTAACCTAGAAAAGAAAATGTTACTAGTTCATTTTATTAGAGTTCATTTTAAAGGTTACTTGCTTACTCAAAAAGGTAGTGGGTGTGTGAGAGTGGTTATAATAGAAATAGAGTACTGAAAATGAAATATTTACCACCAAACAAATCTTTTTCTTTTCAATGCAAGTCTTAAAATTATGATCTAGAATGCATGTGCAAATGCATTTTTTTAATCTTTCGAATGCAAAAAAGGTAAAAATAAAGTCCAAATGTACAACATTAAACTCAAAACCTAAGAATGCAGCTACTCAAACAAATAGGTATGCAAAAGAAAACTTGTTCTTTTTGATGCAAAGCACTCTAAAATATTTTAAGCCACTTGCAAGGTACTCTATTCAGAAGATAAATCAAAATTCTTTATGCTTTTCAAAGGTAAAAAACAAAAACTGAAACTAACCTACTATCAAAGTAAAGCAAAGAAACTTTCAGGTTCTCTTTATGAAACAGTAAAAGCTACCAAATATGACTTTCAAATTCTTATTGATGTAAGCATGCCAACCATTGGGAAAAGAGTATGAAAACTACTTTTAGACCCAAACGAAGCAAATGACCTACAAATAAGTATGGTTTGGTAAAGTCAGGTCTGCACATAAACAATGCAAACAAGGTCTTGAACAACAGCCAAAACACTTGAGCTTTCACTACAAAAGAAAAACTAAAAGCATAAGGGAGGATAAGAAACCAACCTAAAAGAGAAATTTCACTCAAATAGATACAAACAGGGTCAAGAAGACTCAAGAGGTTTCAAATCCAGTGGAAATGGGGCAAGCAAGTTCAGTCAAACTCAAATTAGGGTACAAAACACCAAACAGGTCCACAACCCCCCAACTTAGGTCAACAAACCCCAAAACTTTCCAAACAAGTCCAAATTGATCAAAAGAGGTTCAAATCATGAATGTAGGATCAGTACAAGGATGGGAGACCACTTACAGTGGTTTAAATCAGACCTAGGGTCAATCAGCGACCCCAAAAAATGCAGCCACATCCCCCAGATTTGGGTCCACAACCCAAAAACTCAAAAAATCAAACTCAGATTTTGAGCGCTACTATATATGAAGGAAACTAGCGCTCATAGCAGTATGGGCGCTATTGTGCAGAGGAAAAGTAGCGTATGGGCGCTACTGTGTGGTACAAACAGTAGCGTACAAGTGGAAAAAGTTGGAAAAATGGCGTTAAAACCACCACACCTAGGTCCACAAGGGTTTGCAAGGGCTGGGAAGGGTTTGTAAGAGCCAAGGAGGGTCAAACAGAGCCTACTAACTGATCCTAATCAAGAAAATGAACAAAGACCATCAAAAAAGACTGAAGAAATGACCTTGGATACCCCTAAGCAGTTAGGCTTTCCCCAGCGGAGTCGCCATTCTGTTGTGGGGAAAATGCACGTATAGTTCAGGGGAGAAACTACCAACTTACGGTGATAAATATAGACTTACAAGAATTCTGCAGATACAACAAATAAATGAAGAGATTAGGGTTTAGAGATGTAGGCACCTCATTCAGAAGGTTGATCCTAGCTTTGCCTCCCTCACTCTTCAATGCTTATCCAGTGTTGCAATGCCCAGACCTGCAAAACAACTTGATACCTTTCTCAAACACATTTGACTACATACATAAGACTGATATTCATAATAGAAAAAGACATCAGATTGCAAACAAGCTGTAATCAAATCTAAGACACATTAATAGGTCATATTTGGAAAGAGAAGAACGTCTGATCTTTATTAATGAATGAAAGCAAGTACATAAAGTTATACCTTCTTTCAAGCTTGGCACTTCACAAAACCTAGATTCAAGGTCTCCTGCTTCCGTTCTCCAAGGATCCCATCCTCTAAGCAATTGTACTAGGGTTAACCAAAACTAAAGCACAAGAGAGGGGGATGAGGGTCTCCATTCCTCCAGCATAACTTTGTAATTGTTCTTAGTCCCCTCACATGACCCTTCTACCCTCCTTATATAATCAATGAGGAAGAGGAGAAGAAGTTATAACCACTCAAGAGGTTTCCCAACCAACTTAACTTACTCGAATTTCGAGATTTTGACCAAAACAGGGGTGTACGCTACTCTAGAGTATACAAAGTCGCATACACATGGCATTGAGCGCCACTTTTAATGAGGCAAAGTCGCATACACACACTACTATTTCAACAGTGGAGTCACGCTCATATTGAAAAATGGCCAAAAACAGGCTTTTCTGCTCATTTTCAGGAGATGGTTTGGTCTGGAAAAGTGTTCCTAAGGGTCATATACATCAAATGGGTCAAGAATGAGGTAATTTCAACCATTTTTAGTGTCCCAAATGACTCCTCCATCCACAAATGTCCTGTTGTGTGACTGAACGTGATCTCAAGAAGTGTCGTCATGCGACCAAGGGAAACAAGTGTCGTCACGGACGGAGAGGTGTCATTTCAAGCTATAACAGATGCCCCCTAATGTATGAGGTCAGAGGGAGTGCAGGAAATGATGGCGAAAATACATTATAAATAACAAAGAGTTGAATCATGGAGGAATGGAGAAAGCAAGAATCATAGGCTCAAATGAAGTACCTGAAAGCAAAGGCAATGTCAGACAAACTTATCCATGGGGTAACTGTCCATGTTCAAATGGTGGAACATGACCTCCAAGAGGATACAATAATGATCCAAATACTGATGCATATATCATGGCCACTAAAACACAAGAGTGGATCCATGAGGAACATAAGTGTAAACATAGCGACATAATTAAAAGGTGGATCTATGTCAAAACTGGAGAACATAGCCATAGAGAACAAGCTGGATCTATGTCTCATCAAGAGCCAAAATGATTGTGGCTCAATCCTGTGCAACTTGGGCGATAACATAAATGAGGTGATGCTATCGAGGATCCCAAGGTCTTCATCCAAAAAAAACCCAAGGTACAAACCTATCCATGCGAATAAATGAGTTGATGTCGAACATGGGAGGTATCGTTTGATTACCGGTCATTAATGTATACCGTTAACAAACGCGAGGGTGTCCATCAATAATGAAAATGGAACCCAAGGTACCTAGTACATTCAAGCAAGTGCGAATAAGTGGTCTTGCCGTCGAACACTTGAAGAATCCATCGGATAGGAGACATTGATGTATTCCCATCTATCCAATAGCGAGGGAAACTGCCACTAATGACTGCAATCCCCAAGGTACTAACCGAAAGTCTAAACTTCACTCCCAGAGCACAATGAGTTGAAGTCAATGGGAAGAAGCCCGTTGGAAGGGAGGCCTTAATGCATCCTCCATCATCCAACATGAGGGACACTCAAACAGGTATGAGCTGATTTGGAGTAGGACTGAACACATGATGAAACATACTGACACCAAGGAATGGCCGACACATGAGGTAAAGGCAATTGCAGAATGGCCGACACAGGTTATATCCTTGAATAGTGAGCACGACGCAAGAGTGACTTAGGTAGCTTTGAACACAAAGGGACCACGACGCAAGTCTGCAATGTAGGAGACATTAACAGATTCTCCAAATGATTGGAAGACTTACCAAACGGAGGAGTAGGAACTCTGAGATCAGGTTTACCCTAAGGCCAACACTAGAACCTAACTTGTTTGATAGAATCAAAACAGGTGCTTTGTTCAATGAGGTAGTTGACTTGCTGCCATCATATTGAAAGATATTTTAACATTCTTCCCTTCGCTTTCCTTTTTCATTTTTTAACGAGCTTGACAAAGAACTAAAGCATGCTCGATGGTATTTTCATATTTAAGGAGTCTGAAAAAAACCTAGAAGAAAACTCCATACACCTATCTGTGGATTTTGAATCAAGCCCGGATTGGTCTGTGCTCGGCGGTGTTTCCTTGCTTATAGATTTGAAAAACTTAAACAGTCCTCTATACACCTATCCGTGGATTTTATATCGAGCCCGGATTGGTATGTGCTCGGCGGTGTTTTCTTGTTTATAGAGTTGAAAAACTTAAACAGTCTTCTATCTACCATCTCATGGATTTCACATCGAGCCCGAGTAGGTGAATGCTCGCTTGGTGTTTTCACATTTTGAGAGTCTGAAAACCCTAAAGACGACTCCAAAGGTCCTTTTTCGTAAATTTAGTCTCCTTCCCCGAAAAAGTGTAAAATGATGGAAGAAGAACTCTTCTAGCGCATACAAGAGTATACCTAGAGTATACCTTTTCCGTAAATTATCCACCAAGGCCCGGAAAAGGGGTAATTCCATACCTAAGTGGATGTCAGTTCAGTTATTTTAACGAGCCCGAAAAGACAACTATGCTCGGCAAACTTTTCCTATTTAAGGAGTCTGAAAAGGGCTTAAAAGAACTCCATAGGGATATTTTCGTAAAAGTTTAACGAGTCCGTAAAAGTAAACTCATGGCCTCCTTACTGTTTTTAATGAGCTCAAAGGAGATAGGAAAATGCTCATAAATTCCTTACTGTTTTTAACGAGCTCAAAGGGAAGGTGAAAGAAATGCTCATAACCTCCTTACTGTTTTTAATGAGCTCGAAGGGAAGGTGGAAGACTGCTCATAACCTACTTACTGTTTTTAACGAGCTCGAAGTAAAAGAAGAATGCTCGAAACCTACTTACTGTTTTTAACGAGCTCAAAGTAAAAGAAGAATGCTCGAAACCTACTTACCATTTTTAACGAGCTCGAAGTAAAAGAAGAATGCTCGAAATGGGAGGAGACGAGTGTTAGGGACATGCAAAACTAGCTCCAAGCGCATGGAACAAAGCTATGCCTAATGCAACGAACATGAGCAAGATAAGTACACTCAGGGTGTGTCTCCTCCAGGTAAAAGGTGTCAATTTGCGAAGGAAAAATGATACAGGGCTTAGCGGAAATGAGATCAGATATGGAGGATTATATAACGAGCTAAAAGCGTGGAAGCCAGCTTCAGGCTCATTAGCGCAAGTGGGATCATAACAGATGCATATGCAATTTGAACACAAAGATGGGAGCCTTATCGGGGATGGCCAGAAATAGATGAGGAAGAAAGATATGAGGCTTCTTCTCAAAGTCATGGTAAATCTAAAAAGGCTCCCGAGCCTATGAGAAAAACTCAGCATGGGCACTAGAATGGCATAAAGGTGCTGACTAGGGTGACCCATGTTAGGTAGGCTCTGCTGTCGGACTGGTGCACAATGCATAAAGAGATGGCTAACACACCAATATCCAACAGGTTCGACCCTATGGCAAATTCGGATGGCAAAAGGTTCAAATGCAACATAACAGCGGAAAATCCTAAACCTATATGCAAGGTTCCGAATATACCTGACATGGTCGTGCAAAGTGTCGAAAAGGACCAGTAAGCAAGTATACATCCAGCTAAGAATCCTGTCTCCAAGAAACATTAGTACCAGGGTCATATCTAAAACATATGTAAGGAAAGACCCGATACAAGTCACTGTGGTAGAAATACTTTCAACTTCACTATCATCAACAAAAGTCATAAACAAGGCAGAGTTTTCAAATGAAGACTCTATGGTACCCAAGCCCGAGGACTTACAATCAACAAGATCAACTTCAGGATGAAGATCAAAGTTGAAGGACATGATGGAATCTGCAGAAAAAAATTCATCATCACGGGAGTTGAAAATTCTAGAAGCATAATCAAACTCAGCGGGAACACCGATTTGTGGATCTATAGGAGAGTCCAAAGACTCAACAGTAGGAAGATCAGACTTTAAGGTCAAACCGGGGCTGGACATAACTGCGACTGGATCAACATCCAAATGAATGGCAGACTGTACTATGGAATCTAGGAAAACTTCATCAGAAGGAAGTATATCATCCCAGATAGAACACATATCTAAACATTCAGATGGAGGTGTCACTTGGTCAAAAGTTGGGACCAAGTCCCGCGAAGGTAAGCATGAATTCAGAGACTTCTTCTCAGTAGCATTTGAACTCAAGGAACAATATGCCACAACATTCCCATGTGACATATTAGTGCCTAATGACGAGGGATACGACTGGTCTACAGTTGGGTAATAAGGAGGATCAACGAATGCAAACTGGTTGATGGTGACAATGTTTTCGTTATGAGGGAAATGCAACACACGAAAAAGCATAGACACCATAGCATGCATAGAATAAATGTAATCACGCCCGAGGATCATATCAAAGTCCATAGGGTCCTTTAAAACCATAAAATCAACTAAGACTGTTTTTCCTTCCAAAGTAATAGGTGCCTGACGGAGGAATCCAAACGGTTCACTAGGTATTTTATCGAAGGTCAACGGCCAATAAACATCTGGAATAACATTAGGGCAACCCAAATCTCTCCAAGCATAAGCGGATAAGATACTAACAGAAGCACCTTCATCAACAATGCATCAATCAACCGTGTGGTTCCCAATATCAACCTTTATCTGGAAAGGTGTCGAAGAAGGAAGACGAGGCTCGGCTAGACTATTCCAATCAAAGGAAACAATCCTAGGGCTTGGTAGGGGTTCACATGGCACAGATCAAGTGCCCCCTTTTTCAGGAACATCCAAACTGGTAATGCAGAAGACTTCCGCAGTAGGTGCATCAATCTCTGAAGGACTGATGGGATTGGTCGAAGATTGCATCGATTCGATCACTTCACTCTCCAAAGGAAGAGTGGGGTTGACCAAATATTGCATTGGTTCAACCACTTTATCAACCAAAGGTTGATCTGACTGTAGGGAATCTATAGACAAATCAGGAACAAAGGTTCCTTCAGACATGGACCACACTCTTCGTGCCTCTGGAATGGCAGGGCATCGGTGAGTAAGGTGATCTCCCTTACAAGGTTTACAAGGGAACTTTGGTTTCCATCCTATATGTTTAGACTCTTTTACAACGTCAGTACTCTCAGCATGGCTAGCATTGGCTGACAGCTTGCCCCCAGCATGACTCACAGAGGCTGGTTGCTCAGAATCATCAGACTTTTGAACTAAGGACCACACTTTTTGCACTTCTGGAAGTAGAGGGCACAAGTAAGTAAGGTGATCTCCCTCGCAAAACTTACAAGGGAACTTAAGCTGTTGTTTGTTTGGTTTGTCGACAATGTCAACTCCCTCAGCATGACTTGCAGTGGCTGATCTGGTGTCTCCAGTATGACTCACAGCAACTGGTGACTTATCATTAATATGACTAGCAGTGATCAATGACGTGTCCTCAACATGACTGACAGTGGTTGAAGACAAACTTTCAGTATGATTTTCAGTGACTAAAAGTTTTCTCCCAGCATGACCTCCAGAGGCTGGGTAGGTGCCCCGTGCATGAATTGCAGAGGAAGGGTGCTTGCCCCCAGCATGAATTGCAGAGGATGGGTTGCTGCCCCCTTGTTTTGGCATCTTCTTCCTATTCTTCCTCCATCTATTCCTTTTAGACTGCTAGCTACTAGTATTGCTACTTTCGCCACATGAGGTAGAAGGAGGAGGAGAATATGTTACTGGAAAGGGAGGCAAAGGGTTCTGATGCTCTTGATTTGAAGTGCTCACAAGAGAAGCGTCAGGAGCATGCAAGGCATTCGGAGTGGAAAATAACCAAACCGGCATCCCAATAGTGAATCCAGGAAGATTCAGAGTAGCCATTAAGGGAGCACCAATGTTTCCAATGAATGGAACAGCACAAGGATCCCCCGAAACAGGGGTACCTTGATTGGAACTCACCGAAATGCTAGACATAGTTTCCTACTCAAATGAATAAGAAGTTCTCTAAGGAAAACTAAAAAAAGTAGCACAAAGAGCACACCACTAAAAAAAGGTCCTAGGTAAATCAAACCAGGCAAACAGATGCCTTCCGGAGAAGAGTCTGGGATGATGAGGGCCCAGAACAGATCAACGAAGGAAGAAAGATAGTTACCTGGGGTCCACAATACAATGACTAAGGGTGCAAGCGCTGGAATCACCCAACCGCCCTCCCAAAGACCTGCAAGGGATTTCCTCCCACGTCTGTCTTAGGTACAACAGATATACCCTCTGCTGTCACCTGTGTATGAACCTAGAGTCAGATACTAAGGATACCACAACACCGAAAACTCCTGGGGGAACAGTCACCGGTCGAATCAGAGAGCGTGGGCAGGGTAGCTAAGCCCGAAACTCGAAAGAGTCCCCAATACGGAATCCGATCCTGGCGTATGCTCGAACAGAAAGTAGGAGGAGTATTCCCAACAATCTGATCTCGCAATGACCTACTGCATAGATCCCAGGCAAGTTTTGAGTGAGGTGGGTTTACCTGTGATAGTCTCACTACGATTTTTGCGTAATGTGTGATCTTGGGTGTTTTAAGGTGTTTTAAACCCAAGATCCTAACCAAGACTAGTTGGTGTAGTGTAACCTAGAAAATAAAATGTTACTAGTTCATTTTATTAGAGTTCATTTTAAAGGTTACTTGCTTACTCAAAAAGGTAGTGGGTGTGTGAGAGTGGTTATAATAGAAATAGAGTACTGAAAATGAAATATTTACCACCAAACAAATCTTTTTCTTTTCAATGCAAGTCTTAAAATTCTGATCTAGAATGCATGTGCAAATGCATTTTTTAATCTTTCGAATGTAAAAAAGGTAAAAATAAAGTCTAAATGTACAAAATTAAACTCAAAACCTAAGAATGCAGCTACTCAAACAAATAGGTATGCAAAAGAAAACTTGTTCTTTTTGATGCAAAGCACTCTAAAATCTTTTAAGCCACTTGCAAGGTACTCTATTTAGAAGATAAATCAAAATTCTTTATGCTTTTCAAAGGTAAGAAACAAAAACTGAAACTAACCTACTATCAAAGTAAAGCAAAGAAACTTTCAGGTTCTCTTTATGAAACAGTAAAAGCTACCAAATATGACTTTCAAATTCTTATTGATGTAAGCATGCCAACCATTGGGAAAAGAGTATGAAAACTACTTTTAGACCCAAACGAAGCAAATGAACTACAAAGAAGTATGGTTTGGTAAATTCAGGTCTGCACATAAACAATGCAAACAAGGTCTTGAACAACAGCCAAAACAGTTGAGATTTCACTACAAAAGAAAAACTAAAAGCATAAGGGAGGATAAGAAACCAACCTAAAAGAGAAATTTCACTCAAATAGATACAAACAGGGTCAAGAAGACTCAAGAGGTTTCAAATCCAGTGGAAATGGGGCAAGCAAGTTCAGTCAAACTCAAATTAGGGTACAAAACACCAAACAGGTCCACAACCCCCCAACTTAGGTCAATAAACCCCAAAACTTTCCAAACAAGCCCAAATTGATCAAAAGAGGTTCAAATCATGAATGTAGGATCAGTTCAAGGATGGGAGACCACTTACAGTGGTTTAACTCAGACCTAGGGTCATCAGGGACCCCAAAAAATGCAGCCACAACCCCCAGATTTGGGTCCACAACCCAAAAACTCAAAAAATCAAACCCAAATTTTGAGCGCTACCGTGTATGAAGGAAACTAGCGCTCATAGCAGTATGGGCGCTACTGTGCAGAGTAAAAGTAGCATATGGGCGCTACTGTGTGGTACGAATAGTAGCGTACAAGTGGAAAAAGTTGGAAAAATGGCGTTAAAACCACCACACCTGGGTCCACAAGGGTTTGCAAGGGCTGGGAAGGGTCTGTAAGAGCCAAGGAGGGTCAAACAGAGCCTACTAACTGATCCTAATCAAGAAAATGAACAAATACCATCAAAAAAGACTGAAGAAATGACCTTGGATACCCCTAAGCAGTTAGGCTTTCCCCAGCGGAGTCGCCATTCTGTTGTGGGAAAAATGCACGTATAGTTCAGGGGAGAAACTACCAACTTACGGTGATAAAGATAGACTTACAAGCATTCTGCAGATACAACAAATAAATGAAGAGATTAGGGTTTAGATATGTAGGCACCTCATTCAGAAGGTTGATCCTAGCTTTGCCTCCCTCACTCTTCAATGCTTATCCAGTGTCGCAATGCCCAGACCTGCAAAACAACTTGATACCTTTCTCAAACACATTTGACTACATACATAAGACTGATATTCATAATAGAAAAAGACATCAGATTGCCAACAAACTGTAATAAAATCTAAGACACATTAATAGGTCATATTTGGAAAGAGAAGAACGTCTGATCTTTATTAATGAATGAAAGCAAGTACATAAAGTTATACCTTCTTTCAAGCTTGGCACTTCACAAAACCTAGATTCAAGGTCTCCTGCTTCCGTTCTCCAAGGATCCCGGCCTCTAAGCAATTGTACTAGGGTTTACCAAAACTAAAGCACAAGAGAGGGGGATGAGGGTCTCCATTCCTCCAGCATAACTTTGTAATTGGGCTTAGTCCCCTCACATGACCCTTCTACTCTCCTTATATAATCAATTAGGAAGAGGAAAAGAAGTTATAACCACTCAAGAGGTTTCCCAACCAACTTAACTTACTCGAATTTTGAGATTTTGACCAAAACAGGGGTGTACGCTACTCTACAGTATACATAGTCGCGTACACATGGCATTGAGCGCCACTTTTAACGAGGCAAAGTCGCGTACACACGCTACTTTTTCAACAGTGGAGTCGCGCTCATATTGAAAAATGGCCAAAAACAGGCTTTTCTGCTCATTTTCAGGAGATGGTTTGGTTTGGAAAAATGTTCCTAAGGGTCATATACATCAAATGGGTCAAGAATGAGGTAATTTCAACCATTTTTAGTGTCCCAAATGACTCCTCCATCCACAAATGTCATGTTGTGTGACTGAACTTGATCTCAAGAAGTGTCGTCATGCGACCAAGGGGAACAAGTGTCGTCACGGACGGAGAGGTGTCATTTCAAGCTATAACAGCCACTACCACCAGGGGCCACGTTCGGGGGCATTGGTAAGACACTCTTTTTAAGTTTTGAATATTTAATATTTTTTTTTGGATGAGAAAATGATTATTTCTATTAATATGAACAAGAAGTACAAGACACAACCTCCTATCAGCACCTCATCTGAACCAAGAACTAGGTCCCTCCACTTGTGCCTCCATCACTTCAAACCCCCATACAATGGCAAACTCACAAGCAAAAGAATGAATCCTTCACAAGATATGAAAGAGTTTGGGATGTGAACATAAATGGTTCACAACAACTAGGATAAATGGATGTATACTGAAGCAAGGAAAAATTTCGATAGAGTTTCAATGCTCTTCTTCTTCTCCTCCTTCCATGCACCACAATAGCTCAATATATAACCCTCCAAAAGGAAAGTGAAGATTCGAATCGAGTTGTTTAAAGATACATGGAGGGCCAAAGGTCACAATGGTTGCTTTTTTGGAGTGAAAATAGAGATTTTACTTTCATTTACCAAAAAGTCGATGTACGCTAGCTGTAGTGCTACACCCAGCGTATACGCGAGTTGTACTGAAGTAGCTCGTGTACAGGAGGAAAAATGGGAAAAAAGGGGTTCAAGGAGAACCACAAGTATGGTTTTGAGTCTCTAAATAGGTAAGGGATGCCAAGGAGTATAAATTCTCACAAGGTGGAAAAATACAGTGTAACAGATGCCCCCTAATGTGTGAAGTCAGAGAAGGTACTACAATGGCCGAATTACATTATGAATCTCAGAAGTGGAGTGATGGAGACACAAATGGAAGGAGTATCCCACTTGTCATAATACAATGATATCTCTGTGTACATATCGATAAAATAGATAGCAATCTGATACAATGGCCATGAATAGGCAGTATATAAGGAATACATGTCATGAATGGTCATAGCCATGACCCATATACAGTAATATATGGTCTCCTTCTGAAGAGGAAACAACTGATGCAGACTGCTAGTACAAATTGTAATGTATGAGAATAATCTCCCATAGGTACAATAACGATCACAAGTAGCATATATTGAATGCCACTGAAGTCTGGAATAATCTACACAAACCATCTACGCTGCATGTCCCATCAAGTGAATAAGGGTACTGACGTCGAACCTAATGTGACATCGTCTGATTACCGGTCATTGATGTATACTGTTAACAGACGTGAGATAATCCACCAATGATGGAAATGGGTACCAAGGCACTAAGTACATTCACCAAGTGCGAATAAAGGTGTTGGGGTCGAACACATGATGAATCCATCGATCAGGGGACATTAATGAATTCCCAACTGTCCATGGTGAGAGAACCTACCCCTAATGACTGCAAGCCTCAAGGTACTCAAGGACTCTAAATCTCGATTCCAGAATAAATGAGTTGGAGTTTATGGAATGAGATTTGCTTGAAGGAGGGAATTAATGGATCCCCCGTCAATGAGCACAAGGTAGCAGCTAAGGTGAAATATTTGGAAGAACTCGGACGAACAGGTTGAACACCATATGTGATCGAACTGGACTCATAAGGGATGGCCAACATGCAATAGTCAAGAGATCTGAGGAGTGGCCGACTCCGGTTTCAAGACTTCCTTTGAACAAGAGCATGAGAAGATGAATAGACTCGGGCAACATAGACTCAAGCACTAGATACTGATAATACTTTGTGACGCATGAGGCAACAACAAAGGCTCCTTAATGAATGGAAGCTTAACCAACTAGTGGAGCAAAATCTGAGAAAAAAGTACAACTTCCTAAGGTCATACTTAACGTCCCGACTCATGATACATGTTGTGGAGAGGGATGCTCTGTTCAAAGGAGACACGACGGATTCCAATAGAAGGAGGTAAAAATTTCTGGTACGAATTTTTAAATTATATGATTTTTTTGTCTTTTTCATATTCTAAAGTTTGAAAAAGAATAAAATTGATTATGATATAGCAGTGAGGGAACAAGTGTCATGGGAAAGAAAACTAGTTCCAGGCAATGGAACATACCTATGCTTAATGCAAGGAAGCATGTGCAAGATGTGGAAACTCGGGCGGGTGTTCCCTCAAGGTAAGGATCATCAAGCCGTGAAAGATAAATTATAGATCTGCCTGGTTCCAAAGGCTAAGTGCTCATGAAAATGGCTAATAACTGAGAAAGCAGGAGCTGACACAAGGATCAAAGGGAAAGAATCATAATGCAATGCATTCACAACTCGACATAAACGGGGAGTCCTTATGGGAGATGGCTAGAATAAAGATAAAGTAGAGTATGAGTCTTTATCGCAATGTCATGGCGTGGCTACAAAGGACTCCCAATCCTAAGGAGAAACAACTAAATAGGTGCCATAAGATATAAAAAGGATCTAACTAGGGAACCCATGGTCGGACATGCTAGTTTTTCAGAATTTACTTCAATCTGATCTAGGATCTTAATTGAGAGAACAACATGTATAGCATATCTACAGCATATCAATCATGGACACAATAATGCAAGCACACAAGAGACATGGAGTTTACTTGGGGAAAACCATAAAGATGAAAAACCCCAATAAATTCCTCAGAGATAGATACAGCAATGATACAAACCAAGCATAAGAGATAGACATCTCCTAGCAGCAGCTTCTCCTCCTCCACAAGTGCGCTAGTCTCCAAAGAGTGTGTGTGAGAATAGAATGATGAAATAGAGTGCCTCCCGCACTCTATTTATACACGACTTGACTTGCCTAATAACCTTCACTAGGTAGGCCTCAACTTAACCACATAACATAATGTTGACTGGGCTGACACCCAATAGGGTGGTCTAATAACCCTTTGACCCACATTAATTATATAGGGCCGACCCCAACAAGGTGGTCTAATAACCCTTTGACCCACATGACTTATACAAGGCCGACCCCAACAAGTTGGTCTAATAACCCATCAAGTATAAGTTACGACACTTACAATATAAATGACGACACTTCCGTATAGAGGAATAATAACATCTCTATAGGAATACAAACACTTCCGTATAGAGGAATAATACCATCTCTATAAGAGTACAATATACATATATGAAATACATTCCGAAGTTACATATACATCAACACTCCCTCTTAACTAGGAAGGTATTTCTCGACATAGGTATTCTAGCACAAGTCTTCTTCTATGGATCATCGTCACTGGATAATCGTCATCGAGTCATCATCATCGTCACTGCTTCTATCTCAATCAATCTCTGAATCTACTCGTCATAGGAAGTTCTACAAAGCCAGTCCTTTTTCATACTGGATGTAGGCCCACCACCTGGAGGTCTTCATCATCACTGGCCATACTGTGGAATACTCAGGACTAATTACGTGCCTCAACAAAACCTCAAAAGAGAATCCCAGGACTGATTACGAGCACACTGCTCAACCTATCGGATCTCCCAAGATCTTTTACATGTTGACCTTCACAAAACCTACTCAGAGAATCCCAAGATGTTTCGAGCAAACCGCTCTACCTGTCTAGATCTCGATAGAGCATCCTAGGCTGTTACGAGCACACCGCTCTACCTGACCAAATTTTAATGGATCTTTTCTATGTGAACTTTTGCAAAACCTACTTAGAGCATCCCAGGATGTTACGAGCAAACCACTCTACCTGTCTGGATCTTGATAGAGCATCCTAGGATGTTACGAGCACACCGCTCTACCTGTCCAGATTTTAAAGGATCTTTTCTATGCGAAACTGTAGCAAAACCTACTCAGATCATCCCAGGATGTTACGAGCAAACTGCTCTATCTGTCTGGATATCGATAGAGCATCCTAGGATATTACGAGCACACTGCTCTACCTGTACGGATTTTAAAGTATCTTTTCTATGCTACCCGCACAACCTGTCCACAACCACAGAGTATCAAGCCGATACTCACCATACATCATCCTGATGTACATCATCACATGATCAACCTGATCATCATCATAGCATCGTCCTGATGCATATCATCTGGAGCAACATCCTGAAGCTCGTCATCTATGATCATCCCGATCATCATCATAACATCAACCTGATGCATATCATCTGGAGCAACATCCTGAATCTCGTCATCTGTGATCATCCTGATCAAACAATATATCCATCTGATGCATACAAAGTATCTACCTAATACATATCATCATACATGATCTACCTGATCACACGAATTCATCCATCTGATATACATAATGCATCCACCTGATACATACATAAGTACATGATCTACCTGATCATACAAGTATCCACCTGATACATATGCAAATACATGATCTACTTGATCATACAAGTATCCACTTAATACATATGCAAATACATGATCTACCTGATCATATAAGTATCCACTTGATACATATACAAATACATGATCTACCTGATCATATCCCGCATCCAACATGATGCATATACATATACATGATCCAACTGATCATAACAAGCATCCAACATGATGCATATACAAATACATGATCAAACTGATTAGAGCATCAACATGATGCATATACAAATACAGTAACTAGAGCATTGTCTTGATGTTCAGCATCCAACGCTTACATCCACAACCATGGGAAGGATCCTCCTCTCACCATGCTTGGAATGGATCCATCATATGTGTCCATCACTTCTTCCTCGAAGTGTCATCGATCTGAAGAACACCAAGCCTCTCTTCGAAGTACTCAAACTTCACTCTAGCTAGTGGTTTCGTCAGTACATCTGCAATCTGCTCATCCGTCGCAACGTACAGAAGATGCATTGCTCCTCTCTGCACCATATCCCCTGATATAGTGATATTTTATCTCAATGTGTTTCGACCTGTCGTGGAACACCGGATTCTCAGACAGCTTCACACAACTCTAGTTGTCACAAAAGATACCAGTAGCCTCCAGCGGGAGATCAAATAACTCAGACAATAGATTCCAAAGCCATACTGCCTCACAACAAGTTGAACAAGCTGCAACATACTCTGCTTCAACTGTACTCATTGCTATGCAGGACTGCTTCCTACTAAACCAAGAGATCACACCTGATCCCATTCTGAAGCAGCACCTCGAAGTGCTCTTCCTATCTGCGGCACTGCCTGCCCAATTTGAATCAACATAACCCTGCAGATTAAACTTTTGATTCGCATCATACTTGAGCCCATAATCAATTGTACCCTTCAGGTACCTCAGAATATGCTTTACAGCAACCAAGTGAACATGTCTCGGATCTGTGAAGTACTGGCTCAATGTGTTCACCGCAAAGCAAACATTTGGTCTCATGTTCGTCAGGTACATCAAGGACCCAATCATGTGACGATACACAGTGACATCAACCGGATCAGATGAAGCATCACACAGAAGCTTTAGGTTCGATTCCATAGGTGTGACCATGGCCTTGCAGTCCATCATCTCGAACCTCTTCAGGATCTCTACTGCATCCTTCCCTTGTCCAAGGAAGATTCCATATGCACTCTACCACACCTCCATGCCTAGAAAGTAGTGCATCATCCACAAGTTCTTCATCTCGAACTTGGCAGCAAGCTTCCGCTGCGTGTCGGAAATCAATCTATCTTCACCTGTAATAAACAGGTCATCCATATACAAATGTAGTATCATTGGATTGCCTTCCTCAACCTTGTAGTAAAGGTTGGAATCCGCTTTACTCTTGGTAAAGCCCAAACTAGATAGAAAGTTGTCTATCCTATCATACCAAGTTCTGCACATATATGACTTCCCGTCATGTGTCTCAAAACCAAGTGGTTGCTCCACATACACTTCCCCTTCGACTACACCATTCAAGAAAGCTGTCTTGACATCCATCTGGTGTATCTTCTATTTCATTACTGTAGCAAGAGAAAGTACTAATTTGATTTAAGTGTTCCTGGCTATAGGTGTAGAAGTCTCTTCATACTCAATCCCTCCTTCTGGGAGAAGCCACAAGCTACAAACCTCGCTTTGTATTTATCCATGCTACCATCTGCAGAATGCTTGATCTTATAGATCCATTTGGAAGTCACAACAGACTTCCCTTCAGGTCTTGGGACTGCATCCCAAACATCATTCTTCATGATCGACTGGTACTCATCGATCATGGCATTCTTCCCGAATCCTGGGAACTTCAATATATTCAATATCTTCAATAGATAACTTTTTTGCTTAAACAAATGTTGTAGTCCTTCTTTTGTAGGTGCTCGTATACGATCTTTCCTACAAAACAAGTTAAATTTCATGATTAGAAACATCTCATAGTTTTCAGAACAAATTCTTACACATAAAGAAATATGTCATACAGTCATGCAATTATTTTAGCCAATGCTTTAATACAACATTCATCCATATCCTGTAATTTTCTAGATGCCTTCCAATCTCTACTAGAACATTGTTAAGAGTTTGAACTACTCCCAACATGTGAGAAAAGAGGTTTCATTCTAGATAAGTAGCAATGGAATGTTCTACAGTGCCATAGGCCACTTACCCATCACATGCATATTAGTAGTATACTGTTCATTAATGCAATTATTCTAATATGCATAATACACACCCTAAGTCTAGGAACATAAGCATATACATCATTTGAACAATATTATTTAAACAAACAAATATGCAAGAAATGACAATTCAAATACTTATCTTTGTTTGGTTGTAGGGTGGACTCCCTCTTAGTCTTTGCTTCCTTTTTGAAACTCCATTCTGATGTAGATTGTGAGAGGTGGTCGACTCCCTCTGAATATCTGCATCCTTGTAGAAACTACTGGAGTGTGCTCCCTCTTGATCTTTGCTTCCTAGATTAATTGTCCTTGAACTTATATCCATCCTCGATCACTGTGCATGCTTACAAGTATCATTATTGTGATATCCTTGAGATCTCATACATAATCATACATTTATTAGTATATTCTCAATACTATCAAAACACAATAATCTTAAGCATGTATAGTTATGATCATTTCAAACAGAAATAATAAGCATTAGTATTCAAGGACTCTTATGGTTAGTCATATCATAAATTAAAGTAATAAACATAATATGCCTAAACTCATGATTACTCAAACCTATACTTTCATGACTCTTCTGGTTAGTCATATCATCAATTAAGGTAATAAAAATAATATGCATACACGCATGTTTATTTAAGCCTATGAATAATCATTATCAATCATGCCATGTATACTTATATAAGAGATCCTATCACAAGGTAGGATTCTAACTTGATATAGGAAAAACATACCTAGATTAGTATGTTAGCTAGTTATGTCTAACATACCCACATGATGTCTTCTTGTTCTCTTCAATGACTTGTGCTAGTAACCTGCATATCTCATAGGTTAACCATTATAGAACCAAGTTATACATACCTCGTAAATAGATCTTCTAAGTGATCCATGACAATGGATGAATCTTTGTCTTCATGTCACCATGATCATATGTTCTTGAACTAGAACATGATTTGTCTTTCTTGGTGTACCTTTCATGTTAGCGGACAACATAAATCTCATACAACACCATAATGCATTAGTACAATCATAAGTGTCAACACCCTAATCAATGAATATCTTCTATCATGCATTCATAATTTTATTAAGGTGATACGACAAGTCTAAATTTAATCAAGATTGTACTAACCGTAGTAATATGAAGTCAAACATACCATAAACTTAATCATGAACAAATCTCGAAACATACCTGGATAAGTCATACCTGTCGAGATTTCTTGTAATATTATTATGTAAGGCCTTAGCCTCATCTCCCTCTAAAACAGGAACTTCTTCACTTATGCAGGTGACCAATCCATTCTCTTCTAGGATTAACCCAATCCACTTGATTTGCAGGAACTAGATCTGGAGCTGGATTGGGGTTTGTCAGAGAAACCCTAAAAATTCAAGCTTTGAATTTCAAATGTCTGAAAGGATAGAAAGATGGGTCTTGATGAGCTGATCAAGCCGGTATACTCAGAATTTGAAAACTACAAAGTTTCACCCCTCAAAATTGCCTTTGAAACTTCTGGATCTTCTAAACAGGATCCCAAACTGGGGTTTAATAAAGCCCACCCTTCTGCCCAATCAAAAAGTTCGATCCAAAGCTCTAAAATTTGATTTTTCTGAGGAGCTTCTAGCCATGGTCACAGACTTCAAAAATTCCAACTTTTGCAGAAGCCCTAATTTTCCACTTGTCCGATCAAAGTCCCGAACTAGGGTTTGATCAAGCCCGACCTTCTACCCAACCAAAAAAATTGATCTTGGTCTCTAAATTTTGATTTTGATGAGTAGCATTCAGCCATGGTCTCCTATTACAAAAATACCAACTTTATCCGAAACCCTAATTCCTGGAGCCATGAATGAAGGTGCTCAAAAAATAATTCTGTTTTGACAGAAATATGCACCTGATTGTTTCTGGTGTAACTCCAAACTTTCCAATCCACAGTATCTGCAAACTTTTCCTGTGGTATCCTGACCTCTCATCTTTCTAACCCCATAGGTATGACCTCAAATGGATTCTCTAAGAGAGAGTTATGCCAAGTGTCGCAACATGACCTGTTTATGGGATAAAACAAGAGAGCGAACTTGTACAGTGTTCCACGTGTCACTGGTTCAGTTTCAGCCTCTGAAAAAGTTACCTGAGAAATTACAGTCTGTGCACTACCTGTCATGTTTTACGAAATTTCATTTGGAGCTTCCTATCCCAAGTTATGACCTTTTTTCCTAGGTCACCTATTTATGACTCAGATCTAGAAGAGGCAGAAACCCTAGATTGTACAGATCATAAAACACAAAGTACAACGAATTAGAAGTTTTCCTTTGGAAACAAGGTACATGGGGATCTGATATTCGACTTGTAAAAGTTTCATATCCGAAAATTTCTCCAAAATGGATTTATAGCGAAAGTGCTACGATGACTGGTTTTTTCTATATCAAGCCCTAGCATCGCTAGTGCAACAAGTGTCATACATGCCATACCATGCCTTCTTTCAGGCTAGCTCTGATACCATGTTAGTTTTTCAGAATTTACTTCAATATGATCTAGGATCTTAACTAGGAGAACAACATGTACAACAAATCTACAGCATATCAATCATGGACACAATAATGCAAGCACACAAGAGACACAGAGTTTACTTGGGGAAAGCCATAAAGGTGAAAAACCCCAATAACTTCCTCAGATACAGATAGAGCAATGATACAGCCGAAGCATAAGAGATAGACATCTCCTAGCAGCAGCTTCTCCTCCTCCACAAGTGTGCCACTCTCCAAAGAGTGTGTGTGAGAATAGAATGATGAAACAGAGTGCCTCCCGCAGTCTATTTATACTTGACTTGACTTGCCTAATAACCCTTACTAGGTTGGCCTCAACTTAACCACATAACACAATGCTGACTGGGTCGACACCCAATAGGGTGATCTAATAACCCTTTGACCCACATGACTTATATAGGGCCAACCCCATCAAGGTGGTCTAATAACCCATCAAGTATAAGTTACGACACTTACAATATAAATGACGACACTTCTGTATAGAGGAATAATAACATCTCTATAGGAATACAAACACTTCCGTATATAGGAATAATACCATCTCTATAGGAGTACAATATACATATATGAAATACATTCTGAAGTTACATATACATCAATAGGATAGACCCTACCGCCAAATAACGACACTTATAAAGCAACATGAAGGTTCTGTATCAGTTAAAAAGCGGGGTCGCACCTAAGGTTTACGAATATAGTCATAAGGTCAATGAAATAATGCATGCATAATGACATCCTAACCTATATGAAAAGTGTATAAAATACACGTTGAACGCGTGAAAAGGTTCAAAATCCACTCCCGACGCAAAAAACGGCTAAAAAAGGTACCTCACAATGATATATTAGTCCAAAAAGGCTAAAAAATGGTAAAAACCAATGTAAACTATAGAAAAGTGGGTAAGAAAAATCAATAAATAGTAAAAAAAACATTTTTTCTATACCATTTTCATTTTTACCCAACATAGTGCATTTTAGTGGTTTTTGCCTTCAATATTCAATCGATGATTCCGAGAGCTAGGAGAAACGAAATCGCAAACCGTCTGGACCAGGTAAGAGTCCTCATCCCACCCTTAAATTCTATGGTTTTTAATGGCAAATTTTTAATCTTTTTAATTGCTTTAAACCCATTCTACGTTGTAAGAGGGCTATTATTTCGAGGGTCTCCTGTAGGGATGGGTGTACACGGTCAAACTAAACGTTGACCGCGTGTACCCACAAATGTCTATGAATCAGCCTGCGTACAACGTTGTGGGAAAAGTATTTTATGAGTTTTTAAAATAAAAAACCTTTGATTCTTCCATAAGATGGTGCACGAATGGAGAGAGAGGGAGCATGATGTCATTGATCATCAGGTTGGAGGTGATTTGGCCACGCAACAAGCATTGCAAGCTTGTGGTTTATACAAATTTTGGAGTATCTGGGGTTCAAGGGACCAAAACCAATTACTCACTGCTTTGGTGGATTAATGGGACCTAGAAGCTCAACAATTCAACTTGGATGGGAAACCACTACCGTTGGAGGTGGAAGACATATATTTTATTACTGGCTTGTCCCATTGAGGAGAGGTGGAAAGCCTTAGATCTCGTAGCGTGGGGGAGGAGTGACGATTAGTGACTATATTGACATATACTGTGTTGCGGAAACCTAGAAAGTGGGTAGCCAAATCTCCACGGAGGCTATAGAAAGCCTGAGCATGAAGATCATCATCCTCACTCTCGTGAGGATAGTAGGTTCTGCTTCGCTTCATCAGGCCTCAAGGCCATTAATATTCTATGTGGCCGAGTGCATGAGGCCTACGGTGTATGATTGGTGCACTACATTGTTGGGTACCATGAAACACCAACTGACAGAGTACAAAGAGGGGTGGACAAAAACCTTTGGTTTCAGGAGAATTTTGTGAAGTTTCTTCTTTGAGAGGGTTCCAGGCCTTAGCCCGAGGGTGGAGGTCCCTCCTCATAGTCTCTGAGATATTGCCCAAACCCGGTGGGCGGAGATACTAAAACATTAGGGGGGTGGCTGGCTGGCCTCTCCATATACTAATGAGTTTTTCCACTGGTGGTCGGCTGGCCTCTCCATATACTGATGATTTTTTCCACTGGTGGCGGTGACAGGTGATCGCCATAGACCACTATACCTATGAGGGGATATAATTTAGAGGGGATTGCAACATGCCACTACCACCAGGGGCCACATTCGTGGACATTGATAAGACACTCTTTTTAAGTACAAGAAGTACAAGAAGTACAAGATACAACCTCATGTCGGAACCTCATCTGAACCAAGAATTAGGTCCCTCCACTTGTGCCTCCACCACTTCAATCCCCCATACAATGGAAACCTCATGAGCAAAAGAATGAATACTTCACATTATATGAAAGAGTTTGGGAGGTGAACATAAATGGTTCACAACAACTAGGATCAATGGAAATAGACTCAACCAAGGAAAAATTTTGATAGAGTTTCAATGCTCTTCTTTTTCTCCTCCTTCCATGCACCATAATAGCTCAATATATAACCCTCCAAAAGGCAAGTGAAGAGTCGAATCGAGTCGTTTCAAGATACATGGAGGGCCAAAGGTCACAATGGCCTTTTTTGGAGTGAAAATAGAAATTTTACTTTCATTTACCAAAAATTCGATCTACGCTGGCTGTAGTGATGCACCCAGCGTATACGCGAGTTGTACTGAAGTAGCTTGCGTACAGGAGGAAAAATAGGAAAAAAGGGGTTCAAGAAGAACCATAAGTATGGTTTTGAGTCTCTAAATAGGTAAGGGAGGCCAAGGAGTATAAATGCTCACAAGGTGGAAAAATACGTTGTAATAGATGCCCCCTAATGTGTGAGGTTAGAGAAGGTACTACGATGGCAGAAATACATTATGAATCTTAGGAGTGGAGTGATGGAGACACAAATGGAAGGAGTATCCAACTCGTCATAATATAATGATATATCTATGTACATATCGGTACAATACATTGCAATCTGATACAATGGCTATGAATAGGCAGTATATAAGGAATGCATGTCATGAATGGTCATAGCCATGCCCCATATACAGTCATATATGGTCTCCTTCTGAAGAGGAAACAACTGATGCAGACTGATGGTACAAATTGATGATGTATGAGAATAATCTCCCATAGGTGCAATCATGATCACAAGTAGCATATACTGGATGCCACTGAAGTATGGGGTCTTTTACACAAACCATCTACGGTGCATGTACCATCAAGTGAATAAGGGTACTGACGTCGAACCTGATGTGACATCTTTTGATTACCGGTCATTGATGTATACCGTTAACATACGCGAGATAACCCACCAATGATGGAAATGGGTACTAAGGAACTTATTACATTCACCAAGTGCGAATAAAGTTTTTGAGGTCAAACACTTGGCGAATCCATCGATTAGGGGACATTAATGAATTCCCAATGGTTGATGGTTAGAGAACCTACCACTAATGACGGCAAGCCTCAAGGTACTCAAAGGAATCTAAATCTCGATTCCAGAATAAATGAGTTGGAGTCGATGGAATGAGATTCGCTCGAAGGAGGGCATTAATGGATCCCCCATCAATGATCACGAGATAGTATCTAAGCTGAAATATTTGGAAGAACTCAGATGAACAGGTTGAACACCATATGTGATCGAACTGGAATCATAAGGGATGGATGACATGCAATAGTTAAGAGATCTGAGGCATGGCCGACTCTGGTTTCCAGACTTCCTTTGAACAAGAGCATGAGCAGATGAATAGACTGAGGAAGCATAGACTCAAGCACTAGATATTGACAATACTTTGTGACGCATGAGGCATCAACAAAGGATCCATAATGACTGGAAGCTTAACCAGCCGGTGGAGCAAAATATGAGAAACGAGTAAAGCTTCCTAAGGTCATACATAACGTCCTGACTCATGATACATGTAGTGGAGAGGGATGCTCTGTTCAAAGGTGACACGATGTCTGCCAATAGAAGGTGGTAAAATTTTCCCGTCTGACTTTTTAAATTATATGATTTTTTTGTCTTTTTCATATTCTAAAGCTTGAATAAAGAATAAAATTTATTATGATACAACAATGAGGGAATGAGTGTCATGGGCAAGCAAACTAGTTCCAGGCAATGGAACATACCTATTCTTAATTCAAGGAAGCATGCGCAAGATGTGGACAAAAGGGGGGTGTTCCCTCAAGGTAAGAGTCATCAAGCTGCGAAAGATAAATTATAGCTTTGCTTGGCTCGGAAGGCTAAGTGCTCGGGAAAATGGCTAATAACTGAGAAAGCGGGAGCCAACACGAGGCTCAAAGGGCAAGCAGGATAATGCAATTCATTCACAACTCGACATAAATGGGGATTCCTTATGGGAGATGGCCAGAATAAAGATAAAGTAGAGTATGAGTCTTTATCACAATGTCATGGCGTGGTTACAAAGGACTCCCAATCCTAAAAAGAAACAACTGCATAGGTGCCATAAGACATAAAAAGGATCTAACTAGGGAACACATGGTTGGATAGGCCGTACTACCAAATAACGACACTTCTAAAGCAACATGAAGGTTCCGTATCAGTTAAAAAGAGGGGTCGCACCTAAGGTTTATAGATATAGTCATAAGTTCAATGCAATAATACAGGCGTAATGACATCCTAACCTATATGATAGGTGTATAAAATACCTATTGAAGGTGCAAAAAGGTTCAAAATCCACTCCCAACGCAAAAAATGCTCAAAAAGGTACCTCACAATGATCTAATAGTCCAAAAAGGCTAAAAAATGGTAAAAACCAATGTAAACTATAGAAAAGTGGGTAAGAAAAATTAAAAAATAGTAAAAAAAACATTTTTTACCATACCATTTTCATTTTTACCCAACATAGTGCATTTTAGTGGTTTTCCCCCTCAATCTTCAAGCGACAAGTCCGAGAGCTAGGAGCAATGAAATCATGAGCCGTTTGGACCAGGTAAGAGTCCTCATCGTTCCCTTCAATTCTATGTTTTTTAATTTTGTTTTTAATGGCGAATTTTTAATCTTTTTAATTGCTTTACACCCATTCCACATTGTACGCGGGCTACTATTTTGAGGGTCGCATGTGGGGCTGGGTGTACGCGGTCAAACTAAACGTTGACCGCATGTACCCGCGACTGTATATGAATTAGCCTGCATACAACGCTGTGGGAAATTTTTTTTATGAATTTTTAACATACAAAACCTTTGATTCTTCCACAGGATGGTGCTCGAATGGAGAAAGAGGGAACATGATGTCATTGATCATCAGGTTGGAGGTGATTTGGCCACGCAATAAGCATTGCACTCTTGTGGTTGTTATACCTCAATATTACACATTATGTATTAGTGTCGCATCCTTGTACTAGCGACCTAAACGACAGTTTCCCTTAAAGATCATCTGAACATCCAGAGTGAAAACCATTGACTGAACACTGAAAGCAAAACCTTTTTCTGCCATCTGCCAGCCCAACTTAGCCCTGTTTGTGAGCACTACCGCTCCCTGAACATCTACAGGGGCGCGATAGTTATCACTACCGCGTGTTGATCCTTACCTAGGGCGCGGTACTACCGCGTTATGCTCAGTTGTAGGGGCGCGGTAGTCTGAAATTAGCCCTTTTGCCTTGGATTTTGGGATTTCGACCTTCGAGGAGATTTTGTTGGGATTACCACCTTTGGTTCGATCCTAACTCCTTCTCTGTTTAGCTGGCCTGATCCACTAAACCCTCCATAGATCCACACTTCTCTCTTGTTGGTTAGCCTTCCCATGTGCTATAAGAGAGAAGCCTTCCATGAGCCAAAGGGAGGACTTTTGGGGCATCAAACCTATGATCTTCATACTTCTGTAGAGATAGCTAGAGGAAGCACTTGGAGCTGGAAGTTGGCTTGGACATCAAGCAACTATTGTACATGACTTCAAGTTGGTAATGGAATAACTTGTCTTGTTTTCCCAAATCATTTGTGTTAATTCTGTTTTAATGATATGATTTGTATCTTTCATAGATTTAGATTCCAACTCATGTTTCAAGTTGCTAGAGAATAGTGCATTCTTGTGTCTTGGTTCCATTTTGACAGGTTCATTCGTGAGGGCTTGGATATTGGAGCAACTACAAAGAAAAGCGTTTGGATAGAAGGTCAGTTAAACTTCTTCTACTCTTTCTAGCATTTTAATCTTGAGACGTTTGTTAGATCTAGGGATTCAAGGTAGCATTTGTTTCTTTTTTGTCCCTAGTATGGTCGCCAGTATGAGCAGAGTTTACCTTTGGCTTCAAGCTCATTAAAAAATGAAACCAGTATTTTGAGCAAAGTTCTACTCCTGTGTCAAGCTCGTTAAAAAATGAAACATATCCTTTCCCTTTGAGTCGAGTCTCCTCGTAGACTTAGTAAATGAACCTTCTTTTCACTTGCCTATACCTTAGGCGAATGAAATGAAGCTTAGGGGCATGTCTTCAACCTCTGGAAGTTACGTTGAAGTCAACTTGATCACCTCTCCACATCACGTTGGAGCTAAGTCACTTACTTCTAGCAATCATGCTGGGGGCATGAACCAACCTTTGGGTTTCATGACGGGAAGAAGTTCACCATTGGGAACATTTTCGAGCATACTTTCCTTTTTAGGTTTCGAGCTCATTAAACCATGAAAATTATCCTGAGCATAGTTCATTTTCTGTTACAAGCTCGTTAAAAAATGAAGCAGACATCATGAGCATTCTTCCAACCTATCTTCGAGCTCGTTAAAAACAGTAAGATGGTGTTTGAGCTTACTTTTCACTTTTTTCGTGCTCTGGTTAAAAACATGAAAAGTGGTTTGAGCTTACTTTTTCCTTTTTCGTGCTCTGGATCCAAACATGAAAAAGATTCCGAGTGCTTTTGATACCATTATCGTGCTCGTTAAACAATTGGAGTAAAAAGGTGTGTCTAACGAGTATAGGTTTATCACTTTATCCGGCCTCGCTAGACTATTTACGGAAAAGGAACTGTGCCGAGTTTACTTTTCCTTTGTCGTACTCGGTCATCAACCATGACAAAGTTGTACATGGAGTCCATAGTTAAGCTCTTTTCAGACTCCCTAAAATTGAAAAGATTGCCAAGCGAAATTGATTCGTTCACGCTTGTAAAAGGATTTGAATGATCGTCTCCCTAGTGATAGTTTACCCCTTTTTCGGACTAGGGGGCACTACTTACGAAAAAGGAATACTCCAGCCAATCATGACTGGAAGAGTCCTCTCCCGCGTTGTTTTACCCTTTTTCGGGCGATGAGGCTAACCTTACGAAAAAGGACCGTTGGAGTCTTCTTTAGTTATTTTCAGACTCTCTAAACATGAAATGACAACCGAGTTTTCCTTCCTTGGACTCGTTAAAATGTAACATCGAAGGACCCACTTTGGGACGAACCCCTCCTTTCTCAGGTTCGAAAAACATGTGAGATTGGACTCATCTATGAGATGAGCTATATCGATCATCTGTTATCCTCCTCAAGCTCGTTAAAAAACAAAGAGGTACTCGTCCATCATGTTGGGGAAATATGGGGGAATAAGTCAAGTTTATCTATGGCAGCTTGTCAGTTGTTACCTTTGAACATGGCATGTGTCCGTCTCTTGTCTATATTTGGGTATCCATCTTTCACTGAGTTATGGTCATCATCATGAGTCGTCACCCTGGCCACGAGTCCACTCATCCGGTGTCTATCCTCTATTTATCAATAATCCCTGCTGCCAAGTCCTGTTACATGCCATTATATGTTCAAAGGGTTGCATTGTTTCGAGTCATTCATTGTGTCAGGCCTCCGCTGTGTCAGTACATACTCCATTGTTTCATCATCTTATCGTTCGTGCCAATTTCGTGTCAATGATGTGGGAAACATCATGGCCCACCTTCGACGAGTCTATTCCTGTCGACACCAAATCACTATACAGGAATTAGACTTAGAGATCAACCATTAGTACCTTGGTACCTGCATGCCTCAATGGCAGGTTTCCTCGTATTCAACAGTAGGTTTTCATCAATGACCTCTGATTGAATGATCTCTCGAATGCTCGACATCAACTCATTTATTCGCATTTCGTTGAGATGTACTATAGATACCTTGGGGATCATTGTCATTATTGGTGATTTCCCTCGCATTTGTTAACGGTTCACATCATTGACCGGTAATCAAATGGTTTCTACCATGTTCGACTTCAACACCTTGTAATCACATGGCTAGATTCGTATCATTTGCGATCGGGTAGAAGACCCTGGACACCCTTTTGTATTTTGATCACGTCTAGGTTGCAATGGATATTTCCTCTGTATTGTCACACAGATCCACTTTTGTATTGGTCGTGGCTGTGTCATGCTGTCTCATGGATCTACGCTTGTTCATAGTAGCCATGATTTGTCTACAGTCTATATCATCTCAGTACTCATGGATCTGCAATGTATTGGTCGGCAGCCATGCTTTGAGCCATTTGTTTCCGAGCATGGGAATGCCCGCCTCGGTGGTATATCTGACATTTTGTTTCTATTTTCAGCTCCTTGTTGCTCTCCTCGATGCTATCTCCGAACCATATTTATAAAGTCTTTCGGCCATCAGTCTCTTCTGACCTCACACTTTAGGGGGCATCTGTTATACCTCAATATTACACATTATGTATTAGTGTCGCATCCTTGTACTAGCGACCTAAACGACAGTTTCCCTTAAAGATCATCTGAACATCCAGAGTGAAAACCATTGACTGAACACTGAAAGAAAAACCTTTTTCTGCCATCTGCCAGCCCAACTTAGCCCTGTTTGTGAGCACTTCTGCTCCCTGAACATCTACAGGGGCGCGATAGTTATCACTACCGCATGTTGATCCTTACCTAGGGCGCGGTACTACCACGTTATGCTCAGTTGTAGGGGCGCGGTAGTCTGAAATTAGCCCTTTTGCCTTGGATTTTGGGATTTCGACCTTCGAGGAGATTTTGTTGGGATTACCACCTTTGGTTCGATCCTAACTCCTTCTCTGTTTAGCTGGCCTGATCCACTAAACCCTCCATAGATCCACACTTCTCTCTTGTTGGTTAGCCTTCCCATGTGCTATAAGAGAGAAGCCTTCCATGAGCCAAAGGGAGGACTTTTGGGGCATCAAACCTATGATCTTCATACTTCTGCAGAGATAGCTAGAGGAAGCACTTGGAGCTGGAAGTTGGCTTGGACATCAAGCAACTATTGTACATGACTTCAAGTTGGTAATGGAATAACTTGTCTTGTTTTCCCAAATCATTTGTGTTAATTCTGTTTTAATGATATGATTTGTATCTTTCATAGATTTAGATTCCAACTCATGTTTCAAGTTGCTAGAGAATAGTGCATTCTTGTGTCTTGGTTCCATTTTGACAGGTTCATTCGTGAGGGCTTGGATATTGGAGCAACTACAAAGACAAGCGTTTGGATAGAAGGTCAGTTAAACTTCTTCTACTCTTTCTAGCATTTTAATCTTGAGACGTTTGTTAGATCTAGGGATTCAAGGTAGCATTTGTTTCTTTTTTGTCTTAGTATAGAGTCAGTACATCCTGCTTTATCCTAAGAGAGTTTTGGCTTATCCGTAGGACAAAATTCTACATAACAGTGGTTTACACAAATTTTGGAGTATCGGGGGTTTAAGGGCCCAAAACCGATTATTCACTGCTTTGGTGGATTACTGTGACCGAGAAGCTCAACATTTCAACTTGGATGGGAAACCACTACCGTTGGAGGTGGAAGACATATATTTTATTACCGGCTTGTCCTGCCGAGGAGAGGTGGCAAGCCTCATATCTCGTAGCGTGGGGGGAGAAGTCACGATTAGTGACTATATTGATAGATACCGTGTTGCGTGCACCCAGAAAGTGGGTAGCCAAATCCCCATAGAGGTTATAGAGAGCCTAAGCACGAAGATCATCATCCTCACTCTCGGGGGGATAACAGGGTCTGCTTCGCTTCATCAAGCCTCAAGGCCATTGATATTCTATGCGTCCAAGTGCATGAGGCCTACGGTGTATTATTGGTGCACTACATTGCTAGGTACCATGAAACAACAACTGGAATATTGCAAACAGGGGCGGCCCAAAAAATTTGGTTACGAGAGCATTTTTTTAGTTTCTTCTTTGAGAGCGTTCCATGCCTTAGCCCGAGGGTGGAGGTCCCTCCTCATAGTATCCGAGATCCTGCCCAAACCCGGTGGGAGGAGATACTGACACGACAAGGGGGTGGTCGGCTGGCGTCTCCATATACTGATGAGTTTTTCTACTGGTGGTGGCGACATGTGATCACCATAGACGACTATCCCTATGAGGGGATCGTGACATGCCACTACCTCTAGGGGCTGCGTTCGGGGACATTGGTAAGACACTCTTTTTAAGTTTTGAATTTTTTTTGGACGATAAAATGAGTATTTCTATTAATATGAACAAGAAGTACAAGATAAAACCTCTAGTCGGCACCTCATCTGAAGCAAGAACTAGGTCCCTCCACCACTTCAATCCCCCATACAAGGGAAAACTCACGAGCAAAAGAATGAATCCTTCACAAGATATGAAAGAGTTTGGGAGGTGAACATAAATGGTTCACAACAACTAGGATCAATGGAGGTGGACTCAAGCAAGGAAAAATTTCGATAGAGTTTCAATGCTCTTCTTTTTCTCCTCCTTCCATGTACCACAATAGCTCAATATATAACCCTCCAAAAGGCAAGTGAAGAGTCGAATCGAGTCATTTCAAGATACATGGAGGGCCAAAGGTCACAATGGCCGCTTTTTTGGAGTGAAAATAGAGATTTTACTTTCATTTACCAAAAATTCAATGTACGTTGGATGTAGTGATGCATCCAATGTATACACGAGTTGTGCTGAAGTAGCTCACGTACATGAGGAAAAATAGGAAAAAAGGGGTTCAAGGAGAACCACAAGTATGGTTTTGAGTCTCTAAATAGGTAAGGGAGGCCAATGAGTATAAATGCTCACAAGGTGGCAAAATACGGTGTAACACTTTTTTAATCTCCTTTTTATATTTAATATGGTGATTTAGATTTATTTTCATGATTTAATAGAAGATTTAATCAAAGTAATTGATATCTAAAATTATCCAAATGTGATTTATAATATTTTCATGATTTAATATATCTGCAAATTGTTATCACTATTTGAAAGATTAATATTAAGAACTATTATCATGGAGATTAGTTTAGTTGAAGCTCTTTTTTATCTCATTGTAGATTTAATATAACAATTTAGAATTATTTTCATGATAGGACATTTAATTAAAGAAATTAATTAAATTTGATTTATAATTATTTTTATGATTTAATAGGTAGGATATTATCAATATTTTTTCCTTGGAAAAAAGTCATGTTTGTTTAGATTCAGCATAGGAAAAACTGCACTAAGAGTGCTTACATATTTATCCGAGGAGAAATTTTCTCCATCCAACAAGTTCTGAAATAGTTCTTTTTCCATTCACAGAACCAAAGAGTGACTACTATCTCTTCCTTGGAGGGATAAATCACTAAATAAAATAGTCACAGTAAGTGATCTATAACAAGACCAAAAGGCCTCTACAAAAATAATCAAGAAATCATTGATTCAAAAACCAACATTACAAATGCACAAAAAGAGGGATTAGAAAAAATTATTAGAGGAGCTCTATAAAGCCCCTCGAGTTCGAGAAATCAGAGGAGTGAAATCCAAAGGAACTTTCACCTTATCCCTACCCTTAATAGAGGAGTGCATCCCATAAGAGGTCAATGGAGAGGCTCGAACATACTGCCTTGGTGAACAAACCACACTAAGACTGTCATTTACCACTGCGACCAAAGGAGGAAACTCAAACTCATCAAGCATAGTACACAAAATACTATTCTCTTGATTACAAGTAGGAGGCAAGTGAAAACCGAGCCTAGAGAAATCCTTACACAAATGTGATGGAGAAATATTTTATAGAAGAGTGTTGATTGGATCCTCCCTCTCCCTCGAGGTGGTCTGAAAAATCAGAGGTGAAGCCACAAGTGAAGGGCGCCTACAAAGATGTATTTAATTTAACACACACTCATCTGAGAAAGATCCGGTACCTACATTTCCCTCTACATTGACAATGTCTGAAGTCCTCCCTTCTACACCCACCATTAATGCCAAAGGAACATACTCCCACTAAGATGAATCATCACCCACCTTTGGGGACATGGGAGGCATAGAAAGAATAAAAGAGATACTCTAGGACAAGTCTCAAAGGCCATCAACAATTAGGGCATTAGTACCCAAAACGAGAATCTCCACTTGATATTCAAAGGAAAGTGGAACTACTTGAGGATATGAACTAGTGATTCCACCACACAAATGACTCACACCCAAATAATTTTCCTTAGAAACATTTGTTATTTCTACCACATCAAGAGGGGAACACTTCATGCCAAGTGAAGGGCCACTAGGGGTCTACGCATCCCTCGTCTTCTTATATTTAGAACCATGCTGAACGAAATCCTAAATGATATGGTCGGTAGCATAGAAAAATTGACACCTGAACAATAATATCTCATAATCCAAATTGATAATCCAACAAATGCCACTGCAAACCAGATAAATAAAGTCGAGGATCCCACCATTTATTTCCATCAATACAAGGATCTGAGCAATGGCATCATGGGATAGAGTATCCTGAGTAGTGTGTTGGTACTTGCCAATATAATCGCCAATTAATTGCAACACCTTCTTAGAGATAAAATGAGGAAGTAAACCCTCCAAATTGACCCATAATAACTGAAGATCAAGAAATGATACCGTCGAATCAAAATGCTCAGACCATGCCATAAGAACCAAGCCAACCTCACCAAAGCACCAAGGCCATTTTAAAGAATTGCATCTTGATCCTCCAAGCACTTGAAGATAAAAGAGAAAAAAAAAATGCTTCAACGGGGATATTTTGACTCTCCTAAGAAAAAGTGCACCCTAAACCTCAGCTAGACACCACCTGGGAATAGCAAGAGAAGGTTTCCTCCTACAAAAGTAACCATATACCCCTCTATCTTGTATAAGCTTTGTTCCCTCAAGGATTCAATCAAAAAGAATATCATATTGTTGTCCACCATTACGGATACGAAACACCACTTAGATTTAACTGTGTCATCCTGCAATCTAGGAGAGAGATATGAAACATTTGTAGCTCCAACACCTAAGGGTTTGGAAGAATGGCCCTCACATAAAACCCTATAAATTCCAAATACCATCTTTTCCCCCTCCCCCCTCTCCATGTAGGATGTTATTGATATATTAAACTACAAGAATAATGATTTTGTTAGAATTAACTATAATGGTTTTAATTTTATCAAAATTAATGAAAATTTTAATAAAAACATTTAAGAATAAGTTTAAAAAATATAATTTAATCTAAAAAACAATTTATATATTAAACAAATCAAGGAATCATTAGTTAAATATTTTTATAAATTTTATAAACTTGTTTAATCAACATATTGACTCTTGTATAATAAAGAATTCACAATGAAAAATGGTTAAACATTATGTAATGACATTAAATGACTATAAATAGAGTTAAAAATAATATGGCATTTGAAATTTAAATGAGTGATACATCTCAAATTTAATTTAAAAACAAAGAAATCATTAATGATGTTAACCATTAACACACATAATCATCAATATCAAGATCATGATGATATAATATAATGATACATGAAGATATGAACATGATACATAAACATGATACATGAACATATGAAGATGATACAAGATTGTAGATGATTTGGCCCAATCACCTACTTCCATGTCTACACTTGAAGTTCTTTAGTCTCTCCCTTGCCAAAAGAAGACATTAATATTTTCATTAGGTGCCATCAATTCATTTTATTCATGCCTTATTCCCTTCGACTTAGATGTTGATGAACCACGTTTTCCTTCATTCACCGCATTCCAAATTCCTATCACAATCAAGAATATCATCATTCATAGATGCGTTATTGATAAAGGTGCTTCTACTTGTGCCAAGTTCACAAATGTTTCAAAATGACTGTGATCTCCTAATCTCATCCCCTTTGTAATCACCCTTCTTGCCTATGATGGTCATCCTTCCCAACCACAAATATTTTACTAGAATGTCCCTATTGATATAGGGGACAAGATGGTTCTCCTTGATGTAAAATTCATTGATGCTCAGCTTAACTACAACATCCTCCTTGGTTGCAATTATATGTAATTCATGAAGGTGGTTTCCTCCCTAGTCTTATGCATCATGATGTTCCCCCACAATGGGAATGTGGTCTCCCTTGAACATGATGATATGAAAATGAATAATAAACATGAACATTAATATTAACATCAATAAATATGTTCGATATACATTTCAAATATGGCATCTCAAGTTTAAATGAGTGATACATCTCAAATTTAATTTAAAAATAGAAAACAAATATAAATCATTAACATGTAATACATTTTATAAATAAAACAATATCAACGTCAACACGATATGAAAAGGAATAATATATATGAAGGATAATATCAAAATAAATATATGTGTCAAATATGCATCTCAAGTCAAATATAAATGTCAAATATACATAAATATACATCAGTTCAACTAAATATATACATGTCAACAACTACTATAATCTAGGTTCACCACTAGAGGTAGAGGCATCAGTACCTTTTCCACTAGAGATAGAGCCATTAATACCTTTTCCAAATAGTAATGTAGAATGTAGAATATCAGGAGATGGTGGTCACTCTATAACAAGAGGAGATGGTTGGTAAACTATTGGAGGAGATGGTGGTTAGTCTACTACTAGAGGAGGAGATGGTGGTTAATTTGATGGAGGGGGAGATGGTGGTTGATCTATTGTTGGAGGAGGAAATGGTGGTCGATCTAATAGAGGAGGAGTGTGGTTGGTCTACACTTGGAGGATATGGTGGTTGATATGCTATTGGAGGAGGATATTGTGGTCAATCTACAAATGGATGATATGGTGGTTGATCTACTAGTTGAGGACAATGAGGAGATGGTGGTTGGTATACTATTGGAGGAGATGGTGGATGTGAAGAAGGAATATGATAAGGATGTGGAGGATGAATTTTTTCATTAGATGAATCCAGAGAAGAATCCTGACTAGCCCTGCCCCTCAAATTGTTAAGTAGTTTAAGATAACTAACAACATGACTCATCAATATCATCATATAATGGGGAATACCAACCTATATCGGTGAAATATTAGGCATCCTGCATGATCTCTTGATCTTGTAGAGGGACCACTAATGATTCATCCATCACTTTCTAACAAAATCTATGATCTATCTTGCATGGTATATTATGTCTCTGCACCTAAGGAATCTCATCTTCCTAAACCATCTCTTCATCATGTTGGGGAGGCACCTCCAAAACATACATGCTAACATTTGAAAAATAGTAGAAAACAATAATTAGACAATTTAAACAAAATCTAACAATCCATTACATGTGCATCAAATAAGACACAAAATATGCAACAATATTAATCAAAATATAATGATAATATTACCTCACACATCTAGTGTATTAGCCCAACTAAATAGGATGTTCAAACATACTCACTAGTCTAGCCTTGTATATGGGTACAATATAAGATCAAGAACATGATCATCCTCACTAGCTAGAAAATAAAATACCTCTAAAATGACGAGCCTACATGACCACTCTAGCTGGCCCCTCTTGGGAAACATCCATGCCCATATGTGCATAAGCACATCACTCATAAGTCTAGGAGGGAGGCTATCGAATGTCGATCAAGCGAATAGAAACCCCTCAAAAAAAAAAGATATGAATAAAATGGGAATGCAATCCCTTCATCAATTACAACACACCAACGATCTAGATAAAAAATAAGAGTCATAAAAAAATAATAGATCACCTGATCAATCTAGGTCTTTGAGCAAAAATATCTACATAGTACATAAGAGGGGAACTAATGCATTATCCATTATTATAGTGTCATAACCATTAATGACATACACCTAACCTCCTCTACACAGAATGCATATAAATGTAACTGGATACTAACGAGTTGAAAGCCACTAGGGTTAGTGATGGATACACTCACATATTGATGCACATATTCCAAGTAATGGTCTCTTACAATGCTTGGTGTTGTTAGCACCAGTTTTGTTTTAAAGGGTTGGAGAGGGTTAGACCCATGAAATAATGAGTAAAGCTTCACTTTTTGGTTCCTATGACCCATAAGGGTGCAAATGAGGTATCTAAAGGTTTATTCCTAAGTTTGGAATGATAATGATCAATAAGCCTAAGTTTCAACATTGCAAAAGGGATTAAAAATATGAAAATACACTCGAAGTTATATGGGGGCGTAAATGGACGGAACAGATCTGCGGCAATGGAGATCGACGGCCACGAGCGCCCTTCGCAAAGCAAGATGGAGTGGTTTAAGCATGGGCGGAGTTTTGCTAGCCCACGAGCAAGTTGGAAATCAGATCAACAGGCGGAAGGACAGATCTACGGACGACAAGTACTTTTCCGATTTGACATGCATGGGGTAACGAACTTTCCATATCTGTAAATTTTTGGTAGAGACTGCATGTTTCGACAGTGCAGATCTGGTGGGGAAAGGCATCGACGACAAATGTGTAGTTCGCAGATTTAACATGCGTGGATTGTTGACGCTTTCCAAATCTGTGAACCTTGGTAGAAGCCTCACCTTTGGACAACTGAGATGCAGGTTAGGCCCATATCAATGGTCACCGATAGATTCGCAGATTGAAGGTGCGAGGAAGGAAACAAGTGAAAGGATGGAAACTGCAGGAGGCTGTGAGGCTAAGCATGGAAAGAGATCGACGGTACCAGATCAATCATGCATGATGGACGGCCCAAAGAATCCCTTTATCGCTAGAGGTGAAATATGGATAAGAAAGGGATAAATAATATAAAAGTGGAATGCACGGGGATCTGAGTACTATTTGATTCAGTTGCATTGGAAAATGACAGACGACGATTATGCAAAAGCAGACAACGTAGGCAGTATCTCAGACCAACTGTCAGTAACCAGGTAGGCCTCTTGTCTCACTAGAAAACTATTTAAATGTCTGAGCTAGGAGAGGTATAACCCCCAGGTTTCGAACACCAGAAGGTAGACGAGGTATTAGAAGATAAAGATGCTGAGGTTTATGATACAGTTTTGATAAATGGCTCCATTGAGACAGTAAAGGACATATTGAAGCTGATTAGGGAACGGAATATAGATGTGCATAAGGTTTACCAGTCATTTTTCCATTTATTTACAGTCGACCAAACCCCCAATTATCTTGAGTCCGTCGACTGGTGCACCACCAATTACTCCTCCTATGAGAGGGTAATTATGGACGCATCTAGCTCAAAGATCCTATGCCAAGTCAATCTCCTCACTGTTAGGAAAGCCCTGTCAATCCCAGATGAGTTCTGCCAAAAATCCAAAGAATACATAGAAGAAGCCCTAATTCAACATTTGAGACAGGCCACAGCCGAGCTTAAGCAAATTTTTTATAGGGCCTTCCTACATCCTAATGTCTCCTTCCAGGACCAACCTTTCCCTGGTGAATTCAGTCTATTTAGAGAAGAGTCCAAATGTGTTATAAACATGCTAAGTCGGTTCTTAGGATTAGATACAAACATGTATATCACTGAGCCTTTAATAAGCTTGTTGTTTGTCCTGAGCACACGTCCACTTGAGTCTGATGAACCCAGTCAGTCCATCCAATGCTCCTACCTTAAATTTGATGAGTCCGTTGCTCAGAATATCCATTCTTAGCTAGTGGACTTCCACAAGACCAGAAGCTTCATTTTTCGGTCATACCTGTTGAAGTGTTCCTATCATTCAATGAAGAAAACTTGCAGATGCCCGAGAGGCTACTCACACAGGAAATGTACACAGACTACAACAAATTCATGAAAAACCTTATGTCAGAGGTGTACAATGTTTTCTTTCAGAGGAAGTTTCCTAGGGTGTTGATAGAGATGAAGGAAATGTTACAACCTTCCCCTGAAAAAGAGGATTGGGGACTGGTTCCTCTCATAACATAGCACAACAGTCATATTTTATGGGTTTTCTCATTCACCCTATGTACTGCCATCTTTTCTAAATCCTAGAATATTTACACTGGAATTCATCATGCAGAAGCCAAGAGTAGAAACTGAACACTTTTTAGATCATAAAAAAACCTCAAATATAAAATTTCCATGGGCTATAGGCCCATTCATTGTCAAGAGAAAGGCTTCCCTTCCAGCCATTGAGGGTATGGTAAGAAAGATGGGATTCCAAACAAAGGCATCCATAAAATATGATCCCCACCATATCATCTCAGACAGAAGGAAAGAAAGTAACAGAAAAGGCTTTATACAGTTTGAGCTCGCAGGTATGGCAGAGACTACCAACTAGTTGGAATATCCCAGCAAAGGGTATATGGATGTGGATGTACAAGATGACTCCACCTCTCCGGTGCAGACAACCATATCCCCACTGCCTAGCTCATCTAGCTTGGTCCCAACAATTAGAGAAATCATACCCCCTGCCAGAGGCTCTGGAGAATCCCACAAATTGGAAATCATTGATGTCATGGATAGATGAGGGCACAGAAAGAGCCCCAAAGAGACAGAAAGTAGAAAAACCCGAGCACCAGATTGTGAAGGTGTCAATTGGTTAGGCTAAAAAGAAGCAGGTGAAGGCCAAATTGCCTACCTTCGAGATTAAGGAATATGTATTTGATAGGGAAACCACTAAACCTACTGCACCAAGCAAAAGCAGAGAAGAACTATTAGATGAGTATGAAGAGAGCACAGAGACAACCTCATAAGAGTCTAAGCTGTATGCAGAGGTGAGGCAGATTTCCAATAAAGATGTGTCTTTGGTAGCTAGCAAGATCCATGCCCAGGACACCTTGAACTTGGCCTTAGCTACCAAAAACAAAGCCACTGAACTGAAAGTGATCTTGGAAGATATTCATGTTCCTGATATGATCCACTTGCACAAAGAAAGTGGGGAGGTTATCTATGCCAAGCTATTAAAGGTTGCACTAGAATTATCCAAGTTACAAACCAGTAAGAGTAAGGTTCAAAATCAGCTTAGACTAGAGAGAGTGGAAAACAAAGCCCACAACACACAAATAAAAAAGCTGCAAAATGCATTGTTGGCTACTAAAATCCAGGAAGACAAGAAGGATAGTATACAAAGGCTGCTAGATGAGAAAGACAAGGATATTCAGACATTGAAGAAGAAGTTAAAGATCCCTTCCACCCAGATGATAGAGGCATTTGAGTTGACAGAGCTCGAGGAGAAGAGAGAGGAGATGAAACATGAGTTGACAGACTGAAAAGCTATATTGTTGAAGTTTGAAGAGAAGGAGAAGCAGTGGCAGGTGGATATAGCTCTCGTGGTGGAAAGTGAGAAAGGTTTGAAATCCAAAGCTGAAGACCTTGAAAGGAAATTGTAGGAAAAGAGGAAAGAATTAGAGAATATGATCACCCCCTCCTCCATTGAATCCGGTGACTTCTCCATTGTGCAAGCCATGGCACAGGCAAGTCTAAAGGAATTAGAAGTAGAAAAGTTGCAGAAGAAAAATGCAGACCTAGGAAGCAGGGTTATAGAAGAGAAGGAGGAGAGGAAAACATGGGAAGCCAAGTACCTAGAGCTACAGGTTAAGTATGATGAATTGGTAAAGCAGGATACAGGTCAGGCTTCACTGCAAGAAGCCAAGCAAGTTATTTGGGATGACATCATTGTTGAGGAAGGCAAATTGAGGCCCTACCTCAACTTTGTCCTAGACAAGGAAGCTGTAATCAAGCTGGCTAAGCAAAGTGTAACAACAACAAATGAAAAAATGAACAAGAAGCCTGTGGGGTGTGCTGAAAATTCCATAGAGTTATTGAATGGCTTAACTAAGGATGAATTAAAGGCAACAAGCATAAAGGATAGGTTTTCTACCATCATTTGGGGCAAGAGAGTGATAAATAAACATCAACAGGTAAATACTATTCAAGCTAGAATTGATGTCATGGCACACCAAGTGAAATAATTCAGGGATATGTTTGACCCATTGTTCAAGAAGGGACTGCCTCTCTTTTGGGAAGAAGATGGTACCATAATAACCCATAAAGAGTATCAGGATAAGTTGGTGGGATTCAGGCTGGATTACATAGACTTTGCTGGCATGACCCATCCACTGTATGGCAAAGCAGTAGTGGAGAAGTTGACAAAGGAATTTGAATTGGTCATGATTTTTAAAGAAGAATGTACACACCTTCAAAACTATTCATATAGAGACCATATAGAGCTACGAGTATTGTTAAAGGAAGTGGACACTTCAGAATTTCCAGTTGTTGATCAGTGGAAGCTCGTGGAGAAATATGGGAAATCAAAACTAACACTGCATGCTTGAAGATTCTGAAGACCATGAAGATCGCATCCTAAGAAAGCAGTTACCAAGGATTTTTGTTTATTTACTAGAGTTTGTTACTAGCTAGTAAATGCTTGAGGGCACTTGTAAAGGCTGTTAAGCCTACCTGTCAACATTTGTTGTTTTTTATAATTGTAACTAATTCTCGTAGAGGATGAAACTTCCTGTATAGGTGTCATCGAATTTTGTAACAACTTTTTGTTTGGAAGCTAGGGTAGAATATCTCGATCTGGAGAACTGAGGTTATCTCCTCCTAAATATATTCATATGTAATGAAAAGTAAAGGGTTGTTGGTTGGAACCCGTGAGTCCTTGTGTTATGTAATTTGAGATACTCCTTTAATAAAGTGGGAAGAGTTGAGCAAGTGATTTGAAGCAGATATTCTTGTGTTATTTGTTTTACAGCCTGTACCTCCTTTTCTTCATGTGAATGTTTCCTTGTTATCTATGCCATATTGTCTTCTTTTCATGTTTGGATAAGTGTATATTGAGGAAGAATTCATATGTTTATGCTGTGTTTCTTTGATTCCAAGCACCCACAAACCTTTTCTACTAAATTTAATGGAGAATTCATCTTATAATGCTCTGTGTTAATGGATTGTTCTTATTTTCTTCTCTATCACTAGATAAACAACTTTTTGACTGTAAAGGAGTAGCTACCCTTCCTCTGTTAAGAATTCTTATGCAAAGCATTGCCACTTTACCATCTTACGTATTTTGACTCCATTTACCAATGAATGTTCACCTTGCTTCAACCAAAAAACAGTCTGATCTTAATTTTAATTCATATATCTAGCTTTGATAAACAAACATTGAGAGATCCCTATCTGGAAAGAAAGAAGCCAACTCCCGTTACTAAAGTTGTTTTTGTGTGTTACCTTGAAGAGGCCTTTCCACAACCTTAGGGTCGACTTGAGTGCTAACAGGTGTTATATTGGATATTTGGGGAAAATCATGTCCTCTCCTAGACAACTTGGTAATGAAATAAATATCATCCTATATGGGTTTCTACCATAGATCTAGGCTAACCTTGGATGCTTTCGTAGAATCATCCCAATGACAAATCAACTATGTCAACAAGTGTGTATTCCCCTTGATGGATGTACCCTCCTCATAAAAATTGAGGAGACAAACATTCATATCCATGTCCCTCTCTCAGGATTCACACTCATGTACAAAGTTGTATGTGTTGACCTATTGTTGTTTTTGTCATCATTATTGTCTTTGAATCACATACAAATTTCATTATGCACACACACACACACACCCCTTAAACAATATATTCTAAATTATCATTTGTAATATTCATTGAAATTTCCTTTTTTTGCAAAATAACTATGTAAAACTCATCGATGAGCCTTATTAACATAGATACACCACCAATGTTGTGGCTTTCTTTTCCACATTGTCACTAGTGCTCGTAATTAAACATTAATCCACCAATAAAGTCAATATTTTTTTTAAAACTATAATCACTAATGGTTTGTAGGGGCACTAACACCATTGCACCTTGTATGATCATATGTACCACTAATGTTACATTCATACATTATGAACTACACCAACAAGCATGGAAAATTTTGTTTCTTACTTTCGATTACTTGTGCTCTGCCGATTTAAGAAATAAGTGATCATGGTGCCTCATTACTTTCATGAGCACACCGATGAATGTGGGAAATATATAAATTCAAAACATGCTCAGTGGTATGTCTATAATAGATTGGTGCACCATAAAGATGGCCTCCTAGTTTTATAAAGAACACTAACAAAGTGTGAAAATTATATTTATTCCTTGTATTCATTAGTGTGTTTGTGATGTACAAGAGCATCAACAACAATTCCAACATACATTTCCAAGCACACCAGCAAGTACGAGAAAATTTATGGTTTAAAATTGACTTTAGGGCACGCTTGGTATGTACGGAGGCACTAAGAATGGCGCCTTTATACGTTTCTTAAAGCATTGAAAATAACATGAGAATTTACATTTCTCTTAATGATGCACTTATAATATTTATGAACACAACTAACGTATCCTCTTAATATTCTAAAGAGCATTGAGAAAGAGCAATATTTTTTAAAAAATGGGTTTTATTGGTGCACTCTGTTGATTTCCAACATCAACACAATTTTGAAGCATCATAACATGATGCCAATGGAGAACAGTCTCATAGGTGCCATCATGTTATTTTTCCTCAATCATAGAATCAATCCCAAAGGCCTAATCATGCCTATATTCAATTTTTCCATATTCGTCATCGATGGTGTGGTGCTTTCTTTGTGCATCATTCCATATTCTAGATGCATACCAGACTATTTCTTCATCAGTTCCATCACAATTATTTAGGCATTGTTTTATTAAAGCTCCTCATCCTTCTTCTGATGCATCTGTTTCCAATATTTTCATTAGATTTTCATCTATGATATGCAGTACAGTTAGGGTTTTCACCTTATCCTTTATCCTTCGGATTGCTTCTGTGTGCTTCTGCAACCAACGAGGTGGGCTTGTTCCTAGCCTTTTGTTTAGCAGCTTCCTGTCATGGGCACAATTTTCATAGTAAGCTGCTACATAGTTTAGACATCCTAAAAACCTCTATAACTGCTTCTTTTCTAGAATGACATATGGAAATTTGTCTGCAAAATCAACAGCATGCTGCTAAACTTCTATATTTCCATTCTTTATCTCCTGTCCCAGAAACTCAATCTCGGTCTGGAATAGCTTCATCTTCCTTTCTAACAACACAAATCCATTCTTGTAGAGAACATGAAGCAAAATTCTGAGGTTCTTAATATGTTCTTCAATGGATTTAGAAAATACCAGTATGTCATCAATATAAACCATGAGCCAATCCATATAAGGTTCCAGAACTGATTCCATAATTCTCTGGAATTCAGAAGGGGCATTTTTCAATCCGAAAGGCATTACCTTCCATTCATATTGCCCATGTGGCACATTAAATGTTGTTTTGAACTGATCTTCTGGATAAATCCCAATCTGCCAGAAACCAGATTTTAAATCGAATTTAGAAAATATTTTAGCTCCTGCGATTATTTTGATCAAATCTGATTTGTTTGGAATTGGATACCTGACCCATTCGAAAGCATCGTTTAGTGGCTTGTAGTTAATTACCATCCTTGGCACCCCTCAGATTTTTTCTGAATGTTTGTTCACGTAGAAGGATGCACAGGACCATGGACTCCATGAGTCCTGGATGAGTCCTTTACTTAATAAGTCTTTAATTTCTCTTCTACAAAGGATTCTATACTCTTTGTTCATGGGGATTGCCCTGCTTTTACGTGGATTTCCTCGGAATCCTTCTTTGTATTTAAGACTTACCCATAATTGCTTTCTATGCCAAAATGAATTTGGGGTTCTATGGCATACCTTGCTTGCAAATTCTGCCCCAATATCCTTAATCCTTTTCTGTTTTTTAGTATTCTTCAATTCTTCTTCATATCTATGCAGGTTCTTTACCTTCTTTATGGCTCTGATTTGTTCTCCCTTTTCTTTTATCTGATTCTTTAGATGCTTTATAGGATCATACTCCAAGTTCCATATGGAGTGTGTGATTTATTCTGTTGAAACTAATGGGAGAAAAATATCCTTCTTCCTTATAGTGAAGTGGTAGCCAACAATCCCTTTGTCATCATACTTTACTCCATGGGTAATAGTGGTGGACAACATGCTTGTCCCTATTACACATTTGTGTGCAAAATCATCTTCTACCAGCAGAAAAATGCAATTTACACATAAATTTCTCAAACATACCTTTCCGTGGATGGTTTTGTATTCCACTGCCTTCCTTCCTTCGAAACCTCTAACTAGGGCTTGGCATGGCTCCCAGTAGTTTGGATCGACATATTTTCTTTTAAGAAAACACATGTCCGCTCTTGATTCAATTAGATCCAATATTGATATTTTATCTTCATGCACCTTGATATTTATTTTTACTACCGTTTTTTTATGGACGAGCATCATAAGGTGCATTTCATCCTTTTCGGGTGGAAGTTCTCTTTGGGAAGATCCATCTTCTTCTTTTAGTCTTTCGACTGCATTTCTGAGTTCTTTGAATTCTTGTACCAACTTCATATGTTCTTTGTGAAGTGTTTCGAAGTCTATTCTTTGTGGTTCTTGGTGCATTTTCTTGAGTAGTGGATACAAAGTTTTATCCTTGGTGGGGATATATGTTGCTTTCCATTTCCACTTATTTTCTTCTTTATCTGAACCATCTTGTTCTTCTTCAAAAGTCTGTACATACTTCCTTTTGAATTTTCCTTTAGGGATTTATTTTCCTTTTCCCTTCTTATCATCAAGAATTATTTTGTTAAAGTTGTTTAACAACTCGTCCTTATCTTTTCCTTCTTTCATATGGGCTATTTCCCATTAAATTAGGACATTTGGATCTTCCGCTGTGTCATCCATGAAACAGTTTACTTATTCTTTCTATGTTTCTGACGGTGATCCATTTTTGTAATGTTGCTTGGTCCATGCAGAGAATAATCTTTGTTCATCAGAGTTGGGAGAGCTACCTGATTCATATGTTTCTTGGTTTTCCTGGCACTCCAGGAAGGTTCCTCCAGACTTGCATGACCTATCATAAATTTCCTGGATATGCATAAGTTCAGCATCTTCTGCACAACTAGATACATATTCAAGAGTATTTGAATCTGTTACTTCTGCATACATCAGGCCTTGGTGTCTGGGATTTCCTCTCTTGGGATGGCCTCTGAAGTTATTGTCTATTGGATCACATTTAGGGAACATCCTTTCTCTATTTGTCCATGTTCTTGAGTCCCCTTTGCTTCTTGCGATAATCTTGGGATTTTTTATGACATTATGGCGCATTATGGCCTTCTTTTCCATAGTAGAAGGATCTAATTTCCTTTTTTCTGGTTCTTTCTTCTCATGAGCTCAATCCTTTTTTTGTAGTAAGCCTCTTCTGTTTTCCAAATATTGTTTTGTATTCTTTTGTACCTTCTATGAAATGGCTTCCGTTGTGCTATCCATTTTGGAATGGTGTTCCCTCTTCTTATGTGAATATTTTTGTGGTTCTATTCTGAAAATTCAAAAAACTTCCCTTTTCTCTTATAGTTGCGTTGGTGTCAAAATTAATTGCATCCTATTTAATGCCACATGTAGATTTCGGTCCTTTAAACTGTACATCAATTGGTTGATATGAAAGAGTAAAGAGAATGTGGGAGAATTTGACACTTAGAATAAGAACGAATATGAAAAATTTATGGTTTTGAAGACAACAATTTGTACCCTCTATTATCCCGAGTAACATCTAATAGTAAGCATTAAGTTGTGGCACTCAGACATGGAAGTGGGGTTTCGTTAGACATTATCACTCGAACACCTGCGCAGTAGGTAAAATAGCTAGGTCTAAGTTTCCCATTCCAAACTAGTAGCGACAACAATGCAAGGACACAACCATTATAAATGAAAGACAAATGACAACCTGTAATAACCATATTGGTGTATGGGCATGTGAATAATATAAGTTAAAAAGACAATTTATTTCTAACTATCAAATGAATGTATATAAAATACAATCACGATAGAGAATGAGTGGTCAAAAACTAAACCATACCGTCGACGAGGCATGACTGGGTAACAACATAAAAAAAAAATTACGTCTCATACGCAAAGATTTTATACACAATTGTTGACAATAGTGTGTTATAACGATTGAATGTAGAAGAACAAAATGCTTACAGTTAGCAAGGACCTATTTACACACAAAGAATCACACAACAAAACGTAGGGTAGAAACCTCAAAATTTCCAAACCACAAGCATGGGATAACAAACACATGGCAATGGATGGTGCTTAGACCATGATTTCTATCGTCGACGAGCCAACCATTAAACACACAGGATATGGTGGCATGGCATGAATGTTTTCCCTGCTAGACCAATGGATGCCCAAGTAACACATCCAAGGAAACACAATAAGGAACAAGAATTCTTTCTTGAGAATAAAAATTCTTGAGAATAAAAACCACATGGCATATGATATTCCTCAATCACACATCGATACAAGAGATACAAGAGACAAATCGCATGATACACCTTTTGTTGTGATGGTTTGTTTTTCCTATGTCATAGTTCCTCTTTATCAGAAATTTTTCCAAGCATAGGGTATGGTGGCACTGTATAAAGGGATAAGTTTGAGTCTTTGCAAACCATTGCTTGGCCACACATGAGGGTGCCAACATGTAAACAACCCATTTCAAAGTATATGCCATTTCAACAAGCAAAGGAATGGTAAACGATAGCGAAGGGGTTAAGAATTTACAGTTTGTGATGGATGCACATCACTTGAAGCATCAACAATACTTTTTTCTAGCTTAATAATCTAATGTACGGATACTTTTTTTTATCTAGAATACTTAAAGTCAGTTTGGTATTTCTTTCTTTTAGCGTTTTCAGTCAATTTTGTTTATTATTTAGTTGAACTCTCTTCTTATTAATGTCGTTTCATACTTTCTTAAGTAGATTTATGCCTTTTTATTCATCACAACTAACGTTTTAGTCTATTTTTATGAGATTTTTACATACTTTCTAATTTAGTTTGATTTCATTTATTTCTTAGTTTCTTGCAATTAATTAGTGTATATATGTTTCCAATTAACATTTTTAGGTGTCAATTCTCGCTATCTCACTCGGTTAAGGTATGGGTCTCATCAACAAGAGAATTGACTTCAATTCCTCTGAGGGGTGACTTAGTTGGGAGGCGACACCCAAAAACCCAATCAAGTTGAGGCTGGTGCGGTACAGGCCAGGTGCGATACCAGGGTGATTTTGACGAATTAGATGCCCCTGGTTCATGGTTTCTTAGACCATAGGCCATTGCCGCAAGTCAAGGATATTCGAGCAAATAAAAAACATTTGTAGGTGAATAAAAACTAAAGGCTCTAAACAACACTCTGGTTTCCATCCCCATTTCTTCCTTGACCTCCCTTCAAGGGTTTTCCTTCACCATTTTTTCGTGATTCAATCTAAGCATCAACATTAATTGGTGACCATATGAGGGAAACTTTTGTGTCATCAATTTCCCAATACCTTGATTCATGTCCTTATCACCTAGAAGACATTGTATAATCCAAGGTGAGTGTCCTGAAATTGAACTGCATACATCCATCAGAAATAGGGGAAAGGTCCTTTAGAAGTTGAAAAATATCACAACTATACTTTTTGTTCGAGTCCCTAACCCTTTTCTATCTCTGCTTTCCATAAATATGGCTTCTTTTGGCAGTGTTAGCTTTGGTACTACCGCTACCATGGTTGTTTCCACAACAATAGGAAGTATGTTTATGCAGTACAATCCTATTTCAAATCCTAATAACCCTTAGAAGGTCATCAATAAATTGGGAATTTTCCAATATGAAGTCAATGTTGATGCCATGCCATGGTGCATAGCTTTGCCATTGAATCTAGATCTAGTTACCACTCCCCTAACCAAGTTTAAAGACTATCTACATAAGTTCTCTAGAAATGGAATGATGTCCATTAATAAACATCTTTCCACCTTTTCCAATTTGTTTTCAATATTGGTGCACATGACAATGATACATGTATTTTCCTATTCATCAATTGGCATTACAAAGGAGGGTTGCTGCTAAATTTTTTGACCTACCTGACAAGATCTTTACCACCTAGCTTGAGATTATGTATTGGTTTCAATCCACTTTTGAAGCGTTGAGAACCTGGTCGAACACCTGAAGAGATTTAATAGCCTCTCTTGCAAAGAGAACGAAATTGTTGAATCCTTCAACCTTAGGTTCATGAATCTTTACAATAATATTCTTGAAGTAATTTTACCTTCTCAGCAAGCTACTCTGGTTCAATGCTATAGTAGCCTTCCTCCTACTTATTGACACTAGTTAGAAGAGAGAAATATCAATTGTCTTGGTTTTTATCTACAGACTTGCATCACATTTTAAGAGAAGAAACAAAGGATGGGCTTACCCTTAGACCAATCCTTCTTTAAAACCAATATGTCTTGCATACTCCAAATGATGCAAGATATGCATAACCAGATGATCTCATTTGAGCATATCCTTATGTCTGAGTCTCAACCAACATTCACTCAACCTCCTCACCTTTTGACCTGACTTGATATGAATCAGTCCGACGAATATTTCGTGTTCCATTGGTGCAATTTTTGTGATGGGGATCATATCCCTTTGAAGCTTTCCTCTTAGAAAAATAACAATCCAAAGAAAAGAAGGGTATGCCTATGGTAGTTTTTATTGAAAAGGAACCTATTGGTGAAGTATATGCTGTCGTGACAAGGTCTTAATATAAGTTCATACCAAAACCTATATTAGACCCTAATTTTTTTATGAATAAGGGAAATCCTAATGAAAATATTTCCATTCCTTCCATCCCTGAGTCAAGACCTCCACCTATCATTCAATCCAATCATTCTAGCATCGCATCATAATCAATGCCTACTTTTCCTAACAATTATGTGCCTTATAATGTGGCCATTGATTTGAAATCCTAGAATGCCAACATTATCTTTTTATACATCCTTAGTGTGAAATTTTGTAACACAACAGATCATTGAGCTTGATAAATCTCACAGTGAAAGAATTAGCAAGGAAGAAGAATTGTAGTGAAAACTAGCAAGAATTGGGTAGTAAAATCAAACATGCAAAAGAATTTCAGATGTGCATAATAACTGGTGTCATATTCCATTAATATGTATAGTAAAAAAATATAGTAAAATATAGAGAATTCAATTATCTAGGAGGAATTTGAATCCATGTCAGACTAACATAGGACATATCACCACTACAATGCTCCAAAGGTTCCAAACTCAACTGATTTCTAGTGAATTGAAGATATTGTTAGTTAGTTGGTCATGAAGGGCACATCAGTGAGTTATCCATGCAAATCCGGATAGAGAGGGTGCATTTGATCACAGTAAGTTGCAATCGGAGCTCAAACCCCCCACTAGAGTCATGAACTCATGTGGATTGAACTAGATGACTCAGTTAGTTCCTAAAATGTTGGGAATTGACTCTACATGGCCTAAATTCATGCATCTAGGGAACATCAAGTGGATAATGTGTTCTAGATGACATTTTCACACCACTAGGGGGTCAACAACATCATCCAATACTAGGAAAAGGGAAATAATACTAAGGTGGACAAATATTGGAGTATTAATTATCCTAACACCTCCCTTAATCAAAATTTAGACAAATTGGGCCTTGGTAACTTAGACCAAAGGTCACCCAAACAATACAATAAAATTGTTCATGAAACTAAGGAAATGGGGAAAACCTCATGGGAACCCCCCCCTAAAAAATGAACAACAGGGAACTCAAGCAAACTTCACACCAAGCAAATATATGAGATAGGAAAATATATTATGAGTAAAAGACTTTGTAGAGATGTATGAAATTTGATCCTCTGTAAGATATTAATGCAAGTACTGGATCTGGATCTTCTCCTTTGATGTGCCTCCCACTGTTCCAAAGTTGGACTTGTCAAAACAGGTCTGATAGAATCCATTCTTGCTACTAGGGCGAATGTCTCATTTTAGTCCAAGCCATGAAATTGTGAGTACCCCTTGGAAAGCCAACCGATATTTGTACTTGGTTGTAGATCCATCACAAGCAAGTTTTGGTTTGTAGATCCACTTGCATTGGAATAGCTTCCTCCCTAGGGGAAGAGAGACAAGATCCGATGGATAATTGTTCTCTAGTGACTCATATTCTTCATCCATGGCATCTAACATCTTGGATCATGGAAAGCCTCATTGAAGGATTGTGGATTAGACCCCACCATCATGTAGCACCTCTCTGAGAGAAGTGGATCTATATGACATAGTTCAAGGTTTGCATCTTGAAACTAAGATCTGGTTCTTCTATGGTCAGATGGATCTCCAGCTACATTGCTAGAATCTCCAAGGAATTTGTGAGGCCATTTTGGCCTTGGATGGGGAGCATGTGCTGGATCTGGATATGGATCTGCTTGAATTCCATACTCAACATCAAGATCTGATTCAACTTGGTCCTCATCTTCGGAACCTGAATGTGGATCATCAGAAGAGAAATCATTCTAATATTCATCAGGTACAAATGGAGTAGGCATATAATATGGAAAAAAGTGATAGAATTCATATGCCTTTGAGGCATGGTTTGCAACACCTTTCGCTATTATCTTCCCAAAAGAGATCTCTGCAATCTAAATTGTGTTAGGTTCAAAAACAACTTTCTTCAGTGAACCTGTGTGAGTCATCTGATAAACAAATAACAACTTTGCTTCCAAAGAAGGCACATATAGAACATTTTTTAGCTTTCCATGCTCGAGTTGTATTGTTCCCTTCCCTTCAGCATAGATCAATGAATCATTTCCCATGTGAATACTAGGACTATCAGTGATATCTAGAGAGGAAAAATACTTTCTGGATGCAACCATGTGGTTGGAGGCTCTAGAATCTATGAGGAATGCTTGTGATTGTGAGAATCCGGCCTTCAGTGCATGGCATCTCTCATGAATTTGTCTCACTTCCATAATCATACTCCCTTGCACCTTCTGGGATGGAAATATTGTGTTGTTAAAGAACTTTGGTCATTTGATCTATCTTCTTCTCCATACACTAACTCTCTGGATGGTTTCCTTTCTTGTAATAGGTACACTTGGTCTTCTCAAACCTCTTTTGTGTATCCTTCTTAGAGCTGTAGGATCCTTCTGATGTATTAGTCTTCTCCTTTGGCTTGGATTCAAATTTCTTCCCCTTCTTCTTTCCTTTAGCATTCATAGTTTTGGACTCCCCAGCCATAAGATCCTGATTATAAGAGGCTTGCATGGCTCCCATTTGAATCAGTTTGTCTTGTTCTTAGATAATGGATTATGTGAATGCATCTAAAAAAGGAATTTTCCAATTGGGGAGTGACAATATCCCAGAGTGGACGGTAGGCACAAATACTGAAAATTTAAGTCCAAGCTTGCTTAGGATGGATAGCACCAGTTACTCATCCTTCTCGTCAATTCCACATTGTTTTCACTACATAACCAAGGACTTGAAATTTCAAAAGAACTGTTGCATGTCTTCGAAACTGTTGGGTTGAATAGAAATTAATTCATCCTCCAAAACATGGCCTCTCAGCTCATATTGCTTACCAAAGAGAGTTTAAATCTTCTTCCAAAACCCCTTTGGTGTTTTCAATCCATAAAGATGGAAGAGAAAATATATAGAGATGTGAATACACATAAAACCAAAAGCCTCATCTAACTTGTTCAGGTACTTTGATTTCTCAACAACTGCATGAGGTTCAACCTCGTTTCCCATTGTGAATCTGTACAAAATTTTGTTGCGCAACACAATATACATATCTTCCCTCCAATCCAGATAATTGAAGGGTGTCAAGATTCTTGGTTTCAAAGGAACATTTGAATTCTCCATCTGTAACTGCTGGAGCGAATGCAAACTGGTACTACTGCTTCTCAAAATCCTGCAGAAAACTCTCAAAATGAAGATAAACCAGGTCTGTTGAGCTCTGATACCATGTGAAATTCTGTAACACAGTAGATCATTGAGCCTGAGAAAATCTCACAATGAAAGAATTAGCAAGGAAGAAGAATTGTAGTGAAAACTAGCAAGAATTGAGGAGTAAAATCAAACATGCAAAAGAAACTCATATGTGCATGATAACTGGTGTCATATTCCATTAATTTGTATAGTAAAAGAATATAGTACAATAGAGAGAATTTTATTATCCAAGAGGAATTCGAATCCATGTCAGACTAGCATAGGAAATATCACCACTACAGTGCTCTGGAGGTTCCAAACTCAACTGATTGTCAGTGAACAGAAGCTACTATAAATTAACTAATCATGAAGGGTGCATCCGTGAGTTCTGCATGCAAATCAGGATAGAGAGGCGCATTTGATTATATTCAGTTGTAATCGGATCTCAAACCCCCCACTAGAGTCATGAACTCAGGTGGACTAAACCAGATCACTGAGTTATTTCCTAACATGTAGGGAACTGACTCTCCATGGCCTAAATTTATGCATGCATGGAGCATGAAGTGGGTAATGTGTCCTAGATGACATCTGCACACCACTAGGGGGTCAACAACATCATCCAATATTAGGAAAAGGGAAATAATACTAAGGTGGAAAAAAATTGGAGTAGTACTTATCCTAACACTTAGAGCGCCCGAGCAACAATAGATATTGAATAGATCTCTTGCTACCCCTTTTGCATCGATGAATAATTTTGGAACAATCACACAATACAATATTGATATTGTCAATATTGATGATCAGCTCTAAAAATTAGTCTATGCGACAAAAATGGTGGGACCCAAATCCAAGTACCCACCCTTTTATGTGTTGGAACCTAAGGTTATGCAGGTTCATCACACCTCTAGATATTCTAGAGACAATCAATTGATAGACAATAGTTGACTAGTAGAGAAGTCAACTACAGGATTGACTCAGCGGTTGACTAAATGGTCAATAAGGGAATAGTCAAATCAACTAGAATAATGGATTAATCTATGGGATGTTGCTAACTTTGTGGAAATGGTTAGAACCAATGAACCCTATTTCTGGGATAGATCCTCCTCACTTCAAGGGATTTTTTTAGATCCAGAGACTATAAAAAAATGACCCTATGTTTTTTTTATATTGATTCATGTTGCAATTTGATATTAAAGAATGCATTGTGATGTTTTGATCATAATCTGTTGTGTTTAAGTACTATAACGGTGTATTTAAAATCCACCTCTTTTCTTGGAATCCAATTACCTTATGCTATTTTCTTTTATGTTCTATGGTTTAATGTGAAGAGGTTCCCCAACATGCTATCAAAGCTATTGTTTTTTATCTAGCCTTTTGTCTGCAAATCGTGCTGAGTCGTATCTAGGGTTGATCGAATCTTGGATGAAGATTTGTTGATTGATACCTCTTCTTTGAAATTGGATCATATCTATTAGATTAGAAGGGTGACTTCCAAAATAGAACTCGTTGTTATAAATGGACACAACTATGCAATCTAGGTGCAATACATGGAAACTTTATTGAAAATCAAGGGATTATGGCAATATACTAGGTTGTTATTCCAAATATGATGGATGATCAAGCTAAGTTTGTCGTCGATGAAAAGAAGGATGAGGCTTGGGGTCACCACAACCTACATTTCAAGGTATATTGGATTTCAAATAAGTGGGATCGATTGTCCTCATTCCATTTGGATTAATTTGAAGTCACTATTCAATAAGTTAATGAAATCCAAGTAGTTTAAATAAAGAAAGAGTTGATCTCTCTAGAACCTAATTCCTTTGAAAGGAATGAGGAATATTTAGCTCACATCAAGGAGCTACAACTCAGATTGGGTGAATGTGGTCTAGTTTTTCCCAAAGAAGGATGCACAACTCATTGAACTGGTCCCGATGAATCCCAGGACACCTTACGACGTGTTCTTCTCTTCATTTCATGCCAACTGGATGTCACACAAGTAACATAGTAAGGACTTCACCTTTTATATCTTTTGTGATTTATTGATTAAATACTAAGAAAGGTTTCTTGGAGAAGGGAAGCTTGGTAGAAAACACCAGGATCACTTGCTCAAAATCAAGGTCAAGCAAAATTATAAAGAACGTGGTTGTCCATATCATTGACCATAATGTTTTGAGTGACCTACGAAAGGAAATACCAACGAGTTGACATCGATGAAGAGGAATCAAAAGAAGGAGGCATGCCACTATTGTGTAAATGTGGGACATGTTGACAAAACTTGTTGGAAGAAGATAAAGTACTTGGAGGAAAAGATCAAACATTGAGAATAAGGTTCGTCAACTAGTCAGTCAATAAATCGACCTAAAAAAATTTTAATTTTATGTTAGCACTTCCCATGCATTACATTCCCATATAACCACTCAGACTGAATGGATAGTTGATTCTAGTTGTAGTCATCATCTAGCTAAGGATGCTTCTCTGTTCTCTTCCTTCAGTGGAGCTCCAAAATAGAAGATTTATGTAGCCGATGATTATGCTCTCACGGTTTTTGGAAGCGGTGATGTTGAATGTCGACATGGTCGAATATCCAATGTCTATCACGTGCCTAGATTGAGTGCAGATTTTTTGTCAGTTGCAAAACTTACACAGACTAAGAAGATTGTTGATTTTTGGTTAGATCGATTTATTGTAAAGGATATGAGTCTTGGAGGGGCAAATGTTGCTTTAGGATATTTATATACCAAATACGAAGTTTACAAGTTGTGTGATTCTCCCAATAATGATTTTTGATCGATTGGGAGGTTTGGATTGACTAGACCAACTACACTCATTGCTCAAACTAGTGACATAAGTCGAATTTGGCATGAATGACTTGGACATGTGAACTTTATGAGTTTGAATATGACGATAACAAATAATATGGTTAATAGTCTCCCAAATATTGTTCCACCTGATGGATTTTGTAGAGGATGTGTTCTTGGAAATCATTGTCAAGCACCCTTTGATTCTGGGAAAGAACGAAGCGCACATGACTGACTGGAACTTTTTCACAGTGATCTCCATTACATGAAAAAACCTTCATTAGAAGGTGTGAAGTATATATTGACATTTATTGATTATTTATCTATATTTGCTTGGTTATATTTCTTGAAGAATAAGAGTCATTCCTTTGAAAGATTCAAGGAATTTTGGGCATTGGTTGAAAAGCAATGCGGTCGACCCATCAAATGTTTGAGATCGGACAATGGTGGAGAATATGTGAGTCAATAGTTTGAATAATATCTCTTGAAAAATGGTATTTCCTGGTAGATATATATCCCTCACACCCCTCTATAGAATGGGGTCACAGAGAGGAAAAATTAGACTTTGGTAGAAATGGCATGGTGCCTACTGTAGACCAAATATATTCCGACTAAATTTTGGGAAGAAGTTATTTATTTTTCAAACTATCTCTCGTTCTGACTAGATATGTAAGCGACACGAATCCAATAAAAAATTCGAATGGAAGGAAACCCTCTATTGGACTCCTCAGAAACTTTGGATGTGTTGCATGGGTGCATATTAGTGATAAAATTAGGAATAAATTGGATGTAAAGAGTCATGCTTGCATCATGATGGGCTATTCTGATGAATCAAAATCCTATTAACCATTTGAATCAATCAAACAACATATCATTTTAAGCAGAAATGTGATCTTTGATGAGAATATTTCAGGTAATAAGTTGTAAAACTCCTCTTTTAGTCTATTGCACAATAATGCTTTTTCTATTACTGGAGAATTTGGATCGACCATACCCTTATTTGAAGCTTTGACTAGACCGATGGATTCTACCCCTAATTCGACTAGTAACTGGTCCATATTGAATGAGAACATCGACATGCTTGCTCATTCAACTAAACATGACCGAACTAAATCACCAACGACTTGTCTACCTTGGTGGGCTGCTAAAACTATTGAAGTTGCTAGACCTGATGTTGGAGATGCTAGTATTGGTCAGTAAACCCGCAGTCAGAAACAACATGGCAATGTTGCATTGATGGCATGTGTTATTGGAAACTATGATCCTAATACTTATGTTGATGCTTAGGGAGTTCCTAAATGGGAGAATTATATGGATGTTGAAATTGATTCTTTGAACAAGAACCAAACTTGGGAAATCGTTCCTCGAATGCAAGGAAAGAATGTTGTGAAGTGTTAATGGGTCGACAAGACCAACTTTACTTCTAAAGGTGACGTTGAATGTCACAAGGATTGCTTGGTATCCAAGGGATTCTCTCACCAAGAAGACATCGACTACATTTAAACTTTTTTCATTGTTGCAAAGATGATCTATGTTCAACTAATTATTTCCCATGTTGCTTGTTTTGGATGCAAACTTCATCAAATGGATGTTAAAGTTCCTTTCTTCATGTATGTTTTCCTGAATAAATTTATATGGAATAACCTCATGGTTTTGTGACAGATTCTGGTCTTGTTTGTTGACTCAAGAAGTTGTTGTATGGTTTGAAACAAGCACCTCATGCTTGGTATGAAAAGATAAATAATTTATTTATCAATATTGGCTTCAAACATTATGAATCTGATCCCAATATTTATGTCTTACATGTTTTTTAATTGTATGTTGATGATTTAGTCATAACTAGAAATAATGTCTATCTAATTTTGGGTTTGAAGAAACAATTTGTAGATACCTTTGAAATGACTGATCTTTGTCTATTACATTTCTTTTTGGGCATTCAAATTTTGCAAATGGATGATGGTATCTTTGTTTCTCAACCAAAATATGTTTTAGATATTTTGAAATGATTCAAAATGGACGACTGTAAGTATTGTGCTACACATTATCATTCAGGCGTAAAGTTGTCGAAGGATTGTGACTCTCCACAAGTTGAAACCACTCTTTATTGACAATTGGTTGGTAGCCTGATTTACTTAACTCACAGGTGAATTGATCTCTCATTTTATATTAGTGTGGTTTATCGGTTCATGTAAGATCATCGAGAAAGGCATTGGAAGGATACAAAGAGACTCATGTTCAATATATTAAAGGAACTTATCAGTATAGTATTAAGTATTTTCATAGTACAGACTCGTTGGTTGGGTTTACTAATCCTGACTAGTGAGGTGACATCGACGACTGAAAATCCACTTCTGGCTATGTGTTTAGATTGAGTTTTGGACCCTTGGTATGGTTTTGTAAGAAACATAAGGTGTTCTCTATTTCGATTAAAGAAGTAAAATATCATGGCACTGTCAATGCAGGTATGTAGGCAGTTTGGATCCATCCACTTCTAGAGGAGCTTGGTTTTCATGTTCAGGGCTCGACTATTATCCATTGTGACAATCAAAGTACCATATAGGTTGTCAATAGCCTTGTTTCTCATAGAAAAATGAAGCATGCTAAACTTAATGTTCATTATTTGAGATGGTTGGTACATGACAATGTTGTGTCACATGTTTATTGCAGGGCATATGCTGATATAATTGATATCTTTGCGAAGCCTCTACCCGAGGATAAGTTTGTGAAGCTTCGGGCTCTGATTGGGATTTAGGAAACTGCAATTATGGGGGGTTGTTCAGAGAATAGAATTTCACCTCCGGAATCTCTAAAGCATTGTGCTGATAGGGGGTGTTGGAACCTAAGGTTATGCAGGTTCATCACACCTCTATCGACAAGGTCGTGGTTGGATCGACTAGAACATATGACTAATATATGGGATGTTTTGGAGTTTGTGGAAACAATTAGAACTGGTGACCACTATTTGGGGACGACATTCTCCTCACTTCAAGGGAGTTTGTTAGATATGTAGAATATAAAATAATGACCATATGTGTTGTGTTGATATCGATTCATATTGCAATTTGATATTAAAGAATGCACTGTAATTTTTTGATGATAATGCATTATGCTTAAGTGCTATAACATGTTGATGTATTTGTAACTTCGGAAGATATTCACTTGTATATTGTATGTATTACATTTGTACTTTATTGTATCCCCAACAGAGATGTATTATTCCTCTGATTGGAAGTATCGTCATGTCTACTTGCAAGTGTCGCAAGTTATATTGTAAGTGTCGTAACTTATACTTGATGGGTTATTAGACCACCTTGTTAGGGTTGGCCCTGTATGAGTCATGTGGGTCAAAAGGTTATTAGACCACCCTATTGGGGTTCGGTCCAGTCAGCATTATGTTATGTGGTTAAGTTAGGGCCGACCTATTTGAGTAAAGGTCAAGTGATGTAGTGTATAAATAGAGAGTGTGTCTCTCTCATTTTACACATTCTATTGTTCACTCATTTCGCATTAGTGAGAGAAGAGGAGGATGCGCACAAGTGGAGGAGGAGAATGCTGTTGTAGATATCTATCTCTTGGGTTTGATCATGGTGATCATTGTATTGATGTTTATTCTATCTCTGAGGAAGTTGCAGGGTTTTTCACCTTCTTGGTTTTCCCCGGTGAAATGTTTTGTGTCTCTTGTCTCTTGTCTCTTATGCTTGATATGTTGTACATGTTGTTCTTTCAGTTAAGATATTAGATCAGAATGTATTAAATTCTAAAAAACTAACATGGTATCGGAGCTAGCCCGAAAGAAGGCATGGTATGGAATTTATGACACTAAGTGCACTTGTGAAGCTAGGGATTGATATAGCAAAAACCAGTCATCGTAGCATTTTCACTATAAATTCAGTTTGGTGAAGTTTCAAGCTATTAAAATCGTACAGGTTGAATATAAGATCCCCGTGTACCTTGTGTCCGAAGGAGAGATTCTAATTCGTTGTACTTTCAGATTTATGATCTGTACAATATAGGGTTTCTGCCTCTTCCACATTTGAGTCATAAACAGGTCACCTCGAAAAAAAGGTCACAACTTGGGATAGGAAGCTCCAAATAAAATTTCATAAAAATTGGTAGGTAGGGCACGAACTATACTTTCACAGTTTCGATTTTCAGAGGCCTAAATTGAACCAGTGACACGTGGCACTCCGTACAAATTCGCTCTCCTGGTTTATCCCATAAACAAGTCACGTTCCTACACTTAGCATAAATCTCTATTAGAGAATCCATTTGAGGTCAGACCTATGGGGGTGGAAAGACAATAGGTTAGGCTACCACTGCAAGAATTTTCAGACCCTGTAGATCTAAAATTTTGGAGTTACACCAAAAACAATGAGGTGCATATTTATGTCAAAACAGAATTGGATTTTGAGCACCTTCATTCATGGCTACGGGAATTTAGGGTTTCGGAGAAAGTTGGAATTTTTGTAATCAGAGACCACGGTTGGATGCTCCTCATCAAAATCAAAATTTAGAGACCAAGATCGAATTTTTGGTTGGGCAGAAGGCCGGGCTTGATCAAACCCTAGTTCGGGACTTTGATCGGAAAGGTGAAAAATTAGGGCTTCTGCAAAAATGGAAAATTTTGAAATCTGTGACCATAGCTGGAAGATCCTTGGAAAAATTGAAGTTTAGAGCTTTGGATGAAACTATTTGGTTGGGTGAAGCTCCAGGAAACTCAAACCCTAATTTAGGGTCCTCCCTAGTGAATCCGAAAGATTGAAAAGCAAATTTGAGGGGTGAAACTTTGCAGTTTTCAAATTCTTAGTATACTAGGTTGATCAGCTCATCAAGGCACATCTTTCTATCATTCTAGAAGTTTGAAATTAAAAGTTTGAATTTTTAGGGTTTCCCTAACAAACCCTAATCCAGCTCTAGATCTAGTTTCTGCAAATCAAGTGGATTTGGTTAATCCTAGAAGAGAATGAATTGGTCACCTACATAAGTGAAGAAGTTCCAGAGGGAGATGAGGCTAAGGCCTTACATAAGAAGATTACAAGCAAACTTGACAGGTATGACTTACGGCTATGTTTCAAAATCTGTTCATGATTAAGTTTATGATATGTTTGTCTTCATTGAGATTAGTAAAATCTTGATTAATTTTACTCTTGTTGTATCACCTTAATAAAAATATGAATGCTTAATAGAAGATATTCATTGATTAGGGTTTTAACACTTATGATTGTACTAATGTATTGTGGTGTTGTATGAGGTTGATGTTGTCCGCTAACATGAAAGGTACATCAAGAAAGACAAATCATGTTCAAGTTCAAGAACATATGACCATGGTGACATGAAGACAAAGATTCATCCATTGTCATGGATCACATAGAAGATCTACTTACGAGGTATGTATAACTTGGTTCTATAATGGTTAACCTATGAGATATGCAGGTCACTAGCACAAGTCATTTAAGAGAACAAGAAGACATCATGTGGGTATGTTAGACATAACCAGCTAACATATTAATCCAGGTATGTTTTTTCCTATATCAAGTTAGAATCCTACCTTGTGATAGGATCTCTTATATAAGTATACTTGGTATGATTGATAATGATTATTCATGAAGTTATAGGTTTGAGTAATCATGGGTTTAGGCATATTATGCTTCTTACTTTGATTGATGATATGACTAACCAGAAAAGTCCTATGGTCAAATAGGAACATGCATGAGTAAAAGAATTGTGATAAATTATCTATGTATGAAATGATCTTGACCATACATGTTTAAGATTACTTAGAATCATAATCTTTTTTATAGTATTAAGATTATACTAATGAATGTATGTATGAGACCTCGAGGATAACACAATGATGATACTAGTAAGTATGCTGTGAGGCACCTGCAACAATTAATTAACAAGAATACGCGAAATAGCAGAAATGACAGAACTCAGAATCACTTTTGTATTGATCACAGGCCACTTCGAGGGGGCAACCTCCTTTGAGAAATCTCAATACAAATAAATTCACGGTTCCTTCATAGGTCTCAACACACACTTATATACTAATTCTAGGTGCCAATACTATGGGTCGAAACCATGGGCCGTTACAAACTATGGATTAACAATACTACGGGCGACTTACAAAGCATATGCGCCAACAACAATAACACAAACTATTGATCAACAAATACTACGGGACGACTTACAAAGCATATGCGTCCAACAACAACATACTAACAAATTAAAGACATGGGTTCCTAACATCCCCTCCCCCTTAAAAAAAAAGCTTTGTCCTCAAAGCTTTAGATGTGGAAATTGTTGTTGAATCTGAAGGAGTGGTTCCCATGTAGCATCCTCTGGTTGCATGCCGTGCCATTGAATTAAGACCTCTGTGATAGAGCAAGAGCGAAGCTGACGCGTGCGCCGATTGAGGATGGCCTCTGGCTCCAAAAGGATGGATCCTTCATTATCCAGTTCAGGTAAAATCGTTTGGCCGCTGATGTTGGTGCCAAGAACTTTGTTCAGACAAGAGACATGAAAGACTAGATGAATGCGGGAAGGAGGAAGTTCCAATTTATAAGCAACGGACCCAATCCTCTGAAGAATCTGATATGGACCATAGAACTTTGGAGCGAGCTTATGACGCCCTTTGAGTTTCAAGGAGGATTGTTTGTACGGCTGGAGACGAAGAAAAACCATATCGCCGACTTGAAAAGTGCGCTCCGAACGGTGCTGATCGGCTTGTTGCTTCATGTGATTTCTTGCCATGTGAAGATTGTCCCGCAAAATGCGAAGAATCTGATCGCAGTTGCGAAGGACCTTGTCAACTTCCTGAACTGGTGAACTGGTGGGGGTGTATGGAAGAAGAGCTGGAGGTGCCTGACCATAGACTGCTTCATATGGGGTCATTTTAGAGGCAGTATGGTAAGAGGTATTGTACCACCATTCAGCGAGAGGGAGCCACTTTTCCCACTGATGTTGTTGTTCCGAGGTGAAGCAACGAAGATAAGTTTCCAAGCATTTATTGACAATTTCAGTCTGACCATCTGTTTGTGGGTGATACCCTGAACTCATCTTCAGTTTGGTGCCAGTGTGGCGAAATAGTTCTGTCCAAAAATGACTAGTGAAAGTCGCATCACGATCCGAGACAATGGAAGAAGGGATGCCATGAAGATGAAAGATCTGGTCCATAAAAATTTGAGTGACGGAGGAGGCTGTATAGGGATGGCTGAGAGCGCAAAAATGACTATATTTGGAGAGACGATCAACCACAACGAGAATCACTGTCTTCCCGCCAGATTCAGGGAGCCCTTCAATGAAATCCATAGAAATATCTGTCCAAATCCGTGTAGGTATGGGAAAGGGTTCAAGCAATCCTGGAAGGAGTGTTGTTTCACCCTTATTGCGCTGACAGGTATCACATTCGGCCACCATCTGTTGAATTGTCCTTTTCATGCCCTACCAAAAGAAGTTACGCCGTGCTCGTTCATATGTTTTGAGGAACCCAGAGTGCCCGGCCGATGGAGAAGCATGGAGTTCATAGAAGACAGCCTGTTGAATATCTGTGCTCTGGGGAAGCACCAGACGACCCTTGTATCGCAGTGAAGCACCATCCCAAGAGTAATGTGGGATAGCAGAAGGATTGTTGGTCAAGCGTTGGATGATCTGAGATAAGGAAGAGTCATTGACATAAACCTGTTGAACAGATTGCAACCAATTTGGAACAGGCATAGAAATAGCTGAAAGAGAACCTTGGGCATCAAATGTGCGAGAAAGAGCATCTGCCACAATATTGTCTTTACCCTTCTTGTAAGTGATCTCATAGTCATAACCCATGAGTTTTCTAACCCATTTCTGTTGTGCCGGGGAGGAGACATGCTGGTCCAAGAAATATTTCAGACTCTGGTGATCAGTCTTGATGCAGAAATGATTCCCTAATAGGTATGGACGCCACTTCTGTATTGCATGCAAAATAGCCATCATTTCCTTCTCATAGGTAGAGGCAGCTAAATTCTTACCTGAAAGGGTTTTGCTGGTGAATGCAATGGGGTGTTCATCTTGAAGGAGAACGACACCAAGTCCATTGCCGCAAGCATCACTCTCAATAGTGAAGGGCTTGGAAAAATCGGGCATAGCTAGCACAGGTGTAGTACACATAGCTTGTTTTAGTTTGTCAAATGCACACTGAGCATCAGGTGTCCATGTAAAAGCATATTTTTTCAATAGAGCAGTTAATGGAGCTGCAATCTTCCCATAATCCTTGACAAACTTGTGGTAGTAGCCAGTCAACCCCAAAAAACCATGAAGGCTCTTGAGTGTCTGAGGATGTGGCCAATTGTTCATGGCCTCGATTTTGGTAGGATCCACATGAACCCCTTGTGCTGAGATAATGTGCCCGAGATACTCAACTTCCTTTTGTCCAAAAACACATTTAGACTGCTTGGCATGGAGATGATGGTCAGAGAAAAGTTGCATGACAAGATCCAGATGCTGGAGATGTTCATCCCATGTTTTACTGTAGATGAGGATATCATCAAAGAATACCAGAATGAATTTCCGCAAGTAGGGTCGAAATATTTTATTCGTTAAGGCCTGGAATGTGGAAGGAGCATTAGTGAGGCCAAAGGGCATGAACAAAAACTCATAATGGCCATCATGTGTGCGGAAAGCTGTTTTAGGAATATCATCCTCATGAACCTGAATTTGATGATACCCAGAACGAAGATCCAACTTGGAGAAAAAGTGAGCCCCATGAAGCTCATCAAGAAGCTCATCAACAACAGGAATTGGAAACTTATCCTTGATGGTGAGGTGATTAAGTGCTCGAAAGTCAATGCAGAGGCGCCATGACCCATCTTTTTTGCAGACAAGAATAACTGGAGAAGAAAAGGAACTAGTGCTTGGGCGAATAATACCTTGCTTCAATAAGTCCCGAACGAGCATTTCAATCTCTGTTTTTTGGTGAAATGGGTAGCGATAGGGCCTGATGTTGGGAGGAACACTGCCAGGAAGGAGCTGAATACGATGGTCTTCTGGCCTGGAAGGTGGTAATCCCACTGGTTCAGCAAAGACACCTGTATATCGATCCAGAATTTGTTGTCTATCCAAAGGAGTAGTGGAGACCGCTGATGGTTGCATCTGGATGGAATGGATCTGAGCGATGACACCATGTGAACTCTTCTTGAGGATTTTTTCCATGCGATGTGAACTGATGATGCTGAGAGAACCTGGTTGTAATCCTGTCAATGTGTGTTTGTGTCCATTGAGGGAAAACTGCATCCAAAGTTCGGCAAAATCCCATAAGATAGGGCCGAGTGTGCGTAGCCATTGCAAGCCCAAAACCACATCACATCCGCTTAAGGGCAAGGCAAACATGTCAGAGCGCAAGGTATAATCTCCCATAGAGATACACACATTTCGACACTTCCCTTTGCAAGGTAAGGTGCCCCCATTGGCAATCATGACTTCAAAGTTGGAGCAAGGATGGATAAAACAATCAGCTTGTTTAGCTATCCGAGGGTCAACGAAATTATGAGTGCTATCAGAATCAATGAGGATTGTAAGAGGAAGCTTCTTGAAGTAACCCCTGACCCGCATTGTTTGGGGGGTGGTGATTCCAGCTAAAGCATGGAGAGATATCTCTAGCTGGTCATCCTGAGACGGAGGGTCAATAGGTGGTTCCTGAATGTTGACCGGAGCATCCAGTGTTTCTGGATCTTCGTCACCCATTTCAGAGGCAGGCAGAGACTCCACATCCAGGAGATAGAGATTTTGCTGAACACATCTATGTCCCCGAGTGAATTTCTCATCACAATTATAGCAAAGCCCCTTTTCTCTACGTGCTTGCATCTCTGTTTCAGACAAACGCTTGATAGGAGTCGGTCGAGGAGCCTGCGGTATAGGTGGCCGCTGAGAACCCATATTTCAGAAGGGAACAAAAGTGGGCTTGGAGCGTTGTTGGGCTTCAAGCTTGTCTTCTGCCAACTTAGCCAACCCGAGTGCTTCCATCATTATGTTGGGACAGAACATTTTGACCTCAGAGCGAATGGCATCCTTTAGACCACTAATAAAACAACTCCGGTAAAATTCATCAGACAATCCTTCGGTGTGGTTGGCTAGATTCTCAAATTCAGTTTGATACTCTCTCACAGTGCCAGTTTGGCAAAGTTTAGTGAGGGCTCCTGTGAAGTCATCAAAAGCACTAGGACCAAATCGTTGCAAAAGGAGCTGGCAAAAGTCTGGCCAGTTGGGCTCTGGATGAGCCTTGATGTAGCAGCGGTACCATTGAAGAGCTTCCTGTTCCAAATGAAAGGATGCCAGCGGAACTTTGTTGATATCAAAAGTATTATGCAGACTGAAATACTGTTCTGCACGATAGATCCATCCAGTTGGATCGGTACCATTGAAGCAAGGAAAATCAAGCTTCGGACCACGGAAATTGCTGGAAGCAGAGAATCCATTGTCTACTGAAGACTCAGACTGCTGTTTGTTGTTCATAGCTGAATGTTCAAGATGGAGACCGAGAATTTTTTTATCCAAATCCTGGAGTTTGGCTTGGATGGCTGCAAGTGCTTCCTCCATGGTTTTTGCTCCTGCACGGGTGACAACCATAACCAGGATTTTTTTTTTTTTTTGACTGGGTAGGAAAACAAAAACAGGAACTACTTCAGTAAGGGAAAATTTGGATTTGGGAAAAAAAATCAGAAGGGTAATTGGGGTTTGACTAGGTTTTGGACACTGTTGGATAGATAGGGAAGCAAAAATGAGGATTTCAGAAGCGGGGTGAAAGAATGGGAAAATTTGGCAGAGGGAAACAAAGGAGCAGAATTCAGAAAGGAACTCTGTGGTAAAATTTGAAGGTGATTGGGTGAAATCTGAGGAAGTTATGGCAAACCCTAAAAATAGACAAATGTGGGATTTCGGGCTTTGGGAAGGTGAATTGGGGATAGGGTCCTCAGGACTGAAATATGCAAAATAGGATGACAGGGGTTCCCCGAAAATTTCAAGGAAAACAGAGTAAAAACAAGGAAGATATGGACAAATTTTTATTTATTTATTTATTTATTTTTTTTATTTATTTTTTTTATTTATTTTTTTTATTTTATTTTTTTTTTCTTTTTTTTTTCTTTTTTTTTTTTTCAGATGGAGCGGCTACGGCTCGGAATGTGGAACAACGCCGAATAGACTGAAAGCGACCGGGGATTTGGAACAGCGCCGAATGGACTGAAAGCGGCCGGATCTGAAACGACTTGCAAAATGGATCTGAATGGCACAGTAGTGATCGATAATAGTTCAGTTGAAAGTAGATATGGACCCCAGGTATGTGCGACTTCCTAACAGTTCAGGGGTTTCACTCGGCCACCAATGTTGTCTGACGGCTTGCGTATTGGGGCAATACCCCTCACTCCACGGCTCAGGTAAAAATGATAACCGCTTTGCCACAAACGACAGCTCTTGGTTTACCTCACGGGTGGGAACTAGTCAATCAGGTAGGGGTCATTGCCCTTTTCGCTGGCAGGTCCTCTCAATGGGCCAGCTACTTCGGGGTTCCTGTGGTACTCCTCACAATGAGTTTTAGGGCTTATGCCCAAGTACTTCCCACAGTTAAGTGGATAGGGATTATTCCCAAATCCGAACCTGCAACAGATGCGAAAAAAAAATTTGGCAGAAATTTCACCCAGCGAGCCCAAGAAAGTGCTCTGATACCAGATGTGAGGCACCTGCAACAATTAATTAACAAGAATACGCGAAATAGCAGAAATGACAGAACTCAGAATCACTTTTGTATTGATCACAGGCCACTTCGAGGGGGCAACCTCCTTTGAGCAAGCTCAATACAAATAACTTCACGGTGCCTTCATAGGTCTCAACACACACTTATATACTAATTCTAGGCGCCAATACTATGGGTCGAAACCATGGGACATTACAAACTATGGATTAACAATACTACGGGCGACTTACAAAGCATATGCGCCAACAACAATAACACAAACTATTAATCAACAAATACTACGGGACGACTTACAAAGCATATGCGTCCAACAACAACATACTAACAAATTAAAGACATGGGTTCCTAACATATGCATAGTGATCGAGGATGGATATAAGTTCAAAGACATGTAATCCAGGAAGAAAAGATCAAGAGGGAGCACACTCTAGTAGTTCTTGCAAGGAAACGAATATTGAGAGGGAGTCCACCCTACAAACCAAACAGAGATAAGTATTTGAATTGTCATTTCTTGCATATTTGTTTGTTTAAATAATATTGTTCAATGATGTATATGCTTATGTTCCTAGACTTAGGGTGTGTATTATGCATATTAGAATAATTGCATTAATGAACAATATACTACTAATATGCATGTGATGGGTAAGTGGCCTATGGAACTCTACAACATTCCATTGCTACTTATCTAGAACGAAACCTCTTTGCTGACATGTTGGGAGTAGTGCAAACTCTTAACAATGTTCTGGTAGAGATTGGAAGGCATCTAGAAAGTTACGAGATATGGATAAATGTTGTATTGAATCATTGGCTAAAATAATTGCATGACCGTATGACATACTTCTTTATGTGTAAGAATTTGTTCTGAAAACTATGAGATGTTTCTAATCATGCAATTTAACTTGTCTTGTAGGAAAGATCATATACCATCACCTACAAAAGAAGGACTACAACATTTGTTCCAGCAACAAAGCTATCTATTAAAGAAATCTAAAGTTCCCAAGATTCAACATGCAGTAATGGAAGAATGCCATGATCAAGGAATAACAGTCAATCATGAAGAATGATGTTTGGGATGCGGTCCCAAGACCTAAAGGGAAGTCCGCTGTGACTTCCAAGTGGATCTATAAGATCAAGCATGCTGTAGATGGTAGCATAGAGAAATACAAAGCGAGTGATGAAATAAAAGATACACTAGATGGATGTCAAGACAACTTTCTTGAATGGTGTAGTCGATGAGGAATTGCATGTGGATCAGCCACTTGGTTTTGAGACACATGACAGGGAGTCATATGTGTGTAGATTGAAGAAAACCTTGTATGGCTTGAAGCAATATCCTAGGACTTGGTATGGTAGGATAGACAGCTTTCTATCCAGTTTGGGCTTTACCAAGAGTAAAGCGGATTCCAACCTTTACTACAAGGTTGAGGAAGGCAATCCAGTGATACTACTTCTGTATGTGGATGATCTGTTTGTTACAAGTGAGGATAGATTGATTGTCGATACGAAGAGGAAGCTTGCTTCCGAGTTCGAGATGAAGGACTTGGGGATGATGCACTATTTTCTAGGATTGGAGGTGTGGCAGAGTGCAGATGGAATATTCCTTGGACAAGGGAAGTATGTAGTAGAGATCCTGAAGAGGTTCGGGATGATGGATTGCAAGGCCATGGCCACACCTATGGCATCGAACCTGAAGCTTCTGTGTGATACTTCATCTGTTCCAGTTGATGTCATTGTGTATCGTCAGATGATTGGGTCCTTGATGTACCTGACGAACATGAGACCAGATATTTGCTTTGTGGTGAACACATTGAGCCAGTTCCTGACGAATCCCAGAGGTGTTCACCTGGTTGTTGTAAAGCATATTCTGAGATACTTGAAAGGTACAATTGATTATTTGGCTCAAGTATGATGCGAATCAAAAGTTTAACCTGCAGGGTTATGTTGATTCAGATTGGGTAGGTAGTGTTGCAGATAGGAAGAGCACTTCGGGGTGTTGCTTTAGTATGGGATCAAGTGTGATATCTTGGTTTAGCAGGAAGCAGTCTTGCATAGCACTGAGTACAGCCGAAGTAGAGTATGTCGTAGCTTGTTCAGCCAGTTGTGAGGTAGTATGGCTAAGGAAGCTACTGTCTGAGTTATTTGATCTCCCATTGGGTGCTACTGGTATCTTTTGTGACAACCAGAGTTGTGTGAAGCTATCTGAGAACCCGGTGTTCCATGATAGGTCAAAGCACATTGAGATAAAATATCACTATATCAGGGATATGGTGCAGAGAGGAGCAGTGAAGCTCCTGTATGTTGTGATGGACGAGTAGATAGTCGATGTGTTGACCAAGCCATTGGCCAGAGTGAAGTTTGAGTACTTCAGAGAGAGGCTTGGTGTACTTCAGATCGAGATTCCTTCCCAGGGGAAGTGATGAGTCTGGATACATAGATGCACATGATCCATTCTCACATGGTGGTAGGTGTGTCCTCCCATGGTGTAGATATAAGGGCTGGGGCCATTCCGACATGGTTGAAGTGTGTCTTCCCATGGTCGTTGATGTAAGAGCTGTGCCATTCGAGCATGGTTGAAGTGTGTCTTCCCATGGCTACGATATAAGTGTTGTGCCATTCTCGCATGGTTGAAGTGTGTCTTCCCATGGCTGCGATATAAGTGTTGTGCCATTCTCGCATGGTTGAACTGTGTCTTCCCATGGCATAGATATAAGTGTTGAGCCTTTCACGGATGGTTGAAGTGTGTCTTCCCATGCCAGTGAGTGTAAGTGCTGTGTGATGTGCATATGGTTTGTGCTCTGTGGAAAATGAGGTGATCTGAAGATGATGAGGTGAAAATATGGTACACAGGTTTTGAAGAGGCATATAATCCGTCCTAAGATGCACTTGCAGGTTTTGGCAGAGGCAGTGTAATCAGTCCTGGGAGATCTTGCAGGTTTTGCAGAGGTAGTGTAATCAGTCCTGAGGTGTACCTACTTGATGGCTTGCTCCCTGAGATGACATGATCAGTATGTCATGAGTATCAGGATGATAATCCGTGGCCGTGGACAGGTTGTGCAGTTGCATGTAAAAGATCCTGGGAGATCCGATATGTTGAGCTGTGTGCTCGTAATCAATCCTGGGACGCTCTTTCAAGGTTTTTCCATGACCACATGTAATATTGCCCTGGGAGATCTGATAGGTTGAGCTGTGTGCTTGTAATCAGTCCTGGGATGCTCTTTCGAGGTTTTGTGGAGGTCACATATAATATTGCCCTGGGAGATCCGATAGGTTGAGAAGTGAGCTCGTAAAAGTCCGAGGATTCTCTTTCGAGGTTTTGTTGACGCACGTAATAAGTCCCGAGGATTCCAGAGTATGGCCAGTGATGATGAAGACCTACAGGTGGTGGGCCTACATCCAGCATGAAAAAGGGGTGGCTCTGTAGAACTTCCTATGATGAGAAGAATTGTGAGATAGCACCAATGATCGAGATGACGAGTATAGGAGCAGTGACGATGATGCTCCGTGATCCAATGATGATGATCCAGCTCCAATATTGAAGACTTGTGCCTATATGTATTGATGAATTGTGTCAAGAGAATACCTTCCTAGTTAAGAGAGAGTGTTGATGTATTTGTAACTTTGGAAGATATTCACTTGTATATTGTATGTATTACATTTGTACTTTATTGTATCCCCAACGGAGATGTATTATTCCTCCAATTGGAAGTGTCGTCATGTGTACTTGCAAGTGTCGCAAGTTATATTGCAAGTGTCGTAACTTATACTTGATGGGTTATTAGACCACCTTGTTGGGGTCGGCCCTGTATGAGTCATGTGGGTCAAAGGGTTATTAGACCACCCTATTGGGGGTCGGCCCATTCAGCATTATGTTATGTGGTTAAGTTAGGTCCGACCTATTTGAGTAAAGGTCAAGTGATGTAGTGTATAAATAGAGAGTGTGTCTCTCTCATTTTACACATTCTATTGTTCACTCACTTCGCATTAGTGAGAGAAGAGGAGGATGGCACAAGTGGAGGAGGAGCATGTTGCTGTAGATATCTATCTCTTGGGTTTGATCATGGTGATCATTGTATTGATGCTTATTCTATCTCTGAGGAAGTTGCGGGGTTTTTCACCTTCTTGGTTTTCCCCGGTGAAATGTTTTGTGTCTCTTGTCTCTTGTCTCTTATGCTTGATATGCTGTACATGTTGTTCTTTCAGTTAAGATCCTAGATCAGAATGTATTAAATTCTGAAAAACTAACATAACAATGTCTTTAAACACCACCTATTTTCTTGGAATACAATTCCCTTCTGCTATTTTATTTGATGTACTATGGTTCAATGTACATAGGTTTCCCAACATTATGTATCGATGGAAATCATGCGTAGGATTTTTCATTCATGCCTTATTGATGAGGGCTCTTGTCCCAATATAATGTCCAAATATATCACGGAGAAGCTTGGATTGACTTGCATTAGTGAAGCCATGAACATGCTCATGTTTAATAAGAAATTTCAACCCACCCTTGAACAAATCAAATAGCTCACCCTAACCATGTGTGCTTATCCTGAGGTCAAAAGCACATGCAATTTTCTAGTTGTCGATATGGAGGTTGGAAATTTTTCCATGATCCTAGGATGAGAATGGAAACAATTAAAAGGGGGTTATCTTAACCTTGATGGGACCCATATTATTGTGCACTTTGATAGGAAGAACCTGATTTTCATGAGAGAACATCAATCCGTTTCCTATATTGAAAAATTTCCTACTCCATAGATCAATTATATTGAGACTGCTATTGGTACTTACTCTGTATTTATAGAGGAAGAACAAGAGGCATTTTCTTGGCCTGAATTTGAAGACGATCAAGTCTAGCATATGAAGTTTGATGGAGCCTCTTTAAGTGAAGGAAATGGTGGAATTATAATTTTATTTCACCTTCCAGTGAGCTTTATCAATTTTAATTATGCTTGAACTTTCACAGCACAAATAATGTCATAGAATTTGAAGCTCTCACCTTAGGTATCCAGAAAGCATTGGAGCTAGGATGTCAACATTTACATGTTTTTGGAGACTCTAAGTAGGTGATCAATATGATCCAGAAGATTTATTGTCTGTCTAAAAATATTTTCTGAAGGCATATCCAAGTCATCAATCACCTCATGGAGGGATTTATTTCACTCAATATTACTTATATTCATTGTAAGCTAAAAATGGTAGTTTATAAACTAGCCTTGTCAATTTCTATCCCTACTCGACAACATTCAAACAACAAGCCTAGTTGTGACTTGATTTCCCTATACTTCCTCTTTGCAACCAATAATGATGAATTGTGGAAATTGTTTTAGGACAATGAGGATACTTGTTGTTCCATGACTGATCTGGGAGATGGAATGCCTTCACCTCATGGGATTATTAACCTCAAGAATAAAATATAACCCAAATGTCTAGTGTTGCTTGAGGGCATGTTTTCATTAGGCCACATTCCTAAGAATCCAATCCCAAATCCTAAACCTCCCAAGCACAAGATTAGTCATACTATTCCCATCAATGTTGGTTTCAAGGAAGATCCAAAATTATTATACATAGGAGCCCATTGTACCTAAGAGGAGAAAGATCAATTTCTATCTCTTTTCCATGAATTCAAGGATATATTTGCATGGTCATACAAGTACCTTAGATTCTTTGATCTTGGTATCATTCAAAACTCCATTCCCTTAGAAGAAGGAGCTACATGTTGACACTTATATGTCGATAGCAGTTCACTTCGCGCAATGCCAAAAAATATCAACACAAACACCCATAGATACCGGCCTAGAAAGGGTTTATCCTTTCCAACAAAATTCGCAAAGCAAGTGAGGTCTCACCCAAGGAACCTAAGGGATTTATAGGAACCAAGCTTCCGCAGGTATAAGAGGACATGCATCATTAACAATTAACTGTAGCATAACTCAAAAATTGATATAGTTATCAACTGCATCATAACACCATCATCACATACAGAGACATATTAATTAGATCGATGCAGTAACACATCATAGAAACATATTTAACATATCATAACCATGGCATAACACAAGTAATCTTACCGTGACATAAAGCAAGTAATCGTATTGCAACATAACACAAGAGATACAAAGTCATGGCCGAAACATTCCTTCTCATTAAAAACATACTTCATACATCAAATCCATCTTACACATCATAGAATCGACAGAGACACATATCCACAGAATCGAACCTGAAAGACTCAGATCAAGGTCAATCGCCAGATGCGACCTAAGATACCATAGGATCGAATCAGATACAGATAGAAGATGCCCAAAGGATTACAATGCGACTCATATTTAACCGCTAAGTCTAACTAACTCCTACTCTGCTTTAATCGCTTTGCTCCGCTCTGCGATCAATCTTTACCTTTTTCGTTGTCCACTTGTCTTCCTTATCGTTGTTTGTACCCAAAATTCTATGGAATAGCCCTAAGCCAATAGGCCCCCAACACAAACTTGTGGCTCTCCCTTGAGTGCAATAACCCATTTTGACCCTTAGGATATATTAGCTTTTAATGCAAATATTGTATACATGTGATGTATGTGTTCCTAGCATGGAGCTCAAGGACAAGGCCCTGCTAGTGGATGATCGAATTTTATTTAAAAGGCAAAGCATTGGATATTATGTTTCCCATGTGCTATTTGGCCATGGAACATTGTAAAAATGATGCAAATAAACATCATGCAATAAAATATCAAAACTAGCTATGGAAGCAGTGAATGAGAAGGGGCCATGTGTATCCACTAGGGAGTGGTGATGGGGTTGTGGGATTGAGCCATAAGCTGCCAAATGTCACCTTGAGAACCCATTTGACCTTCCTTGATTACATTTATTTCTATTGTAAGGAAGTAGTTGAAGATTTCAGTTCATGGCTTCAATGGAGCATGGGCAGCCCATAAATTCGTATGGTAGAGCATGGGCTCTATTTCCTTGTACCACAATTCACTCTACCTCATGGGAGTTGCTTCTTCCTCATTCCCATTCTAGTGTGGAAAAACCCAGCATCATTTTTCCATCCAAAAACGATTTCCCAACAATGAGAAAAACCAGAAATCGCAACTGTGAAAGAACCCACATTTTGAAGAGCCATAAATGCCTAGAATTGGTAGTTGACAGTGAAATCCAATGGGGGAACCATAGGTATGAACCTTGAGGCGAATTTGGGAGCATTAGCTACCCTAAAATCCATTGGAAAACCCAGTTTTGATAGCCCAGAAAACCAGTGATGGGATTGAGTTATTCATTGACAAAATGGTGAGAAATCCAAGTGTGGATGTTTGAAGAGAGGATTGGATTGCTTGAATTTAGCTTGAGATGTCTGTAGCTCTGTGGTTGAGCTCACTAGCTTAGAATCCTCCTTTTCATTTTGTATGCTTGATAAACCCAACTGTGTGTTGGCTTAGCATGATCATTTGAGTGAACCCATGGCTGTGAGTGAGCCTATCTAGTTCCTCCTTAGTGGATACATAGCCCAGCTCGGGGGTGATCTCTCAGCTGAAAGAATACAGGCTGGACGGAGATCTATGGTTGGGTGGAACATTGCTATCACATAGCCAGTTGTTGAACAACTTCATCTCAAAGATAAGTAGTCTTTGTGGTTTAAATTATGATCATTATGTGTTATGTTCTGTAGGTCTAATTATTCATGTAAATTGAATGAAATGATTATCTCAAACTAGTTGGCATGAAGCCTGTGCATAGCATGAGAATGAGATTGATTATTGTATGATTGTTTCATCATTCTACTTGGAAGAAATATGTTGATGCATTACAGTCAGTGTGTGTGTCAATATGGTTATTCCGTTGTGTTTATTAATTGAGTTGTGTTAATTCCATGTTCTGCAATGTCTTAATTAATGACTGTTGTTTACATGTTGATTGCATGATGAAACTGTGTGCATACATAGCGTTTAATTCCGCTGTGCTTGTTGAGTATGACTAGGTATGCACAAGTTTTATTTATCCATGCATTTCTTAGCAAATTGAATGGGGCTAAGATTGTCAATAAGCTTGGTAGATTGGTCACGTTTCATTCCTTGCATCGGATTGATAGAAGGGGATGTTATAGAGTGGTATTAGAGCCCAACTTGCAGCATTGGGGCTGATTGGGCCAGACTGTGAGTTATAGGTAAGTGACATAATGTTTTAACGTAGCATTGGTGAAGTTGGGGTGACATTTTTGATTGGAAAAATGGCAGGATCGTATTTCTGAGATGTGGCAGAGGACCCCCTAGGTGCATAGGGCTCTACAAGAGCTTTCCAACGGTACCAAACGCGTCCCATTTGGCCAAGGGACGAAGGAGTTATGATCCCCGTAAGCTTAGTCATGTTTCCTTCCATGGAATGGATTGATTGAAGGGGACGTGATAGAGAAAATGCTAATCACCAGAAGGGGCAGCCGACCCTTCTTCTACGGATTGTGATTAGAGAAAATGCTAATCACCAGAAGGGGCAGCAGACCCTTCTTCTATGGATTGTGATTAGAGAAAATACTAATCACAAGAAAGGGCGGCCGACCCTTCTTCTGCGGAAAGGTTAAAAAGTAAAAAATAAATTCCTGAATTCGCGACTTGGCTTTCCGCACCCAGAATTGCGAAATCGCGAAGTTGTGGAATTGCGGGTTGCGAGACTGTGGGATGGAGTAGCCCCAGGTTGGAAAAGTAGCATTTCTGCACCCGTAGTATGGATTGCAGGATTGCGGGTTGCGGGGTGGTTACATTCCCGTGATCGCAACTTCACTTTCCAAACCCGCATTTCGGGTTTCGGGTTGCGGGTTGCGGGCTGTGTGGTGCGGAATAAAAATACAAAATAAAAAAGAATAGAGCCCAAAAAATTGATTTTTGGATTGCAGGAGCTTGCAAGATCATAATTGGATGAGTTCAATGCCATTCTGAGGCCATTAACGGAAGCCATGAATGAACCAGTAAGGATCCCGAGCTCATTATTCTCAAATTGGGCATAAATTTGAGATTAAAGGCTTTTATAAATCGGTGTCCCGATGCTTGACAGAACATCGAATTGAGCCGAAATTGATATGGAGTAGTCATGGAGTAGGCACAGTGTTAAGTTGGAGTTTTGGAGCCAAACTCCAAAGGATGTGGAGTCGAGATGTGCAAGAAGGCCAAAAAGCACTATTCCAGGCCACGTTTTGGGAAATAGCCGTTTTTGGTCCAAAATTTGAAATTTTGGAAAAATGTCAAAAGTGGAAAGTAGTAAAACCCAAAATTTTATAGAAGATGAATGGAGCATTGGAATAGAGATCTTCGAGTTGCTGAGTGTTCCTTGTTATATGGAATAACTTCATCCAGTAGAAAAATTTTTCTGATTCTTTATGGATTTGCTTCCATAGGTGGCTGAAGTTGGCAGTTCAGTATATTTTTACAACTGTGTAAAAAGTGCAGAATTATGGTGAAAGTTATCATTTTTGTAGTGATGTAGTTTCCACACCCGATGTCGAAATGGAGCAAGTGGATAGGCATTGGAAAGCATATCCAACAAGGAACAGTGGTGCATAATTAGAATTTGAAGGAGGTTATCATACATTATATATATTTAGAGCAGAAAAGTGCCAGTGACTGTTTTGGACAATTGTTGTCAATATAGGCAATTTCTAGAATTGCATGCCCGGAAAGTAGCAGAGACGATGAAATCGAACCATCTATGATGTGGAAGATGAAGTTCATGCAATGATGAGGGATTGGAAAGGGAGAATTCCCTAACCCCTGTCTTGCTAACTGCATTTATATTTTATAAGCTTTATGTGCATAAACTTATGGCATGAGAATGGTGAAAATGAAAGAGATTAGATGAGTGGCATGAAGATGCATTGATTGACATATTAAAAAACATTGCACAGTGCATGAGTATATGTTTTGCATGCATATGACATTACATATTGGTAAAAGTAGTGAGATTTCACATATGCAATGAACCACTAATGGTAAATATTGTGGTTGATAATCACTATTGGTGTTGGTTTTGGTTGTAGGACCAAAGACAACAGAAGCATGGCTAAAGATGTGGATGATGTTGTTGCATGAAGCCAACAACCTTATGAATAAAGGATGGTGCAACAAATCTATGATCATGAGGTTGGAAAAAGGACTGTGTAGCCTTGGTAAGAGGCCAACTGATCAGGTAACATCAAGTGATGTTAATGACAACCATGCAGGTAATGATTATTGATGCATAATTGCATGAATGTTGAAAGAGGATTTGGTAAGATCCCTTCGAATATGTTTGAACTATGTTGATTTGGTTTGCATGTGGTATTGACTGCCCGAATTGGAATGTTAACCTAGCGAGTATGGTGAGGTGTGGGTAAGTGAAGGCAATGATCCTTACACCCTATAATTGCTTAGAAATCTCAATGCATTCATATGAAATTATATCATGCCATTTCAGTATGTTGATTGTGAGTTTAACAACCAAAGGAAGTGATGATTATGGTAATGTATGTTATATGAGATAGTTATGATTAAGTCATAATATGCTTGAATGCATAGTACTCATGAAACAATGCAAGGTGGCATTGAGTGGATGTGCATTAAGAGATTTTATAAATCTTGCAGTTAAGCATTGAGTGAATGCATATGAAAAACTTGAGTAAATGTTGTGAATATGCATGCATGTGGGTAGCTACACCTAAGGAGATGTATGGCGTGCACGCATGATTGTGATATATGTATATGTTTCATTACAATTGAGCAATAGATGAAATAATGAATTAATGATAATTATGAGATCATTTCATGAGCTGCTATGAATGCAGGGGAAGAATTGCATGAAGGTAGTCATGGTTGACAAGCTTCCAGAGTGCTCTGTTGGAAGGACAGAGTTGTATAAATGATATGGCTATGAATTAATGAGCATTTAAAAGCTTTAAGTTGATTGCATAAATGATGTGATTGTACCTTGAAATTTTAGTATGATAATGATGCACGTGAAGTAAATGAGTTTTGGTGATATTGATATGTTAACAACTGGAAGCGTTTGAATTATGGAATGTTATAATTCTGAAAAATGCTTCAGTGACTGTTGCAGCAATGAAATTTTGTATGCATGGAGACTTACAAGTGTTTGGTTGATTGAAGTTCAGATTTCAGGTAGAAAAGTATGGCATATGGCAATAATGATAAGTCCATAGTAAGGACCGGGATCTACCATGTGCAGAAGCCAAAGGTTATGAGAAGGTTCTCATGGTTGTAACTTATGCATGAACCAAATCTTAAAATTGTCTGATTTAAGTTTATGAGAATAATCTCATGGTTGCAAATCTAATTTCTGTAGGAAAACAGATTTGTAGATTTCAGATTTGACAATTTTGTTAATAATTGTTAATGACTGTTTGGCTTATGTAAAATTGTGTCAAGAGGACATGTTGTAGGTGGATGTCCATGTATGGTAGAAAACATAAATCCATAATGGATAGAATGGTGCCACTTACGAGAGCCAAGCAATATGAGGATAGCCTCATGGCTAAGAAAATCAATTTCTATAATAGACAGAGTTGCAAATTCATATTGAATTTAATTATTAGTACCATTGATTGGTTATGGAACAATCAGATTTGAATTGTATTGCTAAATGTTGTTGACTCTTCAGCTACTTAATAAGTGTGCCAGGAAGACACAATGCAGTAAGACCAAGGGAGAGGGCCTGTAGAAGCCAAACTTCATGGGAAGGGATTCCATGATTTGAAAATGAGTTTCGGGTGAAACGCCATTAGACATTATTAATGTCTCATCCGCACTGCATGATTGGTAAAAAATATGAGTGAGATGGTAAATATTATGTCAGTAAGACATATGAGGGTTATGTAACATCAAAAGGAGTTGGGATGGAAAAAAATCAGAGAAGGAGCCCCCATTCCCCATTAATGAAGAGAAACTACATCTGCAAAATGGATAAGTGTTTTGTAAACCCTGACTGATATATATATATATATATGTGTGTGTATATGGGCATATCTAATTGTTAGAATTACTACGCAGAGCATATTCCATTTGTTTATATTATTTAGACTGCTTGAAGTATGATTAGGACCTACATAATTCACATCAATAAGGAGTGCACACCTTTCTGGTGCCGAGATAGGTTAGGGATGCCAATATTGACTACACCCTAAGGGAATGGACGCATTCCCGGTGTCTCAATGTTGGATAGTGAATGTTATGAAATATGTTTACAGTTTTAGAGCAGCAATACCAATGAGCTTTCTTATCCATTTTGTGTTGTCAGCTTATACATATGCAAATTGGTGCTGCACATCAAAGGGAAAAGTGAAGAAAAGGGTACTCAAGAGGACTGTATGAGCAGTGGTAACCTTTGTGCAGTGTGGGTGGGTATCATGGGGCCATGATAGCCTGCAGTTAAGAAAGTCACATAAAGAGTTCCTAAATGGAACCGTCGGTTTACGCAAGAGAAGGAGTGCCACCCTTGTGTGGGTGAAGAATTTTTATGCGCATTGAGGGATTGTAATACATGTGAAAGCCTGAGGCAAGCCTAAGGCAGAGTAGTAGAGCCTTGAACTATAATGGTCGGTGGCGCAGTTACCTTCCATTGGCCGATGACCCAGATGGATGTGCTAGCTCAGCAATGGAGAGGGCCAACCAGGTATGGGACTGGTTGGGCACCACCAAATGCTTGGTAAATCCAGTCGGCATGAAGGTGTATTGGTTGGGAATTAATTAATTGATGTTTTGGAAGAGCCTGCGTGATGGCCAAACATCTCAGTCCGCAGGAGGATCCCAAGGCTTGTAAAGAAAAGCAGGACCCTGTGGACCAGAGAGGAAATGCATAATACAGATAAGTATTCATTTCCATTTATTTCTTGTTTGGAATAATAAAGATTTCAGGTATAAGTCTTCTAACAGCTAAGTTGACACACTATTGTTTCTTGGTTGGAAACGCATAATACAGAAAGCAAGAACCCTGAAAGAACTATAAATTGCTTGGTAAATCCAGAGAGTGATTGGTTGGGCATTAATTATTTGATGTTGTGGAGCAGCCTGCGTGCTGGCTAAACATACAAGATTATTTGATGTTGTGGAGCAGCCTGCGTGCTGGCCAAACATACAAGATTATTTGATGTTGTAAAACGTCCTGCATGCTGGCAAAACATACAAGACTATTTGATGTTGTGGAGCAGCCTCCGTGCTGGCCAAACATACAAGATTATTTGATGTTGAGGGGCAGCCTGCGCGCTGGCCAAACATCCAAGTCCATAGGCGATCCCAAAGCTTGTAAAGCAAAGAAGGACCCTATGGAATAAAGTGAAGACATCCAATGCAGATAAGTATTTGGTTATCTTGTAATTTCTTGCTTATGAATATACATGTGTATATGATTTGGTTATGACTTCCTAAACTCTTGTTATATATAAATCCTATGAAAATAAACTAAACATGCGAATTGATTCAATGTTTGAGTGTAGGTATTGTTGGAAGCAAGGACTATGAAAGCATCTTAAGAATGCATGTGGACATGTGACTGTCCTAAAAAGCTCAGCTTGAGCAGCAATGAAAGATGGTGCTAGTGGGACTGTGTGGGTCCTAGTAGCCAAGAGTTGTAAACAAACCATGTGGAGGGACTCCATGGTTGAGAGGTTTGGAATAGACCATATACACTAAGTGTCATAGCCAAGAAGGGTTGGTCAAGCATTCACATGGAAGTGAAAGAGGCTAGGAGCATGAAAACCACAGTGGTGGTGTGGGTTCCAGAATGGAACAAGATGAAGAGGAGAAAAATCTTACTGCTCTCTCTTTCCTTTTATTGATGCATTTATAAAAACAGAAAATTGTTGAATGCATGTTATGGCTGAAAGTAGAGTGTGTTTAATTGCTTGAAATAAATTGTGAATGCTGAAGTAGTTAATTCCCTGTGAAGGAATGGACATGAATGAACTCATGTGCCTGTTGGGAAAGCATGAAAAGTATGAAAGTATCATGGATAAAGCATGGACTGCTCATGTCAATTGGGCAATTAATTGACTGATTTTAATTGTTTGTATTATGGTTGGCCTAACAGAAAATTGCCATGATGTATTTCACAGGTGAGAAAGGGAAGCTAATTTATTACAATTGTTGGAAAGCAAGTGCTGCTTGTGAGCAAAGTGAAATCTAGTTGTGCACAGTGGCCATGGAAGCAGACCATAGGTTGTTGGAATTGGTTGAAAGTCTTCTTCAAAGAATTTCCAAGACCTAAGAAAATCTTGGAGAGATGCTCAAGATATAGAAGCAGCAGAATGAGATGAACCACAAGGTCTTGCAAGACTCTATTTGTCTGCAAAGACAAGTAAAAATAATTCTAGAAACAATCAACCGAAGAAATGACAATGGATCAATGATGAGGCATTCGTCCAATCGGTCCATTAAGAAACATTCCAGGCATGAAGACTCAAAGGAAATTGAGCAGGTAAAGATGAAATAGCCTGTGAAATGATGAAAATGTGGAGGACATCATTGCCTTTGCAACTGCCCAACAAAGGAACATCAGAATGGTAGCAGCCATAAAGTTCTCAAACTTGTGGATGAGCTGGAAGATCAGAACCAGCAGGATCAGCTCGTGGAGGCCAAAACACTTGGTCCTGAAAGTTCAAAGTAAAGGATAGAATCCAGGGCAGACCTGTAAAATGTTTTTTGAAATTTTGGACATGTGTAAATTGTATATGTATTCCTAAGTCTTGGAACACCGAGGACGGTGTTATTCTAAGGGGGAGAGAATTGTAATACCCCATTTTGACCCTTAGGATATATTAGCTTTTAATGCAAATATTGTATACATGTGATGTATGTTTTCCTAGCGTGGAGCTCAAGGCCAAGGCCCCGCTAGTGGATGCTCGAATTTTATTTAAAAGGCAAAGCATTGCATATTATGTTTCCCATGTGCTATTTGACCATGGAACATTGTAAAAATGATGCAAATAAACATCATGCAATAAAATACCAAAACTGGCTATGGAGGCAACGAATGAGAAGGGGCCATGTGTATCCACTAGGGAGTGGTGAGGGGGTTGTGGGATTGAGCCATAAGCTTCCAAATGTCACCTTGAGAACCCATTTGACCTTCCTTGATGACATTTATTTCTGTTGTAAAGAAGTAGTTGAAGATTTCAGTCCATGGCTTCAATGGAACATGGGCAGCCCAGAAATTCGTATGGCAGAGCATGGGCTCTTTTTTCTTGTACCACAAGTCACTCTACCTCATGGGAGTTGCTTCTTCCTCATTGCCATTCTAGTGTGGAAAAACCCAACATCATTTTTCCATCCAAAAACAAATTCCCATCAGTGAGAAAAACCAGAAATCGCAACTGTGAAAGAACCCACGTTTTGAAGAGCCATAAATACCCAGAATTGTTAGTTGACAGTGAAATCCAATGGGGGATCCATATGTATGAACATTGGGGCGAATTTGGGAGCATTAGCTACCCCGAAATCCATTGGAAAACCCAATTTTGATGGCCCAGAAAACCAGTGATGGAATTGAGTTATTCATTGATAGAATGATGAGAAATCAGAGTGTGGATGTTTGAATAGAGGATTGGATTGCTTGAATTTAGCTTGAGATGTCTGTAGCTCTATGGTTGAGATCACTGGCTTAGCATCCTCCTCCTTTTCCTTTTGTATGCTTGATAAAACCAACTGTGTGTTGGCTTATTATGACCGTTTGAGTGAACCCATCGCTATGAGTGAGCATGTCTAGTTCCTCCTTAGTGGATACACAGCCCAGCTCGAGGGTGATCTCTCAGCTGAAAGAATACAAGCTGGACAGAGATCTATGGTTGGGTGGAATGTTGCTCTCACATAGCCAGTTGTTGAACAGCTTCATCTCAAAAATAAGTAGTCTCTGTGGTTTAAATTATGATCATTATGTGTTATGTTCGGCAGATCTAATTATTCATGTAAATTGAATGAAATGATTATCTCAAACTAGTTGGCATGAAGCCTGTGCATAGCATGAGAATGAGATTGATTAGTGTATGATTGTTTCATCATTCTGCCTAGAAGAAATATGTTGATGCATTCCAGTTCGTGTGTGTGTCAATATGGCTATTCCGCTGTGTTTATTAATTGAGTTGTGTTAATTCCATGTTCTGCAATGTCTTAATTAATGATTGTTGTTTACATGTTGATTGCATGATGAAACTGTGTGCATACATAGTGTTTAATTCCACTGTGCTTGTTGAGTATGAATAAGTATGCACAAGTTTTATTTATCCATGCATTTCTTAGCAAATTGAATGGGGCCGAGATTGTCAATAAGCCCTGTAGATTGGTCACATTTCCTTCCTTGCATCGGATTGATGGAAGGGGACATTACAGAGTGGTATCAGAGCCCATCTTGTAGCACTAGGGCTGCTCGGGCCGGACTGTGAGTTACAGGTAAGTGACAGAATGTTTTAACGCAGCATTGGTGAAGTTGGGATAACATTTTTGATTGGAAAAATGGCAAGATCATATTTCTCATATGTGGGAGAGGACCACCCAACTGCATAGGGCTCTGCAAGATCTTTCCAAAGGTACCAAACTTGTCCCATTTTTCCAAGGGACAAGGGAGTTATGAGCCCCGTAAGATTAGTCATGTTTCCTTCCATGGAATGGATTGATGGAAGGGGATGTGACAGAGAAAATGCTAATCACCAGAAGGGGCAACCGACCCTTCTTCTAAGGATTGTGATTAGAGAAAATGCTAATCACTAGAAGGGGTAGCCGACCCTTCTTCTGCGGAAAGGTTAAAAATAAATAAATAAATAAAATTCTCGAATTTGAGACTTGGATTTCCACACCCGGAATTGCGGAATCACAAAGTTGCAGAATTGCGGGTTGCGGGACTGCGGGATGGAGTAACCCCAGGTTGGAAAAGTAGCATTTCCGCACCTGCAGTATGGATTGCGGGATTGTGGGTTGCGGGGTGGTTACATTCCCATGATCGCAACTTCACTTTCCAAACTCGCATTTCGGGTTTTCGGTTGCGGGTTGCGGGTTGTGTGGTGCGGAATAAAAAAAAAGGAGTATAGAGCCCAAAAATTGATTTTCGGATTGCAAGAGCTTGCAAGATTAGAATTAGATGAGTTCAACGACGTTCTGAGGCCATTAACGGAAGCCATGAATGAAGCAGTGAGGATCCCGAGTTTGTTATTCTCAAATTGGGCATAAATTTGAGATTAATGGCTTTTATAAATTGGTTTCCCGACGCTTGACAGAAGGTCGGATTGAGCCGAAATTGATATGGAGCAGTCATGGATCAGGCACGGTGTTAAGTTGGAGTTTTGGAGCCAAAATCCAAAGGGTGTGGAGTCGGGATGTGCAAGAAGGCCAAAAATCACTATTCCAGGCCACGTTTTGGGAAATAGCCGTTTTTGGACCAAAATTTGAAATTTTGGAAAAATGTCAAAAGTGAAAAGTAGTCAAACCTAGAATTTTATAGAAGATGAATGGAGCATCGGAATAGAGATCCACGAGTTGCTGAGTGTTCCTTGTTATATGGACTAACTTCGTCCGGTAGAAACGTTTTTCTGAATCTTTATGGATTTGCTTCCATAGGTGGCTAAAGTTGGCAGTTCAAGTGGCTAAAGTTGGCAGTATATTTTTACAACTGTGTAAAAAGTGCAGAATTATGGTGAAAGTTGTCAATTTTGAAGTGATGCAGTTTCCACACCCGATGTCGAAATGGAGCAAGTGGATAGGCATTGGAAAGCATATCCAGCAGGGAACAGTGGTGCATAATCATAATTTGAAGGAGGTTATCATACATTATATATATTTAGAGCAGAAAAGTGCCAGTGACTGTTTTGGACAATTGTTGTCAATATGGGCAATTTCTAGAATTGCATGCCTGGAAAGTAGCAGAGACGATGAAATCGAACCAGCTATGATGTGGAAGATGAAGTTCATGCAAATATGAGGGATTGGAAAGGGAGAATTCCTTAACCCCTATCTTGCTAACCACATTTATATTTTATAAGCTTTATGTGCATAAAATTATGGCATGAGAATACTGAAAATGCAAGCGTTTAGATGAGTGGCATGAAGATGCATTGATTGGCATATTAATAAACATTGCACAGTGCATGAGTATATGTTTTGCATGCATATGACATTACATATTGGTAAAAGTAGTGATATTTCACATATGCAATGAACCACTAATGGTAAATATTGTGGTTGATAATCACTATTGGTGTTGGTTTTGGTTGTAGGACCAAAGACAACAGAAGCATGGCTAAATATGTGGACGATGTTGTTGCATGAAGCCAACAACCTTATGAAGAAAGGATGGTGCAACAAATCTGTGATCATGAGGTTGGAAAAAGGATTGTGTAGCCTTGGTAAGAGGCCAACCGATCAGGTAACATCAAGTGATGTTAATGACAACCATGCAGGTAATGGTTATTGATGCATAATTGCATGAATGTTGAAAGAGGATTTGGTAAGATCCCCTCGACTATGTTTGAACTATGTTGATTTGGTTTGCATGTGGTATTGAGTGCCAGAATGAGAATGTTAACCTACCAAGTATGGTGAGGTGTGGGTAAGTGAAGGAAATGATCTTTACACCCTATAATTGCTTAGAAATCTCAATGCATTCATATGAAATTATATCATGCCATTTGAGTATGTTGATTGTGAGTTTAACAACCAAAACAAGTGAGGACCGGTGGTCCTGATTATGGTAATGCATGTTATATGAGATAGTCATGATTAAGTCATAATATGCTTGAATGCATAGTACTCATGAAACAATGCAAGGTGGCATTGAGTGGATGTGCATTAAGAGATTTTATAATTCTCGTAGTTAAGCATTGAGTGAATGCATATGAAAAACTTGAGTAAATGTTGTGAATATGCATGCATGTGGGTAGCTACACCTGAGGAGATGTATGGCGTGCATGCATGATTGTGATATATGTATAAGTTTCATTACAATTGAGCAATAGATGAAATGATGAATTAATGATAATTCTGAGATCATTTCATGAGCTGCTATGAATGCAGGGGAAGAATTGCATGAAGGTAGTCATGATTGACAGGCTTCCAGAGTGCTCTGTTGGAAGCACATAGTTGTATAAATGATATGGCTATGAATTAATGAGCATTTAAAAGCTTTAAGTTGATTGCATAAATGATGTGATTGCACCTTGCAATTTTAGTATGATAATGATGCACGTGAAGTAAATGAGTTTTGGTGATATTGATATGTTAACAGCTGGAAGTGTTTGAATTATGGAATGTTATAATTCTGAAAAATGCTTCAGTGACTGTTGTAGCAATGAAATATTATATGCATGGAGACTTACAAGTGTTTGGCTGATTGAAGTTTAGATTTCAGGTAGAAAAGTTTGGCATATGGCAATAATGATAAGTCCATAGTAAAGACCGGGATCTACCATGTGCAGAAGCCAAAGGTTATGACAAGGTTCTCATGGTTGTAACTTATGCATGAACCAAATCTTAAAATTGTCTGATTTAAGTTTATGAGAATAATCTCATGGTTGCAAATCTAATTTCTATAGGAAAACAGATTTGTAGATTTCAGATTTGACAATTTTGTTAATAATTATTAATGATTGTTTGGCTTATGTAAAATTGTGTCAGGAGGACATGTTGTAGGTGGATGTCCATGTATGGTAGAAAACATAAATCCATAATGGACAGAATGGTGCCACTTACAACAGCCAAGCAATATGAGGATAGCCTCATGGCTAAGAAAATCAATTTCTGTAGTAGACAGAGTTGCAAATTCATATTGAATTTAATTATTAGTACCATTGATTGGTTACAGAACAATCAGATTTGAATTGTATTGTTAAATGTTGCTGACTCTTTGGCTATTTAATAAGTGTGCCAGGAATAGACATTGCAGTAAGACCAAGGGAGAGGGCTTGCAGAATCCAAACTTCATGGGAAGGGATTCCATGATTTGAAAATGGGTTTCGGGTGAAACGCCATTAGACATTATTAATGTCTCATCCGCACTGCATGATTGGTAAACAATATGAGTGAGATGGTAACGATTATGTCAGTTAGACATATGAGGGTTATGTAATATCAAAAGGAGTTGGGATGGAAAACTGAGGGACTGTCAACTCAGAGAAGGAGCCCCCATTCCTCATTAATGAAGAGAAATTACATCTACAAAATGGATAAGTGTTTTGTAAACCCTGACTGATATATATATATATATATATATATATATATATATATATATATATATATATATATATATATGGGTATCTCTAATTGTTAGAATTACTACGCAAAGCATATTCCATTTTTTATATTATTCAGGCTACTTGAAGTATGATTAGGACCTACATAATTCACATCAGTAAGGAGTGCACACCTTTTTGGTGCTGAGTTATGTTAGGGATGCCAATATTGACTACACCCTAGGGGAATGGACGCATTCCTGGTGTCTCAATGTTGGATAGTGAATGTTATGAAATATGTTTACAGTTTTAGAGCAGCAATACTAATGAGATTTCTTATCCATTTTGTGTTGTCAGCTTATACATATGCAAATTGGTGCTGCACATCAAAGGGAAAAGTGAAGAAAAGGGTACTCAAGAGGATTGTATGAGTAGTGGTAACCTTTGTGCAGTGTGGGTGGGTATCATGGGGCCATGATAGCCTGCAGTTAAGAAAGTCACATAAAGAGTTCCTAAATGGAACCGTCGGTTTACACAAGAGAAGGAGTGCCACCCTTGTGTGGGTGAAGAATTTTTATGCGCATTGAGGGATTGTAATACATGTGAAAGGCTGAGGCAAGCCTAAGGTAGAGTAGTAGAGACTTGAACTATAATGGTCGGTGGCACAATTACCTTCCATTGGCCGATGACCCAGACGGATGTGGTGGTTCAAAAATGGAGAGGGCCAACCAGGTATGGGATTGGTTGGGCACCACCAAATGGTTGGTAAATCCAGTCGGCGTGAAGGTGTACTAGTTGGGAATTAATTAATTGATGTTTTGGAACATCATGCGTGATGGCCAAACATCCCAGTCCGCAGGAGGATCCCAAGGATTGTAAATAAAAGCAGGAGCCTATGGACCAGAGAGGAAACACATAATACAGATAAGTATTCATTTCCATTTATTTCTTGTTTGGAATAATAAAGATTTCAGGTATAAGTCTTCTAACAGCTAAGCTGATACACTGTTGTGTCTTGGTTGGAAACGCATAATACCGGAAGCAAGGACCCTGAAAGAACTATAAATTGCTTGGTAAATCCAGAGAGTGACTGGTTGGGAATTAATTATTTGATGTTGTGGAGAAGCCTGCGTGCTGGCCAAACATACAAGATTATTTGATGTTGTGGAGCAGCCTGCATGCTGGCCAAACATACAAGATTATTTGATGTTGTGGAGCAGCCTGCGTGCTAGCCAAACATACAAGACTATTTGATGTTGTGGAGCCGCCTGCGTGCTGGCCAAACATACAAGATTATTTAATGTTGTAGAGCAGCCTGCATGCTGGCCAAATGTTATAGCTTGAAATGAAACCTCTCCGTCCGTGACGACACTTTCTTCCCTTGGTCGCATGACGACACTTCTTGAGATCAAGTTCAGTCACACAACAAGACATTTGTGGATGGAGGAGTCATTTGGGACACTAAAAATGGTTGAAATTACCTCATTCTTGACCCATTTGATGTATATGACCCTTAGGAACATTTTTCCAGACCAAACCATCTCCTGAAAATGAGCAGAAAAGCTTGTTTTTGGCCATTTTTCAACATGCGCACTGGTACACAAGCATGATAGTAGCGTGTGTACCCTACTTTGCTTCATTAAAGTAGTGCTCAACTCCATATGTACGCTACTTTGTCTATTGTAGAGTAGCGTATACCCCTGTTTTGGTCAAAATCTCGAAATTCGAGTAAGTTAAGTTGGTTGGGAAACCTCTTGAGCGGTTATAACTTCTTTTCCTCTTCCTCACTGACTATATAAGGAGGTTAGAAGGGCCATGTGAGGGGACTAATCCCAATTACAAAGTTATGCTGGAGGAATGGAGACCCTCATCCCCCTCTCTTGTGCTTTAGTTTTGGTAAACCCTAGCACAGCTGATTAGAGGCTGGAATCCTTGGAGAACAGAAGCAGGAGACCTTGAATCTATGTTTCGTGAAGTGCCAAGCTTGAAGGAAGGTATAACTTTATGTCCTTGCTTTCATTCATTAATAAAGATCAGACGTTCTTCCCTTTCCAAATATGACCCATTAATGTGTCTTAGATTTGATTATTGGTTGATTGTAATCTGATGTCTTCTTCTATTATGAATATCAGTCTTATATGTGTAGTCAAATGTGTTTGAGAAATGTATCAAGTTGTTTTGCAGGTCTGGGCATTGCAACACTGGATAAGCATTGAAGAGCGAGGGAGGCAAAGATAGGATCAACCTTCTGAATAAGGTGCCTACATCTCTAAACCCTAATCTCTTCATTTATTTGTTGTACTTGCAGAATGCTTGTAAGTCTATCTTTATCACCGTAAGTTGGTAGTTTCTCCCCTGAACTATAGGTGCATTTTCCCCACAACACAAAACATACATGATTATTTGATGTTGAGGGGTAGCCTGCGCACTGGCCAAACATCCAAGTTCATAGGCGATCCTAAGGATTGTAAAGAAAAAGAAGGACCCTATCGAATAAAGTGAAGACATCCAATGCATATAAGTATTTGGTTATCTTGTAATTTCTTGCTTATGAATATACATGTGTATATGATTTGGTTATGACTTCCTAAACTCTTGTTTAGAGATAAATCCTATGAAAATAAACTAAACATGCGAATTGATTCAATGTTTGAGTGTAGGTATTATTGGAAGCAAGGACTATGAAAGCATCTTAAGAATGCATGTGGACATGGGACTGTCCTAAAAAGCTCAGCTTGATTAGCAATGAAAGATGGTGCTAGTGGGACTGTGTGGGTCCTAGCAACCAAGAGTTGTAGACAAACCATGTGGAGGGACTCCATGGTTAAGAGGTCTGGAATAGACCATAGACACTAAGTGTCATAGCCAAGAAGGGTTGGTCAAGCATTCACATGGAAGTGAAAGAGGCTAGGAGCATGAAAACCACAGTGGTGGTGTGGGTTCCAGAATGGAACAAGACGAAGAGGAGAAAACTCTTACTGCTCTCTCTTTCCTTTTATTGATGCATTTATAAAAACAATTTTTTTTTGAATGCATGTTATGGTTGAAAGTAGAGTGTGTCTAATTGCTTGAAATAAATTGTGAATGCTGAAGTAGTTAATTCCTTGTGAAGGAATAGACATGAATGAACTCCTGTGCCTGTTGGGAAAGCATGAAAAGTATGAAAGTCTCATGGATAAAGAATGGACTACTCATGTTTGTATTATGGTTGGCCTAATAGAAAAATGCCATGATGTATTTCACAGGTGATAAAGGGAAGCTAATTTCTTACAATTGTTGCAAAGCAAGTGCTTCTTGTGAGCAAAGTGAAATCCAGTTGTGCACAGTGGCCATGGCAGCAGACCATAGGTTGTTGGAATTGGTTGAAAGTCTTCTTCAAACAATTTTCGAGACCCAAGAAAATCTTGGAGAGATGCTCAAGATACAGAAGCAGCAGAATGAGATGAACGACAAGGTCTTGCAGGACTCTGTTTGTCTACAAAGACAAGTAAAAATAATTCTGGAAACAATCAACCGAAGAAAGGACAATGGATCAATGATGAGGCATTCATCCAATCGGTCCATTAAGAAACGTTCCAGGCATGAAGACTCAAAGGAAATTGAGTAGGTAAAGATGAAACAACCAGTGAAATGTTGGAAATGTGGAGGAAATCATTGCCTCCGCAACTTCCCAACAAAGGAACATCAGAATGGTTGCAGCCATAAAGTTCTCAAACTTGTGGATGAGCTGGAAGATCAGAATCAGCAGGAGCAGCTTGTGGAGGCCAAATGACTTGGTCCTGAAAGTTCAAAGTAAAGGATAGAATGCAGGGCAGACCTGTAAAATATTTTTGAAATTTTGGACATGTGTAAATTGTATATGTATTCCTAAGTCTTGGAACACCGAGAATGGTGTTATTCTAAGTGGGAGGTGATTGTAATACCCCATTTTGACCCTTATGATATATTAGATTTTAATTCAAATATTGTATACATGTGATGTATGTGTTCCTAGTGTGGAGCTCAAGGCCAAGGCCCCGCTAGTGGATGCTCGAATTTTATTTAAAAGGCAAAGCATTGGATATTATTTTTCCCATGTGCTATTTGGCCATGGAACATTGTAAAAATGATGCAAATAAACATCATGCAATAAAATAGCAAAACTAGCTATGGAGGCAAGAAATGAGAAGGGGCCATGTGTATCCACTAGGGAGTGGTGAGGGGGTTGTGGGATTGAGCCATAAGCTGCCAAATGTCACATTGAAAACCCATTTGACCTTCCTTGATGACATTTATTTATGTTGTAAGGAAGTAGTTGAAGATTTCAGTCCATGGCTTCAATGGAGCATGGGCAGCCCAGAAATTCGTATGGCAGAGTATGGGCTCTATTTTCTTGTACCACAAGTCACTCTACCTCATGGGAGTTGCTTCTTACTCATTCCCATTCCAGTGTGGAAAAGCCCAGCATCATTTTTCCATCCAAAAACGATTTCCCAGCAGTGAGAAAAACCAGAAATCGCAACTGTGAAAGAACCCACGTTTTGAAGAGCCATAAATGCCCAGAATTGGTAGTTGATAGTGAAATCCAATGGGGGATCCATAGGTATGAACATTGGGGTGAATTTGGGAGCATTAGCTACCCCGAAATCCATTGGAAAACCCAGTTTTGATATCCCAGAAAACTAGTGACGGGATTGAGTTATTCATTGACAGAATGGTGAGAAATCCAAGTGTGGATGTTTGAACAGAGGATTGGATTGCTTGAATTTAGCTTGAGATGTTTGTAGCTCTGTGGTTGAGCTCACTGGCTTAGCATACTCCTCCTTTTTCTTTTGTATGCTTGATAAACCCAACTGTGTGTTGGCTTAGCATGACCGTTTGAGTGAACCCATGGCTGTGAGTGAGCCTGTCTAGTTCCTCCTTAGTTGATACACAACCCAACTCGGGGGTGATCTCTCAGCTGAAAGAATATAGGCTGGACAGAGATTTATGGTTGGGTGGAATGTTTCTCTCACATAGCCAGTTGTTGAACAACTTCATCTCAAAGATAAGTAGTCTCTGTGGTTTAAATTATGATCATTATGTGTTATGTTCTGCAGGTCTAATTATTCATGTAAATTGAATGAAATGATTATCTCAAACTAGTTGGCATGAAGCCTATGCATAGCATGAGAATGAGATTGATTATTGTATGACTGTTTCATCATTCTGCCTAGAAGAAATATGCTGATGCATTCCAGTCCGTGTGTGTGTCAATATGGTTATTCTGTTGTGTTTATTAATTGAGTTGTGTTAATTCCATGTTCTGCAATGTCTTAATTAATGACTCATGTTTACATGTTGATTGCATGATGAAACTGTGTGCATACATAGTGTTTAATTTCGCTGTGCTTGTTGAGAATGAATACGTGTTATAGGTCAAAACTGCACTTCTCCGTATGTGATCTCCTTTAGTTGATGATCACACAAAAAGACAAAAGGGATGGAAGAGCATTTTGACCCTAGATGATGAATGGCCTAGACCTACCCTCATTCAGTTGACAAAGCCCACCTTTTTCCTAATTTTTGTGCAAAAACGCTACTCTACAAGCCTATAGCAGCGATTTTCCCTTCAAAAACCCTACTCTGCTTCATAAAAGTAGCGTTTTCCCTTCAAAAAATCTACTTTGCTTCATAAAAGGAGCGTTTTTCATCAGAAAAACTCTACTTTGCCCCATAAAAGCAGCGTTTTTCCCAAAAAGTGATTAAAATATATATTAATTTGATGGATTTGGATTAGTTGAAGTTGGCTTGGAAACTTCCCCAACCTCCCAATCAAACTACCTCTCAATTTGAACTGCCTACCTTGTCCTATAAATGCAAGGGAGATGCATGAGAGAGGGACCTAGAAATTATGCACATAGGGTTGTTATGCTGGAGGAATTCCAAAGTTTTTGTGAAGAGCAGGAGCCCAAGATCCGGTTGCACCAACACTCTGAATGATCAGGTATACTTGTACTGATTATTTTCTTTTGACAATAAAGGTTGAAATGCCCTTCTTGTCCCAATCAAATGTCTAATGGATTGTATATTTGTTTGGATTAATGCTTGATTGTATTTGATGTCTAAATTGTATTTCAATTTCATCATTGTTATATCAGTCAAGATACACTGAGGAAGGTATCTTTGTATTGTAGGTTTTTTCGGACGGAAGATCAAGTGGAGGATCGATCGAAGGAGCAAGTGAAAGCTAGGATTGAACTTCGTTAATAAGGTACACCTTCTATGATATTGATCTATTTCCTTTTGTAGAATCCTATGTAATATGATTAATGCATTTACCTATCACCCCTTAAGTTGGTAGTGTCCATCTCCTCGCTATAGGGTAGATTTCGCGAACAACAGACTGGCGACTCCACTGGGGACTGGTTTGTTTCTGTTCTAGGAGACTTGTTTTTAACATTCCTTCCAGTACTTTTTGATCTTTTGATCCTCTGAGAGGCTTTGTAGGGTATAGTAGCCTTTTTTCTTCACTTGAATCATCCCAATTTGAAGTTTTGAAGCTTGTTTTAAGCCTTCCTTGGAAAAAACGCTGGTTTTGCTCAACACAGTAGCGTTTTTCCCTGAAAAACGTTGGTTTTGCTCTACACAGTAGCTTTTTTCACCAGAAAAACGCTGGTTTATCTCTACACAGTAGAGTTTTCCCCCAGAAAAACGTTGGTTCTCTACTACACAGTAGATTTTTTTCTTGTAAGTCTCTGTTTGCTTTTGGGATTGAATTTTCGCTTGTTTTGTTTGATTTCCAGCCTCTTGCCTTGGCTTCTTAACTAATCTTTGAGGTCTTTGTGCCTTTGTTGAGTCTTGTTTGCCTCTCCCTAACCCTTTTAGGTCATTTTTGCTTACTTGAGTACTTTTGAAGTGTCTTGTTTGCTTGTGACTCCTTTGAAAACAATGCCTTGTTTTTTGTTGAACAAAGCTGCTTGTTCATACCTCAATTACTTGTTGCAGATCTACCAATTACTTGTTGCAGATCTACAAACCTTTTGTTTACTGACATTTGTTGTTTGTTGCAACACTAGTATACTCCAACAGTATCTTGTCCTTTGTTTTAGGGTTTTCATCCCAAGTTGAGTCCTTAAAGTGTTTTCAAAAGTTCTTTGAGTCCAGACATTTCCTAATTACTTTGTTAGGTTCAGTTTCAAGTAAGTAGAAGTAATTAGTTTGCTTATGTTTGTGTTAGTAAGGTCATCTTTAGTTCGCTTGCCTACCGTCTAGTTGGATTAGTGCTTTTGTTTAGGGTTTGGTGCTTTGGAGCAACCTTCTTAGTTTGCTTTCCAGTCATAAGCATCTCTCATCCCCATTTTCTTTCCACTTTGTCTCCAAGTTTGAAGTTTTTGTTATAAAAAATTTGTAGGACAAGTCTTTATCAAGTTATTAACTTGATTGTTGTGAGCTTTAAAGGTCATTTTTCCTTACTCACATTGCTTTTATAGGTCTTACTTGCTTCCATTTTCAAGTACTTTTTCTTTCACATATAATAGAAAAAGCAAAAAATGAGTTTGGTAGATTAGAATAGTAAGGCTTATAATAATTTCAGAGTAGCGTAGTTTACTTTGTTGTGAAATTGAAAAGAAAATGAAAAAGATAACTTTGTTTAGGTTTGCTTAATCTTCATTTTGGAAAGAACATAAACGAAAAAAGAAAAAGAGTATTTTTGTTGTTGAAAGTTGTTTCATTTCACTCACTTTGCTTTCTGTTGCAACCACACCACACAATGCACTACCCCGTTGAGTAAAAAGTAACCCTAAAAAGAACTCTAATAAAATCAATTAGAAACAATTTTCTTTTTTAGAAATACACAACACCAACTAGCTCAGGCTAGAGTTTTGAGCTTAAAACACCTTAAACTGCTCGGAACTAGTTTCATTACCCAACAAACATAGTAAGATATTCATATAGGTAAACCCATATATATCAAATTACCCTGGGATGCTCTACTCAAACCAAAGTTAAGCACGAGGCCGTGGAATATCGGAATCATTGAGGATACCTCCGTCACATTCCTTTTGACCATAAACCAGAGTCGATTCGCATACGGGGGTCCTTTCGAACTTCGAGCTTTGCTACCCTGCCCATGCATTTTGACTAGGCTAACGACTGTCCCACTAGGATATTTCGTATGTATGGTAGCCTTAGTATGTGACCATAGGATCATACACAGGTGACAGTGGAGGGTATATCTGCTGTACCTAGGACAGACGTGGGAGGAAATCCCTTGCAGGTCTTTGGGAGGGAGGTTGGGTGATTCCAGTGCTTGCACCCTTAGTCATTGTATTGTGGACCCCGGGTAACTATTCTTCTTCCTTCGTTGATCTGTTCTGGGCCCTCATCATCCCAGACTCTTCTCCGGAAGGCATCTTGTTTGCCTGGTTTGTATACTTAGGATTTTTTAATGGAATGTTGTTTTCCCCTTAGTATTAGTGGCCACTAGGTTTTTACTTAGTTTTATTTTTATATATAATCATGGAAGACCAACAGCTTCGTAGGTCTCGAAGGTTGCAAAACCTTCTCCCACTTAGAGTGGAGCCACTACCGCCACCAAGACGAGAGAGGATAGAATCCAGTGGTCCTTTTGAAACTACTGGTGAAATAGAGGTTCCCGGTGAACCACAACCTAGGACTCCAGATCAGCAAGCTTTTAATACAATCGAGATTGAGGATCTCACTTCTGGTGAGTTTAATACTCCTTTTAATCCTCCTCTGACCGAACTTAAAAATCCGCTTCTAGTACCTGTTGGTTTCCAGCAACCTGATTATAGTGCATATTTGTTCACACCTGGGCATATTATGACTAACCCGAGAGGTGAATAGGGAGTTCCACAGACTCCCACAATAGGTATGAATACAGATACTGTAAATCTGCCTTCCACTGTTATACCGAGTTCGGCTCAAACAATTGTTGTTTCAACTCGGTCCTTCAGTTTTAACGCTGGTACGTTAGGCATGCCAAGCTCAACAGCTTTGACATCCACCTCTACCCCTACTTTTGGATCCAGTAATACAGTGAATATCGGTCCACCTCCTGCAACTCAACAGTCATACCATATACCTAGTACTTGGATTTCCACACCCAATGTAGGGTCGAATGCCTCTGCAACTATGCCTATCATGAGTACCGTGACTGCATCGTCCACCTTGACTACCCCTGGTTTTAATACCTTTGCAGGTTACAATATGAATCAACATAATGTACCTGCAGGAAACACCCATTTTTCTTTGTTTTCTGGAGGAGGGGGTAACATCCTTAATCAACAATATGGCGGGGCTAACACCCAGCCTCAGTGGACAAACATTCAGAGTACCAACCTACTTTTATTTGGATGGGAGAATTTTGACAACACTTTCACACAACAACAGATGGCAGGGGGCAACCCCTACCAGCAGATGGCCGAGGGAAATCCCTACCAGCAGTTCATGGGTCAGACTATGGGAGGTTCCCCCTTTATGACCCCAACTTATCAAATGCCATCTTGTAGACCTTGTTTACCATTTCTGGCAACTCTAAATTTTCCATATCTTTCCAAGTTAACAAACGATCCGGTGTATCATAATGCTACGTGGCCACCAGTCCCCACCAAACTACCTTCGGACATTCCAAAATTTGAAGGAAAAACTGGTGAAGATCTTGGTGATCATGTTACCACTTTCCATTTATGGTGTTCTTCGAACTCATTGAATGAATATTCCGTCAGGTTGAGACTCTTTCAAAGAACATTAGAGGAAATTTGGGTTAAAAATGGGCCTCCTAAGGAAAATAATAAAATAATAGTAGAGAGCGTAAAAAAACTACTTTTGTGGATCGTATTTTCAACATATCTCCTTGTAGGTTTACTCAAATTTCAAGCGGGAGGACTCGTTGGATGCATAATTAAATTATTCATCCAATGAGTACCCATGTTGCATACTTTTAACAACATCCACACCATGAAAAATTGAAAATACATTAAAAAACATGTTTTTAGTGAGAGAAAACATGTTTTTTAATGTATTTTCGATTTTTCATGGTGTGGATGTCATTAAAAGTATGCAACATGGGTACTCATTGGATGCATAATTTAATTATGCATCCAACGAGTCCTCTCGCTTGAAATTTGAGTAAACCTACAAGGAGATAAGTTGAAAATATGATCCAAAAAAGTAGTTTTTAGTTTTTCCCTGCAATTTTTTTAGGTGCTCCATTTTTTAATTTTAAAGCATTTTGATTGGCTAATACATGATGACATGGAATTTGTATTATTTTTTGAAGGCCCATTTTAATTGAAATTTCCTCTAATGACCTTAACCGGTGCTGCAGCCAAATGGTACATTGAGTTACCTGCAGCCACCTTTTTTAATTTTTGGGATCTCGCGATAGTTTTTTTGAACCACTTCCAGCTTCCTGTTCGGTACGATGATGGGACAGATATTTTGTCTACATTTAGACAGAATAAGACCACTCACTTATTTGATCACATTCAGGAATGACGAAGATGGAAGAGGCTCATTAAAGCCAATATACCTCCAGAATTCCTTTTAGAGTGGTATTTGAAATCACTCCTTCCTTATATTTCTAAGGAAGTAGCTACTTCTGGAGTGTCCTTAGAGGAAGAAGCCATCCTACGAACCCAGCAGCTAGACCTTGTTTATGCATAGTCTAGGTTACTTTATGAGATTATACCAGACGCACCGCAATCAAACACTGATCTTGGCATACCTAAACCTGGACCACATGCTGACAACATAGTGGGTTCAGTAGATTCTGCAACTTTCGAAGCATTGACTAAGTAGGTTCATGCCTTATCCGTCAAACAATCGACTGCAGAAGTGACCTCCGTCACAACCTCTCCTTCTACTTCTGAATCTGTAAACCAGGTTTAGAACAATCAAAAGGGCTCTCGACATCCCAACAACAAAAAGAAGGGAAATAAAGGAGAGGGGAACCAGCAAAAGCCCAAGAACAAAGAGAATGTTGAGGAGGGTAACAAAGAAAAGAAGAAGGTTAATTTCCCTGGTAAAATTTGCAAGTAGGATCACCTCACTCACCAATGCCCTCTAATCGAAAAAGTTGCTTCATGAAAAGAAACCTGCCATACTTAAAGATCCATTTCCTAAGGGGCAGGGTTCAGCTTCTGGCACCTCCAATACTGGGGGCACTACTCATGCTTCAGTTGATCAAACTTTCATTAATATGGTTAGCGCAGATGCACTTTTGCAAACGCGAGCAATAAATTATACCCTGGATGTGCAGAACAAGGATAAAGAGATTCTTGAATCTTCCACTCCTCTCCACATTCCAGTGGATTCGTTGCCGAAGATCCCGAAAGGTGTCTTGAAACGGGCCTTGCACAATCCCAATGCTCGGGCTGCTTCCAACTACAATGTGGTTGAAGATCTAGCCCAGACCCCTTGTGCTATGTCCACCTTAGAAGTTTTGCAAAGTTGTCCGTTACAACGAAATGCACTTCTGGCAGCAATTGGAAGTATGGAATCATCCAACATGATTGCACGCTTTGATATGTTTGATATCAAGTATCGGTTGCCGTACCATGTTTCCCTATAGATAGAAGTGGTTCACGGTCCTATGACCATTAGACGAGCTGTCGTAGATGAGGGCGCTTCGACGTGCATGATGTCCATTTCTTGCTGGAAATCTTTGGGTTCTCCTGAGTTATCCCCCTCTAACACGCTGCTTACTGCTTTTGATGGCAGCACTTTTCGTCCACATAGAGTTCTACCGTTGTTTGAAATTACACTTGTCGGTAAGACAGTTGCTGTAGAGATTGAAGTTTTGGACGCTCCACTTGATTACAATATGCTGTTAGGAAGGAGCTGGACATATGCCATGCAAGCCATTGCATCGACAGTTTTCCGAGTTGTTATGTTCCCCCACGAAGGCAAGATCATCACGGTCGATCAACTTTCGTTCTCTCAGAAAAACAACCAGACTTCATCAGATTCCACTATTCCTTTAGTTGATCAATCTACCCCAGTAAGCGAGAGTTTAGGAGCAGGGCTTTATGAGTCATTAATAGGTACTTTTGACCTACCCTCTCCAGTTCTTTTTATGCGTTCTGATGTAGGTACATCTACTGAAACGTTCACAATTGGTCTAAGGACTGATCCGTGGATCCTTCCTACTGTATCAGAACCATCTGTGCCTTTATCCGTTGCAGAAGTAGCCTACATGGAAGCACAACATGCTGCAACGGAACATATCGTGACTCCACCGGTCTCTGCCGAGTCAGATATGGACTATACTCCTGCATGGTCGGTGAACTCTACCCACTCTTTCGACTGTTTAGACACGGTGTTTCCTTCTGATGAAGCCATTTTGGAAGCCATGATGGGCCTGGACCAGCCATGGGAACATATGCATCATAGGTCTTACCTGCTTCCGAACCTAGACAGGATAGAGAGAGGAGAGTTCTCTATGAGACCCGGTGGATTTGTTGATTTGTCCTCTTTTCCTTCTACTTCAAGATTGTTTATGTTGAAGGGAATATGGCTAATATATCGAGAACCATCCCGATTAACATTTCCACCAAACCCGGGGTCGTGGAAAACATTTTTATTGGAGCAGACTGTTCTCCAAAAGAGATCGCTCTGTATACCAAACTTTTTAAATAATTCCGTGATATTTTTGCCTGGTCTTATGAGGATATGCCAGGCATCGATCCAGCCATCGTTGAGCATGTCATCACGACATACCCTAATGCAAAACCTGTGAGACAGAAGCTCCGTCCTGTGAACCCTTGAAAAGCGGTCGCCATTAAGGCGGAGGTTGAAAAATTGCTTAAAGCTAGATTTATCTATCCGATCGACATGACGGAATGGGTTTCGAATCTTGTTCCAGTTGATAAAAAGCAAGGTACCATTCGAGTATGTACTGACTTCCAGGACTTGAATAAAGCTTGTCCGAAAGATAACTACCCCACACCATTTATCAACCAGATCATAGATGCATGTGCAGGACACGAGATGTTCTCTTTCATGGATGGATTTTCGGGATATAATCAAATCCAAATCAAACCTGAAGGTCAACACAAAGCATCTTTTATTTTCCCGTGGGGAACCTTTGCTTATCAGAATATGTTGTTTGGATTAAAGAATGTTGGAGCTACTTTCTAGCGAGCAATGAATTTTTCTTTTCACGACATCAAACACATAGTTGAACCCTACTTGGATGACCTCCCGGTGCGATCTAGAAAGAGACAGGATCATCCAGCTCATTTGAGACTTGTGTTTGAACGATGCAGACAATATAATATTCGATTGAATCCTAATAAGTGTGTGTTCTGCGTCGAATCGAGACATCTACTAGGCTTTATAGTATCCAGTCGTGGCATAATGGTCGACCCGTTGAAATTTGAGGCAATTGTGATTCTTCCTCCTCCTCGCACCTTGCGACAACTTCAAAGTCTGCAAGGCATGTCTAATTTCTTACGACGCTTTATCATAAACTATGCTAAAATCACAAAGGGTTTCATGAGACTGCTTAAACAAGATACCTACATTTTGTGGGATGAGGCTGCTCAAGCATCATTTGAGGCCTTGAAAAAGGCACTACTTTCAGCCCCCTTGTTAAGCCTGACTGATTACACAAAAGATTTCCTGTTATATCTGGCGGCGTCTATATACACAATTGGCATAGTCTTAGTTCAGGAAGATGACATGCTCCAAGAGCATGTTGTTTACTATCTCTCACGTGCATTGATAGCTCCTGAGATTATGTATTCACACGTTGAGAAGTTAACACTTGTTGTAGTCTATGCTGTGCAAAGGCTTCGTCACTGCATCCTTTTACGAACAACTACTGTAATAGCAGAGGTCAATCCTTTCCAATATGTCCTCACTCGACGCATCATCGGTGGGAAGTACAATAAGTGGATTGTAATCTTACAAGAGTTCGATTTGGTTTTTCAATCGGCCAAGTTGAAGAAATCACTAGTGTTCGTTGAGTTAATCTCAGAGTTTCCAAGTGACTTAGTGCATGTTGAGGAAGAGTCATCATTCCCGGATGAACATATCTTCCTTATAGCCTCCTCTGACCCATGGTACAGAGATATTTTGGTATACCTCCAGACTTTGAGGTTTCCTACAACTTTTTCTAGAGACGAACGATGCAATTTGAAAATTCATGCGAAAAACTATCTCATCATTTCTTATACTTTGTACAGATGTGGGATAGAATCCATCTTATGAAATTGTTTAACTTTAGAAGAAGCAGAGTCAGTATTGAATGATGCTCACAGTGGAGCCTGTGGGGGTCATCTTTCAGGGTTGGAAACAGCTCAGAAAATACTACGTGCTGGATATTTTTGGCCTACAATCTTTAAAGATTGTGTGGAAGCTGTGAAACGCTGCCATCCGTGTCAGTTTTTCACCAGGAAAATGAGAGCACATCCAGCTCCTCTTCATCCTGTGATTAATGCAGGTCCCTTCACGAAATGGGGGGTTGATTATATGACTTGCAATCCAATTTCAGCTGGAGGACATCATTATATCATCATTGCCGTCGACTACTTCACCAAGTGGGACGAGGCAATGCCTACTGTCAAGGCAGATGGAGAAACTGCCGCTTATTTTGTATTTAATCAGATTATTGCAGGGTTTGGCATACCCAAAGAGCTTGTGACTAACCAAGGCAGTCATTTTCAGAATAACATGATGACCGAATTGTATACTATGTTAGGTTTTCGGCAAGAACATTCATCTTCATATTATCCATAGGCGAATGGACAAGTCAAAGCGGTTAATAAAACTTTAAAGACAATTCTACAATGAACTGTTAATGCCAGTCGAAATAACTGGCACATCATGCTATACCTTGCACTTTGGGCTTACCGAGCAAATGTAAAGACTGCTATCGAGTTCTCTCCCTTCCAACTGGTACAAGGGATAGAAGCAGTTGTTCCGATTGAATGCGAGATTCCTTCGTTGAAGTTGGCTGTTCAACTACTACCAGATACTTTAGCACTAGAAGAACGTTTGTTGCATTTAGAGCATCTAGATGAACAGCACCGCGACGCGCTCACAGCAAACGAAGTTCATAAGAAACGAGTCAAAGGACAGTACGACAAGTTTTTCAAACCTAGGGTGTTTCTCGAAGGAGACCTTGTTCTACTTTGGGATCAGGACAAGGAACCTTTAGGTCCTGGCAAGTTTAAATCCATGTGGCCCGGTCCTTATATAATTACTAAGGTATTGAAGAAAGGTGCTTATGAGCTGACAGACTACGAAGGTAATAAGCTTCCTGAGCCTAGAAATGGGCTCTACCTAAAGAAGTACTACGCTTAGGAAATTGTGCTTTTTCTTGTAACATACGTGTATATTTTGTAGAGATAGTTTTTGCTTGTGGTTGTTAGTAAGCCTTATGTGTCTCTTCACTTTGTGTTTCAGATGTCGACTGAACATTTCTTAGGATTTGCTGATGGCTCCAGTCGCCACACCCGATAATTGGCCTTAGTAACTTGGGTCATTTACTCACCGTCTGGCCAACTGCTCTCTTCGGGGGGGGGTTGTTTGGGTCCAACTATGAACAATGTAGCTGAATACAGTGCGGTTATAGAACTTCTCCGAGATGCTCTTGTCCAAGGCATTTCACATTTGGAGGTAAGACTTGATTCACAACTAGTGGTATTTCAGTTAACGGGTGTTCATCATATTAGAGATCTTGTTTTGTTATGACATTTTTTGCGAGTTAGATTATTGGAAAGACAATTTAATTCCATCATATATCAACACATTCCAAGAAATCTAAATGCATTAGCTGATTCACTTGCAAATTATGTTTTAGATTGACATTTGTATCATACATTCCTATAAGTAGAATTTCACACATAAAAGTTAAACACACACACATGTAAATAACCGATACCGTATATATAGCCGATACTGTATCAAAAAATATAATATGAGTTTTGGATCATAAGTCTATCACAAGTCATGTCATAAGATACAAAAACCGGGCTCGATGGCCTCAAAAATATACATAAAATATCCTTCTCCTATGGAGAAGGAGGGGCCTCATCGACATCTACTACATCTCGGTAACATATGACCAACCTAGCTATTTTCCGCAGCAACCTAATCCATGCTGGCGGTACACTGACTACATCCTCTTGCATAGCAAGAGGCATCCGCTCAATATGATATGGAGGAATATCATGAGTTAACCGACTCATCTTCCTTTCTATGGCCCCTAGCATAGCATCTACTGCACCCACATTAGTTGGCCTTAGGAAAACAGTAGGATGTCCCTCAGGACGGATCGGTCCAACATCTGCATATGACACTTTGTTAGCATTTCCAACTCATCATAAAAATCATATACTTGAAAAATTTGAAAAAATGAAATAATTTTTCAAAAAACATACCTATCACTCCCTAGGAACCACCTGGAGGAAGTATCAGATCTGGATCATGACGAAAGTCTAAACCAGCATATGGAAACTGTTCGAATGCCGGTACTTGTCTCTCCCACCATCCCCAGAAATCATCAGTATGATAGCAAAAGTGGCTCTCACCACCACCCTGGCGGAGGAAAATGTCACCCCAATGGCCCAATCTCGGCTCATGAGGACTGAATGGGGGCAAAGGCATGCCCAAACTAAGAGCAGGTACCCTCTCGAAAAAGAAGGTACAAAGGATGCTGCCATAACCAAATTTCTTCATCCTCCCAGTCTTACACCCCGAGAGTTGAAGCTTCATGTTTGCTAAGAGACCTGTGCACCAATCATAGACATGACCTTGCAAGCATTGAACACCAATGTATATGTTGTGCTTTGAGGCTAAGTGCTGTGCGGCACTCCCTCCCATTTAGTTCAACATACTAATAATGACCTTCAGAGGGAAACTTGCAAGAGTAGAAATGAGAATTTGACTTCCACATTTCTCAGTACCTTCCACACAAAAATCATCCAAATAATCTTGTACAGATATGGCACTCACATTTCATGAAGTTCCTTTCGTGTTTATAGGATCTCCCCTCTTAGAGAGCCCTGTAATGAAATATATGTCCTCAACTATGATTTCCAAGGTCTCTCCTCGGATACTAAACACATTTGCATCGGCATCCCACAACTGAATGAGTTCTTGCAATAAGCGGTTGAGTGCCCTCATGTTTACGGTTTGGTAGTATTTCAACAAACCACATCTTCTAAGTGCATGGAGAGTGGTAGGATCACGCATTACCACCCTTTCCATTTCTTCATGCTCTCTCTCCCTCCAAATGAGTGACATCCTGCCAAAACAAGGGCCAATTTCCAGTTTTTTGAGCATTTTTAGCCATATTCAAGCAAAAACGCTACTCTATCACCATACAACCACGTTCTACTTCATAAAAAACGCTACTATACACACTGGATAGTAGCGTTCTTGAACTTCACGAGTTGAGCATGGCTTGGTAAGTCATTTTGGGCATGAAAATTTAGAAATAAACCATCAAAATGCAAGGTAGGATGAAAAGAACTTACTTGGAAGAGGTTTGAGGTTGAATGGTGGCCCGATTCGATTGCTATGAACAGATGAAAATCAAGGATTTGCTCCAAAACTTGCTCTTCAATCTCCAAATGTGATATTTTGAGTTTTCAAAATGAAATTATATATATGAATTTGAATTTGATTTTTACCCACTTTTTTGAAAAGTCTATAGTTTCAAATTCTACAAAAATGGTTCTATTTAATCATTGATACCCCTAAATGTTGATGAATTGAATCTAACCTATATTTCTCAAATTTTCACTAAATGTTCGTAGCATCAACTTATTATGACTTGATTTATTTAATGGCGGACTTCATTAAATACTTTATGGTTGAAATTCATGTCATTAAAAATCTTTTGTCGTTAAAACTAACTTATTTGTTGAGATCCTAGTCCTTGGCAGGTCATGAGTCATGATTCTAGAAGCTGTCTTTTAAGTCATTTTAAGCCCTTGTTTGGACTATTTAAAACTAAACAAGATTGCTGAGCAAACTTGTACTCTTCAAGCTCTTTAAAGGAACTGAAGGCACATCCACTTAGGTACAGAATACCCCTTTTTCGGGCCTTGGTGGATAACTTATGAAAAAGGTATACTCTAGGTATACCCTTGTATGCGCTAGAAGAGTTCTTCTTCCATTGTTTTATACTTTTTCGGGGGAGGAGAATAATTTTACAAAAAAGAACCTTTTGGAGCCATTCTTTAGGGTTTTCAGGCTCTCTAAATATAAAAACACCAAGCGAGCACTCACCTACTCGGGCTCGATGTGAAATCCACGAGAGGGTGAATAGAGGATTGTTTAAGTTTTTCAGACTCTATAAATAGGAAAACACCGGCGAGCATTAACCTACTTGGGCTCGATATTAAAATCCACGAGTAGGTGAATGGAGTTATTGTTTAAGTTTTTCAGACTCCTTAAAATGAAAACACCGGCGAGAAAGAACAGATCTCGACTCGATATTAAAATCCAGAGATCAGTATTATAGAGTATTCTTCTATCTCTTCTTCGAATTCGATAAACAATAAAGAAGGTACTGAGTCTTCTTCCCATGAGCTCATTAAAATATTTACATGGTTGGATCTATTGAGTTTTCATTCTTTCTTGGACTCATTAAAACAACAAGAAATATATTCTTTTATCTAAAAAGAATAAGGGATAAGAAGGGTATATCACATCTTACCGTTTCAAAGTCATTTCAGTCAGTCAAGTCCTTGAACACAACACCTACTTGAGTCTATCATTCAGTTGGGTTTAATTTTTGACCTTAGGATGAACCTGATCTCTGAGTTGTTTACTCCCCTGGTTGGTTATTATTCCAACCATATGGAGAGTCTGTTAATGTCTCCTACATTACAGGTTTACATCATTTTCCCCATTATGTTGAAAACTGCCTCAATCACTTCGTGTCGTGCTCACTGTTTAAGGATACGACCTGTGTCAGCCATCCTGCAGTTTACCTTGATCTCATGTGTCAGCCATCCTAGTGTCAGTCTTGTTACATGTACTACTCTGCATCAGCTCATACCATTTGAGTGTTCCTCGTGTTGGATGATGGAGGATGCCTTAAGGCCTCCCTTCCAACGAACTTCTTCCCATTGACATCAACTCATTTTGCTCTGGGAATGAAGTTTAGAGTTCCGGTTAGTACCTTGGAGATTGCAGTCACCAGTGGAAATGTTGCTCGTCGTTGAATAATGAGAATACATCAATGTCTCTTATTTGACGGGTTCCTCAAGTGTTCGAATTCAAGTCCATTTATTCACACTTGTTGGATCGTACTAGGTACCTTGGGCTCCATTATCATTATCGGTGGAAGCCCTCGCGTTTGTTAACGGTATACATCAATGACTGGTAATCAAACGATACCCCCCATGTTCGACTTTCAGCTCATTTATTCACATGGTTAGGGTTTGTACTTTGGGTTGTTTGGATGAAGACCTTGGGTTGTTGGTAGCATCACCTCATTATGTTATCACCCAAGTTGCGCAAGATTGAGCCTCACTCACTTTGGCTCTCCATGAGACATAGATCCATTTTGTTATTATGGCTATGATCTCTCATTCTGACATGGATCCAAGCTTGTATTTCAGTGGCCATGCTATATATACATCTCCTAGTTATGTATCGGAGATCATATTGTATCACACTACACATCTATATGATGTCAAGATTGTAATTGCTCGTTGACCTTGATCTTTGTTTTAGGTGTTTCTGTGACTTGGTTCTGTGGTTTCTTGCTCCTCCGCTGACTTGGAATTATAATGTATTTCAGCCATCACTTCCCTCCGACCTCACACATTAGGGGGCATCTGTTATAGGTCAAAATTGCACTTCTCCGTCTGTGATCTCCTTTAGCTAATGATCACACAAAAGGACAAAAGGGATGGAAGAGCATTTTGACCCTAGATGATGAATGACCTAGACCTACCCTCATTCAGTTGACAAAACCCACCTTTTTCCTACTTTTTGTGCAAAAAAGCTACTCTACAAGCTTATAACAGCGTTTTTCCCTTCAAAAACCCTACTCTGCTTCATAAAAGTAGCGTTTTCCCTTCAAAAACTCTACTTTGCTTCATAAAAGGGGCATTTTTCATCATAAAAACTCTACTTTGCCTCATAAAAGCAGCATTTTTCCCAAAAAGTGATTAAAAAAATATTAATTTGACGGATTGGGATTAGTTGAAGTTGGTTTGGCAACTTCCCCAACCTCCCAATCAAACTACCTCTCAATTTGAACTGCCTACCTTGTCCTATAAATGCAAGGGAGATGCATGAGAGAGGGACCTAGAAATTATGCACATAGGGTTGTTATGCAGGAGGAATTCCAAAGTTAGTGTGAAGAGTAGGAGCCCAGGATCCGGTTGCACCAGCACTCTGAATGATCAGGTATACTTGTACTGATTATTTGCTTTTGACAATAAAGGTTGAAATGCCCTTCCTGTCCCAATCAAATGTCTAATGGATTGTATATTTGTTTGGATTAGTGCTTGATTGTATTTGATGTCTAAATTGTATTTCAATTTCATCATTGTTATATCAGTCAATATACTCTAAGGAAGGTATCTTTGTATTGCAGGTTTGTCGGATGGAAGATCAAGTGGAGGATTGATCTAAGGAGCAAGTGAAAGCTAGGATCGAACTTCGTTAATAAGGTACACCTTCTATGATCTTGATCTCTTTCCTTTTGTAGAAGCCTATGTAATATGATTAATTCATTTACCTGTCACCCCTTAAGTTGGTAGTGTCCATCTCCTTGCTCTAGGGTATATTTCCCGAACAACAATAGGTATGCACAAGTTTTATTTATCCATGCATTTCTTAGCAAATTGAATGGGGCTGATACTGTCAATAATCCCGGTAGATTAGTCACGTTTCCTTCCTTGCATTGGATTGATGGAAGGGGACATTACATCAAGCCACTTCATCTAGATGTTGCTGGTGTGTTTACTTGTGCCTTAAACATTTCATACGTTGTTTTAATTCGGTCGACGTCTTCCCTTAATGTTTCTTTGAGCACTGTGCATTCCTCGGCCTCTTGCTCCGTTGGATGATTCCTTTATTTCTATTTCACATTCTCTGAATTCTCCTTAATTTGTGTCAATATTGGCATTGCTTCAATTTCCAGTTGCTCTGCCTTAGACTGCAACTCATCCAATTGCACTGTCCTCGTCTGCTGTCTTTGTCGTGCCTTGTTGATCTGTTGATGTAATTCCTTCACCTGTGTCACTTTAGTTATTTGCAAAAGTATGGGCATTGTATTTAGCGATCCCCTTAGTGTTTCCAACTGTGCTTCTGCTTCCTCAAGTTGCACATTCAATTGGTGCAACTACTCATCTTGTATTAGGCTTCCCCAAAATTGTGATACTTCCTCTGCTATGTGTTGCACTGCTTTTTCCAACTCTGCGATCTCCGTCGCAGCATCCTCAATGTTTGTATTCCATGCTTCAACTTGTTCTGGTGGTGTGCTCGACACCACCCTTGTTTGCAATTCCTCATTAAATTTTATAAGATCCGCAATGACTACACCAAGATTCAATGCCTTGGCCTCCACGACCATCTCCTTAGATATTTCTGGTGCATATTCACATGCCATAGATATGGCATGCTCTAGCTGCTTCCTGTCGTCCATTGCTCTCTCTGTTTCCTTCATTTCTATCTCTTTTTCTTTGCGGAGTTGTTCAATATCCACCTTAACATTTATTACCTCTCTCTTATAATTGATCATTTGGTCGTGTGTCGATGCTTCTCTCTCGTGGATTTCTTCATTGGTCCCAATGTGGGTGCGATGAAGCATGAACATACGTAACATGTTCAGGTTTATACTTATAGTGTCGAGCCCGCATAGGGCAAGGCCTAAATATTCATTACATGTCATGGTCATTCCAGGTAGCACCTACATGATTTGCTGCTAAGTGCCGATGTCAACCTCTTCCTTTCGTACCTTTGAAACAATTTCCTCTTCAAGCCCTGGATTCACCCTAGTCTCCATAACAACATTACTCAATGTTTGCAACAACTATGACACTTGGTGGAAATATTCTGTCGAATGTTGTGTCACTTTTGATTGGTTGTCTTCGGCCACCAATGTCATCCTATCGAGCAACATGTTCATTTGCTTGTTGGGGAGACCAACAGTGGTACTCTCTTAACCTTTGTCCCTATTCCTCTTTGTTCTTGCTTCTTGTCGTTGCGCTTCCAACTCCGAATCTGTCGGAGTGTCAGTCGAACCATCATGAATTTCACTTCCTGATTGATCATCCTTTCCTTCATCCTCATCCTCTAAGTCTTTCATCTTAGTCTGTGTCTTTGGTACATCCGTCGGCTTTCCATCCTCTGAATCCGATAATTGATCGTCACCGACCAGGGTCTTCCATTCACTTGGCCATTCCTCTACGATGGAGTCCAACTCTTGTTCATTCAGTTTGTATTGCATGGTCAACCATTGCTTCGCTGGGTTTGTGCATGCTTGGATAAAAATTTCTTAAGGCCCCATAGTGAGCCTTGCAATCCACCTATATTTTCTTGTCACAACCTCTGTCAATCGCGAGACCTTCACTGCTTGCACACACAGTTATTCCAAGTAGATGTAAAATTGTATGTTGTTGTTGCGCTGTCTGTCCTTGTCATTCAGCGCCCATAAATTTTGATATCGTGCCCCTCGACACACTTTGACACTTTCTGTCTCTATTCCTTGATACTGCGGTGGCCATCCATGCGACTAAAGCAATTAAAAACAGGATCCATGAATAAGTAAAGGGATTACCCTTTTCCTGTGCTTCAACCGCATCCTCCATCAACTCGTTTAATAAGAACATCGACTAGTTCATTTGAACCCCGACCACGCATTTCTCTGCCGATGCGATCACCTCTGCTATGCATTGGTTGGGGCGATTTTTTCGAACTAACTTGATTTCCAAAAACTTTGTTGCGAGCTTGAAAACTTGGTCGTTGATTGTGTTGATCAAGTTACCGTAGGTGTTTTTGAATACCCCGTATTTTCCTTTCGTCTTCCATGCCAAATTATTGTCGTTATATTTTCCTTGAAAGTACTGGGACAGGTCTACCCCCATCTTAGGTAACCCGATAATCCTCGCAATAAGATCCACGTCAATTGGGATATTTCTGTCGAGCCACAAGTAGCTATTGTGGAGATAGGTGAGCAATTGTTTGATGCATGCATTGACCTCCACCAAGCGCCCAAAATGCGACATGTGAATGATCGATAGGAATCTCGATCGTTGTAGTCCCAAAGCCCATGGCATTGTTTCCCTTGTGATTAGGCCTCCTTCCTCGTGAACTTTCTCCATGAACGTCTGCTGGGTGCACTCAGGATATGCTAAAACTTCATGGTCGTTGTATTACAGCTTGTGCAGATGCTGTAATACTCCACCAGTAATGTGGACACCTTTCGGTGTTGCTGGTTCCACTATGTTATATTTGTCGTTCTTCCCAAGTCTTATTGATGGAGCCCCTTTCCTCCTCGACGACACATATCTTGGAATGTACGCCACGGTTGGACCTTGTTGCCACTTGGAACTTCCTCTAACTATTGTCGCCTCTTATTATGCGGCACCTGAATTTCCCGCTTCTCCTCCTGTAGTTGCAACCCGCATTGTGCTGCGGGTAGTTTTTTTTCTTCTCTCCATATCCATTGGTCGGTTTCCGCTTCTCTTCTTTCGAAATATTCTCGCTGGTGCAGATGCAATCTATGCTTTCTCTTCAAAAATGTGTTCTTTCGTAGTGGGTGGATCCTCCGTAATGGTGTTGGATATCACATGAGCCATTGCAACTCCTCTACTGCAATATTATTCACTTCGCTCTTTTATTTCTTCAATACTCTCACCTTCAACACTCTCAAAATGCGCCATGGGTCAGAATGTTTCCCTGTGTCCCTTTATAAATTTGGCTTCCCACTCTTCACTTTTCGAATCGATTTGGACAATGATTACCCATATTTGTCATCGATTTACCCAATCTGGCTCAATGATGCATCATTAAATGCATCTCGGTCCACTTGCACCGTCGTCCACCACATCTTAACTGCTTCATTTATTTCCTGATATGACCAGTTGATGCTTGTCGCTCTCTCTGGTTTACACATCGACCGGGCCCAAACCTTGTCGTGGTTTCATCGCTAGGTATATGAGCTCGAGCCTTTTCGTGGGTCCATTGACATATGTATGAACTCAAACCACATCGTTGTTTCAACGACAGACTCCCGACCTGTGTGGTGTACCTGTTTCATTGCTCTTTTTCTTTTTCTTTTTTCTTTCTTTCATTTTTTTTCGACTTGTTATCTTTCTCAGTGGAGGTGTGTTGGGATATCCCGATAGGGATTTAGATGGCTCCCATTCACTAAGCTCGTCAAAAGTGTTCCATCCAAATTTTTCAACTGAACTGTGCCCCCATCAGTAATGAAATTTATGATGTATGGACCAAGCTAATGCATTTGGAGCTTACCTGGGTGTTTTGCGAACTTACTATCGTATAGGAGTACCATGTCTCCACACTGAAATTTATTCTACTTGACATGGAAATCATGCCATGCCTTCTGCCGATCTTTTTCCACTTCCTACTGAAACCCCGTGATGAAGCGATCTTCATCTAGTTGCAGTAATTGCGCCAATATTTCTTCAATAGCCCCATCGTTGCTCAAGTTGGTCGTTGCTACTATGCATAGACTGGGGACAATGTACTCCATAGGAATTACTAATTCTTGTCCATATACCAGCTTGAAGGGGGTCTGGCCTGTCAATTTTTTTTCATGTTGTTCTATAATCCCATAATACCACACAAATATTCAAGTCCCATTCATTGCGGTTTGTCTTGCATATCTTAGTGAGCACATTCTCTAGAATTTTGTTCAACGCTTCAACTGCTCTGTTCGCTTATGGGTGGTATGGAGTACTTCTTCTGTGATGAATCTGAAACTCTTTAGTCATTGCTTTAATGGTATGATTTATAAAATGTGTACCTTGGTCTCTCATCAAGATATTTGGACACCCAAACCTGATGACCACATTGTCGAAAAGAAATCTTGATGTTGTCGCAGCTGTGCAATATTTCACTAGTGCTGCTTCGACCCATCTTGTTAGTTATTTTGTCACAGTAATGATGTACCTCAAACCCGTCCTCTTTCTTGGTGGTTTAATGGGTCCCACAAATTCTACTTCCCATTTGTCAAAAGGTTGTAATGTCAATTGGGGCACCAATGGAATCTCATCACATCGTGATGGTTTCCCCATCCTATGACATATGTTGTAGCTCTTGGAGTAATCTGTTGCATCACTATGCAGTGTTGGTCACCCTAAGACAACTCTAAGCATCTTTCTGGTGGTTGCACTCCCTCCATAATGCCCTCCTGCGATCCCACTGTGAGCCTCAACCAAAACTCTTTCTTGCTCATGTGGAAGGACATATCGACGCAGAATTTCATCTGGCCCCATATTGTATAACTGTCCCATGATCAATTGGAAATCAGTAGCTCTGAAAACTAAATTCTTCTTGTGATTAGTGGTGAACCCTTCACGTGCTCTTCCCATTTCCAAAAACTGAACAATCTGTTCATAATGGTTATCGACCATTTCATTTCGAAATAACTGCGCGTCGAGAAGACCTCCGTCGATGCTACTTGGTTCCCCTGCCGATTCGATCCTCGACAGATGATCAAGTATTGCATTCAATCATCCAGGCTTCATGATTATTTCAAATTCAAATTCTAGAAACAACAACAACCACCGACAGATCTTCCCCCCCAACATAGGCTTGTTAACCAGGTACTTTAGTGCTGAGTGGTCAGTAAATCTTGAAGTGTCCTCCTAGAAGATAGTGGCATAACTTTTGTAATGCATATACCATCGCGATGCCTTCTCTTTCTATCGTTGTATAATTTTTATCTGTGGTTGACAACATCCGGCTAGCAAACATGATAGAATGGTCAATCAACCTTTCTCCAGGATGGGCCAATATCACCCCCAACGCGACTGAAGAAGCATCTACGTGGACATGGAACTCTTTCTTCCAGTTGCGGAAGGATAATATTGGTGCTACAACCATCTTTTCCTTCAGTTTGTTGAGGCTCTTCTGACACTCATCGTTCCATTCAAACTTCACATATTTCTTCAATAGCTTCTCCATGGGTGCAGTAATCGTTGCATACCATTTTATGAACTTTCTATAGTATCCTATATGGCCCAATGTGGCCCTCAGCTGCTTTACTGTCGTAGGTGGTTGTAAGTTGAAAATGATCACAATCTTGGCTAGGTCAACCAACATACCTTCCTTGCAGACAATATGTCCCAACAAGATACCAAATGGTGCACAAAAGATACACTTCTTTAAAATCAAAGAGATATGATGATGTCGACATATTTCAAGCATTATCCTAAGGATTTCAACATGGTCTTTAACCAATCCATACATAGTCCAGTCATCCATATACACCGCTAAGAACTTGTGAATAAAATATTTGAAAGAAGCAAAAACTAACCTTGAGAAAATTGCAGGGGAATTCTTGAGACCAAATGGCATTACTGTGTACTGATATCAGCCTCACTCTGTTACAAAGGTGGTTTTGTGTCGATCTTCTTTTGAAATCTTGATCTGATGATATCCTAAGAACCCGTTTGTGAATGAATATACTTCCTTTCCTATGACACCTTCAAGTACTTCATCGGTAAAGGGTGTGGGTAATGGATCGTGAAGGAATGTATCATTCAACTTCCTTAATTCAACATAAATCTGGACTTCGCCAGTATTCTTGTCCCAGACGACCATCGGACTGATGCATTCTGACTCTTCGACAGGATCAATGATCCCTACGTCCAACATCCGCTATATCTCATCCTTCACTCACTCTTTGTATCTAGAATTCAATCTATACGGTAGTTGCTTCACTGGTTTAGCATCCAGTTTAAGGGGAATATTCATCTCTCCTAAGTCCCCGGAAATGCCCTTCATCTCATAAAAATTTGTTGGGAATAAATCTTGAAATTCATGCAATAAGTCGGTGACCTTCCCGATTGTTGTGTCATCCCAATAGTCTCCAATACTAGAAAAATTTGGATTCTCTAGTGACCCAATATTTATTTCTTAATTTTCAATGGTTGCTTGAATCTATCTAATGGCATACCCGGTGCTTCAACGTCGCGACTTCCTTCTTACTCTGGACATAGACAGCTCTAGGATCTTCGTCATCATCAGGTCCTCCCGAAACATTGTAATATTCCATCATCACATTTGGTCTTTCAATCAGAATTGGCTCAAATATATTTCCGCGGATTACCTGCATCGTGCTGTCAATTAAAAGATTCTCATCAACAAAACTGAATGTGTGACTGAAATTAGTGGTTAGATCCTCCCACATGGTTTTTCCTCGTCTCAGCTCCACTAAGACATACCAGCTCCGCGACACTTCATCTAACGTGTGGATGAATGCATGGACACATTCTTTCTTTGGACTCACCCCCCATGTAGCCTGACATTTTCCCAGATGATCCCTTTGATCTATCTTTCCATCATAATTATTTCCTTTGTAGTTGTCTTTTTCCCCAAATCTTACTTCCATTAATCGTTGACATTGTTTCCAGTTTGTTATTAACGACTTGTGCGCACCCCACCACCTCGCTGGAGTGGCCTTCAATGCTTCATCTAATGCTAGCAGGCGTTGTGGTTCAGATACTTTGTCTTCAAACTCATTGATGAATATTGTCGGGTTAGGTATTCCTTCGTATGTCGATAGATCACATACTTCTGTAGAGACCCATCTCAGTGATTGAGTGATCTGCATGCACTTCCTGACTGATACCTCATGCAGTCGATTTTTCCAATTCTCTAGAGTCTCTTCGGATTCCAATGATGCCGAACTGATACTTTTCCACCCCAATTCTCCATCACCGCTGGTATTGATGTAATCTTCCGAGACATTATAGATGTTGTCCAATCCTCTGGTGAGCTCGTCTCTCATTGGTTCAACATATATTTGTACTTCCAGTGGATCAAGTGGAGAAATGACCCTCATGTCGTAGTTCTCAAAAGATGTCGTTCTTTTCTGGAAATTGATAACTGCCTAATTTTCCATTGCCCAATATATCCCCAACAATGCAGGATATGGATTGGTGTTATCAATTATCTCTATGACATCAAAATATGCAGATGTCTTCAATCCTTCTACCTCAACTGGTAGATGAGGAAACCAATCGATTGGTGTAACCTTGGTCTCATTTTCTAAATGGAGCTGCACAGGGGACCATACCAACTGTGGCTTCCCCATTGCTTCCCATGTTTTCTTGGTTAGGATATTCACATCGGATCCTAGATCTAGAATGATGGAATCCATATCATATGCACCGATCTGGGCATTCATCCTCATTTCCCTTCATGTTTTCTTCTTATGCAGATGGTTGACTGCACGATCATGCCGCCCTTCTTTTTTTCGTTACAAGAATCTAGCTATCTCTGCTAATACTTCCCAATCCTTTGCTAATGTTAAACAAATTTCTAGAAAAAATTTCAAAGTACTAACCTTCCCCGGTGACTTCTGCGACATTATCGAATAAAAAATTGGTGGCATCTCATAGACAGGTTCTCTGTGGACTATAGTTGGTGATTGAGCATTATTCTTTATTAGTGCATCTCGTGCTTCCCAAAAAGTGGTTTTTTCTACTTCAACATCAAATGATACCTTTTTCTAGGTCACGGTCTGGACATTTTGTTGTAGCCTATATTATCCTATCGCAACTCCTCCTCTGGTTGGTTGAGCAAAAACTCCACTATGACCACCGCGATATCCTCCTCTCAGCCCTCCTTGTTTTTGGTTGAATTGTGACTGATTGTATTGCGACTGATTGTATTGCGGCTGATGATACTGGGGTTCACTATACTATGGTTGACTATACTACGGCTGCGCCAGATGTCTCCCTTCATCAAGTAAGTATCAACAGTCCTTTCTTGAAGCAATTCATATGCTCGAAAATCTTTCTCCTCATGGATGACAGATCGACAGAAGTTACAATATAGATTAGATGGCTTCAACACAACCTTTTGCAAATATACACATTCCTCTGAACGATGTCTTCTTGTCTGTAAAATTAGGTACCAAGGAATTCCTCCTTGACTGAGTGAATTAGGCACACCAGAATATAGATACTCGTGGAATTCAGGACACTGATCTTTATGATTCCCTTCGAACTTTCATTGACTACACCATACCTCTTCGTGAACTTCCTTCCCTTTTTTAATATCCTACAGCTAAATAGTCAAGTTTTCTAGATGTGATTGGATCTTTCTCATGTCGATCCCTATTTCACCAATCCATGAAGCTTTGAGCTTCATCGTGGGTTCCAAAGCCTCTGCCTGAGATAAGATATTTTTCTGCATCAACGACATTCAGATGTGCGGTATCAATGCTGCAATAAGCCAATCCTTGTGTTGCACATTGCTCATCCCAAAACTAACTTTAGCCATCAGAGTTTTGAACCTCTGATCAAACTCCCATACCGACTCATTAGGGAATTTATTTATCTCCTTCAATTCCGCGATGCACTATGATTCTGATTTAGGCTTCTTAAAATTGTCCCATTATCCCAACTCTGATTTATGCCAAAGTCTTCCGCGGAAGCCCTACAGGTGCTTGTATAAAATTCATGTACCAATCCAAAGCACGTCCTCTGAGGATCATTGCCAACTATCCCTTCTTGATAGCTTCATCATGTACTTGTTTTACCATCTATACCACTTCGCACAAGAACCAATATTGCTCGGGATCCTTGTGAGGAACTTGCAGCAATTAAATGATGAAAATGCACAATATATCAGAAATGGCATAACACAGAAGAGATTTATTGTTCATAGGACACTTTGAGGGGGAAACCTCCTTTTATAAATCTCAATACAAATAAATCATGGATTCCTTCATTGACCTCAACACGTACTTACATACTGAGTCTATGCGTCGAATACTATGGATAAATACCATGGAACATATAATACTACGAGACGACTAACAAAGCATATGCGTCCAATACTATGGATCAATACCATGGAACACATACTACTATGGGATAATACAAACTATGGATCAATACCATGGAACATATAATACTACAGGATGAATTTCAAAGCATATGCGTCCAACAACAATATACTAACAAATTAAAGAGAAGAGTTAACACGGGTTCCTAGAATCCTCTGGTTGCATTCTATGCCACTGAATTAATACCTCTGTGATAGATTGAGAGCGAAGCTTATGATTGCGCCTATTGAGGATGGCCTCTGGCTCCGAAAGGATGGATCCTTCATTATCCAATTTTGGTAAAATAATTTGTCCTCTGGTGTTGGTTCCAAGAACTTTATTTAGACAAGAGACATGAAATACTAGATGAATGTAGGAAGAAGGAGGAAGTTCCAATTTATAAGCAACGCACCCAATCTTCTGATGAACCTTATATGGCCCAGATAAATTTGGAGCGATCCAATGATGCCTTTTTCATTTCAGGGAGGATTTCTTGTAAGCACATGGACGAAGAAAAACCATATCACATGATTGAAAAGTGCATTCAGAACATAGTTGATCGGCTTGTTGTTTCATTCTATTTCTTTCCATGTGAGGATTGTCCTGCAAAATTTGAAGAATTTGATCGCGGTTTCGAAGAACCGTGCCAACTACCTGAACTGGTGTGTGAGTATTTTGATCACAGAAGATCTAGCAGCTATGGAGAACCTCACAAAATCGAATTAATTTGCAAAACTAGTGGAAAAAAACTTGAAAAAGAGATAAATTTACACACAATGTGAGCTGAATATTTTCATTAACTGACTATCTAACATGTGAAAATGTTAGTAACAGGTTTTTATTACATCCATGAGAAATTCGAGAGCATTAGTGAGCTCAAGCTGAGTGTACAAGTCAAAAATGCCAAATGGGCCTCAATCACCCCAAACAGTCACGAATTCTGGTGTGAAGGTTGCTGAAGCATGCTGGGTCATTAATGAGGCCAAGGTAGGCATGGGTGAGCAAGTAGAGGAGTTTGGGGGGACCAAGGGAGCATTAAATGCTCCAAATCTAGCCAAAATTGGGCAAAATCCACCCTAGCTCCCCTAGTCAATTGAAATTCCCCAAATCAAGGAGAGAGGGCGCTCCAACAATTAATGAGGGTGCACTTGTGGAAAAAACAGGAGGCTGGGTGAACTGGTTTGCTTGGAAGTGGGTGTGAACACTCTCAAAAGTGGGTATTTGACCAACTGTAGTCACCTAGTCCAAACTATGGTTTAATTAAGCACATGAGCAATAAAAATTTATGGATTATGGTACTAAGTGTGGATTACTATTCTAACACCCCCCCTTAACCAGAACTTAGTACAACTCATGAAAGATAAGTGGGAGGCCTTGGCAACAAAGGCTCAAGTCACCTCATTACAAACATAAATTTTATTTGTCCATATGAACCGAGGAAAAGAAGTAAAACCTCATGGGATAAAAACTTCCCTCTAAATTGGACATGGGGATGAACCTGCAATTAAATTGCAACAATCACCATCCATCACTCACTCCAAGCAAAGCTCTCAAGTGAGTGAAGGTCTTCTCAGTAAAGCACTTGGTGAAAATATCTGCAGTTTGCTCGGTGGATGGGCAATACTGCAATGAAATCACCCTGTCATGCACCAAGCCCCGAATGTAATGCATGTGGATTTCAATGTGCTTTGTTCTTTGCCTCTGTACTGGATCAGTATATATCTTGATGGCACTTTGATTATCCACCCAAATATTGGTTGTAGAATCAATAGCAACACCAAACTCCCGAAGAATACCTTGCAACCAAACACACTGTGTGGCTGCGTTCACTGCTGCCCTGTACTCGGCCTCTGCTGATGAAAGAGAAATGGTATGCTGTTTCTTACTTGACCAGAAAATGGTACCTTCAGCAAACATAAACATAAAACCTGAAGTGGACTTTCTATCGATGGGATCTCCCGCCCAATCGGAATTAGAAAATCCAGCTAGTTGAAGTGAAGAACCAGCTGCATAGTGTACCCCAAAGCTCTTTGTTCCTTGGACATTTTGAAGGATCCTTTTGGCTGCCTTCCAATGGATCTCATGTGGCTGCTGCATATACCTTGCTACATCACTTATAGCATAAGACAAATCAGGTCTTATATGTGTAAGATACAACAAACTTCCGACTAGCTGCCTGTAGAGTGTGCAATCCACCAATGGAGAGTCTTCAAATTCACCTAGTTTTATGCCTGAAAGGAATGGGCACTTTTCTGCCTTACATTCAGCCATTTTAAACTTGAATAACAGGTCTGAAGCATACTTAGGTTGACTCAGCAATATACCTCTCTCATATTGCTCAATTTCCAAACCCAAAAATTTCCTTAGCAATCCTAGGTCGCTCATGGCAAATTCACTGTGCAAAGAAGCTTTAATTGAGCCAATTTGTTTGTTGCAGCTCCTTGTAATTAAAAGACCATCAACATACAGTACAATGAACTGCAAATTATCATCACATTGCTGCAAATAAACATTTGTATCAGACTTGCATCGACAGAAACCAATTGAGAGCAAAAAAGCATCCATTTTGGCATACCAAGCCCTGGGGGCTTGCTTGAGCCCATAGAGTGACTTCTTCAACCTACATACAAGTATGGGATCCTCTTGGAATCCTTCAGGTTTCTGCATATATATCTCTTCCTGTAGCTCACCATGCAAGAATGCACTTTTGACATCCATGTGGTGAACTTCCCAACCTTTACTAGCTTCCATGGCTAGAGCTAGTCTAATTGAGTCCATCTTTGCAACCGGTGCAAAGGTATCTGTATAATCCACACCATGGATTTGTGAGTAGCCCTTAGCCACTAACCTAGACTTGTACTTCAGATCAGAACCATCAGCAACAGGTTTGGTTCGGAAAATCCATTTACATTGCACAAGTTTCCTCTTGGGAGGAAGAGGCACCAAATCCCATGTTTTGTTCTCTTGGAGAGATTGGAATTCTTCTTGCATTGCTGCTCTCCACCTTGGATCATGATGAGCTTCCTGATATGATGTTGGATCAGATCCAATCATCATATAACAGTGATCAGCAAGTTCACTTTCATTTGCAAAGGAAGCATTGATTGTTTGAGATCTAGTCTTCCTAGGCTCTTGGGGATTGCCTGCCAATTCACCTGCAGCTTGTATGATTTTTTCAGCCCACTTGGGCCTTGATGGTGACTCATGTACAGAAATGTCATATTCATCCATGTCATATTCAGCAATATCAGAAAAATCAGAAGTGGAATCATCACTAATTTCATTAAGGTGAGGAGGAGAGGAGCTTTCCCCCGGTGCAAGCTCAAAATCTGGAATTGGTTCTTCTTCGAATTGCACACTTCTCTCAATGAAAGTTTTGAGTGTGGATGTGTCAAAGAGCTTGTATCCCTTTGTGTCCTCACCATATCCAACCATGATACATTCTCTGCTCTGTGGCTCCAAATCCTTCCTCTTTTCTGATGGAATTCGAGCCCATGCTCTAGACCCAAAAATCCTGAAATTTGACACATTTGGTTTTTGGCCAAACCATGCCTCATAGGGGGTTTTTCCTTTGACTGATTTGTGAAAGGATCTGTTCTGAATATGAGCATCACAATTGATGGCTTCATCCCATAGCTTAGGGCTTAGATCCCTAGCTTCAATCATGCAAGTAGCCATCTCTTTGAGAGATCTATTTTTCCTCTCTGCCACACCATTTTGCTGAGGTGTGTAGGGGATTGAATGTTGCATTTGGATGCCACATTCCTCACAAAGATGCTGAATGTTATTATTCACATATTCCTTTCCATCATCAGTCCTAAGGATCTTTATCTTATGACCACTATGATTCTCCACTAGGGATTTCCAAATCTTCAATTTCTCAAACACTTATGACTTCAATTTAAGGAAGTAAACCCAGCAGAATCGAGAGTAGTCATCTATGAATGTGAGTACATACCTTGATCCACCATATGATGGAGTGGGAAGAGGACCAATGAGGTATGAATGTACCAATCCAAGTGGTTGAGTGGCTCTCCTTGCCATTCCCTTCTCATAGCTACGCTCAGGATGCTTTCCAACTACACAAACAATGCATGCACCATTTGAAGATTTGATTTCTGGAAGCCCTTCCACCATCTCGTCCTTGTGCAATGTCTGGAGATATTTGTAGTTCATGTGGCCAAATATTTCATGCCACAACTTGGAGGTATCGTTGGCATGAGAGACAAGAGCATGGTCACTAGAGTGTGGAATGAAATTGGAGAACTTGTACATTCTCTCATCATGATTAGCATACCCTATAGCCAAAACTTGATTTGAAGAAATTTCTGAGATTTCTACCAAATCTGGAGTAAATGTTACTCTCTTGGCTTCTCCTGTATGGGTCATTTGATAAACTGATAGCAAATTTGCAGCCAATGAAGGTACATAGAGCACATCACTGAAATAGCCATGCTCCATGTCAATCCTACCAATCCCCTTGGTCTGGATTTCTGAATCATATCCCATTCGAACTGTTGGGCCACCATTCGAATGCATAGAGGAGAAGAGCTCTTTGGATGAAACCATATGTCTGGAAGCTCCTGAATCAATGATAAAGGATGAGGGATTCGAAATACCTGCTACCAAAGCATGACACTTCTCCTTATTGTCAGGATTTGAGGTGCTCTCTTTCTTCCTTGCGCCCTCAGGGACTGGGATGTTGTTCTTCTCCAGCAGCTGCGCCATTGAATCAATGGTTTTCTTCATGCACAAGCTCTCTGGATGCCATCCCATATGACAATAGGTGCATTTGGTCTTTTCCTTTCCCTTCTTGTCCTTCTCCTTTGACAGATTCGAACCCCCATCTGCAGACTTGGTCTTGTCAAACTTCCTCTTCTCTCGCTGCTTCGAATTCTTGGCTTTCTGCTTGCCTTTGTTGGCATTTGAAACACCCATTGCCAATGCTTGGTCCTTTGATTTTATGGTGCCCATCTGAAATAGTTTGTCTTGCTACTAAGTGAGACACTCCATGAAGGTAGCTAGTGATGGCATTTGCCAATTTCGAAGGGTCATTTTGGATGAGTGAAATGTGCTAACAAATACAGAGAATTCTGGGCCTAGCTTCGAAAGGATGGACAAAATCAGTTGTTCCTCCTTCTTAACAATTCCACATTGTTGCAGTTGAAGCACTAGTGACTTGAACTTCGTGAAGAACTCCTGGATGGTTTCAAAATGTGCTGGGCTCAAGCTAATGAGCTCGTTTTCAAGCTGGTGGCCTCTCAGTTCATCAATTTCCCCAAAGAGTGATTCTAGCTTCACCCATACTTTGTTGGGGGTTGTCAAACTGTCTGTATGAAACAAGAGTTCCCTTGAAATGCTCAGGCATAGCAATCCATAAGCTTCATCAAGTCGATTATAGTACTTTGCTTTCTCCACAACAGAATTTGGCTCCACTTCTGTGCCCATGGTTACTCTATAGAGACCCTTAGATCTCAGCTTGATAACCATCTCATCCTTCCAATCGAAAAAATTGAAGGGTGTGAGCAACATTTGGTTTGCTTCCATGACTGCTGCGTTAATGGTGAGAAAACTACTGAAACACCTACAAAAAACACTCAATTTTTTTATCTGGAAATCCTCTCTAGAATGCAGTTCAATGCTCAATATTGACCTGCAACTCACTAAATCCATGATGGATCTGATACCATGTGAGTATTTTGATCACAAAATATCTAGGAGCTATGGAGAACCTCACAAAATCGAATTAATTTGCAAAACTAGTGGAAAAAACTTGAAAAAGAGATAAATTTACACACAATGTGAGCTGAATATTTTCATTAACTGACTGTCTAACATGTGAAAATGTTAGTAACAGGTTTTTATTACATCCATGAGAAATTCGAGAGCATTAGTGAGCTCAAGCTGAGTGTACAAGTCAAAAATGCCAAATGGGCCTCAATCCCCCCTAGGTGGGTCCAACTCAATCCCAATCACCCCAAACAGTCACGAATTCTGGTGTGAAAGTTGTTGAAGCATGCTGGGTCATTAATGAGGCCAAGGTAGGCATGGGTGAGCAAGTAGAGGAGTTTGGGGGGACCAAGGGAGCATTAAATGCTCCAAATCTAGCCAAAATTGGGCAAAATCCACCCTAGCGCCCCTAGTCAACTGAAATTCCCCAAATCAAGGAGAGAGGGTGCTCCAACAATTAATGAGGGCGCACTTGTGGACAAAATAGGAGGCTGGGTGAACTGGTTTGCTTGGAAGTGGGTGTGAACACTCTCAAAAGTGGGTATTTGACCAACTGTAGTCACCTAGTCCAAACTATGGTTTAATTAAGCACATGAGCAATAAAAATTTATGGATTATGGTACTAAGTGTGGATTACTATTCTAACATGGTGAACTATTGGGGGTTTATGGAATAAGAAATGGTGGTGCTTGACCATAGACTGCTTCATATGGACTCATTTTATATGCCGTGCGGTAGGAGATATTGTACCACCATTCAGTGAGAGGGAGCCACTTTTCCCAATGATGTTGTTGTTCGGAGGTGAAGCAATGAAGATAAGTGTCCAAAAATTTATTGATAATTTCAGTCTAACCATTTTTTTGTGGGTGATACCCTGAACTCATCTTCATTTTGGTGCCAGTGTGGCGAAATAGTTATGTCCAAAAATGACTAGTGAAAGTTGCATCGCGATCTAGGACAATGGAAGAAGGGATTCCATGAAGACGGAATATTTGGTCCAAGAAAATTTGTGCGACTGAGGAGGCAGTATAGGGATGGTTGAGGGCACAAAAATGACTATATTTGGAGAGGTGACCAAACACAACCAAAATCATTGACTTCCCTCCATATGTAGGGAGCCCTCAATGAAATCCATGAAAATATCTATCCAAATACGTGTAGGGACGGGAAAGGTTCGAGCAATCTTGAAAGGAGTGTTGTTTCACCCTTGTTGCACTGGAAAGTATCACATTCAACCACCATTTGTTGAATTGTCCTTTTCACTCCGTGCCAAAAGAAGTTACGTCGTGCCCGCTCATACGTTTTGAGGAACCCAAAGTGCCCTGCCAATGGAGAAGCATGGAGTTCATATAAGATAGCCTGTTGAATATTTGTGCTCTGGGGAAACACCAAATGATCTGTGTATCTCAAGGAAGCACCATCCCAAGCGTAATGCAGTACAAAAGAAGGTTTTTTGGACAACCATTGGATGATTTCAGATAATCAGGAGTTATTGACATAGCCTAGTTGAACAAATTGCAACCAATTTGGAACAAACATAGAAATAGATGAAAGAGAAACTTAGCCATCAAATGTGTGAGAAAGAGCATCTGCCACCAGATTTTCCTTACCCTTCTTGTAAGTGATCTCATAGTCATAACCCATGAGTTTTCTAACCCATTTATGTTTTGCTAGGGAGGAGACCTGTTGTTCCAGGAAATATTTCAGAATCTGGTGATCAGTCTTTATGCAGAAATAATTCCCTAATAGGTATGGTCGCCACTTCAGTACTGCATGCAAAATATCCATCATTTCCTTCTCATATGTAGAGGCATGCATACCATAAAGGGATCTTGAAGGTGGAAATCCCACTGGTTCAACAAAGACACTTGCATATCTATCCAAAATTTGTTATAGATGCAAAGGAGTAGTGGAGACTGCTAATGGGTGCATCTGAATGGAATGGAGTTGACCAATGACACCATGTGAATTCTTCTTAAGGATCTTTTCCATGCAACGTGAACTAATGATGTGGAGAGACCCTGGTTGTAAGCCCGTTAATGTGTGTTTTTTCCCATTGACTGAAAACTAAATCCAAAGTTCAGCAAAGTCCCATAAGATGGGGCCAAGTGTGCGTAACCATCGAGTGCCCAAAACCACATCACATCTGCGTAAGGACAAGGAAAACATGTTGGAGCGTAGGTTATAATATCCCATAGAGATACACACATTGTGACAATTCCCCTTGCAAGGTAAGGTGCCCCCATTGGAAATCATGACTTCAAAGTTGGAGCAAGGATGGACAAAATAATCAGCTTGTTTGGATATCTGAGGGTCAATGAAGTTATGAGTGCTACCAGAGTCAATGAGTATTTTAAGAGGGGGATTTTTGAAGTAACCCCTGAACTGCATTGTTTGTGGGGTGGTGACTTCAGCTAAAGCATGGAGAGATATATATGGGTGGTCGTCCTGAGACGGAGGGTCAACAAGCGACTGCTGAATGTTAAACTGATCATCTATTGTATCTGTAGCTTCTTCACCAAGTTTAGAGGTAGGCGGAGAATCCAAATCCAAGAGATATAGATTTTTCTCAACACATCTTTGTCCTTGAGTGAATTTGTTATCACAATGATAACAAATCCCTTTTCCTCTACGTGCCCGCACTCTACTTCAGACAAATTCTTGATAGGAGTTGGTCGAGGAGTTGGCGTGATGGGAGGTCATTGGGAAACCATATTTCTGAATGGAACAAAAGTGGATTTGTAGCGTTGTTGGGATGTGATCTTGTCCTCCGCCAACTTAGCCAACCCTAGGACTTCCATCATTGTGTTTGGATAGAACATTTAAACTCAGATCAGATTGCATCCTTTAGACCACTTATAAAACAACTCCGGTAGAATTCATCAGACAATCCTTCTGTGTGATTGGGCAGATGCTCAAATTATGTATGATACTCTCTCACAGTGCCAATTTGGCAAAGTTTAGTGAGTGCTCCTGTGAAGTCATCAAAATCACTAGAACCAAATCGTTGCAAAAGGACTTGGCAAAAATTTGTCCATTTAGGCTCTTCATGAGCCTTGATGTACCAACGGTACGATTGAAGGGCTTCATGTTCCAAATGAAAGGATGCAAGTGGAAATTTGTTCACATCAAAAGTATTATGCAGACTGAAATATTGTTTTTCCCAATATATCCATCCAGTCAGATCATTACCAATGAAGCGAGGAAAATCAAGCTTCGTCCCACGAAAATTGGTGGAAGAAGAGAACCCAATGTCTGTAGAATATTCTGGATTTTATTTATTGTTCATAGTTGAATGTTGAAGATGGAGGCTGAGAAAATTTTCATCCAGATCTTGGATTTTGGTTTTGAGGGCTTCAAGTTCTTCCTCCATGATTTTTGATCCTATGCGGGTGATGTGATCATTTACAAGAGAGATCACACAACTAGAGAAAACCTCACTAAAACTCACTCAAGAATAACAGATAAGAGAAGAAGAATTGTGGAATCAATAATCGCTCATTAACACAAGAAATGACAAAACTTGTTGTATCATACATCACCGGTAAGCTGGCACTGTGAAAAGTGAATAATAACTGAATACAATCAAATGGATTCGAATGCCTCCTAATGTCATTCAAATTCTCCTCAATGTGTGGCTTAGATAGCATTGGAGACATCATCCAATTAGTGGTAGCAATCACAAATAGGAAAAATTCAGTCAAATGAGTCTAAATGAGTCTAACAAAGTCATGTGAGCACAAGTCAAGGGATGGAGACTCCAAGGAGGGCACATGAGTCTGATCAGGCTATCAGTAGGTCAAGTGGCACTCCGATACAGACAACTGGAAGCTACAGGCAGTTAAATTGAGCAATAAATGAATAAACTAGTCAATAAATGCTGCAACTGACTGTTAGTGATCCAAGTAGTGTAGTAGGGCACATATGTCATCCAGGTGAGGAAAACAAGGAGCACTAGGAAGGTAGGAGGGATTTTAAGGGATAAAACCAGGCTCTATGGGGCTGAACATAGGCTCCAAGTGTTGGGGAGACTACCATACTGATGACTGGATGCATGCATGATGATTGGGTGCATGTAGAATGCATGCAGGCATGCAAATATAAAAAATGATGGTGAGAATATTCCAACACCCCCCCGCAAGACAAACATGAGGAAACAAATGAAGGAACTAATGGTAGGGCCCTGGTGCTTAAGACCAAAGGTCACCCCGTAAAACAATCTAAATAAATAAAGTGAGGAAAGAGGGAAAACCCAGTGGGAAGAAATCCCTCCCTCAAAATAGACCGAAGGATGCAAATGTAGCATGTCATCACTCACCCCAAATGGCAAGTGCACTTCACCGAAGAAGGATCTGTTGGCAAGAAATGGATCAGTAATGTGAGAAGGATGAAACATTCCATTCTGAAAATCAGATCTGGTTCTTTTTGGATCAAGTGGATCTCCCACAAGCTATCCGATAGATATAAGAGTAGTGGTTTCCCATCTAGGAAGACGAGGATCTGCAAGTTGTAGATCTGAATATTGTTCTTCCATTCGCTCATCTTCACTAATAGGTGTTATATCTTCCGGTTGTTGTGGATATGGATCTATCATTCGCTCTTCATCATCTTCACTCTCATACTCTGAATCTGAACTTTCATGTGATGAAGGTTCTCTCTCTTGCTCATTAAGCAGTGGAGGTGTGGTAGGAAAGCTCTCTTGCTCAACAGGATGAGAATCATGTAGAGGCCATTCCTCAAACTCTACACTCCTATCAAGGAATGTTGTCATAGTAGAAGGATCAAGAAGCTTGTAGGCCTTTGCATTCAATGCATAACCCACCATAATACACTCTCTTCTTTGTGGATCTAGGGCTCTCCTTTTCTCAGTTGGAATCCTTGCCCATGCTCTAGATCCAAATACTCTAAGATGAGATACATCAGGTTTGTATCCCATACATTCTTCCAAAGGAGTCATATCTTTGAGTCCTTTGTGAGGAACTATGTTTTGAATATAGGTATCACAGTTGATGGCTTCTGCCCAAAGACTAGGGTGCAACCCTTTCGACTTTATCATGTAGGTGGCCATCTCTTTCAATGTTTTGTTCTTCCTCTAAGAAACACCAGTCTGATGTGGTGTATAGGGAACAATATGTTGCATCTCAATTCCTTCTTTAGCACAAAAGGTTTGAAAATCACCTTTGATGTACTCACCTCCATTATCATTGCGAATGGCCTTGATCTTTCTATCTGAAAACTTTTCTGCAGAAGACTTGAAAAACTTAAAGAATCCAAAGACTTCTGATTTTAATCTTAGAAAGTATACCCATGTAAATCTTGAATAATCATCAATAAAAGTAATAATATACCTTTCCTTGTTCAAAGATAGATATGGAAATGGCCCTGCAACATCACTATGAATTAGATCTAGAGGTTGAGAGGCTGTCCTTGCCTTCCCCTTCTCAAAATTCTTTTCAGGATGCTTTCCCATCAAACAACCATTACAGTTTCCCTTGGAAAACTTGACTTTGGGTAGTCCTTCAACCATGTCTTGAGTATGCATATCTTGTAGGTACTTGTAGTTGAGATGCCCAAATATTTCATGCCATAGCCTACTCTCTTCATTTGCATGAGTGTGAAGAGAAGACTATTTAGAGAGAGGTAGAAAATGAGAGAACTCATAGAGTTTCAACTTGTGGTTTGCAACACCTTTTGCAATGGTAGATTTTGATACCATGTCTTGGATTTCGACCTCATTTGGAGAGAAGATAACTCTCTTGGGCTCTCTAGTGTGGGTCATCTGGTAGACTGAAAGTAGATTAGCAGTGAGTGTAGGGACATAGAGCACATCTGATAAGTACCCATGATCAAGTTTGATTCTTCCAATCCCCTCAGAGGAGACCTCAGAATCATTCCCCAATATGATGGATGGTCCAACAGTGGATTGAAACCAGTAAAGATATATTTGGAGGAAGACATGTGCCTTGATTCTCTTGAATCTATGATGAAGGAGACTGTGTTGATGCACCTGCCATGAGAGCATGACATCTTTCTTTGTCCTATGATCTTGATGGTTCACCTTCTTTCTTTCTAGCACATGCAGGTACTGGAAGGTTATTATTTTCAAGAAGTGAATCCACGAGATCTATGGTCTTCTTCATACATGAACTCTCATAATGGAATCCTCTATTGCAGTATGTGCATTTGGATTTACCCTTCTGAGTTTGCTTGTCTTTCTTAGGATTAAAAACTCCATTTGACTTATTTGGATCCTCCTTTTGCTTCTGCTCATTCGACTTTCCGTCAAATGATTTTTGCTTACCATTTCCATTCGCTCTCTTCATCTCAGTGGCTACAAGAGCTGAATCCAATTTTGGTTTTATAATTCCCATATGAAATAACTTCTCCTCCTCAAGTGTGAGAGACTGGATGAAGTCTTCAAGAGTGGGAAACATCCATTTTGGGATGGACAACTTCGCTGACTAAAACGTGGAGACAAATACTGAGTATTCGGGGCCTAGTTTTGATAGTATGGCAAGGATGAGTTGCTTATCTTCCTCCTCTATCCCATATCTCTTCAACTGTGAAATCAAGTTTTGAACTTGTTGAGAAAATCATTGATGGTTTCGAAACTGCTTGGGATCGAGGAGATGAGATCATTTTCCAATTTATGAATTTTCAAGTCATCTTTCTATCCAAGAAGAGATTCGAGCTTGTCCCAAAACTCTTTTGGAGTTGCTATATCTATGACATGAAAATGGAGGTCTTCGGAAATGCTGAGGAACAACAGTCCTACTGCTTCATCAAGTTTGTCTAAGTACTTGGATTTCTCTGCTGCACCAGTGGGTTCGACTGCAGTCCCATTCAAAACTCTAGAGAAGCTCTTGGACTTCATGAAGATGTCCATGTTGTCCTTCCATTCGAAATAGTTGAATGAATTCACTTTTAGATCCATTGGTCGCTGTTGAAGTCGAATTGAAGATGAATTCGAATGATGGAGATAACCTACAAAACAATGAGAATTGTAAATGGATATCTGCTGCAATTCGAATTGAACACTTCCTTAGTACATTGAGCACATGTGACTGGATCCTTCACACCTCTCTATACCTTACTGGATTTCTCCAGTGAATTAAGGACAATTGCACCAGGAATTGTTGTGGAAATCCAGAGGCTTCTGGTGCTCAATGAAAGACAGCTGATCAAATAATTACTGCAACTACTGCTGCTGCAATTCGAATAGCTAACTCCAACTCTGATACCATGTGATAATTTACAGGAGAGATCGCACAGCTAGAGAAAACCTCACTAAAACTCACTCAAGAATAGAAGAGAAGAGAAGAAGAATTGTTGAATCAATAATCACTCATTAACACAAGAAATGACAAAAATTGTTGTATCATACATCAGCATTAAGCTGGCACTGTGAAAAGTGAATAATAACTGAATACAATCAAATGGATTCAAATGCCTCTTAAGGTCATTCGAATTCTCCTCAATGTGTGGCTTGGATAGCATTGGAGAAATCATCCAATCAATGGTAGTAGTCACAAATAGTCAAAAGTCAGTCAAATGAGTCTAACTGAATCATGTGAGCACAAATCAATGGATGGAGACTCGAAGGAGGGTGCATGAGGTTGTCAGTACGTCAAGTGGCACTCCAATACATACAACTAGAATCTACAGGCAATTAAACTGAGCAATAAATGAATAAACTAGTCAATAAATGCTACAACTGACTGTTAGTGATCCAAGTAGTGTAGTAGGGCGCATATGTCATCCAGGTGAGGAAAATAAGGAGCACTAGGTAGGTAGGAGGCCTCCCGAGGGCTAAAAACAGGCTCTAGGGGGATAAACATAGGCTCCAGGTGCTGGGGAGACTACCATACTAATGATTGGATGCATGCATGATCACTGGATGCATGCAGGCATGCAAATATAAAAAATGATGGTGAGAATATTCCAACAGGTGACAACCATAACTAGGAGTTTTTTTTTTGAAAGGGTAGAAAAACAAAAACAAAGACTTCTTCAGTAAAGGAAAATTTGGATTGGGAAAAAACTCTGATGGGTGATTGGGGTTTGACTAGGTTTTGGACACTTTCTAATGGACAGGGAAGCAAAAAATGGGGATTTTAGAAGCGGGGTGAAGGAATGGAAAAATTTGTCAAAGAGGGACAACGAATCATAAATAGGAAATGAACATTGTGGAAAAATTTGAAGGCGATTGGGTGAAAATCGAAGAAGTTATGGAAAACCCTAAAAATAAACAGATGCATGATTTCTGTTTTCGGAAAGTGGAATTTTGGATAGGTTCCTCAGGAATGTATTATGCAGAATGGTAATTCAGGGGTGTCACTGAATTTTCAAGGTAAACAGAGTTCAAACAAGGAAGATTGGTGAAAAAAATAGATTTTTTTTTTCGGGACGAATCTGCAACGGCTCGGAATTGATCTGCAACAGTCTTGGATAGATGTAATCTGCTACTTATCAGCTGGAAATAGATATGGACCCCAGGTATGCGCGGATTCCTAAAGGTTCAGGGGATTCACTCAGCCACCAATGCTGTCTAACGAATCGCATATTGGGGCAGTACCCCTCACTCCACGGCTCAGGTAAAACTGCGTAATGTCCCCACTCAAATAAATTCCAAAAGGAGAAAATTCCACCAATCTACTAGTTTCCTAGGTTGGGTGGAGACATTAAATTTGGAATAAGGAGACTAATAAACCAAAATGGACTTTAGAATTGACATAAATATATTTATGTGGGGATAAATAAATATTTATGTTGAGAAAATAAGATGGCAGTTGGTCATGGAGACACATTGGTGGTGTGGGACCCCCAAAAAGCTAGATTCCCCATGCCACATGGCATTCCACTCTCATCCATTTGAATCCAAGGTGGAGTACACTATTATTGGGGTATTTGGAAGTTTATATTACTTGGAATGACTCAATGAGGTCGAAATGTAGAGGAAGAGTAATTCCCATGGGAGAGGAAGAGGCATTTTGGAGTTAGTGGGACACTTGGGCTAGATTCCTTAGTTTCTATGACACCAATGATGAAGATTCCTATGACACTTATGAAAAAATCAGACCTGATGGATGAAATATGACATATATGACATGTCAGGGATAAAAATAGCCTTCAAGAGGGTGCTCAATGGAGTTAGGGAAGCCAAAGAGACAGCTATTTGAATTTGGTGGAGGAGGAGGCTAGAATTGGAGGGACAAGTGGCACATATTGGAATCTCTTCCCATCTTGAGTTGGCATGAAGATATTGGGAGGATTCAACCCATGGAGTAACTTAGAATTTTATAAAATACAATAACAAAGAAGGATGGTGGCTTTTGATCATTTTACATTTTTCATTTGGAGAGAAGAGCTAGTAGAGAGTTGGTCTACTTGCCTTAGCACCAATTTCAAGGGTGAAAGATTCCCATCCTAATTGGAAATTGGAGAGGCCACTCAGAAATTTCATTTGGATATGAAATGGAGTCTTCAGTTATAGTTTGAAGCTACTGGAGAGCTCGTGGTTCATTCAGCTACAACTCATTCTTGCATCTCCTTCACATTTTATTGCATATTTGGGCTCCTTGAGGAATTGCGCCCTTGGTAAGATGTTGATATCTTTGTGAGAGTCCAAGAATATCCATTTATTTGTTTTATAATATATATACTCTGTATTTACTGCTCATAAGACTCTCAGGTCGAAATACCAAGTGAAGTTATGTAAAAATACCAAACAATGCATAAATGATGCCATTTCCCCTAGATCTTGTTATTGGAGATTGAAGAGAAATTATTTCGAGTTGTATAAATTATTATCTATGATTTTGTTGATGTGTGGAGTGTTATTAAAGTTATGAATAAGTTTCATTTTTATTCAAAATTCCTTGGCACCTAAAATTCAAATTTCACAACAGATGGTGAAAATTACTAGCTTTCCCCCCTATGTGAAATCTTGCATATAAACATATGATTTAATTGAGTTTCAGAAGGCCATAAGAACTAATTAAGGATACATTCGGGATATATTTAAAGCCAATTATCACTATCATATCTCTGTTCATAAATTTGGAAGGGTTTAACAACATTTGGGAATTCATCATTGTCCACTACCCTTGGGGGTTTTGAAGCTCGAAATTGCTAGTAACTTTCCCTACTTTGTCTAGATTGTAAATGAATGTTGAAGAAGTATTTTAATGGTTGTTAAGCATCCGTAAGCCTCAATTATATGTCTTAATACCTTTCAAATTATTTCAGAACCAATTTGGAAGCATTTGGAGTCATTTGGAAGTAGTGTCAATACTAGTGTAAGGCTCGAATTGGTTTAAAATGGCAATTTTTCCTAGTTTGTGCATTTTTTCTAAAAGGGACACTACAAGTGGTATCAGAGCATGGTCCTTGCACCTTATGTAGCTGACCATTAATTATGACAAGAATTCAGGGACCACCCTTAGGATTTGAAACTAAAAGCACCTTTGTTGAAGAGGAAGAAGTAGGAGAAGAAGAGCATTTTATTGAAACTATGGCTAAGGATGAGAAGGGAACCTCAAAGGATTGTTGGTAGGCGGTTTGGATGTGTCAGCTTCGAAGCATCGCGTATGCTGCACAAGGCCGAAGATACCACGAAAGAAGGAAAGCAGAGCGCAAGTCGATAATATTTTATGTATTTTGGGTCATTTGGACCGCAATATGCAGGTTTTGGGTCATTTGGACCGCAATATGCGGGTTTTGGGTCATCTTTTTGTAGAATTTATTAAGAAGTAGTTAGGTGGTCGGTTAAGTGGACAATGAATGTAAAGGCGCAAGCCTATAAATAGATGTTGATTGTAAGTGCAAGACATAATGGAAGATCTTATCTTTATCCGGAGAATTGCTATTGCGGGATGTTTTGGATATTGATCTAAGTCTGTTTGCTTGGGTTTGTGACAGAAGGATTATCTTGTTGTATCTTTGTTTTGTTGCGAAGATGAATATGATATGGCAGAAATTTGAGCAGAATCATTGTGTCTTTCCTGTTTCTTTGTAATAAATGAATTATGCGATATGAATCTATGAATGATGCGATGTTTTCTTGTTGCAATTAATGTTTTACTGTTATATCTATTGCGCATTGGTGGTTTTGTCAATGATGAGATCTGTTGAATGATGGTGTAATTATTCTTAATGCCTGAGTTGAATGGTTAGATCTGTTATGCAATGTTGTGATAAGTCGATGAGTTAATGCACAAGTTCCTCCTTCATTCAGAGGAAATGTGGTTTCGTCAGCTCTCCCTTGAACATCTCGGGTGAGACTTCATCTGCTCCGTAGGTGTTGCTGGATAGGGTAAAACCTGTATGGTCCGGTGCTCAGGGAGATCGTGGTGTTTTGGGTGTCGACAATGTGAGGAACCCCTGTCGAATGGTTTTGTGTCAACAAATGGTTTCATTGTCGGGACCCTAGCGCGAAGGGGAGGGAGGACATGTTGTGGAATCCGACAAGACCGGAAATTCAAGATTGGTTCGACCTAAAGTTGTGAGAGTTCACAAAGAAAGAAAATCAGAACCCTGGGTTGTCGACGGATCAGTGGTTGGAAAAGTACATACACGACAGTCCACATGAATATTTTTTTCTGTGAATTCCCAATCATCCTGTATGAATGGTTAGCGAAATTGACCTTTCAGAAGCGAAACTTCCAAGGTGGTGAGCCGACATCTTGGACCCTAGAACTGATCCAGGAGCTGCAAGAGGCAGATAACAAAGCATCGCGGGTTGTTGAGGTCTGGGTTGATATTATATTGGAAGGCTATATCACCGAGTTTGTGGTTGATACGACAAATTCTTATAGTGAAGTTGAAAGGGAATTTTTCAACGGACCGAGAGGCAGGTTCCTGTTGTTGCTACAGTTGTCCATTAATATGCTCATCTTTGAAAAGGGCATACTGAAGATGCACCTCGATCAGTAGAACCCTGGTGGGTGGAGGTTGTGGATACTGCGGTAGAAGGGGGGAGGTGAATGGAATGATACAGGGCAGATGGGTGCAAGTTGCGACAAGACTTTGAAGGAAGCCAAGGAGGAGAATGTTCTTACGAGGGGAGGAGAAAGGTTTCGACAAGAGAAGAGGAAAAGGGCAGGAGAAGGTCCTGCTGTGATCGAAATGCAAATCCATGAAGGAAGACCACATGGGACGAAGCGCCCTCACAGTGCTGACAAGGACAACCAGGCTACGCCCAGGATAGAGGTAGAACCAACCCCCAACAGCAACATACCCACACCTCCTCTCACTAAATCACAACCAGGAAGAAATACAACTTTGAAACCGTCGTGTTCATCGTGTCAACAACGTTCAATTACTAGTGGGTCAACAACTGTAGTAAGGAAGCCCAGGATGGAGGGAAAAGATGCGAGGTTACCGCTATTCCATGGAAATGGAACAAACAACCCAGATCAATATTGGTTCTTATGTGAAGCAGTATGGACTATCAAGAAAATTACGGATGATGATGCCAATAAAGGTCAATTGGCGACGACTCTTCGAGGTTGCGCATTGGACTGGTTTATGAAGTTTGTGCAAGTTCCTACAAGCAGTCCAAAGAAGACATTGGATGAAGTTAGAAAAGGTTTGATTGCAGAGTTAGAAAACCAAAATATGAAGCACAATATATTACAGAACTGAAGGAGATTAAGCAGTATCTGAATGAAACTGTCTGGGATCTTGACCAAAGATTCAAAACGATAATGGAAAGAGTCAGTTTTGACATGAGAGACGTCCAACATAAGGAATGGTTCATCGCGGTGTTGCCACCTCATATTCGGTTCACGTTGATGCAACAAAACATTGTGACACCAAGCGAGGCTCTAGAGATCGCGATGAGGCTAGAAGCTTCACCTATCAGCGAGAATGCAGCCAGCATGTCTCAAATCCAGATGCAACTGGAAAACCTGACAATTCAGTTGCAAGATCTCAAGAAGGGAAAAGAGCATCGCGAAGAGGTCTGGTGTACTCGACGTCGCACAAAGGGCCACACTAGGGATAACTGCCTATATTTCCACAACTACCTAGTATCAAGAGCGTCGAACCCATTAAGTGGTGGAGGTATGCCATGGTGTCGTATCTGTCAAGTTTATGGGCATCGACACGAGGAGTGTCAATACATGCAGAAGATGGTCACAAAGCCGATGAATTTGTATTGTACATTCTGCAAGTCCATGGGACATGAAGATAAGGACTGTCGCACATATGGATTACTTCAGGAAAGAACATACGACTCATACTATGTGAAGGACGACCAGCGTGCAGTACAGCAACCGCAACCGTAGCCACATGTGGCCTAGCCTCCACGTCAACCGCAAATGCAATTTGTACCGCAACCACAACAACAGTTTGTGCCACAGTATAATCAGATGCAGATGGTTCCTCAGTAGCGACAGTACGTTCAGCAGCCGTAATACATTCAACCAGCACTGTGTGTTCAACCAGGGCAGTATGTTCAGCTGCGACCGAATCCCATGCAAAAATAGTTTAATCAACCTCAAATTCAGCAGCTAGGGGGATTTCAGGGAGGACACGGTCGAGGTTTTGGTCATGGAGGAGGATGAGGTCACAGACCTGTCCAATGTTACAATTGTGGGGTATTGGGGCATTATCAGAGAGATTGCCCGCAGTTGCAGACATAGTGTACATATTTTTTGTTGTTGATCACATTGTTGAAAACTGTCCGCAGTTGATTGCGTGATGGCAGGAAAGAAATATACCGAAATTGCATAATCATAACCAGTTACCAAATTATAATCAGCCACAGAACCAGAACCAACATCAGAATCAGGACACCAATCAAAATGTGAATAAACCTACGAACCCCCCACCAAAATAGAATCAAGGACCCACTATCACGACGATTTTAGCAAAGCCGAGGACACAAGATATTGTTGTTTACGTTATCACTCGCGGAGGTGCAATGATGGGTGAAGATGGTCTGCATCCACTCATCCGGTTGGCTGGGAAGAAGAAGGTGCAAATCGATATTGATGTCGATCGGGACACATTCTTCGAAGCACGTCATGCGATGGGATGAAATATGGGTAAGACAATTGTTTATGACATGCCCAGTGCTTTTGATTCAACTTCGGAAGTAGGACCATCGCGTCAGTATGGTACCTTGCAACACTTCTTGGAAAGTTGCTAATCGTTGGAAAGAGATCCCGATGCTCTTGCCTAAATTGAGAATCTGTTGCATCAACCAACTAAGGGACGAAAGGAGTCTGCGGTGAACTCCTTACAGAGGAAGAAAAGAGGCAAAGAAATGCGCATGAATATCCAAATTGGGGATTACGAAGTAGATTCAGTCATTCTGGATCTAGGCTCAGACGTCAACATTCTCACAAAGAAGGCATGGAAAAATATGGGGAGCCCAACACTGAGCTGGTCTCCTGTACAGCTGCGATTGGCTAATCAGGCCAAATTCACACCAATTGGGAGAGTTCCGCGCCTTGTTGTGGATATCGAGGGAATGAAAATGTATGCGTATTTTGATGTCATTGAGGTTGTCGAAGGTGGAAGCTCCTATCCCACATTGTTGGGGATTGGATGGGCTAATGACAGTATGGCAGTGATCAATTTCAAGAAGCGGGTGATGACCTTTGAAAATCAGGACCTCCACATCATTGCTCCGTTGGATCCGATTGAAGGGCAACGGTATGTTGAACCTGTCAAGGATGAAGTTATAAGAAGATGGGATCATGCATATAACATTTCAGAAGACTACATCCATCCGACTGCTGGTGGATAACTTGGTTGGCGCAGCTCTAGCTCTGCGTCTTCCGTCTCGGATGATGCTTTAGAGAACTGGCAAAACCTCCTGCATGAGGTGTCATTCAGGAAGTGTGGGTTGATCACACAGTCGCTGTGTCATGTTGCGACTGAGACTATTGACTTGCCGGTATATGAAGGACTACCTAGGTTGTCTAAATTTTTAGTCGCATTTGAAGCTAAGGTGTCAGAACCACAACGATTTCTAGCATTGGAGGAGGCGCTGAAGGCTACTCCAGCACAGTGGTGGGCGACCCATAAGAAGTCAATTACTGGATGGTCACAGTGTCGAAGGTTGATGATGGTTCGCTTTGGCGACACAAAAATATACCACACCGGAAGGTATGATGGGAGGAATGACCCTGGAAGTCATCTGATGGAATGTCAGACTCTATGGGCATCACAACCAAAGGATGAATGGGTCCATTCCTTCGTCCACACTTTGGATGAAATGCCGCGATCTTGGTATGTCATAGCTAAGTTGAGAGGGGATATTATCACTTGGCAGTTTGCTTTACTCATACCTTTAGTTTTGCGGATGGCAACCCAAATGTTCATAATGCTTTGCAGCTCATCCGCGACGGTGTTCTGAAGGTCGTTCCAGTGGCATATACCGTAGATCCGCATACACATTGTCAGATGCAGTCGATGATGGAGTGTTATAACATTACTAGAGGGCCAGAGGTTGAAGATGACCCACAGAAGGTAAATATTCCAGAAACAGAAGGGAGTCAGGGTGTTGCAGGACCCGACGTACCAACAGGTTTTATAAATCAGCCGTTAAAACTTAGGAAGGTCAACATTGGCACAGAGGAGAACCCAAAGTTTTCAAATGTTGGGGACTATTAGGATGAAGAAATGATGGTGAAGGTCACAGACCCGTTGGATGAGTTCCAAGATTTATTCCAGACAAAGTTTTCCGAGATGAAGGGAATAGTGGGGGATCTGGGGTGGACGAAAATTCCGTTGAAGCCCGATGCGAAACCAATAAGACAGCGACCATATCGGCTGAATCTGCGACACAAGGAAAGGGTCAAGGATGAAATTGACAGAATGCTCGATGTGGGAATAATTGAACCGGTCGAGGAATCGGAATGGATCAGTCCTATGGTGGTGCAAGATAAGAAGACGGGTGAAGTGTGGATTTGTGTTGACTTGCGGAAGTTGAATGATGCATGTATGCATGATCCATTTCCGACACCATTCACTGATGAGGTACTGGAAGGAGTGGCTGGTCAAGAAATGTATTCCTTCATGGATGGATTTTCCGAGTATCACCAGATCAGGATCGCGAAAAAGGATCGCCACAAGACGATGTTTGTAACTGAATGGGGTTGTTTCTAGTACATTGTGATGCCATTTGGGATAAAGAATGCACCTACGGTATTCTCCCTGGTTGTTGTCACTGCGTTCCGAGATTTTATTCAGAATTTATTACAGGTTTATATGGATGACTGGACAATTTATGGATTGATCAACGATCATTTAGAAAACCTGCGACTGATGCTGGAGCGATGTCGGCAGCATCAGTTCTCGCTGAATTTAAAGAAGTGTATTTTTTGTGCACCATTTGGGATGGTATTGGGTCACATTGTTTGTAAGGAAGGATTGCTGGTTGACCAAACAAAGATTGCGTTTATTTTAAGCTTTCCACCTCCTACAACTGTAAAGTAATTGAGAGTAATGCTGGGGCACATGAGGTATTATCACAAGTTCATTCGTAGTTATGTTGCGATCACGGCTCCTATGGAGAGGTTACTGAAGAAGGATGCGGTATTCTTATGGAGCCCAGAATGTCAAGTAAGCTTCGAGATGCTAAAGGCTAAGATGGCTTCTTCACCCATATTGGTATTTCCGGACTGGAGCAAGGAATTCCATGTCCATGTAGATGCATCGTCGATCACGCTGGGAGTAGTGCTCACACAACCAGGAGAGGGAGATCTGGACCATCCCATTGCTTTCGCAAGTCGAAAGCTGTCATTTGCGGAGAAAAATTATACCACTACAGAGAGGGAAGGCTTGGCGATGGTATACACGCTACAGAAGTTTCGGCATTACTTGTTGGGAGGTCACTTCAAGAAGTTCACGGATCATTCTGCTTTGAAATATTTGGTCAATAAGCTTGTGTTAGGGGGGAAGATATGCCGCTGGCTACTTCTCTTTCAGGAGTTTGATTTTGAGGTCATTGTGAAGCCAGGTCGCTTGAATGTAGGGCCATATCACTTTTCGCAGATTGAGACAGGGGAGGAACCAACCAATATTGAAGATGGATTGCTAGATGCGCAACTATTCCAAGTTGAGGTAGCTGACGACTACTACAAAGAAGTAATTCAGTTTCTGGAGACAGGAACCGCACCAGAGGAGTTTACCACTAGTCAGAAGAAGTAGTTGGTGGTTAAGGCCGCGTGCTTTCAGTTGATTGAAGGCCAGTTTTAAAAGCTAGGACGAGACGAGATATTGAGGCGCTATGTCCTGCCTCATGAGAAAGGGAAGATATTGGCAGAGGCACATGCGGGTGTGGCTGGGGGACACTATGGTGGTCGTGCTACTGCCAAGAAGGTGCTTCACGCAGGGCTTTGGTGGCCTACTCTTCATAACGATGCGACGGATTATGCGCGAACCTGTGACGTCTTTCAACGAACGGGTAACCATCACGGCGGGATGAGATGTCATTGATACCTCAAGTGACATTGCAGCCATTTGATAAATGGGACGTGGATTTTGTGGGACCAATCCACCCACCTGGGAAGCGAAATGGTGTGTGGTACATCATTATCGCGGCTGATTATTTGAAGAGGTGGGAAAAGGCAACACCTATTGTAGATTGCACTTCTGCGACAACAACATGGTTCTTGTTTGATAACATTGTTACTCGGTTTGGATGCCAAAATATATTTATGAGTGACTAGGGGAGTCATTTCATCAATCGCACAGTCAGTGCATTGACGAAAGAGCTTCAGATACAACATAAGAAGAGTACCCCGTACCATCTATAGGAAAATGGTACAGTGGAGGCCTTCAACAAAGTGTTGGAGCATGCTCTTACCAAGGTTTGTAATGCGAACCACGATGACTGGGATTTGAAGATTTCAGCAGTCTTGTGGGCATATCGCACCACTTGCAAAATATTGACAGGACAGACACTGTTCAAATTGGTGTATGGGCAAGAGGCAGTTATTCCTATGGAGTATATTGTTCTGAGCCTATGCATAGCGGAAGCAACAGGAATGAATGATGAAGTAGCATTAGTAGCACGTCTGGAGCAGTTAGTGCAGCTTGAGGAAGAGCACTTTATCATAGGTTTTCACCAGCACGTGGAGAAGGATCGAAAAAAAGCTTGGCATGATCGCCATATAAAAAATAAACAGTTTCAGCAGGGAGACTTGGTGCTGTTGTACGACAGTAAGTTTATGAAGCATCCCGACAAGTTACAGATGCATTGGCTGGGGCCTTATCTCGTTGGTTCTATTACTTCAAGAGGCACAATATAGCTGCGACAGTTAGATGGAGCGCTATTATCCAAGCTAGTGAACGGTAGCAGGCTGAATCCCTACAAGACAGGCTCAGAGCCGCACAATGACTAACTGCATTGCGGGAAAAAAAAATGCAGGATGCTAGGTGGCAGGATGGTGCACCATCAGGAACAGAATGGGCAAGTGGAAGAGAATGTAACACATTTAAGAGACCATGTTGCGACAGCCGCAAGGCCGCGACCTAGTCAAATCAGGAATAAATGGAGGAAGTTAAAGATAGTTAATTAATGGCTCTTGTTGAAATGATGGGCATTAATGATGGATTCTGCCGTTAGATTGACAGGATCGACGACGGATTCGGTTAATTAAGGCATGATTTGGTCATGATGTGTGGTTTGATTTGGTAATTATGATTAAGGGAATGATTTGGCGCTATAAGAAGGGGCTAACCATCATCGGAAGGGACCATTGTGTAGATCGTGAAGTATAGTTTAGTACTACATTGTTGAGTCGAGTTGTCAAGTTAAGTGTAGTGTGTTTGCTAGCAGTGAGTTGTGCACGTTGCTCAGCGTTGGAGGGTGAGTAACTGGTGAGCCAAGAATGGCCCTGGTGCGGCATGCCGAGTGAACCAGTGGTCGAAGTTTCAAGTGGTATAGGGTCACCAGCCCACCCAGTGAGCATCGAAGAGGAAGTCACCAGTATGCCAGTTGGATCGTTGTTCATACCAAAGAAAAGGAGGGGGCTCTGTTACACCTAAATCTTACCATCATGAGACTCAGTGTAAACATCCCTAAAGATTCCTTGACTGCCATTAACCTGGAAGAGATGCAAACCCATTTATACTAGGTTTTGAGAGGTCATTGCAGGTTGTCCTCATGCAACCTACAATGTCGCAGGTTTTCCTCTTACAGACTGCGACGATGTCACTTAATGGACTAAAATAGCTTCTTCAAGCCCATTCTCGAAGGTAGCTGATGTGTATGCCTATCCCTAGCCTTTGGGGAAGCTGGCATTCGGTTCCTAACCTCTTGAAAGGATCCCCTATCTCTCTCCTACCATATCTTAACCTACCCTATCCACTTAAGTTCTATATAAGTGAATCTCACTCCCATTCCAAAAGGAGGAAATCTATAGTATCTAATTGCTGGTGAAATTAGCTTAGGAGAGATCTCTACTCATCCATGAGAGATCCATCACCCCTTTGGAGGCTTTGGCATTGGCTTGATCGAAGAAGGATTGCTACGTTAAGTCATTGGTTGTAATCTCTTCATCCTAAGTATTTCCCTTTTAATACAGTAATATAAGTGCTTTCCACCAATCTCATTGTGTTAATGATACATTGTGTAGTTTGTTTACTTAACTAATTAGATCTATTATTGTGTAGGTGCATTTTACCACTTGCTTTGTTGTTTTGTCTTGACAGGTTTTAAAGCTTAGAGCTGAAGACCATCAAGCTTCGGAGCAGCATTCAAGGAGAAAGGATCAGCAATCCAATTGGTAAGAGAATCTAGTTCCTTGATCTCTAATTAGATCTAGGAGAGTTGTTTATGTTTTGTCTCTATTTGTTCTAGACTCACATTGAGTTAGGGAGATCAGGCCTCAAGTTCGCTCTTGGTAGATTTTCCGTCAAACAAATCTGGCGACCATACTGGGGAATACATTCTTTGTTTGTAGTTTTCAATTTGAATTTCATTTTCAGTTGATTTATTTTGAAAGCCATTTTATTTTTCCTCCTAATTCTTTTTCACCATCAGATCTTCACTCTGAAGAGTCTATAGTCCTCCTATGAATCTGTACTCACTATTTTCGGACCATTTTATTGCTCATTGTTTGGAGATTTGTTCATTCTTGTACTTGGATCTCTCCCATCACACCTAGGCAGTGCAACCAGAGCATTGATTTGACCTATGTTTCTTTGTCTGTTGGTTTATCGCCGCAACCCATCCACTGGTGTACTGCGACATCGTCGCTTTCCCGCACTAGTGAACTGCGACGGTCGCTCTGTGTACACACACAAACTGCGCCGATCTATCAAAATTGACATGTGGGCATCCCCCTCCATCTTTTTTATTTGAGTTTTGGTTTGGTGTGCAGACCCCTCTGTGCTGCAAGATCCAGTCAGAGAGTTTTTTGATCAGTGTGTTTGAAGTGTTTGGTTTTTGTGTGAGTTGTATTGGGCCTCATTTTTTGACGAGCTTAATCTTGGTAGTGGTGGATACCTTGGTTTCCCCATCGTCATCCACTTAGCCCTATCATATTCCCTCTCCTCACCTGATCTGATCCTTGCATTGGATCTGATCCCAAACTACCTTTTTACACTTGTCATTTTATCTTTGTTTGCATTCAATTGTTTGATTGAGTGTTTTGAGTGTTTTTGAAGTGCTTTCAGTCCATTTGAATGCTTGTCTTTTGTTTGAGATTTCCTGAGTTTTAGAGTGTTGCAAATCAACTTCCTTTTCAGTTTTTATGCTTAAAAATATCATATTATCAAGTTGTTATCTTGGCATATCATTGGAAATCGAAAGTGCATCATTTTTACTGTTTTCAGGAACATTAGGAAATTGTTGTAGAAATTACTTCATGCATTGGAATTCTCATTCAATAATCTTTTGGAAAGTTTGAAGAAAAATTAGTCATTTGTGCATTTTTTTAGAACTATGAATCACTCATTTTCTTGAAGAATTTGTTAGGAACCCATGTCAACCGTTCTATTTACTTTGTTAGTATATTGTTGTTGGACGCATATGCTTTGTAAGTCATCCCATAGTATTTGTTGATCCATAGTTTGTATTATTGTTGTTGGACACATATGCTTTGTAAGTCATCCTGTAGTAATTGTTGATCCATATTTTGTATTGGCCCATGGTTTGTATTGACACATGGTATTGACCCATGGTATTGGTGCCTAGACTTAGTATATAAGTTCGTGTTGAGACCAATGAAGGTACCGTGAAGTTATTTGTATTGAGCTTGCTCAAAGGAGGTTGCCCCCTCGAAGTAGCCTGCGATCAATATAAAAGTGATTCTGAGTTCTGTTATCTCTGCTATTTCGCGTGTTTTCATTAATTACTTATTGCAGGTTCATAACATCTGGTATCATAGCACTTTCTTGGGCACATTGGGTGGAATTTTTGCCAAAAACAATTTCACATCTGTTGCAAGTTTGGATCTGGAAATAATCCCTATCCGCTTAACTGTGGGAAGTACTTGGGCATAAGCCCTAAAACTCATTGTGAGGAGTACCACAGGAACCTCAAAGTAACTGGCGCATTGAGAGGACCTGCTAGCGAAAAGGGCAATGACCCCTACTTGATTGACTAGTTCCCACCCGTGAGGTAAACCAAGAGTTTTTGTTTGTGGCAAAGCGGTTATCCATTTTACCTGAGCTGTGGAGTGAGGGGTACTACCCCAATACGCAAGCTGTCACATAGCATTGGTGGCCGATTGAAACTCCTGAACTGTTAGGAAGTCGCACATACTTGGGGTCCATATCTATTTTCAGCTGAACTGTTGTCAATCACTTCTGTGTCGTTTCAGATCCATTCCAAGCCATTCTAGATCCAGCCGTTTTTTATCCATTCAATGTCGTTTCATATCCATCTATTGCCGATCCCATCCATGCCATTGCAGATCCATTTCTGGAAAAAAAAAACCAATTTTTCGCCATATCTCGCTTGTTTTAACTCCGTTTTCCTTGAAACTTCTCAGACACCTCTGCAATCCCATTCTGCATATTTCATTCCTAAGGACCCTATCCCAAATTTTACTTCCTAAAGCCAAAAATCTCACATTTGTCTATTTTTAAGGTTTTCCATAACTTCTTCAATTTTCACCCACTCGCCTCCAAATTTTGCCACCCTATTCATTCCCTATTTCTGCTTCTTTGTCCCTCTTTGACAAATTTTCTCATTCTTTCACCCCGCTTCTAAAATCCCCATTTTTTGCTTCCCTATCCATCAGAAAGTGTCCAAAACCTAGTCAAACCCCAATTACCCATCCGATTTTTTCCCAAATCCAAATTTCCCTTTACTAAAGAAGCTTTTGTTTGTGTTTTTCTATCCATTCCCCCCCCAAAAAAAAAAAAAACACTCATGGTTATGGTTGTCACCCGCGCAGGAGAAAAAACCATGGAGGAAGCAATTGTATCCATCCAAACCAAACTCCAAGATCTGGATGAAAAATTTCTTAGCCTCCATCTTCAGCATTCATCCATGAACAATAACCGACAGCAAGAATCTTCTGTAGCCAATGGGTTCTCTTCTTCCAGCAATTTTCATGGTCCGAAGCTTGAATTCCCTCACTTCAACGGTACTGATCCGACTTGATGGATCTATCATGCAGATCAGTATTTTAGTCTGCATAATACTTTTGATGTCCAAAAAGTTTCACTTGCATCCTTTCATTTGGAACAGGAATCCATTCAATGGTACCGTGGGTACATCAAGGCTCATGATGAGCCAAAATGGATAGATTTTTGCCAACTCATTTTGCAACGATTTGGTCCTAGTGCTTTTGATGACTTCACCGGAGCACTCACTAAACTTTGTCAAAGTGGCACTGTGAGAGAGTATTAGACAAAATTTGAAAAACTAGCCAATCACATAGAAGGATTGTCTGATGAATTCTACAGGAGTTGTTTTATCAGTGGTCTTAAGGATTAAATCTGGTCAGAGGTTAAAATGTTATGTCCCAACACAATCATGGAAGTCCTGGGGTTGGCTAAGTTGGAAGAAGACAAGATTGCAGCCCAACAATGCTCCAAACCCACTTTTGTTCCCTTCTGAAATATGGGTTCTCAATGACCTCCCATCCCGCCAGCTCCTCAACCAACTCCTATCAAGCATTTGTCTGAAACAGAGATGCAGGAACGCAGAGAAAAAGGGATTTGTTATAATTGTGATGAGAAATTCACTTGGGGACATAGATGTGTTCAACAAAAGCTTTATCTCTTAGATATGGATTCTGCACCTGCCTCTAAAATTGGTTAAGAAGCTCCAGATACAATGGATGCTCAGGTCAAAATTCAGGAGCCGCCTATTGACCCCCCATCTCAGGATGAACAATCAGAGATATCTCTCTATGCTTTATCTGGCGTCACCACCCCCCAAACAATGCGGGTCAGGGGTTACTTCAAGAAGCTTCCTCTTACAATACTCATTGATTTTGGTAGCACTCATAACTTCATTGACCCCCGGATCGCCAAACATGCTGATTGTTTTGTCCATCCTTGCTCCAACTTTGAAGTCATGGTTTCCAATGGGGGCACCTTACCTTGCAAGGGGAAGTGTCACAATGTGCATATCTCTCTGGAATATTATACCCTGCGCTCTGACATGTTTTCCTTGTCCCTAGGCGGATGTGATGTGGTTTTGAGCGTTCAATGGTTACTCACACTTGGCCCCATCTTATGGGATTTTGCTGAACTTTGGATGCAGTTTTCAGTCAATGGGAACCAACACAAATTTAAGGGCTTACACCAAGGGTCTCTCCGCATCATCAGTTCACATCGCCTGGAAAAGATCCTTAAGAAGAATTCACATGGTGTAATTGCTCAACTCCATTCCATTCAAATGCACCCATCAACGATCTCCCCTACATCCTTGGATAGATATGCAGGTGTACTTGTTGAACCAGTTGGCATGTCGCCTTCAAGAGACCTTTTCGGTACTAATTTATCCGCATCTACATCTCAGCAGGAAATGATGGCTATTTTGCATGCAGTACAGAAGTGGCAGCCATACATATTAGGGAATTATTTCTGCCTCAAGACTGATCTCCAAAGTCTGGAAAATTTCCTGGAACAATGGGTCCCCTCCCAAGTACACCTGAAATGGGTTATCCCACTCATGGGTTATGCCTATGTGATCACTTACAAGATGGGTAAGGACAATATGGTGGCAGATGCTCCTTCTCTCACATTTGATGACCCAGTTTCTCTTACAGTTTTTTCTCTGCTTGTTCCAAATTGGTTGCAATCTTTTCAATAGGGCTATCTCTTCGATGAACTCCATGCTTCTTCATCAGTAGGGCACTCTGGGTTCCTCAAAATGTATGACCGGGAACAATATAACTTCTTTTGGCAGGGAATGAAAATGACAATTCAACAGATGGTGGCTGACTATGATACTTGCCAGGTCAACAAGGGTGAAACGACCCTCCTTTCAGGACTGATCGAACCCTTTCCCATCCCTACACAGATGTGGATAGCTATTTCTATGGATTTCCTAGAAGTGCTCCAGTGGTACAATCCCACATCTAAAAGGACACCATATGAAGCAATTTATGGACAGGCACCGCCAGTTCTTCTTCCATACACGCTCAGCAACTCCCCAGTTTAGGCAATTGACTCGGTTCTTCGAAACCGCGATCAGATTCTTCTCATTATGCAGGACAATCTTCACATGGCAAGAATTCGACTGAAACAACAAGCCGATCAGCACCGTTCTGAGTGCACTTTTCATGCGGTTGATATGGTCCTTCTTCGTCTATAGCCTTCCAAGCAATCCTCCCTGAAACTCAAAAGGCGTTAGTGGGCCAGAATGCAACCCGAGGATGCTACAGGGGAACCACTCCTTCAGATTCTGCATCAATTTCCACATCTAAATCTTTGAGGACAAAGCTTTTTCTAAGGGAGATGGGATGTTAGGAACCCATATCAACTCTTCTATTTACTTTGTTAGTATATTGTTGTTGGACGCATATGCTTTGTAAGTCATCCCGTAGTATTTGTTGATCCATAGTTTGTATTATTGTTGTTGGACGCATACGCTTTGTAAATCGTCCCATAGTAATTGTTGATCCATATTTTGTATTGGCCCATGGTTTGTATTGACACATGGTATTGACCCATGGTATTGGCGCCTAGACTTAGTATATAAGTTCGTGTTGAGACCAATGAAGGTACCGTGAAGTTATTTATATTGAGCTTGCTCAAAGGAGGTTGCCCCCTCGAAGTGGCTTGCGATCAATTTAAAAGTGATTTTGAGTTATGTTATCTCTTCTATTTCATGTGTTTTCATTAATTACTTATTGCAGGTTCATCACAGAATTCAAATGAGATCAAGTTATTACAAAAGTGACTCTATGCTTGAAAAAATTGTATGCATTTTTGGTTTTAGTGTTTTTAAGCTATCATAGTGAAATTGAAAAGTTAGAGTGCTCTAGATAGGAAATTTCTCTCTTTTCATCTCTTAAATTTTGATTCGAAAAGACAAAAGAAAATGTTTGGATTTGGTTTTCATGCTTGTTGATTTTATGAGTTTTGCTTGAAAAAATGGAAAACGAAAAGAGTACTTTTTAACAAATTTGGTACATTTTGGGATTGTATTGCATTGTGTTGCTTTGGTAAAATCATTGGAAAGAAATTTCTCCTTCCCATACATAGAGTTCATTAAAAGAAAAGAATTATTTTTGCATTTAGTTAGGGCCTTCATTATGTTTACAATTATGTACTCACCTCATGCATTCACCTAACCGTCCAAATAAAATTAACGGTAGAACTAGGGTAAAAAATTTTAGTAACTTGTGTGTAAGTTAGAGACGTGTTCCAACATCGTAAAACGTGGTAGATGTCGTTACTTGCCAGCACTATATTCCGGGGGTATTGTAGTCTTCCACGTACTTATCGGTATATCGAAGCTCTTCCACGTACCAACCAGGTATATCGAAACTCTTTCACGTACCCACCAAGTACTTCGTGATATCGAAACTCTTTCACGTACCCACCAAGTACTTCGTGTGCTTGGCATATATTGAAAGGTGTTTCATGTACTTGGCATATATAGAAAGGTGTTTCACGTATATAGGAAGGTCTCGTGCCATACGGTTGTGCATTAAACAACACCACTACGGATTTGAACTCCCACGTACCTTGAGTATATCGGGATACACCATTACGATTCCTGAGACCAACTGAGTTAACCTTTTGGCCGTCTTGACAGAGCAATACACTGAGAACAACAATCAAGGAGATTACTACGCACGTACCGTCCAAGTAATCGGGTATTCAGGAAAGGGTACGGTCCCAATCCTCCTTGTCGCGTTTTACTATTGGACCCTACGGTATATAGCGATTTGCGAAGCCTTGACAATCCTGTGAGGTTACAGACTGTTGAACCCACTCTTATCACGTAATTTTTCTTGTGGCCTTAGTTTGCATAGGGTTTTGTCTGGATTGCTTTTCTTTTGTTTAGCTTTCCCTAGGAGAAACTGTTGTTTCAGTCACTCTGGCTGAATTTCCTTGGAGAAGGTCTCGTAGGATTCAAAACTTACCACCCGAATATCCCCTTAACCAGGAGGTAATTTTGTGGGTAAGGATGGACCCACAAGCCATGGTCATGTCAACTGAAATGGAAAACCCCACTTTGAATATTGGAGCACGTTTTTTCCCTCCAACCCCTCTAGATTCACCTGCCTACAACCCCCCACAGGGTGAAGAGGCACACAATTCTACTTCACAAGACTTACCTCCCATCTTTCCGGGAGAGCCTAGATCGGTGGAATGGTTAAATCCACCCCAGGGTGACCCTGCAGTAGCTGTTGGTCCAGCAGCATCTTATTGGACATCATCTCTAAGCCACCTAGTGGCTCATTTTTCCATTGCATCCCCACCTAGTTGGGATACTCCTGACAACTCTCTAGTACCTTATCAAGAGCGCCTAACTCGATTATGTGTTATGGTCGTGGATTTTTCACGACGGAGCCTTGCACGAAGGGTCGAAGACCCGACATTACCTCCTTATCAACCACTCCCGAGTCATTATTTATCTTATGATTCACCGGAATCATCCACCCAACACGTGACCACTTCTGAGGCTGGTTAACCATCCACTCTTGCACATACACACCCTAGACAGGAGACCCGTCCTATACCTCATACGTCCCAACCTATTGAAGGACAACAATCCAACACACCTGTGACTACCATGGTTACATCACCTGCTCCTCCCCCACCCCAAACTTCGCGGGGAGGATACTCTTTACCTCCTACTTTCATTACATGTAATTCTAATCCTACAATAGATAATCAACAACCCGTGTTGGGTCAACCTTTACTTAGTGGTCAGCAAGTTGTTGTTGGGGGGAAACCCCCGTCTCTTTACCATAATACTGCAGGAGGAGTTCCCATCAGTCCTTCCATTGGATTACCTCCCAGACCTTCCACTATGGGACTATCTCATGTTGGGGGACCATCCAACGTAATTCAACCACCATCGAGTCAAGCGTATCCAGGTTATCTTAACCCTGTGTCGGGACAAATCAATCCCAGAAACGCACTCTACGGGGTACCCTACCCCGGAAAGCCATACACTCTATGGGGACAACAAAATGTTTTACAACATGGACCCCCACCTACAGTCCCTCAAGTCACTCCACCCCTGTTTGGTCCACCCCCACCTCCCATTGGAGGCGACGAGCCCCCACAAAAATCTGGAGGAGGCGGACCTCTACCTTCTGGCATAAGACCACCTCATTCCGGCCATCATGTCCCACCCCCTCTTGGCGGCGGAGGTGGAGGCCCTCACCCTTTAGGCGGAGGCGGAGGACCATCCCATCCCGGTGGTGGCAATGGAGGACCATCCCATCCTGGTGGTAGTGGTGGAGGAGCATCCCATCTTGGCGATGGTGGAGGACCACCCTACTATGGTGGTGGTGGTGGTGGAGGACCATCCTACTATGGTGGAGGTGGTGGAGGAGGCCCTTACCCGTCCAGCGGTGGTGGACCACCACCCCCTCCCGGCCAAGGCGGTGGGGGGCCACCCTATTTTGGTGGTGGTGGCGGACCACCACCCCCTCCCAGCGGAGGCGGTGGAGGCCCATCCTATTCCGGCAGTGGCGACGGACGACCACCTCCTCCCGGCGGAGGCGGTGGCAGCCCATCCTATCCTGGTGGAGGCAGGCCCCCACCTCATGGTAATGAGCCACCTTATTATGGTAATGGACCACCTTTTTATGGTGGTGGACCTACTTACGTTCTAGGTGGCACACCCCCTTACGGTCAGTTTCCTCTGGGAACACCTTATAATCAGTCGATTCAAGGTCCTACCGGTCCATACATGCCTTATCAGTACTATCAGTATCCCCAGCTGAACCAACAGCTACCCTTTTTGGTTACTTTGACTTACCCAACTTGTCTCGTCTGACAAATCATCCCATTTTCCATGGGCATAACTGGCCACCCATTCTAGTTAATTTACCATCAGATATCCCCAAATTTGATGGCAGGCCTGGCGAGGATCCTAAAAACCATGTGATGACCTACCATTTATGGTGTTCATCCAAGTCCTTGATGGACGACTCGATCGATCTTAGTTTATTTCAACGGACTCTCACCGGCCCAGCTGCTAAGTGGTACATTGAATTACCACCCCATTCTTTTCCTGATTTCCGATATCTTGATATGTCATTTTTGACCCACTTCCACTTACCCATCCGCTATGAGACCAGTACGGACTTATTGACTTCCCTTTGCCAGAACACTACCACTCTTATTTCCGATCATATTCATGAATGGTGGTGAGTATGATGTCTTATTAAGGCTCATATTCCAAACCAACTCTTAGCGGACTCGTTTACAAAGTCACTTTTACCCATCGTAGATCGAGATGTAGCTATGGGGGGAGCTTTCACTGAGGAAGAGGCTATTTCTCGTGCCCATTACCTAGACTTGGTCTATGCTCAATCCGACACATTGTATGAAATTGTTCCTGACGCGCCTCGCCCTATGTACGATCCCGCGAAACCACCCAAGGGACCACAAACTGATGGCATCATTGGTTCCCTTGCCTCCCATCGTTCTATTCAAACTGATGGCTCGTCAAACCCCCAAGGTTCTTCCCCATCACCACCACATGTTGGAAACAACACTACCAAGTCCACCACTCCTGCTTCCACCGAAGAGGTGAATTCTGTGCAATCAGCTTCATCTTCGAAATCCGGTGGTATGAAGAAGAATAAAGGGAAACCTAAGAAATATTCTAACCAACAGGAGTCCAAGCCCACTCAAGAAGACACCAAACAGAAGAGGAAGTTAAAGTATCCTTGTTTGCTCTGCGTTGGAGACCACTTCTCAAAAGAATGTACCCACCAAGACAAAGTTCAAAAGTTTCTCAAAGAAAACTCTACTACTGCAGTTCTCAACGATCCCTTCCCCACTCAAAACCAATAGCTTATTGCACACACCTCTCCTTCCCAAAGAGAAGCATCCTCCACCGCACATGTTCTCATGATACGTAGTGAGACCATCATCTTGAACAACCATTCTCGTTCGTATGACTCCATCCTGCCAAAGGAACCCGTTGGAAGTAATACTAAAAAAGCTTCCACTTCGATTCCCGATGTCACCGTACCGCCCACTTCTCTCACCATCGAGAAGCCCTCTTTCGAGTCCGTGTTGTGTCCACCCAAGAGCACGATTAGAAAATCTATTTTCAATCCCAATTCTCGGGCCGCTCAGAACTACAATATTGTAGAGGACTTGGCACAATCTCCTTGTGCTATGTCGATGCTTGAGGTCTTGCAAAACTGTCCTAACCAGTGCAAGACTCTCCTTGCTTCCATCGGTGCGATTGATCCGGATTCGTCGAATACCATCATGTTCCGGCTGGAATACTTTAAACCAAGGATTTCCCATCAGTTGGCATTTCAAGTTTCCACAAACATTGTTGGGAAGACAATCCATCGTACCATCTTGGACGAAGGTGCCTCTACTTCAGTCATGTCGATCTCATGTTGGAGAGCCATTGGCTCTCCCAAGTTGAACCGTTCTCCTACCACTTTGAAAGCATTCGACAGACGTGGCTTTCAACCTCATGGGTTGTTACAAGATTTAGCAGTTGAGTTGGGGCGCAAGACCTCCACCATTAATGTGGAAGTGGTCGCTTCCCCGTTAGATTACAACATTCTGCTTGGTCGTAATTGGTTTTACGCCATTACTACGGTTGCATCATTTGTCTTTCGCATAGTACAATTCCCTCATTAAGGCCGAATTGTTACCATCGACCAACTGGATTTCTGCACACCTGGCACCTACTCATCCAGGAGATAACGTTCCATTACTCGGACAATCTTCGCATCAGTATGAGAGCGTGGGGGTTGGCCTCATTAAGGATTCATCCCTTATGGGAATTTTTGCTACTTCGGATCCCCCAAATCATGTTTCCACGGTGAACATGATCTCCTCGCAAATTTCATCCATTCCCAACTCTACTGATTCATGGCTTGTACCTAACGAAGCCACCACACATCTGATTGGAGACACTATGCCTCTTTCACCCACTGAACTTACATACGAGGCTATCCAATCAGCTCCGGAGGACCACTTAGTTGTGGACTCCACCTCCTATTCTCTACAGTAGACATCATCTGATCCTCTGCTGCAGACTTTTCATTCCGATGAGTCCATCATGGAAGTCATGAGTGTGGATGATCCTCCATGGGAAGACCTCCACCGTTGTTCGTCTTTCCTTCCTTCATTGGATACTATGGAGAATAGCATGAGCACCATCTTTACACCAGATGTCTACTCTTGCTCTCAGTGCTCAATGCTTACTCAAGTCTTTCAAGGGTGATGTTGGAGAGCTTGGAAGGAGATGCCAACATCTTGGAAATCAAGGTATAACATTATAATCAACTTCTTTAGATTTATTAATGATAACTAGGCCTATTCTCTCATATTATGTCTCTTGTTTTTTTATATGTAATATGTTGTAGTATATATATAGCTTAAAGCATATATTTGCTTGGAAGTTTTGGTTCTTTGTCTTGTTTCACAGGTTCAAGCCTTGGAGATCAAGCTTGGAATTGGAGCTAGGATAGCCTACAAGTTGGAGGTAAGACCTATCTCTTTCCCTTTCCTTCCATATTAAAATTTCATGTAGTTTCCTGATCTAGGAGAGTAGATCACCATTTTTTTCTATATTGGGTAGGTATCTAGGGACCTAATTGATCCCAAGAGGACTTCTTTTTATCTGTAAGAAGAAAGCTCTACTACAGAAACTGGCGACCATATTGAGGACCTTTCCCTAGTTTCACCCTTGTATTGCTTGTTTATATCATTAAACCCTCTTCTAATTGTTGTTTCTCATCACCTTAGATCCTCTTTGATCATAATTGAGGAACATTTTAAACTAGGGACCTCATCTTTGCTTGGATCTAGGAAAAACTTTTCATTTTTTAATGCTATAGGAGAATTTTCGCTCCCTCAAAACTTACAAAGCAAAATTTCCAAATTTTCGCTCCTTGATATTCTGCTAGGGAACGAAAAATTCTAAATTTTCGCTCCCCCACATTTTTCAAGGGGTCTAAATTCTCAAATTGTCGCTCTGTGTTGGTCTATGCAGGGGCGAAAATTCCTTGTTTTGGTCATTTTTGAGCTTGTTTTAAGGGGTTCCCTTCGGTGTTTTGCTTGAAAAATTTTGGTGTGCCTCCATATGTTCCATTGGATTACTTTTGGTACATTTTTGAATAAATTTGAGTCTCTCTTGATTCCTTTTCATCCACATTTTGTCTCTAGTCCTTCGTTGGCCGCTTTAAGGCAATTTGGTCTGTTTTGAGTCCTCTAAGACAAATTACACTTTTGGGAGTCAAGTGTACCTTACTAGTAGATTTGTTATCTCTGTAATATCGTTTTGAACCCTTTCAAACCTTGTTTGAGAGGATTTTAGACCTTCTTTCTTTGTTTGGAAGACTAAGTTATACCTTGGAAACTTGAAACCCCCTAGCATTAACCTTGATCCCTTTCTTTGTTTTTTCAGTTTTATGAGTTTCATTCTTTTGTGAAGTGGTATTATCATATTATTAACACTGATTTAGACCATTCCATACCCATTTTCGTTAGATTTTGGACCCTTATTCCTTGTTTGGAATTTGGAGTACTTGGAAAATCGAAACCCCCTTGGGTTGACTTGATCCCTTGTGTACATTTTTTATTTTTCTGAGTTAAAGTCTCTTGATCAGTGATTATATGACATTTCTATGGCTGATTTAGACTCATCCAAATCGTATTTGTATTTTTTTGGACACTCTTGGCATGGTTTGGAAGTTCGAATCCTTTCTTTGGTCTCTTGAGTCAACTAGTGCTTTGTTTGCTTGTTGGGTAGAATTGTCAATATTTTCGAGCCCCAATAGCTTGCGCTTGTTTTTAAAATTATTCTTTCCATCTGATTGTGATTGGATTCAAGTTTTAGAGATATATTTACTATGCTATTCCAAAGGTTTTCTTGGTTTGGTGTGATTTGGTTTAGCTTTTAGGATTTGAAATACTTGGGACATCCTTGTCTTTTGAAGTCGTTTTCTTGGGTTGCGCATCTTGTTTCCTTTACATGCTTAGCTATATATTGATTGTTGGAGAATATTGATTCCTTACCTCCACTTTAATTCAAAGAGAATATTAATGGTGTTCCTCTTTTGCTAGATTCACAAACTTGGAAAACATAAATATTCTCTTACCTTAGTTTGATCATTTGGCATTCTTGGTCTTACACTCATAAGAAGAAGAAAGGGTTGTTTCATATTTGTGTGCATTTGAGTTACAAAACATTATTGAGTGTTTTATTTGTATTACATTTGTTTGGAAGCATTCATGGAATTTTTATTTCCCATTGCTTAGATCTGTATTTTTCAAGTGTAAAAAGATAGGAGACAAACTAGAATTTTAGTTCGATGTCGATGGAAAGATCTATTTTTGTCACTTTAGGATAATTTGGCGTGCATAATTTTTAAATTTTTTGTCTTGAAAAATATAAAATTGCATTTGCATAGGGATTTTCATTTGGGAAGAAAAAATATATCTCTCTCGTTCTTAAGTAGGACTTCATCGAAAAGAAGATTTGCATCTCATACTTGCATGGTTTTGAGTCAGGTCCAAATTTCATCTATCCACTTAACTGCATAAGATAAAATCAAGTGCTAATTAAGTTAAAATCTTGTATCAACTTGGTGTGATAGGATAGAGACGTGTTCTGACATCGTAAAATGTAGGATTTATCGTTTTTTTCCTACACTGAAGTCCGGGGGATTGTAGTTCTTCCACGTACTAGTTGGTATATTGAATGACATTTCATGTACTTAACGGTATATAGAAAGGTTCTTCACATACTCAATGGTATATAGGAAGGATCCCGTCGAATGATTTTTCATTAGACGACACTACTACATATGTGATCTCCCACGTACCTTGTGTATATCAGGATACCCCTATAGAATCCTGGAAACATCCAAGTAAACCTTATGGTCATCTTGTTGTTGCAATACACCGAGAAAAACAATTGAGGATATTAATACACACGTACTGTCAGGTAGTCAGGTTATACAGCCAAGGGTACAGTCCCAATATTCCTTGGTTAGTTCTCTGAAAAATTGGGTTGAGTATAATTGTTCGACCCCACAGTATATCGTGAGTTCTGAAATCTTGGCACACCCATGAGGATCCATCTTTTATATCCCTCCTATTCACAAGTTTTCCTGTTGATTTTAGTTTGAGTAGCGTTTTTTGTGTGAGATATTTAGAAGGCTTTAGAGAGTTTAGATGTGGAAACCTATTCTAGGACTACCAATCAAGAGATCCCTTTTCAAGGGGTACCATTTTTTTTCCTTCAGATGGAGATATTGGTCCTCCCTTTATTTTCACTTTAAATATTCCTAGATTAACCATAGGATTATCAGTATGGTTATTCAATCCAGTGATTATGGATGTACCTAATGTTTCAAATTTTAACTGTCTACCATGAGAGTGTCAATCCCAAATTGATCCTTCCCCTTCTTCATCAAATGTATATTCTTGTTCCTCTTCCTCTCCTGATAAAAGCAGTGATTCCAGTAGTTAGGACGATAGGAAGAAGAAGAAGAGGAAGATTAAGAAGAAGAAGGATAAGAAAGATACCAAGCATCAACCAACTGCGTCTGACAACACTCATTCTATTCAAACACCTCGTAGACCCAAATTCCCTTGCAAGATTTGCAGGGGTGATCACCTTCTTAAGGATTGTCCTAGTCTTTGCAAAGTGTTAGAAGAGTGGTATAAAGCCTCCAAAAAAACTATATCATCAACCTCTGTACATCATACTGATGATACCCCATCAACCAGTGACTCTATGGTTAAGGGTCATAAAGGTAAATTCAAGAATCCTTGTTTGTTATGCAAGGGAATGAACCTTATGTACCTTTGTCCTCACATGGATGAAGCTTCACAATTGTTGGAAGAAATTATTGTATCTCAGAAGCATCTTCCAACAGGATATCGCAAGTTGTCTCTTGACCCCCCATTGGTTGATGAAGTAGTTGATCCATCTACATCCTCGGTCGATCCCACTCTTTTCTCAAAGAGTGAATAACAAGTAGTTCATCCCACTCTTCCTTTGAAAAATGAAATTGAATTGGTCGAGTCGATGTCATCTCTTCTCGATCCCACTCTTTCATTGGAGAATGCTAATACTGAAGTAGTCACCATGACATAATATTCGTCTTAGCCTACTCTTCCAGTTGAGAGTGAACCAAAAACCAATGATTTTTTCCTAGTCAGTTCAGATTGTTCTAGGAAAGGCGAAGCCCTTCCCATTTCAATAAGACCCTCTCCATGTACTGAGGTCATTTCCTTTGATTGGAGTAGTCTAAAAGAATCTCATCTTCCTTCGAGTGTTCCATTCCAGATATCCATATGAGTTTATGATAACGAAATATTTTACACTATAGTTGATGAAGGAGCTTATGTTAGTATTTTATCCTCAACTACTTGGCAAGCTATAGGTTCCCCTCGGCTTGTGTCAGTCACTGATCAGATATTGGCCTTTAATAGAAGACCTACTGGACCATTAGGGATCCTTCCTCGGTTACCTATTACCTTAGGAGGGAAAACTGTCTACATTGATTTTATGGTAGTCCAAGGTCCCTTATATTTTAATATGATCCTTGGAAGAGATTATGTTTATGTAACGAAGGTTGTAGTGTCCTCACTCTTTCGAGTGATGTATTTTCCCCATGATAGGAGGATTGTGACCATTGATCAACTTTTCTTTGTTAAACCTAAACACCGCATGACTGCTAGTCATCAGACTTCCGTGAATGTTACTCATGTTTTAGTGGTTTCTACCCTTTAAGGATGGGGTGCATGTCTTGTTGGCACGGGATAGATCCGCAGGAAGTGCGGAAGCCGACAGGAATGAAATCCAAATCCCGCGAAAGAAGGAATTACCGTGAAGTCTAAGGAAGCGCAAGAATAGTTTAGAATATTTAATTGATAAGTCGGCCAACATGGGCCATTTTGTAATAGGATAGAAGCATACAAATAGAAGTATATTGTAAGCCTAAGGGCATCGGAGTTTAGAGATTAATGCGATCTTTTGGCTTCTGTTGACTATTCCCTGCGAGGTTCATTCCGCAGATGTTAATGATAGAAGATGTTCGGTTATGAATTCTGTTGTTATGCGATGATGGATTATTTAAATGCTTTCTATTGATTTGTGTTGATACATGTTGTTTGTTAACGTGAATGCACTGTTGAAATTGCTTTGAGATAGATATGTGAATGTTTGGTTAAATAGACTATTATAAATATTGTAATCTCTAATTGACGTGCACATATCCTCTTCGCAACTGCGGAAGCTTGGTTCCTGCAACACCCTTATTTGCCTTGGGTGAGACCTCACCTGCTTGCAAATGTTGTTGGGAAGGGTAACTCCTTTCTGTGCAGTGAATAAGGGGTTGTTGGTGTTGTTGACGACAAAGTGAACCCCTGTCGAAAGACCTTGTGTCAACAAATGGTTCCGTTGCTGGGACCTTGAGAAGAAAGAAGAGGATATGCTGTGGCATCCAACGAAGCCAGAGATCCAAGAGTGGTTCAGTCAGAAAGAAGAAGAGTTTGCGGAATAAGAAAGGAGGAACCCAGTAGAGATAGTAGAAAGTTGGTTACAAAAGCACATATACTCGGATATCCATGAGATATTCTTCGCCGAATTTCCAATAATACTACAGGAGTGGCTCGCGCAGATGACATTCATAGGACATACCAACCATAGTATCGGATCAAGTCAGTGGACTCCAGAACTAATTTGATAGCTGAAGCAAATCAACAATACAGTATCAAGGGCCATCGATTTCTGGATTGATAGTATCCTAGAGGGGTACATCACTGAGTTTGCGGTAGATACCAATAGTTCGTACAGTGACGCGGAGAGACTATTTTTCAGGGGACCAAGGGGTAGGTTTGTCCTGTCACTGAACTTGTGGATTAAGATGCTGGTGTCCTAAAAGGGCATGATGAAAATGACCTCCGATGAGTAGACAGATTGGTGGGCAGGGGTTGTAGGTATCGCATGGTTACAGATGCGCTAGGAAATATGCAAGGTAGATGGACATGAGCGACGACGAATTTCTAAGGGAAGTTGAGGAAGACTTTGGCACCTTGAGAAGTGGAATGATATTCCGGCGTCATGATAAGTGGATGAGGATTGAGGAAGAGTCCCTCGAGAGGACCGGAAGGGAAGCCTACGCAACAGGGCCACAGAGGACAGAGCTCCCTTATTGCAAGGAGGAAGGTGGTGACCACGCTACCCCAGAAGAAGGGCAGATCGTAAGCTACCACATACCTTCGACCCCGCACGCCACCTATCAATTTAAAGGAAAAACCACAAGTAATTCACAGAGATGCCCCACGTGTAGTGGGAAAAGTAGCGCATCAGTAAGTGACAATAGTAGGAACACCGCAATGGAGGACGATACGAAGATGCCAAGTTTCATAGAAAGCGTGATGGAGGATCCCGAACAGTTTTTGTTTTTATGCGAAGCAGTGTGGACTATGAAGCAGGTCCAAAATGAAGACATCAAAAAGGGGCAGTTGGCGATGACATTTCGAGGCCGTGCAATGGACTGGTTCATAAAATATACTAAGGTTCCAAGGAAAACATTGGCAGAAATCAATGCAGTGATGAGTCAGGAATTTAAATAACCCAAGTCAAAAGCACAGTACATTACTGAGCTCAAAGAGATTAGGCAATACCTGAATGAACCAGTATGGGAGTTTGATCAGAGATACAAGACACTGATAGCTAAAGTCAGTGTTCCAATAAACGATCTGTAGCACAAAGAGTGGTTTATCGCCGGGTTGGTACCACATATTAGAGGACCATTGATGCAGCAGAAGGTTGCGGATCAAGCCAAAGCATTAGAAATCGCGATGAAGCTAGAGGCTTCATCAATTGGAGAGACTGGGGTTGGAATGGATAAGATTCAAGCACAACTGGCTACGTTGACGCTCCAATTGGAGGACATGAAGCAAGGGAAAAATAACCGCGCAGATGTATGGTGCACCAGATGTAGGACGGAAGGCCATCATAAGGATAATTGTTCAGTGTTTTAGCAGTATTTGAATTCAGGGGCGCCGAACCCCCTTCGCTAGGAAGGTCTACCATGGTGTCCCATTTTCTAGACCAAGGGGCATCGACCAAAGGACTGCATATACTTACAGAATATGGTGTCGAAACTAGCGAGTCTGTATTGTAAATTCTGTCGATCAATGGGGCATGATGAAAAGGATTGCAGAGCACACGATTTGTTGCAAGAACGGAACATGGATGCATACCTGGTAAAGGGAGAAGAGGAACAATTGGGATTGCAGTAGCCGCAGTATGCCTAGCAACAACCGTAGTTTACACAGATTCCACAATTTGACCAAGGACAGTATGGGAAACTACAGTATGGCGCATCGCAGTATCTGCAACCACAGTACCAGCAGCCGTTGTATCAACAATACCCACAACCGCAGTATCAACAACCATAGTACTAGCAGGCGCAGTATGGATCGCCGCGCGGAGGATTTGGTAGAGGATTCCGGGGAGGACGTGGTGGTGGCGCTGGAAGGGGTGGAGCTGCTAGACGGGGTCGAGGACCTCCTACATGCTACATTTGTGGGAAACAAGGACATTTCACAAGGGATTTCCCCAACCCATCCCCGCAATGCATGTACTGTAGTGGAGTGGACCATAACATCGAATATTTCCCACAACTCATCGCCAGATGGTAGACGAAGAACCTACCACCTCTGCCTAACCAAAACTATAATCAGAACCAGAACCAACCAGCAGTACAGAAGATATCGTCGGAAGCTAGAAAGTAATCTACGACAGTGGGAATAGTGACACAAGGAAAAGCAACAATAGGAGCTGACTAGCCGCACCATACCGTTCGACCAGCGAAACATGTCACCTTCGATGCGGAGGCTGCAAAGGATGTCTTCTCGAAGTCACAATAAGGAATGTTGGGGCAGCAGAGGAACTCATCTCCTCAAGCGGAGATTTACAATATGCCACCGACGTTCGATCGAATGAAATCGCCGCGGAAGGCCACTACCGTAAGAGAATTCATCAGGAGTTTTTTAGAATTAGTGAAAGATGAGGAGGCATTGGAGGAGATATCCAAGCTATTGAGTCGATAGGAGGGCAGACGTCAGGAACCCAGGGTTAATCGCATATAGAAGAAAAGGAAGACAGGTAGAGAAATGAGGATGTCGGCACAAATCGGAGCGTTCGATGTCGACTCCATCATTTTGAATTTGTGGTCAGACGTGCACATTCTGACAAAACAAACATGGGAAACAATGGGAAAACCACAAATGACTTGGTCACCAGTACAGTTGCGATTGGAAAACCAGAGCAAGGTCACCCCTCTTGGCCGAGTGTGTCAACTTCCCATCGAAATCGAAGGACTTCGAACATATGTTGATTTCGATGTTATAGAGATAGTAGATAACACATGTCTGTATCTAGCACTATTGGGAATCGACTGGGCAATGGAAAATCAAGAAATCATCAATTTCAAGAAGTGGATCATGTCATTTGAATATCGGGAAATAAGGGTTGTCACACCACTAGACCCTGCGGAAGGACAACGATACGTAGAGCCCACCAAAGACGAATATAGGGAAGGATGGGATAGCCTATATAATATTTCTGAAGATTACATCAATCCAACTGATGGAGGGGAGTTGGAATGGTGCATCTCTATCTCAACATCTTCAGACTTAGACGAGGCACTAGAAAATTGGCGAAACCGACTTCATGAAGTATCGTTTCGCAGATGTGCAAGGATTACACAGTCTGTGCGTTGGGTGGCTACTGAGGAGAGCGCATTAACGACGTACAAGGGGCTATCAAATTTGAGAACCTTCTTAACAAAATTTGAAGGAAAGGTAGCCGAACCACACAGATTCTTGGCCTTGGAGGAAGCCTTGAAGGCTACTCCTGCGCGCTGGTGGGCAGCGCATAAATCAAGGATATCAAACTGGCCACTATGCCGACGCCTCCTGGAGGTCCATTTTGGAGACACCACAACATGGAATGGACAAATATACGATGGCCAGGGTAACCCAAACGAACATGTGAAGGCTTTTCAGCACCAATGGGCAGCGTGATCGGAGTGGGTGCATGCCTTCGTGCATACGTTGGATGAAGTACCGTGGAGTTGGTATGTCACGATGGAGATGTGACTCGGTACACTTTCTTGGGATCAGTTAACAATTGGATTTAGCCAAACGTTCTCCTTCTCAGACGAAAATCCCTTCATCCATAATGCACTTCAGTAAATCAAGAAGAAGATTTTTGAGGTGGAACCAACAACACAGTTATCAGAACTCTAATGGACCATGACACCCGAAATGATGATGGACTACTACAATATCTCAGGAGAACCGAACGATGATGATGATGACCTAAGAGCCACATATGTGCCGGAGTCCGAAGGCAGACGCAACATGAAGGCACCTAAGCTTCCATCCAACAAGTACAACCAGCCACTGAATATTACGAAGGTAAACATCGGGTCGGAAGAAAACCCGAAATTGGCGAGCATTGGAGATTATTGGGATGAATTGACTATCGAAAATATGATAGATCTGCTGCATGAGTTTCATGACTTGTTCCCAATGAAATTATCATAAATGAAGGGAATCTTCGGGGACCTCGGTGAAATGAAGACTCCCCTGAAACCTGGTGCGAAGCCAATTAAACAAAGACCATATCACTTAAATCCACAACACAAGGAACGAGTACAGGCTGAAATTGAGAGAATGTTGGAAGCTGACATCATTGAACCAGTCGAAGAGTCAGAATGGATTAGTCCGATGGTCATCGAAGATAAGAAAACCGAAGAAGTAAGAATTTATGTCGACCTACGGAAGTTGAACGATGCATGTTTACACGACCTGTTCCCGACACCATTCACAGATGAAGTACTCGAAGGAGTTGGCGGTCAGGAAATTTATTCGTTTACGGATGGGTTCTCAGTCTACCACCAAATTAGGATTGCGAAGGAGGATAGGCATAAGACCATGTTTTTCCTAGAATGGGAGTATTTCCAATATACAGTGATGCCATTCAGTCTGAAAAATGCCCCCACAATATTCTCACGACTGGTAGTCGTAGGATTCAAATACTATATCCATAAATTTCTCACAATATACATGGACGATTGGATAGTCTATGGGATGGTCAAGAACCACATTACGAACCTCATACTAATGTTAGAATGATGTCGTCACCACCAGATATCTCTTAACTTGAAGAAATGCATCTTTTGTGCCCCATTCGGGATACTGCTGGGACACATTGTTTGCAAGGAGGGCCTGTTCATTGATCCAACAAAGATTGTCATCATTGTTGACCTTCCACTGCCAACAACACTTAAAAAACTCATGGCAATATTGGGCCACACAGGCTATTACCACAAGTTCATCAAAGGATACACCACAATCACAGCACCCATGAAGAAACTACTAAAGAAGGATGTGAAATTCTAATGGAACGGAGAATGCCATATGAGCTTAGACGTTTTGAAGACAAATATGGTGGAAGCACCCATCCTTTCCTTCCTAGATTGGAAGAAAGAGTTTCATGTCCACGTTGATGCGTCGTCCAGTGCACTCAGTGTTATCTTGGCCCAACCAGGTGAAGCTGACATCGACCATCCGATAGCTTTCGCAAGTAGGAAGTTGTCGATAGCAGAAAAAAATTATACAAACACTGAGCGAGAAGGACTAGCAATGGTCTACACCCTACAGAAGTTTCGACATTATATTTTAGGGGGACACTTCAAAATGTTCAACGATCATTCAGCGCTGAAGTATTTGGTGAACAAACTTGTGTTTGGGGGGGGGGGGTTTTCCAATGGCTATTGCTCTTTTAGGAATTTGATTTTGAGATCATCGTGAAGCCAGGATGGTTGAATGTAGGACCCAACCACCTATCAAGGATCGAGTCAGGAGAGGAACCATGGAGCATTGATGAAGGATTACCAGACGCCCAGCTATTCAAGGTTGAAATGATCGACGACTACTATGAACCAATTATTCAATTCCTAGCAACAGGAAAGGCACTAGAGGAATTCACCACGAGTCAGAAGAAACAGTTAGTTTTCAAGGTCGCGGCTTCCAACTAATCGCAGGACAGTTGAACAAGATGGGCCTCGATGAGATATTACGCCGCTACGTTCTCCCACGCGAGCAAGAATGGATTTTAGCCAAGGCACATGATGGCATTGTCGGAGGACATTATGGAGGTCGGGCCACAACGAAAAAGATCCTGACAACCGGATTATGGTGGCCAACCATGCATAACGATGCCACTGACTATGCCAAAACCTGCGACGTCTATCAACGCACAGGGAAACCATCGAGATGGGATGAGATGCCATTAGTACCCCAGGTCACGCTGCAGGCATTCGACAAATGGGAGGTAGATTTTGTAGGACCCATTAACCCTCCAGGAAAATGCACCGAGTCACGCTACATAATAACTGCAATTTAATATTTGACATGCTGGGCGGAGGCCGCGCCAATCAAGGATTGTACCGCATCAACGGCTGCATGATTCCTCTTCAACAACATGGTCACCCGATTCGGATGCCCAAAGATTTTACTAAGTGATCAAGCAACGCACTTTGTGAACAAGACAATCGCAGCACTAATGGAGGAGTTTCAGGTTCAGCATAAGAAGAGTACTCCTGCAAATGGGACAGTAGAAGCATTCAACAAAATACTGGAACACGCACTCACAAAGGTATGCAACACAAATCAAGACGATTGGGACCTTAAAATTCCAGCAGTCCTCTGGGTCTATCGAACCATATGCAAGCGATTAACTGGACAAACTCCATTCAAACTTGTCTACGCTAAAGAAGCAGTTATGCCAATGGAATACATTGTTTCAAGTTTGCGTATTGCAGTCACCACAGACAGGAGCGATGACAATGGGTTGGAAGAACGACTAGCACAATTAGTACACTTAGAAGAAGATCGGTTCATCGCAGGATTCCACCAGTAGGTTGAAAAGGATCGCAAGAAAGCATGGGACGACCGTCACATTAAGCAGAGATACTTTCAGAAAGGTGACATGGTGTTGCTATATGACAACAAGTTCATGAAACACCCGGGTAAATTACAAATGCACTGGTTAGGACCCTACATCATCAATTTTGTCACTAATGGTGGTGCAGTGTAGTTACAGACCTTAGATGGGGTATTGTTGCCTTGCATGGTGAACGGAAATAGGCTAAAGCACTATCGATGTGATCTGCCACAGTAAAAAAAAAAAAAAGACGCAGGACTTGAACAATGCGAAGACATGAAGGCCAGTTAGACTCTAACAAGGATAGTGGAAAGAGAGGGGGCAGTCATTCAGATCGCATGTCGCCACTACGTGTGGAGGTCCACTCTACACGTGCGAATCCACACCTAAGCATGCGACCATAGATAAGCATCACTAGAAGGCGGCAAAGGAAATGATGATTGAATCACATCCGAGCATGCAACCGCAGCCGACGGTAAAGGGAAAGGACAATTGAACCGCAAGAAGAGGGCCAGGATTGTACGAATGATGATGGTAATCGACCCCGCAGACATGAAGCACAAGCATAAATACCGATGGAGGAGGCCGCTAGAACAACAAGGTATCGATGAATAGGGAGATCACATTCAGGATACTACATTTTGAAAGTTGATCAGACAGGTAGTTGAATAAGGAGTTCCAAGGAGGTTGTGGAAATGGTTCATTTCATTTCGCATGGCAGCACACCAGGTGCGCTGAGAGCTAGAACGACGAGCGTCCATACAAAACCAGCAAGGGAAGCAGCGCAAAGACTCTAGTAAAACACTATTGAGGTATCATCCAAGATGTCTAAGTATGTGGCGGAAGTGAGAAGTTTCATGGTCCCGAGGACCACCAGAATTCCAGGAGTAAAGGCTCCACAGCCCTAGTAGAAGGTTGCTCAGGGCGCGAAACAGATGTGTCAAAGCAGACGACCTGTCTCCCACCTCGGTGACGTAGGTGAACTTTTACTTAGTCAGGACCAAGAACCAGGCAGGGCAGTAGTGGCCAAAGAGGTAGATGATGAAGGTTCCAAGGGATTGGCAGATGAGTGAAATAAGTACATGACAGCGAACCAGTTCCCGACGGATGAAGATAGGAAAAACACAACAGCGAGTTCCGGATAGTAAGAACAGTTTTAGAGACCAAGCACACTCCAAGGCAGGCTCAAAATAGTAGAGTCCGGATGAGGTGGCTTGGGACGAGCCACAAGTTTGTGTTAGGGGCCTGTTGGAACAGGATAGATCTGTAAGAAGTGCGGAAGCCGACAGGCATGAAAGCCAAATCCCGCAAGAGAAGGAATTAACGCGAAGTCTAAGGAAGCGCAAGAATAGTTTAGAATATTTAATTGCTAAGTTGGCCAACATGGGCCATTTTGTAATAGGATAGAAGCATACAAATAGAAGTATATTGAAGCCTAAGGGCATCGGAGTTTAGAGATTAATGCAATCTTTTGGATTCTGTTGACTATTCCCTGCGAGGTTCGTTCTGCAGATGTTAATGAATGAAGATGTTCGATTATGAATTATGTTGTTATATGATGATGGATTATTTAAATTCTTTCTGTTGATTTGTGTTGATACATGTTGTTTGTTAACGCGAATACACTGTTGAAATTGCTTTGAGATAGATATGCGAATGTTTGGTTAAATAGACTGTCGTAAATATTGTAATCTCTTATTGACGTGCACATATCCTCTTCGCAACTACGGAAGCTTGGTTCCTGCAACACCCTTATCTACCTCGGGTGAGACCTCACTTGCTTGCTGGTGTTGCTAGGAAGGGTAACTCCTTTCTGGGCCGGTGAATAAGGGGTTGTTGGTGTTGATGACGACAGAGTGAACCTCTGTCGAAAGACCCTGTGTCAAGATGTCTCCATCCCCTAGACATCATGTTGGATATATCCCATGTCTTCAGCCTGTGGACATCATGTTGGAGCTATCCCATGTCTTCAGCCTCTAGACATCATGTTGGATTTATCCCCCTAGATTCTTAAGTTGGGGGGCACACTACCAACATTTGGACATCATGTTGGGTAGGAATTGGTCCCATGCATAGTTTATTTTCAGTTTCAAGCTTGTGTAAAAATGAAACCAATCATGTGAAAAGTTCCCTTTCTGTTTCAATCTCGTTAAAAAATAAAACGAATAACTAGGAGCATAGTTCCCTTTTTGTGTCAAGCTCGTTAAAAATTGAAACAAGTCCCCATGAGCATAGTTTCATTCTATTTCAAGCTCATTAAAAAATAAAATGGGTCCCTACGAGCATGGTTCCTTATGTGTGTCAAGCTCGTTAAAAAATGGAATAGATTCCTCTCCCATTGAGTCAAGTCTTCCACTAGACTTAGTACCTAAACCTTCTTTTCATCCGCCTATGCCATTTGATCCTTCTCCCTCCTTCGTCTCTGGTGAACATATTTCTAGTAGTGTCCAGGAGTTCAATCAAGTCAAGAAGTAGATTAGGACAACAAAACAAATCTTGGGGGCATGTCTTCAACCTATGGACATCATGTTGAAGTTAATTTGATAACCTCTCCGTGCAATGTTGGATTTAAGTCGCTTAATTATATAAATCATGTTGGGGGCATGTACCAACCTCTGGATATCATGTTGGGAAGACATCTAATGGGAATCTTGTCGAGCATAATTTCTTTTTGGTTTCGATCTCTCTAAACCATGAAAATCATCTCGAGCATAGTTCATTTTTTGTTACAATCTTGTTAAAAAATGAAGCAGATATATGAGAATTATGCCAATCTATCTTCAAGCCCATTAAAAAGAGTAAGATGGTGTTGAGCTTACTTTTCACTTTTTCGTGCTCTGGTTAAAAACATGAAAAAGATGTGTTGAGATTACTTTTTCCTTTTTCGTGTGCTGGATGGAAACATGAAAAATATTCCAAGTGTTTTTTATACCATTATCGTACGCATTAAAACCCTAGTAGAAAGGTATTGAGCTTAGTCTTTATTATTTCTCGTGCTCGTTAATACATGAGAATAAGTCACCGAGTACACCTTTATCACTTTTTCGGGCTCGTAAAATTTATTACAAAAAAGGAACCCCCCTGGATTTTCCTTTAAGCTCTTTTCATACTCCCTAAATGTGAAAATATTGTTGAGCGAACTTGTCTCCTTCACGCTCATAAAATTATTTGAAAGGTTGTCTATTTGGCGATAGTGTACCCCTTTTTTGGACCGTTTAGACTATTTACGAAAAAGGTATACCTTATTCAACTGTTGACTAAGAGAGTTCTCCTTCGCATTATTTTACATTTTTTCGGGCTTAGGGGACTAACTTCGGCAAAAAAAATCACTTTGGAGTCTTCTTTTGACCATTTCAAACTCTTTAAACGTGAAACGTCATCGATTTTTCCTTCGTTGGACTCACAAAATTAAACATCAAAGGACCCTTGTGGGACCAAACCCCTCCTTTCTCAAGTTCATAAAACATGTGGGATTGGACTCATCGAAGATAAGATATACTGAGCATCTATTATCCTCCTTAAGCTCGTTAAAAAACAAATAGGTACTCATGAATCATGATGGGGGTTGGGGAGAAATAAGATGAGTTTGTTATGCAAATCTTTATGGCATCTTGTGTTGACCTTGAACATGGCACCTGTTTGTGTCTCATCATAAATTTGGGTAATATGCTTGTCTATGATTCATACCAACTCCATGATTCATCATGCTCCTTCAAGTTACCTGAATAATGCCTCAGTCATCGTTGCATTATGTCTTGATATCTGCCTCGTTGATTCAATGCTTCCAATTCACTTGTGGTCATTTCATTCAATGTTAAAGGGAAGTATTTACCTAATTTATCCTCTGCAATATTTTCAGTCTTTTCATCCTTGTGTCATTCCGTACTCATCTAATTCATTACTTCACCTCATCTTCCTCTGTTGATTTCATGTCGATGATGTGGGATTATTCATGGCCCTCCTTCGACGAGTTTGTTCTTGTCGACATCAACACATCATCCAGGAATTAAAATTAGAAACCAACCTTAGTACCTTGGTATTTGCATGCCTCAATGGAAGGTTTCCTCTCTTTCGATAGTAGGTTTTCATCATTGACCTTTGATCGAAATTGTCCACAAATGTTTGAAATCAGCTCATCTATTCACATTCGTCGAAATGTATTATGATACCTTGGGGATCATTTTCATAATTGGTGATTTCCCTCACACTTGTTAACGGTTTACATTATTGACCGATAATCAAGTGGTTTCTACCATGTTCGATTTCAACACCTTGTAATCACATGGTTAGATTCGTATTGATTTAGGATCAGGTAGAATACCTTGGGGATATTTATTAGTTTTTACCTAGTTTGCGATAGGGTTTTTTTTTTAGTGTGTTACCACATGGACATCATGTTGGTGACCTCATTGATGTACTATCACACAGATCCATTCTTGTATTGGTCATGGTTGTTTTATTATATTATCATGGATCTATGCTTGTATTTTACTATCCATGATTATGTCCACATTGTAAGTCAATGGTCCTGTCCTGATTCAATGCCAACATGGATCTGCAATGTATTGTTTGGAAGCCATGTTCTAAGTTAGTTTATTCAAAGCATGGGTATTCCTGCCTCGGGTCATTAGACATATTCTTTGATGTTTGCTTGTAGCTCTTCTCCAGTTCTCCTTCAGTTATCCTTGCAGACTTATTATAGGTAAAGTGTTTTGGCCATCAGATTCCTTCTGAACTCACACTTTAGGGGGCACTTGTTACACCTCAAATTTCCACACCTTTTGTTGTATTGGGTTACCACATGTCTTTCACCACAAAAACATATTGTGTTTATGCCTCCTAGAGATGTTAGGAACCTCTATTTTGAGTTGGTCCACTTCTTCGTCATCTTGGGGAGCCAATCCAACTCATGAAAGCTCAAAATCCAACCTTACCAATCTCCAAATCTTCCCCCTACTGAAATTTTTGTTCCCTGATAGTTCATTAAGGAGCAACAATTTCATATTTTCGTGCTTTGCTCAGTTATAGGGGAGCGATAATTTAGAAATTTTCGCGTTTTGCTCAATTATAGGGGAGCGAAAATTTTTGTTTTAGGATTATACCTTTTATTTTGGATCTTGGACATCATGGATATTTTCATGGGATGAGGTACGCCTTTGAATCTCATCTCACATTCCCTCCTTGGAATGGTTTAGATCCTTGATTCACATCTCCCTCACTTAGATCCATCATCCTCTCTAAGTGGTTGGTCTCTCAAATCCTATAAGAAGAGATCCATCCATGAGCTTGGGGTGTGATCTTAGAAGCACCAAAATTATGATCTTTTGATTGGGAAACACTCAGAAAAGAGGCTATTATGATCCCATAATTCTTGCAAGGGTGATGTTGGAGATCTTGGAAGGAGATGTCATCATCTTGGAAATCAAGGTATAACATTATAATCAGCTTCTTTAGCTTTTTAAATGATAACTTGGCCTATTCTCTCATATTATGTCTCTTGTTATTTGATATGTAATATGTTGTAGATTATATGTAGCTTAATACATATATTTGCTTGGAAGTTTTGGTTCTTTGTATTGTTTCATAGGTTCAATCCTTGGAGATCAAGCTTGGAGATGGATCTAGGACAACCTATAGGTTGAAGGTAAGACCTATATCTTTCCCTTTCCTTCCATGTTAAAAGTTCATGTAATCGCTTGACCTAGGATAGTAGATCACCATTTGTTTTGTTTCTATCTTGGGTAGGTATCTAGGGACCTAATTGATCCCAAGAGGACTTCTTTTATCTGTAGGAAGAAAGTTCTAATACATAAATAAACACGATAATCTTCGTCTACCTATTCCAAAGCAATCATCCTCTTGTTCTAGTATGGTTGAAAATTTTGGTGTTGATTTTTTTACAACAATGCATACCAAATGTACCTACTCAAGGGTTTTCTAATCCCAAGTACCAAATCAATAGGATTAAGGAAAACCAAACTAAATAAAAAAAATCTTCATTATGCATGCAATGTAAATGGAGAGAAAACTAGAAAAAAGAGAACAAACTAACACATATAAATAATATTGATTTTGTATCAGCATTATAAAGAATGGTATAGAGATAGAAACACCTTGGTTTTGGTTGTAGATGATGTGAAACTTTACATCCAAACCAAGGGAGGGTTCTTATTCTCCTTTCCTTCTAGGATCAATTCATATCCAAATGATGTAGATGGTGGATCACAAGTGGTGAAAGGAAAAATCTGTCTCTCTCTCTCTCTCTCTCTCAATTGGCATTTTGGTAGAATAACCTTGCTATTATGGATATGTGGTATTGTGGAATGGCCTTGAGGGATCTATTTATAGTATATAATATGGAAAATTCTTAGACCTGGCTCTTATGCGAATAATCCATTTTTCATTGATGATTTAGTGGGGAAGATAGGCTTTGGCCACTAAATAAAATACTATTTTGGGAATAATGATTGGGGAATGTCCACTTTTAGCCACTAAACATTTTTTCAAGGTGAATAGTAATAAAGGAACACATAATTTGTTTTTGGGTCCCCATCATGGATTTCAAGGCATTTAAGGCAATGGGGTTGCATAGAATTTTAGGAAAAATCCACATAGTGACCATTTAGGATTAACTTGTGACTTTTCTTGGTTTTTGGTCATATCGTTGAGGTCATGTAGTGATGGAAGTAATGTAAATTGGTAAAAAATATTAGAAATGATGTATAATGGTGATGATGCTCATGATAAAGTAGGTGAGAAAATTTAGGCTATTAAAAACATGCGAGAAACATTGACTGCAGTGCACAAGTAGCTTGTGCAATTCACAAAACAATACACAACCTCAAAACCAAAGCACACAAGTTCCAACTTTGCGTAGAGGTCCAAAAAATGAAATATAGGGCACCAACATGAGTCCAACACAAAACCATGTCTAATCCTTGTCACAACTAAGATAAAGCATTAAAAATATCCCCCAAAAATGGAATCTCTTTATTCATTTTCTCATGTAAGTTAGTGACCGTTATAGCCACTATAGTACATAAAGAGTCTATATTCTAGATACGTTGATAATACTTAGAAACTTCTTCCTGAGTGACTTGAATGAAGAGGGGATTCAACTTCTTAACTATTTGTATTGCATCAATTTCAATATCTTGGGAATTAAGTAAATTTGTATTTATTATGTTAAATTTCATGAGGTTTGTCACTTTACCAATTAATTCTTGCTTCTTAGCATGGATTGTGATGACATATTTTGATAAATCTATCATTTATGCCATACCACTTGTGCACACACTAATTGGTATGCATTCCAAATGATTTTGCTTCTTGGATATATAGGTTTCCATATCCTTTATATTACTCTTTTTTCTTTAATTTTAGGCAAATTCTACAAATTTCTCCATAACTAAATGTTGGAATCTATTGAGATTAAGATCTTGGTTGTGTCCCTATTATCTCTTTGAAATGTCACTTTGTATTCATTTAAGTTCGTATCTAACTCCATGTGTTCCTATGTTGGTACTTTTTGAAGGTGTTCTTCTAATTTTTGGTTCCTAACATGTAGAGTAATACACTTGCTTGACATTGGTAACTTTCTCCTACGCAATGGTAGGAGGAGAAGGCTCTAAAGGTCTTGCAACAAATTTAACATATAACTCATATATTTCCATTGATAATGTTTCTTTCTTTGCTAACTCCTATGCATGTATATGTGTTAGGATCTTATATGCACTACCAAGGGATTGGTGTTGATGCAGGGGCATTGGGGCCTAGGTGAAACAGTCAAAGATGATCCACAAGAGAAGGCCGACTAGGGGAATTTTCGATCACCACTGGTGCGGGAATACTGGCATTCGAAGCCAGGAAATCGAGCAGGAAGCTATTGAAGTATGGTTGAAAGGAGCAGAACTAGAAGGAGTTGAAATTCGACGAGTGGTCGAACATCGACACCAACGAAAGCGTAAAAGTGCAAGCGTGGGGAATGGGGAGGACTAGCAGCCGTGGAGACTAAGTTAAGCTGAGAAGTTAATTCGAGAACTGACAAAATAGAGAATGGTCGATGTATTGAAGTGCAGACCAGTCAGAAGTGGATGAAGACAAGATCGGAAACTGTGCCAAAGTCAAAGAGGCACAGAGGTCAAGAAGTGCAGAAGTCGAGGAAACAAACCTGTAGCCGTTGTGGGTTTTTGAAGAGGTTAATGGATTTTAAGAATGTGGTTGATACCAGTCCAAGTGTCACCAAAGGAGAAGGTTGTGCAGGCACATTCAGGGGGCACTAACAACTGCAGGATCTACTGGATTAGTATGAAAGCGGCGGATAGAGTAAGGATGCCTCGGGGAAACCTGGTAGGGTCAACCTCGGGAGCAATGAAAGAGTAGAGTAGAAGACCGGTGCGAAGGCACACATAGAAAGGATCAATGATCATAGATCGAGCAGATTAGAGGATCAGAGGATCACACACACAGAGAGAACACACACAGAGAATATAAATTACTTTCGTATATAGTAACAGGCTAAGGCCGAATTGTTTATTAGTTTGCATGTAACTTTGTAAATGGTACAAGTAATAGAAGCGAACTTCTTGGAATTTCCAGTTCACATCTAATCCCTGTGAGAATTTGTCTGTTAACTATGTGAAATAGCTAAGCAATAATGGTCCGACTGACCTTGCCTTGCGTCAAATGGTATCAAAGCAAAAAGATCCTGTGTATGCGTGAACAGATCCAGGTAAAGTTGGGTAGAGTTATGCGTGTGTGGTGAAAGTACGGTTGTTATTGGACAAGTGTAGATTTCAGCTGCAGTTGAAAGAATGGCACAAAGAGGTGTAAATGTCTTTGGTGTAGGAATAAGGGCGCAAGGAGGCGCAAGAGTCACAGTAGATCATGAAATGTTTGACGAGTGTATGCGAAAAATGAAGAGTTTGACCAATGAGGTCATTGTTATCCACTAAGTTGCACTTAGGTGGATTTCCAGTGAGCAGTCAAAGACTTGAACAATTAAATTTTTCATCACATGTGTTCATAAGTTCACCATGCCATTTTCAAGCCCTTTTGTAAATTTACTTTTCCAAACCCCCTGGGGGGGATTGTAATAAGTTGGTCTAAGCATGATATTTTTGTAACAGGATTGAATTACCTTAGGTTTATCTAACAAGGGAATACTATAGAGTGTTTTTTCCTTAATAATTATGCATTATGCTTCAGTGACATATAATTCCTAAGTTTTTCACTCATACCTCCAAAGCTGGAGTATTTACCATGGTGTTCGAACCTTAGGAAGTTATTAAATCCTATGTGTATATGTATTTTTTACAATATAGCCATCAATAATAAGTCGTATGGACATGTACTAGGTCCCCTAGGATTTTGAGTTACTTCCGACAAAAAATATTTTTTCAGTAAACTTGGGCTATTTTTTAATAGTTTAATTTGGAAAATTAAAATTATTTAAAAAGTGTGGTTAGGAGGAATATTTAGACATTGGGGTGCTCATTTTCTAACTCAGAGCACCCACTTAACCCCTAAACCCACTTTCCTAAGTTTTCAAGTAATTATTTATCTCCAAAATTGAATATTACTCGAAAATAATAATAAAAAGACCAAAACAATGGAGAAAATAAAGAAACCGGAAATTTCCAAAACTCAAAAAACATGTCGAAAAGTGAAATTTCTGAGCTGGAAAAGAAAAATGGAAATATTCCTAAGGTTTCTAAACACTTGTGAGTGTTTTTCTCGGAAAATAAAGGCAAGAGGATGTTCTCTATAGAGAGGGTGCATTTCCTCATGGAGAGGGCGTGAATCCCAAGAAATGTGTTAGCAAGTGTAAGATCAAGCATGGTAAGAGAGTTGGAAAGTGGAAGGAAGCTGATTTTCAGCCTTTTACAACTCATTCCAACTCAAGACAAGTTGTCTCCAACTCACCAAGTGTGCCTCTCTCTTGGAAAGTGTGCCCCCCACCCCCCTACGGCTATCTCATTTTTCTATATAAGCAAGGCCTTGGATACTCATTTGCATATGAAGGATAAGCATTGAACCTCTGCTCTTGTAACTTGTTTATGTTTCTCTTCAGAATAAATTTGAAAGGCTTTGGAGGCCATATGTTGTGCAGCTGTTCCATTGGATGTGTGTTTGTTTAATGTTCTGAGGAGATATCTCGTTAATCACACGTCATTTTACAATTTTTGATTATCTAGCTTAGATGTCCTTTGTTCCCATAGTATAAGCATTCATTGTATTTGATTTGTTTATAAATGCTTGATTAATTAGAGATAGTGAAGCAACTAGTGTATTCAGTTGTATTAATTCCCTTCTAATCTTTGTTAATTACATATTCTAGATTTTATCTCTATTTGCAAGTGTTTGTGATAGTGCAGGATAAAGATATGAAGGAGGAGTTTGAGCTTAGTTGCATCCTCATCCACCTTCGATGTTGGTTTTCTTGGTCTAATTATTATTGATCTACATGCATTTTTGGCTCCTTAACGTTTCAAGACCGAAGTGGGGTTTTTTGCTTCTTCTACACTATTAAATCAAAAATCTTTCTTGGTCACTTAGTTACCCTTGCTTAGTGAAAGTTAGATCTGTAGTTGCATATCAAAAGATTTCTTTTATTAGGAACATATATTGGATCTTATTTGCTTTCAAAGTCTAGTTTCATTATAGATCTAGATCCATAATTTTTTATACTTGAAGTAGTCAATTTTACTGTCAATTTTCCAAGTATAAAACCTGTAAAAAAAAATTATTTTGTTTGACTAACCCACTAATTTGTATGTTTTAAGCCTGTTGTTTTTTTTCAGGCCCAAGAAAAAAGAGAAGGAATCTCTAGCTGATTTTCGCCAGAAAGTGCCAAAAACACATTCTAGGGACCCTATTTCACCAACATTTCATTCTATAAAATTGTAAGCCCTTAGATCCTAGTTTAAAAGGACTAAGAGTCACTTCTTCCAGAAAACATTGTAAAATTTATTAAACGAGAGCAAATGGGATACACACCTCCCACATCCCATCCCCCCTGGGGGGATTCGCGTTTTCCTTTTTCGTGGTGTGTTTTTTTCTAACATTTTGTGTAGGGTGTATACATTGATTAAGTAGTTGATTTATGTTTTCTTTTCATTTTGCAATTAATTAAATAGATTCAATCTCATTTCCACAAAGTATGCTCTCACCTCCACACAAATGCATTGTTGATTAGTGGAGGTTGATTAGAAAAGTGACACATAAGTTCAGAAAGTTTAGCTATTTTCTTTTTTAAGTTATTTTTATTTAACTTCATATACTTCAAGCACTCAAATTTGAAGGAATATTATGTTGTTTCTCGAAGTATGATCTTTCCCATTGCAGGCACTGGCCTAGTCTTGGGGGAACCAGAAAAGAGTGCAACAACTCATTAATTCTCAAACACTTAATAATAACTCACATTAATAAAATTAAGAACCCTCAAGATAGTGAAAATACGGCACTCAAGCATTGAGTAATGCGTGGGTAAATTTCTCAAAAGAAGCGGGAACCACTGGAGAGTGACCTCAAGGCACCGTTAGACTACATCATTGTTGGTGTAGTGTTGAACACGCTCTCGATACTCCACTCCATCCCATTCGTCTTTGTGAGGAGCCACCTTTGCCAAATTTCTGGACATTAATCCTAATACCTCACGGTACATGGGGAGCTCCCATTTTCCCTTTAATCAACTCATCCTTTAATAATTCTTAAAATTGACCAAGAACACAATTGCAAAACATTTACTTTTACAACAACATTCAATTTGACTCGACGACACTGGTCTTTGATATCGGTTATTTAATTTTAATTATATCTTTTCGTGATATTTATATTCATATGTGTTGTATAGTTATTTTTATCTTGCAATAGTCTTGATCAAATATTTTCATTCCAAAAAACTCCTAAATAACATTTTTCATCCAGAAGAACTAAGCACCTAAAACCTTAGTAACATGAACAGGGTCTACCCCCCTTGGATTCATTAGGAGTTAAGCCTAAATGGAGGATTCAAGATCAAGTGAAAGTACTTGACTCAGACTTTCCCCCAAGGACTCACCTAGAAGCTTGAATATTTCTGTTGCGTTAACCACCAGACGTGTAAGAGGTGCCAACAATTTGGCGTCGTTTCTGGGGATAAATATTTTTATTCCTGGAGTTTGACTTACCCTTAGTTTCTTTTTGTTTTTACATTTCAGATTGACCTAGTCCAACAACGCTGAAGTTTGAACTCGGTCCATCTGGCGACTCCATTTTCCATAAACCAATCAAGGTATTCCACAAGAAGAAACCATGTAGGCTTACTTGATTTCATTCCTGATCCCGTAAAGGTTTATCGAAAGATAACAAGTAAGATAACTTCTTGTAGGATCCTTGAAAATCTAGGGTCTGAGTCTCTCTCAGACATCCATTTCCTTTTTAAAGAAAGTAGTGAAATTAATAATATGGCTATAGGTGATGTCTACTTTAAACCCCTTGACTTCACTCAGATAACAGGTCAACCACACACTCTACCCGACAAGGCTATAGAGAAGATTTCAACTTTCCAAGGGAATAATGCTATCAGTGCCGAAGTCCATCTAGGAAAATTTTCAAAGTGTTTCCTCAGCTGGGTTAGAGATCCCACTCAAACACATGATGATGTCTATATGAAGTTGTTTGCTCTGTCCTTAGAAGAAGATGCATTTGAATGGTACCTGGGACTTGATGATAATTCATATGCATCCTATGGTGATTTCTTGAAAGGATTCAAGACAATATGGGGAGTTAAGAAAGAACCTCACCATCAATTAGCTGCTCTCCATACCATAAAGAGAAATGAAAATGAAATTATGGAAGAGTTTAACAAGAAGTTCAAAGATTTGGTGGCAAGCATTCATGTTGATTTCAAACCACTAGACAAATCCATCATTGTTTACTATATGGAATCCCTTAGTGGAGAAATGAGATACCAATTAAGGGATAAAGAACCTGACACTCTAAAAAAGGCTCAAGAGTTGGCTATAAAAATTGATTTAAATATGCAATATTCAGGAAAATCAAATATTCTTGGATTCACAAGGGCTCTCGTCAAGCCGCATGAATCAAAAGATAAAGCACCTAGCCATGATGTTCATGATAATAAGATCAGAGACTTAACTGATAAAATGGAATCCATGGAGGCTAATTATGTTGATCAATTGAAAATAATGCAAAATAGAGTGATAAACATGGAAAGGACCACATACAATCAAAATAAGTTTCCACATAAGGGAAGTTGGGGTCAAATTAAAAATCCTTATCAAGATAATAGGCCCCCTCATCAACTAGAATCAGCTAATATGGTTGAATAGGTTCCCCCTTACTGCATACCCTATGATGTATTTCATGAAGAATCCACCTGCTACCAAGCATATCATATCAAAGAGCATGGATTCCCTGAAGTTAGCAATAATGAAAAAATTGCAGGCGAGTCTGAATGCATAAATGTTGTAGGACAAATTCACCATATTGAAAAAGAACATTGAAAACAAGCTCAAGATTATAGTCAAGAAAAAGACAACATTTCCAAGTACTTTGGTGTGAGGCATCCACCCGAACAAATCAAAGAAATGGATAATGTTAGACTCAAAGGAGCTACCTATCAGAGAAAGGAGAAAGTTGGACCATCAAAGACCCAACAATATGTGCCAAAGGTAATAAATTCCTCTGACGCCAATGATATAAATGTTGATTTGGGTAATTGGTTTGGAAGTGCTAAAATGTTAATTCCTGTGACTCAAGTCCTCAAAATGCCCCATCAAAAGGAAAATATGATAAAAATCATCGATTCTCCTCTAAAAAGACCAGTTGAGAAGCCTAAGGAAAAGGCCCTCCCTAATGATATTAAATTTGTGGATGATCCCCCAGTTGTCTTACATACCAAAGACCCAAGCAAAGAATACCATTCCCCCTTTTATACATCGTTATTGATGAATAATCTTCTGGTACACAATTGTATGCTAGATTCAGGGTCATCCTCGAACACAATGACCAGAAAGGTCATGGAACAAATGAATCTAAAAATAACTAGACCATACCATAATGTTTGTGTCATGGACTCAAGAGAATTTGATGTGGTTGGTATCATCCTAAATATGCCAGCAAAGGTAGAAAAATACCTTGATATCCATCTGACTATGGATATTCTCATTATAGACGTTACTGACAACTGGGGTATGTTGTTGTCAAGAAAGTGGGATGTCGATTTGGGAGGCTCCATACAAATGGATTGGACTTTTGATACAGTACATGCGTCATAAAATTCACTTTTCAAGTTGCATAACGAAAAGGAACGAAGATATCATGTAGAAAACCCCAAACATCCTTCTAATGAATATATCTACAACACATATAACATGGGAAATTATGATATTTGTTCCACCTTCCTAGCTCCAGTCAAGGAAAAGATAAAAAATGAAAAAGCTGATGAAATCTGGAAGATGAATTTTGACGGGGCACATTCTAGAGTAGGAAAAGGGGCAGGCATTGTTATCACCTCACCGAGCGGGAAAATTTTCAATTTTTCTTTCAAATTGGAATTTGAAGCAACTAACAATGTGGCTGAGTATGAGGCACTTTTACTTGGTTTATAGATTGCTAAGGATATGGGGATAAAAATCTTAAGTATAAAAGGAGATTCATACTTAGTAATCCTCCAAGTAAAAAATGAATATGCATGCAAGTGTAAAAGGTTAAAGAGGTATTGAGACGTTGTCTAGGATACCTTGGAATTTTTTTATGCATTGAACCTAATTGCAATCCCTAGATCATAATAGCATGGCAGATAAGCTAGCAGTGACAGCTTCAACCCTTGAGCCTTCAGAGGAACTATTAAATGGTAGCAGAAAACTACAGATTAATTTTAGAACATCAGTTCAGATAACATGGAGCATTACCAAGTATTCCATAATGATGAACAAGTCCTAAGATTCATTCACAATGTTGAAGAGTTCTCCAATTTCGGAGTCAAATTTCAGGAAGAGGGTAAAGAGTATCAGGGAGAGGGAAATCAATTTGATAATCCAGTACCTCGTGGTTTCGTGTCCTCGGAATAGATATTTAATAGACAAGATTGACACAAGGTTAAGAAATATACTCGAAAGCCAAGGGATTATATAGAGGTAAACATTGGAAATGATGAAAACCCCAAGCTAATTAAAATAGGAAAGGGAACAAATCAAAAAGAAAGAAAAGACCTGATAAATATTGTTAGGGAGTATAGATATGTGTTCGCATTACATATGATGATCTTAAAACATATCGGGAGGATGTCTTTAAACACACTATACCCCTAAAACAAGAAGTGAAAGAAGTGAAGCCTTTTCGGTATAAACTTAGGCAAATGAATCCTAAGTTGGAACCTATAGTAAAGAAGGAACTGGAAAAGATGTTGGATGTTGTGATCATTACGCCAACAAGGAATTCATCTTGGTGTTCCAACTTAGTCGTGATTCAAAAAAAGAATGGGAAAATAAGGATATGTATAGATTTCTGAAATCTTAATACATCATGACTAAAAGATAATTATATGTTTCCCAATATGGAAACCTTGCTGTAAAGAATAACAGGATCCCAAATGATTTCTTTCCTAGATGGATTCTTCGATTACAATCAAGTTGTAATTTAGAAAGAAGATAGGCCTAAAACTACCTTCACTAAAGGCATAAAACTACCTTCACTACTCCCAGGGGTACTTTTGAGTATTTGAGAATGCCTTTTGGTTTGTTGAATGCCGGTGCTACCTTTCAAAGGGACATGGACTATGCATTCAAGGAGTTGATTGGAAAAATAATTGAGATTTACTAGGATGACCTAACGATTTTCTCCAAAGAAATATCAAGTCACATAGGTCACCTTAAGCAAGTATTTGAAAAATGAAGAAAGTATGGTATTTCTCTAAATCCATCCAAGTCAGTCTTAGGAGTTGACAATGGAAAGATTTTGGGGCATATCATCTCAAAAGATGCTGTTAAAATAGATCTGGAAATAATTGAAGCTATTAAATAGGTTCCCATCCATAAAAATGTAAAAGCACTTAAATCTTTCAACGGCCAAATTAATTTCATAACGAGGTTCATTCAAAACTTAGCAGAATTAATGAAACCAATGCAAAATTTATCAAAGAAAGATGATAAGTTTGAATGGACAAATGAAGGAAGAGAGCATTTTAAAAATATCAAAGAGGCTATTTCTAAATCTCCAGTATTAATCAGCCCCGATTATTCCAAGGATTTCCAAATCTTTTCTTTAGCCTCGGAAGATACCATTGCAGAGGATTTTCTCTAGAAAAATAATGAGGGTTTTGAGCAACCCATTGCATTCATGAGCAAATCCTTGCAAGAGTCAGATTTGAAGTACACCACCATGGAAAATCAGACTTATGCCTTGGTGAAGTCCCTTAAGCGTTTCAGGACTTATGTTAGTTATTAAAAAATAATAGGTTATAGCCCACACCCAACTGTTAAAGATATATTGTCTTAGCAAGACTACCTAGGAATAAGGGGAAAGCGGGTCTCAAAAATTCAAGAGTATGATTTAGAAATTAGACCCACTAATTTAATCAAAGGTAAAGGGATATCCAAGATGATGATAGAAGGAAATGAGAAGGCATTGGGAATGGTATGTCAGAATAGAGAGTCAACGCCAGTGAGGTCAGCAGAGCTACAGTTTTTAGAACAGCATCAATGGTATACAAATATCATCTTTTTCTTAGAAAACCTTACTTGCCAAGATCATCAGGTTGGCCATAAAAGAATAGCATTAAGGTTAAAATACACTAAGTATTGTATCACTCAAAATGGATTGGGTTGGAAGAACCTTGATGGGATAATACTTAGGTGTATTGATGAGCCAGAGTCGAAGAGGATTTTGGCTGAGTTTCACTCAGGATTTTGTGGAGAGCACTTTGTAACGGATACAACATCCCACAAAATTCTTAGAGTAGGTTACTATTGGCCCAATTTGTTCACAGATGTTCATAATTTTGTTATATGTTGCCCCCAGTGCTAGTTGTTCACTAAGAAGCAAAAGCTGGCAGCTTTTCCCCTTCATCCAGTAGTGGTCCAAGCACCTTTCCAGCAATGGGGGCTTGATTTCATTGGTAATTTCAAGGATAATTCAAGTAATGAATATTATTGGATCCTTACGGAAACCGACTATTTCACCAAGCGGTTAGAAGTAATTACCACCAAGAAGGGAACCGATAAAGTGGTTATGGATTTATTAGAAGACAAAATCATTGCGATATTTCTTGTTCCTAGTGTTACCTCCCCAAATAAAAATAGACTAGGTGCTTGTTTAGGTGATAGGATTTTTTTCTTTTTTATTTTTATATGCATTTGAGGTTGCATGTCATCAGTTTGGATTATGTAATGAAGCTTGAAATAACTTTTGAGGTTGCTCTTCTCCAAAAAGAATTTCCAGGTTTCGGTAGCTTAGGCAGGCCTGACGATGGTTCATTAGCTACCGAAAACCCCACTTTCGGCAGCTTACTACGTGAAAGACGAAACTCTCCAACTACCGAAAAGGCAGACATATATCGTGGTTCATGGGGAAGTTTTTCGGCGGCTTGGGCGAATACGACGGTGTTCATTAGCCACCAAAAGGCAGACACTTTTTGCAGTTTGCAGTTCAAGAATGAAACCTTCTACAGCTGTTGAAAGCAGAGGCATCTCCGAGATTCATGGGAATGTCTTCGGTGGCTTGGGTGAATACGACGGTGTTCATTAGCCACCGAAAGGCATATACTTTTTGCAGCTTACAGTCCAAAGGCAGGATCGTCCACAGCCATCGAAAGCAGCGGCATGTGTGAGATTTTTCCGGCAGCTTACGGTTTTAAAGGCGAAATCATCGACTACCGAAATTGAGTCGGTATCAAACGGTGGAAACGTCAAATCAAGGGTTAGTCGTGAATTAAAGGGATTTCATCATTTCTTAACCGCCGAAAAGGGGCATCGCCAGCGAAAACACGATCCTTTCATTTCAAGACCAGCTGCAAATGATGATCACTCCTGGGTAAAAGGGAAAGATTGACAGGTCATGTAAATCCTCATGATTGGCCTTCAGTACCATCTCTCAAAGTCAGGGCCCTGAACCAAGGCATACCTCATCCTTCGTTATTACCTGTCAACGAGTTGCTTCTTCCTCTATTCTGCATCATTTTTTCCCTAAGGCTCAGCTTTTCTGAAACGCAGGTGTCGATAAGGGTTTACAGATGAAGAAGGGAGGAGCTGTGCTTAGGAAGGAGCTAAACGACGTCGGGTACCTCAAGTCGCACGTTGAAATAGGCCAATTCTTCAAAAGCGTGGGATGCTATAACTATTGCCTGAAGCTCCAAGGCTCCCATCAGCAAATTGCAGAGGTCTTCGCATTATCATTTGACGGAAGGAAAGCGCAAATTGGGAAAGAAGAAGTCCAGGTGGATGACGACTTCATAACAACGTCCAAAGAAATTCCAGGGACAGGAGAAAGATGGTTCAAAACCACCACCACCCAGAAGGTCGAGTTCAGATCTTATCTAAAACCTGCACACCAGACAATCACCTGGAACAAAGACGTCCCTATGTCTTTCTTGGAGGAAAGGTGGCAGCACCTGTTGAAGGCCATCTTGGTCTATTTTACATGCAAGGGAAGATATTCTAGAGTGCTGGTCTATCATTTCAGACTGTTGGACCATTTCACTGGTAGAATCCCTCTAAACCTACCCTTCTATCTTCATAAAAACCTAACAAAGATGGCTCACCAGGTCCCGGCAAAGCCAAGCAAGGTTCAAAGTAGGTTATCCCACCATGGCCTAATTAAAATCTTGGTATCAGAGCATCTACAGAGAAAGAATGAGAAGTGGGCTTATTTCTTTTTCTGGAATGAATTTGACACAGAATTACGACCCGAAGACAAGGATGACCCCTCCTCTAAAAAGCCATCTGCCCCTAGAAGTGAAAAGATAAAAAGGCGAGCCGTCTCTTCGTTGCCAGCAGTCCAAATTACCCCTTCTTCTGAGCCTGAGAGGATTGGGAAAAAGCTAGTCTTCAGAAAAGGAGGAGAGACTTCTTCAAAGAATGAGAACCTGTTAGGCCTCCCCTACACGGACTCTAAAGACGACGAATTGCAGGAAACAGGAGCAGATCATAAGGAAATTGCAACAGAACAAGAGCTTCAGGAAGCAGCTCTACCTGAAGAACAAAAGACTCCATGTGTGGATCTGCCTTCCCCTACACCTGTGGAAGAACAGGATACTGCCTATATAAACCTGCCTTCTCCTACACCTGTGGGAGAACCAGATCAGTAGGTGGATGAGGTATTAACAACCAAGACCAAAAGTTCTTCATCACAGAAAATTAATTAGCTTCTCAGGAAGGTGTATGAGCTTGAAATACTCCATAGGGTGATGAAGGAGAAAAACGAAAGGCTGACTGAAAGGCATAAGGAATTGTATGTTTCTTTTAAAGGGTTGACCAAAAAACATAGTAAGCTGAGAGGAAGAAATATAAGGCTGATAAGAGAAAATATCAATCTGAGTAGGAAGGTTGAGCTTCTGGGAGGTGAGGAGACAACTCAGAAAACCTAGCCCAAGGTGCACTCAAATCTTGACACCTTAGCAGCAGCAGCAGTCAGTTTTGCTGACACTCTAGTTTTGGCCCAGGACGAAGAGAAAACCAAGAAACAAGAAGATAAGTAGCAGAGGTCAGAAAACCTAGTTTTGTCCAAAGTTTTGCAGGTTGGACCAGGCATAGCTTTTTCGGTAGTTTAGGAAAACGTAGAAATTGTTCATTTGCTGCTAAAATTCAATTTCGATGGTTTACAACATGAGCACATGACTCTCCTAGTTACCGAAAGGAGAGACAGGATTCAAAAATCTAAATGCAATTCGGTGGTTTAGGAGAAATGTCAAACTGATTCATTAACCACCGAAAGCAGTGTTTTTAGTAGCTTATAAATTTTGAGCCCCAACTTTCTAGCTATCGAAAATGCAGAATAGGAAGAACGTTGTTTTAGGGAACCAAACCCGACATTCGCTGATCCAAGCACCCCAAGAGAATTTTCTCAATGATAGACAAAATGATTAAAGCATCATGATCATTTTTCGTTTCCAGACTGAAGGGCTGTAGCGATGCGAAAGGAGGAATATTCCTTTCTATTTTGGGAAAAAGACAACCTGCAGGTTCTCCAGGTAGCAGTTTCAACCTCACTCTTAAGCCTCCGGAAGCTCATTACACTATCGAATATAGGTGCCTTAGCAAGATGTCAGTTACTTTTGAATGTAGGATGCTGTCATATTTTGCAAAAAACTGTTTTAAATAACTATTTTTAGTAGATTCGATCCATCTTTTCAGGATCTTAAAAGTTTGTAAAGGCTATAAATCCCAGGAAGGATGTAGAACAATGGTTCGATTTTTTAGAGACTTTTCTATACTTGTATTCTCAGACTTACCATTGAATCTCAGTTATATAAGCTTATTTTTCTATTTCATGTTCAGATTTCCTTTCTTACCTTTTTGTACTTGCAGTGAAATGTTTATTTCATGTTTGTTCTTTTGTTTATGCCAGATAGCTGTAATCCTATCTTTGTATTGAGAATCGGACATCAAGTGTCATTTATTTATTGTGATTAGCCATTTATATATATGTTCTGTGTATGAGTCTGCTAGCACGATAAGAATTCTACTCTCATTTACCTTTTATAAACTCTCTGAACAACAGTAGTTAAAAGCCTTGTCTACCTGAGTGTCTCCATGCATGTTTTGAGTGTGTGAGCTTCGATTCAGTCATCCAACTTGATCCAAACATAACTCATCCTTTTAAGTAAGATTAAGTTACCAGGATATTTTGATTGCAACCTAGAAAGACTTTTACAGAGCTAACAAATTGGCGCCATTGTTGGGGAAGAAGATTGAAGCAGCAGCTTCCCTGGGAGACGACATAGTTCCAGCTTTGATGATAGACAAAGCCTGGACATTATTTCGGTTGTAATCATCTATCTGGAGACTCCATTGGAACGAAGTGGATTCGAGAAGACCAAGTACCAGAGCAAATCCTCAAAGGCCACCAGTGACACCTGTTTCAGACCTCGAACAGATTATAAGGAGAGGAAGGACTACACAGAGACAGATTTCCAGATCTACAAGGGGAACCACATCAGGCGCTTCTAGAGGTATTTCTTCTGTCTTATCAAATGAAACTCCTTTTGAATCTCCATCCATCGAAGCAGCTAGTTCACAAGAAATTATAAGTAGATCAGAAGACTTGAGGGCTCGAGTGTTCTCACTTGATTCTGTTGTCCAAGATCCTAGTTCTGAATCTGCTACCCGAGCTGATCTAGGAAAACAAATCCTAGAATCCATCAAAGAAGAGGGTTGTTCTTCCTACCTGCAGCCCTTACTGACTGAACCTGTGTTGGTAGGCGGGTTGATGGGGAAAGGTCACGACACCGCCGACACTACGAAACATCAGATGAGGGCGCGAAAGGAGTATTTTGTGTTAAAGAATACCGCAGTTGGCAGGTTTTGGGTCACTTGGACCATTCATTATGTAATAGTGAGTCAGTTGTACCGTGGTATGCAGGTTTTTGGGGTTATTGGGTCAATTGTCCATAGTGTCGGTTAGGAAGTTAGTTGTAAGTGGACAAATATCGTAATGGCAGAAGCCTATAAATAGATGAGAGTTGTAAGTGTTAGACAAGAAGAAAGATAGCGAGAGATCAAGATAGAAGACAGGAGAATAACAGGCGAGAGATAAGAAGATGTATGTTTTGCCTCTGGTATTTTGACCGCAACCATAATATAATGATGTTTTGGTGCAATCTCTGTGCAATGGTGTGATATATAAATGTTGTTCGATGTAATGTATGCTTACTGTTGCTAGAATGATAAATGATGCGATTAAATGATCTGTTTCATGTGGAATATGAATGCTGCGATTAGTTAAAATGTTATAATTCCATGTTTTGAGTTCTGTTTAAGTACTGCAATAGGGTTAGTCTGCACAGCCACAACTCTTTTCCTCCATCGGTGGAAACATGGTTCCGTCTGCTCTTCCTGGACGCCTCGGGTGAGACCTCATCCACTCTGCGGGTGTTGCTGGGTGGGCTCAAACCTGCCCAGGCCGGTGCCTAGGGAGACTCCGGTATGTGTCGACAGTGAGGCGAACCCCTGTCGACTGAGGTCACGTTGGTCAACAAATGGTTCTGTTTCCAGGACCGTGTGCAGAGTAGAAGGAGGTCATGTTGTGGCACCCGACGAAGCCAGAGATATAGAGCTGGTTTGATCAGAGATTGCAGGAGTTTGCCGAAGAAGAAATTCAGAACATGCGACTGACAGTAGATCACTGGTTGGGAAGATATATTCACGACGGTCCGCACGAATGGTTTTTTTGTGAATTCCTAGTTATTCCACACGAATGGTTTTTTTGTGAATTCCCAGTTATAAGGGGTAGATGGGTGCATACCATGAGGAGACTGTGAGCGAAGCTGGGGAAGAAATTGGTCTTACAAGAGGAGGAGCGAGGTTTCGACAGGAGAAGAGGCAGAGGATGGGAGAAGGTCCTGCTACGATCGAACCACAAAAATGCGAAGGAATACCACACGGGACGAAGCGACCTCACAATCCTGATAGGGATAACCAGGTTATGCCCAGGATAGAGGCAAGACCAAACCCTGGCACCAACGTACCCACACCTCCGCTCACTGACTCTCAACCAGCAAGGAATACTACTTCGACACCACTAAGTTCGTCAATTCCGCAGAAGGTAATTGGTAGTAGCACAGCGACAGGAGGAAAGAAGCCCAAGATGGAGGGCGATGATGCTAAGTTACCGTTGTTCCATGGAAGTGCGACAGACAACGCAGAATAGTATTGGTTTTTGTGTGAATCAGTCTGGACCATGAAACAGATCATTGATGTCGATGCTAAGAAAGAACAGCTAGCCACGACTCTACGAGGTCGTGCATAAGATTGGTTCATGAAGTTTATTCTAGTCCCTACGGGGGCCCCAGAGAAGTCCCTGGATGAGATTCAGGATGGGCTGATTGCTGAATTTAGATGGCCTAAGTCGGAGGCTCAATATATTACTAAATTGAAGGAAATTAAGCAGTATCCCAATGAGACAGTATGGGGTTTTGACCAGCGATTCAAGATGCTTATGGAAAAGGTTAGTTTCGATATGAATGTCGTCCAACATAAATAATGGTTCATTGCGACATTGCTACCCCACATTCGGCTGCCACTAATGCAGCAAAACATATCGACGCCTAGCGAAGCTCTAGAGATTGCAATGAGATTGGAGGCATCACCGATTGGAGATAATGCAGCCGGGATGTCGCAGATATAGATGTAGCCCGCCAACCTGACTATACAATTGCAAGATTTGAAGAAGAACAAGGAACAACGGGATGAAGTATGGTGTACGCGATGCTGAGGGGAAGGGCATACGAAGGATATATGACCAGATTTCTGTAATTATTTGGTGTCAGGTGCACCAAACCCGTTGAATGGCGGCAGTATGTCGTGGTGTCGCGTTTGCCAGGTGTTTGGGCATGGTCATGATAATTGCCCGTATATGCAGAAAATGGTCACAACCCCGCGAAATCTTTATTGCACATTCTGCAAGTCGGTGGGTCATGATGACAAGGATTGTCGTGCATATGGGTTGCTACAGGAGAGGATGTGTGATTCATTCTATGTCAAGGACGATCAGCACGCCATGCAATAACCATAAATGCGACCGCAGGTAGCTCAACCGCTATTGCAACCGCAGATGCAGTTTGCACCACAGCAACAACAACCGTAGCAGCTCATGCCGCAATACAACCCGATGCAGACAACTCCCCCATAGCCACAATATGTACAGCAACCGCAGTATGCACCACAAGGGCAAGGGATTCCACCAGCATCGATGCAGCAACAGTTTAACCAACCTCAGTACCAGCAGCAGGGTGGCTACCAGGGAGGATACAGGGGCAGATGCGGTGGCGGATTCAGTCATGGAGGAGGTCGAGGCGGTCATGGACCTGTTCAATGTTACCACTGTACGGTATGGGGGCATTATCAGCATGACTTCCCATTGCTATAGAATCAGTGTACGTTTTGTTTTGGTAATGATCATACAGTTGAAAATTGTCCATAGTTAATTGCACGATGGCAGGCTGGGAATGCTCTGCAGCTACAGAATCAGGCCCAACCACCGCAACTGATAGAGAACCCGGTACAGCAACCAGTACAGAACCATCCCCCGTAACCACCGCTGAACTCCAATCAAAATGTTAATCAATCGGGGAATTTGCAGCAGAACCAGACGCAGGGTACAAATATTGTGACCATTTCTGCAGAACCGCGACCACAAGATGCTTCGGTGGCTGTTGTCACTCATGGAGGCAAAACGACTGGGGAATATGGTTCACGACCACTGATTCGGTTGGCTGGTCAGAAGACGGTACCTTTTGACATTGATACGGAGCGAGAGACATTCTTGGAGGCACGTTGCACTTTGGAGAAAGACCGTGGTAAGGCTGTTGTTTGTGATATGCCGCTTGTCTTTGATACTAAATCAGATGTTGATCGACCACCACCTTCGGGGACATTGCAAAAGTTCCTTGAAAGCTGTCTGTCATTGGCACAAGACTCGGCTGCCCTGGTTGAGATTTAGGGATGGTTGCAGCAATTTCCGAAAGGACGTCAGGAGTCGACAGTAAACTCCCTACATCGACGAAAGACTAGCAAGGAGATACGAATGAATATTCAAATTGGTGACTATGATGTTGACTCTGTGATTCTTGACCTTGGTTCGGATGTTAACATCTTAACCAAGCAGGTGTGGCAGAAGATGGGGAGTCCCCCATTGAGCTGGTCTCATGTATAGCTCCGGTTGGCTAATCATGCGAAGGTAACACCCATTGGACGAGTTCCACGGCTTACGATTGATATTGAGGGCATGAATACTTATGCAGACTTTGATGTTATTGAAGTGGTTGATGGAGGAATCTCTTATCCGACACTCTTGGGGATCGGATGGGCTAACGATAGTGGAGCTGTAATCAACTTCAAGAAGCGCATGATGACCTTTGAGAATCATGATTTCAGAGTCATAGCCACGTTGGATCTGGCTGAAGGACACCGATATGTTGAATCTGTAAGAGATGATGATACCGTTGGATGGGACCATGCATTCAACATTTCAGAAGATTATATTCATCCCACTATCCATGGTGAGTTGGAGTGGCGCAGCAAGAGCTTTGCATCTTCCGACTCTGATAATGCATTGGAACATTGGCAGAATCGAATGCATGACCGGTCCGAAAATGTGGCTTAGTTACGCAATCCTTATGTCGTTTTGCGACAGAAACGATCACATTGCCTATCTATGAGGGGTTTCCTAGCCTAAACACCTTTTTAGCAGAGTTTGAAGACCGCGTCCCAGAACCACAACGATTGTTGGCCTTGGAGGCAGCATTGAAGGTTGCTCCAGCATGATTGTGGGCGACACATAAGAAGTTCATTAAAGGTTGGTCACAGTGTCGAAGGTTGATGATGGTTTGGTTCGGTGATACTGAGGTTTACCACACTGGAAAGTATGATGGCCAGACTGATCCCAGTGATCATGTGATGGAATGCCAACACTTATGGGTAGCGTGACCCAGAGATGAGTGGGTCCATGCTTTTGTCCATATTTTGGATGAGATACTGCGCTCATGGTACACTGTAGCCGAGTTGCATCGAGACATTACAACAGGGGGGGAGTTGACGATCTATTTCACTCATATGTTCACTTTTGCAGATGCCAACCCTGATGTCCATAACACCCTGCAGCTCATCCGCGACGTGATATTTCAGGTTGTTCTGGCGGCCTACCCTGTCGACCCTCACACACACTGTCATATGCAGTCTCTCATGGAGTGCTTCAACGTTAGTGGTGGCCCGGAGGACGATGATGATCCCTGGAATGTTAACATTCCTAAATTTGAAGGAAGTCACGACGTAGTCCCACCTGTTGCACCAAGTAATCCGTTCAGTCAACCATTGCAGCTTCGCAAGATGAATATCGACATCGAGGCTACTCCCAAGTTTGCCAATGTTGGGGATTATTTGGATGATGAGATGAAGAGTAAGGTTACTGAGCTACTTCATGAGTTTCAAGATGTGTTTCCCACGAAGTTTTCCGAAATGAAGGGAATCCTAGGTGATTTAGGCGAGATGAAGATTCCACTGAAACCAGATGCTAAGCCAGTCCGACAGCGACCTTATCAGTTGAATCCGTGACATAAAGAAAAGTTCAAGGCAGAACTTGATCAGATGTTGGATGCCGGTATTATCGAACCTGTGGAAGAGTCCGAATGGATCGGTCCTATGGTGGTGCAAGATAAGAAAATAGGCGAAGTGCGCATTTGCGTCGACTTGCGAAAATTGAACGATGCCTTCTTACATGACCCTTTTTCGACCCCATTTACTAATGAAGTACTTGAGGAAATGGGCGGCCAAGAGATGTACTCTTTCACTAATGGATTCTTTGGCTACCATCAGATTTGCATTGCTAAGGAAGATCGCCATAAAACCACTTTTGTTACTGAATGGGGTTGCTTTCAGTACATGGTAATGCCATTTGGTTTGAAGAATGCACCTGCGATATTCTCTCGGGTCGTTGTTGCCGCATTCAAAGATTTTATTCGGAAGTTTTTGCAGGTATATATGGATGATTGGACCGTTTATGGATTGATTCACGATCATCTGGCCAATCTGTGGTTAATGCTTGAGTGATCCTGACAGCACCAGATATCGTTGAACTTGAAGAAATATATTTTCTGCACACCGTTTGGGATATTGCTGGGACATATCATGTGTAAGCAGGGATTGCTGGTCGATCCAGCCAAAATTGTGCTCATTTTGGGGTTGCAACCGCCAACCACCGTTAAGCAGTTGCGCGCCACCTTGGGTCATACGAGATATTATCGCAAGTTCATTAGGGGGTATGCTGCGATTACTGCCCCTATGGAAAAGTTGTTGAAGAAGGATGCGGCATTCCAGTGGAGCCCGGAATGTCAGGATAGCTTTGAAACGCTCAAGGCAAAGATGGCATCGGCACCAATCTTGGTCTTTCCGGACTGGAGTAAGGAATTCCATGTCCAGGTTGATGCTTCATCGGTTGCATTAGGGGTTGTGTTGGCTCAACCAAGAGAAGGCGACCTTGATCATCCCATTGATTTTTCTAGTCGGAAGCTATCCTCTGTAGAACACAATTACACTACCATAGAACGCAAAGGTCTGGCCATGGTTTACGTGCTGTAGAAATTTAGGCACTATTTGTTGGGTGGCCACTTTAAAATTTTCACTGATCATTTTGCATTAAAATACTTGGTCAATAAGCCTGTGTTGGGGGGGAAGATCTGTCGGTGGCTACTTTTGTTCCAGGAGTTTGATTTCGAAGTCATTGTGAAACCGAGGCGATTGAATGCTGGACCAGATCATCTATCACGGATTGACACAAGGGAGGAACTGACTAATATCGAAGACGGGTTGCCGGATGCCCAACTATTTCACGTTGCCGTTGCTGATCAATACTTTGATGACATCCTTCAGTTTCTGGTGACCGGCACCGCGCCCGCTGACTTTACCACTACTCAGAAGAAGCAATTGGTTGTCAAGGCTACTGACTTTCAGCTAATCGTGGGAGAATTGTATAAATTCGGCGCTAATGAGATATTATGCAGATGTGTATTGCCACTTGAGCAAGCATAGATATTGGCTGAGGCACATGGTGGAGTAGCAAGAGAACATTATGGCGGTCGGGCAACTACCCGGAAGGTACTGCGTGCAGGACTTTGGTGGCCCACATTACATAATGATGCGACAGACTATGCGCGGTCTTGTGATGTCTGTCAGTGAACTGGCAAGCCGTCCAAACGAGACGAGATGCCGCTGCTACCTCAGGTGACATTGTAATCATTCAAAAAATGGGTTGTGGACTTTGTTGGACCGATCCATCCACCAGGGAAATGCACAGGTGCGCGATATATTGTCATGGCGATAGAGCATTTGACCCGATGGGCTGAGGCAGCACCTGTAGTTGATTGCTCCACCGCAACGGCTGCTCGATTTTTGTTTGATCACATTATCACGCGTTTTGGCTTCCCTAAGATATTGCTGAGTGATCAAGGAAGCCACTTTCTTAATCGCACTATCAGTGCATTAACAGAGGAGTTGTAGATACAGCATAAGAAGAGTACACCCTATCACCCACAGGTGAATGGAACGGCGGAGGCATTTAACAAAGTGTTGGAGCATGCGTTGACAAAGGTGTGCAACGCAAACCACGACAACTGGGATTTGAAAGTCCTAACAGTATTGTGGGCCTATCGCACCACATGTTAAAGATTGACTAGTCATACACCTTTCAAGCTGGTATATGGGAAGGAAGCAATTATGCCTATAGAGTACATTGTTCCAAGTCTACGAATTGTGGCTGTTACGAGCATGGATGATGTTGCAGCATTAGATGAACATCTAGCACAATTGGTGGAGCTGGAAGAGGATCGATTTATTGCGGGCTTTCACCAAGGGGTGGAGAAGGATCGCCAGAAGGCATGGCATGATCACCACATCAAAAGTAAGCAGTTTCAGCAAGGCGACTTGGTGCTGTTATCTGAAAGCAAGTTTATGAAACATCCAGGAAAGTTGCAGATGCATTGGCTGGGTCCATATCGCATCAATAGTATTACTTCAGGAGGAGCGGTTTAGTTGCAGCGGTTGGATGGGGCGATGCTCCCCAAGCTGGTAAATGGTCACAGGTTGAAGCCCTATCGCTCGGGCTTGGAGTAGTGCGATGTCTGAGTCGCATCAACGAAAAATAAAAATAAAATTGTGTGTTGCAGGTTGCTTGATGGCAGATGGTTCACCAACAGAAGAAGGTATGCAGAAGCAGGGAGGCTTGTGCCGCAAGTTTGGAACAGTTGGAGATTCATGGCAGTATGGAGACCAAGACCGACGACAGTTTTGGTTGAAGGAATTTTGTGATGATTATGGAGGATTTGGGAGGTACGGGGCAGCGTTGTGACTACTATCTTGTCACCACTGCCCATCATCCCTATACATGATTGCACCAGCCAGGTTCGGCCGGATTCCCACACGATGACGGCATGTTTTGCACATGGCACGCTGGGCTGGTACGATCAGCACGATCTAAGTAGATTGCTCACATGTCGGAACGTGGTACCTTCGATGACAGTATGGTCACCCCCCCCCCCCATTACATCAGTCAATGGGGTTACACACGCAGATGAAAGGTAGTGGAGCATCATTCCCATTGTCGTGACCAAGGAATGATCCTGCTATAAGTAGCCGAGGCAGCTGGTAGTTCGCCACAACGACGCTTGTTCCGAAATAGAGTGGTTATACTGGTTGATCATTTTGTGAATTGAGTTGTGAGGAATTCCAAGGAGGCTGTGGAAATGCTTCACTTTGTTTCCCGTGGTAGCACCCCAGGGGCCCTGCGAGCCGGAACGACGAGTGTCCCTGACCGACTTGATACGGCGGGTGCACTTACACTGTGTTATGCCCAAGCCGAGGGCCAGTTCAGCATGGTTAATTACATAGTAGTTGTTTGAAGGATTGTGCTCTTCTCGACCCCTGAGCGGGTTGGGGCGGTAGCTCCCCGCCCACAGTAGGAACCAATTACCGATGTGAAACCGATGTGCTAGAGTCATCTGCTAATTTCGCACCTTGGTACTGTTCGTCCTCTTTTTCTTCCCATCAGTACCCGTCCAAGAGACTCAAGGATGAGTTTGAGAAGTACATGACATCATGTCAGGCAATGACGATTTTGGGTTAAACATACAGCACAATGAGTCGACGATCAGTGTAGCAGAAGGAGCGTGACAACACCGCGTGATCCAGATAGCAAGAACAGTTACTGAAACGTAGTTCAGTTCGAAGGCACTATGTCCATCAGTTGACCTCGCTCGAGGGCGAGCCACAAGATTGTGTTGGGGGACTGTTGGCAGGCGGGTTGATGGGGAAAGGTCGCGACACCGCTGACGCTGCGACACATCGGATGAGGGCGCGAAAGGAGTATTTTGTGTTAAAGAATACTGCAGTTGGTGGGTTTTGGGTCACTTGGACCATATATTATGTAATAGTGAGTCAGTTGTACCGCGGTATGCGGGTTTTTGGGGTTATTGGGTCAATTGTCCATAGTGTCGGTTAGGAAGTTAGTTGTAAGTGGACAAATATTGTAATGGCAGAAGCCTATAAATAGATGAGAGTTGTAAGTGTTAGAGAAGAAGAAAGATAGCGAGAGATCAAGATAGAAGACAGGAGAATAGCAGGCGAGAGATAAGAAGATGTATGTTTTGCCTCTGGTATTTTGACCGCAACCATAATATAATGATGTTTTAGTTCAATCTCTGTGCAATGGTGCTATATATAAATGTTGTTCGATGTAATGTCTGCTTACTATTACTGAAATGATAAATGATGCAATTAAATGATCTGTTTCATGTGGAATATGAATGATGCGATTAGTTAAAATGTTATAATTCCATGTTTTGAGTTCTGTTTAAATACTGCAATAGGGTTAGTCTGCACAACCACAACTCTTCTCCTCCCTCGATGGAAACATGGTTCCATCTACTCTTCCTGGACACCTCGGGTGAGACCTCATCCGCGCTGCAGGTGTTGCTGGGTGGGCTCAAAACTGCCTGGGCCGGTGCCCAGGAAGACTGCGGTATGTCGACTGAGGTCCCGTTGGTCAACAACCTGAAGAGAACTACCCTTTTGTCTACACCAACGTACTTTCCATTGAAAACATTTTCCAGGACCTTTTAGATCAGCGTGAATAAAGGTTGTCCTTGTTACTTGCACAATCCTGTAAGGGTGCCTATTCTCCAGATCAGCCATCAAACTATTTCACCCCAACTTTTGGCGACTCCACCGGGTCAAACCCCCCACCTTCATCGTCACCTATACCTCCTCAGCTACCATCCACACCAAAAATATCTTCTATTACCCTTTTAGTACCCACATCCACTATGGCTATCCCTCTGACTAAAATGGAAAAGATCCTCATTGCTAGGTATGCCCCTCTAAATTTGCCTAATCCCCTTGCTGCTATGCCTACCGGAGATTACCAAAAATATATGCCTAAGTTCACTGGAGAGGGGGACTTCACAGCTAAAGAAAATTTAGAGGCATTTTACAACTATGCTGAGAACATAAATATTGAGCATGAAGATGTTTGGACTAGGGTTTTTGTGCAAAGTCTAGATGGTCAAGCCAGAAAGTGGTTCAAAGAATTACCCGCTGGATCAATAGATGACATTGAAGCCCTAGATGAATTGTTTTTCAAGCATTGGGGGGAAAGAAGACACCACCTTTATTACCTCACAGAATTTGATAATTTGAAGAGAGAAAATGGCGATTTTGTGTCAGCTTTCACGAAGAGATTTAATAAAATGTTTAGCAAAATCCCTGTGGAGATCAAACCTACAAGTCTTCCACTGATTGAGCTTATGAAAAACGATTCCTTCAAGTCATCTATACTGAAATCCCTTCATCCAAAAACACCCATAGATGCTGAATTTGTGAATTTACAAGACGATAAGCCCTCAGTAACCCTAGGTCCCACGGTTGAAGAACTGGATGGATCTTGCCCACCATTCTACATATCCTTAAACATCCATGACAAAATTCTTCACAATTTCTTACTTGACTCAGGAGCCTCCCACAACCTGATGCCTAAAGTGGTGATGGATGAACTTGGGCTTAGCATCACAAAACCCTACCATGATCTCTTCTCTTTTGACTCCAGAAAAGTTAGATTCCTGGGACTCATAAAGGATCTTGTCATAAACATGTCTCAGCTTCCTTCAAAAATCATGGTAATGGATGTAGTGGTCTCTGACATCCCACCGAAGTTTGGCATCCTCTTGTCCCGGTCATGGAGTAACCGACTAGGGGGTACCCTATAGATGGATTTGACTTATGCTACCATTCCCATGTTTGGAGGTGAAACTAAAAGGCTCTATAGGGAAAACCAACTTACCTATATCATCAGTAATGAAAAGAATTATGAAAATCATCCCATTTACGCATTGGATACAGACTTTGGAGAATGTATCCTGCAAATAGATGACGATCAGCCGACCCCTTTACAACTCACAAATCCTACTGGTCAGTAATCTGAGGAAGTAACCACTACTGTGTGGAGCATGTTTTTTGATGGTACCAGTACCCAGGCTTCAGCAGGTGCGGGTGTAGTTTTGATCTCTCCTTTGAAGGAAGTTACCCATTTGTCTTATAAACTGGATTTCAAAACTACTAATAATATAGCAGAGTACGAGGCTTTGCTGTTGGGAGTCAAGGCCACCAAAGAGATGCGAATCATGTTCCTGAAAATATTTGGAGATGTGGAGCTTATCACACAGCAAGTGAATGGCAATTATTAGGAAAATAACGTCAGACTGAAGTCATACAGAGATGAGGTATGGAAACTTAGAGATTCCTTCATGTTTTTTGACATTTCTTATATCCCGCGAGCTATGAACCACCGGGTTGATTCCCTTGCCATCTCTGCTAGCACATTCATTCCTCCCATACCTCCTAAATTGAATTATGATATCCAAGTTAGGTACAGGCCATCCCTACTAGATAATGTCAAATTTTGGAAAGTCTTTGAGGATGATGATGAGCTTAGTAGATTTCTCCAAGTTGTTGATGAATTTTCTGATATGCATATTGACCAAGAAAACCTAAACGTAGAGGAATCCCAGAGGTCTAAATTGAAAGGGAAAATAGGCCAACATGACATTGTTCAATTGCCAGGAAATCATATACCTCGGGGATTATTACCTCTCGAAAGGTTGTTTGACCATAATGACATCCCCTTCAGACCTGTGAACAAGGAAAAAGACCCTGTTGTCCATGAACATAATATAGGCATCCAGAATCACCCAAAATTCATAAATTTGTCTACTGAGTTGACAGTTGATCAGAGGTCAGATTATTGCAGCCTGGTAAAGGATTTCACAGACGTGTTGGCTTGGGAATACAGTGATCTAAAATCTTATGACGAAGATACCATTCAACATAGAATTCCACTAGAAAAAGGCACCACCCCTTTTAAGCAGAATCTAAGGCCTATCAACCCTCTCCTGTTACCTGTGATCGAGAGAGAAATAAAAAAGCTCCTCGATGCTAAGATCATAATCCCACTGAGATATTCTAAATGGGTCGCAAATTTGGTAATAGGAAGGAAGAAAAATGGTGAGGTCAGGTTATGTGTTGATTTCAAAAACCTCAACAAAGGCTCCCAAAAAGACAACTATCCTCTGCCTAAGATGGAGCATTTACTACAGAGAGTGTCAGGAGATAGGGTCATGTCATTGCTAGATGGCTTCTCGGGCTATAACCAGATTTTTGTACACCCTGATGATCAGGAGAAGACATCCTTTACCACTCCCTAGGGTACCTTCATGTACAACAAGATGTCAATTGGGCTGATAAATGTCGGGGCCACCATTCAGAGGGCCATGGACATAGCCTTCATGGGGATAAAGGATAAGTTTGTCCTCATATACCTCGATGATATCACAGTATACTCAAGTAGTCACGAAGAACATTTGCAACACCTAAGGGAGGTTTTTCTGAAATGCAGACAATTTGAAATTTCTCTGAATCCTAAGAAGTCTCAGTTTGCTCTCAGGGAGGGAAAGCTCCTAGAACACATAGTTTCAGCACAGGGTGTAAAGATTGATCGAGTTTGGGTTTAAGCAATTCAGAAGGTATCTATACCAAGGTTGAAAAAGGATATCCATTCTTTCCTTGGTAAGATAAATTTCGTCAGGAGGTTTATTCCAAAATTTTCTGAGTTAGTAAAACACATAACCTCCATGCTAAAAAAGGGAGCCGAAACCAAATGGACAGAAAATGAAAGACACTCTTTCGAATCCATCAAGCAGGATATCATGGAAGCTCCTACTATGATTAGACCAGATTACACCAAGGTGTTCTATATTTTCTCATTTGCTTCCTATGATACAGTGGCAACAGTCTTGTTGCAGAAAGATGACGAAGGGCTTGATCATCCAATTGCCTTCTTCATCAAAACATTGAGGGACGCTAAACTGAAATACGATCCCATAGGAAAACAGGCCTATGCCCTAATCAAGTCATTGAAAGCATTCAGAATTTATATCCTACATGAAAAGGTCATAGCCTATGTCCCTTCAGCTTCCATGAAAGATGTGTTAACTCAACCTAACATTGATGGCAAGAGAGCCAAATGGATCACTAAGCTGATTGAATTCGATATAGAGGTGAAGCCCACTAGGTTAGTAAAAGGTCAAGGTCTAGCCAAGCTTATGGCTGAAGCAAATTGCAAACTTTTAGACATAAATTTCATCGGAATAAATTCTACCAGTTTGCCAACAGAGGTAGCTACAACAGAACGACATAACAGTCAACAGGTGGCTGAAAATTTGCTCTCATGCGAGTGGTATTCAGGTATCATTCATTTCTTGCAGAATTTAGAAGTCCCCCCTGGACTTAGCACAACCCAGGCACGATCTCTCAAGCTTAAGTCTGTAAACTTTTGCATAAGCAATATTCTGTTGTATTGGAAAGATCCTACTGGAGTTCTGTTAAGATTTCTAGATAAAGAAGAATCAGTTCAAGTCATGCATCAATTCCATTCAAGCATATGTGGGGGGCAACATTACTAGAAAACTATTGCCCACAAGATTCTCAGGGTTGGGTACTATTGGCCTTGTCTGTTTTCTGATGTATACACTTTCGTGAAATCTTGTGACAAATGCCAAAGATTCACAAGAAAACAGCAACTAAAATCCATGCCCCTGAAGCCTATTGTAGTTAATGGCCCTTTCCAGCAATGGGGCCTTGACTTCATAGGGGAGATCAATCCTTCATCCAGTGGTCAACACAGATGGATCCTAGTAGCCACTAATTATTTCACCAAGTGGATAGAGGAAATTCCCACCGGGAATGCTAATCATCAGGTTATCATGAAATTTCTCTATGAAAACATCCGTATCGGATTTGGTTTCCCAAAAAGGTTGGTAACTGATAATGAGATGTAGGGTCGATATCAGTTCCTTGGACCCATGTCTTCTCTGTTACCCATAGTTCATATTTTTCCTCCTCGGTTTACATATTCATTGTTGTTCCTTCTATCTTCTGCACCCTCCTATCAATGATGGCCCTTTTCCTTGGACTAAAATATACAGTATCCAAGTCTATTATTTTGTGCTGCTTCCTGGGGTTATATGGAGTCAGCGCTAAGCTTCCTGAATAGGCACCCTTTTCTTGCATTCCCCCTGGGGTGCATATCAATGGGGGATCAATCTCTATATCTATCGGAGTAGATGGCTCCAGGTCAAGAGACTTCTCAGTTTGCTCTTTATCTTTCTCTCCTGCTGACTCTCCTTGTTGAGTCTGCAATCCATCTACTTTGCCAGATTCTTCTTGCTGAGTCAGCAATCCATCAGCTTTCTCACCCAGGGGCCCCTACTCCTCCTCAGTTTGCTGCTTGGAATCTTTTTCCTGGGGTACCTGATCTTCTTGTTCCTTCTGGATCCTAGCGGTTTCTTCTAGATGTTCCAACTGGGAGGTTTGGTCCTGTTGCTTTCTTGCATCCTCCTCTTGTTGAAGCTTGGCAGCTAGCTCACCTTGAATCTTTGCTTGCTCTTGGTTCTACTGTTGATTGAGAGCCTGTTCCTGGAGCACTCTATCCTGCTCTAACTCCAATGGTTCCCCTGATTGTGAGGTGGAGGCCTCCCTTTCTCTTTGGATCAAACCGATAGGCCTAGGGCTTGGGTCTTTCACAAGCTTTGTATTGTAGCACTTTCCTAACTCAGTTAGGTTGTGGGCGCTTCTGAAGAATTCTTCTTCTCGGTCTACTGCATGAGCGTACTTAAAGGAAACCCTGAGGTCAAGACAATGCCTACTTACCGCACCGTTAGGGTCATGCCTTCTGAAAGGGACAGAGCCTAAGTGGAAGATTTCTAAGCCTTGAGCGTAATTTTCCCCATCTCTTGCTCTTGGGAGGCTGTAGGCTCCTATGGTAAATGGCATTGGAGGGTACATGCCCTTCCTCCTTTCTGTTAAGAACCTGATTATGGCAGCGGTGCCGAAGAGTTGCCTCACGGCCTCCTTATGAATAACAAAGTCCGTAACATACCGAGGGAGCATAAATGGTTCATGAGTCCCTCCACTCATCCTGATATACGTGCCTTCTGCGTTATGATAATAGTCTCCAAATTGTTCAATGACAGGCATTTCATTATCTGACATACAATCTATCTCTTGCACAAAAATGAGCTGGTACAACGACATGATAAACCTTTCACAAACCATCTTGTAGTGGTTTGCATACTTACTCACCCATGTGCACTGATAGGCTATGAAGAGAGCTGTTTCATTCGGCTTCCACGAACAACCCAAGTCTGGGAATGAATGCTTGCTTAACAGGCAGTCAATTAGGTATGAAGACATGAAGAAAAATCCCTTCTTCTGGGTCAAACCTCCTTGGGCTACTGCTAACTGTGAGGCCAAGCTATCTGAAATTATTTCAGCCCAATTGAAGATGGTGCCTTTTGTGGCTATGTGAAACATCACTGGAACCCATCCAATCTTAAAGATATTTCCATTAGGCATGCCGAAGAGCCTACTCAACATCAAGACGAGAGCCTCTAAGGGGTTTTTAGGAGATTGCTCTCATATTCATTATTTTGCCTCCTCCTAATTTTCCTGCCATTTATTGTCATCTTACGGGTAGTTTCTAACAAGTCCATTTGATGCTTTTCCATCCATTCATCATCCAAAGAAGCCCTATGTGAAGTTAATCTATGAGCAGCAGTGACATGATCAGGGGCGAAAGAAGCTAGGACCAATCCATTTTTATCAGTCATAAGCCTTGTGTCGGTCCGAATGTTAGGAATCAGCCATCCAACAACTTCAAAGCAAGAGAACAGCTCTGGCTGAGTTGTTGCCTTATGCAAAAAGGACCTTCTGATGCTGGCATATACCAGAACATCTTCTATAGGGGTCGTCGAATCATTTTGAGCCAAGATGAATCTGTATAGATCACCCCATTGAAATTCAGGGGCGACGCTCCCAGGGGAAACACCAGTGGTAGCTTGTGTGTCAGCAAACATTGTGACGAGAACAATGTCCGACAGAATCTGAACCTCTGAGTCTGAGGTCACTTTCTATGCTACCTTCCTTTTGGCTGACCTCCTTTGCATGGTAATCCTGCGGCGAGCAAGGCAAAATCACAAAACTTTATTTTAGACCATTTCCAAACATCGACAACATTCTAAAACAAAGCCAGAACATGACACTTTCATAAACTAGAGACTGTCTAAAACGAACATAATTATCTTTATTTCACATGTAAGCTTAATTAGACAATGTCCCTTCATGCTAAAACAAAGACAGCAAATCAGGATGAAGAGAAAGATCATTTCGGGTCTGCACAATTCATTTTCGGCGTGCAGGCATCTTTAGGATTGTGAAACAGACTCTTACGTGAGCTCTGATTTGAGACTTCAGCGCGAGCGCCTAAATTATGTTTTGCACCGCGCTTGGGATAATACGGGCGCTGAGACTGGAGACCTAGCGCGCGTTGGGGTATCAGCTGAATTCATGCGCTAAGATTTAAACATTCCACTCGCGCCAGCGTCTAAACTTATTTGGGCGCCGAGCGAAAACATATTCCTGCGCTAAGACATAAAATATTTTGCGCGCCAGCACCATAATTTCGTTTGTGCGCCAAAGCTAAAATCACTCGCACGCTAGCTTACACCTTTTCGCATGCGCTTCTTTCTATCCTTACTTTTGCGCTAGCGCTTAACCTAATGCATGGGAAATTATTTATGCGTCAATGTTTAACATTTCATGCGTGGGCAGCTTAGAGTGGAAGCTACGCTGAAGAGGGATAAATTCTGCAGCCGTAGGCTTTATCGGCTAAGGATCGTGTCATGACTTCGAGTTTCCAAATAGGCTTAAATGGTTGATTTAACACATCCCCCATGGAAGCTTTGGCCAAGCAAATTGAAATTTTAGGCATTTACAGCATGAAACTTTAATTTCCAGGAGTGAGAAGGTTTGGGCCTTACGCGCAGAGGATGGTTGGACAAAAGTTTTGGAAACGAGGCATCGGAATGATGTGGCTTCTACGGGTCTGAGCGAAAAATATGAATCCACTAAAAATACTACTGGGATGACTCGACCTCATGACCAGGGCACTTCATACTTTCAGAAAAATGACTCTACTCAAGGAAAAAGAAAACCCCCAAACTATTACACAACCAAGAAAACACATAAACTTTCAACATGCGATCGTGGGGATCCTTTGGCTTTGCTTGGTGAACGAAAACTCTGTGGGACAAGCTAGCAAAGCTGAAAATGCAAAGGAGGGGAGAGACTTGTGTGCCTGTGAGATGGGGACGTCTCTGCCCTGGACTGAAGGTAGTGGCTTCGTATCCTCATAGGGAAACGAACAACAGTCGTTCTATGTCCTTTCTAGCTTTCATGCCAAGTAAAACGAAGGGGGTTTGAGCTATTTAACTGTGCGCGAATGATTCTTTTACCTACTAATCCAAAAGAAGGATTGGGAAAGAGCCTACCTGTCAGTACGGTGAGCGCTCCGAGACCTCAACTGTTTGTAGTGAACAACAGCTTCGAACTTCAACGCAGATGGCGAGCGCTCCGAGAGAAAATGACCGAATAAAACCCAAAACGTCATTGCATGCGTTAAATAGGGGAAAGTTAAATGCTCACATACGTTTAAAGTTGGTGGGGTTAAGAGCACGGGGCTCGAGGAATCAGTCATTAAGAGTGGCACATGGATTTATTAAAAGCCTTACCAACTCTGCCAGTGCACAGGGATCGAGGAGATCTTTTCGTGCCGAGTATCGATTTCAGCTTTGGCGCCAAGTGGGGAGCATAATGTTTCCCGCTATGTGGCAAGTGCATGCTCAAAGATAAGCTTTGCGCTCAAGCGGCAATCCCGGCATTAGGATTGTGCTAAGAAAAATTGCGCTAGAAATCAGTTATCCTAAAAGACGAGCGCGGATTTGCAAGCAGAAGGATAAGCTCATCTCTAGCGCTTAGGATTCGACTCTATCAACATAGTTGCATTGGGGAGTGACACGCTAACTTTTAATTCTTCCAATGAAGTGAAGTGCAGCTCCAAGGCAGGGAAGTAATGGTAATTCTTGCACTGCGCTTGAGCGACCGAGGAAAATTATCTCTTGCGCTAACATTTTTTTGGCTTATTGCGCTAGATAACAGACTTGGGACTTGTCGAAAGGGCGGTTGAATTAGAGTCAAGGCCTACGCTTGAAGGAGGACTTGTGGTTAAAAAAGCGCCAAAGTCACAGTGGTATCAAACCTAAATCTTGCGCTACAGTAGGGAAGATAAGACCAAAACCTGCGCTAAAGGGAAAGGATGACTTTGCCTCAGAGAAAATGAGAAACTCTTTTGGAAGCAGGCGATGAAATTCTGATTAGCTGGAGGTAAACCTGAAAGATGACCTAAAGAGCTTGCTACAAAAGTGTTAGAAGGAGGGGCCCCAAATAACTTCAAATTTTTTTTTGGGGAATGGTGTTGCAGCAACAACAATTGGCGAATCGCTGGCGAACACAAGTCTCTGAAGACTATCTCGCTTATCGGAAGAATTCCTTTTAAAAGTTGTTCACCTTATGTGCAGCAATCGGCTTAAGCGTTCGAATCTCAGCACAGGAAGAAGTCACTTAATCCATTGGTCATTGGGAGAAGGGAGCTTTGATGAAGACATCTTTAAAACTTTCCAAGGGCCAACATATGGGGCTCATTTTTAGAATATTCATCTTTCAAATGACCACTTCTATTGGACTCTACAGGATTTTGCAACAACATCTCATAGACACCATTGCTCTTGTTCCTCATTCCCATGTCACCTGCATCTATTTAGATGTTCATATATTTGACAGCTTTGCTGTTTGAGCCTTCCAGAGATATTTTCTTTAAAATACGGTCTTTGATTTTGGCTCCTCAATCCATAATTCCTTTTTGTGTGAGTGAGAGATTTTATTGTTTTATCAAGCCTCACGGACGGAGAGGAGCCTAGTTTGAGCTGAGTATTTTGGACAGCTTTCCTGACCTGTATGCTTTGCTTTTATCTCATCCATGCTTTGATTGAGGCGAGAATCTCTAGAAAACAGACCCCTGAATATAAGCCATTTTGGCTTTTAGATTTGCAGCATTGAGTCATTTCAATACCATATGCCTTCGAGATATGCTACTCTTTCGTGGGTCCAACCACAACGATCTTCTTGAGATGCTTTTAAGTTTGATGGTGGATGGAGCCCGAAGATAGTGGTAAAGATAATCACAGATTGCTACTATTTAAGCAAGGGTTAGCGTGACCAATAGAACAGGATCTTCTTCATTTTGGAGAACGATCAGCAAAGCTTCTAATGCATGGGTAAAATTTCTTTGTGGGATACATTTCCAGCTTCACGAGTTGTGCAATTCTCTTGCGAGATCTTCCTTCATGGAAGGCCCAGTTGCAGGTGACCCGGGGAGACAAATTTTGTACAAAAAGCTCAAAAACTAAGAGAGGAGAGCAATCTAGTTGAAACACGGGAAATAAAGACTAAAACAAAATAAAGAAAACTTTATTTATGTACAAAGAGTCTCATTGAGACTAAGCAAAGTATTGCTTCAAGGTGAGGCCATTGAGAGGAAGGGTTACTTCCTCTCCCTGGAGGTCTGTTAGCTTATAAGTGGATGGGCCTAGATTTGCAGAGATTTGGTAAGGGCCTATCCATAATTGTTGGAATTTAGTGTGCATCCCCTTGCCCTCATGATTATGGTCCCATTTCAGGACTAAATCCCCTACTTTGAAACTTCTTTTACCAGACTTCCTCTTATCGAACCATCTTTTGACTATGTCTTGGTGCTGATGGAATCGGTCTTTGGCTTTCTGTCGGGCTTCTTCAAGTTGAAGCAAGGTATCGATCCTGGATTGTAAGACTTGACTACCAGACCCTCGAGAGGCTTGGGACAACTGCAAATATGGAAGCAAGATATTGGGAGGTAGAATAGCTTCTTTGCCGTAGACGAGGGTGTAAGGAGAAACCCCCAATGCATTGTTTGGAGTAACCCTATCTTCCCACAAGGCATTTGGGAGAGCTATATGCCAACTCCATTGGTTTTCTACTACAGTCTTCTTGAGAATTCGGATGAGATTTTTGTTTGAAGATTCAACTAATCCATTTCCTTTAGGGTAATAATTGGATGAATAATGCAGTTTAATTCCCTAATCATAAACAAATTCATTTATTTTAAAAGATGAGAAATAGGTGGCATTATCAAATACTAGGGAAATTGGAACCCCAAACCTGGTTATGATGTTCTCCTTCAAGAAACTGATGACTGTATCTTCATTGATCTTGCGCAATGGGATTGCCTCTGTCCATCTGGTGAAGTAGTCAGTGGTTGTGAGGATGTATCAATGCTGAAGAGAAGAATTTGGCTTTATCTCTCCTATGACATCTATACCCCATTGTTCAAAAGGTTCTGAGATAATAATCGGCTGCAAAGGTCCTGCTACCTTAGGTAATTTCCCAGCACTTCTTTGGCATATATCACAGTTCCGAGCATAAGCATGAGCATCTCGGAATAAGGTGGGCCAATAATATCCAACTTTGAGTATTTTGTGAGCTATCGTCTCTCCCGAATAATGTCCACCAGCGGGGCCGTCATGCAATTCTTTGACAACTTTACTTGCATCTTCTTTTTCTAGACATCTAAGCAAAATTCCATCATATTTTTTTCTGAAAAATATGCCATCAATAATTTGATAAGCTGCTGATTTCAAACGGAGTGCCCTTCTTTGCTTAGAACTCCAGTGTTCTAGTAGATATACCTGCTGCAAATAATGCACTAGATCTATATACCATGATTCAGGAGCTGTGAAAATGGGACAAACCGCAACTAAATTCAATTCTGCTTCATTCTTCCAGTGCAGCTCTTCATCAATTGGATGCTCTATAAGCAATTTACACAAGCCTTGTCCCTTGATGATGGTGGCTGGTTTAAATTCTAAATCATATTCTTGAAGAGCCGTGACCCAGTTTCCTCTTCTTTCTCCCAATTCCTTTTGAACGAAAAGGGATCTGACCGCTGGGTGAGGAACTATAACTTTAGTTCTGCTCTTGAGAATATATGGTCTGAACTGTTTGACCACTTTGAAGACATCATACACATGTTTTTTTACCATGGGATAATTCAGTTCAGCACCTTGCAGACCAGTGCTCATAAACGAGATTGGATATCTGTCTCCTAACTCTACCTTTTGCGTGAGTACCGCTGCAAGCGAGTCATTCAAAGCAAAGGTATATAGGATAAAATCTTTGTCAAAATCTGGGCTTCTTAAGGAAGGAGCTTTAGCTATGGTTTCCTTAATGTCTCTGAACACATCTTTTTCTAAGTCTGTCCACTTGAATTGTATGCTTTGCTTGACCATTTGTTGCAAAGGTTTAACAATTTGCGCGAAATCTAGAACAAACCTTCGGACGAAATTGATAGTGCCCATAAAGTACTGCATGGATTTCTTGTTATGAGGCATTGGAATTTTATTGATAGCTTGTACTCTTTCTTGATCTATTGATACTCCTCTTTTGGAAATAATATGTCCCAGCAGTTTACCTTCGGGAATAGCGAATACGCTCTTCTTGGGATTTAAGGAGATACCATATTTCTGGAAACGATAAAAAATGTGCTTCAAATGAACAACATGGTCTTCTCTTTTATTCGAAAAAATGGTCACATCATCTAGATAGACCACGACACAATGGCCACCCAATCCTCGGAAGGCGATGTCCATTTCTCGCTAGAACGTAGCTCCTGCGTTTATTAGGCCAAAGGGCATCCTTCGGTATGCGAACGTTCCCCACTTACTGCGGAAAGTAGTCTTGAGATGGTCTTCTTCAGCTACTAACACTTGATTTTAACCAGAAAAGCCATCAAGAAGAGAGAATAGTTCAGACCCTGACACCATCTAGAGAATTTGTTCCATTGAAGGGATGGGATAGTTATCTTTATCTGAAGCTCTGTTTAAATTTCTGAAGTCAACACATAGTCTTATCTCTCCTGACTTCTTTCTCACGGGAACTAAGTTAGCAACCCACTCAGAATTCCAGACTTTAAAGATTATTTTAGCATCCAATAGCTTCTTCAATTCCTTTTGAATGAGAGGTTCAAGAGTAGGATGCATCCTTCTTAATTGCTGCTGAAATGGCTTGACACCTGCTTTCATTGGTATGACATGCTAAATAATGCGGGTGTCATATGTTTTCAGATCTTCATAAGTCCATGCAAAAGCATCTTTATATTGTAGAAATAGCTTGATGAACTTATCTCTTTCTCCTGGTGAACAACATTTGCCAAGGTTAACAAACTTTGGTTCAGCCTCGGTGCCCAAATTAACCAATTCATGCTGCATTGATGAGCTATTGGTTTTGGTATTTGCTGGCCTTCTAAACTTGCTCTATAGATCAAACAGCATTTCAAGAGACCTCACCCCTTTGGGGATGAAATTTCCTTTAGCTACATCTTTCTTTTGCAAATCACAATCATGTTCTTCTTCATCTATCACAGCTTCTTGAAAAATGTCTTCGTTTGTTAGAAAACTGATAATTTGTTCGTCATCATCGAAAACTCTGAAGTTTGTGATATTGTCAGGGATAGAAGGCCTGAAAATTAATTCAATTAAACACTTGTTATTAGTTGGCACCAATCTGGAAGCAGATGTTGCTAACAAATCAGCTGCAGAATTTTGCAATCTAGGAATGGACTTTATATCGAAAGCATCAAAATGCATAATTAAATCCCATACCTCAGCCTGATAACTCCTCAAATGAGGTGAAAGGCAGTGACTGGTATCTCTTACCTGTCTCACAACTATTTCCGAGTCACCGAAGACCTTCAGGAACTTAACATTTAAACCGATGGCTTTCTTTAATCCGTGGACCAAAGCTTCATATTCAGCAATATTGTTAGTACAATCAAATTCTAACCTACAAGACAAAAAATACTTATTTCTTTCTGGATCCATCAGAACACAACCGGCTCCGGATCCTTCCAAAGTTTTAGAACCATCAAAGTATAATGTCCAAAAAAGGTCATTTGATTTAACTAAGTTAGTATCCTTATGATCTAATTCAGTGACTAAACTAACTATATTACAATCAATATCATCAGTCCGAGAAAAATGAAGGAGATTGGACTATTCATCTGATTCATGGATAATAGTTTCAGACTGATAATTACCCGGATCAATTTCCAAGAAATAATTTCCCAAAACTGAAGATGAAAATGCCGCAACTTCATTCTTTCCTTCTAGTTGAGTTACATTTTGTTTCATGTGTGGCTCTCTCAGAACCTTGATCTAATTCTGTCTGTTTTGATAAGGCAACCACAAATGGGACCAATCAGTCACAAAGTAACCATTCAACTTTGTGGACCAGTCCTTGCTTAGGATTAAACCATAGGCTTCAGGAATGTCAACTACCATTATATCAATGAACTGGTAGACCCTAGAATCTGCTGACAGCCTAATGAGGACATCTTTCATTTCCCCGATAACTTTGACAGCAGTCCTATCTAACTGAATAATCTGGGAGGGAGATGGAATCGGTTGGCCATTGATTTTTTTACAAATAGAAAGTGGCATCACATTCGAAGATGCTTCGGAATCTACCAGGCAATTGTGCACGTTGTGATTAAATATTTCAAAAGTTAAAAGGAAAGACAATGTCTGAGATTTGGATTTCCCGCCGATACTAGCCTCATTAATTTCAGGGTCTTCTTGAGTATCTTTTAATGGAGTGCTGGGATGGGATTGAAGAGCATGCAACATCTTGTCTCGTTGTTGGGGCAAACTGCACATATCGAATATTGAAACATTTTCCTTTACTTTCTTTATATCTTCAATAATGTCATATCCTATATCAGATTCTTTTACAATTCTAGTTGGATGGTCTGTCTTATTCAGCGTGACCTTCGGTTGTTGAACTGTTGTGTCAATGCTTGGCTACTTGGCCGCTATTGGGTTAGCTTTAGGATGTGGTGGAATGACTGTTATGTGTCTTCTAGGTAATTCTTTTGAAATTTTAGGCTTGGGAATAGTCGAGCTTGGCACAGGATCTGTAATGGGACCTTTACTGCGAGTGTTAATGTTCACAGCCGAGACTGGGCTTTCCACGGGATCATCTTCGACCAATTCAGTTAAAGGAACCCAATCCCATAGCACCATGGTAGTGTCTGGGGGCGGTTCCTCTATCTCAAGGCTTGGTTCTTATGGAGGATCGTCTTGATTTGGAATCTGTGAATCCAACATTTGGTTCATGACTAAACTCATAGATTTAATCCATTGTGGGCATCTCTTTTCCGGGTGTGGCTCTTAATGAAATGTGCAAAAGTTTTCCATCCCTATTTCATTTAGATTTAAAACAGGAGAATTATTCATAGGTGGATGAGGCTGATTGTTGTCTTCTCTTTTCTTGTAGAATGGTTTGAAAGGCTTCCTAGAGGTACTAGTTGCTTTATCTTTCTCCAGATCTACAATTTTATTGGACAATTTTTGCATCATCTTAACTACATTCTCCATGTCTGTCGATGACTCCTCTTTATTCCTGGAGAGCAGCAGGGTTTTTTTACTAGTTGTTGGTTTTGTCTCTACATCTAAAGCATGTTTGGCAATGCTATCTGCTTCTTCTTCCACCTTCCTAGCTTCTTCGAAATTTTCTATCAGGGTGGTTTTCTTCGATCTTTTGACAAACATTGCTATTGGCCCTTCAAGAGCTGTAGTATAATATTCTACCAGAGATTCTTCTGCTGGCTTATTTGCTTCGCTGAAATTATTTAAGAGTGTTGTGAACCTTTGGTTGAAGTCTTGAACCTTTTCTTTCTTTTCCATTCTCATGGACAGTAATTCTTTCATGAGTGTAGCTATAGTCTTTTGATTTCCATACTTCTTTAGGAAACATGTTTCAAATTCATCCCAGCTGGAAATTGAGCTAGCTTGTAAGCTAAAATACCAGGAAGAAAATTTTGGCTCAAATGTGTATGGAAAAAGCCTACAAACTACATCTTCATGTTGTACATTTAAAAGATTCAGGGCTAAATAAAAACTCTTGAGATGATCTTCAGTAGAAATGGCTTTTCCTGTGTCGAATTTAGGCAAGACTTTCTCTGGATTTTTACGCAGATTGTGGAATGGCCCAGCTAGATTCAATGCTCCCCTTGCTCTCCAAGCAGACACAACCATGTTTCTACGTGGGGAATCAGGTGGAGAATTGTATGGCGAATTAGGTGGAGTGTTCTTTGGAGTAACAAGTTCTCCACGATTTTCTGGATCTGAAAGATTTTCTGGGTTTTCAAGATCAATTTCTCTCAAGGGTTGTGTGATCTCTTCCAAAGTTAAATTTACAAGCTCTTCAAAATTCTGCACAAGAATCGAATCGCGAGTGTACTGTCTTTATTTTTTGGGAGTACTTTTCCTAGGAAGGAAGGTTACAGCGTTTAAACCACCTAATTGCTTAATGTAAGACCGTGTATGTCTCTTTAAATCTTCTATTTCTGCAAAAGGCACAGCATACAAGACTTCTTGTTGTTCAGAATCAGAGATGGAGTTTTCTTGATTTATTACTTCAAGGTTTGGGCTGTCTGAAAATCCTGTTTTAAGCGGGTTTTCAATAACATTTTTGACAATGGGAGATTTTCCTTTATCAGCCATGCACTTTAGGCCCTCCTTCTAGCGCCAAAAACTGTTGATGCCTCGAAGATCACAGCATCAAGCAGAAAGGGATTCTCCCCGGTAGACTATCCCAATTAGATTGTCCACCGTTTGGTATGGGGAATCCGTCCGATTAGCGATTCTGGCTACCGTCGGATTTGATTTCTTTTACACCGGTTATGGCCCAATCCACCGCTATTTTTTATTTTATTATTAAAATGATGTGCAAGTGCCTAAGCTAATTTAATCTAAATGCATAGCTTGAAGAAAATCTGTATCTAAGACTGAAATAAATCTAATCTATCCCTGCAAGGAGCAAACTGTAAATATGAGCAATGTGCTGAGGGAAATATCTAAATATCAACAGATAGACATTAAATCACAAAGATACATCCACAGCGAGAGATTAAATATATAAAACATATCTTTTCATCCATGTGAAAGCATTCTATTACTCATGTTAGGAGAAACATCACTGCACAAAAAATAAGTAAGTTCATTCAACACACATAAATAATTCTAAATAGCAAAGAAGGATTTCACTGCAAGATATGAACGCCAAAAGAATAATCTAGCAAACATCCAACATCCATTTCCACGCAAAACGAATGTCTCCCTCAAGCTCTTTATTAGGAAAAATTGCTTCCACAGAGCTAATTACAAAATAGTTCGTACAAGCTGAGAAGCTTCTTTTCCCTGCCAAAAAGTCCTTTCTATTCCTTCTAACCTTCTATTTATAATCTTACAAAGTGCCCCTTAGGATGACAAGTGTACCTAACTCTATAACCTCCTTCCTTAGCTTTCATCACACCATTACAAGGTTTATGAATACGTGGGAGGCTTTACAAATAAGACAAAACTAGAGACCAGCTGTCCTTTTAAACAAATTACACAAAGGTGGAAATCCCACTTTTCCGCTTGCTTAAAATAGAAAAAGAATGATTTGTCCAATTTGTTGGGGCTTCTGCTGGATGGCTCGAAGACACGCCTCCATCAACTGGCTCGCTTGAAATTACTGGGCCATCTACACTTTGAATGTATGAAGACCATTGGACGATGTCCCTTACGATGAGCCTGCTATGAGAAGATACTATTGCCTAGGATGCTATTTCATGTTTACGAAGGTCTGGCTTGATCAGCACTTTTCCTTGTGTAGCCTCTTTTGCCATTGCTTCCAGGAAATAAATATGTATTGCAAGCTGGCAAATTAACCATTGAAATTCATCCTGAGTCAAAACCTCTATCTTCTTGATATTATCCAAGTCTTCATCCAGCTCATTCTGCAACTCGAACACTCGGTCTTCTTCTTTAGGGAAATCATAAATGGAGGCGGGGATAACCAGATGACACTTTCTAAGCGATTCCCTGAGTGCGGAATAGATGGAACAACACTTGTGGACTGTCCTTTTGATTTCCACACTTAGTTCGGTGCCGCAGTCTCTGGCGAACTCAAGAATCCCTATATCTATATCCAATTCATCTCCTGTAGGGGCACGCAAGTGTGAAGGGAGCTGAGATTTTCTCTTTTTCCACTTAGATTGCCATTTCAGATCCTCTAAATGATTTGCAAACCTTTCCCGGGTCTTTAGGGATTTGGATTCCATCGTTTTTATTTTCTTAATCACCTCTTTCATACTCCAAATCTCTTCCGAGATCAGTCCTAGCAGCTGATGGATTTTGATCCGCCTATCACATGCTTGTCTGTGGAATGCGAACAAGTTTTGTTGGTCCTCTGCTACCTCTTTGATTTTTCTTGCCAGTTGTTCCTTTTCTTGGATCAGCCCTTCACATTCATGATGGTGGAGCTAGATCTGTTGAGCCCTGCCTACTTCGAGTTCTTCTAGTTCTGTTATCCGAGCCTTCAGAGTCTCCAGCTCACCTTCAGAGAAAGCCACCTGCACTTCTAAGGAGTTCTTATCATTTTCGAGCTGGAGAATTCCCGACTTAAGCACCAAATGCTCTCCTAACAATTGATTGTATTTCTCCTTCAGCTTGTTTGCTTCCAATACCTCCCTTACTCTGTCATCTCTGATCTTAAGGCATTGCTCTCTGTAATGCTTTATCTTTTCTTTCAAGAAATCAATGTTGGATTTAGTTGCCTTAGCCGATGCCACGGTACATTGGGCTTGAAATGTAGGGTCGATATCAGTTCCTTGGAACAATGTCTTCTCTGTTACCCATAGTTCATATTCTTTCTCCTCAGTTTCCATATTCATTGTTGTGCCTTCTATCTTCTGCACCCTCCTATCAATGATGGCCCTTTTCCTTGGACTAAAATATACAGTATCCAAGTCTGTTATTTTTCACTGCTTTCGAGGGTTATATGGAGTCAGCACTAAGCTTCCAGAATAGGCACCCTTTTTTTGCATTCCCCTTGGGGTGCATATCAATGGTGGATCAATCTCCATATCTGTCGGAGTAGATGGCTCCGGGTCGAGAGACTTCTCAGTCTGCTCTTTATCTTTCTCTCCTGCTGACTCTCCTTGTTCAGTCTGCAATCCATCTACTTTGCCAGATTATCCTTGCTGAGTCAGCAATCCATCAGCTTTCTCACCCAGGGGCCCCTACTCCTCCTCAGTTTGTTGCTTGGAAGCTTGCTCCTAGGGTACCTAATCTTCTTATTCCTTCTGGATCCTGGCGGTTTCTTCTAGATGTTCCAACTAGGAGGTTTGGTCCTGTTACTTTCTTGCATCCTCCTCTTGTTGAAGCTTGGCAGCTAGCTCACCTTGAATCTTTGCTTGCTCTTGGTTCTGCTACTAATAGAAAGCCTGTTCCTGGAGCACTCTATCCTGCTCTAACTCCAATGGTTCCCCTGATTGTGAGGTGGAGGCCTCCCTTTCTCTTTGGATCAAATCGATAGGCCTGGTGCTTGGGTCTTTCACAACCTTTGTATTGTATCACTTTCCTAACTCAGTTAGGTTACGGGCGCTTCTGAAGAATTCTTCTTCTCGGTCTACTGCATGAGCGTACTCAAAGGAAACCCTGAGGTCGAGACAATGCCTGCTTACCGTGCCATTAGGGCCATGCCTTCTGAAAGGGACAGAGCCGAAGTGGAAGATTTCTAAGCCTTGAGCATAATTTTCCCCATCTCTTGCTCTTGGGAGGCTGTAGGCTCCTATGGTAAATGGCATGGGAGGGTACATGCCCTTCCTACTTTCTGTTAAGAACCTGCTTATGGCACCGGTGCCAAAGAGTTTCCTCACAGCCTCCTTATGAATTACAAAGTCCGTAACATACCGAGGGAGCATAAATGGTTCATCAGTCCCTCCACTCATCCTGATATACGTGCCTTTTGCGTTATGATAATAGTCTCCAAATTGTTCAATGACAGGCATTGCATTCTCTGACATACAATCTAGCTCTTGCACAAAAATGAGCTGGTACAAGGGCATGATAAACCTTTCACAAACCATCTTGTAGTGGCTTGTATACTTACTTGCCCATGTGCACTGATAAGCTATGAAGAGATTTGTTTCATTCGAATTCCACGAACAACCCAAGTCCGAGAATGAATGCTTGCTTAACAGGTAGTCAATTAGGTATGAAGACATGAAGAAAACTGCCTTCTTCTGGGTCAATCCTCCTTGGGCTGCTACTAATTGTGACGCCAAGCTATCTGAAATTATTTCATCCCAATTGAAGATGGTTCCTTTTGTGGCTATGTGAAACATCACTGGCAACCATCCAATCTTAAAGATATTGCCATTAGGCATGCCAAAGAGCCTACTCAACATCAAGACAATGAGCCTGTAAGGGGTTTTTAGGAGATTGCTCTCATATTCATTATTTTTCCTCCTCCTGATTTTCCTGCCATTTATAGTCATCTTACGGGTAGTTTCTAACAAGTCCATTTGATGCTTTTCCATCCATTCATCATCCAAAGAAGCCCTGTGTGAAGGTAATCTGTAAGCAGCAGTGACATGATCGGGGGCGAAAGAAGCCAGGACCAATCCATTTTTATCAGTCATAAGCCTTGTGTCGGTCCGAATGTTAGGAATCAGCCATCCAACAACTTCAGAACAAGGGAACAGCTCTGGACGAGTTGTTGCCTTATGCAAAAAGGACCTTCTGATGTTGGCATATACCAGAGCATCTTCTATAGGGGCCGTCAAATCATTTTGAGGCAAGATGAATCTGTATAGATCACCCCATTGAAATTCAGGGGTGGCGCTCCCAGGGGAAACACCAGTGGTATCTTGTGTGTCAGCAAACATTGTGACGAGATTAGTGTGCGACAGAATCTCAACCTCTGAGTCTGAGGTCGCTTTATGCACTGCCTTCCTTTTGGCTGACCTCCTTTGCATGGTAATCCTACGGCGAGCAAGGAAAAATCACAAAACTTTATTTTAGACCATTTCCAAACATTGGAAACATTCTAAAAAAAAGCCAGAACATGACACTTTCATAAACTAGAGATTGTCTAAAACGAACATAATTATCTTTATTTCACATGTAAGCTTAATTAGACAATGTCCCTTCATGCTAAAACAAAAAAAGCAAATCAGGACGAAGAGCAAGATCATTTTGGGTCTGCGTGATTCATTTTCGGCGTGCAAGCATCTTTAGGATTGTGAAACAAACTCTTGCGTGAGCTCTGATTTGAGACTTCAGCACTGGCGCCTAAATTGAGTTTTGCACGCTTGGGATAATACACGCGCTGAGACTGGCGACCTAGCATGCGCTGGGGTATCAGCTGGAATTCACACACTAAGATTTAAACGTTCCACTCGCACCGGCACCTAAACTTATTCGGGCGCCGAGCGAAAACATATTCCTGCGCTAAGACCTAAAATATTTTGCACTCCAACGCCATAATTTCGTTTGTGTGCCAAAGCCAAAATCTCTCACGGGCTAGCTTACACCTTTTCGCATGCGCTGCTTTCTATCCTTACGTTTGCGCTAGCGCTTAACATAATGCATGTGAAATTATTTATGCGTCAATGTTTAACATTTCATGCGTCGGCAGCCTAGAGTCGAAGCTACGCTGAAGAGGGATAAATTCTGCAGCCGCAGGCTTTATCGGCTAAGGATCGAGTCATGACTTCGAGTTTCCAAATAGGTTTAAATGGTTGATTTAACACATTCCCCATGGCAGCTTCGGCTAAGAAAATTGAAATTTTAGGCATTTACAGCATGAACCTTTAATTTCCAGGAGCGAGAAGTTTTGGGCCTTACGCGCAGAGGATGGTTGGACAGGAGTTTTGCAAACGAGGTGTCGAAATGATGTGGCTTCTACGGGTCTGAGCGAAAACTATGAATCCACTAAAAATACTACTGGGATGACTCGACCTCATGAACGAGGCACTTCATACTTTCAGAAAAAACGACTCTACTCAAGGAAAAAGAAAACCCCCAAAGTATTACGCAACCAAGAAAACACATAAACTTTCAACATGCGGTCGTGGGGAGCCGTGGGCTTTGCTTGGTGAATGAAAACTCTGTGGGACAAGCTAGGAAAGCCGAAAATGAAAAGGAGGGGAGAGACTTTTGTGCTTGTGAGATGGGGACATCTCTACCTTAGACTAAAGGTGGTGGCTTCGTATCCTCATAGGGAAAAGAACAACGGTCATTCTACATCCTTTCTAGCTTTCATGCCAAGTAAAACGGAGGGCGTTTGAGCTATTTAACTGTGCACGAATGATTCTTTTACCTAATAATCCAAAAGAATAATTGGGAAAGAGCCTACCTATCAGTATGGTGGGCACTCTGAGACTTCAACTGTTTGCAGCAAACGATAGCTTCGAACTTCGACGCAGATGGCGAGCGCTCCGAGAGAAAATGATCGAATAAAACCCAAAACGTTGTTGCATGCATTAAATAAAGGAGATTTAAATGCTCACGTATGTTTAAAGTTAAGAGCACGAGGCTCGAGGAATCAGTCATTAAGAGTGGCACATGGCTTTCTTAAAAGCCTTACCAACTCTGCCGGTGCACAGGGATCGAGGAGATCTTTTCGCGTCGAGTATCGATTTCAGCTTTGGCACCAAGCAGGGAGCATAATGTTTCGTGCTATGTGGCAAGCGCATGCTCAAAGATAAGCTTTGCGCTAAAGCGATAATCCCGGCATTAGGATTGCGCTCAGAAAAATCACGCCAGAAATGAGTTATCCTGAAAGACGAGCGCGGATTTGCAAGCGGAAGGATAAGCGCATCTCTAGCACTTGGGATTCGACTCTATCAACATAGTTGTGCTGGGGAGTGACGCGCTAACTTTTAATTCTTCCAATGAAGTGAAGCCCAGCTCCAAGGCGGGGAAGTAATGGTAATTCTTGCGCCACACTTGAGCGACCGAGGAAAATTATCTCTTGCGCTAACAGTTTTTTGGCTTATTGCGCCGGATAACAGACTTGGGACTTGTCGAAAGGGTGGTTGAATTAGAGTCAAGGCCTACGCTTGACAAAGGACTTGTGGTTAAAAAAGTGCCAAAGTCATGGCGGTCTCAAACCTAAATCTTGCGATACAGCGGGGAAGATAAGACCAAAACCTGCGCTAAAGGGAAAGGATGACTTTGCTTCAGAGAAAATGAGAAACTCTTTTGGAAGCAGGCAATGAAATTTTGATTAGATGGAGGTAAACCTGAAAGATGACCTAAATAGCTTGCTACAAAAGTGTTAGAAGGAGGGGCCCCAAATAACTTCGAAAAAAGTTTGGGGAAGGGTTTTGCAGCAACAACACGGTAGCTTACTACGTGAAAGACGAAACTCTCCAACTACCGAAAAGGCAGACATATATAGTGGTTCATGGGGATGTTTTCAGCGGCTTTGGAGAATACGACGGTGTTCATTAGCCACCGAAAGGCAAAGACTTTTCACAGTTTGCAGTCCAAGAATGAAACCTTCTACAGCTGCTTAAAGCAGAGGCATCTCCGGGATTCATGGGAATGTCTTCGGTGGCTTGGGCGAATACCATGGTGTTTATTAGCCATCGAAAGGCAAATACTTTTCTCCACTTACAGTCTAAAGGCAGGATCGTCCACAACCACTGAAACTAGTGGCATGTGTGAGCTTTTTCCAGCAGCTTACGGTTTTAAAGGTGAAATCATCGGCTACCGAAATTGAGTCGGTATCAAACAGTGGAAACTTCAAATCAAGGGTTAGTCATGAATTAAAGGGAGTTCATCATTTCTTAACCGCCGAAAAGGGGAACCGCCAGCGAAAACACGATCCTTTCATTTCAAGACCAGCTGCAAATGATGATCGCTCCTGGGTAAAAGGGCAAGATTGACAGGTCATGTAAATCCTCATGATTGGCCTTTAGTACCATCTCTCGAAGTCAGGGCCCTAATCCAAGTCATACCTCATCCTTCGTTATTACCTGTCAACGAGCTGCTTCTTCCTCGATTCTGCGTCATTTTTTCCCTAAGGTTCGGATTTTCTGAAACACAGGTGTCGATAACGGTTTACAGATGAGGAAGGGAGGAGCTGTGCTTAGGAAGGAGCTAAATGACGTCGGGTACCTCGAGTCGCACCCTGAAATAGGCCAATTCTTCAAAAGCGTGGGATGCTATAACTATTGCTTGAAGCTCCAAGGCTCCCATCAGCAAATTGCAGAGGCCTTCTCATTATCATTTGACGGGAGGAAAGCACAAATTGGGAAAGAAGAAGTCTAGGTGGATGAAGACTTCATAGCAGCGGCCACAGAAATTCCAGGGACAGGAGAAAGATGGTTCAAAACCACCACCACCCAGAAGGTTGAGTTCAGATCATATCTAAAACCTGCACACCAGACAATCACCTGGAACAAAGACGTCCCTATGTCTTTCTTGGAGGAAAGGTGGCAACACTTGTTAAAGGCCATCTTGGTCTATTTTACATGCGAGGGAAGAGAAAACCAAGCAGCAAGAAGATAAGTAGCAGAGGTCAGAAAACACAGTTTTGTCCAAAGTTTTGTAGGCTGGACCAGGCTTAGCTTTTTCGGTGGTTTAGGCAAACGTAGAAATTATTCATTTGCTGCCAAAATTCAGTTTCGCCGGTGTACAACATGAGCACATTACTCTCCTAGTTACCGAAAGGAGAGACAAGCTTAAAAAATATGAAGGCGATTCGGTGGTTTAGGCGAAATGTCAAACTGATTCATTAACCACCGAAAGCAGGGTTTTCAGTAGCTTATAAATTTTGAGCCCCAGCTTTCTAGCTACCGAAAATGCAGAATAGGCAAAAGGTTGTTTTTGGGCACCAAACTCGACTTTCGCTAATCCAAGCATCCCAAGAGCATTTTCTCAATGATAGACAAAATGCTTAAAGGCATCATGATCATTTTCTATTTCCAGACTAAAGGGCTGCAGAGATGTGAAAGGAGGAATATTCCTCTCTATTTTGGGAAAAAGACAACCTGCAGGTTCTCCAGGCAGTAGTTTCAACCTCACTCTTCAACCTCTAGAGGCTCGTTACACTGTCGAATATAGGTGCCTTAGCAAGATGTTAGTTACTTTTGAATGTAGGACGCTGTCATATTTTGCAGAAAACTATTTTAATTAACTATTTTTAGCATATTCGATCCATCTTTTCAAGATCTTAAAAGTTTGTAAAGGCTATAAAGCCCAGGAAGGATGCTGAACAATGGTTCAATTTTGGAGAGACTTTTCTATACTTGTATTCTTAGGCTTACCGTTGAATCTCAGTTATATAAGCTTCTTTTGCTATTTCGTGTTCAGATTTCCTTTCTTACCTTTCTGTACTTGCAGTGAAATGTTTATTTCATGTTTGTTCTTTTGTCTATGCCAGATAGCTGTAATCCTATCTTTGTATTGAGAATCGGACATCAAGTGTTATTTATTTATTGTGATTAGCCATTTATATATATGTTTTGTGTATGAGTCTGCTAGCACGATAATAATTCTACTCTCATTTACCTTTTATAAACTCTATGAATAGCAGTAGTTAAAATCCTTGTCTACCTGAGTGTCTCCATGCATGTTTTGAGTGTGTGAGCTTCGATTCAGTCATCCAACTTGATACAAACATACCCCATCATTTTAAGTAAGATTAAGTTACCAGGATCTTTTGATTGCAACCTAGAAAGACTCCTGGAGAGCTAACACCTAGTAAGATAACAACTGATAATGTCAAAGCCTTTAGTTCAGCAGAAATTAACTCATTTTGTTTCAAATATGGCATTATCCTATCCCACTCCTCCAACTATTATCCCCAAGGAAATGGTATGGCTGAGTTAAGTAATAAAAACTTAATGACAATAATAAAGAAAACAATTGGTGATAATAAAAAGTCCTGGGATAGTAAGATAAAATTTGCACTTTGGGATGACAGAATAACTAAGAAGAGTGCAACAGAGAAGAGCCCTTTCGAATTGTATATGGCCTAGCTGTTACCCTTCCCATCCATCTCAAGCTTCCAGTGTATCAGGTTCTTCAGGATTTCAGCTCAAATCAAAACATGCTTCAGAACAGAATAAATCAATTGATTGAATTAGATGAAAGTAGAAGAAAAGCATTGGATACGAGTATCGGAAATCAAGAGAAAGTGAAGAGGTCATTCGACAAGTCTTCTAGGACAAGGAAATTTCAAATAGGAGATAAAGTTCTGATTTGGGATAAGCAAAGAGAGAATCCTGGAAGGCATGGAAAATTTGATAGCTTATGGACGGGTCCATTTATCATATATGACTTGGCCGGTGCCAATTCTTTCTTCTCAACAATACGGATGGAGAAAAGTTGCTCTTACCAGTGAACGAGTAGTTCTTGAAATTGTTCTTCAGAGACAGTATTTGATTCCCATTTGGATCATCCAGTGTATCAGGGCTTTTCTAAACCTTATCCTTATCCTTTTTTCCTTTCAGTATTTATTTTGTACATTAGTGATGTATTATACATTATTGTTGTACTTTATTGTTTTAATTTATTGTTGTATATTATTGTACGTTATGCTGCAATTTATTGATTCATTTGGCATATTTATACATGTGCCTTACACACTTTTAGTGGTATGCAGAAACCAGAAGATTCTAGAGATCTCACATGACCTCTCGACTTAAGAAAGATCAGATCAGTCATGCGTCCCGCATTTGGAGCCAAATGTTATCCACTAAGTTTCACTGAGGTGGATTTCTAGTGAGCAGTCAAAGACTTGAACAATTAAATTTTTCATCACATGTGTTCATAAGTTCACCATGCCATTTTCAGGCCCTTTTGTAAATTTACATGTCCAAACCCCCTGGGGGGGATTGTAATAAGTTGGTTTAAGCATGATATTTTTGTAACAGGATTGGATTACCTTAGGTTTATCTATCAAGGGAATACTCTAGAGTATTTTTTCCTTAGGAATTATGTGTTACGCTTCAATGACGTATAATTCCTCAGTTTTTCACTCATACCTCAAAATCTGGAGTATTTACCATGGTGGTCGAACCTTAGGAGGTTATTAAATCCTATGTGTCTATGTATTTTTTACATGCTAGCCATCTATAATAAGTCATATGGAAATGTACTAGGTCCCCTAGGAGTTTGATTCAGTTCTGACAAAAAATATATTTTCCGTAAACTTAGGCTATTTTTTAATAGTTTAATTGGAAACATTAAAACTATTAAAAAAGTGTGGTTAGGAGGAATATTTAGACATGGGAGTGCTCGTTTTCTAACTCATAGCACCCACTTAACCCCTAAACCCACTTTCCTAATTTTTCGAGTAATTATTTATCTACAAAATTGAATATTACTCAAAAATAATAATTAAAGACCCAAAAAATGGAGAAAATAAAGAAATCGGAAATTTCCAAAATTCAACATGTCGAGAAGTGAAATTTATGAGTTGGAAAAGAAAAATGTAAATATTCCTAAGGTTTCTAAAACACTTGTGAGTGTTTTTCTCGGAAAATAAAGGCAAGAGAATGTTTCTCTATAGAGAGGGCGCATTTCCTCATGGAGAGGGCGTGAATCCCAAGAAATGTGTTAGCAAGTGTAAGATAAATCATGGTAAGAGAGTTGGAAAGTGGAAGGAAGCTGATTTTCGGCCTTTTCCAACTCATTCCAACTCAAGACAAGTTGTCTCCAACTCACCAAGTGTGCCTCTCTCTTGGCAGGTGCGCCCCCCCCCCCTCCTCCGGTTATCTCATTTTTCTATATAAGCAAGGTCTTGGCTCCTAATTTGCATATGAAGGATAAGCATGTTAGTTAAAATTATTGATATTTAATTCACCTCAATTTAATTTATCAACCGGAGAATCGTAGACTTTGAGCTGCTACACTATTTGTGCGGGCAAAATGATCTCAATGCTCATTCCTCAAGAAACCCTAATCTACTGCTAACACTAAATGACCAAATACCAAGTATCACTAGATCTGTACCATAGAAAAGAAAACTAATTTGCTAATCCCTATCTCACTGTTGAACTCAAAAACAACCAATAAGGAATTTCTAAATTACAATTCTATGATTTTTAAAACAAAACAATCTGCTAGGAAATAAACACAATCTTAGGCTACAGCAGTCTTTAAAGCAACTAATAATCTCTACAGCAATCTAAGTTATTATAACTACAATCTATATAAAAATAATCAAGCTGTTATCAACCAAATGCATATGCTTAATTAACTTTGTTCCCTATCTGAACTCCAAATATAATGTTTCAAATCCACACAAATATACCCTATGGCCTTTTAGCTTAAAGTAGTCAATACACACAGGATATCAAAGGATTGCTTGATTGTTTAGTGAAATTCTAATGTACTCCGTTTATGATTTGTGCATACAAATGCACAAAATAGAACACTAAAACACTTCAACTCTGCTCATCGATATATGTTAAAACTGTGTGATAGGCATTCACTGGTTTTGGTTTCTACTGTGAAGTTAATTATCGACTCAAGGAAACAATGTTATAAACAAGAGCTTCTCACTCACATGCAACTTCAACTTCTGTTCAATCTTTCATCCAAAAATAGATAAACCCTAAATGCTTTATGGTTACAGTCTTCAAACCCTTGACTCTGTTGCAAACGATGTTTAAATATTGCAAACTTGACAGTAAAGGGATAGGTTATTTATAAGCCACTCTCATGCTGCAACACATAGGGTGTAATATCTAGAGTCAGGCTCATGATTTAATGTACCAACGCCACACACTGGAAATTAAAGAAAAGATTTAAATCCAAACCAATTCTGAATTCATTTTACAGTCAAGTTTAAAAACCATTCCTATAGCTGTCTTTATAACACTGTGTGCTGATAAAATAGATAATATAAAATTCAATCGATTAATAATGCTTCATAAAACTGAATCTACCATAATTCATACCAAATTGAGCACACGATTATGCATACCCTAACTCTTAAATAACAATTCATCCTAGAAACTAGAGAAGATCTTAAATTCAAACCGTTAACAAGCTTCATTCATGACCATCAACTGTAAATGCTATTAACTAACAATCATAGTCACACCTTCTATTGCAATCCAGTGATGAACAAACTATTGATATTCTGAAAAGGAATGTGAATTGATAAAAACACCAATCTAACACTGCAAACCACACACACTACTGAAGCATCACAGTTTGGTGCTGAAGGTGGGCCCTGCCCTCAACGCCTCACACATTTAAATCACAAATTTGATGAAACCACGCACTGTATCATATTCATAAAATGGAGTTTGTACAAATCCCCCTACCTAGGGTTTCCATAGTCACTTTTATACTAAATTATGCAGATTGAAATCGCCCTGGAGACAAGGGTCGATATGAAATAACAATACTCAAAATATCTTAACCATTCTGAGCCAAAAATGGAATCTCAGATCCCAGAATATACACATATCGTTGAGGAGAAAATAATAACAACCCTTGATCAAAGATCGTGCCTGAAATAGCAATGGAGCAATCTTCAAAAGCATCTTAAAGATGATATGGATCCAATAAAAACGCCCTGATGGTAGATCGAATCCCCGATCTCCTTCTTTGAACGCTGGCCAGGTAACAAAACGAACCCTGTATAGAAGAGAAACCCATATCATTATTAGTATATGGTTTAATGAAACTTAAAACCCAAAACATATGCATAAAAATAAGAAAATACAACAATCAAATAATTAAAATTACTTACCATGGCTTTTAGCAGTGTTGATCTTCAAAAGACACATAAAACTGATTATTATTGGATCCATTAAGACTTTAAATACTAGAAAATAGTACATCGAATGGACAAAATAGAGGACCAACATCTCCCCCAGACTGAAGGTCTTGCATGTCCCAATGCAAGGAAATTTCTGATAGGCAAAATTTTAAATCTTCAAAGTGAATTGTCAATCCTTGGACCCAACTCCACAGACTGAAGCTGAGGTATTAAACAGGACTTGCACCTGAGGAGGAGAGGGGGCAGAATGTTGCTGTATGCTAGCTAACTGTTCAAACTGTTTGTCCTTTTTCTTTAACTGTTTTCGAAGGCTATGATTTGTCCCTTTAACTTCATCAACCAGGGTTTGCAAAGACACTATTCTAGCCTTTAAAATGGCATTTTCTTGTTTGACAACCCGATCCAACCTCACATATTCTTGCAGCTTCTTTTTCAATTTGATATTCTTTTGCCTAAAATAGTCAATCCCCTGTGCTGAAGCCTCTGAACCAGATCTGGAAAATGATGCCCTGACAGATTTTAAACTTGATTTGGAAGAGGATACCTTGACAGACTTCAAACTTGACTTTGAAGGAGATCCTTTGGTAGATTTCAGACTCGATTTGGAAGGGGATACTGGCAGCAAGGGTTCACTAACAGGATTCAATGATGCAGAACAATGAGGGGAATCAGGAGAATCAGAGTTAGCATGGGTAGAGGAAGCATCGGATGATGACAACTCAACTTGAACAGGTTCTTTACCCTTAGACCCTTTTCTCTCCTCTTTAGCGGCCATGCTGCGAGTAAAACGTCTATTTGGAAAAACAACCAAATTTTCCTGCTCCTTATCCCCCCCAAACTGAGAGTGAACACACTGCCTTTTAGAGATTGGGGACTTCTTAGCATATAATGGAGCAGTTTTCTTGGAGCTATTAACAGCGGGTTCCTGAGGGCAATCATCTTGAGGAACTGAATTGTTGGTGGAGGAAGCTTTTTCCATTAGATCAGGGATACCAGGCTCTCCTGATTCATTCCTCAAGGGTGACTGAAGATGAGGGTTAGAGAGTTCATACACAAACTGTTCCCAACCCCGACCCTGCTTCTTTAACTCAGCTAAAACGATCATTTTAATAAGCCCATGATGATAAAGACTATGGGTTGGATGCTCTAAATTCTTCCTCACCTGCGAAGCCATCTTACTCAAACTTTTCCAAAAATAAAATGGGAAGTTCAGGAGCTTACCAAACTCAAAGTGAGCTAGAAGGCGAAAATGACAGGCTTTGTAGGTAGAGAATCGACCTTCACAGGTAATTAGCTTGGTGATAATCATCAAGGAATTATGAAATTCTTCTCTGACCCACAGCTTGGAGAAACCCTTCTCACCTTTCACAGCCAAATATTCTGGTTTAAAAACACAGTCATATTCCTTTCGTGGCAACCGAAAATTTTTAAACCATCTATCACCGGTGCGTGGAAGTCCCGTGGCAACTGAAATGGACTCCTCTGTCACTGCAAACTCCAGAGCCCCCACTCTAGCGGTATGCCCGTCGAAACTCAGGGCGAATTGTAGAGAGACAACGTCATCGTGGCCCTGTAAATTAGTTAAAAATGCATGCCATCCCGCCCGAGTAAACATATCCTTGCATGCAACGAACTCAGGGATGGCTAATAGCTGCTCATACGCAGAGGGTTCATGCCGGTTGAGCATGGTGGAGCCACGAAGGTAGCGAATTAACAGGGAATTAGCAGAGGATTCGGACAGGCAATTCGCAGGTAATGACAATGGTAAGGATAGAGACTGAATGAACATGGTAAAAATGGTAGGAAGTAAGGGTAATGAAGACAACATCGTGACAAGAAAAAAAATCATTGCAAGTGGTGGCACATACTGCCCACTTCGCAGGGAATGATAACCATGATGTAACACGTTTTTTTAAACTAAACTTAATCTCTTAACACGTCAGAACCCCAATTATAATAGAACAAGGTTATAATTCATTTTATCAAAGGTTGCCAATAATAGAGGATGAAATATTATCAAAAGTTTTTAAAGTAACTCATAACTCATCGGATTTCATATAATGGCAAAAAAAAAAAAAAAATTAATTATAACCCTTATTACTAATTAAGGTTTAGCCAATCGTACACCTTTCCTTACCTCTATCAACGTCCATTACCATATACATGCCAATTTCCCGAATATAACTTCCAGCACTCCTTACGGCACTCAATCCGGCACTTTGACAAACACAGCAGTGCTTTTAGGCTGATAACGATGTACAGCAATTTACCAATATAAAGGTAAGTACCAGCATCTGGAGCAGCTGTTAGGCTATGAATAGTGATGTAAAACCATGAATCTCCCAAATAGACATCACTTGGATGAGTTCATAAGCAAATAGCCTGGATTAATAGATTCGTTGGACCCTCAACAGTTTTATGGCCCGATTTCCTTATTGCAAAGTTGCTGCTCTATCTAACCACACAGGAAACTCAATTGTGCTATAAAGCCATCTTTTATTGAAAATACAAATAACAATAAAAAATTCAAACTCCAATCAATCACTCATAACTCAATAATCAGAAATGCAAGCTTCATCAATCACTCATAATTTAAACAAAAAATTCAGACTCAAACAATCAACAATTCAGACTTCATCAATCAAAAATTCAGTCTTCACCCTTGTTATCCATACAGAACTTTTTCCACCAGGACATATGCCACAGGATAAGGAAAATAACAACAGAAGCTAATGGGGTACTGGTCCATTTTGACTCAGCTTCACACAAGATAATTTGAGTAGTGGAACAAATAGTACTACATTTCTCAGCTATGTTTTAGGCATCAAAATAAACCTTCTTTTTTTGACTCAGGTAACCCAAAATACCAAAACAGTTGGAGATGATTATCAACTGGCTATCATTTTATTTTTAATGAATTTAATAATTTTTAATTAACCATCCTCATGCTTCTCTTTTACCTTCACATAGGTACGTTGTTCATATAGACAAGTATAGATGAGGCTGTTAATGAAGATATTAAAGTCAGAACCCACTGCCAGCAAGCCTGGTCAGTACTCCGGTGGGGTAACTATAACATCTTAAGAAGCTTCTTCCCCAGACAGATGCCCCATTGCCAACAGGCCTGTTCAGAACCCTGATGGGTTTGCCTGTTCATACCACAGGTCGGTACCCGCTGCCAGCAGACCTGTTCAGTATCCCGGCGGGTTAACCTCTTACACCCTTTTTCTATCAGAGGCTCTTGTCCCAATTTCATCTTAAAGATAAAATTTATGATTTGCTTCAGCATAGATGAGTGGGGGAGCTGCTCTGAAAACCATCTAGGAGTGGGATGGTACCAGAATTGGAAGAGTATTCTTTGTATATGCCTGTAAAGATTTTCCCATATGAACAACTAACCTTCGTAACTGTAGAAAGTGAAAGTCATAAAGTGGCTAAAGACAGTATATATATATGTGTTTAATCTTATAACAGCCAAGAGATAATAACCCCCAAACTGCCTGATCTTGAACACCTTTTAATCATGATGCCTATCTTAAGAATAACTTCATGCCCATAGCTGTAACTAACATCAATTCCCACTCTTTATCTAGTGTGAAACCAAATCAAATGGTCCTCGCAGCCCATAGGTTCATAAGCAGAAACATTTGGGAAGCTTAAAGCATTAATGTAGGCAATGCCTGGTGGGCAAGTACTCTTATGAATAGCCAAAACAATTCCAAAAAAAAATCTGACACACAAATGCAGACATTCCAATAATTCATTGAAACTCAGAAATTGACCCAAATTTACACAGTCCTTAAAAATGTCTTGCAAAAATAATCAGCATGCTGAAATAGGATAGTGATAACACCTCCCTTAGGTTTCAAAAAAAAACATTCTGAGTCTTACTGAAAAGAATATCTGCACCTTTTCAAAAAGAGAAAAAAAACAAATCCCTGTACATATGTACAAAAAAAACAATTCCACTGAAGATTACTGAGAGAGAGTAGGAGATGAAGAAGTCTTTTCCTCACCTACCAGTTCTAGTTCAGACTGCTGACTCATGTTATGGATGAACTCTTGCTTAGAGAGAGGTTTATGATATACTTTTAACCGATGTCCATTCACTACAAAGGCAGTTTGTTCTTCATCTATTGTTTTTATTTTGACAGAACCATTATCAAAAACAGTCACAATTTCATATGGCCCCATCCATCTAGTGGTAAGCTTACCTTTGAAGTGTTTGAATCGTGAGTCAAATAACAGAGCCCAATCACCTTCTACAAAAGTCTTCTTCTTCAAAAATTTATCATGCCACTTAGTCCGTTGATTCTGTATCAACACAGTTTGTTGGACAGCATCTTGTCTAATTTCATCAAGTTCATTTAATTGCATCAGCCTCTGCTCCTGGGCTTCATCTAAATTCAGGCTCAGTTGTGCAGCAGTACGAAAAGTTTTCACCTGAAATTCTATAGGAAGCAGGACCTGTTTACCATAAACAAGTTGATATGGGGTATACCCTGTGGTATTTCTCCACGTAGTTCTGTAAGCCCACAATGCCTCGGGTAGCCTGTCTGCCCAGTCCTTATGATGTAGCTGCACAGTCTTAGTTAAAATGGATTCTAGCACTTTATTGGTTGATTCCACCTGACCATTTGCTTGGGGGTGGTAAGGAGAAGATTTATAGTGCTTAATTCCATATTGTTCTGTAAGTGCTTTCATTGATTTAGAGACAAACTGTGCTCCATTGTCAGTCACAATTTCACGAGGAATACCAAAACGAGTAAAAATCTCTTCGTAAATAAATTCTATGACTGATTTCTCAGTGGCCCTCAATAGAGCTTTTGCCTCAACCCATTTAGTTACATAATCAATGCAAACTAAAATATACCTCTTTTTCCTTGACATTGTTGAAATTGGTCCAACAAAGTCCAATCCCCATTTTTCAAAAGGTTCAATTTGTACCTGGGCTTGTAAAGGCATTTGATCAGCAGCAGTGGGTCTCCCCATTCTTTGACAGTTGTCACAGCCCTGTACATACTTCTCAGCATCTTTAAAAAGGGTAGGCCAGTAATACCCTTGATGTAACACCTTATATGCTGTCCGCTTGTCTGAAAAATGGCCTCCACAGGGTCCATCATGACAGGCTTGGAGGATGTCACACATCTCATCCTCCCTCACACACCTCCTGATAATCAGATCTGGACCGGTTCGAAAGAGATCATTACCTACCCATGAATAATTAGCACTTTGCTGTATGATTCTTCATTTTTCATAAGATGACAAATGAGCAGGTAGTTTCCCTGTAACCAAATAGTTGGCTACATCTGCAAACCAGGGTGTTTTAATAGAAACAGCAAACAAGTGTTCGTCAGGAAATGTATCATCGACAGGAACATTATTATCAGCATGAGTCAATCTGGAGAGGAAATCTGCAACCAGATTTTCCTTCCCTGGTTTGTCAACTATGGTAATGTTAAATTCCTGTAGCAAAAGTAACCATCTAGTAATTCTGCCACTAGTGATTGGCTTATTCATTAAAAATTTAATAGCAGAATGATCGGTATGAACAAATACCTCGTAACCTGTAATATAATGCCGGAATTTATTGATGGCATGAACTACTGCTAGAAACTCTTTCTCAGTCACTGTATAGTTCAGTTCTGCAGGTGTTAAATTTTTACTGATGAAATAAATAGCATAGGAGGACTGATTCTCTTTCTGTCCGAGCACTCCCCCCAAGGCAGTGTCTGAAGCATCAGTTTGTATATGGAAGGGCAAAGACCAATTTGGCCCCCGCAGAACTGGTGTTGAAGACAATTCTGACTTTAATGTGTCAAAGGCTGTCTGACAGTGTTGATCCCAATCAAAACCACTGTCTTTGGCCAACAATTTGAACAGTGGGGCTGCTATCTTTGTAAAATTAGCAATAAACCTACGATAGTACCCTGCGTGTCCCAGAAAACTTCTGACTTCTTTTTGTGTAGTTGGTGAAGACAGACTAGTAATGATTTCAATTTTTGCTGGGTCAACCTTAATCCCTTCTGATGAAACATGGTGCCCTAAAACAATACCCTCAGTTAACATCATCTTACACTTTTCATGGCTTAAAGCAAGATTTGTTTCTTGGCACCTAATTAGAACTTTCTCCAAATTATCCAAGGCTTCCTTGAAATCATTACCGTAGACTGTAAAATCATCCATATATATTTCCACACAGTCATGGACCAAATCAGCCAAAATACCTAACACTGCTCTCTGGAAAGTAGCAGGAGCGTTACACAGTCCAAATGGAAGCACCTTGTAAGCATAAGTTCCCCATGGGCAGGTAAAAGTGGTTTTTTCTTGATCCTCTGGGGCTATTCTTATCTGGTTATATCCACTGTATCCATCCAAAAAAGAAAATTATTTCTTTCCAGACAATGTATCTAAAACCTGGTCTATGAAAGGAAGAGGGAAGTAATCTCTGAGAGTTGCTTTATTTAATTCACGAAAATCAACACATATTCTCCACTTACCTCCCTTCTTTGGAACAATCACCAACGGAGATACCCATTTGCTATCAGAAATGGGATAGATGAAATCTGCATCCAACAATTTTTGTAATTCTTCCTTCACAATGTCTTTAAGCGCAGGATTCATTCTTCTCTGTGGCTGCCTTACTGGTCTTATATTTTCCTGCGTATAAATGTGATGCATGCATGTGTCAGGGTGAATGCCTTTCATGTCTGTATAAACCCAAGCAAATGCCCCAGACTGTGCTTTGAGTAAATCAACTACCTGATTTTGCTGGCTTTGAGACAGATTCCCATTGATAAACAAAGATCTTCCTGGACTAATCTCCATTGGTATAGTTGCAGCTTCAACCTTCTCATCTATAAATAAAACTACTGATGATGAGGTGGCTGAAGGGTAATAGTGTTCCTGAAAATCTTCTGTGAAAACATTGTCTAAGTCAGAGAAGGACTGAGGGTACTTAATACTAGTGGTGGCTGAAATAAATTGATCTAGGATATCATCCTCAGTCTGGTGTTCCAGCCCCCTAGTTTGACTGATGGACAGTAAGGGTTGTCCCACATCCTCATCCCCATAAGGATTCTCTAACCATAACATGTTTTCCGATACAGGCTGTGCTGGAGGATAAATAATTAGGTTTTGTAGAGAAGTGCCATTTGATATAGTTAAAATACCTTCTCTGCATCCTATAAAGGCATTAGCAGTGGCTAACCAAGGCCTGCCTAATATAACAGGATGTTCCCCCATTGGGTGTTTGGTTTGGAGTACCAGAAAATCCACTGGATACTCCCAAGAAGCTACTGTGACAGTAATGTCATCTAAGGCCCCCACAGGTTTGACTGTGCTCCTATCAGCCAACTCCAAAATAGTAGGAGTAGATCTGAGGAGATTATGCAACTGAAGTCTCTACATGGTGGTCATAGACATGACATTAATGGCAGCCCCCAGGTCAACTAGAGTGTTTCCTATTGGAACCTCATTGATGTAAATGGTCACCACTGGATTCCCAGGATTTGAAAATTTTGGGGGTAAGGGACAGTCCGAAATATAATTAGACAGCTGGCCTAAAACATTTATCTTGGGTGGGTCTTTCTGTTTCCGACCAGGTTTCTTTAAACACAGTTCCCTTACCAATTTTGCATAAATAGGGACATCTCTAATAGCCTGAAGTAATGGAATTTTGATGCAAACATTTCTCAACTCACTTTCCAAATCAAACTGTGGACGCATCACAGGCTTCTCAATTAATAACCTCTCTGGGTAAGGGGGGTTGTTATTTACCTGTGGATGAGCTGGTGGTTGGAAATGAGTTCCCAGTGCTTGAGTATTTTCTGAGGCAATCTGCACTTCTTCTTCCTCTGTAATCTCTTTTTCATCACTTTCTTCGCCAGTCTCTTCATGAATAATCACTGCTGGAGGATTTTTATTCAATGTTTTCCCAGACCTTAATTGTATTTCCTGTAAAGGAGCTGAATGAATTACATAAGTTGGAGCCATTTGAATTTCAGCATTATTAAGAGGCTGGGGAGGTTGATTATTAGGATTTGGAATAGGTTGGGCTGGCAACAACGTGGGTCGAGGTGGATTTGGATTTTGATATTGTTGTGGAACTGGGGGTATAGGAGGAAGGGCAGGTGGTGTAAAGCCTGGTAGTAACTGCTGAATATTTGGTGGCATTGGACAGTAACTAGGAGGGGTGGTTGATTGTGTTCCTCCATAGGGTTGTCCTTGTGGTCCTCCATATGACTGTCCCCGCCAGCCTTGCTGCCAAGGCTGGGTCTGAGTAGGTTGAGAGGGCCAATTCTGCCACATTTGTGGACTCCATGGCTGCTGAGATTGCTGCATGGGATAATAATATGCAGGGTTCTGGAAAACAGGCTCTGGGTACATGTTTTGAGGTCTAGGCTGCCAAGGCCTTCTTGATGCATCGGTAGGTTCTGCATTAAGCTTGTAAAAAGCTTGCAGCTCTGGTAAAGAAGGGCAATTGTCAGTTGGGTGTTGAGCAGAGCAAAGAGCGCAGACTGAAATGGTATTTAGAGGGCATTCTTTCAAAGGGTGTCTTTTTCTGCATTTGGGGCAGAATATGTGTAATGCTGCTATGTCCTCCTCCTCTTGCCGTTTCTTTGTTTTCAAAGCATCAAATTGGGAGCTTAAGGTGCCTAAAATGTCAGTTTTGAAATTTTCTAACAAGTTTCCCAACTCAACTCTTGTGACCCCACTAGTTCCTGCTGTTCTAGAAATACAGGAAGGACCTTCCCTTGTGCTTTTTCCTGCCTTGGCTCTACTCCTCGAATACTTTCTGCATAGTTCAGTAATCTCCTCAAAGGATTTATGAGATACATCACCTGATGCCATCAAGTTGAGGATTTCCACATATTCATCCAGGATCCCTTTTAGAAAAAGGGTTCTGACGGCATCCTCCTGTAAGGTATTATACTTAGACTTCTGTAATACAAAGCAGAATCGTTCTAGGAAGTCCTCCAGACTCTCTTCTTCATGCTGTTGCATTTTAAAGATATCATTTTGGGAGTCTCGAGGCCCACAGTAGTCTCGGTATTTTCTGAGGAAAGCACTCTTCATTTGTTCCCAAGTTCGGATGGTGGATTCCCCCAAGCTCATAAACCATCTAAGTGCAGAATCCTTAAGGGTTGCTGGAAATAGTTTTAACTTTTGAGCATCCTATAGATAATTATAACTCCTACATAAGATGTCAAACTCAAATAGAAAGGTATCCGGATCTTCAGTACTTTTCCCATAGAAGGTAGGTAATGAAGATGCTGGAATATTTTTCATACTGACATCCCGTGTAAGATCCAGAATGGGGAAGCCAAACGTTGTTTCAGTTCGTCCCTCATGTTCTACTTCTCCTTCCATCTGGTGTTCAGTTTCCTGATCACTCATGACAAGAGGGTTCCTAAACCAGTTGACACCTAACCTGTCTCTTCTTGGGGATAGAATAGAATCCCAATGGTCTGGCCTAGGCCAAGTTTGAAAATTGAAAGGTAAATCTGTAGTGGATTCTAATTGAGAAACCACCGGATTCTGGTTATGTTCCAGAAGGAAGTTCACTTTTTCTATGTTCACTGTGTCAACCAAATTAGGATCTTCCTTTAAAGGTGAAGTTTGTTGGATCTGTGGGATTTCTTCTGAATGTAACTGTTCACTGAGTATAACCTCAGTTCCTACTGGTTGGGTCCCAAATTCCGCTGAATTCTGAATGTTGTTAAAACTGTGTGATAGGCATTCACTGGTTTTGGTTTCTACTGTGAAGTTAATTATCGACTCAAGGAAACAATGTTATAAACAAGAGCTTCTCACTCACATGCAACTTCAACTTCTGTTCAATCTTTCATCCAAAAATAGATAAACCCTAAATGCTTTATGGTTACAGTCTTCAAACCCTTGACTCTGTTGCAAACGATGTTTAAATATTGCAAACTTGACAGTAAAGGGATAGGTTATTTATAAGCCACTCTCATGCTGCAACACATAGGGTGTAATATCTAGAGTCAGGCTCATGATTTAATGTACCAACGCCACACACTGGAAATTAAAGAAAAGATTTAAATCCAAACCAATTCTGAATTCATTTTACAGTCAAGTTTAAAAACCATTCCTGTAGCTGTCTTTATAACACTGTGTGCTGATAAAATAGATAATATAAAATTCAATCGATTAATAATGCTTCATAAAACTGAATCTACCATAATTCATACCAAATTGAGCACACGATTATGCATACCCTAACTCTTAAATAACAATTCATCCTAGAAACTAGAGAAGATCTTAAATTCAAACCGTTAACAAGCTTCATTCATGACCATCAACTGTAAATGCTATTAACTAACAATCATAGTCACACCTTCTATTGCAATCCAGTGATGAACAAACTATTGATATTCTGAAAAGGAATGTGAATTGATAAAAACACCAATCTAACACTGCAAACCACACACACTACTGAAGCATCACAGTTTGGTGCTGAAGGTGGGCCCTGCCCTCAACGCCTCACACATTTAAATCACAAATTTGATGAAACCACGCACTGTATCATATTCATAAAATGGAGTTTGTACAAATCCCCCTACCTAGGGTTTCCATAGTCACTTTTATACTAAATTATGCAGATTGAAATCGCCCTGGAGACAAGGGTCGATATGAAATAACAATACTCAAAATATCTTAACCATTCTGAGCCAAAAATGGAATCTCAGATCCCAGAATATACACATATCGTTGAGGAGAAAATAATAACAACCCTTGATCAAAGATCGTGCCTGAAATAGCAATGGAGCAATCTTCAAAAGCATCTTAAAGATGATATGGATCCAATAAAAACGCCCTGATGGTAGATCGAATCCCCGATCTCCTTCTTTGAATGCTGGCCAGGTAACAAAACGAACCCTGTATAGAAGAGAAACCCATATCATTATTAGTATATGGTTTAATGAAACTTAAAACCCAAAACATATGCATAAAAATAAGAAAATACAACAATCAAATAATTAAAATTACTTACCATGGCTTTTAGCAGTGTTGATCTTCAAAAGACACATAAAACTGATTATTATTGGATCCATTAAGACTTTAAATACTAGAAAATAGTACATCGAATGGACAAAATAGAGGACCAACAAAGCATGGAACCTATTCTCTTGTAGCTTGTTTATGTTTCTCTTCAGAATAAAGTTGAAAGGCTTTGGAAGCCATATGTTGTACAGTTGTTCCATTGGATGTATGTTTGTTTAATGTTCTGAGGTGATATCTCGCTAATCACATGTCATTTTGCAATATTTTTTATTATATAGATTAGATGGCCTTTTTTCCCATAGTATAATCATTCATTGTATTTGATTTGCTTATAAATGCTTGATTAATTATAGATAGTGAAACAGCTAGTGTATTCTGTTGTACTAATGCCCTTCCAATCTCGGTTAATTATGTATTCTAGATTTTATCTCTTTTTACAAGTGTTTGGGACAATGTAGGATAAAGATTTGAAGGAGGAGGTTGAGCTTAGTTGCATCCTCATCCACCTTCGGTGTTGGTTTTCTTGGTCTAATTATTGTTGAGTTGTAGGCATCTTTGGTTCCTTAACTTTTCAAGACCGAAGTGGGGTTTTTTGCTTCTTCTACAATTTTAAATCAAAAATATATCTTGGTCACTTAGTTACCCTTGCTTAGTGAAAGTTAGATCTGTATTTGCATATCAAAATATTTCTTTTATTAGGCACATATATTGGATCTGATTTTCTTTCAAAGTCTAGTTTCATTATAGATCTAGATCCATAATTTTTTATACTTGAAGTAGTCAGTTTTACTGTAAATTTTCCAAGTATAAAACCTATAAAAAAATTATATTTTATTTGATTGACCCACTAATTTGTATGTTTTAATCTTGTTGGTTTTTTGTAGGTCCAAGAAAAAATAAAAGGAATCTCTAGCCGATTTTCGCCAGAAAGTGCCAAAAACACATTTCGAGGACCCTATTTCACCAACATTTCATTCTATAAAATTGTAAGCCCTTAGATCCTAGTTTAAAAGGACTAAGAGGCACTTATTCGAGAAAGCATTGTAAAATTTATTAAACAAGAACAAGTGGGATACACAGTGCCCACATCCCATCCCCCTGGGGGGATTCGCGTTTTCCTTTTTTGTGGCATGATTTTTTCTAACATTTTGTGCAGGGTGTATACTTTGATTAAGTAGTTGATTTTCTACGTTAACCACCAAGCGCGTAAGAGGCGGAAACAATTACGACAATCAAAAAATCTTAGAGACGTGGATGCGTGTCATGTATCCAAATTTTTCATTAGGTCACAATGGCTTAAGCCCCTTGGCCATACTCATGATATTTTCTCAAATTGATGCTATGGGTCAAATAATTGCCAAGAATGATTTCCAAGTTAGTAATAATGTAAAATTAGATCCAAATGGACAAGGTTGGTCACATTAAGAGAAATTCCCAATTCAAAGTTTGTAATATATCCATTCAAATGAACTATCATGGAGGAAAATTACTAGTTCCCTGGGTTGGGGGTGGAAGCATTAAAAGTTGGAATAAAGGAGCTAAAAGATCAAAAAATGACCTTAGACTTAAAAATTCACATTAAATGGGTCAAACAAACAATAATAAAAATAAAATAAGGTGGCATTGGATCATGAGGGCACATAAGAGGTTGTGGGACCCACATGTGGCAAGATTCCCCACTACACTTGGCATTATTCTCTCACCAATTCGAGTTCAAGATGAAGGGTAACATAATTGGGGGATTCGAAGAGGTATTATTCATGGCATGAAACATGTAATGTCAAATTGGAGTCGAAGAGAAACTCCCATGGAAGAGGAAGAGGCATATTAGAAGAATGGTGACACTTGGAGCTAGATTCCCCAACTCCTATGACAACAATGATGAAGTTTCTATGACACTTATGACAAATTTCAGATCTAGTTGATGACATATGACATATATGACATGTCAGGGATAAATATTACCTCCAAGAGGGCACACAAGGTATTTATGGCATCCAAGAAGCTTCCCCATTCGAATTGAGGGAAGATGGAGACTAGGAATTGTTGGACAAGTGGCACACATTGGAATCTCTTCCCAAATTGAGTTGGCATGAGTATTTTGGAATGAATTCAGACCATGAAGGACTTGAGAAGTTTATAAAAGACAATAACAAAGAATTAAATGATCTTTTGATCATTTCTCATTTTTCAAATTAAAGAGCATAGCTTGTCCATGCTAGTGGAGTGTTTACTCTACTTGCCTTAGTACCAATTTCGAGGGTGCAGGATTCCCATCCTAATTGTAAATTGGAGAGGTCATTCAGACCTTTAATTTGGAGCTACAGTGGATTCATTTGTTTCAGGATGAAGCTACAGGGATGCTCATGATCTCCTCTTCTTCAACTTCCTCCAACATCTCTCTCACATTTCTCTTCATATTTTGGCTCTTGGAGGAAGGGCACACTTGGTGAGATGCTGATATATTTGGGGAATCTCTTGGGGCCCCATTTATTTGTATTATGATTTATTTACTCTGAAATTTATTCTTAGAATAAACTCAGGTCGAAACTCCAAGTGAAACCATGTAAAAATGCCAAACTATGTATGAATGGTGCCATTCTCCCCCATAGCTTTTGCATAGCGCACTTGTTGTTGCACATAGTTAGTGAAGGACTGATATTTAGACTTCATGGACATGTTATATGATATATATATCTGTAATAATCATATAATGAGATACACATCTTGAAACATTATGTATTTCAAGTGATATTTACATTCAAAGAAGAGATTCGATCCATTTCCCCATATATCTTGTTGAGAGAGCTTCAAGTTGTTTGGTATCGACTTGTATCAGTAAATATATATGGTTTTATTGATTTTTTGAGAGAAATTAATATGCTTAAGAAGTTTCATACACCTTATGCAAGTCCTTGTAACATTTATCACAAATTTCATAGCAATTTATAGCGTTTTTCTCTCATTTCCACCTATGTTAAGACATGTTCACCAATCTCTGATTTATGGGAGTCGAAGAAGCCTTTAGGAACTGATTAATGATGCATTTGGGTTCCCATTGAAGTCATATAACTAATACAAGTCTCGTTTCTGAAATTTGGGAGGTTCGTACTGCATTTGGGAAGCCATTAGTGACCTCTACCCTTGGGGGATTTGAACCTCGAATTTACTAGCAAATTTCCCTATTTTCGCGTGAAGTTAAATGAATGTTGCAGAAGTATTTTGATAGTGTATAAGCACCCATTAGGTTAATTTTTATGTCCTAATACCCTTCAAACACTCTCATTCCCAATTCGAAATCCTTAGGATTATTTTGGAGCCATCTACCCTTGTGGGTTTCAACATCTATTTTCCTAGTGATTTTGCCCTTCATTCTCTAATTGTAAATGCAAGTTGTGGAAGTAATTATAAGGTGTCCAAGCATATCATAAATGAATTATGGTGTCCTAATACATCTAAATCCACTATGGACATAATTCGAAACCATTTGGGATCATTTGGTACAGTTTGGATCTTCACTAGTCCAAGTTTCAAAAATTGGTCAAATTGGGGACATTACAGTGGTATAAGAGCGTGGTCCTTGCACCTATTTATTAATATCATGCATTTAAGAATAAGTTGCAGCCATTTCTTATTCATATTTAGATTATGAGCAGTATGAGGAGGAGTATTCTTTCTATGCCTCTGTTGGAATATTCACACCATCATTTTTATATTTTGCATGCCTGCATGCAAATCTGCATGCTTCATGAATTTGCATGCCACTGCATGCATCCAGTCATCATCATGGTTGTCTCCCCAGCACCTAGAGCTTGCTTCTAGATCTCCAGAGCCTGTCTTTAGCCCCCATTTGGCCTCCTACCTACCTAATGCGCCCTCCTTGACTTTTCTACTTGACAAGTGCGCCTTTCCCACCTACCACAGCCAGTTTGGGTGCCTTTGCTCACCTACCACCAGTTATCACTCAGTTAGGGCTCCTTTTCTCACCTACTGGGAGTTATCACTCAGTTAGTGCATTGATTGAGCAGTTGTTCCACTGATTGCTCATGTTGACTACTTGTAGCTTCTAGTTAGCTAGTTCTGGAGTTCCACTTGACTATTTTGACAGCCTCATGCACCCCCCTTGGAGTCTCCATTCCCTGATTTATGCCTAGATGGTTCTGTTAGACTCAGTTAGACACACTTGACTGACTATTACCATTTATGACTGATACTATTGGCTGGATGATGTCTCCATTGTTATCCAATATAGACTTTGAGCTAGACAGCCTCATGCACCCTCCTTAGAGTCTCCATTCCCTGATTTATGGCTAGATGGTTCTGTTAGACTCGGTTAAACACACTTGACTGACTCTTACCATTTATGACTAATACTACCGACTGGATGATGTCTCCATAGCTAGACTTGAGCTCAGATTCGAATGCCCTACTTGGCTAATTCGAATCCTATATGATACCTCATGATAGATTATTGTATCACATTCTTTACATTCATTATTCATTGTATGATACTATTATTGTTCATTATTCTATGTTTATGAGTGATTATTGAGTGCATGCGTCTCTTCTTCTTTGCAAATAATCTTGAGAGTTTGATTGTGGGATTGTTACAGTTGCTAGATCCCTGTAAATTATCACAACCTCAAAGGAAAATGATTTCTATGGGCAGTATGATGATGACTATGATGAGAAATATGAGGAGTATGATGATGACTATGATGAGAAATATGAGGAGTATTGCAGACAGTATGAGGAAGATAATGTCCAGGAGGTACCTTCTACAAGTATATCCCATCATATCACATTTGGAATAAGAAAGGATATTTATTCTTATAGCCATGTGTATGGAGAAGATATATGTTCCACAATCAAAGATCAGTTTTTGGGGGAGCATGAAAGGATTAAAAATCAACCTATTTGTGAGAATAGCAATGAAATATCTGAAGCTTCATGGAATGCATGTGTTTCCTATTTGAAGAGAATTTTTGGGCCTTCTTCAAAAAGAGGCTCCAAATATCTTGATCCTAAGGAAACCAAGGGGCAAGATGCATCAGCTTGCTTGAAGGAGAGAAATGAGGAGACCCATGAGCCACCTAGTTCTGAAATAGGTGAGGTAGAAAAAGAATTACATGAAGAGGATCAAAAGTCACTCCCAAGTGACTCTGAAAAATATGAAGAAACATCACATGAGCATGAAGAAGACTCTATTGAAAATATTGAATATCATTTTGAGACATATTCTACCTTGGACATGAATCAATTAAGAGCATCCACTGATGGATGCTTGAACTATGAACGAGTACCTACTTATGGGTGCTCACACCTCTATGTTGGTGACATAGAGATCACTTTTTAAAGTGTTGCTGCAAGACAAACTTCCATTAAGCATGAAAATGAATACCTTATAGCAGTTGAAGAAGAACCAAGATCACTTACCCATCACCACTTGAGCTTCATGAAGTTGGTCCAAGCAAGAAAGAAGAATATGAGTAAGTTCATTTGCAAGAGCCTCATTTTCTTGAAGGGTCCTTGAATATGGATGAAAAGAAGATTCAAGAGGCCTTGAAAACTCTCCATGACACACATACATTGGTTTCTAAATTTTGTTGGTGTTTGGAGGAGAAATATTCCTTTGAGGACATGGCAAAAATCCAAAAGGCAATGTTAGACACCAAAGGTAATTTTTTAAATTTGCTTTCTGATAGAGATTATTAAATGTATCTGGAATAACCTTGAAGGATGCAGAATAGAATGACAAGCTCTCAAATGAGTTGGAGTCCACCCAAAATACACTCCAAAAATATATGGTGCATATTGAGAAACATAAAGAGAAGTTGCAAATGTCCTTTACACCCTCCTACATATCAGACAATCATTCAATGGATGAAAGAATTTATGTTACAAAGGAGGAACCTCATGTAATGGTGGAACATGAGGTACATGTTGATATGCAGGTGCTTGAAGATGCTACACTCAAACAATAAGGAAGACAAGCACTTGTCTTTGTTCAGAGGGATTATGAGTTGCCTCATGGAGAGAGTTGCAAAGCCTTGGAGGAGGCACATGATATCACAATAGTTGGACCAGCCAATTATGGATAAGATGAATTAAATATTTTGATGGGTAAGAGTTGCAAATATTTAAGGTTGGTTCATAATTCTTCACCCCCTACTTATTTTTCAGCCACATCAATTGGGGATGAAAATTGGGTGAAAGGTTTTTTTCTAATGGTGCCACATAAGGAGTATGAAACTCCTATATCTCCTTTTGATGATGACATGACTAGAGCACATTATTATTTACATTTCTAGTAGCTTCCTTTTTTACCTTATTATTATACATATCTTCATGGATGCACTTATGATGTTCACTTGAGTCACTTGAAGACTCATGATTTTCCTTGCTCCTTGCTTAGTTCAATTGATGTTGGAGGAACTTCATCAACTACTTGGGTGAAGAGATATATGATTGGAGCAAATTTTTATAGGAAGAAACATCCTTTGTTATTTCTTGATGATACACATACCCATGGATGCATAAATGGTACTTATGTGAGCCCCTTGAAGGCTCATTGTTTTTCGTGCTCCCTAATTGGTTCAGATTTGAGTGGAGGTTCTTCATTCGCTTCTCGGATGAAAGAGCACTTGGCTGATTATTTTGATGTATATTTCATCCTTTTGGAGCAGAATTATAGGGCATGGGATCCTCACCTATGTCATTGGAGCATATTTTATTGGTCACTTGATGCTTGTATGCGCTTGGAAAATGGTGGTCTACTTACTTGGAGGTACAAGCACTTTCATGATTCTTTGATGAGGCACCTCCTTGATGTACATTTTTATTATGTTGTTATGTACTTTGATGATATATACTTTGTACTTATGATGTTTGGGAGAATGCATAAAAAGAAATGGGATCCAAGAATTCTCTTTCCTGATGGTATGGGTTGGAGAGCACTCCTAATTGTTGGAGTGCAATACAAGCAATGGGACCCTGGGATAATTTTTAGTCTCATTGGTTTCAATTTTTTTCGGGAAACAAGTAGTATGAGAAATTGAGTCCCCACTTAATAAGGTTATTATAATTAGAGTAGTGCAACATCAAGCATGGTGGTTCCTCTCTAAAAGTTTTATGGAATCTTGAAGACTCAAAGTTGGGAAACTCAATGGCAACTTCAAAGAAGTATACAATGTGGTATTAGAAAGGGTTTCCAAAATATGAAATAGGTAAAGAGTAATTGTGCAAAATTTTATTTGATGGATTTGATTAATATTTTGGTGTTTATAGGTTATTTTACAGGGGATATCAAAATGAAAAGGAAAACCCACATCTCCTTGCTTTTGGAAAGACACAATTGTAGTGCATGAGTGCCACTACTCAAAGTTTTAGAAGAGAAGTTTTGGGGAAAACAAATGGAAAGAAAGTAGGTTCTTCAACATCCATGTGTTGAACTTGCTTGAGGACAAGCAATATTGGGAAGGGAGGATTTGTCATGTCTCCAAATTTTTCATTGGGTCACAATGGCCTAAGCCCCTTGGCCATACTCGAGATAGTTTTTCAAATTGATGCTAAGGGTCAAATAATTGCCAAGAATGATGTCCAAGTTGGTAGTAATGTAAAATTAGATCCAAATGGACAAGGTGGGTCACATTAAGAGAAATTACGAATTCAAAGTTTGTAATATACCCATCCAAATGAACTATCATGGAGGAAAATTACTAGTTACCTAGGTTGGGGGTGGAAGCATTAAAAGTTGGAATAAGGGAGCTACAAGACCCAAAATGAACTTAGAATTAAAAATTCACATTAAATGGGTCAAAAAAATAATAATAAAAAAGAAAATAAGGTGGCATTGGATCATGAGGGCACATAAGAGTTTGTGGGACCCACATGTGGCAAGATTCCCCACTACACTTGGCATTATTATCTCACCAAATCGAAGATTCTATGACACTTATGAAAAATTTCAGACCTGATTGATGACATATGACATATATGACATGTCTGGGCTAAAAATAGCCTCCATAAGGTTGCACAAGGGAGTTATGGCATCCAAGACGCTTCCCCATTCGAATTGAGGGAAGATGGAGACTAGGAATTGTTGGACAAGTGGCACACATTGGAATCTCTTCCCAACTTGAGTTGGCATGAGGATTTTGGAAGGAATTAGAACCATGGAGGACTTGAGAATTTTATAAAATACAAGACCAAAGAAGTAAACGAGCTTTTGATCATTTCTCATTTTTCAAATTGGAGAGCATAGCTTGTCCATGCTAGTGGAGTGTTTACTCTACTTGCCTTAGTACCAATTTTGAGGGTGCAAGATTCCCATCCAAATTGGAAATTGGAGAGGAAATTCAGACCCTTAATTTGGAGTTACAATGGATTCATTAGTTGCAGGTTGAAGATACAAGGCTTCTCGCGATCTTCTCTTCTTCAAATTGCTCCCACATCTCTCTCACATTTCTCTTCATATTTTGGCTCTTGGAGGAAGGGCGCACTTTGTGAGATGTTGCTCTCTTTGGGGGAGATATTGGGGCCCCATTTATTTTTAATCTGATTTATTTAATCTGTATTTGATTCTGAGAAGAACCTCAGGTCAAAAATCCAAGTGAAATCACGTAAAAATGCCAAACTATGTATGAATGGTGACATTTTCCCCCATAGCTTTTGCATAGCACACTTGTTGTTGCAAATAGTTAGTGAAGGACTAATATTTCGATGTCATGGACATGTTAGCTACTATATATATATCTATAATAATCAAATCATTAGATACAAAACTCGAAACATTATATATTTCAAGTAATATATACATTCAAAGAAGAGATTCGAGCCATTTCCCCATATATCTTGTTGAGAGAGATTGAAGTTGTTTGGTATTGACTTGTATCAGTAAATATGTGTGGTTTATTGCTTTTTGGAGATCCATTAATATAATTAATAATTTTAATACGCCTTATGCAATTCCTTGTAATATTTCTCACAAATTTCATAGCAAGTTATAGCGTTTTTCTCTCATTTCCCCCTATGTTAAGACATGTTCACCAATCTCTGATTTCTGAGAATTGCAGCAGCCTTTATGGACTAATTAATGATGCATTTTGGTGCCCATTTAAGTCATATAACTAATCCATGTCTTTTTTCTGAAATTTTGGAGGTTCATACTGCATTTTGGAAGCCATTAGTGACCTCTACCCTTGGGGGATTTGAACCTCGTATTTACTAGCAAATTTCCCTATTTTATCGTAAGCTTAAATGAATGTTGCAGAAGTATTTTGATAGTGTATATACACCCATTAGGTTAATTCTTATGTCCTAATACCCTTCAAACACTCTCAGTCCCAATTTTAAATCCTTATTAGTCTTTTGGATCCATCTACCCTTGGGGTTTCAACATCGATTTTCCTAGTAATTTTGTCTTTCATTCTCTATTTGTAAATGCAAGTTGTTGAAGTACTTAGAATGTGTAAAAGCATATAATAGATTCATTAGGGTGTCCTAATACACCTAAATCCACTCTGTACATAATTCGAAACCATTTGGGATCATTTGGGACAGTTTGAAGCTTCACTAGTCCAATTTTTGAAAATTGGCCAAATTGGGTAAAAGTTTCAAATTGGGGACATTACAATGCGTTCACGATGCACTTAAACATAGTGATGAAGAAGTAGAGGAAGAGGATGCTCGGGAAGCAGCAGTCGAAGAGGAACCAAAAGATATATTCATCAAGCTAATGATAGAAATGAGGGATAAGACAAAAATGGATGTACCTACCTACTCAGGAAGTCTGGATCCAGAAGACTTGATAGACTGGATCAGAGAGATGGAGAAATACTTTGACATGGAGCAGATAGAGGATCCTAAGAGGGTTAAAATTGCTTTTCTGAAGTTGAAGGGTCATGCCTCATTATGGTGGGACAATGTACAGGCTGATAGAGTCGGGAAAGGAAAGGAGAAGGTTAATTATGAAGGCGAAGTTCTTGCAAAATGACTATGTGATTTCCTTGTTCAGGAAGTTGCAGAACTTTAGACAGAAAGAGATGACCGTGAAGGAATACACACAAGAGTTCAAAAGACTGTCGATTAGATCCAGTCAAACCTATGAAGGTGAAGAAGTAGTCGCGAGATATGTAAATGGTCTGAAATATGTCATTCAAGACGATTTGAGCCTGTCGAAGTTCAAGACGGTCGGTGAAGCCTATCAGTTAGCTCTGAAGGCGAAGGAAAAGTTGTCAAGAATAACGGCATCGACCAGAGGAAGGATGACTGATAGAGGTGCGAATACTAATCCCATGAAAGGACAGAGTAGTGGGACCAGGAGAGAAGCCGTTGAAGATAATTGACGTGCGAAAGGGACAGTGACCAGTGAAAGGGCACAAGAAAACTGACGAGATGGTCGAGAGAGCCATGATCGGGATGCGTTTGGTCAAAACGGTCCAGCATAGAGGAGAGGAGATGACAGATTGACTATAGTATGTTATAAGTGTCTAGGAGTGGGACACAAGGCTTATGAATGCCCGAAGAATTTACACGTGGCAGGAGATTTGAAACCCAGATGCTGACGAGATGGCAAGGGTGACGAGAGGTCAAGTTCGACATATGGAAGCAGTGGAGATGACCGAGAAAAGAGTTGAAACTATACGACCATGAGAACATTGGTTCAGAATGACTAGCATTTAGAGAAGGATCTGGCACAACGAAAGGTTATTTTCTGAACCAAAGTGTTGATTGCCGACAGATACAGCAAGACCATTGTCGATGGAAGTAGTACAAAGAACCTAGTGTCGACAGAGATCATCGACAAGTTGGGTTTGAAGTGTCGAGAACACGCAAATCCAAATAACATATCCTGGTTACAGAAAGGACATCATGTGAAGGTAACCAAACAGTGCATGATCAACTTTAAGGTTAGGAAACTTGATGATAGTGTACTATGTGATGTAATCCCAATGGACGCTTTTCATCTAGTGTTAGGAAGACCATGTCAATATGATCAGAAGATGATCTATGATGGTCGAGCCAACATAGTCACAGTGTAGAAAAATGGCATGTGGAGGATGTTGAATCCAAAGGAGGATAGATCCGACTGCAAGGAGGGCAAGAGCAACTATTGGGAGAAGAGAGTTTTGATGTGCTCAGCGAAGGAATTCCTAACGGAGGAAGAGAAACAGTCGGGATGTTTCTCCATCATTTCGAAAGGACCAAGTGTCGAAAGGTTGACGATGGAGAAAATTCCAGTCGAATTCGAAAGGATGTTAGATGATTTCATGAGCATCATTGTTGAAGAAACACCGATGGGATTTCCACCGACGAGAAGCATATCCCATTAGATCGAATTGATTCTAGGGTCAAGTTTTCCAAACAAGGCACCACATAGAATGACTCTGAAAGAGAGTGAAGAACTCAATCGACAAGTCCAGGTGTTGTTGGACAAAGGATTGATCAGAGAAAGTTTGAGTCTGTGTGCATTACCAGCTGTACTAGCACCGAAGAAAGGAGGAGAATGGAGGATGTGTACAGACTCCAGATCTATCAACAAGATCACGATCAAGTATATATTTCCATTTCCAAGTATGGATGACTTGATTGACTATTTGAGTGGATCAAGATATTTCACCAACATCGACCTGAAGAGTGGATACCACCATATCAGTGTCAGAGAAGGCGATGAATGGAAGACATCCTTCAAGATGAAGGAAGGACTGTATGAGTGGTTAGTCATGCCCTTTGGATTGACTAATGCACCTAGTACATTCATGAGGCTGATGAACGAGGTACTAAATCCATTCTTGGGAAAGTTCGTCATAGTGTATCTCGATGACATCTTGATATTCAGTCGAACTAAGACCGAACATTTGGAGCACATTCAACAAGTGTTGCAGAAACTGCAGGAAGAGAAGCTGATGGTGAACCTGTAGAAATGCTTCTTCATGAAGGAATAACTAGTATAGTTGGGATTTGTAATCTCGGGTAAAGGGTTGGTGATGGACCCAAAAAAGTTAAAGGCTATATTGGAGTGCCCAGACCCGACAAGCACGACAGAAGTGTGGATTTTTCATGGACTTTCTAGTTTTTACAGGAATTTCATAAGAGGATTCAGTCCGATATGTGCAAATTTGACAGAGTGCATGAATAAAGGGGAGTTCAAGTGGACATAAACTGCCCATAGATCCTTCAATAAGATGAAGCAGAAGGTGACAAAGAGCCGAGTGTCATCTCTCTCATATTTCGACAAAGTTTTCCAATTCGATTGCGACGCGAGTGGAATGGAAATTGGTGCAGTGTTGAGCCAAGAGGGCCGACCAATTGCATTCTTCAGGGAGAATTTAGATGAATCCAAGAAGAAATATTCGGTGTACAACCAAGATTTATATTCTATGGTGAAAGCACTGAATGAATGGAGGCATTAATTGCTGCCCAAGGATTTTTTTTTATACACAGACCATCAAGCACTGAGGTTCTTGAACACTCAGTCGAAGTTGAATTAGTGACACATGATGTGGGTGGAATTCAGGATATACCTTCATGTTGAGACATAATTCGGGCAAGTCGAACAAGGTTTCTGACACGCTAAGTCGGAGAGTTGCATTGTTGAACACGACCATAGTTCAGGTGACAAGAATAGAGTCGGTGAAGACATATTATGAGACCAACGAAGATTTTTTGAAATCATGGAAGGCTAGTCGCGAACCATGGAGTGTCGACAGAAATTCATACTTGGATTATTTTATCCAAGAGGGATACCTGTTATAGGGACAACAGTTATGTATTCCCAGGGGATCAGTGAGAGAAATCCCAATCCGAGAATTACATAGTGGCGGATTAGCAGGTAATTTGGGCATCAAAAAGACCAAAGCGTTGGTCGAGGAGAAGTACCATTGGCTAGGGATGGAAACGGATGTTGGTAAGTGGGTCTGACAGTGCCAAATTTTTGCATTAGCGAAAGGAAAAAGTTAGAACATGGGGTTGTATGCACCATTTACAGTTCCAAATGTCCCATGGGAACACTTGAGCATGGATTTGTGCTAGGACTGCTGAAGACACAGCAAGCTAGCAACCCAATATTTGTGGTAGTCGACAAATTTTCGAAGATGGCACATTTTATTCCATGTTGGAAGACAAGTGACGCCACAATCGTTGTTGTATTATTTTTCAAGGATATAGTCTGATTACATGGGTTATCGAAGAGTATAATGTCAGATAGGGATACCAAGTTTATGGATCATTTCTAGAGAACCCCATGGAAGAATGTAATGTCTCCAATCTTGGGCTAATTCGGTGACAATAGGTAAAAGGGGTAAAATAACCCCTAAGGAAAATAATTTCATTATACAAGCATGCATAGAATAACTTTTATCCTAAGTCAAGTGGAGAATAAATTTTATTAATTTTAATTAATTTTGGTAATTAGAATTGATAATATGTGTGCAAGTGGGCCAAGAGGGCACCCTCATTAGTATAAGGTTTCCAAATTAGAACTAGAATTAAGAAAATAGCAACAGAGGAAAAGTAGAGAAGGTGTAAGAACATGCTAAAAACATAAAAGTGAAAATAACCAGAAAACGCTAAGGAGGGTGCAGTTTCTAAAGGAGAGCTCGGTTTTCAAATTGGAAACAACCAGAAAAGCAAAAGGAGGGTGGAGTTTCCAAAAGGAAGGCCAGTTTACAAATCAGGCAACTTTTACAAAGCAGGAAACATGTGGAGACAAAGGGGGGTGCAGTTTCTAAAGGAGAGAAAAGCTTGTAAGGAAAAAGCAAGGAAGGTATGTCCACTCATGGGTGACCTATTCTCACAGGTCACCAAGCTCTTCAACTTGCTCAAAAGGTCACCCTCAATTCTATAAAATAAGGATTCCAACTCCATTTCACAACTTTTTGTCATTGTCAGTTTATGAGTGAAGCATTCTAGCTTCTCAAGGCAAGGTGATGCGCCCTAGCCATCCAATGGGAGATGAGCCCCATTATTATTTCTTCTTCTTCTCTATTCTGATCTATTCTTCTCCATGGAAGATATGAGAGTTTTATTTCAGGTCCAAGCCCTCTAATCCATGTAATAATTTGAGTTCTAGTACTAGTTGGTGGACAAACTAGCTTGGAGGAAGGTGGAGTTTACTAGTGCAATCAGAGATCAAAGTTTGGAGAGCCATTGAAGAGTCTGGAGTATTTATGTGCAGACCTCTTTCTACTTCAAGAAAGTTTTCATTCATTCACCAATCAGATCCATCTACATTTCACCTCTCTTCTCCTTCTCAGAACCAACTATGTCAAAGGATTGTAAGCATAATTCACTACCTTGATTTTCTTAGCTTACTGAGAGATTAGCCATCCAAATTTATGTTGGAATGAATGAAGAGATGTTTCTGTTGTTGTAATGCTTATACAATCTCTTTTATATCTCAATTTATCATTTCAAAAGTTTCATAGATCTATTTAATGTTCATTTGAAGAATTAGGAATTTACCTAAGGGGAATTGATGTATTTCCTAGTAGAAATAATCACTAAAAATCAATTCTAATGATATAAATGTAATATGATCAACGGTTAAATTTCCATTTACTGTATTTAATTAATATTAGTCATATAAAGCAACTTCACATATTTTTGATGTCAAACCATAGTCACTAAATCGAACCCTAGCTCATTGAGTCTTCCTAGTTGAGCAGTCCAAATAACTAGTTTTATTGTTTTAACTGTAAAATGAGTTCTGTAAACCCAATAAATATTATGAAACTTGATTCCAGCCATTAACAGGACAAATAACAACTTCCAACCTTATTTACATAATTTTGGAGGCTTGTACTCTGTTTTGGAAGTCAACCATTAAGACTATCTCAGCAACCCAAGTCACAACAATTTCCTCCCAATTCTTAATCCAGTTTTTAATTGTTGATTATTGATGCCCAAATACTTCCCTGAACACAGATATCAGTTTAATAATCCTTCCCAACACCCTAATCTATTTTTTATATGTGGGTGCATCTAGAAGGATTGCGGTAGACTTCGGTGATGCCGATGTTCGAAACATAAACGGTCACCGTAATTTGTACAAAGGATCCTAAACCTTTTTCTCCTATCTACCTTGCTACTACACACTCTCCCATATAAAATACAAAACCAAAATTCACCCCTACCATCCTTGATCAGTGAACCAATACTCCTCACTTACACACAACACACCATAAAGAAAATTGTTAAACATTGCTAGTTAAAATCTTGATCAATTTGGAAGTTGGAGATAGTATTCTAGCCAATTCTTGGTTGGAATACTACAGTGGTATCAGAGCACCTTCCACCACCCCTATGGAAAGAAATAATCTCCTTGAGTGAAGAATTTTTCATATCTAATTCTTCAAAATTTGCAGTATGAGGCTCCTACCAATAATTGAAGAATTTGATTTTGAGCCAGATGAAGAAGAGGAGATGTCCTCTGTGGGAGATTATTGTTTTTCAGAGGTTTGAATATGATCACCTTGTTGATATGATGTTGGAAGAGGACATAGGAACTTATCTTCCTTTGTCTACATGGGATTATGGAAGAATACTCAGTGGAAGGAATCCAAAGAAATCCTATGAGTACTTCATGGAGTACTATGCTTTGAGATTTGGAAGTTCCTAACCTTTAGAGAATATTGTGATTTGGAGATAAAGAGGTTGTTCAAAGACCCCTACAATAGTGATAGAAAAATAAGGATTGCACATATGGTTGATAGTGTGTGCAAAGAAGTGGAGGCAAGTTTTTTTCCCCTAGGAGCTAAGATGGAAGGGAAGGACAAAGATGTGTCCTCACAACCATGCAAAAGCAATGAAGGAAACCAAGAGCTACTTGGTATTTCAGGTGGAGAAGGAGGAAAAATTAAATATGAAGTTGCAGCCCTAAATGGGGATCCATACCAATCTCAGGGAGAAGTGAAGCATAAGGAAGACAAAATTACAGATGTGAGTTTTCATGGAGACTCCAATGAGGAAAAACATGCCTATGCAAATTTGCCACTTGGAGAGGATGAAAAGGAGCCACAAAAATACAGTCAAAATTATGATTTTGAAAAGATTCACTCTTCATTGCAGCCCTTAGAAGGACCCTCCACCTTATATCATGAGGAAAAGTCTGAATTGTTGCCTCCATCATAAGAACAATGCAGCACAAAAGACCGAGCAACATTCAGTGAATTTGTTGGCAGCAAGGAAAATGAATACACCTCCAATTTATTTGCGGGTGATTTCAAGATTAGTACAGAAGACATTGGGTATATTGAGGGTGGTGAGTCATATTTTGGATCATATCCAAAAGAATACCACATATCAGATTTACAGTCCACTCTTGAGCTTCATAAGGAAGCAAAAAACAAGCACACATCAATGGGGTGTGAATCACAAAATTTGGAGAAGAAGCATGCAGCCATAAACACACTACATGAGGAGGAGAATTGGAGACAAAGGTATGGCTTCAAATATGATTTGTGTATTCCTTTGTTGCATCCCAATATGGAAGCCACTTCCAGTGGGAACATTGGTTTGGTTGAGCCCTCCAGTGTTGGGTTTCATGAACCAGAAGAGGCTGAAATTTTAAGAAAAAAAATTCCTAGTGCACCTAGGATGAATAAGCACCTAAGTTACAGCGCAAATTATGTTGTTGAGCACCTAAAAGATAAATATATTGCAGCAGCAAAATATGGATCATATTTCAAAACCTTGATTGCACTACATGATATTGATCCGTTGATGGAAAATGAAGAGGAGGAACATCAGCAAGAACCTCATCTTCTTGCAGGGTCATTGAAGATGGATGAACAGAAGATCCAAGAGGCCCTGGAAATTATCCATGAAAATCATGCTTCAGTGTCAAAGTTGTGTTGGGAATCTGCTTTAATGAAAGACTAATCTTCCTTTGAAGCCATGGAGAATATCCAGAAAGCAATGTCCACAATCAAAGGTAATTTCTCACAATTTCTTTCAGATAAAAATGAGATGTTTGAGCTTGTTGAGTTGTTGCGGGAAGCATCATTGCATGATGAAGAAAGTATTTGCATATATGAAGAATATAAATACAAGATCAAAGGTGAGTTATTGGCCACCCAAGGTTCTTTGAGATACACTCAAAGTGCCCTCTTAGAATCACAAATGACAATAGAACAACTCCAACAATAGTTGCAAGAATTGACTGAATCCTCAATTTTTCCTAAGAGTCATCCCTTTTGGTTAAATGACATAAAAAATTCTATGGAGGAACCTCATGAGTGGGTGGACCATGAGGAGCAGTCTATTCGGTATGTGCTTGAAGAATGTGCAGAAAACGTGGATGAAAAACAAGCACGTGATTTTTTCCAGAATGAACCTGAGAGGTTCATTGAAGAAAGACCCTCTTCCAAGGAAGAGGTAGATGAGTTCACCATAGATGGATCGGCCATCAATGGAGAGGATATATCCACAAATTCAGTGGATGAAATGTGCAGAAGCATGGCTCACCATCCTTCATTCCCCACTTCACATTCAGCCACAAATTTTGGGAATGAAAATTGGGTAAAAGGATTCTTCCTCTTTGTGTCACATGATGAGTAGGAGGATCCTAAAATTGAGTCTGATGACATGTTCCTTAACCCGCAGCAGTTGAGGCAGCCCATGCATGTGTGTGCATCCACTTTTGACAAGAAGGAATCAAATCAAAACTTACCTTCAATGTGTGGGTCAATTGATGGAGTTTTGCACCCTTGGATCAATGGCAGAGAGTTGAGCCATTGGATGAAGAGGGGAGCACCTGTTGAGTTCCATAGAGACCATGATACCTCTTTATTTGAGGGAAACATGAACATGAATGATTTTGATACAACTTACACTCTTTTGGAGTAGCATTTTAGGACATGGGATCCTCACCCTTGTTACTTGAGTTTCATGGATAACACACTTGTTCCTTGTGTGCATTGGTCACATCAGAACTTTTCAGTTGGAATGGAAAGACTTGTGGAGTTTTGGCCTCACTTTTTGGAAGCATATTTGGTGATGGATAGACTTCCTTTGATTCAGCCCTACATTGGAGAGTTACATATCATGACTGAGGGGCCTTCAAAGTTTCATATTTGCATTGGAAAGGATGATTTTCCAATGTGTTGGTATGATGTTTCCATCCCTCCTAGCATTTCATATGATGATGATTTTCTCTTATTACTAATGTTTGGTGAGATGCAGTATGATCAGTGGGATCTTGGTATGCCATGGGAGGACAATTTTCCACACATGACACTGCTACCTGTAAACTTGCAGTTGAAGCAGTGGAATCTAGACCTTCTTTTTCCTGGTGGGTTTTGTTGGATGGTATTCATATCCATGGGAGTGTCATACAAGCAATGGGATCCCGGCATTGTTTGTCTTTGGAGAGATGATTATGATCAGAGTAGTGCATCAAAAGCATGATGGACTCTTGGGATATTTTGCTTGAGGACAACCAATTTAAGGGAGGACTGTCATGTCCCCAATCTTGGGATAATTTAGTGACCATGGGTAAAAGGAGACAAAATAACTCCTAAGGAAAATCATTTCAATATAAAAGCATGCATAGAATAAATTTTATCCTAAGTCAAGTGGAGAATGAATTTTATTAATTTTAATTAATTTTCGTAATTAGAATTGATAATATGTGTGCAAGTGGGCCAAGAGGGCGCCCTCATGAGTATAAGGTTTCCAAATTAGAACTAGAATTAAGGAAATAGCAACAGAGGAAAAGCAGAGAAGGTGTAAGAACATGCCGAAAACAGAAAAGTGGAAACAACCAGAAAAAGCTAAGGAGGACGCAATTTCTAAAGGAGAGATCAGTTTTCAAATTGGAAACAACCAGAAAAAGCTAAGGAGGATGTAGTTTCTAAAGGAGAGATCAGTTTTCAAATTGGAAACAACCAGTAAAGCAAAAGGAGGGCACAGTTTCCAAAAGGAAGGCTAGTTTACAAAACAGGCAACTATTACAAAGCAGGAAACATGTGGAGACAAAGGGGCACACAGTTTCTAAAGGACATAAAATCTTGTAAGGAAAAAGCAAGGAAGGTATGTACAATCATGAGTGACCTATTCTCACAGGTCACCAAGCTCTTCAAATTGCTCAACAGGTCACCCTCAATTCCATAAAATAAGGATTCCAACTCCATTTCACAACGTTTTGTCTTTGTGAGTTTATGAGTGAAGCATTCTAGCTTCTCAAGGCAAGGTGATGCGCCCTATCCATCCAATGGGAGATGAGCCCCATTATTCTTTCTTCTTCTTCTCTATTATGATCTATTCTTCTCCATGGCAGCTATGAGAGTTTTATTGCAGGTCCAAGCCCTCTAATCCATGTAAGAATTCGAGTTCTAGTACTAGTTGGTGGACAAACTAGCTTAGAGGAAGGTGGAGTTTACTAGGGCAATCAGAGATCAAAGTTTGGAGAGCCATTGAAGAGTTTGGAGTATTTATGTGTAGACCTCCTTCTTCTGCAAGAAAGTTTTCATTCATTCATCAATCATATCCATCTACATTTCACCTCTCTTCTCCTTCTCAGAACCAACTATGTCAAAGGATTGTAAGCAGAATTCACTACCTTGATTTCTTAGCTTACTGAAAGATTAACCATCCAAATTTATGTTGGAATGGATGAAGATATGTTGATGTTGTTGTAATTATTATATAATATCTGATATATCTCAATTTATCATTTCAGAAGTTTCAGAGAGGGAATTTACCTAAGGGGAATTGATGCATTTCCTAGTAAAAATAATCACTAAAAATCAATTCTAATTATATAAACGTAATATGATCAATGGTGAAATTTAAATTTATTGTATTTCATTAATATCAATCATATAAAGCAGCTTCACATATTTCTAATGTCAAATCATAGTCACTAAATCGAACCCTAGCTCATTGGGTCTTCCCAAATGACTAGTTTTTCCATTTTTTCTATAAACTAAGTTGTGAGAGTCATTTTTATGTTTTGTAAGTTTATTTTGTCCATAGACAGACCCTTGAACCACATCCAAGTTTCATAATTCAATTTAGTTCAAGTTGTACAGTGTTTGGGTCCACTGGAAGTCGAACTAGTTGAGTAGTCCAAATAACTAGTTTTATTGTTTTAACTGTAAAATGAGTTGTGTAAACCCAATAAATATTTTATAACTTGATGTTGGTCATTAATAGGCCAAATAACACCTTAAAACCATTATTTACATAATTTGGAAGGAGTGTACCATGTTTTGGAAGTCAACCATTAAAACTAGCTCAGCAACCCAAGTCACAGCAATTTCCTCCCAATTATTAATCCAGTGTTTAATTGATGATTATTGATGCCCAAATACCTCCATGAAAATAGATATCAGTTTAATAATCCTTCCCAACACCCTGATCTAGTTTGTATATGCGGGTGCATCTGGAAGCATTGTGGTAGACTTTGGTGGTGCCGATGTTCGAAACATAAATGGTCATCGTAATTTGTACAAAGGATCCTAAACATTTTTCTCCTGTCTAAATTGCAGTTGCACACTCTCCCATATAAAATCCAAAACCAAAATTCACCCCTACCATCCTTGATCATTGAACCAGTACTCCTCACTTACACCCTGCACACCATAAAGAAAATTGTTAAAAATTGGTACTTAAAATCATGATTAATTTGGAAGTTGGAGATAGTATCCTGGCTAATTATTGGTTGGAAAACTACAAATAAACTGGACACGAATTTGCATTTAGCTTAGCGTACCATCCACAGACTGATGGATAGACCGAGGTAGTAAACAGAAGTTTGGGAAACCTTCTGAGATGTTTGACGGCCGACAGACCCAAGCAGTGGGAGAACGTGTACTTGGCGCAAGCGTAATTTGCATACAACAATTATGTGAATCAGTCGACATGTATGAGTCCATTCCAGATTGTTCAAGTTCGAAGCCCACATTTTGTGGTGGATTTGGTCGAAGTACCAACATAAATTAGAAAAAGTGCAGATGCTAAGACATTTGCAGAACACATGAAGGAAGTACATGAAATGGTACGGAAGCAAATTGAAAAGAGTAATGTGACATACAAGCTAAGAGCCGATACGAAGCAGAGGCTATAGTCATTCAACGAGGCACATAGGTCGAGAAGTGGCAAAGACAAAGAGGCACAGAGGTCGAGAAGTGCAGAAGTCGAGGCAACAAACCTGCATCCATTGTGGGTTGTTGAGGAGGTTAATGGCAGTTAAGAAGGTGGTTGAGACTAGGTCAGGTGTCACCATAGGAGAAGGTTGTGCAGGCACATTCAAGGGGCGCTGACAACTGCAGGATCTGCCGAATCAGTACTGAAGCGGAGGACAGAGTAAGGAATCCTGATAGGGTCGATCTCGAGAGCAATGACATAGTAGAGTAGAAGACTGGTGCGAAGGCACACGCAAAAAGGATCGATTATTAGAGATCTAACAGATCAAATGATCAGAGGATCACACACACAGAGAACAAAGATTACTTTTGTATATTGTAATAGGATGAGGCCGACTTGTTTATTAGTTTGCATGTAACTTTGTAAATGATACAAGTAATAGATGTTAAATTTTTAGAATTTACTTCAATATGATCTAGGATCTTAACTGAGAGAACAACATGTACAACATATCTACAGCATATCAATCATGGACACAATAATGCAAGCACACAAGAGACACATATTTTACTTGGGGAAAACCATAAAGGTGAAAAACCCCAATAACTTCCTCAGAGATAGATAGAGCAATGATACAACCAGAATACAAGAGATAGTCTTCTCCTAGCAACAAAGCCTCCTCCTCCACAAGTGCGCCACTCTCCCAAGTGTGAGTGAGAGAATAGAATGTGTAAAATGAGAGAGACACACTCTCTATTTATACACTAACTTGACTTGACCTTTACTCAACTAGGTCGGCCTCAACTTAACCACTTAACATAATGCTGACTGGGTCGACCCCCACTAGGGTGGTCTAATAACCCTTTGACCCACATGGCCGACCCCCAATAGGGTGGTCTAATAACCCTTTGACGCACATGACTTATACAGGGTCGACCCCAACAAGGTGGTCTAATAACCCATCAAGTATAAGTTACGACACTTACAATATAAATGACGACACTTCCGTATAGAGGAATAATAACATCTCTATAGGAATACAACCACTTTCGTATAGAGGAATAATAACATCTCTATAGGAATACAATATACATATATGTGAAATACATTCCGAAGTTACATATAGATCAACACTCCCTCTTAACTAGGAAGGTATTTCTCGACACAGGTCTTCTAGCACAAGTCTTCTTCTCTAGATCATCGTCACTAGATAATCGTCATCGAGTCATCATCATCGTCACTGCTGCTGCTATCTCAATCAATCTCTAAATCTACTCGTCATAGGAAGTTCTATAGAGCCAGTCCTTTTTCATATTGGATGTAGGCCCACCACCTGTAGGTCTTCATCATCTGTGCGAACGGTCTGATAGAGGTGGCCTCTCAAGACTAATTTTATGTGCGGATGCAATACCGGAAAGAGTATCCCAGGAACATTTATGTGCCTAAGCATGATCGACAAGATCTCCCAGGACTGATTACATGCATCTCCTACACAATACCTTTAAAGAGCATCCCAGGAACATTTATGTGCCACAGCACGATCGAAAAGATCTCTAAAGAGCATCCCAGGAACATTTATGTGCCGTAGCACGACCGACAAGATCTCTAAAGAGCATCCCAGGACTTATTACGAGCACACAGCTCAACCTCTCGAATCTCCAGGACTGATTACATGTGGATAGACAAAACCTTTAAAGAGCATCCCAGGAACATTTATGTGTCGCAGCACGACTGGCAAGATCTCTAAAGAGCATCCCAGGACTAATTATGAGCACACAGCTCAACCTCTTGGATCTCCAGGACTGATTACATGTCTCTGTAGTAATACCTCATCCTAGGACTGATTACGAGCACACAACTCAACCTATCGTATATCTGAGGACTGATTACATACTACATAGCAATACCAAAAAGAGTATCCCAGGACTGATTACATGCTGTTTGCACAACCTGCCACATATCATCTCTAACCTCCAAGTATCAACCTGATACTCATGATCCAACAAATCATCATCGCACGAGGCATCATATTGATGCCCATGATCATATTGATCATCATCAATTGTACCATCCTGGTACATATCATCTGGAGAAATATGTTGAATCTCATCATCATAATCAACCTGATCATAAAATGCATCCACCTTATGCACACCAAGTATCTACCTGATACATATGATCATACAGTGTATCCACCTGATACAAATACAAATACATGATACATATCAACATACATGATCTACCTGATCATACAATGTATCCACCTGATACATATACAGATACATGGTCCAAGCATCCAACATGATGCATATACAAATACATACAAATGATCCAACCGATCATATCCAGCATCCAACGTGATGCGTACATACATATACATATAAATGATCCAATTGATCATATCCAGCATCATCCTGATGCATATATAGAGCAGTAACTGGAGTATCGTCCTGATGCTCATCATCCATGATCCTCCTGATCATCATAACATCATCCTCTTCAGATCATCTCATCATCCACGAAGCACAGTCTAGATGCACATCATCCAGCACTTACACCACCGACATGGGAGAACACATCAACCATGTCAGAAAAGCTCATGTGCATCTGCATCTTTTGGACTCATCACTTACTTTTGGAAGGAACCTCGATCTGAAGTGCACCAAGCCTCTCTCTCAAGTGCTCGTCCATCGCAACATACAGGAGCTTCACCGCTCCTCTATGTACCATATCCCTGATATAGTGATATTTAATCTCTATGTGTTTCGACCTGTCGTGGAACATCGGGTTCTCGGACAGCTTCACACAACTCTGGTTGTCACAAAAGATACCAGTAGCCTCCAGCGGGAGATCAAATAACTCAGACAGTAGCTTCCATAGCCATACTGCCTCACAACTAGATGAAAATGCTGCAACATACTCTGCCTCGACTGTACTCAGTGCTACGCAGCATTGCTTCCTGCTAAACCAAGAGATCACACCTGATCCCATATTGAAGTAGCACCCAGAAGTGCTTTTCCTATCTGCAACACTGCCTGCCCAATCTGAATCAACATAACCCTGCAGGTTAAACTTTTGATTCGCATCATATTTGAGCCCATAATCAACTGTACTCTTCAGGTACCTCAGAATATGCTTTACAGCAACCATGTGAACACTCCTCGGATATGTCAGGAACTATCTCAATGTGTTCACCGCAAAGCAAATATCTGGTCTCATGTTCGTCAGGTACATCAAGGACCCAATCATCTAATGATACATAGTGACATCAACCGGATCGGATGAAGCATCACACAGAAGCTTCAGGTTCGATGCCATAGGTGTGGCCATAGCCTTGCAGTCCATCATCCTAAACCTCTTCAGGATCTTTATTGCATACTTCCCTTGTCCAAGGAAGATTCCATCTACACTCTGCCACACCTCCATGCCAAAAACAAATAGTGCATCATCCCCAAGTTCTTCATCTCTAACTCGGCAGCAAGCTTCCGTTGTGTGTTGGCAATCAATCTATCCTCACCTGTAACAAACAAGTCATACAAAAGTAGTATCACTTGATTGCCTTCCTCAACCTTGTAGTAAAGATTGGAATCCACTTTACTCTTGGTAAATCCCAAAATGGATAGAAAGTTGTCTACCATACCAAGTTCTGCACATATATGAGTCCCTGTCGTGTATCTCAGAACCAAGTGGCTGCTCCACATACACTTCTTCTTCAACTACACCATTCAAGAAAGTGTATCTTCCTCTTCATCACTGCAGCCAAAGAAAGTACTGATTTAATGGAAGTGTATCTGGCTACAGGAGAAAAAGTCTCTATGCTACCACTTGCAGCATGCTTGATCTTGTAGATCCTCTTGGAAGTCACTACAGAATCCCCTTCAGGTCTTGGGACTACATCCCAAGCATCTTCATGATCGACTGGTACTCCTCGATTATGGCATTCTTCCCAGATCCTGGGAACTTCAATATCTTCAATATTTTCAATAGATGACTTTGTTGCTGAACAAATGTTGTAGTCCTTCTTTTGTAGGTGATGGTATACGATCTTTCCTACACAACAAGTTAAATTGCATGATTAGAAAACATCTCATGGTTTTCAGAACAAATTTTTACACATAAAGAAATATGTCATACAGTCATGCAATTATCTTAGCCAATGCTTCAATACAACATTTATCCATATCCCGTAACTTTCTAGATGCCTTCCAATCTCTACCAGAACATTGTTAAGAGTTTACACTACTCCCAACATGTCAGCAAAGAGGTTTCATTCTAGATAAGTAGCAATGGAATGTTGCATAGTTCCATAGGCCACTTACCCATCACATGCATATTAGTAGTATATTGTTCATTAATGCAATTATTCTAATATGCATAATACACATCCTAAGTCTAGGAACATAAGCATATACATCTTTGAATAACATTATTTAAACAAACAAATATGTAAGAAATGACAATTCAAATACTTATCTTTGTTTGGTTGCTGGGTGGACTCCCTCTGAATCTTTGCAACTCCATTCTGATGTGGATTGTGAGAAGTGGTCAACTCCCTCTGAATATATGCATCCTTGCAGAAACTACTAAAGTGTGCTCCTTTGCTTTCTTGCAGGAACAACTGGAGTGTTCTCCCTCTTGATCTTTGCTTCCTGGATTACCTATCCTTGAACTTATATCCATCCTTAATCACTATGCATGCTTATTAGTATCATCATTGTGTTATCCTTGAGGTCTCATACATAATCACACATTTATTAGTATAATCTTAATACTATCAAAACACAATAATCTTAAACATGTATAGTCATGATCATTCACAGATAATAAACATTAGTATTCAAGGTTTCAGGGAAGTCTTCTTTTACTCATACATATTCTTATTTGATCATAGGACTCTTCTGGTTAGTTAAATCATCAATCAAGATAAGAGATATAATATGCATAAAACCCATGATTACTCAAACCTATACCTTCATGATTCTTCTGGTTAGTCATATCATCAATTATGGTAAGAAACATAATATGCATACAACCATGACTATTCAAAGCTATGACTTCATGAATAATCATTATCAACAACACAACAGTATAAGATCCTAACACAAGGTAGGATTCTAGCTTGATATAGGAAAAACATACCTGGATTAGCATGCTAGCTAGTTATGTCTAACATACCCGCATAATGTCTTCTGGTTCTCTTCAGTGACTTGTGCTAGTAACCTGCATGTCTCATAAGTTAACCATTGTAGAACCAAATTATACATACCTCGAAAGTAGATCTTCTATGTGATCCATGACAATGGATGAATCTTTTTCTTCATGTCACCATGATCATATGTTCTTGAAGTAGAACATGATTTGACTTTCTTGTTGTACCTTTTGTGTTAGCGAACAACATAAACCTCATACAACATCACAATCCATTAGTACAATCATAAGTGTCAAAACCTTAATCAATGAATATCTTCTATTAAGGTGATACAACAAGTCTAGTAATTAATTAAGATTGTACTGTAATGATATGAAGACAAACATATCATAAACTTAACCATGAACAGAATTCGAAACATACTTGTAAGCCATACCTGTCAAGATTGCTTGTAATCTTCTTATGGAAGGCCTTAGCCTCATCTCCCTCTGAAACAGGAACTTCTTCACTTATGCAGGTGACCAATCCATCCTCTTCTAGGATTAACCCAATCCACTTGATTTGCAGGAACTGGATCTGGAGCTGTAATAGGGTTTGTCAGAGAAACCCCAAAAATTCAAACTTTGAATTTCAAACTTCCGAAGGGATAGAAATATGTGCCTTGATGAGCTAATCAAGCTGGTATATTTAGAATTTGAAAACTGCAAAGTTTCACTCCTCAATTTTTCCTTTGAAACTTCCGGATTCACTGGACGTGACCCCAAACTGGGGCTTGATGAAGCCCACTCTTCTCCCCAATCAAAAGGTTTGATTCAAATCTCTAAGCTTCTATTTTTATGAGGAGCTTCCAGCCGTGGTCACAGATTTCAAAAATTCCCATTTTTGCAGAAGGCCTAATTTTCCACTTTTCTAATCAAAGTCCCGAACTAGGGTCTGATCAAGCCTATCCTTCTTCCCAACCAAAAATTCTGATCTTGGTCTCTAAATTTCGATTTTGATGAGTAGAATTCAGCCGTGGTCTCCGATTACAAAAATTTCCATTTTCTCCGAAGCCCTAAATTCCGGAATCCATGAATGAAGGTACTAAAAAATAATTCTGTTTTGACAAAAATATGTACCTAATTGTTTCTAGTGTAACTCCGAACGTTTTGATCCACAGGGTCTAAAATTTTTTCCTAAGATAGCCTGACCTGTCATCTTTCCATCCCAATAGGTCTGACCTCAATTGGATTCTCTGAGAGAGATATTTATGCCAAGTGTCGTAACGTGACCTGTTTATGGGATAAAACAGGAGAGCGAACTTGTATGGTGTGCCACGTCTCAATGGTTCATCTTCGGCCTCCGACAAATTTTCTTGAGATATTATAGTCTGTGTACTATCTGTCACTTTTTACAAAATTTGATTTGGAGCTTCCTAGCCCAAGTTATGACCTTTTTTCCAAGGTCACCTGTTTTTGACTCAGATCTGGAAGAGGCAGAAACCCTATATTGTACAGATCATAAATCACAAATTAAAACGAATTAGAGGTTGTCCTTTGGACACATGGTACATTGGGATCTGATATTCGACCTGTAAAAGTTTCAGACCCGAAAAATTCTCCACAACGGATTTATAGCGAAAGTGCTATGATGACTGGTTTTTGCTATATCAAGCCCTAGCATCGTAAGTGCAACAAGTGCCATACATGCCATATCATGCCTTCTTTCAGGCTAGCTCTGATACCATGTTAAATTTTCATAATTTACTTCAATATGATATAGGATCTTAACTGAGAGAACAACATGTACAACATATTTACAGCATATCAATCATGGACACAATAATGCAAGCTCACAAGAGACACAGATTTTACTTGAGGAAAACCATAAAGGTGAAAAACCCCAATAACTTCCTCAGAGATAGATAGAGCAATGATACAACCAGAATACAAGAGATAGTCTTCTCATAGCAGCAGAGCCTCCTCCTCCATAAGTGCACCACTCTCCCAAGTGTGAGTGAGAGAATAGAATGTGTAAAATGAGAGAGACGCACTCTCTATTTATACACTAACTTGACTTGACCTTTACTCAACTAGGTCGGCCTCAACTTAACCACTTAACATAATGCTGACTGGGACGACCCCCACTAGGGTGGTCTAATAACCCTTTGAACCACATGGCCGACCCCCAATAGGGTGGTCTAATAACCCTTTGACCCACATGACTTATACAGGGTCGACCCCAACAAGGTGGTCTAATAACCCATCAAGTATAAGTTACGACACTTACAATATAAATGACGACACTTCCGTATAGAGGAATAATAAAATATTTATAGGAATACAATATACATATATGTGAAATACATTTCGAAGTTACATATACATCAACAATAGAAGCCAACTTCTTGGCATTTCCATTTCACATCTAGTCCCTATGAGCATTTGTGTGTTAACTGTGTGAAATAGTTAAGCAAGAAGGGTCTGACTGACCCTGCCTTGCGTCAGGTGCTATTCATCAAGCTCCATCATCATTGTGCCAATATATATATATATATAGCCCCAAGAGTTAGACCATCTAGGCTAGCACCCATCTCTAAAGCACCTCTCTGTGAGAGGTCACAGGTCCAATTCTCCTTGACACTCTCGTGGTTGGGCATGTTATATGCCAAGAGGTGTGAGGCCCCTTCAGGAGGGCTCGCCTAGCTTTATTTCGTGGATGTAGCAGGTACCAATATTCAATATGGTGCAAACCACATTGAATATATATATATCAATAAAGGGATAGAGGATAGGTCCAAATAAAATGATAGAGGATTTCTCTGATAAGTTTGGTGCCTCATGCATGGAAAGGACCAACATGTTAATCTATAATATCCTTCGAGTGACCCCTAGTCCTTAGCACAATCCACATCTAGAGTTTGATGTCAATATAGTGCATTAAGTCTTTGATGATTGTTGTGGTGATGATGGTTCTTCCTCCAATGAATATCTTGATGGTAAGAAACTATGTAAGTCCTATAATCAATGTGAATTATAATCTTGGTGAATCATCTACTGAAATTTCAAGTGGTAATCTAAACTATCTAGTATTTTATAAACTTTGCATAGTAAAGGGAAATTTGGGCTAGTATGCGTGGCATATTTCTTCTGCTTCAAGTGGATATTTGTATCACTTTATTCTCTATCCTTGGGTACCTCTATAGTTTGATACTTCATCAACTTCCTTTGAATTGGTATCTTTTGTTTCCGTGATGTAATAAATGTCCCTCTAGGTAATGAGCTAGTCTATGGATGGGTGCTCACCCTTTTTCCCTTAATGGATTCCTTTTGATATTATGAGGATATAATAGGATTTATGTCTTCTACACGTGGAGTCACACCGGTTGTATTAATGATTTTATTTCTATGAACTTAATCTCTCTCTCTCTCTCAACGTCTTCCTCTTCTTTATGTCAACACACCTCATCTACTTATCCTATCTATATATTTTGTTAGCTGAGATGAGGGGATTCTAAAATTTCTATAGGATTTCTCTATTGAGATGATGAAGACAATGTTGCTTCTTTACCTTTATCCTTCTTATGCTTTGTCCTAGGAACCTTAACTTTAACAATTTCAGCCATGGAATATTTTTTGGGAGTAGTTTCTCTCCCCATTCTGCTACAACTTATTGAATTTTTTCTTCACCGACAAGGTATGGAAAGATGCGTGGAGGTGCTTGTGGAGATGTGAAAGGAATATAAAATACATTATGTACATCAATTTCAAAAAGAATAAATGAATCATATTTTTTTATCTACAATATGGAGAGGAATCCGGAAAGATTCCACTTTTTCTTGTATCACCAAGGTGTACCATATCTTAAATGCTTGAATTATCTCTAATTGACATGCATTATTATTTTTAAAACTACAAAATGTTGATTTTGGTGTAGGGAATATGTTTGCAACCTTGGTGTTGAATGGCCTTCCTTCATGTGATTTTCATAATGTAATTGCTAGGATTATGATAACCCAACTATGGTGGAAATATTTCACATACTCCTAGGATTCTAAGCAATACCTCATGAAATCATTAGGAAACTATATGGCTCAAAACATATTATACATTGCATGCACCTCTCTGTTGCATGACTGAATCCAATTGGACACTCATATTTCCCCCAATTTCTAATTGGGTTATAGGCTAATAGCTAGATGGAAAAGCAAGCAACTCATTTATGAATCAAAGATATGACATTGCCATGGGAACCATGACTACTACCATGCTTGTTGTAAATTTTATTTATGTTGAAGTCTTTTGTTAATGTGACTTAATCAATATTCTCTCTTGATTTAGGTACTCTTGAAATTTTATGCGTAATTTTTTTTTTTTTTTTTTCTCCTGTAGAATAAGGTTTATCCAACTGTAAAAATCCATAATGGAGTCTACTAAAAAATAATTTTACGTAGAGAAAAATTATAGGAGTATGACCAAAAGGTAGAACATCTAGAAGTGTTAAATTAATTGATTAGAAATTATTGGTCGAGGGTTTCAAAACTACATATTTACTACTATCTTGCAATACATTTAAGTTTTCACACTAATTTAATTGGTGCTATGGAATATAATTAGTGTTCTAAAGACTAATTAAGTACTCAATAATAGCTTTTGGATGGGAACTTTTGTATGCATCTCTATGATTGGCATGTTCACTTCATTATGGGATTTATCTTTTGCTTTGGATTTTATATTGGATGTAGACACCATTTATCTCCATCAAAAATTCGATATCTGTTGTAATACATATGAACATGCATACACTTACTCATAACACTAATTCTTCCAAACTCTTCAATTTTTGATGGTTTACTTGTCGTCCTCTTGTATTCCTCTTATAGTGATTATGGAAAGATTTTTCATTAAATGTAGTTTCTATTCATTTAGATGTCCCTGTGGAAATTTCAAAATTTCATCAATTGGCATTCAATGTTGCAATGCTCTCTACCATATATATTGATATTATTTCCCATCAACCTTTATTTTAACATCTTGTTTCCATTCTCAACCCCTATTCATTCCATCAATCCATCACATCACAAGGGATTCCCAAAGGTTCTTTATTAGAATCATTGTAATTTCTAGATTAAACTATCAAATCTCAAATAAAGTTACTATACTATATTCAAATTCAAATAAATCAAACCATACAGTAGTATAATATTCTTGCTTCTATTATATTACATGCAAATGCTTGATGTAGGTTCCTTTAACATGCCCCATTAGGTCAATAATAGTTCTTTAATATACTTGTAATACCCCTAGTTTTGACTTGGAATGAATCTAATCGAAATTATATAAATAATGTAAATATGCTAGTATGGATTCCTAGTGCAGAGCTCAAGGCCAAGTCCTGACTAGTGAATGGCTAGGCATGTATGATGTATATATTTTTGTTTGGACCATATTGTTGGCTTATCATTCCAATTAGAAATATATGTAAATATTTTGTTGCAAAATAATAAAATGGTCCAAGATGGTTGTGTAAAGAGCACTAGAGGGGTTATGATTCCACCAGAGGGGAAGAGGAAAGGTGGCTTATGGGAAACTAAATCCTTTGTTTCCAAGTGACAACCTTAGAGCTCATCCAAATTCTTCCATGTGCTTTAAATGAGCCAATTACTCTATTTTGACTATTAAATCCAATTATTGAATTCACATGTGAGGTTCGTGGGAAAAGTCACTTCATGTTGTTATTGAAGCATGAGGGTGGTGAGAGTTTTGTCAGCTGTCAGAAGTCCTTTTTTTCTATGGTTAGAAGTTATGCCAATTGTCTTTTCACCATAATCTCATATCCCTTGGAGTCTACATTCATTCTATCATTCTCTCATGCAAAATTCTACACTACATAGAGATTCCTATTGTATTTCATGCCCATTTTCACCAGACTATATATAACCTAGAAATTCGAATTTAGAGACAGAGATGCAGATTTGAAGGGAAAATAGATGGTTGTAGGTGATCATAGAGGTTGGGAAATCTAGTACCTTTACCCATTGAGTTATACTACTTTTGTATAATTTAGAATCCATGAATTAATGTCGCGGGAGGTTCTCCAATAGCATTTAGTAGGCTGGACTCTTACTGCACACACTGGTAAACACTGCAAGGATTGAATTTCTTGAGAAAATTATGTATCGGTGAAGATAAATTCCTTCCCTATGTTGTGTGGGCTGTAGTTGGAAGGAGTGCCATGGTTATGATGGCTTAGTGAGATCCCTGTAGAGCTCTAGATGAGCTTTTTGCTAAGCATAGAGAGCATAACAGGTTGTGGGCTGAGAGAGAGAAGCCTGTAGGTGTTTCCTTCACCCTTGTGGCCTCATAGCCTAGCTTGGGGGTGGCCTCTCAATAGAAATAGTACATGCTAGATAGAGTGCCTATAGTTGGGTGGAAACTTTCTCTTACACAACCAGTTGCTTAGATATTCTTTGTTTAAATATAAGTATTCTCTTGTATATGAATGTGCAATGTTTTTATTATTATTCCTACGATAATTATGCTTGTAATTTCATGCTATGTGTGTGTGGATTGAGTTTATTTCTACTGTTGTTTTTTTTATTTACATATCTGCACACACATTTTAAACATTGATTTCATAATTAGTTAATGTCCCCTTATGCTAGTCGAATTGTGGGATGGGCATCTTACACTACTTCCATTGACCAACCCTTACATTGGCCTTCCATCCAATCGTGTTAGATTCACCACACCAAGTTCTATAATGTATGCAATATATAAGGGGCCTAACCAATATATATTCAACTTCCCAGGGTTTAAAAGCTTGTTGTCATATAATAGGGAAAATGTACTAGGTTCCAAAGTATTTCTTGTAATATTTCTATTATTCCAATATTTCTACCTTAATTTCTTTGTAACACACCCAAAATCCTTAGTGCAAATTTGAGGAAATGGGAAGTATTTTTTTTCCTTGCATCGTTCAATAGACAATTGTGTTAGCTGTTATAATCATTAATCATCGTAGTTAAATATTCCTCATTGACTTTCATATAGACCCATTTAAATTGAGATTCATTAAACTTAATCATTGTTTATAAGACTATATGATTATCCAATCATGCCCATGAAACATGACACTCCAAGTTCATCAATAATATGATATCAATATCTAGTAGAAACATAGAGGTAACACCTATATAAGTACAACATTCACATTAATGATATCTAATAATTACATGATAGTCTTCTATGATCCTCAATGCATCCTTTCTACATAACATGTGAGATTAGATGAGTAAAGAACAACATATAAACCAAACTTTATATGATGGACTATATAATTTGCTTCTACTCAACTATAACATTGATAAAGTATTATTCCTTTTAATCTATGTGCATTTCCTCTGCGTGGAATATATCACACATATTGTCATTATGTTAGTGGCATAAATTGATCGAATATACATGTACATATTCATTAATGTAAATTACACATATTATCACTATGCTAATCTCATAAGCCATTTAAGTACACATATACTCCCACTATACATTATTATTAAATTCAATATAACATCTACATAAACAGGACAACCCATGACAAATATATACAATTTTATAAATTGAACATCTTCTAAAACAAAACAATAATGAGAGTATTTATCTAGTCGAATAGACCTATGTGACTGAAGGTTTGAATGCAAATTTCCTCCCAACCATTTGACTCTTTGTCCGATGTATTTTACTGTCACCAAGAGGCCACCCCCGAGCTAGAAAAGAATCCACTAGGTAGGAGTTTTCTATAACAAGAATATTTATCACTATTTTATGATTCAAGAGACTAAAACAATCCCTAGTCACACCCCACACAGGTATATTTTACATAGGAATAAAAAGGATTAAAGGTGAGGGTGTCCAATCCCTTCCTACTACCAAGTGTACCAATGAACTTTGCATATCATCCAAGTTCAAAACCAAATCTACACCCTTAACACCTTAGTATATTCATACATTATTCTACTCCCAAATCAAGGTTTGCTCCCCTATTTTGTGATTTTATATTAGAACCTTCATATATATATATATTCTCCAAGTTCCAAACCTTGCTTATGTGGGTTATAAAATATAATGTAGGCAACAATTCAGTGGAATCGAGCTCCTATCGAGCTGTCCTTTCCCAAGTTCAAAATATAACATATGTATAGACCATTCAAGGAGTGGGATCGATCCCCTGTCGAGCCGTCCAGGAACACATAGCGCAAAGTTATAATGACGATACAATTTAAAGTAGATATCGCTTATCAAATATAGCGATCAATCCGTATATCAATACAGAGTATGTATAACATTATAGTGAACAATTTGTGCAGATATCGCACATCGAATATAATGATTGATCTATATATATATATATAAGTGCAAAGTATGTATAATATTATAGTGAATGATCTATGCAGAGATCGCACATCCAATATAGCAATCGAGCTATATATATAAGTGAAAAATATGTATAATATTATAGTGAACAATCTATGCAGAGATTGCACATCGAATATAGTGATCGATCTATATATATATATAAGTGCAAAGTATGAATAACGTTATAGTGAACAATCTGTGTAGAGATCACACATCGAATATAGCGATCGAGCTATATATATAAGTGAAAAGTATGTATAACATTATAGTGAACAATATGTGCAGAGAACACACATCGAATACAAAAATCGAGTTATATATATAAAATTGCAACACTATCCAATAACATAAACAGACATCACTATGACTATGTTCAATTACAAAACTCTATCCATAAATAAACGCATAGGTTTCTATTAAAAGCTTTACCAATACTAGATGCAACCAACGATTACGAATCTGTTGAGTAATATGCAGAGGAACTAACACAATAGTTTTATGAGCAGAGATAAAATAATACCCATGGCACAAGCTCGCATACTCACTCATATTGCAGCGATTACTCACTGTCTCCTTCGCAGAGGTCTCCTTTTCATTGCAGAGATCACCTACTGTAATGTCCCTTTTTTAAAATTTTAAGAAAATGCCCAATTTTCTACTTTTTCCTCAATTTCGACCTTTGACTAGTTTTGATGCCTAGGTCCCAATTTTGGTCCAAATGGTCCCAAATCTTCAGGGAAGGTGTATTAATGATATTAGGACTTAAATATGATGTTCAGGGATGATATATGTATTATACCTCAAATTTCCACACCATGTGTAAGTGAGAATATACATGTTTCATCACCATGGAAAACATGATGTTTATGCCTCCTAAGGGTGTTAGGACCCTTCATTCTAATGTTGGTACCTTCCCTAGTCACACTTGGAAGAAAATCCAACAAGCAAGGGGTCGAAACCCACATTAACCACCTCCAAAAATTAAGTCTTCTGGAACTACCGTGCCATGCATGCCTATGGGGGAGCGGTAGTGTCAAACTACCGTGTTCTGCATGCCTATGGGGGAGCGGTACTACCGCGCTTTGCTTAGTTATAGGGGAGCGACAGTTTTGGTTTAGGCTTATCCCTTTTATTTTGGATCTTGGATCTCATGGAGATTTTCTTGGGATGAGGTACCCCTTTGAATCCCATCTCATTTTCCCTCCTTGGCATGATTTAGATCTTTGATCCACATATTATTCACTTAGATCCATAGTCTCCTCTTAGTGGTTGGCCTCCCAAATCCTACTTAAAGAGAGCCATCCATGAGCTAGAGGGGGGTGATCTTGGAAACACTAAACCTATGATCCTATTAGTCTTGCAAGGGTGATGTTGGAGAGCTTGGAAGGAGGTGCTACTACTTTGGACATCAAGGTATATCATTGTAATCAGCTTCTTTTGGCTTTCTTATCATTAATATAACTTAGCCTATTCCTCTCATTTTCATGTCTTTAATGATGAATGCATGAAATTGTCTCTATTTATATAGTTAGATCTTTGTTTATACATATATTGCGTTGGAGAAGGTGTTGTGTTTCCTTTGTGAACAAGTTCATAAGTCCATAATCAAAGGCTGGAGCTGTAGCAACTTAGGAGCAGCAGGACAACCATCAAAGTAAGGTATGCCATCTACTTGCTTTGTATTTCCATAGCTTATTAGCTGATGTGTGAGCTAGATCTAGGAGGACTATAATGTCTATTTGTTTCATCTCTGTCTTGAGTAGGCAACTAGGGGCCTTTTCTAATCCCAAGGGGATATCTACCTATCCGTAGGGAGATTTTCTCACAACAATATGGCCACCAAAATACCTCTGCAAACTCTCTTAAGATTCTGGTTAAAGTATACAATTTTACTAGTAATTTAGGGTTCAAATCCCCCTGGGGTAAGTACTGAAAAGAGCTTCCCAAATGCCTCCAAACCCACTCAAATTTCTGAACAGAGGTAGGGGATGTTTCAGGGATGTTATTAAGGTCCCAAATGAATCATTCATTAGTTATAAGGTCTATTCCAACCCTCTCCCAAACAACAACAAAAACCACTAATTCGACTCTTGGGGAAATGGCACCAAATCTTCTTCAAATGCAAATAAACTGAATATAATGGCTTCAAATGCTCAAGTACTGAATATGAAACTTGTAATACACATTAATAGCAGTCCATTCATCACAAATATATCAGAGAAACATTCATTTATTCGAAAGCATCATCATTATAATGGCATACATCAATGTAGTGGGGAAATGGACATTGTTTGCTCATTAATTTTCATTTTTACACACAACCACATGGTATTTCGACCTGAGACTTCCTGAAGGTGAAGAACGGAGTATATAATTCTATTAAAATCAGAAATACATCAATAGAATCTCTCCCAAGAAGCACAATAGCTCACCAAAAATGTCCTCCCTTAAGGAGCATGAATATGCCTTCAAAACTAGAGATGGTTGAGAGATGGTGCTGCACTAAACAAAACCATGAGCTTCCCTGTAGTTGGTACCTGCAATTAAAAATCCATTAAAGCTCCATTGAAGACCTGAGTGGCCTCTCCAAACACCAACTTGGATGGGAATCTTTCACCCTCGAAATTGGCTAAGGCAAGAAACTAGTCATCCACTAGCTCTCTCTTCACAAATGTAATTTTTCTCAAATCATCAAAATCCATTCTCATACTTGATTTTTACATTTTATAACCAACATTATCCTTCTAAGGGTCTAAATCTTCTCAATAGCTTGAAGAGATTTCCACTTAGGAAATATTCCACATTTGCCACTTGTCTACTAGTTCCAACCTTCCATCTTCTCCCAAATTCGAATTTGAGTTTCTTTGGCTTCTTCCACTCCCATGAGCGCCTTCCTTGAACCTATTTTTGGGGATGACATGTCATAATAGCCAGATTTCAGAGGTCAGGTCTGCAATTTGTCATAGTTGTCATAGATTCTCCATCATTGGTGTCATAGGGACTAGGGAATCTAGCCCAAGTGTCCACAAACTTCCAATTTGACTCTTTATCTTCCATGGAGGTTACCAATCCATCCCAATTCAACCTAAGATGCTCAATGCCATGTGTTATGACTTACCAACTCACCCAAGAGTGTTCACCTTCCCATGAATTCTAATTAGCAAAAGAGAGATGCCATGTGTCATTGAAAAATCAAGCTAGTGTGGGTCCCACACCCTCCATATGTCTCCAAAACCACTTGCCACCTAGAATTTCTCTTGAATTTATTTATTCACCATATTTATTAAATACTTGAACCCTTCTAATGTCTAAACATCATTTATTAGCTTCCTTATTACAATTCCACATGTGCCCATCCAACCTAGGAAACTAATAGGATTGATGGGATTGTCTTACTATGCAATTATTTGAATGGGGACATTACAGTCCTCCCCACCCAAGATAGCTTGTCCTTAAGCAATTTCAAATTTGGATGGTGCAAAATATTCTCCTCTTCCCATGTGGCATCTTCATTTGGTAAGTCCTTCCATTGCACTAAATATTCTTTGATAATTCTACTCCTCAACCTTCTTTCTCGTGTCTTCAAAATCTTTTCCGGAACAAGTGTGAGCTGACCTTCATCATCCAAAAGAGGAAGTATTTCTGAAGTGATGATTTGCTGACCAAGGGCTTTTTTGAGACAGGAAACATGAAATACATTGTGGATTTTACTCCCTTCCGGAAGTTCTAGTTCATATGCTACTTCTCCAACCTTCCGCACTACCTTGTATGGCCCATAGTATCTTGGTTTTAATTTTTCTGCTCCATTCTTTTTGAGAGATGTTTGTTTATATGGCTGCAACCTTAAATATACTAAATCATTGACTTGAAATGTTCTTTCTTCTCAATGTCTATCATCATATTGTTTTTGTTGATTTTGAGCAACCTGCAAATTGTCCTTCAAGAGCTTTAAAATTTCTTGGCTCTCTTCCACCCAATCTTTAGCCTTTGGGGCTCTACTATCACCAAATATAATTTCAGCAAATGTAAATGCATCATAACCATATAATGCTTTGAAAGGAAACATTCCTATTGACATATGATAAGTGGTGTTGTAGCAAAACTCACCCAAGTGTAGCCATTTTGCCCATGCTTTTTGTTGCTCTCCCACATAGTTTCTTAGGTATCCTTCCAACCATTGATTTACCCTCTTTGTTTGTCCATCAGTTTGTGGATGATAGTTGGTACTTGGAGTCAATTGAGTGCCTACCAATCTAAAAAGTTCTTTCCAAAAAGCACCCATGAATCTACTATCTCTGTCACTGACAATGCTCTTGGGGAGCACATGCAATCTGAAGATTTCTTTGAAAAAAATATCAGCCACTTGTGCAGCACTAAAAGATGATGTAACAGCAAAGAAATGAGCAAATTTTTTCAACCTATCAACTACCACATATATTCAATCCTTACCGAAAGATTTAGGCAACCCGGTGATGATATCCATGGAGATACTGTCCCATTTTTGCTCCGGAATGGGAAAGGGTTGTAATAGGACGGCTGGACATGTAAGTTCTGATTTGTTTTGTTGACATACTTTACATTCATTCACATAATTCTGAACATCTTCCTTCAGCCCCTTCCAAAAAAATCTTTGCCTCAATTGTCTATAAGTTTTGAAGATCCCCGGATGGCCCGCTAGTGGGGAATCATGTGCTTGCAAAATTCAGTACTTGAGCTTGGAGTTATGAACTAAATAAATTCTTCCTTTGTAATATATCATCCCATTCAAAATCCTGTAATTATCATCCCCTTTGATTCCATCCAACACATCACAAGCAAATTTGTCTTTAGCATATTCAACTAGTAGCATGTTTTTCCAATCCTCGACAATGTCCATGAGAGAAAAAGAAGGTCTTCTTGACAAAGCATCTGCTACTATATTATTCTTTCCTTTGACATAATCAATATCAAAATCATAAGCTTGAATCTTGCTTACCCACTTTTTTTTTCTTTCATTTAGATCTTTTTGAGTGAGAAAGTGTCTTAGACTATTGTGGTTAGTTTTCACCACAAACTTGCTGCCCAGCAAGTATTGTCTAAATTTGGCCAATGCATGCATAATGGCCAACATTTCTTTATCATAGATGGAGTAAATTTTTTCATGAGTCTGCAACTTTCTGCTCTCAAAGGCTATGGGGTGTTGGCCTTATGTAATGTCCCATTCTTCCATTCAATGTGGGGAAGGAAACATTAACAACACACCGAGGCTTTTGGCAAACTTAGCCCCAATATTTTTACACATAAATACATAACAATTAAAAAATTATGTGTGCAGATTCAACTCAACAAAACACAGTGGAATTAAACACAACAACACTCATAGGCAAAGATTCATATCAGCATATTCATCTCAAGCAATCAATAGGCAGAGAATTCAATCCCCTTCTTATGCTACTTCATATCGATTTCATTAACATGAAGAATAATCATTCAAATAACACATTGCAGAACACATATGTATATAATTTAATCCACAAAGAATACTTATCTTGCAATGCAAATGTCCAACGACTGGCTACGTGAGAGCAACGTTCCACCCGACCATAGATCTCTGTCCAGCCTGTATTCTTTCAGCTGAGAGATCACCCCCGAGCTGGGCTGTGTATCCACCAGGGAGGAACTAGACGGCTCACTCACAGTCAGGGTTTCACTCAAACAGCCATGCTAAGCCAACACACAGTTGGGTTTTTCAAGCATGCAATAGGATATGGAGGAGGATGCTAGTCCACTGAGCTCAATCCCAGAGCCACATGCACTTCAAGCTGGACTCAGCAATCCCATCCTCTGTTCATACATCCACAACTGGATTTCTCACATCTCTGTCACAAATAACCCCAAATCCGTCACTGATTTTTTGGGCTATCCAAACTGGGTTTTCCCATGGATTTTGGGGTAGCCAATGCTCCCAAATTCACCCCAAGGCTCATACCCACGGATCCCCCATTGGATTTCACTGTCCAATACCCAATCTAGGCATTTTTGGCTTCCCAAAACGTGGGTTCATTCCAAGTCACGATTTCTGGTTTTCTCCCTCATTGGAGCTCGTTTTTGGGTGGAGAATGATGTTGGGTTTCTTCACCATGGAATGGGGATGAGAATGAAGCAACCTCCCATGAGGTTGAGTGACTTATTGCACAAGAAAACAGATCCCATACCTACCCATACGAATTTCAGGGCTGCCCATGCTCCATTGAAGCCATGGGCTGACATCTCAATCACCTCCTTACAACAGGCATAAATGTCATCTAGAAAAGTCAAATGGGTTCTCATAATGACATATGGAAACCTATGGTTCACTCCCATAGCTCCCTCACCACTCCCTAGTGGATACACGTGGCCCCTTCTCATTTGTTGCCTCCATAGCCAGTCTTGGGATTTTATATTGCATGATGTTTATTTACATCCGTTTTACAATTTCCATGGCTTAAGAGCACATGGGCATCAAAATATCAAATACTTGCCCTTTAAGTAAAATTCGGGCTTTCACTAGCGGGGCCTTGGCCTTGAGCTCCACGCTAGGAAAACATACATCACATGTACACATTATTTACATTAAAGGCTAATATATCCTAAGGGTCGAATTGGGGGTATTACACCTTGCTTTAGGACAACCCCTATTCCTCTACTTGAAGCATCACATTCCACTACAAAAGGTTTAGTAAAATCAGGAAGTACAAGTATGGGACAACTAGTCATTACCTCTTTCATTTTTTGGAAGGCATTTTCAGCCTCTTCATCCCACTTGAAAGCATACTTCTTAGTCAAATCAGTGAGTGGAGAAGTCAACTTGGAGAACCCTTTCACAAATTTTTTGGTAGGTGCATATGCCAATAAAGTCTCTCAATTCGGTAATATTTTTTGGTGATGGCCATTCCAAGATAGCCCTAATTTTTTCCATGTGTACCTTCACTCCTTCTTGCCCAATAATGTGCCCAAGATATAGTTATTCTTTCATCCCAAATTCACATTTTGATAACTTAGCAAATAAGGACTCTTCTTGCAAAATTTTCAACACAATCTCTAACTGCTGCAAATGCTCTTCCCATGTTTTACTATAAATGAGAATGTCATCAAAGAAAACCAAAACAAACCTTCTTAGTTGCTTGCAAAATATCCTATTCATACATGCTTGAAATGTGGTCGGAGCATTAGTTAACCCAAAAGGCATGACAAGAAATTCAAAGTGGCCAAAATGACATCGAAAAGCAGTCTTTTGCACATCTTCATCTTTCATTCGAATTTGGTGATACCCTGATCTAAGGTCAATTTTTGAGAAGTATTTGGCCCCATGTAGCTCATCCATAAACTCATCAATCCTAGGAATAGGATACCTATTCGTGATAGTATTTTTGTTCAAGGCTCTAAAATCTATTCACATTCTCAATGTTCCATCTTTTTTCTTCACTAACATTACTGAAGAAGCATAAGGGCTAGAGCTTGGTCTAATGAGTCCCAACTCTAGGAGTTCTTGGATGGATTTTTCAATCTCATCTCTAAACTTTTTAGTATGTCTATAAGGTGGTATATGAATGGGTGAAGTACCATCCTCCAAAATAATATTGTGCTCAACCCCCCTATCCGGTGGTCTACCATGTGGAAGGTCTCTAAAAACCTTTTCATATTTTTGCAAAAGTCTCTCTATCTCCTTTGGGTGTTCAACAATATTTATAGTTGGATTGGGAGATATAATATGACATTCAGTAGCTCATTCTATATCCCCATGCCTCAATATAGATCTCATACTATTGCAAGTCACTACTTGATTTGGATAAGTGTGTTGCCCTCTCATAACTCTTTGTACTCCTTTTGAATCTTGGAATTTCATTTCGGGAATTTGATAATTTACTGTATGCTCTCCTATTGAATACAGCCATTGCACTCCCAAAACCACATTAGTATCAACAACATCAACCACATAAAAACTATCAACAAAAGTATAGTTACCTACGGTGACTTGCAGCTTTGGAACCCATGTTTTGCATTGCATTGTGTTGTGACCGAGAATGACAACTGTGAAGCCATCAAATGGTTCAATAGGTATCTTTATTTTCTCCACCATCTCTGCATCAATGAAGTTATGGGTGGCTCCTCCATCTACCAAAACTAAAGTTCTTTGTCCTTGTACCACACCTTTGCATCAGATAGTATGATAGCGAGGTACTGCTGAAAGTACTGCCATTCTTGCTTTGTCCTGTGAAGGATGATTTTATTCTTTTCTTTCATCTTCTACTGCTGTCTCATATGCCTCTTCTTGATTTGAAATATTTCCATCTTCATCCATGCCCCCATCATACCCCTCATTATCAGAAAATATTTCTATGTATTGAGCCTTTCTTTTAGTCCATTTGTGCCCCGGTGTCCATGGTTGGAAGCATGTGAAGCACAGTTTCTTTTTTCTAATTTCATCCATGTTTAGTCCTTCTTTTTTATTCCTTTAAAATGACTCTCTTTTCCAAGGTTTCTTATCATATCCATCCCTTTTCCAAGGTTTCTTTTCAAATTTGTAGCTAGGCTTGGGAGAAAATCTCATTCTAGGAAGCACATTTTGGAGATCCCTAGTCAAGCTCATTGCATCTTTTAACATAGTTGGATTGTGGGATTTGACCAAACCTCTTAAGGGTTAAGCCAAACCTTCAGTGAACAGCAATACTAATCTTCCCATAGATACATCAGCCACCTTGACTGATCATTTTTGAAAGTCCAACATATATTCAGTAGGGGACCCAATTTGCTTCAATTGAGCTAGTTCTTTGAAAGGCAATTCTGGATCTTTTTGTTCAAATATTTCTAGTACCCTATCAACAAATTCTCCATATGTTTTAACCTGATTATGACCCAAGGTTTTCAGCCCATGAAACCACCATTCATTGGCATCTCCTTCCAAATGCAAAATGGCCATTTTTAATGCATCCTCTCCCAACATAAGATTCAGCTGAAAATATACATCCAATTTTTGCACCCAAGTGTTAGCAGAATTTTGAGAAGAGCCATCAAAAGTAGGAAGTGAAATTTTTCCAATAGCACTATTTAATTCTTTGTTTTGGAATGGACTCCTATTGTCTTCCCTCCTTTTAATTTTTTGTATATCTCAATGTAGTCACTGAGTGGTACACCTCTTTTACACTCTTCATTCAAATCATTCCAATCATTTACTAGTTTTGGGCTCTTCTTTGGGTGTGAGAAATTTAGTTGTAGTATGCCTTTGTGTGCTTTGGAATTCATCAGGTCTATTATGTGGTCCCGTGCTTGAAAAAATATGCTCACACCCTTTTATCTTTTCCCCTAAATGTGAACCACTGTTATCTCCTATCATCCCTTTGCCTAAAAGTTGGCTACCCAACAATTTGAAACTTTTCATCATTTGTTTATGTACCTATATCATAACCATGGTAATTCCTTCAAAACATGGTTTTAAGGATTCAATAAATTCATCCTTATGTCTTAATTTTTCCTCCTCTCTACCCATTGTTTTAGAAAAAAACTCTTTTTCTGCTACTATCTCTTCTTCAACCAAAACTTCTTCAACTACTGATTCAAAGGGTGGTGGTTTATTTGTTTGGATTCTTGTTAATACCATCAGGTGCCAACACCATGCTCTGATACCACTTGTAATGTCCCTTTTTTAAAATTTTTAAGAAAATGCCCAATATTCTACTTTTTCCCCAATTTCGACCTTTGACTAGTTTTGATGCCTAGGTCCCAATTTTGGTCCAAATGGTCCCAAATATTCAGGAAATGTGTATTAATGATATTAGGACTTAAATATGATGTTCATGGATGATATATGGCCACCAAAATACCTCTACAAACTCTCTTAAGATTCCGGTTCAAGTATACAATTTTACTAGTAATTTGGGGTTCAAATCCCCCTGGGGTAAGTACTGAAAAGAGCTTCCCAAATGCCTCCAAAACCACTCAAATTTATGAACAGAGGTAGGGGATGTTTCAAGGATATTATTAAGGTCCCAAATGAATCATTCATTATTTATAAGGTCTGTTCCAACCCTCTCCCAAACAACAGCAAAAACCACTAATTCGACCCTTGGGGAAATGGCACCAAATGTTCTTCAAATGCAAATAAACTGAGTATAATGGCTTCAAATGCTCAAGTACTGAATATGAAACTTGTAATACACATTAATGGCAGTCCATTCATCACAAATATATCATAGAAACATTCTTTTATTCGAAATCATCATCATTATAATGGCATACATCAATGTAGTGGAGAAATGGACATTGTTTGCTCATTAATCTTCATTTTTACACATAACCACATGGTATTTCGACCTGAGACTTCTTGAAGGTGAATAAAAGAGTATATAATGCTATTATAATCAGAAATACATCAATATAAGATCTCCCAAGAATCACAATAGCTCACCAAAAACGTCCTCCCTTAAGGAGCATGAATATGCCTTCAAAACTAGAGATGGTTGAGAGATGGTGCTGCACTAAAAAAAACCACGAGCTACCCTGTATCTGGTACCTACAAATAAAACTCCATTAAAGCTCAATGAAATACCTGAGTGGCCTCTCCAAACACCAACTTGGATGGGAATCTTTCACCCTCGAAATTGGCCAAGGCAAGAAACTAGTCATCCACTAGCTCTCTCTTCACAAATGCAATTTTTCTCAAATCATCAAAAGCCATTATCATACTTGATTTCTAAATTTTATAACCAACATTAGCCTTCTAATATTTTAAATCCTCTCAATAGCTTCAAGAGTTTTCCACTTAGGAAATATTCCACATTTGCCACTTGTCTCCTAGTTCCAACCTTCCATCTTCTCCCAAATTTGAATTTGAGTCTCTTTGGCTTCTTCCACTCACATGAGCACCTTCCTTGAGACTATTTTTAGGGCTGACATGTCATAATGGTCAGATGTCGGAGGTCAGGTTTGCAATTTGTCATAGTTGTCATAGATTCTCCATCATTGGTGTCATAGGGGCTAGGTAATCTAGCCCAAGTGTCCACAAACTTCCAATTTGACTCTTTATCTTCCATAGAGATTACCAATCCATCCCAATTCGACCTAAGATGCTCAATTCCATGTGTTATGACTTACCAACTCACCCAAGAGTGTTCACCTTCCCATGAATTCAAATTGGCAAAAGAGAGATGCCATGTGTCATTGAAAAATCAAGCTAGTGTGCATCCCACACCCTCCATATGTCTCCAAAACCACTTGCCTCCTAGAATTTATCTTGAATTTATTTATTAACCATATTTATTAAATAATTGAACCCTTCTAATGTCTAAACCTTATTACAATTCCACATGTGCCCATCCAACCTAGGAAACTAGTAGGATTGATGGGATTGTCTTACTATGCAATTATTTGAATGGGGACATTACACCTACCCCTCAAGCTCTCTCCTTGCAGAGATCAAACATCTTATGAAAATGCCACAGTGGCAAGTTGGATCTCTCCCATCCTCGCTCTGATATTGTGTATATATCTATATACTTAATATTGTCTCTTATCTTTGGTGAGTTCGTCCTCTTTAGGGAAGATACCCCTTCCGCCATGTGGACGTGGAATTCATTGATAAATAGGAGCAAAATTTGCCAACTGGAAGCTACAAGGATTCCTTAGGATGGCTCAGTGTCTTCTCTTGAGAGAGGCCAACAACATCCCACAAAATAAGGTTGGCGCCCTTTCAAAGATATTAACCCTTTTACCCTAAAATATCTCCATAATAATATTACTATTTAATATCTGAAAATAACAATTTAATATGTATATATATGAAAAGAAAGAATTACCTTTCCTTACAGTTTAAAGACTATCTTCCATTTTAAAATCAACCCTTAGTATCAAGTTAATTCCCTACTGCGCTACCTAAAACCATTTTATCCTTCCAAAAATATTTCTTAGGAAAAGCAATGTATATATTATATAATAATTATTTTCTTAGAATCATCCTCTACTCTTATTATTTCACATAATAATCTTCTCAAATATTTATTTTTCTATATAAGTGAAACTCTTCTTCTAACTAATACTTTATGTCTGTACTAAACAATAACAATTTATTATCCATTGATATTATGATATACAATCATACCCAAAATACCTAATTGTGTAACTATATGTAATGAGAAAATGATATTTTTTTCTACCATTCCACTATAATTATTTAAGATGGAAAAGGATTAGCTTCTTTCAATTATAATCTTTTTAAGGATAATTCTATGGTATCCCTTCCGGTATTTAATATTTTATCCATATATCATAAGCGAATATAATTCTTGTCTCCTTATTATGCGAAGGGTACTGGCTTCGCAATGCTCAAGGCTAACACTAGGTTAATATTCACTAGACTGGCTCTAACTTAAGCCTATAAACTTTTCAAGAATAAAATTGTGAACATTAACAGTTCACCCCTCGTGCTCAAGGCACTAGGATAACAATATTTCATCATCAACTATTTATCCATTACCCTCTCACTCTAGTGGATTCATTGCCCCATCGTTTAGTTGCGTCAAAACTTTTAGTCTCTTAAGCCTATAATCAACAATTACAACTTAGGAAATAAATAACAACACTTATAAGGTTTACTAGTGGGGCCTTGGCCTTGAGCTCCTCACCGGAAACAAGTGCATTGTTATATTTTTCAGTTACAAAAGAATAGGTAAAAGATGGAGGTTACATCCTTCCCCCCGTTAAAAAATAACATCATCCTCGGTGTTGGTAATATTTTATTTCTTTATCTCCAAACTTTTAATCATCTTCGAGCTTCTACACTTCTTGCATGTCATTATCGCTCCTCTTCATTTCATAACCTACACTTTACACAACGCATACAAGGTCTTGCAAAAAATTTAAGTATGACATAAACATACCATTCTTTTTCAATTTATATCAAAAGGTAAGCAATAAGTTCTTTTGCAACATACTATTGTTGCTATTCATGGAAAATCTTCCAGTATTTTTCATTGAAGTTTATGTTCTTATCACCATAAGACAATATAATACATGATCATCTTTCAATGTAAATAAAAAGAATGATTAGGTAAAGCAATAATTTACTTATCTTTTGGAGGGAATCCTTCACTTCCAACTCTCAGAATCTTAGCTAGCCCTTAACTTGTGATAGAAATTCCTCTCATTCACGAGTTAGTAGCATTATATCGTATATTTTCAATCAATAAACCTCAAACTTGACATTCATCATCATCCTTGGATGAATTTTTGCATTACTTATAGTATTATTTGCATACATAATACTCAAACATTAAGGAAGCTAATAGCCCATTTACTTGGATGCTTTTACCTTGTGTTCCTTTGTTATATCATGGAGATGAAAGACTTCAACAACACCTTGTTGAACATAACTTTCCCTTGAGATGTGGGACTTCAGCCTAAACACAGAACTCTCCCTTGAGATATATCACCAATTTAAGTGTGGTCTTACGGGATTTAAGCTTTTGAGATTACTCATCTTTTGATTGCCAGTCAAAAAGTTTCCTTCTCAAAAAACATCAAACATCATCCTATTTCCCAGATGTTATTTTTAATTTTGTGCACCTAGGTATTTCCATTGATGATCACCGACTCTTTCTCTCTTCCACTCAAGCTCTCTTGCTTGAGTCTAGGAATTTTCTTTCTTTTCCACTCAAGCTCTCTTTCTTGAGTCCAGAAAATTATTTTATTTTCCACTCAAGCTCTCTTTCTTGATTCCAAGAAATTATTTTAGCATGGTTAGAGCCGGATCATCAATTTCGCCACTTGGTGTTTTTCCTTTTTGATATTGTCTCTCTCTTTTTTATGAATCATTAATAATGATTATATTATTTTTTATCCGCATTCATTGTCAACCACCACATTTGATTACTTGTGACCCATAAGCTTGGTTCTCATTGTGGCTTACTTGCCATCACCAAGTCCTCAGAATATGTTAAAACTCAGCAGATAGTTAGTCACAACATCATATCATCAATCCTTCAACAATAGGTTCACCTATTAATTAATCAACCATTCACATTCCATATGCTTTGATGATTTAAATTTCACTATACATTAATCTTCAAGTTTTGATATTTATTCAAACCCTTGCAATATGATCACCATATATTATGCACAACATGTATAATGCTTTCGTTGTTTAACAAGTTACGCAGATATTGGCAATCTACTAAAAAACACTTGTTAGTGCACTCCCTGCATCCCAACCAAAATTTAAGAAATTTATTTTCTAAATGTTCGGTTTATATAATCCTATAACCAAACATATATATTAAGATGTTAAAACTCATCACTCACTCCTAAGTGATTTAACTCTGATATCCACACAAGATGAATTATAATCAACATTCCATTTTGATTATTATTTTCATCAGTCATAAATCACGGACATAATCCTGCAATTTTAGTACATAAACATTTATTGTTCCCTTTCATAAACTATGCTTTCTCATGGAGTATAGTAACTTATCCACTTTATAATTGACAATATTTCTAATAATGCTAATTTATAATGGCTACTCTATTCACCAATCCAAACGTTTAACTTGTGTATTCATAATAAAATCGCAAGGCTATGGTCTTATTGAGTAAATACTTTGGTCCATATTTTATATATAGAACAATTCCATAAATATTTCTTCCTAAATTAAGGGTAAAAATTATAACCCAACTTCCATCTTTCAGTATACAAACGTAATACCTCAAAACTAAAGACAAAATGAAAGTATTGCTTGTAAACTTATGGATTTCAATCCAACCAATTGTATTGGGAAATGTAGTAAAATAACTCGTCATAAAATTTAATCTTTCTCTCTTTTGTCACCTCTTGGAGAAATTGGAGGTTAATTCATCTAATTAATTCCTTCGTCCATTCCTACAATGCATACAAAACAAAGAAATCAACTTGTTAGTTCAACAAACTTCATACCTTCTTACTTCATGTTGAGTCCACATAGGTCCAAGTGCTACAACTTCAACTCTGATACCACTTTGTAACACACCCGAAATCCTCGGTGCGATTTTGAGGAAATGGGGAGTAATTTTTTTCCTTGCATCGTTCAACAAACAATTGCATTAGCCATTATAATCATTAATCATCATAGTCAAATATTTCTCATTAACGTTCATATAGACCCATTTAAATTGATATTCATTAAACTTAATCATTGTTTGTAAGACTATATGAATATCCAATCATGCCCATGAAACATGACACTCCAAGTTCATCAATAATATGATATCAATCTCTAGGAGAAACATAGAAGTAATGCATATATAAGTTAAACATTCACATTAATGATATCTAATAATGACATCATAGTCTTCTATGATCCTCAATGCATCCTTCCTACATACCATACGCGATTAGCTAAGGAGTAAAGAACAACATATAAACCAATCTTTATATAATGGACTATATAATTTGCTTCTACTCAACTATAACATTGATAAAGTATTATTCCTTTTAATCTATGTACATTTCCTCTGCATGGAATATATAACACATACTGTCATTATGTCAGTTGCATAAATTGATCGAATATACATGTACATCTTCATTAATTTAAATTACACATATTATCACTATGCTAATCTCATAATCTATTTAAGTACATATATACTCCCACTAATACATTATTATTAAAATCAATATAACATCGACATAAACAGGACAACCCACGATGAATTTATACATTTTTATAAACCGAACATCTTCTAAAACAAAACAATAATGAGAGTACTTATCTAGTCGAATAGACCTATGTGACTGAAGGTTTGACTGCAACTTTCCTCCCAACCATTTGACTCACTGTCCGGTGTATATTACTGCCATCAAGAGGCCACCCCCGAGCTGGCAAAGAATCCACTAGGTAGGAGTTTGCTATAACAAAAATATTTCTCACTATTTTATTATTCAAGAGAGTAAAACAATCCCTAGTCATTCCCCACACATGTATATTTTACATAGCAATAAAAAGGATTAAAGGTGAGGGTGTCCAATCCCTTCCTACTACCAAGTGTACCAATGAACTTCGCATATCATCCATGTTCAAAACCAAATCTATGCCCTTAACACCATAGTATATTCATACATTATTCTATTGCCAAATCAAGGTTTGCTCCCTTATTTTGTGAGTTTATATTAGCACTTTCATATATATAAATATTCTCCAAGTTCCAAACCCTGCTTACATGGATTATAAAATATAATGGAGCCACAAATTCAGTGGAATTGAGCTCCTATTGAGTTTTCCTTTCCCAAGTTCAAAATATAGCATATATATAGACCATTCAAGGAGTGGGATCGATCTCATATCGAGCCGTCGAAGAACACATAGCGAAAAGTTATAATGTCGAGACAATTTAAAGTAGAGATCGTTTATCAAATATAGCGATCAATATGTATATCAATACAAAGTATGTATAACATTATAGTGAACAATATGTGTAGAGATCACACATTGAATACAACGATCGATATATATATATATATAAGTGCAAAGTATGTATAACATTATAGTGAATGAGTTGTGTAGAGACTGCACATCAAATATAGTGATCGAGCTATATATATAAGTGCCACTACTACAATTTTGGTTTTTAGGGGGGGTTGTCTTTGTTGGAATATTCTCACCATCTTATCTTGGTCTTGCATGCATGCATGCATTCCATGCAGCACTACATGCATCCATGCATTAGCAGTTGAGTCTCCTAGCACCTAGTCCTTACTTTGGACCCCCCGGAGCTTTTTTTTGGCCATCATTGGCCCTCCTATCCACTCAAAGCGCCTTGTTTAAATCACTGGAGTTCCAATGTGCCCTCATGCACATACTTAGGAGACTACATAGTCAATTCCATGATTTGAGGCACCTTGTCCCCTTGATTGCTCAGTTAACTGACTCTAGCTCCTAGTTTGACTGCTACTGAGTGTAGGAGCGCCCTCCTTGACTACTGACAGATAGTTATGCGTCTCCTTGGAGTCTTCTCCCCTATTTTGGTTCCCACATGATTCAATTATGCTCAGTTCTACCTCAGTTAACTGATTATTCATCATCGGTGGCCACTGAACCTTATCGGGAGATGGTTCCAATGCAAACTAAGCCTAGAATTGAGGTGAATTCGAATCCTCCTGGGTGAATTGAATTCATTCCATTGTAACACTTTTTGATTGCCAACTTATAGCTGATTAATGTATCAACAACAGTTTTTCATGTGTGTTTCATTTTTATCAGTGAATTGATCCATGTTTTTGTCTAATTCTTCTGAATAATTACATTGTGAAATTGTGAGGTTTGTTCAAGCTCAATGATCTACCCCTGTGGAATTTCACAGTCTTCCTCCCCCAAAAGTCACTTTTGAGGGTGGTTTTGTCTTTAGAGGCGGTCTTGAGAAACCCCCCCCCCTCAATAGCACCAACGTTAAAAGTATGGGATTTTATGGGTGGTTTTAGAAGAGATCTAAACCACCCCCAAAAGCGACTTTCAGCAGTTCCAGCAGTAGATTGAGCAGCTACTTTTAGTAGAGCACCAGAATCCTCTGGATTTCCACAACAAATCATGGTGTCATTGTATTGAATTCATTGGATAAATCCTTTGAGGTCTATCCAGGTGTGAAGGATCCAGATAAAAGTGCCTATTATCCTAAAGCAGTGTTTAGCCGATTCAGAAACAATCCTCCAGCTATTTTTCCATTGTTTTTGCAAGTTATTCCATCATTAGAAGCGCATTCAATCAGCTACTGTGGATCTAACTTCGATTCCCAATCTAAATCCTTTCAATTTCTTTGAATGGAAGGATCGAATGGATATATTCATGCGTAGCAGAGGTCTCTACAAAGTGTTACAGGGCATTGAGGTCGAACCAAATGGTGCTACATAGAAGGCCAAGTATCTAAACAAGCTTGATGAAGCATATGGATTGATATGCCTCAGCATTTCCAAATATCTAAATCACTGAGCTTGAACAAACCTCACAATTTCACAATATTATTACTGAGAAGGATTAGACAAAAACATGGATCAATTCACTCATAAAACTGAAACGCACATGAAAAATTGGTGTTGATACATTAATCAGTTGTAAGCTGGTAATCAAAAAATGTTACAATGGAATGAATTCGATTCCCAATCTAAATCCTTTCAATTTATTTGAATGGAAATGATCAAATGGAGATATTCATGCACATCAGAGATATCTACAGAGTGTTACAGGGCATTGAGGTTGAACCAAATGGTGCTACAGAGAAGGCCAAGTATCTAAACAAGCTTGATGAAACATATGGATTTCTATGCCTCAGCATTTCCAAAGATCTAATATTTCATATCTTTGGTCTGAAAACTCCTAAGGAGGTTTGGACAAAGCTCGAATCCTTATTTGGGAAACAGGATGATCTGAGAGGACATCAATTGGAAAATGAGTTGATCTCATTGAGCCCCAGCAGTTTTGAATCCATTAAAGATTTCTTCACAAGATTCAAGAACTTGGTCATGCAGCTAAAACTATGTGGAATTGAGAATACAAGCAGTTGATTCTTGTTAGTCTTTCAAAATTGGGATCAAACTATTATGTGTTTGTATCCACCTTCCAAACAACAAAGCTTTCCATCCCAAACTGGAAAATGCCCACTCTAGATGCATTCATCCTCTCTCTCACAAAGGAGCAAGACAAATTGGTGCAGATGGGAGTAATAAAACCAAAAAGGGATCAAGCTCTTGCTGCAGGAGAAGGAAATAATGTGAATGGGAAAGGAAAGCATAAGGGTAAGGAAAACAAACATTATGAGAATAAGTCCAAGGAGACTCCCAAACAGTTAGAGGGAACCTCGAATCCAAAGAGAGGCAAGCAAAACCAGAAAGAGAATACCAAATGTCCATACTGCAATAGAGATTTTAATTTAGAAAATGCTTGAATGAATAAGACCATTGATCTCATGGCCCAACTTCTAGAGAAAAACAATCTTCCAGTACCTGCAAATGCTAGAAGAAAAGAAGTTGATCCTAAATCAGAGGAAAAATAGAGGTTTCATGCACTCATGGTTGGTACTTCGAATGCATCCTCCTTCATAATAGATTCTAGAGCCTCCAGACACATGTCTACATCGAAGGATCTATTATTTGAATTCGAACCTACTATTGGACCTTCTATCCTAATGGGAGATGATTCTGAAGTTTCTTCAGAAGGGATTGGAAGGATCAATCTGGATGATGGATACTTCAATGATGTGCTCTATGTGCCTACCCTGGTAGCTAACCTCCTTTCAGTTTATCAAATGACCCATTCAGGAGTTCCAAAGAAAGTAATTTTTACTCCTAATGTGGTTTAAATCCAAGAGATCTCTTATGGGAAGATCATTGCACAAGGCATTGCAGATCACCATTCCAAACTCTATGAGTTCTCTCATTTCTTGCCTTACTCAAAGCAAAGTGCACTTCTTACTCATGCAAATGAAGTGAGAAAACTTTGGCATGAGAGGTTTGGGCACCTCAACTACAAATATCTGCAAGAAATGCACAATCAAAAAATGGTTGAAGGGCTTCCAAACATCAAATTTACTCGGCCTCAGCTAATGAAAGATCAAGAGCAGACTACTTTTTGCTCGAACAACAGATAGGACCAGATCCAATCATGAAGACAAAACCTAGTATAGACTTCTAATATGAGCTATCTCTAACCCAATCTGAATCAGTATACCCAACTAGGTTCAATGGAGACCCAGCTGCATAGTGAATACCATAGGTCTTCGTCCATTGCACATAGTGCAAGATCCTTTTGGTTTCCTTCCAGTGAGGCTCATGAGGCTCTTGCATGTATTTGGAGACAACACTCACTGCATAGGATAGATCAAGGCGAGTATGTGTAAGAAACAAAAGACTCTCGATCAGTTGCCGATACAAAGTACTATCCACCAAAGTCGAAGAAGAACCATCCTGAATACTGATACCTGAAAGAAAAGGAAATGTTGTTGGTTTGCATTATGTCATGTGAAACCTGTCAAATAGATCTAGTGCATACTTGGAATGTGCAATTTTGATTCCTGAATCACTCTGAGAGACTTCAAGACCAAGAAACTGCTTTATCAGTCCCAAATTTGACATAGAGAAGGAATTGTGCAAGGTTGTTTTGATAGATCTAAGACATGAAGAGAGACTCCCTGTAATTAGTAAATCATCAAAATAGAGGACAATAAGGAGAAGAGATTTACCATCATGTCTCATGTAGACATTCGAATCAGACTTTCATCTCTAAAAATATTGTGACAGTAGAAAGGAGTCCATCTTAACATACCATGCTTGGGGATCCTACTTGAGCCCATCCAAGGAATTCCTCAATCTACACACTAATCAAGGATCATCAATGTATCCTTCAAGTTGCTTCATGTAGGTCTCCTCCTCTAGATCTCCATGAAGAAAAACACTCTTCACATCCATGTGATGCACCTCCCAGTGCTTGGATGCAGCAAGAGACAAAACAAGATAGATGGAGTCCATCTTTGCAACAGGAGCGAAGGTCTCTATATATTCAATCCCTTGAACTTGTGAGAAACCTTTAGCAACCAAGCGAGCCTTGTACTTTCTTGTGACTCCATCTGATCCCATCTTGGTTCTGTATACCCACATACATTGAACAAGCTTCCTTCTAGGAGGAAGAGAAACAAGCTCCCAAGTCTCATTCCTTTGAAGAGATTGGTACTCTTCATCCATAGTTGATATCCATCTTGGATCTTGGGAAGCCTCAAAGAAAGTTTTTGGATCTGATCCAATCATAAGAAAACATCTATCAGAAAGAAAGGGATTTATATGAGATAGTGCAAATCTTGCATTTTGAAACTTAGATCTAGTTCTTCTTGGATCTTGTCGATCTCCAATAAGATCATCGACAGATTCAATGGCCTTGGAAGCCCATCTTGGAAGAGGAGGTGGATCTTCAGGTTCTTGTGGATCTGGATCTAACATTCACTCATCTTCACTTTTTGAATCAAAATATGAACTATCATGAGAGGATGATTCACTATCTTGTTCAATGTGTTGTGGTGGAGTAGTTGGCAAGCTGTATGCTTCAACATGGTGGGCATCATGCAATGGCCATTCTTCAAACTGTACACTTCTCTCAAGGAAGGTCTGCATGGTAGACAGATCTAGCAGTATGTAGGCCTTTGCATTCTGTGTATAACCAACCAATATGTACTCTTTGCTTTGTGGCTCTAAGGCTCTCCTTCTCAGAAGGAATCCTTGCCCAAGCTTTGGATCCAAAGACTCTCATATGAGACACATTTGGCTTGTATCTCGTCCATGCTTCAAAAGGAGTTTTTCCTTATAGGCCTTTGTGTGGATCTCTGTTCTAAAGGTATGCAGCACAGTTGACAGCTTCTACCCAAAGTCTAGGATCCAATGCTTTAGACTCAAGCATGCAAGTATCCATATCTTTCAAAGTTCCATTGTTTCTCTCTACTACACCATTATGTTGTGGTGTGTAAGGAACAATGTGCTGCATTTCAATACCTTCATTTGCACAAAATAACTAAAACTCATTCTTCACATACTCTCCTCCATTGTCAGTACAAAGGACCTTGATCTTCTTATCAGTGAATTTTTTTACAAAAGCTTTAAAAAATCTGAAGTATTCAAAGACTTATGACTTCAACTTTAGAAAATATACCCAACTGAATCTTGAATAATCATATATGAATGTTAAGATGTATCTTGTATTATTCAAAGATAGGTGAGGAAGAGGTCCTGATATGTCACTGTGAATCAACGCGAGAGGAGAAGAGGATCTCTTTGCCTTTTCCTTTTTCAAACTTGTGCTTCGGATGCTTACCAATCAAGCAACCTTGACAGGTGCCTTTAGTAAATCTGATGTTTGGAAGCCCTTCAACCATTTTAGGGCTTCCAAATATAATATTTGATTGTCAGATTTTGGGTTTTGCTACAGTACTCCACCAATCATCTATTGTGACAATCAGAGTGCTATCAGGATTTCTACAGATCTGGTTCTGAGACAAAGAACCAAGCGCGCCCTCCTTGACCACTGACAGTTAGTTGTGCGTCTCCTTGGAGTCTCCTCCCCTATTTTGGTGCCCACATGATTTAGTTATGCTCAGTTCTACCTCAATTAACTGATTATTCATCATCGGTGGCCATTGAACCTTATCAAGAGATGGTTCCAATGCAAACTTAGCCTAGACTTGAGGTGAATTCGAATCCTCTTGGGTGAATTAAATTCATTCCATAGTAACATTTTTGTATTGCCAGCTTACAGCTGATTAATGTATCAACAACATATTTTCATGTGTGTTTCCGTTTTATGAGTGAATTTATCCATGTTTTCTTCTAATTCTTCTCAGTAATTACATTGTGAAATTGTGAGGTTTGTTCAAGCTCAATGATCTACCCCTATGGAATTTCACAGTCTCACCTAAAAGTCACTTTTGAGGGTGGTTTTGGATTTAGAGGCGATCTTGAGAACCCCCCCCCCCAATAGCACTGACGTTAAAAGTATGGGATTTTATGGGTGGTTTTAGAAGAGATATAAACCGCCACCAAAAGATCTTGAGATCTCTATCTCGGACGATTATTAAGCAAGAAGTCTTTCCATGAGCTCATGAATTCATTGGAAATCCTACATGAAGATGGTTTATTTGAGGACTGCCATAGAGAGCTGAAGGTTGACTAAATATAGAGATGTTCTTAGAGGCAAGTCAAAAGTATCTTGTGGAGGGATGCTTGGTGCGTGAAAGGAAGTATTAGGGTGACCCAAAAAATATATAGAAGGATTGATTCTAAATAGAGATGAAGTGTTATCTATGAAGCTCTAAAATGGGGCATATTTGGAAGGATGATGATGGTCACTTGTTGATGACTAAGTGCATGCTTCATGACTGATTTAGAACGGAGTCTGAGGACACCAGAGTGATTGTGACACTCCTTTGTTGGATAGTGATTATAGAAGAATTCAAGAAGCATTGTTGAAGCATTGGTTGTGACCTATTCTTATGCATTGGGATCACACTTAGTTATAGTTTTGGAGCTGGAGATATGAGATTGACGGTTGGAAAGAAGACTTGTTGAGGGTGGTTGGGTGCCAAAAGGAAAACCAGTTGGAACTGGTGAAGTAGGGTGTTGAAGCACCTATCAATTGGAGCTGATAAACCTTAGAGGTTGGAACCACTTCCAGTTGGAGCTAGAGCAGCAAGGAAAAGCGTCTTTTCAATAACAACTGAAGAAGCAAGGAGGTTAGAGCCTCCCATCAGTTGTAGCTGATGCATTTGGAGATTGTAGTCTCCATCACCTGATGTAATCTCTTATGGTTTTTATCAATATAATATATTGAGTTTTAATATGCATCTTGTGTCTTCCATTGATGATATATCTCTTGATACATGTTCACATATTGATTAATTGTAAAAGGTTTAAAGAATCATTAATCAAGTGAAAAGTTGAAAAAGTGCATGACAATGATTCAAACCCTCCCCCCTCTCAGTGTCATTCAGTGTCCAACAGCTTGATCCTTCAATATTGTGTCAATATTTGTTGGGAATGCACTTTAAGATCTGGGCTGGTGCATTGATATTGCATCTTCCAAATATCATTTGATAGTGGAATGACTTATAGAGTTAATATACCTACAAATTCAATACTCTTACTATTGTATTTATTCATTAGTTTGTGTCTTTTACACATTTAATTGGGACACATATAGTTGGGTGTTTACTCCAATAATTAATCTTTGTTACATCATTCCTTCAACTCTCAGTATTAAATATAAATCGCCCTACTAAAATTGTATAAAGACTCCCATATGGTATATTTATGAGCATAATATCTTGGTATATTTAAGTTAGAATAAGAGCTATTATTAACAAATGAAGATCAAAGTTCCCTTGGAATGTGCATAGGAGGTGGAAATCACCTTCTTATACATCCATATAAAATTTCCTAACTACTTGTAAAAGAAGTTAAGAACAACTCATAAATTGGGTGTTCCTCTTCCTTATACTTGAAATTTGCACCTAAATGCTTAAGTCATAGGTTATGAATGTATGTTATATGGCGTTCCTAAGTAGTATAGGACTTGCTTTGATAATGAAACATTCTACCAACTCCATAATAATATGAATGCATGGTATCCCATCAAATTCTTAACATGCTTGAAGGTTTTATCTAGTGTGTATTACTTTCATGGGCTTAAACAGGTCTAAATATCATACTTTTCCATTGGAATGTCTACTTGAATAAGTTCGTCTATGTTCTATCCAAATATAAATGGCTTTGTTGGGTGGATGATTGAGGTTAAATACATTGCTTCTTTCTATGAATTTGAAGGATCTTCAAGAGCTAACATGATTTCTCTATATTCAATGCTCAGACATGTATAGTTCCTTGGGCACCTTGTACATATGGATGTCTTATGGTGGATATTTTGATTGAAATAGCATAATTATCGTAATTGTAAAAGCATTGCTTCATGAATTATGTCGATCACTATCGTGCAGGCTACATCATACTACTTTAATGATATCAATCAGAACTCATGGCAATGGCTAGCTTGAACTTTGGCAACAACTTCATATAAAAGTAGCTAATAGAGAAACATATATGTTATAGACGTAGATCCTAACTCATATTTCAAGTTGCCAGAGAATCGTATATGCTTGTATCTTGGTTTCATTTTGACAGGTTCATTCGTGAGGACTTGGAGATTGAAGTGACTATTAAGACAAGAAATTTGAATCAAAGGTCAGTTAGATCTATTCCATTTCTTACAGCAATATAATCTTGAGATATTTGTTTAGATATAGGAATTAAAGGTAGCATTTGTTATCTTTTTGTCTTAGTTTAGAGTCAGTTAAAGTCTACTTTAACCTAAGAGAGTTTCTACCTATTCGTAGGGAGAAATTTCTACAACAAAAACCGACGACTCCGTTGGGGACTTGAATCCATTTTCTTTGCTTGTGAAGTTTGCTTTCAATTTCACTCATTGATTGTAAGAATTGGGTTCTTTCACCCTCATTCACTTCCCTGTTCTCTGCATTAGACTTCTATTACAGATCAGTAAGTCCTCTGGGTTGGCAAACCCTTGAAAAGTCAAAATTTTTTCTCAAAATTCCACCTCTTTCCCTCTGTTCACACACTACCACGCCCTCGTAACTACCTACAGAGCGGTAGTACCACACCTTAACCACTGTCTAAAGCATGGTATTCTATCAGTACCACACCTTAACCATTGTCTAGAGCGCGGTAGTCTATCAGTACCGCTCCCCGGTTGCCTGCAGGGCCGCGGTAGTTCCTAGAAAGTGTTTTTTCTTGGTTATTTTTGGGTCTTTTCGAGATTTGGATCCATGTTGGTCCTTTGAGTAAACACTAGTGTTTTGCTTGCATTTTTAAGCGAAATGGGGGGGCCATGAATCGTGCATCCTACAGTCGTTTTGACCCATATTAAGGTTTTGAGATCATTTTTTTTGGTTTGGTGTGTTTGGATTGCTTGGCATCTTATTTCCTTTACATCCTATCTAATGATTGTTTGAAAAAATTGATTCCTTGCCTCCGCTTTAGTTCAAAGAGAAGCTTGATTTTGTCGTTCTTTTACCGTATTCATGAAATTGAAACACAAAGGTATTCTTCTTGCCTTAATTTAATCATTTGACATTCTTGGTATTACATTCATAAGAAGAAGAAAGTCTTGTTTCAGATTCGTGTACATTCGAGTTAAAGATAGAATTGTTGAGTGCTTTTCTTTGTCTTCCATCTAATTGGAAACCTTTGTCAAATCTTTCTTTTCGTAGCTTGGATGTGTTTTTTTCAAGTGTGAAAAGATAGGAAATGGATTAGAATCATTACGTTTGGTGTCCATATGAAGAACTTTTTCATTACTTTGGGTTAGTCTTGGGTGCATATTTTACTTCCTTCTATCATTTTGAAAAGAAATAAAATTGCATGTGCATTGGGTTGTGCATATTGGGAACGGAAAGAATTCTTCCTTACTTTAGCTAGTGTTCATCGAAGAGAAAGGCTCATTTCGATTGATCTTCATTTGCATGGTTTGAGTTGTCACAACACCATCAAGTTGCACTTCCATAACCCGATTGTGTAAGACAACCTCTAAAATTAATCTCCCTAACTAAACCAACATTAACCTCACTTGAGGAAATAAAAGAATTTGGTAGTTAGGTAGGACACCGGGGATAGGCATCAAAATAAATTCCCCTTGTCATTTTTCATTTGAGACATAGTCGTTGTCTTTAGGGAACTAAAATCCTCTAGTATTTGTTGACACGGTCATACACCAGTTTGTGGAGGGGCCTCCTGACTGTTTCACACTTTTAGGGGTTAAACCACCGCGAGATTGAGAACCGGACGGACTCTATGGAATGCTGCACTCCACTTAGCCCTAAGGAAACATCGATCATTTTCTTCCTTGTATTCATAGTAATGCAAGGGTGATAAGGCAGAAGCACCGAAAACCTTTTCCAACGTGTCATGAACGAGGTAGCTTAGTGACTTTTCTTCTAGGGCTCTTTACCCGGGATCCCTTTCGGTAGAGGGATATCCTTCCATTATTGGTCTCTCATTTTGTATTGTTCGACTTCGATTTCATCACCTTGCGAAGGATACAATTTGTTGAGGTCTCCAGCTCTTAGTTAGGATATTTTGCTTGCTATCTTGTAGAGGGTCTTTTTCTTTGTAGGGCTGCTTGTTGGCATTCTGGTTGTTTTGTTGTACAGCTCGCTTACTGTGGCAGCGGCCTCGGTATAGTTTTTTGAGCTTGCTCTTTTGGCCTGTGAGCCTTGTCTTTTCCTAGCTCCCCTTTTGCACGCTCGGTTGCCTAAGGGTTTTTGAGTTCTTTTTAACAAGACTTCGTCCACAACACTTAGTTTTGTTCCATGGAGAATCCACCTCCATGCACCCATGCTCCTTCTGGGACTACCAATCCGGAGACCCCTTTTCAAGGGGTACCTTTTACTTTTCCTCCAGTTGGAGATATTGGTCCTCCCTTTATTGCCACGTTAAATCTTCCTGGATTAACCATAGGATTACCGGTATGGTTATTCAATCCGGTAATTCTGATTGCACCCAATGTTTTGAATGTTAATTCTCCACCACGAGAGAGTCAATCCCAAACTAATCCTTCCCCTTCTTCGTCGGATGAATATTCTTCCATTCCTTCTTCCTCACCTGATCAAAGCAATAGTGTTAGTAATCGGGAGGATAAGAAGAAGAAGAAAAGTAAAGTTAAGAAGAAGAAGGATAAGGAAGAGACCAAGCGTAAACTGGTTGCCCCTAATGGCACTCATTCTACGAAAACACCTCGCAAGCCCAAGTTCCCCTGCAAAATCTGCAAGGGTGATCACCTTCTCAAGGATTGCCCTGGTCTTTCCCGTGTGTCAAAAGTGTGGTCTAAAAACCCCAAACCAATTGTATCGTCAACCTCTGACCATCATGTTGATAACACTTCCTTAACCAGTGACCCCTTGGTGAAGGGTCGGAAGGGTAAAGTCCTATATCCCTATTTGATATGCAAGGGTATGCACCGTACTTTCCTTTGTCCAAGCATGGATGAAGCTTCGTGGTGATTGGAAGATATCACTAGTTATCAACTAGTACTTCCAACAAACGATAGTCAGTTGTCCCTCGACCCCCTGCTGGTTGACTAAGTGATCAATTCAGTTTCTTCTGCAATTGATCCCACTCTCCCTCCCAAGAGTGAAGTGATCGAGTCGCTATCATCCCCACTCGATCCCGCTCTTTCATTGGATAAAGTACAGACTGAAGCAGTCACCTTGCCACAATCTTCATCTCATTCTTATCTTCCCAGCGAGAGTGAATTGGAAACCACTGATGTTTTCCTTATCGGTTTAAAATGTCCTCGGCAAGGGGAAACCCTGTCTGTTTCCGCGAGAACCCCTCCAAGTACTGAGGTTATTTCCTTTGATTGGAATGGTCTAACAGAATCTCGTCTTCCTTCGAGCGTTCCTTTTCAAATATTTGTAGGAGTTTCTGATAAAGAAATTTTTCGTATGATAGTTGATGAAGGAGATTCTGTTAGTATTCTATCCTCAACTGCTTGGCAAGCCTTAGGTTCTCCTTGGCTTGTGCCTATCACTGACCAGATACTGGTTTTCAATAGAAGGCCTATTGGACCTTTAGGGTCCCTTCCTCAGTTACCTATCACTTTGGGAGGGAAAAATGTGTGTATTGATGTCATGGTCGTCCAAGGTCCCTTAGATTTTAATCTACTCCTTGGACGTGATTACGTCTATGCAATAAAGGCTGTAGCTTCCTCACTCTTTCGAGTGATGTATTTTCCCCATCATGGGAATGTTGTGACCATTGATTAGCTTTCCTTTGTGACACCCACTCATCGCATGACTCCTAGTCACCAGACTTCCCTAAATGTTCCACATGTTTTATTGGTTTCTTCCCCCTAAAGGGGGACGTTGGAGCATAGTTCTTTTTTTGGTGTCAAGCTCGTTAAAAAATGAAACCGTTTTCTCAAGCATAGTTTACTTTTGGTTTTAAGCTTGTGTAAAAATGAAACCAACCATCATTACGAGCATAGTTTATTCTCTATTTCAAGCTCATTACAAAATGAAACCAACCCTCAAGCACAGTTTACTTTTGGTTTTAAGCTTGTGTAAAAATGAAACCAATCCCAAGCATAGTTTACGTTCGGTTTCAAGCTTGCGTAAAAAAGAAACTACCTTCGAGCATAATTTCTTTCTGTTTTAAGCTCATTAAAAAAATAAAAAGGACCCTTTCAAGCATTGTTATTATCTATTTCAAGCTTGTGTAAAAATGAAATAGATCTCCCTTCCATTTGTTTGAGTCTCTCACTAGAGTTAGGATTTGAACCTTCATTTCATCTGCCTGGGTCACTTGGTCTTGGTTCTCCCTACCCCCCCTGGTGAACACATTCGGATTAGTAGCCAGGATTTTTGGGTACGGAAGAAGAGTAGTTAGATGAAATGAAGCTTGGGGGACATGTTTAGTTGTTAGCAATCATGCTGGGGGCATTTACCAACCTCTGGTCATCATGTTGGGAGGGAACCCATCAATGGGCCTTAATCGTGAGCAGAGTTTACCTTTGGCTTCAAGCTCATTAAAAAATGAAACCAGTAGTCTGAGCAAAGTTCTACTCCTGTGTCAAGCTCGTTAAAAAAATGAAACACATACTTTCCCTTTGAGTCGAGTCTCCTCGTAGAATTAGTACCTGAACCTTCTTTTCACCCGCCTATACTTTAGGCGAATGAAATGAAGCTTTGGGGCATGTCTTCAACCTCTGGAAGTTACATTGAATTCAACTCGATCGCCTCTCCACACCACGTTGGAGCTAAGTCACTTACTTCTAGCAATCATGTTGGGGGGCATGTACCAACCTTTGGATTTCATGACGGGAAGAAGTTCACCGTTGGGAATATTTTCGAGCATACTTTCCTTTTTAGGTTTCGAGCTCATTAAACCATGAAAATTATCTTGAGCATAGTTCATTTTCTATTACAAGCTTGTTAAAAAATGAAGCAGACATCATGAGCATTCTTCCAACTTATCTTCGAGCTCGTTAAAAACAATAAGATGGTGTTTGAGCTTACTTTTCACTTTTTTCGTGCTTTGGTTAAAATATGAAAAGTGGTTTGAGCTTACTTTTTCCTTTTTCGTGCTCTGGATCCAAAAATGAAAAATATTTCGAGTGCTTTTGATACCATTATTGTGCTCGTTAAACAATTGGAGTAAAAAGGTGTGTCTAACGAGTATAGGTTTATCACTTTATCCGGCCTCGCTAGACTATTTACGGAAAAGGAACTGTGCCGAGTTTACTTTTCCTTTGTCGTACTCGGTCATCAACCATGACAAAGTTGTACATGGAGTCCTCTTTAAGCTCTTTTCAGACTCCTAAAATAGGAAAAGATGGCCAAGCGAAATTGATTCGTTCACGCTTGTAAAAGGATTTGAATGATCGTCTCCCTAGTGATAGTTTACCCCTTTTTCGAACTAGGGGGCACTACTTACGAAAAAGGAATACTCCAGCCAATCATGACTGGAAGAGTCCTCTCCCGCATTATTTTACCCTTTTTCGGGCGATGAGGCTAACCTTACGAAAAAGGTCCGTTGGAGTCTTCTTTAGTTCTTTTCAGATTCTCTAAACATGAAATGACGACCGAGTTTTCCTTCCTTGGACTCGTTAAAATTCAACTCAAAGGGCCCACTTTGGGATGAACCCCTCCTTTCTCAGGTTCGAAAAACATGTGAGATTGGACTCATATATGGGATAAGCTATACCGAGCATCTATTATCCTCCTCAAGCTCGTAAAACAACAAAGAGGTACTCGTCCATCATGTCGGGGGAAAATGGGAAAATGAGTCAAGTTTACCTTGTTGGCAGCTTGTGAGTCGTCACCTTTGAACATGGCATGCATCCTCACCTTGTCTGTTTTGGGTAGTCAGTCTTGCTGATAGTGTCATCATTATGATCATGCGTCCTCATTATTGTTATGGGTTCACACTTCCCGTGGTTCTGTCTGTTCAAGTAGTCCTTGCTGCCAAGCTCTGTTTCATGTCGTTATATGTTCAAAGGATTATTACCTTGAGTCCACCTCCACTTCATGTCAAACCTTCCCTTTGTGTCAATACATATTCTATTGTTTCATCGGTCCATACTATCTCTCATCCTGATTTCGTGTCGATGATGTGGGAATCATTATGGCCTACCTTCGACGAGTCTATTCCTGTCGACACCAAATCACTATCCAGGAATTAGGCTTAGGATTCAACCACTAGTACCTTGGTTCCTGCATGCCTCAATGGCAGGTTTCCTCGTATTCAACAATAGTTTTTCATCATTGACCTCTGATTGAATGATCTCTCGGATGCTTGACATCAACTCCTTTATTCGCATTTCATTGAGATGTACTATAGATACCTTGGGGATCATTGTCATTATTGGTGATTTCCCTCGCATTTGTTAACGGTTCACATCATTGACCGGTAATCAAATGGTTTCTACCATGTTCGACTTCAACACCTTGTAATCACATGGCTAGATTCGTATCGTTTGCGATCGGGTAGAAGACCCTGGACACCCTTTTGTATTTTGATTACGTCCAGGTTGCAATGGAGATTTTTCTGTATTTTCACACATATCCACTTATGTATTGGTCTTGGCTGTGCCATTATTGTCTCATGGATCTATGCTTGTTCATAGTAGCCATGATTTCTCTACAGTCTATATCATCTCAGTACTCATGGATCTGCAATGTATTGGTCGGCAGCCATGCTTTGAGTCATTTGTTTTCGAGCATGGGAATGCCCGCCTCAGTGGTATATCTAACATTTTGTTTCTATTTCAGATCCTTGTTGCTCCCCTCGATGCTATCTCCGAACCATATTTGTAAAGTCTTTCGGCCATCAGTCTCTTCTAACCTCACACTTTAGGGGGCATCTGTTATACCTCAATATTACACATTACGTATTAGTGTTGCATCCTTGCATTACCGACCTAAATGACAGTTTCCCTTAAAGATCATCTGAACATCTAGAGTGAAAACCATTGACTGAACACTGAAAGCAAAACCTTTTTCTGCCATTTGATAACCCAACTTAGCCCTGTTTGTGAGCACTACCGCTCCCTGCACATCTATAGGGGTGCGGTAGTCAACACTACCGTGCTTTGCTCCTTCTTTGGGGCGCGGTAGTCTGAAATTAGCTTTTTTTCCTTAGACTCTAGGATCTCAACTTTCGAGGAGATTTTGTTGGGATTACCACCTTTGGTTCGATCCTAACTCCATCTTTGTTTAGATGGCCTGATCCACTAAACCCTCCATAGATCCACACTTCTCTCTTTGGTTGACCTTCCCATGTGCTATAAGAGAGAAGCTTTCCATGGGCCAAAGGGAGGACTCTTGGAGACATCAAACTTATGATCTTGAATCTTTGTGAAGATAGCTAGAGGAGAAAGCACTTGGAGCTGGAGTTGGATTGGATATCAAGCAACCATTGTAAGTGACTTCAAGTTGGTAATAAAACATAACTTGTCTTGTTTCCCAAATCATGTATGTTGATTTTGTTTCAATCATACGATTTGTATCTGTTATAGATTTAGATCCTAACTCATATTTCAAGTTGCCAGAGAATCGTATATGCTTGTATCTTGGTTTCATTCTAACAGGTTCATTCACGAGGACTTGGAGATTGAAGTGACCATTAAGACGAGCAATTGAATCGAAGGTCAGTTAGATCTCTTCCATTTCTTACAGCAATATAATCTTGAGATATTTGTTTAGATCTAGGAATTCAAGGTAGCATTTGTTATATTTTTGTCTTAGTTTAGAGTCAGTTAAAGTCTACTTTAACCCGAGAGAGTTTCTACCTATCCGTAGGGAGAAATTTCTACAACAATCATGGTTTTCAAAATAAAAGCTTGTGTCCTATGACTCTAACAACCTTCCACTCAAATGTAACTAGACATTCCAAAATCTCTCAAGAAATGGTTTCCAATCCATTGAAGATGACAAGTGAAGGAATGAAAGAGTATCTTATAATAAAGGGCACTAGGGGCATGTCTTGATGGTATTGGTGAATTTTTCCAATGGAAAACACTATCTATATTTGTTGGTTTTCTTAGTTGGGTTTCCAATGTAATCCCCATGTTATAACTATGTATATTTGTTTTCTTCGTCATCGCTTCCCTATAACCCATGCTTACACTCAAATCACTAGCATTAACATAATAACACTTGTTTCCTAATCCCTTACTAGACCCCTTCACAACAATCCATGTGGAACTTGACATTCCAAATCATCCTACCTAGGGTTTAGGGTCATCATTATCAATGCATGGTAATATCCAGGGAGGTGAAGGGAAAGAGGGAGATGGAGAATGCTGGAGTCATAGCTAGGGAGGACAACCTAATAAAACAAAAATTAGAGAGAAAATTGAAATCGACCTGAACCAAAACTGCCTTAACAGAGACGATGGCGCTAAGCTTAGTGACTCCTGGAAACCTCTTTTTTGTTCCCTGCAACATATAAAACCTTCCTTAGTTATTAACTAAAATAAACAAATTTTAAATTTTAAAAAAATTAACAATTAATAATCACGAACCCTTAGAAATTATTAATTTTAATCAACTAAAATTTTATATATATTAATTAAAATCATTAATCCACACAAGTTTCAAGTAAAGCTAAAAGTTACATCTAATTTTACTAATTTTAGAATTATAAAAATTACTATAAAAAATCTTAATAAGTAATATAATTTTAAAAGATTATAATCAATCTTCATAATTATTACTGTAACTATACTATAGTAAATAGCATCATAATTTCTTATTAATTTTATATTTAACATTAGAGTTAGAATATTCCAAAATTTCTTGACCTAAACTATTAATTAAACCGACATTTTTCTTAAAAGGACAACTTTTACAAAAAAAATTATCAAAATTTTCATATAAATGGGTTCACGGGCATCTTATTATTTTTCCCTTGGGCTTCAATTGTCTCCTGATGATGATCCCAGAGTAGGGATCGAAACGTCGAGTTTCAAAATTAGTCAACGTAGTTCCTCTTTAGATTCTTCTACTCAAGAGGGAGATGGTTATAAATATATAGATATCACAGGGTGAGAACTTATAGCTTTAGGGAGTAAAACAAAATAATCTAATGGACTATGGGGATGGGAATGATGGCATCATGCAATCTATATTTAGGTCACATGAGGAACTCCTTGAGACATGGGAGTGTTCCAAGGTGATATCTATCATACATGATGTTGAGGTGGTATCTATCATATATGAAATTAAATTAGTTTAATCTGAATAATTTTGTCTATAGTTCCAATGAATAACAACTTAGTAGGTGACTTACATTGGGTGGCTTGCTAATTATACAACTTTGTTAAGGACACACTTTTGTGGCTTTCATCTGAATAGTCCAAATGTTTGCAATCTTATGTTAGTCCAACTATTTTCAATCTTTTGCAGTCTTTTCACCATGTGCTACCTTGTGGGTTTGTTTCCTTTTCCCCATTGGTCACTTTGGTCTCCACATTACCATTGTGATTGGTGTTTACCTTGCTATAGGTATGCTTGAAGGGTCATGTAAGGATGGAATAGTTGAACCTAAATTAATAGGAAGAGGTATCACCAATATTGAAATGGACACCAAATCCTTCTTGTATGCCAACAATTCCATACACAAAGGCTTATATGATGGCTTGGGGCCCACACATAGTCCACGAGTCCTAGAGGAAAATTGTATGGCTTCAAACTCTATATTTTGACCTTGGAATATGTCTAAAGTCATGATAACCATCCTTAATGTGCCAAACTCAAAAACAACAATCATATCCTGATCACATCACAAAGATTCCCTTTGCAGGACCTGTGTGGTGTCCAAGGAACACAAGAATGTTTCATGAGCCCCATAGGCATATATTATGGTATAATACCCTACATTTTGGCATTAAACCACATCATGGAAACCAAGAACTATGTCTAGTGTTCTAAAATTCAAAATGAGCACCATATCCCACTTACATGCCAAAGATTCCTATGGAGAGCTAATATGGTGGTTTGGGACCACACACATGGACTATGAGCTCCATAGTAAAATGCTACAACGTAAGGTCCTCGATTTTTCATTATACCATGGAATGGTCCTCGAGATCCATCCCTAGTGTGCCCTTCCTCAACGTCGTGGCCTTATCTCACATGTAAGCTAAAGATTCCCTACTCATGCCCTATGCAATGATGTGGGTTACTATGCAAAGAACATGAGCCCCATAGATAAATGTTATACCCCAACAACATGGGTTTAGGTATCAAACCATGGATTAGTGACCAAGAATCATCCATGATGTGACAAACCTCAAAATGGCCACCATGCCCTTTCCACATGGAAAATATGGGCTAGGGCCTCATGTATTTCCTATGTAGAACCCGAAAGCCACATGTTATGGACTAAAACTCTAGATCTTCACCCTGGAACACGACTTCGGTCATGAGAACCATCCTTGGTGTACTAAACATTCAAATGTGACAACACATCTTACTCACATGCCAAATATTGTATATGCATGGCCTATGTTCTGGCTTAAGCCCCCACACATGGCATGTAAGGCTTAGAGATAAATTCCATGGACTTAGAACCTAGGTTTTTGAACAAAACTATGCCCTTATCCCCAAGAAACATATAAAGTATTTCAGACCTCGAAATCACCACCATATCAAAATTGGAGGCCATAGATTATGTATTATGGGCATGTGTGATGCCTCGAGCAATGAAACATGGCATGTGATCCCCATATAAATATATGTTATGGCCTAGTGCCTTTCCTTTTATCCCTAAAACATGGCATGAGCATCGAGAACCATGATTAGTATGTTAATTCTCAAACTGATGGACATATCTCACTCATATGTTAAATATTTCCTATGTAGGGCATGTGTGGTTGTTTGGGGTGCTACACATGACCCATGAGACCTAGAGGAAACTATATGAACTTAAGCTCTAGAAGTCAATCCCAAACCATGGCCTAGTTGTAAAAAAATATTCATGGTGTTATACATCCCAAATTGGCAACCATATCCCACTTGCAGGCCAAAAATTCCTTCTCTAAGTCGTATGTGATGAACTCAAGTCTTGGGTAGAGTTAGGAGTCATTTATGGGTAATTATGGGTAAATAGAGGGTAATTAGGTGTTAATTAGTGATAATTTAGGGGTAATTTGTGGTCAATTACAGGTAATTAAGGGTCATTTAGGGGTAATTATTTGGTAATGAGATGTGGTAATTGGGGCTTAATAAGTGGTCAATTCTGGAGTAATTAGGGGTTAATTAGTGGTAATTAGGGGTCAATTATGGGTTAACTAGGGGTAATTAATGGTGATTATGGGTAAATACGGGTCATTTAATCCCAAGGGCTTAGCTAAACTAGTGGTTGCCCATGATTTTGGGCATTTAGTTAGGTTCATGCCAACATGTGCCCATTTTGTTTCCCTATGTCTAAGGCCCACTAGTCTACATTGACGGGTTTACTAGGGAATATGCCATCTATGAAAGTTTAGAAGCATCCCTTGGGTTTCTCCATGAGGTTTTCCTTGGAAAAAAGTAGGGGTCATTTATAGGTTATCAAGGGTTAATTAGTGGTAAGCACAAATTATTTAGAGGTAATTAATGGTCAAGTAGGGGTCATTTAGCTGCAATTAGTGGTTAATTGGGGGTAATTAGGGGTCGATTATGGGGTTAATTAGGGGTCAATTATAGGGTAATTAGTGGTAAATTTCAATAGTCTTTAAGAGGATGGATATTGAGAACATACCTGGAAAATATATTTAGGGTCAATACTTATAACCCCCCCCCCAATTCATGAGAATTGAACTTTTTGGCAGTGGTCTTTAAAACACCACCTCCAAAAGTAAAATTCTCTTGACTTTTTTTGGGGGGGCGGTTTAGAAAACCACCTTGAAACATATATTTAGGGGAGGTCTTTCTAAATCACCCCCTACACGTCATGAGAATTTAATAATTAGAGGTGGGTTTTTATAAACCGCCGCCAAAAGTTCAATTCTTAAGACTTTTGGAGGGTTTTTTTTAAAAACTGCCTTGAAAAAGATATTTAGGGAGGGTCTTTAAACCCCTCCCCCCCCAAATTCATGAGAATTGAACTTTTGGGGAGGTTTTAAAACAACCACCCCAAAAATTCTAATTCTCATGACTTTGGGGGGGGGGGGTTTAAAAACTGCCTTCAAAAACACCTTTAGGGGGTCTTTCTAAAACCCCCTCCAAAAAGTCCTAAGAATTGGAATTTTGGGGGCGGTATTTAAAAAACCACCCCTAGAAGTCCAATTCTAATGACTTTTGAGGGGGGTTTTTAAAAATCGCCCCCAAAGGCCTAAAAACACTTTTAGGGGCAGTTTTAGCAAAACTGTCGCAAGCCAAAACCGCCCATAAAAGGGTGATTTCTTGTAGTGTGCAAAGTCTGTATAACATTCTAGTGAACAATCTGTGCAGAGATCGCACATCGAAATAGCGATCGAGCTATTATATAAGTGCAAAGCATGCATAACATTATAGTGAATAATTTGTGCAGAGATCGCACATCGAATATATTGATCGATCTATATCTATATCTATATCTATATATATATATATATATATAAGTGCAAAGTATGTATAACATTATAGTGAACAATCTGTCCAGAGATTGCACATTGAATATTATTATTTTATTGGAAAAATACTTTATGTTAAATTTTAATTACAAAGTTTTGTAATTATGACCAAGTTTGGTCAAGGATGAATGTAATTACCGAATTATTATTATTTAATAAATTAAAGTATGAGACAAACACCCAAGGGAACTGTTAAATGAGTGTTCATTGACCCACTAGGAGGAATGGAAGCTGTTAGAAGGCATGGGACAGATGGCAGCAATTGCACTTCACCACTAGTTTTTGGTTATGGGACAACTACCCCTACAAATGTGGCATTCTCCCCCAGGTGGAGGGAGTGAGCAGGCAACTCATTTAATGACCAGTTAACAACTGAAAAGGCCTATGCAACCTACATAAGGAAAATTCAAATTGAGCAGGTAGATCCTACACAATATTTTCTGCAGAAATATTCCTCATGTGCATTAGGTGATGACTGAGAGATTCGGATAGGGAGGCTGTAATGTCCCCATTCAAATAAGTGCATAGTAAGACAATCCCATCAATCCTACTAGTTTCCTACGTTGGATGGGCACATGTGGTATGGTAATAAGGAAGCTAATAAATGATATTTAGACATTAGAGGGGTTCAAGCATTTAATAAATATGGTGAATAAATAAATTCAAGATAAATTCTAAGTGGCAAGTGGTTTTGGAGACATATGGAGGTGGTGGGACCCACACTAGCTTGATTTTTCATAATACATGGTATTTCTCTTTTGCAAATTCGAATTAATGGGAATCTGAACACGATTCGGTGAGTTGGTAAGTCATAACACATGTCATTGAGCATCTTAGGTTGAAGTGGGAAGGATTGGTAACCTCCATGGAAGATAAAGAGTCAAAGTGGAAGTTTGTGGACACTTGGGCTAGATTCCCTAGCCCCTATGACACCAATGATGGAGCATCTATGACAACTATGAAAAATTGCAGACCTGACCTCTGACATCTGACCACTATGGCATTTCAGCACAAAAAATAGGCTCAAGGAAGGCGAATTTGGGAGTTGGAGAAGCCAAAGAGACTCAAAATCGAATTTGGGAGAAGATGGAAGGTTGGAACTAGGAGACAAGTGGCAAATGTGGAATATTTCCTATATGGAAATATATTGAATCTATTGAGAGGATTTAGACCCTTAGAAGGCTAATTTTGGTTATAAAATGTAGAAATGAAGTATGAGAATGGCTTTTGATGATTTGAGAAAAATTGCATTTGTGAAGAGAGAGCTAGTGGATGACTAGTTTCTTGCCTTAGCCAATTTCGAGGGTGAAAGATTCCCATCCAAGTTGGTGTTTGGAGAGGCCACTTAGGTCTTTCATGGTGATTTAATGGAGTTTGTATTTGTAGGTAGAAGCTACAAGAAGTTTCATGTTTTGGTTTAGTGCAGCACTTTCTCTCCACCATTTCCAGTTTTGAAGGCATATTCATGCTCCTTGAGGGGGGGCGTTTTTGGTGAGCACTTGTGCTTCTTGAGAGAGATTATCATTATATATTTCTGATTGTAATAGATTCATACCCTCTGTTATTAATATTTAGAAAGTATCAGGTCGAAATACCCACTGGTTGTATGCAAAACTATTGATTAATGAGCAAACAATGTCCATTTTCCCAATGCATTGATGTATGACACTATAATGTTGATTATTTCGAATGGATGGATTATTCTCTGATATATTTGTGATAAATATACTGCCATGGATGTCTTATACAAGTTTCATGTACTTTACTTGAGCATTTGAAGCATTTTTACTCAGTTTAGTTGTATTGGGAGGTGAAATAGTGCCATTTCCCCAAGGGTCGAATTGGGGGTTTTTGCTGTTGAATGTGAGAGAGTTAGAACAGTAGTAAAAATAAATTAATGGTGCATATGAGACCTTAATCACATACTTAACACATTATATACCTCTGTTCATAAATTTGTGGGAGTTTGGAGGCATTTGGAAGGCCATTTGCAGTGTTACCCGGGGGGGATTTAATGCACAAATTACTAGTCAAAATTACATATATTGATCAGAATACAAATCAAGTTTGCAGCAGTATTTGGAGGGCCATAAAACATCCCTGAACCTGATATTCAAGTCTAAATACCATTCATACACTCCTACAGAAGATTTGGGAGCATTTGGGTTGATTTGGAGGTCAAAACAGTTAAACTAGTCAAAGGTCGAAATTGGGGAAAAAGTGGAAAAATTGGCATTTTAATAGAATTTTGAAAAAGGGTCATTACAAGTGGTATCAGAGCATGGTCTTGGAACCTGATGGTATTAAAAATAAGCCAAACAAATAAAACACCACCCTTTGAATCAGTAGTTGAAGAAGTTTTGGTTGAAGAAGAGATAGTAGCAGAAAAAGAGTTTTTTTGTAAAACAATGGGTAGAGAGGAGGAGGAAAAATTAAGACATAAGGGGGAATTTATTGAAGCCTTAAAACCATGTTTTGAAGGAATTACCATGTTTGTGGTAGATATGAATAAACAAATGATGAAAGGTTTCAAATTGTTGGGTAGCCAACTTTCAGGCAAAGGGATGATAGGAGATAATAGTGGTTCACACTCAGGAGAAAAGATGAAAGGGAATGAGCATATTTTCTCAAGTACAGGATCTCATAATAGACCTGATGAATTTCAAAGCACACAAAGGCATACTGCACCTAAATTTCTCACACCCAAAGAAGAGCCCAATCTTGAATTGGATTACAAGACAATAGTAAATGATTGGAATGATTTGAATGAAGAGTGTAAAAGAGGTGTACCACTCAGTGACTACATTGATGCTATGCAAAAGATTAAAATGAAGGGAGACAATAGGAGTCGATTCCAAAACAAAGAATTGAATAGTGCTATTGGAAAAATGTCACTTCCTACTTTTGATGGTTCTTCTCAAAATTCTGCTAACACTTGGGTGCAAAAATTGGATGTATATTTTCAGCTGAATCCTATGTTGGAAGAGGATGCATTAAAAATGGCCATTTTGCATTTGGAAGGAGATGCCAATGAATGGTGGTTTCATGGGATGAAAACCTTGGGTCATAATCAGGTTAAAACATATGGAGAATTTGTTGACAGGGTACTAGAAAGATTTGAACAAAAAGATCCAGAATTGCCTTTCAAAGAACTAGCTCAATTGAAGCAAACTGGGTCCCCTACCGAATATATGTTGGACTTTCAAAAATTATCAGTCAAGGTGGCTGATGTATCTATGGGAAGATTAGTATTACTTTTCACTGAAGGTTTGGCTGAACCCTTAATAGGTTTGGTCAAAACCCACAAGCCAACTACATTAAAAAATGCAATGAGCTTGACTAGGGATCTCCAAAATGTGCTTCCTAGAACAAGATTTCCTCCTAAGCCTAGCTACAAATTTGAAAAGAAACCTTGGCAAAGGGATGGATATGATAAGAAACCTTGGAAAAGAGATTCATTTGAGAGGAATAAAAAAGGGACTAAACAGGGATGAACTTAGAAAAAATAAATTGTGCTTCACATGCTTCCAACCATGGACACCGGGGCACAAATGTACCAAAGGAAAGGCTCAATACATAGAAGTATTTTCTGACAATGAGGGGTATGATGGGGGCATGGATGAAGATGGAAATATTTCAGATCAAGAAGAGGCATATGAGACAACAGTAGAAGAGGAAAGACAAGAATAAAATCAGCCTTCACCGGACAAAGCAAGAATGACAGTGCTTTTAGCAGTACCTCGCTATCATACTATCCGATGCAAAGGTGTGGTACAAGGACAAAGAACTTTAGTTTTGGTAGATGGAGGAGCCACTCATAACTTCATTGATACAGAGATGGTAGAGAAAAGAAAGATACCTATTGAACCATTTGATGGCTTCACAGTTGTCATTCCCAGTCACAACACAATGCAATGCAAAACATGGGTTCCAAAGCTGCAAGTCATCGTAGGTAACTATACTTTTGTTGATAGTTTTTATGTGGTTGATGTTGCTGATACTAATGTGGTTTTGGGAGTGCAATGGTTGTATTCAATAGGAGATCATACAGTAAATTATCAAATTCTCGAAATGAAATTCCAAGATTCAAAAGGAGTACAAAGAATTGTGAGAGGGCAACACACTTATCCAAATCAAGTAGTAACTTGCAATATTATGAGATCTATATTGAGGCATGGGGATATAGAATGGGCTGCTGAATGTCATATTACATCTCCCAAGCCAACTATAAATATTTTCAAACACCCAAAGGAGATAGAGAGACTTTTGCAAAAATATGAAAAGGTTTTTAGAGACCTTCCACATGGTAGGCCACCGGATAGGGGGTTTGAGCACAGTATTATTTTGGAGGAGGGTACTTCACCCATTCAGATACCACCTTATAGAAATCCTAAAAAGTTCAGATATGAGATTGAAAAATCTATCCAAGAACTCCTAGAGTTGGGACTCATTAGACCAAGCTCTAGCCCTTATGCTTCTTTAGTAGTGCTAGTGAAGAAAAAAGATGGAACATTGAGAATGTGCATAGATTTTAGAGCCTTGAACAAAAAGACTATCAAGAATAGGTATCCTATTCCTAGGATTGATGAGCTCATGGATGAGCTACATGGAGCCAAATACTTCTCAAAAATTGACCTTAGATCAGGGTATCACCAAATTCGAATGAAAGATGAAGATGTGCAAAAGACCATTTTTCGATGTCATTTTGGCCACTTTGAATTTCTTGTCATGCCTTTTGGGTTAACTAATGCTCCAGCCACCTTTCAAGCATGTATGAATAGGATATTTTGCAAGCAACTAAGAAGGTTTTTTTTGGTTTTCTTTGATGATATTCTCATTTACAGTAAAACATGGGAAGAGCATTTGCAAGAGTTAGAGATTGTGTTGAAAATCTTGCAAGAAGAGTCCTTATTTGCTAAGTTATCAAAATGTGAGTTTGGGATGAAAGAACTACTGTATCTTGGGCACATTATTGGGCGAGAAGGAGTGAAGGTACACATGGAAAAAATCAGGGCTATCTTGGAATGGCCATCACCAAAAAATATTACCGAATTGAGAGGCTTTATTGGCATATGCACCTACTACAGAAAATTTGTGAAAGGGTTCTCCAAGTTGACTTCTCCACTCACTGATTTGACTAAGAAGTATGCTTTCAAGTGGGATGAAGAGGCTGAAAAGGCCTTCCAAAAATTAAAGAGGTAATGAGTAGTTGTCCCATACTTGCACTTCCTGATTTTACTAACCTTTTGTTGTGGAATGTGATGCTTCAGGTGGAGGAATAGGGGCTGTCCTAAAGCAAGGCCAACACCCCATAGCCTCTGAGAGCAGAAAGTTGCAGCCTCATGAAAAAATTTACTCCATATATGATAAAGAAATGTTGGACATTATGCATGCATTGGACAAATTCAGACAATACTTGGTGGGCAACAAGTTTGTGGTGAAAACTGACCACAATAGTCTAAGGCACTTTCTCACCCAAAAAGATATAAATGAAAGGCAACAAAAGTGGGTAAGCAAGATTCAAGCTTATGATTTTGATATTGAATATGTCAAAGGAAAGAATAATATAGTAGTAGATGCTTTGTCAAGAAGGCCTTCTTTTTCTCTCATGGATATTGCCAAGGATTGGAAAAACATGCTACTAGTTGAATATGCCAAAGACAAATTTGCTTGTGATGTGTTGGAGGGAATCAAAGGGGATGATAATTATAGGATTTTGAATGGGCTGATATATTATAAGGGAAGAATTTATTTAGTTCATAACTCCAAGCTCAAGTACCGAATTTTGCAAGAAGCACATGATTCCCCACTAGCGGGCCATCCGGGGATCTTCAAAACTTATAGACAGTTGAGGCAAAGATTTTTTTGGAAGGGGCTGAAGGAAGATGTTCAGAAGTATGTGAATGAATGTAAAGCATGTCAACAAAACAAATCAGAACTTACATGTCCATCCGGCCTATTACAACCATTGCCCATTCCGGAGCAAAAATGGGACAGTATTTCCATGGATTTCATCACCGGATTGCCTAAATCCTTGGGTAAGGATTGCATCTATGTGGTAGTTGATAGGTTGACAAAATTTGCTCATTTCTTTGCTGTTACATCATCTTTTAGTGCTGCACAAGTGGCTGATATTTTTTTCAAAGAAATCTTCAGATTGCATGGGCTCCCCAAGAGCATTGTCAGTGATAGAGATAGTAGATTCATGGGTGCTTTTTGGCAAGAACTTTTTAGATTGGTAGGCACTCAATTGACTCCAAGTACCAGCTATCATCCACAAACTGATGGAAAAACAGAGAGGGTAAACCAATGGTTGGAAGGATACCTAAGAAACTATGTGGGAGGGCAGCAAAAAGCATGGGCAAAATGGCTACACTTGGGTGAGTTTTGCTACAACACCAATTATCATATGTCAATAGGAATGTCTCCTTTCAAAGAATTATATGGTTATGATGCACTTACATTTTCTGACATTCTATTTGGTGATAGTAGATCCCCAAAGGATAAAGATTGGGTGGAAGAGAGCCAAGAAATTTTAAAGCTCTTGAAAGACAATTTGTAGGTTGCTCAAAATCAGCAAAAACAATATGCTGATAGGCATAGAGAAGAAAGAACCTTTCAAGTCAATGATTTAGTATATTTAAGGTTGTAGCCTTATAAACAAACATCTCTAAAAAAGAATGGAGCAGAAAAATTAAAACCAAGGTACTATGGGCCATACAAGGTAGTGTGGAAGGTTGGAGAAGTAGCATATGAACTAGAACTTCTGGAAGGGAGTAAAATCCACAATGTATTTCATGTTTCTTGTCTCAAGAAAGCTCTTGGTCAGCAAATCATCACTTCAGAAATACTTCCTCCTTTGGATGATGAAGGTCAGCTCACACTTGTTCTGGAAAAGATTTTGAAGACACGGGAAATAAGGTTGAGGAGTAGAATCATCAAAGAATATTTAGTGTAATGGAAGGACTTACCAAATGAAGATGCCACATGGGAAGAGGATAATATTTTGCAGCATCCAAATATGAAATTGCTTGAGGACAAGCAATCTTGGGTGGGGAGGACTATAATGTCCCCATTCAAATAAGTGCATAGTAAGACAATCCCATCAATCCTACTAGTTTCCTAGGTTGGATGGGCACATGTGGGATGGTAATAAGGAAGCTAATAAATGATATTTAGACATTAGAGGGGTTTAAGCATTTAATAAATATGGTGAATAAATAAATTCAAGATAAATTCTAAGTGGCAAGTGGTTTTGGAGACATATGGAGGTGGTGGGTCCCACACTAGCTTGATTTTTCATAATACATGGTATCTCTCTTTTGCAAATTCGAATTAATGGGAATTTGAACACTCTTGGGTGAGTTGGTAATTCATAACACATGTCATTGAGCATCTTAGGTCAAATTGGGAAGGATTGGTAACCTCCATCGAAGATAAAGAGTCAAAGTGGAAGTTTGTGGACACTTGGGCTAGATTCCCTAGCCCATATGACACCAATGATGGAGCATCTATGAAAACTATGACAAATTGAAGACCTGACCTCTGACATCAGACCACTATGGCATGTCAACACCAAAAATCGGCTCAAGGAAGGCGAATTTGGGAGTTGGAGAAGCCAAAGAGACTCAAAATGGAATTTGGAAGAAGATGGAAGGTTGGAACTAGGAGACAAGTGGCAAATGTGGAATATTTCCTATATGGAAATCTATTGAATCTATTGAGAGGATTTCAACCCTTAGAAGGCTAATTAGGGAAAAATTTAGGGGCGAAATTTCGCCAATTGGCTATTTTTCGGGTCTTTTTTCAAAAAATAAATTTGCTATTTGGTCATTTTTAGACTCTAATATCGCCTATATTTATATAAAATATGTTTTTTTATCATAATATTCGCCAAAAATTACAAGTTTTAGTAGTAAAATGTATGTTTCATATTTAGTATTCGCCTACCAATCTATGTATATGTTTTTTTCAATCCAAAATAATCGCCTAGAATACTATACTTAGGTATACTTTTATAATCCTTAAAAAATACCCTGAGGCTAATGTTGGTTATAAAATGTAGAAATGAAGTATGAGAATGGCTTTTGATGATTTGAGAAAAATTGCATTTGTGAAGAGAGAGCTAGTGGATGACTAGTTTCTTGCCTTAGCCAATTTCGAGGGTGAAAGATTCCCATCCAAGTTGGTGTTTGGAGAGGCCACTCAGGTCTTTCATGGTGCTTTAATGGAGTTTGTATTTGTAGGTAGTAGCTACAGGAAGTTTCATGGTTTGTTTTAGTGCAGCACTTTCTCTCCACCGTTTCCAGTTTTGAAGGCATATTCATGCTCCTTGAGGGAGGGCGTTTTTGGTGAGCACTTGTGCTTCTTGAGAGAGATTCTCATTATATATTTCTGATTGTAATAGCTTCATACCCTCTGTTATTAATATTCAGAAAGTCTCAGGTCGAAATACCCACTAGTTGTATGCAAAACTATTGATTAATGAGCAAACAATGTCCATTTTCCCAATGCATTGATGTATGACACTATAATGTTGATTATTTCGAATGGATGGATTATTCTCTGATATATTTGTGATAAATATACTGCCATGGATGTCTTCTACAAGTTTCATGTACTGTACTTGAGCATTTGAAGCATTTTTACTCAGTTTAGTTGTATTGGGAGGTGAAATAGTGCCATTTCCCCAAGGGTCGAATTGAGGGTTTTTGCTGTTGAATGTGAGAGAGTTAGAACAGTAGTAAAAATAAATTAATGGTGCATATGATACCTTAATCACATACTTAACACATTATATACCTCTGTTCATAAATTTGTGGGAGTTTGGAGGCATTTGGAAGGCCATTTGCAGTGTTACCCGGGGGGGATTTGATGCACAAATTACTAGTCAAAATTACATATATTGATCAGAATACAAATCAAGTTTGCAGCAGTATTTGGAGGGCCATAAAACATCCCTGAACCTGATATTCAAGTCTAAAGACCATTCATACACTCCTACAGAATATTTGAGAGCATTTGGGTTGATTTGGAGGTCAAAACAGTTAAACTAGTCAAAGGTCGAAATTGGGGAAAAAGTGGAAAAATTGGCATTTTAATAGAATTTTGAGAAAGGGTCATTACAGAGGCTATGTGAGTGCATTGTAAGTCTGCAAATTATTCTGAGAAGGAGAACCAGAGGTGTTGGTGCAGGTCGCTTTGACTACTAAGTTTTCAAGACTGGATAACTATTACTACTGCAAGTTGAGGTCCTAAGCTTCTAAGTTTCTTCCTCTTGGTGGTTCAGTGAACAGGCTCGGGGGTCCTAAGGCAAGTAATTTGGATGTCTTCAGGAATTGGTTGGGTGGAACAAGCTCCTTGGGTTGTTTGTTTCCCTACAGATTAACCAGGTTTTGTTGTTTCTTATTTTGTTTACAGTTTAAGAATTCTGTTTAGTGAAATCATCAAACTCTGTTTTGTAAATGTATTTATTTCTGATATTTGTTTAAGTCTGAATGATAGGCTTTGTTAAAAATCTGATTAGAAAATCAACTCTATATTTTTCCACATGTTGTTATTTGCATCGTACTCTAGTATAGAGAAGCAAATTAAATTATAGATGAGAGATAGGCAGATTGCCATTGATTAGACAATTAATTACAGTAAGTGCTATGATTATAATTATGTCCTATATCTAAACATAGTAAAATTTACTGTATAGTATCAACAGTGTTATAGGATTCTTTTATTATTTCATGAAATATAATTATAGTTTAATTTCTGCACAGACATATAATTTCCTCTTATTTCTATTCAATCAAGATAGAAAACAAATGCAATTAAAATCATACATATCATGTTTTCCAAGTAATAGTGTTTCCAATGATTTTAACAGCTGCTAGAACTGATCAATAAATAGTTTTCTTATCTTTACATATACCATAATTCTTCATTATTTTCTTGTTAGATTTCATGTATCAATTATTTATTTCAATAGTATCAAAACCTAATACATTGTAAACCCTAACTCTATATACAAACATAATCTTTTCTATCTCAAAGACAAACTGTGGATTTTATTCGAAGCATGATAACATTATAATTTATTAAACCCTAATTAGCATTCGAGACTACTGCATTACAGTAAATTTCACTTAGTAGAATGCATTCCCTGTATCTTTACTTAAACGACAGGTTATATCTCTAGTAAGAAAACATGGATAGTTCTTGGAAACATTCACATTTTACAAGTGAGGAACCAGTTCTTGGTTTCTAACACTTCTGTTTACACAAAGTATTTAAACGTCACTATTTTTCAAATAGTCGAAAGTAAAGGTTGGACAAACCCTAACACAGGCCCGATGGCATTTGAAAGTCTTAGGTAGGGTATCCTTTGTAAACGAAAACTAGAGTATGGAGGCAAAACCTTCACAAAAACTTTTAATAGTACAAACTACTTCAGCTATTTTCCAAATCATGATTATCAAACAACGAAGAATGATGTACAGGCATATAAGTATGCAAGCCTTAAACTCTCGGCCAACATTCGAATAACTAAAACAATAACCCTATTCATTATAAAACATTGTTGTTTTGCTTAAAAAGACCACAGTCCATATATTCGTTTACAGAAACGATTTCACCATCATAACAATTATAATAAAAAACAATTTGCTTTTATATCTTCATCAACGATTGGGAATCTCAGTATTACACAGTAAATCTGGTAGTTTCAAACCATTGGAACAATCAAATGACGAGGGTTTACTCCTTAGAGTTTACAATACCAAAAACGAGTCACTTTTTCATTAAACTCTTACAATGGACACTGCATCAAAACTACTAGCCAGCACGATAGTAGAGCTAGGAACATAGTATTACTATCCACAAAGTTCTTGAACAAAAACCGTGTCAAAATCCAAATACCCAAAACTGTTTCAAACACCATTCATGGACTTCAACTAACAGGATGGCCAACGAGGTAAGGAAACCACCGAAGCTTACCGGTGAACATGCAAGACTCCTCCTTCATCTCCAAGAGAATGGTTCTCTGAAGAAGGCTAACCTGCCACAAAAACAACACATTGGTTAAACAAGATTTCCACATTACGTATGAAGGTTTGTAAAACAAGGAGATGGGTAAGAAATATTTTTACCTTCGTATCAAGGAGACTTTCCTGTAGACAAGATTGATGAAGCCAACTTCCAGCTCAGAAAAAACAAGATTTCCAATTCCGAGAAACAACAATGATTACCACGTACCGAGGTTTGAAACTAGTGCCATCGCTCAACAAAAACCTTAGATAAACATCTCTCAAACTCATAAAGTGAAATAAGTTGCAGGCTCAAACCCTTCAACAAATAAATCACTGTGACTTTGCAATACCTTAGCTTGGCTTCTTAAAAAAAGAACTGTCACTTACAGGATGAATGCACAGAGGTCACGGGTTCGAATTCGGAGAACCAAACACTAACAAACCCTAAAAATCCTCAGCCTGTCGGCCGGCCTCTCTCTCGAACCATTGCCCAGCAAAATGAATGCCAAGAAACATGTTCAAAGTTGATGTAGTATGCAAATAGGGTTTTTCATTACAATCTCAAGGTTTCACAAATCAATGGTGGAGATCATTGCCCATCGGGTGTATTGGAATATGGACAACCACCATATTTATTACTCTATTAATTGTTACAACCACGAAGTGTCAAATCAACAGTTCAATGGGTAAGGATAGTTACAGGTAAGACTCGTATCACTTGTTTAGCAAACTCCTTCACATATCCTTGGCCACGGTAGCATTCACTCGTGTTTCCACTAATTACCACTGTCAGGAAACTTCAATGCCAAGACCAGGATCGACGTCGTGATACAACCCTTTTGTACTCAATACTCATTACGATGGTAACACCTGCCATGTCACCATCTCGACGTTAATTCATTACATATCAATCCATTGTTTTAATAGTATCAAAGGTATGTTGAATGAATTTGTTCGTATAGGTTGACTATGGGATATATTCCATAAAAATTCATAGTATTGCACCATCGATTAATTCATATAGTTCTCGTATGAGGGATACCTAGAATTCATAATTGACATGTTAATCCAATTTGTATTCTATAGTTAGGATTTATATATATATATGGTTTTTACATAGTTTAAATTGTTACTAAACTTCAAGTAGAGTTGAATTAAAAGTCTAAATGTATCATAACATTTCATGTGGTATCTTTGTATAGTTTCAAAGCCCACACACAGTCAAGTATCCATAGATTGATGGATATTACATTAATGGTTGAAATAGATAGTATAAGTATCATCATAATACTTAGTTTTTGTATTATAGCCTATATCATAACAAGCCTTAGAGAAAAGCATTTTGTTGACATATTCATTCCGAATGGAGTATCGATTCAAATTATGCTATTGTTGCAAGATGATTACATGTTCAAACATCATATTTAGAACAGATAAGAGATCCATACCTACAGCAAAGAGTTACATAGATTTCTTTAAAAACATTGACGGCCATTGGAATTTTTAAATACTCTTAACACCTGTGTTGTCGCTTTTGCTCTTACCTGTGAATATACGCATGAAGGATGGGTACAAATGCTTTAGCCAACAAAGATAAGTAAGCCTTGGGGCACCTCGAGGGACCCCTTTCATCATCAATAAGAAACAAGTTGTTAGTAACCTCTCAAAAGAACTCTGTCTCAAAGAAATATTACAAACGAAAATAATTTAGCATCTTAATCGTTATAGAAGTATGACGTGTCACTATCTTAAAATGTCATTGGTTAAAATGACACAATAGTTAAGTTTTTTTCTACATTAATGATTTTGTTATTGAATATTGTTTTAATAAATATTTATTACTTCCACATTGCATTTTAATATTAATTGTTGTTTTTAAAAGTTTTAAATTTTTACGAAATTACGGGATGTTACACATAGATCCCTGCGACTCTGTTCAATTACAAAACTCTATCCATAAATAAATGGAGAGGTCGTTATTCAAAGCTTTACCAATACTATATGCAACCAACGATTACGGCTCTGTTGAGTAATATGGAGAGGAACTAACACAATAGTTGTATGAGCAGAGATAAAATAATACCCATGGCACAAGATCGCATCCTCACTCATAGCGCAACGATTACTCACTGTCTCCTTCTTCGCAGAGGTTTCCTTCTCATCACAGAGATCACCTACCCCCCAAGCTCTCTCCTTGCATAGATCAAACGTTTTATGCAAACGACACAATGTCGAGCTGGATCTCTCTCCTCCTTGCTCCAATCTTGTATATATATCTATATACTTAAGACTGTCTCTCATCTTTGGAGAGTCCATCCTCTTTAGGGAAGATACCCCTTCCGCCATGTGGAGGTCAAATTCATTGATAAATAGGAGACAACTTTTCCAAGTGGCAGCTACAAGGATTCCTTAAGATGGCTCAGTCTCTTCTCTTGAGAGAGGTCGACAACATCCCACAAAATAAGGTTGGCACCCTTTCAAATATCTTAACCCTTTTACCCTAAAATATATCCATAATAATATTACTATTTTATATTTGCAAATAACAATTTAATATGTATATATATGAAAAGAAAGAATTACCTTTCCTTACGGTTTAAAGACTATATTCCCTTTTAAAATCAACTCTTAGGCTCAAGCTACTTCCATATTGCGCTACCTAAAACCATTTTATCCTTCCAAAAATATTTCTTAGGCAAAGCAATGTATATATTATATAATAATTCTTTTCTTAGAATCATCCTCTACTCTTATTATTTCACATAATAATCTTCTCAAATATTTCTTTTTATATATAAGTGGGACCCTTCTTCTAACTAATACTTTATGTCTATATTAGACAATAGCAATTTATTATCCATTGATATTATGATATACAATCATAACCAAAATACACAATTGTGTAACTATATGTAATGAGAAAATGATCTCTTTTCCACCATTCCACTACAATTCTTTAACATGGAAAAGGATTAGCTTATTTCGATTATAAGATTTTTAAAGATAATTCTATGGTACCCCTTCTGGTATTTAATATTTTAGTCATATATCATAAGCAAATATAACTTGTCGCCTTAATATGCGAAGGGTACATGGATTTGTAATGCTCAAGGATAACACTAGGTTCATATTCACTAGACTGTCTCTAACTTAAGCCTATAAACCTTTTAGGAAGAAAACCGTGAACATCAACAATTCACCCCTCATGATCAAGGCACTAGGATAACAATATTTCATCATCAACTATTTATCTATTACCCTCTAACCCTAGTGGATTCGTTGCCCCGTCATTTAGTTGTGTCAAAACTTTCAGACTCCTAGGTCTATAATCAACAATTACAACTTATGAAATAAATAGCAACACTTACAAGGTTTAGTGGTGGGGACTTGGCCTTGAGCTCCTCACCAGAAACAAGTACATAGTTATATTTCTAGTTACAAAAGAATAGGGAAAAGATGGATGTTACATCCTCCCCCCCTTAAAAGATAACACCATCCTCGGTGTTGGTAATCTTTTATTTCTTTATCTTCAACTTTTAATCGTCTTCGAGCTTCTACACTTCTTGTATGTCGTTGTCGCTCCTTTTCATTTCATAACCTACACTTTACACAACCCATACAAGGTCTTGCAAAATTTTTCAGTATGACATAAACATACCATTCTTTTTCAATTTCTATCAGAAGGTAAACAATAAGTTCTTTTGCAACATAGTGTTGTTGCTATTCATGGAAAATAATCCAGTCTTTTTCATTGAAGTTTATGTTCTTATCACCATAAGACAATATAATACATGATCATTGTTCAATATAAATAAAAAGAATGATTAGGTAAAGCAATAATTTATTTATCTTTTGGAGGGCATCCTTCACTTCCAACTCTCGGACTCTTAGCTATCCCTTAACTTGCAATAGACATTCCTCTCATTCACGAGTTAGTACCATATATCATATATTTTCAATCAACAAACCTCAAACTTGACATTCATCCTCATCCTTGGATGAATTTTTGCATTACTTATAGTATTATTTGCATACATAATACTCAAACATTAGGGAAGCTAATAGCACGTTTACTTGGTAGCTTTTACCTTGTGTTCTTTTGTTATATCATGGAGATGAAAGACTTGAATAACACTTTGTTGAACATAACTTTCCCTTGATATTTAGGACTTCAATAACACTTTGTTGAACACAAAACTCTCCTTTGAGATCTGTCACCAATTTAAGTGTGGTCTTACAGGCTTTAAGCTTTCAAGATTACTCCTCTTTTGATTGTTAGTCAAAAAGTTTCCTTCTCAAAAAATATCAAGCATCGTCATGTTTCCCAGATGTTATTTTTAATTTTATGCGCCTAGGTCTTGCCATTGATGATCACCGTCTCTTTCTTTCTTCCACTCAAGCTCTCCTGCTTGAGTCTGGGAATTTTCTTTCTTTTCCCCTCAAGCTCTCTTGCTTGAGTCCAAGAAATTATTTTCTTTTCCATTCAAGCTCTCTTGCTTGAGTCCAGGAAATTATTTTAGTATGGTTAGAGCTTGATCATCAATTTCACCACTTGGTGTTTTTCCTTTTTGATATTACCTTTCTCTTTTTTTATGACTCATTAATAATTATGATATTATTTTTATCCACACTCACTGTCAATCACCATATTTGACTACTTGCGACCCATAAAATTGGTTCTCATTGTGGCTTCCATTCCATCACCAAGTCCTCGGAATATGTTACAACTCCACAGATAGTTAGTCGCAACATCATATCATCAATCCACCAACAATAGGTTCACCTATTTATTAATCAACCATTCACATTTCATATGCTTTGATGATTTAAATTTCACTATACTTAGTCTTCAAGTTTTGATATTTATTCAAACCCTTGTAATATGATCACAATATTTTATGCACAACATGTATAATGCTTTTGTTGTTTAACAAGTTACGCAGATACTGACAATCTACTAAAAACCACTTGTTAGTGCACTTCCTGCATCCCAGTCAAAATTTAAGAAATTTATTTTCTAACTGTTCAGTTTATATAATCCTATAACCAAACATATATATTAAGATGTTAAAACTCATCACTCACTCCTAAGTGATTTAACTCTAATATCCACACAAGATAGATTATAATCAACATTCCATTTTGATTATTATTTTCATCGGTCATAAATCATGGACACAATCCTGCAATGTTAGTACATAAACATTTATTGTTCCCTTTCATAAACTATGCTTTCTCAAGGAGTATAGTAACTTATCCACTTGATAAGTTTACAATATTTCCAATAATGCAAATTTATAATGGCTACTCTATTCACCAATCCAAATGTTTAACTTGTGTATTCACAATAAAATCGCAAGACTATGGTCTTATTGACTAAATCCGTTGGTCCATATTTATATATATAGAACAATTCCATAGACATGTATTCATAAATTAAGGGTAAAAATTATAACCCAACTTACATCTTCCAGTATATGAACGTAATACCTCAAAACTAAAGACAAAATGAAAGTATTGCTTGTAAACTTATGGATTTCAATCCGACCAATTGTATTGGGAAATGTAGTAAAAGACATCGTCATAAAATTTAATCTTTCTATCTCTTTGGTCACCTCTGTTAATATTTGGTTGAGCTTTGATCTTTAATTCTTTTGGATGCAGAGACTTGAATCAATGAGACAATTCAATCCATGAAATTCATACAACCATAACACAAGATATGCCCTAGGGAAAATCCTCAAAATTGTGAGAACAAAAACCCCAACAATTCTTCTCAGTATAATATAATGGATAACAAAGAATGCTTTCTTTTACAACATAGTAGATTTCTTTCGGAAGATAAGATAACCAAACACTCTTGATGAATATACGAAAGAAATAGAGAAGAGAGATCAATCAGATGTCTATCCAACACAACAATAACAAGCATGAACAATACACTGCGCAAAGAGAAGCACCTTGCCTTCAATGGAGAAGAGAATTCACTTCATAATGGATTCATCAATCTCGTACAACATATTTATACATTATTCTCTTCTATTTTTAACTTCTAAATTTAGGATGAAATTTCCCTCAAACTAGATGTATTAATATTGCATGCACAGGTGCGCCCCACTTCTCATGTGGTGCTTTATCTCACTGAGCTTTCACTTAGGCTGAACTCACCTCTTAACTAAAAGCTTTCCCACTTAGTTAGGTGGATAACTTAAGTGTCGACATGCAAGTTTCAACTCGCGTGTCATCTTTTAGTTTAACATAAGTGTCATCATGCAATAACACTTAGTTAACTAGATCTTCTTTGTTGTCACTTAGTTAACTCTCTTTAACTGAAGTGTCGTCTTTTAGTTTAACTAAAGTGAAAATACTTTAGTTAACCATTCCTTCTTATTTAACACTTAGTTAACGGAAATCATGTTGATTGATTTACTTGAAGTGACCACTGTGAGTTCTTTAGTTAACTGAGGCATATCTTTAACCGATGCTTTAACTGAAGCATTGATACTTAACTGAAGCATTGATAATTGAAGCTTTAACAATTTGAGTTCTCTTTAATTAGCTGCATGGGAAATTTCGAATTCTCTTGATCTCTATGCTTTATCTTTTATTTCTTAATCTTTTACTGCATGGTCAATATGTGCTAACTTTAATTATACATCACATTACATCATACTAACAATAATTATCGGATGCTCTGATCATATTATATTATTCCGGACCAAATGATCATATGCTAAAGTAATTCACTTTATAGGTGATCAATCTCTAAAGGAGACTTAATAACAATCTGGTCATCATGGTTAATAATACATCACACAACATTAAATGATTTTAACAAGTAAAGCATGACCTTTATACGGAAGATCCACCTCTATACGGGAGGTCCACCTCTATACAGGAGGTTCATCTCATGGATACCTTTATATGGAAGGATCACATGATAATCATGACTTGACACACAAGTACGGAGTCTTGTCCAATAAGACTTACAACATCATTACTTTGATCAAGTACCTCTATATGGGAGGAATAACCTTTACACAGAAGGAAATCAAAGTGCTCACCTCTATATAGGAGGATCAATCTTGGTTGTACAAGATTGGTTTGGAGAATGTCTCATGATGTTGTATATTTAACACTCCCTCTCAGCGAGGGAGGCATTCTATTCCATACCAATCTTGTCTCGGAAGTACCTGAAATTCATCACTGACATAGGATTTGTTAACACATCTGCAATTTTATCACCAGTAGCAATGAACTAAAGTTTCACTGTACGTTTCTTGACCATGTCTCGGATGAAGTGATAATTCATTTCAATGTGCTTCGACTTGTCATGAAACACCGGGTTTTCAGAAAGCTTGATGCAACTCTGATTGTCACACCTAATAACTGTAGGCTCAATCTTTTCACTGAAAAACCTTGCAAGTAGCTTTCTAAGCCACACTACTTCTCGGTAGGCAACACTAGAAACTATGTATTATGCTTCGGTAGTGCTCTGGGATACGGAGCCCTGCTTCCTATTGGACCAAGATATCATAGCTGATCCTAGGCTATAACAGTATCTGTATGTACTCTTACGGTCCACAATGCTTCCTCCCCAGTCTGAGTCTGTATAACCAAGTAACATGACTCCTCCACTAGAGTCATATCTGAGTCCATATGAAATTGTACCTCGAAGGTACCTAAGCACATGCTTAACAATTGTCCAGTGTCTGTGTCTCGAATCAAACATAAATTGACTCAGAATGCTCACAACAATACATATATCAGGACTAGAATGTATCAAGTACATTAGCGGGCCTATAAGTTGTCAATCCAAAGTGGGATCTACTGGATCTGATCCTGATCCTGACTCATGAAGTTTCCTCATATTGGAAACCATCAATGTAGTCATAGATTTGCAATCTATCATGCCAAACCTTGGCAATATATCCACAGTGTACTTCCCTTGAGATAGAAAAATTTCATCTTTTCTTTTCCAGATCTCAAGGCCAAGAAAGTAATGCATTAGACCTAAGTATTTCATCTCGAACTCTGATGTGAGCTCCCTCTTGCACCAAGTGTTGATGTATTTGTAACTTCGGAAGATATTCACTTGTATATTACATTTGTATTTTATTGTATCCCCAACAGAGTTTATTATTCCTCTGATTGGAAGTGTCATCATTTGTATTTGCAAGTGTCGCAAGTTACATTATAAGTGTCGTAACTTATATTTGATGGGTTATTAGACCACCTGTGTGGGGTCGGCCTTGTATGTGTCATGTGGATGGTTTATTAGGCTTCCTTAGGAATTCGACCCAGTTAGGGTTAAAGGCAAGTCAAGTCATTGTATAAATAGAGAGTGTGTGTCTCTCATTCTATTCATTCACTCACTCATCCAACTCGCATAGTTGAGAGAGAGGAGTACGCACAAGTGGAGGAGGAGTAGCTACTGAAGACATTTATATTTTGGGGTTTGATCTTTGTGATCTTTGTATTGGTGCTCATTCTATCTCTGAGGAAGCTGCGGGGTTTTTCACCTTCTTGGTTTTCCCTGGTGAAATGCTTTGTATCTTTTGTCTCTTGCGTTTGATATGTTGTACATGTTGTTCTCTCAGTTAATATCCTATATCATATTGAATTAAATGTTGAAAAACTAACATGGTATCAGAGCTAGCCTGAAGGAAGGCATTGTATGGCATTTACGACACTTGTTTGTTAGGAACCCATGTCTTTACTTTGTTAGTATATTGTTGTTGGATGCATATGCTTTGTAAGTCGTCTTGTAGTATTTGTTGATCCATAGTTTGTGTTATTGTTGTTTGGCGCATATGCTTTGTAAGTCGCCCTTAGTATTGTTGATCCATAATTTTTATTGGCCCATGGTTTTTACCCATAGTATTGGTCCCTAGAATTAGTATATAAGTGTGTGTTGAGGCCTATGAAGGCACCGTGAAGTTATTTGTATTGAGCTTGCTCAAAGGAGGTTGCCCCCTCGAAGTGGCCTACGATCAATAAAAGTGATTCTGAGTTCTGTTATTACTGCTATCTCGTGTATTTTCATTAATTAATTGTTGCAGGTTCTTCACATTTGGTGTCAGAGCACTTTCTTGGGCTCGTTGGGTGGAATTTTTGCCAAAAAAAAATTTCACATCTGTTCCAAGTTCGGATCTAGGAATAATCCCTATCCGCTTAACTATGGGAAGTACTTGGGCATAAGCCCTAAAACTCATTGTGAGGAGTACCACAGGAACTCCAAAGTAGTTGGCCCATTGATAGGACTTGCCAGCGAAAAGGGAAACGGCCCCTACCTGATCGACTAGTTCCCACCCGTGAGGTAACCTAAGAGCTGTCATTTGTGGCAAAGCGGTTATCAGTTTTACCTGAGTCGTGGAGTGAGGGGTACTGCTCCAATACGCAAGCCATCAGACAGCATTGGTGGCCGAGTGAAACCCCTGAACTTTCAGGAATCCACACATACCTGGGGTCCATATCTATTTTGAGCTGAACTGTTGCTGACCATTGTCGTGCTGTTTCAAATCTATTTTAGATCCAGTCGTTTTCGATCCATTTGACACCGTTTCAGATCCCTCTATTTCCGATAACTTCTGCGTCGTGGCAGATCTATCTGTTTCAGATCCCTTTTGCACCGTAGTAGCTCCATTCTACAAAAAAAAAGAAGAAGAAGAGGGAACCCCTGTAATCCCATTCTGCATATTTCATTCCTGAGGACCTTATCCCAAATTCCACTTCCCAAAGCCCGAAATCCCACATTTTTCTATTTTCAGGGTTTGCCATAACTTCCTCGGATTTCACCCAATCAACTTCAAATTTACCACAAAGTTCTTTTTCTAATTTTGCTTCTTTGTCCCTCTGCCAAATTTTCCCATTCTTTCACCCCGCTTCTGAAATCTTCATTTTCTGCTTTCCTGTCCATTTGATAGTGTCCAAAACCTAGTCAAACCCCAATTACCCTTCATATTTTTACCCAAATCTAGATTTTCCTTTACTGAAACAGTTTCTATTTTTGTTTTTCTACCCACTCAAAAAAAAAAAAAACTCCTGGTTATGGTTGTCACCCACACATGAGCAAAAACCATGGAAGAAGCACTTGCAACCATCCAAGCCAAAATCCAGGATATTGATGAAAAATTTCTCGGCCTCCATCTTGAGCATTCAACCATGAAGAACAAATGAAAATCCGAGTCTTCATCAGACAATGGGTTCTCTTCTTCCAGCAATTTTCGTTGCCTGAAGCTTGATTTTCCTCGCTTCAATGGTACTGATCCGACTTGATGGATCTATCGTGCAGAACAATATTTTAGTCTGCATAATACTTTTGATGTCAACAAAGTTCCACTTACATCCTTTCATTTGGAACAGGAAGCTCTTCAATGGTACCGTTGGTACATCAAGGCTCACGAAGAGCCAAAATGGACAAATTTTTGCCAGCTCCTTTTGCAACGATTTGGTCCCAGTGCTTTTGATGACTTCACAGGAGCCCTCACTAAACTTTTCCAAATTGGTACTGTGAGAGAGTACCAAACCGAATTTCAGAAACTAGCCAACCACACTGAAGGATTGCCTGATGACTTCTATCGGAGTTGTTTTATCAGTGGTATAAAGGATGCAATCCGCTCTAAGGTCAAAATGTTCTGTCCCAACACAATGATGGAAGCCTCGGGGTTGGATAAGTTGGCAGAAGACAAGATTGCATCCCAACAACGCTCCAAACCCACTTTTGTTCCCTTTCGAAATATGGGTTCTCAATGACCTCCCATCTTGCCAGCTCCTCAACCAACTCCTATCAAGCATTTGTCTGAAGCTGAGATGCAGGAACGCAGAGAAAAAGGGATTTGTTATAATTGTGATGAGAAATTCACTCGGGGACATAGATGTGTTCAGCAAAAGATCTATCTCTTGGATATGGATTCTCCACCTGCCTCTGAAATTGGTAAAGAAGCTCCAGATACAATAGATGCTTAGCTCGACATTTCAGAGCCTCCTATTTACCCTCCGTCTCATGATGACCAGCCCGAGATATCTCTCCATGCTTTATCTATAATCACCACGCCCCAAACCATGCGGGTCAAGGGTTAATTCAAGAAGCTTCCTCTTACAATACTCATTGATTCTGGTAGAACTCATAATTTCACTGACCCTTAGATCGCCAAACAAGCTGATTGTGTTATCCATCCTTACTCCAACTTTGAAGTCATGGTTGCTAATGGGGGCACCTTACCTTGCAAAGGGAAGTGTCGTAATGTGCGTATCTCTATGGGAGATTATAACCCGCACTCTGACATGTTTTCCTTGACCTTAGGCGGATGTGATGTGGTTTTGGGCGCTCAATGGCTACGCACACTTGGCCCCATCTTATGGGATTTTGCCGAACTTTGGATGCAGTTTTCCCCCAATGGACAAAAAAACACATTGACATGCTTACAACTAGGGTCTCTCATCATCATCAGCTCACATAGCATGGAAAAACTCCTTAAGAATAATTCACATGGTGTCATCGCTTAGATCCATTCCATTCAGATGCAACCATTAGCGGTCTCCACTACTCCTTTGGATCTACAACAAATTCTAGATCGATATACCGTTGTCTTTGCTGAACCAGTGGGATTGCCACCTTCAAGGCAGAGGACCATCGTATTCATCTCCTTTCTGGAAGCATTCCTCCCAACATTAGGCCCTATCGCTACCCATTTCACCAAAAAACAGAGATTGAAATGCTCGTTCGGGACTTACTGAAGCTAGGTATTATTCGCCCAAGCACTAGTTCCTTTTCTTCACCAGTTCTTCTCGTCCGCAAAAAAGATGGGTCATGGCACCTTTGCATTGACTTCCGAGCACTTAATCACCTCACTATTAAGGATAAGTTTCCAATTCCTGTTGTTGATGAGCTTCTTGATGAGCTTCATGGTGCTCAATTTTTCTCCAAGTTGGATCTTCGTTCTGGGTATCATCAAATTCGGGTTCATGAGGGTGATATCCCTAAAACAACTTTCTGCACACATGATGGCCACTATGATTTTTTGGTCATGCCCTTTGGCCTCACTAATGCTCCTTCCACATTCCAGGCCTTGATGAATAAAATATTCCGGCCCTACTTGCGGAAATTCATTCTGGTATTCTTTGATGATATCCTCATCTATAGTAAAACCTAGGCTGGACATCTCTAGCATCTGGATCTTGTAATGAAACTTTTCTCTGACCATCATCTCCAAGCCAAACAGTCTAAATTTGTTTTTGGATAGCAGGAAGTCGAGTATCTCGGGCACATTATCTCAGTAGAAGGGGTTCACGTGGATCCTACCAAAATCGCTGCCATGAACAATTGGCCGCGTCCTCAGACACTCAAGAGCCTTCGTGGTTTTTTGGGGTTGACTGGCTACTACCGCAAGTTTGTCAAGGATTATGGGAAGATTGCAGCTCCATTAACTGCTCTATTGAAAAATGATTCTTTTACATGGACACATGCTACTGAGTGTTCATTTGACAAACTGAAACAAGCTATGTGTACTACACATGTTCTAGCTATGCCTGATTTTTCCAAGCCCTTCACTATTGAGAGTGATGCTTGCGGCAATGGACTTGGTGTTGTTCTCCTTCAAGATGAACACCCCATTGCGTTCACCAGCAAAGCCCTTTCAGGTAAGAATTTAGCTGCCTCTACATATGAGAAGGAAATGATGGCTATTTTGCATGTAGTATAGAAGTGGTGCCCATACCTATTAGGTAATCATTTTTGCATCAAGACTGATCACCAGAGTCTGAAATATTTCCTGGAACAACGTGTATCCTCCCCAACACAACATAAATGGGTTAGAAAACTCATGGGTTATGACTATGAGATCACTTACAAGAAGGGTAAGGACGATATTGTGGTGGATGCTCTTTCTCGCACATTTGATGACCAAGGTTCTCTTTCAACTATTTCTATGCCTGTTCCAAATTGGTTGCAATCTGTTCAACAGGGCTATGTCAATGACTCTTCATTATCTCAAATCATCCAACACTTGGCCAACCACCCTTCTGCTGTACCACATTACTCTTGGGATGGTGCTTCCCTGAGATACAAGGGTCGTCTGGTGCTTCCCCAGAGCATAGATATTCAACAGGATATCTTCTATGAACTCCATGCTTCTCCATCGGCAGGCCACTATGGGTTCCTTAAAACGTATGAGTGGGCAGAGCGTAACTTCTTTTGGAAGGGCATGAAAAGGACAATTCAATAGATGGTGGTTGAATGTGATACCTGCCAGCACAATAAGGGTGAAATGACACTCCTTCCGAGATTGCTTGAACCCTTGCCCATACCTACACGGATTTGGATAGATATTTCTATGGATTTCATTGAAGGGATCACTAAGTCTGGAGGGAAGACAGTGATTTTGGTTGTGGTTGATCGCCTCTCCAAATATAGTCATTTTCTTTCTCTCAGCCATCCCTATACAGCCTCCTCATTCGCTCAAATTTTCCTGGACCAGATCTTTCATCTTCATGGCATCCATTCTTCCATTGTCTTGGATTGTGATGCGACTTTCACCAGGCATTTTTGGACATAACTAGTTCGCCACACTGGAACCAAACTGAATATGAGTTCAGGGTATCACCCACAAACAGATGGTTAGACTGAAATTATCAATAAATGCTTGGAAACTTATCTTCATTGCTTCACCTCTGAACAACAACATCAGTGGGCAAAGTGGCTCCCTCTTGCTGAATGGTGGTACAATACCTCTTACCACACTGCCTCTAAAATGACCCCATATGAAGTATTCTATGGTCAGGCACCGCCAGTTCTTCTTCCATACACCCCCAACAGTTCACCAGTTCAGGCAATTGACACAGTCCTTCGCAACCGCGATCAAATTCTTCGCATTTTGCAGGAAAATATTCACATCGAAAGAAATCGCATGAAGCAACAAGCCGATCAACACTGTTCTGAGTGCACTTTTCAAGCAGGTGATATGGTTTTTCTTTGTCTCCAGCCGTACAAGCAATCCTCCCTCAAAACTCAAAGGGCGTCACAAGCTCGCTCCAAAGTTCTATGGGCCATATCGGATTCTTCAGAAGATTGGGTCCGTTGCTTATAAATTGGAACTTCCTCCTTCATCCGACATTCATCTAGTATTTCATGTCTCCTCTCTAAAGAAAGTTATTGGCACCAACATCAGAGGACAAACTATTTTACCTGAACTGGACAATGAAGGATCCATCCTTTTAGAGCCGGAGGCTGTCCTCAATAAGCGCACTCATAAGCTTCGCTCTCGCTCTATCACAGAGGTCTTAATTCAGTGGCACGACATGCAACCAAAGGATGCTACATGGGAACCATTCCTTCAAATTCAACAACAATTTCCACATCTAAAGCTTTGAGGACAAATCTTTTTGTAAGGGAGAGGGGATGTTAGGAACCCATGTCTTTACTTTGTTAGTATATTGTTGTTGGACACATATGCTTTGTAAGTCATCCCGTAGTATTTGTTGACCCATAGTTTGTATTATTGTTGTTTGGCGCATATGCTTTGTAAGTCGCCCGTAGTATTGTTGATCCATAGTTTTTATTGGCCCATGGTTTTGACCCATAGTATTGGCGCTTAGACTTAGTATATAAGTGTGTGTTGAGGCCTATGAAGGCACCGTGAAGTTATTCGTATTGAGCTTTCTCAAAGGAGGTTTCCCCCTCAAAGTGGCCTGTGATCAATAAAAGTGATTCTGAGTTCTGTTTTTACCGTTATCTCGTGTATTTTCATTAATTAATTGTTGCAGGTTCTTCACATTGTTGCACTTGTGACAAATTGGAAGCTAGGGCTTGATATAGTAAAAACTAGTCATCGTGGCACTTTCGCTATAAATCCGTTTTGGTGAAGGTTCATAATATGAAACTTTTACAGGCTTAATATGAAATGTTCATGTACCTTGTCTCCGAATATCAGCCTCATATTTGTTGTACTTTGTGATATATGATCCGTACAAGTTAGGGTTTCAGCCTCTTCCAGAATGCATCCCCAAACAGGTGACCTAGGAAAAAAGCTCATATCTCGGGCTAGGAAGCTCCAAATGGAATTCCATAAAAAGTGGCAGTTAGGGTATGGACTGTAGTTTCACAGGTCCACGTTTCAGAGGCCTAAGTTGAAACAGTGACATGTGGTACTCCGTACAAGTTTTATATGTTGTTTCATCCCATAAAAAGGTCATGTTGCGACACTTAGCATATCTCCCTCATCGAGAATCCGTTGAAGCTCAGATCCATGGGGTTGGAAAGATGACAGGTCAGGATACCATAGGCTAAAGTTTCAGATCCCGAGGATCCAAAATTTTAGAGATGCATCAGAAACAATAAGGCACATATTTCTGTGAAATAGAATTGGATTCTGAGCACTCTCATTTTTTGGCTTGTCACTACTGCGGGAAATTAGGGTTTATGCAAAAGTTGGAATTTTTTGAATATGAGACCACGGCTGGATTCTCCTCATCAAAATCGAAATTTAGAGACCAATATCCAAGTTTTTGGTTGGGTAGAACCCCGAGCTCTATCAAACCCTAGTTCGGATTTTGGACCAGAAAACCAGATTTTGACAGAAGTTGCAGATCCGAAATTCGCAGGTCAATTTTCAGAGTTTTCAAAATCTGATAACACCAGCTTGCTCACCTCAGTCAATTGCATCTCCCTGTCCAAATAGAAGATTGAAATTCCAATTTTTTATTTTTAGGGTTTCTCTGTCAAAACCCTAGCCAGCTACAAATCCAGTTTCAGCAAATCAAAGCAGATTGGGTTAATCCTAGAAGAGAATGAAATTAGACAGTTACATAAGTGAAGAGATTCCAGTTCTAGAGGAATATGAGGCTAAGACCTTACATAAGAAGACTACAAGCAATCCCGACATGTATGATGACTTGAGGAGATACAGGTATGTTTTGAAATTTGTTCATGATTAAGTTTATGATATGTTTGTCTTCATATTATTGAGGTTAGTACAATCTTGATTAATTTTAGACTTGTCTTATCACCTTAGTAAAAGTATGAATGCATGTGAATGATAGAAGACATTCATTTATTAGGGTTATGACACTTATGATTGTATTAATGCACTATGGCGTTGTATGAGGATGATGTTGTCTGCTAACATGAAAGGTACATCAAGAAAGACAAATCAAGTTCTAGATCAAAAACATATGACCATGGTGACACGAAGACAAAGACTCATCCATAGCCATTGATGACATATAAGCTCTACTTACGAGGTATGTATAATTTGGTTCTACAATGCTTAACTTATGAGATATGTAGGTTACTAGCACAAGGTCTCTAAATCATTTAAGAGAACAAAGAAGACATTGTTTGGGTATGTTATACATAACCCGCAAACATGATAATCCAGATATGTTTTCCTATATCAAGTTAGAATCCTACCTTCTGTTAGGATCTCATATAAGTATACTTTTGTATGATTGATAATGATTATTCATGAAGTTATAAGTTTGAGTAATCATGGGTTTATGCATATTATGCTTCTTAGTTTGATTAATGATATGACAAACTAGAAGAGTCCTATAGTCAAATAAGAATATGCATGAGTAAAAAAAGTACTCCCTGAAACCTTGAATACTAACGCTTGTGATAAATTACCTATGTATGAAATGATCATGACCTTACATATTTAGAATCATAATGTTTTGATAGTATTGAGATTATTGCGTTGAGAAGCGCTCTACAGCCCAGTATGGGGGAGATCTTGTGAGTCGAGTAACAAAATAATACAAAGTACACAAAGAAAGAATAATACAAAGTAAAAAGTAATAAATATTATGTCGACCATACACAAAAAAGAATAATATAAAGTAGAAAGTAAATATGAGACTTAAACTAGAGACTTTAGAGCTTAGGATTAGGTGGTAAATATTATGTCGTCCATAAAGAAAAAAGTAAATATGAGACTTAAACTAGAGACTTTACTTTTTACTTTTAATACAAAGTAAAAAGTAAATATGAGACTTTAGAGTGTTTGTCCAGTAACAAAATAATACAAAGTAAACAAAAAATAATAATACAAAGTAAAAAGTAATAAATATTATGTCGGTCATAAACAAAAAAGAATAATACAAAGTAAAAACTAAATATGAGGCTTAAACTAGAGACTTTAGAGCTTAGGATTAGGTGGCTCAGGTATTGCACTCAAGGAGCTATTCAAGGAGAGGGGAGATTTGATCCCTCTCGGTGCTTCATAGAGCCTAGGATTTGGATCTAGACTGGTACTAATGCATGTATGATTATGTATGAGATCTTGAGGATGACACAATGATGACACTAGCGCACACTTAAGCATGCATAGTGGTCCAGGATGGATATAAGTTCAAAGACAGATAATCCAGGAAGCAAATATCAAGAGGTAGCACACTCCAGTAGTTCTTGCATGGAAGCAAAGATCAAGAGGGAGCACACTCCAGTAGTTCCTGCAAGAAAGCAAACATAAAGAGGGCGCACACTCCAATAGTTCCTGCAAGGAAGCAAAGATCAAGAGGGAGCACACTCCAGTAGTTCCTACAAGGAAGCAAAGATTGAGAGGGAGTCCACCCAACAACTAAAAAAATATAAGTATTTGAATTATGATTTCTTGTATATATGATTACTTAAATGATGTTGTTAAGTCATGTACATACCTATGTTCCTAGATTTAGGATGTTTATTATGCATTTTAGAAAAGTTACATTAATGAACAAGATACTACTAATATAGTAATGGGTAAGTGGCCTATGGTACTGTACAACATTCCATTGCTATTTATCTAGAATGAAACCTATTTGCTGACATGTTGGGATCAGTGCACACTCTTAACAATGTTCTGGTAGAGATGGAAGGCATCTAGAAAGTTACCGTATGAATACGGGATATGGATGAATGTTGTATTGAAGCATTGGCTGAGATAATTTGATGAATGTATGACATATGTCTTTATGTGTAAGAATTTGTTCTGAAATCTATGAGATGTTTCTAATCATGTGTAGCTAGGGTTTTCACCCTAGCTTGTGCAAATGAGCACCTACTAAGGAGAAGGGACTCCTTAGTAGCAGTTCAATAAACAGTAAATGAAAAGACAATACATTGAAATGGAAATTATTCTAAACATGTGCATGAAACATAAGAGACAAGAAATAATAAATGGTTTTCTTTTGTATTAAATTTTTACCTCAAGTGTAGAGGTTGGTGAAGTTCTTGCAATGATCCAAGAGGGTTGCTCCAAACTCCAACTTTGCTCCTTCTCTTTCTCCAATGGTGGAAATGGACCAAAAGGGGCACTCAATGGTGAAAGTAGCTCAAGGGTGAGCTAGGGTTTCAAGAGTGATTTTGGAAGAGTAAGGGTATACTTGATTGTGGATATGAAATGAGGGGTCTCCATCACCTATTTATAGGTTTTTAGTGGTGGAGTGCTGGCCCATGGTTTTGGGAACCATATGGTTTAGGTCAGCTGTATAGGGTTTTTTCCTCCTTTTTCCTCTTTTTCCTCCCTTTTTTTATATTTTTTATTCCCTTTTTAGAGGGTTTTTGCTATTTTGGAGGAATTTTGGATAATTTTGGGGGGGAAAAGGGGTTTTTTTAGCCTTTTTGAGGCTTTTTTTATGGTTTTGTCGCCTTTTGGAGGCTTTTTAGTGGGGTTTTAAGGTTTTTAAGGCAAATATGGTAGGAAATATGGACAAATGAGTCATGTAATGGGGTAGATGAGGTAGTGAGCACTTTTTGGGTGTTAACAGATTGCCCCTTGATGTGTGAGGGCAAGAGCTCATCGTATGGCCGATAGACATCATAAGTCGTGTATAATTTTCCTGGGGTGTGGAGAAGAGAAGAAACAAATTGGAGCCCGGAACAACGATCCCGAACAAACTGCAAAAACTAAAAGTACATAACCTCAAGAATGGATGAGGAATAATCTGATCATATGGACGAGGTGAGCATTCCCATGCTCGTATCAAGATATAGAACAATAATAACAATGGGGTCCAAAATATGGGGACCTGACATATACATGGCCTCAAATAATGAATGAGGAAGAATATCAATATGTGGATGAGGCGGGCATACCCATGCTCATATCAAGATACATAAAAAGAACTATGAGGCCCAAAAAGGGGGACCTGTAGGGTACATAGAGAACCACTGTGTACATCGTAAGGGTCCAGAGGGGACACAAATCTGGGACATACTGCTGGGCTGAACATGTCTGAGCTGAAGAACTGATACAATGGAATGACAACAGTGCTACTTAGTGTAGTACCAGAGGAACTGATGAGCTGCTAGATCATAGTGACAAGGGGTCATACTCTCAATGGTACACTGAACTGGAACTGAACTGGGTACTCAAGGAAGCATATAACTGGATGGCTTCCGAATACAATCGCCAACGCAACCCGGACATCCATGGGAACATATAACTGGGCGTTCCGAAGTGACTCACCAATGTGCTAGAGTCGGGGGAGATCCGAGGTCTTTGACCAATAACTGAAGGGATATATACCCTGCGTGATTCTCAATGATGCGATCAAGGTGTTGAAGTCGAGCATGTGAGAAACAACCACTCGGAGAGGTAATGATGACTCCTCTCAAAATGGTCCGTAGGAACTCACCACTGATGGTGATGGGTCCAAGGTGCAGGGACCTCTGGGTCTATCCTCTGGAATAGAGGGGATGTCGTCGACAGAGGGAGACCTGCAACTATCAAGGGAATGATGTTTCCTTGACAGGAGTGCGAGGTGGAGAACCGAAGTGTGAGAGTATTGATGGTAGGACTGACAAACTGTGGGGGATAACTGGGCAAGTAGAGTGGGTGGACTCAAACTTCCTTCGTTCAGAGTATGATGGCAGGGATGATCGGGCAACATATGAAATTGACTGAGGGGTAAGGGATCATAGTTGTAATGGATCAAGGATAGTGACTGGGATGAGGGATACTCAAGCTGGTGTAAAATGGCAGGAGACTGCAGAATACTCTGAACAAAGGCGACCTGATTGGGGGTGCTGCCGAGATGATCGATCATAGTGCCAAGAGGCACGGGGGAACTTCTTCATGGGGTAAGGAACTAGAAGAAGTGAGTGTAAAATGGTACTGTCGTGTGGATTTATACGAGCCCAGAACAGTTCATGCTCGTGATTGCTTTCAATTTTAAGGAGTCTGAAAGTGATAAGAAGACTCTGAAATAATGGAATGGTACTGTCATGTGGATTTGTACGAGCCTAGGACAGTTCATGCTCGTGGTTGCTTTCAATTTTAGAGAGTCTGAAAGCAATAAGAAGACTCCAGGGGGTTGCTTTTTCGTGTGTTAGTATCCAAGGCCCAAAGAAGCATAAAAGGATGCAATGAAGAACTCTTCTAGCCGGTGTGACTAGAGTATTCCTTTTTCGTAATTAGTCTACCAGGTCCGGAAAAGGGTTAAACTTATACCAGATAGATGCCCTTTCAGGTACTTTAACGAGCATGAAAGGAAGCGATATTGCTCGATGATCTTTTCATTGTTTTAGGAGTCAGAAAAGGGCTTAACAGAAACTCCCTAAGTGCATTTTTCGTAAAGGACTTGTCCTGCCCGAAAAAGGGATAAAATTATACCGAACAAAAGGAATGGCCAAGCAAGGAGGAAGTGCTCAATCAAGGAACATTGATGATGACCAAGAACGAGGGTAGGGAGGAACACTGGTGGGCCTCCTTACGGGGTAATGAATGGTGGAAAAATAACGAAATAATTGCAGTATGATAGGAGTGAATGGCTCATGTAAACATGTGGAACAATCCGATGTGGCGCGCAAACCGAGGCAGCAAGGTGTCGGGACATAATGTTGAAACTGTACCAAGTGAGAGTGAGAAATGATCTCAAGCATCATCACGAGCTTGGAAAAATGAATCTGATGATATAAAGAGTGTCAAAAATGGATAATGGTCGATGTGGCACGCAAACCGAGGTGACGGGAGGTGTTTTGGAAAAAATACCCAAAACATCTAGGGGTGAGAGCGAGAAATGATCTCAAGCATCATCACCGGCTTGAAAAAATGAATCCGATGATATAAAATATGCTAAAAACGGAGAGCAGCCGAAGTGGCATGCAAACCGAGGCAACTAGTGGCATCTAAAAAAGGTGCAAAAAATGACGTGGAAAAAATAAGAAAACGAGTTGACCATCATGACGGTCTCGTCATTCTGATTCCGATGGTGGAAACGGTTCAAAAAATGGACTCCGTATGAGTTCAGAATGTCCAAAACAAGAAAAAATCAATGGACTATAAATAGTGAGTGAGTCCAACAAGACAAGTGTCATTTGTACTCTTTGACTTTGACTAGTGATTAGAGTTGACCAAAGGTCAGTTGGCATTTCTGGATGATCCGATCGGCCGTTTTCAGATCCGGGAGTTACAGGTATTCCGTCAAACTCATACCTGCATTTTCTTTGGGTTTGGGGGGTGGGTAGTGGGTCCCAGGGGGTATTTATACGATCCATGTGGGGTGTTCCATGGGTTTGTAGAAGGGAGCCACGGTCAGAGACCGCGGGTTCCACGGCGGATGACGCACGTGGAGACCGTGGGGTTTGGGTCGAAACAGACGGTCTAGGAACGCGTGATTTGAGGCTGGATACGCAGTTGGGTACTACGTGTTTTGCCTCGATAGGTGCAGTTTCGGACCACGACTGTATCCCAGATAGCCATGGTCGAAAACCGCGGCAAGGGGCCCTAAAGCTGCGATTGGGATCGAGCGGTTTAGGGTTCCCCGGGGGGGGGGGGCAGGGTTCATTTCTTTGACATGAGTCTGATGAGTTTGCCTTGCATGTTTGACAGGATGCTGCTGGTACTGTGGAGAGAGCGGGAGATCCCAGATGAGATAGTGACTGTCGTCCGGGAGGAGCATCATGTGCGGTCAGTGTTGGGGATGTGTGGACTGCTGAAGTTCGCGCAAGTACCTATGATGCGGTCAGCAGGGTTGCTGCTGAACAGGATAGTGAGTTTATGGGAGCTAGACATACAGGCATTCAGGGTGCAGGGTGAGAGGGTGGACCTCACCCTGACAGATGTATATTTCCTGACGGGGTTGCCCTGTCTGGGTAGGGTGGCGGATACGCAGCCGCGAGTATCCTCGGATGTAGATATGGAGGACATGCTGGAGCGGTACTGTGTTCCAGAGGTTAGGGTGCATAGGAATGCACTCCGGGTGATAGACCTACAGGAGCCGGCGATACAGGCTATTGCAGCATACGTGGTTCGCGTGTTGGGGTCCCAGTCACCGGAGAAGGTGTCTGGGGGCTAGATGCAGCTAGTGGAGCACGTACTGGATGGTGTCTACTATGCGTGGGGCCATATGTTCCTCACCTGTGTTCAGCGACAGCTGACATCGGTGAAGGAATTTGGCAAGGGGTTCTACTACGGGTCCTTTCTATGTGCGTTCTTTATGGAGCAGGTACCTACACTGTGACCGCGGGTACCGGTCAGGGCGGGAGGATTGAGGGAGAGATGATGCGCCGTCGGGGTGGCGGTGAGGTGGGTAGATACTTTACCCAGGATTTTTACCTACAATGGCTACAGATGTCGCTGCCACTGCATGACTACCCGTACAGGGATATGGACTACACCGGGGATCTAGAGGCACCACGGCCGCCAGGGAAGGCATGGGGACCAGATGGTATGTATTAATTTTGCTTGCATATTATAGATGTCAAGGTTTATGTATGATGTGTGTTATGATATATACTGTGACTGAATGATGTGTGATCTACAGATGTGGATCCGAGACCACCACCAGGACACGTCGCGCGTAGAGGGCATGTGGCGGTACCAGCCTTACTGGGCCGAGGGGAGGTGCGTAGGCAGGACGCAGAGGGGACTTTGGAGTCTGTACGGGTGTTGTTGGATCGGTTGCTAGTTGGAGTGACCGACGAGGGGTGGCGGGACGTCGATCCGGACATGATTCAGGATTGTATGAGTGCGCCCCGGGAGTTCCGGTTGATCGCGATCCGGGTAGCTATCCTGGCGGACAGGGGTTGGGCATAGGAGCCTGCAGGGGATGGGGAGTTGCTGGAGGAGGAGCAAGGGGAGGACTCGGAGGCAGCTGATGCAGGGTACGACTCTCACTAGGGAGTGCAGGGGACTCCCCCCGAGTTTTGTAGCTCCGGCATGTATCTTACGAGATGTATAGATATTTTTTGTGTATAGCTAAGTACGGGGGTACTCAGGACATGTATAGCCGATGAAAATGTATTTTTTGATATATATATATGCACGTGGATGCACCTTTTTGCTATGTTGTTTTAGTGTATGCACGTGGATGCCCCTTGCAATCTTTTGGGTTTTTATATATTTTTTGATGAGATGTTATGTGATGATGATGCATGATGGAGGTTTTACATGGTGTGATTGATGTGCCAATCTAGGATGTTGTTGGCCATTTGATCTGCGACACTATTTTGAGCTCTTGGGACATGGGTGAATGTTATGGATTCAAATTGTTGGCTGAGTTGTTTTGTGCGCAGGAATTTCCTAAAGAGACAGGGATCACGCACCTGGTAGCAGTTGTTGAGATGGGAGACAAGTAACTGGGATTCAAGGAACACATGAAGGTGACAAATGCCCATCTGGAGGGTAGCAGTCAGGAGACCGGTCACAGCATCATACTCCGCCCGGTTATTGGTAGCAGTGCCTATACATATTCCGTCAAGGTGAATCAAGTCATGTGAAGGGGAATATAAGACCCATGCTGCAGAAGCCAACTTTGTAGACCGGCGGCTTTCTCCATCAGTGAAGCCAATGTAATGAGGTGGAAGAGGGTCCATCTGTGATCATGCAAAAAAGGATGAATGTAAGATCGCGGTAAAAAAGGTGAAAAACAAAAAGAGAGCAAACTGTACAACGCGGACCACTGGGGCCGCGAGTTATTCTAGGGATAGAAACGCTTAAGATACAACCCATTACGGGGGTTGTGCAAAGGGTGACCTTCTAAGTCAGTTAACTTGTATGACCCCTTGCCGAGACAGGTCTGCACGATGTAAGGGCTTTGCCACATGGATTCAAAATTTCCTTTACTAGTTTTGTCATGGGCCTGGTCATAGGCGAGGACGAGGTCCCCTTCATGGAAAATTCGAGGGTGTACATGTTTGTCGTAACTAGCCTTGGAGAGGTTCTTGGCGGCTTCAATGGTCTGGAGAGTGACACGACGGTCTTCATCAGCTTGTTCGAGGGATAGCAGACGTTGCTCAAGTGGGGAGGTGTCAGGGAGAATCTCGACGACGATGTGTAAGGCAGGTATCTGACACTCGATGGGGAGGACAGAATCTACACCGTGAACTAAATGAAACGGGGTAATACCAGTGGCGGTCTTGGTAGAGGTATGGTAAGCCCATAAGGCAGGGAACAACATGTGGTGCCAATTGGACTTATGTCGGTCAACAGTGCGTTGAAGGATGGTTTTAAGAATCTTGTTAATGGACTCTACTTGACCATTCCCTTGGGGGTAGTAAGCAGAGGAGAACTGATGTTCGAACTTGAGAAGGGTAGATAACTCGCGCCAAACAGAATCTTCGAAGTGTGAACCATGGTCTGAGACCAACTGTTTAGGAACCCCGAATCGAGTGATAACGTGGTTAAAAAAGAAATGGGAAGCGGGGTCAGTGGTACAATTGAAAGTGGACATGGCTTCGGCCCATTTGGTGAAGTAATCGACGGCGACAATGATGTATTTATGGCCGTTGGCAGATGGGGGTTTACACTCCATGAAGTCGATGGCCCACTTACAGAAGGGACCAACGGTGATGACTGGGTGTAACGGAGAAGGTGGTGTCCGTGCCTCGGGGGCAAAAAGTTGGAAATTATGGCAATGCTTGACCGCAGTGATGCAGTCGGTAAAAAGTGTGGGCCAGAAATATCCGGCGCAGATGGCTTTTTGGGTGGTGGCCATCCCAGAGAAATGGCCGCCGCAGGCACCGCTATGACAGTCATTGAGGACATGTTCAGCTTCCTCATGTGTAAGGAAACGACGGAGAATCATGTCGACCCCTCGCCGGTAAAGGACATCGCCTAAGAGGAGATATCGAGAGGCCTGATGACAGATACGACGGCGTCCATCACGGTTGACTTTGGGTCTGAACTTCTGCGTGCGAAGGTATAACAAAATATCACCGTACCATGGGTCATTAGACGAGATGGTGAACAAGTGGTTGTCGGGTAACTTGTCGGAGATTTGGGGGGATGGCAGAAGGGAGGGGAGATCGGTGATGAGCTGGGCAAGTGCGAGGGCTTTGGTGCTCTTAGGGGTTCTGAAAGTGAGGTCATATTCCTGGAGGATAATGACCCATTTAGCAACACAACCTTGCAGTAGCCGCTGGTTTAAGAGATATACCATGGGGTTGGAGTTGGTGACGACTGTGGTATGACTAAGTAAAATGTAGTGTCACAATTTTTGGACAGAAAAGACCACAACTAGGGCTAGTCTCTCCTCATATGGGTAACGTAGGGGTGGTCCAAACAAGGTCTGGCTGACGTAATAAATGACATGCTCCTGGTGAGAGGCATCTTCTTGAACCAAGACTCCGAACACAGCATGCTCGGATGCCGAGACGTAAAGGATGAAGTCTTGAGAAAAATCTGGAGGGGAGATCAAAGGGGCTTGTGTGAGAGCTTTCTTGAGGGCTTCGAATGCAGCTTCTGCTTGCTCATCCCAAATAAAGGGTATATGGGTATAGAGTAGGCACAAGAAACCATGAATGGTGGTGGCGTAATCAGGAAGGAAGCGACAAAGGAAATTGGATCGCCCCTGCAGACTTTGGAGCTGTCGGAGCATGCGAGGAGAGGGAAGGTCTAAGATGGCTTGGACTTTCAGAGGATCAACAGTAATTCCTTTCTGGGAAACAATGAAACCCAACAATCGGCCTGCTGGAACGCAAAAGACACACTTGTGTGGGTTCAAGAGGATTTTATATTTGCGACAACGCAGAAAGATGTGCCGAAGGTCGTTAAGGTGGTCTGATCGTTTCCGGGAATGAGCTGTAAGGTCATCAAGATAGACTAGCAGGATATGGACCAAATCGTGAAAGCAATAGGTCATGGCCAGCTAGAAGGTGGCCCCAGCATTTTTGAGGCCGAAAGGCATGACGCGATAGGCGAAGGTGCCCCATGGGGTGGTAAAGGCAGTCTTGTACTGGTCTTCCTTATGGATCTGAATCTGATTGTATTCGGAAAAACCGTCCATGAAAGAGAGGACTTCATGCCCCGCACACGCATCGATGAGTTGGTCAATAAATGGCGTGGGGAAATTGTCTTTGGGACAGGCATGATTTAAATTGCGGAAGTCAGTACATACTCTAATGGTGCCTTGCTTTTTGTTAACAGGAACGGGGTTTGAAACCCAGGTGGTATAAGCAATAGGATAAATGAATCCTGCCTTGCGAAGTTTCTCAATCTCTGCTTTAACAGCTGGGAGCTTTGAGGGATGAATGGGACGCTGTTTTCGACGAACGGGGGGTACATCAGGCATGTATCAATGTGGTGCTCTATAATAGCGGGGTCGAGACCAGGCATTTCGGTATAGGACCAGGCAAAGACATCACGGAACTCTCGAAAAAGTTTTTTGTACTCTCCAATCTCAGACTCACTGCAGGAGGCTCCTAAAGTGATGAGTTCAGGAGTACCTCCTGGGGCAGAGATATCTATGTGGATAACGGGAGAGATGTTGGCCATGTTACCTTCCTCAAAGGCATCAGGAGCAGGAATAGGATCCTTAAACCAGTCGACCTTGGTAGGAAGGAAATCTTTGGATTCAACCGCAAATTGGGAAGCTGTACTAGAGGAGGATTCTTCTGGGAGGAAATAAAAACAATGGTGCATGTCATCCCAGGGATAATCCGGGGCAGTGAGAGCCTTGAGAATCTCCTCATCAGTACGGAAACTGTGGGTTGTCAAATCGGTTGATGAGGGGGTGGTGGTGGAAGAGATCATATAAATGGTATTAATCTCGCCGGACAGGGATGATACCAGGGGGTGGATCTCCTCAATTGTGGGGGGTGCCGTCTCAAGGTCCAAATTATTCATCTCGTAGAGAGCTGTTCTGTAATCTGGGAGATCAGGATAGTGATGTGAGTAGTGGTCGTAAATATCGCATATGGCACAAGGGTGGTTGGTACACAGTGATTTATCACGAGGCTTAGGGGTTAGGTCGAGTTCGACAACTGGGATGTTGGGGTCGTCGTCAAGCATTTGCATGTGTTCCTGTAATGCAGGTAACTATGGACATTGATGAGTCGGATGGCCTAACTCATCACACAACGAGCATTTGGGGGGAAAATGAAACACGAGAGGGGTTTTAACTTCCTTGGGAGGGGGTAGAGCAGTGTATGGTTGTGGGCCTCTACCCCCAGTGTGCTTGATATGAGGGGGGGATTCGTAGAGGATGAAGGGGTAGTGACACCAGGAGGTGGTTGACTAGTAGTAGCCATGGGTTGCACCGGTTGTAGGACAATGTTTGGTGTCGGCGGGGGAACGGGAGGCGAAAGATACCACACGGGTAATCCCAAGGTTAACCCAGGGAGGCTAAGGGTAGCCATAACCGGGGTGCTTACTACTCCCGAGGGAGGGACTATGAAGGGGATTGTGTGGATGGGTGTAACACCAATGTGACTAGGTACCAATGGTAGTTTGGGCAACAAGGGCGGTTGATTGGTAGGTGTTTGTGTATTGTGGGAAATGGTACATAGGTCAGATACTTCGGGTGCCAATGACTGGGGAGGAATGGACTGGAATGTTGATGTCATCGATGGATCTGAGTAAACTCCAGGTCCCACGGAGGAAACAAACGAGGTAGAGGCACCACTAATAGGTTGTTCAACCATGGGGAGAACATTTTTGGATGTAGCGGGGGCATTTGGATCGTAGTAGGTGAGTTGGTCAACCTTGACCACGCTTCCGTCATGGGGGAACATCATGGTACGAAAAATGGAGGAGGCAACCACCCGCATGGCATACATGTAGCTGCGGCCAAGTAAGAGGTTATAATCAAGTTGGGCCTTGATGACCTCTATGTCAATGAGAACGGTTTTACCATCCAGCTGGATGGGGACGTTAGCTAATAGGCCTTGGGGTTGAGACGAACGACCGTCGTAGGCTCGCAACACAGTGGTGGACTGCTGGAGAGTAGGGGATCCCAACTTTTTCCAAACGAATGTGGACATAACGCATGTAGAGGCACCTTCATCGATAATGCACAGATGGATGACAAGATTCCGAACGGAAACAGAAACTTGGAAAGCTAAAGTGGAAGGCAGGCATGGTTCGGATTGGTCCAAATCGAATGCCATCAGTTGTGAATCATTTGGGTCAATAGCATCAATGGCAGAGAGCAAAGTCTTGCGCTGTGAAGGACAGTTTTTCAAGACTTCCAACGCAGACATGGCTGCGGGAGACTGGGCTAAGTCATCTACAATGTTGTAGTTTGACGCAGCGCGAGCATTGGGATTATTATTGATTCGATGAAGTGGGAAGCGAGGTGCTTTGGCAACGCCATCTAGTGGAATCGGAGGTATACGTAACGTCTGATCGGTGGGATGAGCGTCAATGTTTTTATCGGAGGGAGGGGCTTCAGGGGTGGAGCCATATTGGTTCCGACGGGTTTGGAATTTGACATCAGCGGATGACATCATCAACAAGTAGTGAGTAACTGAGTCGAACATGGGTTGGTTAGGAGCGACATAAGTGTTCTGTTGTTGTGGTGGTGCGTTGCCTGGAGGGGGAGCCAATGACTGAGTGTTCACTATGCCTTGACTTGGTAAGGGGTTTTGTAGTACCAAAGGTGGCTGTTGAGGGGGGTGGGGGGTTGGGCAATGCTTGAGGAGCTGCATGCCCTTGGTGATGGGCATCATCAACCCAGAGTTTTCGAGCTCTCTCCAAATGTGGGAAAGCATGTGTGTAGTGGCCATAGACCCCGCAAATAGAACAAGGATGGTTAGTTCACAAGTTAGGGTTTTTGGCCTGCTTGGGTGTCCAATCAGGGTTTTGGTTGGCAGGTGCCGCATTATTGTTGTCTGGGGATTGGGAGGTTGACCACCTTGGTCTGGAGGAGGTTTGTTCCCACGGTTACGGCCTTTGCCATGGTTTTGTTGGCCCTGTTGGTGCTGGTTGTTCTGGTTTTGCTGCTGATTTTGTTGGGCGTATACTTGCCCTTGGGCAGCAGGTGGGTTCTGGGGTTGCGCAGGCACTGGAGCAGGCTGTGGAGGATAATATGTAGGTGGAGGCTGCGCAGGTGCTGAACCTTGTGCGGGTTGCTGATATGTCTGCGGAGTAGGTTGTGGGTTTGCTGCAGGGGCTACCTGTGGTGGGTAATAAGCATGTTGGGCTTGAGAGGACACAGGAGCTGGTGAAGCCTACGGGTGGTAATATCGCTGAGGTGCGACCGGGGGGGCATAGGTGGGGGATGCATGCCCAAAGCACTGAGGTGGACATGAGGGTCCATGGGAATGGTGGTGATGTGCCATGGGAGCATACGAATTGGTCGCACCGGACTGTGATGTAGCTCGCGAAAGGTCGGGGCCATGGATAGGACGTGCTATGAAAAGGGTTGGGGATGCAAGGCAATACCATCGATGATGCCGTCTGTGGCATGGGATGCCCCCGGCGCATCGTGTTGGGAGGAATCATCGCGAGGGGCGTCAGGTATGATGGTATATAGATAACCCGACTGGGCGTAAATGAGGTCAAATTGCTGGGCTTTGAGGATGGCCTCTTCTTCAGACTGGGGTCGTTCGGATGCCACATCCTTGGCAATGACAGGAAGGAGGGATTTTAGAAACCAATCTAAGAAGATACAGTCGTCTAACTTGATTTTGCAGAGGCTTCAGCGCCGACGCCACTCGTGAATGTGGTCAGTGATGTGGGTAGCCGTGTTCTGTCTGCAAGATAGTAGGATCTCAACTCCCGCGTCATAGCGGACAGGTAACTGAAAGAACTGCAGGAAGGTTGAGGCAAGGGAAGTAAAGGTGGCATGGGTCCCATGAGGTTGCTCGATGTACCACTTAGCTACAGAGCCAGTGAAGGTGCGCTGTAATAGACGGAGGCAGACAGAGTCGTCCACTATGGAGTTGGAGGAACACCATAGATGGAAGGACATAATATGGTTCTGGGGGTCCTCACCTGCCTTTCCCTCAAACTTAGGGATGTCAGAGGGGAGCTTGGAGGGCATGTGAGGCCATGCAGGTTCATGTCTGATAGGATCGTTAGTCAGTCTAGCTAGGTCAGGGAGATTGAGGCTAGCCATGAATGGCAAACTAGTATAAGGATGTCACATACTAGTGGGTTGGGCCATGGTGGGGCCAATGCCCCCAAGTGTAGGGGTAGGGTTTGGGAGGTTTCCCCCAAGTGTGGGGACAAACGTGGTATGGGACGGTCCTGCACCGCCAAGAGTAGTGTGAGTCACTGATGGAGTGGGAATAGGTATTCTAGCTACTGGAATGGGTGCAGTGATCGGAATGGTAGATGTGGGCCCCATCGAGGGCATACCCAAAGCAGGTGTGGGAGCTGGTGTGGTAGTGGATGCTCCACCAATGGTCCCTACAAAGAAAGGGGTGGAAGTCACGCCAGCCATGGGGCTGGTTGGTGCAGTGAAAATGGGTTTTTTGGACTCTGCCTCCGAATCAGAGGTAAAGTAAGGGGCGTCTAGCTCAGGTGATGGAGTTCTATGCCGTTGACGAGTGGAGTCAAGTGACAAGGCTCGAGATCTATGATGAGTGGTATCAAGTGATGAAGATCTATGTCTATGACGGGTGGTGTCAAGCGAACCGTGCTGCGAGGGTTCGCCCCGGAGGCGTCGAGAATGTCTCGGGGACTCAATGGTGACAAATGGTGTCAAATATCTAGGGGTTGTGTTGAGTGAAAAAGAACTCAAAAACCCTAATGCAACCGAGTGTGCAGAAGGAGAGCTCAACAAATACGGCACTCAGGCCAACAACCAACTCAAAACACCCACTGGAACAGCTGTGCTACAATAAGTGGAGTATCAACAGAAATGGTCAGAATACCAACAAGCAGCAGGTTTCCTAAAAAATAAAAATAGTGGACTCACTAGACCAGAAGGAGGTAAGGGAGCATGCAAACACCTAACTAAATAGTATTATGACTCAACTAGACATATCCTCTTCAAGGTGATGAAATCCAAGTCAGACAATATGGATAGGAGAGCCAAGTGGCTAAAGATATCCCCCTACCGGGAGGGACACCGGGTAGTCAATCCTAGAAGAAAGGAAACTAAGATACCCCGTTCATGACACATCCATAAAAGGTGAATCTGTCGTTTGGTCCTTTTTCCGTAGTACCCCCATATAGGGATACCCCAAGAACTACGAAAGGTATCCCTTCGGTTACTGAATGGATTGCAGTATTCCACTCAGGCCTCTGGAACCAGTCTGGCGACTTCAACCCTCCTAGGGGAGAGGCCCTCTGATAAACTAGTTGTGACTGTGCCAAAAAATACTAGGGGATTTTGGTTCCCTAATGGACAACAGCTATGTCTCAAATGTAAGAAACCGAGGGGTGTTATTTGGATGCCTATCCCCCCGATCCTACCTAACTACAAAAATTCTTATGTGTTCCCCAAGTGGGGTTAGAATGTTGGTTGAGTTAAGTAGTTTTTTAAGGCTCACTTGAACTAGGTGACAGAGTGTGTGCGTGTGAGGTGATGAACCCAAAATAAAAGTGCCACAAGGGGGGCAACTTTCTAACTAGCAATAACAAGACAGAAATTAGACTTTGAAATGCAAAATTTTCTTTTTTCAATTTAAAATGCTGAAAATTTAAAAACGATTCTGTAAATGGAACAGAAATAAAACTGCAGAAAAAGGCTGTAAGGAGGTGTGGCTGCAAGTAGGACAGATCGTTGTGCTGGTGCAGAAAATAGTGCAGCAAAGTGTTGGGTTCAGAACAGGGAAAAATGCAGAAAACAGACCACGGGTTTTTGGCAAATCTGGGCGGTCGAACCACGGAAAACAACTCAACAGTCGCAGTTGGGTTGCGGGATTTTGGCTGAAAAATGCAGTCGGGACGCAGGAAAAATGTAGAAAGTTGCCGGCGGGTTGTGGGAAAATGGCTGAAAGCCGCAGGCGGGACGAAGGAAAAACGCCAAAAGGCGCCGGCGGGTTGCGGGAAAATGGCCGAAAGTCGCAGGCGGGACGCAGGAAAAATGGCTAAAGGCACCGGTGGGTTGCGAGAAAATGGCTGAAAGCCGCAGGCGGGACGCAAGAAAAGGGTTAACAGCCGCAGTCGGACCGTCCCAAACAGGCTAATAGCCGCGTTCAGATCGCAGGTAATAGACTGAAAACGGCTGGCAGGTCACCGGAAACAGTCTGAGAGCCGCGGTCGGATCGTAGGTAAATGCCTGAAAGACGCGGTCGAAATGCAACTGCAGGGGGTAAAAGATGCGGTTTACGGCGACCGAAAGGGACAGCCGAACAAAAAGATATTGCAGAAAATTAAAACGTCTAAAACTTAATAAATTATAACTAAAAATTCTGAAAAACACAAGCGGAGTCGCCAAAACTGTAGCTAGGGCTTTCACCCTAGCTTGTGCAAATGAGCACCTACTAAGGAGAAGGGACTCCTTAGTAGTAGTTCAATAAACAATAAATGAAAAGACAATACATTGAAATGGAAATTATTCTAAACATGTGCATGAAACATAAGAGACAAGAAATAATAAATGGTTTTCTTTTGTATTAAATTTTTACCTCAAGTGTAGAGGTTGGTGAAGTTCTTGCAATGATCCAAGAGGGTTGCTCCAAAATCCAACTTTGCTCCTTCTCTTTCTCCAATGGTGGAAATGGACCAAAAGGGGCACTCAATGGTGAAAGTAGCTCAAGGGTGAGCTAGGGTTTCAAGAGTGATTTTGGCAGAGTAAGGGTATACTTGATTGTGGATATGAAATGAGGGGTCTCCATCACCTATTTATAGGTTTTTAGTGGTGGAGTGCTGGCCCATGGTTTTGGGAACCATATGGTTTAGGTCAGCTATATAGGGCTTTTTCCTCCTTTTTCCTCTTTTTCCTCCCTTTTTTTATATTTTTTATTCCCTTTTTAAAGGGTTTTTGCTATTTTGGAGGAATTTTGGATAATTTTTGGGGGGAAAAGGAGTTTTTTAGCCTTTTTGAGGCTTTTTTGATGGTTTTGTGGCCTTTTGGAGGCTTTTTAGGCCTTTTGAAGGCTTTTTAGTGGGGTTTTAAGGTTTTTAAGGCAAATATGGTAGGAAATATGGACAAATGAGTCATGTAATGGGGTAGATGAGGTAGTGAGCACTTTTTGGGTGTTAACATCATGCAATTGAACTTGTCTTGTAGGAAAGACCGTGTACCATCACCTACAAGAGAGACTTGTTTCGAAGAACAAGTGAAGAAGACTCAATGACATTTGTTCCAACAATGAAGTTAAAGAAAACTACCTATTGAAGAATATGAAGTTCCCAGGATCCGAGATGCACTAATGGAAAGATGCCATGATCGAGGAGTACCAGTCGATCATGATATTTGAGATGTGGTCCCAAGACCAGAAGGGAAGTCTATTGTGACTTCCAAGTGGATCTACAAGATTAAGCATGCTGCATATGGTAGCATAGAGAAATACAAGGTAAGGTTTGTGGCTCGTGGCTTCTCCTAGAAAGAAGGGATAGATTATGAAGAGAATTTTGCACTTGTAGCTAGATACACTTCCATCAGAACAGTACTTGCTCTGGCTGCAGTAATGAAGTGGAAGATACACTAGATGAATGTCAAGACAAATTTCTTGAATGGTGTAGTCGAAGAGGAAGTGTATGTGGAGCAGCCACTCGGTTTTGAGACACATGATAGGGAGTCATATGTGTGCAAGCTAAAGAAAGCCTTGTATGGCTTGAAGTAAGTGCCCAGGACATGGTATGATAGGATAGACAACTTCCTGTCCAGTTTGGGATTTACCAAGAGTAAAGCCAATTCTAGCCTTTACTACAAGGTTGAGGAAGGCAATCCAGTGATAATCCTACTCTATGTGGATGACCTGTTTGTGACAGGTGAGGATAGGTTGATTGTTGACACGAAGAGTAAGCTTGCTTCCGAGTTCGAGATGAAGGACTTGGGTATGATGCATTACTTTCTAGGTATGGAGGTGTGGCGGAGTGCAGATGGAATCTTCCTTGGTCAAGGGAAGTATGCAGTAGAGATCCTCAAGCGGTTCAGGATGATGGACTGCAAGGCCATGGCCACACCTATGGCATCAAACCTAAAGCTATTGAGAGATGCTTCATCAGATTCGGTTGATGCCACGATGTATCATCAGATGATTGGGTCCTTGATGTACCTAACGAACATGAGACCATATATTTGCTTTGCGATGAACACCTTGAGCTAGTTCCTAATGGATCCTAGACATGTTCACCTGATTGTTGTAAAGCATATTCTGAGGTACCTGAAGGGTACGGTTGATTATGGAATCAAGTATGATGCCAATCAAAAGTTTAACCTGGAGGGTTATGTTGATTCAGATTGGGAAGGAAGTGCTGCAGATAGGAAGAGCAATTCAGGGTGCTGCTTCAGTATGGGATCAGGTGTGATCTCTTGGTTTAGCAGGAAGGAATCTTGCATAGCACTAAGTACAGCCGAAGCAGAGTATGTCGCAGCTTGTTCGGCTAGTTGTAAGCCAGTATGGCTAAGGAAGCTATTGTCTGATTTATTTGATCTCCAGTTGGAGGCTACTTGTATCTATTGTGACAACCAGAGTTGTGTGAAGTTGTCTGAGAACCTGGTGTTCCATGACAAGTTGAAGCACATCAAGATCAAATATCACTATATCAAGGATATGGTGCAGAGAGGAGCAGTGAAGCTCCAGTATGTTGCGACGGATGAGCAGATTGCAAATGTGTTGACCAAACCACTAGCCAGAGTGAAGTTCGAGTGCTTCAAAGTGAGGCTTGGTGTTCTTCAGATAGAAAATACTTCGAGGAGGAAGTGACGGGACACATTTGCAGGAGCCATTCCAAGCATGGTGGTAGGAGGATCCTTCCCATGGATGTGGATGTAAGTGTTGTGTGATGAGCATCAGGACGATGCTTCGGACGATGCTATGTATGATGATGATCAAGATGATCACGTGTGATGAGCATCAGGCTGATGCTCCAAATGATATGCATTAGGACGATGCTATGATGATGATCAAGATGATCATGTGTGATGAGCATCAGGACTATGCTCCAGATGATATGCATCAGGATGATGCTATGATGATGATCAGGATGATCATGTGTTGATGTATATGTAACTTCAGAATGTATTTCATATATGTATATTGTACTCCTATAGAGATGGTATTATTCCTCTATACGAAAGTGTTTGTATTCCTATAAAGATGTTATTATTCCTCTATACGGAAGTGTCGTCATTTATATTGTAAGTGTTGTAACTTATACTTGATGGGTTATTAGACCACCTTGTTGGGGTCGGCCCTGTATAAGTCATGTGCGTCAAAGGGTTATTAGAACACCCTATTGGGGGTCGGCCATGTGGGTCAAAGGGTTATTAGACCACCCTATTGGGTGTCGGCCCAGTCAGCATTATGTTATGTGGTTAAGTTAAGGCCGAGCTAGTAAAGGTTATTAGGCAAGTCAAGTCAAGTATAAATAGAGTGTGGAAGGCACTCTATTTGATCATTCTATTCTCACACACACTCTTTGGAGAGTGGCGCACTTGTGGAGGAGGAGAAGTTGCTGCTAGGAGATGTCTATCTCTTATGCTTGGGTTGTATCATTGCTCTATCTATCTCTGAGGAAGTTATCGGGGTTTTTCACCTTTATGGTTTTCCCCAAGTAAACTCTGTGTCTCTTGTGTGCTTGCAATATTGTGTCCATGATTGATATGCTGTAGATATGCTATACATGTTGTTCTCTCAGTTAAGATCCTAGATCAGATTTAAGTAAATTTTGAAAAAACTAACATGGTATCAGAGCTAGCCTGAAAGAAGGCATGGTATGGCATGTCTGACACTTGTTGCACTTATGATGCTAGGGCTTGATATAGAAAAAACCAGTCATCGTAGCACTTTCGCTATAAATCCATTTTGGCGAAGTTTTTGGATCTAAAACTTTTACAAGTCAAAGATCAGATCCCCATGTACCTTGTGTCCAAAGGAAAACTTCTAATTCGTTGTACTTTTTGTTTTATGATCTGTACAATCTAGGGTTTCTGCCTCTTTTAGATCTGAGTCATAAACAGGTGACCTAGGAAAAAAGGTCATAACTTGGTCTAGGAAGCTCCAAATGAAATTTCATAAAAGTTACAGGTAGTGCACGGACTGCACTTTCGGACTGCACTTTCTCAGGTAACGTTTTCAGAGGCTGAAACTGAACCAGTGACACGTGGCACGCTGTACAAGTTTGCTCTCATGCTTTATCCCTTAGACAGGTCACGTTGCGACACTTGGCATAAATATCTCTCAGAGAATCCAATTGAGGTCAGACCTGTAGGGTTGGAAATATGACAGGTCGGGCTACCCCAGGTAGAAGTTTCAGATCTTGTGGATCAGAAGGTTTGGAGTTACCCCAGAAAAAATAAGGTACATATTTCTGTCAAAACATAATTATTTTTTAGCACCTTCATTCATGGCTTCGGGAATTTAGGGTTTCGGAGAAAGTTGGAATTTTTGTAATCGGAGACCACGACTGAATGCTACCCATCAAAATAGAAATTTAGAGACCAATATCAGAATTTTTGGTTGGGCAGAAGGTCGGGCTTGATCAGACCCTAGTTCGGGACTTTGATCGGAAAAGTGGAAAATTAGGGCTTCTGCAAAAATGGGAATTTTTTAAATCTGTGACCACGGTTGGAAGCTCCTCAAAAAAATAGAAGCTTAGAGCTTTGGATCGAACCTTTTGATTGGGAAGAAGGGTGGTATTTATCAAACCCTAGTTTGGGGTCATGTCTAGTGAATCCAGAAGTTTCAAAGGCAAATTTGAGGGGTGAAACTTTGCAGCTTTCAAATTCTGAGTATACTAGGTTGATCAGCTCATCAAGGTGCATATTTCTATCCTTTCAGAAGCTTGAAATTCAAAGTTTGAATTTTTAGGGTTTCCCCGACAAACCCTAATCTAGCTCTAGATCCAGTTTCTGCAAATCAAGTGGATTGGGTTAATCCTAGAAGAGAATGGATTGGTCACCTGCATAAGTGGAGAAGTTCCTGTTTCAGAGGGAGATGAGGCTAAGGCCTTACATAAGAAGATTACAAGCAATCTCGACAGGTATGACTTATCCAGGTATGTTTCGAGATTTGTTCATGATTAAGTTTATGGTATGTTTGTCTTCATATTATTACGGTTAGTACAATATTGATTAAATTTAGACTTGTCGTATCACCTTAATAAAATTATGAATGCATGATAGAAGATATTCATTGATTAGGATTTTGACACTTATGATTGTACTAATGCATTATGGTGTTGTATGAGGTTTATGTTGTCCGCTAACATGAAAGGTACACCAAGAAAGACAAATCATGTTCTAGTTCAAGAACATATGATCATGGTGACATGAAGACAAAAATTCATCCATTGTCATGGATCACATAGAAGATCTATTTATGAGGTATGTATAACTTGGTTCTATAATGGTTAACCTATGAGATATGCAGGTTACTAGCACAATTCATTGAAGAGAACAAGAAGACATCATGTGGGTATGTTAGACTTAACTAGCTAACATACTAATCCAGGTATGTTTTTCCTATATCAAGTTAGAATCCTACCTTGTGATAGGATCTCTTATATAAGTATACATGGCATGATTGATAATGATTATTCATAGGTTTGAATAATCATGGGTGTATGCATATTATGTTTCTTACCTTCATTGATGATATGACTAACCAGAAGAGTCATGAAAGTACAGGTTTGAGTAATCACGGGTTTAGGCATATTATGTTTCTTGCTTTAATATATGATATGACTAACCATAAGAGTCCTTGAATACTAATGCTTATTATGCATGAATGTTGGATTGAAGCATTGGCTAAAATAATTGCATGACGGTATGACATATTTCTTTATGTGTAAGAATTTGTTCTAAAAACTATGAGATGTTTCTAATCATGCAATTTAACTTGTTTTGTAGGAAAGATCGTATACCTTCACCTACAAAAGAAGGACTACAACATTTGTTCTAGCAACAAAGATATCTATTGAAGATATTGAAGTTCCCAAGATCTGGGATGAAGTAATGGAATAATGCCATGATCAGTTGATCATGAAGAATGATGTTTGGGATGCAGTCCCAAGACCTGAAGGGAAGTCTGCTGTGACTTCCAAATGGATCTATAAGATCAAGCATGCTGCAGATGGTAGCATGGAGAAATACAAAGCGAGGTTTGTAGCTCGTGGATTCTCCTAGAAAAGGGATTGAGTATGAAGAGACTTCTACACCTATAGCCAGGCACACTTCCATCAAATCAGTACTTGCTCTGGCTGCAGTGATGAAATGGAAGATACACCAGACAACTTTCTTGAATGGTGTAGTCAAAGAGGTAGTGTATGTGGATTAGCCACTTGGTTTTGAGACACATGACGGGAAGTCATATATGTGTAGAACTTGGTATGGTAGGATAGACAGCTTTCTATCCAGTTTGGGCTTTACCAAGAGTAAAGCAGATTCCAACCTTTACTACAAGGTTGAGGAAGGCAATCTAGTGATACTACTTTTGTATGCGGATAACCTGTTTGTTACAGGTGAGGATAGATTGATTGTCGATATGCAGCGGAAGCTTGCTGCCGAGTTCGAGATGAAGAACTTGGGGATGATGCACTATTTTCTAGGCATGGAGGTGTGGCAGAGTATAGATGGAATCTTCCTTGGACAAGGGAATTATGCAGTGGAGATTCTGAAGAGGTTTGGGATGATGGACTGCAAGGCCATGGCCACACCTATGACATTGAACCTGAAGCTTTTGTGTGATGCTTCATCTGATCCGGTTGATGTCACAGTGTATCGTCAGATGATTGGGTCCTTGTTATACCTGACGAACACAAGACCATATATTTGCTTTGAGATGAACACATTGAGCCAGTTCCTGACGGATCCCAGAGATGTTCACCTGGTTGCTGTAAAGCATATTCTGAGGTACTTGAAGGGTACAGTTGACTATGGGCTCAAGTATGATGTGAATTAAAAGTTTAACCTGCAGGGTTATGTTGATTCAGATTGGGTAGGCAATGTTGCAGATAGGAAGAGCACTTCTAGGTGCTGCTTCAGTATGGGATCAGGTGTGATCTATTGGTTTAGCAGGAAGCAGTCCTGCGTAGCACTAAGTACAGCTGAATCAGATTATGTTGCAGCTTGTTCAGCTAGTTGTGAGGCAGTATGGCTTCGAAAGCTACTGTTTGAGTTATTTGATCTCCCGCTGGAGGCTACTGGTATCTTTTGTGACAACTAGAGTTGTGTGAAGTTGTCTGAGAATCCGGTGTGTAATATCCTGTGCAAGATCTGACCCAGATATTAACTCCACTTAAAAAACTTTTACAACTTTTACTAGTGAAATTTTGTGGAAAATCCTTTGAACCGGACAGGAGGTAAGTGAGGGGTACTGGTGTACAGACTGAGGATGGTGGGATGAAAGTTTGATTCTAGAATTTATATGGTATTAGGTGCATTAGCAGCAAAATATGTTTTTAGCAGGAGTCCTTGGCACAAGGTACTAGAGCCATTCACTTTTCAGCAATAGAATGAATCTATTGCCTACTTCGAGGCTTCCTGGGATTCTAACATATTCCAACAAGACTGGGTAAGGGTTAAAGGTGTTTAGGATAGAGATATTTCATTCATGCAACTCATAAAATAGGCTGGAATGAAGACTAGGTGAACTTGGAAAAGTTTGGAGTGATTTGGGGTTTGATTGCACTTTGCGGACTGCTGAACTAGTTAGATTACAGGATTTCCAAAATGAATTTAAAAGCATTCAAATTCTTATTAAAGGGACTGATATGGATATTATATTGAACTAAAAACCTCCTCCAACTGACAGAATGAAAAATGGATCCTCAAAAAAGATTCAGTAGCAAATATGGTGAAACTAGTCTAGATTAAGCACCAAACTAGCTAGTCTTGCATTTTAATCCCTTAAACTGCTCCAATAAATGATAAAATCTGCTATGACATTAAATAATGATCTGATATAACATTATGAACATATGCAGGTCGAAAATAATATATCAAAATCCTTCTTTTATTGATTTAACTGTCTCCCAAAACAACAGTGCCTCACAGGCTAAATATTCATTACATTTGATGGAGTATGAAGAGAAGAAATAGAGTATTACTATGGCTCTGCTATGGAGGTAGGATCAGGTCATCTACAGTTCATATGACTGTAAATGGATGCTTACTAATATTCTGAACTTGTCTGGAGCGCATTCACTAAGTCATCCCTCTCCTTCAGGGAAAACTCCTCTAGATTTAGCTGTGAATGGAGAACAAGTGAGAAGAGAAGTATGGATCTGATCTGAAGCTGGTTACTGATCTTGTACACCTATGATGTCTAAAAAAGTGGATGCACCAACTCTCCTTCATCCCCTGAGCTCACTCCCAAGTTCTATCTTCTTCAATGGATGGATATTCACCAAAACTAGCTGGAGAATCACTGCTGGAGGAACCTGTTCTCCCGAATGACTGTAGATCTTCAATGGAGGCTAGAAGCATGTGTTACTAGCTGCAATATATTGACATAGAACTACACAACACTCTCTGGAAACTAAGGGTCTTGGGGCACATCACTCAACTAGAGAAGCATCAGAGCTCTCATGAGAAAACATAAATGATCAAAAGTTCTCAAATGGAGTTATTTGGATTCTTTTATAAACTTCATGATGACCTGATGAGCAAGTTCTTGGCTTGGTGACCTGTGAGAGTAGGTTACCCACTTGCCCATTCTACTCCAAATCCATGAGGGCGCCTTTCTTGAGGAGAATAGCAACTTCTGAGCTTTCAAAACTTTCTTTCCTTCACCTCCTTCACTGAATTTGGGCAAGTGCGCTTTAGGTAGCTTTTCTGGTTGTTGCTATTTTCTTTCAGAAATCTTTTCTGAATATTTCCACTTTCTTTACTTTCCTCTTTCCTGCTTTTGTCTGATTTTGCCAGCTTTTCTCAGTTTCCTTTTTGGGTTCATCTTGCCAACTTGTCTCCACTAGATTCCTTAGCTTTTCTGAGACTTTACCACTTAGGAAAGTTTGGCTCACTTACCAATTCGAATTTCCTAGCCAAGTCATCAACCACTTGGCACATTTATTAGCAATAAACATTTAAATGAAAATAATACAACTCAGAAATAATTTAACTTAGCAATTAATTAATTATCCAGTAATTAATTAATTGTTATGGTGTAATGCCTCAAAATTTCTCCAATTAATTAATTTCTCAATTAGTCAATTACTTGGACTTAGTCATGGGGTTAATAACTGCATGGGGGGCCCTCCTTGTCCATTTAATTCCCAAATACAACCTTAGGCATCTTTCATAAGGTAGTTTCCATACTTGCTCATTAATTAAATAATTATTGCCTAGGTGACTTAGGCCAAAATTACCCCATGGACCAGGGAAAAATATGGGGACATGACATGGTGTTCCACGACATCTCAAAACACATTGAGATCAAATATCACTATATCATGGATATGGTGCAGAGAGGAGCAGTGAAGCTCTTGTATGTTGCGATAGATGAGCAGATCGCAGATGTGCTGACGAAGCCACTAACCAGAGTGAAGTTTGAGTACTTCAGAGAGAGGCTTGGTGTCCTTCAGATCAATGACACTTTGAGGAAGAAGTGATGGAGAGATTTGTTGAAGCCATTTCGAGCATGCTGAGAGGAGGATCCTTCCATGACTGTGGTTATAAGCGCTAGATGATGAGCATCAGGACGATGCTCCAATTACTACTCTATATGTGTATGTATGCATCATGTTGGATGCTGGATATGATCAGTCGGATCATTTATATGTATATGTATGTACGCATCATGTTGGATGTTGGATATGATCAGTTGGATCATTTATATGTGTATGTATGTATGCATCATGTTGGATGCTAGATATGATCAGTTGGATCATTTATATGTATATGTATGTACGCATCATGTTGGATGCTGGATATGATCAGTTGGATCATGTGTATGTATCTGTAGATGTATCAGGTGGATACATTGTATGATCAGGTAGATCATGTATGTTGATATGTATAAGGTATGATCATGTGGATCATGTATTTGTATATGTATCAGGTGGATACGTTGTATGAGCAGGTAGATCATGTATGATGATATGTATCAGGCAGATACTGTGTATGCACCAGGTGGATGCATTGTATGATCAGGATGATCATGGATGACGAGCTTCAGGATTTTTCTCTAGACTACATGCATCAGGATGATGCAGTGATGATGATAAGGATGATCATTTGTACATCAGGATGATGTATGGTGAGTATTAGGTTGATACCCTGTGGCCGTGGACAGGTTGTGCAGATGAGCATGTAAGTAGACCTGGGAGATCTGGACAGGATGAAAAAGGCCTCATATGCTCTTTCAAGGCATTGTCCTATGGCATGTAAGTAGACATGGGAGATCTGGACAGGATGAAAAAGGCCTCAGATGCTCTTTCGAGGCATTGCCATGACCACATGTAATAAGTCCTAGAGATCTGGAAAGGATGAAAAAGGCCTCGGATGCTCTTTAGGGTTCTTGCTTGGCAAGACACTCTTTTAAGGTTTTGTAGTGGGGGTCACATGCAATAAGTCCTGGAGATCTGGACAGGATGAAAAAGGCCTCAGATGCTCTTTAGGGTTCTTGCTAGTCAAGAGACTCTTTTAAGGTTTTGTGACAGTATTTCATATATGTATATTGTAGTCCTATAGAGATGGTATTATTCCTCTATACGGAAGTTTTTGTATTCCTATAGAGATGTTATTATTCCTCTATACGGAAGTGTCGTCATTTATATTGTAAGTGTCGTAACTTATACTTGATGGGTTATTATACCACCTTGTTGGGGTTGGCCCTGTATAAGTCATGTGGTTTGAAGGGTTATTAGACCACCCTATTGGGGGTTGGCCATGTGGGTCAAAGGGTTATTAGACCACCCTATTGGGTGTCGGCCCAGTCAGCATTATGTTATGTGGTTAAGTTAAGGCCGAGCTAGTAAAGGTTATTAGGCAAGTCAAGTCAAGTATAAATAGAGTGCGGGAGGCACTCTATTTGATCATTCTATTCTCACACACACTCTTTGGAGAGTGGCGCACTTGTGGAGGAGGAGCAGCTGCTGCTAGGAGATGTCTATATTTTATGCTTGGGTTGTATCATTGCTCTATCTATCTCTGAGGAAGTTATCGGGGTTTTTCACCTTTATGGTTTTCCCCAAGTAAACTCTGTGTCTCTTGTGTGCTTGCATTATTTTGTCCATGATTGATATGCTGTAGATATGCTGTACATGTTGTTCTCTCAGTTAAGATCCTAGATCAGATTGAAGTAAATTCTAAAAAACTAACATCATGTGATGATGATATGCATCAATATGATGCTATGATGATGATCAGGATGATCATGTGATGTTGATGTGCATCAGGATGATGTACTATATGATGATGATCAATATGATTATGAGCATCAAGATGATGCACTGTATGATGATGATCATTATGATCATGAGCATCAAGATGATGCTTCATGCGAGGATGATCAGGTTGATCATGAGTATTAGGATGATACTCCGTGGCCGTGGACAGGTTGTGCAGTAACGTATAATGGCTCCCTGGGAGATCCGATAGGTTGAGCAGTAAGCTTGTAATCAATCCTGGGATGCTCTTTCGAGGTTTTGCAAGGTAAGCATGTAATCGGTCTTGGAGATCCAATAGGTTGTGCTAAGCACGTAAAAGTCCTGGGATGCTCTTTAGAGATCTTGTAGGTTGCAAGACACTCTTTTAAGGTTTTGCTAGACCACATGTAATCAGTCCTGGAGATCCGATAGGTTGTGCTAGGCACATAAAAGTCCTGGAATATTCTTTAGAGATCTTGCAGGTCCCAAGACACTCTTTTAAGGTTTTATGGGGACCACATGTAATTAGTCCTGAAGATTCGATAGGTTGAGCAGTAAGCTAGTAATCAGTCCTGGGATTCTATTAAGAGATCTTGCAGGTCGCAAGACACTCTTTTAAGGTTTTGTGGAGGTCACATGTAATAGCTCCCTGGGAGATCCAATAGGCTGAGCAGTAAGCTCGTAATCAGTCCTGGGATGCTCTTTCGAGGTTTTGTTGACGCACGTAATCATCCTTGAGGATTCCACGGGATGGCCAGCTTGCAGAGATGATGAAGACCTACATGAGTCTAGGCCTACATCCAGCATGAAAAAGGGCTGGCTCTGTAGAAATTCCTATGACGAGAAGAATTGAGAGATAGCCCCAATGATCGAGATGACGAGTACAACAACAATGACGGTGATGCTCCGTGATCTAGTGATGATGATCCAGCTCCAGAATTGAAGACTTGTGCCTTTATGTATTGATGACCTATGTCAAGAGAATACATTCGTAGTTAAGAGGAAGTGTTGATGTATTTGTAACTTCGGAAGATATTCACTTGTATATTACATTTTTATTTTATTGTATCCCCAACGGAGATGTATTATTCCTCTGATTGGAACTGTCGTCATTTGTATTTGCAAGTGTTGCAAGTTACACTGTAAGTGTCGTAACTTATATTTGATGGGTTATTAGACCACCTGTGTGGGGTCGACCCTGTATGTGTCATGTGGATGGGTTATTAGGATTCCTTAGGAAGTCGGCCCAGTTAGGGTTAAAGGCAGGTCAATTCATTATATAAATAGAGAGCATGTGTCTCTCATTCTATTCAGCCACTCACTCATCCAACTCCCATAGTTGAGAGAGAGGAGTGCGCACAAGTGGAGGAGGAGTAGCTGCTGAAGACATCTATCTTTTGGGGTTTGATCTTTGTGATCTTTGTATTGGTGCTCATTCTATCTATGAGGAAGTTGCAGGGTTTTTCACCTTCTTATTTTTCCCTGGTGAAATGCTTTGTGTCTCTTGTTTCTTGCGTTTGATATGTTGTACATGTTGTTCTCTCAGTTAAGATCCTAGATCATATTGAATTAAATGCTGAAAAACTAACACCAAGCAATCAGATGTTCCTCTCTAGTGAGAAACAAATCATCAACATACATAACAAATATCAACGGTTGGTTCTTCTCTACTTTGAAGTACATATTTGGATCAACTTCACTCTTATGACAACCTAGTTTCTGAAGGTAGCTATGAATTTTGGAGTACCAAGATCTAGGGCTTGCTTAAGCCCATATAGAGATTTTTTTAGCTTGCAAACATGGGACTCCTTCCTATGCACCAAAAATCCTTTAGGCTATTGAATATAAACCTATTCCTCAACCTCTCCATTGAGGAAGGTTGTCTTCACACCCATCTAGTGAATTTTCCATCCTAGAACAGATGCAAGTGCAATCATTGCTTGGATTGTGGTGTACCTTGCCACAGGGGAAAAGGTATCATCATAATCGATGCCTTCTTTCTGAGAGAAAACTCTAGCAACGAATCTAGATTTATACTTCTCAATGCTACCATCTACAACATGCTTTATCTTGTAAAGCCATCTGGAAGTCACATTGGACTTCCCATCAGGTTTGGGAACAACCTCCCAAAAATCATTCTTCGTTATAGAGTTGTACACTTCTGTCATTGCATCTTTCCAAACTTGTTGATTTGCAACTTCTTCATATGAGGATGGTTTTGAATCGCTGATGTGACTCATCAGTGCAACATACCCTGAATATCTATCAGGTTGCTTCATTCTCTGGATGAGCTTGCTGGTGCTCCATGTTTCTCTGCATTTTGTAAGATGTCTTGGCACCAAGCAGATCTTCTTTTAGTGGTAGGTTCATTAGGTGACCTCTCAACCAGTTCTACTAGTTCTTCAGGATCTAGCGAATCTGAGGCATCTTCTAATTTCTCCCTCTCAAACTCTGAAGGGGGAGAATCAGACTCGGGATCCTCCATCTTTGAATCACATTGAATCTCTTTCAATATTTTGAAATCAACTTACTCATGGAAGGTAACATCTCGACTGACTTCAATGCAGTGTCTCTCACTAGGTACATATATTTGGTATGCTTTGGATGACTCGCTATAACCCACAAAGGTGCCTTTCTTTCCAGAAGGCTCCATATTTGTTCTCTTTTCTTTCAGGTCATGAATGTATACTGGGATCCCGAAGATCCTCAAGTGTGAGATGTCTGGATTCTCACCAGTAAACACTTCTTCTGGTGTCTTCTAATATAGAATGGCATACGGGATTCGATTCTGGATGTACACAGCTGTATGGGTGGCTTCTTCCCATAATGAGGCAGACATATTTTGATCACGCATCATGGATTTTGTAGCCTCACTTATAGTTCTATTCTTACTCTCGGCAACCCCATTTTGTTGAGGGTTGTATGGTACTGTTAATTGTCTACATATTCCTACATCACTACATAGCTCATTAAATGCATGTGAATCAAATTCACCTCCATTATCAGACCTTGGTGCACATATGTGCTTTTCTTTATGATTTTCAACTAGGGCTTTAAACTCTTTAAATTTGCTAAGAGTTTCACTTTTAGCCTTCATGAAATAAATCCATGACTTTCTAGAAAAATCATCTATGAACAGTACATAATATAAGAAGCCACTCAGGGAGGGGGATGACATGGGACCACATACATCATAATGTATTAAATCTAAAATCCCTTTAGATCTAGTAGAATTGATAGAAATTTTTTCTTAACATTCTTCCCAAGTGCACAACCCCGACATACACTATCATGCTCAAAATCAAATACAGACATACCTTTTACCATCTTTTGAAGTCCTAGTAGTGCTTTGTAGTGAAGGTGTCCAAGCCTTCGGTGCCATAACTCGCATGGAATGATAGTGTGGTGAATCATAGCTTGAATGTACCTCCTAGGTACCTTGTAGAGTCCTCCCTCTCAAACTCCAATCACAGCAGTAGATTCTAGGCTTTTGTTCTTCAACCATAAAATTGTTTTGTTATCGATGAAGATAACTTGAAAGCCTTTGTCTTCAAGAACTGAAAATGAGAGTAGGTTCTTATTCAATCCTATAACATATATAATTTCCTCCACATGTAGAATATCACCGATGCTGGGTTGGAATGAGGTGGATCCAACTCCTTGGATCGAATAAGTTGAGTTGTCCCACAACTCTACCATGCATGTGAATTGTTTCTCCTTTAGATCGGCAATGGAATTCTTGTAACCAGTCATATGTTTGGATGCACCACTGTCAATCAACCATGTGTCTACATTTGTGATGATGGATCTCGAAAGGGATGAGACAAGATAATAATCCCTTATTGTCTCCTTTTCTTCAGATGCATTCTTTTGGGAGATTTGATCTTCTATGGCGGTAGAAGCATGAAACTTTCCTTTCCACTTTGCTCTGCAATATATTGAGAAATGTCCTTTCTTGTTGCAATTGAATCATCTATATTTTGACTTGTCAAAGCCTTCGTTGAACTCATTCTTTGGACGAGAGAAATTCTTTTGGAAGAAGGGTTTCTTTCCTTTCTTCATTCGTGCTATGGGGGAAATATTTTCTTCTTTGATGCACACTGAATTGATATGGATTCTCCCCTCCTCTTGGAGGAAATCATTCCACAACCTTTTAAAGTTAGGTTGTACCTCTCGACCATTTACTGCAACAAAGAATGTCTCCCATGAGGATGGGAGACCATCAATAACGGTTTGGAGAAGATCATCTTCATCCACCACTATTCCAATACTAGCAAGTTGATCTCTTACCTGAGAGATCTTGGAGAAGAAGGAGGCCACTCAGGGAGGGGGATGACATGGGACCAAATGCTTCGATTGCAATAAAGAAAGGCCATTTCTCAAGAGATTGCAGAGCAAAGCGGAAGGAAATTTTCATGCTTCTATTTCCATAGAAGATGAAATCACTCAAAAGAATGCATCCAAAGAAAAGGAGACAAGAAGGGAATATTATCTTGTCCCATCCCTGTAGGGATCCGTCATCAGAAATGAAAACACATGGTTGATTTAAAGTGGTGCATCAAACCATATGACTGGTTAAAAGAGCGCCATCACCGATCTAAAGGCGAAATAATTGACATGCATGGTAGAGTTGGGGGACAACTCAACTTATTCGATCCAAGGAGTTGGATCCACCTCATTATAGATGAGCACCAATGATATTCTACATGTGGAGTACATTCTATATGTTCCAGGCTTGAAGAAGGACCTCCTCTCAGTTTTGTTTCTTGAATACAAAGGCTTCCGAGTTATCTTCATGGATAACAAAGCATTTTTATGGCCAAAGAACAAAAGTCTAGAATCCGTTGTTGTGATTGGAGTTCGAGAGGGAGGACTCTACAAGGTACCTAGGAAGTATATTCAAGCTATGATTCATAACACTGTCATTCCATGTGATCTATGGCACCGAAGGCTTGGACACCTACACTACAAAGCGCTACCAGGAATTCAAAATATGGTAAAAGGTATGCTCGTATTTGATTTTGAGCATGATAGTGTATGTCAGGGTTGTGCACATGGGAAGAATGTTAATAAAAAAATTTATAGCAGCTCTACTAGATCTAAAGGGATTTTAGATTTAATACATTATGATGTATGTGGTCCCATGTCATCCCCCTCGTTGAGTGGCTTCTTATATTATGTATTATTTATAGATTATTTTTCTAGGAAGTCATGGATTTATTTCATGAATGCTAAAAGTGAAACTCTTAGCAAATTTAAAGGGTTTAAATCCCTAGTTGAAAATCAGAAAGAAAAACACATCTGTGCATTAAGGTATGATAGTGGAGGTGAATTTGATTCAAGGAAAAATAGATCCCATACAAACTCTCGATCCCATACAAACTCTCTCAGCCTCTCGGTTGGAACCTCCCCTGCCTTTACATGCTAAAATATACAATATATAGACTATTGAGGTTCTCCATCTTGATTGTTACAAGATTTAGGAACAATTCCAAAAATAGAAGAAATCTATAATTTGTGCAAGAAATCTAAAATCACTGGAATAGAATATCCTCGAACTTGTGATCTGGAGTTGGTTAGCCATGTGTTCTTCCATTTATGTATCAACTTCTCTCATGATCTGTAATGCTGGAACTCCTTGATTAATTTTAGGAATGAAATCTGGAAAATAATTGATTTCGAATTGGTTGCAAGGAATCTAGAATGGTGGAGTTAGATGCCTTTCGAATCTGGAATCGATCTCTCCTGGGAATCCAATTTTCTCCCTGCTTCCAAGTGTTGAATGAAATACTCTCCCACTTATAAGTTATCTTTCTAGGATCCATGAGTTGAGAAGGATTCACACTGAATGCTAAAATTGTCATCTAAACTGCTGGATTAAAATATGGGAATGATCCTGGACTTGCAAATATTTTTCATTAGATGTTCTGGAGTTGGTTAGACAAGCGCTCTTCCATTTATGTATCAACTTCTCTCATGATCTGTAAGGATGGAACTCCTTGAATAATTTTAGGAAGGAAAACTAGAAAAGAATTGATTTCGAATTGGTTGCAAGGAATCTAGAACGGTGGAGTTAGATGCCTTTCGAATCTGGAATCGATCTCTCCATGGAATCCAATTTTCTCCCTGCTTCCAAGTGTTGAATGAAATACTCTCCCACTTATAACTTATCTATCTAGGGTCCGTGATTTGATAAGGATTCACAATGAATGCTAAACTTGTCATCTAAAAGTGCCGGATTAAAATCTGGGAATGATCCTTGACTTGTTTAATTAGATATCTCCTAAAAATATAAAGAAGCTAATCGTCTTATATCCTATGCTTTAGGAATGGGTCTCCTAATACCAATATGAGTGTGGGTATATATATATATATATATATATACATATATATGAAAATAGAGAATGTTTTATGTATGGGCACACATATTTTGTTGGAAGTCAAATTTATTGTAGAAAGGGTATATATATATGTGTGTGTGTGAAAAAGAAAACAAGAAATGGAAAAATTACTATTGGAAAAATAAAAAGAATGTTTATTATTTTATTAAAAGGAATTGTGTACTTTTGAGAATGAATTAGTCTATAATGATGTGTTGGAGCCTAATCCTTGGTGTTAGGATTGGTGTTCATCATTCATGTTCAAATTAGATGGATAGTCAATGAGGGTAGACCAAGAGTCACCCGAGAGTCCAAGAGACCACTTAGAATTCGAAATCCAAGGGTCCTTTTACATTGTATATATATGTACATTTGGTTAATGAGAAAGTATAGTGTGCTTTGATGCCTATCCTCTTGTTTTCATGCGTTAATTGCATATTTTACTATTTGAGCACCTTACAGTGGTATCAGAGCGATTATTATCCTATGTCCTGTGGTCAGTCCTACATTTCTAGTCTCGTCAGAGTCTATTCTTAGTTATATGGCCTATGCGCTCGAATTCTTCCATATTCTTTATCAAACCTGCCATTGTGAACGCGTTTTTCTGTGGAGTAATTTTTGGTTATCTTCTCAATTCTCAGTTCTACACTCTGCCAAATATTAAACATTGTTTGCAAGAAATTGAATGTTATCTCCTTCTAGCTATACATTTTTGTCTACACTTTTGGCTACCTTCCCACTGCATTTTCTTGCAATATTCTTCTCCTTGGATCCTCTTTCTCATGCAGTTGGAATCATCATTATTCTGAGTTGCATTTCATGCGTCGAATTGGAGAATATTCTTTCCATCTACACAGAACTACGTTTTCATTATGATGTTGTGCATTGAGGAAGTGAGTTGCCTCATGACTGTTGAGTTTCTGTTGCAACATCATTCCACCAATTTTTGTGCCATGGAGGTGTACCCTCTGAGTGAAATGTGTTCTCTCTAGTGTGTGAAGTTTTGATCATGATATTCTCTCTTTCTATTGCGACCACATCTCCAGAGTTGAAAGTTGATGCATGAACCTGTTGATGTATTTGTAACATCGGAAGATATTCTTCTATGTATTACACTTGTACTTTGTTATATGTATGATGGAGATGTATTATTCCTCCAATCATAAGCGTTGTCATTTGTATTTGTAAGTGTCGCAAGTGTTGCAAGTGTCGCAACTTATACTTGATGGGTTATTAGACCACTAGTGTGGGGTCGGCCCTGATTATATTATGTGAGTGGGTTATTAGACTTCTTTAGGAGGTCGGCCTAGTTAGTTTATTGGAAGGTCAAGTCAGTGTATCAATAGAGAGGTTGTGTCTCTCATTCTATTCATTCACTCACTTCTCAAACTCGCATAGTTGAGAGAGAGAGTTGCACACAAGTAAAGGAGGAGGAGTATTTTCTAGAGACATCTCTTTGGGTTTGATCATTGTGATCTTGTATTGTGGCTTATTCTATCTCTGAGCAAGTTGAGGGGTTTTTCACCTTCTTGGTTTTCCCCAAGGAAACTCTGTGTCTATTGTCTCATGTGTTTTTGATTGATATGTTATACATGTTATTCTCTTAGTGATCCTAGATAATATTGAATGAAATTATCGAAAAATTAACATGGTATCAAAGCTGACCTAAGAAGAAGGCACTATGCAGCTACGGAAGCTAGTGCTTCTTAATTTTTGGGTTTCTCTCCACAGATCATCAAAGGCAAGAGGCTAGATTGACTCTCCTAGCAAGGGCGCATCTTTCTGTCGAGACAAAATTCAATTCTGAGCATTTTTAGTTTTTGGCCCGTCACTGCTGCGGGAAATTAGGGTTTCAAAAAAAGTTGGAATTTTTGGAATCTGAATCCATGGCTGGATACTCAAGAAAATCGAATTTTAGAGCACTGGATCGAACTTTTTGGTTGGGCAGAAGACCAGGTTTGATCAAACTCTAATTCGGGATCCTGTCTAGTAGATCCAGAAGTTTCAAAGGCAATTTTGAGGGGTCAAATTTTGCATATCTCAAAATCAAAGTATACCAGCTTGACCAGCTCAACAAGGCGCATCTTTCTATCCTTTCAGAAGTTGAAATTCAAAGTTTGAATTTTTAGGGTTTCTCTGACAAACCCTAATCCAGCTCCAGATCCAGTTTTCAACAAATCAAGTGGTAAGACCTAAAAATTTCTATTTCCATTTGAAGTACTCTTTAAGATGTCTCACCACACCAAGCTTGAGGATAAGCTTGAAGGAGCTGATAACTTTCGATATTGGGAGTATAGGATTGGGTTAATCCTATAAGAGAATGAGTTGGACACTTACATAAGTGAAGAGGTTCCAGTCCCAGAGGGAGAAGAGGCTAAGGCCTTACATAAGAAGAACTTGGTCAAAGCCAAGAGAATCATTGTTGATTCTATTAAGGACCATATCATACCCCATGTGTCTTCCCTAAAGACACCTAAGGATATGTTTGACTCTTTGACTAAGTTGTTTGAAGGAAAGAACATAAATCAGAAGATGACTCTGCAGAACCAATTGAAAGGGGTAAAGATCCAGAATGGAGAGACCATCCAATCCTACTTCTCCAAGGTCTCTCAAATCAAGGAACAAATTGAAGCTATGGATGAACTAGTGGAGAACGAAGAAATTATAATGACCTACCTAGGTCATGGGACTCCTTCATCCAAGGAATTCGTGCAAGAAAGAAATTGATCTCTTTCATTAGAATATGGGAGGAATTTTCACAAGAAGAAGCTAGGATTGTGGCTCGAGAAGAAAAGATGGGAAGTGAAGATAAAGCTCTCACAGCACACACCAAGAAAAGCAAATTCAAGGGGGAGCCATTTCACCACAAGAAATCTTCCCACCCCTATCATAGAAAGAAGAAAGATTTGGGATGCTTCAATTGTAATGTGAAAGGACACTTTGCCTCAGAATGTACCAAGAAAAGAAAAGAAGTTACCAACAACAACAACAACAACAACATTAAGAAGAGGCATCATGCTCATGCTTCTGAGGATGATGAACCTCCCAAGAATAAAAATAGGGCAGAAAGGGAAGACTCTTCAAGTGAGGAAGAATATGTGCTGATCTATGCTCTCACAGGTACTATCTCACATGGGTGTGATGATTGGCTTATTGATAATGGGGCTTCCAAACACATGATGGGATTTAAAGAATCCTTTATAGACCTATCTGAACATGAGTCACCCCATAAGGTGAAACTTGGGGATGACTATCAATATCCTATAAAAGGAAGTGGTGAGGCCTCCTACAAGTTAGACTCTGGGAAGTATTTGAAGATGAAATATGTTCTATATGTACCTGGACTCAAGAAGAATCTTCTCTCCATATCATATTTGGATGCAAAGGGAATGAGATTTGAATTTATAGATGGCCAAGTTCTCATGTGGCCAAAGGGTAAGACAATAGATGATGCAATGGTGATTGGAGAGCAAGAGGGAGGATTGTACAAATTGAAGGGACAACCTGAACATGCCATGGTACATGAATCCATGGATCCAAGTGAACTTTGGCATAGAAGACTTTCTCATGTGCACTATAGGGCACTACCAATTGCAAGCAAAGCAGTAGAAGGTCTTCCTGAAATCCAGTCAAAGCATGAAGGTGTTTGTAAAGGATGTGCAAAAGAAAAGAACACAAATAAAGCATTTCCAAGCAGTGAAAGCAAGGAATAAGGAATCTTGGAAATTATCCACTTCGTTGTATGCAGTCTGATGTCATCAAGTTCTCTAAGTGGTGATTTAGGGATTAAGAGGGAGTTGACCACTCCTTACAATTCACAACAGAAAGGAATAGAAGAAGCTACTTCAGAGTCAGATTCCAGCAACTCCTACAAGAAAGCAAAGATTGAGAGGGAGTCCACCCAACAAACAACAAAGATAAGTATTTGAATTGTCATTTCTTGTATATCTGATTGCTTAAATAATATTGTTCAATGATGTATTTACTTATGTTCCTAGACTTAGGTGGTGTATTATGCATATTAGAATAATTGCATTAATGAACAGTATACTACTAATATGCATGTAATGGGTAAGTGGCCTATGGTACTATACAACATTCCATTGCTACTTATCTAGAATGAAACCTCTTTGCTGACATGTTGGGAGTAGTGCAAACTCTTAACAATGTTCTGGTAGATATGGAAGGAATCTAGAAAGGTACCGTATATGGATGAATCTTGTATTGAAATATTGGCTAAGATAATTGCATGACTATATGACATATGCTTTTATGTGTAAGACTTGTTCTGTAAACTATGAGAAGTTTCTAATCATGCAATTGAATTTGACTTGTAGGAAAGGTCGTGTACAATCACCTACAAAAGAAGGACTACAACATTTGTTCCAGCAACAAAGTTCAAAGAAAACTATCTATTGAAGATATTGAAGAATCTAAAGTTCCCAGGATCCGGGATGTAGTAACGGAAGAATGCCATGATCAAGGAGTACCAGTTGATCATGAAGAATGATGCTTGGGATGTGGTCCCAAGACCTGAAGGGAAGTCTGTTGTGACTTCCAAGTGGATCTATAAGATCAAGCATGCTGCAGATGGTAGCATAGAGAAATACAAGGCGAGGTTTGTAGCTCGTGACTTCTCCCAGAAAGAGGGAATAGATTATGAAGAGACTTTTGCTACTGTAGCTAGATACACTTCCATCAGAACAATACTTTCTCTGGCTGTAGTGATGAAGTGGAAGATACACTAGATGGATGTCAAGACAACTTTCTTGAATGGTGTAGTCGAATAGGAAGTGTATGTGGAGCAACCACTCGGTTTTGAGACACATGACAGGGAGTCATATGTGTGCAGGTTGAAGAAATCCTTGTATGGCTTGAAGCAAGCTCCTAGGACTTGGTATGGTAGGATAGACAGTTTCCTATCCAGTTTGGGATTTACTAAGAGTAAATCAGATTCCAACCTTTACTACAAAGTTGAGGAAGGCAATCTAGTGATACTACTACTGTATGTGGATGACTTGTTTGTTACAAGTGAGGATGGATTGATTGCCAACACGAAGAGGAAACTTGCTGCCGAGTTCGAGATGAAGGACTTCGGGATGATGCACTACTTTCTAGGTATGGAGGTGTGGCAGAGTGTAGATGGAATCTTCCTTGGATAAGGGAAGTATGGAGTAGAGATCCTGAAGCGGCTCGGGATGATGGACTGCAAGGCCATGGCCACACCTATGGCATCGAACCTGAAGCTATTTTGTGATTCTTCATCTGAGTCAGTTGATGTCACAGTGTATCATTAGATGATTGGGTCCTTGATGTACCTGACAAACACGAGACCGTATATTTGCTTTGCGGTGAACACCTTGAGCCAGTTTCTGAGACATGTTCACCTGATTGCTATAAAGCATATTCTGAGGTACCTGAAATGTACGGTTGATTATGGGATCAAGTATGATGCGAATCAAAAGTTTAACCTGGAGGGTTATGTTGATTCTAATTGGGTAGGAAGTGCTGCAGATAGGAAGAGCACTTCGGGGTGCTACTTCAATATGGGATTAGGTGTGATCTCTTGGTTTAGTAGGAAGCAGTCCTGCATAGCACTGAGTACAGCCGAAGCAGAGTATGTCACAGGTTGTTCAACCAGTTGTGAGGCAGTATGGATTAGGAAGCTACTGTCATATTTATTTGATCTCCTGTTGGATGCTACCTGTATCTATTGTGACAACCAGAGTTGTGTGAAGTTGTCTGAGAACCCAGTGTTCCATGACAGGTCGAAGCATATCGAGATCAAATATCACTATATTAGGGATATGATGCAGAGAGGAGGAGTCAAGCTCCTGTATGTTGCGATAGATGGGCAGATTGCAGATGTGTTGACCAAACCACTAGCCAGAGTGAAGTTTGAGTACTTCAGAGAGAGGCTTGGTGTTCTTCAGATAGAAGATACTTCAAGGAAGAAGTGATGGGACACATTTGTAGGAGCCATTCCAAGCATGGTGGTAGGAGGATCCTCCCATGATTATGGATGTAAGCGCCATGTGATGAGCATCAGGATGGTGCTTTAGATGATATACATCAAGATGATGTTATGTCGATGATCAGGATGATCATGTGTGATGAGTATTAGGATGATGCTTTGGATGATATGCATCAGGACGATTCCATGACAATGATCAGGATGATCATGTGTGATGAGTATCAGGATGATGCCCTGGATGATGCTATGATGATGATCAGGATGATCATGTGATGATGATGTGCATCAAGTTGATGCACCGTGCGATGATGATCAGTTGGATCATGAGTATTGGGATGATACTTCGAGGTCATGGATGATATGTGGCAGGTTGTGCAGTAGCATGTAAAAGATCCTGGGAGATTCGATAGGTTGAGCTGTGTGCTCGTAAATAGTCCTGGGATGCTCTTTCGAGGTTTTGATAGGGAGGCATGTAATCAGTCCTAGAGATCCGATAGTTTGAGCTGTGTGCTCGTAATAAGTCTTGGGATGCTCTTTAGATATCTTGTTGGTCGTGCTGCGGCATGTAAAATGTTCTTGGGATAATATTTTAAGGTATTGCCTATTCACATGTAATCAGTCCTGGAGATCCGATAGGTTGAGTTGTGTGCTCGTAAAAAGCCCTAGGATGCTCTTTAGATATCTTGTCGGTCGTGCTACGACACATAAAATGTTCCTGGGATTCTCTTTAAAGGTATTATGAAGGGATGCATGTAATCAGTCCTGGGAGATCTTGCTGGTCATGGTTAGGCACATCAAATGTTCCTGGGATGCTCTTGTTAGGTATTACATCAACACATAATTAGTCCTGAGGATCCACCTCTTTCAAACCATTTGCAAAGATGATGAATACCTACAGGAGGCTAGGCCTACACCCAGCATGAAAAAGGGCTAGCTCTGTAGAACTTCCTATGACGAGAAGAATTCAGAGATAGCCCAGTGATCGAGATGTCAGGTACAACAATAGTGATGATGATGATGCTCCGTGATCTAGTGACAATGATCCAGCTCCAGAATTGAAGACTTGTGCCGATATGTATTGATGACCTGTGTCCAGAGAATACCTTCCTAGTTAAGAGGGAGTGTTGATGTATTTGTAACATCAAAAGATATTCTTCTATGTATTACACTTGTACTTTGTTATATGTGTGATGGAGATGTATTATTCCTCTAATCAAAAGTGTCGGCATTTGTATTTGTAAGTGTCGCAACTTATACTTGATGGGTTATTAGACCACTAGTGTGGGGTCGGCCCTGATTATATTATGTGAGTGGGTTATTAGACTTCTTTAGGAGGTCGTCCCAGTTAGTTTATTCGTAGGTCAAGTCAGTGTATAAATAGAGAGGTTGTGTCTCTCATTCTATTCATTCACTCACTTCTCAAACTCGCATAGTTGAGAGAGAGATTTGCGCACAAGTGGAGGAGGAGGAGTATCTGCTAGAGACATATATTTGGGTTTGATCATTGTGATCTTGTATTGTGGCTTATTCTATCTCTGAGTAAGTTGCGGGGTTTTTTATCTTCTTGGTTTTCCCCGAGGAAACTCTGTGTCTATTGTCTCTTGTGTTTTTGATTGATATGTTGTACATGTTATTCTCTTAGTGATCCTAGATAATATTGATTGAAATTATCAAAAAATTAACAGAACCCTAATCACGTGGAAACTCTCCACTAAAGCCATCCTAGTTTGGGAGATATGTGACCTCCCATGAAATATGCATACGATGAGATCCTTATAATTGGTGATCATGCCATTGTTTGCAATTCATTTGGAATGTGAACCTCGTGAACTCTAGCTCGTACTACTACAAACTTTCTCTTCTTGAAGCTGCTGCGAACTTAATGTTGTTATTGCTATTGCATTTTTGTCCGACTTCATGACCATTTATTGAAGCTATGACTAGAGAAGACTATAGTATGGAGAAGATTGCATTTCTTTGTTGCTGGTGCATTCTTCTGCGTGGAACTGTTGCGTGGATGAGCTGTTCTCAACTATAGATGTTTTTGGAGAGTCTTTCCCCCTTATTGAAATATGCAATGGTATCATCTTATTTTGTGTTGTCGTTACCTCTCTTCGGTACATGAGACTACAGTGGAGAGGTGATATCTCTCTTGGTGGTGTGGGTTTGTTTTATTGGTATGTTGGTGCTGCATTGAAGTTGCAATGAAGAAACCCTAATCCCTCTACATGAGAATAAAGAGTCGTGGTTGAATTATCACCCGCATGGAGCTGGAAATTTTTATTGAATACTCGAGAGTATGTGTAGTATGGAAACCCTAATATATTATCCATAAAGAAGTTTTAGTTGTGCATATTGGTATTGTAAAGATCACGACTGCTGCTGCGTTGAAGTGAGTTAGTGCATGGGATTTGGAGGCATTCTATCCATCTTCTACAGAATTCTATGGGCACACTTGTTGCTTATTTTCATGGAGCTTGCTGTGTAAATAGACTATGGAGCTATTCTAAAACTTGAAGACTAGAGTCATTATGACCACTCTCCTACAATGTGTGGAGTGACTACGAGCTCCCTTTTGTTGTATCACTGTGTTTTTTCTAGACTGAATGTTCGATTTGGACTAAAAATTGTTGCACAATATAATAATATATTACATATTGAAGAACTATGCGTTCTCTCCAAAGGCGTAAACCCTTGCAATGTTATCTATGCCTCTTGAAGCTACAGAGAGTCGTGAAAACCATTGTGAAGAATGAAATGGTGTTCTCGTGGGCAGAGTTGGTCCCTTTGTGGAAACATAAACTCTAAATAAGCTTGGACTCTCCCTCATGATACTATTGGAGCAATAAGTGTGAGAGTTGTGTCAAGACAAAGTTTGTGAGTATCAAAATTGTGTATCAAGGTTGCTCTCGAAGTGACACCATTGAAGGCATCATGGCATTGTTGATAACTGGAGCGGAGATATCTCTCCACGTTGCATTTTTGCGAACCCTGTGTTCTAACCACGACTGGAGATCAAATCCTACGAGTATGGGATCTCTTGGAGATGCTAAGAAGTTGGTATAGTTTTTGGAGTACGTTGAAAAATTCTCATTGTATTGGGTTGTTGAACTCTGTCTTTATTGTGCATTGGAACCGTTCCAACATTGAACTCATCTAGGGAAAATATTGAAGATTGAGTTGAAGATCAGAATTGTGGACTCTTGTGAATGTGGAGCTAAGGCATCTATTACTGACATGTTATTGGATTTCTTATCTACAAATAAAGAATTCTATTCCTTACAGCTTCTACTTCTCATTTTAATGCATATTGATCAAGTGTCGTGGAGATTGCTGCATGACTTGAAGACTGCTCTATCTTGTGTATTGTGGAAAGCTTATTGTTGTTCAGTGTTATCATTTTATTGCTGCAACTGCCTCACGATCTCAATTGAAGTTTGCGGCATTTTTTATATGTTAATGTATATGTAACTTCAGAATGTATTTCATCTATGTATTTCATATATATTTATTGTACCCTTATTAGAGATGTGTTATTCCTCTATAAGGAAGTGTCGTCATGTGGATTGACAAGTGTCGCAAGTGTGTGTACTTGACGATGGGTTATTAGACCACCATGTGTGGGGTCGGCCCTGAAATATATATTATATTGTGGATGTATCTAGATAGACAAGTTGTCCCCGTAGTGTAACTGGGCAAACAGGTTAAGTATAAATAGAGATCGGGAGATCTCTATATGGATCATTCAGAAAGACATACTTCTCTCACTCAGAAAGTGGTGCACTAGTGAGGAAGAGGATCGTCTGCTGCTAGGAGACTATCTCAGTGTATTTTGGTTGTACTTTGGTTGAGCCATTGCTCTCTCTATCTCCGAGGAAGTTGTGGGGTTTTTCACCTTAGGGTTTTCCCCACGGAAACTTTGTGTCTCTTGTCTCTCATGATTTTGATTCTTGTGATGCTTGCCATGCTTATTGTGATTATTATGCATTGATATATTGTATATGTTATTCTCTCAGTAAATATCCAAGAGTATTGTGAATTAATGCTCAAAATTTAACATGGTATCAGAGCTAACCTGAGAAGAAGACATTTTGCAGTGACGAAAACTTGAGTTTCTTGTTTATTGGGTTTCTCTCCATAGATTTTGGAAAAGAAGTATAGTAGATTGACTCTACTCATCAAGTAGAATCTATCTGTCCAATCAGAATTCAATTCTGAGCTTTTTCAGATTTGGCCCTAAAAATTAGGGTTTCCACAAAAATAGAAATTTCTGAAATCTGAAGACATAGCGGGAAGCTCCTTGCAAAAATCGAAGTTTAGAGCTTTGGATCGAGATTTTTGGCTGGGTAGATCTCTGGGAAACTCAAACCCTAATTCAGGGCTCTCCCTAGTGAACCCGAGAGGACAAAAAGTCAAATATGAAGGGTAAAACTTTGCTGATATCAAATTCTGAATGCACCAGGATGATCAGATCATAAAGGCGCATCTTGCTATCCTTTCAGAAAGTTGAAATTCACATTTTGAATTTTTAGGGTTTTTCCAACAAACCCTAATCCGGGACTAGATCCAGTTTTCAGCATTTCAAGTGGTAAGACCTAAATCTTTTCTATTTCCATTTGAAGTACTCTTTAAGATGTCTCACCACACCAAACTTGAGGATATGCTTGAAGGGGCTAATAACTTCCGAGCTTGGAAGTATAGAATTGGGTTAATCCTGGAAGAGAATGAGTTGGACTCATATATAAAAGAAGACATCCCTATCCCAGAGGATGAAGAGGCCAAGGTATTGCATAAGAAGAACTTGGTCAAGGCAAAGAGAATTATTGTTGATTCTATCAAAGACCATCTCATATCCTATGTGTCTTCTCTAAAGACACCTAAGGAGATGTTTGAATCTTTGACCAAGCTATTTGAAGGGAAGAACATAAATCAGAAGATGAATCTGTGGAATCAATTGAAAGGGGTCAAGATGTTGAATGGAGAAACCATTCAATCTTACTTCTCCAAGGTCTCTCAGATCAAGGAGCAACTTGAAGTTGTGGATGAAGTAGTGGACAATGGTGAAGTTGTTATGACCACTCTGAATGGCCTACCTAGGCCATGGGACTCCTTTATTCAAGGAATCTGTGCAAGAAATAAATTGATCTCTTTCAGTAAACTATGGGACGAATGCTCTCAAGAAGAATCTAGACTTGTAGCTCGTGAGGAAAAGATGGGAGGTGAAGATGAAGCTCTCGCAACTCACACCAAAAGAAGCAATCCCAAGAAGGAGCACTCTCGCTACAAAAGATCCCATCAAAAGAATAAGAAGGATCTAAGATGCTTCACATGCAATGAGAAGGGTCACATTGCTTCAGATTGTCCCAAGAACAAAAGGGATAATAACAACAACACCAGCAAGAAGAAGAAGGGAAGCAAAAAAAAAAAATTCCATGCTCATGCTGCCGAGGATGATGAACCTCCAAAGAAGAAGGCTAGGGCAGAAAGTGATGATAGTGATGATGACTCATCAAGTGAAGAAGAGTATGTTCTAATCTCTACTCTCACAGGTACTATCTCCCATGGTTGTAAAGATTGGTTGATTGATAGTGGGGCTTCCAAACACATGACTGGGTTTAAGGAATCTTTTGTGAATCTATCTGAACATGAATCACTCCATAAGGTGAAACTTGGGGATGATTATCAATACCCAATCAAAGGAAGTGGTGAGGCCTCCTACAACCTAGATTCTGGAAAATCTTTGAAGATGAAAGAAGTCCTTTATGTACCTGGGCTCAAGAAGAACTTACTCTCCATCTCTGCATTGGATGCAAAAGGTATGAGGGTTGCATTTGTAGATGGCCAAGTTCTAATGTGGCCAAAGGGTAAAACTATTGATGATGCAGTGGTGATTGGAGAGCAACATGGAGGATTGTACAAATTGAAGGGACAACCTGAACATGCCATGGTGACATAAAGACAAAGATTCATCCATAGTCATGGATCACATAGAGGTATGTATAATTTGTTTTTGCAAAATTTAACTAATGAAGTTATGCAGGTCATTGAAGAGAACTAGAACACATTGCTAGACATAACTAGCAAATATGGTGACCAGGTATGTGTTTCTTATATCATAGGAGCTATTATATAAATATGCATGACATGATTGATGATGTTTATTCATGAATTCATAGGTTTGAGTAATCACAGGTTTAGACATGTTATGACTAACCTTAAGAGTCCTATATAAACCTTGAATGCTAATGCTTATTATTTCTGTTTTAAATGATCATGACTATACATGCTTGAGATTATCATGTTTTGATAGTATTAATAATATACTAACGAATGTATGATTTTGTATGAGATCACAAGGATAACACAATCATGATTCTAATAAGCATGCATAGGGACCAAGGATGAATATAGGTTCAAAGACAGGTAATCCAGGAAGCAAAGATCAAGAGGGAGAACACTCCAGTTGCCCCTGCAAGGAAGCAAATATCAAAAGAAGCACACTCCAATAGTTCCTGCAAGGATGCAGATATTCAAAGGGAGTTGACCATCTCTCTACATTACACAACAGAAAGGTGTAGAAGAAGCTACTTGAGATTAGGACTCCAGCAGCTCCTGCAAGGAAGCAAAGACTCAGAGGGAGTCCACCCAACAAACAAACAAAGATAAGTATTTTAATTATCATTTCTTGCATATTTGTTTATTTAAATAAAATTGTTCAATGATGTATATGCTCATGTTCCTAGACTTAGGATATGTATTGTGCATATTAGAATGATTGCATTAATGAACAATATACTACTAATATGCATATAATGGGTAAGTGGCCTATGGCACTGTACAACATTCCATTGCTACTTGTCTAGAATGAAACCTCTTTGTTGACATGTTGGGAGTAGTGCAAACTCTTAACAATGTTCTGGTAGAGACTGGAAGGCATCTAGAAAGTTATGGAACATAGATAAATGTTGTATTGAAGCACTGGCTTAAACAATTGCATGACTGTATTACATATTTCTTTATGTGAAAGAATTTGTTCTGAAAATTATGAGAGGTTTCTAATCATGCAATTTAACTTGTTTTGTAGGAAAGACCGTATACCTTCACCTACAAAAGAAGGACTACAACATTTGTTCAAAGAAACAAAATTTATCTATTGAAGATATTGAAGTTCCCAGGATACGAGAAGAATGCCATGATCCGTCGATCATGAAGAATGATGTTTGGGATGCGGTTCCAAGACCTGAAGGGAAGTCTGTTGTGACTTCCAAATGGATCTATCAGATCAAGCATGCTGTAGATGGCAGCATAGAGAAGTATAAAAGTGATGAAATGGAAGATACACCAGATGGATTTCAAGACAGCTCTCTTGAATGGTGTAGTTGAAGAAGAAGTCTATGTGGAGTAGCCACTCGCTTTGAAACACATGACTTGGAGTCACATGTGTGCAGATTGAGGAAAGCCTTGTATGGCTTGAAGCAAACTCCCAGAATTTGGTATGGTAGGATGGACAATTTCCTATCTAGTTTGGGCTTTACCAAGAGTAAAGCAGATTCCAACCTTTACTACAAGGTTGAGGAAGGGAATCATGTGATTCTACTTCTGTACGTGGATGAATTATTTGTAACAGGAGATGACATATTGATTGCAGATACTAAGAGGAAGCTTGTTGTCGAGTTCGATATGAAAGATTTGGGAATGACGCATTACTTCCTAGGTATGGAGGTTTGGCAGAGTGCAGGTGGGATCTTCCTTGGTCAAGGGAAGTACACAGTAGATATCCTGAAGAGATTTGGGATGATGTATTGCAAGACCATGGACACACCTATGGCATCGAACCTAAAGCTTCTATGTGATGCTTCATCTGAGCCGGTTGATGTCTCCATGTATCATCAGATGAGTGGGTCCTTGATTTACTCGACGAACACGAGACCAGATATTTGCTTTGCTATGAACACATTAAGTCAGCTCCTAGGAGTGTTCACCTGGTTGCTGTAAAGCATGTTATGAGGTACCTGAAGGGTAGAATGGATTATGGGCTCAAGTATGAGGCAAATCAAAAGTTTAACCTACAGGGTTATGTTGACTCAGATTGGGATGGCAGTGCTGTAGATAGGAAGAGCACATCTGGGTGCTGCTTCAGTATGGGATCAGGTGTGATCTCTTGGTTTAGCAGGAAGCAGTCCTGCGTAGCATTGAGTATAGCTGAGGCAGAGTATGTTACAGCCTATTCAGCTAGTTGTGAGGCAGTATGGATAGGGAATCTACTGTCTGAGTTATTTTATCTCCCGTTGGATGCTACTGGTATCGTCTGGGATAACCAGAGTTGCGTGAAGCTGTCCGAGAACCCAGTGTTTCATGACAGGTCGAAACACATAGAGATCAAATATCACTATATCAGGGATATGGTGTAGAGAGGCGCTATGAAGCTCCTGTACGTTGCGACGGACGAGTAGATTGCAGATGTGCTGACAAAGCCACTAGCCAGGGTGAAGTTCGAGTACTTCAGGGAGAGGCTTGGCATTCTTCAGATTGATGACACTTCGAGGAAGAAGTGATGGACACATTTGCTGAAGCCATTCCAAGCATGTTGGAAGGAGGATCCTTCACATGGCTGTGGATGTAAGCGCTGGATGATGAGCATCAGGACGATGTTCTGGTTTCTGCTTTATATGATCATTTGGATCATTTATATGTATGTACGCATCATGTTGGATGCTGGATATGATCAGTTGGATCATTTATATGTATATGTATGTACGCATCATGTTGGATGCTGGATATGATTAGTTGGATCATTTATATGTATGTACACATCATGTTGAATGCTGGATATGATCAATTGGATCATTTATATGTATGTACGCATCATGTTGGATGTTGGATATGATCAGTAGGATCATTTGTATGTATTTTGTATATGCATCATGTTGGATTCTTGGACCATGTATCTATATATGTATCAGGTGGATACATTGTATGATCAGGTGGATCATGTATGGTGATATGTATCATGTATTTGTATTTGTATCACGTGGATACATTGTATGATCAGGTGGATCACGTATGATGATATGTATCAGGTAGATACTTGGTATGCATCAGGTAGATGTATTGTATGAGCAGGATGATCATGGATGACGAGCTTCAGGATGTTGCTCCAGATGATATGCAACAGGATGTTGCAGTGATGATGATTAGCATGATCATGTGTACATCAGGATGATGTATGGTGAGTATCATATTGATACTCTATGGCTGTGGATTAGGTTGTTTAGATGAGCATATAATTTGGCCCTGGGAGATTTGCAGATAGTCTTTCGAGGTTTATCCTATGTCATATAATTTGGCCCCGGGATATCTGGCAAATGCTCTTTCGAGGTTTTGCTCTAGGAGGACATATAATTTGGCCCTCGAATATCTGCAGATAGTCTTTCGAGGTTTTTCCTATGGCATATAATCTGGCCCTGGGATATCTGGCAGATGCTCTTTCGAGGTTTTGTCCTATGGCATATAATATGTCCCTGGGAGATCCGATAGGTTGAGCTGTGTGCTCGTAATAAGTCCTGGGATGCTCTTGCGAGGTTTTTCCATGACCACATATAATCTGTCCCTAGGAGATCCTATAGGTAGAGCTGTGTGCTTGTAACAGCCTGGGATGCTCTTGCGAGGTTTTGTGGTGACCACATATAATCTGTCCCTGGGAGATCCTATAGGTAGAGCTGTGTGCTCGTAACAACCTGGGATGCTCTTGCGAGGTTTTGTGGTGAGGTCACATATAATATGGCCCTGGGAGATCCTATAGGTAGAGCTTTGTGCTCATAACAGCCTGGGATGCTCTTTCGAGGTTTTGTGACGCACGTAATAAGTCCTAAGGATTCCACAGTATGGCCAGTGATGTCGAAGACCTGCAGGTGGTGGGCCTACATACAGTACGAAAAAGGACTGGCTCTGTAGAACTTCCTATGACGATTAGAGTCAGAGATTGGTTGAGATAGCAGCAGCAGTGAGTATGCATCGATGACAATGATCCCGAGAAGAAGACTTGTCTAGCAGATCTGTGTCGAGAAATACCTTCCTAGTTAAGAGGGAGTGTTAATGTATATGTAACTTCGGAATGTATTTCATCTATGTATTTTATATATATTTATTGTACCCTTATTAGAGATGTGTTATTCCTCTATAAGGAAGTGTCGTCATGTGGATTGACAAGTGTCGCAAGTGTGTGTACTTGCCGATGGGTTATTAGACCACCATGTGTGGGGTCGGCCCTGAAATATATATTATATTGTTGATGTATCTAGATAGACAAGTCGGCCCCATTGTGTAACTGGGCAAACAGGTTAAGTATAAATAGAGATCGGGAGATCTCTATTTGGATCATTCGGAAAGACATACTTCTCTCACTCATAAAGTGGCGCAATAGTGAGGAGGAGGATCGTCTGCTACTAGGAGACTATCTCAGTGTATTTTGGTTGTACTTTGGTTGAGCCATTGCTCTCTCTATCTCTGAGGAAGTTGTGGGGTTTTTCACCTTATGGTTTTCCCCACGGAAACTCTGTGTCTCTTGTCTCTCATGCTTTTGATTCTTGTGATGCTTGTCATGCTTATTGTGATTGTTATGCATTGATATACTGTATATGTTATTCTCTCAGTAAAGATCCAAGAGTATTGTGAATTAATGCTCAAAATTTAACATTATATTGTTGTAAGCAAACCTGCTTGGAGGACTAGTGCATGCTATGTCTCTCTACTGGAGCTGGCGAGGCTGAGTTGCATATTGATAATTGCTGCGAACTTTCTCTGGAGAAAGAGTGAAGGTTGTTGCACCAGTTGCGTGAAGATTATTTGTTTCCCAAGACCCTACTGACTTCATCTGCGTTGAATACTGGAGAATATTTGGATTTCCTTTCTTGCAAAATATTGTCTAGAGATTGCATTAAAAAAAATATTGCTGCAGATTTGAACTTGTATAATAATGCTGCATAACTTTTTAAGAAGCCTTTTGTATCTTTTCTTCCAATTTTTGTTCTAAGTTGCACATTCAAAGATTCAAGATGCAAAAGATGTTGTCCACACTGGCAATGACATTTTTCCAGAATGTGTGAAGCTGCTAGTTTGCTGTAGAATTGAAGGTGTATGCCGCTACATAATCAAGTTGCATGTTGTTGGAGAACTGTTTTAAAGAGCCGCATATTAGATTTTAATATTGCTGTAGAATAGATTTGAATAGTGCAGATGGATCCTTGAAATGCGATGTGCAAGATTAACAACTCTTTTTCTGGCCATCAGTTATTCTACATCTAAATTGACAGAAGTGAGCTTGTAGAAAATATTCAAGATCAGTTTGGTGTCTCCACTTGAAGGATCCAAGCAAGTTTGTAGTTGTTGCTACATCTGCTCCAAAAAAAGAGAAATTCTACATCACTCAGGTATAGAAGATTCATCATTCAACTTCATGAATGTAACTTGCAGACTGTGTTTTGTTTGTAAGTTCTAGTATTTGTTTTGGTACTTGCATTTGTGCTTTGTGTACAGTACCAAACTCAAGTCAAGTTGAATGTACATTGTATGTGGGCGCATTTTCAGCTGAGACCGACACCCCTTCTCTTTTAAGTTTGAATCTGCTGAAACATTTCTTGTAAAGGGCATATTTGCAAGAATCCCTCAGTCTAACTGAGTCCTTGTATTTGGTCCTATCTACACAAGGAGGCCTCAAATTGTAGTCAATATGTCTAATACAGAAGAAACATTAGAGTTGTTGAATACTCTAGTACATTAAGCTACATATGACTCAATCACAATAAAAAAAGACACACTCCAAACTATCAAGAATGAATTGCAGAATTTTAAACCCATTGAGGAAGACACACAACACAAGAATCAACATTTTGAACTAGTGCTTGTTCAAAATAACCCCTTGTTTCAAGGTGATTCCTATCAACTTCCAGAAAAAAAATGAAATCATGTCAGATGTACAACCTATTCAGAGTTCCAGATGCCAACAGTGTGACAGAGTTGGCCATGTAAAAGATCAGTGTTTTGATATTCATCCTTGTCGGCATTGCGGGAAGCGCAACCATTCTTCAGATCGATGTGTGAAGCTGAAGAGACCTGCAAGAGTGAAACTTGCAGTAGATTATTGTATTGATTCTTAGTTTGTACCTGACAGGGGTGACATGATGTCAGGATCCAAGTTTCGAATCCTTGTCCCTCTGAAAACAAACACTTACAACCTTCCTCAAGTAAGTCATATCAAGCGAGCCTGAGCCACAGTGAGTTTGGACAACCATCATATTCAGGGATGCCTGATTCTGATATGCATGTATTATGAAGATAGTAGAAATACATGACATCGAGTGCTCATGTGTTTTGTGTCTAGTTATGAAACCATGAGACTCTCCTCTCCTCACATTATTCCTGATAGGGGGGAATGAAGACCATCAGTAATAAGCGAGCAAGTACAAGCGAGCCAGAAAATACGAGCATGTGAAGAGCTATGTTCGAATGAGCTCCAGAGTTGGTGGTCATCCTAAAACCATTGGTATAGAGATCACTTTATATAAGCAGAAACATGTGCAAGCTTCTAGCTAACTTAGAAAAAGGTTTTCAAGATGGAAATGTTCAGCTAGTTGTCACTGTTCACTTCCTGTTTTCAGCTCTCCATTTGGTTTGTGGTCTACCTAAAACCACCATTCTAGAGAGAACCTCTGAGCCTTCGAGACAAGTTCCAGAGAATCTCTGAGCAAGTGTTGTCGCCAAGTTCAATAGTGTGTGGTCAACATTAAACCACACACATAGTAGAATATTTAAGCTTCTACTAGCCCATTTTAGCTGATGTCCAGCCAAAACCATCCCTTCAGAGAGCTCTTGTATTTAGTAGAATCATGTACAAGATTCTAGATAACCTTCTTAGTAAAGGATGTTCGAGATGGAAATGTTCAGCAGGTGGTAGCTGTCGACTTCCAGTTATTCAACTCTCTTCTTTTTCTTGGACTCATATACACCCTTTATATTAATGGGGGATTTGTTGGAGCATAGCACTTGGTGTTCATCATTCACATTCAAAGTATATGAATAGTTAATGAGAGTAGACCAAGAATCACCCAGGAGTCCAATATACTACTTGGAATTCGAAATCCAAGGGTCCTTTCTCATTGTATATATATGATTTGGTTAATGAGAAAGTATAGTGTGATTTGACGCCTATCCTCTTGTCTTCATGAGTTAATTGCCTATTTGCCCATTTGGGAACCTTATATTATGGAAAGGAAAATAATTGCCAACGTAAATACTTCCCATAAATCTAAAGGGTTTCTCCTATAATGATTTATATTTTAGTCCGAAGGATTAGGTCAAGTGGTTGAGAGTTGTGAGTTGTAAGCATAAAATCTCGGGGTGAAATCCCCAAGTGGTTATGCATAGATATATAAGGGCATCACTTGATGTCTCCACCGGGTTAGGCTCCGTAATAAGAGCCGGTGGGGTGAAGCCCCTTCGGGTGGGCCCCTTGTGAATTCTTCCCATGAAGATAGCAACTCCTCTCTGGGGTTGTGAACCACATTGAAAAAAATAGTGATTCATACTTTCAATATAAAATAAATTAAGATCGAAATTGCCATTACCTAAATATAAAAATATATTGAAAGAAGAGAAATCAATTAGGGTTTCAAGCAAGTATCCTAATGAAGAAACCATTTCCATGAATGAGACTCTATTTTTTTTACCTTTGGGGATGCACTCACTTGAGGGAACCGACCCCATCTATACTCATCTTAGCTCTGTTGTGAGAAGAAGTCTCCTGACCATAGTTTAACTATATTTTCTTTCGTCATTATATCTTAGTTGGAGAAGGGCGGTCTCTCTTTGCAAGAGCCGTGACTATGCATGAAAGAGGAACGACCTCTCTTCATAGATGATCGATTCCTTATTTTTGTTTTTTCTTTCAAGTCAAAACTAGAACGCTTTCCCTTAGATGATCGATCTCTTTGATTGTTTAGCATTTATTGCGCCGAGAGGCGCTCTATAGTCTAGTATGAGGGAGATCTTGTGAGTCGAGTGTTTGTCGATATTGTCGTCCATAAATAAAATGTAATAATTAAAATTAAAAAGTAATAATATGAGGGAGATCTTGTGAGTCGATTGTTTGTTGATATTGTCTGCCATAAATAAAATGTAATAATAAAAAGTAAAAGGTAATAATATGAGTGAGATCTTGTGAGTCGAGTGTTTGTAGATATTGTCGGCCATAAATAAAATGTAATAATAAAAAGTAAAAAGTAATAATATCAGGGAGAGCTTGTAAAAACTCTTTGAGTGTCGGTCATAAATAAAATGTAATAATAAAAGTAAAAAGTAATAATATGAGGGAGATCTTGTAAAAGATCCTTGAGTGCAATACCTAAGAAGAGGTTTGCACCTTGGGAGATTTGATCCCTCTTGGCGCTTGATAGAGCCTAAGATTTAGATCTTATATATATATATATTCCCCTATGTATGCAGAGAAGGACTACTCGAGTAATCAATCCCATTTCTTTATTTAATTGTTATATACATATTGTGTGATCTCTGCTTGTGTAGAGAAGGATGGGTCTAGAGGACCAGTCCCAACTGTTGTTTAACTAATATAATTATTGGTTACTCTTTTCCGAAGAAGATGAACTTGCTACATGATTAGATCCAAGCTCTTTCTAAGTAATTATTCTACTTTTTTTTTTTTCAGTACATTTGGGAGATGTAATTTGTTGGATGAGCCACAAACTATTCATATCATTTTGATATGTTGAAATAGGAGTCATGATCTACAAGATTAGAGTTGATCTCTATTCATATTATTTTGCCCTATTTATTTAATTAGTCTAAAATTCCATTAAGTGGCTTAAAAGAGCCAAGCGATATAATATTAGCATTGAAGGAGTCAAGGGCTGGTGCAAGCTAATGTTGGCCACTCATGACGCGTTAGTTGCAATGGATTTATGGAAAAACAGAAATATGAACGTCAAAAAGAAATATTAGAGCTACCTACACAACTTTTTGGAATATGGCGTAAGAATATGAAACGTAGAAAATCGGATTACCTTCCGGAATATATAAATATTATTTATGGAAATTAAGTATAACTCCCCAAAAATGGGGTTCTCCTAAGGTTGGTATGTTATTTTTTTAAGAAAACATAATGAATATGTTTGCGTTGGTCCCCTGGCTTGGTATGCAAATGGTGTAATTTTATGAAAAAAATTATATACAGTCGTAGATAACAGGCCGTTCTAGTGCAGCGCTATTTTTCCATATTTATTTATGTTAATTTTATTTTATTTTTAATTAAGGAAGTCAACCAAGCCCTAAAATGACTAGGTCGAGCGTTGGTCCCCAACATCATGGTCTTAACATAATCAATGATTTTTTATTTTTTTTAGGATGTAGGACTTTGTGTGTACTTGTGCGGGTTCTTTTCCATTTTCAAAATAGGTGAGCCAATCAAAAGTTATAGACGAAAGAAATAACCTACTTTTTGTGTAAGATTGACGTTAGTGCAATTAAAATTAATTAAAAAATAGAAACAAAAAATAGATTTAATAAAAAAATACATATTCAGAATCTGCACACATAGTTCTACAAGTGTGTGTAATTTCATTAGCAGTGGACAAGTGTAGCATACACAGAATCATGCTCTAAACAAAAGAAGTTATAGAATAAGATGTATTTTATTATACCATAGTCCAAGCCACTTGGTTTGGCAACCTGAACCTAAAACCATAGCGACTAAGTCATCCACCACGTTGGTGGGAAAGGAATTGCCCGCCAAAATTTAGAAATTTAAATGGCGTGTGTGTATGTGTAACTTCGGAATGTATTTCATCTATGTATTTCATATATATTTATAGTACCCTTATAAATAGAGATGTGTTATTCCTCTATAAGGAAGTGTCGTCATGTGGATTGACAAGTGTCGCAAGTGTGTGTACTTGCCGATGGGTTATTAGACCACCATGTGTGGGGTCGGCCCTGAAATATATATATTATATTGTGGATGTACCTAGCTAGAAAAGTCGGCCCCATAAGGTCACTGGGCAAACAGGTTAGTATAAATAGAGATCGGGAGATCTCTATTTTGATCATTCGGAAAGTCACACTTCTCTCACTCAGAAAGTGGCGCACTAGTGAGGAGGAGGATCATCTGCTACTAGGAGACTATCTCAGTGTATTTTGGTTATACTTTGGTTGAGCCATTGCTCTCTCTATCTCTGAGGAAGTTGCGGGGTTTTTCACCTTAGGGTTTTCCCCACGGAAACTCTGTGTCTCTTGTCTCTCATGCTTTTGATTCTTGTGATGCTTGTCATGCCTCTTGTGATTGTTATGCATTGATATACTGTATATGTTATTCTCTCAGTAAAGATCCAAGAGTATTGTGAATTAAGGCTCAAAATTTAACAGTGTGCGCGTACGTCGAAATAGCGCGTATGCGCTATTTAGTACTTAGGTGGTGGACTGTTGACTACAAGAAATGGTGACTATTGAGATTTGATATCCCAATCAATGAATATAATGGATTTACCAAATCCTAGCTAAATTGCATGACTATTGGCTTTTGGAAATGGAAACTATTGGGATTTGGTATCCTAATCTACAACAAAAATCAAACAACACACCAATATGAATACATTGTATTGACCAAACCCTAGCTCAATTGCACAT